>CM060931.1:7500000-10000000 GCA_030765085.1 Allium cepa | reverse complement strand
TAATCGATATCTACAGGATGCGACATCCGCGGTGCAAGGTGCAACATCCGTCCGAAATGGCGAAACAGTGTCGTACGACTTTTTGAAATGCGTGCAAGGATTGGAAATGAAACAGTACCATGGTGCACCACTCTCCAGCATTGGTAAATTGAAGACCAGCCACGGTAATCCCGTTTTACCGTAAAAATCAACGTGTCGAAAAAACGAAGGGTAAAAAACTTCCGAGACCCGATTGAGATTCGGATTGTCTTTTTTGGGCATTAAACAATCCATTGACGGATGAAAGCTGTCGTACCGTAGAACTCACTTAGGCCTTCGTTTTGACTGGTTATGGCTCCCGTAATTCTAAACGAGCCAGAAGTTATGGCCGTCCGAATAATCGATATCTACTGGGTGCAACATCCACGGTGCAAGGTGCAACATCCGTCCGAAATGGCGAAACAATGTCGTACGACTTTTTGAAATGCGTGCAAGGATTTGAAATGAAACGGTATCATGGTGCACCGCTCTCCAGCGGTGGTAAATTGAAGACCAGCCACGGTAATCCCGTTTTACCGTAAATATCCACGTGTCGAAAAAACGAAGGGTAAAAAACTTCCTAGACCCGATTGAGATTCAGATAGTCTTTTTTGGGAATTAAACAATCCATTGACGGTGAAAGCTGTCATAGCCGTAGAACTCACTGAGGCCTTCGTTTTGACTGGTTATAGCTCCCGTAACTCTAAATGAGCCAGAAGTTATGGCCGTCCGAATAATCGATATCTACAGGGTGCAACATCCACGGTGCAAGGTGCAACATCCGTCCGAAATGGCGAAACAGTGTCGTACAACTTTTTGAAATGCGTGCATGGATTTGAAACGAAACGGTACCATGGTGCACCACTCTCCAGCGATGGTAACATGAAGACCAGCCACGATAATCCCGTTTTACCGTAAAAATCCACGTGTTGAAAAAACGAAGGGTAAAAAACTTCCGAGACCCGATTGAGATTCGGATAGTCTTTTTGGGCATTAAACAATCCATTGACGGCTGAAAGCTGTCATAGCCATAGAACTCACTGAGGCCTTCCTTTTGACTAGTTATGGCTCCCGTAACTCTAAACGAGCCAGAAGTTATGGCCGTCCGAATAATCGATAACTACAGGGTGCAACATCCACGGTGCAAGGTGCAACATCCGTCCGAAATGGCGAAACAGTGTCGTACGACTTTTTGAAATGCGTGCAAGGATTTGAAATGAAACGGTACCATGGTGCACCACTCTCCAGCGTTGGTAAATTGAAGACCAGCCACGGTAATCCCGTTTTACCGTAAAAATCCACGTGTCGAAAAAACGAAGGGTAAAAAACTTCCGAGACCCGATTGAGATTTGGATAGTCTTTTTTGGACATTAAACAATCCATTAACGGCTTAAAGCTGTTGTACCGTAGAACTCACTGAGGCCTTCGTTTTGACTGGTTATGGTTCCCGTAACTCTAAACGAGCCAGAAGTTATGGTCGTCCGAATAATCGATATCTACTAGGTGCAACATCCACGGTGCAAGGTGCAACATCCGTCCGAAATGGCGAAACAGTGTCGTACGACTTTTTGAAATGCGTGCATGGATTTGAAATGAAACGGTACCCTGGTGCACCACTCTCTAGCGATGGTAACATGAAGACCAGCCACGGTAATCCCGTTTTACAGTAAAAATCCACATGTCGAAAAAACGAAGGGTAAAAAACTTCCGAGACCCGATTGAGATTCGGATAGTCTTTTTTGGGCATTAAACAATCCATTGACGGCTGAAAACTGTCATAGCCGTGGAACTCACTGATGCCTTCATTTTGACTGGTTACGGTTCCCGTAACTATAAACGAGCCAGAAGTTATGGCCATCCGAATAATCGATATCTACAGGGTGCAACATCCACGGTGCAATGTGCAACATCCGTCCGAAATGGCGAAACAGCGTCGTACGACTTTATGAAATGCATGCATGGATTTGAAACGAAACAGTACCGTGGTGCACCACTCTCCAGCGATGGTAACATGAAGACCAGCCACGATAATCCTGTTTTACCGTAAAAATCCACGTATCGAAAAAACGAAGGGTAAAAAACTTCCTAGACCCGATTGAGATTCGGATAGTCTTTTTTGGCATTAAACAATCCATTGACGGCTGATAGCTGTCATTGCTGTAGAACTCACTAAGGCCTTCGTTTTCAGTGGTTATGGCTCTCCTAACTCTAAACGAGCCAGAAGTTATGGTCGTCCGAATAATCGATATCTACAGGGTGCAACATCCACGGTGCAAGGCGCAACATCCGTCCGAAATGGCGAAACAGTGTCGTACGACTTTTGAAATGCGTGCATGGTTTGAAACGGAACGGTACCATGGTGCACCACTCTCCAGCGATGGTAAATCGAAGACCAGCCACGGTAATCCCGTTCTACCGTAAAAATCCACGTGTCGAAAAAATGAAGGGTAAAAAACTTCTAGACCCGATTGAGATTCGGATAGTCTTTTTTAGGCATTAAACAATCCATTGACGGCTGAAAACTGTCATAGCCGTAGAACTCACTAAGGCCTTCGTTTTGACTAATTATGGCTCCCGTAACTCTAAACGAGCCAGAAGTTATGGCCGTCCGAATAATCGATATCTACAGGGTGCAACATCCACGGTGCAAGGTGCAACATCCGTCCGAAATGGCGTAACAGTGTCGTACGACTTTTTGAAATGCGTGCATGGATTTGAAACAAAACGGTTCCCTGGTGCACCACTCTCCAGCGATGGTAAATTGAAGACCAACCACGGTAATCCCGTTCTACCGTAAAAATTCACGTGTCGAATAAACAAAGGGTAAAAAACTTCCGAGACCCGATTGAGATTCGGATAGTCTTTTTTAGGCATTAAACAATCCATTGACGGCTGAAAGCTGTCATAGCCATAGAACTCACCGAGGCCTTCATTTTGACTAGTTATGGCTCCCGTTACTCTAAACGAGCCAGAAGTTATGGCCGTCCGAATAATCGATATCTACATGGTGCAACATCCACGGTGCAAGGTGCAACATCCGTCCGTAATGGCGAAACACTGTCGTACAACTTTTTGAAATGCGTGCATGGATTTGAAACGAAACAGTACCATGGTGCACCACTCTCCAGCGATGGTAACATGATGACCAGCCACGATACTCCTGTTTTACCGTAAAAATCCACGTGTCGAAAAAACGAAGGGTAAAAAACTTCCGAGACCCGATTGAGATTCAGATAGTCTTTTTTGGGCATTAAACAATCCATTGACGGCTGAAAGCTGTCGTAGCCGTAGAACTCACTGAGGCCTTCCTTTTGACTGGTTATGGCTCCCGTAACTCTAAACGAGCCAGAAGTTATGGCCGTCCGAATAATCGATATCTACAGGGTGCAACATCCACGGTGCAAGGTGCAACATCCGTCCGAAATGGTGAAACAGTGTCGTACGACTTTTTGAAATGAGTGCATGGATTTGAAACGAAACGGTACCCTGGTGCACCACTCTCTAGCGATGGTAACATGAAGACCAGCCACGGTAATCCCGTTTTACCGTAAAAATCCACGTGTCGAAAAAACGAAGGGTAAAAAACTTCCGAGACCCGATTGAGATTCGGATAGTCTTTTTTGGGCATTAAACAATCCATTGACGGCTGAAAACTGTCATAGCCGTAGAACTCACTGAGGCCTTCGTTTTGACTGGTTATGGCACCCGTAACTCTAAACGAGCCAGAAGTTATGGCCATCCGAATAATCGATACCTACAGGGAGCAACATCCACCGTGCAATGTACGGATTTGAAACGAAACAGTACCGTGGTGCACCACTCTCCAGCGATGGTAACATGAAGACCAGCCACGATAATCCCGTTTTACCGTAAAAATCCACGTGTCGAAAAAACGAAGGGTAAAAACTTCCTAGACCCGATTGAGATTCGGATAGTCTTTTTTGGCATTAAACAATCCATTGACGGCTGATAGCTTTCATAGCTGTAGAACTCACTGAGGCCTTTGTTTTGAGCGGTTATGGCTCCCGTAACTCTAAACGAGCCAGAAGTTATGGCCGTCCGAATAATCGATATCTACAGGGTGCAACATCCACGGTGCAAGGCGCAACATCCGTCCGAAATGGCGAAACAGTGTCGTACGACTTTTTGAAATGCGTGCATGGTTTGAAACGGAACGGTACCATGGTGCACCACTCTCCAGCGATGGTAAATCGAAGACCAGCCATGGTAATCCCGTTCTACCGTAAAAATCCACGTGTCGAAAAAACGAGGGGTAAAAAACTTCTAGACCCGATTGATATTCGGATAGTCTTTTTTGGGCATTAAACAATCCATTGACGGCTGAAAACTGTCATAGCCGTAGAACTCACTGAGGCCTTCGTTTTGATTGCTTATGGCTCCCGTAACTCTAAACGAACCACAAGTTATGGCCGTCCGAATAATCGATAGCTACAGGGTGCAACATCCACGGTGCAAGGCGCAACATTGGTCCGAAATGGTGAAACAGTGTCGTACGACTTTTTGAAATGCGTGCATGGTTTGAAACGGAACGGTACCATGGTGCACCACTCTCTAGCGATGGTAAATCGAAGACTAGCCACGGTAATCCCATTCTACCGTAAAAATCCACGTGTCGAAAAAACGAAGGGTAAAAAACTTCTAGACCCGATTGAGATTCGGATAGTCTTTTTTGGGCATTAAACAATCCATTGACGGCTGAAAACTGTCATAGCCGTAGAACTCACTAAGGCCTTCGTTTTTACTGATTATGGCTCCCGTAACTCTAAACGAGCCAGAAGTTATGGCCGTCCGAATAATCAATATCTACAGGGTGCAACATCCACGGTGCAAGGTGCAACATCCGTCCGAAATGGCGTAACAGTGTCGTACGACTTTTTGAAATGCGTGCATGGATTTGAAACAAAACGGTTCCCTGGTGCACCACTCTCCAGCGATGGTAAATTGAAGACCAACCACGGTAATCCCGTTCAACCGTAAAAATCAACGTGTCGAATAAACGAAGGGTAAAAAACTTCCGAGACCCGATTGAGATTCGGATAGTCTTTTTTAGGCATTAAACAATCCATTGACGGCTGAAAGCTGTCATAGCCATAGAACTCACTGAGGCCTTCATTTTGACTGGTTATGGTTCGCGTAACTCTAAAAGAGCCAGAAGTTATGGCCGTCCGAATAATCGATATCTACAGGGTGCAACATCCACGGTGCAAGGTCCAACATCCGTCCGTAATGGCGAAACAGTGTCGTACAACTTTTTGAAATGCGTGCATGGATTTGAAACGAAACAGTACCATGGTGCACCACTCTCCAGCGATGGTAACATGATGACCAGCCACGATAATCCTGTTTTACCGTAAAAATCCACGTGTCGAAAAAACGAAGGGTAAAAAACTTCCGAGACCCGATTGAGATTCAGATAGTCTTTTTTGGGCATTAAAAAATCCATTGACGGCTGAAACTGTCATAGCCGTAGAACTCACTAAGGCCTTCCTTTTGACTGGTTATGGCTCCCGTAACTCTAAACGAGCCAGAAGTTATGGCCGTCCGAATAATCGATATCTACAGGGTGCAACATCCACGGTGCAAGGTGCAACATCCGTCCGAAATGGCGAAACAGTGTCGTACGACTTTTTGAAATGCGTGCATGGATTTGAAACGAAACGGTACCCTGGTGCACCACTCTCCAGCGATGGTAACATGAAGACCAGCCACGGTAATCCCGTTTTACCGTAAAAATCTACGTGTCGAAAAAAAGAAGGGTAAAAAACTTCCGAGACCCGATTGAGATTCGGATAGTCTTTTTTGGGCATTAAACAATCCATTGACGGCTGAAAACTGTCATAGCCGTAGAACTCACTGAGGCCTTCGTTTTGACTGGTTATGGCTCCCGTAACTCTAAACGAGCCAGAAGTTATGGCCATCCGAATAATCGATACCTACAGGGTGCAACATCCACGGTGCAGTGTATGGATTTGAAACGAAACAGTACCGTGGTGCACCACTCTCCAGCGATGGTAACATGAAGACCAGCCACGATAATCCCGTTTTACCGTAAAAATCCACGTGTCGAAAAAACGAAGGGTAAAAACTTCCTAGACCCGATTGAGATTCGGATAGTCTTTTTTGGCATTAAACAATCCATTGATGGCTGATAGCTGTCATAGCTGTAGAACTCACTGAGGCATTCGTTTTGATTGGTTATGGCTCCCGTAACTCTAAACGAGCCAGAAGTTATGGCCGTCCGAATAATCGATATCTACAGGGTGCAACATCCACGGTGCAAGGCGCAACATCCGTCTGAAATGGCGAAACAGTGTCGTACGACTTTTTGAAATGCGTGCATGGTTTGAAACGGAACGGTACCATGGTGCACCACTCTCCAGCGATGGTAAATTGAAGACCAACCACGGTAATCCCGTTCTACCGTAAAAATCCACGTGTCGAAAAAACGAAGGGTAAAAAACTTCTAGACCCGATTGATATTCGGATAGTCTTTTTTGGGCATTAAACAACCCATTGACGGCTGAAAGCCGTCATAGCCGTAGAACTCACTGAGGCCTTCGTTTTGACTGGTTATGGCTCCCGTAACTCTAAACGAGCCAGAAGTTATGGCCGTCCGAATAATCGATATCAACAGGGTGCAACATCCACGGTGCAAGGTGCAACATCCGTCCGAAATGGCGAAACAGTGTCGTACGACTTTTTGAAATGAGTGCATGGAATTGAAACGAAACGGTACCATGGTGCACCACTCTCCAGCGATGGTAACATGAAGACCAGCCACGGTAATCCCGTTCTACCGTAAAAATCCACGTGTCGAAAAAACGAAGGGTAAAAAAACTTCTGAGACCCGATTGAGATTCAGATAGTCTTTTTTGGGCAGCAAACAATCCATTGACAGCTGAAAGCTATTATTGCCGTAGAACTCACCGAGGCCTTCGCTTCGACTGGTTATGGCTCCCATAACTCTAAACGAGCCAGAAGTTATGGCCGTCCGAATAATCGATGTCTACAGGGTGCAACATCCACGGTGCAAGGTGCAACATCCGTCCGAAATGGCGAAACAGTGTCATACGAATAATCAATCCATTGATGGCCGAAAGCTGTCATAGCCGTAGAACTCACTGAGGCCTTCCTTTTGATTAGTTATGGCTCCCGTAACTCTAAACGAGCCAGAAGTTATGGCCGTCCGAATAATCGATATCTCCAGGGTGCAACGTCCACGGTGCAAGGTGCAACATCCGTCCGAAATGGCGTAACAGTGTCGTACGACTTTTTGAAATGCGTGCATGGATTTGAAACGAAATAGTACCATGGTGCACCACTCTCCAGCGATGGTAAATCGAAGACAAGCCACGGTAATCCCGTTCTACCGTAAAAATCCACGTGTCGAAAAAAACGAAGGGTAAAAAACTTCCGAGGCCCGATTGAGATTCAGATAGTCTTTTTTAGGCATTAAACAATCCATTGACGGCTGAAAGCTGTCACAGCCGTAGAACTCACTGAGGCCTTCGTTTTGACTAGTTATGGCTCCCGTAACTCTAAACGAGCCAGAAGTTATGGCCGTCCGAATGATCGATATCTACAGGGTGCAACGTCCACGCTGCAAGGTGCAACATCCGTCCGAAATGGCGAAACAGTGTCGTACGACTTTTTGAAATGTGTGCATCGATTTGAAACGAAACGGTACCCTGGTGCACCACTCTCCAGCGATGGTAACATGAAGACCAGCCACGGTAATCCCGTTTTACCGTAAAAATCCACGTGTCGAAAAAACGAAGGGTAAAAAACTTCCGTGACCCGATTGAGATTCGGATAGTCTTTTTTGGGTATTAAACAATCCATTGACGGCTGAAAGCTGTCATAGCCGCAGAACTCACTGAGGCCTTCGTTTTGACTGGTTATGGCTCCCGTAACTCTAAACGAGCCAGAAGTTATGGCCGTCCGAATAATCGATATCTACAGGGTGCAACATCCACGGTGCAAGGTGCAACATCCGTCCGAAATGGCGAAACAGTGTCGTACGCCTTTTTGAAATGCGTGTAAGGATTTGAAACGAAACGGTACCATGGTGCACCACTCTCCAGCGTTGGTAAATCAAAGACCAGCCACAGTAATCCCGTTCTACCGTAAAAATCCACGTGTCGATAAAACGAAGGGTAAAAAACTTACCAGACGCGATTGAGATTCGGATAGTCTTTTTTGGGGATTAAACAATCCATTGATGGCTGAAAGCTGTCATAGCCGTAGAACTCACTGAGGCCTTCGTTTTGACTGGTTATGGCTCCCGTAACTCTAAACGAGCCAGAAGTTATGGCCGTCCGAATAATCGATATCTACAGGGTGCAACATCCACGGTGCAAGGTGCAACATCCGACCGAAATGGCGAAACAGTGTCGTACGACTTTTTGAAATGCATGCAAGGATTTGAAATGAAATGGTACCATGGTGCACCACTCTCCTGTGTTGGTACATTGAAGACCAGCCACGGTAATCCCGTTTTAACGTAAAAATCCACGTGTCGAAAAAACGAAGGGTAAAAAACTTCCGAGACCCGATTGAGATTCGGATAGACATTTTTGGGCATTAAACAATCCATTGACGGCTGAAAGATGTCATAGCCGTAGAACTCACTGAGACCTTCGTTTTGACTGGTTATGGCTCCCGTAACTCTAAACAAGCCAGAAGTTATTGCCGTCCGAATAATCGATATCTACAGGGTGCAACATCCACGGTGCAAGGTGCAACATCCGTCCGAAATGGCGAAAAGTGTCGTACGACCTTTTGAAATGCGTGCATGGATTTGAAACGAAACAGTACCATGGTGCACCACTCTCCAGCGATGGTAAATCGAAGACCAGCCACGATAATCCTGTTCTACCGCAAAAATCCACGTGTCGAAAAAACGAAGGGTAAAAAACTTCCAAGACCCGATAGAGATTCGGATAGTCTTTTTTGGGCATTAAACAATCCATTGACGGCTGAAAGCTGTCGTAGCCGTAGAACTCACTGAGGCCTTCCTTTTGACTGGTTATGGCTCCCGTAACTCTAAACGAGCCAGAAGTTATGGCCGTCCGAATAATCGATATCTACAGGGTGCAACATCCACGGTGCAAGGTGCAACATCCGTCCGAAATGGCGAAACAGTGTCGTACGACTTTTTGAAATGCGTGTAAGGATTTGAAACGAAACGGTACCATGGTGCACCACTCTCCAGCGTTGGTAAATCAAAGACCAGCCACAGTAATCCCGTTCTACCGTAAAAATCCACGTGTCGATAAAACGAAGGGTAAAAAACTTACCAGACGCGATTGAGATTCGGATAGTCTTTTTTGGGGATTAAACAATCCATTGATGGCTGAAAGCTGTCATAGCCGTAGAACTCACTGAGGCCTTCGTTTTGACTGGTTATGGCTCCCGTAACTCTAAACGAGCCAGAAGTTATGGCCGTCCGAATAATCGATATCTACAGGGTGCAACATCCACGGTGCAAGGTGCAACATCCGACCGAAATGGCGAAACAGTGTCGTACGACTTTTTGAAATGCATGCAAGGATTTGAAATGAAATGGTACCATGGTGCACCACTCTCCTGTGTTGGTACATTGAAGACCAGCCACGGTAATCCCGTTTTAACGTAAAAATCCACGTGTCGAAAAAACGAAAGGTAAAAAACTTCCGAGACCCGATAGAGGTTCGGATAGTCTTTTTTGGACATTTAACAATCCATTGACGGCTGAAAGATGTCATAGCCGTAGAACTCACTGAGACCTTCGTTTTGACTGGTTATGGCTCCCGTAACTCTAAACAAGCCAGAAGTTATTGCCGTCCGAATAATCGATATCTACAGGGTGCAACATCCACGGTGCAAGGTGCAACATCCGTCCGAAATGGCGAAAAGTGTCGTACGACCTTTTGAAATGCGTGCATGGATTTGAAACGAAACAGTACCATGGTGCACCACTCTCCAGCGATGGTAAATCGAAGACCAGCCACGATAATCCTGTTCTACCGCAAAAATCCACGTGTCGAAAAAACGAAGGGTAAAAAACTTCCAAGACCCGATAGAGATTCGGATAGTCTTTTTTGGGCATTAAACAATCCATTGACGGCTGAAAGCTGTCGTAGCCGTAGAACTCACTGAGGCCTTCCTTTTGACTGGTTATGGCTCCCGTAACTCTAAACGAGCCAGAAGTTATGGCCGTCCGAATAATCGATATCTACAGGGTGCAACATCCACGGTGCATGGTGCAACATCCGTCCGAAATGGCGAAACAGTGTCGTACGACTTTTTGAAATGCGTGTAAGGATTTGAAACGAAACGGTACCATGGTGCACCACTCTCCAGCGTTGGTAAATCAAAGACCAGCCACAGTAATCCCGTTCTACCGTAAAAATCCACGTGTCGATAAAACGAAGGGTAAAAAACTTACCAGACGCGATTGAGATTCGGATAGTCTTTTTTGGGGATTAAACAATCCATTGATGGCTGAAAGCTGTCATAGCCGTAGAACTCACTGAGGCCTTCGTTTTGACTGGTTATGGCTCCCGTAACTCTAAACGAGCCAGAAGTTATGGCCGTCCGAATAATCGATATCTACAGGGTGCAACATCCACGGTGCAAGGTGCAACATCCGACCGAAATGGCGAAACAGTGTCGTACGACTTTTTGAAATGCATGCAAGGATTTGAAATGAAATGGTACCATGGTGCACCACTCTCCTGTGTTGGTACATTGAAGACCAGCCACGGTAATCCCGTTTTAACGTAAAAATCCACGTGTCGAAAAAACGAAAGGTAAAAAACTTCTGAGACCCGATAGAGGTTCGGATAGTCTTTTTTGGACATTTAACAATCCATTGACGGCTGAAAGCTGTCATAGCCATAGAACTCACTGAGGCCTTCGTTTTGACTGGTTATGGCTCCCGTAACTCTAAACGAGCCAGAAGTTATGGCCGTCCGAATAATCGATATCTACAGGGTGCAACATCCACGGTGCAAGGTGCAACATCCGTCCGAAATGGCGTAACAGTGTTGTACGACTTTTTGAAATGCGTGCAAGGATTTGAAACGAAACGGTACCATGGTGCACCACTCTCCAGCGTTGGTAAATTGAAGACCAGCCACGGTAATCCCGTTTTACCGTAACGATCCACGTGTCGAAAAAACGAAGGGTAAAAAACTTCCGAGACCCTATTGAGATTCGGATAGTCTTTTTTGGGCATTAAACAATCCATTGACGGCTGAAAGCTGTCATAGCCGTAGAACTCACGGACTCCTTCGTTTTGACTGGTTATGGCTCCCATAACTCTAAACGAGCCAGAAGTTATGGCCGTCCGAATAATCGATATCTACAGGGTGCAACATCCACGGCGCAAGGTGCAACATCCGTCCGAAATGGCAAAACAGTGTCGTACGACTTTTTGAAATGCGTGCAAGGATTTGAAACGAAACGGCACCATGGTGCACCACTCTCCAGCGTTGGTAAATCAAAGACCAGCCACGGTAATCCCGTTCTACCGTAAAAATCCACGCGTCGAAAAAACGAAGGGTAAAAAACTTACTAGACCCGATTGAAATTCGGATAGTCTTTTTTGGGGATTAAACAATCCATTGACGGCTGAAAGCTGTCATAGCCGTAGAACTCACTGAGGCCTTCATTTTGACTGGTTATGGCTCCCGTAACTCTAAACCAGCCAGAAGTTATGGCCATCCGAATAATCGATATCTGCAGTGTGCAACATCCAAGGTGCAAGGCGCAACATCCGTCCGAAATGGCGATACAGTGTCGTACGACTTTTTGAAATGCATGCATGGTTTGAAATGGAACGGTACCATGGTGCACCACTCTCCAGGATGGTAAATCGAAGACCAGCCACGGTAATCCCGTTCTACCGTAAAAATCCACGGGTCGAAAAACGAAGGGTAAAAACTTCCTAGACCCGATTGAGACTCGGATAGTCTTTTTTGGGCATTAAACAATCCATTGACGGCTGAAAGCGTCACAGCCGTAGAACTCACTGAGGCCTTCGTTTTGACTGGTTATGGCTCCCGTAACTCTAAACGAGCCAGAAGTTATGGCCGTCCGAATAATCGATATCTATAGGGTGCAACATCCACGGTGCAAGGTGCAACATCCGTCCGAAATGGCGAAACAGTGTCATACGACTTTTTGAAATGCGTGCAAGGATTTGAAATGAAACGGTACCACGGTGCACCACTCTCCAGCGATGGTAAATCGAAGACCAGCCACGGTAATCCCGTTTTACCGTAAAAATCCACGTGTCGAAAAAACGAAGGGTAAAAAATTTCAGAGACCCGATTGAGATTCGGATAGTCTTTTTTGGGCATTAAACAATCCTCTGATGGCTGAAAGCTGTCATAGCCGTAGAACTCACCGAGGCCTTCGTTTTGACTGGTTATGGCTCCCGTAACTCTAAACAAGCCAGAAGTTATGGCCGTCCGAATAATCGATATCTACAGGGTGCAACATCCACGGTGCAAGGTGCAACATCCGTCCGAAATGGAAAAACAGTGTCGTATGACTTTTTGAAATGCGTGCAAGGATTTGACACGAAACGGTACCATGGTGCACCACTCTCCAGCGTTTGTAAATGGAAGACCAGCCACGGTAATCCCGTTTTACCGTAATAATCCACGTGTCGAATAAACGAAGGGTAAAAAACTTCCGAGACCCGATTGAGATTTGGATATTCTTTTTTGGGCATTAAACAATCCATTGACGGCTGAAAGCTGTCATAGCCGTAGAACTCACTGAGGCCTTCGTTTTGAATGGTTATGGCTCCCGTAACTCCAAACGAGCCAGAAGTTATGGCTGTCCGAATAATCGATATCTACAGGGTGCAACATCCACGGTGCAAGGTGCAACATCCGTCCGAAATGGCGAAACAGTGTCGTACGACTTTTTGAAATGCGTGCATGGATTCGAAACGAAACCGTACCATGGTGCACCACTCTCCAGTGATGGTAAATCAAAGACCAGCCACGGTAATCCCGTTCTACCGTAAAAATCCACGTGTCGAAAAAACGAAGGGTAAAAAACTTCCTAGACCCGATTGAGATTCGGATAGTCTTTTTTGGGCATTAAACAATCCATTGACGGCTGAAAGCTGTCATACCGTAGAACTCACTGAGGCCTTCATTTTGACTGGTTATGGCTCCTTTAACTCTAAATGACCCAGAAGTTATGGCCGTCCGAATAATCGATATCTACAGGGTGCAACATCCACGGTGCAAGGTGCAACAACCGTCCGAATTGGAGAAATAGTGTCGTACGACTTTTTGAAATGCGTGCATGGATTTGAAATGAAACGGTACCCTGGTTGTAATGACCCGTATTTTACGTGTCGATAAAATCGTAAAATAGTTGCATTAGGTCGTTAGTATTGCTTGAGTCGTTTTGAACCTAAGTGGTAGGGTTTACGGCTTAAGGGGTTAGGCCGTGTAATAGTTAGCTCGTGGGTAGCCTAAGTCGTTCGGAGTTGAATCGTATGGAGGCATGAGTCGTGACCGACTTAGTGCTTAGGTCGCGTGATAGGTTGAGTCGTGTAGGAGATAAGTTGGTTGTACGACTTAGTGGTGTTGAGCGACTTAAGGTGTTGGCCGAGTTAAGGTGTTGGCCGAGTTAAGGTGTGGCCGACTTATAGGAACTGGCCGACTTAAGGGTTAGCGGTCTAAGGATTGGGATGACCTACAGTAGCTAGCGACTCAGTAGGTTAACGAGTTAGGAGATAGGTCGTTGGCGACTTAAGGTAGTAGCGGGTTAAGGAGATGAGTCGTGACCGACCTATAGGAAGTAACGACCTAGTGGATGGTATGTGTTGTAGTTAGGTTGCTGAGTCGTGTGAACGACTTAGTGATAGGTCGTGGCTTCGTTGAGTCGTTGGGTCTGTTTAGTATTAGGTCGTGAACGACCTAAGGCTTGAGTGTGTGTGTTTTAGTTCGTCTCATAGTTAAGTCGTGTGATCCTGTGTTGAGTCGTGCCTGTGTTGAGTCGGCAACATAGTTAAGTCGCTAGGTCGTAACTCGCGTGTGAGTTAGGTCGCGAACATGTTGAGTCACGCGTGTTAGGACGTTGTGTCTTAGGTCGTTAGGGGCTTGAGTCGTGAGTCGTGCATACCTGTTGAGTCATTGACTCGAGTCTGTAGGTTGCTTGAAGTGTTAAGTCGCAGCCCTTGTTAGGTCGTAAGCCGTTAGGTCGCGAGTGTGCTAAGTCGTAGGTCGTGGGTATTAGGTCGTGGACGACTTAGGGGATCTGTTGAGTCGTGGACGACTCATAGGGGCGGTGACATAAGGGACGTTTCAGCCTATAAATATGCGTCCATATCTTCACTTTTTGGCACCGGATTTTGAAGCGACGAAGTGCTGCCATTTTGAGAGCTCGACTACAACACTTCTTCACTTCTTTTATCCACTCTAATCTAGTGATTCCATCCATCTAAATTGAAGATCAAATCGAAGATCCAAGAGCTAAAGTTGAAGATCTTCATCCAACAAAGAGAGATTTCTTCGATTGAAGTGAGATTTTGCCGGATCAAGCTTGGATCTTTGCTGTCCAGATCTGGAGTGGGTTGTTTTTGGGGTGTTTAGGTGATTCGGTGAGTGGTAGTTATCTCTCACATGGACCCAAAGGAGTATATTGGATTGGTGGCTTGTTTATGTGTTAAAGATAGTGATTTATTGCATTTTCCCTAAGTATGCATGTAGATCTATCATCTATGAAGTTTTGACACCTATTTTACTACATGTTAACTTATGTAAGTTCATTCATTAAGTTGTAGAGATATTGTTCATAATTCATGCTTGTTAGAATGCATGTTAGATTTGAACGCTTTATTTACGAAATTGCCATTATTGTTGTAATTGTTTATTTAGATCTTGTTTGAATGATTGATTGCTTGGATTAATGTTTGATTTGATTGATTAGTTGATCGATAACTTGATTTGGACAAGTTGGTCGAAGATGATTCAAAAGCTAAGTGGAAAGGCTCTTGAATAAGGAAAGCTGCTTGTGGCATATGAAGCGGATGTTGAAGCTCATATGGATAGATTTGATGATGATGTTGAGATGGGACTTTGCCATGATGCGATGAGGCAAACCATGATGTTGAGATAGGACTTTGCTATGATGCGATGAAGCAAAGTATGATGTGAGAAAGCTTTGGTTTAATCCAGACGGGATCATCCCAAGCATGCTGATAACTCGGTGATGCGATTCGAGTTGGTCGATAATGGTTAGCTTGAGAGGCGCTTGAGCTAGTATGGGAATAGTCGTCGAGGAGGATGACTAGAAGGCTGAGATTTTATCGTTGTTGAAGGTTCTAGCATGCTCAAAGCAAGAGTACGTTGGGACGGGTCACGATGACGTTCCAAGCACGGGCTGCGACGACGTGCTAGTACTCTGGGTAGTTGCGAAAATTCCTAGGCACGGGCTGCGACGACGTGCGGAGTTATGTCTAGAACCGGGGTTACCATTAGCCCTTGACAGGCGGTCATTCAACTAACGGTGATATCGACACAATGATAACAGTGATAGCCAGAGTCATGGATGTTTGATTGTATCATCATTCGGCCTCAAGTGCGGTGTTTTCTGAGTGCTTATCTGATCTTGGTTTAGGCCTTGGGGGTTTGTATTTGGAAAACATCGACCTTGACTCGAGTGATAATTACTTTACTTAAATTGTCTGCTTTGCTATGCTTGTTATGCTTAGTGGGTCTGGGGGCTATCACTGTAGGATGAGGTGGAGTGGGATGGTTGAGTTCCTATTCCTTTTACCCTTTATGCTCTTTTGGTATGTTTGATAGTTAATTTACTGCTCACTAAGACTGTTGTCTGACTCAAGGTTTTATGTTCAACTCTTATTACCTTGGGCTGTTCATCCATGTTGGGATGGGCAGACTAGGTAGCAAGTGACAGGTGTTGTTCTTGGCTACCAACGCTGTTGATGAGGAAGACGAGCTGGAGGCTTTTGCATATTGTTTTCTTACTATATATACTGGATATTCCGCTGTTTGCTTGATACTCTGAGTGTTATGTAGTGAGGCTTGATGTATTGACTATTCAGATGATTGTATAAAACTATTATGAGTTTATATGATGAGACTTCTGTTCTATAGAGCTTCACTATGTATAATTTCTATTGTATTTTACCCATGCGCTGTGAGTAATACGATAGAGTTTCTGTTTTATCTTACCCTGACTATCGTCCATGGCTGCCTGGCACGCCTTTCAGCGCACCATTCTCTTGTTTTAGTGCGGGAGTCATGGGCGGTCGTCACATTTGGTATCAGAGCTTTGGTTAATCGATTTTAGCCAACGCTCGCTGACGTAACTACGTATGAGAGACGTAATTGTATTTTGATGGATGATTACTATATATAATATAGTAGTTTGGAAGGATTTGAACTCCTTATGTAGTTGTTTCTCAAGGTGTTCTAAATCATTCCTTTTTGTAGATAATAAGGATGAGTCGAAGTGAGAGACAAGCTGCTAGAGAAAACCGTGCTGCTAGGGGAGCTACTGACTATGCTGCAATGTTCGAAGCTATGATGACTTCGATCATGAGAAGGATACCAACTTCAGGACCGTCAGTAGATGTTGGAGTTCAAGTTCAAGCTCCAAGACCAGTGGATTTTGCTAAGTTTTGTAAGGACTATACTGCTCTTGGAGGGAAGGTTTTCTTAGGGACAGAATCAACCATTGAAGTGCAGAGATGGATTGATGCTTGTAGAAGGATCTTTGGTGATTTGGGGACTGAGGATGCAACTAAGAGGAAGCTTGCATCAAGACAGCTTCAAGGGAGAGCTTCTGATTGGTGGAATTCTATCACCATTGATACTCCAGAGGAAGAGATTACTTGGGAGCAATTCCAAGTTAGATTTGAAGCTAAGTTCATTTCTACGGCTCAGAAATCTGTTCTGTTTAAGAAGTTTGTGGAGATCAAGCAAGGTGGGAGACCAGTTCTTGAGTATGTTTCGGAGTTTGAAGCTTTGTCCAAGCATGCCAGATCGTATATTGAATCTCCCTAACAGAAGAACGAGAAGTTTATGACAGGCTTGGACAATTATCTTGGGAGACAGTTGGTGGATCATCTGGGCCATCCATTTGAGAAGCTTGTGGAGAAAGCTCTCAGGCATGAGAGTTTGTTTCCTAAGGAAGGATCTGTTGTTGCTGTGACCAAGGAAGAGTCCAAACCACAGCAGGGTGGAAACAAGAAGAGGAAGTGGCAACAGCAGAAGGGTAAGGATGGCTAGAAGAAGCCGAAGGGCGAAGTGACCTGCTACAACTGTCAGCAGAAGGGTCATCTCTCCAAGGATTGCTAGAAACCAAGAGTGCCGGCAAAGTGCCACAACTGTGACAAACCGGGGCATTTCAAGAGGGATTGTCCGGAACCGAGGAAAGATAAGCAGATTCTGCAAGCTTATGCTTTGGGGGCTGTTCCATCGTCTTCGAAAGTTCCTACTGTTGATGAGAGAGGGAAGAGTGTGGTGGTTCAAGGTACTCTTTCCATTTGTGGTGTTCCAGTTAGAGTGTTGTTTGATACTGGGGCGTCACATTCGTTTGTTTGTGATGATCTTGTAGGCCGGTTGGGTATGGAACCGGAAATTGTTGATAGACCATTGGTTGTGACTAATCCAGTTGGGGGTTCGTTTTGTTTGTGTATGGTATGCCGTGGTCTAGTTGTATCGAGTCATTATTGCTCTTTTGTTTGTGATTGCTTTGTTCTGAACTTTGCGGGGTTCGGAATTATTTTGGGAATGGACTGGCTTAGGAAGTATGCGGCAAAGGTTGATTGTGAGAAACTGGAGGTGACAGTCGGGATTGTGGAAGGACGAAAGGTTGTGATACGATGTAAGCATGAAGAAGGCGTCTTCATTGGCTTCATGTATTCGCTGGTTGTTCCACGGGATGGACTGTCATCGATGCCGGTTGTGAATGGATTTGAGGACGTCTTTGACGAGGTCAAAGGGTTACCGCCGCATAGGGAGATCGAGTTTCGTATCGATCTAGTTGAGGGAGCCAGACCTGTTGTGATGCCTCTTAGACGGATGGCGCCTAGAGAACAACAAGAGCTGAAGGTGCAGGTTGATGACCTTTTACGGAAAGGATTCATTCGGCGTAGTGTGTCCGAATGGGGTGCACCAGTTGTGTTCGCAACCAAAGCGGATGGATCGTTGAGGTTGTGTGTGGATTATCGTGAGCTGAATAAGGTGACTAAGAAGAACAAGTATCCATTGCCGAGAATAGATGACTTGTTTGATCAGCTTCACGAAGCTAAAGTGTTTTCTCAGATGGACTTGGCAACGGGATTTCACCAGTTGAGAGTGGCTAAGGATAGTGTGCCGAAGACTACTTTTAGGACACCATCCTGTTTTTATGAGTGGCTGGTAATGCCGTTTGGATTGACCAACGCACCAGCATATTTTGTGGATCTTATGAATAGAGTGTTCAGAGATCAGTTGAATAAGTTTGTACTTGTGTTCGTGGATGATATTCTGATTTATTCCAGAACTGAGGAAGAGCACAAGGCACACTTGCGTATTGTTTTGGAAATCTTGCGGAAACATCAGCTGAAGGCTAAGTTTTCGAAGTGTCACTTCTGGAAGAGTGAAGTGAGGTTCTTAGGCCATGTTATCTCTGGAAATGGAATAGCGGTTGATCCCGCTAAGGTGGCAGCAATCCAGGATTGGGTTAGACCTAAGAATGCATCTGATGTGAGAAGTTTTCTTGGATTAGCAGGATATTATCGTCGGTTTATCAAAGACTTTTCCAAGATAGCTGCACCATTAACAGGATTGACGAAAAAGAACCAAGTGTTCAGATGGGATGATAAGTGTGAGCAAGCTTTCGTAATCCTGAAAGAGCGACTGACAAGTGCTCCTGTTTTGACTATTCCAAGTGGGAATGATGAGATGGTGGTTTACACCGATGCATGTGGTACTGGACTTGGGGCAGTACTGATGCAAAAGGATAAAGTTGTTGCATATGCAAGTCGACAACTGAAGCCGCATGAAAGGAATTACCCGACTCATGATTTGGAGTTAGCGGCGATTGTTTTTGCTCTGAAGATGTGGAGACATTATCTATTGGGAGTTCTATTTGAGTTGTTTACGGATCATAAGTCGTTGAAGTATCTGTTCTCCCAAAAGGATTTGAATCTTCGGCAACAAAGGTGGATAGAGTTTTTGGCATCATATGATTTTGATATAGCCTATACTCCGAGAAAAGGTAACGCAGTGGCAGATGCGTTAAGTCGAAGACATGAAGGATTGGGAGCCAGGTTTTCGGAATGGAAGAGTCTCGAGTATTTGGCTGGATTTGACTTCAGGCCTAGATGTGAATTGGAACCTGAGATGTTGGCAAACTTATCGATAAGACCTTCTCTAGTAGAAAGGATTGGCGAGAGCCAAAAGCGAGACGATAAGCTTGTCAAGATTATCCGAGATTTGGAGTCTGGATTGAATCCAGAAAAGGATAAAGGATTTGAAGTCGAACGAGAGGGTTGGCTTCGGAAGCAAGGACGATTAGTTGTTCCCGATATAGATGGATTGAGAGATGAAGTTCTTAAGGAAAATCATCACTCGAAGTTGACGATTCATCCAGGTGGAAATAAGATGTATCGGGATATGAAGAGAACATATTACTGGGAAGGTATGAAAAAGGATGTTGGAAATTTTATTTCCAAGTGTATGAACTGCCAGTTGGTAAAAGCCGAGCAGAAGAAGCCAAGTGGATTGCTTCAGCCTTCAGAGGTTCCTACATGGAAGTGGGAGCAGATATCGATGGATTTTATCGATGGTCTACCTAGAACCAGGGCAGGGAATGAAGGGATTTGGGTCATCGTAGATCGTTTGACAAAGTGTGCAAGATTCATTCCTGTTCGATCTACCAGGACTGCATCGAAGTTGGCTGAGTTGTATGTTAAGTGGATAGTTTGATTCCATGGTATTCCGAAGAGTATAGTGAGCGATCGAGACCCATTGTTCACTAGTGGATTTTGGAAGAGCTTCCAGGAAGTTTTGGGAACCGAGCTGTGTTTGAGTACAGCTTATCACCCCTAAAGAGATGGTCGGACTGAGAGAGTCAACCGAGTTTTGGAAGATCTCCTAAGGGCATGTGTTTTGGATTTCGGAGGATCATGGGAAGATCATCTTCATTTGGTCGAATTTGCATATATAACAGTTACCAGTCTAGTATTGGTATGGCACCGTATGAAGCATTGTATGGAAGACCGTGTAACTCTCCGACATGTTGGTTAGAAACTGGAGAAAAGTTGATACTTGGGCCAGAGATGATTCGACAGACTACGGATTGTATAGAGATCATTCGACGACGAATGAAGGCAGCCCAAGACCGTCAGAAAAGTTATGCCGATAATCGTCGTAAGGATTTGGAATTCGACATAGGCGATATGGTTTTTGTGAAGATTTCTCCACCGAAGAATGTTATTCGATTCGGGAAGAAAGGGAAATTGACTCCGAGATTTGTTGGACCATTCCCGATTATCGAGCGAATTGGAAAGCTCGCTTATAGATTGGAGTTACCGAAAAAGATGGCGGGTGTGCACAATGTTTTTCATGTATCTTATCTACGGAAGTATGTGCATGACTCGAATACGGTGGTTTCTGCTGATAGCTGTAAAGACTTGGAAGTTGATCCGGTTGTTACGAGACCTCGTAAGCCGCTTCGTGTTGTTGAAACCGACACGAAACAGCTTAGGAGGAAGGCGATTACGTTGCTTAAGGTACAATGGAGTGATGATATTGACGACTGTACATGGGAGGAGGAAGAGAGGATGAAGGCAGCTCATCCTGAACTCTTCGAGGTATGGCCCTAAGGTGTCGTGACATCTCACGAATTTGTAACTTGTTCTAGTCTTAGAATTCTGCATGCTTGGTAAGTAATTGGATGCATGGTTTGTTGATTGCTGTGGATGGTAGGCATGAAGAATAATTTTGATTGCTCTTGTTTGTTTGGAATTTCGGGGGCGAAATTCCTAAGGGGGAGAGAATGTAACGACCCGTATTTTACGTGTCGATAAAATCGTAAAATAGTTGCATTAGGTCGTTAGTATTGCTTGAGTCGTTTTGAACCTAAGTGGTAGGGTTTACGGCTTAAGGGGTTAGGCCGTGTAATAGCTAGCTCGTGGGTAGCCTAAGTCGTTCGGAGTTGAGTTGTATGGAGGCATGAGTCGTGACCGACTTAGTGCTTAGGTCGTGTGATAGCTTGAGTCGTGTAGGAGATAAGTCGGTTGTACGACTTAGTGGTGTTGAGCGACTTAAGGTGTTGGCCGAGTTAAGGTGTGGCCGACTTATAGGAACTGGCCGACTTAAGGGTTAGCGGTCTAAGGATTGGGACGACCTACAGTAGCTAGCGACTCAGTAGGTTCACGAGTTAGGAGATAGGTCGTTGGCGACTTAAGGTAGTTAGCGGGTTAAGGAGATGAGTCGCGACCGACCTATAGGAAGTAATGACCTAGTGGATGGTATGTGTTGTAGTTAGGTCAATGAGTCGTGTGAACGACTTAGTGATAAGGTCGTGGCTTCTTGAGTCGTTGGGTCGGTTTAGTGTTAGGTCGTGAACGACCTAAGGCTTGAGTGTGTGCGTTTTAGGTCGTCTCATAGTTAAGTCGTGTGATCCTGTGTTGAGTCGTGCCTGTGTTGAGTCGGCAACATAGTTAAGTCGCTAGGTCGTAACTCACATGCGAGTTAGGTCGCGAACATGTTGAGTCGCGCGTGTTAGGACGTCGTGTCTTAGGTCATTAGGGGCTTGAGTCGTGAGTCGTGCATACCTGTTGAGTCGTTGACTCGAGTCTGTAGGCTGCTTGAAGTGTTAAGTCGCGGCCCTTCTTAGGTCGTAAGCCGTTAGGTCGCGAGTGTGCTAAGTCGTAGGTCGTGGGTATTAGGTCGTGGACGACTTAGGGGATCTGTTGAGTCGTGGACGACTCATAGGGGCGGCGACTTAAGGGACGTTTCAGCCTATAAATATGCGTCCATATCTTCACTTTTTGGCACCGGATTTTGAAGCGACGAAGTGCTGCCATTTTGAGAGCTCGACTACAACACTTCTTCACTTCTTTTCTCCACTCTAATCTAGTGATTCCATCCATCTAAATTGAAGATCAAATCGAAGATCCAAGAGCCAAAGTTGAAGATCTTCATCCAACAAAGAGAGATTTCTTCGATTGAAGTGAGATTTTGCCGGATCAAGCTTGGATATTTGCTGTCCAGATCTGCAGTGGGTTGTTTTTGGGGTGTTTAGGTGATTCGGTGAGTGGTAGTTATCTCTCACACGGACCGAAAGGAGTATATTGGATTGGTGGCTTGTTTACGTGTTAAAGATAGTGATTTCTTGCATTTTCCCTAAGTATGCATGTAGATCTATCATCTATGAAGTTTTGGCACCTATTTTACTACATGTTAACTTATGTAAGTTCATCCATCAAGTTGTAGAGATATTTTTCATAATTCATGCTTGTTAGAATGCATGTTAGATTTGAACGCTTTATTTACGAAATTGCCATTATTGTTGTAATTGTTTATTTAGATCTTGTTTGAATGATTGATTGCTTGGATTAATGTTCGATTTGATTGATTAGTTGATCGATAACTTGATTTGGACAAGTTGGTCGAAGATGATTCAAAAGCTAAGAGGAAAGGCTCTTGAATAAGGAAAGCTGCTTGTGGCATATGAAGCGGATGTTGAAGCTTATATGGATAGATTTGATGATGATGTTGAGATGGGACTTTGTTATGATGCGATGAAGCAAAGTATGATGTGAGAAAGCTTTGGTTTAATCCAGACGGGATCATCCCAAGCATGTTGATAACTTGGTGATGCGATTCGAGTTGGTCGATAATGGTTAGCTTGAGAGGCGCTTGAGCTAGTATGGGAATAGTCGTCGAGCAGGATGACTAGAAGGCTGAGATTTTATCGTTGTTGAAGGTTCTAGCATGCTCAAAGCAAGAGTACGTTGGGACGGGTCACGATGACGTTCCAAGCACGGGCTGTGACGACGTGCTAGTACTCCGGGTAGTTGCGAAAATTCCTAGGCACGGGCTGCGACGACGTGCGGAGTTATGTCTAGAACCGGGGTTACCATTAGCCCTTGACAGGCGGTCATTCAACTAACAGTGATATCGAGGCAATGATAACAGTGATAGCCAGAGTCATGGATGTTTGATTGTATCATCATTCGGCCTCAAGATCGGTGTTTTCTGAGTGCTTATCTGATCTTGGTTTAGGCCTTGGGGGTTTGTATTTGGAAAACATCGACCTTGACTCGAGTGATAATTACTTTACTTAAATTGTCTGCTTTGCTATGCTTGTTATGCTTAGTGGGTCTGGGGGCTATCACTGTAGGATGAGGTGGAGTGGGATGGTTGAGTTCCTATTCCTTTTACCCTTTATGCTCTTTTGGTATGTTTGATAGTTAATTTACTGCTCACTAAGACTGTTGTCTGACTCAAGGTTTTATGTTCAACTCTTATTACCTTGGGCTGTTTATCCATGTTGGGATGGGCAGACTATGTAGCAGGTGATAGGTGCTGTTCTTGGCTACCAACGCTGTTGATGACGAAGACGAGCTGGAGGCTTTTGCATATTGTTTTCTTACTATATGTACTGGATATTCCGCTGTTTGTTTGATACTCTGAGTGTTATGTAGTGAGGCTTGATGTATTGACTATTCAGATGATTGTACAAAATTATTATGAGTTTATATGATGAGACTTCAGTTCCATAGAGCTTCACTATGTATAATTTCTATTGTATTTTATCCATGCGCTGTGAGTAATACGATAGAGTTTCTGTTTTTGTTGAATATGCGCTTATATGATTTTTGTTTGATGATAATCAACATAAAAACATTCGTTTAAATGTATTTGATAATATACTATTTTATTTTTTCACGGATTAAATAAATATTTGCAGAATAAAATAAATAACACGAAATTTGAATTCAAACGAATATTTTATTCAAACAAATATTTATTACATCTTTGAATAGTACAATTTCAAGCTCTCACTATAACTATACAACTTTGATTACAATTACATCACATTTCACATTTACAATTCACCTCACTACATATCACTCACACTCGTATTTATCTTCAACTTCATTCCAGTTTGAATCCAGCATCTGAGAAATCTGCAAAAATATTCACTAACGCAGTAAAATTGAAAAAGAAATATTTTTGCAAAATAAAATAAGATATGATTTTTGAAAATAATATTTGCCTCAGTTATTTGGGTTGTTCGTCATCATTTAAATTTGAATTCATCATACACGAACAACTTGTGACATACACAGTGTATTACTGTATATGCCATAAGGCCGTGCACGCCGATATATACACTTGATAATGCTACAGGGACAGGTGAGCACAAGGTCAAACCCAAATATATGGACAGGTTCAACTCAGGTGCAATAAATTCAAAAATACGACACGAACACAAGGTCAAATCCGAGTTTTGAAACTGGATTCAACACAAGTGAATCGAGTTCAAGTCAGACGAACACTGCAAGTACATGAATGCAAACTACAAATACAGGTTCAAGGCCAAAATGTCAAAGTGGCAACTGGCAATAACAACTACACATATGCATACCACAGAAGCAACCGATCAGTTCGACATATACATGAAGGCAGCAAGTCAGTGGACAGACCAGAGTACAACAGGCAAGCACAATGCATATATAGCAATAATATACAAGCCAACAGCAAAACAAGCAGTGCAGACCACAAAAGTGCAACAAGTATTGCAGTAATAAACATGGACAGAAGCAAGGCAACAAAGACTCAAGCAACAACATGGACTGCCACAAATACATGATGCACAACTCAAATGAATATAAGTGCAAGTGTCGACCAGGTAGCAAGGAAGATCAACACAGCAAGCTACAGCATCAAGTTGATCAAGATGCTACAGATTTCAGCAAATGAACCATCAAAGAATGCAACACAGTGATGAGACTAGATGAAAATACTCTTAACTGCAAGTTCAAACCAAAACACAAGTGTGGCAAATGCAAACTGTGGTGAAGCAACAAAGATGAACCAGACAGTGATACAAGTTCGAACAATGCTTAGTGCACATCAGGTATAACAAAGTCACAGGCCATAATGAAGACTGAATCAAATGCACAGCATGTATTGTTGAATATGTGTTACAGTGGTGATGCAAGTGCTAACCAGAATGAGGTCCAATACAACTTCAACAAAGACTCAAGCTACAGTGCATAATGGTCAACACGGTAAGCAATGAAGCAACAAGGTCAGAGAACCAAGCAACAATGTGCACAGGTGAATCAAGTGAATCATAATGAAGCAGTGCAACATCTTCCATCAACACACTCAAGTGACTCAACAATGCAACAAGGTGATATGCAAACAACATAACAGTATGCAAGCTCGAGCACAAGAACATGACAGCAAACAGAAGTGCACAGCAACAGTAAGGCAAAACATGGCATCAAAACAGACCAACATACTACAGTGACATCAAAACATGGCAGTAGGGATGTAATTGCTGCGAACAACAAGAGGGATGCAAGCATCAAGCTGCAGGTTTCAAAACAAGTGACCAAAGTCCAAGCATCAGAGGGAATCATCAAATTTGTCAAAGCCGTGTGTTTTAACAAGACAACAGAAAAAGGAACGAAAACCGTGGTCATCACGAAATCGATTCAAAGCCGTGGGACGCAAGAAATAAAATTATACGCGTATGAAAAAATCAGAATCGATCTCAATCATTCAAGCATCATCAAGTGGCCGAGATAAAGAATTTGACAAATTCAAATCAACATATACGAACGTAATTCTAGGAAATCAAATCCTGTATAATACCCAAAATCATCATCGGCAAGAGTATCGAGTTCAAGAATCAACCAGCAAAGCAAAAAGAAGAAAATACATTCCGAAGCAATCGAAGCAATCGAACTCGATCAAGCAAGGAGGAGAAGCCGCAAACAAATTGAAGCAAATCAGAAACAGTAATTACAATCAACCAACAAAGGCAGCAACTTAAAACCCTAATTTAAGAGCACGGCATCAAGAACAAAAGCCCCAATTTTGCAAAAGGAACGGTCGCCATTATACTCAAGCAAAGAAAAAGAACCGGGCCGATAAAATAAAAGGGAGACATATTTTAATTAGTGGGCCGTTTAGGCTTAGTTGTTTTTAATTAGGGTTATTTGCCTTTTATGTTTGTGTTTCTTTTAAAATTCTCTTTTAAACCGTTGTAATCTTCTAGTCGTGTGACTAGGGTACAAACTACGGTGTGTAGTTTGGGAATTCGCAACTCGGTAGTTGAGTTGTGGTCAGGGTTTTGAGCGTAGAGTTAGATTAGTCAATAGCGGGTATAGCGAGTTTACGTGTGTAAGCGAGGGACTATCTAATTTCTAGTAGAAACCTTGGGGGCAGCACGTAGGCAGGGTTTTGCCGAAGCTGGGTAAATTCTATGTTGTTCTGTTCTGTTATTTATATTCTGCTATATCTATGCTGCTATTCTGTGATCCGTGTTAATATTAATTAGCTTCTGAAATTAAGTTTCTATAATTTACACTATCACCCTATTCACCCCCCCTCTAGGGTGAAATCGATCCTACAAGTGGTATCAGAGCTAGGAATAGAAGTCAACATTTGTTTAAAAAAAAAATTCTATTTTTTTTAAAAAAAACATCAGTTTTTGTTTAAAATTTTAATTTTTTTTTAAATGGCTTCTTTTAATAATGCTTTTGCAGAAGGTCAATCCATAGTTAGACCACCAATGTTCAATGGTGAATATGCTTTTTGGAAAAATAGGATGAAATTTCTTTTGAAAACCATTGACGCTTGGGATATTGTTGAGACAGGTTATAGAATACCAACTATAACTGTAGATGATCAGGAAATAGAGAAACCAAAGGAACAATCGACAGAACTAGAAAATAAATTACAGAATACTAATGCCAAAGCTATGAATTCTATTATCTGTTCATTAGATCAATTTGAATTTAATTGTGTCTCACATTGTCTAACTGCGCAGGAAATATGGCACATATTAGAAGTGACTCACGAAGGAACATCTCAAGTCAAAGAATCTCGCATTGCCATGCTAAGCAGCGAATACGAGAACTTTACAATGGCGAAAGAAGAAAATGTCAAAGAGATGTACGGACGATTTTCCAACATCGTATAGAAATCAAAAGCTCTCGGAAAAACATACACCGAATTGGAAATAGTCCGTAAAATCCTCAGAGTCCTTCCACGAAGCTTTGAAGCAAAAGTAACTGCCATTCAAGAATCGAAAGATTTAAAACAACTCAAAGTCGAAGAACTCATCGGAAATCTCACCACTTATGAGCTAGAAATAAAATTCAAGGAAGAGCATGAAGGTGGAGATACTCGAAAGAAATCAATAGCTCTCAAAGGAACAACTGAAAGTGATGATGAGAATGATGACGATGGTGATGGAGCAGCGGAGCTAGCGCTACTAATAAAGAAATTCAAAAAGTGGAATCGCAAATACGGAAATCCAGCTCGAAATCATGAATTGAAAAGCAGAATAGGCAAAGCACTAGACAACCCAGAAGATCAGAAAATCATCTGTTACAAATGCAACAAACCCGGCCATATCAAGCCACAATGTCCTCAAAAACGATCAAATCAAGGAAAGAAACTAAAGAAGAAAAGCTTTGCGGCTACTTGGGATGAAACTGACGAAGATGAAAGTGATAACACCGAGAGTGAGAGTGAAAAAGCAAACATGTGCCTTCATGGTGAAGTTACAGACAGTGATGACGACGAGCCAAGCGAGGTATCAAAACTCACTCATTCTGAATTACTAATTTATTTCCATGAAGTAAATGGCTGTTATGAACGACTTAGGGAAAAATATGCTAAACTTGAATCTCAAAAGGATACTTTGATAGAATGCAATAAACAACTTGATCAATTAGTTAAGAACTATCAATGTAGAATTCCTAAGTGTGATAAGTGTCCAACATTCGAAGAAGAAATTAAAAAATCGGAAATCAATATAAAATCACTTGAAAATGAAATTCTGATTTTAAAAGAGAATGAAAATACAAGGAGAGAGATTTCTATTAAAAAATGCACACAGTTGTTAAACGAAAATGAATCTCTCAAAACAAAAGTCCAACAATTGTCAACGACCTTAGATAAATTTTCAAAAAGTGAAAAATCGTTGAATATGCTATTAGGAAAACAAACTGTTAATATGGTTAGACAAGGACTTGGATATAATAATTCGAAAATTGTTGAAAGCAATATTAATCAAGTTAATTCTATAAGCACAATTTGTAAAAAATTTGGACACAATCACAATATTTGTTGGAATAGACTCAAACATATGAAAACAATACCGATTTGGGTTCCAAAAGGCACAAATATAAAATCTCTCAAAGTTAAACAAATTTGGGTGCCGAAGGGAACAATTATAAATAGTTTTGGGTATCCACAAAATTATCATTTTGTTACTAACAATCATGGACCTATAAAAACAAATAGGCCACTAAACTCTCTTCTCGTGTAGGTATGCTAGAAGGCTAAGGAACAACAGCAATGGTACTTGGATTCTGGCTGTTCCAGGCACATGACAGGCGATAAATCGAAGTTCCTTAGCCTAGAAAAGTACAAAGGTGGCAGAGTCACAATGGGGAACAATGACAAGTGTAAAATTGTCGGTAAAGGTAAAGTAGGTAACAATACATTTACCTTGAATGACGTTTTATATGTTGAAAATCTGCACCACAATTTGATATCAATCAGCCAGCTATGTGATAAAGGTATGAATGTTATCTTTGATTCTGACATGTGCAAAATTGTTGACGAATCATCAAAAGAAATCTTATTTTCAGGAAAAAGAAAAGGTAATATATATTCTCTATCTTTTGATGATCTCATCCTCTCTAAATGTTTGGTAGCTAAGGATATAGAAGTGAATTTAAGGCATAGACGTTTAGGGAATGCTAGTATGAACTTATTAAACAAATTAAAAAGGAAAAGTTTGGTAAGAGGGTTGCCATCACATGAGTTTGAAACTGAAAACATCTGTAAAGCATGTACTTTGGGAAAACTTAGAAAATCATCGTTTCATGCCAAAAACAATGTAAGCACTTCTAGAGTTCTTGAACTAATTCATATGGATCTATTTGGACCTAATGAAATTGCTAGCTTAGGAGGTAAGAAATATTGCTTTGTGTTAGTTGATGATTACTCAAGATATACATGGGTATACTTCTTAGCTAAAATATCAGAAACTTTTTCATACTTCACAAGATTCGCAAAATTTGTGCAAAATGAAAAAGAAGTCTCTATTGTTTCGTTAAGAAGTGATCATGGCGGAGAATTTGAAAATTATGAATTTGAAACTTTCTGTGATGAAAACGGAATCAAACATGAGTTCTCTGCACCACGTACTCCACAACAAAATGGGGTAGTTGAGAGAAAGAATCGAACTTTACAAGAATTGGCTAGGTCTATGTTAAATGAATATGAACTACCTCTGCATCTCTGGGCAGAAACTGTAAATACAGCATGTTATGTAATGAATAGAGTTATCATCAGACCGATTCTTAACAAAACCCCCTATGAGCTATGGTTCAACAAAAAACCAAACATCGCTTACTTCAAAGTGTTTGGATATCCTTGCTATATTCTTAATACAGGTGATCAGTTAGGAAAATTTGAAGCAAAGGCTGATGATGGCATTTTCATGGGTTACTCTACAAGAAGCAAAGCTTATAGAGTCTACAACAAAAAGACTAAAACAATCGTAGAATCAATCAATGTGAAATTTGATGAAGGCATTGACGAACAGGATACATCCAAAAGCAACGTTGAAGAGGAGAAAGAAAAAGATGAGTTCGAAAAACCAAAAGAAACTGCTGATGCTAGAGAAACTACCACAACTCAAGAAGTCCGAAGAAATCTGGATCCAGAAAAGCTGAAATACAAAACAGACCATCCACCAGAATTGGTAATTGGAAACCCTATAGCAGGTATACAAACTCGTTCATCCTTTAAAAATCTATGTGATCTGTGCTTATATAGTGGATTTATTTCAGAAATAGAACCAAATAGCATAGATTCAACCCTTAATGATGAAAACTGGTTCATGGCCATGCAAGAAGAACTAAATCAGTTTGAACGAAATAATGTTTGGAGTCTAGCACCTAGACCTAAGGATTATCCAGTCATAGGAACAAAATGGATTTTTAAAAATAAATATGATGAATCTGGAAATATAATTAGAAATAAAGCTAGACTAGTTGCTAAAGGATACAATCAAATTGAAGGAGTTGACTTTGATGAAACTTTTGCGCCTGTAGCTAGACTAGAATCAATTAGAATATTGTTAGCTTTTGCTTGTTACAAAGGATTTAAACTAAGACAAATGGACATTAAGAGTGCTTTTCTTAACGGAGTTTTAAAAGAAGATGTGTTTGTTGAACAACCAGAAGGTTTTGAAAGTCATGAATATCCAAACCATGTATACAAACTAAAGAAGGCATTATATGGATTAAAACAAGCTCCCAGAGCTTGGTATGAATGTCTTACTTCTTATCTCCTTGAAAATGGGTTCAAAAAGGGATGTGTAGATACCACACTATTTCTGTTGCATGAAAACAATGATATTTTGATTGTTCAAATATATGTTGATGACATCATTTATGGTGCTACTAACAAGTTATTGTATGAGAAATTTGAAAAAGTCATGCAGGAAAAATTTGAAATGAGCTTGGTTGGAGAGTTAAAATTCTTTTTAGGATTTCAAATCCAACAAAGCAATAAAGGCACATTCATTTCTCAAACAAAATATATTAGGGAACTTGTCAACAAATTTGGATTGAAAGATGCTAAACCAGCAAGAACTCCCATGAGTACAACACTTAAACTTGACAAAGATGAAAAGGGTAAGACAGTTGATCAAAAGCAGTACAGAGGTATGATTGGATCACTCCTTTATCTTACCGCCTCTAGACCTGACATCATGTTTTCTGTCTGCTTATGTGCGCGTTTTCAATCTAACCCAAAAGAATCTCATTTAAAAGCTGTTAAAAGAATTATAAGATATTTATTGCACACACCACGATTTGGTCTTTGGTATCCATCAAATGATAATTTTGAATTGAAAGGTTTTTCAGATGCTGATTATGCTGGAAATTTGGTTGATAGAAAAAGTACTAGTGGAGCATGTTTTATGTTAGGACATTCATTCGTTGCATGGTCGAGTAGAAAACAAAATTGTATTGCATTATCCACAACAGAGGCAGAGTATATTGCTTTGAGCGGTTGCTCTGCTCGAATCTTATGGATGATACAAACTTTGCATGACTATGGCCTAAATTTTAAACGTGTACCATTAATGTGTGATAGCAAAAGCGCAATTGATCTCACAAATAATCATGTACATCATTCGCGAACAAAACATATAGATGTAAGACATCATTTTATTAGAGATCATATTTCCAAAGAAAATATCTGCATAAATTTTATTTCAACTGATTCTCAATTGGCAGACATCTTTACAAAACCCCTACCAGAAAATAGTTTTTGTAAACTACGACTCAGTCTAGGTGTTTTAGAAATTTGCTGAATTTTTAACATTTTTTTTCTCCCTACAAATCATCGAAAAGAAAAATAGTAATTGAAAAAGTGATGAGTGTTGATATTGATTATATATTATAACTCGAGAAAGTATAATTAGAAAATTTCTTTAGAAATGTAAACAAGAGTTATAAAACTTTTTGTTGGTAAAAAAATTCCATGACCATCTCTATACCTATCATATTTCTATCAACCATCACTCATCAAAATTCTATATAGTTTGTCGATATGTGGTACTTTAAACAGGAATCGTTCGTTTTTCATTTTTACATTTTTTAAAAATAATAATAATAATAATAATAATAAAAAATAAAAAATAAAATAAAAATAACAATAAATACCAAAGTATTCACTCTCATTTAAAAGTCCTCACGGTTATGCATGGGTGAATTACTTGGAATTTGTTATGTGCTTCCATGCTCATTTAAAAGTCCTCACGGTTATGCATGTATGGAACACATATCAAAAGTTGATTTTTTTTTTTAAAATAAACAAGTTGATTCTAATCCCATTTAAAAGTCCTCACGGTTATGCGTGGTTAGAAGATACTTGATTTCATTTTTAAAAAAAAAATTTGGAATACTACTAATCTCATTTAAAAGTCCTAACGGTTATGCATGGTTAGTAGATATTCAAATTCCTGATATAAAAATACCACAAATAGACACAATTGTATTGTTTTATATGATGACATCATCTCCATCATTCTAAAGGTGGAATATGCGCCTAACAAAATATTTATGATTTTTGTTTGATTTTTTATTGAAATTTGATATTTATATTAAATTGAGTTTTAATGTTGAATTGATATCGATTACTTTTTCTCTATTTTCTCTAACACTGTTATTCTTTTGCTGATAACAAAAGGGGGAGAGAAAAGTTAAGATTTTGTCAAATAAAATCAAGCAAAGGTCAAATAACTTTCTATTTGCATCTAGAATCATTTGCATATTTTTATTTGTATGCATATACGTAGGGGGAGCATCGTATAGAGAGGAAGCATTTAAATAGGGGGAGCAATTAGAATATATCAATGATCAAATACATTTAACATATTCAAAATCTTAAATATATGTTTGTTATCATCAAAAGGGGGAGATTGTTGAATATGCGCTTATATGATTTTTGTTTGATGATAATCAACATAAAAAAATTCGTTTAAATGTATTTGATAATATACTATTTTATTTTTTCACAGATTAAATAAATATTTGCAGAATAAAATAAATAACACGAAATTTGAATTCAAACGAATATTTTATTCAAACAAATATTTATTACATCTTTGAATAGTACAATTTCAATCTCTCACTATAACTATACAACTTTGATTACAATTACATCACATTTCACATTTACAATTCACCTCCCTACATATCACTCACACTCGTATTTATCTTCAACTTCATTCCAGTTTGAATCCAACATCTGAGAAATCTGCAAAAATATTCACCAACGCAGTAAAATTGAAAAAGAAATATTTTTGCAAAATAAAATAAGATATGATTTTTGAAAATAATATTTGCCTCAGTTATTTGGGTTGTTCGTCATCATTTAAATTTGAATTCATCATACACGAACAACTTGTGACATACACAGTGTATTACTGTATATGCCACAAGGCTGTGAACGCCGATATATACACTTGATAATGCTACAGGGACAGGTGAGCACAAGGTCAAACCCAAATATATGGACAGGTTCAACTCAGGTGCAATAAATTCAAAAATACGACATGAACACAAGGTCAAATCCGAGTTTTGAAACTGGATTCAACACAAGTGAATTGAGTTCAAGTCAGACCAACACTGCAAGTACATGAATGCAAACTACAAGTACAGGTTCATGGCCAAAATGTCAAAGTGGCAACTGGCAATAACAACTACACATATGCATACCACAGATGCAACCGATCAGTTCGACATATACATGAAGGCAGCAAGTCAGTGGATAGACCAGAGTACAACAGGCAAGCACAATGCATATATAGCAATAATATACAAGCCAACAGCAAAACAAGCAGTGCAGACCACAAAAGTGCAACAAGTATTGCAGTAATAAACATGGACAGAAGCAAGGCAACAAAGACTCAAGCAACAACATGGACTGCAACAAATACATGATGCACAACTCAAATGAATATCAGTGCAAGTGTCGACCAGGTAGCAAGGAAGATCAACACAGCAAGCTACATCATCAAGTTGATCAAGATGCTACAGATTTCAGCAAATGAACCATCAAAGAATGCAACACAGTGATGAGACTAGATGAAAATACTCTTAACTGCAAGTTCAAACCAAAACACAAGTGTGGCAAATGCAAACTGTGGTGAAGCAACAAAGATGAACCAGACAGTGATACAAGTTCGAACAATGCTTAGTGCACAGCAGGTATAACAAAGTCACAGGCCATAATGAAGACTGAATGAAATGCACAGCATGTATTGTTGAATATGTGTTACAGTGGTGATGCAAGTGCTAACCAGAATGAAGTCCAATACAACTTCAACAAAGACTCAAGCTACAGTGCATAATGGTCAACACAGTAAGCAATGAAGCAACAAGGTCAGAGAACCAAGCAACAATGTGCACAGGTGAATCAAGTGAATCATAATGAAGCAGTGCAACATCTTCCACCAACACACTCAAGTGACTCAACAATGCAACAAGGTGATATGCAAACAACATAACAGTATGCAAGCTCGAGCACAAGAACATGACAGCAAACAGAAGTGCACAGCAACAGTAAGGCAATGCACAAATACAGGTGAATCAAGTGACCAACAAACTACTGAAGTTCAAATATCGAATTCAAGACAGACCAACATACTACAGTGACATCAAAACATGGCAGTAGGGATGTAATTGCTGTGAACAACAAGAGGGATGCAAGCATCAAGCTGCAGTTTTCAAAACAAGTGACCAAAGTCAAAGCATCAGAGGGAATCATCAAATTTGTCAAATCCGTGTGTTTTAACAAGACAACAGAAAAAGGAACGAAAACCGTGGTCATCATGAAATCGATTCAAAGCCGTGGGACGCAAGAAATAAAATTATACGCGTATGAAAAAGTCAGAATCGATCTCAATCATTCAAGCATCATCAAGTGGTCGAGATAAAGAATTTGACAAATTCAAATCAACATATACGAACGTAATTCTAGGAAATCAAATCCTATATAATACCCAAAATCATCATCGGCAAGAGTATCGAGTTCAAGAATCAACCAGCAAAGCAAAAAGAAGAAAATACATACCGAAGCAATCGAAGCAATCGAACTCGATCAAGCAAGGAGGAGAAGCCGCAAACAAATTGAAGCAAATCAGAAACAGTAATTGCAATCAACCAACAAAGGCAGCAACTTAAAACCCTAATTTAAGAGCACGGCATCAAGAACGAAAGCCCCAATTTTGCAAAAGGAACGGTCGCCATTATACTCAAGCAAAGGAAAAGAACCGGGCCGATAAAATAAAAGGGAGACATATTTTAATTAGTGGGCCGTTTAGGCTTAGTTGTTTTTAATTAGGGTTATTTGCCTTTTATGTTTGTGTTTCTTTTAAAATTCTCTTTTAAACCGTTGTAATCTTCTAGTCGTGTGACTAGGGTACAAACTACGGTGTGTAGTTTGGGAATTCGCAACTCGGTAGTTGAGTTGTGGTCAGGGTTTTGAGCGTAGAGTTAGATTAGTCAATAGCGGGTATAGCGAGTTTACGTGTGTAAGCGAGGGACTATCTAATTTCTAGTAGAAACCTTGGGGGCAGCACGTAGGCAGGGTTTTGCCGAAGCTGGGTAAATTTTGTGTTGTTCTGTTCTGTTATTTATATTCTGCTATATCTGTGCTGCTATTCTGTGATCCGTGTTAATATTAATTAGCTTCTGAAATTAAGTTTCTATAATTTACACTATCACCCTATTCACCCCCCCTCTAGGGTGAAATCGATCCTACAGTTTTATCTTACCCTGACTATCGTCCATGGCTGCCTGGCACGCCTTTCAGCGCACCATTCTCTTGTTTTAGTGCGGGAGTCATGGGCGGTCGTCACACTGGTGCACCACTCTCCAGCGATGGTAACATGAAGACCAGTGATGGTAATCCCGTATTACCGTAAAAATCCACGTGTCGAAAAAACGAAGGGTAAAAAACTTCCGACACCCGATTGAGATTCAGATAGTCTTTTTTGGGCATTACACAATCCATTGACGACTGAAAGCTATCATAGCCGTAGAACTCAATGAGACCTTCGTTTTGACTGGTTTTGGTACCCGTAACTCTAAACGAGCCAGAAGTTATGGCCGTCCGAATAATCGATATCTACAGGGTGCAACATCGACGGTGCAAGTGCAACATCCATCCGAAATGGTGAAACAGTGTCATATGACTTTTTGAAATGCGTGCAAGGATTTGAAATGAAACGGTACAATGGTGCACCACTCTCCAGCGTTGGTAAATTGAAGACCGGCCACGGTAATCCCGTTTTACCGTAAAAATCCACGTGTCGAAAAAACGAAGGGAAAAAAACTCCCGAGACCCGATTGATATTCGGATAGTCTTTTTTGGGCATTAAACAATCCATTGATGGCTGAAAGCTGTCATAGCCGTAGAACTCACTGAGGCCTTCGTTTTGACTGGTTATGGCTCCCGTAACTCTAAACGAGCCAGAAGTTATGACCGTCCGAATAATCGATATCTACAGGGTGCAACATCCACGGTGCAAGGTGCAACATCGGTCCGAAATGGCAAAACAGTGTCGTACGACTTTTTGAAATGCGTGCAAGGATTTGAAAGGAAACGGTACCATGGTGCACCACTCTCCAGCGTTGGTAAATCGAAGACCAGCCACGTTCATCCCGTTCTACCGTAAAAATCCACGTGTCGAAAAAACAGAGGGTAAAAAACATCCTAGACCCGATTGAGATTCGGATAGTCTTTTTTGGGCATTAAACAATCCATTGATGGCTGAAAGCTGTCATAGCCGTAGAACTCACTGAGGCCTTCGTTTTGACTGGTTATGACTCCCGTAACTCTAAACGAGGCAGAAGTTATGGCCGTCCGAATAATCGATATCTACAGGGTTCAACATCCACGGTGCATGGTGCAACATCCGTCCGAAATGGAAAAACAGTGTCGTACGACTTTTTGAAATGCGTGCAAGGATTTGAAACGAAACGGTACCATGTTGCACCACTCTCCCGCATTGGTATATTGAAGACCGGCCACGATAATCCTGTTTTACCGTAAAAATCCACGTGTCGAAAAAACGAAGGGTAAAAAACTTCCGAGACCCGATTGAGATTCGGATAGACATTTTTGGGCATTAAACAATCCATTGACGGCTGAAAGATGTCATAGCCGTAGAACTCACTGAGACCTTCGTTTTGACTGGTTATGGCTCCCGTAACTCTAAACAAGCCAGAAGTTATTGCCGTCCGAATAATCGATATCTACAGGGTGCAACATCCACGGTGCAAGGTGCAACATCCGTCCGAAATGGCGAAAAGTGTCGTACGACCTTTTGAAATGCGTGCATGGATTTGAAACGAAACAGTACCATGGTGCACCACTCTCCAGCGATGGTAAATCGAAGACCAGCCACGATAATCCTGTTCTACCGCAAAAATCCACGTGTCGAAAAAACGAAGGGTAAAAAACTTCCAAGACCCGATAGAGATTCGGATAGTCTTTTTTGGGCATTAAACTATCCATTGACGGTTTAAAACCGTCATAGCCGTAGAACTCAATGAGGCCTTCGTTTTGACTGGTTATGGCTCCCGTAACTCTAAACGAGCCAGAAGTTATGGCCGTCCGAATAATCGATATCTATAGGGTGCAACATCCATGGTGCAATGTGCAACATCCGTCCGAAATGGCGAAACAGTGTCGTACGACTTTTCGAAATGCATGCATGGATTTGAAACGAAACAGTACCATAGTGCACCACTCTCCAGCGATGGTAAATCGAAGACCAGCCACTGTAATCTCGTTCTACCGTAAAAATCCACGTGTCGAAAAAACGAAGTGTAAAAAACTTCCTAGACCCGATTGAGATTCGGATTGTCTTTTTTGGGCATTAAATAATCCATTGGTGGATGAAAGCTGTCATAGCTGTAGAACTCACTGAGGCCTTCGTTTTGAGTGGTTATGGCTCCCGTAACTCTAAACGAGCCAGAAGTTATGGCCGTCCGAATAATCGATATCTACAGGGTGCAACATCCACGGTGCAAGGCGCAACATCCGTCCGGAATGGCGAAACAGTGTCATACGACTTTTTGAAATGCATGTATGGTTTGAAACGGAACGGTACCATGGTGCACCACTCTCCGGCGATGGTAAATCGAAGACCAGCCACGGTAATCCCGTTCTACCGTAAAAATCCAGGTGTCGAAAAAACGAAGGGTAAAAAACTTCCTAGACCCGATTGAGATTCGGATAGTCTTTTTTGGGCATTAAACAATCCATTGACGGCTGAAAACTATCACAGCCGTAGAACTCACTGAGGCCTTCGTTTTGAGTTGTTATGGCTCCCGTAACTCTAAACGAGCCAGAAGTTATGGCCGTCCGAATAATCGATCTCTATAGGGTGCAACATCCACGGTGCAAGGCGCAACATCCGTCCGAAATGGCGAAACAGTGTCGTACGACTTTTTGAAATGCGTGCATGGATTTGAAACGAAACAGTACCATGGTGCACCACTCTCCAGCGATGGTAAATCGAAGGCCAGCCACGGCAATCCCGTTCTACCGTAAAAATCCACGTGTCGAAAAAACGAAGGGTAAAAAACTTCCTAGACCCGATTGAGATTCGGATTGTCTTTTTTGGGCATTAAACAATCCATTGACGGCTGAAAACTGTCTTAGCCGTAGAACTCACTGAGGCCTTCGTTTTGACTGGTTATGGCTCCCGTAACTCTAAACGAGCCAGAAGTTATGGCCGTCCGAATAATCGATATCTACAGGGTGCAACATCCACGGTGCAAGGCGCAACATCCGTCCGAAATGGAGAAACAGTGTTGTACGACTTTTTGAAATGCGTGCATGGTTTGAAACGGAATGGTACCATGGTGCACCACTCTCCAGCGATGGTAAATCGATGACCAGCCACGATAATCCCGTTCTACCGTAAAAATCCACGTGTCGAAAAAACGAAGGGTAAAAAACTTCCTAGACACGACTGAGATTCGGATAGTCTTTTTTGGGCATTAAACAGTCCATTGATGGCTGAAAGCTGTCATAGCCGTAGAACTCACTGAGGCCTTCGTTTTGACTGGTTTTGCTCCCGTAACTCTAAACGAGCTAGAAGTTATGGCCGTCCGAATAATCGATATCTACAGGGTGCAACATCCACGGTGCAAGGCGCAACATCCGTCCGAAATGGCGAAACAGTGTCGTACGACCTTTTGAAATGCGTGCATGGATTTGAAACGAAACAGTACCATGGTGCACCACTCTCCAGCGATGGTAAATCGAAGACCAGCCACGGTAATCCCGTTCTACCGTAAAAATCCACGTGTCGAAAAAACGAAGGGTAAAAAACTTCCGAGACCCGATTGAGATTCAGATAGTCTTTTTTGGGCATTAAACAATCCATTGACGGCTGAAAGCTGTCGTAGCCGTAGAACTCACTGAGGCCTTCGTTTTGACTGGTTATGGCTCCCGTAACTCTAAACGAGCCAGAAGTTATGGCCGTCCGAATAATTGATATCTACAGGGTGCAACATCCACGGTGCAAGGTGCAACATCCGTCCGAAATGGCGAAACAGTGTCGTACGACTTTTTGAAATGCGTGCATGGATTTGAAACGAAACGGTACCCTGGTGCACCACTCTCCAGTGATGGTAATATGAAGACCAGCCACGGTAATCCCGTTTTACCGTAAAAATACACGTGTCGAAAAAACGAAGGGTAAAAAACTTCTGTGACCTGATAGAGATTCGGATAGTCTTTTTTGGGCATTAAACAATCCATTGACGGCTGAAAGCGGTCATAGCCATAGAACTCACTGAGGCCTTCGTTTTGACTGGTTATTGCTCCAGTAACTCTAAACGAGCCAGAAGTTATGGTCGTCCGAATAATTGATATCTACAGGGTGCAACACCCATGGTGCAAGGTGCAACATCCGTCCGTAATGGCAAAACAGTGTCGTACGATTTTTTGAAATGCGTGCAAGGATTTGAAACGAAACGGTAACATGGTGCACCACTCTCCATCGTTGGTAAATTGAAGACCAGCTGATGTGCACGTAAATGTGCACATTTTTATTGCCATATTTAATCTATTTAAATTAAATAAATGATCATATTGGGTATTTTAACTTGTTTTAACCAAAATTCACATTAATTCCAAATTGTCACACATTCATCTTCATACAAGGGTGAAATGGTCATTTTTGTGCATTTATTAAATTGTGAAAATTTATTTAGAATTTTCTATGTTTTTTGTAGGAAATTTGGTGACTTTCACAAGTGGTTTCATGAAGATATGCATGCACAAAATCAATACAAAGGAATGAAGATGGAAATAATTCAAAGTGAAGATCATGGAGGACCCCACCTACCCACCTACCTTAATGTACAAATTAAAGGCTAATGCACATGCTTATGGATTTAATGTCTTCATGTACATTTGAGTGGGGATTAAAACATGCTAATGATAACTTGGCCTCCACACTTTCTCATGGGCATTTTGGGCATTCCCCAAAAATAGGAATTAGGGTTTTAAACTTGTATATATACACCTTATGTTTCATGTAACATGATCTCTTCTCTTAGTCTCTCTTAGGCCTCCTTCTCTTTAGTTTAGTTTAGATCAAAAATAAAATGAAAGCTCCTCTTTCTCTTTTCATGGCTACTTACCCCATTTTTTATTTTATATAATCTTTTTTATTTTATGCAATTTAATACATGCTCTTTCCTTTTCATGTTCATTTACTTTCATGTTGTAGTGTAGATCTCTTTTATTTTATGCAAGTAGAATAATTTTTCCTTTCATTTTACTCTCTTTTTCGCTTCTTGTTTAATGTTGTTTTCTACATTTGTTCATATAATAACAAATATGAGAGCTTAATCCCTTCAATTTAGGGGTAATGAAGCTCTCAAGTATGTAGATCCAACATTTTGTTGTTTATGCTCTCTTTTTGTGCTTAATGAGAATGATTGAAGTGGTTTAATGATGTTGTTTAACTTTGAATTTGATAGTCTATGTTGTTTATAACAAATAGGCTATGCTTAAACAAACATAACACAAATTGCCACTTCATCTAAATATGATTATGGCAAAGAAGTGAATGTTGAAATTGAAATTTGATAGCCCATATTTCTAAACAATAGTTAATAGGCTATGCTTAAAATAGATTTTTCTTTCAACTTTGTTGTCATATTTCATGAGAGTTAAATGTGTATTAGCGGTTGTGTTATAGTTTGATGGTTTATATTGAGCTAATTAATAGCACAAATATACCATACTTATGATAAGCACATCAACTAATTCACTAATGACAAGAAAAGAGAGATCATAACTTCACTTTGTTGATTTATATGATCTAGAGAGTGGATTTATCTCTAAATTGTTCTCTTAACTCTCATATTTTTATCATTTTCTTTTGCTAGTTTTTGTTAGTTTCTTACATTTCTAGCTATTCACTCTCGACTTCGGTATAATTTGATTGAATAGAATTTTAAAATCATCAATTCCCTGTGGATCGACCCGTATTCGCCGCGTGCTACATTCGTACACCGTGCGCTTGCGGTTATTTTTATTTCTAAATTCGTTCGACGGTTTTCTAAACCGATATAATTTCCATAGACGAACAAGTTTTTGGCGCCGTTGCCAGGGATTTGCTTTGATTTTAATTTTCTATTCTTCGAATTATTTTTATTTGATTTTTGTGTGATTTTATTTTGTGTGTTTGTTTGCTTATTGAAAAAAAAAAGTGTGTTTGTTGTGTGATTTTTGTTTTTGCCTTTGTTTGTGTGTTTGCATTAAAAAAAAATGTGTGTTTGTTTGAGTTTTTTGTGCATTTGTTGTTTATGTGCTTATTTTCTTTCCGTTTGTTTTGCATTTGCATCTCTTCATAAGAAAAAAAAATCATTCCATTTTCCAAGACATTTGCATCTACAAATTGGCATTTCATCTTTGCAAGTTACAAATTTCATTTTTTTACAGTTTTTTTCCCCCTCTGTCTCTCTGTTTACAGTTACAAATTTCATCTCCCAGTTACTCACATCTACTTGCAACTCCTCACTTGCATCTACTGTCACAACAGCAGCTCTTCCAAACAAACACAACCAACTCAATTCATCAGTTCACAAACCATCAATAGTGTTCACATCAACAACTACCCTGTGCACATTCCACTTCCAACTCCACAACTACCCCCACAAAAAACATCACAAACATCCCTGACACTGCCTATTACATATCAGATTTGCCACCATCTTCCAGTGCACATATCATATTGCTATTCTCCTGAAAACTACCATCAGTTCAATCATCCATCTAACCATTCAAACCATCTTCTCAACCACCAATAAAACTCATTATCAACACTGTGCTAACCATCTCCAAAACCATTACCCCTCATAACGACTTCAGACCACCATCTTTCCCGGCCATTATCCGCCATATAACAGTTCAGATCCTCAAGCCTCCCCACACATTCACTTCACCATCACATATTTCAAGGAACGCATATTCATTTCACTGTAAAACTGCCTCTATATCTAGTTCACTGCCTTGCTTGCTGCCACAAAACTTGCTGCTACAAATCACCACCATACAAACCACCCTGCTCCACTTCCTCATTTTCTACCTCTCAATATCACCTTCACCTCAGCCAAGCTATCATCCTTCATCAACACTGTCAAACACTGTCACAGCAGCAATCACCACCAACATCAGCGACTACATATCACATATAGCACAAACCCCTCATCTCCCTGTATCCCCAACTTCACTGACATCTACACACAATTGACAACTGCCTATTCAATCACTCACAACATCCCAGAGACATACCACTCGACATCAAACCCTCCACTTCATTACTGCTTCAATCCTCTGACCACTCCATTCATCGTCAACTTCTATCATCAACAAACAATCCCCCTTACTACTGTTACTACTACCTCAATCGAGTAACCCAAAAGCAACCGAACCTTCACACGGCTTCCATCCACAAATTCACCTCAATCATCCATCATTCGCGACTCCAAATCCCCAAATCGACAGTCAAGCTCCCCTTCTTCCTCGACAACTTCGAGCACCATCTAAATCACCTCTGCAACTCGATAAAGCCCAGTGTCGACCGACAATCGCCAGAGCCGGAACCATCTCCGTTGAACACCGCGACATCAACAATCCCTTCGATCCACAACCGCCTCCTAATTCAACAAATTTGAGCTTGCATTTCTCGCCTTCGAACAAATTTTTGGCTGCGAGATTTAATTTTGAGTTTGATTTCAAGAATTGAACATTTAGTTTGGAGAATTGAGAACGAAATTTTGATGATTCGCTGTGTAATTGGCGTGCGCATTTCGTTCTAATTTTTTTTTAAGTGGGATTAGTTTTGTTTTTGTTTTTATAAGTGGGCCGGGCCGTGTGATTAAAAGAAAGAAAAAATCATTGTCTTTCAACTTTATTTGGGTGGATTTGGTTTCAAGTGGTTAGTGGGCCGGTTGTAGGATTGATCTAATTATTTTATTTTTATTTATTTAGTTCAATTTAGTTTTCCATTTTTCAAAAAAAAAAACAAAAAGAAAGTTAGTCGAGTACATTTGATTTACTTTGAGCAGGATTTTGTAGGTATAGTGAATTTCATTTTGAAATTTCAATTGCAAATTAATTTTGTTTACTTTTAAATTGTTTTGTTTTAATTTGATTGAAGTTCCATCACTATATAATTTTTTTTTAAGTAAAACTTCACTTTTAAGTTTCCTTCCCAAAAAAAAAAAAAAATCGAATTTGTTAAAAAAAAGGTGGGGTTGTTGTGAATTTGTTTGGGTTTAGTTTGTTCTATTTTTTTTTCCGTTTGTTTTAGTCTTTCTTTGATATAAAAAAATTGTATATATTTTGTTTTTATTTCAGATTGCCAAAGCAGAATTGCAGAAGGAGAAGACATGCTTGCTAAAATAAATTGCTGGCTTCACCAAGCTTGCCAAAAAAAATAATAACTGCTTGCTTATTTATAAGTTTCCTTTTACTTTCCTTGCATTGTATATATCTATTGTTTCTGTTTGTCTTGCATTGTTTGTTGTTTGCATTAAAAAAAATTTAAAAACCAAAAAAAAAAAAATTCATTCGTAGTTGCATTGTTAATACACGTTTTATTTCAGCTTTGCATTTCATTATAGAACTTGTTAATAATAACATTTAGAAATCAATAACACTTAATTGTATATTGACAATTTGTCTTCTTTGAACAATTTAATTTCTTGGTGTCTAGGCTACGGCAGAGTAATAACCATTTATAAATATTACGGTGATTCGTAAATATTATAGTGGTTGTTCCTCTGAAGGTACTTAAACCTTCGGCTGCATTGCTACGGTGATTCATGGTGCACCGATAAATCCTGCCCGTTACCTGGCTGAGAACTATCTTGTTTATCTAAGACAATTTATGAATATACAATTTTGGGTTAACTTAGGATAAATCATTTGTAATTAACCCTTGCATTCATTTAGTTGCATTTGTTCATGCATATTTAAAAAACAAAAAACTTCAAAATCCAAAACTATTTTTTTTAAATATTCCTTTTCTTTTTCTTTGAAATTTTTAAATCCTTTTCCTTTGAAATTTCAAAAATCCAAAAAAAATTAGAAAAACAAAAAATCCAAAAAAAATTATAAAATCTTTTCAAAAGCCAAAAAAAAATCGAAAATTCAAAAACAAAACAAAAATCAATTTCCATTTTGAAAAATAAATTCTACTTGTAAATATTTTTTGTTTAATAAAAAAACCAAAAAAAAAATTTCTTGAAAATGTCCGAGTTTCCCCACTTACGTGAATTTTACGATAGTTGTGAAAATCAATATAATCCATACGATTTCACTCCAAATTCGTGTGGACATTTTAACGCCAACTATTGTTTAAACGATTCAAATTTCGAACAACAAATTTTTCAAAACAATGATCAATCCTCAAATCTCGAAAATAGCATTTCATCTTTACTTGAACTCTCTACACAACAAAATCAAAGTGTAAACGAATTTTGTAACTCATATTTGTGCAATCGTTCAAGTCAAAAAAATCAAAATTTGAATTCACTTCAAAATTCAAATGATTTCGAGTGTAACCCATGCCAATTCAATTTCGAGCTTCAAAATGAATTTCAAAATCAAGACGAAAATGTGAACAGATTTTCAAATAATTTTGGCAATGGGAATAGTTTCAATAACGATATGATTGAAACCTTTGGTTGTCAACAAATTCAAAATGAAAATTTTCAAATTAATAATCATGAATTTGATTTAGTTGACCATATGGAAAACGATAACGGGGATTTATTACTTGAAAAATACAAAACCTTTCGCGAAAATCATAATCAAATCTCAACTTGCGAAGAATCAAATAATAATCTACCGTATATCGAAATTGACAATTTTTGTTCTCAACAAATCCAAATTGAAAATTCTCAAGTTAATAACTATAAATTGGATTTTGTTCAGCAAATGAATGAAGTTTACGATGATCACATGGATTTGTCGTTTGAAACATACATGAAACAACGTGAAAAACAAAGTCAAATTTCAACGTGTGACGAGTCAAGGGATAATCCATCTTTTACCCAAATCGATGATTTTCAAAGAAAAACTTTTGAAACTGAAAATGATGATCTGAACGAAGTTGTTGAAAGGACGGTAATTGTGTTGGATTTCAATTCTTTTGAGGGTGAGAAACTCGATTTAAATTTCGATCTTCCTTTTTATGAAAATTTGAGTACACCAACTTTGAATTTTGAACTTGAGACATGTAATAAAGTTGTTGATAATCCAATAAAGGAAGACGAGTTTAATGAACATGAATTTTTTGGACTTTTGTATGACGAGTTGTTAAATTCCGAAGGGGAAGATGAAAATCACCATTTTGATTTTGAAATCAATAATTGTGTAAATGTTTTCAATGATAAGCTTGAATTTCAAATTGGTGAAAATAAACTTGAACTTCAATCAATTGTTTTGCCGACCCTGAAAATCATCGAAAATAAAACAACTCGTACGATTTTTAATAAAACGACATTCGTTTTTCCAAATCGACAATCAACTTTAAATTTTTTACGATTTGGTTTTTCGTTCTTAAGCTATGTCTTGCATATTTGACGAGACAAATGAATCGGTCTTTAGAAGACCGTTTCATTTACTTTTTGACTGTATATTTTCTCATGTCTTGTAAATAATCATCTTTTCATTTTCATTTAAATAAAGGTTATGGTTTTATTTTTCTTCTTCCACTTGGGTTGACTGTGGGGACACAGTCAAAATCAAGTGTGGGGATAAGGTTCATCTTCATTTTTTTTCATGGTTTATTTTTGCTTTAAAATCACAAAAAAAAAATTAAAAAAAAATCCCAAAAACAAATTTTCTTTTGATTTATTTTTAAAAGAAACACTATAAGATAAATATATGGCTTTGGTTTATTAAATTGAAATTTTTGAAAATTTATTGGTCTTAACAAAAATAAAAATGAAGTTTGATTACAAATAATAATGGTTTAACTAGTATATAGGAAGATTCATACGTGTTGATTATGAAATACATCCTAATTGAAAATCTTTGTTTTAAAAAGTGTTTGATTTAAAGTAACAGATATAACATTTTTTTTGTCTTCTAAGTTAAATGGTGCTAAGGTGATTTTGCAAAACTCCCACTCAAAAAGATATAAAAATAAAAAATAATACCATCCAAGTATTCACTCTCATTTAAAAGTCCTCACGGTTATGCATGGGTGAATTACTTGGAATCTTTGATTATGTGCTTTCATACTCATTTAAAAGTCCTCACGGTTATGCATGTATGGAACACATGTAAAAAAAACATAATAAAAACCACCTACGGTCGATAGGTGTATGCACGAAAGTGTGTGCACTCGCCATGCTCTGTACTCCCTTCACATAAGCCCGAAAGGCAGTGCATGGGTGGTATATCTGGCCTCAGTTTACCTGAGCTAGGTGTGTATTTTTTTTTTTTTTTTTTGCAGATAATTAGAGAGCAAGCAATTGAAATCCTAGCACTATTTTTACTTATTTGATTTGATCTGTTATTGAAAAGAAATGAAAATACCACTTTGATAAACTTTGATAATCAACTAAGGATCCATTTTATAATTACACTTTTTATCAACCGAAACAACAAGTTAAACTATTGTCTATTTGTTATGATAACTTGATTTTTGTTGAAAATTTTGACTAGTAAATGACATAAATTTTCAATATAATAAACAAAACCTATATTTAACTTATTCGTGTCAATTTAAAAATAAATCTTTCATTTGTAAATATTTTCAAAAATTTGCATTCTTCTCTTTGTTAATAAATCTTGCATTTTGTAAATATTTTCATCCCGCACTTGGATTTTGTGGGTAGTATCCGCTGAAAACCCTCACGAGACAACACTCGTCCTACTGGGGACACCCAGAGGTTTAACGGCTTATTGCATACGCTCAATGCAATCGTGTTTCCTACGAAAACGGATTTACCTTAGTTTCCCTTTATTCGAGGACGAATAAAAAGATAAGTGTGGGGGTATTTGATGTGCACGTAAATGTGCACATTTTTATTGCCATATTTAATCTATTTAAATTAAATAAATGATCATATTGGTTATTTTAACTTGTTTTAACTAAAATTCACATTAATTCCAAATTGTCACACATTCATCTTCATACAAGGGTGAAATGGTCATTTTTGTGCATTTATTAAATTGTGAAAATTTATTTAGAATTTTCTATGTTTTTTGTAGGAAATTTGGTGACTTTCACAAGTGGTTTCATGAAGATATGCATGCACAAAATCAATACAAAGGAATGAAGATGGAAATAATTCAAAGTGAAGATCATGGAGGACCCCACCTACCCACCTACCTTAATGTACAAATTAAAGGCTAATGCACATGCTTATGGATTTAATGTCTTCATGTACATTTAAGTGGGGATTAAAACATGCTAATGATAACTTGGCCTCCACACTTTCTCATGGGCATTTTGGGCATTCCCCAAAAATAGGAATTAGGGTTTTAAACTTGTATATATACCCCTTATGTTTCATGTAACATGATCTCTTCTCTTAGTCTCTCTTAGGCCTCCTTCTCTTTAGTTTAGTTTAGATAAAAAATAAGATGAAAGCTCCTCTTTCTCTTTTCATGGCTACTTAGCCATTTTTTATTTTATGTAATCTTTTTTATTTTATGCAATTTAATACATGCTCTTTCCTTTTCATGTTCATTTACTTTCATGTTGTAGTGTAGATCTCTTTTATTTTATGCAAGTAGAATAATTTTTCCTTTCATTTTGCTCTCTTTTTCTCTTCTTGTTTAATGTTGTTTTCTACATTTGTTCATATAATAACAAAAATGAGAGCCTAATCCCTTCAATTTAGGGGTAATGTAGCTCTCAAGTATGTAGATCCAACATTTTGTTGTTTATGCTCTCTTTTTGTGCTTAATGAGAATGATTGAAGTGGTTTAATGATGTTGTTTAACTTTGAATTTGATAGTCTATGTTGTTTATAACAAATAGGCTATGCTTAAACAAACATAACACAAATTGCCTCTTCATCTAAATATGATTATGGAAAAGAAGTGAATGTTGAAATTGAAATTTGATAGCCTATATTTCTAAACAATAGTTAATAGGCTATGCTTAAAATAGATTTTGCTTTCAACTATGTTGTCATATTTCATGAGAGTTAAATGTGTATTAGTGGTTGTGTTATAGTTTGATGGTTTATATTGAGCTAATTAATAGCACAAATATACCATACTTATGATAAGCACATCAACTAATTCATTAATGACAAGAAAAGAGAGATCATAACTTCACTTTGTTGATTTATATGATCTAGAGAGTGGATTTATCTCTAAATTGTTCTCTTAACTCTCATATTTTTATCATTTTCTTTTGCTAGTTTTTGTTAGTTTCTTACATTTCTAGCTATTCACTCTCGACTTCGGTATAATTTGATTGAATAGAATTTTAAAATCATCAATTCGTTGTGGATCGACCCGTATTCGCCGCGTGCTACATTCGTACACCGGACGCTTGCGGTTATTTTTATTCTAAATTCGTTCGACGGTTTTCTAAACCGATATAATTTCAGTAGACGAACACCAGCCACGGTAATCCCGTTTTACCGTAACAATCCACGTGTCGAAGAAAAGAAGGGTAAAAAACTTCCAAGACCCGATTGAGATTCGGATAGTCTTTTTTGGGCATTAAACAATCCATTGACGGCTGAAAGCTGTCATAGCCGCAGAACTCACTGAGGCCTTCGTTTTGACTGGTTATGGCTCCCGTAACTCTAAGCGAGCCAGAAGTTATGGCCGTCCGAATAATCGATATCTACAGGGTGCAACATCCACGGTGCAAGGTGCAACATCCGTCCGAAATGGCAAAACAGTGTCATACGACTTTTTGAAATGCGTGCAAGGATTTGAAACGAAACGGTACCATGGTGCACAACTCTCCAGCGTTGGTAAATTGAAGACCAGCCACGGTAATCCCGTTTTACCGTAACAATCAACGTGTCAAAGAAACGAAGGGTAAAAACCTTCCGAGACCCGATTGAGATTCGGATAGTCTTTTTTGGGCATTAAACAATCCATTGACGGCTGAAAGCTGTCATAGCCATAGAATTCACTGAGGCCTTCGTTTTGACAGGTTATGTCTCCCATAACTCTAAACGAGCCAGAAGTTATGGCCGTCCGAATAATCGATATCTACAGGGTACAACATCCACGGTGCAAGGTGCAACATCCGTCCGAAATGGCGAAACAGTGTCGTACGACTTTTTGAAATGCGTGCATGAATTTGAAACGAAACGGTACCATGGTGCACCACTCTCCAGTGTTGGTAAATCAAAGACCAGCCACGGTAATCCCGTTCTACCATAAAAATCCACGTGTCGAGAAAACGAAGGGCAAAAAACTTCCTAGACCCGATTGAGATTCGGATAGTCTTTTTTGGGCATTAAACAACCCATTGACGGCTGAAAACTATCATAGCCGTAGAACTCACTGAGGCTTTCGTTTTGACGGCTATTGGCTCCCATAACTCTAAACGAGCCAGAAGTTATGGTCGTCCGAATAATCGATATCTACAGGGTGCAACATCCACGGTGCAATGTGCAACATCGTCCGAAATGGCGAAACAGTGTCGTACGACTTTTTGAAATGCGTGCATGGATTTGAAACGAAACAGTACCATGGTGCACCACTCTCCAGCGATGGTAAATCGAAGACCAGCCACGGTAATCCCGTTCTACCGTAAAAATCCACGTGTCGAAAAAACGAAGGGTAAAAAACTTCCGAGACCCGATTGAGATTCAGATAGTCTTTTTTGGGCATTAAACAATCCATTGACGGCTGAAAGCGGTCATAGCCGTAGAACTCACCGAGGCCTTCGTTTTGACTGGTTATGGCTCCCGTAACTCTAAACGAGCCAGAAGTTATGGCCGTCCGAATAATCGATATCTACAGGGTGCAACGTCCACGGTGCAAGGTGCAACATCCGTCCGAAATGGAGAAACAGTGTCGTACGACTTTTTGAAATGCATGCATGGATTTGAAACGAAACGGTACCCTGGTGCACCACTCTCCAGCGATGGTAAATTGAAGACCAGCCACGGTAATCCCGTTTTACCGTAAAAATACACGTGTCGAAAAAACGAAGGGTAAAAAACTTCCGTGACTTGATTGAGATTCGGATAGCCTTTTTTGGGCATTAAACAATCCATTGACGGCTGAAAGCGGTCATAGCCATAGAACTCACTGAGGCCTTCGTTTTGACTGGTTATGGATCCCGTAACTCTAAACGAGCCAGAAGTTATGGCTGTCCGAATAATCGATATCTACAGGGTGCAACATCCACGGTGCAAGGTGCAACATCCGTCCGAAATGGCGAAACAGTGTCGTACGACTTTTTGAAATGTGTGCAAGGATTTGAAATGAAATGGTACCATGGTGCACCACTCTCCAGCATTGGTAAATTGAAGACCAGCCACGGTAATCCCGTTTTACCGTAAAAATCCACGTGTCGAAAAAACGAAGGGTAAAAAACTTCCAAGACCCGATTGAGATTCGGATTGTCTTTTTTGGACATTTAGCAATCCATTGACGGCTGAAAGCTATCACAGCCATAGAACTCACCGAGGCCTTCGTTTTGACTGGTTATTGCTCCCGTAACTCTAAACGAGCCAGAAGTTATGGCCGTCCGAATAATCAATATCTACAGGGTGCAACATCCACGGTGCAAGGTGCAACATCCGTCCGAAATGGCAAAACAGTGTCGTACGATTTTTTGAAATGCGTGCATGGATTTGAAACGAAACGGTACCATGGTGCACCACTCTCCAGCGTTGGTAAATTGAAGACCAGCCACGGTAATCCCGTTTTACCGTAACAATCCACGTGTCGAAGAAAAGAAGGGTAAAAAACTTCCGAGACCCGATTGAGATTCGGATAGTCTTTTTTGGGCATTAAACAATCCATTGACGGCTGAAAGCTGTCATAGCCGTAGAACTCACTGAGGTCTTCGTTTTGACTGGTTATGGCTCCCGTAACTCTAAATGAGCCAGAAGTTATGGCCGTCCGAATAATCAATATCTACAGGGTGCAACATCCACGGTGCAAGGTGCAACATCCGTCCGAAATGGCAAAACAGTGTCGTACGACTTTTTGAAATGCGTGCAAGGATTTGAAACGAAACAGTACCATGGTGCACCACTCTCCAGCGTTGGTAAATTGAAGACCAGCCACGGTAATCCCGTTTTACCGTAACAATCCACGTGTCGAAGAAAAGAAGGGTAAAAAACTTCCGAGACCTGATTGAGATTCGGGTAGTCTTTTTTGGGCATTAAACAATCCATTGACGGCTGAAAGCTGTCATAGCCGTAGAACTCACTGAGGTCTTCGTTTTGACTGGTTATGGCTCCCGTAACTCTAAACGAGCCAGAAGTTATGGCCGTCCGAATAATCAATATCTACAGGGTGCAACATCCACGGTGCAAGGTGCAACATCCGTCCGAAATGGCAAAACAGTGTCGTACGACTTTTTGAAATGCGTGCAAGGATTTGAAACGAAACAGTACCATGGTGCACCACTCTCCAGCGTTGGTAAATTGAAGACCAGCCATGGTAATCCCGTTTTACCGTAACAATCCACGTGTCGAAGAAACGAAGGGTAAAAAACTTCCGAGACCCGATTGAGATTCTGATAGTCTTTTTTGTGCATTAAACAATCCATTGACGGCTGAAAGCCATCATAGCCGTAGAACTCACTGAGGCCTTCGTTTTGACTAGTTATGGATCCCGTAACTCTAAACGAGGCAGAAGTTATGGCCGTCCGAATAATCGATATCTACAGGGTGCAACATCCACGGTGCAAGGTGCAACATCCGTCCGAAATGGCGAAACAGTGTCGTACGACTTTTTGAAATGCGTGCATGGATTTGAAACAAAACGGTACCATGGTGCACCACTCTCCAGCGTTGGTAAATCAAAGACCAGCCACTGTAATCCTGTTCTACCGTAAAAATCCACGTTTCGAAAAAACGAAGGGTAAAAAACTTCCTAGACCCGATTGAGATTCAGATAGTCTTTTTTGGGCATTAAGCAATGCATTGACGGCTGAAAACTGTCACAGCCGTAGAACTAAGTGAGGCCTTCGTTTTGACAGGTTATGGCTACCATAACTCTAAACGAGCCAGAAGTTATGGCCGTCCGAATAATCGATATCTACAGGGTGCAACATCCACGGTGCAAGGCGCAACATCCGTCCGAAATGGCGAAACAGTGTCATACGACTTTTTGAAATGCATGCATGGTTTGAAACGGAACGGTACCATGGTGCACCACTCTCCTGCGATGGTAAATCGAAGACCAGCCACGGCAATCCCGTTTTACCGTAAAAGTCCACGTGTCGAAAAAACGAAGGGTAAAAAACTTCCTAGACCCGATTGAGATTCGGATAGTCTTTTCTGGGCATTAAACAATCCATTGACGGCTGAAAACTATCACAGCCGTAGAACTCACTGAGGCCTTTGTTTTGACTGGTTATGGCTCCCGTAACTCTAAACGAGCCAGAAGTTATGGTCGTCCGAATAATCGATATCTACAGGGTGCAACATCCATAGTGCAAGGCGCAACATCCGTCCGAAATGGCGAAACAGTGTCGTACGACTTTTTGAAATGCGTGCATGGATTTGAAACGAAACAGTACCATGGTGCACCACTCTCCAGCGATGGTAAATCGAAGGCCATCCATGGTAATCCCGTTCTATCGTAAAAATCCACGTGTCGAAAAAACGAAGGGTAAAAATCTTCCTAGACCCGATTGAGATTCGGATAGTCTTTTTTGGGCATTAAACAATCCATTGACGGCTGAAAACTGTCATAGCCGTAAAACTCACTGAGGCCTTCGTTTTGACTGGTTATGGCTCCCGTAACTCTAAACGACCCAGAAGTTATGGTCGTCCGAATAATCGATATCTACAGGGTGCAACATCCACGGTGCAAGGCGCAACATCCGTCCGAAATGGCGAAACAATGTCGTACGACTTTTTGAAATGCGTGCAGGGTTCGAAACGAAATGGTACCATGGTGCACCACTCTCCAGCGACGGTAAATCGAAGATCAGCCACGGTAATCCCGTTCTACCGTAAAAATCCACGTGTCGAAAAAACGAACGGTAAAAAACTTCCTAGACCCGATTGAGATTCGGATAGTCTTTTTGGGGGATTAAACAATCCATTGACGGCTGAAAGCTGTCATAGCCGTAGAACTCACTGAGTCCTTCGTTTTGACTAGTTATGGCTCCTGTAACTCTAAACGAGCTAGAAGTTATGGCCGTCCGAATAATCGATATCTACAGGGTGCAACATCCACGGTGCAAGGCGCAACATCCGTCCGAAATGGCAAAACAGTGTCGTACGACTTTTTGAAGTGCGTGCATGGATTTGAAACGAAACAGTACCATGGTGCACCACTCTCCAGCGATGGTAAATCGAAGACCAGCCACGGTAATCCCGTTCTACCGTAAAAATCCTCATGTCGAAAAAACGAAGGGTAAAAAACTTCCGAGACCCGATTGAGATTCAGATAGTCATTTTTGGGCATTAAACAATCCACTGACGGCTGAAAGCTGTCATAGCCGTAGAACTCACCGAGGCCTTCATTTTGACTGGTTATTGCTCCCGTAACTCTAAACGAGCCAGAAGTTATGGCCGTCCGAATAATCGATATCTACAGGGTGCAACGTCCACGGTGCAAGGTGCAACACCGTCCGAAATGGAGAAACAGTGTCGTACGACTTTTTGAAATGCGTGCATGGATTTGAAACAAAACGGTACCCTGGTGCACCACTCTACAGCGATGGTAACATGAAGACCAGCCACGGTAATCCCGTTCTACCGTAAAAATCTTCATGTTGAAAAAACGAAGGGTAAAAAACTTCCGAGACCCGATTGAGATTCGGATAGTCTTTTTTGGGCATTAAACAATCCATTGATGGCTGAAAGCTGTCATAGCCGTAGAACTCACCGAGGCCTTTGTTTTGACTGGTTATGGCTCCCGTAACTCCAAACGAGCCAGAAGTTATGGCCGTCCGAATAATCGATATCTACAGGGTGCAACATCCACGGTGCAAGGTGCAACATCCGTCCGAAATGGCGAAACAGTGTCGTACGACTTTTTGAAATGCGTGCAAGGATTTGAAACGAAAAGGTACCATGGTGCACCACTCTCCAGCGTTGGTAAATCAAAGACCAACCACGGTAATCCCATTCTACCGTAAAAATCCACGTGTCGAAAAAACGAAGGGTAAAAAACTTACTAGAACCGATTGAGATTCGGATAGTCTTTTTTGGGAATTAAACAATCCATTGACGGCTGAAAGCAGCCAAACCCGTAGAAGTCACTGAGGCCTTCGTTTTGACTGGTTATGGTTCCCGTAACTATAAACGAGCCAGAAGTTATGGCCGTCCGAATAATTGGTATCTACAGGGTGCAACATCCACGGTGCAAGGCGCAACATCCGTCCGAAATGGCGAAACAGTGTCGTACGACCTTTTGAAATGTGTGCATGGATTTGAAACGAAACGGTACCATGGTGCACCACTCTCCAGCGATGGTAAATCGAAGACCAGCCACGGTAATCCCGTTCTACCGTAAAAATCCACGTGTCGAAAAAACGAAGGGTAAAAAACTTCCGAGACCCGATTGAGATTCGGATAGTCTTTTTTGGGCATTAAACAATCCATTAACGGCTGAAAGCTGTCATAGCCGTAGAACTCACGGAGGCCTTCGTTTTGACTGGTTATGGCTCCCGTAACTCTAAACGAGCCAGAAGTTATGGCCGTCCGAATAATCGATATCTACATGGTGCAACATCCACGGCGCAAGGTGCAACATCCGTCCGAAATGGCGAAACAGTGTCGTACGACTTTTTGAAATGCGTGCATGGATTTGAAACGAAACGGTACCATGGTGCACCACTCTCCAGCGATGGTAAATCGAACACCAGCCACGGTAATCCCGTTCTACCGTAATAATCCACGTGTCGAAAAAACGAAGGGTAAAAAACTTCCTAGACCCGATTGAGATTCGGATAGTCTTTTTTGGGCATTAAACAATCCATTGACGGCTGAAAGCTGTCATACCGTAGAACTCACTGAGGCCTTCTTTTTGACTGGTTATGGCTCCCATAACTCTAAACGAGCCAGAAGTTATGGTCGTCCGAATAATCAATATCTACAGGGTGCAACATCCACGGTGCAAGGTGCAACATCCGTCCTAAATGGCGAAACAGTGTCGTACGACTTTTTGAAATGTGTGCATGGATTTGAAACGAAAAGGTACCCTGGTGCACCACTCTCCAGCGATGGTAACATGAAGACCAGCCACGGTAATCCCGTTTTACCGTAAAAATCCACGTGTCGAAAAAACGAAGGGTAAAAAACTTCCGAGACCCGATTGAGATTCGGATAGTCTTTTTTGGGCACTAAACAATCCATTGACGGTTGAAAAATATCATAGCCGTAGAACTCACTGAGGCCTTCGTTTTGACTGGTTATGGCTCCCGTAACTCTAAACGAGCCAGAAGTTATGGTCGTTCGAATAATCGATATCTACAAGGTGCAACATCCACGGTGTAAGTGCAACATCCGTCCGAAATGGCGAAACAGTTTCATACGACTTTTTGAAATGCGTGCAAGGATTTGAAATGAAACGGTACAATGGTGCACCACTCTCCAGCATTGGTAAATAGAAGACCAGCTACGGTAATCCCCTTTTACAGTAAAAATCCACGTGTCGAAAAAACGAAGGGTAAAAAACATCCGAGACCCGATTGAGATTCGGATAGTCTTTTTTGGGCATTAAACAATCCATTGATGGCTGAAAGTTGTCATAGCCGTAGAACTCACTGAGGCCTTCGTTTTGACTGGTTATGGCTCCCGTAACTCTAAACGAGCAAGAAGTTATGGCCGTCCGAATAATCGATATCTACAGGGTGCAATATCCACGGTGCAAGGTGCAACATCCGTCCGAAATAGCGAAATAGTATCGTACGACTTTTTGAAATGCGTGCAAGGATTTGAAACGAAATGGTACCATGGTGCATCACTCTCCAACGTTGGTAAATCAAAGACCTGCCACGGTAATCTCGTTCTACCGTAAAAATCCACGTGTCGAAAAAACGAAGGGTAAAAAACTTACAAGACCCGATTGAGATTCGGATAGTCTTTTTTGGGGATTAAACAATCCATTGACAAATGAAAGCTGTCAATGCCGTAGAACTCACTGAGGCCTTTGTTTTGACTGGTTATGGCTCCTGTAACTCTAAACGAGCCAGAAGTTATGGCCGTCCAAATAATCGATATCTACAGGGTGCAACATCCACGGTGCAAGGCGCAACATCCGTCCGAAATGGCGAAACAGTGTCGTACGACGTTTTGAAATGCTGCAAGGATTTGAAACGAAACGGTACCATGGTGCACCACTCTCCAGCGTTGGTAAATCGAAGACCAGCCACGGTAATCCCGTTGTACCGTAAAAATCCACGTGTCGAAAAAACGAAGGGTAAAAAACTTCCGAGACCCGATTGAGATTCGGATAGTCTGTTTTGGGCATTAAACAATCCATTGACGGTTGAAATCTGTCATAGCCGTAGAACTCACTGAGGCCTTCGTTTTGACTGGTTATGGCTCCCGTAACTCTAAACGAGCCAGAAGTTGTGGCCGTGCGAATAATCGATATCTACAGGGTGCAACATCCACGGTGCAAGGTGCAACATCCATCCGAAATGGCGAAACAGTGTCGTACGACTTTTTGAAATGCGTGCATGGATTTGAAACGAAACAGTACCATGGTGCACCACTCTCCAGCGATGGTAAATCGAAGACCAGCCACGGTAATCCCGTTCTACCGTAAAAATCCACGTGCCGAAAAAACGAAGGGTAAAAAACTTCCTAGACCCGATTGAGATTCGGATAGTCTTTTTTGGGCCTTAAACAATCCATTGACGGCTGAAAGCTGTCATACCGTAGAACTCACTGAGGCCTTCGTTTGACTGGTTATGGCTCCCGTAACTCTAAACGAGCCAGAAGTTATGGTCGTCCGAATAATCGATATCTACAGGGTGCAACATCCACGGTGCAAGGTGCAACATCCGTCCGAAATGGCGAAACCGTGTCGTACGACTTTTTGAAATGCGTGCATGGATTTGAGACGAAACGGTACCCTGGTGCACCACTCTCTAGCGATGGTAACATGAAGACCAGCCACGGTAATCCCGTTTTACCGTAAAAATCCACGTGTCGAAAAAACGAAGGGTAAAAAATTTCCGAGACCCGATTGAGATTCAAATAGGCTTTTTTGGGCATTAGACAATCCATTAACGGCTGAAAGCTATCATAGCCGTAGAACTCACTGAGGCCTTCGTTTTGACTGGTTATGGCTCCCGTAACTGTAAACGAGCCAGAAGTTATGGTCGTCCGAATAATCGATATCTACAAGCTGCAACATCCATGGTGTAAGTGCAACATCCGTCCGAAATGGCGAAACAGTGTCATATGACTTTTTGAAATGTGTGCAAGGATTTGAAATGAAACGGTACAATGGTGCACCACTCTCCAGCGTTGGTAAATCGAAGACCAGCCACGGTAATCCTGTTTTACCGTAAAAATCCACGTGTCGAAAAAACAAAGGGTAAAAAACTTCCGAGACCCGATTGAGATTCAGATAGTCTTTTTTGGGCATTAAACAATCCATTGATGGCTAAAAGCTGTCATAGCCGTAGATCTCACTGAGGCCTTCGTTTTGACTAGTTATGGCTTCCGTAACTCTAAACGAGACAGAAGTTATGGCCGTCTGAATAATCGATATCTACAGGGTGCAACATCCATGGTGCAAGGTGCAACATCGGTCCGAAATGGCAAAACAGTGTCGTACGACTTTTTGAAATGCATGCAAGGATTTGAAACGAAACGGTACCATGGTGCACCACTCTCCAGCGTTGGTAAATCGAAGACCAGCCACGGTAATCCCGTTCTACCATAAAAATCCACGTGTCGAAAAATCGAAGGGTAAAAAACTTCCTAGACCCGATTGAGATTCGGATAGTCTTTTTGGGGGATTAAACAAACCATTGACGGCTGAAAGTTGTCATAGCCGTAGAACACACTGAGGCCTTCGTTTTGACTGATCATGGCTCCCGTAACTCTAAACGAGGCAGAAGTTATGGCCGTCCAAATAATCGATATCTACAGGGTGCAACATCCACGGTGTAAGTGCAACATCCGTCCGAAATGGCAAAACAGTGTCGTACGACTTTTTGAAATGCGTGCAAGGATTTGAAACAAAACGGTACCATGGTGCACCACTCTCCAGCGTTGGTAAATCAAAGACCAGCCACGGTAATCCCGTTCTACCGTAAAAATCCACGTGTCGAAAAAACGAAGGGTAAAAAACTTACTAGACCCGATTGAGATTCGGATAGTCTTTTTTGGGGATTAAACAATCCATTGACGGCAGAAAGATGTCATAGCCGTAGAACTCACTGAGGCCTTCGTTTTGACTGGTTATGGCTCCCGTAACTCTAAACGAGCCAAAAGTTATGGCCGTCCGAATAATCGATATCTACAGGGTGCAACATCCACGGTGCAAGGCGCAACATCCGTCCAAAATGGCGAAACAGTGTCGTACTACTTTTTGAAATGCATGCATGGTTTGAAACGGAACAGTACCGTGGTGCTCCACTCTCCAGCGATGGTAAATCGAAGACCAGCCACGGTAATCCCGTTCTACCGTAAAAATCCACGTGTCAAATAAACGAAGGGTAAAAAACTTCCGAGACCCGATTGAGATTCGGATAGTCTTTTTTGGGCATCAAACAATCCATTGACGGTTGAAAACCATCATAGCCGTAGAACTCACTGAGGTCTTCGTTTTGACTGGTTATGGCTCCCGTAATTCTAAACGAGCCAGAAGTTATGGCCGTCCGAATAATCGATATCTACAGGGTGCAACATCCACGGTGCAAGGTGCAACATCCGTCTGAAATGGCGTAACAGTGTCGTACGACTTTTTGAAATGCGTGCATGGATTTGAAACGAAACGGTACCATGGTGCCCCACTCTCCAGCGATGGTAAATCGAAGACCAGCCACGGTAATCCCGTTCTACCGTAAAAATCCATGTGTCGGAAAAACGAAGGGTAAAAAACTTCCTAGACCCGATTGAGATTCGGATAGTCTTTTTTGGGCATTAAACAATCTATTGACGGCTGAAAGTTGTCATAGCCGTAGAACTCACGGAGGCCTTCGTTTTGACTGGTTATGGCTCCCGTAACTCTAAACGAGCCAGAAGTTATGGCCGTCCGAATAATCGATATCTACAGGGTGCAACATCCACGGTGCAAGGTGCAACATCCGTCCGAAATGGCGAAACAGTGTCATACGACTTTTTGAAATGCGTGCATGGATTTGAAATGAAACGGTACCCTAGTACACCACTCTCCAGCGATGGTAACATGAAGACCAGCCACGGCAATCCCGTTGTACCGTAAAAATCCACGTGTCGAGAAAACGAAGGGTAAAAAACTTCCGAGACCCGATTGAGATTCGAATAGTCTTTTTTGGGCATTAAACAGTCCATTGACGGCTGAAAGCGGTCATAGCCGTAGAACTCACTGAGGCCTTCGTTTTGACTGGTAATGGCTCCCGTAACTCTAAACGAGCCAGAAGTTACGGCCGTCTGAATAATCGATATCTACAGGGTGCAACATCCACGGTGCAAGGTGCAACATCCGTCCGAAATGGCGAAACAGTGTCATACGACTTTTTGAAATACGTGCAAGGATTTGAAATGAAACGGTACCATGGTGCACCACTCTCCAGCGTTGGTAAATTGAAGACCAGCCACGGTAATCCCGTTTTACCGTAAAAATCCACGTGTCGAAAAAACGAAGGGTAAAAAATTTTCGAGACCCAATAGAGATTCGGGTAGTCTTTTTTGGGCATTAAACAATCCATTGATGGCTGAAAGCTGTCGTAACCGTAGAACTCACTGAGGCCTTCGTTTTGACTGGTTATGGCTCCCGTAACTCTAAACGAGCCAGAAGTTATGGCCGTCTGAATAATCTATATCTACAGGGTGCAACATCCACAGTGCAAGGTGCAACATCAGTCCGAAATGGCAAAACAGTGTCATACGACTTTTTGAAATGCGTGCAAGGATTTGAAATGAAACGGTACCATGGTGCACCACTCTCCAGCGCTGGTAAATTGAAGACCAGCCACGGTAATCCCGTTTTACCGTAAAAGTCCACGTGTCGAAAAAACGAAGGGTAAAAAATTTCCGAGACCCAATAGAGATCCGGATAGTCTTTTTTGGGCATTAAACAATCCATTGACGGCTGAAAGCTGTCATAACCGTAGAACTCACTGAGGCCTTCGTTTTGACTGGTTATGGCTCCCGTAACTCGAAACGAGCCAGAAGTTATGGTCGCCGAATAATCGATATCTACAGGGTGCAACATCCACGGTGCAAGGTGCAACATCCATCCGAAATGGCAAAACAGTGTCGTACGACTTTTTGAAACACGTGCAAGGATTTGAAACGAAACGGTATCATGGTGCACCACTCTCCAGCGATGGTAAATCGAAGACCGTCCACGGTAATCCCGTTCTACCGTGAAAATCCACGTGTCGAAAGAACGAAGGGTAAAAAACTTCCTAGACCCGATTGAGATTCGGATAGTCTTTTTTGGGCATTAAACAATCCATTGACGGCTGAAAGCTTTCATAGCCGTAGAACTCACTAAGGCCTTCGTTTTGACTGGTTATGGCTCCCGTAACTCTAAACGAGCCAGAAGTTATGGTCGTCCGAATAATCGATATCTATAGGGTGCAACATCCACGGTGCAAGGTGCAACATCCGTCCGAAATAGCGAAACAGTGTCATACGACTTTTTGAAATGCATGCAAGGATTTGAAATGAAACGGTACCATGGTGCACCACTCTCCAGCGTTGGTAAATTGAAGACCAGCCAAGGTAATCCCGTTTTACCGTAAAAATCCACGTGTCGAAAAAACGAAGGGTAAAAAATTTCCGAGACCCAATAGAGATTCGGATAGTCTTTTTTGGGCATTAAACAATCCATTAACGGCTGAAAGCTGTCATAACCGTAGAACTCACTGAGGCCTTCGTTTTGACTGGTTATGGCTCCCGTAACTCTAAACGAGCCAGAAGTTATGGTCGTCCGAATAATCGATATCTACAGGGTGCAACATCCACGGTGCAAGGTGCAACATCCGTCCGAAATGGCAAAACAGTGTCGTACGACTTTTTGAAACGCGTGCAAGGATTTGAAACGAAATCATGGTGCACCACTCTCCAGCGTTGGTAAATGGAAGACCAGCCACGGTAATCCCGTTTTAACGTAAAAATCCACGTGTCGAAAAAACGAAGGGTAAAAAACATCCGAGTCCCGATTGAGATTCAGATAGTCTTTTTTGGGCATTAAATAATCCATTGACGGCTGAAAGCCGTCATAGCCGTAGAACTCACTGAGGCCTTCGTTTTGAATGGTTATGGCTCCCGTAGCTCTAAACGAGCCAGAAGTTATGGCCGCCTGAATAATCGATATCTATAGGGTGCAACATCCACGGTGCAAGGTGCAACATCCGTCCGAAATGGCAAAACCGTGTCATACGACTTTTTGAAATGCGTGCAAGAATTTGAAACGAAACGGTATCATGGTGCACCACTCTCCAGCGTTGGTAAATCGAAGACCAGCCACGGTAATCCCGTTCTACCGTAAAAATCCACGTGTCGAAAAAACGAAGGGTAAAAAACTTCCTAGACCCGATTGAGATTCGGATAGTCTTTTTTGGGCATTAAACAATCCATTGACAGCTGAAAGCTGTCATAGCCGTAGAAATCACTGAGGCCTTCGTTTTGACTGTTTATGGCTCCCATAACTCTAAACTAGCATGAAGTTATGGCCGTCCGAATAATCGATATTACAGGGTGCAACATCCACGGTGCAAGGTGCAACATCCGTCCGAAATGGTGAAACAGTGTCGTACGACTTTTTGAAATGCGTGCATGGATTTGAAACGAAATGGTACCATGGTGCACCACTCTCCAGCGATGGTAAATCGAAGACCAGCCACGGTAATCCCATTCTACCGTAAAAATCCACGTGTCGAAAAAACGAGGGGTAAAGGACTTACAAGACCCGATTGAGATTCGGATAGTCTTTTTTGGGCATTAAACAATCCATTGACGGCTGAAAGCTGTCTGTTTGGGCAAAAAATGGGCAAACACCTCCAATCCGTATAATTTAGTTGATTATATGTTATTTTCAAGGTTTTAGATTACTTATGCAAATATGAAAGAAGTAGGGGCTAAACTGTAAAAGACACAGATTTATAGTGGTTCGGCCAGAATGTGCCTACATCCACTTTATATGTTATTCTCCTTTCTTTTTCAGATTACAAGTACAAAGCTTTAAGTACAAGTATAAGAAAGTTGTTTGAAAATTCCTTCCTTGCTTGAGCTCTCAAACTTGTCTGCCATTGTTGTACCCCTGCCCCTCCATTTATAGAGTGAGGCTGGGGGCAGGGGTCTTGGGTGTATATAGATGCTGGTGGGCCTGGGCTGAAGCAATCTGGTCTGGCATATCTGGTTCGGCGAAGCTTGGCTCGGCCATGGCTTGGTGGAGTTTGATTCGGTGGTGTGTAGAGGGTTGGTTCGGTCTTGGTTTGGTTCGGTAGTTGTGGTTTGGGTTAGTCCGGTTGTAGGTGAAGTATGTTGGTTCAGTGGCATGTCGTTCGGTGAAGCATGGAAGTGGAGTTTGGTTCGGCAGGTAGGGGAGACGAGCTGGTTCGGCGAGGCTTCATTCGGCATAGAACTTGGACCGGTGATGGTGTGGTCCGGTGATGGGTGGTTCGGTGGTACGAGGACGATGTGTTGGTTCGGCTGTACGTGGTTCGGTGGGTGATAGAGAGGGCTTGGTCCGGCAGGCATGGCCGAAGTGGTTGGTTCGGTGGTGCGAGGGGATATGGTTGGACCTGTAGTGCTTCCTTTCCTTGATTTGGTTGTGCCTTTCCTTGTTGGTTCGGTGGTGGTGTAAAAGCGCCCAACATTTGCCCCCCAAAGTGGGGGCATATGCTAGCATATGTCGCGCTTTGTTTTTGGTTATCCTCATTCGGTCCCTATTTGCCGAACCAGTTGGTCCGGTACCCTGTGTTTGCCTATAAATAGGGGCGTTAGGCCTTCGTTATTCCTTATCGAACAAAATAGCCGAATCAGTTATTGAACAGCCGAATCAACTATTGTGCCGAGTCCATCTTAACTACCGGACCAGGTGAGCTCTCTTCTGCCGAATGATTTTAAAGACTTTCAGTACCGGATGAATTTGGAACCTTCAACACCGAATGAACCTTCATCCTTTAACACCGAATGAAACTCAAACTTTCAATACCGAATGGAATTTAAACTTTCAATACCGGATGAAACTTGAACTTTCACTACCGAATGAAACTTGAACTTTAACTACCGAGTGAAACTTGAACTTTCACTACCGAATGAAACTTGAAAACTTTTATTTCTGCGAATGAGTTTTGAATTGTGAGCAAGTCTCCAGGCTGCATGTACCTATGGGTTTACATTTCCATACTCCTTGTTCTAACAATGTGCTTTTGCTTTGGTGTTGCAGATAAATGTCTCGCAAAGCGGAAACTCGATCGGATAATAAGAAGTCCAAGGATAGGGGAGAGTCTTCTTCCGTGCCCCCAGCCCAACCAGAACCGGCACGACATGGACCTGCCCCGAGGTCATTAGTGAATGGGTATGGTCCCCAAGAGCTTCTGAACTTCCCTCCCGATTGCTTTCCGAGCTCCCTGAAGGAGGAGCAACTTGATGTTATATCTCGTGCCTTCGGAATAGATAGAGCGCGCATGCCATTGCCGGGGGAAGGAGTGATGCCGTATGACCCCTCCCCCCCCCCGAAGGCTACTTTGCTTACAGCAGATATCATTGCATGTGTGGTGCTATCACGCCTCTCAACGCCTGGATAGTTAGCTTTATCACATATCTGAAGGTGGCTCCATTCCAGCTTCAACCTAACTCCTACGCCATTCTGGTGAGTCTTTTCGTCATCTTTCAAAGGAGATATGGGCGTCCCCCTTCCAACCGGAAGATCCGGTATCTGTACAACTTGAGAGGCTACAAGAAGGGGTCTCCATATATCAGTTTGGAAGCGGTCGTGCCCTTTAAGCCTATTCTGGATTTGTACTTGAAGTTTAGTATGTTCAAGAAGGAATGGTTTTTCATTAGGGATGACCCTGTTTCTTTCCTCCTTTTCACTTCCGGCTGTAAGTTGAACTTCATTTATATTTTCCTTGTCCCGATCACAATGCTTCTTCTTATATGCTTTTATTTCTTGCTAGCGACAGGTGGCTTTGCGGTCGTGGAGAATGATTCCTTAGTTCAGACGGCTGCGGAAATAAGAGCGATTCCGGCATGGGATCGGTCGGCTTCTTACTTGATCAGGAACGCCACTCTCCTAGAGTATAAGTTGATTCTGCCACATCAATCGGTGGTTAAACAGAGAGATACAGCCGAGGAGAGGGCTGCTAAACCTAAGGATGGGGCTACTGCGAAGAGTAGCAAGAAGAGACCCTTCTCGGTGCCTCCAGCCGTTGGGGGAAAGAAGCTTAAGAAGTCCGATGGACCCTCTCCCAGTACATGTCTAGATATTCCGGAGGAGGAAGGTGGAGAGGAGGAAAGAGACGAAGAGGAGAGCGGAGGAGATGGAGAAGGTGAAGGTCAGGGTGGTAGTGGTGTCGGGGCTTTGTCTTCTGATCAGGCATGTGAGATCCAGGAGTGGACGGATGATGCCTTCCGCCAGGCTTTTGAAGGGTTGGAGGAAGGATCAACCTCGGTAAAGAAGGCAAAGGAGGTTGACAAGGCTGGGGCTGGCGTCGATCCATTCCCTAAGAGTTCTTCAGCTGAGGTGGTCCAGCGATTCAAGGTGAACTCTTGACTTCTGCAGATTCCATTTATGTTAGGGACTTAGGAATATTTTATGGTTCGCTTCTGTCCTGGACTGCGATTCAGGACTTATTGCAGTATTCTCCTTCTCCGCGGGGTTTGTATAATAAATGTGTCTTCTCATTCTTTTTAACTTAACATATTTCTCGGATTATGGACCATTGTATGTTCGTAACACTTGTTCTTTATTACAGGGGCAGGCGAGGTGGCCAAAACTTTAGACGTTCGACACCGCCTTGAACAATTCAAGTTGATGAGAGCTTCTACTAAGCCGCCAACTGGCCGTTCCGGGGATGTAGTTAAATATCGCCCTCTTCTTGGAGTCATTGAGGAAGATATCCAGCAGAGGAAGAGGAGGCGTTCCTTGTTTGATTCACCACCTGGTCCTCAGTCTCCTATTCAGCCTCCCCGAGATACCACGGAGAAGGCCACGGAGTTTGTCCCCTCTCCGCCTCCTTTCGAGAATCCTACTGTGATCCGCATAAAATGTCCCGACGTGCCTCGCAATCCCTTTACCGGCCATCCGGATTTGGACCCAAGCTCTCAGGATATATTATTTGACGAGGCCACGGGCGAGCATCTTCTCCCCCGCAATCCCATGGTTCGGATTCTTGATGAGGCTAAGTCCCTAGATTTGGATCTGCTCACTACTCGGATAGCTGCTATGGGGGACGAAGCCAAGGCCAACATTGACCGGGTCGCAGAGGAGGTCAAGAAGTTGATGGAGCATCATGCTCGACTGGCTAGGGCTGGGGAGGAAATCGGGAGTGCTAACATCCGGCTGCGGCTACAGGTTTCTGATCAGGCCAAGTAGCTTGACGATCAGGCTATCCAGATTTCTCAGCACGAGGCAGCCTCCAGGCAGTTGAAGGAGAATCTAGAAAAGGCCAGCAGGGCAGAATTGCGAAAAATGGAGGCTGCTTGCAAGGGGCGGATTGATATGGCCATTGCGACGGTGGATGAGGTTCGGAATACGGATCTCGAGCGGATTGAAGAGTTGTCTGGGAGGCTTGAAGCCGCAGAGCTTACTCAGGCCAAGCTAAAGGAAGAGATGGAGGAAATGAGGAGGTCTCTCCAGGCTGACCGCTTGAGATATCGATCGGAGAGGGATGTTGCCGTCGCTAAGTTGTTGTCCTCCGAGGCCCGGGTGAGGGAGTTTGAGGAGAATGAGGGGATGATGGATGAGATGTTGCAGGATATGTACTTCCGTACCTGGAAGCAGGGTAATCTATCCTGGATGGATGACTATCCCCGGATCATGGCTAGGATATATCTTCGGGCTTTGGAGGAGGCCAAGGCCGATGCGGATAAGGAAGGTGGAGCGGCATTCAGGATGGACGTGGTAACCGCCCAGTTCTCAAGGAAGGAGAAGGTAGCGATGAAGGAAGGGATGCGGGTGCTTGCTGCAGAGGAAGCAGGTGTGCAATTGGCTGATGAGGATCAAGCGGCGGACGCTGGCGAGTCTCTTTTCTCTTTCTCTTTTCCTTTTGGATTTTCATAACTTGATCGCTTACTGTTCGCTTAATGAATTCCCCTTCTGGATTGGACAGGTGGGACTTCTGGTCACCATGCTGGGAGCTCCGACCCTGCGGCTAAGTAGGCTTGGAGAGTTGGTAGGATGAGGGCGAAGCGTGAACGCAGCTGGTCACCTTTTGATTTATTTTTATTGCTGTTCATGTTAGTCCAAAACATTGATGTAACAGTAATAATATTGTTTGTGCTGAATGACGTTTTGTAATTTCATAATATAAGCTGATTCCTTTATGTTGGAATGTTATTGCTATTTTGCTGTGCTGTGTAAGTGATGTAACTATGCATGTTACTAGTGACTTGACTGTGCCTGATGCCAAGTTTTTTGCTTAATCCGTAATTTTCTCATTTTGCAATGTAAATGTGATGTGTAAATACGAACTGCAGCTATGCATTAGTGTATAAAAGTAGACGGTACCGCCCTTTATGTTTTGGCCGTAGTCGGCAATTTCGTGCATCCTGTAAGACTAAGCACGGAATGCTGTTGAGTGTCTCGTCATCCGATTGTAAGTTTCTGTTCCCATTAGCGAACGTTCCCTATTTCATGTCCTGTACTTTCAAGCACCGTTACGGAGAATAGGAGAAAAGTTTTAAATGAAATTGAAATATAGGAAAAGTAAAACTTCCAGTCACGGAAGGCCGTCGATGTGCTTAAGTTCATGGCAAACGGGGTTTGTAGTCACTTTCCCTAGCTGTGGGTCTTGGAGACATTTGTCACCCATCTTACGCCTCTGCGGGGAGTTTTCTTTTTTAGCACAGCCGCACTTAAGACACATCGGAGCCGATCGCGCACAGTAACTACCCGGGCCATTATGGCCCGTAATCGTGGGTATTATTCGATTTACTGTAGCCGGCTAGCGTGGGGGCCGATCGTCAACTGTGAACTGCCCCTGGCTGGCCACACCTTATGTTGGGGCTTATGATCGGTTCACAGTTGCCGGCGAGCCGAATCGCTGTAATGAGCTACCATCGGCTATAGTCGGCCTTTTTTTTGATGACTTATACTCGGCTTATTACAGTCGGCTTTAAGGGCCGAGGCAAACAATAAGTTAACTCGCGGTAGAGGGATACCGGAGCAAAGTGTCTCATTGGCGAGGGCATAGGAGCGCAGCGTACCTGTTAGATTTTGTCCAGGTGGAGTTGTGTTGTGAAGTTCTGGATTGAAATGTCATCTGCAAAGGATTTTGTTCAACAGCAAAGGATAAAGCTTAACAAGTAGCCAAGATATAAAGGAACAAGTTAACAAGAGCCAAGTTTTTTAAAGTGGTTCGGCACGAAAATGCCTACGTCCACTGATTCTCTTTGTTAATTCACTTCATATGGGCAGTACAAGTTAAGAAAAGTATCGACGGAGGTGTCGGATGTTCCATTGCTTCTGGAACACCTCTCCGTCCACTGTTGACAAAATATAAGCTCCGTTGTGGAGATCTTTATGAATTACGTATGGTCCGTCCCAGATGGGGTCCAGTGCCCCGGGGCGCGGAAAGATTCTCTTGAGGACAAGATCTCCTTCTTGTAAGCTGCGATGTTTGACTTTGGAGTTGTATAATGCTGCCACTTTTTGTCTGTGAGCTGCTGCTTTGAGTGCTGCATCATTTCTTCTCTCCTCAATCAGATCCAAAGACATGAGGAGGAGTTCTTTGTTCTCTTCCGGGCTGTAGTGGATCCTACTGTGAGAGGGCACTATTGTTTCAACTGGCAGCATAGCCTCCATCCGTATGCCAAAGAGAAAGGAGTATGCCCTGTTGAAGTTCTGTAAGATGTGCGATAGGCCCAAAGTGCCGTAGGAAGTTCGTCCACCAAAGCCCCTTTCGACTTTTCAAGTTTCTTCTTGATTAAGGTTTTGAGGATCTTGTTGACAGCTTCGACTTGGCCGTTTGCCTGGGGGTAAGCCACGGATGAGAAGCTTTTGTGAATCACGTGCTCTTGGCACCAGTTGGCGAATTCTTCGCTGTCAAATTGAAGTCCGTTGTCTGATATGATCTTGAGTGGGACTACGTACCTGCATAGAATATTTTTGATCGAGAAATTGATAACTTTTGCCGAAGATATTTTATTTAGAGGTTCCGCCTCCACCCATTTGGTGAAATAGTCGACTGCCACTATAGCATATTTGGCTCCGCCTCGGCCCGTTGGCAGTTCGCCAATCAAGTCAATTCCCCATACTGCGAAGGGCCAAGGGTTGGTCATTTGAGTAATCTCATTTGTGGGTAGTCGAGGAATCTTGGCAAATTTCTGACATCTGTCGCATCTCTTGACGAAGTCCAGGGCATCTTTGTTTAAAGTGGGCCAGAAATACCCATATCGGAGTATCTTTTTTGCTAGGGTCTGCCCTCCAGTGTGGTCTCCACAACTTCCCTGATGGATATTGGATAGAATTTCCCTGGCTTCTCTTCCAGCAACGCACCTCAATAAGTGGTTAAAGAAGCCACGCCGATAGAGGATGCCTTCTTGCATTGTGTAGCGGGAAGCTTTCCTTAGAATTTTCTTAATTTCATTTCGCCCGTCTGGTAGGGTGCCGTTTTGTAAGTATTCTCGGATAGGGGTCATCCATGTTTCTTCTTCGGTTGCAGTTATCAGATTTACTTGCTCAAAACTCGGGGTTAGTAGCCTTGAGACAGTTATCGTTCCAGAGGTGGTATCATCTCCCATGCTAGCTTGCTTTGCCAGCTCGTCGGCCTCTTGATTTTCTTCTCGAGGAATGTGTTTGATCGAGTAGTGATCCAATTGATTGAGCAGCCGCTTGGTCTTTTTCAGATATGCCGTGAGCCGCTCTCCTCGAGTCTGGAGCTCCCCGATTGTTTGATTCGCGATGAGTTGCGAATCACTGTGAAAACATAAGGAACTGACTCCGATCTCCAGGGCGAGCTCTAATCTAGCTATTACTGCTTCATATTCGGCATCATTGTTGGTGGTAGGGAATTCCAGCCTTAGTGCATAACGCACCTTTCTTCCCCTGGGAGTGATGATCACAATGCCTGCCCCGAGCCTTGTTCGTTCGATGCTCCATCCACAAAGAGATACCATCTGACGTCTTCTGACACCTCGGATTGCTCCCTACCTTCACCGGTGGTGAATTCGGTAATGAAATCGGCCATAGCTTGTCCCTTGATGGCTGTGCGAGGATGGTAGGTGATATCATATTGACTTAGCTCGATGCACCACTTGAGCAGTCGCCCAGAGGTGTCGGGACGATGGAGTACTTGCCTTAGTGGTTGATCGGTTAGAACTCGGATGGAATGAGATTGGAAATAGTGTCGTAGCTTCCTTGATGCGATTAGTAAACAGTATGCCAGTTTCTCGAGTTTGGGATACCGGGCTTCTGCTCCCGTAAACCTTTTGCTTATGAAGTACACTGGCCGTTGTGTGCGGTTTTCTTCTCTCACCAACGCGGCGCTTAGGGCATGTGGTGACACAGCAAAGTATAGGTATAGTTCTTCGCCTTCATTAGGAGTTGAGAGTACTGGTGGCCGCTGGAGGTGTTCGATTAGGTTAAGAAAAGCTGTTGAACACTCATCGGTCCATTCGAATTTTCCTTTGTCTTTCTTCAGGGCTTCGAAGAAAGGAATGCATTTGTCAGTTGCTTTAGAGATGAACCGGCTTAGGGCGGCCACCTTCCCGTTTAGGCTTTGCATTTCTTTCCGAGTGGACGGTATTTTGATATCTTGCAAGGCTCGGACTTGTTCGGGGTTTGCTTCGATCCCCCTGGCATGGACGATGAATCCCAAGAACTTTCCTGATGACACTCCGAAGGAGCACTTTAGAGGGTTCAGCTTCATTCCATATTGGCGAAGTACTTGAAACATCTCGTCCAGGTGGTTTATTTGGTCGTTGGCTTTCCTCGATTTTACCAGCATGTCATCCACATAAACTTCCATAGTTCGTACTATCAGTTCTACAAACATCTTGTTGATGAGGCGCTGATAAGTAGCTCCGGCGTTTTTAAGTTCGAACGGCATTACCTTGTAGCAGTACAATCCTCGGTCGGTAATAAAGCTAGTGTGGTCTTGATCGGGGGCGTGCATAGGGATCTGGTTATATCCTGAGTATGCGTCCATAAAGGATAAAAGTTCGTGTCCGGCAGTGTTGTCCACGAGTTGGTCGATTCGAGGGAGTGGGAAGCAGTCTTTTGGGCAAGCATCATTTAAGTTGGAGAAATCGATGCACGTGCGCCACTTTCCATTAGCTTTCTTTACCAGTACCGGGTTGGCGATCCATTCCGGGTAGATGGCTTCACATATGAAGTCATTGGCAAGTAAGTTCTTTACTTCTTCCTCGAGGGCTGCAGATCGTTCTGCCCCCATGCTTCTCTTCTTTTGATTTACCGGTACCTTGGTAGGATCGATGTTTAGTGCGTGGCATGCTATGTCTGGGGAGATTCCAGTCATATCAGCGTGCGTCCATGCAAATACATCCATGTTGTGGCGAAGAAAATCAATGAGTTGATTCTTTAATTCTCTTTTTAACTGAGATCCGACTCTCAGCAGTTTACTTGGGTCGCGTTTGTCTACAGATAAGAATTCCATAGCCTCTGCAGGCTCGGCGGTGGCCTCCTCCTCTTTGTCCCTGGGGTCTAATTCATTGAAAGGATCACTGGTATACTGAAGAGGAGGGGCTTTCTTTAGTTGCTATGCTTCCAAGCTTTTCATGCAGAGAATAGTCTATGCATTTTTCCCTTTATCTCTCCTGCGATTATTGCGAAGTTCGGTTACATAGCAGTCCCAAGCGGCGTCTTGATCCCCTTCTACTTCTCCCACTCCATTATCCATCGAGAACTTCATCTTCAGGCACCATGGGGCAAGGACAATTTGGAAGTCGGACAAGGCTGGTCTTCCTAAAAAGGCATTGTAGGCCGAGTGGTTGTCTATTAGCACGAACGTTTGTTTCCGAACGGCGGAGCGAGGATGACTTCCCAATTCAACAAAGAGATCCAATTGTCCGAGGGGCATCTTTGCTTTTCCAGTGAAACCGTGTAGTGGTTTGTTGCAGGGGGATACATCCTTCATTGACAGCTTCATTTTGTCGAAAGCATGCTTGAATAAGATATTTACTGAACTTCCAGTGTCTATTAAAATTCGGAAAACTTTGGCTGGACCGAACCAGGCAGAGATGACCATAGTGTCCATGTGTGGGTACTGCCTTCCGTCTAGGTCGCGCCCACTGAATGTGATGTCATTATTTTCCTTCCGCTTAGGGTGGCGTTCTTCCATAACAGAATTGACGCAGTCACCCTCGCTTCTGAGTGAGTTTCCATATCTTTCCATTTCTGTCCAGCTCTTGTCGGCGATGTGTGGCCCCCCTTATATTGTATGGACCACTATCTTCTCTTGGCTGGAGCCACTGGTGTTGCGATTTCCTCCGCCCGTCTCTGGGTGGAGCTGCCCTGGGTTTTCCTTGGCAGGAGATGGGGTCCTGTCCTGTCCCTTCACATAGTGTTCTAATCTCTTTCTCCTGATGTGTTCTTCAATTAGGTCTCGGAGATGGCGGGATTCATTGGTATCGTGCCCATGAGACTCGTGGAAACGGCAGAATTTTCCGGACTGGATTGCGCGATCCGACTCTTTCTTGTACGGGGGGCGCTTGTATGTAAGTTCGTCCTAGGTGGCCAGGAAGATGTTCTCGACTGTTTCATTCAAGGGAGTGTAAGCGTCAAATCTCGGTCTTGGTCGGTACAAACGCTTTTCTCCCTTCTTGCCCCCTGCATTGTCTCTGGAGTCGTTTCTCCGAATGTCCTTCGCTGCGGCGGGGCCGTTTCCATGAGTCGTCTTAGTCCGTGGTCCTGTCTGCCTTTCAGTGGCAGCCTCTTCGAGTCTCATGTATTTCCCAGCTTCATGGAAGAAATCGGGCAAGGTAGCTGGTTTTTCTTTAGTTAGTCTTCTAGCAAACTTGGTATCTGGGTGCACACCACTACAGAGGGCCATCAGGGTGAGTTTCTCATCGGCATCTTGGACTGCGGCCACTGCGGCGTTGAACCAGGTTAGATATTGTTGCAGTGTCTCTTCGAATTTCTGTTTGACATTGGATAGAGAATAAGCATCCTTGGGTTGTTCCACATGAATGCGGAACTGGCTAATGAACTTTTCCTTCAACATTTCCCATGAGCTGATGGATCCTTGGGGTAGATGGCAAAACCAGGAGGTAGCTAGATCTGCTAAAAATAGTGGAAAGCATTTGCATAATACTCCTTCCGTTGCCCCGCTCATGAGCATATGTTTTGTGTATCTTTGCAGGTGTACAACGGGGTCGGAAGTTCCCTTGTACGGTTCCATCGTCGGCATTTTCCATTCCCGAGGGGTGATGGCGGTTTCGATGTCGCGGATGAAAGGGTTGGTTACCCTAGCGCCTATCCCTCGATCTCTTTGCTTCCGTCGGACGCATTCCCTGAATAATCGTGCCATTCTTTCATCAGAATTTGGAGCGGACAAAAATGAGCTTGGTTCTTCCCTGCGGGATCGATCCCGTCCAGATGACCTGTAGGGATGGTATAGCCTATCACTTCTGACGTTATCTAGTGGCTGTCTTTGGCTGCTCGGATGCATGCTAGGACCAGCTACAGTTGCCCCCTGCCTTGATCTTCCCCTGTGGGGTTCTGCTTCAAGCATTTCCAAGGGGTCAACTTCGGGCTGGGTTCTAGCTCGGCTCCGTTCAGCGGGGTTTCTATGATTAGGCGGCACGACCAGGTCAGCTACATCCGACCCTCGCCTGGTGCCTCCCCCATTGGGTTCGGTTCCAAGCGCTTCCTCGAGGCGGAGTTCGGGCTGAGTCCGGACGCGGCCCCTATCATTGTTGTTCCTGTTGATAGCTTCTTCGAAGAGGGAAGACCTTTGCTGTCTCTGAGATCCTCCAGATTGAGACTCACCCCATGATTCAGTGTTGCGGTTGGATTCTTCGGCATCCCTCAAGCGTGACATGAGTTGGTTCACCAAAGCTTCTTGTTGGGATGCAAAGTGGTTGGTTACTTCAGTCACAACTCTGTCTAGATATGCCCTAGTGATTGCTGCCGGTTGTTCCACGACAGGGGCTGTCGGATTTGCCTGATCTGCTGTCGTAGTGGGATGGTTCTCCTTATCTGGATCCACTGGATCCGGAGCGCTGCTGGTTGCAACGTTCTTTCCCTTGTTGGCGTCTTTTCTCGGTCTGGAAGTCAGGTTTCCTAGGCAATGAAGGGTGCTATTGGGAAAGAAGGTTGAATGAGGGAAGCTGAAGCTTCGAGTTCCAAGTTCTCAGCGAAAGCACCAAAAATGTTTGCGCAAAAAATGGGCAAACACCTCCAATCCGTATAATTTAGTTGATTATATGTTATTTTCAAGGTTTTAGATTACTTATGCAAATATGAAAGAAGTAGGGGCTAAACTGTAAAAGACACACAGATTTATAGTGGTTCGGCCAGAATGTGCCTACGTCCACTTTATAGGTTATTCTCCTTTCTTTTTAAGATTACAAGTACAAAGCTTTAAGTACAAGTATAAGAAAGTTGTTTGAAAGTTCCTTCCTTGCTTGAGCTCTCAAACTTGTCTGCCATTGTTGTACCTCTGCCCCTCTATTTATAGAGTGAGGCTGGGGGCAGGGGTCTTGGGTGTATATAGCTGCTGGTGGGCCTGGGCTGAAGCAATCTGGTCTGGCATATCTGGTTCGGCGAAGCTTGGTTCGGCCGTGGCTTAGTGGAGTTTGATTCGGTGGTGTGTAGAGGGTTGGTTCGGTCTTGGTTTGGTTCGGTAGTTGTGGTGATGGTTGGTCCGGTGGTAGGTGAAGTAGGTTGGTTCGGTGGCATGTCGTTCGGTGGAGCATGGAAGTGGAGTTTGGTTCGGCAGGTAGGGGAGACGAGCTGGTTCGGCGAGGCTTCATTCGGCATAGAACTTGGACCGGTGATGGAGTGGTCCGGTGATAGGTGGTTCGGTGGTACGAGGAGGATGTGTTGGTTCGGCTGTACGTGGTCCGGTGGGTGATAGAGAGGGCTTGGTCCGGCAGGCATGGCCGAAGTGGTTGGTTCGGTGGCGCGAGGGGATATGGTTGGACCGGAAGTGCTTCCTTTCCTTGATTCGGTAGTGCCTTTCCTTGTTGGTTCGGCGGTGGTGTAAAAGCGCCCAACACTGTCATAGCCGTAGATCTCACTGAGGCCTTCGTTTTGACTGGTTATGGCTCCCATAACTCTAAATGAGCCAGAAGTAATGGCCGTCCGAATAATCGATATCTACAGGGTGCAACATCCACGGTGCAAGGTGCAACATCCGTCCGAAATAGCGAAACAGTGTCGTACGACTTTTTGAAATGCGTGCATGGAGTTGAAACGAAACGGTACCCTGGTGCACCACTCTCCAGCAATGGTAACATGAAGACCAGCCACGGTAATCCCGTTCTACCGTAAAAATCAACGTGTCGAAAAAACGAAGGGTAAAAAACTTCCTAGACCCGATTGAGATTCGGATAGTCTTTTTTGGGCATTAAACAATCCATTGACAGCTGAATGCTGTCATAGCTGTAGAACTCATTGAGGCCTTCGTTTTGACTGGTTATGGCTCCCATAACTCTAAACGAGCCAGAAGTTATAGTCGTCCGAATAATCGATATCTACAGGGTGCAACATCCACGGTGCAAGGTGCAACATCCGTCCGAAATGGCGAAATAGTGTCGTACGACTTTTTGAAATGCGTGCATGGATTTGAAACTAAACGGTACCATGGTGCACCACTCTCCAGCGATGGTAAATCGAAGATCAGCCACGGTAATCCCGTTCTACCGTAAAAATCCACGTGTCGAAAAAACGAAGGGTAAAAAACTTCCTAGACCCGATTGAGATTCGGATAGTCTTTTTTGGGCATTAAACAATCCATTGATGGCTGAAAGCTGTCATACCGTAGAACTCACTGAGGCCTTCGTTTTGACTGGTTATGGCTCCCGTAACTCTAAACGAGACAGAAGTTATGGCCGTCCGAATAATCGATATCTACAGGGTGCAATATCCACGGTGCAAGATGCAACATCCGTCTGAAATGGCGAAACAGTGTCGTACGACTTTTTGAAATGCGTGCATGGATTTGAAACAAAATGGTACGCTGGTGCACCACTCTCCAGCGATGGTAACATGAAGACCAGCCACGGTAATCCCGTTTTACCGTAAAAATCCACGTGTCGAAAAAACGATGGGTAAAAAACTTCCGAGACCCGATTGAGATTCAGATAGTCTTTTTTGGGCATTAAACAATCCATGGACGGCTGAAAGCTGTCATGGCCGTAGAACTCACTGAGTCCTTCGTTTTGACTTGTTATGGCTCCCGTAACTCTAAACGAGCCAGAAGTTATGGCAGTCCAAATAATCGATATCTATAGGGTGCAACATCCACGGTGCAAGGTGCAACATCCGTCCGAAATGGCGAAACAGTGTCATACGACCTTTTGAAATGCGTGCAAGGATTTGAAATCAAACGGTATAATGGTGCACCACTCTCCAGCGTTGGTAAATTGAAGACCAGCCACGGTAATCCCGTTTTACCGTAAAAATCCACGTGTCGAAAAAATGAAGGGTAAAAAACTTCGGAGACCCGATTGAGATTCGGATAGTCTTTTTTGGGCATTAAACAATCCATTGATGGCTGAAAGCTGTCATAGCCGTAGAAATCACTGACGCCGTCGTTTTGACTGGTTATGGCTCCCGTAACTCTAAACGAGCCAGAAGTTTTGGCCGTCCGAATAATCGATATCTACAGGCTGCAACATCCACGGTGCAAGGTGCAACATCCGTCCGAAATGGAAAAACAGTGTCGTACGACTTTTTGAAATGCGTGCAAGGATTTGAAACGAAACGGCACCATGGTGCACCACTCTCCAGCGTTGGTAAATTGAAGACCAGCCACGGTAATCCCGTTTTACCGTAAAAATCCACGTGTCGAAAAACGAAGGGTAAAAAACTTCCGAGACCCGATTGAGATTCGGATAGTCTTTTTTGGGCATTAAACAGTCCATTGACGGCCGAAAGCTGTCATAGCCGTAGAACTCACTGAGGCCTTCGTTTTGACTGGTTATGGCTCCCGTAACTCTAAACGAGCCAGAAGTTATGGCCGTCCGAATAATCGATATCTACAGGGTGCAACGTCCATGGTGCAAGGTGCAACATCCGTCCGAAATGGCAAAACAGTGTCGTACGACTTTTTGAAATGCGTGCAAGGATTTGAAATGAAACGGTACCATGGTGCACCACTCTCCAGCGTTGGTAAATCGAACACCAGCCACGGTTTTGTGTCAAAATTGGGCACAACACTCTTCGGGAGTCGTTGAAGAGATAATAGTCAAGAATGCAAGTTCAAAACAGATATTATCTAACAAAAACTCCAATCAACAGTAAAATAAATGCGTAGACAAGCGATTTATAGTGGTTCGGCGTGTTGCCTACGTCCACTGTGAAGTGTTTTGACGTTTTATTGATTCTCTTTCAATGATTACAAGTCGTTGCAGCAATCAACAGCAAGTTACAACTGGAAATTAGAAATCAACAGTAAAATTATGATGTAGGGTGATGGAGATCTCGATCCGGCAGAGTCTGGGCGCTTGAGAGTCGAAAGATCCCTTTTCTGCTGGCCCTGGGGCTCTATTTATAGGCGTAGGTTGCTGGTATCTCGCTGAAAACTCGGGAGACCACATCTGGCACGTGAGGGGGCCCACATGCACGGTCTCAGGAAGTTTGGGCCCACTTCGGCATCGGTTCGAACTCCATTCGAACCGATCAAGAATTCATCCAATCGAGGTGAAATTTGGCGTGGACATTCTTCAACCTGTACGCAAGCTTCCGTGAAAATTTCGTGGCATTTGGATCAATAGGTTAGGAGATATGATGGATTCGAAATCGGGTTTTTAGCATAGCTGTCTGGTTCGAATCCATCATGGCACGCGGCTTCGTGGTGACGTGGAGCGCAAACTTCGAATCGATCCGGACTTCACTCCGTGTTGACCGCTTAGACTCCATGTATCTCGGCGCATTCGAACCGATGGAAGACACGTCATCGTGGTTGGTTGACCTAGTGGGTTCGAACGAAGTTACACAGGATGGGTTCGAAGATGGCATCTCAGATGGGTTCGAAGAAGGCCTCTGTGATGGGTTCGAAGCATGGTTTCGGTGATGGGTTCGAACTTGTGTTCCTTGGATGCACATGAGCTCTGCAAACCCTCCATGGATACGAGGCACATGGATTCGAATACGATGGAGTCGAAGGTAATGGAGTCGAAGGTGAGGCACTTTGGTGGTTTCGAAACTGATGGGTTCGATGTCCTTCGGTTCGAAGGTGATGGTCTCGAGTGGTGCACGATGATGGGTTCGAATACACCCATCATGGTGGGTTCGAAACCAGCATGTCCCCTCCAAGATGAACCGATCATAGCTTAAGCATGCGAACTCGGATTGACTTGAAATTTGAAATGCTGACTCCTGTGGTTTTTCTTGCCGTGTCCTATCAATTGTAGCTCAATCTGGACTCGGATAAAATTCAGTGATATCCATGGCGATAGGAAGTACGATCAACTTCTGAGGCGAACTGTCCTTCGCTTTCGAGCAATCTTTTGGTATCGCGGCTTTGCCAAAAAGCGGGATAACATTTTGCCCCCCAAAGTACGTCTTGTGGGAACATGACGTGCTTTGAATAGCTGCAATCTCTCTCTGAACAATCATTGCTCTCTTTTTTGTCGAAACTCGTATGTTGTACTGCTGTAACCTTGCGTTGATATGATTGATTGCTGTATAATAGTGCTTAGCCGTTGGCTGTCGCATTTGTAACAGGATGAGTGTTTGATTCCTGTGAATATTCAAAATCGAACGTTAGTCCAACATGTATGCGCATATGTTAATTTGACCCTTGTTAACGTCGTGCGTCCACGGGTTGTTGTCAGTTTGGTTTGCTATAGAATTTCGTATTGATTCTCTCCTGAACCAACTTTGAAATTTGAATTGAGACAATGCTTGGTGGTTGTTTTGAAAGGTTCCTTCGTATCGATCCTCTCCTGAACCGATGTAGAACGTTAAGGGAATCGAATTTGTATTGCGCGAGTGTAATGTTTCGAACCGATGCATTCGAGCATTGATGGGTTCGAAACCCACGTTTGTATGGACGCGGTACGCTTGCTTCTATGATGGATTCGAAATTGACATTCAAAACGATCTGAAAGGGTGGAGTACACTTGTGTAGTGATGGGTTCGAAATTGGCATTCGAACCGATGTGAAGGGATGGTTTCGAGACTTTTGTTCGTGGCAGTGGTCCGTGTGCTTCACACGATGGAGCCTCAAACATATGGTTTCGAAAGTGGATTTCGAACCGGTTCTGCATTTTGACCTGTTGTAAACGGTCAAGTCCACCGGCACGCGAATCGACCCAGTCGTCTCCAACCCCCCATATAAATAGCAAAGACCACGACACTTTTTCACTTTTTACTTTTACTGTTGCCTGCCTTTTACTGTGCTCTTCGTCGTCTCAGAGCTCCAAAAGGGAAAACACAGTGTCGCTCTTTCGAACCGTTCAAGATCTGAATCTTCAATTCCTTGAATTCATCATCCAAACTAGGTAATTAGCCTCGGATTCAAACGGCGAAGTTATTTCGAACCTGTTTCTTTTTATCGATTGCGTAGCTTCGAGATTGGCAAAACCAGATCTGGTTTAGGAGGGATTCGAACCGATACGTAGGCTCGAGTTCGAATCGATGACGGTGGCGTCTTCTTACTGGATTTCGAATCGATCCTTGGAATGTCCTTGCTGGGATGTGTAGTTCGCACCGATCGAGGGATTCGAGGGCTCCATTCAAACCGATGGGTTCGAACCCATAGGCTATCGTTTCGAAGTCCACAACTTCGTATCGATACGAAGTGGATCGGTTCGAATGTGAGTGATGCGGAGTTGAGGTTTTCTCATCGGTTCGAACTAGTCATCTGTTTATCGGTTCGAAGCGCGCCAGGATGGGTTCGAACGCATAGGTTCGAAGCGACGTCAGGATGGGTTCGAATGCATGGGTTCGAAGCGACGTCAGGATGGGTTCGAAAGAAGTCCTGGTGATGGTTTCGAACCCTACATGATGGATACCAAAATTTGAAATTCTCCAAGCATAACTCCGACGAGCTTCATTCCTGCATATTTGGACTTGAATATTAAACTGCATACATGACTACCTTTTGAAGCTCGTCGATGGAACTATAACAACTTCTACCCGAACCAACTTCCATCATGGAAACGGACCGGTGATGACGGTCAGCGATGACGTTCATTATAGCTAGACTCCGCACGGGTTTTTGTCGTCTAACGATGGTTTCTCGTGAGTTAGCTAGTTACGGAACCGTCAAGTTCACAGCAGCAGGAGACTCAAATTGCAGTCTCTCCGAGGCTAGAGATTCCGGATATTGATCCTGAGATTATTGGTCCAGCTCGGGATGAACTTCCCGATGCGTCGTTCATTGCCAATCCATTAGATTCCGTTCCTTCCAATATCTCTGAAGACATGTTGGGGAGAATATGTTTGAGACACGGCCTGTCGCTGGATGATGTGCTACTGCCGGGGCCGAATGATAGACCGCATCATCCGCCGGAGGGATATACGGCATTTAATCGCCACGCGTGCGTGGCCGGGACACTTCCTCCATTCAACGAGTACATAAGGGAAGTATTGTCGTTCTTGAGGATCGCCCCATCTCAGTTGCACCTGAACGGATATGCGTCGATCAATAGTTTGTTCATTGCATTTATGGAATATCTCCATCGACCACCGCTCCCGATTGAGATCAGATACTTGTTCAATTTCAAAACTCGGGGTGATTATCCCTCCTTCACATTCCTGGAAGCGGTGAGAAACTGCCAAGTGGTTACCGGGTCTTGGACCAGGTTGAGCTATTATAGGACAGAATGGTTTTATGTCAGATGTCCTCCTGGATTCGCCCGACGATGGCTATTCAGACGTGAGTATAGCTGAGTTCGTAAATAATTACTACGGCAATTGCAGTTGAAGTGGAACTTATATTTTATTCTTTTTTGCAGCGGTGATTCAGCGACCTGAGGGCGAGCACTTTAGGGAGATGGTGCGAGTGCTTCGAGAAGTCCCGGATGGAGATAGGGATATCGATGTGTTATTGACGGATAGGAATCTCCGGGCCTGCGGTTTGATCGAACAAGGGCAGAGCATAAGCTTTAAAGTGGCACTACGGGTCGTCTCGAAGAAACGAGTCAAGCACAAGAAACCCAGAGTTACCACAGCTGAGGAAGCGAACTCTGAAAGAACCCACACCGATGATGAGCCGCTGACCGGGCCTACTGACGCAGTTCCGGATGTCGCGGAGCAGAGAAAAGGCAAGGCTGCCATGGTTAAGTCAAGTAGGAAGGGGAGATGGAAATCGGTTGTCATGGCCCGTTCTGCTCCCGGAGTTAGAATCTCGGAGACGTCTCCTCCGAGAACTGAAAATCTTTTTGAAGGGCTTGCCGACCTTCCAATCCCGGACGATGTGTCTTTTCAACATGATGCCGGGTTGGAGGAATTCCATCGCACCTTAGAATTGAACGAGCCTCTTATTACTAGCGAGGTCGACACTTCCGGTTGGTCGGGGGGAATGCATATTCATACACATTTCACGACACTGCATAACCTTTGACTGCAAACTACTTGTTTTGAAAAGGTGATTAATTCTATTTTATTTTGCTTCGCAGATATCATGTCTAAGCGAGGTTCAATGCTTCGGAGTCTTCGACACGCCCGCAAGCCTTCATATTACGACTCGCGCAGACGAGAAGGGGATAGAGGTTATGATCAGGGGCGTTCTGGGCATTATGACTAGGGACGTTCTGGGTATTCTAGTCACGAGAGATATGACACGGACAGAGGCTATAAGCGTCGATCGCGATCGCGTACTCCTCCTCCTTCCAGAGATCCCGTACAACCTCCTGCTCATGTCCCTCATCCTTCTGAGTCTTCTCGGTATACGTCGGTTTCTCAACCTTCCCGATCCAAGGCGATGACCCCGATAGTCGCAGAGCAGCCTCCTACAGAGATCTCGGGAGAAGGGGCAATTAGACTCGCGCAATTAAAGAGGGTGTTCCCGAACATTTGTTTCGATAACTACGTCTTTCCTCCGAACCTGAAAAGAATCCCGCCGGAGGCCGAGCGGTTAGCGCTCGACTATGTGCATGACTTCTACTCCCAATACAAGGCGTGGTATAGGGCGGCCGATAAGGCATCGGCGTTGGCCTTCGAACGAGCTGCTACCATTGAAAAGCTTCAAACCGAGTTGGCTCAAAGAGACCGCATCATACAAGTGCTGAATACTGAGGCTGAATCATCTCGAAAGTCGGAGATGGAGGCTCTTACAAAGGTCGACGAAGCTCAAGCAGCCATGGATAGAATGAAAAAGGAGCACTATGTTACGGTGGAAGACATGGGCCACCGGAATACTGTCGTCACTGCTGAGCGAGATGCGGCGTTAAAAGAACTTAACGAGCTCAAGGCTAAATTTGCTGAGATTATTAAAGATAGAGATGATGCGCATAACACGGCGCAAGAGGCCTGCGAGCAAGCCGTAGTGCTTCGCACTGAGAGAGATGTGGCCGTGGCCAAAGTTCAGGCGGTCGAAGCAGAGGTGGAGGAGAAGGTTCAACATGCAGAGGCCAGGTTAGAGGCCGATATCGAAGATTTGCTCATAACTTACAACGCCAATGTGTTGAAGCACAGAAACTTGGCCTGGCTTCAAGATTACTCAGTTCACCTTCGTAGCGCCTGGGACCGATTGGTTGAGGAGGAAGAGGAAGCGCACCCAGGTGAAGCGGTCGATCGATTCGAACTGGAGAATCGACTGCTCACAGACGATGAGAAGAAGGTTCTTCATGACGCTATCATCGCTCATGAGAAGGAAATGATCGGTGGTCGTTCCCTGGAAGTCGGAGAGGGGTCAGGCGTTGAGCACCATTCTGCTGTCACTGAAGTCAGCACACCATCTTCGTCGGTGCCTGTATCTGTGGTCAGTTTGCAACCTGTTCCTGCTTACGACCCAGAACAACCACGCTTATCTCCTATTCATGAGCGTACTTCCGAGGCCGTTCAGCCGTCTGCGAGCCAAACTGGGTAAGGTATTCCGAAGTTATCTCAAGCGTTTTCTGAATAGAGTGTTTGTTTTGTAGCAGTTTTTTAATAACTTCTTATTTTTTGCCTAGTGACTGGAGTTGCGCCGACTGTTGCGGCTCAAGAATCAAGTAGAGGAGATAAGGCCATCGCTACCGAGACTACTGTTGTAACCGCGGTATCTGCTGAGACGACGCAGGGGGGATCCCTATCTGCTGACGAACAAATGGTGAGCGAACTGCTCAGTGAGCAGGGTGGTTCTTTCTCTGACTTGCCATTCATCATCGTTAGTAGACTTCCGCCGTCCTCAAGTCCTTCGATGCAGGCCGTAGATGCCCCCAGCCAAGCCCATGCGACCCGTGATGAGGAGATTTTGGTTGAGATCTATGCCGAAATAGAGGCTGCGGGGCTGAGCGGTGACGTCGGCGGCAGCACGGCGGCGCAAATTCCAGCACCCGCTACGGTAGCGCCATCGGGTGGCACTGTCTCAACTTCCGTTACGGATCCGGTCCCCCCTACTCCTCCGGCAGGAAGCCTCCATGCAGACTCAAGCTCCGAGGAGGATATTGACATCATGCCTCCAGCCGAAGAGCCACCGCCGGAGAGGAGACATTCAAAACGAAGAATTTCTGTCCCTAGTGACACTGATGATGTACCACTAGTAAGAAGGACGAAAAAGAAGAAATAAATCGGCTTCTCAAGCAGATGTTTTGATAGACGGGTACTTGTCTCCGTTTTTTGTCAGTAGGTCGTGTATAGATGCAGGTTCGGCCCCTGCTAGTAGGCATTCTTTTTTGGAAGAACTTACCTGCGTGTAAGTCCTTGTTTTAAGTTAGTTGAAATAAAATTTTATTTCTTTGTTTCAACTCTTGTTTCATTTGTGCTTAAGTACTTGCAGTGTCTTGTTTTCGGTCCGGTGTACTTGTGGTGTTTTTATCGTTTAAGTAGAGTTCGTCTCATTTTCCAAGTCTGAATATCTTAGTCGCACGTTGTGATTGATGAGTGAGTTGAACTTCGGACGTTGTATCACTTCGGTTAGTGAGTAATATTTAGCTTTCGTGCCCTCCAGTTTCGGGGAACAACACTTGTATTTATGATGGTTGATCGCACTTGTTGCAAGTCTTGAGTACATGTCCGCCTTCCGGGGACTTAGAACAATTTGAGATCGATAACCTGGTTTGCATTCCAGGAGTTCGAGTGTTATTGATGCTTGTAACGTGGTTCGCGCTCCGGGAACTTGGGAATGAAGTTCACATTCCAACTTGCATTCTACTAACTCGGAGTTAGTATTAACACTTTAGTTCGCACAACGGGAACTTTGACTTGGTGTTTGTGCTCCAATTCACACGCCGGGAACTTGGATAAAACATGTACGTTCAGGCTCGTACTTCAGGAACCTGGAATTGACGTTTATGCTCCAACTCGCACTTCGGGAATCTGGAGTTTGCATGGATGTTTCGGTTCGCGCTCCGGGAACCTGTGACTTATGTTTACACCCCAATTCATGTTTTTGGGGATCTTGGAGTTGGTGTTGATAGGTTGGTTCGGGCAGTGGGAACGAATTATTAAATGTTTATACTCCAATTCGCGCTGTGGGAAGTTGGAGTCCGTTCGCACTCCGGGAACGATTTGTTAAATGTTTATACTCCAATTCGCGCTCCGGGAATTTGGAGTCCGTTCGCACTACGGGAATGAGTTATTGAATGGACTGTCGTGCGTTGGTCCAGTTCAGCCTACGATGTGTTGGCTTGCCCCCGAGTTGGGGTTTCACTTAGTGAGTGGCCGGTTGTAACGCAGTCACTCGCTATTTGAATAAATTCCATTGTTCGATGGAACTTAGCTCTTCGTGTGTCGTGATTGTTGAATGTTGTATTCGGTGAATCACAGCTTTAGCTTGAAGAGATAGCATTTTATTTGCTGACATGAGAAAATGTGGCAAAGTCAGTGCCTTATTAAAATTCAAAATTCAGAACATAAAAGAAATTGTAAAGTATTCATGGATTGAAGGAGCCTGTCATGTGTGACAGTGACGAGGTCCTTCGTCGTTCCAGGCTTCTAAATGAGTAGGCCCGCCACTGATGGCGTTTATCACCAATCTCCCACGGGGACAAGTCGAGTCCTCCTGCCTCGGTCGATTGGGTTCATTGATTGGATTGGATGGGCCCGCATCTCTGGGCTGCGGTGTCCGCACAAACTGTTCCAGTTTCCCTTCCCTGACCAGTTTTTCAACAAGATCCTGTAGGCGACGACACTCGTTCGTATCGTGCCCGTAGCCTTCATGGAACCTGCAAAATTTTCCCGTCTGGATTTGTCTCTCCGACGACGGTCTTGGAGCAGGTCTTTCATATTGAATCGCATTACGGGTCCGCAAATACAAGTCCTCCAATGAAATATTCAAAGGAGTATAACTGTCGAACTTCGGATTTTTGCGTTGCGGACCGCGATTTTGATCTTGTTTTGTAAGTAGATTCACGCTCTCTCTTCGCCGAGCTTGTTTATTTTTAATGTTCAACTGAACTTTTCCGGAGCTCTCACCGGATTGTTTTATTGCAACATTGCTTTGAGTTCCTCCTGCATTTGTTCCTGCGTCAGCTTGCTTCCTAGACTGTTTCGCGTCTTCCCGTCTCAGGAATTGAGCTGCTTTGGCATGGAAACGGTCCAATGACGCAAGTGGTTTCCCAGCTAGCCAATTGCCAAATTCAGAATCGGGGTCGATCCCCTTAGTTAACGCCATAAGGATGGAGTTATCATTTGGATTACTAATCTCCGCACATGCAGTATGGAATTTTTCTAAGTAGTGTCTGAGTGTCTCTCCGGGAGCTTGTGTGACACTAGATAGAGTGTTGACATCTTTCGGCCTCGCGACGTGCATGCGGAATTGCTCAACGAATTTTGTGGCCAGCTGGTCGAATGAGGAGACGGATCGAGGAGGCAATCGGGTGAACCACATGGTGGCGATGCCCCCCAGGGATATGGGGAAACTACGACATTTCACAGCGTCGTCGGCTCTGGCAGCTGTCATCGACCATTCATATTTTAGAATATGTTGATTGGGATCGGAGTTTCCCTCATACATGGGCAGAGTTGGCATTCAGAATCGCCGTGGGGGTTCAGCATTAAGAATGTCGTCCGTAAAGGAAGTGTGACTTCGGGAAACTCCCCAGTCGTCGTTTGTGAATCCCTGACTCTCACGGATCATCTGACCTATCATAGTTGAAAGATCCGGCATTTGCGCCGGAGTATGGTCACGTTCCATACTTCGGGTTTGAACCGGATATCGTTGACGGTTCACGTCTTGCCTTCTCGGCTCATAGTCCTCTGGGACGTACGGTTCAGGAGTACGGCCGCTATGGCGACGGTCTAGGTCCGACTGGTTTTGAGCGTCGACCCCTGGTTCAGCCGCAACGCTAGTGGTGCGGTATTCTATGGCGTGATGAGGAACGGCGCCTCCTCGGGAGGAGGGTCCGGTTTGGAAGCTGGCCGACGGACCAACTCGTATTTGTCCAACGGTCAACGTTGGTTGGTTTCCACCGGGTGGCATACGACTCCCATCTAACCGGGGTCGTGGAGGTCGGTTATGATAATCAGAAGATGAAGAACTTTCGCTGGAAGAGCGAGAAGCACGATCTCTCATGGATCTTTTTCGTTTTTGGCGATCCAGCTTGTTGATTAGCTCAGCGTTAGCGCGTAGCTGTTCTTCTAGTTGCCGCCGACCCTGGTTCAGCTCTTGAAGTAACAACTGCAATTCTTGACGGGTAACCGGACCCGACGGTTCTGAGTGCCCAGCGGCATCTTGATTAGGAGGAGGTAGAGGGGCAGGATTCTGTCTATCCTGTCCTTCTTGATCGACGACGTTCGAGGTGGTTCTTGTGCTAACCATCTTTAGAATTGAGTTCCTTTCCTAGACTTTATGCAAATCTGAATAGAAGGGAAGGAAGTTGGATTTAACGATCTGGATCTCTTTCTTAGATTTATTCAATCCGGTATCGATGACAGATCCAACGAGCAGGAGAAAATCTGGGTTTTCTCAGTGAAAGCACCAAAGTGTTTGTGTCAAAATTGGGCACAACACTCTTCGGGAGTCGTTGAAGAGATAATAGTCAAGAATGCAAGTTCAAAACAGATATTATCTAACAAAAACTTCAATCAACAGTAAAATAAATGCGTAGACAAGCGATTTATAGTGGTTCGGCGTGTTGCCTACGTCCACTGTGAAGTGTTTTGATGTTTTATTGATTCTCTTTCAATGATTACAAGTCGTTGCAGCAATCAACAGCAAGTTACAACTGGAAATTCGAAATCAACAGTAAAATTATGATGTAGGGTGATGGAGATCTCGATCCGGCAGAGTCTGGGCGCTTGAGAGTCGAAAGATCCCTTTTCTGCTGGCCCTGGGGCTCTATTTATAGGCGTAGGTTGCTGGTATCTCGCTGAAAACTCGGGAGACCACGTCTGGCACGTGAGGGGGCCCACATGCACGGTCTCAGGAAGTTTGGGCCCACTTCGGCATCAGTTTGAACTCCATTCGAACCGATCAAGAATTCATCCAATCGAGGTGAAATTTGGCGTGGACATTCTTCAACATGTACGCAAGCTTCAGTGAAAATTTCGTGGCATTTGGATCAATAGGTTAGGAGATATGATGGATTAGAAATTGGGTTTTTGGCATAGCTGTCTGGTTCGAACCCATGTATTCGAAACGATGGTTTCGAATCCATCATTGCACGCGGCTTCATGGTGACGTGGAGCGCAAACTTCGAATCGATCCGGACTTCACTCCGTGTTGACCGCTTAGACTCCATGTATCTCGGCGCATTCGAACCGATGGAAGACACGTCATCGTGGTTGGTTGACCTAGTGGGTTCGAACGAAGTTACACAGGATGGGTTCGAAGATGGCATCTCAGATGGGTTCGAAGAAGGCCTCTGTGATGGGTTCGAAGCATGGTTTCGGTGATGGGTTCGAACTTGTGTTCCTTGGATGCACATGAGCTCTGCAAACCCTCCATGGATACGAGGCACATGGATTCGAATACGATGGAGTCGAAGGTAATGGTGTCGAAGGTGAGGCGCTTTGGTGGTTTCGAAACTGATGGGTTCGATGTCCTTCGGTTCGAAGGTGATGGTCTCGAGTGGTGCACGATGATGGGTTCGAATACACCCATCATGGTGGGTTCGAAACCAGCATGTCCCCTCCAAGATGAACCGATCATAGCTTGAGCATGCGACCTCGGATTGACTTGAAATTTGAAATGCTGACTCATGTGGTTTTTCTTGTCGTGTCCTATCAATTGTAGCTCAATCTGGACTCGGATAAAATTCAGTGATATCCATGGCGAAAGGAAGTACGATCAACTTCTAAGGCGAACTGTCCTTCGCTTTCGATCAATCTTTTGGTATCGCGGCTTTGCCAAAAAGCGGGATAACACACGGTAATCCCGTTTTACTGTAAAAATCCACGTGTCGAAAAAACGAAGGGTAAAAAACTTTCGAGACCCGATTGAGATTCGGATAGACTTTTTTGGGGATTAAACAATCCATTGATGGCTGAAAGCTGTCATAGCTGTTGAACTCACTGAGGCCTTCGTTTTGACTGGTTTGGCTCCCGTAAATCTAAATGAGCCAGAAGTTATGGCCGTCCGAATAACCGATATCTACAGGGTGCAACATCCACGGTGCAAGGTGCAACATCCGTCCGAAATGGCGAAACAGTGTCGTACGACTTTTTGAAATGCGTGCATGGATTTGAAACGAAACGGTACCATGGTGCACCACTCTCCAGCGTTGGTAAATCGAAGACCAGCCACGGTAATCCCGTTCTACCGTAAAAATCCACGTGTCGAAAAAACGAAGGGTAAAAAACTTCCAAGACCCGATTGAGATTCGGATAGTCTTTTTTGGGCATTAAACAAGCCATTGACGGTTGAAAGCTGTCATAGCCGTAGAACTCACCGAGGCCTTCGTTTTGACTGGTTATGGCTCCCGTAACTCTAAACGAGCCAGAAGTTATGGTCGTCCGAATAATCGATATCTACAGGGTGCAACGTCCACGTTGCAAGGTGCAACATCCATCCGAAATGGCGAAACAGTGTCGTACGACTTTTTCAAATGCGTGCATGGATTTGAAACGAAACGGTATCATGGTGCCCCACTCTCCAGCGATGGTAACATGAAGACCGGCCACGGTAATCCCGTTGTACCGTAAAAATCCACGTGCCGAAAAAACCAAGGGTAAAAAACTTCCGAGACACGATGGAGATTCGGATAGTCTTTTTTGGGCATTAAACAATCCATTGACGGCTGAAAGCTGTCATAGCCGTAGAATTCACTGAGGCCTTCGTTTTGACTGGTTATGCCTCCCGGAACTCTAAACGAGCCAGAAGTTATGGCCGTTCGAATAATCGATATCTACAGGGCGCAACATCCACGGTGCAAGGTGCATCATCCGTCCGAAATGGCAAAACAGTGTCGTACGACTTTTTGAAATGCGTGCAAGGATTTAAAACGAAACGGTACCATGGTGCACCACTCTCCAGCGTTGGTAAATTGAAGACCAGCCACGGTAATCCCGTTTTACCATGAAAATCCACATGTCAAAAAAACGAAGGGTAAAAAACTTTCGAGACCCGATTGAGATTCGGATAGTCTTTTTTGGGCATTAAACAATCCATTGACGGCTGAAAGCAGTCATAGCCGTAGAACTCACAGAGGCCTTCGTTTTGACTTGTTATGGCTCCCGTAACTCTAAACGAGCCAGAAGTTATGGCCGTCCAAATAATCGATATCTACAGGGTGCAACATCCACGGTGCAAGGTGCAGCATCCGTCCGAAATAGCAAAACAGTGTCGTACGACTTTTTGAAATGCGTGCAAGGATTTGAAACGAAACGGTACCATGGTGCACCACTCTCCAGCGTAGGTAAATTGAAGACCAGCCACGGTAATCCCGTTTTAACGTAAAAATCCACGTGTCGAAAAAACGAAGGGTAAAAAACATCCGAGACCCGATTAAGATTCGGATAGTCTTTTTTGGGCATTAAACAATCCATTGACGGCTGAAAGCGGTCATAGCCATAGAACTCTCTGAGGCCTTCGTTTTGACTGCTTATGGCTCCCGTAACACTAAACGAGCCAGAAGTTAACGCCGTCCGAATAATCGATATCTACAGGGTGCAACATCCATGGCGCAAGGTGCAACGTCCGTCCAAAATGGCAAAAAAGTGTCGTACGACTTTTTGAAATGTGTGCAAGGGTTCAAAACGAAACGTTACCATGGTGCACCACTCTCCAGCGTTGGTAAATTGAAGACCAGCCACGGTAATCCCGTTTTACCGTAAAAATCGACGTGTCGAAAAAACGAAGGGTAAAAAACTTCCGAGACCCGATTGAGATTCGGATAGTCTTTTTTTGGCATTAATCAATCCATTGACGGCTGAAACCTGTCATAGCCGTAGAACTCACTGCGGCCTTCGTTTTGACTGGTTATGGCTCCCGTAACTCTAAACGATCCAGAAGTTATGGCCGTCCAAATAATCGATATCTATAGTGTGCAACATCCACGGTGCAAGGTGCAACATCCATCCGAAATGGCAAAACAGTGTCGTACGACTTTCTGAAATGCGTGCAAGGATTTGAAACGAAACGGTACCATGGTGCACCACTCTCCAGCGTTGGTAAATCGAAGACCAGCCACGGTAATCCCGTTCTACCGTAAAAATCCACGTGTAGAAAAAACGAAGGGTAAAAAACTTCCTAGACCCGATTGAGATTTGGATAGTCTTTTTGGGCATTAAACAATCCACTGATGGATGAAAGCAGTCATAGCCGTAGAACTCACTGAGGCCTTCGTTTTGACTGGTTATGGCTCCCCTAACTCTAAACGAGCCAGAAGTTATGGCCGTCCGAATAATCGATATCTACAGGGTGCAACACCGTCCGAAATGGCGAAACAGTGTCGTACGACTTTTTGAAATGCGTGCATGGATTTGAAACGAAACGGTGCCATGGTGCACCACACTCTAGTGGTGGTAAATCGAAGACCAGCCACGGTAATCCCGTTCTACCGTAAAAATCCACGTGTCGAAAAAACGAAGGGTAAAAAACTTCCTAGACCCGATTGACATTCGGATAGTCTTTTTTGGGCATTAAACAATCCATTGATGGCTGAAAGCTGTCATAGCCGTAGAACTCACTGAGGCCTTCGTTTTGACTGGTTATGGCTCCCGTAGCTCTAAACGAGCCAGAAGTTATGGCCGTCCGAATATTCGATATCTACAGGGTGCAACATCCACGGTGCAAGGTGCAACAACCGTCCGAAATGGCGAAACTGTGTCGTACAACTTTTTGAAATGTGTGCAAGGATTTGAAATGAAACGGTACCATGGTGCACCACTCTCCAGCGCAGGTAAATTGAAGACCAGCCACGGTAATCCCGTTTTACCGTAAAAATCCAGGTGTCGAAAAAACGAAGGGTAAAAAAATTCCGAGACCCGATTAAGATTCGGATAGTCTTTTTTGGGCATTAAACAATCCATTGACGGCTGAAAGCTGTCAAAGCCGTAGAACTGACTGAGGCCTTCGTTTTGACTGGTTATGGCTCCCGTAACTCTAAACGAGCCAGAAGTTAAGGCCGTCCGAATAATCGATATCCACAGGACGCAACATCCACGGTGCAAGGTGCAACATCCGTCCGAAATGGCAAAACAGTGTCGTACGACTTTTTGAAATGCGTGCAAGGATTTAAAACGAAACAGTACCATGGTGCACCACTCTCCAGCATTGGTAAATTGAAGACCAGCCACGGTAATCCCGTTTTACCGTAAAAATCCACGTGTCAAAAAACGAAGGGTAAAAAACTTCCGAGACCCGATTGAGATTCGGATAGTCTTTTTTGGGCATTAAACAATCCATTGACGGCTGAAAGCTGTCATAGCCGTAGAACTGACTGAGTCCTTCGTTTTGACTGGTTATGGCTCCCGTAACTCTAAACGAGCCAGAAGTTATGGCCGTCCGAATAATCGATATCTACAGGGTGCAACATCCACGGTGCAAGGTGCAACATCCGTCCGAAATGGCAAAACAGTGTCGTACGACTTTTTGAAATGCGTGCAAGGATTTGAAACGAAACGGTACCATGGTGCACCACTCTCCAGCGTAGGTAAATTGAAGACCAGCCACGGTAATCCCGTTTTACCGTAAAAATCCACGTGTCGAAAAAACGAAGGGTAAAAAACTTCCGAGACCCGATTAAGATTCGGGTAGTCTTTTTTGGGCATTAAACAATCCATTGACAACTGAAAGCTGTCATAGCCGTAGAACTCACTGAGGCCTTCGTTTTGACTGCTTATGGCTCTCGTAACTCTAAACGAGCCAGAAGTTAACGCCGTCCAAAAAATCGATATCTACAGGGTGCTACATCCACGGTGCAAGGTGCAACATCCGTCCAAAATGGCAGAACAGTGTCATACGACTTTTTGAAATGCGTGCAAGGATTTAAAACGAAACGGTACCATGGTGCACCACTCTCCAGCGTTGGTAAATTGAAGACCAGCCACGGTAATCCCGTTTTACCGTAAAAATCCACGTGTCGAAAAAACGAAGGGTAAAAAACTTCCAAGACCCGATTGAGATTCGGATAGTCTTTTTTGGGCATTAAACAATCCATTGACGGCGGAAAGCTTTCATAGCTGTAGAACTCACTAAGGCCTTCGTTTTGACTGGTCATGGCTCCCGTAACAATAAACGAGCCAGAAGTTATGGCCGTCCGAATAATCGATATCTATAGGGTGCAACATCCACGGTGCAAGGTGCAACATCCGTCCGAAATGGCGAAACAGTGTCATACGACTTTTTGAAATGCATGCAAGGATTTGAAATGAAACAGTACCATGGTGCACCACTCTCCAGCGTTAGTAATTCGAAGACCAGTGTGACGACCGCCCATGACAGCACCTGTCACCTGCTACCTAGTCTGCCCATCCCAACATGGATGAACAGCCCAAGGTAATAAGACGAGACATAAAACCTTGAGTCAGACAAAGTCTTAGTGAGCAGTAAATCAACTATCAAACATACCAAAAGAGTATAAGGGATAAAAGGAATAGGAACCAAACCATCCCACTCCACCTCTATCTACAGTGATAGCCCCAGACACACATTAAGGAGAAGCAAGCATAACATAGCAGGCAATTAAAGTAAAGCAATAATCACTCGGGTCAAGGTCGATGTTTTCCAAATACAAACCCCCAAGGCCTAAACCAAGATCAGATAAGCACCCAGAAAACACCGCTCTTGAGACCGAATGATGATACAACCAAACGTCCAAACATCCATGACTCTGGCTATCACTGTTATCATTGCCTGGATTTCATCGTTAGTTGAATGACCACCTGTCAAGGGCTAATGGTAACCCCGGTTCTAGACATAACTCCGCACGTCGTCGCAGCCGGTGCCTAGGAATTTTCGCAAATACCCAGAGTACTAGCACGTCGTCGCAGCCCGTGCCTGGAACGTCGTCGCAGCCCGTTCCAACGTACTCTTGCTTTGAGCATGCTAGAACCTTCAACAACGATGAGATCTCAGCCTCCTAGTCATCCTCCTCGACGACTATTTCCATACTAGCTCAAGCGCCTCTCAAGCTAACCATTATCACCAACCCGGATCGCATCACCGAATTATTAACATAGCTTTGCACGTCGTCACAGCCCGTGCTTGGAACGTCATCATGACCCGTCCCATCTCAACAACACACTTTGCCTCATCGCATCATAACAAAGTCCCATCTCAACATCATGGTTTGCCTCCTTGCATCATGGCAAAGTCCCATCTCAACCTCATCCAATCCATACATATGAGCTTCATCATCCGCTTCATATGCCACAAGCAGCTTTCCTCATTCAAGAGCCTTTCCACTTAGCTTTTGAATCACCATCAACCATACTTGACCAAATCAAGTTATCAGTCAACTAATATACATAGCAATCAATCAAATCAATCATTAGCTTAAGCAATCAATCATTCCAACAAGATCTAAATAAGCAATTATAACAACAATGGCAATTTCGTAATTAAAGGATCCAAATCTAACATGCAATCTAACATACATGAATCAAAGGCAAATGTCTCTATAACTTGAGGAATGAACTTATACAAGTAATCATGTAGCAAAATAGGTGTCAAAACTTCATAAATGATAGATCTACATGCAGACTTTAGGAAAATGCAAGAAGTCGCTATCTTTAACACTTAAACAAACCACCGATCCAATATACTCCTTTGGGTCCGTGTGAGAGATAACCACCACTCACCAAATCACCCAAACACTTCAAAAACTATCAACTTTAGATCTGGACAGCGAAGATTCAAGCTTGATTCGTCGAAATCCCGCTTGAAACGATGAAATCTAGCTTGGTTGGATGAAGATCTTCAACTTTGGCTCATGGATCTTCGATCTTGATCTTCGATCTTGGATGGATGTTAGAACTAGACTGGAATGGAGAAAAGGAGATGAAGAAATGTTGTAGTCGAGCTCTCAAAATGGCAGCACTTCGTCGCTTCGAAATCCGGTGCCAAAAAGTGAGCCAAACCCCTCTATTTATAGGCTGAAAATCACTAACCCGCTCGCCCTAAGTCGTTCGCGAGTTAATGACTTAGCCTTAAGTCGCTCGCCACGACTCAAGACTCAACAAAGCTCAAGGCAACACGACACATCACTAAGTCGTTTGGACGATTTAACACTAAAGCATGCGGCACGACTAATGACTCAGGCCACTTGCCGACTTAACACTCACTGGGTCTCACGACTTAATGAAAACACAGCGACCCAACAAAACACGACGCTAACCCCTAACTCGCTAACCTGTTAACTTGCTAACACGTGGGTCTCTTAGGTCGTTAACTCTACTAACTCTTAACTCGTTAACAACCCAACATACTAACCCTTAAACCGTTCAACCACCCTAAGTGGCTTAACTATCTTAAGTCGGCCCATTCTCTTAACTCGCCAACTACCTTAACTCGGCAACCCTTAACCTGTTAACTCCTGTAACTCGGCCAACACACTTAAGTCGCTACACCCGACCTATCACCCTTACGACCCAAGCTACTCACTAACCCGTAAGTCATCCACAACTTAACCTAGGTTGCCTACCCGAGTTAGTCTCCACACGACCTACTCCCCATATGACTTAGGCTAAGGATGACATAAACAACGCTAACGACCCAGAAATTCTACGATTTATCGACACGTAAAATACGGGTCGTTACAACCAGCCACGGTAATCCCGTTCTACCGTAAAAATCCACGTGTCAAAAAAACGAAGGGTAAAAAACTACCTAGACCGGATTGAGATTCAGATAGTCTTTTTGGGCATTAACCAATCCATTGATGGCTGAAAGCAGTCATAGCCGTAGAACTCACTGAGGCCTTCGTTTTGACTGGTTATGGCTCCCATAACTCTAAACGAGCCAGAAGTTATAGCCGTCCGAATAATCGATATCTACAGGGTGCAATATCCACGGTGCAAGGTGCAACATCCGTCCGAAATGGCGAAACAGTGTCGTACGACTTTTTGAAATGCGTGCATGGATTTGAAACGAAACGGTACCATGGTGCACCACTCTCCAGCGATGGTAAATCGAAGACCAGCCACGGTAATCCCGTTCTACCGTAAAAATCAACGTGTCGAAAAAACGAAGGGTAAAAAATATCCTAGGCCCGATTGAGATTCGAATAGTCTTTTTTGGGCATTAAACAATCCATTGACGGCTGAAAGCTGTCATAGCCATAGAACTCACTGAGGCCTTTATTTTGACTAGTATGGCTCCCGTAACTCTAAACGAGCCAGAAGTTATGGCCGTCCGAATAATCGATATCTACAGGGTGCAACATCCACGGTGCAAGGTGCAACATCCGTCCGAAATGGCGAAACTGTGTCGTACGACTTTTTGAAATGCGTGCAAGGATTTGAAATGAAATGGTACCATGTTGCACCACTCTCCAGTGTAGGTAAATTGAAGACCAGCCACGGTAATCCCGTTTTACCTTAAAAATCCACGTGTCGAAAAAACGAAGGGTAAAAAACTTCCGAGACCCGATTAAGATTCGGATAGTCTTTTTTCGGAATTAAATAATCCATTGACGGCTGAAAGCTGTCATAGCCGTTGAACTCACTGAGTCCTTCGTTTTGACTGCTTATGGCTCCCGTAACTCTAAACGAGCCAGAAGTTAACACCGTCCGAATAATCGATATCTACAGGGTGCAACATCCACCGTGCAAGGTGCAACATCCGTCCGAAATGGCAAAATAGTGTCATACGACTTTTTTAAATGCGTGCAAGGATTTAAAACGAAACGGTACCATGGTGCACCACTCTCCAACGTTGGTAAATTGAAGACCAGCCACGGTAATCCCGTTTTACCGTAAAAATCCACGTGCCGAAAAAACGAAGGGTAAAAAACTTCCAAGACCCGATTGAGGTTCGGATAGTCTTTTTTGGGCATTAAACAATCCATTGACGGCTGAAAGCTGTCATAGCCGTAGAACTCACTGAGGCCTTCGTTTTGACTGGTTATGGCTCCCGTAACTCTAAACGAGCTAGAAGTTATGGCCGTCCGAATAATTGATATCTACAGGGTGCAACATCCACGGTGCAAGGTGCAACATCCGTCCGAAATGGTAAAACAGTGTCGTACGACTTTTTGAAATGCGTGCAAGGATTTGAAACGAAACGGTACCATGGTGCACCACTCTCCAGCGTAGGTAAATTGAAGACCAGCCACGGTAATCCCGTTTTACCGTAAAAATCCACGTGTCGAAAAAACGAAGGGTAAAAAACATCCGAGACCCGATTAAGATTCGGATAGTCTTTTTTGGGCATTAAACAATCCATTGATGGCTGAAAGCGGTCATAGCCGTAGAACTCACTGAGGCCTTCGTTTTGACTGCTTATGGCTCCCGTAACACTAAACGAGCCAGAAGTTAACGCCGTCCGAATAATCGATATCTACAGGGTGCAACATCCATGGTGCAAGGTGCAACATCCGTCCGAAATGGCAAAAACGTGTCGTACGACTTTTTGAAATGTGTGCAAGGATTTAAAACGAAACGTTGCCATGGTGCACCACTCTCCAGCGTTGGTAAATTGAAGACCAGCCACGGTAATCCCGTTTTACCGTAAAAATCCACGTGTCGAAAAAACGAAGGGTAAAAAACTTACGAGACCCGATTGAGATTCGGATAGTCTTTTTTTGGCATTAAACAATCCATTGACGGCTGAAAGCTGTCATAGCCGTAGAACTCACTGAGGCCTTCGTTTTGACTGGTAATGGCTCGCGTAACTCTAAACGAGCCAGAAGTTATGGCCGTCCAAATAATCGATATCTATAGGGTGCAACATCCACGGTGCAAGGTGCAACATCCGTCCGAAATGGCAAAACAGTGTCGTACGACTTTCTGAAATGCGTGCAAGGATTTGAAACGAAACGGTACCATGGTGCACCACTCTCCAGCGTTGGTAAATCGAAGACCAGCCACGGTAATCCCGTTCTACCGTAAAAATCCACGTGTCGAAAAAACGAAGGGTAAAAAACTTCCTAGACCCGATTGAGATTCGGATAGTCTTTTTGGGCATTAAACAATCCACTGATGGATGAAAGCAGTCATAGCCGTAGAACTCACTGAGGCCTTCGTTTTGACTGGTTATGGCTCCCATAACTCTAAACGAGCCAGAAGTTATGGTCGTCCGAATAATCGATATCTACAGGGTGCAACACCGTCCGAAATGGCGAAACAGTGTCGTACGACTTTTTGAAATGCGTGCATGGATTTGAAACGAAACGGTGCCATGGTGCACCACACTCCAGTGATGGTAAATCGAAGACCAGCCACGGTAATCCCGTTCTACCGTAAAAATCCACGTGTCGAAAAAACGAAGGGTAAAAAACTTCCTAGACCCGATTGACATTCGGATAGACTTTTTTGGGCATTAAACAATCCATTGACGGCTGAAAGCTATCAGAGCCGTAGAACTCACTGAGGCCTTCGTTTTGACTGGTTATGGCTCCCGTAGCTCTAAACGAGCCAGAGGTTATGGTCGTCCGAATATTCGATATCTACAGGGTGCAACATCCACGGTGCAAGGTGCAACAACCGTCCGAAATGGCGAAACTGTGTCGTACGACTTTTTGAAATGTGTGAAAGGATTTGAAATGAAACGGTACCATGGTGCACCACTCTCCAGCGCAGGTAAATTGAAGACCAGCCACGGTAATCCCGTTTTACCGTAAAAATCCACGTGTCGAAAAAACGAAGGGTACAAAAATTCTGAGACCCGATTAAGATTCGGATAGTCTTTTTTGGGCATTAAACAATCCATTGACGGCTGAAAGCTGTCAAAGCCGTAGAACTGACTGAGGCCTTCGTTTTGACTGGTTATGGCTCCCGTAACTCTAAACGAGCCAGAAGTTAAGGCCGTCCGAATAATCGATATCCACAGGGCGCAACATCCACGGTGCAAGGTGCAACATCCGTCCGAAATGGCAAAACAGTGTCGTACGACTTTTTGAAATGCGTGCAAGGATTTAAAACGAAACGGTACCATGGTGCACCACTCTCCAGCATTGGTAAATTGAAGACCAGCCACGGTAATCCCGTTTTACCGTAAAAATCCACGTGTCAAAAAACGAAGGGTAAAAAACTTCCGAGACCCGATTGAGATTCGGATAGTCTTTTTTGGGCATTAAACAATCCATTGACGGCTGAAACTGTCATAGCCGTAGAACTGACTGAGTCCTTCGTTTTGACTGGTTATGGCTCCCGTAACTCTAAACGAGCCAGAAGTTATGGCCGTCCGAATAATCGATATCTACAGGGTGCAACATCCACGGTGCAAGGTGCAACATCCGTCCGAAATGGCAAAACAGTGTCGTACGATTTTTTGAAATGCGTGCAAGGATTTGAAACGAAACGGTACCATGGTGCACCACTCTCCAGCGTAGGTAAATTGAAGACCAGCCACGGTAATCCCGTTTTACCGTAAAAATCCACGTGTCGAAAAAACGAAGGGTAAAAAACTTCCGAAACCCGATTAAGATTCGGGTAGTCTTTTTTGGGCATTAAACAATCCATTGACAACTGAAAGCTATCATAGCCGTAGAACTCACTGAGGCCTTCTTTTTGACTGCTTATGGCTCTCGTAACACTAAACGAGCCAGAAGTTAACGCCGTCCAAATAATCGATATCTACAGGGTGCTACATCCACGGTGCAAGGTGCAACATCCGTCCAAAATGGCAGAACAGTGTCGTACGACTTTTTGAAATGCATGCAAGGATTTAAAACGAAACGGTACCATGGTGCGCCACTCTCCAGCGTTGGTAAATTGAAGACCAGCCACGGTAATCCCGTTTTACCGTAAAAATCCACGTGTCGAAAAAACGAAGGGTAAAAAACTTCCAAGACCCGATTGAGATTCGGATAGTCTTTTTTGGGCATTAAACAATCCATTGACGGCTGAAAGCTTTCATAGCCGTAGAACTCACTAAGGCCTTCGTTTTGACTGGTTATGGTTCCCGTAACTCTAAACGAGCCAGAAGTTATGGCCGTCCGAATAATCGATATCTATAGGGTGCAACATCCACGGTGCAAGGTGCAACATCCGTCCGAAATAGCAAAACAGTGTCATACGACTTTTTGAAATGCATGCAAGGATTTGAAATGAAACGGTACCATGGTTCACCACTCTCCAGCGTTGGTAATTCGAAGACCAGTGTGACGACCGCCCATGACAGCACCTGTCACCAGCTACCTAGTCTGCCCATCCCAACATGGATGAACAGCCCAAGGTAATAAGAGGAGACGTAAAACTTTGAGTCAGACAAAGTCTTAGTGAGCAGTAAATCAACTATCAAACATACCAAAAGAGTATAAGGGATAAAAGGAATAGGAACCAAACCATCCCACTCCACCTCTTTCTACAGTGATAGCCCCCAGACACACATTAAGGAGAAGCAAGCATAACATAGCAGGCAATTAAAGTAAAGCAATAATCACTCGAGTCAAGGTCGATGTTTTCCAAATACAAACCCCCAAGGCCTAAACCAAGATCAGATAAGCACCCAGAAAAAACCGCTCTTGAGACCGAATGATGATACAACCAAACGTCCAAACATCCATGACTCTGGCTATCACTGTTATCATTGCCTGGATTTCACCGTTAGTTGAATGACCACCTGTCAAGGGCTAATGGTAACCCCGGTTCTAGACATTACTCCGCACGTCTTCGCAGCCCGGGCCTAGGAATTTTCGCAACTACCCAGAGTACTAGCACGTCGTCGCAGCCCGTGCCTGGAACGTCGTCGCAGCCCGTTCCAACGTACTCTTGCTTTGAGCATGCTAGAACCTTCAACAACGATGAGATCTCAGCCTCCTAGTCATCCTCCTCGACGACTATTTCCATACTAGCTCAAGCGCCTCTCAAGCTAACCATTATCACCAACCCGGATCGCATCACCGAATTATTAACATAGCTTTGCACGTCGTCACAGCCCGTGCTTGGAACGTCATCATGACCCGTCCCATCTCAACAACACACTTTGCCTCATCGCATCATAACAAAGTCCCATCTCAACATCATGGTTTGCCTCCTTGCATCATGGCAAAGTCCCATCTCAACATCATCCAATCCATACATATGAGCTTCATCATCCGCTTCATATGCCACAAGCAGCTTTCCTCATTCAAGAGCCTTTCCACTTAGCTTTTGAACCACCATCAACCATACTTGACCAAATCAAGTTATCAGTCAACTAACATACATAGCAATCAATCAAATCAATCATTAGCTTAAGCAATCAATCATTCCAACAAGATCTAAATAAGCAATTATAACAACAATGGCAATTTCGTAATTAAAGGATCCAAATCTAACATGCAATCTAACATACATGAATCAAAGGCAAATGTCTCTATAACTTGAGGAATGAACTTATACAAGTAATCATGTAGCAAAATAGGTGTCAAAACTTCATAAATGATAGATCTACATGCAGACTTTAGGAAAATGCAAGAAGTCACTATCTTTAACACTTAAACAAACCAACGATCCAATATACTCCTTTGGGTCCGTGTGAGAGATAACCACCACTCACCAAATCACCCAAACACTTCAAAAACTATCAACTTTAGATCTGGACAGCGAAGATTCAAGCTTGATTCGTCGAAATCCCGCTTGAAACGATGAAATCTAGCTTGGTTGGATGAAGATCTTCAACTTTGGCTCATGGAACTTCGATCTTGATCTTCGATCTTGGATGGATGTTAGAACTAGATTGGAATGGAGAAAAGGAGATGAAGAAATGTTGTAGTCGAGCTCTCAAAATGGCAGCACTTCGTCGCTTCGAAATCCGGTGCCAAAAAGTGAGCCAAACCCCTCTATTTATAGGCTGAAAATCACTAACCCGTTCGCCCTAAGTCGTTCGCGAGTTAACGACTTAGCCTTAAGTCGCTCGCGACTTATAAGCCCACGACTCAGGACTCAACAAAGCTCAAGGCAACACGACACATCACTAAGTTGTTTGGACAACTTAACACTAAAGCATGCGGCACGACTAACGACTCAGGCCACTTGCCGACGTAACACACACTGGGTCTCACGACTTAATGAAAACACAGCGACCTAACAAAACACGACGCTAACCCCTAACTCGCTAACCTATTAACTTGCTAACACGTGGGTCTCTTAGGTCGTTAACTCTACTAACTCTTAACTCGTTAACAACCCAACATACTAACCCTTAAACCGTTCAACCACCCTAAGTTGCTTAACTATCTTAAGTCGGCCCATTCTCTTAACTCGCCAACTACCTTAACTCGGCAACCCTTAACCTGTTAACCCCTGTAACTCGGCCAACACACTTAAGTCGCTACACCCGACCTATCACCCTTACGACCCAAGCTACTCGCTAACCCGTAAGTCATCCACGACTTAACTTAGGTTGCCTACCCGAGTTAGTCTCCACACGACCTACTCCCCATACGACTTAGGCTAAGGATGACATAAACAACGCTAACGACCCAGAAATTCTACGATTTATCGACACGTAAAATACGGGTCGTTACAACCAGCCACGGTAATCCCGTTCTACCGTAAAAATCCACGTGTCCAAAAAACGAAGGGTAAAAAACTACCTAGACCGGATTGAGATTCAGATAGTCTTTTTGGGCATTAAACGAGCCAGAAGTTATGGCCGTCCGAATAATCGATATCTACAGGGTGCAACATCCACGGTGCAAGGTGCAACATCCGTCCGAAATGGCGAAACAGTGTCATACGACTTTTTGAAATGCGTGCATGGATTTGAAACGAAACGGTACCATGGTGCACCACTCTCCAGCGATGGTAAATCGAAGACCAGCCACGGTAATCCCGTTCTACCGTAAAAATCAACGTGTCGAAAAAACGAAGGGTAAAAAATTTCCTAGGCCCGATTGAGATTCGGATAGTCTTTTTTGGGCATTAAACAATCCATTGACGGCTGAAAGCTGTCATAGCCGTAGAACTCACTGAGGCCTTTATTTTGACTAGTTATGGCTCCCGTAACTCTAAACGAGCCAGAAGTTATGGCGTCCGAATAATCGATATCTACAGGGTGCAACATCCACGGTGCAAGGTGCAACATCCGTCCGAAATGGCGAAACTGTGTCGTACGACTTTTTGAAATGCGTGCAAGGATTTGAAATGAAACGGTACCATGGTGCACCACTCTCCAGCGGAGGTAAATTGAAGACCAGCCACGGTAATCCCGTTTTACCTTAAAAATCCACGTGTCGAAAAAACGAAGGGTAAAAAACTTCCGAGACCCGATTAAGATTCGGATAGTCTTTTTTGGGAATTGAACAATCCATTGACGGCTGAAAGCTGTCATAGCCGTTGAACTCACTGAGTCCTTCGTTTTGACTGCTTATGGCTCCCGTAACTCTAAACGAGCCAGAAGTTAACGTCGTCCGAATAATCGATATCTACAGGGTGCAACATCCACGGTGCAAGGTGCAACATCCGTCCGAAATGGCAAAACAGTGTCATACGACTTTTTGAAATGCGTGCAAGGATTTAAAACGAAACGGTACCATGGTGCACCACTCTCCAGCGTTGGTAAATTGAAGACCAGCCACGGTAATCCCGTTTTACCGTAAAAATCCACGTGTCGAAAAAACGAAGGGTAAAAAACTTCCAAGGCCCGATTGAGGTTCGGATAGTCTTTTTTGGGCATTAAAAATCCATTGACGGCTGAAAGCTGTAATAGCCGTAGAACTCACTGAGGCCTTCGTTTTGACTGGTTATGGCTCCCGTAACTCTAAACGAGCCAGAAGTTATGGCCGTCCGAATAATCGATATCTACAGGGTGCAACATCCAAGGTGCAAGGTGCAACATCCGTACGAAATGGCAAAACAGTGTCGTACGACTTTCTGAAATGCGTGCAAGGATTTGAAACGAAACGGTACCATGGTGCACCACTATCCAGCGTTGGTAAATCGAAAACCAGCCACGGTAATCCCGTTCTACCGTAAAAATCCACGTGTCGAAAAAACGAAGGGTAAAAATCTTCCTAGACCCGATTGAGATTCGGATAGTCTTTTTGGGCATTAAACAATCCATTGATGGATGAACGCATAGCCGTAGAACTCACTGAGGCCTTCGTTTCGACTGGTTATGGCTCCCATAACTCTAAACGAGCCAGAAGTTATGGCCGTCCGAATAATCGATATCTACAAGGTGCAACATCCACGGTGCAAGGTGCAACATCCGTCCGAAATGGCGAAACAGTGTCGTACGACTTTTTGAAATGTGTGCATGGATTTGAAACGAAACGGTACAACGGTGCACCACTCTCCAGCGATGGTAAATTGAAGCCCGGCCACGGTAATCCCGTTTTACCGTAAAAATCCACGTGTCGAAAAAACGAAGGGTAAAAAACTTCCGAGACCCGATAAGATTCGAATAGTCTTTTTTGGACATTAAACAATCCATGGACGGCTGAAAGCCGTCATAGCCGTAGAACTCACTGAGGCCTTCGTTTTGACTGGTTATGGCTCCCGTAACTCTAAACGAGCCAGAAGTTATGGCCGTCCGAATAATCGATATCTACAGTGTGCAACATCCACGGTGCAAGCTACAACATCCGTCCGAAATGGCGAAACAGTGTCATACGACTTTCTGAAATGCGTGCATGGATTTGAAACGAAACGGTACCCTGGTGCACCACTCTCCAGTGATGGTAACATGAAGACCAGCCACGGCAATCCCGTTTTACCGTAAAAATCCACGTGTCGAAAAAACGAAGGGTAAAAAACTTCCGAGACCCGATTGAGATTCGGATAGTCTTTTTCGGGCATTAAACAATCCATTGACGGCTGAAAGCTGTCATAGCCGTAGAACTCACTGAGGCCTACGTTTTGACTGGTTATGGCTCCCGTAAATCTAAACGAGCCAGAAGTTATGGCCGTCCGAATAATCGATATCTACAGGGTGCAACATCCACGGTGCAAGGTGCAACATCCGTCCGAAATGGCAAAACAGTGTCGTACGAATTTTTGAATTGCGTGCAAGGATTTGAAATGAAACCGTACCATGGTGCACCACTCTCCAGCGTTGGTAAATTGAAGACCAGCCACGGTAATCCCGTTTTACCGTAAAAATCCACGTGTCGAAAAAACGAAGGGTAAAAAACTTCCTAGACCCGATTAAGATTCGGATAGCCTTCTTTGGGAATTAAATAATCCATTGTCGGCTGAAAGCTGTCATAGCCATAGAACTCACTAAGGCCTTCGTTTTGACTGGTTATGGCTACCGTAATTCTAAACGAGCCAGAAGTTAAGGCCTTCCGAATAATCGATATCTACAGGGTGCAACATCCATGGTGCATGGTGCAACATCCGTCCGAAATGGCAAAACAGTGTCGTACGACTTTTTGAAATGCGTGCAAGGATTTGAAACGAAACGGTACCATGGTGCACCACTCTCCAGCGTTGGTAAATTGAAGACCAGCCATGGTAATCCCGTTTTACCGTAAAAATCCACGTGTCGAAAAAACGAAGGGTAAAAAATTTCCGAGACCCGATAGAGATTCAGATAGTCTTTTTTGGGAATTAAACAATCCATTGACGGCTGCAAGCTGTCATATCTGTAGATCTCACTGAGGCCTTCGTTTTGACTAGTTATGGTCCCCGTAACTCTAAACGAGGCAGAAGTTATGGCCGTCCGAATAATCGATATCTACAGGGTGCAACATCCACGGTGCAAGGTGCAACATCCGTCCGAAATGGTAAAACAGTGTCGTACGACTTTTTGAAATGCGCGCAAGGATTTGAAACGAAACGGTAGCATGGTGCACCACTCTCCAGCGTTGGTAAATCGAAGACTAGCCACGGTAATCTCGTTCTACCGTAAAAATCAATGTGTCGAAAAAACGAAGGGTAAAAAACTTCCTAGACCCGATTGAGATTCGGATAGTCTTTTTTGGGCATTAAATAATCCATTGATGGTTGAAAGCAGTCATAGCCGTAGAACTCACTGAGGCCTTCGTTTTGACTAGTTATGGCTCCCATAACTCTAAATGAGCCAGAAGTTATGGCCATCCGAATAATCGATATCTACAGGGTGCAACATCCACGGTGCAAGGTGCAACATCCGTCCGAAATGGCGAAACAGTGTCGTACGACTTTTTGAAATGCGTGCGTGGATTTGAAACGAAACGGTACCTTGGTGCACCGCTCTCCAGCGATGGTAAATCAAAGACCAGCCACGGCAATCCCGTTTTACAATAAAATTCCACGGGTCGAAAAAACGAAGGGTAAAAAACTTCCGAGACCCGATTGAGATTCGGATAGTCTTTTTTGGGCATTAAACAATCCATTGACGGCTGAAAGCTGTCATAGCCGTAGAACTCACTGAGGCCTACGTTTTGACTGGTTATGGTTCCCATAAATCTAAACGAGCCAGAGGTTATGGCCGTCCTAATAATCGATATCTACAGGGTGCAACATCCACGGTGCATGGTGCAACATCCGTCCGAAATGGCAAAACAGTGTCGTACGACTTTTTGAAATGCGTGCAAGGATTTGAAATGAAACCGTACCATGGTGCACCACTCTCCAGCGTTGGTAAATTGAAGATCAGCCACAGTAATCCTGTTTTACCGTAAAAATCCACGTCGAAAAAACGAAGGGTAAGAAACTTCCTAGACCCGATTAAGATTCGGATAGCCTTCTTTGGGAATTAAACAATCCATTGACGGCTGAAAGCTGTCATAGCCGTAGAACTCACTGAGGCCTTCGTTTTGACTGGTCATGGCTACCGTAATTCTAAACGAGCCAGAAGTTAAGGCCGTCCGAATAATCGATATCTACAGGATGCAACATCCACGGTGCATCGTGCAACATCCGTCCGAAATGGCGAAACAGTGTCGTACGACTTTTTGAAATGCGTGCAAGGATTTGAAACGAAATGGTACCATGGTGCACCACTCTCCAGCGTTGGTAAATTGAAGACCAGCCATGGTAATCCCGTTTTACCGTAAAAATCCACGTGTCGAAAAAACGAAGGGTAAAAAATTTCCCAGACCCGATTGAGATTCGGATAGTCTTTTTTGAGAATTAAACAATCCATTGACGGCTGCAAGCTGTCATAGCCGTAGATCTCACCGAGGCCTTCGTTTTGACTAGTTATGGTCCCCGTAACTCTAAACGAGCTAGAAGTTATGGCCGTCCGAATAATCGATATCTACAGGGTGCAACATCCACGGTGCAAGGTGCAACGTCCGTCCGAAATGGCAAAACAGTGTCGTACGACTTTTTGAAATGCGCGCAAGGATTTGAAACGAAATGGTACCATGGTGCACCACTCTCCAGCGTTGGTAAATCGAAGACCATCCACGGTAATCCCGTTCTACCGTAAAAATCAACGTGTCGAAAAAACGAAGGGTAAAAAACTTCCTAGACCCGATTGAGATTCGGATAGTCTTTTTTGGGCATTAAGCAATCCATTGATGGTTGAAAGCAGTCATAGCCGTAGAACTCACTGAGGCCTTCGTTTTGACTAGTTATGGCTCCCATAACTCTAAATGAGCCAGAAGTTATGGCCGTCCGAATAATCGATATCTACAGGGTGCAGCATCCACGGTGCAAGGTGCAACATCCGTCCGAAATGGCGAAACAGTATCGTACGACTTTTTGAAATGCGTGCATGGATTTGAAATGAAACGGTACCTTGGTGCACCGTTCTCCAGCGATGGAAAATCAAAGACCAGCCACGGTAATCCCGTTCTACCGTAAAAATCCACGTGTCGAAAAAACGAAGGGTAAAAAACTTCCTAGACTCGTTTGAGATTCGGATAGTCTTTTTTGGGCATTAAACAATCCATTGATGGTTGAAAGCAGTCATAGCCATAGAACTCACTGAGGCCTTCGTTTTGACTAGTTATGGCTCTCAAAACTCTAAATGAGCCAGAAGTTATGGTCGTCCGAATAATCGATATCTACAGGGTGCAACATCCACGGTGCAAAGTGCAACATCCGTCCGAAATGGCGAAACAGTGTCGTACGACTTTTTGAAATGCGTGCATGGATTTGAAACGAAACGGTACCTTGGTGAACCACTCTCCAGCGATGGTAAATCGAAGACCAGCCACGGTAATCCCATTCTACCGTAAAAATCCACGTGTCGAAAAAACGAAGGGTAAAAAACTTCCTAGACCCGATTGAGATTCGGATAGTCTTTTTTGGGCATTAAACAATCCATTGACGGCTGAAAGCTGTAATAGCCGTAGAACTCAATGAGACCTTCGTTTTGACTGGTTATGGCTCCCATAACTCTAAACGAGCCAGAAGTTATGGCCGTCCGAATAATCGATATCTACAGGGTGCAACATCCACGGTGTAAGGTGCAACATCCATCCGAAATGGCGAAACAGTGTCGTACGACTTTTTGAAATGCGTGCGTGGATTTGAAACGAAACGGTACCCTGGTGCACCACTCTCTAGCGATGGTAACATGAAGACCAGCCACGGTAATCCCGTTTTACCGTAAAAATCCACGTGTCGAAAAAACGAAGGGTAAAAAACTTCCGAGACCCGATTGAGATTCGGATAGTCTTTTTTGGGCATTAAACAATCCATTGACGGTTGAAAGCTATCATAGCCGTAGAACTCACTGAGGCCTTCGTTTTGACTGGTTATGGCTCCCGAAACTCTAAACGAGCCAGAAGTTATGGCCGTCCGAATAATCGATATCTACAGTGTGCAACATCCACGATGCAAGGTACAACATCCGTCCGAAATGGCGAAACAGTGTCATACGACTTTTTGAAATGCGTGCAAGGATTTGAAATGAAACGGTACAATGGTGCACCACTCTCTAGCATTGGTAAATTGAAGACCAGCCACGGTAATCACGTTTTACCGTAAAAATCCACGTATCGAAAAAACGAAGGGTAAAAAATTTACGAGACCCGATTGAGATTCGGATAGTCTTTTTTGGGCATTAAACAATCCATTGACGGCTGAAAGCTGTCATAGCCATAGAACTCACTGAGGCCTTTATTTTGACTAGTATGGCTCCCGTAACTCTAAACGAGCCAGAAGTTATGGCCGTCCGAATAATCGATATCTACAGTGTGCAACATCCACGATGCAAGGTACAACATCCGTCCGAAATGGCGAAACAGTGTCATACGACTTTTTGAAATGCGTGCAAGGATTTGAAATGAAACGGTACAATGGTGCACCACTCTCTAGCATTGGTAAATTGAAGACCAGCCACGGTAATCACGTTTTACCGTAAAAATCCACGTATCGAAAAAACGAAGGGTAAAAAATTTACGAGACCCGATTGAGATTCGGATAGTCTTTTTTGGGCATTAAACAATCCATTGACGGCTGAAAGCTTTAATTGCCGTAGAACTCACCGAGGACTTCGTTTTGACTGGTTATGGCTCCCGTAACTCTAAACGAGCCAGAAGTTATGGCCGTCCGAATAATCGATATCTACGGGGTGCAACATCCACGGTGCTAGGTGCAACATCCGTCCGAAATGGCAGAACAGTGTCGTACGACTTTTTGAAATGCATGCAAGGATTTGAAATGAAACGGTACCATGGTGCGCCACTCTCCAGCGTTGGTAAATTGAAGACCAGCCACGGTAATCCAGTTTTACCGTAAAAATCCACGTGTCGAAAAAACGAAGGGTAAAAAACTTCCGAGACCCGATTGAGATTCGGATAGTCTTTTTTGGGCATTAAACAATCCACTGATGGCTGAAAGCTGTCTTAGCCATAGAACTCACTGAGGCCTTCGTTTTGACTGGTTATGGCTCCCGTAACTCTAAACGAGCCAGAAGTTATGGTCGTTCGAATAATCGATATCTACAGGGTGCAACATCCACGGTGCAAGGTGCAACATCCGTCCGAAATGGAAAAACAGTGTCGTACGACTTTTTGAAAGGCGTGCAAGGATTTGAAAAGAAACGGTACCATGATGCACCACTCTCCAGCGTTGGTAAATCGAAGACCAGCCACGGTAATCCCGTTCTACCGTAAAAATCCACGTGTCGAAAAGACGAAGGGTAAAAAACTTCCTAGACCCGATTGAGATTCGGATAGTCTTTTTTGGGGATTAAACAATCCATTGACGGCTGAAAGCAGTCATAGCCGTAGAACTCACCGAGGCCTTCGTTTTGACTGGTTATGGCTCCCGTAACTCTTAACGAGCCAGAAGTTATGGCCGTCCGAATAATCGATATCTACAGGGTGCAACATCCACGGTGCAAGGTGCAACATCCGTCCGAAATGGCGAAACAGTGTCGAACGACTTTTTGAAATGCGTGCATGGATTTGAAATGAAACGGTACCCTGGTGCACCACTCTCCAGCGTTGGTAAATCGAAGACCAGCCACGGTAATCCCGTTCTACCGTAAAAATCGACGTGTCGAAAAAACGAAGGGTAAAAAACTTCCGAGACCCGATTGACATTCAGATAGTGTTTTTTGGGCATTAAACAATCCATTGACGGCTGAAAGCTGTCATAGCCGTAGAACTCACTGAGGCCTTCGTTTTGTCTGGTTATGGCTCCCGTAACTCTAAACGAGCCAGAAGTTATGGCCGTCCGAATAATCGATATCTACAGAGTGCAACGTCCACGGTGCAAGGTGCAATATCCGTCCGAAATGGCGAAACAGTGTCGTACGACTTTTTGAAATGCGTGCATGGATTTGAAACGAAACGGTACCCTTGTGCACCACTCTCCAGCGATGGTAACATGAAGACTAGCCACGGTAATCCCGTTTTACCGTAAAAATCCACGTGTCGAAAAAACGAATGGTAAAAAACTTCCGAGACCTGATTGAGATTCGGATAGTCTTTTTTGGGCATTAAGCAATCCATTGACAGCTGAAAGTTGTCATAGCTGAAGAACTCACTGAGGCCTTCGTTTTGACTGGTTTTGGCTCCCGTAACTCTAAACCAGCCAGATGTTATGGCCGTCCGAATAATCGATTTCTACAGGGTGCAACATCCACGGTGCAGGGTGCAACATCCGTCCGAAATGGCGAAACAGTGTCGTACGACTGTTTGAAATGCGTGCAAGGATTTGAAATTAAACGGTACCATGGTACACCACTATCCAGCGTAGGTAAATTGAAGACTAGCCACGGTAATCCTGTTTTACCGTAAAAATCCATGTGTCGAAAAAACGAAGGGTAAAAAACTTCCGAGACCCGATTGAGATTCGGATAGTCTTTTTTGGGAATTAAACAATCCATTGACGGCTGCAAGCTGTCATAGCCGTAGATCTCACCGAGGCCTTCGTTTTGACTAGTTATGGTCCCCGTAACTCTAAACGAGGCAGAAGTTATGGCGGTCCGAATAATCGATATCTACAGGGTGCAACATCCACGGTGCAAGGTGCAACATCCGTCCGAAATGGCAAAACAGTGTCGTACGACTTTTTGAAATGCGCGCAAGGATTTGAAACGAAACGGTACCATGGTGCGCCACTCTCCAGCGTTGGTAAATCGAAGACCAGCCATGGTAATCCCGTTCTACCGTAAAAATCAACGTGTCGAAAAAACGAAGGGTAAAAAACTTTCTAGACCCGATTGAGATTCGGATAGTCTTTTTTGGGCATTAAACAATCCATTGATGGTTGAAAGCAGTCATAGCCGTAGAACTCACTGAGGCCTTCGTTTTGACTAGTTATGGCTCCCATAACTCTAAATGAGCCAGAAGTTATGGCTGTCCGAATAATCGATATCTACAGGGTGCAACATCCACGGTGCAAGGTGCAACATCCGTCCGAAATGGCGAAACAGTGTCGTACGATTTTTTGAAATGCGTGCATGGATTTGAAACGAAACGGTACCTTGGTGCACCGCTCTCCAGCGATGGTAAATCAAAGACCAGCCACGACAATCCCGTTTTACCGTAAAAATCCACGGGTCGAAAAAACGAAGGGTAAAAAACTTCCAAGGCATGATTGAGATTCGGATAGTCTTTTTTGGGCATTAAACAATCCATTGACGGCTGAAAGCTGTCATAGCCGTAGAACTCACTAAGGCCTACGTTTTGACTGGTTATGGCTCCCATAAATCTAAACGAGCCAGAAGTTATGGCCGTCCGAATAATCGATATCTACAGGGCGCAACATCCATGGTGCAAGGTGCAACATCCGTCCGAAATGGCAAAACAGTGTCGTACGACTTTTTGAAATGCGTGCAAGGATTTGAAATGAAACCGTACCATGGTGCACCACTCTCCAGCGTTGGTAAATTGAAGACCAGCCACGGTAATCCCGTTTTACCGTAAAAATACACGTCGAAAAAACGAAGGGTAAAAAACTTCCTAGATCCGATTAAGATTCGGATAGCCTTCTTTGGGAATTAAACAATCCATTGACGGCTGAAAGCTATCATAGCCGTAGAACTCACTGAGGCCTTCGTTTTGACTGGTTATGGCTACCGTAATTCTAAACGAGCCAGAAGTTAAGGCCGTCCGAATAATCGATATCTACAGGGTGCAACATCCACGGTGCATGGTGCAACATCCGTCCGAAATGGCGAAACAGTGTCGTATGACTTTTTGAAATGCGTGTAAGGATTTGAAACGAAACGGTACCATGGTGCACCACTCTCCAGCGTTGGTAAATTGAAGACCAACCATGGTAATCCCGTTTTACCGTAAAAATCCACGTGTCGAAAAAACGAAGGGTAAAAAATTTCCGAGAACCGATTGAGATTCGGATAGTCTTTTTTGGGAATTAAACAATCCATTGACGGCTGCAAGCTGTCATAGCCGTAGATCTCACTGAGGCCTTCGTTTTGACTAGTTATGGTCCCCGTAACTCAAAACGAGCCAGAAGTTATGGCCGTCCGAATAATCGATATCTACAGTGTGCAACATCCACGGTGCAAGGTGCAACATCCGTCCGAAATGGCAAAACAGTGTCGTAAGACTTTTTGAAATGCACGCAAGGATTTGAAATGAAACGGTACCATGGTGCACCACTATCCAGCGTTGGTAAATCGAAGACCATCTACGGTAATCCCGTTCTACCGTAAAAATCAACATGTCGAAAAAACGAAGGGTAAAAAACTTCCTAGACCCGATTGAGATTCAGATAGTCTTTTTTGGGCATTAAACAATCCATTGATGGTTGAAAGCAGTCATAGCCGTAGAACTCACTGAGGCCTTCGTTTTGACTAGTTATGGCTCCCATAACTCCAAATGAGCCTGAAGTTATGGCCGTCCGAATAATCGATATCTACAGGGTGCAACATCCACGGTGCAAGGTGCAACATCCGTCCGAAATGGCGAAACAGTGTCGTACGACTTTTTGGAATGCGTGCATGGATTTGAAACGAAACGGTACCTTGGTGCACCGCTCTCTAGCGATGGTAAATCAAAGACCAGCCACGGTAATCCCGTTCTACCGTAAAAATCCACGTGTCGAAAAAACGAAGGGTAAAAAACTTCCTAGACCCGTTTGAGATTCGGATAGTCTTTTTTGGGCATTAAACAATCCATTGATGGTTGAAAGCAGTCATAGCTGTAGAACTCACTGAGGCCTTCGTTTTGACTGGTTATGGCTCTCATAACTCTAAATGAGCCAGAAGTTATGCCCGTCCGAATAATTGATATCTATAGGGTGCAACATCCACGGTGCAAAGTGCAACATCCGTCCGAAATGGAGAAACTGTGTCGTACGACTTTTTGAAATGCGTGCATGGATTTGAAACGAAACGATACCTTGGTGAACCACTCTCCAGCGATGGTAAATCGAAGACCAGCCATGGTAATCCCGTTCTGCCGTAAAAATCCACGTGTCGAAAAAACGAAGGGTAAAAAACTTCCTAGACCCGATTGAGATTCGGAAAGTCTTTTTTGGGCATTAAACAATCCATTGACGGCTGAAAGCTCTAATAGCCGTAGAAATCACTAAGACCTTCGTTTTGACTGGTTATGGCTCCCATAACTCTAAACGAGCCAGAAGTTATGGCCGTCCGAATAATCGATATCTACAGGGTGCAACATCCACGGTGCATCGTGCAACATCCGTCCGAAATGGCGAAACAGTGTCGTACGACTTTTTGAAATGCGTGCAAGGATTTGAAACGAAACGGTACCATGGTGCACCACTCTCCAGCATTGGTAAATTGAAGACCAGCCATGGTAATCCCGTTTTACCGTAAAAATCCACGTGTCGAAAAAACGAAGGGTAAAAAATTTCCGAGACCCGATTGAGATTCGGATAGTCTTTTTTGGGAATTAAACAATCCATTGACGGCTGCAAGCTGTCATAGCCGTAGATCTCACCGAGGCCTTCGTTTTGACTAGTTATGGTCCCCGTAACTCTAAACGAGCCAGAAGTTATGGCCGTCCGAATAATCGATATCTACAGGGTGCAACATCCACGGTGCAAGGTGCAACGTCCGTCCGAAATGGCAAAACAGTGTCGTACGACTTTTTGAAATGCGCGCAAGCATTTGAAACGAAACGGTACCATGGTGCACCACTCTCCAGCGTTGGTAAATCGAAGACCATCCAAGGTAATCCCGTTCTACCGTAAAAATCAACGTGTCGAAAAAACGAAGGGTAAAAAACTTCCTAGACCCGATTGAGATTCGGATAGTCTTTTTTGGGCATTAAGCAATCCATTGATGGTTGAAAGTAGTCATAGCCGTAGAACTCACTGAGGCCTTCGTTTTGACTAGTTATGGCTCCCATAACTCTAAATGAGCCAGAAGTTATGGCCGTCCGAATAATCGATATCTACAGGGTGCAACATCGACGGTGCAAGGTGCAACATCCGTCCGAAATGGCGAAACAGTGTCGTACGACTTTTTGAAATGCGTGCATGGATTTGAAACGAAACGGTACCTTGGTGCACCGTTCTACAACGATGGTAAATCAAAGACCAGCCACGGTAATCCCGTTCTACCGTAAAAATCCACGTGTCGAAAAAACGAAGGGTAAAAAACTTCCTAGACTCGTTTGAGATTCGGATAGTCTTTTTTGGGCATTAAACAATCCATTGATGGTTGAAAGCAGTCATAGCCATAGAACTCACTGAGGCCTTCGTTTTGACTGGTTATGGCTCTCAAAACTCTAAATGAGCCAGAAGTTATGGCCGTCCGAATAATCGATATCTACAGGGTGCAACATCCACGGTGCAAAGTGCAACATCCGTCCGAAATGGCGAAACAGTGTCGTACGACTTTTTGAAATGCGTGCATGGATTTGAAACGAAACGGTACCTTGGTGAACCACTCTCCAGCGATGGTAAATCGAAGACCAGCCACGGTAATCCCGTTCTACCGTAAAAATCCACGTGTCGAAAAAACGAAGGGTAAAAAACTTCCTAGACCCGATTGAGATTCGGATAGTCTTTTTCGGGCATTAAACAATCCATTGACGGCTGAAAGCTGTAAAAGCCGTAGAGCTCACTGAGACCTTCGTTTTGACTGGTTATGGCTCCCATAACTCTAAACGAGCCAGAAGTTATGGCCGTCCGAATAATCGATATCTACATGGTGCAACATCCACGGTGTAAGGTGCAACATCCATCCGAAATGGCGAAACAGTGTCGTACGACTTTTTGAAATGCGTGCGTGGATTTGAAACGAAACGGTACCCTGGTGCACCACTCTCTAGCGATGGTAACATGAAGACCAGCCACGGTAATCCCGTTTTACCGTAAAAATCCACGTGTCGAAAAAACGAAGGGTAAAAAACTTCCGAGACCCGATTGAGATTCGGATAGTCTTTTTTGGGCATTAAACAATCCATTGACGGTTGAAAGCTATCATAGCCGTAGAACTCACTGAGGCCTTCGTTTTGACTGGTTATGGCTCTCGTAACTCTAAACGAGCCAGAAGTTATGGCCGTCCGAATAATCGATATCTACAGTGTGCAACATCCACGGTGCAAGGTACAACATCCGTCCGAAATGGCGAAACAGTGTCATACGACTTTTTGAAATGCGTGCAAGGATTTGAAATGAAACGGTACAATGGTGCACCACTCTCCAGCATTGGTAAATTGAAGACCAGCCACGGTAATCACGTTTTACCGTAAAAATCCACGTATCGAAAAAACGAAGGGTAAAAAATTTACGAGACCCGATTGAGATTCGGATAGTCTTTTTTGGGCATTAAACAATCCATTGACGGCTGAAAGCTTTCATTGCCGTAGAACTCACCGAGGCCTTCGTTTTGACTGGTTATGGCTCTCGTAACTCTAAACGAGCCAGAAGTTATGGCCGTCCGAATAATCGATATCTACCGGGTGCAACATCCACGGTGCAAGGTGCAACATCCGTCCGAAATGGCAGAACAGTGTCGTACGACTTTTTGAAATGCATGCAAGGATTTGAAACGAAACGGTACCATGGTGCGCCACTCTCCAGCGTTGGTAAATTGAAGACCAGCCACGGTAATCCAGTTTTACCGTAAAAATCCACGTGTCGAAAAAACGAAGGGTAAAAAACTTCCGAGACCCGATTGAGATTCGGATAGTCTTTTTTTGGCATTAAACAATCCACTGATGGCTGAAAGCTGTCTTAGCCGTAGAACTCACTGAGGCCTTCGTTTTGACTGGTTATGGCTCCCGTAACTCTAAACGAGCCAGAAGTTATGGTCGTCCGAATAATCGATATCTACAGGGTGCAACATCTACGGTGCAAGGTGCAACATCCGTCCGAAATGGAAAAACAGTGTCGTACGACTTTTTGAAATGCGTGCAAGGATTTGAAAAGAAACGGTACCATGATGCACCACTCTCCAGCGTTGGTAAATCGAAGACCAGCCACGGTAATCCCGTTCTACCGTAAAAATCCACGTGTCGAAAAGACGAAGGGTAAAAAACTTCCTAGACCCGATTGAGATTCGGATAGTCTTTTTTGGGGATTAAACAATCCATTGACGGCTGAAAGCAGTCATAGCCGTAGAACTCACCGAGGCCTTCGTTTTGACTGGTTATGGCTCCCGTAACTCTTAACGAGCCAGAAGTTATGGCCGTCCGAATAATCGATATCTACAGGGTGCAACATCCACGGTGCAGGGTGCAACATCCGTCCGAAATGGCGAAACAGTGTCGAACGACTTTTTGAAATGCGTGCATGGATTTGAAATGAAACGGTACCCTGGTGCACCACTCTCCAGCGTTGGTAAATCGAAGACCAGCCACGGTAATCCCGTTCTACCGTAAAAATCCACGTGTCGAGAAAACGAAGGGTAAAAAACTTCCGAGACCCAATTGAGATTCAGATAGTGTTTTTTGGGCATTAAAGAATCCATTGACGGCTGAAAGCTGTCATAGCCGTAGAACTCACTGAGGCCTTCGTTTTGTCTGGTTATGGCTCCCGTAACTCTAAACGAGCCAAAAGTTATGGCCGTCCGAATAATCGATATCTACAGAGTGCAACGTCCACGGTGCAAGGTGCAATATCCGTCCAAAATCGCGAAACAGTGTCGTACGACTTTTTGAAATGTGTGCATGGATTTGAAACGAAACGATACCCTTGTGCACCACTCTCCAGCGATGGTAACATGAAGACTAGCCACGGTAATCCCGTTTTACCGTAAAAATCCACGTGTCGAAAAAACGAATGGTAAAAAACTTCCGAGACCTGATTGAGATTCGGATAGTCTTTTTTGGGCATTAAGCAATCCATTGACAGCTGAAAGCTGTCATAGCTGAAGAACTCATTGAGGCCTTCGTTTTGACTGGTTATGGCTCCCGTAACTCTAAACCAGCCAGATGTTATGGCCGTCCGAATAATCGATATCTACAGGGTGCAACATCCACGGTGCAGGGTGCAACATCCGTCCGAAATGGCGAAACAGTGTCGAACGACTTTTTGAAATGCGTGCATAGATTTGAAATGAAACGGTACCCTGGTGCACCACTCTCCAGCGTTGGTAAATCGAAGACCAGCCACGGTAATCCCGTTCTACCGTAAAAATCCACGCGTCGAAAAAACGAAGGGTAAAAAACTTCCGAGACCCGATTGAGATTCAGATAGTGTTTTTTGGGCATTAAACAATCCATTGACGGCTGAAAGCCATCATAGCCGTAGAACTCACTAAGGCCTTCGTTTTGACTGGTTATGGCTCCCGTAACTCTAAACGAGCCAGAAGTTATGGCCGTCCGAATAATCGATATCTACAGGGTGCAACATCCACGGTGCAGGGTGCAACATCCGTCCGAAATGGCGAAACAGTGTCGTACGACTTTTTGAAATGCGTGCAAGGATTTGCAATTAAACGGTACCATGGTGCACCACCATCCAGCGTAGGTAAATTGAAGACCAGCCACGGTAATCCCGTTTTACCGTAAAAATCCATGTGTCGAAAAAACAAAGGGTAAAAAACTTCCGAGACCCGATTAAGATTCGGATAGTCTTTTTTGGGCATTAAACAATCCATTGATGGCTGAAAGCTGTCATAGCCGTAGAACTCATTGAGGCCTTCGTTTTGACTGGTTATGGCTCCCGTAACTCTAAACGAGCCAGAAGTTAAGGCCGTCCGAATAATCGATATCTACAGGGTGCAACATCCACGGTGCAAGGTGCAACATCCGTCCGAAATAGCAAAACAGTGTCGTACGACTTTTTGAAATGCGTGTAAGGATTTAAAATGAAACGGTACCCTGGTGCACCGCTCTCCAGCGATGGTAAATCGAAGACCAGCCACGGTAATCCCGTTTTACCATAAAAATCCACGTGTCGAAAAAACGAAGGGTAAAAAACTTCCGAGACCCGATTGAGATTCGGATAGTCTTTTTTGGGCATTTAACAATCCATTGACGGCTGAAACTGTCATAGCCGTAGAACTCACTGAGGCCTTCGTTTTGACTGGTTATGGCTCCCGTAACTCTAAACGAGCCAGAAGTTATGGCCGTCCGAATAATCGATTTCTACAGAGTGCAACGTCCACGGTGCAAGGTGCAACATCCGTCCGAAATGGCGAAACAGTGTCATACGACTTTTTGAAATGCGTGCATGGATTTGAAACGAAACGGTACCCTGGTGCACCACTCTCCAGCGATGGTAACATAAAGACTAGCCACGGTAATCCCGTTTTACCGTAAAAATCCACGTGTCGAAAAAACGAATGGTAAAAAACTTCCGAGACTTGATTGAGATTCGGATAGTCTTTTTTGGGCATTAAGCAATCCATTGACAGCTGAAAGCTGTCATAGCCGTAGAACTCACTGAGGCCTTCGTTTTGACTGGTTATGGCTCCCGTAACTCTAAACCAGCCAGAAGTTATGGCCGTCCGAATAATCTATATCTACAGGGTGCAACATCCACGGTGCAGGGTGCAACATCCGTCCGAAATGGCGAAACAGTGTCGTACGACTTTTTGAAATGCGTGCAAGGATTTGCAATTAAACGGTACCATGGTGCACCACCATCCAGCGTAGGTAAATTGAAGACCAGCCACGGTAATCCCGTTTTACCGTAAAAATCCATGTGTCGAAAAAACGAAGGGTAAAAAACTTCCGAGACCCGATTAAGATTCGGATAGTCTTTTTTGGGCATTAAACAATCCATTGACGGCTGAAACTGTCATAGCCGTAGAACTCACTGAGGCCTTCGTTTTGACTGGTTATGGCTCCCGTAATTCTAAACGAGCCAGAAGTTATGGTCGTCCGAATAATCGATATCTACAGGGTGCAACATCCACGGTGCAAGGTGCAACATCCGTCCGAAATGGCAGAACTATGTCGTACGACTTTTTGAAATGCATGCAAGGATTTGAAACAAAACGGTACCATGGTGCGCCACTCTCCAGCGTTGGTAAATTGAAGACCAGCCACGGTAATCCAGTTTTACCGTAAAAATCCAGGTGTCGAAAAAACGAAGGGTAAAAAACTTCCGAGACACGATTGAGATTCGGATAGTCTTTTTTGGGCATTAAACAATCCACTGACGGCTGAAAGCTGTCATAGCCGTAGAACTCACTGAGGCCTTCATTTTGACTGGTTATGGCTCCTGTAACTCTAAACGAGCCAGAAGTTATGGTCGTTCGAATAATCGATATCTACAGGGTGCAACATCCACGGTGCAAGGTGCAACATCCGTCCGAAATGGAAAAACAGTGTCGTATGACTTTTTGAAATGCGTGCAAGGATTTGAAAAGAAACGGTACCATGATGCACCACTCTCCAGCGTTGGTAAATCGAAGACCAGCCACGGTAATCCCGTTCTACCGTAAAAATCCACGTGTCGAAAAGACGAAGGGTAAAAAACTTCCTAGACCCGATTGAGATTCGGATAGTCTTTTTTGGGGATTAAACAATCCATTGACGGCTGAAAGCAGTCATAGCCGTAGAACTCACCGAGGCCTTCGTTTTGACTGGTTATGGCTCCCGTAACTCTTAACGAGCCAGAAGTTATGGCCGTCCGAATAATCGATATCTACAGGGTGCAACATCCACGGTGCAAGGTGCAACATCCGTCCGAAATGGCGAAACACTGTCGAACAACTTTTTGAAATGCGTGCATGGATTTGAAATGAAACGGTACCCTGGTGCACCACTCTCCAGCGTTGGTAAATCGAAGACCAGCCACGGTAATCCCGTTCTACCGTAAAAATCCACGTGTCGAAAAAACGAAGGGTAAAAAACTTCCGAGACCCGATTGAGATTCAGATAGTGTTTTTTGGGCATTAAACAATCCATTGACGGCTGAAAGCCATCATAGCCGTAGAACTCACTGAGGCCTTCGTTTTGACTGGTTATGGCTCCCGTAACTCTAAACGAGCCAGAAGTTATGGCCGTCCGAATAATCGATATCTACAGGGTGCAACATCCACGGTGCAGGGTGCAACATCCGTCCGAAATGGCGAAACAGTGTCGTACGACTTTTTGAAATGCGTGCAAGGATTTGCAATTAAACGGTACCATGGTGCACCACCATCCAGCGTAGGTAAATTGAAGACCAGCCACGGTAATCCCGTTTTACCGTAAAAATCCATGTGTCGAAAAAACGAAGGGTAAAAAACTTCCGAGACCCGATTAAGATTCGGATAGTCTTTTTTGGGCATTAAACAATCCATTGATGGCTGGAAGCTGTCATAGCCGTAGAACTCATTGAGGCCTTCGTTTTGACTGGTTATGGCTCTCGAATCTCTAAACGAGCCAGAAGTTAAGGCCGTCTGAATAATCGATATCTACAGGGTGCAACATCCACGGTGCAAGGTGCAACATCCGTCCGAAATAGCAAAACAGTGTCGTACGACTTTTTGAAATGTGTGTAAGGATTTAAAATGAAACGGTACCCTGGTGCACCACTCTCCAGCGATGGTAAATCGAAGACCAGCCACGGTAATCCCGTTTTACCATAAAAATCCACGTGTCGAAAAAACGAAGGGTAAAAAACTTCCGAGACCCAATTGAGATTCGGATAGTCTTTTTTGGGCATTTAACAATCCATCGACGGCTGAAACTGTCATAGCCGTAGAACTCACTGAGGCCTTCGTTTTGACTGGTTATGGCTCCCGTAACTCTAAACGAGCCAGAAGTTATGGCCGTCCGAATAATCGATATCTACAGAGTGCAACGTCCACGGTGCAAGGTGCAACATCCGTCCGAAATGGCGAAACAGTGTCGTACGACTTTTTGAAATGCGTGCATGGATTTGAAACGAAACGGTACCCTGGTGCACCACTCTCCAGCAATGGTAACATAGAGACTAGCCACGGTAATCCCGTTTTACCGTAAAAATCCACGTGTCGAAAAAACGAATGGTAAAAAACTTCCGAGACTTGATTGAGATTCGGATAGTCTTTTTTGGGCATTAAGCAATCCATTGACAGCTGAAAGCTGTCATAGCCGTAGAACTCACTGAGGCCTTCGTTTTGACTGGTTATGGCTCCCGTAACTCTAAACCAGCCAGAAGTTATGGCCGTCCGAATAATCGATATCTACAGGGTGCAACATCCACGGTGCAGGGTGCAACATCCGTCCGAAATGGCGAAACAGTGTCGTACGACTTTTTGAAATGCGTGCAAGGATTTGCAATTAAACGGTACCATGGTGCACCACCATCCAGCGTAGGTAAATTGAAGACCAGCCACGGTAATCCCGTTTTACCGTAAAAATCCATGTGTCGAAAAAACGAAGGGTAAAAAACTTCCGAGACCCGATTAAGATTCGGATAGTCTTTTTTGGGCATTAAACAATCCATTGATGGCTGAAAGCTGTCATAGCCGTAGAACTCATTGAGGCCTTCGTTTTGACTGGTTATGGCTCCCGTAACTCTAAACGAGCCAGAAGTTAAGGCCGTCCGAATAATCGATATCTGCAGGGTGCAACATCCACGGTGCAAGGTGCAACATCCGTCCGAAATATCAAAACAGTGTCGTACGACTTTTTGAAATGCGTGTAAGGATTTAAAATGAAACGGTACCCTGGTGCACCGCTCTCCAGCGATGGTAAATCGAAGACCAGCCACGGTAATCCCGTTTTACCATAAAAATCCACGTGTCGAAAAAACGAAGGGTAAAAAACTTCCGAGACCCGATTGAGATTCGGATAGTCTTTTTTGGGCATTTAACAATCCATCGACGGCTGAAACTGTCATAGCCGTAGAACTCACTGAGGCCTTCGTTTTGACTGGTTATGGCTCCCGTAACTCTAAACGAGCCAGAAGTTATGGCCGTCCGAATAATCGATATCTACAGAGTGCAACGTCCACGGTGCAAGGTGCAACATCCGTCCGAAATGGCGAAACAGTGTCGTACGACTTTTTGAAATGCGTGCATGGATTTGAAACGAAACGGTACCCTGGTGCACCACTCTCCAGCAATGGTAACATAAAGACTAGCCACGGTAATCCCGTTTTACCGTAAAAATCCACGTGTCGAAAAAACGAATGGTAAAAAACTTCCGAGACTTGATTGAGATTCGGATAGTCTTTTTTAGGCATTAAGCAATCCATTGACAGCTGAAAGCTGTCATAGCCGTAGAACTCACTGAGGCCTTCGTTTTGACTGGTTATGGCTCCCGTAACTCTAAACCAGCCAGAAGTTATGGCCGTCCGAATAATCGATATCTACAGGGTGCAACATCCACGGTGCAGGGTGCAACATCCGTCCGAAATGGCGAAACAGTGTCGTACGACTTTTTGAAATGCGTGCAAGGATTTGCAATTAAACGGTACCATGGTGCACCACCATCCAGCGTAGGTAAATTGAAGACCAGCCACGGTAATCCCGATTTACCGTAAAAATCCATGTGTCGAAAAAACGAAGGGTAAAAAACTTCCGAGACCCGATTAAGATTCGGATAGTCTTTTTTGGGCATTAAACAATCCATTGATGGCTGAAAGCTGTCATAGCCGTAGAACTCATTGAGGCCTTCGTTTTGACTGGTTATGGCTCCCGTAACTCTAAACGAGCCAGAAGTTAAGGCCGTCCGAATAATCGATATCTGCAGGGTGCAACATCCACGGTGCAAGGTGCAACATCCGTCCGAAATATCAAAACAGTGTCGTACGACTTTTTGAAATGCGTGTAAGGATTTAAAATGAAACGGTACCCTGGTGCACCGCTCTCCAGCGATGGTAAATCGAAGACCAGCCACGGTAATCCCGTTTTACCATAAAAATCCACGTGTCGAAAAAACGAAGGGTAAAAAACTTCCGAGACCCGATTGAGATTCGGATAGTCTTTTTTGGGCATTTAACAATCCATTGACGGCTGAAACTGTCATAGCCGTAGAACTCACTAAGGCCTTCGTTTTGACTGGTTATGGCTCCCGTAACTCTAAACGAGCCAGAAGTTATGGCCGTCCGAAAAATCGATATCTACAGGGTGCAGCATCCACGGTGCAAGGTGCAACATCCGTCCGAAAGGGCGAAACAGTGTCGTACGACTTTTTGAAATGCGTGCATGGATTTGAAACGAAACGGTACCATAGTGCCCCACTCTCCAGCGTTGGTAAATCGAAGACCAGCCATGGTAATCCAGTTCTACCGTAAAAATCCACGTGTCGAAAAAACGAAGGGTAAAAACCTTCCGAGACCCGATTGAGATTCGGATAGTCTTTTTTGGGAATTAAACAATCCATTGACGGCTGAAAGCTGTCATAGCCGTAGAACTCACTGAGGCCTTCGTTTTGACTGGTTATGGCTCCCGTAACTCTAAACGAGCCAGAAGTTATGGCCGTCCGAATAATCGATATCTACGGGGTGCAACGTCCACTGTGCAAGGTTCAACATCCGTCCGAAATGGCGAAACAGTGTCGAACGACTTTTTGAAATGCGTGCATGGATTTGAAATGAAACGGTACCCTGGTGCACCACTCTCCAGCGTTGGTAAATCGAAGACCAGCCACGGTAATCCCGTTCTACCGTAAAAATCCACGTGTCAAAAAAACGAAGGGTAAAAAACTTCCGAGACCCGATTGAGATTCAGATAGTGTTTTTTGGGCATTAAACAATCCATTGACGGCTGAAAGCTGTCATAGCCGTAGAACTCACTGAGACCTTCGTTTTGACTGGTTTTGGCTCCCGTAACTCTAAACGAGCCAGAAGTTATGGCCGTCCGAATAATCGATATCTACAGAGTGAACGTCCACAGTGCAAGGTGCAACATCCTTCCGAAATGGCGAAACAGTGTCGTACGACTTTTTGAAATGCGTGCATGGATTTGAAATGAAACGTTACCCTAGTGCACCACTCTCCAGCGATGGTAACATAAAGACTAGCCACGGTAATCCCGTTTTACCGTAAAAATCCACGTGTCGAAAAAACGAATGGTAAAAAACTTCCGAGACCTGATTGAGATTCGGATAGTCTTTTTTGGGCATTAAGCAATCCATTGACAGCTGAAAGCTGTCATAGCCGTAGAACTCACTGAGGCCTTCGTTTTGACTGGTTATGGCTCCCGTAACTCTAAACCAGCCAGAAGTTATGGCCGTCCGAATAATCGATATCTACAGGGTGCAACATCCACGGTGCAGGGTGCAACATCCGTCCGAAATGGCGAAACAGTGTCGTACGACTTTTTGAAATGCGTGCAAGGATTTGAAATTAAACGGTACCATGGTGCACCACCATCCAGCGTAGGTAAATTGAAGACCAGCCACGGTAATCCCGTTTTACCGTAAAAATCCACGTGTCGAAAAAACGAAGGGTAAAAAACTTCCGAGACCCGATTAAGATTCGGATAGTCTTTTTTGGGCATTAAACAATCCATTGATGGCTGAAAGCTGTCATAGCCGTAGAACTCATTGAGGCCTTCGTTTTGACTGGTTATGGCTCCCGTAACTCTAAACGAGCCAGAAGTTAAGGCCGTCCGAATAATCGATATCTGCAGGGTGCAACATCCACGGTGCAAGGTGCAACATCCGTCCGAAATAGCAAAACAGTGTCGTACGACTTTTTGAAATGCGTGCAAGGATTTAAAATGAAACGGTACCCTAGTGCACCACTCTCCAACGATGGTAAATCGAAGACCAGCCACGGTAATCCCGTTTTACCATAAAAATCCACGTGTCGAAAAAACGAAGGGTAAAAAACTTCCGAGACCCGATTGAGATTCGGATAGTCTTTTTTGGGCATTTAACAATCCATTGACGGCTGAAAGCTGTCATAGCCGTAGAACTCACTGAGGCCTTCGTTTTGACTGGTTATGGCTCCCGTAACTCTAAACGAGCCAGAAGTTATGGCCGTCCGAATAATCGATATCTACAGGGAGCAACATCCACGGTGCAAGGTGCAACATCCGTCCGAAATGACGAAACAGTGTCGTACGACTTTTTGAAATGCGTGCATGGATTTGAAACGAAACGGTACCATGGTGCACCACTCTCCAGCGTTGGTAAATCGAAGACCAGCCATGGTAATCCCGTTCTACCGTAAAAATCCACGTGTCGAAAAAACGAAGGGTAAAAACCTTCCGAGACCCGATTGAGATTCGGATAGTCTTTTTTGGGAATTAAACAATCCATTGACGGCTGAAAGCTGTCATAGCTGTAGAACTCACTGAGGCCTTCGTTTTGACTGGTTATGCCTCCCGTAACTCTAATCGAGCCAGAAGTTATGGCGGTCCGAATAATCGATATCTACGGGGTGCAACGTCCACGGTGCAAGGTTCAACATCCGTTCGAAATAGCGTAACAGTGTCGTACGACTTTTTGAAATGCGTGCATGGATTTGAAACGAAAAGGTACCCTGGTGCACCACTCTCCAGCGATGGTAAATGGATGACCAGCCACGGTAATCCTGTTCTACCGTAAAAATCCACGTGTCGAAAAAACGAAGGGTAAAAAACTTCCTAGACCCGATTGAGATTCGAATAGTCCTTTTTGGGCATTAAACAATCCGTTGACGGCTAAAAACTGTCATAGCCGTAGAACTCACTGAGGCCTTCGTTTTGATTGGTTATGGCTCCCGTAACTCTAAACGAGCCAGAAGTTATGGCCGTCCGAATAATCGATATCTACAAGGTGCAACATCCACGGTGCAAGGTGCAACATCCGTCCGAAATGGCGTAACAGTGTCGTACGACTTTTTGAAATGCGTGCATAGATTTGAAACAAAACGGTACCCTGGTGCACCACTCTCCAGCGATGGTAAATTGAAAACCAGCCTCGGTAATCCTGTTTTACCGTAAAAATCCACGTGTCGAAAAAACGAAGGGTAAAAAACTTCCAAGACCCGATTGATATTCGGATAGTCTTTTTTGGGCATTAAACAATCCATTGACGGCTGAAAGATGTCATAGCCGTAGAACTCACTGAGGCTTACGTTTTGACTGGTTATGGCTCCCGTAAATCTAAACGAGCCAGAAGTTATGGCCGTCCGAATAATCGATATCTACAGGGTGCAACATCCACGGTGCAAGGTGCAACATCCGTCCGAAATGGCGAAACAGTGTCGTACGACCTTTTGAAATGCGTGCAAGGATTTGAAATGAAACGGTACCATGGGGCACCACTCTCCCGCATTGGTAAATTGAAGACCAGCCACGGTAATCCCGTTTTACTGTAAAAATCCACGTGTCGAAAAAACGAAGGGTTAAAAACTTCCTAGACCCGATTAGGATTCAGATAGCCTTTTTTGGGAATTAAACAATCCATTGACGGCTGAAAGCTGTCACAGCCGTAGAACTCACTGAGGCCTTCGTTTTGACTGGTTATGGCTCCCGTAACTCTAAACGAGCCAGAAGTTATGGCCGTCCGAGTAATCGATATCTACAGGGTGCAACATCCACGGTGCAAGGTGCAACATCCGTCCGAAATGGCGAAACAGTGTCGTACGACTTTTTGAAATGCGTGCATGGATTTGAAAAGAAACGGTACCATGGTGCACCACTCTCCAGCGTTGGTAAATCGAAGACCAGCCATGGTAATCCCGTTCTACCGTAAAAATCCACGTGTCGAAAAAACGAAGGGTAAAAACCTTCCGAGACCCGATTGAGATTCGGATAGTCTTTTTTGGGAATTAAACAATCCATTGACGGCTGAAAGCTGTCATAGCCGTAGAACTCACTGAGGCCTTCGTTTTGACTGGTTATGGCTCCCGTAACTCTAATCGAGCCAGAAGTTATGGCCGTCCGAATAATCGATATCTACGGGGTGCAACGTCCACGGTGCAAGGTTCAACATCCGTTCGAAATGGCGTAACAGTGTCGTACGACTTTTTGAAATGCGTGCATGGATTTGAAACGAAAAGGTACCCTGGTGCACCACTCTCCAGCGATGGTAAATGGATGACCAGCCACGGTAATCCTGTTCTACCGTAAAAATCCACGTGTCGAAAAAACGAAGGGTAAAAAACTTCCTAGACCCGTTTGAGATTCGAATAGTCCTTTTTGGGCATTAAACAATCCGTTGACGGCTAAAAACTGTCATAGCCGTAGAACTCACTGAGGCCTTCGTTTTGATTGGTTATGGCTCCCGTAACTCTAAACGAGCCAGAAGTTATGGCCGTCCGAATAAACGATATCTACAGGGTGCAACATCCACGTGCAAGGTGCAACATCCGTCCGAAATGGCGTAACAGTGTCGTACGACTTTTTGAAATGCGTGCATAGATTTGAAACAAAACGGTACCCTGGTGCACCACTCTCCAGCGATGGTAAATTGAAAACCAGCCACGGTAATCCCGTTTTACCGTAAAAATCCACGTGTCGAAAAAACGAAGGGTAAAAAACTTCCAAGACCCGATTGATATTCGGATAGTCTTTTTTGGGCATTAAACAATCCATTGACGGCTGAAAGCTGTCATAGCCGTAGAACTCACTGAGGCCTACGTTTTGACTGGTTATGGCTCCCGTAAATCTAAACGAGCCAGAAGTTATGGCCGTCCGAATAATCGATATCTACAGGGTGCAACATCCACGGTGCAAGGTGCAACATCCGTCCGAAATGGCGAAACAGTGTCGTACGACCTTTTAAAATGCGTGCAAGGATTTGAAATGAAACGGTACCATGGGGCACCACTCTCCAGCATTGGTAAATTGAAGACCAGCCACGGTAATACCGTTTTACTGTAAAAATCCACGTGTCGAAAAAACGAAGGGTTAAAAACTTCCTAGACCCGATTAAGATTCAGATAGCCTTTTTTGGGAATTAAACAATCCATTGATGGCTGAAAGCTGTCATAGCCGTAGAACTCACTGAGGCCTTCGTTTTGACTGGTTATGGCTCCCGTAACTCTAAACGAGCCAGAAGTTATGGCCGTCCGAATAATCGATATCTACAGGGTGCAACATCCACGGTGCAAGGTGCAACATCCGTCCGAAATGGCGAAACAGTGTCGTACGACTTTTTGAAATGCGTGCATGGATTTGAAACGAAACGGTACCATGGTGCACCACTCTCCAGCGTTGGTAAATCGAAGACCAGCCATGGTAATCCCGTTCTACCGTAAAAATCCACGTGTCGAAAAAACGAAGGGTAAAAACCTTCCGAGACCCGATTGAGATTCGGATAGTCTTTTTTGGGAATTAAACAATCCATTGGCGGCTGAAAGCTGTCATAGCCGTAGAACTCACTGAGGCCTTCGTTTTGACTGGTTATGGCTCCCGTAACTCTAATCGAGCCAGAAGTTATGGCCGTCCGAATAATCTTTATCTACGGGGTGCAACGTCCACGGTGCAAGGTTCAACATCCGTTCGAAATGGCGTAACAGTGTCGTACGACTTTTTGAAATGCGTGCATGGATTTGAAACGAAAAGGTACCCTGGTGCACCACTCTCCAGCGATGGTAAATGGATGACCAGCCACGGTAATCCTGTTCTACCGTAAAAATCCACGTGTCGAAAAAACGAAGGGTAAAAAACTTCCTAGACCCGATTGAGATTCGAATAGTCCTTTTTGGGCATTAAACAATCCGTTGACGGCTAAAAACTGTCATAGCCGTAGAACTCACTGAGGCCTTCGTTTTGATTGGTTATGGCTCCCGTAACTCTAAACGAGCCAGAAGTTATGGCTGTCCGAATAATCGATATCTACAGGGTGCAACATCCACGGTGCAAGGTGCAACATCCGTCCGAAATGGCGTAACAGTGTCGTACGACTTTTTGAAATGCGTGCATAGAATTGAAACAAAACGGTACCCTGGTGCACCACTCTCCAGCGATGGTAAATTGAAAACCAGCCACGGTAATCCCGTTTTACCGTAAAAATCCACGTGTCGAAAAAACGAAGGGTAAAAAACTTCTAAGACCCGATTGATATTCGGATAGTCTTTTTTGGGCATTAAACAATCCATTGACGGCTGAAAGCTGTCATAGTCGTAGAACTCACTGAGGCCTACGTTTTGACTGGTTATGGCTCCCGTAAATCTAAACGAGCCAGAAGTTATGGCCGTCCGAATAATCGATATCTACAGGGTGCAACATCCACGGTGCAAGGTGCAACATCCGTCCGAAATGGCGAAACAGTGTCGTACGACCTTTTGAAATGCGTGCAAGGATTTGAAATGAAACGGTACCATGGGGCACCACTCTTCAGCATTGTTAAATTGAAGACCAGCCACGGTAATCCCGTTTTACTGTAAAAATCCACGTGTCGAAAAAACGAAGGGTTAAAAACTTCCTAGACCCGATTAAGATTCGGATAGCCTTCTTTGGGAATTAAACAATCCATTGACGGCTGAAAGCTGTCATAGCCGTAGAACTCACTGAGGCCTTCGTTTTGACTGGTTATGGCTCCCGTAACTCTAAACGAGCCAGAAGTTATGGCCGTCCGAATAATCGATATCTACAGGGTGCAACATCCACGGTGCAAGGTGCAACATCCGTCCGAAATGGCGAAACAGTGTCGTACGACTTTTTGAAATGCGTGCATGGATTTGAAACGAAACGGTACCATGGTGCACCACTCTCCAGCATTGGTAAATCGAAGACCAGCCATGGTAATCCCGTTCTACCGTAAAAATCCACGTGTCGAAAAAACGAAGGGTAAAAACCTTCCGAGACCCGATTGAGATTCGGATAGTCTTTTTTGGGAATTAAACAATCCATTGACGGCTGAAAGCTGTCACAGCCGTAGAACTCACTGAGGCCTTCGTTTTGACTGGTTATGGCTCCCGTAACTCTAAACGAGCCAGAAGTTATGGCCGTCCGAGTAATCGATATCTACAGGGTGCAACATCCACGGTGCAAGGTGCAACATCCGTCCGAAATGGCGAAACAGTGTCGTACGACTTTTTGAAATGCGTGCATGGATTTGAAACGAAACGGTACCATGGTGCACCACTCTCCAGCGTTGGTAAATCGAAGACCAGCCATGGTAATCCCGTTCTACCGTAAAAATCCACGTGTCGAAAAAACGAAGGGTAAAAACCTTCCGAGACCCGATTGAGATTCGGATAGTCTTTTTTGGGAATTAAACAATCCATTGACGGCTGAAAGCGGTCATAGCCGTAGAACTCACTGAGGCCTTCGTTTTGACTGGTTATGGCTCCCGTAACTCTAATCGAGCCAGAAGTTATGGCCGTCCGAATAATCGATATCTACGGGGTGCAACGTCCACGGTGCAAGGTTCAACATCCGTTCGAAATGGCGTAACAGTGTCGTACGACTTTTTGAAATGCGTGCATGGATTTGAAACGAAAAGGTACCCTGGTGCACCACTCTCCAGCGATGGTAAATGGATGACCAGCCACGGTAATCCTGTTCTACCGTAAAAATCCACGTGTCGAAAAAACGAAGGGTAAAAAACTTCCTAGACCCGATTGAGATTCGAATAGTCCTTTTTGGGCATTAAACAATCCGTTGACGGCTAAAAACTGTCATAGCCGTAGAACTCACTGAGGCCTTCGTTTTGATTGGTTATGGCTCCCGTAACTCTAAACGAGCCAGAAGTTATGGCCGTCCGAATAATCGATATCTACAGGGTGCAACATCCACGGTGCAAGGTGCAACATCCGTCCGAAATGGCGTAACAGTGTCGTACGCCTTTTTGAAATGCGTGCATAGATTTGAAACAAAACGGTACCCTGGTGCACCACTCTCCAGCGATGGTAAATTGAAAACCAGCCACGGTAATCCCGTTTTACCGTAAAAATCCACGTGTCGAAAAAACGAAGGGTAAAAAACTTCCAAGACCCGATTGATATTCGGATAGTCTTTTTTGGGCATTAAACAATCCATTGACGGCTGAAAGCTGTCATAGTCGTAGAACTCACTGAGGCCTACGTTTTGACTGGTTATGGCTCCCGTAAATCTAAACGAGCCAGAAGTTATGGCCGTCCGAATAATCGATATCTACAGGGTGCAACATCCACGGTGCAAGGTGCAACATCCGTCCGAAATGGCGAAACAGTGTCGTACGACCTTTTGAAATGCGTGCAAGGATTTGAAATGAAACGGTACCATGGGGCACCACTCTTCAGCATTGTTAAATTGAAGACCAGCCACGGTAATCCCGTTTTACTGTAAAAATCCACGTGTCGAAAAAACGAAGGGTTAAAAACTTCCTAGACCCGATTAAGATTCAGATAGCCTTTTTTGGGAATTAAACAATCCATTGACGGCTGAAAGCTGTCATAGCCGTAGAACTCACTGAGGCCTTCGTTTTGACTGGTTATGGCTCCCGTAACTCTAAACGAGCCAGAAGTTATGGCCGTCCGAATAATCGATATCTACAGGGTGCAACATCCACGGTGCAAGGTGCAACATCCGTCCGAAATGGCGAAACAGTGTCGTACGACTTTTTGAAATGCGTGCATGGATTTGAAACGAAACGGTACCATGGTGCACCACTCTCCAGCGTTGGTAAATCGAAGACCAGCCATGGTAATCCCGTTCTACCGTAAAAATCCACGTGTCGAAAAAACGAAGGGTAAAAACCTTCCGAGACCCGATTGAGATTCGGATAGTCTTTTTTGGGAATTAAACAATCCATTGACGGCTGAAAGCTGTCACAGCCGTAGAACTCACTGAGGCCTTCGTTTTGACTGGTTATGGCTCCCGTAACTCTAAACGAGCCAGAAGTTATGGCCGTCCGAGTAATCGATATCTACAGTGTGCAACATCCACGGTGCAAGGTGCAACATCCGTCCGAAATGGCGAAACAGTGTCGTACGACTTTTTGAAATGCGTGCATGGATTTGAAACGAAACGGTACCATGGTGCACCACTCTCCAGCGTTGGTAAATCGAAGACCAGCCATGGTAATCCCGTTCTACCGTAAAAATCCACGTGTCGAAAAAACGAAGGGTAAAAACCTTCCGAGACCCGATTGAGATTCGGATAGTCTTTTTTGGGAATTAAACAATCCATTGACGGCTGAAAGCGGTCATAGCCGTAGAACTCACTGAGGCCTTCGTTTTGACTGGTTATGGCTCCCGTAACTCTAATCGAGCCAGAAGTTATGGCCGTCCGAATAATCGATATCTACGGGGTGCAACGTCCACGGTGCAAGGTTCAACATCCGTTCGAAATGGCGTAACAGTGTCGTACGACTTTTTGAAATGCGTGCATGGATTTGAAACGAAAAGGTACCCTGGTGCACCACTCTCCAGCGATGGTAAATGGATGACCAGCCACGGTAATCCTGTTCTACCGTAAAAATCCACGTGTCGAAAAAACGAAGGGTAAAAAACTTCCTAGACCCGATTGAGATTCGAATAGTCCTTTTTGGGCATTAAACAATCCGTTGACGGCTAAAAACTGTCATAGCCGTAGAACTCACTGAGGCCTTCGTTTTGACTGGTTATGGCTCCCGTAACTCTAAACGAGCCAGAAGTTATGGCCGTCCGAATAATCGATATCTACAGGGTGCAACATCCACGGTGCAAGGTGCAACATCCGTCCGAAATGGCGTAACAGTGTCGTACGCCTTTTTGAAATGCGTGCATAGATTTGAAACAAAACGGTACCCTGGTGCACCACTCTCCAGCGATGGTAAATTGAAAACCAGCCACGGTAATCCCGTTTTACCGTAAAAATCCACGTGTCGAAAAAACGAAGGGTAAAAAACTTCCAAGACCCGATTGATATTCGGATAGTCTTTTTTGGGCATTAAACAATCCATTGACGGCTGAAAGCTGTCATAGCCGTAGAACTCACTAAGGCCTACGTTTTGACTGGTTATGGCTCCCGTAAATCTAAACGAGCCAGAAGTTATGGCCGTCCGAATAATCGATATCTACAGGGTGCAACATCCACGGTGCAAGGTGCAACATCCGTCCGAAATGGCGAAACAGTGTCGTACGACCTTTTAAAATGCGTGCAAGGATTTGAAATGAAACGGTACCATGGGGCACCACTCTCCAGCATTGGTAAATTGAAGACCAGCCACGGTAATACCGTTTTACTGTAAAAATCCACGTGTCGAAAAAACGAAGGGTTAAAAACTTCCTAGACCCGATTAAGATTCAGATAGCCTTTTTTGGGAATTAAACAATCCATTGATGGCTGAAAGCTGTCATAGCCGTAGAACTCACTGAGGCCTTCGTTTTGACTGGTTATGGCTCCCGTAACTCTAAACGAGCCAGAAGTTATGGCCGTCCGAATAATCGATATCTACAGGGTGCAACATCCACGGTGCAAGGTGCAACATCCGTCCGAAATGGCGAAACAGTGTCGTACGACTTTTTGAAATGCGTGCATGGATTTGAAACGAAACGGTACCATGGTGCACCACTCTCCAGCGTTGGTAAATCGAAGACCAGCCATGGTAATCCCGTTCTACCGTAAAAATCCACGTGTCGAAAAAACGAAGGGTAAAAACCTTCCGAGACCCGATTGAGATTCGGATAGTCTTTTTTGGGAATTAAACAATCCATTGGCGGCTGAAAGCTGTCATAGCCGTAGAACTCACTGAGGCCTTCGTTTTGACTGGTTATGGCTCCCGTAACTCTAATCGAGCCAGAAGTTATGGCCGTCCGAATAATCTTTATCTACGGGGTGCAACGTCCACGGTGCAAGGTTCAACATCCGTTCGAAATGGCGTAACAGTGTCGTACGACTTTTTGAAATGCGTGCATGGATTTGAAACGAAAAGGTACCCTGGTGCACCACTCTCCAGCGATGGTAAATGGATGACCAGCCACGGTAATCCTGTTCTACCGTAAAAATCCACGTGTCGAAAAAACGAAGGGTAAAAAACTTCCTAGACCCGATTGAGATTCGAATAGTCATTTTTGGGCATTAAACAATCCGTTGACGGCTAAAAACTGTCATAGCCGTAGAACTCACTGAGGCCTTCGTTTTGATTGGTTATGGCTCCCGTAACTCTAAACGAGCCAGAAGTTATGGCTGTCCGAATAATCGATATCTACAGGGTGCAACATCCACGGTGCAAGGTGCAACATCCGTCCGAAATGGCGTAACAGTGTCGTACGACTTTTTGAAATGCGTGCATAGATTTGAAACAAAACGGTACCCTGGTGCACCACTCTCCAGCGATGGTAAATTGAAAACCAGCCACGGTAATCCCGTTTTACCGTAAAAATCCACGTGTCGAAAAAACGAAGGGTAAAAAACTTCCAAGACCCGATTGATATTCGGATAGTCTTTTTTGGGCATTAAACAATCCATTGACGGCTGAAAGCTGTCATAGTCGTAGAACTCACTGAGGCCTACGTTTTGACTGGTTATGGCTCCCGTAAATCTAAACGAGCCAGAAGTTATGGCCGTCCGAATAATCGATATCTACAGGGTGCAACATCCACGGTGCAAGGTGCAACATCCGTCCGAAATGGCAAAACAGTGTCGTACGACCTTTTGAAATACGTGCAAGGATTTGAAATGAAACGGTACCATGGGGCACCACTCTTCAGCATTGTTAAATTGAAGACCAGCCACGGTAATCCCGTTTTACTGTAAAAATCCACGTGTCAAAAAAACGAAGGGTTAAAAACTTCCTAGACCCGATTAAGATTCAGATAGCCTTTTTTGGGAATTAAACAATCCATTGACGGCTGAAAGCTGTCATAGCCTTAGAACTCACTGAGGCCTTCGTTTTGACTGGTTATGGCTCCCGTAACTCTAAACGAGCCAGAAGTTATGGCCGTCCGAATAATCGATATCTACAGGGTGCAACATCCACGGTGCAAGGTGCAACATCCGTCCGAAATGGCGAAACAGTGTCGTACGACTTTTTGAAATGCGTGCATGGATTTGAAACGAAACGGTACCATGGTGCACCACTCTCCAGCGTTGGTAAATCGAAGACCAGCCATGGTAATCCCGTTCTACCGTAAAAATCCACGTGTCGAAAAAACGAAGGGTAAAAACCTTCCGAGACCCGATTGAGATTCGGATAGTCTTTTTTGGGAATTAAACAATCCATTGACGGCTGAAAGCTGTCATAGCCATAGAACTCACTGAGGCCTTCGTTTTGACTGGTTATGGCTTCCGTAACTCTAATCGAGCCAGAAGTTATGGCCGTCCGAATAATCGATATCTACGGGGTGCAACGTCCACGGTGCAAGGTTCAACATCCGTTCGAAATGGTGTAACAGTGTCGTACGACTTTTTGAAATGCGTGCATGGATTTGAAACGAAAAGGTACCCTGGTGCGCCACTCTCCAGCGATGGTAAATGGATGACCAGCCACGGTAATCCTGTTCTACCGTAAAAATCCACGTGTCGAAAAAACGAAGGGTAAAAAACTTCCTAGACCCGATTGAGATTCGAATAGTCCTTTTTGGGCATTAAACAATCCGTTGACGGCTAAAAACTGTCATAGCCGTAGAACTCACTGAGGCCTTCGTTTTGATTGGTTATGGCTCCCGTAACTCTAAACGAGCCAGAAGTTATGGCCGTCCGAATAATCGATATCTACAAGGTGCAACATCCACGGTGCAAGGTGCAACATCCGTCCGAAATGGCGAAACAGTGTCGTACGACCTTTTGAAATGCGTGCAAGGATTTGAAACGAAACGGTACCATGGTGCACCGCTCTCCAGCGATGGTAAATGGATGACCAGCCACGGTAATCCTGTTCTACCGTAAAAATCCACGTGTCGAAAAAACGAAGGGTAAAAAACTTCCAAGACCCGATTGATATTCGGATAGTCTTTTTTGGGCATTAATCAATCCTTTGGCGGCTGAAAGCTGTCATAGCCGTAGAACTCACTGAGGCCTACGTTTTGACTGGTTATGGCTCCCGTAAATCTAAACGAGCCAGAAGTTATGGCCGTCCGAATAATCGATATCTACAGGGTGCAACATCCACGGTGCAAGGTGCAACATCCGTCCGAAATGGCGAAACAGTGTCGTACGACCTTTTGAAATGCGTGCAAGGTTTTGAAACGAAACGGTACCATGGTGCACCACTCTCCAGCGTTGGTAAATTGAAGACCAGCCACGGTAATCCCGTTTTACCGTAAAAATCCACGTGTCGAAAAAACGAAGGGTAAAAAATTTCCGAGACCCGATTGAGATTCAGATAGTCTTTTTTGGGAATTAAACAATCCACTGACGGCTGCAAGCTGTCATAGCCGTAGTTCTCACTGAGGCCTTCGTTTTGACTGGTTATGGTCCCCGTAACACTAAACGAGCCAGAAGTTATGGCCGTCCGAATAATCGATATCTACAGGGTGCAACATCCACGGTGCAAGGTGCAACATCCGTCCGAAATGGCGAAACAGTGTCGTACGACCTTTTGAAATGCGTGCAAGGATTTGAAATGAAACGGTACCATGGGGCACCACTCTTCAGCATTGTTAAATTGAAGACCAGCCACGGTAATCCCGTTTTACTGTAAAAATCCACGTGTCGAAAAAACGAAGGGTTAAAAACTTCCTAGACCCGATTAAGATTCAGATAGCCTTTTTTGGGAATTAAACAATCCATTGACGGCTGAAAGCTGTCATAGCCGTAGAACTCACTGAGGCCTTCGTTTTGACTGGTTATGGCTCCCGTAACTCTAAACGAGCCAGAAGTTATGGCCGTCCGAATAATCGATATCTACAGGGTGCAACATCCACGGTGCAAGGTGCAACATCCGTCCGAAATGGCGAAACAGTGTCGTACGACTTTTTGAAATGCGTGCATGGATTTGAAACGAAACGGTACCATGGTGCACCACTCTCCAGCGTTGGTAAATCGAAGACCAGCCATGGTAATCCCGTTCTACCGTAAAAATCCACGTGTCGAAAAAACGAAGGGTAAAAACCTTCCGAGACCCGATTGAGATTCGGATAGTCTTTTTTGGGAATTAAACAATCCATTGACGGCTGAAAGCTGTCACAGCCGTAGAACTCACTGAGGCCTTCGTTTTGACTGGTTATGGCTCCCGTAACTCTAAACGAGCCAGAAGTTATGGCCGTCCGAGTAATCGATATCTACAGTGTGCAACATCCACGGTGCAAGGTGCAACATCCGTCCGAAATGGCGAAACAGTGTCGTACGACTTTTTGAAATGCGTGCATGGATTTGAAACGAAACGGTACCATGGTGCACCACTCTCCAGCGTTGGTAAATCGAAGACCAGCCATGGTAATCCCGTTCTACCGTAAAAATCCACGTGTCGAAAAAACGAAGGGTAAAAACCTTCCGAGACCCGATTGAGATTCGGATAGTCTTTTTTGGGAATTAAACAATCCATTGACGGCTGAAAGCGGTCATAGCCGTAGAACTCACTGAGGCCTTCGTTTTGACTGGTTATGGCTCCCGTAACTCTAATCGAGCCAGAAGTTATGGCCGTCCGAATAATCGATATCTACGGGGTGCAACGTCCACGGTGCAAGGTTCAACATCCGTTCGAAATGGCGTAACAGTGTCGTACGACTTTTTGAAATGCGTGCATGGATTTGAAACGAAAAGGTACCCTGGTGCACCACTCTCCAGCGATGGTAAATGGATGACCAGCCACGGTAATCCTGTTCTACCGTAAAAATCCACGTGTCGAAAAAACGAAGGGTAAAAAACTTCCTAGACCCGATTGAGATTCGAATAGTCCTTTTTGGGCATTAAACAATCCGTTGACGGCTAAAAACTGTCATAGCCGTAGAACTCACTGAGGCCTTCGTTTTGACTGGTTATGGCTCCCGTAACTCTAAACGAGCCAGAAGTTATGGCCGTCCGAATAATCGATATCTACAGGGTGCAACATCCACGGTGCAAGGTGCAACATCCGTCCGAAATGGCGTAACAGTGTCGTACGCCTTTTTGAAATGCGTGCATAGATTTGAAACAAAACGGTACCCTGGTGCACCACTCTCCAGCGATGGTAAATTGAAAACCAGCCACGGTAATCCCGTTTTACCGTAAAAATCCACGTGTCGAAAAAACGAAGGGTAAAAAACTTCCAAGACCCGATTGATATTCGGATAGTCTTTTTTGGGCATTAAACAATCCATTGACGGCTGAAAGCTGTCATAGCCGTAGAACTCACTAAGGCCTACGTTTTGACTGGTTATGGCTCCCGTAAATCTAAACGAGCCAGAAGTTATGGCCGTCCGAATAATCGATATCTACAGGGTGCAACATCCACGGTGCAAGGTGCAACATCCGTCCGAAATGGCGAAACAGTGTCGTACGACCTTTTAAAATGCGTGCAAGGATTTGAAATGAAACGGTACCATGGGGCACCACTCTCCAGCATTGGTAAATTGAAGACCAGCCACGGTAATACCGTTTTACTGTAAAAATCCACGTGTCGAAAAAACGAAGGGTTAAAAACTTCCTAGACCCGATTAAGATTCAGATAGCCTTTTTTGGGAATTAAACAATCCATTGATGGCTGAAAGCTGTCATAGCCGTAGAACTCACTGAGGCCTTCGTTTTGACTGGTTATGGCTCCCGTAACTCTAAACGAGCCAGAAGTTATGGCCGTCCGAATAATCGATATCTACAGGGTGCAACATCCACGGTGCAAGGTGCAACATCCGTCCGAAATGGCGAAACAGTGTCGTACGACTTTTTGAAATGCGTGCATGGATTTGAAACGAAACGGTACCATGGTGCACCACTCTCCAGCGTTGGTAAATCGAAGACCAGCCATGGTAATCCCGTTCTACCGTAAAAATCCACGTGTCGAAAAAACGAAGGGTAAAAACCTTCCGAGACCCGATTGAGATTCGGATAGTCTTTTTTGGGAATTAAACAATCCATTGGCGGCTGAAAGCTGTCATAGCCGTAGAACTCACTGAGGCCTTCGTTTTGACTGGTTATGGCTCCCGTAACTCTAATCGAGCCAGAAGTTATGGCCGTCCGAATAATCTTTATCTACGGGGTGCAACGTCCACGGTGCAAGGTTCAACATCCGTTCGAAATGGCGTAACAGTGTCGTACGACTTTTTGAAATGCGTGCATGGATTTGAAACGAAAAGGTACCCTGGTGCACCACTCTCCAGCGATGGTAAATGGATGACCAGCCACGGTAATCCTGTTCTACCGTAAAAATCCACGTGTCGAAAAAACGAAGGGTAAAAAACTTCCTAGACCCGATTGAGATTCGAATAGTCATTTTTGGGCATTAAACAATCCGTTGACGGCTAAAAACTGTCATAGCCGTAGAACTCACTGAGGCCTTCGTTTTGATTGGTTATGGCTCCCGTAACTCTAAACGAGCCAGAAGTTATGGCTGTCCGAATAATCGATATCTACAGGGTGCAACATCCACGGTGCAAGGTGCAACATCCGTCCGAAATGGCGTAACAGTGTCGTACGACTTTTTGAAATGCGTGCATAGATTTGAAACAAAACGGTACCCTGGTGCACCACTCTCCAGCGATGGTAAATTGAAAACCAGCCACGGTAATCCCGTTTTACCGTAAAAATCCACGTGTCGAAAAAACGAAGGGTAAAAAACTTCCAAGACCCGATTGATATTCGGATAGTCTTTTTTGGGCATTAAACAATCCATTGACGGCTGAAAGCTGTCATAGTCGTAGAACTCACTGAGGCCTACGTTTTGACTGGTTATGGCTCCCGTAAATCTAAACGAGCCAGAAGTTATGGCCGTCCGAATAATCGATATCTACAGGGTGCAACATCCACGGTGCAAGGTGCAACATCCGTCCGAAATGGCAAAACAGTGTCGTACGACCTTTTGAAATACGTGCAAGGATTTGAAATGAAACGGTACCATGGGGCACCACTCTTCAGCATTGTTAAATTGAAGACCAGCCACGGTAATCCCGTTTTACTGTAAAAATCCACGTGTCAAAAAAACGAAGGGTTAAAAACTTCCTAGACCCGATTAAGATTCAGATAGCCTTTTTTGGGAATTAAACAATCCATTGACGGCTGAAAGCTGTCATAGCCTTAGAACTCACTGAGGCCTTCGTTTTGACTGGTTATGGCTCCCGTAACTCTAAACGAGCCAGAAGTTATGGCCGTCCGAATAATCGATATCTACAGGGTGCAACATCCACGGTGCAAGGTGCAACATCCGTCCGAAATGGCGAAACAGTGTCGTACGACTTTTTGAAATGCGTGCATGGATTTGAAACGAAACGGTACCATGGTGCACCACTCTCCAGCGTTGGTAAATCGAAGACCAGCCATGGTAATCCCGTTCTACCGTAAAAATCCACGTGTCGAAAAAACGAAGGGTAAAAACCTTCCGAGACCCGATTGAGATTCGGATAGTCTTTTTTGGGAATTAAACAATCCATTGACGGCTGAAAGCTGTCATAGCCATAGAACTCACTGAGGCCTTCGTTTTGACTGGTTATGGCTTCCGTAACTCTAATCGAGCCAGAAGTTATGGCCGTCCGAATAATCGATATCTACGGGGTGCAACGTCCACGGTGCAAGGTTCAACATCCGTTCGAAATGGTGTAACAGTGTCGTACGACTTTTTGAAATGCGTGCATGGATTTGAAACGAAAAGGTACCCTGGTGCGCCACTCTCCAGCGATGGTAAATGGATGACCAGCCACGGTAATCCTGTTCTACCGTAAAAATCCACGTGTCGAAAAAACGAAGGGTAAAAAACTTCCTAGACCCGATTGAGATTCGAATAGTCCTTTTTGGGCATTAAACAATCCGTTGACGGCTAAAAACTGTCATAGCCGTAGAACTCACTGAGGCCTTCGTTTTGATTGGTTATGGCTCCCGTAACTCTAAACGAGCCAGAAGTTATGGCCGTCCGAATAATCGATATCTACAAGGTGCAACATCCACGGTGCAAGGTGCAACATCCGTCCGAAATGGCGAAACAGTGTCGTACGACCTTTTGAAATGCGTGCAAGGATTTGAAACGAAACGGTACCATGGTGCACCGCTCTCCAGCGATGGTAAATGGATGACCAGCCACGGTAATCCTGTTCTACCGTAAAAATCCACGTGTCGAAAAAACGAAGGGTAAAAAACTTCCAAGACCCGATTGATATTCGGATAGTCTTTTTTGGGCATTAATCAATCCTTTGGCGGCTGAAAGCTGTCATAGCCGTAGAACTCACTGAGGCCTACGTTTTGACTGGTTATGGCTCCCGTAAATCTAAACGAGCCAGAAGTTATGGCCGTCCGAATAATCGATATCTACAGGGTGCAACATCCACGGTGCAAGGTGCAACATCCGTCCGAAATGGCGAAACAGTGTCGTACGACCTTTTGAAATGCGTGCAAGGTTTTGAAACGAAACGGTACCATGGTGCACCACTCTCCAGCGTTGGTAAATTGAAGACCAGCCACGGTAATCCCGTTTTACCGTAAAAATCCACGTGTCGAAAAAACGAAGGGTAAAAAATTTCCGAGACCCGATTGAGATTCAGATAGTCTTTTTTGGGAATTAAACAATCCACTGACGGCTGCAAGCTGTCATAGCCGTAGTTCTCACTGAGGCCTTCGTTTTGACTGGTTATGGTCCCCGTAACACTAAACGAGCCAGAAGTTATGGCCGTCCGAATAATCGATATCTACAGGGTGCAACATCCACGGTGCAAGGTGCAACATCCATCCGAAATGGCGAAACAGTGTCGTACGACCTTTTGAAATGCGTGCAAGGATTTGAAATGAAACGGTACCATGGGGCACCACTCTTCAGCATTGTTAAATTGAAGACCAGCCACGGTAATCCCGTTTTACTGTAAAAATCCACGTGTCGAAAAAACGAAGGGTTAAAAACTTCCTAGACCCGATTAAGATTCAGATAGCCTTTTTTGGGAATTAAACAATCCATTGACGGCTGAAAGCTGTCATAGCCGTAGAACTCACTAAGGCCTTCGTTTTGACTGGTTATGGCTCCCGTAACTCTAAACGAGCCAGAAGTTATGGCCGTCCGAATAATCGATATCTACAGGGTGCAACATCCACGGTGCAAGGTGCAACATCCGTCCGAAATCGCGAAACAGTGTCGTACGACTTTTTGAAATGCGTGCATGGATTTGAAACGAAACGGTACCATGGTGCACCACTCTCTAGCGTTGGTAAATCGAAGACCAGCCATGGTAATCCCGTTCTACCGTAAAAATCCACATGTCGAAAAAACGAAGGGTAAAAACCTTCCGAGACCCGATTGAGATTCGGATAGTCTTTTTTGGGAATTAAACAATCCATTGACGGCTGAAAGCTGTCATAGCCGTAGAACTCACTGAGGCCTTCGTTTTGACTGGTTATGGCTCCCGTAACTCTAATCGAGCCAGAAGTTATGGCCGTCCGAATAATCGATATCTACGGGGTGCAACGTCCACGGTGCAAGGTTCAACATCCGTTCGAAATGGCGTAACAGTGTCGTACGACTTTTTGAAATGCGTGCATGGATTTGAAACGAAAAGGTACCCTGGTGCGCCACTCTCCAGCGATGGTAAATGGATGACCAGCCACGGTAATCCTGTTCTACCGTAAAAATCCACGTGTCGAAAAAACGAAGGGTAAAAAACTTCCTAGACCCGATTGAGATTCGAATAGTCCTTTTTGGGCATTAAACAATCCGTTGACGGCTAAAAACTGTCATAGCCGTAGAACTCACTGAGGCCTTCGTTTTGATTGGTTATGGCTCCCGTAACTCTAAACGAGCCAGAAGTTATGGCCGTCCGAATAATCAATATCTACAAGGTGCAACATCCACGGTGCAAGGTGCAACATCCGTCCGAAATGGCGAAACAGTGTCGTACGACCTTTTGAAATGCGTGCAAGGATTTGAAACGAAACGGTACCATGGTGCACCGCTCTCCAGCGATGGTAAATGGATGACCAGCCACGGTAATCCTGTTCTACCGTAAAAATCCACGTGTCGAAAAAACGAAGGGTAAAAAACTTCCAAGACCCGATTGATATTCGGATAGTCTTTTTTGGGCATTAATCAATCCTTTGACGGCTGAAAGCTGTCATAGCCGTAGAACTCACTGAGGCCTACGTTTTGACTGGTTATGGCTCCCGTAAATCTAAACGAGCCAGAAGTTATGGCCGTCCGAATAATCGATATCTACAGGGTGCAACATCCACGGTGCAAGGTGCAACATCCGTCCGAAATGGCGAAACAGTGTCGTACGACCTTTTGAAATGCGTGCAAGGTTTTGAAACGAAACGGTACCATGGTGCACCACTCTCCAGCGTTGGTAAATTGAAGACCAGCCACGGTAATCCCGTTTTACCGTAAAAATCCACGTGTCGAAAAAACGAAGGGTAAAAAATTTCCGAGACCCGATTGAGATTCAGATAGTCTTTTTTGGGAATTAAACAATCCACTGACGGCTGCAAGCTGTCATAGCCGTAGTTCTCACTGAGGCCTTCGTTTTGACTGGTTATGGTCCCCGTAACACTAAACGAGCCAGAAGTTATGGCCATCCGAATAATCGATATCTACAGGGTGCAACATCCACGGTGCAAGGTGCAACATCCGTCCGAAATGGCAAAACAGTGTCGTACGACTTTTTGAAATGCGTGCAAGGATTTGAAACGAAACGGTACCATGGTGCACCACTCTCCAGCGTTGGTAAATCGAAGACCAGCCACGGTAATCCCGTTCTACCGTAAAAATCAACGTGTCAAAAAAACGAAGGGTAAAAAACTTCCTAGACCCGATTGAGATTCGGATAGTCTTTTTTGGGCATTAAACAATCCATTGATGGCTGAAAGCAGTCATAGCCGTAGAACTCACTGAGGCCTTCGTTTTGACTGGTTATGGCTCCCATAACTCTAAATGAGCCAGAAGTTATGGCCGTCTGAATAATCGATATCTACAGGGTGCAACATCCACGGTGCAAGGTGCAACATCCGTCCGAAATGGCGAAACAGTGTCGTACGACTTTTTGAAATGCGTGCATGGATTTGAAACGAAACGGTACCTTGTTGCACCACTCTCCAGCGATGGTAAATCGAAGACCAGCCACGGTAATCCCGTTCTACCGTAAAAATCCACGTGTCGAAAAAACGGAGGGTTAAAAACTTCCTAGACCCGATTGAGATTCGGATAATCTTTTGTGGGCATTAAATAATCCATTGATGGCTGAAAGCAGTCATAGCCGTAGAACTCACTGAGGCCTTCGTTTTGACTGGTTATGGCTCCCATAACTCTAAATGAGCCCGAAGTTATGGCCGTCCGAATAATCGATATCTACAGGGTGCAACATCCACGGTGCAAGGTGCAACATCCGTCCGAAATGGCGAAACAGTGTCGTACGACTTTTTGAAATGCATGCATGGATTTGAAACGAAACGGTACCATGGTGCACCACTCTCCAGCGATGGTAAATCGAAGACCAGCCACAGTAATCCCGTTCTACCGTAAAAATCCACGTGTCGAAAAAACGAAGGGTAAAAAACTTCCTATACCCGATTGAGATTCGGATAGTCTTTTTTAGGCATTAAACAATCCATTGACGACTGAAAGCTGTAATAGCCGTAGAACTCACTCAGACCTTCGTTTTGACCGGTTATGGCTCCCATAACTCTAAACGAGCCAGAATTTATGGTCGTCCGAATAATCGATATCTACAGGGTGCAACATCCACGGTGTAAGGTGCAACATCCGTCCGAAATGGCGAAACAGTGTCGTACGACTTTTTGAAATGCGTGCATGGATTTGAAACGAAACGGTACCCTGGTGCACCACTCTCTAGCGATGGTAACATGAAGACCAGCCACGGTAATCCAGTTTTACCGTAAAATTCCACGTGTCGAAAAAACGAAGGGTAAAAAACTTCCGAGACCCGATTGAGATTCGGATAGTCTTTTTGGGCATTAAACAATCCATTGACGGTTGAAAGCTATCATAGCCGTAGAACTTACTGAGGCCTTCGTTTTGACTGGTTATGGCTCCCATAACTCTAAACGAGCCAGAAGTTATGGCCGTCCGAATAATCGATATCTACAGGGTGCAACATCCACGGTGCAAGGTACATCATCCGCCCGAAATGGCGAAACAGTGTCATACGACTTTTTGAAATGCGTGCAAGGATTTGAAATGAAACGGTACAATGGTGCACCACTCTCCAGCATTGGTAAATTGAAGACCAGCCATGGTAATCACGTTTTATCGTAAAAATCCACGTATCGAAAAAACGAAGGGTAAAAAATTTCCGAGACCCGATTGAGATTCGGATAGTCTTTTATGGGCATTAAACAATCCATTGACGGCTGAAAGCTATCATAGCCGTAGAACTCACTGAGGCCTTCGTTTTGACTTGTTATGGCTCCCGTAACTCTAAACGAGCCAAAATTTATGGCCGTCCGAATAATCGATATCTACAGGGTGCAACATCCACGGTGCAAGGTGCAACAGCCGTCCGAAATGGAAAAACAGTGTCGTACGACTTTTTGAAATGCATGCAAGGATTTGAAACGAAACGGTACCTTGGTGCGCCAATCTCCAGCATTGGTTAATTGAAGACCAGCCACGGTAATCCAGTTTTACCGTAAAAATCCACGTGTCGAAAAAACGAAGGGTAAAAAACTTCCGAGACCCGATTGAGATTCGGATAGTCTTTTTTGGGCATTAAATAATCCACTGATGGCTGAAAGCTATCATAGCCGTAGAACTCACTGAGGCCTTCGTTTTGACTAGTTATGGCTCCCGTAACTCTAAACGAGCCAGAAGTTATGGTCGTTCGAGTAATCTATATCTACAGGGTGCAACATCCACGGTGCAAGGTGCAACATCCGTCCGAAATGGAAAAACAGTGTCGTACGACTTTTTGAAATGCGTGCAAGGATTTGAAAAGAAACGGTACCATGATGAACCACTCTCCAGCGTTGGTAAATCAAAGACCAGCCACGGTAATCCCGTTCTACCGTAAAAATCCACGTGTCGAAAAACGAAGGGTAAAAAACTTCGTAGACCCGATTGAGATTCGGATAGTCCTTTTTGGGGATTAAACAATCCATTGACGGCTGAAAGCTGTCATAGCCGTAGAACTCACTGAGGCGTTCGTTTTGACTGGATATGGCTCCCGTAACTCTAAACGAGCCAGAAGTTATGGCCGTCCGAATAATCGATATCTACAGGGTGCAACATCGACGGTGCAAGGTGCAACATCCGTCCGAAATGGCGAAACAGTGTCGTACGACATTTTGAAATGCGTGCATGGATTTGAAACGAAACGGTACCCTGGTGCACCACTCTCCAGCGATGGTAACATGAAGACCAGCCACGGTAATCCCGTTCTACCGAAAAAATCCACGTGTCGAAAAAACGAAGGGTAAAAAACTTCCGAGACCCGATTGAGATTCGGATAGTCTTTTTTGGGCATTAAACAATCCATTGACGGCTGAAAGCTGTCATAGCCGTAGAACTCACTTAGGCCTTCGTTTTGACTGGTTATGGCTCCCGTAACTCTGAACGAGGCAGAAGTTATGGCCGTCCGAATAATCGATATCTACCGGGTGCAACATCCACGGTGGAGGGTGCAACATCCGTCCGAAATGGCGAAACAGTGTCGTACGACTTTTTGAAATGCGTGCAAGGATTTGAAATGAAACGGTACCATGGTGCACCACTCTCCAGCGTAGGTAAATTGAAGAACAGCCACGGTAATCCCGTTTTACCGTAAAAATCCATGTTTCGAAAAAACGAAGGGTAAAAAACTTCCGAGACCCGATTGAGATTCGGATAGTCTTTTTTGGGCATTAAACAATCCATTGACGGCTGAAAGCTGTCATAGCCATAGAACTCATTGAGGCCTTCGTTTTGACTGGTTATGGCTCCCATATCTCTAAACGAGCCAGAAGTTAAGGCTGTCCGAATAATCGATATCTACAGAGTGCAACATCCACGGTGCAAGGTGCAGCATCCGTCTGAAATGGCAAAACAGTGTCGTACGACTTTTTGAAATGCGTGCAAGGATTTAAAACGAAACGGTACCCTGGTGCACCACTCTCCAGCGATGGTAAATCGAAGACCAGCCACGGTAATCCCGTTTTACCATAAAAATCCTCGTGTCGAAAAAACGAAGGGTAAAAAACTTCCGAGACCCGATTGAGATTCGGATAGTCTTTTTTGGGCATTTAACAATCCATTGACGTCTGAAAGCTGTCATAGCCGTAGAACTCACTGAGGCCTTCGTTTTGACTGGTTATGGCTCCCGTAACTCTAAACGAGCCAGAAGTTATGGCCGTCCGAATAATCGATATCTGCAGGGTGCAACATCCACGGTGCAAGGTGAAACATCAGTCCGAAATGGAGAAACAGTGTCGTACGACTTTTTGAAATGCGTGCATGGATTTGAAACGAAACGGTACCATGGTGCACCACTCTCCAGCATTGGTAAATCGAAGACCAGCCACAGTAATCTCGTTCAACCGTAAAAATCCACGTGTCGAAAAAACGAAGGGTAAAAAACTTCCGAGACCCGATTGAGATTCGGATAGTCTTTTTTGGGCATTAAACAATCCATTGACGGCTGAAAGCTGTCATAGCCGTAGAACTCACTGAGGCCTTCGTTTTGACTGGTTATGGCTCCCGTAACTCTAAACGAGCCAGAAGTTATTGCCGTCCGAATAATCGATATCTACAGGGTGCAACGTCCACGGTGCAAGTAACAACATCCGTCCGAAATGGCGAAACAGTGTCGTATGACTTTTTGAAATGCGTGCATGGATTTGAAACGAAACGGTACCCTGGTGCACCACTCTCCAGCAATGGTAAATCGGTGACCAGCCACGGTAATCCTGTTCTACCGTAAAAATCCACGTGTCGAAAAAACGAAGGGTAAAAAACTTCCGAGACTCGATTGAGATTCGGATAGTCTTTTTTGGGCATTAAACAATCCACTGATGGCTGAAAGCTATCATAGCCGTAGAAGTCACCGATGCCTTCGTTTTGACTGGTTATGGCTCCGGTAACTCTAAACGAGCCAGAAGTTATGGCCGTCCGAATAGTCGATATCTATAGGGTGCAACATCCACGGTGCAAGGTGCAACATCCGTTCGAAATGGCGTAACAGTGTCCTACGACTTTTTGAAATGCGTGCATGGATTTGAAACAAAATGGTACCCTGGTGTACCACTCTCCAGCGATGGTAAATTGAAAACCAGCCACGGTAATCCTGTTTTTACCATAAAAATCCACGTGTCGAAAAAACGAAGGGTAAAAAACTTCCGAGACCCGATTGAGATTCGGATAGTCTTTTTTAGGCATTTAACAATCCATTGACGGCTGAAAACTGTCATAGCCGTAGAACTCACTGAGGCCTTCGTTTTGACTGGATATGGCTCCTGTAACTCTAAACGAGCCAGAAGTTGTGGCCGTCCGAATAATCGATATCTACAGGGTGCAACATCCACGGTGCAAGGTGCAACATCCGTCCAAAATGGCGAAACAGTGTCGTACGACTTTTTGAAATGCGTGTAAGGATTTGAAATGAAACGGTACCATGGTGCACCACTCTCCAGCGTTGGTAAATTGAAGACCAGCCACGGTAATCCCGTTTTACCGTAAAAATCCACGTGTCGAAAAAACGAAGGGTAAAAAACTTCCGAGACCCGATTGAGATTCGGATAGTCTTTTTTGGGCATTTAACAATCTGTTGGGCGGATTTTCACCCAGAAGATCTCAAGACCAAGAAGCCGCAGTTTCACCCGGGCTCGCGAGCAACCTCTACTTTGTTATCCCGTTTTTTGGTCAAAACTGGAATATCAATGTCGAGCGCGTCTCCACCACGATCAAGCTAAGAAGAAGCAACCAGCAAGCGTATGTAAGCCCAGAGTTCCACTCAAGATCCGAATACAAAGCCCTTTCAACAATACAAGCATAAGTCCACTCGGCAAAGCAATGCAAGGAAGCATTCAGCCAGCAACCAACCCAACACACACAAGCTCATTCGGCATGGCAAGCATTGGGTTTCATTCGGCTTTCCAGTTCATTCGGCTTTCCAAACCTCTGTTCATTCGGCACTCCAAACTCAAGCCCATCCGGCATTCCCCCACTGATGAACCAGCCAAGACCGAACCAACCTTCCACTGCCGGATGAGAACCAACACCGGACCAAACTCCAACTTCTCCAAACACGGCCGGACCAAGCTCCGCCGAACCAGAATGCTACCAGGCCAGATTGCTTCAGCCCGGGCCCACCAGCATCTATATACTTCCAAGACCCCTGCCCCCTACCTCACTCTATAAATAGAGGGGCAGGGGTACAACAATGGCAGACAAGTTTGAGAGCTCAAGCAAGGAAGGAACTTTCAAACTACTTTCATACACTTGTATACAAAGCATTGTACTTGTAATCTGGAAGAAGAAAGATAATAACATATAAAGTGGACGTAGGCACATTCTGGCCGAACCACTATAAATCTGCGTGTCTTTTACATTTCAGCCCTTACTTTTCTCATATTTACATACTCATCTAAAATCATTGAAAATCACACATACTCAACTAAAATAATACGACTTGGAGGTGTTTGTCCATTTTTTGTGCAAACATTTTTGGTGCTTTCACTGAGAGCTGAACTCAAACTTCATCTTCTCCCACTCAACCTTTTTCCTAACGACATCACTCGTTGCTTAGAAATCATGCCTTCCAAACAGAGAAGGGATGTTAACAAAGGAAAGAACATCGCAACTAGCAGCCTTCCAGATCCAGCAATCACAGATCAGCCCACTTCAACAGCAGTACCAGATGAAAATCAGGAAAATCCAACTGGTCCCGCAACGGAACAACCAATCACTAGGGCAGATCTGGACAGGGTTGTGGCTGAAGTAACTAACCGCTTCACATCCCAACAAGAAACTTTGGTGGACCAACTCATGACACGCTTAAGGGACGCTGAAGAGTCCAACCGCAACACTGAATCATGGGGTGAATCCCAATCCGGAGGATCCCGGAGGCAACAAAGGTCTTCACTCTTCGAACAAGCTATCAACAGGAAAAACAATGATAGGGGCCGCGCCCGGACTCAGCCCGAATTCCGACTCGAGGAAGCCCTTGGAACCGAACCTAGCGGGGGAGGCACCAGGCGAGGGTCGGATGTAGCTGAGCCAGTCATGCCACCTAATCATAGAAACCCCGCTGAACGGAGCCGAGCTAGAACCCAGCCCGAAGTTGACCCCATGGATGTGCTCGAAACAGAACCCCACAGGGGAAGATCAAGGCAGGGGGCAACTGTAGCTGGTCCTAGCGTGCATCCAAGCAGCCAAAGACAACCACTGGATAATGCTAGAGGTGATAGACTGTACCATCCCTACAGGTCATCTGGGCGAGATAGATCCCGCAGGGAAGAACCGAGCTCATTTTTGTCCGCTCCAAGTTCTGACGAGCGGATGGCACGATTATTCAGAGAATGTGTCCAACGGGAGCAAAGGGACCGGGGAATAGGCGCTAGGGTCACCAGCCCCTTTACCCGAAATATCGAAACTGCCATCACTCCCCGGGAATGGAAAATGCCAACCATGGAACCTTACAAAGGAACTTCCGACCCCATCGTACACCTGCAGAGATACACCCAGCATATGCTCATGAGTGGAGCAACAGAAGGAGTATTATGTAAATGCTTTCCGCTATTCCTATCAGATCTAGCTACCTCCTGGTTCTGCCATCTACCCCAAGGATCCATCAACTCATGGGAGATGTTAAAAGAAAGGTTTATTAGCCAGTTCCGCATCCATGTGGAACAACCCAGGGATGCTTATTCTCTATCCAATGTCAAACAGAAAACCGGAGAGACGCTACAACAATATCTAACACGGTTCAACGCCGCAGCGGCAGCAGTTCAAGATGCCGATGAAAAACTCACTCTAATGGCCCTCTGTAGTGGTGTGCATCCAGACACCAAGTTTGCCAGAAGATTAACTAAGGAAAAACCAGTTACCTTGCCTGATTTCTTCCATGAAGCTGGAAAGTATATGAGACTTGAAGACGCTGCTACGGAGAGGCAGCCAGGGCAACAAGGCAAGATAATTCAGGACAAGGTTCCCACTGCAGCTAAGGACGCTCGAAGAAATGAATCTAGAGACAATGCTGGGGGCAGAAAGGGTGAGAAGCGCCAATATCGACCAGGGCCAAGATTTGACTCCTACACTCCTTTGAATGAAACAATCGAAAACATCTACCTAGCCACTCAGGGCGAACTCGGATACAAGCGCCCCCCGCACAAGAAAGAATCAGATAACGCACTCAAGTCCGGAAAGTTCTGTCGCTTCCACGAATCCCACGGACATGACACCAATGAATGCCACCATCTTCGGGACTTGATCGAAGAACACATTAGAAGAAGAAGACTGGAACGTTATGTGAAAAGTCAGAACAGGACTCCAACTCCTGCCAATGAGAACTCAAAGCAACCCCTCCCAGAAGTAGGCGGAGGGAGTCGCAACAATCGCAACACCAGTGGCTCTAGTCAAGAGAAGATAGTAGTCCTTACCATCTCAGGAGGACCACACATTGCCGACAGAAGTTGGGCAGAGATGGAAAGGTACGGCAAGTCGCTTAGAAATACCGAAGGATACGTTAACTCCGTCACAGAAGAACGCCAACCGAAACGAAAAGAGAGCGACGACATCATATTCAGTAGACGCGATTTGGAAGGAAGACAGTACCCACATATGGATCCTATGGTCATCTCTGCCTGGTTCGGCCCTGCTAAAGTTTTTCGGATTCTAATAGACACGGGAAGCTCCGTAAACATCTTGTTCAAACATGCTTTCGACAAAATGAAGTTATCAATGAAGGATGTGTCTCCCTGCGACAAACCACTGCACGGTTTCACTGGAGATGCAAAAATGCCCCTCGGGCAACTTGACCTCTTCGTCGAAATAGGAAGTCATCCCCGCTCCGTGGTGCGAAAACAAACGTTCGTGCTAATAGAGAACCACTCGGCTTACAACGCCTTCTTGGGGAGACCAGCCTTGTCTGACTTCCAAATTGTCCTAGCCCCCTGGTGCCTGAAGATGAAATTCCCGACAGACAACGGAATAGGAGAAGTAGAAGGAGATCAAGACGCTGCCCGAGACTGCTATGTAACTGAGCTTCGCAACAACCGCAAAAAGAATAAAGGAAAAGATGCAGAGACTACTCTCTGCATGAAAAGCTTGGAGGCATAGCAACTAAAGAAAGCCCCTCCTCTTCGATACACAAGCGATCCCTTCAATGAACTAGACCCCCGGGATAAAGAGGAGGAGGCTACCGCCGAGCCTGCAGAGGCTATGGAATTCGTATCTGTAGATAAGCATGATTCAAGTAGACTATTAAAAATCGGATCTCAGCTGAAAACGGAATTGAAGGATCGACTCATTGACTTTCTCCGCCACAACTTAGATGTATTTGCGTGGACCCATGCCGATATGACAGGAATCTCCCCAGACGTAGCATGCCACATGTTGAACATCGATCCCACCAAGGTACCAGTAAAGCAGAAAAAGAGGAGCATGGGGGCAGAGCGATCAGCAGCCCTTGATGAGGAAGTAAAAAATCTACTTGCTAATGACTTCATACGGGAAGCCATCTACCCAGAATGGATCGCTAACCCAGTGCTAGTAAAAAAGGCCAATGGAAAGTGGCGAACATGTATTGACTTCTCCAATCTGAATGACGCTTGCCCGAAAGACTGCTTCCCACTTCCCCGAATTGACCAACTCGTGGACAGCACAGCTGGGCACGAACTCCTATCTTTTATGGATGCATACTCCGGATATAACCAGATCCCCATGCACGCTCCCGATCAGGACCACACTAGCTTCATCACCGACCGCGGATTATATTGTTACAAAGTCATGCCTTTTGGACTCAAAAATGCTGGAGCTACCTATCAACGCCTCGTCAACAAAATGTTCGCAGAACTGATAGGACGTACTATGGAAGTATATGTGGATGACATGTTGGTAAAGTCCAGGAAAGCCAACGACCATGTAAGCCATCTGGACGATATGTTTCGGGTACTTCGCCGATATGGAATGAAGCTGAATCCTCTAAAGTGCTCCTTCGGAGTATCATCGGGAAAATTCTTAGGATTCATCGTCCACGCCAGAGGAATCGAAGCAAACCCTGAACAAATCCGAGCTTTAAAAGAAATAAGGATACCTTCCACTCGAAAAGAAATGCAGAGCCTAAACGGAAAGGTGGCCGCCCTAAGCAGATTCATTTCCAAGGCAACTGACAAGTGTGTCCCTTTCTTCGAAGCACTCAAGAAAGACAAAGGGAGGTTCGAGTGGACCGACGAATGCTTAAAAGCCTTCCTCAACCTAATCGAACACCTTCAGAGACCACCAGTACTCTCAACTCCAAATGAAGGTGAAGTGTTATACCTATACCTCGCTGTATCATCTCATGCTCTAAGCGCCGCCTTGGTAAGAGAAGAAGACCGCACACAACGTCCGGTTTACTTTGTAAGCAAGAGATTTACGGGGGCAGAAGCCAGATATCCTAAACTTGAGAAGTTAGCATATTGTTTATTGATCGCGTCACGGAAACTGCGACACTACTTCCAGTCTCACTCCATCAGGGTTCTAACCGATCAACCACTAAGACAAGTGCTCCATCGTCCTGACACTTCTGGGCGACTCCTCAAATGGTGCATCGAACTAAGTCAGTATGATATCACCTACCATCCCCGCACCGCTATCAAAGGACAAGCCATGGCTGATTTCATTGCCGAATTCACTACCAACGAAGGCAAGGAACAATCCGAAGTAGCAAAAAACATCAAGTGGAACCTCTTTGTAGACGGAGCATCGAACGAACAAGGCTCGGGGGCAGGTATTGTGATCGTCACCCCCAGGGGAAGAAAGTTGTACTATGCATTAAGATTGGAGTTCACGGCCACTAACAACGATGCTGAATATGAAGCAGTAATAGCGGGATTGGAACTGGCCCTAGAAATTGGGATCAATTCCTTATGTATTCATAGTGATTCTCAGCTTATCGTAAACCAGGTACTAGGAGAATTCCAGACTCGAGGAGAACGGCTCACAGCATACCTAAAGAAAACCAGACTGCTGCTCGATCGATTGGACCATTATCTAATCAAACACATTCCTCGAGAAGAAAACCAAGAGGCAGATGAACTTGCAAAGCAAGCTAGTATGAAGGACAGCACCATTCCCGGAGCACTAGTAATCTCAAGGCAGCTAGCCCCGAGTTTCGAACAAGCGAATCTGATAACTGCAATCGAAGAAGGAACCTGGATGACTCCTATCCGGAAATATTTGCAAGATGGCATACTACCCGACAGGCGTGACGAAGCCAAGAAGATCTTGAGGAAAGTTCCCCACTACACAATGCAAGAAGGCATCCTCTACCGGCGTGGCTTCTCTAGCCCCCTATTAAGAAGCGTCGCCGGGAGGGAAGCCAAGGAGATATTAACAAACATCCATCAGGGAGGATGCGGAGATCACACTGGAGGACAGACTTTGGCAAGAAAGATACTCCGATATGGATATTACTGGCCCACACTGAACAAAGATGCCCTAGACTTCGTTAAGAAATGCGACAGATGTCAGAAGTTCGCCAAGATCCCTCGACTGCCCACAAACGAAATTACTCAAATGACCAGCCCTTGGCCCTTTGCTGTATGGGGAATTGACTTGATTGGCGAACTGCCAACGGGCCGAGGCGGAGCCAAATATGCTATAGTGGCAGTCGATTATTTCACCAAATGGGTGGAAGCGGAACCTTTAAATAAAATATCTTCAGCAAAAGTTATCAATTTCTTGATCAAAAACATTCTGTGCAGGTATGGAGTCCCCCTCAAGATCGTATCAGACAACGGACTCCAATTTGACAGCGAAGAATTTGCCGACTGGTGCCAAGAGCATGGAATTCATAAGAGCTTCTCATCAGTAGCTTACCCTCAGGCAAACGGACAAGTTGAAGCTGTCAACAAAATTCTCAAAACCCTAGTCAAGAAGAAACTTGAAAAGTCAAAAGGCGCTTGGGTGGACGAACTTCCTACGGCACTATGGGCATACCGCACATCTTTCAGAACATCCACGGGACATACTCCTTTCTCTTTGGCATATGGATCGGAGGCAATGCTCCCAGTCGAGACTATTGTGCCTTCTCACCGTAGGATCCACTACAACCCAGAAGAAAACGAAGAACTCCTCCTCATGTCTTTGGATCTGATTGAGGAAAGGAGGAACGGTGCAGCACTCAAGGCAGCAGCTCACAAACAAAAAGTGGCAGCACTATACAATTCCAAAGTCAAGCATCGCAACTTACAAGAAGGAGATCTTGTCCTCAGGCGAATCTTTCCGCGCCCCGGGGCACTGGACCCCATCTGGGACGGACCATATGTAATTCACAAAGATCTCCACAACGGAGCTTACATTTTGTCAACAGTGGACGGAGAGGTGTTCCAGAGGGCATGGAACATCCGACACCTCCGTCGATACTTTTCTTAACTTGTACTGCCCATATGAAGTGAATTAACAAAGAGAATCAGTGGACGTAGGCATTTTCGTGCCGAACCACTTTAAAAAATCTTGTCTCTTTTTAACTTGTTCCTTTATGTCTTGGCTACTTGTTAAGCGTTATCCCTTTCTGTTGAACAAAATTCTATGGCATCTCCACTCAAGATGCACCGCGGCCTCATCTGGACTAGGCCTAACAGGTACGCTACGATTCTATGCACTCGCCAATGAGACACTTTTGCTCCAGCATCCCTCTGCTGCGGGTTAACTCATTGTGCGCCTGCCCTCAAAGCCAACTGTAATGAGCCGATTATAAGTCATCATAAAGGCCGACTATAGCCGATGGCAGCTCATTACGGCGTTCGGCTCGCCGGTAACTGTGAACCTACTTTAAGCCCCAACATAAGGTGTGGCCAGCCAGGGGTAGTTCACGGCCAACGGCACCCACGCTAGCCGGCCACGGTAAATCGAATAATACCCACGATTACGGACCATAATGGTTCGGGTAGTTACCGTGCGCGATCTCGGCTCCGATGTGTCTTAAGTGCGGCTGTGGTAAAAAAGAAAACTCCCCGCGGAGGCGTAAGATGGGTGACAAATGTCTCCAAGACCCACAGCTAGGGAAAGTAACTACAAAACCCGTTTGCCACGAACTTAAGCACATCGACGGCCTTCCGTGACTGGAAGTTTTACTTTTACTATATTTCCATTTCATTTAAATATTTTTCTCCTATCCTGTATAACAAACTCTAAAGTACAGGAAACCAAATAGGAAGCATTCACTCATGAGGCTCTAAGCCTGCATGCTGGGTAGCAGGGCGCTCTGCTATACCCGTGAACAGTTACACAAGACACTCAAAGCTACCGCCTGCGAATAAAACATAAAGGGCGGTACTCTCTTCTCTTGTACATAAATGCGTAACTATAACTTATTCATACACTGACATTGCAAAACGTGAAATTATATTTCAAGCAAGAACTTAACATCAAACACAAGTGGAATCACAGGCATATACATAATTATACTTCTCACACAGCACATAAAGATAGCAACAACATTTGAACATGACAAAATCAGCTTATATTATAAGATCACACGAAGTTATTCTTTGCAAATAATTTTATTACAGTTGCATATCAAAGACTAACATGAACAGTGATAAAAAAGAAACAAAAAGATGGCAGATGCATCCACACTCCATCACCAACTCCCCCAGCCTACTTAGCCGCAGGATCGGAGCCCCCAGCATGTGGATCTGAAGTCCCACCTGTCCAGATCAGAAGAGGAATTCATTAAACGAACGATCAAGTTATGAAAACACGAAAAGAAAAGAAAGGGAAAAGAATAACTCACCAGCATCCGCCGCTTGATCCTCATCATCCAACTGCACGCCCGCTTCCTCCGCAGCAAGCAGCCGCATCCCCTCCTTCACCGCCGCTTGCTCCTCCTTTGAGAACTGAGCAGTAACCGCACTCAAGTTGAAAGCCTCTCCGCCTTCCTTACCCGCGTTCACCCTGGCCTCCTCTAAAGCCTGGAGATACACCTTGGCCATGACCCGAGGGTAATCGTCCATCCAAGACAAGCCGCCCTCTTTCCAAGTATGGAAGTACATATCCTGAAGCATCTCATCCATCATCCCCTCATTTTCCTCAAACTCCCTCACCCGAGCCTCGGAAGCTTGCAACTTAGCGACGGCGACGTCCCTCTCTGATTGGTATCTCAAGCAGTCAGCCTGGAGTGACCTCCTCATTTCCTCCTCCTTCAACCTAAGGGACCTCCTCATCTCCTCCATCTCCTCCTTCAACTCAGCCTGAGCCATCTCCGCAGCCTCGAGTCTCCCCGACAACTCCTCTACCCGCTCGAGATCCGCATTTCGAACCTCATCCACCGTTGTAATGGCCATGTTAATCCGCTCCCTGCAGGTAACCTCCATCTTCCGTAACTCCGCCCTACTGGCCTTCTCCATGGTCTCTTTCAGACGCTGGGAGGCTTCCTCATGCTGGGAGATCTGGATGGCTTGGTCGGCAAGCTGCTTGGCCTGATCGGCAACCTTTAGCCTTAACCGAATATTAGCACTCCCAATCTCCTCCCCGGCCTTGACCAATCGAGCATGATGCTCCATTAACTTCTTAGTCTCTTCGGCCACCCGGTCAATATTAGCCTTGGCCTCGTCCCCCATAGTAACTACCCGAGTAGTAAGCAGATCAAGATCTAGGGACTTGGCCTCATCCAGCACACGTACCATGGGGTTGCGGGGAAGTAGGTGCTCGCCCGTGGTCTCATCAAATGAAATGTCCCGAAAACTTGGGTCTAAATCAGGATGACCGGCAAAAGGGTCACGAGGCACGGGGCGAGGCACATCGGGACGCCTTATATGAATGACAGTAGATCTCTTGGAAGGAGGAGGAGGGGGGCAGGGCTCCGTGCTCTCCTCCGTAGTATCACGAGGAGGCTGAGTAGGGGGAGGCAGAGTAGGAAGCTGCGAAGCAGAAGAAGACTCAAATAAGGAACGGCTCCGCTTCCTTTTCTGAATGCCCTCTTCGATGACCCCAAGAAGAGGGCGGTACTTGACTACGTCCCCAGTGCGATCAGTAGAAGGTTTCGCGGAAGCTCTCCGCGACTTAAATTGTTCAAGACGATGTCGAACATCCGACGTTTTACCCGCCTGGCCTGCCCCTGGAATAAAGAACGAGTGTTACGAACATACAATAATCCGCAATTCAAAAAATGTGCTAAGTTAAAAAGAAAGAAGAGTGAGGAGACACATCTGTTATACAAACCCGGCGGAGGAGTGGGATACTGCAATAAGTCCTGGATCTCATTCCAGGACGGAAGTGAACCGTAAAAAATTTCTAAGTCCTTATCGAAAATAGAATCGGCAGAAGACAAAAGTTCACCTTGCATCGCCGGAATCACCCTAGCTGAGGAACCCTTAGAGGATGGGTCAGTGCCAACCACAGCTTTGCCGGTTTCCTCTGCCTTCTCCGTTTCCTTCTCTGTTTCCGACTCCCCCTCTGACTCCCCGAAGGCCCGACGGAGAGCCTCATCCAGTTCGAGGTCCTGCTCAGAGGTTAGAGCAGCAACACCGCTACCACCCTGACCATCGCCATCTCCTCCACCCTCCGACCCTTCTCCAACTTCACCTCCTTCCTCCTCTTCTACACCTTCCTCCTCCGGGACATCCGGGCAAGTACTTGGAGAAGGGCCATCGGACTCCTTGAGCTTCTTGCCTCCTACGACTGGACGTTGTGCAAAGGGCTTCCTCTTGCCACCCTTCGCTGTCACCCCACCTTTAGGCTGGGCAGCCTTCTCTTCTGCCGTGTCCCTCTGTTTGACTACGGACTGATGTGGGAGGATCAAATTATACGACAAGAGCCTGGCATTCCTAATCAGATAAGCAGCCGATCTGTCTCTCCCGGAAATAGCTTCAATTTCTGCTGCCATCCGAACCAAGCGATCATCTTCCACAACCGCAAAACCACCTGTCGCTAGCAAGAAATAAAAGCGCATAAGAGAGTGAATTACAGCCAAGACAGGAATTATGAGTAGAGTTTTTACTTACATCCGGAGGTAAATCGGCGAATAGAGACGGAGTCATCCCTGACAAAGAACCATTCCTTCTTGAACATGCTATACTTCGAGTATAAATCCAAAACAGGCTTGAAGGAAACGGCTGACTCCAAGCTAATATATGGGGACCCCTTCCTGTACCCCCTCAGATTGTACAGATATCGTATTTCCCGGTTGGAGGGGGCGCGCCCATATCTCTTCTGGAAGATAGCATATAAGCATACCAGAATGGCATAAGAGTTGGGCTGAAGCTGGAATGGAGCCACCTTCAGATAAGTGACGAAGCTTAGTATCCAGGCGTTGATTGGAGGAATAGCCCCGCACATGCAATGGTACCGGCTATAAGCGAAGTACCCCTCAGGGGGATCATATGGCATGACCCCTTCCCCCGGTAACAACATAAGAGCCCTGTCTATCCCAAAGGAACGGGATATAACGTCAAGTTGCTCCTCCTTTAAGGAGCTTGGGAAGCAGTCAGGGGGAGAGTTCAAAAGTTCCTGTGGACCACATCCGTCCACTAGAGACTTCGGAATAGGTCGGTGTTGCCCGGATCCTGATTGGACTGGGGGCGAGGAAGAAGAAGGCTCTCCTGTGCCTCTAGACTTCTTTCTGTCTGATCGTGTTTCCGCTTTGCGAGACATTTTCTGCAGCACAAGAAAAACCTAATATTAGAACAAGGAAAATAGAAAAGTAAACAAACAAGTGCGTGCAAGTGTGGAATTTCATTCGCAAGCTGAAGTCTTCCAGATCACAAGTTCATTCGGTTTCCATGTTCATTCGGCTTCCAAGTTCATTCGGTTTCCAAGTTCATTCGGTTTCCAAGTTCATTCGGTTTCAACCCCATTCGGTTTTCATCTCATTCGGCTCCAAGGCAGTAGTCCCATTCGGTGAAGCAAGGACATACGTGTGTATTCGGTAATAAGTATATACCTGGTTCGGTATAAGGTTGGTTCGGCAAACACTTGATTCGGCAATGGAGTGATTCGGCTCTACTCGTTCGGTAAAGAAAAACAAGGGGGGTACGGCCTCTATATATAGGCAAACTCACAACCACCGAACCAGATGTCTCGCCCAACCGGACCAATGATACCGGACCACCAGAAGCCGGATGAGAATAGCCGGACCAACCAAGAACCGAATGGAACCCTCTATCTACCGTCCAAGACCAGGAACTGGGGGCACGCAGGGCGCTTCACTCAGATAAGTGCCGAACTCTAAGAGCTTACTAATAAAATAAAAAACATGATAACAATGGATAAGTCGTGAATCTCTCACTAACATGGATTAATCATTTACACGTGCACGCGACCACGAACGGTCCATAGGCACGCTCTGAATGGCTATTAACCCTATCGTCATGAGAATTTACACTTTGACATCCCTTTTTAAGCTCATCAGTCAAATGGATATTTGATAATTATGAAATGGCTAAGCTACTTACACATGTACGGGGTCGAGAACAACCCCTAGGCATGCTCTGAGCTAGCGATAAACCACCTTGACAAACGATCCAGGGAACCACTCTAACGTGAACCTGGCATCGATAACCCCCTCGGGGTACACTAACTCGCCTCGAACGGCGCAATTCACTTGATCACAAATATTTCGACCCCGAACGGTCGTTATTTGAAACCACACTAAAACTATAAATCTCTTTGCAGGACATCCACAAGATATAAACATCCAGCCCATGACATTACAAGACGAGTCTTCCCACCAACGAGAAACAAAGCGCGACACGTGCAAGCACGTGCCCCACTTTGGGGGGCAAATGTTGGGCGGATTTTCACCCAGAAGATCTCAAGACCAAGAAGCCGCAGTTTCACCCGGGCTCGCGAGCAACCTCTACTTTGTTATCCCGTTTTTTGGTCAAAACTGGAATATCAATGTCGAGCGCGTCTCCACCACGATCAAGCTAAGAAGAAGCAACCAGCAAGCGTATGTAAGCCCAGAGTTCCACTCAAGATCCGAATACAAAGCCCTTTCAACAATACAAGCATAAGTCCACTCGGCAAAGCAATGCAAGGAAGCATTCAGCCAGCAACCAACCCAACACACACAAGCTCATTCGGCATGGCAAGCATTGGGTTTCATTCGGCTTTCCAGTTCATTCGGCTTTCCAAACCTCTGTTCATTCGGCACTCCAAACTCAAGCCCATCCGGCATTCCCCCACTGATGAACCAGCCAAGACCGAACCAACCTTCCACTGCCGGATGAGAACCAACACCGGACCAAACTCCAACTTCTCCAAACACGGCCGGACCAAGCTCCGCCGAACCAGAATGCTACCAGGCCAGATTGCTTCAGCCCGGGCCCACCAGCATCTATATACTTCCAAGACCCCTGCCCCCTACCTCACTCTATAAATAGAGGGGCAGGGGTACAACAATGGCAGACAAGTTTGAGAGCTCAAGCAAGGAAGGAACTTTCAAACTACTTTCATACACTTGTATACAAAGCATTGTACTTGTAATCTGGAAGAAGAAAGATAATAACATATAAAGTGGACGTAGGCACATTCTGGCCGAACCACTATAAATCTGCGTGTCTTTTACATTTCAGCCCTTACTTTTCTCATATTTACATACTCATCTAAAATCATTGAAAATCACACATACTCAACTAAAATAATACGACTTGGAGGTGTTTGTCCATTTTTTGTGCAAACACAATCCATTGACGGCTGAAAGCTGTCATAGCTTAGAACTCACTGAGGCCTTCGTTTTGACTGGTTATGGATCCCGTAACTCTAGCGAGCCAGAAGTTATGGCCGTCCGAATAATCGATATCTACACGGTGCAACATCCACGGTGCAAGGTGCAACATCCGTCCGAAATGGCGAAAGAGTGTCGTACGACTTTTTGAAATGCGTGCAAGAATTTGAATGAAATGGTACCATGGTGCACCACTCTCCAGCGTTGGTAAATTGAAGACCAGCCACGGTAATCCCGTTTTACCGTAAAAATCCACGTGTCGAAAAAACGAAGGGTAAAAAACTTCCGAGACCCGATTGAGATTCGGATAGTCTTTTTTGGGCATTAAATAATCCATTGACGGCTGAAAGCTGTCCTAGCCGTAGAACTCACTGAGGCCTTCATTTTGACTGGTTATGGCTCCCGTAACTCTAAACGAGCCAAAAGTTATGGCCGTCCGAATAATCGATATCTACAGGGTGCAACATCCACGGTGCAAGGTGCAACATCCGTCCGAAATGGCGAAACAGTGTCGTACAACTTTCTGAAATGCATGCATGGATTTGAAACAAAACGATACCATGGTGCAAAACTCTCCAACGATGGTAAATCGAAGACCAGCCACGGTAACCCCGTTCTACCGTGAAAATCCACGTGTCGAAAAAACAAAGGGTAAAAAACTTCCTAGACCCGATTGAGATTCAGATAGTCTTTTTTGGGCATTAAACAATCCATTGACGGCTTAAAGCTGTCATAGCCATAGAACTCACCGAGGCCTTCGTTTTGACTGGTTATGGCCCCCGTAACTCTAAACGAGCCAGAAGTTATGGCCGTCCGAATAATCGATATCTACAGGGTGCAACATCCACGGTGCAAGGCGCAACATCCGTCCGAAATGGCGAAACAGTGTCGTACGACTTTTTGAAATGCATGCATGGTTTGAAACGGAACGGTACCATGGTGCACCACTCTCTAGCAGTGGTAAATCGAAGACCAGCCTCGGTAATCCCGTTCTACCGTAAAAATCCACGTGTCGAAAAAACGAAGGGTAAAAAACTTCCTAGACCCGACTGAGGTTCAGATAGTCTTTTTTGGGCATTAAACAATCCATTGACTGTTTGCGCCAAAATTGGTCACAAACCCCGATGAATGTGAAAGCACCAGTGTTGGAATATAAATCAACAATATCCAAACACAAATCACAGATCTCAGTAGCAAAGTAATAAATGCAAACAAGAACACACGATTTATAGTGGTTCGGCTATCTCCGGCCTACGTCCACTTCAAAGGTTTTTCCTTTTATTGATGCTCTTCGCTGATTACAATCGATTACGGCGGATTACAATGAATTATAATTCTGAAGTTCAAGCACAACGATGGTTGTTGAGTGCAAAGTAGAGCCTTGGTGGAGTCTTGATGCTTCAAAGTCTTGATCTTGCCAAAGAGAATCCGGTCCTTTTTCTGAATGACCTGGGAGTCTATTTATAGGCGTAGACTGTTGCTCTCTTGCTGAAAACTCGGGAGACCTCTTCTGGCACGTGAGGTGGGCCCATACGTACGGTCTCGGGAAGTTTAGGCCCACTTTGGCATCGGTTCGAACTCCATTCGAACCGATCAAGAATTCATCAATTCGAGGTGAAATTTGGCGTGGACATTCGTCAACGTGTATGGAAGCATCTGTGAAAATTTCATGGCATTTGGATCAGCAGGTTGGGAGATATGGTGGATTCGAATTTGAGTTTATGGGATAGCTGTTTGGTTCGAACCCATGTGTTCGAACCGATGGCTTCGAACCCTTCATAGCACGCGACTTCGTGGTGACGTGGAGCGCCTTCTTCGGTTCGATCCAAGCTTTGCGCCGAGTTGAACGAGTCGAGTCCGAGTTCTTTGCCGTGTCTACTGGGTGGCTTTGTGCACTGGGTTCGAAGGTCGTCTTCGAATCGTTGAAAGGGTGTCTGTTCGAATCGATCCAAATGCGTCACCTTGGATCGATTCGAAGTTGACTTATCATGTTGGGTTCGAAGACAGCATGGGGCGAGGCGGCTTGGATGGTTTCGAAGTAAGGCTCAGTTCATGGGTTCGAAGTCAGGTCGTGGATGGATTCGGAGTGGAGTCGAGGCCGATGGAGTCGAAGGATGATGTCGGCTGATGGATTCGAACGCCATTTCTTCGCATGGGTTCGAGCTAGTTGGTTTCGAACACGATGGGTTCGAAACTGATGGTTTCGAATATGATGGTTTCGAACATAACGGGTTCGAACCGAGCAATGTCAATTCCTCTTATCTTGAATCCATCATAACTTGAGCATACGACCTCGGATTGACCTGAAATTTGAGATGCAGACTTCTATGATCTTTCTTGTCGTGTCCTATCAATTGTGGCCCGTTCCGGACTCGGACAAAATTCATCGATATCCATGGTTATCCTGCAATGCATGGCTGATATTCATGAATAGCAATTATTGATTTCCAGTAAATTTTGGATATCTCAACTTTGCCAAAAGTTGGGATAACATTTTGCCCCCCAAAACATGCCTTTTTGTAAAAGGTATGTTTTGAACGGTCTTAAATCAAGTGCAATAAATTCATGTTTCATCCATAGCTTTGGTGTTAACAATCAAGTTTGTGGCTGTTCGAAACCAAATCAATGTTCGTTCTTCCCGTAGGAGTTGAGAATGAAGTTTCATAGTCTCTCTGGATTATTATTGGCTACTCTGAACCCTTACTAAGTCCATTCTAGACTTAGTGATTGAATAGAAAGATCCTATTGCTCTCTGGCGTTGCCTTCTATCCCCTGCACTCCGGTCCCAGTTAGGACGTATAGCGATATCATGGTCGTTCGGGACCGATCATAGCCTCTCCGGGCTCTTGCTGGATCCCATCCTGTCACTCTCCGGTGAAGGGGAAACAGCGCTTAAGTGAGTCGATCCTGTCACTCTTCGACGAAGCAACTCACTTCTTGCACTCTGGTTCAGTGTATCTGAACATTAAGCGATGTCTTGGTCGTTTGAGACCGATCATAGCCTCTCCGGGCTCTTGCTGGATCCCATCCTGTCACTCTTCGGTGAAGGGGAAACAGCGCTCAAGTGAGTTGATCCTGTCGCTCTCCGGCGAAGCAACTCACTTCTTGCACTCCGGACCCCGTCTCTCCGGGTAGGGTCATAAAGCGATCATGTTTATATTGAAATTTAATGTTCACCCTTTGACTCTCCGGTCAAAAGGTTTATTGCAAGAAGTTCTAATTTATTTATTAAAATTCAAGTTCCAGATGTTCAATCTCAAACATCAGAGAAAAACTAAAGATTGCCTCTCCGGGCGTAGCGGTTTATCTCCATCTCAGAGCATGCCTAGGGATTTCTCCGGTTCCCGTACATGTGTAAGTGGAGTGACCGTTTATTCTGAAAACAAATCTAAATAAAATTATTCGACCAAAGTCCAAATCCTGGACATGGCCCTTGCCATCTTTAATCAGTTGATGACGAGTCGTGATCCCGATCCCGGATCGTTCCTGTTAGGTGGAGGCGGTAGTCGTTCAGGTCTTGCTGCCATTGTCCGTTCTCTGACAAATTGTGGCAGTCTACCACCCCTAGCATGTTCTTCCACCTCATCCTTTAGGTGGCGGCATTCATCTGTAGTGTGCCCATCCAGCTCATGGAATAGGCAGTATTTTCCAGTCCTGCGCTCCCGCTCGGTGGGATCCCTTATAGGTGGCTTTCGATAGGGGAGTTGCCCCCTAGTTTCAGTATAGATTCTTTCTAGGCCTGCAGTCAGATCGGTGTACTCCCTGAATCTTGGTTCTCGGAATTTCTTCCGTTTATCAGGACCATCGTGTCTGTCATCCTGTTTCCTCTTTCCCTTGTCCGCTCCGGACTGTTCTCTAGAGTCCCTACGCTTTGCGTGGCATTTATTTCATGACTCTCGACTCGTGATTCTTCTAATCGAATGAACTTTTCAGCTTTATGGAAGAATTCTCCAAGATCTTGCGGTGGATCTTTAGTTAGAGAATCTTTAAACTTGGTGCCTTCCGCGACTCCTGCCACCGCCGCCATTAAAATCATTGATGGATCCGGGCGATCCACAGAAGTCACTGTCACGTTGAATCTGAGTAGAAAATCTTTTATGGACTCTCCGGTCCTTTGCTTGATTGTTGCTAAAGTCATCACACTCTTGGGTCGCGTCACGTGGACCCTGAACTGTCTCATGAAGCAATCAACGAGCTCGCTCCATGTTCCGATTGATCCAGTCTCCAGTTGCCTGAGCCATAGTGAAGCTAAATCTGTCAAATATAGAGGGAAGCATCGTGCCATCACTTCCTCGGATGCCCCCAGCACTTCCATGTGCCTGATATATCTTGTGATGTGCATGGTCGGGTCTGACCTTCCGTCATAGGCATCTAGCGCTGGTAATTTTAACTTTGGAGGGTTCCTTGCGTTTCGGATGTTTGGAGTGAATGGACTCCGACTAACTTCTTCTAGGCCTCCGCTAGGCAATCCTCCTCTCATGATTCATCGCATTAGGCCTATCATTCTCTCATCTCCATCTAGGGGTTGGCCCCTTGTCAGATTCCTGTCCTGCCCCCCCGAGCCTTGAAGGGAATTCTGGTACGTATTCTTCGGGTGGCTCGTTAACATATGCATTGGCTCCAGCTTGTTGAGCTCCGTCTGTTGGTCTCCCAGTATCGGACCCTGAGGGTCTGCCCCCAAGGCCTTGTTGACCACCTTCAGCTCCTGTATTCTGGTCTTGAACCTGACCTTCATTTGCTTCTGCAATCCTGATTCCTTGTCCCGTACTCGTAGCTGTTGTAGTTGGTCCAAGGTTTTGCATGTTTGCTGTCCTCATTTGCTCGAGGAAATTTTGCAGCATCTCCTGTTGACTCTTCATTATGCTTTCGCGCAATGAATTAGCCATAGCCTCCATCTCGTCTATGGTGATGTAGACGGAAGCTTGTCCTTCTCCTGATCCTGAGGATGCCTCTTGGCTTCCTCCCTGTTGGCTTCTATCAATTCTTTGTCTCGTTTGTCGAGTCATTGTTTCCGGATTGGAGTTTCTTCAAACTTTTGAATCTGAATTCCGAATCTAATGTAGCGGGTGCTAGTTCTTCTCAGTGAAAGCACCAAAGTGTTTGCGCTAAAATTGGTCACAAACCCCGATGAATGTGAAAGCACCAGTGTTGGAATATAAATCAACAATATCCAAACACAAATCACAGATCTCAGTAGCAAAGTAATAAATGCAAACAAGAACACACGATTTATAGTGGTTCGACTATCTCCGGCCTACGTCCACTTCAAAGGTTTTTCCTTTTATTGATGCTCTTCGCTGATTACAATCGATTACGGCGGATTACAATGAATTATAATTCTGAAGTTCAAGCACAACGGTGGTTGTTGAGTGCAAAGTAGAGCCTTGGTGGAGTCTTGATGCTTCAAAGTCTTGATCTTGCCAAAGAGAATCCGGTCCTTTTTCTGAATGACCTGAGAGTCTATTTATAGGCGTAGACTGTTGCTCTCTTGCTGAAAACTCGGGAGACCTCTTCTGGCACGTGAGGGGGGCCCATACGTACGGTCTCGGGAAGTTTGGGCCCACTTTGGCATCGGTTCGAACTCCATTCGAACCGATCAAGAATTCATCCAATCGAGGTGAAATTTGGCGTGGACATTCGTCAACGTGTATGGAAGCATCTGTGAAAATTTCATGGCATTTGGATCAGTAGGTTGGGAGATATGGTGGATTCGAATTTGAGTTTATGGGATAGCTGTTTGGTTCGAACCCATGTGTTCGAACCGATGGCTTCGAACCCTTCATAGCACGCGACTTCGTGGTGACGTGGAGCACCTTCTTCGGTTCGATCCAAGCTTTGCGCCGAGTTGAACGAGTCGAGTCCGAGTTCTTTGCCGTGTCTACTGGGTGGCTTCGTGCACTGGGTTCGAAGGTCGTCTTCGAATCGTTGAAAGGGTGTCCGTTCGAATCGATCCAAATGCGTCACCTTGGATCGATTCGAAGTTGACTTATCATGTTGGGTTCGAAGACAGCATGGGGCGAGGCGGCTTGGATGGTTTCGAAGTAAGGCTCAGTTGATGGGTTCGAAGTCAGGTCGTGGATGGATTCGGAGTGGAGTCGAGGCCGATGGAGTCGAAGGATGATGTCGGCTGATGGATTCGAACGCCATTTCTTCGCATGGGTTCGAGCTAGTTGGTTTCGAACACGATGGGTTTGAAACTGATGGTTTCGAATATGATGGTTTCGAACATAATGGGTTCGAACCGAGGAATGTCAATTCCTCTTATCTTGAATCCATCATAACTTGAGCATACGACCTCGGATTGACCTGAACTTTGAGATGCAGACTTCTATGATCTTTCTTGTCGTGTCCTACCAATTGTGGCCCGCTCCGGACTCGGACAAAATTCATCGATATCCATGGTTATCCTGCAATGCATGGCTGATATTCATGAATAGCAATTATTGATTTCCAGTAAATTTTGGATATCTCAACTTTGCCAAAAGTTGGGATAACATTGACGGCTGAAAACTGTCATAGCCGTAGAACTCATTGAGGCCTTTGTTTTGACTGGTTATGGCTCCCGTAACTCTAAACGAGCCAGAAGTTATGGCCGTCCGAATAATCGATATCTACAGGGTGCAACGTCCACGGTGCAAGGTGCAACATCCGTCCGAAATGGCGTAACAGTGTCGTATGACTTTTTGAAATGCGTGCATGGATTTGAAACAAAACGGTACCCTGGTGCACCACTCTCCAGCGATGGTAAATCGAAGACCAGCCACGGTAATCCCGTTTTACCATAAAAATCCATGTGTCGAAAAAACGAAGGGTAAAAAACTTCCAAGACCCGATTGAGATTCGGAAGGGCATTTAACAATCCATTGACGGCTGAAAGCTGTCATAGCTGTAGAAATCACTGAGGCCTTCGTTTTGACTGGTTATGGCTCCCGTAACTCTAAACGAGCCAGAAGTTATAGCCGTCCGAATAATCGATATCTACAGGGTGCAACATCCACGGTGCAAGGTGCAACATCCGTCCGAAATGGCAAAACAGTGTCGTACGACTTTTTGAAATGTGTGCAAGGATTTGAAACGAAACGATACAATGGTGCACCACTCTCCAGCGTTGGTAAATGGAAGACCAACCACGGTAATCCCGTTCTACCGTAAAAATCCACGTGTCGAAAAAACGAAGGGTAAAAAACTTCCGAGACCCGATTGAGATTCGGATAGTCTTTTTTGGGGATTAAACAATCCATTGACGGCTGAAATCTGTCATAGCCGTAGAACTCACTGAGGCCTTCGTTTTGACTGGTTATGGCTCCCGTAACTCTAAACGAGCCAGAAGTTATGGCCGTCCGAATAATCGATGCCTACAGGGTGCAACATCCACGGTGCAAGGTGCAACATCCATCCGAAATGGCGAAACAGTGTCGTACGACTTTCTGAAATGCGTGCATCGATTTGAAACAAAACGATACCATGGTGCACAACTCTCCAGCGATGGTAAATCGAAGACCAGCCACTGTAATCTCGTTCTACCGTAAAAATCCACGTGTCGAAAAAACGAAGGGTAAAAAACTTCGTAGACCCGATTGAGATTCGGATAGTCTTTTTTGGGCATTAAACAATACATTGACGGCTTAAAGCTGTCATAGCCGTAGAACTCACTGAGGCCTTCGTTTTGACTGGTTACGTCTCCCGTAACTCTAACGAGCCAGAAGTTATGGCCGTCCGAATAATCGATATCTACGGGGTGCAACATCCACGGTGCAAGGCGCAACATCCGTCCGAAATGGCGAAACAGTGTCGTACGACTTTTTAAAATGCATACATGGTTTGAAACGGAACGGTACCATAGTGCACCACTCTCTAGCAATGGTAAATCGAAGGCCATCCACGGTAATCCCGTTCTACCGTAAAAATCCACATGTCGAAAAAACGAAGGGTAAAAAACTTCCTAGACCCGATTGAGATTCGGATAGTTTTTTTTGGGCATTTAACAATCCATTGACGGCTGAAAGCTATCATAGCCGTAGAACTCACTGAGGCCTTCGTTTTGACTGGATATGGATCCCGTAAATCTAAACGAGCCAAAAGTTATGGCCGTCCGAATAATCGATATATACAGGGTGCAACATCCACGGTGCAAGGTGCAACATCCGTCCGAAATGGCGAAACAGTGTCGTACGACTTTTTGAAATGCGTGCAAGGATTTGAAACGAAACAGTACCATGGTGCACCACTCTCCAGCGTTGGTAAATTGAAGACCAGCACGGTAATCCCGTTCTACCGTAAAAATCCACGTGTCGAAAAAACGAAGGGTAAAAAACTTCCGAGACCCGATTGAGATTCAGATAGTCTTTTTTGGGCATTTAACAATCCACTGACGGCTGAAAGCAGTCATAGTTTTAGAACTCACTGAGGCCTTCGTTTTGACTGGTTATGGATCCCGTAACTCTAAACGAGCCAGAAGTTATGGCCGTCCGAATAATCGTTATCTACAGGGTGCAACATCCACGGTGCAAGGTGCAACATCCGTCCGAAATGGCGAAACAGTGTCGTACGACTTTTTGAAATGCGTGCAAGGATTTGAATGAAATGGTACCATGGTGCACCACTCTCCAGCGTTGGTAAATTGAAGACCAGCCACGGTAATCCCGTTTTACCGTAAAAATCCACGTGTCGAAAAAACGAAGGGTAAAAAACTTCCAAGACCCGATTGAGATTCGGATAGTCTTTTTTGGGCATTAATCAATCCATTGACGGCGAAAGCTATCATAGCCGTAGAACTCACTGAGGCCTTCGTTTTGACTGGTTATGGCTCCCGTAACTCTAAACGAGCCAGAAGTTATGGCTGTCCGAATAATCGACATCTGCAGGGTGCAACATCCACGGTGCAAGGTGCAACATCCGTTCGAAATGGCGAAAGAGTGTCGTATGACTTTCTGAAATGCATGCATGGATTTGAAACAAAACAATACCATGGTGCACAACTCTCCAACGATGGTAAATCGAAGATCAGCCACGGTAATCCCGTTCTACTGTAAAAATCCACGTGTCGAAAAAACGAAGGGTAAAAAACTTCCTAGACCCGACGGAGATTCGGATAGTCTTTTTTGGGCATTAAACAATCCATTGATGGCTTAAAGCTGTCACAGCCGTAGAACTCACTGAGGCCTTCTTTTTGACTGGTTATGGCTCCCATAACTCTAAACGAGCCAGAAGTTATGGCCGTCTGAATAATCGATATCTACAGGGTGCAACATCCACGGTGCAAGGCGCAACATCAGTCCGAAATGGAGAAACAGTGTCGTACGACTTTTTGAAATGCATGCATGGTTTGAAACGGAACGGTACCATGGTGCACCACTCTCCAGCAATGGTAAATCGAAGACTAGCCACGGTAAACCCGTTCTACCGTAAAAATCCACGTGTCGAAAAAACGAAGGGTAAAAAACTTCCTAGACCCGATTGAGATTCAGATAGTCTTTTTTGGGCATTAAACAATCCATTGACGGCTGAAAACTGTCATAGCCGTAGAACTCACTAAGGCCTTTGTTTTGACTGGTTATGGCTCCCGTAACTCTAAACGAGCCAGAAGTTATGGCCGTCCGAATAATCGATATCTACAGGGTGCAACATCCACGGTGCAAGGTGCAACATCCGTCCGAAATGGCGTAACAGTGTCGTACAACTTTTTGAAATGCGTGCTTGGATTTGAAACAAAACGGTACCCTGGTGCACCACTCTCCAGTGATGGTAAATCGAAGACCAGCCACGGTAATCTCGTTCTACCGTAAAAATCCACGTATCGAAAAAACGAAGGGTAAAAAACTTCCGAGACCCGATTGAGATTCGGATAGTCTTTTTTGGGTATTTAACAATCCATTGACGGCTGAAAGCTATCATAGCCGTAGAACTCACTGAGGCCTTCGTTTTGACTGGATATGGATCCCGTAACTCTAAACGAGCCAGAAGTTATGGCCGTCCGAATAATCTATATCTACAGGGTGCAACATCCACGGTGCAAGGTGCAACATCCGTCCGAAATGGCAAAACAGTGTCGTACTACGTTTTGAAATGCGTGCAAGGATTTGAAACGAAACGGTACCATGGTGCACCACTCTCCAGCGTTGGTAAATTGAAGACCAGCCACGGTAATCCCGTTCTACCGTAAAAATCCACGTGTCGAAAAAACGAAGGGTAAAAAACTTCCGAGACCCGATTGAGATTCAGATAGTCTTTTTTGGGCATTTAACAATCCATTGACGGCTGAAAGCCGTCATAGCCTTAGAACTCACTGAGTCCTTCGTTTTGACTTGTTATGGATCCCGTAACTCTAAACGAGCCAGAAGTTATGGCCGTCCGAATAATCGATATCTACAGGGTGCAACATCCACGGTGCAAGGTGCAACATCCGTCCGAAATGGCGAAACAGTGTCGTACGACTTTTTGAAATGCGTGCAAGGATTTGAAATGAAACGGTACCATGGTGCACCACTCTCCAGCGTTGGTAAATTGAAGACCAGCCACGGTAATCCCGTTCTACCGTAAAAATCCACGTGTCGAAAAAACGAAGGGTAAAAAAACTTTCGAGACCCGATTGAGATTCAGATAGTCTTTTTTGGGCATTAAACAATCCATTGATGGCTGAAAGCTGTCATAGCCGTAGAAATCACTGAGGCTTTCGTTTTGACTGGTTATGGCACCCGTAACTCTAAACGAGCCAGAAGTTATGGCCGTCCGAATAATCGATATCTACAGGGTGCAACATCCACGGTGCAAGGTGCAACATCCGTCCGAAATGGCGAAACAGTGTCGTACGACTTTCTAAAATGCGTGCATGGATTTGAAACAAAACGATACCATGGTGCACAACTCTCCAGCGATGGTAAATTAAAGACCAGCCACGGTAATCCCGTTCTACCGTAAAAATCCACGTGTCGAAAAAACGAAGGGTAAAAAACTTCCTAGACCCGACTGAGATTCGGATAGCCTTTTTTGGGTATTAAACAATCCATTGACGGCTTAAAGCTGTCATAGCCGTAGAACTCACCGAGGTCTTCGTTTTGACTGGTTTTTGCTCCCGTAACTCTAAATGAGGCAGAAGTTATGGCCGCCCGAATAATCGATATCTATAGGGTGCAACATCCAAGGTGCAAGGCGCAACATCAGTCCGAAATGGCGAAACAGTGTCGTACGACTTTTTGAAATGCATGCATGGTTTGAAATGGAACGGTACCATGGTGCACCACTCTCCAGCAATGGTTAATCGAAGACCAACCACTGTAATCCCGTTCTACCGTAAAAATCCACGTGTCGAAAAAACGAAGTGTAAAAAACTTCCTAGACCCGATTGAGATTCAGATAGTCTTTTTGGGCATTAAACAATCCATTGACGGCTGAAAACTGCCATAGCAATAGTACTCACAGAGGCCTTTGTTTTGACTTGTTATGGCTCCCGTAACTCTAAACGAGCCAGAAGTTATGGCCGTCCGAATAATCGATATCTACAGGGTGCAACATCCACGGTGCAAGGTGCAACATCCGTCCGAAATGGCGTAACAGTGTCGTACGACATTTTGAAATGCGTGCATGGATTTGAAACAAAACAGTACCCTGGTGCTCCACTCTCCAGCGATGGTAAATCGAAGACCAGCCACGGTAATCCCATTTTACCATAAAAATCCACGTGTCGAAAAAACGAAGGGTAAAAAACTTCCGACACCCGATTGAGATTCGATAGTCTTTTTTGGGCAATTAACAATCCATTGACGGCTGAAAGCGGTCATAGCCGTAGAACTCACTGAGGCCTTCGTTTTGACTGGTTATGGCTCCCGTAACTTTAAACGAGCCAGAAGTTATGGCCGTCCGAATAATCGATATCTACAGGGTGCAACATCCACGGTGCAAGGTGCAACATCCGTCCGAAATGGCAAAACAGTGTCGTACGACGTTTTGAAATGTGTGCAAGGATTGAAAAGAAACGGTACCATGGTGCACCACTCTCTAGCGTTGGTAAATTGAAGACCAGCCACGGTAATCCCGTTCTACCGTAAAAATCCACGTGTCGAAAAAACGAAGGGTAAAAAACCTCCGAGACCCGATTGAGATTCGGATAGTCTTTTTTGGGCACTTAACAATCCATTGATGGCTGAAAGTTGTCATAGCCTTAGAAGTCACTGAGGCCTTCGTTTTGATTGGTTATGGATCCCGTAAATCTAAACGAGGCAGAAATTATGGCCGTCCGAATAATCGACATCTACAGGGTGCAACATCCACGGTGCAAGGTGCAACATCCGTCCGAAATGGTGAAACAGTGTCGTATGACTTTTTGAAATGCGTGCAAGGATTTGAATGAAATGGTACCATGGTGCACAACTCTCCAGCGATGGTAAATCGAAGACCAGCCACGGTAATCCCGTTCTACCGTGAAAATCCACGTGTCGAAAAAACGAAGGGTAAAAAACTTCCTCGACCCGACTGAGATTCGGATAGTCTTTTTTGGGCATTAAACAATCCATTGACGGCTTAAAGCTGTCATAGCCGTAGAACTCACTGAGGCCTTCGTTTTGACTGGTTATGGCTCCCGTAACTCTAAACGAGCCAGAAGTTATGGCCGTCCGAATAATCGATATCTACAGGGTGCAACATCCACGGTGCAGGCGCAACATCCGTCCGAAATGGCGAAACAGTGTCGTACGGCTTTTTGAAATGCATGCATGGTTTGAAACGAAACGGTACCATGGTGCACCACTCTCCAGCAATGGTAAATCGAAGACCAGCCACGGTAATCCCGTTCTACCGTAAAAATCCACGTGTCAAAAAAACAAAGGGTAAAAAACTTCTTAGACCCGATTGAGATTCAGATAGTCTTTTTTGGGCATTAAACAATCCATTGACAGCTGAAAACTGTCATAGCCGTAGAACTCACCGAGGCCTTTGTTTTGACTGGTTATGGCTCCTGTAACTCTAAACGAGCCAGAAGTTATGGCCGTCCGAATAATCGATATCTACAGGGTGCAACATCCACGGTGCAAGGCGCAACATCCGTCCGAAATGGCATAACAGTGTCGTATGACTTTTTGAAATACGTGCATGGATTTGAAACAAAACAGTACCCTGGTGCACCACTCTCCAGCGATGGTAAATCGAAGACCAGCCACGGTAATCCCGTTTTACCATAAAAATCCACGTGTCGATAAAATGAAGGGTAAAAAACTTCCGAGACCCAATTGAGATTCCGATAGTCTTTTTTGGGCATTTAACAATCCATTGACGGCTGAAAGCTGTCATAGCCGTAGAACTCACAGAGGCCTTCATTTTGACTGGTTATGGCTCCCGTAACTCTAAACGAGCCAGAAGTTATGGCCGTCCGAATAATCGATATCTACAGGGTGCAACATCCACGGTGCAAGGTGCAACATCCATCCGAAATGGCGAAACAGTATCGTACGAATTTTTGAAATGCGTGCAAGGATTTGAATGAAATGGTACCATGGTGCACAACTCTCCAGCGATGGTAAATCGAAGACCAGCCACGGTAATCCCGTTCTACCGTGAAAATCCACGTGTCGAAAAAACGAAGGGTAAAAAACTTCCTAGACCCGACTGAGATTCGGATAGTCTTTTTTGGGCATTAAACAATCCATTGACGGCTTAAAGCTGTCATAGCCGTAGAACTCACTGAGGCCTTCGTTTTGACTGGTTATGGCTCCCGTAACTCTAAACGAGCCAGAAGTTATGGCCGTCCGAATAATCGATATCTACACGGTGCGACATCCACGGTGCAGGCGCAACATCCGTCCGAAATGGCGAAACAGTGTCGTACGACTTTTTGAATTGCATGCATGGTTTGAAACGAAACTGTACCATGGTGCACCACTCTCCAGCAATGGTAAATCAAAGACCAGCCACGGTAATCCCGCTCTACCGTAAAAATCCACGTGTCGAAAAAACAAAGGGTAAAAAACTTCCTAGACCCGATTGAGATTCAGATAGTCTTTTTTGGGGATTAAACAATCCATTGACGGCTGAAAACTGTCATAGCCGTAGAACTCACTGAGGCCTTTGTTTTGACTGGTTATGGCTCCCGTAACTCTAAACGAGCCAGAAGTTATGGCCGTCCGAATAATCGATATCTACAGGGTGCAACATCCACGGTGCAAGGTGCAACATCCGTCCGAAATGGCATAACAGTGTCGTATGACTTTTTGAAATACGTGCATGGATTTGAAACAAAAACGTACCCTGGTGCACCACTCTCCAGCGATGGTAAATCGAAGACCAGCCACGGTAATCCCGTTTTACCATAAAAATCCACGTGTCGAAAAAATGAAGGGTAAAAAATTTCCGAGACCCAATTGAGATTCGGATAGTCTTTTTTGGGCATTTAACAATCCATTGACGGCTGAAAGCTGTCATAGCCGTAGAACTCACAGAGGCCTTCATTTTGACTGGTTATGGCTCCCGTAACTCTAAACGAGCCAGAAGTTATGGCCGTCCGAATAATCGATATCTACAGGGTGCAACATCCACGGTGCAAGGTGCAACATCCATCCGAAATGGCGAAACAGTATCGTACGAATTTTTGAAATGCGTGCAAGGATTTGAATGAAATGGTACCATGGTGCACAACTCTCCAGCGATGGTAAATCGAAGACCAGCCGCGGTAATCCCGTTCTACCGTGAAAATCCACGTGTCGAAAAAACGAAGGGTAAAAAACTTCCTAGACCCGACTGAGATTCGGATAGTCTTTTTTGGGCATTGAACAATCCATTGACGGCTTAAAGCTGTCATAGCCGTAGAACTCACTGAGGCCTTCGTTTTGACTGGTTATGGCTCCCGTAACTCTAAACGAGCCAGAAGTTATGGCCGTCCGAATAATCGATATCTACACGGTGCAACATCCACGGTGCAGGCGCAACATCCGTCCGAAATGGCGAAACAGTGTCGTACGACTTTTTGAATTGCATGCATGGTTTGAAACGAAACTGTACCATGGTGCACCACTCTCCAGCAATGGTAAATCAAAGACCAGCCACGGTAATCCCGTTCTACCGTAAAAATCCACGTGTCGAAAAAACAAAGGGTAAAAAACTTCCTAGACCCGATTGAGATTCAGATAGTCTTTTTTGGGGATTAAACAATCCATTGACGGCTGAAAACTGTCATAGCCGTAGAACTCACTGAGGCCTTTGTTTTGACTGGTTATGGCTCCCGTAACTCTAAACGAGCCAGAAGTTATGGCCGTCCGAATAATCGATATCTACAGGGTGCAACATCCACGGTGCAAGGTGCAACATCCGTCCGAAATGGCATAACAGTGTCGTATGACTTTTTGAAATACGTGCATGGATTTGAAACAAAACAGTACCCTGGTGCACCACTCTCCAGCGATGGTAAATCGAAGACCAGCCACGGTAATCCCGTTTTACCATAAAAATCCACGTGTCGAAAAAATGAAGGGTAAAAAACTTCCGAGACCCAATTGAGATTCGGATAGTCTTTTTTGGGCATTTAACAATCCATTGACGGCTGAAAGCTGTCATAGCCGTAGAACTCACTGAGGCCTTCGTTTTGACTGGTTATGGCTCCCGTAACTCTAAACGAGCCAGAAGTTATGGCCGTCCGAATAATCGATATCTACAGGGTGCAACATCCACGGTGCAAGGTGCAACATCCGTCCGAAATGGCGAAACAGTGTCGTACGACTTTTTGAAATGCGTGCATGGATTTGAAACGAAACGGTACCATGGTGCACCACTCTCCAGCGTTGGTAAATCGAAGACCAGCCACGGTAATCCCGTTCTACCGTAAAAATCCACGTGTCGAAAAAACGAAGGTTAAAAAACTTCCGAGACCCGATTGAGATTCGGATAGTCTTTTTTGGGCATTAAACAATCCATTGACGGCTGAAAGCTGTCATAGCCGTAGAACTCACTGAGGCCTTCGTTTTGACTGGTTATGGCTCCCGTAACTCTAAACGAGCCAGAAGTTATGGCCGTCCGAATAATCGATATCTACAGGGTGCAACATCCACGGTGCAAGGTGCAACATCCGTCCGAAATGGCGAAACAGTGTCGTACGACTTTCTGAAATGCGTGCATGGATTTGAAACAAAACGATACCATGGTGCATAACTCTCCAGCGATGGTAAAACGAAGACCAGCCACGGTAATCCCGTTCTACCGTGAAATCCACGTGTCGAAAAAACGAAGGGTAAAAAACTTCCTAGACCCGATTGAGATTCGGATAGTCTTTTTTGGGCATTAAACAATCCATTGACGGCTTAAAGCTATCATAGCCGTAGAAATCACTGAGGCCTTCGTTTTGACTGGTTATGGCTCCCGTAACTCTAAACGAGCCAGAAGTTATGGCCGTCCGAATAATCGATATCTACAGGGTGCAACATCCACGGTGCAAGGTGCAACATCCGTCCGAAATGGCGAAACAGTGTCGTACGACTTTCTGAAATGCGTGCATGGATTTGAAACAAAACGATACCATGGTGCACCACTCTCTAGCGTTGGTAAATTGAAGACCAGCCACGGTAATCCCGTTCTACCGTAAAAATCCACGTGTCGAAAAAACGAAGGGTAAAAAACCTCCGAGACCCGATTGAGATTCGGATAGTCTTTTTTGGGCACTTAACAATCCATTGATAGCTGAAAGTTGTCATAGCCTTAGAAGTCACTGAGGCCTTCGTTTTGATTGGTTATGGATCCCGTAAATCTAAACGAGGCAGAAATTATGGCCGTCCGAATAATCGACATCTACAGGGTGCAACATCCACGGTGCAAGGTGCAACATCCGTCCGAAATGGTGAAACAGTGTCGTATGACTTTTTGAAATGCGTGCAAGGATTTGAATGAAATGGTACCATGGTGCACAACTCTCCAGCGATGGTAAATCGAAGACCAGCCACGGTAATCCCGTTCTACCGTGAAAATCCACGTGTCGAAAAAACGAAGGGTAAAAAACTTCCTAGACCCGACTGAGATTCGGATAGTCTTTTTTGGGCATTAAACAATCCATTGACGGCTTAAAGCTGTCATAGCCGTAGAACTCACTGAGGCCTTCGTTTTGACTGGTTATGGCTCCCGTAACTCTAAACGAGCCAGAAGTTATGGCCGTCCGAATAATCGATATCTACAGGGTGCAACATCCACGGTGCAGGCGCAACATCCGTCCGAAATGGCGAAACAGTGTCGTACGACTTTTTGAAATGCATGCATGGTTTGAAACGAAACGGTACCATGGTGCACCACTCTCCAGCAATGGTAAATCGAAGACCAGCCACGGTAATCCCGTTCTACCGTAAAAATCCACGTGTCAAAAAAACAAAGGGTAAAAAACTTCTTAGACCCGATTGAGATTCAGATAGTCTTTTTTGGGCATTAAACAATCCATTGACAGCTGAAAACTGTCATAGCCGTAGAACTCACCGAGGCCTTTGTTTTGACTGGTTATGGCTCCCGTAACTCTAAACGAGCCAGAAGTTATGGCCGTCCGAATAATCGATATCTACAGGGTGCAACATCCACGGTGCAAGGCGCAACATCCGTCCGAAATGGCGAAACAGTGTCGTACGACTTTTTGAAATGCATGCATGGTTTGAAACGAAACGGTACCATGGTGCACCACTCTCCAGCAATGGTAAATCGAAGACCAGCCACGGTAATCCCGTTCTACCGTAAAAATCCACGTGTCGAAAAAACGATGGTTAAAAAACTTCCGAGACCCGATTGAGATTCGGATAGTCTTTTTTGGGCATTAAACAATCCATTGACGGCTGAAAGCTGTCATAGCCGTAGAACTCACTGAGGCCTTCGTTTTGACTGGTTATGGCTCCCGTAACTCTAAACGAGCCAGAAGTTATGGCCGTCCGAATAATCGATATCTACAGGGTGCAACATCCACGGTGCAAGGTGCAACATCCGTCCGAAATGGCGAAACAGTGTCGTACGACTTTCTGAAATGCGTGCATGGATTTGAAACAAAACGATACCATGGTGCACCACTCTCTAGCGTTGGTAAATTGAAGACCAGCCACGGTAATCCCGTTCTACCGTAAAAATCCACGTGTCGAAAAAACGAAGGGTAAAAAACCTCCGAGACCCGATTGAGATTCGGATAGTCTTTTTTGGGCACTTAACAATCCATTGATAGCTGAAAGTTGTCATAGCCTTAGAAGTCACTGAGGCCTTCGTTTTGATTGGTTATGGATCCCGTAAATCTAAACGAGGCAGAAATTATGGCCGTCCGAATAATCGACATCTACAGGGTGCAACATCCACGGTGCAAGGTGCAACATCCGTCCGAAATGGTGAAACAGTGTCGTATGACTTTTTGAAATGCGTGCAAGGATTTGAATGAAATGGTACCATGGTGCACAACTCTCCAGCGATGGTAAATCGAAGACCAGCCACGGTAATCCCGTTCTACCGTGAAAATCCACGTGTCGAAAAAACGAAGGGTAAAAAACTTCCTAGACCCGACTGAGATTCGGATAGTCTTTTTTGGGCATTAAACAATCCATTGACGGCTTAAAGCTGTCATAGCCGTAGAACTCACTGAGGCCTTCGTTTTGACTGGTTATGGCTCCCGTAACTCTAAACGAGCCAGAAGTTATGGCCGTCCGAATAATCGATATCTACAGGGTGCAACATCCACGGTGCAGGCGCAACATCCGTCCGAAATGGCGAAACAGTGTCGTACGACTTTTTGAAATGCATGCATGGTTTGAAACGAAACGGTACCATGGTGCACCACTCTCCAGCAATGGTAAATCGAAGACCAGCCACGGTAATCCCGTTCTACCGTAAAAATCCACGTGTCAAAAAAACAAAGGGTAAAAAACTTCTTAGACCCGATTGAGATTCAGATAGTCTTTTTTGGGCATTAAACAATCCATTGACAGCTGAAAACTGTCATAGCCGTAGAACTCACCGAGGCCTTTGTTTTGACTGGTTATGGCTCCCGTAACTCTAAACGAGCCAGAAGTTATGGCCGTCCGAATAATCGATATCTACAGGGTGCAACATCCACGGTGCAAGGCGCAACATCCGTCCGAAATGGCATAACAGTGTCGTATGACTTTTTGAAATACGTGCATGGATTTGAAACAAAACAGTACCCTGGTGCACCACTCTCCAGCGATGGTAAATCGAAGACCAGCTACGGTAATCCCGTTTTACCATAAAAATCCACGTGTCGAAAAAATGAAGGGTAAAAAACTTCCGAGACCCAATTGAGATTCCGATAGTCTTTTTTGGGCATTTAACAATCCATTGACGGCTGAAAGCTGTCATAGCCGTAGAACTCACAGAGGCCTTCATTTTGACTGGTTATGGCTCCCGTAACTCTAAACGAGCCAGAAGTTATGGCCGTCCGAATAATCGATATCTACAGGGTGCAACATCCACGGTGCAAGGTGCAACATCCATCCGAAATGGCGAAACAGTATCGTACGAATTTTTGAAATGCGTGCAAGGATTTGAATGAAATGGTACCATGGTGCACAACTCTCCAGCGATGGTAAATCGAAGACCAGCCACGGTAATCCCGTTCTACCGTGAAAATCCACGTGTCGAAAAAACGAAGGGTAAAAAACTTCCTAGACCCGACTGAGATTCGGATAGTCTTTTTTGGGCATTAAACAATCCATTGACGGCTTAAAGCTGTCATAGCCGTAGAACTCACTGAGGCCTTCGTTTTGACTGGTTATGGCTCCCGTAACTCTAAACGAGCCAGAAGTTATGGCCGTCCGAATAATCGATATCTACACGGTGCAACATCCACGGTGCAGGCGCAACATCCGTCCGAAATGGCGAAACAGTGTCGTACGACTTTTTGAATTGCATGCATGGTTTGAAACGAAACTGTACCATGGTGCACCACTCTCCAGCAATGGTAAATCAAAGACCAGCCACGGTAATCCCGCTCTATCGTAAAAATCCACGTGTCGAAAAAACAAAGGGTAAAAAACTTCCTAGACCCGATTGAGATTCAGATAGTCTTTTTTGGGGATTAAACAATCCATTGACGGCTGAAAACTGTCATAGCCGTAGAACTCACTGAGGCCTTTGTTTTGACTGGTTATGGCTCCCGTAACTCTAAACGAGCCAGAAGTTATGGCCGTCCGAATAATCGATATCTACAGGGTGCAACATCCACGGTGCAAGGTGCAACATCCGTCCGAAATGGCATAACAGTGTCGTATGACTTTTTGAAATACGTGCATGGATTTGAAACAAAACAGTACCCTGGTGCACCACTCTCCAGCGATGGTAAATCGAAGACCAGCCACGGTAATCCCGTTTTACCATAAAAATCCACGTGTCGAAAAAATGAAGGGTAAAAAACTTCCGAGACCCAATTGAGATTCGGATAGTCTTTTTTGGGCATTTAACAATCCATTGACGGCTGAAAGCTGTCATAGCCGTAGAACTCACAGAGGCCTTCATTTTGACTGGTTATGGCTCCCATAACTCTAAACGAGCCAGAAGTTATGGCCGTCCGAATAATCGATATCTACAGGGTGCAACATCCACGGTGCAAGGTGCAACATCCATCCGAAATGGCGAAACAGTATCGTACGAATTTTTGAAATGCGTGCAAGGATTTGAATGAAATGGTACCATGGTGCACAACTCTCCAGCGATGGTAAATCGAAGACCAGCCACGGTAATCCCGTTCTACCGTGAAAATCCACGTGTCGAAAAAACGAAGGGTAAAAAACTTCCTAGACCCGACTGAGATTCGGATAGTCTTTTTTGGGCATTGAACAATCCATTGACGGCTTAAAGCTGTCATAGCCGTAGAACTCACTGAGGCCTTCGTTTTGACTGGTTATGGCTCCCGTAACTCTAAACGAGCCAGAAGTTATGGCCGTCCGAATAATCGATATCTACACGGTGCAACATCCACGGTGCAGGCGCAACATCCGTCCGAAATGGCGAAACAGTGTCGTACGACTTTTTGAATTGCATGCATGGTTTGAAACGAAACTGTACCATGGTGCACCACTCTCCAGCAATGGTAAATCAAAGACCAGCCACGGTAATCCCGTTTTACCGTAAAAATCCACGTGTCGAAAAAACAAAGGGTAAAAAACTTCCTAGACCCGATTGAGATTCAGAAAGTCTTTTTTGGGGATTAAACAATCCATTGACGGCTGAAAACTGTCATAGCCGTAGAACTCACTGAGGCCTTTGTTTTGACTGGTTATGGCTCCCGTAACTCTAAACGAGCCAGAAGTTATGGCCGTCCGAATAATCGATATCTACAGGGTGCAACATCCACGGTGCAAGGTGCAACATCCGTCCGAAATGGCATAACAGTGTCGTATGACTTTTTGAAATACGTGCATGGATTTGAAACAAAACAGTACCCTGGTGCACCACTCTCCAGCGATGGTAAATCGAAGACCAGCCACGGTAATCCCGTTTTACCATAAAAATCCACGTGTCGAAAAAATGAAGGGTAAAAAACTTCCGAGACCCAATTGAGATTCGGATAGTCTTTTTTGGGCATTTAACAATCCATTGACGGCTGAAAGCTGTCATAGCCGTAGAACTCACTGAGGCCTTCGTTTTGACTGGTTATGGCTCCCGTAACTCTAAACGAGCCAGAAGTTATGGCCGTCCGAATAATCGATATCTACAGGGTGCAACATCCACGGTGCAAGGTGCAACATCCGTCCGAAATGGCGAAACAGTGTCGTACGACTTTTTGAAATGCGTGCATGGATTTGAAACGAAACGGTACCATGGTGCACCACTCTCCAGCGTTGGTAAATCGAAGACCAGCCACGGTAATCCCGTTCTACCGTAAAAATCCACGTGTCGAAAAAACGAAGGGTAAAAAACTTCCGAGACCCGATTGAGATTCGGATAGTCTTTTTTCGGCATTAAACAATCCATTGACGGCTGAAAGCTGTCATAGCCGTAGAACTCACTGAGGCCTTCGTTTTGACTGGTTATGGCTCCCGTAACTCTAAACGAGCCAGAAGTTATGGCCGTCCGAATAATCGATATCTACAGGGTGCAACATCCACGGTGCAAGGTGCAACATCCGTCCGAAATGGCGAAACAGTGTCGTACGACTTTCTGAAATGCGTGCATGGATTTGAAACAAAACGATACCATGGTGCATAACTCTCCAGCGATGGTAAAACGAAGACCAGCCACGGTAATCCCGTTCTACCGTGAAATCCACGTGTCGAAAAAATGAAGGGTAAAAAACTTCCTAGACCCGATTGAGATTCGGATAGTCTTTTTTGGGCATTAAACAATCCATTGACGGCTTAAAGCTATCATAGCCGTAGAAATCACTGAGGCCTTCGTTTTGACTGGTTATGGCTCCCGTAACTCTAAACGAGCCAGAAGTTATGGCCGTCCGAATAATCGATATCTACAGGGTGCAACATCCACGGTGCAAGGTGCAACGTCCGTCCTAAATGGCGTAACAGTGTCGTACGACTTTTTGAAATGCGTGCATGGATTTGAAACAAAACGGCACCCTGGTGCACCACTCTCCAGCTATGGTAAATTGAAGACCAGCCACGGTAATCCCGTTTTACCATAAAAATCCGCGTGTCGAAAAAACGAAGGGTAAAAAACTTCTAAGACCCGATTGAGATTCAGATAGTCTTTTTTGGGCATTTAACAATCCATTGATGGCTGAAAGCTATCATAGCCGTAGAACTCACTGAGGCCTTCGTTTTGACTGGATATGGCTCCTGTAACTCTAAACGAGCCAGAAGTTATGGCCGTCCGAATAATCGATATCTACAGGGTGCAACATCCCCGGTGCAAGGTGCAACATCCGTCCGAAAGGGCGAAACAGTGTCGTACGACTTTTTGAAATGCGTGCAGGGATTTGAAACAAAACGGTACCATGGTGCACCACTCTTCAGCGTTGGTAAATTGAAGACCAGCCACGGTAATCACTTTCTACCATAAAAATCCATGTGTCGAAAAAACGAAGGGTAAAAAACTTCCGAGACCCGATTGAGATTCGGATAGTCTTTTTTGGGCATTTAACAATCCATTGACGTCTGAAAGCTATCATAGCCTTAGAACTCACCGAGGGTTTCGTTTTGACTTGTTATGGATCCCGTAACTCTAAACGAGCCAGAAGTTATGGCCGTCCGAATAATCGATATCTACAGGGTGCAACATCCCCGGTGCAAGGTGCAACATCCGTCCGAAATGGCGAAACAGTGTCGTACGACTTTTTGAAATGCGTGCAAGGATTTGAAACAAAACGGTACCATGGTGCACCACTCTCCAGCGTTGGTAAATTGAAGACCAGCCACGGTAATCACTTTCTACCGTAAAAATCCACGTGTCGAAAAAACGAAGGGTAAAAAACTTCCGAGACCCGATTGAGATTCGGATAGTCTTTTTTGGGCATTTAACAATCCATTGACTGCTGAAAGCTATCATAGCCGTAGAACTCACCGAGGCCTTCGTTTTGACTGGATATGGCACCCGTAACTCTAAACGAGCCAGAAGTTATGGCCGTCCGAATAATCGATATCTACATGGTGCAACATCCCCGGTGCAAGGTGCAACATCCGTCCGTAATGGCGAAACAGTGTCGTACGACTTTTTGAAATGCGTGCATGGATTTGAAATGAAACGGTACCATGGTGCACCACTCTCCAGCGTTGGTAAATCGAAGACCAGCCACGGTAATCCCGTTCTACCGTAAAAATCCACGGGTCGAAAAAACGAAGGGTAAAAAACTTCCGAGACCCGATTGAGATTCGGATAGTCTTTTTTGGGCATTAAACAATCCATTGACGGCTGAAAGCTATCATAGCCGTAGAACTCACTGAGGCCTTCGTTTTGACTGGTTATGGCTCTCGTAACTCTAAACGAGCCAGAAGTTATGGCCGTCCGAATAATCGATATCTACAGGTTGCAACGTCCACGGTGCAAGGGTGCAACATCCGTCCGAAATGGCGAAACAGTGTCGTACGACTTTTTGAAATGCGTGCAAGGATTTGAAATGAAACGGTACCATGGTGCACCACTCTCCAGCGTAGGTAAATTGAAGACCAGCCACGGTAATCCCGTTTTACCGTAAAAATCCATGTGTCGAAAAAACGAAGGGTAAAAAACTTCCGAGACCCGATTATGATTCGGATTGTCTTTTTTGGACATTAAACAATCCATGGACGGCTGAAAGCCATCATAGCCGTAGAATTCATTGAGGCCTTCGTTTTGACTGGTTATGGCTCCCGTAACTCTAAACGAGCCAGCAGTTATGGACGTCCGAATAATCCATATCTACAGGGTGCAACATCCACGGTGCAAGGTGCAACATCCGTCCGAAATGGCAAAACAGTGTCGTACGACTTTTTGAAATGCGTGCATGGATTTAAAACGAAACGGTACCATGGTGTACCACTCTCCAGCGTTGGTAAATTGAAGACCAGCCACGGTAATCCCGTTTTACCGTAAAAATCCACGTGTCGAAAAAACGAAGGGTAAAAAACTTCCGAGACCCGATTGAGATTCGGATAGTCTTTTTTAGGCATTAAGCAATCCATTGACGGCTGAAAGCTGTCATAGCCGTAGAACACACTGAGGCCTTCGTTTTGACTGGTTATGGCCCCCGTAACTCTAAACGAGCCAGAAGTTATGGCCATCCGAATAATCGATATCTACAGGGTGCAACATCCACGGTGCAAGGTGCAACATCCGTCCGAAACGGCAAAACAGTGTCGTACCACTTTTTGAAATGCATGCAAGGATTTAAAATGAAGCGGTACCATGGTGCACCACTCTCCTGCGTTGGTAAATTGAAGAACAGCCACGGTAATCCTGTTTTACCGTAAAAATCCACGTGTCGAAAAAACGAAGGGTAAAAAACTTTCGAGACCCGATTGAGATTCGGATAGTCTTTTTTGGGCAATTAACAATCCATTGATGGCTGAAAGCGGTCATAGCCGTAGAACTCACTGAGGCCTTCGTTTTAACTGGATATGGCTCCCGTAACTCTAAACGAGCCAGAAGTTATGGCCGTCCGAATAATCGATATCTACAGGGTGCAACATCCCCGGTGCAAGGTGCAACATCCGTCCGAAAAGGAGAAACAGTGTCGTACGACTTTTTGAAATGCGTGCAAGGATTTGAAACAAAACGTACCATGGTGCACCACTCTCCGGCGTTGGTAAATTGAAGACCAGCCACGGTAATCACTTTCTACCGTAAAAATCCACGTGTCGAAAAAACGAAGGGTAAAAAACTTCCGAGACCCGATTGAGATTCGGATAGTCTTTTTTGGGCATTTAACAATCCATTGACGTCTGAAAGCTGTCATAGCCTTAGAACTCACTGAGGGTTTCGTTTTGACTTGTTATGGATCCCGTAACTCTAAACGAGCCAGAAGTTATGGCCGTCCGAATAATCGATATCTACAGGGTGCAACATCCCCAGTGCAAGGTGCAACATCCGTCCGAAATGGCGAAACAGTGTCGTACGACTTTTTGAAATGCGTGCAAGGATTTGAAACAAAACGGTACCATGGTGCACCACTCTCCAGCGTTGGTAAATTGAAGACCAGCCACGGTAATCACTTTCTACCGTAAAAATCCACGTGTCGAAAAAACGAAGGGTAAAAAACTTCCGAGACCCGATTGAGATTCGGATAGTCTTTTTTGGGCATTTAACAATCCATTGACGGCTATGAAAGCTATCATAGCCTTAGAACTCACCGAGGCCTTCGTTTTGACTGGATATGGCTCCCGTAACTCTAAACGAGCCAGAAGTTATGGCCGTCCGAATAATCGATATCTACAGGGTGCAACATCCCCGGTGCAAGGTGCAACATCCGTCCGTAATGGCGAAACAGTGTCGTACAAATTTTTGAAATGCGTGCATGGATTTGAAATGAAATGGTACCATGGTGCACCACTCTCCAGCGTTGGTAAATCGAAGACCAGCCACGGTAATCCCGTTCTACCGTAAAAATCCACGGGTCGAAAAAACGAAGGGTAAAAAACTTTTGAGACCCGATTGAGATTCGGATAGTCTTTTTTGGGCATTAAACAATCCATTGACGGCTGAAAGCTATCATAGCCGTAGAACTCACTGAGGCCTTCGTTTTGACTGGTTATGGCTCTCGTTACTCTAAACGAGCCAGAAGTTATGGCCGTCCGAATAATCGATATCTACAGGTTGCAACGCCCACGGTGCAAGGGTGCAACATCCGTCCGAAATGGCGAAACAGTGTCGTACGACTTTTTGAAATGCGTGCAAGGATTTGAAATGAAACGGTACCCTATTGCACCACTCTCCAGCGTATGTAAATTGAAGACCAGCCACGGTAATCCCGTTTTACCGTAAAAATCCATGTGTCGAAAAAACGAAGGGTAAAAAATTCCGAGACCTGATTAAGATTCGGATAGTCTTTTTTCGACATTAAACAATCATGGACGGCTGAAAGCCGTCATAGCCGTAGAATTCATTGAGGCCTTCGTTTTGACTGGTTATGGCTCCCGTAACTCTAAACGAGCCAGCAGTTATGGACGTCCGAATAATCGATATCTACAGGGTGCAACATCCACGGTGCAAGGTGCAACATCCGTCCGAAATGGCAAAACAGTGTCGTACGACTTTTTGAAATGCGTGCAAGGATTTAAACGAAACGGTACCATGGTGTACCACTCTCCAGCGTTGGTAAATTGAAGACCAGCCACGGTAATCCCGTTTTACCGTAAAAATCCACGTGTCGAAAAAACGAAGGGTAAAAAACTTCCGAGACCCGATTGAGATTCGGATAGTCTTTTTTAGGAATTAAGCAAACCATTGACGGCTGAAAGCTGTCATAGCCGTAGAACTCACTGAGGCCTTCGTTTTGACTGGTTATGGCTCCCGTAACTCTAAACGAGCCAGAAGTTATGGCCGTCCGAATAATCGATATCTACAGGGTGCAACATCCACGGTGCAAGGTGCAACATCCGTCCGAAATGGCAAAACAGTGTCGTACGACTTTTTGAAATGCGTGTAAGGATTCAAAACGAAACGGTACCATGGTGCACCACTCTCCTGCGTTGGTAAATTGAAGAACAGCCACGGTAATCCTGTTTTACTGTAAAAATCCACGTGTCGAAAAAACGAAGGGTAAAAAACTTCCGAGACCCGATTGAGATTCGGATAGTCTTTTTTGGGCATTAAACAATCCATTGACGGTTGAAAGCTGTCATAGCCGTAGAACTCACTGAGGCCTTCATTTTGACTGGTTATGGCTCCATTAGCTCTAAACGATCCAAAAGTTATGGCTTTCCGAATAATCGATATCTACAGGGTGCAACATCCACGGTGCAAGGGGCAACATCTGTCCGAAATGGCAAAACAGTGTCGTAAGACTTTTTGAAATGCATGCAAGGATTTAAAACGAAACGGTACCATGTTGCACCACTCTCCAACGTTGGTGAATTGAAGACCAGCCACGTTAATCCCGTTTTACCGTAAAAATCCACGTGTCGTAAAAACGAAGGGTAAAAAACTTCCGAGACCCGATTGAGATTCGGATAGTCTTTTTTGGGCATTTAACAATCCATTGACGGCTGAAAGCTATCATAGTCGTAGAACTCACTGAGGCCTTCGTTTTGACTGGTTATGGCTCCCGTAACTCAAAACGAGCCAGAAGTTATGGCCGTCCGAATAATCGATATCTACAGGGTGCAACATCCACGGTTCAAGGTGCAACATCCGTCCGAAATGGCGAAACAGTATCATACGACTTTTTGAAATGCGTGCATGGATTTGAAACAAAATGGTACCATGGTGCACCACTCTCCAACGATGGTAAATCGAAGACCTGCCATGGTAATCCCGTTCTACCGTAAAAATTCACGTGTCGAAAAAACGAAGGGTAAAAAACTTCCTAGACCCGATTGAGATTCGGATAGTCTTTTTTGGGCATTAAACAATCCATTGACGGCTGAAAGCTGTCACAGCCGTAGAACTCACCGAGGCCTTCGTTTTGACTGGTTATGGCTCTCGTAACTCTAAACGAGCCAGAAGTAATGGCCGTCCGAATAATCGATATCTACAGGGTGCAACATACATGGTGCAAGGTGCAACATATGTCCGAAATGGCGAAACAGTGTCATATGACTTTTTGAAATGCATGCGTGGATTTGAAATTGAACGGTACCATGGTGCACCACACTCCAGCGATGGTAAATCGAAGACCGGCCACGGTGATCCCATTCTACTGTAAAAATCCACGTGTCGAAAAAACAAAGGGTAAAAAACTTCCGAGACCCGATTGAGATTCGGATAGTCTTTTTTGGGCATTGAACAATCCATTGACGGCTAAAAGCCGTCAAAGCCGTAGAACTCACTGAGGCCTTCGTTTTGACTGGTTATGGCTCCCGTAACTCTAAACGAGCCAGAAGTTATGGCCGTCCGAATAATCGATATCTACAGGGTGCAACATCCACGGTGCAAGGTGCAACATCCGTCCGAAACGGCGTAACAGTGTCCTACGACTTTTTGAAATGCATGCAAGGATTTGAAATGAAACGGTACGATGGTGAACCACTCTTCAGCAATGGTAAATTGAAGACCAGCCACGGTAATCCCGTTTTACCGCAAAAATCCACGTGTCGAAAAAACGAAAGGTAAAAAAATTCCGGGACCCGATTGGGATTCGGGTAGTCTTTTTTGGGCATTAAACAAACCATCAACGGCTGAAAGCTTTCATAGCCGTAGAACTCACTGAGGCCTTCGTTTTGACTGGTTGTGGCTCTCGTAACTCTATACGAGCCAAAAGTTATGGCCGTCCGAATAATCGATATGTACAGGGTGCAACATCCGTCCGAAACGGCGAAACAGTGTCGTACGACTTTTTGAAATTCGTGCATGGATTTGAAACGAAACGGTACCCTGGTGCACCACTCTCCAGCGATGGTAACACGAAGACTAGCCACGGTAATCCCGTTGTACCGTAAAAATCCACGTGTCGAAAAAACGAAGGGTAAAAAACTTCCGAGACCCGATTGAGATTTGAATAGTCTTTTTTGGGCATTAAACAATCCATTGACGGCTGAAAGCTGTCATAGCCGTAGAACTCACCGAGGCCTTCATTTTGACTAGTTGTGGCTCTCGCAACTTTAAACGAGCCAGAAGTTATGGCCGTCAGAATAATCGATATCTACAGGGTGCAACATCCACGGTGCAATGTGCAACATCCGTCCGAAATGGCAAAACATTGTCGTACGACTTTTTGAAATGCGTGCATGGATTTGGAACGAAACGGTACCATGGTGCACCAGTCTCTAGTGATGGTAAATCGAAGACCAGCCACGGTAATCTCGTTCTACCGTAAAAATCCACGTGTCGAAAAAACGAAGGGTAAAAAACTTCCTAGACCCGATTGAGATTCGGATAGTTTTTTTTGGGCATTAAACAATCCATGACGGTTGAAAGCTGTCATAGACGTAGAACTCACTGAGGCCTTCGTTTTGACTGGTTATGGCTCCCGTAACTTTAAACGAGCCAGAAGTTATGGCCGTCCGAATAATCGATATCTACAGGGTGCAACATCCACGGTGGAAGGTGCAACATCCGTCCGAAATGGAGAAACAGTGTCGTACGACTTTTTGAAATGCGTGCATGGATTTGAAACGAAACGGTACCATGGTGCACCACTCTCCAGCGATGGTAAATCGAAGACCAGCCACGGCAATCCTATTCTACCGTAAAAATCCACGTGTCGAAAAAACGAAGGGTAAAAAACTTCCTAGACCCGATTGAGTTTGGATACTCTATTTTGGGCATTAAACAATCCATTGATGGCTAAAGGCTGTCATAGCCGTAGAACTCACTGAGGCCTTCGTTTTGTCTGGTTATGGCTCCCGTAACTCTAAACGAGCCAGAAGTTATGGCCGTCCGAATAAAAGATATCTACAGGGTGCAACATCCGTCCGTAATGGCGAAACAGTGTCGTACGACTTGTTGAAATGCGTGAATGGATTTGAAACGAAATGGTACCATGGTGCACCACTCTCCAGCGATGGTAAATCGAAGACCAGCCACGGTAATCCCGTTCTACCGTAAAAATCCACGTGTCGAAGAAACGAAGGGTAAAAAACTTCCTAGACCCGATTGAGATTCGGATAGTCTTTTTTGGGCATTAAACAATCCATTGACGGCTGAAAGCTGTCACAGCCGTAGAACTCACTGATACCTTCCTTTTGACTGGTTATAGCTCCCGTAACTCTAAACGTGCCAGAAGTTATGGCCGTCCGAATAATCGATATCTACAGGGTGCAACATCCACGGTGCAAGGTGCAACATCCGTCCGAAATGGCAAAACAGTGTTGTACGATTGAAATGCGTGCAAGGATTTGAAACAAAACGGTACCATGGTGCATCACTCTCCAGCGTTGATAAATTGAAGACCAGCCACGGTAATCCCGTTTTACCATAAAAATCCACGTGTCGAATAAACGAAGGGTAAAAAACTTCCGAGACCCGATTGAGATTCGGATAGTCTTTTTTGGGCATTTAACAATCCATTGACGGCAGAAAGCTGTCATAGCCGTAGAAATCACTGAGGCCTTCGTTTTGACTGGTTATGGCTCTCGTAACTCTAAACAAACCAGAAGTTATTGCCATCCGAATAATCGATATCCACAGTGTGCAACATCCACGGTGCAAGGTGCAACATCCGTCCGAAATGGCGAAACAGTATCGTATGAATTTTTGAAATGCGTGCATGGATTTGAAACAAAACGGTACCATGGTGCACCACTCTCCCGCGATGGTAAATCAAAGACCAGCCACGGTAATCCCGTTCTACCGTAAAAATCCACATGTCCAAAAAACGAAGGGTAAAAAACTTCCTAGACCCGATTGAGATTCGGATAGTCTTTTTTGGGCATTAAACAATCCATTGACGGCTGAAAGCTTTCATAGCCGTAGAACTCACTGAGGCCTTCGTTTTGACTGGTTATGGCTCCCATAACTCTAAACGAGCCAGAAGTTATGGCCGTCCGAATAATCGATATCTACAGGGTGCAACATCCACGGTGCAAGGTGCAACATCCGTCCGAAATGGCAAAACAGTGTCGTACGACTTTTTGAAATGCGTGCAAGGATTTAAAACGAAACGGTACCATGGTGCACCACTCTCCTGCGTTGGTAAATTGAAGAACAGCCACGGTAATCCTGTTTTACCGTAAAAATCCACGTGTCGAAAAAACGAAGGGTAAAAAACTTCCGAGACCCGACTGAGATTCGGATAGTCTTTTTTGGGCATTAAACAATCCATTGACGGCTGAAAGCTGTCATAGCCGTAGAACTCACTGAGGCCTTCGTTTTGACTGGTTATGGCTCCCTTAGCTCTAAACGAACCAAAAGTTATGGCTTTCCGAATAATCGATATCTACAGGGTGCAACATCCACGGTGCAAGGGGCAACATCTGTCCGAAATGGCAAAACAGTGTCGTACGACTTTTTGAAATGCATGCAAGGATTTAAAACGAAACGGTACCATGTTGCACCACTCTCCAACGTTGGTAAATTGAAGACCAGCCACGTTAATCCCGTTTTACCGTAAAAATCCACGTGTCGTAAAAACGAAGGGTAAAAAACTTCCGAGACCCGATTGAGATTCGGATAGTCTTTTTTGGTCATTTAACAATCCATTGACGGCTGAAAGCTATCATAGCCGTAGAACTCACTGAGGCTTTCGTTTTGACTGGTTATGGCTCCCGTAACTCAAAACGAGCCAGAAGTTATGGCCGTCCGAATAATCGATATCTACAGGGTGCAACATCCACGGTGCAAGGTGCAACATCCGTCCGAAATGGCGAAACAGTATCGTACGACTTTTTGAAATGCGTGCATGGATTTGAAACAAAATGGTACCATGGTGCACCACTCTCCAGCGATGGTAAATCGAAGCCTGCCATGGTAATCCCGTTCTACCGTAAAAATTCACGTGTCGAAAAAACGAAGGGTAAAAAACTTCCTAGACCCGATTGAGATTCGGACAGTATTTTTTGGGCATTAAACAATCCATTGACGGCTGAAAGCTGTCATAGCCATAGAACTCACCGAGGCCTTCGTTTTGACTGGTTATGGCTCCCGTAACTCTAAACGAGCCAGAAGTAATGGCCGTCCGAATAATCGATATCTACAGGGTGCAACATACACGGTGCAAGGTGCAACATATGTCCGAAATGGCGAAATAGTGTCGTACGACTTTTTGAAATGCATGCGTGGATTTGAAATTGAATGGTACCATGGTGCACCACACTCCAGCGATGGTAAATCGAAGACCGGCCACGGTGATCCCGTTCTACTGTAGAAATCCACGTGTCGAAAAAACAAAGGGTAAAAAACTTCCGAGACCCGATTGAGATTCGGATAGTCTTTTTTGGGCATTGAACAATCCATTGATGGCTGAAAGTAGTCAAAGACGTAGAACTCACTGAGGCCTTCGTTTTGACTGGTTATGGCTCCCGTAACTCTAAACGAGCCAGAAGTTATGGCCGTCCGAATAATCGATATCTACAGGGTGCAACATCCACGGTGCAAGGTGCAACATCCGTCCGAAATGGCGTAACAGTGTCGTACGACTTTTTGAAATGCGTGCAAGGATTTGAAATGAAACGGTACGATGGTGAACCACTCTTCAGCGATGGTAAATTGAAGACCAGCCACGGTAATCCCGTTTTACCGCAAAAATCCACGTGTCGAAAAAACGAAGGGTAAAAAAATTCCGAGACCCGATTGGGATTCGGATAGTCTTTTTTGGGCATTAAACAATCCATCAACGGCTGAAAGCTTTCATAGCCGTAGAACTCACTGAGGCCTTCTTTTTGACTGGTTGTGGCTGTCGTAACTCTAAACGAGCCAAAAGTTATGGCCGTCCGAATAATCGATATGTACTGGATGCAACATCCGTCCGAAATGGCGAAACAGTGTCGTACGACTTTTTGAAATGCGTGCATGGATTTGAAACGAAACGGTACCCTGGTGCACCACTCTCCAGCGATGGTAACACGAAGACTAGCCACGGTAATCCCGTTGTACCGTAAAAATCCACGTGTCGAAAAAACGAAGGGTAAAAAACTTCCGAGACCCGATTGAGATTCGGATAGTCTTTTTTGGGCATTAAACAATCCATTGACGGCTGAAAGCTGTCATAGCCGTAGAACTCACCGAGGCCTTCATTTTGACTAGTTGTGGCTCCCGTAACTCTAAACGAGCCAGAAGTTATGGCCGTCAGAATAATCGATATCTACAGGGTGCAACATCCACGGTGCAATGTGCAACATCCGTCCGAAATGGCAAAACACTGTCGTACGACTTTTTGAAATGCGTGCAGGATTTGGAACGAAACGGTACCATGGTGCACCACTCTCTAGTGATGGTAAATCGAAGACCAGCCACGGTAATCCCGTTCTACCGTAAAATTCCACGTGTCGAAAAAACGAAGGGTAAAAAACTTCCTAGACCCGATTGAGATTCGGATAGTTTTTTTGGGCATTAAACAATCCATGACGGTTGAAAGCTGTCATAGCCGTAGAACTCACTGAGGCCTTCGTTTTGACTGGTTATGGCTCCCGTAACTTTAAACGAGCCAGAAGTTATGGCCGTCCGAATAATCGATATCTACAGGGTGCAACATCCACGGTGGAAGGTGCAACATCCGTCCGAAATGGAGAAACAGTGTCGTACGACTTTTTGAAATGCGTGCATGGATTTGAAACGAAACGGTACCATGGTGCACCACTCTCCAGCGATGGTAAATCGAAGACCAGCCACGGTAATCCTATTCTACCGTAAAAATCCACGTGTCGAAAAAACGAAGGGTAAAAAACTTCCTAGACCCGATTGAGATTCGGATACTCTATTTTGGGCATTAAACAATCCATTGATGGCTAAAAGCTGTCATAGCCGTAGAACTCACCAAGGCCTTCGTTTTGTCTGGTTATGGCTCCCGTAACTCTAAACGAGCCAGAAGTTATGGCCGTCCGAATAATCGATATCTACAGGGTGCAACATCCGTCCGAAATGGCGAAACAGTGTCGTACGACTTTTTGAAATGCGTGAATGGATTTGAAACTAAATGGTACCATGGTGCACCACTCTCCAGCGATGGTAAATCGAAGACCAGCCACGGTAATCCCGTTCTACCGTAAAAATCCACGTGTCGAAGAAACGAAGGGTAAAAAACTTCCTAGACCCGATTGAGATTCGGATAGTCTTTTTTGGGCATTAAACAATCCACTGACGGCTGAAAGTTGTCACAGCCGTAGAACTCACTGATACCTTCCTTTTGACTGGTTATAGCTCCCGTAACTCTAAACGAGCCAGAAGTTATGGGCGTCCGAATAATCGATATCTACAGGGTGCAACATCCATGGTGCAAGGTGCAACATCCGTCCGAAATGGCAAAACAGTGTCGTACGATTGAAATGCGTGCAAGGATTTGAAACAAAATGGTACCATAGTGCATCACTCTCCAGCGTTGGTAAATTGAAGACCAGCCACGGTAATCCCGTTTTACCATAATAATCCACGTGTCGAATAAACGAAGGGTAAAAAACTTCCGAGACCCGATTGAGATTCGGATAGTCTTTTTTGGGCGTTTAACAATCCATTGACGGCTGAAAGCTGTCATAGCCGTAGAACTCACTGAGGCCTTCGTTTTGACTGGTTATGGCTCTCATAACTCTAAACAAACCAGAAGTTATTGCCATCCGAATAATCGATATCTACAGTGTGCAACATCCACGGTGCAAGGTGCAACATCCGTCCGAAATGGCGAAACAGTATCGTACGAATTTTTGAAATGCGTGCATGGATTTGAAACAAAACGGTACCATGGTGCACCACTCTCTAGCGATGGTAAATCGAAGACCAGCCACGGTAATCCCGTTCTACCGTAAAAATCCACATGTTGAAAAAACGAAGGGTAAAAAACTTCCTAGACCCGATTGAGATTCGGATAGTCTTTTTTGGGCATTAAACAATCCATTGACGGCTGAAAACTGTCATAGCCGTAGAACTCATTGAGGCCTTCGTTTTGACTGGTTATGGCTCCCGTAACTCTAAACGAGCAAGAAGTTATGGCCGCCCGAATAATCGATATCTATAGGGTGCAACATCCACGGTGCAAGGTGCAACATCCGTCCGAAATGGCGTAACAGTGTCGTACGACCTTTTGAAATGCGTGCATGGATTTGAAACAAAATGATACCATGGTGCACCACTCTCCAGCGATGGTAAATTGAAGACCAGCCACGGTAATCCCGTTTTACCACAAAAATCCACGTGTCGAAAAAACGAAGGGTAAAAAACTTCCGGGACCCGATTGAGATTCGGATAGTCTTTTTTGGGCATTTAACAATCCATTGATGGCTGAAAGCTATCATAGCCGTAGAACTCACTGAGGCCTTCGGTTTGACTGGTTATGGCTCCCGTAACTCTAAACGAGCCAGAAGTTATGGCCTTCCGAATAATCGATAACTACAGGGTGCAACATCAACGGTGCAAGGAGCAACATCCGTCCGAAATGGCGAAACAGTATCGTACGAATTTTTGAAATGCATGCATGGATTTGAAACAAAACGGTACCGTGGTGCACCACTCTCTAGCGATGGTAAATAGAAGACCAGCCACGGTAATCCCGTTCTACCGTAAAAATTCACGTGTCGAAAAAACCAAGGGTAAAAAACTTCCTAGACCCGATTGAGATTCGGATAGTCTTTTTGGGCGTTAAACAATCCATTGACGGCTGAAAGCTGTAATAGCCGTAGAACTCAGCAAGGCCTTCGTTTTGACTGGTTATGGCTCCCATAACTCTAAACGAGCCAGAAGTTATGGCCGTCTGAATAATCGATATCTACAGGGTGCAACATACACGGTGCAAGGTGCAACATCCGTCCGAAATGGCGAAACAGTGTCGTACGACTTTTTGAAATGCGTGCATGGATTTGAAACGAAACGGTACCATGGTGTACCACTCTCCAGATGGTAAATCGAAGAACAGCCACGGTAATCCCGTTCTACCGTAAAAATCCACGTGTCGAAAAAACGAAGGGTAAAAAACTTCCTAAACCCGATTGAGATTCGGACAGTCTTTTTTGGGCATTAAACAATCCATTGACGGCTGAAAGCTGTCATGGCCGTAGAACTCACTGAGGCCTTCGTTTTGACTGGTTATGGCTCCCATAACTCTAAACGAGCCAGAAGTTATGGCCGTCCGAATAATCGATATCTACAGGGTGCAACATCCACGGTGCAAGGTGCAACATCCGTCCGAAATGGCGAAACAGTGTCATACGACTTTTTGAAATGCGTGCATGGTTTGAAACGGAACGTTACCATGGTGCACCACTCTCCAGCGATGGTAAATCGAAGACCGGCCACGGTAATCCCGTTCTACCGTAAAAATCCACGTGTCGAAAAAACGAAGGGCAAAAAACTTCCTAGACCCGATTGAGATTCGGATAGTCTTTTTTGGGCATTAAACAATCCAGTGACGGCTGAAAACTGTCATAGCCGTAGAACTCACTGAGCCTTCGTTTTGACTAGTTATGGCTTCCGTAACTCTAAACGAGCCAGAAGTTATGGCCGTCCGAATAATCGATATCTACAGGGTGCAACATCCATGGTGCAAGGTGCTACATCCGTCCGTAATGGCGTAACAGTGTCGTACGACTTTTTGAAATGCGTGCATGGATTTGAAACAAAACGGTACCCTGGTGCACCACTCTCCAGCGATGGTAAATTGATGACCTGCCACGGTTACCCCGTTTTACCATAAAAATCCACGTGTCGAAAAAACGAAGGGTAAAAAACTTCCGAGACCCGATTGAGATTCGGATAGTATTTTTTGGGCATTTAACAATCCATTGACGGCTGAAAGCTGTCATAGCCGTAGAACTCACTGAGGCCTTCGTTTTGACTGGTTATGGTTCCCGTAACTCTAAATGAGCCAGAAGTTATGGCCGTCCGAATAATCGATGTCTACAGGGTGCAACATCCACGGTGCAAGGTGCAACATCCGTCCGAAATGGCGAAACAGTATCGTACGAATTTTTGAAATGCATGCATGGATTTGAAACAAAACGGTACCATAGTGCACCACCCTCCAGCGATGGTAAATCGAAGACCAGCCACGGTAATCCCGTTCTACCGCAAAAATTCACGTGTTGAAAAAACGAAGGGTAAAAAACTTCCTAGACCCGATTGAGATTTGGATAGTCTTTTTTGGGCATTAAGCAAACCATTGACGGCTGAAAGCTGTCATAACCGTAGAACTCACTAAGGCCTTCGTTTTGACTGTTATGGCTCCCGTAACTCTAAACGAGCCAGAAGTTATGACCGTCCGAATAATCGATATCTACAGGGTGCAACATACACGGTGCAAGGTGCAACATCCGTCCGAAATGGCGAAACAGTGTCGTACGAATTTTTGAAATGCGTGCACGGATTTGAAATGGAACGGTACCATGGCGTACCACTCTCCAGCGATGGTAAATCGAAGACCAGCCACGGTGATCCCGTTCTACCGTAAAAATCCACGTGTGGAAAAAACAAATGGTAAAAAACTTCCGAGACCCGATTGAGATTCGGATAGTCTTTTTTCGGCATTAAACAATCCATTGACGGCTGAAAGCTGTCATAGCCGTAGAACTCACTAAGGCCTTCGTTTTGACTGGTTAGGGCTCCCGTAAATCTAAACGAGCCAGAAGTTATGGCCGTCCGAATAATCGATATCTACAGGGTGCAACATCCACGGTGCAAGGTGCAGCATCCGTCCGAAATGGCGTAACAGTGTCATACGATTTTTGAAATGCGTGCAAGAATTTGAAATGAAATGGTACGATGGAGCACCACTCTTCAGCGATGGTAAATTGAAGACCAGCCACGGTAATCCCGTTTTACCGCAAAAATCAACGTGTCGAAAAAATGAAGGCTAAAAAAATTCCGGGACCCGATTGAGATTCGGATAGTCTTTTTTAGGCATTAAGCAATCCATCGACGGCTGAAAGCTTTCATGGCCGTAGAACTCACTGAGGCCTTCGTTTTGACTGGTTATGGCTGCCATAACTCTAAATGAGCCAGAAGTTATGGCCCTCCGAATAATCGATATGTACAGGGTGCAACATCCACGGTGCAAGGTGCAACATCCGTCCGAAATGGCGAAACAGTGTCGTACGACTTTTTGAAATGCGTGCATGGATTTGAAACGAAACGGTACCTTGGTGCACCACTCTCCAGCGATGGTAACATGAAGACCAGCCACGGTAATCCCGTTGTACAGTAAAACTCCATGTGTCGAAAAAACGAAGGGTAAAAAACCTCCTAGACCCAATTGAGATTCGGATAGTCTTTTTTGGGCATTAAACAATCCATTGACGGTTGAAAGCTGTCATAGCCGTAGAACTCACTGAGGCCTTCTTTTTTACTGGTTATGGCTCCTGTAACTCTAAACGAGACAGAAGTTATGGCTGTCCGAATAATCGATATCTACAGGGTGCAACATCCACGGTGCAAGGTGCAACATCCGTCCGAAATGGCGAAACAATGTCGTACGAATTTTTGAAACGCGTGCATGGTTTGAAACAGAATGGTACCATGGTGCACCACTCTCCAGAGATGGTAAATCGAAGACCAGCCACGGTAATCCCGTTCTACCGTAAAAATTCACGTGTCGAAAAACGAAGGGTAAAAAACTTCCTAGACCCGATTGAGATTCGGATAGTCTTTTTTGGGCATTATACAATCATTGACGGCTGAAATCTGTCACAGCCATAGAACTCACTGAGACCTTCGTTTTGACTGGTTATAGCTCCCGTAACTCTAAACGAGCCAGAAGTTATGGCCGTCCGAATAATCGGTATCTACAGGGTGCAACATCCACGGTGCAAGGTGCAACATCCGTCCGAAATGGCAAAACAGTGTCGTACGACTTTTCGAAATGCGTGCAAGGATTTGAAACGAAACGGTACCATGGTGCACCACTCTCCAGCGTTGGTAAATTGAAGACCAGCCACGGTAATCCCATTTTACCGTAAAAATCCACGTGTCGAATAAACGAAGGGTAAAAAACTTTCGAGACCCGATTGAGATTCAGATAGTTTTTTTTGGGCATTTAACAATCCATTGACGGCTGAAAGCGGTCATAGCCGTAGAACTCACTGAGGCCTTCGTTTTGACTTGTTATGGCTCTCGTAACTCTAAACGAGCCAGAAGTTATGGCCGTCCGAATAATCGATATCTACAGGGTGCAACATCCACGGTGCAAGGTGCAACATCCGTCCGAAATGGCGAAACAGTGTCGTCGACTTTTTGAAATGCGTGCATGGATTTGAAATGGAACGGTACTATGTGCACCACTCTCCAGTGATGGTAAATCGAAGACCAGCCAAGGTAATCCCGTTTTACCGTAAAATCCATGTGTCGAAAAAACGAAGGGTACAAAACTTCCGTGACCCGATTGAGATTCGGATAGTCTTTTTTGGGCATTTGACAATCCATTGACGGCTGAAAGCTGTCATAGCCGTAGAACTCACTGAGGACTTCGTTTTGACTGGTTATGGATCCCGTAACCCTAAACGAGCCAGAAGTTATGGCCATCCGAATAATCGATATCTACAGGGTGCAACATGCACGGTGCAAGGCGCAACATCCGTCCGAAATGGCGAAACTGTATCGTACGACTTTTTGAAATGCGTGCATGGTTTGAAACGGAACGGTACCATGGTGCACCACTCTCCACCGATGGTAAATCGAAGACCAGCCACGGTAATCCCGTTCTACCGTAAAAATTCACGTGTCGAAAAAACGAAGGGTAAAAAACTTCATAGACCCGATCGAGATTCGGATAGTCTTTTTTGGGAATTAAACAATCTATTGACGGATGAAAACTATCATAGCCGTAGAGCTCACTGAGGCCTTCGTTTTGACTGGTTATGGCTCCGTAACTCTAAACGAGTCAGAAGTTATGGCCGTCTGAATAATCGATATCTACCGGGTGCAACATCCACGGTGCAAGGTGCAACGTCCGTCCGAAATGGCGAAACAGTGTCGTATGACTTTTTGAAATGCGCGCATGGATTTGAAATGGAACGGTACCATGGTGCACCACTCTCCAGCGATGGTAAATCGAAGACCAGCCACGATGATCCCGTTCTACTGTAAAAATCCACGTGTCGAAAAAACAAAGGGTAAAAAACTTCCAAGACCCGATTGAGATTCGGATAGTCTGTTTTGGGCATTAAACAATCCATTGACGGGTGAAAGCGGTCATAGCCGTAGAACTCACTGAGGCCTTCGTTTTGACTGGTTATGGCTTCCGTAACTCTAAACGAGCCAGAAGTTATGGCCGTCCGAATAATCGATATCTACAGGGTGCAACATCCACGGTGCAAGGTGCAACATCCGTCCGAAATGGCGTAACAGTGTCGTACGACTTTTTGAAATGCGTGCAAGGATTTGAAATATAACGGTATGATGGTGCACCATTCTTCAGCGATGGTAAATTGAAGACCAGCCACGGTAATACCGTTTTACCGCAAAAATCCACGTGTCGAAAAAACGAAGGGTAAAAAAATTCCGAGACCCGATTGAGATTCGGATAGTCTTTTTTGGACATTTGTTGGGCGAATTCTCACCCAGGAGATCTCGGGACCAAGAAGTGTCAGTTTCACCCGGGTTCGCAACCTCCACCCCATTCGGCAAACACAAGGCTCAATGCAAACATAGAAGATATAGGCACAGAGCCATTCGGCAAGGCCCAGCTTAAAGCACATTCGGCGTTTGAAGATATACCTCATTCGGCAAAGCATCTACGGCCATTCGGCATGCCTCACCGGTCCAAGCTCCATCCTTAACCTCCTACTACCGAACCAGAGAAAGGTTGTCCCAAGCCGAACCAACTCCGACAACAAGGCCACTACCGGACCAAGCACTACCGGACCGGCCTCTTCTCATAGTCTCCACCGAACCAGAAAACCATACCGGACCAACTTCCTCTCCAAACAAGCATCGAGCCAACCACATACCTCACCACCGAATGAACCTCCATCCCGCTCCATCACCGGTCCAAGCTCCATACCGAATGGAGGCTCGCCGAACCAGATAACTACCAGGCCAGATTGCTTCAGCCCGGGCCCACCAGCATCTATATACATTCAGGACCCCTGCCCCCAGCCTCACTCTATAAATAGAGGGGCAGGGGTACAACAATGGCAGACAAGTTTGAGAGCTCAAGCACGGAAGGAACTTTCAAACTGCTTTCATACACTTGTACACCAAGCATTGTACTTGTAATCTGAAAAAAGAAGATAATAACATATAAAGTGGACGTAGGCACGTTCTGGCCGAACCACTATAAATCTGCGTGTCTTTTACATTTCTGCCCCTGCCTTTTTCATATTTACATAACTCATCTAAATCATTAAGAATCACATAAAATCAACTAAATCACACGACTTAGAGGTGTTTGCCCATTTTTTGCGCAAACATTTTTGGTGCTTTCATTGAGAGCTTCAAACTCGAAGCTTCAGCTTCCCTCATTCAACCTTCTTTCCCAATAGCACCTTTCATTGCCTAGGAAACATGACTTCCAGGCCAAGAAAAGACGCCAACAAGGGAAAGAACACTGCGACTAGCAGCGCTCCAAATCCAGTAGATCCAGATCAAGAGAACCATCCCACTACAGCAGCAGTGCCACATGTAGATCAGGCAATTCCAACAGCCCCTGCCGCGGAACAACCAGCAGTAATCACTAGAGCAGACCTAGACAGAGTTGTGGTGGAAGTGACTAACCGCTTCGCATCCCAACAAGAAGCTTTGGTGAACCAACTCATGTCACGCTTGAGGGATGTCGAAGAATCCAACCGCAACACTGAATCATGGGATGAATCTCAATCTGGAGGATCTCGGAGACAGCAAAGGTCTTCCCTCTTCGAGGAAGCCATCAACAGGAACAACAATGATAGGGGCCGCGCCCGGACTCAGCCCGAACTCCGACTCGATGAAGCACTTGGAACCGAACCCAGTGGGGGAGGCGCCAGGCGAGGGTCGGATGTGGCTGAGCCAGTCATGCCACCGAATCATAGAAACCCCGCTGAACGGAGCCGAGCTAGAACCCAGCCCGAAGTTGACCCCATGGAAATGCTCGAAACAGAACCCCGCAGGGGAAGATCAAGGCGGGGGCAACTGTAGCTGGTCCTAGCATGCATCCGAGCAACCAGAGACAACCACTGGATCACGTCAGAAGTGATAGACTATACCATCCCTACAGGTCATCTGGACGAGACCGATCTCGCAGGGAAGAACCAAGTTCACTTCTATCCGTTCCAAATTCTGATGAAAGAATGGCACGACTATTCAGAGAATGCGTCCAACGGGAGCAAAGGGACATGACACCAATGAAACCCACGGAGCAAGAAAGAATAGGCACAAGAAAGAATCTGATAACGCCCTCAAGTCTGGAAAGTTCTGCCGCTTCCACGAAACCCACGGACATGACACCAATGAATGCCACCATCTCCGGGACTTGATCGAAGAACACATCAGAAGAAGAAGGCTGGAATGCTATGTGAGAGGTCAGAACAGGACTCCAACTCCTGCCAATGAGAACTCAAAGCAACCCCTCCCAGAAGTAGGCGGAGGGAATCGCAACACCAGTGGCTCTAGCCAAGAGAAGATAGTGGTCCATACCATCTCGGGAGGACCACACATCGTCGACAGAAGCTGGGCAGAGATGGAAAGATACGGCAAGTCACTTCGAAATGCTGAGGGCTATGTCAACTATATTATGGAAGAACGCCACCCGAAATGGAAAGCGAGTGACGACATCGTATTCAGTAGGCGTGATTTAGAAGGAAGACAGTATCCGCATATGGATCCCATGGTCATCTCTGCCTGGTTCGGTCCAGCTAAAGTTTTCCGAATTTTAATAGACACAGGAAGCTCCGTAAATATCCTGTTCAAGCATGCTTTCGACAAAATGAAACTGTCAATGAAGGATGTGTCTCCCTGCAACAAACCCCTGCACGGTTTCACTGGAGATGCGAAAATGCCCCTCGGGCAACTTGACCTCTTCGTCGAAATAGGAAGTCATCCCCTCTCCGTTGTGCGAAAACAAACGTTCGTACTAATAGAAAACCACTCGGCCTACAACGCCTTCTTGGGAAGACCTGCCTTATCTGACTTCCAAATTGTCCTAGCCCCGTGGTGCCTAAAGATGAAATTCCCAACAGATGATGGAATAGGAGAAGTTGAAGGAGATCAAGACGCCGCTCGAGATTGCTATGTAACTGAACTTCGCAATAACCATAGAAAGAATAAAGGGAAAGATGCAGAGACTACTCTCTACATGAAAAGCTTGGAAGCATAGCAACTAAAGAAAGCCCCTCCTCTTCGATACACCAGCGATCCTTTCAATGAACTAGACCCCAGGGATACGGAGGAGGAGGCTACCGCTGAGCCTGCAGAGGCCATGGAATTCGTATCTATAGACAAACATGATTCAAACAGACTATTAAAAATAGGATCTCAGCTAAAAACAGAATTGAAGGATCAACTCATCGACTTTCTCCGCCACAACTTAGATGTATTTGCGTGGACACATGCCGATATGACAGGAATCTCTCCAGACATAGCATGCCACATGCTGAACATCGATCCCACCAGGGCACCGATAAAGCAGAAAAAGAGAAGCATGGGAGCAGAACGATCAGCAGCCCTCGACGAGGAAGTAAAGAACCTACTTGCTAATGACTTCATCCGAGAAGCCATCTACCCCAAATGGATAGCTAACCCGTTACTAGTAAAGAAAGCTAATGGGAAGTGGCGAACATGCATTGATTTCTCCAACTTAAATGACGCTTGCCCGAAAGACTGCTTCCCGCTCCCCCGAATCGATCAACTTGTGGACAGCACTGCCGGGCACGAACTTTTATCTTTTATGGACGCATACTCCGGATACAACCAGATTCCCATGCACGCTCCCGATCAAGACCACACTAGCTTCATCACTGACCGAGGATTATATTGTTACAAAGTCATGCCTTTTGGACTCAAAAATGCCGGAGCCACCTATCAACGCCTCGTCAACAAGATGTTCGCGGAATTAATAGGACGAACTATGGAAGTATACGTGGATGACATGTTGGTAAAGTCCAGGAAAGCCGACGATCATGTAAGCCACCTGAGCGAGATGTTTCAGGTACTTCGCCGATATGGAATGAAGTTGAATCCTCTAAAGTGCTCCTTCGGAGTGTCATCGGGAAAATTCTTAGGGTTCATTGTCCATTCTAGAGGAATCGAAGCAAACCCTGAACAAATCCGGGCTCTAAAAGAAATAAGGATACCTTCCACCCGAAAAGAAATGCAGTGCTTAAACGGAAAGGTAGCCGCCCTAAGCAGATTCATTTCCAAAGCAACTGACAAGTGCGTCCCTTTCTTCGAAGCTCTCAAGAAAGACAAAGGAAAGTTCGAGTGGACCGATGAATGCTTAAAAGCCTTCCTTAACCTGATCGAACACCTTCAGAAACCACCAGTACTCTCAACTCCAAACGAAGGCGAAGAGCTATACCTATACCTCGCCGTATCATCTCATGCTCTAAGCGCTGCCCTGGTAAGAGAAGAAGACCGCACACAACGCCCGGTGTACTTTATAAGTAAGAGATTTACAGGGGCAGAAGCCAGATATCCTAAACTTGAGAAATTGGCATATTGTTTATTGATCGCGTCACGAAAACTACGACACTACTTCCAATCTCACTCCATCAGAGTTCTAACCGATCAGCCACTAAGACAGGTGCTCCATCGTCCCGACACTTCTGGACGACTCCTCAAATGGTGCATTGAACTAAGTCAGTATGACGTCACCTACCATCCTCGCACTGCTATCAAGGGGCAAGCCCTGGCCGATTTCATTGCCGAATTCACCACCAACAAAGGCAAGGATCAGTTTGAAATAGCAAAAAACATCAAGTGGAACCTCTTTGTAGATGGAGCATCAAACGAACAAGGCTCGGGGGCAGGTATTGTGATAATCACCCCTAGGGGAAGAAAGCTGTACTATGCATTAAGGTTGGAATTCACGGCCACTAACAACGATGCGGAGTACGAGGCAGTAATAGCGGGATTGGAGCTTGCCTTAGAAATTGGAGTCAATTCTTTATGTCTTCATAGTGATTCTCAACTTATCGTAAACCAAGTACTAGGAGAATTCCAGACACGAGGAGAACGACTCACAGCATACCTAAAGAAAACCAAACTGCTGCTCGACCAATTGGACCATTATCTAATCAAACACATTCCCCGAGAAGATAACCAAGAGGCCGATGAACTAGCAAAGCAAGCTAGTATGAAGAATAGCACCATTTCCGGAGCACTAGCCATCTCAAGGCAGCTAGCCCCAAGTTTTGAACAAGTGAATCTGATAACTACAATTGAAGAAGCAACTTGGATGACTCCTATCTGGAAATATTTGCAGGACGGCACACTACCAGACAAACGTGATGAAGTCAGGAGAATTTTGAGAAAAGCTCCACACTACACAATACAAGAAGGCATCCTCTATCGGCGTGGCTTCTCTAGCCCCTTATTCAGATGCGTCGCTGGAAGGGAAGCCAAGGAAATCTTATACAACATCCATCAAGGAAGTTGCGGAGATCACACAGGAGGGCAGGCTCTAGCGAAAAAGATAATCCGATATGGATATTACTGGCCCACACTAAACAAAGACGCCTTAGACTTCGTCAAGAGATGCGACAGATGTCAGAAATTTGCCAAGATTCCTCGACTACCCACAAATGAGATTACTCAAATGACCAGCCCTTGGCTCTTTGCTGTATGGGGAATTGATTTAATTGGCGAACTGCCAACGGGCAGGGGCAGGGCCAAATATGCTATAGTGGCAGTCGATTATTTCACCAAATGGGTGGAAGCGGAACCCCTAAATAAAATATCTTCTGCAAAAGTTATCAACTTCTTGATCAAAAATATTCTGTGCAGGTACGGAGTACCACTCAAGATCATATCAGACAACGGACTCCAATTTGACAGCGAAGAATTCGTCGACTGGTGCCAAGAGCATGGAATTCATAAAAGCTTCTCATCAGTAGCTTATCCTCAGGCAAATGGACAAGTCGAAGCTGTCAACAAAATTCTCAAAACCCTAATCAAGAAGAAACTTGAAAAGTCAAAAGGCGCTTGGGTGGACGAACTTCCTACGGCACTTTGGGCCTACCGCACATCTTTCAGAACATCAATGGGACATACTCCTTTCTCTTTGGCATACGGATCGGAGGCAATGCTCCCTGTTGAGACTATTGTTCCTTCCCATCGTAGGATCCACTACAATCCAGAAGAAAACGAAGAACTCCTCCTCATGTCTTTGGATCTGATTGAGGAAAGGAGAAACGATGCAGCCCTCAAAGCAGCAGCTCACAAACAAAAGGTGGCATCACTATACAACTCCAAAGTCAAACATCGCATCTTACAAGAAGGAGATCTTGTCCTCAGACGAATCTTTCCGCGCCCCGGGGCACTGGACCCCATCTGGGACGGACCATATGTAATTCATAAAGACCTCCACAACGGAGCTTATATTTTGTCAACAGTGGACGGAGAGGTGTTCCAGAGGGCATGGAACATCCGACACCTCCGTCGATACTTTTCTTAACTTGTATTGCCCATATGAAGTGAATTAACAAAGAGAATCAGTGGACGTAGGCATTTTCATGCCGAACCACTTTAAAAAATCTTGTCTCTTCTTAACTCGTTCCTTTATATCTTGGCTGCTTGTTAAGCTTTATCTTTTTCTGTTGAACAAAATCTTATGGCATCTCCACTCAAGACGCACCACGGCCTCATCTGGACAAGGCCTAACAGGTACGCTACGATTCTATGCACTCGCCAATGAGACTCTTTTGCTCCAGCATCCCTCTGCTGCGGGTTAACTCATTGCTCGCGCCTGCCCTCAAAGCCAACTGTAATGAGCCGATTATAAGTCATCATAAAGGCCGACTATAGCCGATGGCAGCTCATTACGGCGTTCGGCTCGCCGGCAACTGTGAACCTACTTTAAGCCCCAACATAAGGTGTGGCCAGCCAGGGGTAGTTCACGGCCAACGGCACCCACGCTAGCCGGCCATGGTAAATCGAATAATACCCACGATTACGGACCATAATGGTTCGGGTAGTTACCGTGCGCGATCTCGGCTCCGATGTGTCTTAAGTGCGGCTGTGGTAAAAAAGAAAACTCCCCGCGGAGGCGTAAGATGGGTGACAAATGTCTCCAAGACCCACAGCTAGGGAAAGTGACTACAAAACCTGTTTGCCACGAACTTAAGCACATCGACGGCCTTCCCTGACTGGAAGTTTTACTTTTTCTATATTTCCATTTCATTTAAATACTTTTCCCCTATCCTGTATAACAAACTCTAAAGTACAGGAAACCGAACAGGGAGCATTCACTCATGAGAATCTAAGCCCGCGTACTGGGTGGCAAGGTACTCAGATATATTCATGATCAGTTACACAAGATGCTCAAAACTACCGCCTGCAAATAAAACATGAAGGGCGGTACTCTCTTCTCTTGTACATAGATGCATAATTATAGCTTATTCATATGTCACACCAACATTGCAAAACATGAAATTATATTTCAAGCAAAGGCTTAACATCAAACACAACTAAAATCACAGGCATATACATGGTTATACTTCTCACGCAGCACATCAAAACGACAACAACATTTAAACATAAAAAAATCAGCTTATATTATGAAATCACACCAAGTTATTCTCTGCAAATAATATTATTACAGTCACATCAATGTTTTGGACTAACGTAAACAACAGTAAAAAAGAAATAAAAAGCGGCCGAATCCGGACGAGTAACCAGCTGCGTCCACACTCCATCACCGACTTCCCAAGCCTATTTGGCCGCAGGGCCGGAACCCCCAACAGGTTGATCGTAAGTTCCACCTGTCCAATTCAAAAGAGGAATCCATTAAACAAACGATAAACAATCAAGTCATGGAAACCCAGAAAGAAAAGGAAAAGAGAAGAATAACTCACCAGCGTCCGCCGCTTGATCCTCATCCTCCAGTTGCACACCCGCTTCCTCCACAGCAAACAACCGCATCCCCTCCTTCACCGCCGCGTGCTCCTCTTTCGAGAACTGAGCGGTGACCACATCCAGGCTAAAAGCCGCTCCACCTTCCTTACCCGCATCGACCCTGGCCTCCTCTAAAGCCCGGAGATATATCTTGGCCATGACCCGGGGATAATCATCCATCCAAGACAAGCTGCCCTCCTTCCAAGTGCGGAAGTACATGTCCTGCAGCATCTCGCCCATCATCCCCTCATTCTCCTCGAACTCCCTCACCCGGGCTTCGGAAGCCTGCAACTTGGCGACAGCGACATCCCTCTCTGATCGGTATCTCGAGCAGTCAGCCTGGAGAGACCTCCTCATCTCCTCCATCTTCTCCTTTAACTTGACTTGAGCCATCTCCGTAGCCTCAAGCCTTCCAGACAACTCCTCTACCTGCTCGAGATCCGCATTCCGAACCTCATCCACTGTCGCAATGGCCATGTCAATCCGCTCCTTACAGGCGGCCTCCATCTTCCGTAATTCCGCCCTATTAGCCTTTTCCATGGTCTCTTTCAGACGCCTGGAGGCTTCCTCGTGCCGAGAAATCTGAACGGCTTGATCGGCAAGCTGTTCGGCCTGATCAGCAACCTTCAGCCGCAACCGAATATTAGCACTTCCAATCTCCTCCTCGGCCTTGACCAATTGAGCATGATACTTCATTAACTTCTTGGTCTCCTCAGCCACCCGATCAATATTAGCCTTGGCCTCGTCTCCCATAGTAACTACCCGAGTGGTAAGCAGATCAAGATCTAGAGATTTAGCCTCGTCCAACACTCGTAACATGGGGTTGCGGGGAAGGAGGTGCTCACCCGTGGCCTCATCAAATGAAATATCCCGAGAACTTGGGTCTAAATCAGGATGACCAGCAAAGGGGTCACGAGGCACATCGGGACGCCTTATACGGATAACTGTGGGATTCTTGAAAGAAGGTGGAGGGGGAATAAACTCCGTGCTCTCCTCCGTGGCATCACGAGGAGGCTGAACAGGAAGCTGCGGACCAGGGGAAGACTCAAATAAAGAACGACTCCTCTTTTTTTTCTGAATGCCCTCTTCGATGGCCCCAAGAAGAGGACGGTATTTGACCACGTCCCCAGTATGACCAGTGGGAGGCTTCGCAGAAGCTCTCATCAACTTGAATTGTTCGAGGCGGTGTCGAACGTCTGATGTTGTAACCACCTGGCCTGCCCCTGAAATAAAGAACAAGTGTTACGAACGTACGATGGTCCCCAATTCAGGAAACATGTTAAGTAAAAAGAAAGAAAAGTGTGAAGGCACGTCTATTATACAAACCCTGCGGAGAAGTGGGGTACTGCAATAAGTCCTGAATCTCATTCCAGGACGGAAGTGAACCATAAAATATTTCTAAGTCCTTATCGAAAATGGAATCGACAGAGGACAAAAGTTCACCTTGCACCGCCGAAGTTACCCTAGCTGAGGAGCCTTTAGGGGATGGATCGGCACCAGCCACAGCCTTGCCTGCCTCCTTTGCCTTTTCCACTTCCGATTCTTCCTCCGATTCCCCGAAGGCCTGACGGAGGGCCTCATCCAGTTCAGAATCTTTCCCAGAGGTTAAGGCACCAGCATCACCATCACCATCTCCATCGCCATCTCCTCCGCCTTCTGACTCTCCTCCCACATCGCCTCCTTCGCCCTCTTCCACACCTTCCTCCTCCGGAATGATCGGGCAAGTACTAGGAGAGGGACCCTCCGATTCTTTAAGCTTCTTGCCCCCCGCGACGGGATGCTGTACGAAGGGTTTTCTCTTGCCACTCTTCACCGTGACCCCCTCCATAGCTTTGGCAGCCTTCTCCTCGGCCGTGTCCCTCTGCTTAACCACGGACTGGTGCGGCAGGATCAAATTGTACTCCAGGAGGGTAGCATTCCTGATCAGATAGGCGGCTGACCTGTCCCTCTCGGAGATAGCCTTAACTTCTGCTGCCATATGGACTAGGCGATCGCTCTCCACCACCGAAAAACCACCTATCGCTGACAAAAAACAGAAGCACATAAGGAAAGGAATTGCAATCAAGACAGGAATTACGAATAAAGAGTTAACTTACATCCGGAAGTGAAGCGACGAATGGAGACAGAATCGTCCCTCACAAAGAACCACTCCTTCTTGAACATGCTGTACTTTGAGTACAGGTCCAGGACCGGCTTGAAGGAGACGGCCGACTCTAAGCTAATGTAGGGGGACCCCTTCCTATAGCCCCTCAGATTATATAGATACCGGATTTCCCGGTTGGATGGAGAGCGCCCGTACCTCTTCTGGAAGATAGAATATAAGCACACCAAGATGGCATACGAGTTGGGCTGAAGCTGGAAAGGCGCCACCTTTAGATATGTAAGGAAGCTAACAACCCAGGCGTTGATAGGGGGAATGGCCCCGCACATGCAATGGTACCGGCTGTAGGCGAAATACCCTTCGGGAGGGTTGTATGGCATCACCCCGACTCCCGGAAGCAACATAAGCGCCCTATCTATCCCGAAAGAACGGGATATAGCATCAAGCTGCTCCTCCTTTAGAGAACTAGGGAAGCAGTCGGGAGCGAAGACCAGGAGCTCCTGGGGTCCATACCCCTCCACCAGCGATCTCGAGGCAGTTCCATGCTCCCCGGACCCCGATTGGGCTGGGGGCACAGAGGAAGGCTCGCCTCCATCCTTGGATTTCCGTCTGTCTGATCGTGTTTCTGCCTTGCGAGACATTTATCCGCATACACAAAAGTGAAAAGACAGGTTGTTAGGACAAGGAGTACAAAGATGTAAGCGAAAAAGAATGCATAAGTCCAGAGTTTCGCTCAAAGTCCAAATACATTAGTTAATTCGGTATACATGTCATTCGGCACTAAGAGACATTCGGTATACATGTCATTCGGCGCTAAGAGACATTCGCTATGCATGTCATTCGGCAAACTAAGACACCTCGCGTGCATTCGGCATAATGTCATCCGGTAGTAAAAATCATTCGGCAAAAGAGTATATACCTGATTCGGTGAGGATTTGATTCGGCAAAGATTTGGTTCGGTGGTCAGTCGATTCGGCTCTCTCTAGTTCGGTAAGAAGAAACTAAGGGGGGTGTAGCCTCTATATATAGGCGAGCTCAGAATACCGGAACAATACCAACATACCGGACCAACCAGAAACCGAAGGAAACCATCTCTACCAGCGAAGACCGGAAACAGGGGCATGCAGAGCGCTTCACTCAGATAAGTACCGGACCCTAGGATCTACTGACAAAATAGAGATTATGATAACGATGAATAAGTAGTAAATCTCCCACTAACATGGGTTAATCATTTACACATGTACACGACCACGACGGTCCACAGGCATGCTCTGAATGACTATTAACCCTATCGTCGTGAGAATTTACATTTTGACATCCTTTTAAAACTCATCGGTTGAATGGATATTTAGTTCCACTAATTCTGAAATGGCTAAGCTACTTACACATGTACGGGGTCGCGAACGATCCTTAGGCATGCTCTGAGCTGGCGATAAACCATCTTCACAAACGATCCATGGACCCACTCGAACGTAAACCTGGCATCAATAATGCTAAGCCCCCTCGGGGCACACCTACTCGCCTCGAACGGCACCCGACCTCGAACGGTCACGTCTCGCCCTGAACGGCACAATTCACTTCATCACAAATATTCCGATCCCGAACGGTCGTCATTTGAAATGACATTGAAACTGTGAATTCCTTCGCAGGAAACCAACAGGATATGAACATCCAGACCATGGCGTTACAGAATAAGCCTCCCTACCACAGGGAAACAAAGCGCGACACATGCAAGCACGTGCCCCACTTTGGGGGGCAAATGTTGGGCGAATTCTCACCCAGGAGATCTCGGGACCAAGAAGTGTCAGTTGCACCCGGGTTCGCAACCTCCACCCCATTCAGCAAACACAAGGCTCAATGCAAACATAGAAGATACAGGCACAGAGCCATTCGGCAAGGCCCAGCTTAAAGCACATTCGGCGTTTAAAGATATACCTCATTCGGCAAAGCATCTACGGCCATTCGGCATGCCTCACCGGTCCAAGCTCCATCCTTAACCTCCTACTACCGAACCAGAGAAAGGTTGTCCCATGCCGAACCAACTCCGACAACAAGGCCACCACCGGACCAAGCACTACCGGACCGGCCTCTTCTCATAGTCTCCACCGAACCAGAAAACCATACCGGACCAACTTCCTCTCCAAACAAGCACCGAGCCAACCACATACCTCACCACCGAATGAACCTCCATCCCGCTCCATCACCGGTCCAAGCTCCATACCGAATGGAGGCTCGCCGAACCAGATAACTACCAGGCCAGATTGCTTCAGCACGGGCCCACCAGCAGCTATAAATATTCAGGACCCCTGCCCCCAGCCTCACTCTAAAAATATTGGGGCAGGGGTACAACAATGGCAGACAAGTTTGAGAGCTCAAGCACGGAAGGAACTTTCAAACTACTTTCATACACTTGTACACCAAGCATTGTACTTGTAATCTGAAAAAAGAAGATAATAACATATAAAGTGGACGTAGGCACGTTCTGGCCGAACCACTATAAATCTGCGTGTCTTTTACATTTCAGCCCCTGCCTTTTTCATATTTACATAACTCATCTAAATCATTAAGAATCGCATAAAATCAACTAAATCACACGACTTAGAGGTGTTTGCCCATTTTTTGCGCAAACAACATTAAACAATCCATCGACGGCTGAAAGCTTTCATAGCCGTAGAACTCACTGAGGCCTTCGTTTTGACTGGTTATGGCTCCCGTAACTCTAAACGAGCCAGAAGTTATGGCCGTCCGAATAATCGATATGTACAGGGTGCAACATCCACGGTGCAAGGTGCAACATCCGTCAGAAATGGCGAAACAGTGTCGTACGACTTTTTGAAATGCGTGCATGGATTTGAAACGAAACAGTACCCTGGTGCACCACTCTCCAGCGATAGTAACATGAAGACCAGCCACGGTAATCCCGTTGTACAGTAAAAATCCACGTGTCGAAAAAATGAAGGGTAAAAAACTTCCTAGACCCGATTGAGATTCGGATAGTCTTTTTTGGGCATTAAACAATCCATTGTCGGCTGAAAGCTGTCATAGCCGTAGAACTCACTGAGGCCTTCGTTTTGACTGGTTATGGTTCCCGTAACTCTAAACGAGCCAGAAGTTATGGCCGTTCGAATAATCGATATCTACAGGGTGCAACATCCACGGTGCAAGGCGCAACATCCGTCCGAAATGGCGAAACAGTGCCGTACGACTTTTTGAAATGCGTGCATGGTTTGAAACAGAACAGTCCCATGGTGCACCACTCTCCAGCGATGGTAAATCGAAGACCATCCACGGTAATCCCGTTCTACCTTAAAAATCCACGTGTCGAAAAAACAAAGGGTAAAAAACTTCCTAGACCCGATTGAGATTCGGATAGTCTTTTTTCTGCCTTAAGCAATCCATTGACGGCTGAAAACTGTCATAGCCGTAGAAATCCCTGAGGCCTTCATTTTGACTGGTTATGTCTCCCGCAACTCTAAACGAGCCAGAAGTTATGGCCGTCCGAATAATCGATATCTACAGGGTGCAACATCAACGGTGCAAAGTGCAACATCCGTCCGAAATGGCGTAACAGTGTCGTACGACTTTTTGAAATGCGTGCATGGATTTGAAACAAAACGGTACCCTGGTGCACCACCCTCCAGCGATGGTAAATTGAAGACCAGCCACGGTAATCCCGTTTTACCATAAAAATCCACGTGTCGGAAAAACGAAGGGTACAAAACTTCGGAGACCCGATTGAGATTCGGATAGTCTTTTTTGGGCATTAAACAATCCATTGACAGCTGAAAGACGTCATAGCCGTAAAACTCACCGAGGCCTTCGTTTTGACTGTTTATGGCTCCCGTAACTTTAAACGAGCCAGAAGTTATGGCCGTCCGAATAATCGATATCTACAGGGTGCAACATCCACGGTGCAAGGTGCAACATCCGTCCGAAATGGCGAAACAGTATCGTATGAATTTTTGAAATGGTGCATGGATTTGAAACAAAATGGTACCATGGTGCACCACTCTCCAGCGATGGTAAATCGAAGACCTGCCACATTAATCCCGTTCTACCGTAAAAATTCACGTGTCGAAAAAACGAAGGGTAATAAACTTCGTAGGCCCGATTGAGATTCGGATAGTCCTTTTGGGGCATTAAACAATCCATTGACGGCTGAAAGCTGTCATAGCCGTAGAACTCACTGAGGCCTTCGTTTTGACTGGTTATGGCTCCTGTAACTCTAAACGGGTCAGAAGTTATGGCCGTCCGAATAATCGATATCTAGGGTGCAACATCCACGGGGCATGGTGCAACATCCGTCCGAAATGGCGTAACAGTGTCGTACGACTTTTTGAAATGCGTGCAAGGATTTGAAATAAAACGGTACGATGGTGCACCACTCTTCAGCGATGGTAAATTGAAGACCAGCCACGGTAATCCCGTTTTACTGCAAAAATCCACGTGTCGAAAAAACGAAGGGTAAAAAAATTCCGAGACCCGATTGAGATTCGGATAGTCTTTTTTGGGCATTAAACAATCCATCGACGGATGAAAGCTTTCATAGCCGTAGAACTCACTGAGGCCTTCATTTTGACTGTTATGGCTCCTGTAACTCTAAACGAGCCAGAAGTTATGGCCGTCCGAATAATCGATATGTACATGGTGCAACATCCACGGTGCAAGGCGCAACATCCGTCCGAAATGGCGAAACAGTGTCGTACGACTTTTTGAAATGCGTGCATGTATTTGAAATGAAACGGTACCCTGGTGCACCACTCTCCAGCGATGGTAACATGAAGACCAGCCATGGTAATCCCGTTGTGCCGTAAAAATCCACGTGTCGAAAAAACGAAGGGTAAAAAACTTCCGACACCCAATTGAGATTCGGATAGTCTTTATTGGGCTTTAAACAATCCATTGACGGCTGAAAGCTGTCATAGCCGTAGAACTTACCGAGGCCTTCGTTTTGACTGTTTATGGCTCCCGTAACTCTAAATGAGCCAGAAGTTATGGCCGTCCGAATAATCGATATCTACAGGGTGCAACATCCACGGTGCAATGTGCAACATCCGTCCGAAATGGCGAAACAGTGTCGTACGACTTTTTGAAATGCGTGCATGGATTTGAAACGAAACGGTACCCTGGTGCACCACTCTCCAGCGATAGTAACATGAAGACCAGCCACGGTAATCCCGTTGTACAGTAAAAATCCACGTGTCGAAAAAATGAAGGGTAAAAAACTTCCTAGACCCGATTGAGATTCGGATAGTCTTTTTTGGGCATTAAACAATCCATTGTCGGCTGAAAGCTGTCATAGCCGTAGAACTCACTGAGGCCTTTGTTTCGACTGGTTATGGCTCCCGTAACTCTAAACGAGCCAGAAGTTATGGCCGTCCGAATAATCGATATCTACAGGGTGCAACATCCGTCCGAAATGGCGAAACAGTGTCGTACGACTTTTTGAAATGCGTGCATGGATTTGAAAAGAAACGGTACTATGGTGCACCACTCTCCAGCGATGGTAAATCGAAGACCATCCACGGTAATCCTGTTCTACCGTAAAAATTCACGTGTCGAAAAAACGAAGGGTAAAAAACTTCCTAGACCCGATTGAGATTCGGATATTCTTTTTTGGGTATTAAACAATCCATTGACGGGTGAAAGCTGTCATACCGTAGAACTCACTAAGGCCTTCGTTTTGACTGGTTATGGCTCCCGTAACTCTAAACGAGGCAGAAGTTATGGTCGTCCGAATAATCGATATCCACAGGGAGCAACATCCACGGTGGAATGTGCAACATCCGTCCGAAATGGCGAAACAGTGTCGTACGACTTTTTCAAATGCATGCATGGATTTGAAATGAAACAGTACCGTGGTGCACCACTCTCCAGCGATGGTAAATCGAAGACCTGCCACGGTAATCCCGTTCTACCGTAAAAATCCACGTGTCGAAAAAACGAAGGGTAAAAAACTTCCTAGACCCGATTGAGATTCGGATAGTCTTTTTTGGGCATTAAACAATGCATTGATGGCTGAAAGATGTCATAGCCGTAGAACTCACTGACGCCTTCGTTTGGACTGGTTATGGCTCCCGTAACTCTAAACGAGCCAGAAGTTATGGCCGTCCGAATAATCGATATCTACAAGGTGCAACATCCGTCCGAAATGGCGAAACACTGTCGTACGACTTTTCGAAATGCGTGCATGGATTTGAAACGAAACGGTACCATGGTGCACCACTCTCCAGCGTTGGTAAATTGAAGACCAGCCACGTTAATCCCGTTTTACCGTAAAAATCCACGTGTCGAATAAACGAAGGGTAAAAAACTTTCGAGACCCGATTGAGATTCGGATAGTCTTTTTTGGGCATTTAACAATCCATTGACGGATGAAAGCGGTCATAGCCGTAGAACTCACTGAGGCCTTCGTTTTGACTTGTTATGGCTCCCGTAACTCTAAACGAGCCAGAAATTATGGCCGTCCGAATAATCGATATCTACAGGGTGCAACATCCATGGTGCATGGTGCAACATCCGTCCGAAATGGCGAAACAGTGTCGTCGACTTTTGAAATGCGTGCATGGATTTGAAATGGAACGGTACTATGTGCACCACTCTCCAGCGATGGTAAATCGAAGACCAGCCACGGTAATCCCGTTTTACCGTAAAAATCCATGTGTCGAAAAAACGAAGGGTACAAAACTTCCGAGACCCGATTGAGATTCGGATAGTCTTTTTTGGGCATTTAACAATCCATTGACGGATGAAAGCTGTCATAGCTGTAGAACTTACTGAGGACTTCGTTTTGACTGGTTATGGATCCCGTAACTCTAAACGAGCTAGAAGTTATGGCCGTCCGAATAATCGATATCTATAGGGTGCAACATCCACGGTGCAAGGCGCAACATCCGTCCGAAATGGAGAAACTGTGTCGTACGACTTTTTGAAATGCGTGCATGGTTTGAAACGGAACGGTACCATGGTGCACCACTCTCCAGCGATGGTAAATCGAAGACCAGCCACGGTAATCCCGTTCCACCGTAAAAATTCACGTGTCGAAAAAACGAAGGGTTTAGACCCGATTGAGATTTGGATAGTCTTTTTTGGGAATTAAACAATCTATTGACGGCTGAAAACTATCATAGCCGTAGAGCTCACTGAGGCCATCATTTTGACTGGTTATGGCTCTCATAACTCTAAACGAGTTAGAAGTTATGTCCGTCTGAATAATCGATATCTACAGGGTGCAACATCCACGGTGCAAGGTGCAACATCCGTCCGAAATGGCGAAACAGTGTCGTATGACTTTTTGAAATGCGTGCATGGATTTGAAATGGAACGGTACCATGGTGCACCACTCTCCAGCGATGGTAAATCGAAGACCAGCCACGATGATCCCGTTATACCGTAAAAATCCACGTGTCGAAAAAACAAAGGGTAAAAAACTTCCGAGACCCGATTGAGATTCGGATAGTCTATTTTGGGCATTAAACAATCCATTGACGGGTGAAAGCGGTCATAGCCGTAGAACTCACTGAGGCCTTCGTTTTGACTGGTTATGGCTTCCGTAACTCTAAACGAGCCAGAAGTTATGGCCGTCCGAATAACCGATATCTACAGGGTGCAACATCCACGGTGCAAGGTGCAACATCCGTCCGAAATGGCGTAACAGTGTCGTATGACTTTTTGAAATGCGTGCAAGGATTTGAAATGAAACGGTATGATGGTGCACCACTCTTCAGCGATGGTAAATTGAAGACCAGCCACGGTAATACCGTTTTACGCAAAAATCCACGTGTCGAAAAAACGAAGGGTAAAAAAATTCCTAGACCCGATTGAGATTCGGATAGTCTTTTTTGGACATTAAACAATCCATCGACGGCTGAAAGCTTTCATAGCCGTAGAACTCACTGAGGCCTTCGTTTTGACTGGTTATGGCTCCCGTAACTCTAAACGAGCCAGAAGTTATGGCCGTCCGAATAATCGATATGTACAGGGTGCAACATCCACGGTGCAAGGTGCAACATCCGTCAGAAATGGCGAAACAGTGTCGTACGACTTTTTGAAATGCGTGCATGGATTTGAAACGAAACGGTACCCTGGTGCACCACTCTCCAGCGATAGTAACATGAAGACCAGCCACGGTAATCCCGTTGTACAGTAAAAATCTACGTGTCGAAAAAATGAAGGGTAAAAAACTTCCTAGACCCGATTGAGATTCGGATAGCCTTTTTTGGGCATTAAACAATCCATTGTCGGCTGAAAGCTGTCATAGCCGTAGAACTCACTGAGGCCTTCGTTTTGACTGGTTATGGTTCCCGTAACTCTAAACGAGCCAGAAGTTATGGCCGTTCGAATAATCGATATCTACAGGGTGCAACATCCACGGTGGAAGGCGCAACATCCGTCCGATATGGCGAAACAGTGTCGTACGACTTTTTTGAAATGCGTGCATGGTTTGAAACGGAACGGTACCATGGTGCACCACTCTCCAGCGATGGTAAATCGAAGACCAGCCACGGTAATCCCGTTCTAACATAAAAATCCACGTGTCGAAAAAACAAAGGGTAAAAAACTTCCTAGACCCGATTGAGATTCGGATAGTCTTTTTTCTGCCTTAAAAATCCATTGACGGCTGAAAACTGTCATAGCCGTAGAAATCCATGAGGCCTTCGTTTTGACTGGTTATGGCTCCCGCAACTCTAAACGAGCCAGAAGTTATGGCCGTCCGAATAATCGATATCTACAGGGTGCAACATCAACGGTGCAAGGTGCAACATCCGTCCGAAATGGCGTAACAGTGTCGTACGAAATTTTGAAATGCGTGCATGGATTTGAAACAAAACGGTACCCTGGTGCACCACCCTCCAGCGATGGTAAATTGAAGACCAGCCACGGTAATCCCGTTTTACCATAAAAATCCACGTGTCGAAAAAACGAAGGGTACAAAACTTCGGAGACCCGATTGAGATTCGGATAGTCTTTTTTGGGCATTAAACAATCCATTTACAGATGAAAGACGTCATAGCCGTAGAACTCACTAAGGCCTTCGTTTTGACTGTTTATGGCTCCCGTAACTTTAAACGAGCCAGAAGTTATGGCCGTCCGAATAATCGATATCTACAGGGTGCAACATCCACGGTGCAAGGTGCAACATCCGTCCGAAATGGCGAAACAGTGTCGTACGACTTTTTGAAATGCGTGCAAGGATTTGAAATAAAACGGTACGATGGTGCACCACTCTTCAGCGATGGTAAATTGAAGACCAGCCACGGTAATCCCGTTTTACTGCAAAAATCCACGTGTCGAAAAAACGAAGGGTAAAAAAATTCCGAGACCCGATTGAGATTCGGATAGTCTTTATTGGGCTTTAAACAATCCATCGACGGATGAAAGCTTTCATAGCCGTAGAACTAACTGAGGCCTTCATTTTGACTGTTATGGCTCCCGTAACTCTAAACGAGCCAGAAGTTATGGCTGTCCGAATAATCGATATGTACAGGGTGCAACATCCACGGTGCAAGGTGCAACATCCGTCTGAAATGGCGAAACAGTGTCGTACGACTTTTTGAAATGCGTGCATGTATTTGAAATGAAACGGTACCCTGGTGCACCACTCTCCAGCGATGGTAACATGAAGACCAGCCACGGTAATCCCGTTGTACCGTAAAAATCCACGTGTCGAAAAAACGAAGGGTAAAAAACTTTCGAGACCCGATTGAGATTCGGATAGTCTTTATTGGGCTTTAAAAAATCCATTGACGGCTGAAAGCTGTCATAGCCGTAGAACTCACCGAGACCTTCGTTTTGACTGGTTATGGCTCCCGTAACTCTAAATGAGCCAGAAGTTATGGCCGTCCGAATAATCGATATCTAAACGGTGCAACATCCACGGTGCAATGTGCAACATCCATCCGAAATGGAAAAAAACAGTGTCGTACGACTTTTTGAAATGCGTGCATGGATTTGAAACAAAACGGTACCATGGTGCACCACTCTCCAGCGATGGTAAATCGAAGACCAGCCACTGTAATCCCGTTCTACCGTAAAAATTCACGTGTCGTAAAAATGAAGGGTAAAAAACTTCCTTGACCCGATTGAGATTCGGATAGTCTTTTTTGGGCATTAAACAATGCATTGACGGCTGAAAGCTATCATAGCCGTAGAACTCACTAACACCTTCGTTTTGACTGGTTATGGCTCCCGTAACTCTAAACGAGCCAGAAGTTATGGCCGTTCGAATAATCGATATCTACAGGGTGCAACATCCGTCCGAAATGGCGAAACAGTGTCGTACGACTTTTTGAAATGCGTGCATGGATTTGAAACGAAACGGTACCATGGTGCACCACTCTCCAGCGATGGTAAATCGAAGACCAGCCACAGTAATCCCATTCTACCGTAAATATTCACGTGTCGAAAAAACGAAGGGTAAAAAACTTCCTAGACCCGATTGAGATTCGGATAGTCTTTTTTGGGTATTAAACAATCCATTGACGGGTGAAAGCTGTCATAACCGTAGGATTCACTGAGGCCTTCGTTTTGACTGGTTATGGCTCCCGTAACTCTAAACGAGGCAGAAGTTATGGCCGTCCGAATAATCGATATCCACAGGGTGCAACATCCACGGTGGAAGGTGCAACATCCGTCGGAAATGGCGAAACAGTGTCGTACGACTTTTTGAAATGCATGCATGGATTTGAAATGAAATGGTACCATGGTGCACCACTCTCCAGCGATGGTAAATCGAAGACCAGCCACGGTAATCCCGTTCTACCGTAAAAATCCACGTGTCGAAAAAACTAAGGGTAAAAAACTTCCTAGACCCGATTGAGATTCGGATAGTCTTTTTTGGGCATTAAACAATGCATTGACGGCTGAAAGATGTCATAGCCGTAGAACTCACTGACGCCTTCGTTTTGACTGTTTATGGCTCCTGTAACTCTAAATGAGCCAGAAGTTATGGCCGTCCGAATAATCGATATCTATAGGGTGCAACATCCGTCCGAAATGGCGAAACACTGTCGTACGGCTTTTTGAAATGCGTGCATGGAATTGAAACGAAACGGTACCATGGTGCACCACACTCCAGCGATGGTAAATCGAAGACCACCCACGGTAATCCCGTTCTACCGTAAAAATTCACGTATCGAAAATACGAAGGGTAAAAAACTTCCTAGACCCGATTGAGATTCGGATAGTCTTTTTTGGGCATTAAACAATCCATTGACGGCTGAAAGCTGTCACAGCCGTAGAACTCACTGAGACCTTCGTTTTGACTGGTTATAGCTCCCGTAACTCTAAACGAGCCAGAAGTTATGGCCGTCCGAATAATCGATATCTACAGGGTGCAACATCCACGGTGCAAGGTGCAACATCCGTTCGAAATGGCAAAACAGTGTCGTACGACTTTTTGAAATGCGTGCAAGGATTTGAAATGAAACGGTACCATGGTACACCACTCTCCAGCGATGGTAAATCGAAGACTAGCCACGGTAATCCCGTTCTACAGTAAAAATCCACGTGTCGAAAAAACGAAGGGTAAAAAACTTCGTAGACCCGATTGAGATTCAGATAGTCTTTTTTGGGCACTAAACAATCCATTGACGGATGAAAGCTGTCATAGCCGTAGAACTCACTGAGGCCTTCGTTTTGACCGGTTATGGCTCCCGTAACTCTAAACGAGCCAGAAGTTATGGCCGTCCGAATAATCGATATCTACAGGGTGTAACATCCACGGTGCAAGGCGCAACATCCGTCCGAAATGGCGAAACAGTATCGTATGAATTTTTGAAATGCGTGCATGGATTTGAAACAAAACGGTACCATGGTGCACCACTCTCCAGTGATGGAAAATCGAAGACCAGCCACGGTAATCCCGTTCTACCGTAAAAATCCACGTGTCGAAAAAACGAAGGGTAAAAAACTTCCTAGACCCGATTGAGATTCGGATAGTCTTTTTTCGGCATTAAACAATCCATTGACGGTTGAAAACTGTCATAGCCGTAGAACTCATTATGGCCTTCGTTTTGATTGGTTATGGCTCCCGTAACTCTAAACGAGCCAAAAGTTATGGCCGTCCGAATAATCGATATCTACAGGGTGCAACATCCACGGTGCAAGGCGCAATATCCTTCCGAAATGGAGGAACAGTGTCGTACGACTTTTTGAAATGCGTGCATGGTTTGAAACGGAACGGTACCATGGTGCACCACTCTCCAGCGATGGTAAATCGAAGACCATCCACGGTAATCCCGTTCTACAGTAAAAATCCACGTGTCGAAAAAACGAAGGGTAAAAAACTTCCTAGACCCGATTGATATTCAGATAGTCTTTTTTGGGCATTTAAACAATCCATTGACGGCTGAAAGCAGTCATTACCGTAGAACTCACTGAGGCCTTCGTTTTGACTGGTTATAGCTCCCGTAACTCTAAACGAGCCAGAAGTTATGGCCGTCCGAATAATCGATATCTACAGGGTGCAACATCCACGGTGCAAGGCGCAACATCCGTCCGAAATGGAGAAACAGTGTCGTAAGACTTTTTGAAATGCGTGCATGATTTGAAACGGAACGGTACCATGGTGCACCACTCTCCAGCGATGGTAAATCGAAGACCAGCTACGGTAATCCCGTTCTACCGTAAAAATCCACGTGTCGAAAAAACGAAGGGTAAAAAACTTCCTAGACCCGATTGAGATTCGGATAGTCTTTTTTCGGCATTAAACAATCCATTGACGGCTGATAACTGTCATAGCCGTAGAACTCATTATGGCATTCGTTTTGATTGGTTATGGCTCCCGTAACTCTAAACGAGCCAGAAGTTATGGCCGTCCGAATAATCGATATCTACAGGGTGCAACATCCACGGTGTAAGGTGCAACATCCGACCGAAATTGCAAAACAGTATCGTACGAATTTTTGAAATGCGTGCATGGATTTGAAACAAAACGGTACCATGGTGCACCACTCTCCAGCGATGGTAAATCGAAGACCAGCCACGGTAATCCCGTTCTACCATAAAAATTCACGTGTCGAAAAAACGAAGTGTAAAAAATTCCTAGACCCGATTGAGATTCGGATAGTCTTTTATGGGCATTAAACAATCCATTGACGGATGAAAGGTGTCACGACCGTAGAACTCACTGAGCCCTTCGTTTTGACTGGTTATGGCTCTCGTAACTCTAAACGAGCCAGAAGTTATGGCCGTCCGAATAATCGATATCTGCAGGGTGCAACATCCACGGTGCAAGGTGCAACATCCGTCCAAAATGGCGTAACAGTGTCGTACGAATTTTTGAAATGCGTGCAAGGATTTGAAATGAAACGGTACGATGGTGCACCACTCTTCACCGATGGTAAATTGAAGACCAGCCATGGTAATCCTGTTTTACCGTAAAAATCCACGTGTCGAAAAAACGAAGGGTAAAAAAATTCCGAGACCCAATTGAGATTCGGATAGTCTTTTTTGGGCATTAAACAATCCATCGACGGCTAAAAGCTTTCATAGCCGTAGAACTCAATGAGGCCTTCGTTTTGATTGGTTATGGTTCCCGTAACTCTAAACGAGCCAGAAGTTACGGCCATCCGAATAATCGATATTTACAGGGTGCAACATCCACGGTGCAAGGTGCAACATCCGTCTGAAATGGCGAAACAGTGTCGTACGACTTTTTGAAATGCGTGCATGGATTTGAAACGAAACGGTACCCTAGTGCACCACTCTCCAGCGATGGTAACATGAAGACCAGCCACGGTAATCCCGTTTTACCGTAAAAATCCACGTGTCGAAAAAACGAAGGGTAAAAAACTTCCAAGACCCGATTGAGATTCGAATAGCCTTTTTTGGGCATTAAAGAATCCATTGACGGCTGAAATCTGTCGTAGCCGTAGAACTCACTGAGGCCTTCGTTTTGACTAGTTATGGCTCCCGTAACTCTAAACGAGCCAGAAGTTATGGCCGTCCGAATAATCGATATCTACAGGGTTCAACATCCACGGTGCAAGGTGCAACATCCGTCCGAAGTTGCAAAACAGTGTCGTACGACTTTTTGAAATGCGTGCAAGGATTTGAAATGAAACGGTACCATGGCGCACCATTCTACAGTGTTGGTAAATTGAAGACCAGGCACGGTAATTCCGTTTTACCGTAAAAATCCACGTGTCGAATAAACGAAGGGTAAAAAACTTCCTAGACCCGATTGAGATTCGGATAGTCTTTTTTGGGCATTAAAAAATCCATTGACGGCTAAAAGCTGTCATAGCCGTAGAATTCACTAAGGCCTTCGTTTTGACTTGTTATGGCTCCCATAACTCTAAACGAGCCAGAAGTTATGGCTGTCCGAATAATCGATATCTACAGGGTGCAACATCCACGGTGTAAGGTGCAACATCCGTCCGAAATGGCGAAACAGTGTCGTACGACTTTTTGAAATGCGTGCATGGATTTGAAACAAAACGGTACCATGGTGCACCACTCTCCAGCGATGGTAAATCGAAGACCAGCCACGGTAATCCCGTTCTACCGTAAATATTCACTTGTCGAAAAAACGAAGGGTAAAAAACTTCCTAGACCCGATTGAGATTCGGATAGTCTTTTTTGGGTATTAAACAATCCATTGACGGGTGAAAGCTGTCATAACCGTAGAACTCACTGAGGCCTTCGTTTTGACTGGTTATGGCTCCCGTAACTCTAAACGAGGCAGATGTTATGGCCGTCCGAATAATCGATATCCACAGGGTGCAACATCCACGGTGGAAGGTGCAACATCCGTCCGAAATGGCGAAACAGTGTCGTACGACTTTTTGAAATGCATGCATGGATTTGAAATGAAACGGTACCATGGTGCACCACTCTCCAGCGATGGTAAATCGAAGACCAGCCACGGTAATCCCGTTCTACCGTAAAAATACACGTGTCGAAAAAACTAAGGGTAAAAAACTTCCTAGACCCGATTGAGATTCGGATAGTCTTTTTTGGGCATTAAACAATGCATTGACGGCTGAAAGATGTCATAGCCGTAGAACTCACTGACGCCTTTGTTTTGACTGGTTATGGCTCCTGTAACTTTAAATGAGCCAGAAGTTATGGCCGTCCGAATAATCGATATCTATAGGGTGCAACATCCGTCCGAAATGGCGAAACACTGTCGTACGACTTTTTGAAATGCGTGCATGGAATTGAAACGAAACGGTACCATGGTGCACCACACTCCAGCGATGGTAAATCGAAGACCACCCACGGTAATCCCGTTCTACCGTAAAAATTCACGTATCGAAAATACGAAGGGTAAAAAACTTCCTAGACCCGATTGAGATTCGGATTGTCTTTTTTGGGCATTAAACAATCCATTGACGGCTGAAAGCTGTCACAGCCGTAGAACTCACTGAGACCTTCGTTTTGACTGGTTATAACTCCCGTAACTCTAAACGAGCCAGAAGTTATGGCCGTCCGAATAATCGATATCTACAGGGTGCAACATCCACGATGCAAGGTGCAACATCCGTTCGAAATGGCAAAACAGTGTCGTACGACTTTTTGAAATGCGTGCAAGGATTTGAAATGAAACGGTACCATGGTACACCACTCTCCAGCGATGGTAAATCGAAGACTAGCCACGGTAATCCCGTTCTACAGTAAAAATCCACGTGTCGAAAAAACGAAGGGTAAAAAACTTCGTAGACCCGATTGAGATTCTGATAGTCTTTTTTGGGCACTAAACAATCCATTGACGGATGAAAGCTGTCATAGCCGTAGAACTCACCGAGGCCTTCGTTTTGACCGGTTATGGCTCCCGTAACTCTAAACGAGCCAGAAGTTATGGCCGTCCGAATAATCGATATCTACAGGGTGTAACATCCACGGTGCAAGGCGCAACATCCGTCCGAAATGGCGAAACAGTATCGTATGAATTTTTGAAATGCGTGCATGGATTTGAAACAAAACGGTACCATGGTGCACCACTCTCCAGTGATGGTAAATCGAAGACCAGCCACGGTAATCCCGTTCTACCGTAAAAATCCACGTGTCGAAAAAACGAAGTGTAAAAAATTTCCTAGACCCGATTGATTCGGATAGTCTTTTTTGGGCATTAAAAAATCCATTGACGGCTGAAAGCTGTCATAGACGTAGAACTCACTGAGGCCTTCGTTTTTACGGGTTATGGCTCCCATAACTCTAAACGACCCAAAAGTTATGGCCGTCCGAATAATCGATATCTACAGGGTGCAACATCCACGGTGCAAGGCGCAATATCCTTCCGAAATGGAGGAACAGTGTCGTACGACTTTTTGAAATGCGTGCATGGTTTGAAACGGAACGGTACCATGGTGCACCACTCTCCAGCGATGGTAAATCGAAGACCATCCACGGTAATCCCTTTCTACAGTAAAAATCCACGTGTCGAAAAAACGAAGGGTAAAAAACTTCCTAGACCCGATTGAGATTCAGATAGTCTTTTTTGGGCATTTAAACAATCCATTGACGGCTGAAAGCAGTCATTGCCGTAGAACTCACTGAGGCCTTCGTTTTGACTGGTTATAGCTCCCGTAACTCTAAACGAGCCAGAAGTTATGGCCGTCCGAATAATCGATATCTACAGGGTGCAACATCCACGGTGCAAGGCGCAACATCCGTCCGAAATGGAGAAACAGTGTCGTAAGACTTTTTGAAATGCGTGCATGATTTGAAACGGAACGGTACCATGGTGCACCACTCTCCAGCGATGGTAAATCGAAGACCAGCTACGGTAATCCCGTTCTACCGTAAAAATCCACGTGTCGAAAAAACGAAGGGTAAAAAACTTCCTAGACCCGATTGAGATTCGGATAGTCTTTTTTCGGCATTAAACAATCCATTGACGGCTGAAAACTGTCATAGCCGTAGAACTCATTATGGCCTTCGTTTTGATTGGTTATGGCTCCCGTAACTCTAAACGAGCCAGAAGTTATGGCCGTCCGAATAATCGATATCTACAGGGTGCAACATCCACGGTGTAAGGTGCAACATCCGTCCGAAATTGCAAAACAGTATCGTACGAATTTTTGAAATGCGTGCATGGATTTGAAACAAAACGGTACCATGGTGCACCACTCTCCAGCGATGGTAAATCGAAGACCAGCCACGGTAATCCCGTTCTACCATAAAAATTCACGTGTCGAAAAAACGAAGTGTAAAAAATTCCTAGACCCGATTGAGATTCGGATAGTCTTTTATGGGCATTAAACAATCCATTGACGGATGAAAGGTGTCACGACCGTAGAACTCACTGAGCCCTTCGTTTTGACTGGTTATGGCTCTCGTAACTCTAAACGAGCCAGAAGTTATGGCCGTCCGAATAATAGATATCTGCAGGGTGCAACATCCACGGTGCAAGGTGCAACATCCGTCCAAAATGGCGTAACAGTGTCGTACGAATTTTTGAAATGCGTGCAAGGATTTGAAATGAAACGGTACGATGGTGCACCACTCTTCACCGATGGTAAATTGAAGACCAGCCACAGTAATCCTGTTTTACCGTAAAAATCCACGTGTCGAAAAAACGAAGGGTAAAAAAATTCCGAGACCCAATTGAGATTCGGATAGTCTTTTTTGGGCATTAAACAATCCATCGACGGCTAAAAGCTTTCGTAGCCGTAGAACTCAATGAGGCCTTCGTTTTGATTGGTTATGGTTCCCGTAACTCTAAACGAGCCAGAAGTTACGGCCGTCCGAATAATCGATATTTACAGGGTGCAACATCCACGGTGCAAGGTGCAACATCCGTCTGAAATGGCGAAACAGTGTCGTACGACTTTTTGAAATGCGTGCATGGATTTGAAACGAAACGGTACCCTAGTGCACCACTCTCCAGCGATGGTAACATGAAGACCAGCCACGGTAATCCCGTTTTACCGTAAAAATCCACGTGTCGAAAAAACGAAGGGTAAAAAACTTCCAAGACCCGATTGAGATTCGAATAGCCTTTTTTGGGCATTAAACAATCCATTGACGGCTGAAATCTGTCGTAGCCGTAGAACTCACTGAGGCCTTCATTTTGACTAGTATGGCTCCCGTAACTCTAAACGAGCCAGAAGTTATGGCCGTCCGAATAATCGATATCTACAGGGTTCAACATCCACGGTGCAAGGTGCAACATCCGTCCGAAGTTGCAAAACAGTGTCGTACGACTTTTTGAAATGCGTGCAAGGATTTGAAATGAAACGGTACCATGGCGCACCATTCTCCAGTGTTGGTAAATTGAAGACCAGGCACGGTAATTCCGTTTTACCGTAAAAATCCACGTGTCGAATAAACGAAGGGTAAAAAACTTCCGAGACCCGATTGAGATTCGGATAGTCTTTTTTGGGCATTAAAAAATCCATTGACGGCTGAAAGCTGTCATAGCCATAGAATTCACTGAGGCCTTCGTTTTGACTTGTTATGGCTCCTGTAACTCTAAACGAGCCAGAAGTTATGGCTGTCCGAATAATCGATATCTACAGGGTGCAACATCCACGGTGTAAGGTGCAACATCCGTCCGAAATGGCGAAACAGTGTCGTACGACTTTTTGAAATGCGTGCATGGATTTGAAACAAAACGGTACCATGGTGCACCACTCTCCAGCGATGGTAAATCGAAGACCAGCCACGGTAATCCCGTTCTACCATAAATATTCACGTGTCGAAAAAACGAAGGGTAAAAAACTTCCTAGACCCGATTGAGATTCGGATAGTCTTTTTTGGGTATTAAACAATCCATTGACGGGTGAAAGCTGTCATAACCGTAGAACTCACTGAGGCCTTCGTTTTGATTGGTTATGGCTCCCGTAACTCTAAACGAGGCAGAAGTTATGGCCGTCCGAATAATCGATATCCACAGGGTGCAACATCCACGGTGGAAGGTGCAACATCCGTCCGAAATGGCGAAACAGTGTCGTACGACTTTTTGAAATGCATGCATGGATTTGAAATGAAACGGTACCATGGTGCACCACTCTCCAGCGATGGTAAATCGAAGACCAGCCACGGTAATCCCGTTCTACCGTAAAAATCCACGTGTCGAAAAAACTAAGGGTAAAAAACTTCCTAGACCCGATTGAGATTCGGATAGTCTTTTTTGGGCATTAAACAATGCATTGACGGCTGAAAGATGTCATAGCCGTAGAACTCACTGACGCCTTTGTTTTGACTGGTTATGGCTCCTGTAACTCTAAATGAGCCAGAAGTTATGGCCGTCCGAATAATCGATATCTATAGGGTGCAACATCCGTCCGAAATGGCGAAACACTGTCGTACGACTTTTTGAAATGCGTGCATGGAATTGAAACGAAACGGTACCATGGTGCACCACACTCCAGCGATGGTAAATCGAAGACCACCCACGGTAATCCCGTTCTACCGTAAAAATTCACGTATCGAAAATACGAAGGGTAAAAAACTTCCTAGACCCGATTGAGATTCGGATAGTCTTTTTTGGGCATTAAACAATCCATTGACGGCTGAAAGCTGTCACAGCCGTAGAACTCACTGAGACCTTCGTTTTGACTGGTTATAGCTCCCGTAACTCTAAACGAGCCAGAAGTTATGGCCGTCCGAATAATCGATATCTACAGGGTGCAACATCCACGGTGCAAGGTGCAACATCCGTTCGAAATGGCAAAACAGTGTCGTACGACTTTTTGAAATGCGTGCAAGGATTTGAAATGAAACGGTACCATGGTACACCACTCTCCAGCGATGGTAAATCGAAGACTAGCCACGGTAATCCCGTTCTACAGTAAAAATCCACGTGTCGAAAAAACGAAGGGTAAAAAACTTCGTAGACCCGATTGAGATTCAGATAGTCTTTTTTGGGCACTAAACAATCCATTGACGGATGAAAGCTGTCATAGCCGTAGAACTCACTGAGGCCTTCGTTTTGACCGGTTATGGCTCCCGTAACTCTAAACGAGCCAGAAGTTATGGACGTCCGAATAATCGATATCTACAGGGTGTAACATCCACGGTGCAAGGCGCAACATCCGTCCGAAATGGCGAAACAGTATCGTATGAATTTTTGAAATGCGTGCATGGATTTGAAACAAAACGGTACCATGGTGCACCACTCTCCAGCGATGGTAAATCGAAGACCAGCCACGGTAATCCCGTTCTACCGTAAAAATCCACGTGTCGAAAAAATGAAGTGTAAAAAATTTCCTAGACCCGATTGATTCGGATAGTCTTTTTTGGGCATTAAAAAATCCATTGACGGCTGAAAGCTGTCATAGACGTAGAACTCACTGAGGCCTTCGTTTTTACGGGTTATGGCTCCCATAACTCTAAACGACCCAAAAGTTATGGCCGTCCGAATAATCGATATCTACAGGGTGCAACATCCACGGTGCAAGGCGCAATATCCTTCCGAAATGGAGGAACAGTGTCGTACGACTTTTTGAAATGCGTGCATGGTTTGAAACGGAACGGTACCATGGTGCACCACTCTCCAGCGATGGTAAATCGAAGACCATCCACGGTAATCCCGTTCTACAGTAAAAATCCACGTGTCGAAAAAACGAAGGGTAAAAAACTTCCTAGACCCGATTGAGATTCAGATAGTCTTTTTTGGGCATTTAAACAATCCATTGACGGCTGAAAGCAGTCATTGCCGTAGAACTCACTGAGGCCTTCGTTTTGACTGGTTATAGCTCCCGTAACTCTAAACGAGCCAGAAGTTATGGCCGTCCGAATAATCGATATCTACAGGGTGCAACATCCACGGTGCAAGGCGCAACATCCGTCCGAAATGGAGAAACAGTGTCGTAAGACTTTTTGAAATGCGTGCATGATTTGAAACGGAACGGTACTATGGTGCACCACTCTCCAGCGATGGTAAATCGAAGACCAGCTACGGTAATCCCGTTCTACCGTAAAAATCCACGTGTCGAAAAAACGAAGGGTAAAAAACTTCCTAGACCCGATTGAGATTCGGATAGTCTTTTTTCGGCATTAAACAATCCATTGACGGCTGAAAACTGTCATAGCCGTAGAACTCATTATGGCCTTCGTTTTGATTGGTTATGGTTCCCGTAACTCTAAACGAGCCAGAAGTTATGGCCGTCCGAATAATCGATATCTACAGGGTGCAACATCCACGGTGTAAGGTGCAACATCCGTCCGAAATTGCAAAACAGTATCGTACGAATTTTTGAAATGCGTGCATGGATTTGAAACAAAACGGTACCATGGTGCACCACTCTCCAGCGATGGTAAATCGAAGACCAGCCACGGTAATCCCGTTCTACCATAAAAATTCACGTGTCGAAAAAACGAAGTGTAAAAAATTCCTAGACCCGATTGAGATTCGGATAGTCTTTTTTGGGTATTAAACAATCCATTGACGGCTGAAAGCTGTTATAGACGTAGAACTCACTGAGGCCTTCGTTTTGACTAGTTATGGCTCCCGTAACTCTAAACGAGCCAGAAGTTATGGCCGTCCGAATAATCGATATCTACAGGGTGCAACATCCACGGTGCAAGGTGCAACATCCGTCCGAAATGGCGTAACAGTGGCGTACGACTTTTTGAAATGCTTGCATGGATTTGAAACAAAACGGTACCCTGGTGCACCACTCTCCAGCGATGGTAAATGAAGACCAGCCACGGTAATCCCGTTTTACCATAAAAATCCATGTGTCGAAAAAACGAAGGGTAAAAATCTTCCGAGACCCGATTGAGATTCAGATAGTCTTTTTTGGGCATTTAACAATCCATCGACGGTTGAAAGCTATCAAAGCCGTAGAACTCACTGAGGCCTTCGTTTTGACTGGTTATGGCTCCCGCAACTCTAAACGAGCCAGAAGTTATGGCCGTCCAAATAATCGATATCTACCGGGTGCAACATCCGTCCGAAATGGCGAAACAGTATCGTACGAATTTTTGAAATGCGTTCATGGATTTGACACAAAATGGTACCATGGTGCACCACTCTCTAGCGATGGTAAATCGAAGACCAGCCACGGTAATCCCGTTGTACCGTAAAAATTCACGTGTCGAAAAAACGAAGGGTAGAAAACTTCCTAGACCCGATTGAGATTCGGATAGTCTTTTTTGGGCATTAAACAATCCATTGACGGCTGAAAGCTGTCATAGCCGTAGAACTCACTGAGTCCTTCGTTTTGACTGGTTATAGCTCCCGTAACTCTGAACGAGCCAGAAGTTATGGCCGTCCGAATAATCGATATCTACAGGGTGCAACATCCACGGTGCAAGGTGCAACATCCGTTCGAAATGGCAAAACAGTGTCGTACGACTTTTTGAAATGCGTGCAAGGATTTGAAATGAAATGGTACCACGGTACACCACTCTCCAGCGATGGTAAATCGAAGACTAGCCACGGTAATCCCGTTCTACAGTAAAAATCCACGTGTCGAAAAAACGAAGGGTAAAAAACTTCGTAGACCCGATTGAGATTCAGATAGTCTTTTTTGGGCACTAAACAATCCACTGACGGCTGAAAGCTATCATAGCCGTAGAACTCACTGAGGCCTTCGTTTTGACCGGTTATGGCTCCCGTAACTCTAAACGAGCCAGAAGTTATGGCCATCCGAATAATCGATATCTACAGGGTGCAACATCCACGGTGCAAGGCGCAACATCCGTTTGAAATGGAGAAACAGTATCGTACGAGTTTTTGAAATGCGTGCATGGATTTGAAACAAAACGGTACCATGGTGCACCACTCTCCAGTGATGGTAAATCGAAGACCAGCCACGGTAATCCCGTTCTACCGTAAAAATCCACGTGTCGAAAAAACGAAGTGTAAAAAACTTCCTAGACCCGATTGATTCGGATAGTCTTTTTTGGGCATTAAAAAATCCATTGACGGCTGAAAGCTGTCATAGACGTAGAACTCACTGAGGCCTTCGTTTTTACGGGTTATGGCTCCCATAACTCTAAACGAGCCAAAAGTTATGGCCGTCCGAATAATCGATATCTACAGGGTGCAACATCCACGGTGCAAGGCGCAATATCCTTCCGAAATGGAGGAACAGTGTCGTACGACTTTTTGAAATGCGTGCATGGTTTGAAACGGAACGGTACCATGGTGCACCACTCTCCAGCGATGGTAAATCAAAGACCATCCACGGTAATCCCGTTCTACAGTAAAAATCCACGTGTCGAAAAAACGAAGGGTAAAAAACTTCCTAGACCCGATTGAGATTCAGAAAGTCTTTTTTGGGCATTTAAACAATCCATTGACGGCTGAAAGCAGTCATTGCCGTAGAACTCACTGAGGTCTTCGTTTTGACTGGTTATAGCTCCCGTAACTCTAAACGAGCCAGAAGTTATGGCCGTCCGAATAATCGATATCTACAGGGTGCAACATCCACGGTGCAAGGTGCAACATCCGTCCGAAATGGAGAAACAGTGTCGTACGACTTTTTGAAATGCGTGCATGATTTGAAACGGAACGGTACCATGGTGCACCACTCTCCAGCGATGGTAAATCGAAGACCAGCTACGGTAATCCCGTTCTACCGTAAAAATCCACGTGTCGAAAAAACGAAGGGTAAAAAACTTCCTAGACCCGATTGAGATTCGGATAGTCTTTTTTCGGCATTAAACAATCCATTGACGGCTGAAAACTGTCATAGCCGTAGAACTCATTATGGCCTTCGTTTTGATTGGTTATGGCTCCCGTAACTCTAAACGAGCCAGAAGTTATGGCCGTCCGAATAATCGATATCTACAGGGTGCAACATCCACGGTGCAAGGTGCAACATCCGTCCGAAATTGCGAAACAGTATCGTACGAATTTTTGAAATGCGTGCATGGATTTGAAACAAAACGGTACCATGGTGCACCACTCTCCAGCGATGGTAAATCGAAGACCAGCCACGGTAATCCCGTTCTATCGTAAAAATCCACGTGTCGAAAAAACGAAGGGTAAAAAACTTCCTAGACCCGATTGAGATTCGGATAGTCTTTTATGGGCATTAAACAATCCATTGACGGATGAAAGCTGTCATAGACGTAGAACTCACTGAGGCCTTCGTTTTTACGGGTTATGGCTCCCATAACTCTAAACGAGCCAAAAGTTATGGCCGTCCGAATAATCGATATCTACAGGGTGCAACATCCACGGTGCAAGGTGCAACGTCCGTCCGAAATGGCGTAACAGTGGCGTACGACTTTTTGAAATGTGTGTATGGATTTGAAAAAAAAGGGTACCCTGGTGGACCCCTCACCAGCGATTGTAAATCGAAGACCAGCCACGGTAATCCCGTTCTACCGTAAAAATCCACGTGTCGAAAAAACGAAGTGTAAAAAACTTCCTAGACCCAATTGAGATTCGGAGAGTCTTTTTTCGGCATTAAACAATCCATTGACGGCTGAAAACTGTCATAGCCGTAGAACTCATTATGGCCTTCGTTTTGATTGGTTATGGCTCCCGTAACTCTAAACGAGCCAGAAGTTATGGCCGTCCGAATAATCGATATCTACAGGGTGCAACATCCACGGTGCAAGGTGCAACATCCGTCCGAAATTGCGAAACAGTATCGTACGAATTTTTGAAATGCGTGCATGGATTTGAAACAAAACGGTACCATGGTGCACCACTCTCCAGCGATGGTAAATCGAAGACCAGCCACGGTAATCCCGTTCTACCATAAAAATTCACGTGTCGAAAAAACGAAGTGTAAAAAATTCCTAGACCCGATTGAGATTCGGATAGTCTTTTATGGGCATTAAACAATCCATTGACGGATGAAAGGTGTCGCGACCGTAGAACTCACTGAGCCCTTCGTTTTGACTGGTTATGGCTCCCGTAACTCTAAACGAGCCAGAAGTTATGGCCGTCCGAATAATCGATATCTACAGGGTGCAACATCCACGGTGCAAGGTGCAACATCCGTCCGAAATGGCGTAACAGTGTCGTACGAATTTTTGAAATGCGTGCAAGGATTTGAAATGAAACGGTACGATGGTGCACCACTCTTCAGCGATGGTAAATTGAAGACCAGCCACGGTAATCCTGTTTTACCGTAAAAATCCACGTGTCGAAAAAATGAAGGGTAAAAAAATTCCGAGACCCAATTAAGATTCGGATAGTCTTTTTTGGGCATTAAACAATCCATCGACGGCTGAAAGCTTTCATAGCCGTAGAACTCAATGAGGCCTTCGTTTTGACTGGTTATGGTTCCCGTAACTCTAAACGAGCCAGAAGTTACGGCCGTCCGAATAATCGATATTTACAGGGTGCAACATCCACGGTGCAAGGTGCAACATCCGTCTGAAATGGCGAAACAGTGTCGTACGACTTTTTGAAATGCGTGCATGGATTTGAAACGAAACGGTACCCTAGTGCACCACTCTCCAGCGATGGTAACATGAAGACCAGCCACGGTAATCCCGTTTTACCGTAAAAATCCACGTGTCGAAAAAACGAAGGGTAAAAAACTTCCAAGACCCGATTGAGATTCGAATAGCCTTTTTTGGGCATTAAACAATCCATTGACGGCTGAAATCTGTCGTAGCCGTAGAACTCACTGAGGCCTTCGTTTTGACTAGTTATGGCTCCCGTAACTCTAAACGAGCCAGAAGTTATGGCCGTCCGAATAATCGATATCTACAGGGTTCAACATCCACGGTGCAAGGTGCAACATCCGTCCGAAGTTGCAAAACAGTGTCGTACGACTTTTTGAAATGCGTGCAAGGATTTGAAATGAAACGGTACCATGGCGCACCATTCTCCAGTGTTGGTAAATTGAAGACCAGGCACGGTAATTCCGTTTTACCGTAAAAATCCACGTGTCGAATAAACGAAGGGTAAAAAACTTCCGAGACCCGATTGAGATTCGGATAGTCTTTTTTGGGCATTAAAAAATCGATTGACGGCTGAAAGCTGTCATAGCCGTAGAACTCACTGAGGCCTTCGTTTTGACTTGTTATGGCTCCCGTAACTCTAAACGAGCCAGAAGTTATGGCCGTCCGAATAATCGATATCTACAGGGTGCAACATCCAGGTGCAAGGTGCAACATCCGTCCGAAATGGCGTAACAGTGGCGTACGACTTTTTGAATGCGTGCATGGATTTGAAACAAAACGGTACCCTGGTGCACCACTCTCCAGCGATGGTAAATTGAAGACCTGCCAAGGTAATCCCATTTTACCATAAAAATCCACGTGTCGAAAAAACGAAGGGTAAAAAACTTCTAAGACCCGATTGAGATTCAGATAGTCTTTTTTGGGCATTTAGCAATCCACTGACGGCTGAAAGCTGTCATAGCCGTAGAACTCACTGAGGCCTTCTTTTTGACAGGTTATGGCTCCCGTAACTCTAAACGTTCCAGAAGTTATGGCCGTCCGAATAATCGATATCTACAGGGTGCAACATCCACGGTGCAAGGTGCAACATCCGTCCGAAATGGAGAAACAGTATCGCACGAATTATTGAAATGCGTGCATGGATTTGAAACAAAACGGTACCATGGTGCACCACTCTCCAGCGATGGTAAATCGAAGACCAGCCACGGTAATCCCGTTCTACCGTGAAAATTCACGTGTCGAAAAAAGGAAGTGTAAAAAACCTCCTAGACCCGATTGAGATTCGGATAGTCTTTTTTGGGCATTAAACAATCCATTGACGGCTGAAAGCTGTCATAACCATAGAACTCACTGAGGCCTTCGTTTTGACCGGTAATGGCTCCCGTAACTCTAAACAAGCCAGAAGTTATGGCCGTCCGAATAATCGATATCTACAGGGTGCAACATCCACGGTGCAAGGTGCAACATCCGTCCGAAATGGCGTAACAGTGGCGTACGATTTTTTGAAATGCGTGCATGGATTTGAAACAAAATGGTACCCTGGTGCACCACTCTCCAGCGATGGTAAATTGAAGACCTGCCACGGTAATCCCGTTTTACCATAAAAATCCACGTGTCGAAAAAACGAAGGGTAAAAAACTTCCAAGACACGATTGAGATTCAGATAGTCTTTTTTGGGAATTTAACAATCCATTGACGGCTGAAAGCTGTCTTACCCATAGAACTCACTGAGGCCTTCGTTTTGACAGGTTATGGCTCCCGTAACTCTAAACGAGCCAGAAGTTATGGCCGTCCGAATAATCGATATCTACAGGGTGCAACATCCGCGGTGCAAGGTGCAACATCCGTCCGAAATGGCGAAACAGTATCGTACGAATTTTTGAAATGCGTGCATGGATTTGAAACAAAACGGTACCATGGTGCACCACTCTCCAGCGATGGTAAATCGAAGACCAGCCACGGTAATCCCGTTCTACCGTAAAAATCCACGTGTCGAAAAAACGAAGGGTAAAAAACTTCCTAGACCCGATTGAGATTCGGATAGTCTTTTTTAGGAATTAAACAATCCATTGATTGATGAAAGCTGTCATAGCCGTAGAACTCACTGAAGCCTTCGTTTTGACTGGTTATGGCTCCCGTAACTCTAAACGAGCCAGAAGTTATGGCCGTCCGAATAATCGATATCTACAGGGTGCAATATCCGTCCGAAATGGCGAAACAGTGTCGTACGACTTTTTGAAATGCGTGCATGGATTTGAAATGAAATGGTACCATGGTGCACCACTCTCTAGCGATGGTAAATCGAAGACCAGCCACGGTAATCCTGTTCTACCGTAAAAATCCACGTGTCGAAAAAACGAAGGGTAAAAAACTTCCTAGACCCGATTGAGATTCGGATAGTCTTTTTTAGGCATTAAACAATCCATTGACGGCTGAAAGCTTTCATAGCCATAGAACCCACTGAGGCCTTCGTTTTGACTGGTTATGGCTCCCGTAACTCTAAACGAGCCAGAAGTTATGGCCGTCCGAATAATCGATATCTACAGGGTGCAACATCCACGGTGCAAGGTAAAACATCCGTCCGAAATGGCGTAACAGTGGCGTACGACTTTTTGAAATGCGTGCATGGATTTGAAACAAAACGGTACCCTGGTGCACCACTCTCCAGTGATGGTAAATTGAAGACCTGCCATGGTAATCCCGTTTTACCATAAAAATCCACGTGTCGAAAAAACGAAGGGTAAAATACTTCCAAGACCCGATTGAGATTCGGATAGTCTTTTTTGGGCATTTAACAATCCATTGACGGCTGAAAGTTGTCATAGCCGTAGAACTCACTGAGGCCTTCGTTTTGACAGGTTATGGCTCCCGTAACTCTAAACGAGCCAGAAGTTATGGCCGTCCGAATAATCGATATCTACAGGGTGCAACATCCACGGTGCAAGGTGCAACATCCGTCCGAAATGGCGAAACAGTATCGTACGAATTTTTGAAATGCATGCATGGATTTGAAACAAAACGGTACCATGGTGCACCAATCTCCAGCGATGGTAAATCGAAGACCAGCCACGGTAATCCCGTTCTACCGTAAAAATTCACGCGTCGAAAAAACGAAGGGTAAAAAACTTCCTAGACCCGATTGAGATTCGGATAGTCTTTTTTGGGCATTAGACAATCCATTGACGGCGGAAAGCTGTCATAGCCGTAGAACTCACTGGGCCCTTCGTTTTGACTAGTTATGGCTCCCGTAACTCTAAACGAGCCAGAAGTTATGGCCGTCCGAATAATCGATATCTACAGGGTGCAACATCCAGGTGCAAGGTGCAACATCCGTCCGAAATGGCGTAACAGTGGCGTACAACTTTTTGAAATGCGTGCATGGATTTGAAACAAAACGGTACCCTGGTGCAACACTCTCCAGTGATGGTAAATTGAAGACCTACCACGGTAATCCCGTTTTACCATAAAAATCCACGTGTCGAAAAAACGAAGGGTAAAAAACTTCCAAGACCCGATTGAGATTCGGATAGTCTTTTTTGGGCATTTAACAATCCATTGACGGCTGAAAGCTGTCATAGCCGTAAAACTCACTGAGGCCTTAATTTTGACAGGTTATGGCTCCCGTAACTCTAAACGAGCCAGAAGTTATGGCCGTCCGAATAATCGATATCTACAGGGTGCAACATCCACGGTGCAAGGTGCAACATCCGTCCGAAATGGCGAAACAGTACCGTACGAATTTTTGAAATGCGTGCATGGATTTGAAACAAAACGGTACCATGGTGCATCACTCTCCAGCGATGGTAAATCGAAGACTAGCCACGGTAATCCCGTTCTACCGTAAAAATTCACGTGTCGAAAAAACGAAGGGTAAAAAACTTCCTAGACCCGATTGAGATTCGGATAGTCTTTTTTGGGCATTAAATAATCCATTGACGGCTGAAAGCTATCATAGCCGTAGAACTCACTGAGCCCTTCGTTTTGACTAGTTATGGCTCTCGGAACTCTAAACGAGCCAGAAGTTATGGCCGTCCGAATAATCGATATCTACAGGGTGCAACAACCACGGTGCAAGTTGCAACATCCGTCCGAAATGGCGTAACAGTGGCGTACGACTTTTTGAATGCGTGCATGGATTTGAAACAAAACGGTACCCTGGTGCACCACTCTCCAACGATGGTAAATTGAAGACCTGCCAAGGTAATCCCATTTTACCATAAAAATCCCCGTGTCGAAAAAACGAAGGGTAAAAAACTTCTAAGACCCGATTGAGATTCGGATAGTCTTTTTTGGGCATTTAGCAATCCACTGACGGCTGAAAGCTGTCATAGCCGTAGAACTCACTGAGGCCTTCTTTTTGACAGGTTATGGCTCCCGTAACTCTAAACGTTCCAGAAGTTATGGCCGTCCGAATAATCGATATCTACAGGGTGCAACATCCACGGTGCAAGGTGCAACATCCGTCCGAAATGGAGAAACAGTATCGCACGAATTATTGAAATGCGTGCATGGATTTGAAACAAAACGGCACCATGGTGCACCACTCTCCAGCGATGGTAAATCGAAGACCAGCCACGGTAATCCCGTTCTACCGTAAAAATTCACGTGTCGAAAAAAGGAAGTGTGAAAAACCTCCTAGACCCGATTGAGATTCGGATAGTCTTTTTGGGCATTAAACAATCCATTGATGGCTGAAAGCTGTCATAACCATAGAACTCACTGAGGCCTTCGTTTTGACCGGTAATGGCTCCCGTAACTCTAAACAAGCCAGAAGTTATGGCCGTCCGAATAATCGATATCTACAGGGTGCAACATCCACGGTGCAAGGTGCAACATCCGTCCGAAATGGCGTAACAGTGGCGTACGACTTTTTGAAATGCGTGCATGGATTTGAAACAAAATGGTACCCTGGTGCACCACTCTCCAGCGATGGTAAATTGAAGACCTGCCACGATAATCCCGTTTTACCATAAAAATCCACGTGTCGAAAAAACGAAGGGTAAAAAACTTCCAAGACACGATTTAGATTCAGATAGTCTTTTTTGGGAATTTAACAATCCATTGATGGCTGAAAGCTGTCTTAGCCGTAGAACTCACTGAGGCCTTCGTTTTGACAGGTTAAGGCTCCCGTAACTCTAAACGAGCCAGAAGTTATGGCCGTCCGAATAATCGATATCTACAGGGTGCAACATCCGCGGTGCAAGGTGCAACATCCGTCCGAAATGGCGAAACAGTATCGTACGAATTTTTGAAATGCGTGCATGGATTTGAAACAAAACGGTACCATGGTGCACCACTCTCCAGCGATGGTAAATCGAAGACCAGCTACGGTAATCCCGTTCTACCGTAAAAATTCACGTGTCGAAAAAACGAAGGGTAAAAAAATTCCTAGACCCGATTGTGATTCGGATAGTCTTTTTTGGGCATTAAACAATCCATTGACGGCTGAAAGCTGTCATAGCCGTAGAACTCACTGAGGCCTTCGTTTTGACTGGTTATAGCTCCCGTAACTCTAAACGAGCCAGAAGTTATGGTCGTCCGAATAATCGATATCTACAGGGTGCAAACGGTGCAAGGTGCAACATTCGTCCGAAATGGCGAAATAGTGTCGTACGACTTTTTGAAATGCGTGCATGAATTTGAAATGGAATGGTACCATTGTGCACCACTCTCCAGCGACGGTAAACCGAATACCAGCCACGGTGATCCCGTTCCCGTAAAAATCCACGTGTCGAAAAAACAAAGGGTAAAAAACTTCCGAGACCCGATTGAGATTCGGATAGTCTTTTTTGGGCATTAAACAATCCATTGACGGCTGAAAGCTGTCACAGCCGTAGAACTCACTGAGGCCTTCCTTTTGACTGGTTATGGCTCCCGTAACTCTAAACGAGCCAGAAGTTACGGCCGTCCGAATAATCGATATCTACAGGGTGCAACATCCACGGTGCAAGGTGCAACATCCGTCCGAAATGGCGAAACAGTATCGTACGAATTTTTGAAATGCGTGCATGGATTTGAAACAAAACGGTACCCTGGTGCACCACTCTCCAGCGATGGTAAATTGAAGACCTGCCAAGGTATTCCCATTTTACCATAAAAATCCCCGTGTCGAAAAAACGAAGGGTAAAAAACTTCTAAGACCCGATTGAGATTCGGATAGTCTTTTTTGGGCATTTAGCAATCCACTGACGGCTGAAAGCTGTCATAGCCGTAGAACTCACTGAGGCCTTCTTTTTGACAGGTTATGGCTCCCGTAACTCTAAACGTTCCAGAAGTTATGGCCGTCCGAATAATCGATATCTACAGGGTGCAACATCCACGGTGCAAGGTGCAACATCCGTCCGAAATGGAGAAACAGTATCGCACGAATTATTGAAATGCGTGCATGGATTTGAAACAAAACGGCACCATGGTGCACCACTCTCCAGCGATGGTAAATCGAAGACCAGCCACGGTAATCCCGTTCTACCGTAAAAATTCACGTGTCGAAAAAAGGAAGTGTGAAAAACCTCCTAGACCCGATTGAGATTCGGATAGTCTTTTTTGGGCATTAAACAATCCATTGATGGCTGAAAGCTGTCATAACCATAGAACTCACTGAGGCCTTCGTTTTGACTGGTAATGGCTCCCGTAACTCTAAACAAGCCAGAAGTTATGGCCGTCCGAATAATCGATATCTATAGGGTGCAACATCCACGGTGCAAGGTGCAACATCCGTCCGAAATGGCGTAACAGTGGCGTACGACTTTTTGAAATGCGTGCATGGATTTGAAACAAAATGGTACCCTAGTGCACCACTCTCCAGCGATGGTAAATTGAAGACCTGCCACGGTAATCCCGTTTTACCATAAAAATCCACGTGTCGAAAAAACGAAGGGTAAAAAACTTCCAAGACACGATTGAGATTCAGATAGTCTTTTTTGGGAATTTAACAATCCATTGACCGCTGAAAGCTGTCTTACCCGTAGAACTCACTGAGGCCTTCGTTTTGACAGGTTATGGCTCCCGTAACTCTAAACGAGCCAGAAGTTATGGCCGTCCGAATAATCGATATCTACAGGGTGCAACATCCGCGGTGCAAGGTGCAACATCCGTCCGAAATGGCGAAACAGTATCGTACGAATTTTTGAAATGCGTGCATGGATTTGAAACAAAACGGTACCATGGTGCACCACTCTCCAGCGATGGTAAATCGAAGACCAGCCACGGTAATCCCGTTCTACCGTAAAAATCCACGTGTCGAAAAAACGAAGGGTAAAAAACTTCCTAGACCCGATTGAGATTCGGATAGTCTTTTTTAGGAATTAAACAATCCATTGATTGATGAAAGCTGTCATAGCCGTAGAACTCACTGAAGCCTTCGTTTTGACTGGTTATGGCTCCCGTAACTCTAAACGAGCCAGAAGTTATGGCCGTCCGAATAATCGATATCTACAGGGTGCAATATCCGTCCGAAATGGCGAAACAGTGTCGTACGACTTTTTGAAATGCGTGCATGGATTTGAAATGAAATGGTACCATGGTGCACCACTCTCTAGCGATGGTAAATCGAAGACCAGCCACGGTAATCCTGTTCTACCGTAAAAATCCACGTGTCGAAAAAACGAAGGGTAAAAAACTTCCTAGACCCGATTGAGATTCGGATAGTCTTTTTTAGGCATTAAACAATCCATTGACGGCTGAAAGCTTTCATAGCCATAGAACCCACTGAGGCCTTCGTTTTGACTGGTTATGGCTCCCGTAACTCTAAACGAGCCAGAAGTTATGGCCGTCCGAATAATCGATATCTACAGGGTGCAACATCCACGGTGCAAGGTAAAACATCCGTCCGAAATGGCGTAACAGTGGCGTACGACTTTTTGAAATGCGTGCATGGATTTGAAACAAAACGGTACCCTGTTGCACCACTCTCCAGTGATGGTAAATTGAAGACCTGCCATGGTAATCCCGTTTTACCATAAAAATCCACGTGTCGAAAAAACGAAGGGTAAAATACTTCCAAGACCCGATTGAGATTCGGATAGTCTTTTTTGGGCATTTAACAATCCATTGACGGCTGAAAGTTGTCATAGCCGTAGAACTCACTGAGGCCTTCGTTTTGACAGGTTATGGCTCCCGTAACTCTAAACGAGCCAGAAGTTATGGCCGTCCGAATAATCGATATCTACAGGGTGCAACATCCACGGTGCAAGGTGCAACATCCGTCCGAAATGGCGAAACAGTATCGTACGAATTTTTGAAATGCATGCATGGATTTGAAACAAAACGGTACCATGGTGCACCAATCTCCAGCGATGGTAAATCGAAGACCAGCCACGGTAATCCCGTTCTACCGTAAAAATTCACGCGTCGAAAAAACGAAGGGTAAAAAACTTCCTAGACCCGATTGAGATTCGGATAGTCTTTTTTGGGCATTAAGCAATCCATTGACGGCGGAAAGCTGTCATAGCCGTAGAACTCACTGGGCCCTTCGTTTTGACTAGTTATGGCTCCCGTAACTCTAAACGAGCCAGAAGTTATGGCCGTCCGAATAATCGATATCTACAGGGTGCAACATCCAGGTGCAAGGTGCAACATCCGTCCGAAATGGCGTAACAGTGGCGTACGACTTTTTGAAATGCGTGCATGGATTTGAAACAAAACGGTACCCTGGTGCAACACTCTCCAGTGATGGTAAATTGAAGACCTGCCACGGTAATCCCGTTTTACCATAAAAATCCACGTGTCGAAAAAACGAAGGGTAAAAAACTTCCAAGACCCGATTGAGATTCGGATAGTCTTTTTTGGGCATTTAACAATCCATTGACGGCTGAAAGCTGTCATAGCCGTAAAACTCACTGAGGCCTTAATTTTGACAGGTTATGACTCCCGTAATTCTAAACGAGCCAGAAGTTATGGCCGTCCGAATAATCGATATCTACAGGGTGCAACATCCACGGTGCAAGGTGCAACATCCGTCCGAAATGGCGAAACAGTACCGTATGAATTTTTTAAATGCGTGCATGGATTTGAAACAAAACGGTACCATGGTGCATCACTCTCCAGCGATGGTAAATCGAAGACTAGCCACGGTAATCCCGTTCTACCGTAAAAATTCACGTGTCGAAAAAACGAAGGGTAAAAAACTTCCTAGACCCAATTGAGATTCAGATAGGCTTTTTTGGGCATTAAATAATCCATCGACGGCTGAAAGCTATCATAGCCGTAGAACTCACTGAGCCCTTCGTTTTGACTGGTTATGGCTCTCGGAACTCTAAACGAGCCAGAAGTTATGGCCGTCCGAATAATCGATATCTACAGGGTGCAACAACCACGGTGCAAGTTGCAACATCCGTCCGAAATGGCGTAACAGTGGCGTACGACTTTTTGAAATGCGTGCATGGATTTGAAACAAAACGGTACCCTGGTGCACCACTCTCCAGCGATGGTAAATTGAAGACCTGCCAAGGTAATCCCATTTTACCATAAAAATCCCCGTGTCGAAAAAACGAAGGGTAAAAAACTTCTAAGACCCGATTGAGATTCGGATAGTCTTTTTTGGGCATTTAGCAATCCACTGACGGCTGAAAGTTGTCATAGCCGTAGAACTCACTGAGGCCTTCTTTTTGACAGGTTATGGCTCCCGTAACTCTAAACGTTCCAGAAGTTATGGCCGTCCGAATAATCGATATCTACAGGGTGCAACATCCACGGTGCAAGGTGCAACATCCGTCCGAAATGGAGAAACAGTATCGCACGAATTATTGAAATGCGTGCATGGATTTGAAACAAAACGGCACCATGGTGCACCACTCTCCAGCGATGGTAAATCGAAGACCAGCCACGGTAATCCCGTTCTACCGTAAAAATTCACGTGTCGAAAAAAGGAAGTGTGAAAAACCTCCTAGACCCGATTGAGATTCGGATAGTCTTTTTTGGGCATTAAACAATCCATTGATGGCTGAAAGCTGTCATAACCATAGAACTCACTGAGGCCTTCGTTTTGACTGGTAATGGCTCCCGTAACTCTAAACAAGCCAGAAGTTATGGCCGTCCGAATAATCGATATCTACAGGGTGCAACATCCACGGTGCAAGGTGCAACATCCGTCCGAAATGGCGTAACAGTGGCGTACGACTTTTTGAAATGCGTGCATGGATTTGAAACAAAATGGTACCCTGGTGCACCACTCTCCAGCGATGGTAAATTGAAGACCTGCCACGATAATCCCGTTTTACCATAAAAATCCACGTGTCGAAAAAACGAAGGGTAAAAAACTTCCAAGACACGATTTAGATTCAGATAGTCTTTTTTGGGAATTTAACAATCCATTGACGGCTGAAAGCTGTCTTAGCCGTAGAACTCACTGAGGCCTTCGTTTTGACAGGTTATGGCTCCCGTAACTCTAAACGAGCCAGAAGTTATGGCCGTCCGAATAATCGATATCTACAGGGTGCAACATCCGCGGTGCAAGGTGCAACATCCGTCCGAAATGGCGAAACAGTATCGTACGAATTTTTGAAATGCGTGCATGGATTTGAAACAAAACGGTACCATGGTGCACCACTCTCCAGCGATGGTAAATCGAAGACCAGCCACGGTAATCCCGTTCTACCGTAAAAATTCACGTGTCGAAAAAACGAAGGGTAAAAAACTTCCTAGACCCGATTGAGATTCGGATAGTCTTTTTTGGGCATTAAACAATCCATTGACATCTGAAAGCTGTCATAGCCGTAGAACTCACTGAGGCCTTCGTTTTGACTGGTTATAGCTCCCGTAACTCTAAACGAGCCAGAAGTTATGGTCGTCCGAATAATCGATATCTACAGGGTGCAAACGGTGCAAGGTGCAACATTCGTCCGAAATGGCGAAATAGTGTCGTACGACTTTTTGAAATGCGTGCATGAATTTGAAATGGAATGGTACCATTGTGCACCACTCTCCAGCGACGGTAAACCGAATACCAGCCACGGTGATCCCGTTCCCGTAAAAATCCACGTGTCGAAAAAACAAAGGGTAAAAAACTTCCGAGACCCGATTGAGATTCGGATAGTCTTTTTTGGGCATTAAACAATCCATTGACGGCTGAAAGCTGTCACAGCCGTAGAACTCACTGAGGCCTTCCTTTTGACTGGTTATGGCTCCCGTAACTCTAAACGAGCCAGAAGTTACGGCCGTCCGAATAATCGATATCTACAGGGTGCAACATCCACGGTGCAAGGTGCAACATCCGTCCGAAATGGCGAAACAGTATCGTACGAATTTTTGAAATGCGTGCATGGATTTGAAACAAAACGGTACCATGGTGCACCACTCTCCAGCGATGGTAAATCGAAGACCAGCCACGGTAATCCCGTTCTACCGTAAAAATTCACGTGTCGAAAAAACGAAGGGTAAAAAACTTCCTAGACCCGATTGAGATTCGGATAGTCTTTTTTGGGCATTAAACAATCCATTGACGGCTGAAAGCTGTCATAGCCGTAGAACTCACCGAGGCCTTCGTTTTGATGTGTTATGGCTCTCGCAACTCTAAACGAGCCAGAAGTTATGGTCGTCCGAATAATCGATATCTATAGGGTGCAAACGGTGCAAGGTGCAACATTCGTCCGAAATGGCGAAATAGCATCGTACAACTTTTTGAAATGCGTGCATGAATTTGAAATGGAACGGTACCATTGTGCACCACTCTCCAGCGAGGGTAAACCGAAGACCAGCCACGGTGATCCCGTTCCCGTAAAAATCCACGTGTCGAAAAAACAAAGGGTAAAAAACTTCCGAGACCTGATTGAGATTCGGATAGTCTTTTTTGGGCATTAAACAATCCATTGACGGCTGAAAGCTGTCATAGCCGTAGAACGTACTGAGGCCTTCGTTTTGACTGGTTATGGCTTCCGTAACTCTAAACGAGCCAGAAGTTATGGTCGTCCGAATAATCGATATGTACAGGGTGCAACATCCACGGTGCAAGGTGCAACATCCGTCCGAAATGGCGAAACAGTGTCGTACGACTTTTTGAAATGCGTGCATGGATTTGAAACGAAACGGTATCCTAGAGCACTACTCTCCTGCGATGGTAACATCAAGACCAGCCACAGTAGTCCGTTTTACCGTAAAAGTCCACGTGTCGAAAAAACGAAGGGTAAAAAACTTCCGAGACCCGATTGAGATTCGGATAGTCTTTTTTGGGCATTAAACAACCCATTGACGGCTGAAAGCTGTCATAGTCGTAGAACTCACTGAGGCCTTCGTTTTGACTGGATATGGCTCCTGTAACTCTAAACAAGCCAGAAGTTATGGCCGTCCGAACAATCGATATCTACAGGGTGCAACATCCACGGTGAAGGTGCAACATCCGTTCGAAATGGCAAAACAGTGTCGTACGACTTTTTGAAATGCGTGCAAGGATTTGAAAAGAAACGGTACCATGGTGCACCACTCTCCAGCGTTGGTAAATTGAAGACCAGCCACGGTAATCCCGTTTTACTATAAAAATCCACGTGTCGAATAAACGAAGGGTAAAAAACTTCCGAGACCCGATTGAGATTCGGATAGTCTTTTTTGGGCATTAAACAATCCATTGACGGCTGAAAGCTGCCATAGCCGTAGAACTCACTGAGTCCTTCATTTTGACTGGTTATGGCTCCCGTAACTCTAAACGAGCCAGAAGTTATGGCCGTCCGAATAATCGATATCTACAGGGTGCAACATCCACGGTGCAAGGTGCAACGTCCGTCCGAAATGGAGTAACAGTGGCGTGCGACTTTTTGAAATGTGTGTATGGATTTGAAAAAAAAGGGTACCCTGGTGGACCCCTCACCAGCGATTGTAAATCGAAGACCAGCCACGGTAAGTCCGTTCTACCGTAAAAATCCACGTGTCGAAAAAACGAAGGGTAAAAAACTTCCTAGACCCGATTGAGATTCGAATGGTCTTTTTTGGGCATTAAACAATCCATTGATGGCTGAAAGCTGTCATAGCCGTAGAACTCACTGAGGTCTTCGTTTTGGCTGGTTATGGCTCCCGTAACTCTAAATGAGCCAGAAGTTATGGCCGTCCGAATAATCGATATCTACAGGGTGCAACATCCGTCCGAAATTGCGAAAAAGTGTCGTACGACTTTTTGAAATGCGTGCATGGATTTGAAACGAAAGGGTACCATGGTGCACCACTCTCCAGCGATGGTAAATCGAAGACCAGCCACGGTAATCCCGTTCTACCGTAAAAATCCACGTGTCGAAAAAACGAAGGGTAAAAAACTTCCTAGACCCGGTTGAGATTCGGATAGTCTTTTTTGGGCATTAAACAATCCATTGACGACTGAAAGCTGTCATAGACGTAGAACTCACTGAGGCCTTCGTTTTGACTGGATATGGCTCCCGTAACTCTAAACGAGCCAGAAGTTATGGCCGTCCGAATAATCGATATCGACAGGGTGCAACATCCACTGTTCAAGGTGCAACATCCGTCCGAAATGGCGTAACAGTGGCGTACGACTTTTTGAAATGCGTGCATGGATTTGAAACAAAACGGTACACTGGTGCACTACTCTCCAGCGTTGGTAAATTGAAGACCAGCCAAGGTAATCCCGTTTTACCATAAAAATCCACGTGTCGAAAAAACGAAGGGTAAAAAACTTCCAAGACCCGATTGAGATTCAGATAGTCTTTTTTGGGCATTTAACAATCCATCGACGGATGAAAGCTGTCATAGCCGTAGAACTCACTGAGGCCTTCGTTTTGATTGGTTATGGCTCCCGTAACTCTAAACGAGCCAGAAGTTATGGCCGTCCGAATAATCAATTTCTACAGGGTGCAACATCCACGGTGCAAGGAGCAACATCCGTCCGAAATGGCGAAATAGTGTCGTACGACTTTTTGAAATGCGTGCATGGATTTGAAACGAAACGGTACCCCGTGGTGCACCACTCTCCAGCGATTGTAAATCGAAGACCAGCCACGGTAATCCCGTTCTACCGTAAAAATCCACGTGTCGAAAAAACGAAGGGTAAAAAAATTCCGAGACCCAATTGAGATTCGGATAGTCTTTTTTGGGCATTAAACAATCCATCGACGGCTGAAAACTTTCATAGCCGTAGAACTCAATGAGGCCTTCGTTTTGACTGGTTATGGTTCCCGTAACTCTAAACGAGCCAGAAGTTACGACCGTCCGAATAATCGATATTTACAGGGTGCAACATCCACGGTGCAAGGTGCAACATCCGTCTGAAATGGCGAAAAAGTGTCGTACGACTTTTTGAAATGCGTGCATGGATTTGAAACGAAACGGTACCCTAGTGCACCACTCTCCAGCGATGGTAACATGAAGACCAGCCACGGTAATCCCGTTTTACCGTAAAAATCCTCGTGTCGAAAAAACGAAGGGTAAAAAATTTCCAAGACCCGATTGAGATTCGAATAGCCTTTTTTGGGCATTAAGCAATCCGTTGACGGCTGAAAGCTGTCATAGCCGTAGAACTCACTGAGGCCTTTGTTTTGACTAGTTATGGCTCCCGTAACTCTAAACAAGCCAGAAGTTATGGCCGTCCGAATAATCGATATCTACAGGGTTCAACATCCACGGTGCAAGGTGCAACATCCGTCCGAAGTGGCAAAACAGTGTCGTACGACTTTTTGAAATGCGTGCAAGGATTTGAAATGAAACGGTACCATGGCGCACCACTCTCCAGTGTTGGTAAATTGAAGACCAGGCACGGTAATTCCGTTTTACCATAAAAATCCACGTGTCGAATAAACGAAGGGTAAAAAACTTCCGAGACCCGATTGAGATTCGGATAGTCTTTTTTGGGCATTAAAAAATCCATTGACGGCTGAAAGCTGTCATAGCCGTAGAATTCACTGAGGCCTTCGTTTTGACTTGTTATGGCTCCCGTAACTCTAAACGAGCCAGAAATTATGGCTGTCCAAATAAACGATATCTACAGGGTGCAACATCCATGGTGTAAGGTGCAACATCCGTCCGAAATGGAGAAACAGTGCCGTACTACTTTTTGAAATGCGTGCATGGATTTGAAACAAAACGGTACCATGGTGCACCACTCTCCAGCGATGGTAAATCGAAGACCAGCCACGGTAATCCCGTTCTACCGTAAAATCCACGTGTCGAAAAAACGAAGGGTAAAAAACTTCCTAGACCCGATTGAGATTCGGATAGTCTTTTTTGGGAATTAAACAATCCATTGATGGCTGAAAGCTGTCATAGCCGTAGAACTCACTGAGGCCTTCGTTTTGACTGGTTATGGCTCCCGTAACTCTAAACGAGCCAGAAGTTATGGCCGTCCTAATAATCGATATCTACAAGGTGCAACATCCGTCCGAAATGGCGAAACAGTGTCGTACGACTTTTTGAAATGCGTGCATGGATTTGAAATGAAATGGTACCATGGTGCACCACTCACCAGCGATGGTAAATCGAAGACCAGCCACGGTAATCCCGTTCTACCGTAAAAATCCACGTGTCGAAAAAACGAAGGGTAAAAAACTTCCTAGACCCGATTGAGATTCGGATAGTCTTTTTTAGGCATTAAACAATCCATTGACGGCTGAAAGCTGTCATAGCCGTAGAACCCACTGAGACCTTCGTTTTGACTGGTTATGCCTCCCGTAACTCTAAACGAGCCAGAAGTTATGGTCGTCCGAATAATCGACATCTACAGGGTGCAACATCCACGGTGCATGGTGCAACATCCGTCCGAAATGGCGTAACAGTGGCGTACGACTTTTTGAAATGCGTGCATGGATTTGAAACAAAACGGTACCCTGGTTCACCACTCTCCAGCGATGGTAAATTGAAGACCTGCCATGGTAATCCCGTTTTACCATAAAAATCCACGTGTCGAAAAAACGAAGGGTAAAATACTTCCAAGACCCGATTGAGATTCGGATAGTCTTTTTTGGGCATTTAAAAATCCATTGACGGCTGAAAGCTGTCTTAGCCGTAGAACTCACTGAGGCCTTCGTTTTGACAGGTTATGGCTCCCGTAACTCTAAACGAGCCAGAAGTTATGGCCGTCCGAATAATCGATATCTACAGGGTGCAACATCCGCGGTGCAAGGTGCAACATCCGTCCGAAATGGCGAAACAGTATCGTACGAATTTTTGAAATGCGTGCATGGATTTGAAACAAAACGGTACCATGGTGCACCACTCTCCAGCGATGGTAAATCGAAGACCAGCCACGGTAATCCCGTTCTACCGTAAAAATTCACGTGTCGAAAAAACGAAGGGTAAAAAACTTCCTAGACCCGATTGAGATTCGGATAGTCTTTTTTGGGCATTAAACAATCCATTGACGGCTGAAAGCTGTCATAGCCGTAGAACTCACTGAGGCCTTCGTTTTGACTGGTTATAGCTCCCGTAACTCTAAACGAGCCAGAAGTTATGGTCGTCCGAATAATCGATATCTACAGGGTGCAAACGGTGCAAGGTGCAACATTCGTCCGAAATGGCGAAATAGTGTCGTACGACTTTTTGAAATGCGTGCATGAATTTGAAATGGAATGGTACCATTGTGCACCACTCTCCAGCGACGGTAAACCGAATACCAGCCACGGTGATCCCGTTCCCGTAAAAATCCACGTGTCGAAAAAACAAAGGGTAAAAAACTTCCGAGACCCGATTGAGATTCGGATAGTCTTTTTTGGGCATTAAACAATCCATTGATGGCTGAAAGCTGTCACAGCCGTAGAACTCACTGAGGCCTTCCTTTTGACTGGTTATGGCTCCCGTAACTCTAAACGAGCCAGAAGTTACGGCCGTCCGAATAATCGATATCTACAGGGTGCAACATCCACGGTGCAAGGTGCAACATCCGTCCGAAATGGCGAAACAGTATCGTACGAATTTTTGAAATGCGTGCATGGATTTGAAACAAAACGGTACCATGGTGCACCAATCTCCAGCGATGGTAAATCGAAGACCAGCCACGGTAATCCCGTTCTACCGTAAAAATTCACGTGTCGAAAAAACGAAGGGTAAAAAACTTCCTAGACCCGATTGAGATTCGGATAGTCTTTTTTGTGCATTAAACAATCCATCGACGGCTGAAAGCGGTCATAGCCGTAGAACTCACTGAGCCCTTCGTTTTGACTGGTTATGGCTCCCGTAACTCTAAACGAGCCAGAAGTTATGGCCGTCCGAATAATCGATATCTACAGGGTGCAACATCCAGGTGCAAGGTGCAACATCCGTCCGAAATGGCGTAACAGTGGCGTACGACTTTTTGAAATGCGTGCATGGATTTGAAACAAAACGATACCCTGGTGCACCACTCTCCAGTGATGGTAAATTGAAGACCTGCCACGGTAATCCCGTTTTACCATAAAAATCCACGTGTCGGAAAAACGAAGGGTAAAAAACATCCAAGACCCGATTGAGATTCGGATAGTCTTTTTTGGGCATTTAACAATCCATTGACGGCTGAAAGCTGTCATAGCCGTAGAACTCACCGAGGCCTTAATTTTGACAGGTTATGGCTCCCGTAACTCTAAACGAGCCGGAAGTTATGGCCGTCCGAATAATCGATATCTACAGGGTGCAACATCCACGGTGCAAGGTGCAACATCCGTCCGAAATGGAGAAACAGTGTCGTACGACTTTTTGAAATGCGTGCATGGATTTGAAATGAAATGGTACCATGGTGCACCACTCACCAGCGATGGTAAATCGAAGACCAGCCACGGTAATCCCGTTCTACCGTAAAAATCCACGTGTCGAAAAAACGAAGGGTAAAAAACATCCTAGACCCAATTGAGATTCGGATAGTCTTTTTTGGGCATTAAACAATCCATTGACGGCTGAAAGCTATCATAGCCGTAGAACTCACTGAGCCCTTCGTTTTGACTGGTTATGGCTCTCGTAACTCTAAACGAGCCAGAAGTTATGGCCGTCCGAATAATCGATATCTACAGGGTGCAACATCCAAGGTGCAAGGTGCAACATACGTCCGAAATGGCGTAACAGTGGCGTACGACTTTTTGAATACGTGCATGGATTTGAAACAAAACGGTACCCTGGTGCACCACTCTCCAGCGATGGTAAATTGAAGACCTGCCAAGGTAATCCCGTTTTACCACAAAAATCCACGTGTCGAAAAAACGAAGGGTAAAAAACTTCCAAGACCCGATTGAGATTCGGATGATCTTTTTTGGGCATTTAGCAATCCATTGACGGCTGAAAGCTGTCATAGCCGTAGAACTCACTGAGGCCTTCTTTTTGACAGGTTATGGCTCCCGTAACTCTAAACGTGCCAGAAGTTATGGCCGTCCGAATAATCGACATCTACAGGGTGCAACATCCACGGTGCAAGGTGCAACATCCGTCCGAAATGGCGTAACAGTGGCGTACGACTTTTTGAAATGCGTGCATGGATTTGAAACAAAACGGTACCCTGGTTCACCACTCTCCAGCGATGGTAAATTGAAGACCTGCCATGGTAATCCCGTTTTACCATAAAAATCCACGTGTCGAAAAAACGAAGGGTAAAATACTTCCAAGACCCGATTGAGATTCGGATAGTCTTTTTTGGGCATTTAAAAATCCATTGACGGCTGAAAGCTGTCTTAGCCGTAGAACTCACTGAGGCCTTCGTTTTGACAGGTTATGGCTCCCGTAACTCTAAACGAGCCAGAAGTTATGGCCGTCCGAATAATCGATATCTACAGGGTGCAACATCCGCGGTGCAAGGTGCAACATCCGTCCGAAATGGCGAAACAGTATCGTACGAATTTTTGAAATGCGTGCATGGATTTGAAACAAAACGGTACCATGGTGCACCACTCTCCAGCGATGGTAAATCGAAGACCAGCCACGGTAATCCCGTTCTACCGTAAAAATTCACGTGTCGAAAAAACGAAGGGTAAAAAACTTCCTAGACCCGATTGAGATTCGGATAGTCTTTTTTGGGCATTAAACAATCCATTGACGGCTGAAAGCTGTCATAGCCGTAGAACTCACTGAGGCCTTCGTTTTGACTGGTTATAGCTCCCGTAACTCTAAACGAGCCAGAAGTTATGGTCGTCCGAATAATCGATATCTACAGGGTGCAAACGGTGCAAGGTGCAACATTCGTCCGAAATGGCGAAATAGTGTCGTACGACTTTTTGAAATGCGTGCATGAATTTGAAATGGAATGGTACCATTGTGCACCACTCTCCAGCGACGGTAAACCGAATACCAGCCACGGTGATCCCGTTCCCGTAAAAATCCACGTGTCGAAAAAACAAAGGGTAAAAAACTTCCGAGACCCGATTGAGATTCGGATAGTCTTTTTTGGGCATTAAACAATCCATTGATGGCTGAAAGCTGTCACAGCCGTAGAACTCACTGAGGCCTTCCTTTTGACTGGTTATGGCTCCCGTAACTCTAAACGAGCCAGAAGTTACGGCCGTCCGAATAATCGATATCTACAGGGTGCAACATCCACGGTGCAAGGTGCAACATCCGTCCGAAATGGCGAAACAGTATCGTACGAATTTTTGAAATGCGTGCATGGATTTGAAACAAAACGGTACCATGGTGCACCAATCTCCAGCGATGGTAAATCGAAGACCAGCCACGGTAATCCCGTTCTACCGTAAAAATTCACGTGTCGAAAAAACGAAGGGTAAAAAACTTCCTAGACCCGATTGAGATTCGGATAGTCTTTTTTGTGCATTAAACAATCCATCGACGGCTGAAAGCGGTCATAGCCGTAGAACTCACTGAGCCCTTCGTTTTGACTGGTTATGGCTCCCGTAACTCTAAACGAGCCAGAAGTTATGGCCGTCCGAATAATCGATATCTACAGGGTGCAACATCCAGGTGCAAGGTGCAACATCCGTCCGAAATGGCGTAACAGTGGCGTACGACTTTTTGAAATGCGTGCATGGATTTGAAACAAAACGATACCCTGGTGCACCACTCTCCAGTGATGGTAAATTGAAGACCTGCCACGGTAATCCCGTTTTACCATAAAAATCCACGTGTCGGAAAAACGAAGGGTAAAAAACATCCAAGACCCGATTGAGATTCGGATAGTCTTTTTTGGGCATTTAACAATCCATTGACGGCTGAAAGCTGTCATAGCCGTAGAACTCACCGAGGCCTTAATTTTGACAGGTTATGGCTCCCGTAACTCTAAACGAGCCGGAAGTTATGGCCGTCCGAATAATCGATATCTACAGGGTGCAACATCCACGGTGCAAGGTGCAACATCCGTCCGAAATGGAGAAACAGTGTCGTACGACTTTTTGAAATGCGTGCATGGATTTGAAATGAAATGGTACCATGGTGCACCACTCACCAGCGATGGTAAATCGAAGACCAGCCACGGTAATCCCGTTCTACCGTAAAAATCCACGTGTCGAAAAAACGAAGGGTAAAAAACATCCTAGACCCAATTGAGATTCGGATAGTCTTTTTTGGGCATTAAACAATCCATTGACGGCTGAAAGCTATCATAGCCGTAGAACTCACTGAGCCCTTCGTTTTGACTGGTTATGGCTCTCGTAACTCTAAACGAGCCAGAAGTTATGGCCGTCCGAATAATCGATATCTACAGGGTGCAACATCCAAGGTGCAAGGTGCAACATCCGTCCGAAATGGCGTAACAGTGGCGTACGACTTTTTGAATACGTGCATGGATTTGAAACAAAACGGTACCCTGGTGCACCACTCTCCAGCGATGGTAAATTGAAGACCTGCCAAGGTAATCCCGTTTTACCACAAAAATCCACGTGTCGAAAAAACGAAGGGTAAAAAACTTCCAAGACCCGATTGAGATTCGGATGATCTTTTTTGGGCATTTAGCAATCCATTGACGGCTGAAAGCTGTCATAGCCGTAGAACTCACTGAGGCCTTCTTTTTGACAGGTTATGGCTCCCGTAACTCTAAACGTGCCAGAAGTTATGGCCGTCCGAATAATCGATATCTACAGGGTGCAACATCCACGGTGCAAGGTGCAACATCCGTCCGAAATGGAGAAACAGTATCGCACGAATTATTGAAATGAGTGCGTGGATTTGAAACAAAACGGTACCATGGTGCACCACTCTCCAGCGATGGTAAATCGAAGACCAGCCACGGTAATCCCGTTCTACCGTAAAAATTCACGTGTCGAAAAAACGAAGGGTAAAAAACTTCCTAGGCCCGATTGAGATTCGGATAGTCTTTTTTGGGCATTAAACAATCTGTTATCCCATTTTTTGGACAAAGCTGGAATATCAACGTTGAGCGCGTCTCGACCACAGCTAAGAAGAAGCAACCAGCAAGCGTACATAAATCCGGAATTCCACTAAGATCTTAAGCTCATTCGGTGGTGCAAGTTGATCACATTCGGTGGTGCAAGTTAATGTTCATTCGGCATTGAAGGGTAAATGTTCATTCGGCACTCCCTAAACCAAGCTCATTCGGCATCCCAAGCACTACCGGACCGGCCTCCCCCATAGTCCTACCGAACCAAACGACTCCGAAGCCGGTCCAAACTATCACCAACCAATCACCGGACCAAGGTGATCACCGAACCAACCTTCCACTACGACCGATCCAGAAGACTACCGGACCAACTTCAACACCACCATCGGACCACCTTGGCCGAACCAAACCCCAACTTATCCAAGCATAGCCGAATGAAAGCCATGCCGAACCAGATGATGCTGGACCAGATTGCTTCAGCCCGGGCCCACCAGCAGCTATATACTTCCAAGACCCCTGCCCCCTACCTCATTCTATAAATAGAGGGGCAGGGGTACAACAATGGCAGACAAGTTTGAGAGTTCAAACCTGGAAGGAACTTTCAAACAACTTTCATACACTTGTACTACAAGCTTTGTACTTGTAATCGGATTGGAAAAGGAGAATAACATATAAAGTGGACGTAGGCACACTTTGGCCGAACCACTATAAATCTGTGTGTCTTTTACAGTTTAGCCCCTACTTTTTACGTATTTGCATACACCACCTAAATCAATACGAACAACATAAAATCTTCATACGACTTGGAGTTGTTTGTTCATCTTTTGTGCAAACGTATTTGAGTTATTTGCTGAGATCTGTGATTTGTGTTTGAATATCGCTGACTTATATTCATACACTGGTGCTTTCACGGTATTGGGTGTTTGTGGCCATTTTTTACGCAAACATTTTGGTGCTTTCACTGAGAAGGACCAGCTCCCACTACATCGGATAGAAGTTTGGATTTGGAAAACAATGACTAGGCAAAACAGTAGAAGGCTAAGGGCTGAGAGAAGCCAACAAGGAGGAAGTCAACAAGCATCCTCCGGAGGTGAGGAAGGACCGGCTTCGATCTATATAACCCGGGATGAAATGGAAGCCATAACAAATTCACTGCAAGAGAGGTTGCTGAAAAGTCAACAGGAAATGATGCAAACTTTCTTGGAGCAAATGAGAGTTGCAGGGATGCAGAACCTAGGAACAGCTACAACGGCTGTGGATGCAGGACAAGAAGCTAGGGTTATGGAACCCAATGAAGGACAGGATACGGAGCCAGGCGGCAGTCGACAAGGGCTTGGGGGCAGGCCCACAGGATTCAACACAGGAGAACCTTTGGAAGGAGTTCAACAGGCTAGAACCAACGTTGCTGCTAACGAGCCACACGAAGAGTATGTACCGGAGTTCCCTCGGGGGCAACCCCCGACAGATAACGGTGGATTGGTAGATATAATCAGGAAGACTGTGCGAGGTGGTTTGACCAACGGAGACTTGGAAGGAGTAAACAGGAGTCCGTTCACCCGGGAAATAAGGATGGCTCAGAATCCACCTAAGTTCAAGCTACCTAGCGTGGAGGCATACAATGGCAAGGAAGACCCTACGGATCACTTGATGAGATACACCAGACACATGGAGGTGCTGGGGGCATCGGAGGAGGTGATGGCCCGATGTTTCCCTTTGTACTTGACGGACTTAGCTGCAATGTGGTTCAGGCAGCTGGAAGAAGGATCTATCAGGACTTGGAGGGAATTGGTGGAAAGGTTTCTGGGGCAATTTCGGGTTCATGTCAAGAGACCGAAGAACGTGATGACGTTGACATCGGTAAGGCAAAGGATGGATGAATCACTTAGAGCTTTTCTAACTCGATTCAGTGCCGCAGTTGCTTCGGTGGATCGGCCCGATCCATCGATGGTTTTAATGGCAGCAGTATCAGGAGTCAGGGAGAACTCGGATTTCAAGGTATCTCTGATACGAGATCCCCCACGGAATCTCGACGAATTCTTTCATGAGGCAGAAAGGTTCCTTCGACAAGAAGATGCGAGTTCGGATTTAAAGTTGAAAAAGGTAAATGCAGTTGAAGGGGGAGGACCATCCAGCAATGGTTCGGATAAAAACAAAGGAAAAAGGAAGTTGGACGATGATTCTGGAAATGCTAGGAAGCAATGGAAGGATCCAAAGTTTTCCACATACACAGGATTGAACGAAACACTGGAACGGATATACCTGGATACTCGAAATCGCCTTCACTACCGGAGGCCGGCTAGGAGAGAACCAACAGAACGGGAAAGGACATCAGGAAGGCACTGCCTCTTCCATGATTTGGATGGACACGACACCAACAGCTGCAGGCACTTAAAGGACATAATTGAGGAACATGTAAGGAATGGACAACTGCCGCAATATGTTGGACCTCGGAATGCAACGGCGAGGCAGGAGCAGCTGCCGCCTACCTCAAGCTACGATGGTGGGAGGCCCAGGAATGATGGTCGGTTGATCGTCCCTTGACCAGGTTAACATAAAATAAGTAGCAAACTGTTGGCAAGCAACCAAGTCATTTACACATGTACGGGGACGGAGATAGCCCCTAGGCATGCTCTGAATGATAATGGGCTGCGATGCTATGGTTTGTGAAATTTATCTTTTGCTTTTGGATTGGACACTGCTTTTTTCTTTTTGGTTTTCGGTTTTGGAGCTTGGATTGAGCTCCTGGTTTTCCTTGCTTTTTGATTTGGATTTTCCTTTGGACAATTGTTTTCGGTTTTGGATGCTGGTTTGGATTTCTGGTTTTCTGGTTTTGGATTTGGATTCTGGATTTGGATTTTGGATTTTGGATTGGATTTTGGATTGGATTTTTATCTGATTTTTGATAAACGGTCGTCGGGTATGGATTATGCCTGGCAAGGGGTGAGTCGCTTTGCCCGAACGAGGTAAATTGACTCATTCAGGTCGTCGAGTATGGACTATGCTCGGCAAGGGTCCGGAGTGACCAGGATTCGGCCTAGGACTTAGGCCCTATATTATCAATCGTTATTTTCAGGTCGTTGAGTATGGACTATGCTCGGCAAGGGTCCGGAGAGACCAGGATTCGGCTTAGGACTTAAGCCATGGCATTGTACAGCGCCCAGGGACACTGGGCCAAGGTCGTCAAGTGTGGATTGCGCTTGGCAAGAACCCGGAGAGGTTAGCTCAACGTCCAGGGACACTGGACCAAGATCGTCAAGTGCGAATTGCGCTTGGCAAGGACCCGGAGAGGTTAGCTCAACGTCCAGGGACACTGGACCAAGGTCGTCAAGTGTGGATTACGCATGGCAAGAAACCGGAGAGGTTAGCTCAACATCCAGGGACACTGGATCACGACCGTCAGGTGTGGATTGCGCTTGGCAAGAGCCCGGAGAGGTTATGAATTTGGATATCGACCCAGAGAGGTCCTGGATTAGGTTGTTGGCTATTGGATAAGGATGGTTTGGGACTCGGTTGTCGAGTTCGGATGGACAAGGGATAGGCTCAAGCTTTGGTTATTGGATTTGGAACTGGATATCGACTCGGAGCAGTCAAGGATGATCTACTCTGGCAATATGGCTATTGACTTTGGATATTGGATTCAGGACTATTCAAAACACGCCTTGTTATCACAAGGCATGTTTTGGGGGGCAAAGTGTTATCCCATTTTTTGGACAAAGCTGGAATATCAACGTTGAGCGCGTCTCGACCACAGCTAAGAAGAAGCAACCAGCAAGCGTACATAAATCCGGAATTCCACTAAGATCTTAAGCTCATTCGGTGGTGCAAGTTGATCACATTCGGTGGTGCAAGTTAATGTTCATTCGGCATTGAAGGGTAAATGTTCATTCGGCACTCCCTAAACCAAGCTCATTCGGCATCCCAAGCACTACCGGACCGGCCTCCCCCATAGTCCTACCGAACCAAACGACTCCGAAGCCGGTCCAAACTATCACCAACCAATCACCGGACCAAGGTGATCACCGAACCAACCTTCCACTACGACCGATCCAGAAGACTACCGGACCAACTTCAACACCACCATCGGACCACCTTGGCCGAACCAAACCCCAACTTATCCAAGCATAGCCGAATGAAAGCCATGCCGAACCAGATGATGCTGGACCAGATTGCTTCAGCCCGGGCCCACCAGCAGCTATATACTTCCAAGACCCCTGCCCCCTACCTCATTCTATAAATAGAGGGGCAGGGGTACAACAATGGCAGACAAGTTTGAGAGTTCAAACCTGGAAGGAACTTTCAAACAACTTTCATACACTTGTACTACAAGCTTTGTACTTGTAATCGGATTGGAAAAGGAGAATAACATATAAAGTGGACGTAGGCACACTTTGGCCGAACCACTATAAATCTGTGTGTCTTTTACAGTTTAGCCCCTACTTTTTACGTATTTGCATACACCACCTAAATCAATACGAACAACATAAAATCTTCATACGACTTGGAGTTGTTTGTTCATCTTTTGTGCAAACGTATTTGAGTTATTTGCTGAGATCTGTGATTTGTGTTTGAATATCGCTGACTTATATTCATACACTGGTGCTTTCACGGTATTGGGTGTTTGTGGCCATTTTTTACGCAAACACAATCCATTGACGGCTGAAAGCGATCATAGCCGTAGAACTCACTGAGCCCTTCGTTTTGACTGGTTATGGCTCCCGTAACTCTAAACGAGCTAGAAGTTATGGCCGTCCGAATAATCGATATCTACAGGGTGCAACATCCAGGTGCAAGGTGCAACATCTGTCCGAAATGGCGTAACAGTGGCGTACGACTTTTTGAAATGCGTGCATGGATTTGAAACAAAACGATACCCTGGTGCACCACTCTCCAGTGATGGTAAATTGAAGACCTGCCACGGTAATCCCGTTTTACCATAAAAATCCACGTGTCGAAAAAACGAAGGGTAAAAAACATCCAAGACCCGATTGTGATTCGGATAGTCTTTTTAGGGCATTTAACAATCCATTGACGGCTGAAAGCTGTCATAGCCGTAGAACTCACTGAGGCCTTAATTTTGACAGGTTATGGCTCCCGTAACTCTAAACGAGCCGGAAGTTATGGTCGTCCGAATAATCGATATCTACAGGGTGCAACATCCACGGTGCAAGGTGCAACATCCGTCCGAAATGGCGAAACAGTACCGTACGAATTTTTGAAATGCGTGCATGGATTTGAAACAAAACGGTACCATGGTGCATCACTCTCCAGCGATGGTAAATCGAAGACTAGCCACGGTAATCCCATTCTACCGTAAAAATTCACGTGTCGAAAAAACGAAGGGTAAAAAACTTCCTAGACCCAATTGAGATTCGGATAGTCTTTTTTGGGCATTAAACAATCCATTGACGGCTGAAAGCTATCATAGCCGTAGAACTCACTGAGCCCTTCGTTTTGACTGGTCATGGCTCTCGTAACTCTAAACGAGCCAGAAGTTATGGCCGTCCGAATAATCGATATCTACAGGGTGCAACATCCAAGGTGCAAGGTGCAACATCCGTCCGAAATGGCGTAACAGTGGCGTACGACTTTTTGAATACGTGCATGGATTTGAAACAAAACGGTACCCTGGTGCACCACTCTCCAGCGATGGTAAATTGAAGACCTGCCAAGGTAATCCCGTTTTACCATAAAAATCCACGTGTCGAAAAAACGAAGGGTAAAAAACTTCCAAGACCCGATTGAGATTCGGATAGTCTTTTTTGGGCATTTAGCAATCCATTGACGGCTGAAAGCTGTCATAGCCGTAGAACTTACTGGGGCCTTCTTTTTGACAGGTTATGGCTCCCGTAACTCTAAACGTCCCAGAAGTTATGGCCGTCCGAATAATCGATATCTACAGTGTGCAACATCCACGGTGCAAGGTGCAACATCCGTCCGAAATGGAGAAACAGTATCGCATGAATTATTGAAATGCGTGCATGGATTTGAAACAAAACGGTACCATGGCGCACCACTCTCCAGCGATGGTAAATCGAAGACCAGCCACGGTAATCCCGTTCTACCGTAAAAATTCACGTGTCGAAAAAAGGAAGTGTAAAAAACCTCCTAGACCCGATTGAGATTCGGATAGTCTTTTTTGGGCATTAAACAATCCATTGACGGCTGAAAGCTGTCATAACCATAGAACTCACCGAGGCCTTCGTTTTGACTGGTTATGGCTCCCGTAACTCTAAACAAGCCAGAAGTTATGGCCGTCCGAATAATCGATATTTACAGGGTGCAACATCCACGGTGCAAGGTGCAACATCCGTCCGAAATGGCGTAACAGTGGCGTACGACTTTTTGAAATGCGTGCATGGATTTGAAACAAAATGGTACCCTGGTGCACCACTCTCCAGCGATGGTAAATTGAAGACCTGCCACGGTAATCCCGTTTTACCATAAAAATCCACGTGTCGAAAAAACGAAGGGTAAAAAACTTCCAAGACACGATTGAGATTCAGATAGTCTTTTTTGGGAATTTAACAGTCCATTGACGGCTGAAAGCTGTCTTAGCCGTAGAACTAACTGAGGCCTTCGTTTTGACAGGTTATGGCTCCCGTAACTCTAAACGAGCCAGAAGTTATTGCCGTCCGAATAATCGATATCTACAGGGTGCAACATCCACGGTGCAAGGTGCAACATCCGTCCGAAATGGCGAAACAGTATCGTACGAATTTTTGAAATGCGTGCATGGATTTGAAACAAAACGGTACCATGGTGCATCACTCTCCAGCGATGGTAAATCGAAGACTAGCCACGGTAATCCCATTCTACCGTAAAAATTCACGTGTCGAAAAAACGAAGGGTAAAAAACATCCTAGACCCAATTGAGATTCAGATAGTCTTTTTTGGGCATTAAACAATCCATTGACGGCTGAAAGCGATCATAGCCGTAGAACTCACTGAGCCTTCGTTTTGACTGGTTATGGCTCCCGTAACTCTAAACGAGCTAGAAGTTATGGCCGTCCGAATAATCGATATCTACAGGGTGCAACATCCAGGTGCAAGGTGCAACATCTGTCCGAAATGGCGTAACAGTGGCGTACGACTTTTTGAAATGCGTGCATGGATTTGAAACAAAACGATACCCTGGTGCACCACTCTCCAGTGATGGTAAATTGAAGACCTGCCACGGTAATCCCGTTTTACCATAAAAATCCACGTGTCGAAAAAACGAAGGGTAAAAAACATCCAAGACCCGATTGTGATTCGGATAGTCTTTTTAGGGCATTTAACAATCCATTGACGGCTGAAAGCTGTCATAGCCGTAGAACTCACTGAGGCCTTAATTTTGACAGGTTATGGCTCCCGTAACTCTAAACGAGCCGGAAGTTATGGTCGTCCGAATAATCGATATCTACAGGGTGCAACATCCACGGTGCAAGGTGCAACATCCGTCCGAAATGGCGAAACAGTACCGTACGAATTTTTGAAATGCGTGCATGGATTTGAAACAAAACGGTACCATGGTGCATCACTCTCCAGCGATGGTAAATCGAAGACTAGCCACGGTAATCCCATTCTACCGTAAAAATTCACGTGTCGAAAAAACGAAGGGTAAAAAACTTCCTAGACCCAATTGAGATTCGGATAGTCTTTTTTGGGCATTAAACAATCCATTGACGGCTGAAAGCTATCATAGCCGTAGAACTCACTGAGCCCTTCGTTTTGACTGGTCATGGCTCTCGTAACTCTAAACGAGCCAGAAGTTATGGCCGTCCGAATAATCGATATCTACAGGGTGCAACATCCAAGGTGCAAGGTGCAACATCCGTCCGAAATGGCGTAACAGTGGCGTACGACTTTTTGAATACGTGCATGGATTTGAAACAAAACGGTACCCTGGTGCACCACTCTCCAGCGATGGTAAATTGAAGACCTGCCAAGGTAATCCCGTTTTACCATAAAAATCCACGTGTCGAAAAAACGAAGGGTAAAAAACTTCCAAGACCCGATTGAGATTCGGATAGTCTTTTTTGGGCATTTAGCAATCCATTGACGGCTGAAAGCTGTCATAGCCGTAGAACTTACTGGGGCCTTCTTTTTGACAGGTTATGGCTCCCGTAACTCTAAACGTCCCAGAAGTTATGGCCGTCCGAATAATCGATATCTACAGTGTGCAACATCCACGGTGCAAGGTGCAACATCCGTCCGAAATGGAGAAACAGTATCGCATGAATTATTGAAATGCGTGCATGGATTTGAAACAAAACGGTACCATGGCGCACCACTCTCCAGCGATGGTAAATCGAAGACCAGCCACGGTAATCCCGTTCTACCGTAAAAATTCACGTGTCGAAAAAAGGAAGTGTAAAAAACCTCCTAGACCCGATTGAGATTCGGATAGTCTTTTTTGGGCATTAAACAATCCATTGACGGCTGAAAGCTGTCATAACCATAGAACTCACCGAGGCCTTCGTTTTGACTGGTTATGGCTCCCGTAACTCTAAACAAGCCAGAAGTTATGGCCGTCCGAATAATCGATATTTACAGGGTGCAACATCCACGGTGCAAGGTGCAACATCCGTCCGAAATGGCGTAACAGTGGCGTACGACTTTTTGAAATGCGTGCATGGATTTGAAACAAAATGGTACCCTGGTGCACCACTCTCCAGCGATGGTAAATTGAAGACCTGCCACGGTAATCCCGTTTTACCATAAAAATCCACGTGTCGAAAAAACGAAGGGTAAAAAACTTCCAAGACACGATTGAGATTCAGATAGTCTTTTTTGGGAATTTAACAGTCCATTGACGGCTGAAAGCTGTCTTAGCCGTAGAACTAACTGAGGCCTTCGTTTTGACAGGTTATGGCTCCCGTAACTCTAAACGAGCCAGAAGTTATTGCCGTCCGAATAATCGATATCTACAGGGTGCAACATCCACGGTGCAAGGTGCAACATCCGTCCGAAATGGCGAAACAGTATCGTACGAATTTTTGAAATGCGTGCATGGATTTGAAACAAAACGGTACCATGGTGCATCACTCTCCAGCGATGGTAAATCGAAGACTAGCCACGGTAATCCCATTCTACCGTAAAAATTCACGTGTCGAAAAAACGAAGGGTAAAAAACATCCTAGACCCAATTGAGATTCGGATAGTCTTTTTTGGGCATTAAACAATCCATTGACGGCTGAAAGCGATCATAGCCGTAGAACTCACTGAGCCTTCGTTTTGACTGGTTATGGCTCCCGTAACTCTAAACGAGCTAGAAGTTATGGCCGTCCGAATAATCGATATCTACAGGGTGCAACATCCAGGTGCAAGGTGCAACATCTGTCCGAAATGGCGTAACAGTGGCGTACGACTTTTTGAAATGCGTGCATGGATTTGAAACAAAACGATACCCTGGTGCACCACTCTCCAGTGATGGTAAATTGAAGACCTGCCACGGTAATCCCGTTTTACCATAAAAATCCACGTGTCGAAAAAACGAAGGGTAAAAAACATCCAAGACCCGATTGTGATTCGGATAGTCTTTTTAGGGCATTTAACAATCCATTGACGGCTGAAAGCTGTCATAGCCGTAGAACTCACTGAGGCCTTAATTTTGACAGGTTATGGCTCCCGTAACTCTAAACGAGCCGGAAGTTATGGTCGTCCGAATAATCGATATCTACAGGGTGCAACATCCACGGTGCAAGGTGCAACATCCGTCCGAAATGGCGAAACAGTACCGTACGAATTTTTGAAATGCGTGCATGGATTTGAAACAAAACGGTACCATGGTGCATCACTCTCCAGCGATGGTAAATCGAAGACTAGCCACGGTAATCCCATTCTACCGTAAAAATTCACGTGTCGAAAAAACGAAGGGTAAAAAACTTCCTAGACCCAATTGAGATTCGGATAGTCTTTTTTGGGCATTAAACAATCCATTGACGGCTGAAAGCTATCATAGCCGTAGAACTCACTGAGCCCTTCGTTTTGACTGGTCATGGCTCTCGTAACTCTAAACGAGCCAGAAGTTATGGCCGTCCGAATAATCGATATCTACAGGGTGCAACATCCAAGGTGCAAGGTGCAACATCCGTCCGAAATGGCGTAACAGTGGCGTACGACTTTTTGAATACGTGCATGGATTTGAAACAAAACGGTACCCTGGTGCACCACTCTCCAGCGATGGTAAATTGAAGACCTGCCAAGGTAATCCCGTTTTACCATAAAAATCCACGTGTCGAAAAAACGAAGGGTAAAAAACTTCCAAGACCCGATTGAGATTCGGATAGTCTTTTTTGGGCATTTAGCAATCCATTGACGGCTGAAAGCTGTCATAGCCGTAGAACTTACTGGGGCCTTCTTTTTGACAGGTTATGGCTCCCGTAACTCTAAACGTCCCAGAAGTTATGGCCGTCCGAATAATCGATATCTACAGTGTGCAACATCCACGGTGCAAGGTGCAACATCCGTCCGAAATGGAGAAACAGTATCGCATGAATTATTGAAATGCGTGCATGGATTTGAAACAAAACGGTACCATGGCGCACCACTCTCCAGCGATGGTAAATCGAAGACCAGCCACGGTAATCCCGTTCTACCGTAAAAATTCACGTGTCGAAAAAAGGAAGTGTAAAAAACCTCCTAGACCCGATTGAGATTCGGATAGTCTTTTTTGGGCATTAAACAATCCATTGACGGCTGAAAGCTGTCATAACCATAGAACTCACTGAGGCCTTCGTTTTGACTGGTTATGGCTCCCGTAACTCTAAACAAGCCAGAAGTTATGGCCGTCCGAATAATCGATATTTACAGGGTGCAACATCCACGGTGCAAGGTGCAACATCCGTCCGAAATGGCGTAACAGTGGCGTACGACTTTTTGAAATGCGTGCATGGATTTGAAACAAAATGGTACCCTGGTGTACCACTCTCCAGCGATGGTAAATTGAAGACCTGCCACGGTAATCCCGTTTTACCATAAAAATCCACGTGTCGAAAAAACGAAGGGTAAAAAACTTCCAAGACACGATTGTGATTCAGATAGTCTTTTTTGGGAATTTAACAGTCCATTGACGGCTGAAAGCTGTCTTAGCCGTAGAACTCACTGAGGCCTTCGTTTTGACAGGTTATGGCTCCCGTAACTCTAAACGAGCCAGAAGTTATTGCCGTCCGAATAATCGATATCTACAGGGTGCAACATCCACGGTGCAAGGTGCAACATCCGTCCGAAATGGCGAAACAGTATCGTACGAATTTTTGAAATGCGTGCATGGATTTGAAACAAAACGGTACCATGGAGCGCCACTAACCAGCGATGGTAAATCGAAGACCAGCCACGGTAATCCCGTTCTACCGTAAAAATTCACGTGTCGAAAAAACGAAGGGTAAAAAACTTCCTAGACCCGATTGAGATTCGGATAGTCTTTTTTGGACATTAAACAATCCATTGATGGCTGAAAGCTGTCATAGCTGTAGAACTCACTGAGGCCTTCGTTTTGACGTGTTATGGCTCTCGTAACTCTAAACGAGCCAGAAGTTATGGTCGTCCGAATAATCGATATCTACAGGGTGCAAACGGTGCAAGGTGCAACATCCGTCCGAAATGGCGAAATAGTGTCGTACGACTTTTTGAAATGCGTGCATGAATTTGAAATGAAACGGTACCATTGTGCACCACTCTCCAGCGACGATAAACCGAAGACCAGCCACGGTGATCCCGTTCCCGTAAAAATCCACGTGTCGAAAAAACAAAGGGTAAAAAACTTCTGAAACCCGATTGAGATTCGGATAGTCTTTTTTGGGCATTAAACAATCCATTGACGGCTGAAAGCTGTCATAGCCGTAGAACATACTGAGGCCTTCGTTTTGACTGGTTATGGCTTCCGTAACTCTAAACGAGACAGAAGTTATGGTCGTCCGAATAATCGATATGCACAGGGTGCAACATCCACGGTGCAAGGTGCAACATCCGTCCGAAATGGCGAAACAGTGTCGTACGACTTTTTGAAATGCGTGCATGGATTTGAAACAAAATGGTACCCTGGAGCACCACTCTCCTGCGATGGTAACATCAAGACCAGCCACAGTAATCCCGTTTTACCGTAAAAGTCCACGTGTCGAAAAAACAAAGGGTAAAAAACTTCCGAGACCCGATTGAGATTCGGATACTTTTTTTTGGGCATTAAACAATCCATTGACGACTGAAAGCTGTCATAGTCGTAGAACTCACTGAGGCCTTCGTATTGACTGGTTATGGCTCCTGTAACTCTAAACAAGCCAGAAGTTATGGCCGTCCGAATAATCGATATCTACAGGGTGCAACATCCACGGTGCAAGGTGCAACATCCGTCCGAAATGGCAAAACAGTGTCGTACGACTTTTTGAAATGCGTACAAGGATTTGAAACGAAACGGTACCATGGTGCACCACTCTCCAGCGTTGGTAAATTGAAGACCAGCCACGGTAATCCCGTTTTACCGTAAAAATCCACGTGTCGAATAAACGAAGGGTAAAAAACTTCCGAGACCCGATTGAGATTCGGATAGTCTTTTTTGGACATTAAACAATCCATTGACGGCTGAAAGCTGCCATAGCCGTAGAACTCACTGAGTCCTTCATTTTGACGGGTTATGACTCCCGTAACTCTAAACGAGCCAGAAGTTATGGCCGTCCGAATAATCGATATCTACAGGGTGCAACATCCACGGTGCAAGATGCAACGTCCGTCCGAAATGGCGTAACAGTGGCGTACAACTATTTGAAATGTGTGTATGGATTTGAAAAAAAAGGGTACCCTGGTGGACCCCTCACCAGCGATTGTAAATCGAAGACCAGCCACGGTAATCCCGTTCTACCGTAAAAATCCACGTGTCGAAAAAACGAAGGGTAAAAAACTTCCTAGACCCGATTGAGATTCGAATGGTCTTTTTTGGGCATTAAACAATCCATTGATGGCTGAAAGCTGTCATAGCCGTAGAACTCACTGAGGTCTTCGTTTTGGCTGGTTATGGCTCCCGTAACTCTAAATGAGCCAGAAGTTATGGCCGTCCGAATAATCGATATCTACAGGGTGCAACATCCGTCCGAAATGGCGAAACAGTGTCATACGACTTTTTGAAATGCGTGCATGGATTTGAAACGAAAGGGTACCATGGTGCACCACTCTCCAGCGATGGTAAATCGAAGACCAGCCACGGTAATCCCGTTCTACCGTAAAAATCCACGTGTCGAAAAAACGAAGGGTAAAAAACTTCCTAGACCCGATTGAGATTCGGATAGTCTTTTTTGGGCATTAAACAATCCATTGACGGCTGAAAGCTGTCATAGACGTAGAACTCACTGAGGCCTTTGTTTGACTGGATATGGCTCCCGTAACTCTAAACGTGCCCGAAGTTATGGCCGTCCGAATAATCGATATCGACAGGGTGCAACATCCACGGTTCAAGGTGCAACATCCGTCCGAAATGGCGTAACAGTGGCGTACGACTTTTTGAAATGCGTGCATGGATTTGAAACAAAACGGTACACTGGTGCACTACTCTCCAGCGTTGGTAAATTGAAGACCAGCCAAGCTAATCCCGTTTTACCATAAAAATCCACGTGTCGAAAAAACGAAGGGTAAAAAACTTCCGAGACCCGATTGATATTCGGATAGTCTTTTTTGGGCATTTAACAATCCATCGACGGCTGAAAGCTGTCATAGCCGTAGAACTCACTGACGCCTTCGTTTTGATTGGTTATGGCTCCCGTAACTCTAAACGAGCCAGAAGTTATGGTCGTCCGAATAATCGATTTCTACAGGGTGCAACATCCACGGTGCAAGGAGCAACATCCGTCCGAAATGGCGAAATAGAGTCGTACGACTTTTTGAAATGTGTGCATGGATTTGAAACGAAACGGTACCGTGGTGCACCACTCTCCAGCGATTGTAAATCGAAGACCAGCCACGGTAATCCCGTTCTACCGTAAAAATCCACGTGTCGAAAAAACGAAGGGTAAAAATCTTCCTAGACCCGATTGAGATTCGGATAGTCTTTTTTGGGCATTAAACAATCCATTGATGGCTGAAAGCTATCATAGCCGCAGAACTCACTGACGCCTTCGTTTTGACTGGTTATGGTTCCCGTAACTCTAAACGAGTCAGAAGTTATGGCCGTCCGAATAATCGATATCTACAGGGTCCAACATCCGTCCGAAATGGCGAAATAGTGTCGTACGACTTTTTGAAATGCGTGCATGGATTTGAAACGAAATGGTACCATGGTGCACCACTCTCCAGCGATGGTAAATCGAAGACCTGCCACGGTAATCCCGTTCTACCGTAAAAATCCACGTGTCGAAAAAACGAAGGGTAAAAAACTTCCTAGACCCGATTCAGATTCGGATAGTCTTTTTTGGGCATTAAACAATCCATTGACGGCTGAAAGCTGTTATAGACGTAGAACTCACTGAGGCCTTCGTTTTGACTGGTTATGGCTCCCGTAACTCTAAACGAGCCAGAAGTTATGGCCGTCCGAATAATCGATATCTAAAGGGTGCAACATCCACGGTGCAAGGTGCAACATCCGTCCGAAATGGCGTAACAGTGGCGTACGACTTTTTGAAATGCTTGCATGGATTTGAAACAAAACGGTACCCTGGTGCACCACTCTCCAGCGATGGTGAATGAAGACCAGCCACGGTAATCCCGTTTTACCATAAAAATCCATGTGTCGAAAAAACGAAGGGTAAAAATCTTCCGAGACCCGATTGAGATTCGGATAGTCTTTTTTGGGCATTTAACAATCCATCGACGGTTGAAAGCTGTCAAAGCCGTAGAACTCACTGAGGCCTTCGTTTTGACTGGTTATGGCTCCCGCAACTCTAAACGAGCCAGAAGTTATGGCCGTCCAAATAATCGATATCTACCGGGTGCAACATCCGTCCGAAATGGCGAAACAGTATCGTATGAATTTTTGAAATGCGTTCATGGATTCGACACAAAATGGTACCATGGTGCACCACTCTCCAGCGATGGTAAATCGAAGACCAGCCATGGTAATCCCGTTCTACCGTAAAAATTCACGTGTCAAAAAAACGAAGGGTAGAAAACTTCCTAGACTCGATTGAGATTCGGATAGTCTTTTTTGGGCATTAAACAATCCATTGACGGCTGAAAGCAGTCATAGCCGTAGAACTCACTGAGGCCTTCGTTTTGACTGGTTATAGCTCCCGTAACACTGAACGAGCCAGAAGTTATGGTCGTCCGAATAATCGATATATAAAGGGTGCAACATACACGGTGCAAGGTGCAACATTCGTCCGAAATGGCGAAACAGTGTTGTACGACTTTTTGAAATGCGTGCATGGATTTGAAATGGAACGGTACCACACCACTCTCCAGCGATGGTAAATCGAAGACCAGCCACACTGATCCCGTTCTACCGTAAAAATCCACGTGTCGAAAAAACGAAGGGTAAAAAACTTCCAAGACCCGATTGAGATTCGAATAGTCTTTTTTGGGCATTAAACAATCCATTGACGGCTGAAAGCTGTCACAGCCGTAGAACTCACTGAGGCCTTCGTTTTTACTGGTTATGGCTCCCGTAACTCTAAACGAGCCAGAAGTTATGGCCGTCCGAATGATCGATATCTACTGGGTGCAACATCCACGGTGCAAGGTGCAACATCCGTCCGAAATGGCGTAACAGTGTCGTATGTCGTTTTGAAATGCGTGCAAGGATTTGAAATGAAACGGTATGATGGCGCACCACTCTTCAGCGATGGTAAATTGAAGACCAGCCACGGTAATTGTGACGACCGCCCATGACTCCCGCACGAAACAAGGGAAAAGTGCGCTGAAAAGTGTGCCAGGCAGCCATGGACGATAGTCAGGGTAAAGTAAAACAGCAGGCTCTATCGTATTACTCACAGCGCATGGATAAAATACAATAGAAAATATACATAGTGAAGCTCTATAGAACAGAAGTCTCATCATATAAACTCATAATAATTTTATACAATCATCTGAATAGTCAATACATCAAGCCTCACTACATAACACTCAGAGTATCAAACAAACAGCGGAACATCCAGTACATATAGTAAGAAAACTGTGACGACCGCCCATGACTTCCGCACTAAAACAAGAGAATGGTGCGCTGAAAGGCGTGCCAGGCAGCCATGGACGATAGTCATGGTAAGATAAAACAGAAACTCTATCGTACAACTCACAGCGCATGGACAAAATACAATAGACAAATATATGTATATAGTGAAGCCCATAACAGAATATCATCATATAGACTTCATAAAGGTTTGATACTAGCATATGAACAATCAATACGTCAAGCCTCACTACATAACACTCAAACATATACAAGCAGCGGAACATCCGGTACATATAGTAAGAAAACTAATATGCTAGCCTCCAGCTCGTCTTCGTCATCTGCATCGTTGATAACCAAGAACAACACTGTCACCTGCTACCTAGTCTGCCCATCCCAACATGGATGAACAGCCCAAGGTAATAAGAGTTGAACATAAAACCTTGAGTCAGACAACAGTCTTAGTGAGCAGTAAATTAACTATCAAACATACCAAAAGAGCATAAAGGATAAAAGGAATAGGAACTTAACCATCCCACTCCACCTCATTCTACAGTGATAGCCCCCAGACCCACTAAGCATAAACAAGCATAGCAAAGCAGACAATTTAAGTAAAGTAATTATCACTCGAGTCAAGCTCGATGTTTTCCAAATACAAACCCCCAAGGCCTAAACCAAGATCAGATAAGCACTTATAAAACACCGCTCTTGAGACCGAATGATGGTGCAACCAAACATCCATGAATCTGGCTATCACTGTTATCATTGCCTCGATTCACCGTTAGTTGAATGACCGCCTGTCAAGGGCTAATGGTAACCCCGGTTCTAGACATAACTCCGCACGTCGTCGCAGCCCGTGCCTAGGAATTTTCGCAACTACCCAGAGTACTAGCACGTCGTCGCAGCCCGTGCTTGGAACGTCGTCGCAGCCCGTTCCAACGTACTCTTGCTTTGAGCATGTTAGAACCTTCAATAACGATAAAATCTCGGCCTTCTAGTCATCCTCCTGGACGACTATTCCCATACTAGCTCAAGCGCCTCTCAAGCTAACCATTATCAACCAACTCGAATCGCGTCACCGAGTTATCAACATGCTTTGGATGATCCCGTCTGGATTAAACCAAGGCTTTCTCACATCATACTTTGCTTCATTGCATCATAGCAAAGTCCCATCTCAACATCATGGTTTGCCTCATCGCATCATGGCAAAGTCCCATCTCAACATCATCATCAAATCTATCAATATGAGCTTGAACATCCGCTTCATATGCCATAAGCAGCTTTCCTTATTCAAGAGCCTTTCCACTTAGCTTTTGAATCATCTTCTACCAACTTTCCCAAATCAAGTTATCGATCAACTAATCAATCAAATCAAACATTAATCCAAGCAATCAATCATTCAAACAAGATCTAAATAAACAATTACAACAATAATGGCAATTTCGTAAATAAAGAGTTCAAGTCTAGCATGCATCCTAACAAGCATGAATTATGAACAATATCTCTATAACTTGGTGAATGAACTTGCATAAGTTAACATGTAGTAAAATGGGTGTCAAAACTTCATAGGTGGTAGATCTACATGCATACTTAGGGAAAATGTAAGAAATCACTATCTTTAACACATAAACAAGCCACCAACCCAATATACTCCCTTGGGTCCGTGTGAGAGATAACTACCACTCATCGAATCACCTAAACACCTTAAAAACAATCAACTCCAGATCTGGACAGCAAGGAACCAAGCTTGATCCGGCAAAATCTCGCTTCAAATGATGAAATCTCTCTTTGTTGGATGAAGATCTTCAACTTTGGCTCTTGGATCTTCGATCTTGGATGGATGTTAGCACTAGATTAGAGTGGAGAAAAGAAGTGAAGAAGTGTTGTAGTCGAGCTCTCAAAATGGCAGCACTTCGTCGCTTCAAAATCCGGTGCTAAAAAGTGAGCCAAACCCCTCTATTTATAGGCTGAAATTCCCCTGAGTCGTCCCCCTTAATTCGCCCACGACCTAACCCATGAGTCGTCCACGACCTAACCTTGATGACTCACGACTTAACTGCATGCGGCATAGCGACATAGGCCTTCTAACGACCTAACGACTCAACTACACAGCCGACTCAACCAGCCTTACGACCTAACAAACACGGAGCCTCACGCACGACTCAACACAGGTGCGACTCAACGGCCTATCCAGATGCGACTTAATACCTATGCGACCTAACGCTACACAGGGTCACACGACCTACGACTTAGCACACTCACGACCTATCCTTAACTCGTATACGACTTATAGCATACACGACCTAACACGTGCACGCGATTTAACACTAAGGCTTGGTCCCCTACGACTTATACCATAATGACTTAAGCCCTAGGTCGTTCACGACCTAACTATACTAAGTCGCACGAATGACCTTCCTACCTTAAGTCGTTAACTCCTGAGTCGCTAGCTACTGTAGGTCGTCCCAATCCTTAGACCGCTAACCCTTAAGTCGGCCAGTTCCTATAAGTCGTTTATGACATAAAACCCCAGTAACTCACTAACTCGTTAACGATTTACCCCTTAACTCGTTAACTCGTTCCAGCCCTTAAGTCGCTTACTCCACTATGTCGCTACACCTTAACTCGGCCAACACCTTAAGTCGCTCAACACCACTAAGTCGTACAACCGACTTATCTCCTATACGACTCAAGCTATCACATCTAAACTGCTAGGTCGTAATCCCCTAAGTCGTTCACGATTTAAAACCATCTACGACCTAACCAAGAGCCGATCTAAGGACCCTATGCAACCGAGTTAACTTCCTTATGAACCATCTTTTACACGACTTAGGCTATGGATGACATAAACAATACTAACGATCTAATAATTCTACGATTTATCAACACGTACAAATACGGGTCGTTACGTTCTCTCCCCCTTAGGGATTTCGCCCCCGAAATTCCAAACAAACAAGAGCAATCAAAGTTATTCCGCATGCCTACCATCCATAGCAATCAACAAACCATGCATCCAATTACTAGCCTAGCATGCAGAATTCTAAGACTTAGAACAAGCTACAAATTCGTGAGATGTCACGAAACCTTATGGCCATACCTCGAAGAGTTCAGGATGAGCTGCCTTCATCCTCTCTTCCTCCTCCCATGTACAGTCGTCAACATCATCACTCCATTGTACCTTGAGCAACGTGATCGTCTTCCTCCTAAGCTGTTTCATGTCGGTTTCAACAACACGAAGCGGCTTACGAGGTCTCGTAACAACTGGATCAACTTCTAAATCTTCACAGCTATCAGCAGAAACTACCGTATTCGAGTCGTGCACATACTTCCGTAGATAAGATACATGAAAAACATTGTGCACACCCGCCATCTTTTCCGGTAACTCCAATCTATAAGCGAGCTTTCCAATTCGCTCGATAATCGGGAATGGTCCAACAAATCTCGGACTTAATTTTCCTTTCTTCCCGTATCTAATAACATTCTTCAGAGGAGAAATCTTCACAAAAACCATATCTCCTACGTCGAATTCTAAATCCTTACGACGCTTATCAGCATAACTTTTCTGACGATCTTGGGCTGCCTTCATTCGTCGCTGAATGATCTCTACACAATCCGTAGTCTGTCGAATCATTTCTGGCCCAAGCATCAGCTTTTCTCCGGTTTCCAACCAACACGTCGGAGAGTTACACGGTCTTCCATACAATGCTTCATACGGTGCCATACCAATACTTGACTGGTAACTGTTATTATACGCAAATTCCACCAAATGAAGGTGATCTTCCCATGATCCTCCGAAATCCAAAACACATGCCCTCAGGAGATCTTCCAAAACTCGGTTGACTCTCTCGGTCTGACCATCCGTTTGTGGGTGATAAGCTGTACTCAAACACAACTCGGTTCCCAAAACTTCCTGGAAGCTCTTCCAAAATCTACTAGTGAACAATGGGTCTCGATCGCTCACTATACTCTTCGGAATACCATGGAATCGAACTATCCACTTAACATACAACTCAGCGAACTTCGATGTAGTCCTAGTTGATCGAACAGGAATGAATCTTGCACTCTTAGTCAAACGATCTACGATGACCCAAATCCCTTCATTTCCTGCCCTGGTTCTAGGTAGACCATCGATAAAATCCATCGATACTTGCTCCCACTTCCATGTAGGAACTTCCAATGGCTGAAGCAATCCACTAGGCTTCTTCTGCTCAGCTTTTACCAACTGGCAATTCATACATTTGGAAATGAAATTTCCAACATCCTTCTTCATACCTTCCCAATAATGGGTTCTCTTCATGTCCCGATACATCTTATTTCCTCCTGGATGAATCGTCAACTTCGAGTGATGACTTTCCCTCAGAACTTCATCTCTCAATCCATCTATATCGGGAACAACTAATCGTCCTTGTTTCCGAAGCCAACCCTCTCGATCGACTTCAAATCCTTTATCCTTTTCTGGATTCAATCCAGATTCCAAATCACGGATAATCTTGACAAGCTTATCATCTCGCTTTTGGCTCTCGCCAATCCTTTCCATAAGAGTAGGTCTTATCGATAAGTTTGCCAACATCTCAGGTTCCGATTCACATCTAGGCCTGAAGTCAAATCCAGCCAAATACTCGAGACTCTTCCATTCCTAAAACATGGCTCCCAATCCTGCATGTCTTCTACTTAACGCATCTGCCACTGCGTTACCTTTTCTCGGAGTATAGGCTATATCAAAATCATATGATGCTAAAAACTCTAGCCATCATTGCTGCCGAAGATTCAAATCCTTTTGGGAGAAAAGATACTTCAACGACTTATGATCCGTAAACAACTCGAATCGAACTCCCAATAGATAACGTCTCCACATCTTCAGAGCAAATACAATCGCCGCTAACTCCAAATCATGAGTCGGGTAATTCCTTTCATGCGGCTTCAGTTGTCGACTTGCATACGCAACAACTTTATCCTTTTGCATTAGCACTGCTCCAAGTCCAGTACCACATGCATCGGTGTAAACCACATCTCATCATTCCCACTTGGAATAGTCAAAACAGGAGCACTTGTCAGTCGCTCTTTCAGGATTACGAAAGCTTGCTCACACTTATCATCCCATCTGAACACTTGGTTCTTTTTCGTCAATCCTGTCAATGGTGCAGCTATCTTGGAAAAGTCTTTGATAAATCGACGATAATATCCAGCTAATCCAAGGAAACTTCTCACATCGGATGCATTCTTAGGTCTAATCCAATCCTGGATCGCTGCCACCTTAGCGGGATCAACCGTTATTCCATTTCCAGAGATAACATGGCCTAAGAACCTCACTTCACTCTTCCAGAAGTGACACTTCGAAAACTTAGCCTTCAGCTGATGTTTCCGCAAGATTTTCAAAACGATACGCAAGTGTGTCTTGTGCTCTTCCTCATTTCTAGAATAAATCAGAATATCATCCACGAACACAAGTACAAACTTGTTCAACTGATCTCTGAATACTCTATTCATAAGATCCACAAAATATGCTGGTGCGTTAGTCAATCCAAACGGCATTACCAGCCACTCATAAAAACCGGATGGTGTCCTAAAAGCAGTCTTCGGCACACTATCCTTAGCCACTCTCAACTAGTGAAATCCCGTTGCCAAATCCATCTGAGAAAACACCTTAGCCTCGTGAAGCTGATCAAACAAGTAATCTATTCTCGGCAATGGATACTTGTTCTTCTTAGTCACCTTATTCAGCTCACGATAATCCACACACAACCTCAATGATCCATCCGCTTTGGTTGCGAACAAAACTGGTGCACCCCATTCGGACACACTACGCCGAATGAATCCTTTCTGAAAAAGGTCATCAACCTGCACCTTCAGCTCTTGTTGTTCTCTAGGCGCCATCCGTCTAAGAGGCATCACAACTGGTCTGGCTCCCTCAACTAGATCGATACGAAACTCGATCTCCCTATGCGGCGGTAACCCTTTGACCTCGTCAAAGACATCCTCAAATCATTTCACAACCGACATCGCTGACAGTCCATCCCGTGGAACAACCAGCGAATACATGAAGCCCATGAAGACGCCTTCTTCATGCTTACATCGTATCACAACCTTTCGCCCTTCCACATTCCCGACTGTCACCTCCAGTTTCTCACAATCAACCTTTGCCGCATACTTCCTAAGCCAGTCCATACCCAAAATTATTCCGAACCCCACAAAGTTCAGAACAAAACAATCACAAACAAAAGAGAAATCATGACTCGACACAACTAGACCACGGCATACCATACACAAACAAGACAAACCCCCAACTGGGTTAGTCACAACCAATGGTCTATCAACAATTTCCGGTTCCAAACCCAACTGGCCTACAAGGTCATCACAAACAAACGAATGCGACGCTCCAGTATCAAACAACACTCTAACTAGAACACCACAAATGGAAAGAGTACCTAGAACCACCACACTCTTCCCCTTCTCCTCCGCAGTAGGAGCATTCGAAGATGATGGAACAGCCCCCAAAGCATAAGCTTGCACAATCTGCTTGTCTTTCCTCGGTTCCGGACAATCCCTCTTGAAATGCCCCGGTTTGTCACAGTTGTGACACTTTGCCGGCACTCTTGGTTTCTTGCAATCCCTGGAGAGATAACCCTTCTGCTGACAGTTGTAGCAGGTCACTTCGCCCTTCGTCTTCTTCTGGCCATCCTTACCCTTCTGATGTTGCTGCTTCCTCTTCTTGTTTCCACCCTGCTGTGGTTTGGACTCTTCCTTGGTCACGGCAACAACAGACCCTTCCGTAGGAAACAAACTCTCGTGCCTGAGAGCTTTCTCCACAAGCTTCTCAAACGGATCGTCCAAATGATCCACCAACTGTCTCCCCAGATAATAATCCAAGCCCGTCACAAACTTCTCATTCTTCTGATAGGGAGATTCAATATATGACCGAGCATACTTGGACAAAGCTTCAAACTCAGAAACATACTCAAGAACTGGTCTCCCACCTTGCTTGAGCTCCACAAACTTCTTAAACAGAACAGATTTCTGAGCCGTAGAGATGAACTTAGCTTCAAATCTAACTTGGAGTTGCTCCTAAGTAATCTCTTCTTCTGGAGTATCAATAGTGATAGAACTCCACCAATCAGCAGCTCTTCCCTGAAGCTGTCTCGATGCAAGCTTCCTCTTAGTTGCATCCTCGATTCCCAAATCACCAAAAATCCTTCTACAAGCATCAATCCATCTCTGAACTTCTATGGTTGATTCTGTTCCCAAGAAAACCTATCCTCCAAGAGCAGTATAGTCCTTACACAACTTAGCAAAATCCACTGGTCTTGGAGCTTGAACTTGAACTCCAACATCTACTGACGGTCCTGAAGTTGGTATCCTTCTCATGATCGAAGTCATCATAGCTTCGAACATTTCAGCATAGTCAGTAGCTCCCCTAGCAGCATGGCTTTCCCTAGCAGCTTGTCTCTCGCTTTGACTCATCCTTAATATCTACAAAAAGGAATGATTTAGAACACCTTGAGAAACAACTACATAAGGAGTTCAAATTAGTCTAAACTACTATATTATATATAGTAATCATCCATCAAAATACAATTACGTCTCTCATACGTAGTTACGTCTGCGAGCGTTGGCTAAAATCGATTAACCTGGCTCTGATACCAAATGTGACGACCGCCCATGACTCCCGCACTAAAACAAGAGAATGGTGCGCTGAAAGGCGTGCCAGGCAGCCATGGACGATAGTCAGGGTAAGATAAAATAGAAACTCTATCGTACAACTCACAGCGCATGGACAAAATACAATAGAGATTGTTATCCCATTTTTTGGTCAAAACTAGGATATCCATGTTGTGTGCGTTTCCACCACGACCGGAGCAAAAAGAAGCAAGCAAGCATACATAAGTCAAGGGTTTCACTCAAAGTTCACATATAAAAGTTCATTCGGCGCTCCAACACTCAAGCCCATTCGACGTCTACAACATATGGTTCATTCGGTAATCATCACCAGAGTCATTCGGCATATCTAGAATAAGGCTTCATTCGGCAGCGTCATCCGGCATTCCCAGTGCCAAAGTACATTCGGTATTCATTCATTCGGCAATAAGAAGCAAGGCCTCACTCGGCACTCAGAGCACATAAGTTCATCCGGCGTTCCCAGTACAAGAGTTCATTCGGCTTTCCCAATCCATTCGGTAGTACCGATCCAAATCCAACCTTCCCCCCATATCACAGCCGAACCGGACATCTCCACCTCCATGCCGAACCATGCATAGCCGAACCAAGCTCCACATCCATGCTCCACCGAACCACATACCACCGAACCAAGTCACTTCGTCCATCACCGAACCATCCACAACCGGACCAAGCTCCAACTTCTCCAAGCTCCATGCCGAATGAAGCCTCGCCGAACCAGAACGCTACCAGTCCAGATTGCTTCAGCCCAATCCCACCAGCAGCTATAAACATCCAAGACCCCTGCCTCCAGCCTCACTCTATAAATAGAGGGGCAGGGGTACAACAATGGGGGACAAGTTTGAGAGCTCAAGCCTGGAAGGAACTCTCAAACAACTTTAGATACTTGTAATCAAAGATTTGTACTTGTAATCTAAATAAAAAAGGAGAATAACATATAAAGTGGACGTAGGCACGTTTTGGCCGAACCACTATAAATCTGTGTGTCTTTTACAGTTTAGTCCCTTCTTTTTATATATTTGCATAAATCACCCAAATCACTAAATACAACATAAAATCAACCAACTCATACGACTTTGGGTGTTTGCGGCCATTTTTTACGCAAACATTTTGGTGCTTTCGCTGAGAAGAACCAGCTCCCTCTACATCGGATAGAAGTTGAATTTAAAAATCTAAGAGTTCAGATCTAAGAGTTATGACGAGACAAACAAGTAGAAGGCAAAGGCCAGAGAGAAGTGAACACCAAGGAAGTCAAGAGGCTTCCTCAGGAGGGAATCAAGCGTCAATCTTCATCACTAGGGATGAGATGGAGGCCATGATGAGAAGACAAGAAGAGATGATCCAGAACTTACTTCAACAAATTGGGCAAATTGGAGCACAAATCCAAGGAGCAACTGGGGTTCAGAACGGGGCAGGACCATCTGGCGTAGCACTAGAGCTAGGGGGCACTCACGCAGAGCATGTTGATCCGACCCCGGGAAGTGAGATGGGGGCATCCGAACCACCTGGTAGCAATAGAGGAATGAACGTTCAACCAGGGAGGCATACACATGAAAACTCCCGCGGACTTGGGGGGCAGGTCGAAGACAGTGAACGAGAACTACAGCTTGGAGACAATGACAGATTAGCAGAGATGGTTAGAAGAGCTATGAGAGGCGGTTTAGTAAACAGAGACTTGGAAGATGTAAACAGGAGTCCTTTTTCTTCTGCGATTAGGATGGCTAGGAACCCACCAGAATTCAAGCTACCATCATTGGACATGTACAACGGGAAAACGGACCCCACGGTCCATCTAACGAAGTATATGAGACATATGGAAGTGCTGGGGGCATCAGAGGAGGTTATGGCCCGGCGCTTTCCACTGTATTTGACGGACATTGCAGCGTTATGGTTTAGGCAACTGGAGAGCGGCTCCATAGGAACATGGGCAGATTTAACTGAGAGATTCATGAGGCAATTCAGGGTTCATATTGCGAGACCCAAGAATGTGATGACTTTGGCAACCTTGAAACAGAAAACTGGAGAGACTTTGAGGAACTTTCTAACGCGATTTAATGCGGCGGCGGCATCAGTGGATCGACCAGATCCATCTATGGTCATGATGGCGGCTGTATCTGGAATAGCTGGTAATACAGAGTTCAAGATTCATTAACCAAGGACCCGCCTATGAATCTGGGAGAGTTCTATCATGAGGCTGAAAAGTTTCTGCGTTTGGAAGATGCTAGTGCAGAAAGAGGGGAAGAAGATGACGTTTACGTAATCAAGAGCGGAAACCCACCTGGAAAGGGTGCGGAGACTAGCAAAGGAAAAAGAAAGGCGAGGATAATGATTGCAGGACAAAGTGGCTACGAAGAGAACCACGCTTCACCACCTATTCAGAGCTAAATGAGAGTTTGGAACGGATTTATCAGGATACCAAGGGGCAGGTTCCGTATCGTAGACCAATGCGAAGGGATCCAACCTCTGACGAAAGAAAATCAGATAAGTTTTGTGTATTTCATGAATTGAATGGTCATAACACTAATGATTGTAGGCATTTGAAGGACGAGGTAGAAGGGCATATCAGGAACGGTATGCTCCTTCAGTATGTGAGGAGGCGAACTCCAGCGGTGGAGCCAGAGCGACCGCCCTCTACGTCAGCTAGAGGTGACCCTGGATCAAGGCACCATTTGATTATCCATTGATTGCTTGATTAAAATAACGATGAACAGGTCATAAGCTTCCACTAACGCAATTAAATCGTTCACACATGTACGAGATCACGAACGATCTCCAGGCATGCTCTGAATGATCATTGACTGCTTCGGAGTGGGAACTTACACTTTGACATCCTTGCTTTGCTTTTGTTTCGATTTGAATATTTGAATTCTTCCTGTTTGGACATTTCTGCTGTAAGGTACTATTGCTTTAACATTTACAATTCTATGAAAAAATTATTTACTTGTATGCCCGTTGGATCGCGAACGGTCCACGAGCACCTATTGCATGGCAACGAACTGCCGAAGTCTTTGATTCGAAAAATTCCCCCAAACAATGACTCCAACACTGATAATATTAAGTCCCCCCCGGGCACACTCATTCGCCTCGAACGGCACCGGACTTCGAACAGTCACAATTCGCCTCGAATGGCACTCGACTTCGAACAGTCACAATTCACCTCGAACGGCACCCGACTTCGAACAGTCACAACTCGCCTCGAACGGCACCCGACTTCGAACAGTCACAACTCGCCTCGAACGGCACCCGACCGCGAACGGTCACAAACTCGCCTCGAACGGCACAACTCACCTCGAACGGCACAACTCGCCTTGAACGGCACAACTCACCTCGAACGGCACAACTCGCCTCGAACGGCACAACTCGCCTTACCTCAAATGGCTCGATCGCAAACGGTCGTCATTTGAAGTCCGCCACCTGATCACTGACTGTTACGCCTTACCTCAAATGGCTTGATCGCGTACGGTCGTCATTTGAGGACCACCACTTGACCGCGCACTGTCGCACTTTACCTCGAATGACTCGATCACGAACGATCGTCATTTGAAGTTTAGCGCTTGACCTTGAACGGTCCCCACTCGACCGCGCACTGTCGCACTTTACCTTGAATGACTCGATCCCGAACGGTCGTCATTTGAAGTAAAGCGCTTGACCTTGAACGGTCACATTTCACTGCAGATGACTCGATCTCGAACGATCGACGCACGGATTTATGCGCTTGACCTCGCACGGTCGCACTTCACCTCAAATGACTTGATCATGAACGATCGTCATTTGAAGTTAGGCGCTTGACCATGAGCGGCCGCGATTCGTCCCAAACAGCTCGATCCCGAACGGTCGTCATTTGGGGCCATATAAAATATCAAGCTCTTTACAGGTTGTCAACAGGATACGAACATCCAGCTCATGGCATTACAAAACACGCCTTCCTACCGCAAGGCATATTTTGGGGGGCAAAGTGTTATCCCATTTTTTGGTCAAAACTAGGATATCCATGTTGTGTGCGTTTTCACCACGACTGGAGCAAAAAGAAGCAAGCAAGCATACATAAGTCAAGGGTTTCACTCAAAGTTCACATATAAAAGTTCATTCGGCGCTCCAACACTCAAGCCCATTCGGCGTCTACAACATATGGTTCATTCGGTAATCATCACCAGAGTCATTCGTCATATCTAGAATAAGGCTTCATTCGGCAGCGTCATCCGGCATTCCCAGTGCCAAAGTACATTCGGTATTCATTCATTCGGCAATAAGAAGCAAGGCCTCACTCGGCACTCAGAGCACATAAGTTCATCCGACGTTCCCAGTACAAGAGTTCATTCGGCTTTCCCAATCCATTCGGTAGTACCGATCCAAATCCAACCTTCCCCCCATATAACAGCCGAACCGGACCTCTCCACCTCCATGCCGAACCATGCATAGCCGAACCAAGCTCCACTTCCATGCTCCACCGAACCACATACCACCGAACCAAGTCACTTCGTCCATCACCGAACCATCCACAACCGGACCAAGCTCCAACTTCTCCAAGCTCCATGCCGAATGAAGCCTCGCCGAACCAGAACGCTACCAGTCCAGATTGCTTCAGCCCAAGCCCACCAGCAGCTACAAACATCCAAGACCCCTGCCCCCAGCCTCACTCTATAAATAGAGGGGCAGGGGTACAACAATGGGGGACAAGTTTGAGAGCTCAAGCCTGGAAGGAACTCTCAAACAACTTTAGATACTTGTAATCAAAACTTTGTACTTGTAATCTAAATAAAAAAGGAGAATAACATATAAAGTGGACGTAGGCACGTTCTGGCCGAACCACTATAAATCTGTGTGTCTTTTACAGTTTAGTCCCTGCTTTTTATATATTTGCATAAATCACCCAAATCACTAAATACAACATAAAATCAACCAACTCATACGACTTTGGGTGTTTGCGGCCATTTTTTACGCAAATAGAAATATATGTATATAGTGAAGCCCATAACAGAATATCATCATATAGACTTCATAAAGGTTTGATACAAGCATCTGAACAATCAATACATCAAGCCTCACTACATAACACTCAAACATATACAAGTAGCGGAACATCCAGTACATATAGTAAGAAAACTAATATGCTAGGCTCCAGCTCGTCTTCGTCATCTGCATCGTTGATAACCAAGAACAGCACCTGTCACCTGCTACCTAGTCTGCCCATCCCAACATGGATTAACAGCCCAAGATAATAAGAGTTGAACATAAAACCTTGAGTCAGACAACAGTCTTAGTGAGCAGTAAATTAACTATCAAACATACCAAAAGAGCATAAAGGATAAAAGAAATAGGAACTTAACCATCCCACTCCACCTCATTCTACAGTGATAGCCCCCAGACCCACTAAGCATAAACAGCATAGCAAAGCAGACAATTTAAGTAAAGTAATTATCACTCGAGTCAAGCTCGATGTTTTCCAAATACAAACCCCCAAGGCCTAAACCAAGATAAGATAAGCACTTAGAAAACACCGCTCTTGAGACCGAATGATGGTGCAACCAAACATCCATGAATCTGGCTATCACTGTTATCATTGCCTCGATTCACCGTTAGTTGAATAACCGCCTGTCAAGGGCTAATGGTAACCCCGGTTCTAGACATAACTCCGCACGTCGTCGCAGCCCGTGCCTAGGAATTTTCGCAACTACCCAGAGTACAGCACGTCGACGCAGCCCGTGCCTGGAACGTCGTCGCAGCCCATTCCAACGTACTCTTGCTTTGAGCATGCTAGAACCTTCAATAACGATAAAATCTCAGCCTTCTAGTCATCCTCCTCGACGACTATTCCCATACTAGCTCAAGCGCCTCTCAAGCTAACCATTATCAACCAACTCGAATCACGTCACCGAGTTATCAACATGCTTAGGATGATCCCGTCTGGATTAAACCAAGACTTTCTCACATCATACTTTGCTTCATTGCATTATAGCAAAGTCCCATCTCAACATCATGGTTTGCCTCATCGCATCATGGCAAAGTCCCATCTCAACATCATCATCAAATCTATCCATATGAGCTTGAACATCCGCTTCATATGCCACAAGCAGCTTTCCTTATTCAAGAGCCTTTCCACTTAGCTTTTGAATCATCTTCTACCAACTTTCCCAAATCAAGTTATCGATCAACTAATCAATCAAATAAAACATTAATCCAAGCAATCAATCATTCAAACAAGATCTAAATAAACAATTACAACAATAATGGCAATTTCGTAAATAAAGAGTTCAAGTCTAACATGCATCCTAACAAGCATGAATTATGAACAATATCTCTACAACTTGGTGAATGAACTTGCATAAGTTAACATGTAGTAAACTGGGTGTCAAAACTTCACAGGTGATAGATCTACATGCATATTTAGGGAAAATGTAAGAAATCACTATCTTTAACACATAAACAAGCCACCAATCAAATATCCTCCCTTGGGTCCGTGTGAGAGATAACTACCACTCACTGAATCACCTAAACACCTTAAAAACAATCAACTCCAGATCTGGACAGCAAGGAACCAAGCTTGATCCGGCAAAATCTCGCTTCAAACGATGAAATCTCTCTTTGTTGGATGAAGATCTTCAACTTTGGCTCTTGGATCTTCGATCTTGATCTTCGATCTTGGATGGATGTTAGCACTAGATTAGAGTGGAGAAAAGAAGTGAAGAAGTGTTGTAATCGAGCTCTCAAAATGGCAGCACTTCGTCGCTTCAAAATCCGGTGCCAAAAAGTGAGCCAAACCCATCTATTTATAGGCTGAAATTCCCCTGACTCGTCCCCCCTTAAGCACCCACGACCTAACCCATGAGTCGTCCACGACCTAACCTTGCCGACTCACGACTTAACTGCATGCGGCATAGCGACATAGGCCTTCTAATGACCTAACGACCCAACTAAAAAGCCGACTCAACCAGCCTTACGACCTAACAAACACGGAGCCTCACGTGCGACTCAACACAGGTGCGACTCAACGGCCTATCCAGATGCGACTTAATACCTATGCGACCTAACGCTACACAGGGTCACACGACCTACGACTTAGCACACTCGCGACCTATCCTTAACTCACATACGACTTACAGCATACACGACCTAACACGTGCACGCGACTTAACACTAAGCCTAGGTCCCCTATGACTTATACCATAACGACTTAAGCCCTAGGTCGTTCGCGACCTAACTATACTAAGTCGCAAGAATGACCTTCCTACCTTAAGTCGTTAACTCCTGAGTCGCTAGCTACTGTAGGTCGTCCCAATCCTTAGACCGCTAACCCTTAAGTTGGCCATTTCCTATAAGTCGTTTACGACTTAAAACCCCAGTAACTCACTAACTCGTTAACGATTTACCCCTTAACTCGTTAACTCGTTCCAGCCCTTAAGTCACTTACTCCACTAAGTCGCTACCCTCTCTAACTCGCTACACCTTAACTCGGCCAACACCTTAAGTCGCTCAACACCACTAAGTCGTACAACCGACTTATCTCCTATACGACTCAAGCTATCACATCTAAACTGCTAGGACGTAATCCCCTAAGTCGTTCACGACTTAAAACCATCTACGACCTAACCAAGAGCCGATCTAAGGACCCTATGCAACCAAGTTAACTTCCTTATGAACCATCTTTTACACGACTTAGGCTATGGATGACATAAACAATACTAACGACCTAATAATTCTACGATTTATCAACACGTAAAAATACGGGTCGTTACAAAAACAATATGCAAAAGCCTCCAGCTCGTCTTCGTCATCAACAGCGTTGGTAGCCAAGAACAGCACCTGTCACCTGCTACCTAGTCTGCCCATCCCAACATAGATGAACAGCCCAAGGTAATAAGAGTTGAACATAAAACCTTGAGTCAGACAACAGTCTTAGTGAGCAGTAAATTAACTATCAAACATACCAAAAGTGCATAAAGGATAAAAGGTATAGGAACTCAACCATCCCACCCCACCTCATTCTACAGTGATAGCCCCCAGACCAACTAAGCATAAACAAGCATAGCAAAGCAGACATTTAAAATAAAGTAATTATCACTCGAGTCAAGGTCGATGTTTTCCAAATACAAACCCCCAAGGCCTAAACCAAGATCAGATAAGCACCCAGAAAACACCGCTCTTGAGGCCGAATGATGATACAACCAAACATCCATCACTCTGGCTATCACTGTTATCATCGCTTTGAATTCACCGTTAGTTGAATGACCGCCTGTCAAGGGCTAATGGTAACCCCGGTTCTAGATAAACTCCACATGTCATCGTGACCCATGCCTAGGACTTACCTACTCTGCCCAGAGTACTCGACCACCTACTTGTTGTCTTTTGGGTGTCCCGACCACCTACCTGTAGTCGTTTGGGCATCCCATGTACTCTTGCTTTGAATTTACTAGAACCTTCAACAACAATGAAATCCAAGCCTCCTAGTCATCCTCCTTGACGACTATTCTCATACTAGCCCAAGCTACTTCTCGAGCAATCCATTATCAACCAACTCGAACCATCCCTCGAGTTATCAACATGCTTGGAATGATCCCGTCTGGATTATGCCAAGGCTACATCACATCATGCTTCGCTTCATCTTAACATAGCAAAGCTCCATCACAACATCATCATCATATCCGTCCATATGAGCTTCATCATCCGCTACATATGCCACGAGCAGCTTTTCTCATCCCTTAGCCTCTCCCTTAGCTTTTGAATCATTTTCGACCATACTTGTCTAGATCCAATCATAAATCAACTAACTCTAAACAATCAATCAAGACAATCATTAATCCAAGCAATCAAATATTCAAACAAGGTTTAATAAGCAATTATACAAGGAAATGGCAATTTGGTAATTAAAGTGTCCAAATCTAATAAGCATGAATAATAGGCAAATGTCTCTACAACTTGATGAATAAACTTGCATAAGTTAACATGCAGTAAAATGGGTGTCAAAACTTCATAGATGATGGATCTACATGCAGACTTAGGGAAAATGCAAGAAATCACTATCTTTAGCACATAAACAAACCACCGATCCAATATACTCCTTTGGGTCCGTGTGAGAGATAACCACCACTCACCGAATCACCTAAACACCTCAAAAACAATCAACTCCAGATCTGGACAGCAAAGAACTAAGCTTGATCCGGCAAAATCTCGCTTCAATTGATGAAATCTCTCTTTGTTGGATGAAGATCTTCAACTTTGGCTCTTGGATCTTCGATTTGATCTTCAATCTTGGATGGATGAAATCACTAGATTAGAGTGGAGAAAAGAAGTGAAGAAGTGTTGTAGTCGAGCTCTCAAAATGGCAGCACTTCGTCGCTTCAAAATCCGGTGCCAAAAAGTGAGGTGAACCCTTCTATTTATAGGCAGAAATCCCCCTGAGTCGGCCGCCCCCATGAGTCGCCGCCGACCTATCCCCTGAGTCGTCCACGACTCAACAGACCCCACGACCTATCAAGCTCAACGACCTACGACCTAATACCTATGCGACTCAACAACATAGTTGACCCAACCACCTAACGACCTAAAACATGCGGCATAGCGACTTAACCCAAACACGGCCCACGACTTATCTACACTGCCGTATTTTCCTAAGTCTTAAGCCGTATGGTCGACTCAACGACCTAACAATAAGCCTAAGTCCCAACGACTCAACATCCTACCGACTTAACATAAAAGACGACTCAAGCCACTATACGACTCAACCTCAGGGCCGCATTCCTTCCTAAGTCCTAAGTCGTATGGATGACTTAACGACTTACGACTTAACCCTTGCCGACCTAACTACCTACAACCTAGCGACTTAGCAACCTTACGACCCAACGACTTAACCCCTTAACGACCTAACCTTAACTCATTCAATACTTAAGCCGTTCCATCCTATAAGTCGCTCAATTCACTAACTTGCTAACCCTTAAGTCGTAACTCTCTTAGGTCGGCAACTAACTTATGTTGGCTAACTTCCTTAAGTCGGTCATACCTATGAGTCGGCCACACCTTAACTCGGCCATACTTTAACTCGGTGCAAACCCTATAAGCCGCCAACTCTTAAGTCGTTAGCTTCCTTAGGTCGTCCCAATCCTTAAGCCATTCAACCCCTGAGTCGTTAACTTACACTAACCCGTTAACCCTTAAGTCGGTCACGACTTAAGCCTCCACATGACTCAACTTCTACACGAGTTAACTATCACGCGACTTAAGCTCCTTCACGACTTAAACTTTGGTCGACTCATACTCTAAACGACTTAACAACATCAACGGCCTAATGCAACTATTTCACGATTTATCGACACGAAAAATACGAGTCGTTACATTCTCTCCCCCTTAGGAATTTCGCCCCTGAAATTCCAAACAAACAAGAGCAATCAAAATTATTCCGCATGCCTACCATCCATAGCAATCAACAAACCATGCATCCAATTACTAGCTTAGCATGCAGAATTCTAAGACTAGAACAAGTTACAAATTCGTGAGATGTCACGACATCTTAGGGCCATACCTTGAAGAGTTCAGGATGAGCTGCCTTCATCCTCTCTTCCTCCTCCCACGTACAGTCGTTAACATCATAACTCCATTGTACCTTGAGCAACGTAACCGTCTTCCTCCTAAGCTGTTTCGTGTCAGTTTCAACAACACGAAGCGGCTTACGAGGTCTCGTAACAACTGGAGCAACCTCTAAATCTTCACAGCTATCAGCAGAAACCACCGTATTCGAGTCATGCACATACTTCCGTAGATAAGATACATGAAAAACATTGTGCACACCCGCCATCTTTTTCGGTAACTCCAATCTATAAGCGAGCTTTCCAATTCGCTCGATAATCGGGAATGGTCCAACAAATCTCGGAATCAATTTTCCTTTCTTCCCGAATCGAATAACATTCCTCAGAGGAGAAATCTTCACAAAAACCATATCACTTACGTCGAATTCCAAATCCTTACGACGCTTATCGGCATAACTTTTCTAACGATCTTGGGCTGCCTTCATTCGTCGCCGAATGATCTCTATACAATCCGAAGTCTGTCGAATCATCTCTGGCCCAAGTATCAGCTTTTCTCCAGTTTCTAACCAACATGTCGGAGAGTTACACGGCCTTCCATACAATGCTTCATACGGTGCAATACCAATACTTGACTGGTAACTGTTATGATATGCAAATTCTCCCAAATGAAGATGATCTTCCCATGATCCTCCGAAATCCAAAACACATGCCCTCAGGAGACCTTCCAAAACTCGGTTGACTCTCTCGGTCTGACCATTTGTTTGGGGGTGATAAGCTGTACTCAAACACAACTCGGTTCCCAAAATTTCTTGGAAGCTCTTCCAAAATCCACTAGTGAACAATGGGTCTCGATCGCTCACTATACTCTTCGGAATACCATGGAATCGAACTATCCACTTAACATACAACTCAGCCAACTTCGATGCAGTCCTAGTTGATCGAACATGAATGAATCTTGCACTCTTGGTCAAACGATCTACAATGACCCAAATCCCTTCATTTCCTGCCCTGGTTCTAGGAAGACCATCGATAAAATCCATCGATATCTGCCCCCACTTCCATGTAGGAACCTCTAATGGCTGAAGCAATCCACTTGGCTTCTTCTGCTCGGCTTTTACCAACTGGCAATTCATACACTTGGAAATAAAATTTCCAACATCCTTCTTCATACCATCCCAGTAGTAGGTTCTCTTCATATCCCGATACATCTTATTTCCACCTGGATGAATTGTCAACTTCGAGTGATGACTTTCCTTTAGAACTTCATCTCTCAATCCATCTATATCGGGAACAACTAATCGTCCTTGCTTCCCAAGCCAACCCTCTCGATCGACTTCGAATCCTTTATCCTTTTTTGGGTCCAATCCAGATTCCAAATCTCGGATAATCTTGACAAGCTTATCGTCTCGCTTTTGGCTCTCACCAATTCTTTCCACAAGAGTAGGTCTTACTGATAAGTTTGCCAACATCTCAGGTTCCAATTCACATCTAGCCCTGAAGTCAGATCCATCCAAATACTCAAGATTCCTCCATTCCGAAAACATGGCTCCCAATCCTGCATGTCTTCGACTTAACGCATCTGCCACTGCGTTACCTTTTCTCGGAGTATAGGCTATACCAAAATCATATGATGCTAAGAACTCTAGCCATCGTTGCTGTCGAAGATTCAAATCCTTTTGGGAGAACAGATACTTCAACGACTTATGATCCGTAAACAACTCGAATCGAACTCCCAATAGATAATGTCTCCACATCTTCAGAGCAAATACAATCGCCGCTAACTCCAAATCATGAGTCGGATAATTCCTTTCATGCGGCTTCAGTTGTCGACTTGCATACGCAACCACTTTATCCTTTTGCATTAGCACTGCTCCAAGTCCAGTACCACATGCATCGGTGTATACCACCATCTCATCATTCCCACTTGGAATAGTCAAAACAGGAGCACTTGTCAGTCGCTCTTTCAGGATTACGTAAGCTTGCTCACACTTATCATCCCATCTTAACACTTGGTTCTTTTTCGTCAATCCTGTTAACGGTGCAGCTATCTTGGAAAAGTCTTTGATAAACCGACGATAATATCCTGCTAATCCAAGAAAACTTCTCACATCAGACGCATTCTTAGGCCTAACCTAATCCTGGATTGCTGCCACCTTAGCGGGATCAACCGCTATTCCATTTCAAGAAATAACATGGCCTAAGAACCTCACTTCACTCTTCCAGAAGTGACATTTCGAAAACTTAGCCTTTAGCTGATGTTTTCGTAAGATTCCCAAAACAATATGCAAGTGTTTCTTGTGCTCTTCCTCAGTTCTGGAATAAATCAGAATATCATCCACGAACACAAGTACAAACTTGTTCAACTGATCTCTGAACACTCTATTCACAAGATCCACAAAATATGCTGGTGCATTAGTCAATCCAAACGGCATTACCAGCCACTCATAAAAACCGGATGGTGTCCTAAAAGCAGTCTTCGGCACACTATCCTTAGCCACTCTCAACTGGTGAAATCCCGTTGCCAAATCCATCTGAGAAAACACCTTAGCTTCGTGAAGCTGATCAAACAAGTCATCTATTCTCGGCAATGGATACTTGTTCTTCTTAGTCACCTTATTCAGCTCACGATAATCCACACACAACCTCAACGATCCATCCGCTTTGGTTGCGAACACAACTGGTGCACCGCATTCGGACACACTACGCCGAATGAATCCTTTCCAAAAAAGGTCATCAACCTGCACCTTTAGCTCTTGTTGTTCTCTAGGCGCCATCCGTCTAAGAGGCATCACAACTGGTCTGGCTCCCTCAACTAGATCGATACGAAACTCGATCTCCCTATGCGGCGATAACCCTTTGAACTCGTCAAAGACGTCCTCAAATCCATTCACAACCGGCATCGATGACAGTCCATCCCGTGGAACAACCAGCGAATACATGAAGCCCATGAAGACGCCTTCTTCATGCTTACATCGTATCACAACCTTTCGCCCTTCCACATTCCCAACTATCACCTCCATTTTCTCACAATCAACCTTTGCCGCATACTTCCTAAGCCAGTCCATACCCAAAATAATTCCGAACCCCGCAAAGTTCAGAACAAAACAATCACAAACAAAAGGGCAATCATGACTCGATACAACTAGACCACGGCATACCATACACAAACAAGACGAACCCCCAACTGGATTAGTCACAACCAATGGTCTATCAACAATTTCCGGTTCCAAACCCAACCGGCCTACCAAATCATCACAAACAAACGAATGCGATGCCCCAGTATCAAACAACACTCTAACTGGAACACCACAAATGGAAAGAGTACCTTGAACCACCACACTCTTCCCTTTCTCATCAACAGTAGGAGCTTTCGAAGATGAGGGAACGACCACCAAAGCATAAGCTTGCACAATCTGCTTATCTTTCCTCGGTTCTGGACAGTCCTTCTTGATATGTCCCAGCTTATCACAGTTGTAACACTTTCACGGCACCTTGGGATTCCTACAATCTTTGGAGAGATGGCCCTTCTGCTGGCAGTTGTAGCAAGTCACTTCGCCCTTTAGCTTCTTCTGGCCATTCTTACCCTTCTGCTGTTGCTGCTTCCTCTTCTTGTTTCCACCCTGCTGTGGTTTGGACTCTTCCTTGGTCACAGCAAGAACAGACCCTTCCTTAGGAAACAAACTCTCGTGCCTGAGAGCTTTCTCCAAAAGCTTCTCAAATGGATCGTCCAAATGATCCACTAACTGCTTCCCAAGATAATTGTCCAAGCCTGTCACAAACTTCTCATTCTTCTGATAGGGAGATTCAATATACGATCTGGCATACTTGGACAAAGCTTCAAACTCAGAAACATACTCAAGAACTGATCTTCCACCTTGCTTGAGTTCCACAAACTTCTTAAACAGAACAGATTTCTAAGCCGTAGAGATGAACTTAGCTTCAGATCTAACTTGGAATTGCTCCCAAGTAATCTCTTCCTCTGGAGTATCAATGGTGATAGAACCCCACCTATCAGCAGCTCTTCCCTGAAGCTGTCTCGATGCAAGCTTCCTCTTAGTTGCATCCTCAATTCCCAAATCACCAAAGATCCTTCTACAAGCATCAATCCATCTCTGAACATCAACGGTTGATTCCGTTCCCAAGAAAACCTTCCCTCCAAGCGCAGTATAATCTTTGCACAACTTAGCAAAATCCACTGGTTTTGGAGCTTGAACTTGAACTCCAACATCTACTGACTGTCCTGAAGTTGGTATCCTTCTCACGATCGAAGTCATCATAGCCTCGAACATTGCAGCATAGTCAGTAGCTCCCCCAGTAGTAGGGCTTTCCCTAGCAGCTTGTCTCTCACTTCGACTCATCCTTAATATCTACAAAAAGGAATGAATTATAACACCTTGAGAAACAACTACATAAGGAGTTCAAATCCTTCTAAACTACTATATTATATAGTAATCATCCATCAAAATTACAATTACGTCTCTCATACGTAGTTACGTGAGCGAGCGTTGGCTAAAATCGATTAACCAAGGCTCTGATACCAAATGTGACGACCGCCCATGACTCCCGCACGAAACAAGGGAAAAGTGCACTGAAAAGTGTGCCAGGCAGCCATGGATGATAGTCAGGGTAAAGTAAAACAGCAGGCTCTATCGTATTACTCACAGCGCATGGATAAAATACAATAGAAAATATACATAGTGAAGTTCTATAGAACTGAATCTCATCATATAAACTCATAATAGTTTTATACAATCATCTGAATAGTCAATACATCATGCCTCACTACATAACACTCAGAGTATCAAACAAACAGCGGAACATCCAGTACATATAGTAAGAAAACAATATGCAAAAGCCTCCAGCTCGTCTTCGTCATCAACAGCATTGGTAGCCAAGAACAGCACCTGTCACCTGCTACCTAGTCTGCCCATCCCAACATAGATGAATAGCCCAAGGTAATAAGAGTTGAACATAAAACCTTGAGTCAGAAAACAGTCTTAGTGAGCAGTAAGTTAACTATCAAACATACCAAAAGAGCATAACGGATAAAAGGAATAGGAACTCAACCATCCCACTCCACCTCATTCTACAGTGATAGCCCCCAGACCAACTAAGCATAAACAAGCATAGCAAAGCAGACATTTAAAATAAAGTAATTATCACTCGAGTCAAGGTCGATATTTTCCAAATACAAACCCCCAAGGCCTAAACCAAGATCAGATAAGCACACAGAAAACACCGCTCTTGAGGCCGAATGATGATACAACAAAACATCCATGACTATGGCTATCACTGTTATCATCGCTTTGAATTCACCGTTAGTTGAATGACCGCCTGTCAAGGGCTAATGGTAACCCCGGTTCTAGATAAACTCCGCACGTCATCGTGACCCGTGCCTAGGACTTACCTACTCTGCCCAGAGTACTCGACCACCTACTTGTAGTCTTTTGGGTGTCCCGACCACCTACCTGTAGTCGTTTGGGCATCCCATGTACTCTTGCTTTGAATTTACTAGAACCTTCAACAACAATGAAATCCAAGCCTCCTAGTCATCCTCCTTGACGACTATTCTCATACTAGCCCAAGCTACTTCTCGAGCAATCCATTATCAACCAACTCGAACCATCCCTCAAGTTATCAACATGCTTGGAATGATCCCGTCTGGATTATGCCAAGGCTACATCACATCATGCTTCGCCTCATCTTAACATAGCAAAGCTCCATCACAACATCATATCCGTCCATATGAGCTTCATCATCCGCTACATATGCCACGAGCAGCTTTTCTCATCCCTTAGCCTCTCCCTTAGCTTTTGAATCATTTTCGACCATACTTGTCTAGATCCAATCATAAATCAACTAACTCTAAACAATCAATCAAGAAAATCATTAATCCAAGCAATCAAATATTCAAACAACGTTTAATAAGCAATTATACAAGGAAATGGCAATTTGGTAATTAAAGTGTCCAAATCTAATAAGCATGAATAATAGGCAAATGTCTCTACAACTTGATGAATAAACTTGCATAAGTTAACATGTAGTAAAATAGGTGTCAAAACTTCATAGATGATGGATCTACATGCAGACTTAGGGAAAATGCAAGAAATCACTATCTTTAGTACATAAACAAACCACCGATCCAATATACTCCTTTGGGTCCGTGTGAGAGATAACCACCGATCCAATATAGTCTGTTTTGGGCATTAAACAATCCATTGACGGCTAAAAGCTGTCATAGCCGTAGAACTCACTGAGGCCTTCGTTTTGACTGGTTATTGCTCCCATAACTCTAAACGAGCCAGAATTTATGGCCGTCCGAATAATCGATATCTACAGGATGCAACATCCATGGTACAAGGTGCAACATCCGTCCGAAATGGCGAAACAGTATCGTACGAATTTTTGAAATGCATGCATGGATTTGAAACAAAATGGTATCATGGTGAACCACCCTCCAACGATGGTAAATCGAAGACCAGCCACAACAATCCCGTTCTACCGTAAAAATTCACGTGTCGAAAAAACGAAGGGTAAAAAACTTCCTAGACCCGATTGAGATTCGGATAGTCTTTTTTGGGCATTAAAAAATCCATTGACGACTGAAAGCTGTCATAGCCGTAGAACTCACTGAGGCCTTCGTTTTGACTGGTTATGGCTCCCGTAACTCTAAACGAGCCAGAAGTTATGGCTGTCCGAATAATCGATATCTACAGGGTGCAACATACACGGTGCAAGGTGCAACATCCGTCTGAAATGGCGAAACAGTGTCCTACGACATTTTGAAATGCGTGCATCAATTTGAAATGTAACGGTACCATAGTGCACCACTCTCCAGCGATGGTAAATCGAAGACCAGCCACGGTGATCCCGTTCTACCATAAAAATCCACGTGTCGAAAAAACAAAGGGTAAAAAACTTTCGAGACCCGATTGAGATTCGGATAGTCTTTTTTGGGCATTAAACAATCCATTGACGGCTGAAAGCTGTCACGGCCGTAGAACTCAGTGAGGCCTTCGTTTTGACTGGTTATGGCTCCCGTAACTCTAAACGAGCCAGAAGTTATGGCCGTCGGACTAATCGATATCTACAGGGTGCAACATCCACGGTGCAAGGTGCAACATCTGTCCGAAATGGCGTAACAGTGTCGTACGACTTTTTGAAATGCGTGCAAGGATTTGAAATGAAACGGTACGATGGTGCACCACTCTTCAGCGATGGTAAATTGAAGACCAGCCACGTTAATCCTGTTTTACCGTAAAAATCCACGTGTCGAAAAAACGAAGGGTAAAAAATTCCGAGACCCGATTGAGATTCAGATAGTCTTTTTTGGGCATTAAACAATCCATCGACAGCTGAAAGCTTTCATAGCCGTAGAACTCATTGAGGCCTTCATTTTGACTGGTTATGACTCCCGTAACCCTAAACGAGCCAGAAGTTATGGCCGTCCAAATAATCGATATTTACAGAGTGCAACATCCACGGTGCAAGGTGCAACATCCGTCCGAAACGGCGAAACAGTGTCGTACGACTTTTTGAAATGCGTGTATGGATTTGTAATGAAACGGTACCCTGGTTCACCACTCTCCAGCGATGGTAACATGAAGGACAGCCACGGTAATCTCGTTTTACCGTAAAAATCGACGTGTCAAAAAAACGAAGGGCAAAAAACTTCCGAGACCCGACTGAGATTCGGATAGTCTTTTTTGGGCATTAAACAATCCATTGACGGCTGAAAGCTGTCATAGCCGTAGAACTCACTGAGGCCTTCGTTTTGACTGGTTTTGGCCCCCGTAACTCTAAACGAGCCAGAAGTTATGGCCGTCCGAATAATCGATATCTATAGGATGTAACGTCCACGGCGCAAGGTGCAACATCCGTCCGAAATGGCAAAACAGTGTCGTACGACTCTTTGAAATGCGTGTAAGGATTTGAAACGAAACGGTACCATGGTGCACGACTCTCAAGCGTTGGTAAATTGATGATCGACACGGTAATCCCGTTTTACCGTAAAAAACCACGTGTCAAATAAACGAAGGGTAAAAAACTTCCGAGACCCAATTGAGATGCGGATAGTCTTTTTTGGGCTTTAAACAATCCATTGACGGCTGAAAGCTGTCATAGCCGTAGAACTCACTGAGGCCTTCGTTTTGACTGGTTATGCCTCCCGTTACTCTAAACGAGCCAGAAGTTATGGCCGTCCAAATAATCGATATCTACAGGGTGCAACATCCACGGTGCAAGGTGCAACATCCGTACGAAATGGTGTAACAGTGTTGTACAACTTTTTGAAATGCGTCCATGGATTTGAAACAAAACGGTACACTGGTGCACTACTCTCCAGCGATGGTAAATTGAAGACCAGCCACGGTAATCCCGTTTTACCATAAAAATCCACGTGTCGAAAAAACGAAGGGTAAAAAACTTCCGAGACCCGATTGAGATTCGGGTAGTCTTTTTTGGGCATTTAACAATCCATCGACGACTGAAAGCTGTCACAGCCGTAGAACTCACTGAGGCCTTCGTTTTGACTGGTTATGGCTCCCGTAACTCTAAACGAGCCAGAAGTTATGGCCGTCCGAATAATCGATATCTACAGGGTGCAACATCCACGGTGCAAGGTGCAACATCCGTCCGAAATGGCGAAACAGTGTCGTGCGACTTTTTGAAATGCGTGCATGGATTTGAAATGAAATGGTACCATGGTGCACCACTCTCCAGCGATGGTAAATTGAAGACCAGCCACAGTAATCCCGTTCTACCGTAAAAATCCACGTGTCGAAAAAACGAAGGGTAAAAAACTTCCGAGACCCGACTGAGATTCGGATAGTCTTTTTTGGGCATTTAACAATCCATCGACAGTTGAAAGCTGTCACAGCCATAGAACTCGCTGAGGCCTTCGTTTTGACTGGTTATGGCTCCCGTAACTCTAAACGAGCCAGAAGTTATGGCCGTCCGAATAATCGATATCTACAGGGTGCAACATCCACGGTGCAAGGTGCAACATCCGTCCGAAATTGCGTAACAGTGTCGTATGACTTTTTGAAATGCGTGCATGGATTTGAAACAAAACGGTACCCTGGTGCACCACTCTCTAGCGATGGTAAATCGAAGACCAGCCACGGTAATCCCGTTTTACCATAAAAATCCACGTGTCGAAAAAACGAATGGTAAAAAACTTCCTAGACCCGATTGAGATTCGGATAGTCTTTTTTGGGCATTAAACAATCCATTGACAGCTAAAAGCTGTCATAGCCGTAGAACTCACTGAGGCCTTCCTTTTGACTGGTTATGGCTCCCGTAGCTCTAAACGAGCCAGAAGTTATGGCCGTCCGAATAATCGATATCTACAGGGTGCAACATCCACGGTGCAAGGTGCAACATCCGTCCGAAATGGCGTAACAGTGTCGTACGACTTTTTGAAATGCGTGCATGGATTTGAAACAAAACGGTACCCTGGTGCACCACTCTCCAGTGATGGTAAATTGAAGACCAGCCACGGTAATCCCGTTTTACCATAAAAATCCACCTGTCGAAAAAACGAAGGGTAAAAAACTTCCGAGACCCGATTGAGATTCGGATAGTCTTTTTATGGCATTTAACAATCCATTGATGGATGAAAGCTGTCATAGCCGTAGAACTCATTGAGGCCTTTGTTTTGACTGGTTATGGCTCCCGTAACTCTAAACGAGCCAGAAGTTATGGCCATCCGAATAATCGATATCTACAGGGTGCAACATCCACGGTGCAAGGTGCAACGTCCGTCCGAAATGGCGTAACAGTGGCGTACGACTTTTTGAAATGCGTGCATGGATTTGAAACAAAACGGTACACTGGTGCACCGCTCTCCAGCGATGGTAAATTGAAGACCAGCCACGGTAATCCCGTTCTACCGTAAAAATTCACGTGTCTGAAAAACGAAGGGTAAAAAACTTCCTAGACCCGATTGAGATTCAGATAGTCTTTTTTGGGCATTATACAATCCATTGACGGCTGAAAGCTATTACCGTTTTGCCATAAAAATCCGATTGAGGCCACCGTTTTGACTGGTTATAGCTCCCGTAACTCTAAACGAGCCAGAAGTTATGGCCGTCCGAATAATCGATATCTACAGGGTGCAACATCCACGGTGCAACGTCCGTCCGAAATTGCGAAACAGTATCGTACGAATTTTTGAAATGCGTGCATGGATTTGAAACAAAACGGTACCATGGTGCACCGCTCTCCAGCGATGGTAAATCGAAGACCATCCAAGGTAATCCCGTTCTACCGTAAAAATTCATGTGTCGGAAAAACGAAGGGTAAAAAACTTCCTAGACCCGATTGAGATTCAGATAGTCTTTTTCGGGCATTAAATAAACCATTGACGGCTGGAAGTTGTCGTAGCCGTAGAAATCACCGAGGCCTTCGTTTTGACTGGTTATGGCTCACGTAAATCTAAACGAGCCAGAAGTTATGGCCGTCCGAATAATCGATATCTACAGGGTGCAACATACACGGTGCAAGTTGCAACATCCGTCTGAAATGGCGAAACAGTGTCGTACGACTTTTTGAAATGCATGCATGGATTTGAAATTGAACGGTACCATGGTCCACCACTCTCCAGCGATTGTAAATCGAAGACCGGCCACGGTGATCCCGTTCTACCGTAAAAATCCACGTGTCGAAAAAACAAAGGGTAAAAAACTTCCGAGACCCGATTGAGCTTCGGATAGTCTTTTTTGGGCATTAAACAATCCATTGACGGATGAAAGCTGTCATAGCCGTAGAACTCACTGGGGCCTTCATTTTCACTGGTTATGGCTCCCGTAACTCTAAACGAGCCAGAAGTTATGGCCGACCGAATAATCGATATCTACAAGGTGCGACATCCACGGTGAAAGGTGCAACATCCGTCCGAAATGGCGCAACAGTGTCGTACGACTTTTTGAAATGCGTGCAAGGATTTGAAATGAAACGGTACGATGGTGCACCACTCTTCAACGATGGTAAATTGAAGACCAACCACGGTAATCCCGTTTTACCGTAAAAATCTACGTGTCGAAAAAACGAAGGGTAAAAATCTTCCTAGACCCTATTGAGATTCGGATAGTCTTTTTTGGGCATTAAACAATCCATTGATGGTGAAAGATGTCATAGCCGTAGAACTCACTGAGGCCTTCGTTTTGACTGGTTATGGCTCTCGTAACTCTAAACGAGACAGGAGTTATGGCCGTCCGAATAATCGGTATCTACAGGGTGCAACATCCACGGTGGAAGGTGCAACATCCGTCCGAAATGGACAAATAGTGTCGTACGACTTTTTGAAATGCGTGCAAGGATTTGAAACGAAACGGCACCATGGTGCACCACTCTCCAGCGTTGGTAAATTGAAGACCAGCCACGGTAATCCCGTTTTACCATAAAAATCCACGTGTCGAATAAACGAAGGGCAAAAAACTTCCGAGATCTGATTGAGATTCGGATAGTCTTTTTTGGGCATTAAACAATCCATTGACGGCTGAACGCTTTCATAGCCATAGAACTCACGGACGCCTTCGTTTTGACTAGTTATGGCTCCCGTAACTCTAAACGAGCCAGAAGTTATGGCCGTCCGAATAATCGATATCTACAGGGTGCAACATCCACGGTGCAAGGTGCAACATCCGTCCGAAATGGCGAAACAGTGTCGTACGACTTTTCGAAATGCGTGCAAGGATTTGAAATAAAACGGTACGATGGTGCACCACTCTTCAGCGATGGTAAATTGAAGACCAGCCACGGCAATCCCGTTTTACCGTAAAAATCCACGTGTCGAAAAAACGAAGGGTAAAAAACTTCCTAGACCCGATTGAGACTCGGATAGTCTTTTTTGGGCCTTAAACATTCCCTTGACGGCTGAAAGCTGTCATAGCCGTAGAACTCACTGAGGCCTTCATTTTGACTGGTTATGGCTCCCGTAACTCTAAACGAGCCAGAAGTTATGGCCGTCCGAATAATCGATATTTACAGGGTGCAAGATCCACGGTGCAAGGTGCAACATCCGTCCGAAATGGCGAAACAGTATCGTACGACATTTTTGAATTGCGTGCAAGGATTTGAAACGAAACGGTATGATAGTGCACCACTCTTCAGCGATGGTAAATTGAAGACCAGCCACGGTAATCCCGTTTTACCGTAAAAATCCACGTGTCGAAAAAACGAAGGGTTAAAAACTTCCGAGACCCGATTGAGATTCGGATAGTATTTTTTGGGCATTAAACAATCCATTGATGGTTGAAAGCTGTCATAGCCGTAGAACTCACTGAGGCCTTCGTTTTGACTGGTTATGGATCCCATAACTCTAAACGAGCCAGAAGTTATGGCCGTCCGAATAATCGATATCTACAGGGTGCAACATCCACGATGCAAGGTGCAACATCCGTCCAAAATGGAGAAACAGTGTCGTACGAATTTTTGAAATGCGTGCATGGATTTGAAACAAAACGGTACCATGGTGCACCACTCTCCCGCGATGGTAAATCGAACACCAGCCGCGGTAATCCCGTTCTACCGTAAAAATTCCCGTGTCGAAAAAACGAAGGGTAAAAAACTTCCTAGACCCGTTTGAGATTCAGATAGTTTTTTTGGGCATTAAACAATCCATTGACGGCTGAAAGCTATCATAGCCGTAGAACTCACTGATGCCTTCGTTTTGACTGGTTATGGCTCCCGTAACTCTAAACGAGCCAGAAGTTATGGCCGTCCGAATAATCGATATCTACAGGGTGCAACATACACGGTGCAAGGTGCAACATCCGTCTGAAATGGCGAAACAGTGTCGTACGACTTTTTGAATTGCCTGCATGGATTTGAAATGGAATGGTACCATGGTGCACCACTCTCCAGCGATGGTAAATCGAAGACCAGCCACGGTGATCCCGTTCTACCTTAAAAATCAACGTGTCAAAAAAACAAAGGGTAAAAAACTTCCTAGACCCGATTGAGATCCGGATCGTCTTTTTTGGGCATTAAACAATCCATTCATGGATGAAAGCTGTCACGGCCGTTGAACTCACTGAGGCATTCGTTTTGACTGGTTATGGCTCCCGTAACTCTAAATGAGCCAGAAGTTATGGCCGTCCGAATAATCGATATCTGCGGGGTGCAACATCCACGGTGCAAGGTGCGACATCCGTCCGAAATGACGTAAGAGTGTCATAGGACTTTTTGAAATGCGTGCAAGGATTTGAAGTGAAACGGTACTATGGTGCACCACTCTTCAGCGATGGTAAATAGAAGACCAGCCACGGTAATCCCGTTTTACAGTAAAAATCCACGTGTCGAAAAAACGAAGGGTAAAAAAATTCCGAGACCTGATTGAGATTCGGATAGTCTTTTTTGGGCATTAAACAATCCATCGACGGCTGAAAGCATTCATAGCCGTAGAACTCGCTGAGGCCTTCGTTTTGACTGGTTATGGCTCTCGTAACTCTAAACGAGCCAGAAGTTATGGCCGTCCGAATAATCGATATCTATAAGGTGCAACATCCCCGGTGCAAGGTGCAACGTCCGTCGGAAATGGCGAAACAGCGTCGTACGACTTTTTGAAATGCGTGCAAGGATTTGAAACGAAATGATATCATGGTGCACCACTCTCCAGCGATGGTAAATTGAAGACTAGCCACGGTAATCCCGTTTTACCGTAAAAATCCACGTGTCGAGAAAACGAAGGGTAAAAAACTTCCGAGACCCGATTGAGATTCGGATAGTCTTTTTTGGGCATGAAACACTCCATTGACGGCTGAAAGCTATCATAGCCGTAGAACTTACTGAGGCCATCGTTTTGACTGGTTATGGCTCCTGTAACGCTAAACGAGCCAGAAGTTATGGCCGTCCGAATAATCGATATCTATAGGGTGCAACATCCATCCGAAAGGGCGAAACAGTGCCGTACGACTTTTTGAAATGCATGCAAGGATTTGAAGTGTAAAGGTACCATAGTGCACCACTCTCCAGCGATGGTAAATTGAAGACCAGCCACGGTAATCCCTTTTACCGTAAAAATCCACGTGTCGAAAAAACGAAGGGTAAAAAACTTCCTAGACCCGATTGAGATTCAGATAGTCTTTTTTGGGAATTACACAATCCATTGACGGTTGAAAGCTGTTAGAGTCGTAGAACTCACTGAGGCCTTCGTTTTGACTGGTTATGGCTCCCGTAACTCTAAACGAGCCAGAAGTTATGGTCGTCCGAATAATCGATATCTACAGGGTGCAACATCCACGATGCAAGGTGCAACATCCGTCCGAAATGGCGAAACAGTGTCGTACGAATTTTTGAAATGCGTGCATGGATTTGAAACAAACCGCACCATGGTGCACCACTCTCCCGCGATGGTAAATCGAACACCAGCCACGGTAATCCCGTTCTACCGTAAAAATTCACGTGTCGAAAAAACGAAGGGTAAAAAACTTCCTAGACCCGTTTGAGATTCAAATAGTTTTTTTGGGCATTAAACAATCCATTGACGGCTGAAAGCTATCATAGCCGTAGAACTCACTGAGGCCTTCGTTTTGACTAGTTATGGCTCCCGTAACTCTAAACGAGTCAGAAGTTATGGCCGTCCGAATAATCGATATCTACAGGGTGCAACATACACGGTGCAAGGTGCAACATCCGTCTAAAAGGGCGAAACAGTGTCGTACGACTTTTTGAATTGCATGCATGGATTTGAAATGGAATGGTACCATGGTGCACCACTCTCCAGCGATGGTAAATCGAAGACCAGCCACGGTGATCCCGTTCTACCGTAAAAATCAACGTGTCAAAAAAACAAAGGGTAAAAAACTTCCTAGACCCGATTGAGATCCGGATAGTCTTTTATGGGCATTAAACAATCCATTGATGGATGAAAGCTGTCACGGCCGTAGAACTCACTGAGGCATTCGTTTTGACTGGTTATGGCTCCTGTAACTCTAAACGACCCAGAAGTTATGGCCGTCCGAATAATCGATATCTGTGGGGTGCAACATCCACGGTGCAAGGTGCAACATCCGTCCGAAATGGCGTAAGAGTGTCATAGGACTTTTTGAAATGCGTGCAAGGATTTGAAGTGAAACGGTACTATGGTGCACCACTCTTCAGCGATGGTAAATAGAAGACCAGCCACGGTAATCCCGTTTTACAGTAAAAATCCACGTGTCGAAAAAACGAAGGGTAAAAAAATTCCGAGACATGATTGAGATTCGGATAGTCTTTTTTGGGCATTAAACAATCCATCGACGGCTGAAAGCATTCATAGCCGTAGAACTCACTGAGGCCTTCGTTTTGACTGGTTGTGGCTCTCGTAACTCTAAACGAGCCAGAAGTTATGGCCGTCCGAATAATCGATATCTATAAGGTGCAACATCCACGGTGCAAGGTGCAACGTCCGTCGGAAATGGCGAAACAGCGTCGTACGACTTTTTGAAATGCGTGCAAGGATTTGAAACGAAACGATATCATGGTGCACCACTCTCCAGGGATGGTAAATTGAAGACCAGCCACGGTAATCCCGTTTTACCGTAAAAATCCACCTGTCGAAAAAACGAAGGGTAAAAAACTTCCGAGACCCGATTGAGATTCGGATAGTCTTTTTTGGGCATTAAACACTCCATTGACGGCTGAAAGCTATCATAGCCGTAGAACTTACTGAGGCCATCGTTTTGACTGGTTATGGCTCCTGTAACGCTAAACGAGCCAGAAGTTATGGCCGTCCGAATAATCGATATCTATAGGGTGCAACATCCACTGTGCAAGGTGCAACATCCATCCGAAAGGGCGAAACAATGTCGTTCGACTTTTTGAAATGCGTGCAAGGATTTGAAGCGTAACGGTACCATGGTGCACCACTCTCCAGCGATGGTAAATTGAAGACCAGCCACGGTAATCCCCTTTTACCGTAAAAATCCACGTGTCGAAAAAACGAAGGGTAAAAAATTTCCTAGACCCGATTGAGATTCGGATAGTCTTTTTTGGGAATTACACAATCCATTGACGGTTGAAAGCTGTTAGAGTCGTAGAACTCACTGAGGCCTTCGTTTTGACTGGTTATGGCTCCCGTAACTCTAAACGAGCCAGAAGTTATGGTCGTCCGAATAATCGATATCTACAGGGTGCAACATCCACGGTGCAAGGTGCAACATCCGTCCGAAATGGCAAAACAGTGTCGTACGACTTTTTGAAAGGCGTGCAAGGATTTGAAATGAAACGGTACGATGGTGCACCACTCTTCAGTGATGGTAAATTGAAGACCATCCACGGTAATCCCGTTTTACCGTAAAAATCCACGTGTCGAAAAAACGAAGGGTAAAAAACTTCCTAGACCCGATTGAGATTCGGATAGTCTTTTTTGGGCATTAAACAATCCATTGACGGCTCAAAGCTGTCATAGCCGTAGAACTCACCGAGGCCTTCGTTTTGACTGGTTATGGCTCCCGTAACTCTAAACGAGCCAGAAGTTATGGCCGTCCGAATAATCGATATCTACAGGGTGCAACATCCACGGTGCAAGGTGCAACGTCCGTCCGAAATGGCGAAACAGTGTCGTACGACTTTTTGAAATACATGCAAGGATTTGAAACGAAACGGTACCATGGTGCACCACTCTCCAGCGTTGGTAAATTGAAGACCAGCCACGGTAATCCCGTTTTCCGTAAAAATCCACGTGTCGAATAAACGAAGGATAAAAAACTTCCGAGACCCGTTTGAGATTCGGATAGTCTTTTTCGGGCATTAAATAATCCATTGATGGCTGAAAGCTATCATAGCCGTAGAACTCACGGAGGCCTTCGTTTTTACTGGTTATGGCTCCCGTAACTCTAAACGAGCCAGAAGTTATGGCCGTCCGAATAATCGATATCTACAGGGTGCAACATCCATGGTGCAAGGTGCAACATCCGTCCGAAATGGCAAAACAGTGTCGTACGACTTTTTGAAATGCTTGCAAGGATTTGAAACGAAACGGTACCATCGTGCACCACTCTTCCGAGATGGTAAATTGAAGACCAGCCATGGTAATCCCGTTTTACCGTAAAAATCCACGTGTCGAAAAAACGAAGGGTAAAAAACTTCCAAGACCCGATTGAGATTCGGATAGTCTTTTTTAGGCATTAAACAATCCATCCACGGCTGAAAGCTGTCATAGCCGTAGAACTCACTGAGGCCTTCGTTTTGACGGGTTATGTCTCTCGTAACTCTAAACGAGCCAGAAGTTGTGGCCGTCCGAATAATCGATATTTACAGGGTGCAACATCCACGGTGCAAGGTGCAACATCCGTCCGAAATGGCGAAACAGTGTCGTACGACATTTTTGAAATGCGTGCATGGTTTTGAAACGAAAAGGTACCATGGTGCACCACTCTCCAGCGATGGTAAATCGAAGACCAGCCACGGTAATCCCGTTCTACCGTAAAAATCGACGTGTCGAAAAAACGAAGGGTAAAAAACTTCCTAGACCCGATTGAGCTTCGGATTGTCTTTTTTGGGCATTAAACAATCCATTGACGGGAAAAAGCTGTCATAGCCATAGAACTCACTGAGGCCTTCGTTTTGACTGGTTATGGCTCCTGTAACTCTCAACGAGCCAGAAGTTATGGTCGTCCGAATAATCGATATCTACAGGGTGCAACATACACCGTGCAAGGTGCAACATCCGTCCGAAATGGCGAAACAGTATCGTACGACTTTTTGAAATGCGTGAAAGGATTTGAAACGAAACGGTACCCTGCTGCACCACTCTCCAGCGATGGTAAATTGAAGACCAGCCACGGCAATCCCGTTTTACCGTAAAAGTCCACGTGTCGAAAAAACGAAGGGTAAAAAAACTTCCGAGACCCGATTGAGATTCGGATAGTCTTTTTTGGGCATTAAACAATCCATTGACAGCTGAAAGCTGTCATAGCCGTAGAACTCGCTGAGGCCATCATTTTGACTGGTTATGGCTCCCGTAACAATAAACGAGCCAGAAGTTATGGCCGTCCGAATAATCGATATCTATAAGGTGCAACATCCACGGTGCAAGGTGCAACGTCCGTCAGAAATGGCGAAACAGCGTCGTACGACTTTTTGAAATGCGTGCAAGGATTTGAAACGAAACGATATCATGGTGCACCACTCTCCAGCGATGGTAAATTGAAGACCAGCCACGGTAATCCCGTTTTACCGTAAAAATCCACGTGTCGAAAAAACGAAGGGTAAAAAACTTCCGAGACCCGATTGAAATTCGGATAGTCTTTTTTGGGCATTAAACACTCCATTGACGGCTGAAAGCTGTCATAGCCGTAGAACTTACTGAGGCCACCGTTTTGACTGGTTACGGCTCCTGTAACGCTAAACGAGGCAGAAGTTATGGCCGTCCGAATAATCGATATCCATAGGGTGCAACATCCACGGTGCAAGGTGCAACATCCATCCGAAAGGGCGAAACAGTGCCGTACGACTTTTTGAAATGCGTGCAAGGATTTGAAGCGTAACGGTACCATGGTGCACCACTCTCCAGCGATGGTAAATTGAAGACCATCCACGGTAGTCCTGCTTTACCGTAAAAATCCACGTGTCGAAAAAACGAAGGGTAAAAAACTTCCTAGACCCGATTGAGATTCGGATAGTCTTTTTTGGGCATTAAACAATCCATTGACGGCTGAAAGCTGTCATAGCCATAGAACTCACCGAGGCCTTCGTTTTGACTGGTTATGGCTCCCGTAACTCTAAACGAGCCAGAAGTTATGGCCGTCCGAATAATCGATGTCTACAGGGTGCAACATCCACGGTGCAAGGTGCAACGTCCGTCCGAAATGGCGAAACAGCGTCGTACGACTTTTTGAAATACATGCAAGGATTTGAAACGAAACGGTACCATGGTGCACCACTCTCCAGCGTTGGTAAATTGAAGACCAGCCACGGTAATCCCGTTTTCCGTAAAAATCCACGTGTCGAATAAACGAAGGATAAAAAACTTCCGAGACCCGTTTGAGATTCGGATAGTCTTTTTCGGGCATTAAATAATCCAGTGATGGCTGAAAGCTGTCATAGCCGTAGAACTCACGGAGGCCTTCGTTTTGACTGGTTATGGCTCCCGTAACTCTAAACGAGCCAGAAGTTATGGCCGTCCGAATAATCGATATCTACAGGGTGCAACATCCATGGTGCAAGGTGCAACATCCGTCCGAAATGGCGAAACAGTGTCGTACGACTTTTTGAAATGCTTGTAAGGATTTGAAACGAAACGGTACCATCGTGCACTACTCTTCCGAGATGGTAAATTGAAGACCAGCCACGGTAATCCCGTTTTACCGTAAAAATCCACGTGTCGAAAAAACGAAGGGTAAAAAACTTCCGAGACCCGATCGAGATTCGGATAGTCTTTTTTAGGCATTAAACAATCCATCCACGGCTGAAAGCTGTCATAGCCGTAGAACTCACTGAGGCCTTCGTTTTGACGGGTTATGTCTCTCGTAACTCTAAACGAGCCAGAAGTTGTGGCCGTCCGAATAATCGATATTTACAGGGTGCAACATCCACGGTGCAAGGTGCAACATCCGTCCGAAATGGCGAAATAGTGTCGTACGACATTTTTGAAATGCGTGCATGGGTTTGAAACGAAACGGTACCATGGTGCACCACTCTCCAGCGATGGTAAATCGAAGACCAGCCACGGTAATCCCGTTCTACCGTAAAAATCCACGTGTCGAAAAAACGAAGGGTAAAAAACTTCCTAGACCCGATTGAGCTTCGGATAGTCTTTTTTGGGCATTAAACAATCCATTAATGGGCAAAAGCTGTCATAGCCGTAGAACTCACTGAGGCGTTCGTTTTGACTGGTTATGGCTCCAGTAACTCTAAACGAGCCAGAAGTTATGGCCGTCCGAATAATCGATATCTACAGGGTGCAACATACACCGTGCAAGGTGCAACATTCGTCCGAAATGGCGAAACAGTATCGTACGACTTTTTGAAATGCGTGAAAGGATTTGAAACGAAACGGTACCCTGCTGCACCACTCTCCAGCGATGGTAAATTGAAGACCAGCCACGGTAATCCCGTTTTACCGTAAAAGTCCATGTGTCGAAAAAACGAAGGGTAAAAAACTTCCGAGACCCAATTGAGATTCGAATAGTCTTTTTTGGGCATTAAACAATCCATTGACAGCTGAAAGCTGTCATAGCCGTAGAACTCACTGAGGCCATCATTTTGACTTGTTATGGCTCCCGTAACACTAAACGAGCCAGAAGTTATGGTCGTCCGAATAATCGATATCTATAGGGTGCAACATCCACGGTGCAAGGTGCAACATCCGCCCGAAATGGCGAAACAGTGTCGTACGACTTTTTGAAATGCGTGCAAGAATTTGAAGTGTAACGGTACCATGGTGCACCACTCTCCAGCGATGGTAAATCGAAGACTAGCCACGGTAATCCCGTTTTACCATAAAAATCCACGTGTCGAAAAAACGAAGGGTAAAAAACTTCCTAGACCCGATTGAGATTCAGATAGTCTTTTTTGGGAATTACACAATCCATTGACGGCTGAAAGCTATTAGAGCCGTAGAACTCACTGATGCCTTCGTTTTGACTGGTTATGGCTCCCGTAGCTCTAAACGAGCCAGAAGTTATGGTCGTCCGAATAATCGATATCTACAGGGTGCAACATCCACGGTGCAAGGTGCAACATCCGTCCGAAATGGCGAAACAGTATCGTACGAATTTTTGAAATGCGCGCATGGATTTGAAACGAAACCGTACCGTGGTGCACCACTCTCCAGCGATGGTAAATCGAAGACCAGCCACGGTAATCCCGTTCTACCGTAAAAATCCACGTGTCGAAAAAACGAAGTGTAACGACCCGTATTTTACGTGTCGACAAATCGTAAAATAGTTGCGTTAGGTCATTGATGTTGTTAAGTCGTTTAGAGTATGAGTCGACCAAAGTTTAAGTCGTGCTAAGTTATCTCGTGTGGTGCATAGGTCGTATGAGAGTTAGGTTGAGTGGAGCGACCTATAGAAGTAACGACTTAAGTATGATTGGGCGAGTTAAGGGATTTGAGTTGAGGGACTTATAGGTTTGGAACGACCTAGGAGTTAGATCGTGTAGGGGTTAAGTCGTATAGGAGAAAGGTCGTGTGGAAGTTAGGTCGGTTGAGCGACCTAAGGTGTTGAGCGACCTAAGGTAGTGGAGCGACTTATGGTAGTTAGCGAGTTAGTGGCTAGCGGCTTAGGGATAGGTCGGTTGAAGCGAGTTAGCGACCTAGTGGTGAGTGTCGGGTTATGGTTAGATCGTGAGACGACCTAAGGTTGCAAGCGACTTAGGGTTAGGTCGTAAGTCGCTGGGTCGTATGCGACCTATGGTGGTTTGCCTTGTGTAGTTAGGTCGCCGTAGTGGTTAGGTCGGCATCTCAGCTAAGTCGTAAGTCGCGCACGTGTGTTAAGGACTTAGGTCATTAGGTCGAGGCACTGCATGTGTTGAGTCGCGCATAGGTTAAGTCGTGGACTTGTTGGGTCGTTGACTCGAGTCTGTAGGCCGCATGAGTGTTAAGTCGTGCGCGTGCTAAGCCGTGTGTGTGTGTTGTGTTGTTGGGTCGGCAAGGGGTGTTAGGTCGTTAGGTCGCGGCCGACCTAAAAGCGACCGATCTAAGTACGAACGACCCAATTTTCAGCCTATAAATAGAGGGGTTTGGTTAACTTTTTGGCACCGGATTTTGAAGCGACGAAGTGCTGCCATTTTGAGAGCTTGACTACAACATTTCTTCACTTCTTTTCTCCACTCTAATCTAGTGATAACATCCATCTAAGATTTGAAGATCAAGGTTGAAGATCCAAGATCCAAAGTTGAAGATCTACATTCTTCAGAGAGAGATTTAATCGATTGAAGCGATATTCTTGCCGGATCAAGCTTAGTTCTTCGCTGTCCAGATCTGAAGTTGTTATCTTTTGAGGTGTTTAGGTGTTTTGGTGAGTGGTAGTTATCTCTCACACGGACCCAAAGGAGTGTATTGGATCGGTGGCTCGTTTGTGTGTTAAGATAGTGATTTCTTGCATTTTCCTAAAGTCTGCATGTAGATCCATCATCTATGAAGTCTTGATATCCATTTTACTACATGTTAACTTATGCAAGTTCATTCATCAAGTTGTAAAGACATTTTCTTATTATTCATGCTTGTTAGATTTGGACACTTTAATTACCAAATTGCCATTTTCTTGTATAATTTCTTATTAGATCTTGTTTGAATGTTTGAATGTTTGGGTTTATGATTGATTTGATTGTTTCAAATTAGCTAGTAGTTGATCTAGGCAAGTATGGTCGAAGATGATTCAAAAACTAAGGGAGAGGCTAAGGGATGAGAAAAGCTACTCGTGGCATACGAGCGGACGATGAAGCTCATATGGACAGATTTGATGACGATGTTGTGATGGAGCTTTGCTATGATGAGATGAGGCGAAGCATGATGAGATGTAGCCTTGGCATAATCCAGACGGGATCATTCCAAGCATGTTGATAACTCGAGGGATGGTTCGAGTTGGTTGATAATGGATTGCTCGAGAGGTAGCTTGGGCTAGTATGAGAATAGTCGTCGAGGAGGATGACTAGGAGGCTTGGATGTCATCGTTGTTAAAGGTTCTAGTAAACTTAAAGCAAGAGTACATGGGGCGCCCAAACGACTACAGGTAGGTGGTCGGGACACCCAAAAGACTACAGGTAGGTGGTCGAGTACTCTGGGCAGAGTAGGTAAGTCCTAGGTACGGGCTGCGACGACGTGCGGAGTTTGTCTAGAACCGAGGTTACCATTAGCCCTTGACTTACGGCTGAAAGAATGTGTCGGTCATTCAATTAACGGTTGTTTTGAAGCAATGATAACAGTGATAGCCAGAGTCATGGATGTTTGGTTGTATCGTCATTCAGACTCAACAGCGATGTTTTCCGGGTGCTTATCGGATCTGGGTTTAGGCCTTGGGGGTTTGTATTTGGAAAACACCGACCTTGACTCGAGTGAAAATCGCTTTACTTTGAATGTCTGCTTTGCTATGTTTGCTTCTGCTTAGTGTGTCTGGGGCTATTACTGTAGAAAGAGGTGGAGTGGGATGGTTGGGTTCCTATTCCTTTTATCCTTTATGCTCTTTTGGTATGTTTGACAGTTAATTTACTGCTCGCTAGGACTTTGTCTGACTCAAGGTTTTATGTTCAACTCTTATTACCTTGGGCTGTTCATCCATGTTGGGATGGGCAGACTAGGTAGCAGGTGATAGGTGCTGTTCTTTGTGATTGACGTTGATGATGACGAAGACGAGCTGGAGGCTTCTACATATTATGGTTTTTTTTCTATATATACTGGATGTTCCGCTGTTTGTATATACTCTGAGTGCTATGTAGTTAGGCTTTGATGTATTGACTGTTCTGATGTTGTATCTAACTATTATGGAGTTTATATGATGATATTCTGTTATAGAGCTTCACTATATATATATATATATATATATATATATATATATATATATATATATATATATATATATTTCTCTATTGTATTTTGTCCTTGCGCTGTGAGTTATACGATAGAGTCTGCTGTTTTATCCTACCCTGACTATCGTCCATGGCTTCCTGGCACACCTTTCAGCGCACCATTCTCTTGTTTTAGTGTGGGAGTCATGGGCGGTCGTCACACGAAGGGTAAAAAACTTCCTAGACCCGATTGAGATTCGGATAGTCTTTTTGGGGCATTAAACAATCCATTGACGGCTGAAAGCTGTCATAGCCATAGAACTCACCGAGGCCTTCATTTTGACTGGTTATGGCTGCCGTAACTCTAAACGAGCCAGAAGTTATGGCCATCCGAATAATCGATATCTACTGGGTGCAACATCCACGGTGCAATGTGCAACATCCGTCCGAAATGGCGAAAAAGTGTCGTACGACTTTTTGAAATGCGTGCATGGATTTGAAATGAAACGGTACCCTGGTGCACCACTCTCCAGCGATGGTAACATGAAGACTAGCCACGGTAATCCCGTTTTACCGTAAAAATCCACGTGTCGAAAAAAACGAAGGGCAAAAAACATCCGTGACCCGATTGAGATTCGGATAATCTTTTTTGGGCATTAAACAATCCATTGACGGCTGAAATCTATCAAAGCCGTAGAACTCACTGAGGCCTTCGTTTTGACTGGTTATGGCTCCCGTAACTCAAAACGAGCCAGAAGTTATGGCCGTCCGAATAATCGATATCTACAGGGTGCAACATCCACGGTGCAAGGTGCAACATCCGTCCGAAATGGCAAAACAGTGTCGTACGACTTTTTGAAATGCGTGCAAGGATTTGAAAAGAAATGGTACCATGGTGCACCACTCTCCAGCGTTGGTAAATTGAAGACCAGCCACGGCAATCCCGTTTTACCGTAAAAATCCACGTGTCAAATAAACGAAGGGTAAAAAACTTCTAAGACCCGATTGAGATTCGGATAGTATTTTTTGGGCATTAAACAATCCATTGACAGCTGAAAGCTGTCATAGCCGTAGAACTCACTGAGGCCTTCGTTTCGACTGGTTATGGCTCCCGTAACTCTAAACGAGCCAGAAGTTATGGCCGTCCGAATAATCGATATCTACAGGGTGCAACATCCACGGTGCAAGGTGCAACATCCGTCCGAAATGGCGAAACAGTGTCGTACGACTTTTTGAAATGCATGCATGGTTTTGAAACGAAACGGTACCATGGTGCACCACTCTCCAGCGATGGTAAATCGAAGACCAGCAACGGTTATCCCGTTCTACCGTAAATATCCACGTGTCGAAAAAACGAAGGGTAAAAAACTTCCTAGACCCGATTGAGATTCGGATAGTCTTTTTTGGGCATTAAACAATCCATTGATTGCTGAAAGCTGCCATTGCCGTAGAACTCACCGAGGCCCTCTTTTTGACTGGTTATGGCTCCCGTGACTCTAAACGAGCCAGAAGTTATGGCTGTCCGAATAATCGATATCTGCAGGGTGCAACATCCGTCCGAAATGGCGAAACAGTGTCGTACGACCTTTTGAAATGCGTGCATGGATTTGAAACGAAATGGTACCATGGTGCACCACTCTCCAGCGATGGTAAATCGAAGACCAGCCACGGTAATCCCGTTCTACCGTAAAAATCCACGTGTTGAAAAAACGAAGGGTAAAAAACTTCCTAGATCCGATTGAGATTCGGATAGACTTTTTTGGGAATTAAACAATCCATTGACGGCCGAAAGCTGTCACAGCCGTAGAACTCACCGAGGCCTTCGTTTTGACTGGTATGGCTTCCGTAACTCTAAACGAGCCAGAAGTTATGGCCTTCCGAATAATCGATATCTACAGGGTGCAACATCCACGGTGCAAGGTGCAACATTCGTCCGAAATGGCGTAACAGTGTTGTACGACTTTTTGAAATGCGTGCATGGATTTGAAACAAAACGGTACCCTAGTGCACCACTCTCCAGCGATGGTAAATTGAAGACCAGCCACGGTAATCCCGTTTTAGCATAAAAATCCACGTGTCGAAAAAACGAAGGGTAAAAAACTTCCGAGACCCGATTGAGATTCGGATAGTCTTTTTTGGGCATTTAACAATCCATTGATGGTTGAAAGCTATCATAGCCGTAGAACTCACCGAGGCCTTCGTTTTGACTGGTTATGGCTCACGTAACGCTAAACGAGCCAGAAGTTATGGTCGTCCGAATAATCGATATCTATAGGGTGCAACATCCACGGTGCAAGGTGCAACATCCGTCCGAAATGGTGAAACAGTGTCGTACGACTTTTTGAAATGCGTGCAAGGATTTGAAACGTAACGGTACCATGGTGCACCACTCTCCAGCGATGGTAAATCGAAGACCATCCACGGTAATCCCGTTTTACCGTAAAAATCCACGTGTCGAAAAAAACGAAGGGTAAAAAACATCCTGGACCCGATTGAGATTCGGATAGACTTTTTTGGGAATTACACAATCCATTGATGGCTGAAAGCTGTTAGAGCCGTAGAACCCACCGAGGCCTTCGTTTTGACTGGTTATGGCTCCCGTAACTCTAAACAAGCCAGAAGTTATGGTCGTCCGAATAATCGATATCTACAGGGTGCAGCATCCACGGCGCAAGGTGCAACATCCGTCCGAAATGGCGAAACAGTGTCGTACGACTTTTTGAAATGCGTGCAAGGATTTGAAACAAAACGGTATGATGGCGCACCACTCTTCAGCAATGGTAAATTGAAGACCAGCCACGGTAATCCCATTTTACCGTAAAAATCCACGTGTCTAAAAAACGAAGGGTAAAAAACTGCCTACACCCGATTGAGATTCGGATAGTCATTTTTTGGCATTAAACAATCCATTGACGGATGAAAGCTGTCATAGCCGTAGAACTGCATGAGGCCTTCGTTTTGACTAGTTATGGCTCCCGTAACTTAAACGAGCCAGAAGTTATGGCCGTCCGAATAATCGATATCTACAGGGTGCAACATCCACGGTGCAAGGTGCAACATCCGTCTGAAATGGCGAAACAGTGTCGTACGACATTTTTTAAATGCGTGCAAGGATTTGAAACGGAACGGTACCTTGGTGCACCACTCTCCAGCGTTGGTAAATTGAAGACTAGCCACGGTAATCCCGTTTTATTGTAAAAATCCACGTGTCGAGTAAACGAAGGGTAAAAACTTCCGAGACCCGATTGAGATTCGGATAGTCTTTTTTGGGCATTAAACAATCCATTGACGGCTGAAAGCGATCATAGCTATAGAACTCACTGAGGCCTTCGTTTTGACTGGTTATGGCTCCCGTAACTCTAAACGAGCCAGAAGTTATGGCCGTCCGAATAATCGATATCTATAGGGTGCAACATCCACGGTGCAAGGTGCAACATCCGTCCGAAATGGAGAAACACTGTCGTACGACTTTTTGAAACGCGTGCAAGGATTTGAAACGAAATGGTACCATGGTGCACCACTCTCCAGCGATGGTAAATTGAAGACCAGCCACGGTAATCCCGTTTTACCGCAAAAATCCACGTGTCGAAAAAACGAAGGGTAAAAAACATCAGAGACCCGATTGAGATTCGGATAGTCTTTTTTGGGCATTAAAAAATCCATCAACGGCTGAAAGCTGTCATAGAAGTAGAACTCACCGAGGCCTTCGTTTTGACTGGTTATGGCTCCCGTAACTCTAGACGTGCCAGAAGCTATGGCCGTCCGAATAATCGATCTCTACAGGGTGCAACAACCACGGTGCAAGGTGCAACATCCGTCCGAAATGGCGAAACTGTGTCGTACGACATTTTTGAAATGCGTGCGTGGATTTGAAACGAAACAGCACCATGGTGCACCACTCTCCAGCGATGGTAAATCGAAGACCAGCCACGGTAATCCCGTTCTACCGTAAAAATCCACGTGTCAAAAAAACGAAGGGTAAAAAACTTCCTAGACCCGATTGAGATTCGGGTAGTCTTTTTTGGGCGTTAAACAATCCATTGACGGCCAAAAGCTGTCATAGCCGTAAAACTCACTGAGGCCTTCGTTTTGACTGGTTATGGCTCCTGTTACTCTAAACGAGCCAGAAGTTATGGTCGTCCGAATAATCGATATCTACATGGTGCAACATACACCGTGCAAGGTGCAACATCCGTCCGAAATGGCGAAACAATGTCGTACGACTTTTTGAAATGCGTGAAAGGATTTGAAATGAAACACTACCTTGCTGCACCACTCTCCAGCTATGGTAAGTTGAAGACCAGCCACGGTAACCCGTTTTACCGTAAAAGTCCACGTGTCGAAAAAACGAAGGGTAAAAAAACTTCCGAGACCCGATTGAGATTCGGATAGTCTTTTTTGGGCTTTAAACAATCCATTGATGGCTGAAAGCTGTCATAGCCGTAGAACTCACAGAGGCCATCGTTTTGACTGGTTATGGCTCCCATAACACTAAACGAGCCTGAAGTTATGGTCGTCCGAATAATCGATATCTATAGGGTGCAACATCCACGGTGCAAGGTGCAACATCCGTCTGAAATAGAGAAAAAGTGCCGTACGACTTTTTGAAATGCGTGTAAGGATTTGAAGCGTAACGGTACCATGGTGCACCACTCTCCAGCGATGGTAAATCGAAGACCAGCCACAGTAATCCCGTTTTACCGTAAAAATCCACGTGTCGAAAAAACGAAGGGTAAAAAACTTCCTAGACCCGATTCAGATTCGGATAGTCTTTTTTGGGAATTACACAATCCACAGACGGCTGAAAGCTATTAGAGCCGTAGAACTCACTGAGGCCTTCGTTTTGACTGGTTATGGCTCCCGTAACTCTAAACGAGCCAGAAGTTATGGTCGTCCGAATAATCGATATCTACAGGGTGCAACATCCGTCCGAAATGGCGAAATAGTATCGTACGAATTTTTGAAATGCGTGCATGGATTTGAAACGAAACGGTACCGTGGTGCACCACTCTCCAGCGATGGTAAATCGAAGACCAGCCACGGTAATCCCGTTCTACCGTAAAAATCCAAGTGTCGAAAAAACGAAGGGTAAAAAACTTCCGAGATCCGATTGAGATTCGGATAGTCTTTTTTGGGCATTAAACAATCCATCAACGGATGAAAGCTGTCATAGCCGTAGAACTCACTGAGGCCTTCGTTTTGACTAGTTATGGCTCCCGTAATTCTAAACGAGCCAGAAGTTATGGCCGTCCGAATAATCGATATCTATAGGGTGCAACATCCATGGTGCAAGGTGCAACATCCGTCCGAAATGGCGAAACAGTGTCGTACGACATTTTTGAAATGCGTGCGTGGATTTGAAATGAAACGGTACCATGGTGCACCACTCTCCAGCGATGGTAAATCGAAGACCAGCCACGGTAATCCCGTTCTACCGTAAAAATCCACGTGTCGAAAAAACGAAGGGTAAAAAACTTCCTAGACCCGATTGAGATCCGGATAGTCTTTTTAGGGCATTAAACAATCCATTGACGGCCGAAAGCTGTCATAGCCGTAGAACTCACTGAGGCCTTCGTTTTGACTGGTTATGGCTCTCGTAACTCTAAACGAGCCAGAAGTTATGGCCTTCCAAATAATCGATATCTACAGGGTGCAACATCCACGGTGCAAGGTGCAACATCCGTCCGAAATGGAGAAACAGTGTCGTACGACATTTTTGAAATGCGTGTGTGGATTTGAAACGAAACGGTACCATGGTGCACCACTTTCCAGCGATGGTAAATCGAAGACCAGCCACGGTAATCCCGTTCTACCGTAAAAATCCACGTGTCGAAAAAACAAAGGGTAAAAAACTTCCTAGACACGATTGAGAATCGGATAGTCTTTTTTGGGCGTTAAACAATCCATTGACGGCCAAAAGCTGTCATAGCCGTAGAACTCACTGAGGCCTTCGTTTTGACTGGTTATGGCTCCTGTAACTCTAAACGAGCCAGAAGTTATGGCCGTCTGAATAATCGATATCTACAGGGTGCAACATACACCGTGCAAGGTGCAACATCCGTCCGAAATGGCGAAACAATGTCGTACGACTTTTTGAAATGCGTGAAAGGATTTGAAACGAAACACTACCCTAGTGCACCACTCTCCAGCTATGGTAAATTGAAGACCAGCCACGGTAATCCCGTTTTACGGTAAAAGTCCACGTGTCGAAAAAACGAAGGGTAAAAAAGCTTCCGAGACCCGATTGAGATTCCGATAGTCTTTTTTGGGCTTTAAACAATCTATTGATGGCTGCAAGCTGTCATAGCCGTAGAACTCACTGAGGCCATCGTTTTGACTGGTTATGGCTCCCATAACACTAAACGAGCCAGAAGTTATGGTCGTCCGAATAATCGATATCTATGGGGTGCAACATCCATGTGCAAGGTGCAACATCCGTCCGAAATGGCGAAAAAGTGCCGTACGATTTTTTGAAATGCGTGCAAGGATTTGAAGCGTAACGGTACCATGGTGCACCACTCTCCAGCGATGGTAAATCGAAGACCAGCCACAGTAATCCCGTTTTACCGTAAAAATCCATGTGTCGAAAAAACGAAGGGTAAAAAACTTCCTAGACCCGATTTAGATTCGGATAGTCTTTTTTGGGAATTACACAATCCATTGATGGCTGAAAGATATTAGAGCCGTAGAACTCACTGAGGCCTTCGTTTTGACTGGTTATGGCTCCCATAACTCTAAACGAGCCAGAAGTTATGATCGTCCGAATAATCGATATCTACAGGGTGCAACATCTACGGTGCAAGGTGCAACATCCGTCCGAAATGGAGAAACAGTATCGTACGAATTTTTGAAATGCGTGCATGGATTTGAAACGAAACGGTACCATGGTGCACCACTCTCCAGCGATGGTAAATCGAAGACCAGCCACGGTAATCCCGTTCTACCGTAAAAATCCACGTGTCGAAAAAACGAAGGGTAAAAAACTTCCGAGACCCGATTGAGATTCGGATAGTCTTTTTTGGGCATTAAAAAATCCATCAACGGCTGAAAGCTGTCATAGCCGTAGAACTCACTGAGGCCTTCGTTTTGACTGGTTATGGCTCCCGTAACTCTAAACGAGCCAGAAGTTATGGCCGTCCGAATAATCGATATCTACAGGGTGCGACATCCACGGTGCAAGGTGCAACATCCGTCCGAAATGGCGAAACAGTGTCGCACGACATTTTTGAAATGCGTGCGTGGATTTGAAATGAAACGGTACCATGGTGCACCACTCTCCAGCGATGGTAAATCGAAGACCAGCCACGGTAATCCCGTTCTACCGTAAAAATCCACGTGTCGAAAAAACGAACGGTAAAAAACTTCCTAGACCCGATTGAGATTCGGATAGTCTTTTTTGGGCATTAAACAATCCATTGACGGCCGAAAGCTGTCATAACTGTAGAACTCACTGAGGCCTTCGTTTTGACTGGTTATGGCTCCCGTAACTCCAAACGAGCCAGAAGTTATGGCCGTCCGAATAATCGATATCTACAGGGTGCAACATCCACGGTGCAAGGTGCAACATCCGTCCGAAATGGCGAAACAGTGTCGTATGACATTTTTGAAATGCGTGCGTGGATTCGAAACGAAACGGTACAATGGTGCACCACGCTCCAGCGATGGTAAATCGAAGACCAGCCACGGTAATCACGTTCTACCGTAAAAATCCATGTGTCAAAAAAACGAAGGGTAAAAAACTTCCTAAACCCGATTGAGATTCGGATAGGCTTTTTTGGGCATTAAACAATACATTGACGGCCGAAAGCTGTCATAGCCGTAAAACTCACTGAGGCCTTCATTTTGACTAGTTATGGCTCCCGTAACTCTAAACGAGCCAGAAGTTATGGTCGTCCGAATAATCGATATCTACATGGTGCAACATACACCGTGCAAGGTGTAACATCCGTCCGAAATGGCGAAACAGTGTCGTACGACTTTTTGAAATGCGTGAAAGGAGTTGAAACGAAACGGTACCCTAGTGCACCACTCTCCAGCGATGGTAAATCAAAGACCAGCCACGGTAATCACGTTCTACCGTAAAAATCCATGTGTCAGAAAAACGAAGGGTAAAAAACTTCCGAGACCCGATTGAGATTCGGATAGTCTTTTTTGGGCATTAAACAATCCATTGACGGCTGAAAGCTATCATAGCCGTAGAACTCAATAAGGCCATCGTTTTGACTGGTTATGGCTCCCGTAACACTAAACGAACCAGAAGTTATGGACGTCCGAATAATCGATATCTATAGGGTGCAACATCCACGATGCAAGGTGCACATCCGTCCGAAATGGCGAAACAGTGCCGTACCACTTTTTGAAATGCGTGCAACGATTTGAAACGTAACGGAACCATGGTGCACCACTCTCCAGCGATGGTAAATCGAAGACCAGCCACGGTAATCCCGTTTTAACGTAAAAATCCACGTGTCGAAAAAACGAAGGGTAAAAAACTTCCTAGACCAGATTGAGATTCGAATAGTCTTTTTTTGGGAATTACACAATCCATCGATGGCTGAAAGCTTTTAGAGCCATAGAACTGACTGAGGCCATCGTTTTGACTGGTTATGGCTCCCGTAACTCTAAACTAGCCAGAAGTTATGGTCGTCCGAATAATCGATATCTACAGGGTGCAACATCCACGGTGCAAGGTGCAACATCCGTCCGAAATGGAGAAACAGTATCGTACGAATTTTCGAAATGCGTGCATGGATCTGAAACGAAACGGTACCGTGGTGCACAACTCTCGAGCGATGGTAAATCGAAGACCAGCCACGGTAATCCCGTTCTAACGTAAAAATCCACGTGTCGAAAAAACGAAGGGTAAAAAACTTCCTAGACCCGATTGAGATTCGGATAGTCTTTTTGGGCCATTAAACAATCCATTGACGGCTCAAAGCTGTCATAGCCGTAGAACTCACCGAGGCCTTCATTTTGACTGGTTATGGCTCCCGTAAATCTAAACGAGCCAGAAGTTATGGCCGTCCGAATAATCGATATCTACAGGGTGCAACATCCACGGTGCAATGTGCAACATCCATCCGAAATGGCGAAACAGTGTCGTACGACTTTTTGAAATGCGTGCATGGATTTGAAACGAAACGGTACCCTGGTGCACCACTCTCCAGCGATGGGAAAAAAACTTCCGAGACCCGATTTAGATTCGGATAGTATTTTTTGGGCATTAAACAATCCATTGATGGCTGAAAGCTGTCATAGCCGTAGAACTCGCTGAGGCCTTCGTTTTGACTGGTTATAACTCCCGTAACTCTAAACGAGCAAGAAGTTATGGCCATCCGAATAATCGATATCTACAGGGTGCAACATACACCATGCAAGGAGCAACATCCGTCCGAAATGGCGAAACAGTGTCGTACGACTTTTTGAAATGCGTGCAAGGATTTGAAACGAAACGGTACCATGGTGAACCACTCTCCAGCGTTGGCAAATCGAAAACCAGCCACGGTAATCCCGTTTTACCGTAAAAATCCACGTGTCGAAAAAACGAAGGGTAAAAAACTTCCGAGACCCGATTGAGATTCGGATAGTCTTTTTTGGGCATTAAACAATCCATTAACGGCTGAAAGCTGTCAAAGCCGTAGAACTCACTCAGGCCTTCGTTTTGACTGGTTATGGCTCCGGTAACTCTAAACGAGCCAGAAGTTATGGCCGTCCGAATAATCAATATCTACATGGTGCAACATCCACGGTGCAAGGTGCAACATCCGTCCGAAATGGCGAAACAGTGTCGTACGACATTTTTGAAATGCGTGCATGGATTTGAATTGAAACAGTACCATGGTGCACCACTCTCCAACGATGGTAAATCGAAGACCAGCCACGTAAACCCGTTCTACCGTAAAAATCCACGTGTCGAAAAATCGAAGGGTAAAAAAACTTCCGAGACCCGATTGAGATTCGGATAGTCTTTTTTGGGCATTAAACAATCCATTGATGGCTGAAAGCTGTCATAGCCGTAGAACTCACTAAGGCCATTGTTTTGACTGGTTATGGCTCCCGTAACACTAAACGAGCCAGAAGTTATGGCCGTCCGAATAATCGATATCTATAGGGTGCATCATCCGTCCGAAATGGCGAAACAGCGCCGTACCACTTTTTGAAATGTGCAAGGATTTGAAACGTAACGGTACCATGGTGCACCACTCTCCAGCGCTGGTAAATCGAAGACCAGCCACGGTAATCCCGTTTTAACGTAAAAATCCACGTGTCGAAAAAACGAAGGGTAAAAAACTTCCTAGACCCGATTGAGATTCGGAAAGTCTTTTTTGGGCATTAAACAATCCATTGACGGCTGAAAGCTGTCATAGCCGTAGAACTCACTGAGGCCTTCGTTTTGATTGGTTATGAATCCCGTAACTCTAGGCGAGCCAGAAGTTTTGGCCGTCCGAATAATCGATATCTACAAGGCGCAACATACACCGTGCAAGGTGCAACATCCGTCCGAAATGGCGAAACAGTGTCGTACGACTTTTTGAAATGCGTGCAAGGATTTGAAACGAAACGGTACCCAGGTGCACCACTCTCCAGCGATGGTAAATTGAAGACCAGCCACGGTAATCCCGTTTTACCGTTAAAATCCACGTGTCGAAAAAACGGCGGGTAAAAAAACTTCCGAGGCCCGATTGAGATTCGGATAGTCTTTTTTGGCATTAAACAATCCATTGACGGCTGAAAGCTGTCATAGCCGTAGAACTCACTGAGGCCATCGTTTTGACTGGTTATGGCTCCCGTAACACTAAACGTGCCAGAAGTTATGGCCGTCCGACTAATCGATATCTATAGGGTGCAACATCCACGGTGCAAGGTGCAACATCCGTCCGAAATGGCGAAACAATGCCGTATGACTTTTTGAAATGCGTGCAAGGATTTGAAACGTAACGGTACCATGGTGCACCACTCTGCAGCGATGGTAAATCGAAGACCAGCCAGGGTAATCCCGTTTTACCTTAAAAATCCACGTCGAAAAAACGAAGGGTAAGAAACTTCCTAGACCCGATTGAGATTCGGATAGTCTTTTTTGGGCATTAAACAATCCATTGACGGATGAAAGCTGTCACGGCCGTAGAACTCACTGAGGCCTTCGTTTTGATTGGTTATGACTCCGGTAACTCTAAACGAGCCAGAAGTTATGGCCGTCCGAATAATCGATATCTACGGGGTGCAACATCCACGGTGCAAGGTGCAACATCCGTCCGAAATGGCGAAACAGTGCGATACGACTTTTTGAAATGCGTGCAAGGATTTGTAACGTAACGGTACCATGGTGCACCACTCTCCAGCGACGGTAAATCGAAGACCGGCCACGGTGATCCCGTTCTACCGTAAAAATCCACGTGTCGAAAAAAAAAGGGTAAAAAACTTCCGAGACCCGATCGAGATTCAGATAGTCTTTTTTGGGCATTAAACAATCCATTGACGGATGAAAGCTGTCACAGCCGCAGAACTCACTGAGGCCTTTGTTTTGACTGGTTATGGCTCCCGTAACTCTAAACGAGCCAGAAGTTATGGTCGTCCGAATAATCGATATCTGCGGGGTGCAACATCCACGGTGCAAGGTGCAACATCCGTTCGAAATAGCGAAACAGTGTCGTACGACTTTTTGAGATGCGTGAAAGGATTTGAAATGAAACGGTACCCTAGTGTACCACTCTCCAGCGATGATAAATTGAAGACCAGCCACGGTAATCCCGTTTTACCGTAAAAGTCCACGTGTCGAAAAAACGAAGGGTAAAAAAACTTCCGAGACCCGATTGAGATTCGGATAGTCTTTTTTGCGCATTAAACAATCCATTGACGGCTGAAAGCTGTCATAGCCGTAGAACTCACTGAGGCCATCGTTTTGACTGGTTATGGCTCCCGTAACACTAAACGAGCCAGAAGTTATGGCCGTCCGAATAATCGATATCTATAGGGTGTAACAGCCACGGTGCAAGGTGCAACATCCGTCCGAAATGGCGAAATAGTGCCGTACGACTTTTTGAAATGCGTGCAAGGATTTGAAACGTAACGGTACCATGGTGCACCACTCTCCAGCGATGGTAAATCGAAGAACAGCCACGGTAATCCCGTTTTACCGTAAAAATCCACGTGTCGAAAAAACGAAGGGTAAAAAACTTCCTAGACCCGATTGAGATTCGGATAGTCTTTTTTGGGAATTACACAATCCATTGACGGCTAAAAGCTATTTGAGCCGTAGAACTCACTGAGGCCTTCGTTTTGACTGGTCATGGCTCCCGTAACTCTAAACGAGCCAAAAGTTATGGTCGTCCGAATAATCGATATCCACAGGGTGCAACATCCACGGTGCCAGTGCAACATCCGTCCGAAATGGCGAAACAGTATAGTACGAATTTTTGAAATGCGTGCATGGATTTGAGATGAAACGGTACCATGGTGCACCACTCTCCAGCGATGGTAAATCGAAGACCAGCGACGGTAATCCCGTTCTACCGTAAAAATCCACTTGTCGAAAAAACGAAGGGTAAAAAACTTTCTAGACCCGATTGAGATTCGGATAGTCTTTTTGGGGCATTAAACAATCCATTGACGGCTGAAAGCTGTCATAGCCGTAGAACTCACCGAGGCCTTCATTTTGACTGGTTATGGCTCCCGTAACTCTAAACGAGCCAGAAGTTATGGCCGTCCGAATAATCGATATCCACAAGGTGCAACATCCACGGTGCAAGGTGCAACATCCGTTCGAAATGGCGAAACAGTGTTGTCCGACTTTTTGAAATGCGTGCATGGATTTGAAACGAAACGGTACCCTGGTGCACCACTCTCCAGCGATGGTAACATGAAGACCAGCCACGGTAATCTCGTTTTACCGTAAAAATCCACGTGTCGAAAAAACGAAGGGTAAAAAACTTCCGAGACCCGATTTAGATTCGGATAGTCTGTTTTGGGTATTAAACAATCCATTGATGGCTGAAAGCGGTCGTAGCCGTAGAAATCACTGAGGCCTTCGTTTTGACTGGCTATTACTCCCGTAACTCTAAACGAGCCAGAAGTTATGGCCGTCCGAATAATCGATATCTACAGGGTGCAACATCCACGGTGCAAGGTGTAACATCCATCCGAAATGGCAAAACTGTGTCGTACAATTTTTTGAAATGCGTGCAAGCATTTGAAACAAAACGGTACCATGGTGCACCACTCCCCAGCGCTGGTAAATCGAAGACCAGCCACGGTAATCCTTTTTTACCGTAAAAATCCACGTGTCGAATAAACGAAGGGTAAAAAACTTCTGAGACCCGATTGAGATTCGGATAGTCTTTTTTGGGCATTAAACAATCCATTGTCGGCTGAATGCTGTCATAGCCGTAGAACTCATTGAGGCCTTCGTTTTCACTGGTTATGGCTCCCGTAACTCTAAACGAGCCAAAAGTTATGGCCGTCCGAATAATCGAAATCTACAGGGTGCAACATCCACGGTGCAAGGTGCAACATCCGTCCGAAATTTCGAAATAGTGTCGTACGACTTTCTGAAATGCGTGCATGGATTTGAAACGAAACGGTACCATGGTGCACCACCCTCCAGCGATGGTAAATCGAAGACCAGCCACGGTTATCCCGTTCTACCGTAAAAATCCACGTGTTGAAAAAACGAAGGGTAAAAAACTTCCAATACCCGATTGAGATTCGGATAGTCTTTTTTGGACATTAAACAATCCATTGATTGCTGAAAGTTGTCATTGCCGTAGAACTCACTGAGGCCTTCGTTTTGACTGGTTATGGCTCCCGTAACTCTAAACGAGCCAGAAGTTATGGTCGTCCGAATAATCGATATCTACAGGGTGCAACATCCGTCCGAAATGGCGAAACAGTGTCGTACGACTTTTTGTAATGTGTGCATGGATTTGAAACGAAATGGTACCATGGTGCACCACTCTCCAGCGATGGTAAATCGAAGACCAGCCACGGTAATCCCGTTCTGCCGTAACAATCCACGTGTCGAAAAAACGAAGGGTAAAAAACTTCCTAGACCCGATTGAGATTCGGATAGTCTTTTTGGGGCATTAAACAATCCATTGATGGCTGAAAGCTGTCATAGCCATAGAACTCACAGAGGCCTTCCTTTTGACTGGTTATGGCTCCCGTAACTCTAAACGAGCCAGAAGTTATGGTCGTCCGAATAATCGATATCTACAGGGGCAAACATCCACGGTGCAATGTGCAATATCCGTCCGAAATGGCGAAACAGTGTCGTACGACTTTTTGAAATGCGTGCATGGATTTGAAACGAAACGGTACCCTGGTGCACCACTCTCCAGTGATGGTAACATGAAGACCAGCCACGGTAATCTCGTTTTACCGTAAAAATCCACATGTCGAAAAAACGAAGGTTAAAAAACTTCCGAGACCCGATTGAGATTCGGATAGTCTGTTTTGGGCATTAAACAATCCATTGATGGCTGAAAGCTGTCGTACCCGTAGAAATCACTGAGGCCTTCGTTTTGACTGGTTATTGCTCCCGTAACTCTAAACGAGCCAGAAGTTATGGCCGTCCGAATAATCGATATCTCCAGGGTGCAACATCCAAGGTGCAAGGTGCAACATCCGTCCGAAATGGCAAAACAGTGTCGTACGATTTTTGGAAATGCGTGCAAGGATTTGAAACAAAACGGTACCATGGTGCACCACTCCCCAGCGCTGGTAAATTGAAGACCAGCCACGGTAAGCCTTTTTTACCGTAAAAATCCACGTGTCGAATAAACGAAGGGTAAAAAACTTCTGAGACCCGATTGAGATTCCGATAGTCTTTTTTGGGCATTAAACAATCCATTGTCGGCTGAAAGCTGTCATAGCCATAGAACTCACTGAGGCCATCGTTTTGACTGGTTATGGCTCCCGTAACACTAAACGAGCCAGAAGTTGTGGCCGTCCGAATTATCGATATCTATAGGGTGCAACATCAACGGTGCATGGTACAACATCCGTCCGAAATGGCGAAACAGTGTCGTACGACTTTTTGAAATGCGTGCAAGGATTTGAAACGTAACGGTACCATGCTGCACCACTCTCCAGCGATGGTAAATCGAAGACCAGCAATGGTAATCCCGTTTTAAAGTAAAAATCCACGCGTCGAAAAAACGAAGGGTAAAAAACTTCTGAGACCCGATTGAGATTCGTTTAGTCTTTTTTGGGCATTAAACAATCCATTGACGGCTGAAAGCTATTAGAGCCGTAGAACTCACTAAGGCCTTCGTTTTGACTGGTTATGGCTCCCGTAATTCTAAACGAGCCAGAAGTTATGGTCGTCCGAATAATCGATATCTACAGGGTGCAACATCCGTCCGAAATGGTGAAACAGTGTCGTACGACTTTTTGAAATGCGTGCATGGATTTTAAACGAAATGGTACCATGGTGCACCACTCTCCTGCGATGGTAAATCGAAGACCAGCCTCGGTAATCCCGTTCTACCGTAAAAATCCACGTGTTGAAAAAACGAAGGGTAAAAAACTTCCTAGACCCGATTTAGATCCGGATAGTCTTTTTTGGGCATTAAACAATCCATTGACAGCTGTAAGCTGTCATAGCCGTTGAACTAACCGAGGCCTTCGTTTTGACTGGTTATGGCTCTCGTAACTCTGAACGAGCCAGAAGTTATGGCCGTCCGAATAATCGATATCTAAAGGGTGCAACATCCACGGTGCAAGGTGCAACATCCGTCCGAAATGGCGTAACAGTGTTGTACGACTTTTTGAAATGCGTGCATGGATTTGAAACAAAACGGTACCCTGGTGCACCACTCTCCAGCGATGGTAAATTGAAGACCAGCCACGGTAATCCCGTTTTACCATAAAAATCCACGTGACGAAAAAACGAAGGGTAAAAAACTTCCGACACCCGATTGAGATTCGGATAGTCTTTTTTGGGCATTTAACAATCCATTGACGGCTGAAAGCCGTCATAAACGTAGAACTCACTGAGGCCTTCGTTTTGACTGGTTTTGGATCCTGTAACTCTAAACGAGCCAGAAGTTATGGCCGCCCGATTAATCGATATCTACAGGGTGCAACATCCACGGCGCAAGGTGCAACATTCGTCTGAAAATGGCGAAACAGTGTCGTACAAATTTTTGAAATGCATGCATGGATTTGAAACAAAACGGTACCATGGTGCACCACTCTCTAGCGATGGTTAATCGAAGACCAGCCACGGTAATCCCGTTCTACCGTAAAAATTCACGTGTCGAAAAAACGAAGGGTTAATAACTTCCTAGAACCGATCGAGATTCGGATAGTCTTTTTTGGGCATTAAACAATCCATTGAAGGCTGAAAGCTATCATAGCCGTAGAACTCACTGAGGCCATCGTTTTGACTGGTTATGGCTCCCGTAACACTAAACGAGCCAGAAGTTATGGTCGTCCGAATTATCGATATCTATAGGGTGCAACATCCACGGTGCACGGTACAACATCCGTCCGAAATGGCGAAACAGTGCCGTACGACTTTTTGAAATGCGTGCAAGGATTTGAAACGTAACGATACCATGGTGCACCACTCTCCAGCGATGGTAAATCGAAGACCAGCAATGGTAATCCCGTTTTAAAGTAAAAATCCACGTGTCGAAAAAACGAAGGGTAAAAAACTTCCTAGACCCGATTGAGATTCGGATAGTCTTTTTTGGGAATTACACAATCCATTGACGGCTGAAAGCTATTAGAGTCGTAGAACTCACTGAGGCCTTCGTTTTGACTGGTTATGGCTCCCGTAACTCTAAACGAGCCAGAAGTTATGGCCGTCCGAATAATCGATATCTACACGGTGCAATGTGCAACATCCGTCCGAAATGGCGAAACAGTGTCGTACGACTTTTTGAAATGCGTGCATGGATTTGAAATGAAACGGTACCCTAGTGCACCACTCTCCAGCGATGGTAAATCGAAGACCAGCCACGGTAATCCCGTTCTACCGTAAAAATGAATGTGTCGAAAAAACGAAGGGTAAAAAACTTCCGAGACCCGATTGAGATTCGGATAGTCTTTTTTGGGCATTAAACAATCCATTGACGGCTCAAAGCTTACATCGCCATAGAACTCACTGAGGCCTTCGTTTTGACTGGTTATGGCTCCCATAACTCTAAACGAGCCAGAAGTTATGGCCATCCGAATAATCGATATCGACAGGGTGCAAGGTGCAACATCCGTCCGAAATGGCAAAACAGTGTCGTACAACTTTTTGTAATGCATGCAAGGATTTGAAACAAAACGGTACCATGGTGCACCACTCTCCAGTGTTGGTAAATTGAAGACCAGCCACGATAATCTCGTTTTACCGTAAAAATACTCGTGTCGAATAAACGAAGGGTAAAAAACTTCTGTGACCCGATTGAGATTCGGATAGTCTTTTTTGAGCATTAAACAATCCATTGACGGCTGAAAGCTGTCATAACCGTAGAACTCACTGAGGCCTTCATTCTGACTGGTTATGGCTCCCGTAACTCTAAACGAGCCAGAAGTTATGGCCGTCCGAATAATCGATATCTACAGGGTGCAACATCCACGGTGCATGGTGCAACAACCGCCCGAAATGGCGAAACAGTGTCGTACGACTTTCTGAAATGCGTATATGGATTTGAAACGAAACGGTACCATGGTGCACCACTCTCCAGCGATGGTAAATCGAAGACCAGCCACGGTTATCCCGTTCTACCGTAAAAATCCACGTGTCGAAAAAACGAAGGGTAAAAAACTTCCTAGACCCGATTGAGATTCGGATAGCCTTTTCTGGGCATTAAACAATCCATTGATTGCTGAAAGCTGTCATTGTCGTAGAACTCACTGAGGCCTTCGTTTTGACTGGTTACGGCTCCCGTAACTCTAAACGAGCCAGAAGTTATGGTCGTCCTAATAATCGATATCTACAGGGTGCAACATCCGTCCGAAATGGCGAAACAGTTTCGTACGACTTTTTGAAATGCGTGCATGGATTTGAAACGAAATGGTACCATGTTGCACCACTCTCCAGCGATGGTAAATCGAAGACCAGCAACGGTAATCCCATTCTACCGTAAAAATCCACGTGTCGAAAAAACGAAGGGTAAAAAACTTCTGAGACCCGATTGAGATTCGTATAGTCTTTTTTGGGCCTTAAACAATCCATTGACGGCTGAAAGCTGTCATAGCCGTAGAACTCATTGTGGCCTTCGTTTTGACTGATTATGGCTCCCGTAACTCTAAAGGAGCCAGAAGTTATGGCCGTCTGAATAATCGATATCCACAGGGTGCAACATCCACGGTGCAAGGTGCAACATCCGTCCGAAATGGCGAAACAGTGTCGTACGACTTTCTGAAATGCGTACATGGATTTGAAACGAAACGGTACCATGGTGCACCACTCTCCAGCGATGGTAAATCGAAGACCAGCCACGGTTATCCCGTTCTACCGTAAAAATCCACGTGTCGAAAAAACGAAGGGTAAAAAACTTCCTAGACCCGATTGAGATTTGGATAGCCTTTTTTAGGCCTTAAACAATCCATTGATTGCTGAAAGCTGTCATTGCCGTAGAACTCATTGAGGCCTTCGTTTTGACTGGTTACGGCTCCCGTAACTCTAAACGAGCCAGAAGTGATGGCCGTCCTAATAATCGATATCTACAGGGTGCAACATCCGTTCGAAATGGCGAAACAGTTTCGTACGACTTTTTGAAATGCGTGCATGGATTTGAAACGAAATGGTACCATGGTGCACCACTCTCCAGCGATGGTAAATCGAAGACCAGCAACGGTAATCCCGTTCTACCGTAAAAATCCACGTGTCGAAAAAACGAAGGGTAAAAAAGTTCTGAGACCCGATTGAGATTCGTATAGTCTTTTTTGGGCATTAAACAATCCATTGACGGCTGAAAGCTGTCATAGCCGTAGAACTCATTGAGGCCTTCGTTTTGACTGGTTATGGCTCCCGTAACTCTAAAGGAGCCAGAAGTTATGGCCGTCTGAATAATCGATATCCACAGGGTGCAACATCCACGGTGCAAGGTGCAACATCCGTCCGAAATGGCGAAACAGTGTCGTACGACTTTCTGAAATGCGTACATGGATTTGAAACGAAACGGTACCATGGTGCACCACTCTCCAGCGATGGTAAATCAAAGACCAGCCACGGTTATCCCGTTCTACCGTAAAAATCCACGTGTCGAAAAAATGAAGGGTAAAAAACTTCCTAGAACCGATTGAGATTCGGATAGTCTTTTTTGGGCGTTAAACAATCCATTGATTGCTGAAAGTTATCATTGCCGTAGAACTCACTGAGGCCTTCGTTTTGACTGGTTATGGCTCCCGTAACTCTAATCGAGCCAGAAGTTATGGCCGTCCGAATAATCGATATCTACATGGTGCAACATCCGTCCGAAATGGCGAAACAGTGTCGTAAGACTTTTTGAAATGCGTGCTTGGATTTGAAACGAAATGGTACCATGGTGCACCACTCTCCAGCGATGCTAAATCGAAGACCAGCCACGGAAATCCCGTTCTACCGTAAAAATCCACGTGTTGGAAAAACGAAGGGTAAAAAACTTCCTAGACCCGATTGAGATTCAGATAGTCTTTTTTGGGCATTAAACAATCCATTTACGGCTGCAAGCTGTCATAGCCGTAGAATTCACCGAGGCCTTCCTTTTGACTGGTTATGTCTCCCGTAACTCTAAACGAGCCAGAAGTTATGGCCGTCCGAATAATCGATATCTACAGGGTGCAACATCCACGGTGCAAGGTGCAACATCCGTCCGAAACGGCGTAACATTGTTGTACGACTTTTTGAAATTCGTGCATGGATTTGAAACAAATCGGTACCCTGATGCACCACTCTCCAGCGATGGTAAATTGAAGACCCATCACGGTAATCCCGTTTTACCATAAAAATCCACGTGTCGAAAAACGAGGGGTAAAAAACTTCCGAGACCCGATTGAGATTCGGATAGTCTTTTTGGGATATTTAACAATCCATTGATGGCAGAAAGCCATCATAGCCGTAGAACTCACTGAGGCCTTCGTTTTGACTGGTTATGGCTCCCGTAACTCAAAACGAGCCAGAAGTTATGGCCGTCCGAATAATCGATATCTACAGGGTGCAACATCCACGGCGCAAGGTGCAACATCCGCCCGAAATGGCGAAACAGTGTCGTACGAATTTTTGAAATGCGTGCATGGATTTGAAACACTGCCATGGTGCACCACTCTCCAGCGATGGTAAATCGAAGACCAGCCACGGTAATCCCGTTCTACCGTAAAAATTCACGTGTCGAAAAAACGAAGGGTAAAAAACTTCCTAGACCCGACTGAGATTCGGATAGTCTTTTTTGGGCATTAATCAATCCGTTGACGGCTGAAAGCTGTCATAGCCGTAGAACTCACTGAGCCCATCGTTTTGACTGGTTATGGCTCCCGTAGTACTAAACGAGCCAGAAGTTATGGCCGTCCGAATTATCGATATCTATAGGGTGCAACATCCACGGTGCAAGATGCAACATCCATCCGAAATGGCGAAACAGTGCCGTACGACTTTTTGAAATGCGTGCAAGGATTTGAAATGTAACGGTACCATGGTGCACCACTCTCTAGCGATGGTAAATCGAAAACCAGCCACGGTAATACCGTTTTACCGTAAAAATCCACGTGTCGAAAAAACGAAGGGTAAAAAAATTCCTAGATCCCATTGAGATTCGGATAGTCTTTTTTGGTAATTACACAATCCATTGACGGCTGAAAGCTATTAGAGCCGTAGAACTCACTGAGGCCTTCGTTTTGACTGGTTATGGCTCCCGTAACTCTAAACGAGGCAGAAGTTATGGTCGTCCGAATAATCGATATCTACAGGGTGCAACATCCACGGTGCAAGGTGCAACATCCGTCCGAAATGGCGAAACAGTATCGTACGAATTTTTGAAATGCGTGCATGGATTTGAAACGAAACCTTACCGTGGTGCACCACTCTCCAGCGATGGTAAATCGAAGAACAGCCACGGTAATCCCGTTCTACCGTAAAAATCCACGTGTCGAAAAAACGAAGAGTAAAAACTTCCTAGACCCGATTGAGATTCGGATAGTCTTTTTGGGGCATTAAACAATCCATTGACGGATGAAAGCTGTCATAGCCGTAGAACTCACCGAGGCCTTCCTTTTGACAGGTTATGACTCTCGTAACTCTAAACGAGCCAGAAGTTACGGCCATCCGAATAATCGATATCTAAAGGGTGCAACATCCACGGTGCAATGTGCAACATCCGTCCGTAATGGCGAAACAGTGTCGTATGACTTTTTGAAATGCGTGCATGGATTTGAAATGAAACGGTACCCTGGTGCACCACTCTCCAGCGATGGTAACATGAAGACCAGCCACGGTAATCCCGTTTTACCGTAAAAATCCACGTGTCGAAAAAACGAAGGGTAAAAAACTTCCGAGACCCGATTGAGATTCGGATAGTCTTTTTTGGGCATTAAACAATCCATTGATGGCCGAAAGCTGTCATAGCCGTATAACTCATTGAGGCCTTCGTTTTGACTGGTTATGGCTCCCGTAACTCTAAACGAGCCAGAAGTTATGGCCGTCCGAATAATCGATATCTACAGGGTGCAACATCCACGGTGTAAGGTGCAACATCCGTCCAAAATGGCGAAATAGTGTCGTACGACTTTTTGAAATGCGTGCAAGGATTTGAAACGAAACGGTACCATGGTGCACCACTCTCCAGCATTGATGAATTGAAGACCAATCACGGCAATCCCGTTTTACCATAAAAATACACGTGTCGAATAAACGAAGGGCAAAAAACTTCTGAGACCCGATTGAGATTCGGATAGTCTTTTTTGGGCATTAAAAAATCCATTGACGGCTGAAAGCTGTCATAGCCGTAGAATACACTGAGGCCTTCGTTTTGACTGGTTATGGCTCCCGTAACTCTAAACGAGCCAGAAGTTATGGTCGTCCGAATAATCGATATCTACAGGGTGCAACATCCACGGTGCAAGGTGCAACATCCGTCCGAAATGGCGAAACAGTATCGTATGAATTTTTGAAATGCGTGCATGGATTTGAAACGAAATGGTACCATGGTGTACCACTCTCCAGCGATGGTAAATCGAAGACCAGCCACGGTAATCCCGTTCTACCGTAAAAATCCACGTGTCGAATAAACGAAGGGTAAAAAACTTCCTAGACCCGATTGAGATTCGGATAGTCTTTTTGGGGCATTAAACAATCCATTGACGGCTGAAAGCTGTCATAGCCGTAGAACTCACCGAGGCCTTCGTTTTGACTAGTTATGGCTCCCGTAACTCTAAACGAGCCAGAAGTTATGGCCGTCCGAATAATCGATATCTACAGGGTGCAACATGTTATCCCAACTTTTGGCAAAGTTGAGATACCCAAGATTTACTAAAAATCGATGATTACTATTCATGAATATCAACCATGCATTGTAGGATAACCATGGATATCGATGAATTTTGTCCGAGTCCAGATCGGGCCAAAATTGTTAGGACATGGCAAGAGAGATCATAAAAGTCCGCACCTCAAATTTCAAGTCAATCCGAGGTCGTATGCTTAAGTTATGATGGATTCAAGTTAAGAGGGATGGACGTTGCTAAGTTCGAACCCATCACCCTTCATATGTTCGAACCCATCTAGTTCGAACCCACCATGTTCGAATCCATATGAAGAGACGACGTTCGAATCCATCAGCCAATACCTGCTTCGACACCATTGACTTCGACTCCATCGGCTTCGACTCCATCTCCCTCGAATCCGTCACGATGACCTCTCTTCGAATCCCTCAAGGTTATAGAGTTCGTATCCATGGAGCTGCCATACTTCGTGTCCACGAGAAGCACCTTCGCTTCGACTCCGTCAAGCAAGCCCCCCAGATAGCAATGCCTCGAATCCATCGTTAAGTTCGAATCCATCTTCACACGCCCACAAACCCATCATGGCTTTGGCTCCATGCTATCTTCGAATCCATCATGTTAAAGGCGACTTCGAATCGATCCGAAGTGACGCATTTTGATCGATTCGAACGAGTACCATTCCATCAATTCGAAGCAGACCTTCGAATCCAACCCACGAAGTCGTCCAGCGAACACGGCAAAGAACTCGGACTTGACCCATTCAACTCGGAGAGATAGGTGGATCGACTCGAAGAACGCGTGCCACGTCGCAGAAGCATGGATTCGACCCTATGGTTTCGAAGTGATCGATTCGAACGAACCTATAGGATCGATTCGAACCAAACAGCGTACCGAGGAGCACTAATTCGAATCGATGATAACTCTCAATCCAATGATCCAAATCCCATGAAATTTTTACAGGAGTTTGCCTACATGTTGAAGAATGTTCACGCCAAGTTTCATCACGATTGGACACTTTTTTGATCGATTCGAACCAAGGGTCGAATCGATCCCAGTGTGGGCCCGGATCTCTAGTTTCGGCCATGTGGGCCCCCTCACGTGCCTGAAGCGGTCTACCATACTTTTAGGAGAAATACCAGCCTCCTACGCCTATAAATAGAGCCCCAGGTCATTCAGAAAAGGGGATCTTGATTGGGAAGCATCCAGACTCGACCAGACTCTACTCTGCACTTCACTACTACCGTTGTACTTGAATTTCTGAGTTATAATCCATTATAATCCATTGTAATCAAGAGTAATCAGCGAAGAACCTCAATAAAAGTTAAAACCTTTGAAGTGGACGTAGGCCGGAGATAGCCGAACCACTATAAATTGTGTGTTCTTGTTCATAATTTCTATTTTGCCGTGAATTGGTTGTTTAGATCTGTGATTTTTGTTTGAATATTGCTGATTTATATTCCAACACTGGTGCTTTCACAATACTTGGGGTTTGTGAGCAATTTTGGCGCAAACACAACATCTACGGTGCAATGTGCAACATCCGTCCGAAATGGCGAAACAGTGTTGTACGACTTTTTGAAATGCGTGCATGGATTTGAAACGAAACGGTACCCTAGTGCACCACTCTCCAGCGATGGTAACATGAAGACCAGCTACGGTAATCCCGTTTTACAGTAAAAATCCACGTGTCGAAAAAACGAAGGGTAAAAAACTTCCGAGACCCGATTGAGATTCGGATAGTCTTTTTTGGGCACTAAACAATCCATTGACGGCTGAAAGCTGTCATAGCCATAGAACTCACTGAGGCCTTCGTTTTGACTGGTTATGGCCCCGTAACTCTTAACGAGCCAGAAGTTATGGCCGTCCGAATAATCGATATCTACAGGGTGCAACATCCACGGTGCAAGGTGCAACATCCGTCCGAAATGGCAAAACAGTGTCGTACGACTTTTTGAAATGCGTGCAAGGATTTGAAACGAAACGGTACCATGGTGCACCACTCTCCAGCGTTGGTAAATTGAAGACCAGCCACGGCAATCCCGTTTTACCGTAAAAATACATGTGTTGAATAAACGAAGGGCAAAAAACTTCTGAGACCCGATTGAGATTCGGATAGTCTTTTTTGGGCATTAAACAATCCATTGACGGCTGAAAGATGTCATAGCCGTAGAACTCACTGAGGCCTTCGTTTTGACTAGTTATGGCTCCCGTAACTCTAAACGAGCCAGAAGTTATGGCCGTCCGAATAATCGATATCTACAGGGTGCAACATCCACGATGCATGGTGCAACAACCGTCCGAAATGGCGAAATAGTGTCGTACGACTTTCTGAAAAGCGTGCATGGATTTGAAATGAATCGGTACCATGGTGCACCACTCTCCAGCGATGGTAAATCGAAGACCAGCCACGGTTATCCCGTTCTACCGTAAAAATCCACGTGTCGAAAAAACGAAGGGTAAAAAACTTCCTAAACCCGATTGAGATTCGCATAGTCTTTTTTTGGCATTAAACAATCCATTGACGGCTGAAAGCTGTCATTGCCGTAGAACTCACCGAGGCCTTCGTTTTGACTGGTTATGGCTCCCGTAACTCTAAACGAGACAGAAGTTATGGCCGTCCTAATAATCGATATCTACAGGGTGCAACATCCGTCCGAAATGGCGAAACAGCGTCGTATGACTTTTTGAAATGCGTGCATGGATTTGAAACGAAATGGTACCATAGTGCACCACTCTCCAGTGATGGTAAATCGAAGACCAGCAACGGTAATCCCGTTCTACCGTAAAAATCCACGTGTCGAGAAAACGAAGGGTAAAAAACTTCTGAGACCCGATTGAGATTCAGATAGTCTTTTTTCGGCATTAAACAATCCATTGACGGCTGAAAGCTGTCATGGCCGTAGAACTCATTGAGGCCTTCGTTTTGACTAGTTATGGCTCCCGTAACTCTATACGAGCCAGAAGTTATGGCCGTCCGAATAATCGATATCTACAGGGTGCAACATCCACGGTGCAAGGTGCAACATCCGTCCGAAATGGCGAAACAGGGTCGTACGACTTTCTGAAATGCGTGCATGGATTTGAAACGAAACGGTACCATGGTGCACCACTCTCCAGCGATGGTAAATCGAAGACCAGCCCCGGTTATCCCGTTCTACCGTAAAAATCAATGTGTAGAAAAAACGAAGGGTAAAAAACTTCCTAGACCCGATTGAGATTCGGATAGTCTTTTTTGGGCATTAAACAATCCATTGATTGCTGAAAGCTGTGATTGCCGTAGAAATCACTGAGGCCTTCGTTTTGGCAGGTTATGGCTCCCGTAACTCTAGACGAGCCAGAAGTTATGGCCGTCCGAATAATCGATATCTACAGGGTGCAACCTCCGTCCGAAATGACGAAACAGTGTCGTACGACTTTTTGAAATGCGTGCATGGATTTGAAACGAAATGGTACCATGGTGCACCACTCTCCAGCGATGGTAAATCGAAGACCAGCCACGGTAATCCCGTTCTACCGTAAAAATCCACGTGTTGAAAAAACGAAGGGTAAAAAACTTCCTAGACCCGATTGAGATTCGGATAGTCTTTTTTGGGCATTAAACAATCTATTGACGGCTGCAAGCTATCATAGCCGTAGAACTCATCGAGGCCTTCGTTTTGACTGGTTATGGCTCCCGTAACTCTAAACGAGCCTTTACTTTATTGTTTGCTTATTGGAAAGATAAGTCCCCGAAGTACCGGATAAAAATTGAAATTTAGGGTTTTCCTCAGCCATGGGGGAAATTCTCTCTCTCCACAGCAATCTTTCTCATCTTTCTTCTCCTAGTCATAGAAATAGACCACCTGACTCTCGCATCTGAGATTCTAATAAGGATGTCATCATAGACAAAGATGGGTTTCAATTAGTTCAATCGAGATCAAAACAGAAACGTCAGCCTTCTGCGCCTGTGAATCAGAGATTTCCAAAGGATCTCAATTCTGGAATGAAGAAGATAGCCGATCAGTTTTCGACTGCTCCTCCTCCAAATATGAGAAACCAATCATATCAACAGCGGAAACCCATAAATTTCTCTCTGAACAAGACGCAGGGAAAAAAATCTTGGGCTGAAATCATGTCTGAGCAATCAACTGAACCTAAGGATGATGAATGCAATCTTGAATCTATCTCTCCCATCAAGATCAATAGTAAAAAATATGGTTTGATAAAAGAATTAGTCTGTAAAAGAGCTATCGAATGCTGGAGCAATTCGATTTTGGTGTATGTTGTTGGAACCAAACCATATTACACCTTTTTCAAAGCTTACATACAACGTGTATGGAAGCCCGTCGGTGAATTTGATATTTTTACCAGGGAAAACGAATTCTTTATTGTCAAATTCAAAGAAGTTCAAGATTGCAATTCAATCATTCAGAATGGCCCATACTTCTATAATGGAAAGCTCATCATAATGAGGAGATGGTCGGAATCTCTGAAACTAGACAGGGACCTTCTCAGTACGATGCCGATATGGGTAAAACTACCCAATGTGAATCTAAAATTATGGGATCGAGAAGCGTTTAGTGTTATGGCCAGCATTATTGGAAAACCCATAAAAATGGATGCAGCTACAACATTGAAAACGAGATTGAATTATGCTCGTCTTCTGGTAGAGGTATCTGCAAATGATGAACTACCTCAAGAACTAAACCTCACTTTATACAACGGGGAAACCATTACTCAAAAGGTTGAATACGAATGGGTACCACCAAAGTGTAGTATCTGTAAATGCTTTGGACACATCAGAGATCAATGTGTCGCAGAAGAAAGGTGGATACCGAAAAATCAAAATCAAAACAAGGATATACCTACTGATCAAGAAAATGTTGCGGCTACAATTTTTCAAGGTTCGCTTCCTTTTGAGGAGGCAATAAAAGATTCAAGATTTCAACAAAACAAAGATCGAATCAACCAGGATGGTATCATCTCCAATCAAGAAAAATCATCTCATTTGCTCACTGATCAAGATGATCAGATCCCTGCGTCGGTAGTTCATCATTCAGAAAGCTATAAAGAGAAATCCAAAGAGGTTTTACAAGGAAATTCAAAGAGGGGATTCAATAATGAAGAGGTCTTTAACTCTGAAATCCCCCCCATTTTAGAGTTATGTTTAATTACAAATAATCATGTTACAGAAACAAACAACATCCTGTCTTCGAGTTCCAATCAAGATCCAGATTTCAACATGGAGAGTGAACCTCCATCAGATAATGCTGCAGAAGTTGAGGACAACGGTGGCATCCACTCAACCTTGCCTCGCAATGTTGAGGAGTTTGACATCACTTGCATTCAAATTCCAGATGGCCTTATCGTATCAACAATAGATAATATTATAGAGGAATCTGGAAAGCAATTTGACATATCAGAACTACATATTCCCAAGACTAAAGCTATTGGCAAATACAAGAATTCAAACAAAGAGAAAAAAGCTTTTGGGCAAAAATACATTTCAATCAATCCAGACTGAAATGAAATGACAACAAGACTTAAAGCTAAAAGCTCGGAGAAAAAGAGAAAGGGTAAGGGTAGTAGTGTATCAGGTACAATCTGAAACACTGTTTATTTCTCTTTATTTTTTCTCCATTATTTCCTTTATTATGTCTATTATGGCCTGGAATGTTAGGGGTATGAATTCCCCTCATAAACAGAATGATATTTTAAACATGGTCAGAATTTATAAGCCATCTGTTGTTGCTTTTATAGAAAATAAAATGGATGATCATAATACTGAGAGATTCTGTTTTAAGCTATCCAATAACTGGAAATCTATAACCAATAATGATTGTGGTTGCAAAGGTAGAATCCTGGTTATTTGGGATTCTAGCATTTGGAATTTAGTTAACTTCAGTAAGGATATTCAATTTATAGATAGTAATTTAAAAAACATTGGTGGTTTCTCTCTTCAAATTACTAATATTTATGGTAGTAATTTTTAAACTGAAAGAAACAGTTTATGGTACAGATTAAAAGCTCTTAGTCAAAGTTATGATTTCCCTTGGATTATTTTAGGTGACTTTAATATTGTTTTTCATGTTAGTGAAAAATTTGGTGGTAATAAAATCCCCCATAGTAAGCTTGACAAAATTAACAAATTTTTACTTGAATCTGGGCTGATTGAGCCTAATATTAATGGCCATAAATATACTTGGAAATCTGGTAAGGAGAAAAACATTCATTGCAAGCTTGACAGAGTTTTAATTAATGAAAAATTCTGTAATTCCTTTCCAAATTTATGTTGTTACTCTATTGAGCAAAATACTAGTGATCATACTCCTTTATTGATAAACTTTTTCCAAAATCATACTAGTTATAATATCAAAGCTACTCCTTTCAGGTTCAAAAATGGTTGGGTTCTTAGCAATGATTATAATGACATTATTAAGATTGTTTCACCTTTTCAAATAATGGTTCTTATCAATTCCAGTTCAGTATGTTTCTTTAAAACACAAAGACTAAAATTAAAAACTAGAATAAGGACAGATCTAATAAAGATGACTGTCTTAATAATTTAAGAGAGGAAGGGAAAGTTCTTCAAAAGCTTGCTGATGACAACCCTGACAACACTGACATTATTGATAAATTCTTTTCGAACCAAGCTAAACTTTCTCATGAGCTTTATATCAACTCTATCAATTTCAAACAAAAAGCTAAAATAGATTGGCTTACTATGGGTGATGAATGCACCAAATTTTTTCATGCTAAAATGAGCTGCAGGAAACATATCAACAACATTGGAAAAATTATAAACAGTAATGGTGATTGCATCAATGAATTAGAGAAGATTTCTAAGGAAGCTATTAACTATTACTCTCAATTATATTTCTCTGACTATACTGTTACCATTCTCCCTGACATTGTGTGTAAGAATGTGTTAAATGATAATGCTGCTGACATCTTACTTGCTCCTGTCAGTATAGATGAAATAAAAAACATTATTTTTAATGCTAGGGATAACAAAAGTCCTGGTCCGGATGGTTTTAATGCAAAGTTTTTCAAAACCCATTGGGATAATATCAAAGATCATATTTTTAAGGTTGTCAATGAATTTATGACTGAAGGTAAATTACTTAAAAGTTTTAATCATACTTTTATAACCCTTATTCCTAAAAATAAAAATCCATCTTGTATCTAGGATTACAGGCCAATATCCTGTTGTAATTTAGTGTACAAAATTGTTGCCACTATTTTAAGCAATAGAATTAAAGTGTTTCTCCCCTTTTTGATTTCTGAAAATCAGTGTGCTTATATTCCTGGCAGAGATATATGAAAATTCTTTGCTTGCACATGAAATGGTCAGGAATTTCAATAATAAAAAGGGGGATAATATGTGTCTTAAGGTTGATCTTCAAAAAGCATATGACAAAGTTAACCGCAATTTTATCATTCATATCATGAAATGCATGAATTTTCCTGCTAAGTTTTGTAGGTTAATTTTTGAATGCATAAATACTCCCACTTTCTCTATTTTATTTCAAGGCAAACCAGAGGGCTTTATCAAAAGCACCAGGGGTATCAGACAGGGAGACCCTCTTTCTCCCTATCTTTTTACCTTAGCTATGGAATATTTTTCTATTCTAATTGATATTGAAACCATCAAAAACAACATTTCTCCAATTAATAGAATTCAGCCTTGTATTACTCACCTGATTTATGCTGATGACCTTTTGTTGTTCTCTAAAGCTAACAAAGACAATGCAGAGGCTATTAGCCAGATTTTTGATAATATGTATAAATATGCTGGTCTTAAAATTAATGAATTCAAAACAAAAGCATATTTTAGCAAATATTGCAGGCACAAAAATGATGTTCTAGAGATTCTCAAAATCAAGGAAGGTAATCTTCCTATTAAATACTTGAGACTTCCTCTATCTGCTAATCAAATTAAAGAAGTGATTGCTCCTATCTGATAGAGAATATCCAAAACAGGATGGAAAAATGGTCTTGCAAACTTCTTTCCATTGCTGGTAGAATTGAGTTAATTAAGACTGTTGTCTATGCCATTATTCTATATTGGTTTCGAACTCATCATATCCCTAGTGCTACAATTAAAAAAATTGAAAGCAGGTGTGCTGATTTTCTTTGGAGAGGCAAATATCATAAAATCAGTTGGGATAAAGTTTGCACACCCAAAAGTGAAGGAGGGCTGGGCCTCAGAAATCTTAATGATCTTAATTTAACTTGTCAGTTAAAACTTTTTTGGAGATTTATAAGTGGTGATTCTTTATGGTCAAAATGGATGACTTACAAATATCTTAAAAACAATAGCTTTTGGACTATTTTACCAAAAAATAATCAATCCAATGCTTGGAATCAAATTTTAAAATGCAGGGTTTTAGGTAAATCTCTTCTTCAAAGAAATTTTAAAGCTGGTCATGAAACCAGTCTCTGGTTTGACCCTTGGTTTCAAAATGACTCTTTTATTAATAGAGTTGGTTGGGATAATCTTGTCATCTGTGGAGAAGCAAATGCCAGTGTGAGTCTTATTATTGAAAATAATCACTGGCAACCACAGCTTCATCCTATCACCAACCCACATAAAAATTCTGTTATTAATATCCCTATAGATCATAATGCTGACTGTGATTACTGGGAATGGTTAGCTAGCAGCAATGGTAAGTTTTCTTTCAAAAAAACTTGGGAGCATATCAGAAATAAACAACCTAATGTAGAATGGTATAAATGCATTTGGAACAGGGTGAACAATCCAAAGATGGCAATCTGTACTTACTTTGCCATCAAAAACAGATTGCCAACTTTGGATATAATCAACAAATGGGGTAAAAATAACTCTTCACTCTGTTCCTTATGCAACTTATCGAATGAAACAGTGATGCATTTATTTTTTGAATGCAGCTACAACTATCATATTTGGAATCAAATCAAAGTTAAGTTGCAGATAACTAAGACTAACAGCATGGATCTTTATCAAATCATCAAAGACATCAACAATCATTTCAGAAATAAAGCCCTAGAAAGTGATCTGGCGCATGTTCTACTTACTACTGCTGTTTATCATATTTGGAAAGAGAGAAACAACCGTACTCACAACAATATTATGATGACCAAAGAGCAAAGATGGAACATTATCGACAATGATAGCAAGATCATTCTTCTAAAATCAAAGAAAAAGATCAGAAATCAGACCAAATTTGAGTTCCTTTCGGAGTATTGGAGCAAAGAGGCTGGCAGTAAACATATCGAACATTATCTTCTCTATCCGAAGACTTATCATGCTGATTTCAGCTCGCATCAGCATACCAATCAAGACAATTTTGTGCATCGTCCCAGAAACGACTCCAATAATGGCATAGGTAGTTGCAATGCTACAGATCTAGGTTGTGATAACTCTAGATCTGTATATTACAACCTCATTTCACACGATGCAGACATGAGAGATCATTACAACTCTAATCTCGCAGATAGGAGCATGAGGAGCAAATTTAATCAAAATCTCTCTTATTGGGAGAGGGGAGAGAGTAGTAGAAGAGAGTAAACGAAGTAAATCTGCTTTCGTTTTCCTTTTCTCAGTCGCCATTTTTTCGTGTTTGTTTTTGTGTCGGCTGTGTTGTTTTGTGGGTGTTAGGGTTTATGTTTTGTTTTGTTTTTTTGATTTCGGGTGTGTTGTTTCTCACCCGTTTGTTCTTTGTTGGGCTGGGCCTGTTACCTTTCTTCAAAAAAAAAAAACACTAAACGAGCCAGAAGTTATGGTCGTCCGAATAATCGATATCTACAGGGTGCAACATCCACGGTGCAAGGTGCAACATCCGTCCGAAATGGCGTAACAGTGTTGTACGACTTTTTGAAATTCATGCATGGATTTGAAACAAAACGGTACCCTGGTGCACCACTCTCCAGCGATGGTAAATTGAAGACTAGCCACGGTAATCCCGTTTTACCATAAAAATCCACGTGTCGAAAAAACGAAGGGTAAAAAACTTCCGAGACCCGATTGAGATTCGGATAGTCTTTTTTGGGCATTTAACAATCCATTGACGGCCGAAAGTTGTCATGGCCGTAGAACTCACTGAGGCCTTCGTTTTGACTGGTTATGCCTCCTGTAACTATAAACGAGCCAGAAGTTATGGCCGTCCGAATAATCGATATCTACAGGGTGCAACAACCACGGCGCAAGGTGCAACATCCGTCCGAAATGGCGAAACACTGTCGTACGAATCTTTGAAATGCATGCATGGATTTGAAACAAAACATTACCATGGTGCAACACTCTCCAGCGATGGTAAATCGAAGACCAGCCACGGTAATCCCGTTCTGCCGTAAAAATTCTCGTGTCGAAAAAACGAAGGGTAAAAAACTTCCTAGACCCGATTGAGATTCGGATAGTCTTTTTTGGGCATTAAACAATCCATTGACGGCTGAAAGCTGTCATAGCCGTAGAACTCACTGAGGCCTACGTTTTGACTGGTTATGGCTCCCGTAACACTAAACGAGCCAGAAGTTATGGCCGTCCGAATTATCGATATCTATAGGGTGCAACATCCACGGTGCAAGGTGCAACATCCGTCCGAAATGGCGAAACAGTGCCGTACGAATTTTTGAAATGCGTGCAAGGATTTAAAACGTAACGGTACCATGGTGCACCACTCTCCAGTGATTGTAAATCGAAGACCAGCCACGGTAATCTCGTTTTACCGTAAAAATCTACGTGTCGAAAAAACGAAGGGTAAAAAACTTCCGAGACCCGATTGAGATTCGGATAGTCTTTTTTGGGCATTTAACAATCCATTGACAGCCGAAAGTTGTCATGGCCGTAGAACTCACTGAGGCCTTCGTTTTGACTGGTTATGGCTCCCGTAACTCTAAACGAGCCAGAAGTTATGGTCGTCCGAATAATCGATATCTACAGGGTGCAACATCCACGGTGCAAGGTGCAACATCCGTCCGAAATGGCGAAAAAGTATCGTACGAATTTTTGAAATGCGTGCATGGATTTGAAACGAAACGGTACCGTGGTGCACCACTCTCCAGCGATGGTAAATCGAAGACCAGCCACGGTAATCCCGTTCAACCGTAAAAATCCACGTGTCGAAAAAACGAAGGGTAAAAAACTTCCTAGACCCGATTGAGATTCGGATAGTCTTTTTGGGGCATTAAACTATCCATTGATGGCTAAAAGCTATCATAGCCGTAGAACTCACCGAGGCCTTCGTTTTGACAGGTTATGGCTCCCGTAACTCTAAACGAGCCAGAAGTTATGGCCGTCCGAATAATCGATATCTACAGGGTGCAACATCCAAGGTGCAATGTGCAACATCCGTCCGAAATGGCGAAACAGTGTCGTACGACTTTTTGAAATGCATGCATGGATTTGAAACGAAACGTTACCCTGGTGCGCCACTCTCCAGCGATGGTAACATGAAGACCAGCCATGGTAATCCCGTTTTACCGTAAAAATCCACGTGTCGAAAAAAACGAAGGGTAAAAAACTTCCGAGACCCGATTGAGATTCAGATAGTCTTTTTTGGGCATTAAACAGTCCATTGATAGCTGAAAGCTGTCCTAGATGTAGAACTCACTGAGTCCTTCGTTTTGACTGGTTATGGCTCCCGTAATTCTAAACGAGGCAGAAGTTACGGCCGTCCGAATAATCGATATCAACAGGGTGCAACATCCGCGTTGCAAGGTGCAACATCCGTACGAAATGGCAAAACAGTGTCGTACGACTTTTCGTAATGCGTGCAAGGATTTGAAACAAAACGGTACCATGGTGCACCACTCTCCAGCGTTAGAAAATTGAAGACCAACCACGACAATCCCGTTTTACCGTAAAAATCCACGTGTCGAATAAACGAAGGGTAAAAAACTTCTGAGACCCGATTGAGATTCGGAGAGTCTTTTTTGGGCATTAAACAATCCACTGACGTCTGAAAGCTGTCATAGCCGTAGAACTCACTGAGGCCTTTGTTTTGACTAGTTATGGCTCCCGTAACTCTAAACGAGCCAGAACTTATGGTCGTCCGAATAATCGATATCTACAGGGTGCAACATCCACGGTGCAAGGTGCAACATCCGTCCGAAATGGCGAAACAGTGGCGTACGACTTTCTGAAATGCGTGCATGGATTTGAAATGAAACGGTACCATGGTGCACCACTCTTCAGCGATGGTAAATCGAAGACCAGCCACGGTTATCCCATTCTGCCGTAAAAATCAACGTGTCGAAAAAACGAAGGGTAAAAAACTTCCTAGACCCGATTGAGATTCGCATAGTCTTTTTTGGGAATTAAACAATCCATTGATGGCTGAAAGCTGTCATTGCCGTAGAACTCACTGAGGCCTTCGTTTTGACAGGTTATGGCTCCCGTAACACTAAACGAGCCAGAAGTTATGGCTGTCCGAATAATCGATATCTACAGGGTGCAACATCCGTCCGAAATGGCGAAACATTGCCGTACGACTTTTTGAAATGCGTGCATGGATTTGAAACGAAACGGTACCATGGTGCACCACTCTCCAGCGATGGTAAATCGAAGACCAGCAACGGTAATCCCGTTCTACCGTAAAAATCCACGTGTCGAAAAAACGAAGGGTAAAAAACTTCCTAGACCCGATTGAGATTCGGATAGTATTTTTTGGGCATTAAACAATTCATTGACGGCTGAAAGCTGTCATAGCCGTAGAACTCACCGTGGCCTTAGTTTTGATTGGTTATGGCTCCCGTAACTCTTAAAGAGCCAGAAGGTATGGCCGTCCGAATAATCGATATCTATAGGGTGCAACATCCACGGTGCAAGGTGCAACATCCGTCCGAAATGGCGTAACAGTGCCGTGCCACTTTTTGAAATGCGTGCATGGATTTGAAACAAAACGGTACCCTGGTGCACCACTCTCTAGTGATGGTAAATTAAAGACCAGCCATGGTAATCCCGTTTTACAATAAAAATCCACGTGTCGAAAAAACGAAGGGTAAAAAACTTCAGAGACCCGATTGAGATTCGGATAGTCTTTTTTGGACATTTAACAATCCATTGACGGCTGAAAGCTGTCATAGACGTAGAACTCACTAAGGCCTTCGTTTTGACTAGTTATTGCTCCCGTAACTCTAAACGAGCCAGAAGTTATGGCTGTCCGAATAATCAATATCTACAGGGTGCAACATCCACGGTGCAAGGTGCAACATCTGTCCGAAATGGCGAAACAGTGTCGTACGAATTTTTGAAATGCGTGCGTGGATTTGAAACAAAACGGTACCATGGTGTACCACTCTCCAGCGATGGTAAATCGAAGACCAGCCACGGTAATCCCGTTCTACCGTAAAAATTCACGTGTCGAAAAAGCGAAGGGTAAAAAACTTCCTAGAACCGATTGAGATTCGGATAGTCTTTTTGGGGCATTAAATAATCCATTGATGGCTGAAAGCTTTCGTGGCCGTAGAACTCACTGAGGCCTTTGTTTTGACTGGTTATGGCTCCCGTAACTCTAAACGAGCCAGAAGTTATGGCCGTCCGAATAATCGATATCTACAGGGTGCAACATACACGGTGCAAGGTGGAACATCCGTCTGAAATGGCGAAACAGTGTCGTACGACCTTTTGAATTGCATGCATGGATTTGAAATGGAATGGTACCATGGTGCACCACTCTCCAGCGATGGTAAATCGAAGACCAGCCACGGTGATCCCGTTCTACCGTAAAAATCCACGTGTCGAAAAAACAAAGGGTAAAAAACTTCCGAGACCCGATTGAGATTCGGATAGTCTTTTTTGGGCATTAAACAATCCATTGACGGCTGAAAGTTTTCATAGCCGTAGAACTCACCGAGGCCTTCGTTTTGACTGGTTATGCCTCCCGTAACTCTAAACGAGCCAGAAGTTATGGCCGTCCGAATAATCGATATATGCGGGGTGCAACATCCACGGTGCATGGTGCAACATCCGTCCGAAATGGTGTAAGAGTGTCGTACGACTTTTTGAAATGCGTGCAAGGATTTGAAGTGAAACGGTACGATGGTGCACCACTCTTCAGCGATGGTAAATTGAAGACCAGCCACGGTAATCCCGTTTTACCGTAAAAATCCACGTGTCGAAAAAACGAAGGGTAAAAAAATTCCGAGACCCGATTGAGATTCGGATAGTCTTTTTTGGGCATTAAACAATCCATCGATGGCCGAAAGCTTTCATAGCCGTAGAACTCACTGAGTCCTTCGTTTTGACTGATTATGGCTCCCGTAACTCAAAACGAGCCAGAAGTTATGGCCGTCCGAATAATCGATATCTATAGGGTGCAACATCCACGGTGCAAGGTGCAACATCCGTCCGAAATGGCGAAACAGTGTCGTACGAATTTTTGAAATGCGTGCAAGGATTTGAAACGAAACGGTACCATGGTGCACCACTCTCCAGCGATGGTAAATTGAAGACCAGCAACGGTAATCCCGTTTTACCGTAAAAATCCACGTGTCGAAAAAACGAAGGGTAAAAAAACTTCCGAGACCCGATTGAGATTCGGATAGTCTTTTTTGGGCAGTAAAAAATCCATTGATGGCTGAAAGCTGTCTTAGCCGTAGAACTCACTGAGGCCATCGTTTTGACTGGTTATGGCTCCCGTAACGCTAAACGAGCCAGAAGTTATGGCCGTCCGAATAATCGATATCTATAGGGTGCAACATCCACGGTGCAAGGTGCAACATCCGTCCGAAATGGCGAAACAGTGTCGTACGACTTTTTGAAATGCGTGCAAGGATTTGAAATGTAATGGTACCATGGTGCATCACTCTCCAGCGATGGTAAATCGAAGAGTAGCCACGGTAATCCCGTTTTACCGTAAAAATCCACGTGTCGAAAAAAACGAAGGGTAAAAAACTTCCTAGACCCGATTGAGATTCGGATAGTATTTTTTGGGAATTACACAATCCATTGACGGTTGAAAGCTGTTAGAGACGTAGAACTCACTGAGGCCTTCGTTTTGACTGGTTATGGCTCCCGTAACTCTAAACGAGCCAGAAGTTATGGTCGTCCGAATAATCGATATCTACAGGGTGCAACATCCACGGTGCAAGGTGCAACATCCGTCCGAAATGGCGAAACAGTGTCGTACGACTTTTTGAAATGCGTGCAAGGATTTGAAACAAAACGGTACGATGGTGCACCACTCTTCAGCGATGGTAAGTTGAAGACCAGCCACGGAAATCCCGTTTTACCGTAAAAATCCACATGTCGAAAAAACGAAGGGTAAAAAACTTCCTAGACCCGATTGAGATTCGGATAGTCTTTTTTGGGCATTAAACAATCCATTGACGGTGAAAGCAGTCATAGCCGTAGAACTCACTGAGGCCTTCGTTTTGACTGGTTATGGCTCCCGTAACTCTAAACGAGCCAGAAGTTATGGCCGTTCGAATAATCGATATCTACAGGGTGCAATATCCACGGTGCAAGGTGCAACATCCGTCCGAAATGGCGAAACAGTGTCGTACGAATTTTTGAAATGCGTGCAAGGATTTGAAACGAAACGGTACCATGGTGCACCACTCTCCAGCGTTGGAAAATTGAAGACCAGCCACGGTAATCCCGTTTTACCGTAAAAATTCACGTGTCGAATAAACGAAGGGTAAAAAACTTCCGAGACCCGATTGAGATTCGGATAGTCTTTTTTGGGCATTAAACAATCCATCGACAGCTAAAAGCTGTCATATCCATAGAACTCGCTGAGACCTTCGTTTTGACTGGTTGTGGCTCCCGTAACTCTAAACGAGCCAGAAGTTATGGCCGTCCGAATAATCGATATCTACAGGGTGCAACATCCACGGTGCAAGGTGCAACATCCGTCCGAAATGGCGAAACAGTGTCGTACGACTATTGGAAATGCGTGCAAGGATTTGAAACGAAATGGTACCATGGTGCACCACTCTCCAGCGATGGTAAATTGAACACCAGCCACGGTAATCCCGTTTTACCGTAAAAATCCACGTGTCGAAAAAACGAAGGGTAAAAAACTTCCGAGACCCGATTGAGATTCGGATAGTCTTTTTTGGGCATTAAACAATCCCTCAACAGCTGAAAGCTGTCATAGTCGTTGAACTCACTGAGGCCTTCGTTTTGGCGGGTTATGGGTCCCGTAACTCTAAACGAGCCAGAAGTTATGGCCGTCCGAATAATCGTTATTTACAGGGTGCAACATCCATGGTGCAAGGTGCAACATCCGTCCGAAATGGCGAAAAAGTGTCGTACGACATTTTTGAAATGCGTGCAAGGATTTGAAACGAAATGGCACGATGGTGCACCACTCTTCAGCGATGGTAAATTGAAGACCAGCCACGGTAATCCCGTTTTAGCGTAAAAATCCACGTGTCAAAAAAACAAAGGGTAAAAAACTTTCTAGACCCGATTGAGATTCGGATAGTATTTTTTGGGCATTAAACAATCCATTGACGGTTGAAAGCTGTCATAGCCGTAGAACTCACTAAGGCCTTCGTTTTGACTGGTTATGGCTCCCGTAACTCTAAATGAGCCAGAAGTTATGGCCGTCCGAATAATCGATATCTACAGGGTGCAACATCCACGGTGCAAGATGCAACATCCGTCCGAAATGGCGTAACAGTGTCGTACGAATTTTTGAAATGCGTGCATGGATTTGAAACGAAACAGTACCATGGTGCACCACTCTCCAGCGATGGTAAATCGAAGACCAGCCACGGTAATCCCGTTCTACCGTAAAAATTGACGTGTCGAAAAAACGAAGGGTAAAAAACTTCCTAGACCCGACTGAGATTCAGATTGTCTTTTTTGGGCGTTAAACAATCCATTGACGGCTGAAAGCTGTCATAGCCGTAGAACTCACTGAGCCTTCGTTTTGACTGGTTATGCTCCGTAACTCTAAACGAGCCAGAAGTTATGGTCGTCCGAATAATTGATATCTATAGGGTGCAACATACACGGTGCAAGTTGCAACATCCGTCTGAAATGGCGAAATAGTTTCGTACGACTTTTTGAATTGCGTGCATGGATTTGAAATGGAACGGTACCATGGTGCACCACTCTTCAGCGATGGTAAATCGAAGACCAGCCACGGTGATCCCGCTCTACCATAAAAATCAACGTGTCGAAAAAACAAAGAGTAAAAAACTTCCGAGACCCGATTGAGATTCGGATAGTCTTTTTTGGGCATTAAACAATCCATTGACGGATTAAAGCTGTCACAACCGTAGAACTCACTGAGGCCTTCGTTTTGACTGGTTATGGCTCCCGTAACTCTAAACGTGCCAGAAGTTATGGCCGTCCGAATAATCGATATCTGCAGGGTGCAACATCCACGGTGCAAGGTGCAACATCCGTCCGAAATGGCGTAAGAGTGTCGTACGACTTTATGAAATGCGTGCAAGGATTTGAAGTGAAACAGTACGATGTTGTACCACTCTTCAGCGATGGTAAATTGAAGACCAGCCACGGTAATCCCGTTTTACCGTAAAAATCCACGTGCCCAAAAAACGAAGGGTAAAAAAATTCCGAGACCCGATTGAGATTCAGATAGTCTTTTTTGGGCATTAAACAATCCATCGACGGCTGAAAGCGTTCATAGCCGTAGAACTCACTGAGGCCTTCGTTTTGACTGGTTATGGCTCCCGTAACTCTAAACGAGCCAGAAGTCATGGTCGTCCCAATAATCGATATCTACAGGGTGCAACATCCACGGCGCAAGGTGCAACATCCATCCGAAATGGCGAAACAGTATCGTACGAATTTTTGAAATGCGTGCATTGATTTGAAACGAAACGGTACCGTGGAGCACCACTCTCCAGCGATGGTAAATCGAAGACTAGCCACGGTAATCCCGTTCTACCATAAAAATCCACGTGTCGAAAAAAGGAAGGATAAAAAACTTCCTAGACCCGATTGAGATTCGGATAGTCTTTTTGGGGCATTAATCAATCCATTGACGGCTGAAAGCTGTCATAGCCATAGAACTCACCGAGGCCTTCATTTTGACTGGTTATGGCTCCCATAGCTCTAAACGAGCCAGAAGTTATGGCCGTCCGAATAATCGATATCTACAGGGTGCAACATCCACGCTGCAATGTGCAACATCCGTCCGAAATGGCGAAAAAGTGTCGTACGACTTTTTGAAATGCGTGCATGGATTTGAAACGAAACGGTACCCTGGTGCACCACTCTCCAGCGATGGTAACATGAAGACCAGCCACGGTAATCCCGTTTTACCGTAAAAATCCACGTGTCGAAAAAAAACGAAGGGCAAAAAACTTCCGAGACCCGATTGAGATTCGGATAGTCTTTTTTGGGCATTAAACAATCCATTGACGGCTGAAAGCTGTCATACCCGTAGAACTCACTGAGGCCTTCGTTTAGACTGGTTATGGCTTCCGTAATACTAAACGAGCCAGAAGTAATGGCCGTACGAATAATCGATATCTACAGGGTGCAACATCCACGTTGCATGGTGCAACATCCGTCCGAAATGGCGAAACAGTGTCGTACGACTTTTTGAAATGCATGCAAGGATTTGAAAGGAGACGATACGATGGTGCACCACTCTTCAGCGATGGTAAATTGAAGACCAGCCACGGTAATCCCGTTTTACCGTAAAAATCCACGTGTCGAAAAAACGAAGGATAAAAAACTTCCTAGACCCGATTGAGTTTCGGATAGTCTTTTTTGGGCATTAAACAATCCATTGAAGGCTGAAAGCTGTCATAGCCGTAGAACTCACTAAGGCCTTCGTTTTGACGATTATGGCTCCCGTAACTCTAAACGAGCCAGAAGTTATGGCCGTCCGAATAATCGATATCTACAGGGTGCAACATCCACGGTGCAAGGTGCAACATCCGTCCGAAATGGCGAAACAGTGTCGTACGACTTTTGGAAATGCGTGCAAGGATTTGAAACGAAACGGTACCATGGTGCACCACTCTTCAGTGTTGGTAAATTGAAGACCAGCCACGGTAATCCCGTTTTACCGTAAAAATCCACGTGTCGAATAAAAGAAGGGTAAAAAACTTCCGAGACCCGATTGAGATTCGGATAGTCTTTTTTGGGCATTAAACAATCCATTGACGACTGAAAGCTGTCATAGCCGTAGAACTCACTGAGGCCTTCGTTTTGACTGGTTATGGCTCCCGTAACTCTAAACGAGCCAGAAGTTATGGCCGTCCGAATAATCGATATCTACAGGGTGCAACATCCACGGTGCAAGGTGCAACATCCGTCCGAAATGGCGAAACAGTGTCGTACGACTTTTTGAAATTCGTGCAAGGATTTGAAAAGAAACGGTACCATGGTGCACCACTCTCCAACGATGGTAAATTGAAGACCAGCCAAGGTAATCCCGTTTTACCGTAAAAATCCACATGTCGAAAAAACGAAGGGTAAAAAACTTCCGACAACCCCGTTGAGATTCGGATAGTCTTTTTTGGGAATTTAACAATCCATTGACGGCCGAAAGTTGTCATGGCCGTAGAACTCACTGAGGCCTTCGTTTTTACTGGTTATGGCTCCCGTAACTCTAAACGAGCCAGAAGTTATGGCCGTCCGAATAATCGATATCTACAAGGTGCAACAACCACGGCGCAAGGTGCAACATCCGTCCGAAATGGCGAAACAGTGTTGTACGAATCATTGAAATGCATGCATGGATTTGAAACAAAACAGTACCATGGTGCAACACTCTCCAGCGATGGTAAATCGAAGACCTGCCACGGTAATCCCGTTCTACCGTAAAAATCCACGTGTTGAAAAAACGAAGGGTAAAAAACTTCCTAGACCCGATTGAGATTCGGATAGTCTTTTTTGGGCATTAAACAATCCATTGACGGCCAAAAGCTGTCATAGCCGTAGAACTCACTGGGGCCTTCGTTTTGACTGGTTATGGCTCCTGTAACTCTAAACGAGCCAGAAGTTATGGCTGTCCGAATAATCGATATCTACAGGGTGCAACATACACGGTGCAACATACACCGTGCAAGGTGCAACATCCGTCCGAAATGGCGAAACAGTGTCGTACGACTTTTTGAAATGCGTGCAAGGATTTGAAACGCAACGACACCATGGTGCACCACTCTCCAGCGATGGTAAATCGAAAACCAGCCACGGTAATCCCGTTTTACCGTAAAAATTCACATGTCGAAAAAACGAAGGGTAAAAATCTTCCTAGACCCGATTTAGATTCGGATAGTCTTTTTTGGGAATTACACAATCCATTGATGGCTGAAAGATATTAGAGCCGTAGAACTCACTGAGTCCTTCGTTTTGACTGGTTATGGCTCCCGTAACTCTAAACGAGCCAGAAGTTATGGTCGTCCGAATAATCGATATCTACAGGGTGGAACATCCACGGTGCAAGGTGCAACATCCGTCCGAAATGGCGAAACAGTATCGTATGAATTTTTGAAATGCGTGCATGGATTTGAAACGAAACGGTACCGTGGTGCACCACTCTCCAGCGATGGTAAATCGAAGACCAGCCACGGTAATCCCGTTCTACCGTAAAAATCCACGTGTCGAAAAAACGAAGGGTAAAAAACTTCCTAGACCCGATTGAGATTCGGATAGTCTTTTTGGGGCATTAAACTATCCATTGATGGCTGAAAGCTGTCATAGCCGTAGAACTCACCGATGCCTTCGTTTTGACAGGTTATGGCTCCCGTAACTCTAAGCGAGCCAGAAGTTATGGCCGTCCGAATAATCGATATCTACAGGGTGCAACATCCAAGGTGCAATGTGCAACATCCATCCGAAATGGCGAAACAGTGTCGTACGACCTTTTGAATTGTGTGCATGGATTTGAAACGAAACGGTACCCTAGTGCACCACTCTCCAGCGATGGTAACATGAAGACCAGCCACGGTAATCCCGTTTTACCGTAAAAATCCACAAGTCGAAAAAACGAAGGATAAAAAACTTCTGAGACCCGATTGAGATTCGGATAGTCTTTTTTGGGCATTAAACAGTCCAGTGATGGCTGAAAGCTGTCATAGCCGTAGAACTCACTGAGGCCTTCGTTTTGACTGGTTATGGCTCCCGTAACTCTAAACGAGGCAGAAGTTATGGCCGTCCGAATAATCGATATTAACAGGGTGCAACATCCGCGTTGCAAGGTGCAACATTCGTACGAAATGACAAAACAGTGTCGTACGACTTTTCGAAATGCGTGCAAGGATTTGAAACAAAACGGTACCATGGTGCACCACTCTCCAGCGTTGGAAAATTGAAGACCAGCCACGGCAATCCCGTTTTACCGTAAAAATCCACGTGTCGAAAAAACGAAGGGTAAAAAACTTCTGAGACCCGGTTGAGATTCGGATAGTCTTTTTTGGGCATTAAACAATCCATTGACGGTTGAAAGCTGTCATAGCCGTAGAACTCACTGAGGCCTTCGTTTTAACTAGTTATGGCTCCCGTAACTCTAAACGAGCCAAAACTTATGGCCATCCGAATGATCGATATCTACAGGGTGTAACATCCACGGTGCAAGGTGCAACATCCGTCCGAAATGGCGAAACAGTGGCGTACGACTTTTTGAAATGCGTGCATGGATTTGAAATGAAATGGTACCATGGTGCACCACTCTTCAGCGATGGTAAATCGAAGACCAGCCACGGTTATCCCATTCTGCCGTAAAAATCAACGTGTCGAAAAAACGAAGGTTAAAAAACTTCCTAGACCCGATTGAGATTCGCATAGTCTTTTTTGGGAATTAAACAATCCATTGAAGGCTGAAAGCTGTCATTACCGTAGAACTCACTGAGGCCTTCGTTTTGACAGGTTATGGTTCCCGTAACACTAAACGAGCCAGAAGTTATGGCCGTCCGAATAATCGATATCTACAGGGTGCAACATCCGTCCGAAATGGCGAAACAGTGTCGTACGACATTTTGAAATGCGTGCATGGATTTGAAACGAAACGGTACCATGGTGCACCACTCTCCAGCGATGGTAAATCGAAGACCAGCAACGGTAATCCCGTTCTACCGTAAAAATCCACGTGTCGAAAAAACGAAGGGTAAAAAACTTCCTAGACCCGATTGAGATTCGGATAGTATTTTTTGGGCATTAAACAATTCATTGACGGCTGAAAGCTGTCATAGCCGTAGATCTCACCGTGGCCTTCGTTTTGACTAGTTATGGCTCCCGTAACTCTAAACGAGCCAGAAGGTATGGCCGTCCGAATAATCGATATCTATAGGGTGCAACATCCACGGTGCAAGGTGCAACATCCGTCCGAAATGGCGTAACAGTGTCGTACAACTTTTTGAAATGCGTGCATGGATTTGAAACAAAATGGTACCCTGGTGCACCACTCTCCAGCGATGGTAAATTAAAGATCAGCCATGGTAATCCCGTTTTACCATAAAAATCCACGTGTCGAAAAAACGAAGGGTAAAAAACTTCAGAGACCCGATTGAGATTCGGATAGTCTTTTTTGGACATTTAACAATCCATTGATGGCTGAAAGCTGTCATAGACGTAGAACTCACTGAGGCCTTCGTTTTGACTAGTTACTGCTCCCGTAACTCTAAACGAGCCAGAAGTTATGGCCGTCCGAATAATCGATATCTACAGGTTGCAACATCCACGGTGCAAGGTGCAACATCCGTCCGAAATGGCGAAACAGTGTCGTACGAATTTTTGAAATGCGTGCATGGATTTGAAACAAAACGCTACCATGGTGTACCACTCTCCAGCGATGGTAAATAGAAGACCAGCCACGGTAATCCCGTTCTACCGTAAAAATTAACGTGTCGAAAAAGCGAAGGGTAAAAAACTTCCTAGAACCGATTGAGATTCGGATAGTCTTTTTTGGGCATTAAACAATCCATTCACGGCTGAAAACTTTCATAGCCGTAGAAGTCACTGAGGCCTTTGTTTTGACTGGTTATGGCTCCCGTAACTCTAAACGAGCCAGAAGTTATGGCCGTCCGAATAATCGATATCTACAGGGTGCAACATACACGGTGCAAGGTGCAACATCCGTCTGAAATGGCGAAACAGCGTCGTACGACCTTTTGAATTACGTGCATGGATTTGAAATGGAATTGTACCATGGTGCACCACTCTCCAGCGATGGTAAATCGAAGACCAGCCACGGTGATCCCATTCTACCGTAAAAATCCACATGTCGAAAAAACAAAGGGTAAAAAACTTCCAAGACCCGATTGAGATTCGGACAGTCTTTTTTGGGCATTAAACAATCCATTGACGGATGAAAGCTGTCATAGCCGTAGAACTCACTGAAGCCTTCGTTTTGACTGGTTATGCCTCCCGTAACTCTAAACGAGCCAGAATTTATGGCCGTCCGAATAATCGATATCTGCGGGGTGCAACATCCACGGTGCATGGTGCAACATCCGTCCGAAATGGCGTAAGAGTGTCGTACGACTTTTTGAAATGCGTGCAAGGATTTGAAGTGAAACGGTACGATGGTGCACCACTCTTCAGCGATGGTAAATTGAAGACCAGCCATGGTAATCCCGTTTTACCGTAAAAATCCACGTGTCGAAAAAACGAAGGGTAAAAAAATTCCGAGACCCGATTGAGATTCGGATAGTCTTTTTTGGGCATTAAACAATCCATCGATGGCTGAAAGCTTTCATAGCCGTAGAACTCACCGAGGCCTTCATTTTGACTGATTATGGCTCCCGTAACTCAAAACGAGCCAGAAGTTATGGTCGTCCGAATAATCGATATCTATAGGGTGCAACATCCACGGTGCAAGGTGCAACATCCGTCTGAAATGGCGAAACAGTGCCGTACGACTTTTTGAAATGCGTGCAAGGATTTGAAACGAAACGGTACCATGGTGCACCACTCTCCAGCGATGGTAAATTGAAGACCAGCCACGGTAATCCCGTTTTACTGCAAAAATCCACGTGTCGAAAAAACGAAGGGTAAAAAAACTTCTGAGACCCGATTGAGATTCGGATAGTCTTTTTTGGGCATTAAAAATCCATTGACGGCTGAAAGCTGTCATCGCCGTAGAACTCGCTGAGGTCATCATTTTGACTGGTTATGGCTCCCGTAACGCTAAACGAGCCAGAAGTTATGGCCGTCCGAATAATCGATATCTATAGGGTGCAACATCCACGGTGCAAGGTGCAACATCCGTCCGAAATGGCGAAACAGTGTCGTACGACTTTTTGAAATGCGTGCAAGGATTTGAAATGTAATGGTACCATGGTGCACCACTCTCCAGCGATGGTAAATCGAAGAGCAGCCACGGTAATCCCGTTTTACCGTAAAAATCCACGTGTCGAAAAAAACGAAGGGTAAAAAACTTCCTAGACCCGATTGAGATTCGGATAGTCTTTTTTGGAATTAAACAATCCATTGATGGCTGAAAGCTGTTAGAGCCGTAGAAATCAATGAGGCCTTCGTTTTGACTGGTTATGGCTCCCGTAACTCTAAACAAGCCAGAAGTTATGGTCGTCCGAATAATCGATATCTACAGGGTGCAACATCCACGGTGCAAGGTGCAACATCCGTCCGAAATGGTGAAACAGTGTCGTACGACTTTTTGAAATGCGTGCAAGGATTTGAAACGAAACGGTACGATGGTGCACCACTCTTCAGCGATGGTAAGTTGAAGACCAGCCACGATAATCCCGTTTTACCGTAAAAATCCACACGTCGAAAAAACGAAGGGTAAAAAACTTCCTAGACCCGATTGAGATTCGGATAGTCTTTTTTGGGCATTAAACAATCCATTGACGGTTGAAAGCTGTCCTAGCCGTAGAACTCACTGAGGCCTTCGTTTTGACTGGTTATTGCTCCCGTAACTCTAAACGAGCCAGAAGTTATGGCCGTCCGAATAATCGATATCTACAGGGTGCAACATCCACGGTGCAAGGTGCAACATCCGTCCGAAATGGCGAAACAGTGTCGTACGACTTTTGGAAATGCGTGCAAGGATTTGAAACGAAACGGTACCATGGTGCACCACTCTTCAGTGTTGGTAAATTGAAGACCAGCCACGGTAATCCCGTTTTACCGTAAAAATCCACGTGTCGAATAAAAGAAGGGTAAAAAACTTCCGAGACCCGATTGAGATTCGGATAGTCTTTTTTGGGCATTAAACAATCCATTGACGACTGAAAGCTGTCATAGCCGTAGAACTCACTGAGGCCTTCGTTTTGACTGGTTATGGCTCCCGTAACTCTAAACGAGCCAGAAGTTATGGCCGTCCGAATAATCGATATATACAGGGTGCAACATCCACGGTGCAAGGTGCAACATCCGTCCGAAATGGCGAAACAGTGTCGTACGACTTTTTGAAATTCGTGCAAGGATTTGAAAAGAAACGGTACCATGGTGCACCACTCTCCAGCGATGGTAAATTGAAGACCAGCCACGGTAATCCCATTTTACCGTAAAAATCCACGTGTCGAAAAAACGAAGGGTAAAAAACTTCCAAGACCCGATTGAGATTCGGATAGTCTTTTTTGGGCATTAAACAATCCATCAACGGCTGAAAGCTGTCATAGCCGTAGAACTCACTGAGCCCTTCGTTTTGACTGGTTATGGCTCCCGTAACTCTATACGAGCCAGAAGTTATGGCCGTCCGAATAATAGATATTTAGAGGGTGCAACATCCATGGTGCAAGGTGCAACATACGTCCGAAATGGCGAAACAGTGTCGTACGACATTTTTGAAATGCGTGCAAGAATTTGAAACGAAATGGCACGATGGCGCACCACTCTTCAGCGATGGTAAATTGAAAACCAGCCACGGTAATCCCATTTTAGCGTAAAAATCCACGTGTCGAAAAAACGAAGGGTAAAAAACTTCCTAGACCCGATTGAGATTCGGATAGTATTTTTTGGGCATTAAACAATCCATTGACGGTTGAAAGCTGTCATAGCCGTAGAACTCACTGAGGCCTTCGTTTTGACTGGTTATGGCTCCCGTAACTCCATACGAGCCAGAAGTTATGGCCGTCCGAATAATCGATATCTACAGGGTGCAACATCCACGGTGCAAGATGCAACATCCGTCCGAAATGGCGAAACAGTGTCGTACGAATTTTTGAAATGCGTGCATGGATTTGAAACGAAACGGTACCATGGTGCAACAATCTCCAGCGATGGTAAATCGAAGAACAGCCACGGTAATCCCGTTCTACCGTAAAAATTGACGTGTCGAAAAAACGAAGGGTAAAAAACTTCCTAGACCCGATTGAGATTCAGATAGTCTTTTTTGGGCGTTAAACAATCCATTGACGGCTGAAAGCTGTCATAGCCGTAGAACTCACTGAGGCCTTCGTTTTGACTGGTTATGGCTCTCGTAACTCTAAACGAGCCAGAAGTTATGGCCGTCCGAATAATCGATATCTACAGGGTGCAACATACACGGTGCAAGGTGCAACATCCGTCTGAAATGGCGAAACAGCTTCGTACGACTTTTTGAATTGCGTGCATGGATTTGAAATGAAACGGTACCATGGTGCACCACTCTTCAGCGATGGTAAATCGAAGACCAGCCACGGTGATCCCGCTCTACCGTAAAAACCAACGTGTCGAAAAAACAAAGGGTAAAAAACTTCCGAGACCCGATTGAGATTCGTACAGTCTTTTTTGGGCATTAAACAATCCATTGATGGATGAAAGCTGTCACAGCCGTAGAACTCACTGAGGCCTTCGTTTTGACTGGTTATGGCTCCCGTAACTCTAAACGAGCCAGAAGTTATGGCCGTCCGAATAATCGATATCTGCGGGGTGCAACATCCACGGTGCAAGGTGCAACATCCGTCCGAAATGGCGTAAGAGTGTCGTACGACTTTTTGAAATGCGTTCAAGGATTTGAAGTGAAATAGTACGATGGTGTACCACTCTTCAGCGATGGTAAATTGAAGACCAGCCACGGTAATCCCGTTTTACCGTAAAAATCCACGTGCCGAAAAAACGAAGGGTAAAAAAATTACGAGACCCGATTGAGATTCGGATAGTCTTTTTTGGGCATTAAACAATCCATCGACGGCTGAAAGCGTTCATGGCCGTAGAACTCACCGAGGCCTTCGTTTTGACTAGTTATGGCTCCCGTAACTCTAAACGAGGCAGAAGTTATGGTCGTCCGAATAATCGATATCTACAGGGTGCAACATCCACGGTGCAAGGTGCAACATCCATCCGAAATGGCGAAACAGTATCGTACGAATTTTTGAAATGCGTTCATGGATTTGAAACGAAACGGTACTGTGGTGCACCACTCTCCAGCGATGGTAAATCGAAGACTAGCCAAGGTAATCCCGTTCTACCATAAAAATCCACGTGTCGAAAAAACGAAGGATAAAAAACTTCCTAGACCCAATTGAGATTCGGATAGTCTTTTTGGGGCATTAAACAATCCATTGATGGCTGAAAGCTGTCATAGCCATAGAACTCACTGAGGCCTTCATTTTGACTGGTTATGTCTCCCGTAACTCTAAACGAGCCAGAAGTTATGGACGTCCGAATAATCGATATCTATAGGGTGCAACATCCACGGTGCAATGTGCAACATCCGTCCGAAATGGCGAAAAAGTGTCGTACGACTTTTTGAAATGCGTGCATGGATTTGAAACGAAACGGTACCCTGGTGCAACACTCTCCAGCGATGGTAACATGAAGACCAGCCACGGTAATCCCGTTTTACCGTAAAAATCCACGTGTCGAAAAAAACGAAGGGCAAAAAACTTCCGAGACCGGATTGAGATTCGGATAGTCTTTTTTGGGAATTAAACAATCCATTGACAGCTGAAAGCTATCATAGTCGTAGAACTCACTGAGACCTTCGTTTTGACTGGTTATGGCTCCTGTAACTCTAAACGAGCCAGAAGTAATGGCCGTACGAATAATCGATATCTACAGGGTGCAACATCCACGGTGCAAGGTGCAACATCCGTCCGAAATGGCGAAACAGTGTCGTACGACTTTTTGAAATGCGTGCAAGGATTTGAAACGAAACGGTACCATGGTGCACCACTCTCCAGTGTTAGTAAATTGAAGACCAACCACGGTAATCCCGTTTTACCGTAAAAATCCACCTGTCGAATAAAAGAAGGTTAAAAAACTTCCGAGATCCGATTGAGATTCGGATAGTCTTTTTTGGGCATTAAACAATCCATTGACGACTGAAAGCGGTCATTGCCGTAGAACTCACTGAGGCCTTCGTTTTGATGGGTTATGGCTCCCGTAACTCTAAACGAGCCAGAAGTTATGGCCGTCCGAATAATCGATATCTACGGGGTGCAACATCCACGGTGCAAGGTGCAACATCCGTCCGAAATGGCGAAACAGTGTCGTACGACTTTTTGAAATGCGTGCAAGGATTTGAAACGAAACGGTACCATGGTGCACCACTCTTCAGCGATGGTAAATTGAAGACCAGCCACGGTAATCCCGTTTTACTGTAAAAATCCACATGTCGAAAAAACGAAGGGTAAAAAACTTCCGAGACCCGGTTGAGATTCGGATAGTCTTTTTTGGGCATTAAACAATCCATCAACGGCTGAAAGCTGTCAAAGCCGTAGAACTCACTGAGGCCTTCGTTTTTACTGGTTATGGCTCCCGTAACTCTAAACGAGCCAGAAGTTATGGCAGTCCGAATAATCGATATTTACAGGGTGCAACATCCACGGTGCAAGGTGCAACATCCGTCCGAAATAGCGAAACAGTGTCGTACGACATTTTTGAAATGTGTGCATTGATTTGAAACGAAACGGTTCCATGGTGCACCACTCTCTAGCGATGGTAAATCGAAGACCAGCCACGGTAATCCCGTTCTACCGTACAAATCCACGTGTCGAAAAAACGAAGGGTAAAAAACTTCCTAGACCCGATTGAGATTCGGATAGTCTTTTTTGGACATTAAACAATCCATTGACGGCCAAAAGCTGTCATAGCCGTAGAACTCATCGAGGCCATCGTTTTGACTGGTTATGGCTTATGTAACTCTAAACGAGCCAGAAGTTATGGCCGTCCGAATAATCGATATCTATAGGGTGCAACATACACCGTGCAAGGTGCAACATCCGTCCGAAATGGCGAAACAGTGTCGTACGACTTTTTGAAATGCGTGAAAGGATTTGAAATGAAACGGTACCCTGGCGCACCACTCTCCAGCGATGGTAAATTGAAGACAGCCACGGTAATCCCGTTTTACCATAAAAGTCCACGTGTCGAAAAAACGAAGGGTAAAAAAACTTCCGAGACCCGATTGAGATTCGGATAGTCTTTTTTGGGCATTAAACAATCCATTGACGGCTGAAAGCTGTCATAGCCGTAGAACTCACTGAGGCCATCGTTTTGACTGGTTATGGCTCCCGTAACAATAAACGAGCCAGAAGTTATGGCCGTCCAAATAATCGATATCTATAGGGTGCAACATCCATGGTGCAAGGTGTAAAATCCGTCCGAAATGGCGAAACAGTGCCGTACGACTTTTTTAAATGCGTGCAAGGATTTGAAGCGTAACGGTACCATGGTGCACCACTCTCCAGCGATGGTAAATCGAAGACCAGCCACGGTAATCCCGTTTTACCGTAAAAATCCACGTGTCGTAAAAAACGAAGGGTAAAAAACTTCCTAGATCCGAGTGAGATTCGGATAGTATTTTTTGGGAATTACACAATCCATTGATGGCTGAAAGCTATTAGAGCCGTAGAACTCACTGAGGCCTTCGTTTTGACTGGTTATGGCTCCCGTAACTCTAAACGAGCCAGAAGTTATGGTCGTCCGAATAATCGATATCTACAAGGTGCAACATCCACGGTGCAAGGTGCAACATCCGTCCGAAATGGCGAAACAGTATCGTATGAATTTTTGAAATGCGTGCATGGATTTGAAACGAAACACTACCGTGGTGCACCACTCTCCAGCAATGGTAAATCGAAGACCAGCCACGGTAATCCCGTTCTACCGTAAAAATCCGCGTGTCGAAAAAACGAAGGTTAAAAAACTTCCTAGACCCGATTGAGATTCGGATAGTCTTTTTGGGGCATTAAAAAATCCATTGACGGCTGAAAGCTGTCATAGCCATAGAACTCACCGAGGCCTTCATTTGACTGGTTATGGCTCCCGTAACTCTAAACGAGCCAGAAGTTATGGCCATCCGAATAATCGATATCTACAGGGTGCAACATCCACGGTGCAATGTGCAGCATCCGTCCGAAATGGCGAAAAAGTGTCGTACGACTTTTTGGAATGCGTGCATGGATTTGAAACAAAATGGTACCCTGGTGCACCACTCTCCAGCGATGGTAACATGAAGACCAGCCACGGTAATCCCGTTTTACCATAAAAATCCACATGTCGAAAAAAACGAAGGGTAAAAAACTGTCGAGACCCGATTGAGATTCGGATAGTCTTTTTTGGGCATTAAACAATCCATTGACGGCTGAAAGCTGTCATAGCCGTAGAACTCACTGAGGCCTTCATTTTTACTGGTTATGACTCCCGTAACTCTAAACGAGCCAGAAGTTATGGCCGTCCGAATAATCGATATCTACAGGGTGCAAGATCCACGGTGCAAGGTGCAACATCCGTCCGAAATGGCGAAACAGTGTCGTACGACTTTTTGAAATGCCTGCAAGGATTTGAAACAAACGGTACGATGGTGCACCACTCTTCAACGATGGTAAATTGAAGACCAGCCACGGTAATCCCGTTTTACCGTAAAAATCCACGTGTCGAAAAAACGAAGGGTAAAAAACTTCCTAGACCCGATTGAGATTCGGATAGTCTTTTTTGGGCATTAAACAATCCATTCACGGCCGAAAGCTGTCATTGTCGTAGAACTCACTGAGGCCTTCGTTTTGACTGGTTATGGCTCCCGTAACTCTAAACGAGGCAGAAGTTTTTGCCGTCCGAATAATCGATATCTACAGGGTGCAACATCCACGGTGCTAGGTGCAACATCCGTCCGAAATGGAGAAACCGTGTCGAACGACTTTTTGAAATGCGTGCAAGGATTTGAAACGAAACGATACCATGGTGCACCACTCTCCGGCGTTGGTAAATTGAAGACCAGCCACGGTAATCCCGTTTTACCGTAAAAATCCACGTGTCGAATAAACGAAGGGTAAAAAAATTCCGAGACCCGATTGACATTCGGATTGTCTTTTTTGGGCATTAAACAATTCATTGACGGCTGAAAGCTGTCATAGCCGTAGAACTCACTGAGGCCATCGTTTTGACTGGTTGGCTCCCGTAACTCTAAACGAGCCAGAAGTTATGGCCGTCCGAATAATCGATATCTATAGGGTGCAACATCCGTCCGAAATGGCGAAACAGTGTCGTACAAATTTTTGAAATGCGTGCATGGATTTGAAACGAAATGGTACCATGGTGCACCACTCTCCAGCGATGGTAAATCGAAGACCAGCAACGGTTATCCCGTTCTACCGTAAAAATCCACGTGTTGAAAAAACGAAGGGTAAAAAACTTCCTAGACCCGATCGAGATTCGGATAGTCTTTTTTGGGCATTAAACAATCCATGGACGGCTGAAAGCTGTCATAGCCGTAGAACTCACCGAGGCCTTCGTTTTGACTGGTTATGGCTCCCGTAACTGTAAACGAGCCAGAAGTTATGGCCGTCCGAATAATCGATATCTACAGGTTGCAACATACACCGTGCAAGGTGCAACATCCGTCCGAAATGGCGAAACAGTGTCGTACGACTTTTTGAAATGCGTGAAAGGATTTGAAACGAAACGGTACCCTGGCGCACCACTCTCCAGCGTTGGTAAATTGAAGACCAGCCACGGTAATCCCGTTTTACCATAAAAGTCCACGTGTCTAAAAAACGAAGGGTAAAAAAACTTCTGAGACCCGATTGAGATTCGGATAGTCTTTTTTGGGCATTAAACAATCCATTGACGGCTGAAAGCTGTCATAGCCGTAGAACTAACTGAGGCCATCGTTTTGACTTGTTATGGCTCCCGTAACTCTTAACGAGCCAGAAGTTATGGTCGTCCGAATAATCGATATCTACAGGGTGCAACATCCGTTCGAAATGGCGAAACAGTGTCGTACGACTTTTTGAAATGCATGCATGGATTTGAAACGAAATGGTACCATGGTGCACCACTCTCCAGCGATGGTAAATCGAAGACCAGCCACGGTAATCCCGTTCTACCGTAAAAATCCACGTGTTGAAAAAACGAAGGGTAAAAAACTTCCTAGACCCGATTGAGATTCGGATAGTCTTTTTTGGGCATTAAACAATCCATTGACGGCTGAAAGCTGTCATAGCCGTAGAACTCAGCGAAGCCTTCGTTTTGACTGGTTATGGCTCCCGTAACTCTAAACGAGCCAGAAGTAATGGCCGTCCGAATAATCGATATCTACAGAGTGCAACATCCACGGTGCAAGGTGCAACATCCGTCCGAAATGGCGAAACAGTGTCGTACGACTTTTTGAAATGCGTGCATGGATTTGAAACGAAATGGTACCTTGGTGCACCACTCTCCAGCGATGGTAAATCGAAGACCAGCCACGGTAATCCAGTTCTACCGTAAAAATCCACGTGTTGAAAAAACGAAGGGTAAAAATCTTCCTAGACCCGATTGAGGTTCGGATAGTCTTTTTTGGGCATTAAACTATCCATTGACGGCTGAAAGCTGTCGTAGCCGTAGAACTCACCAAGGCCTTCGTTTTGACTGGTTATGGCTCCCGTAATTCTAAACGAGCCAGAAGTTATGGCCGTCCGAATAATCGTTATCTATAGGGTGCAACATCCACGGTGCAAGGTGCAACATTCGTCCGAAATGGCGTAACAGTGTTGTACGACATTTTGAATTGCGCGCATGGATTTGCAACAAAACGGTACCCTGGTGCACCACTCTCCAGCGATGGTAAATTGAAGACCAGCCACGGTAATCCCGTTTTACCACAAAAATCCGCGTGTCGAAAAAACGAAGGGTAAAAAACTTCCGAGACCAGATTGAGATTCAGATAGTCTTTTTGGGGCATTAAACAATCCATTGACGACCGAAAGCTGTCATAGCCATAGAACTCACTGAGGCCTTCATTTTGACTGGTTATGGCTCCCGTAACTCTAAATGAGCAAGAAGTTATGGTCGTTCGAATAATCGATATCTATAGGGTGCAACATCCATCCGAAATGGCGAAACAGTATCGTACGGATTTTTGAAATGCGTGCATGGATTTGAAATGAAACGGTACTGTGGTGCACCAATCTCCAGCGATGGTAAATCGAAGACCAGCCACGGTAATCCCGTTTTACCGGAAAAATCCACGCGTCGAAAAAAACGAAGGGTAAAAAACTTCCTAGACCCGATTTAGATTCGGATAGTCTTTTTTGGGAATTACACAATCCATTAACGGCTGAAAGCTATTAGAGCCGTAGAACTCATTGAGGCCTTCGTTTTGACTGGTTATGGCTCCCGTAACTCTAAACGAGCCAGAAGTTATGGTCGTCCGAATAATCGATATCTACAGGGTGCAACATACACGGTGCAATGTGCAACATCCGTCCGAAATGGCGAAACAGTGTCGTACGACTTTTTGAAATGCGTGCAAGGATTTGAAACGAAACAGTACGATGGTGCACCACTCTCCAACGTTGGTAAATTGAAGACCAGCCATGGTAATCCAGTTTTACCATAAAAATCCACGTGTCGAATAAACGAAGGGTAAAAAAACTTCCGAGAGCCGATTGAGATTCGGATAGTCTTTTTTGGGCATTAAACAATCCATTGATGGCTGAAAGCTGTCGTAGCCGTAGAACTAACTGAGGCCTTCGTTTTGACTGGTTATGGCTCCCGTAACTCTAAACGAGCCAGAAGTTATGGCCTTCCGAATAATCGATATCTACAGGGTGCAACATCCACGGTGCAAGGTGCAACATCCGTCCGAAATGGCGAAACAGTGTCGTACGACTTTTTGAAATGCGTGCAAGGATTTGAAACGAAACGGTACCATGGTGCACCACTCTTTAGCGTTGGTAAATTGAAGACCAGCCAAGGTAATCCCGTTTTACCGTAAAAATCCACGTGTCGAATAAACGAAGGGTAAAAACTTCCGAGACCCGATTGAGATTCGGATAGTCTTTTTTTGGGCATTAAACAATCCATTGACGGCTGAAAGCTGTCATAGCCGTAGAACTCATTGAGGCCTTCGTTTTGACTGGTTATGGCTCCCGTAACTCTAAACGAGCCAGAAGTTATGGCCGTCCGAATAATCGATATCTACATGGTGCAACATCCACGGTGCAAGGTGCAACATCCGTCCGAAATGGCGAAACAGTGTCGTATGACTTTTTGAAACGCGTGCAAGGATTTGAAACGAAATGGTACCATGGTGCACTACTCTCCAGCGATGGTAAATTGAAGACCAGCCACGGTAATCCCGTTTTACCGTAAAATTCCACGTGTCGAAAAAACGAAGGGTAAAAAACTTCCAAGACCCGATTGAGATTCGGTTAATCTTTTTTGGGCATTAACAATCCATCAATGGCTGAAAGCTATCATAGCTATAGAACTCATTGAGGCCTTCGTTTTGACTGGTTATGGCTGCCGTAACTCTAAACGAGCCAGAAGTTATGGCCGTCCGAATAATCGATATCTACAGGGTGCAACATCCACGGTGCAAGGTGCAACATCCGTCCGAAATGGCGAAACAGTGTCGTACGACATTTTTGAAATGCGTACGTGGATTTGAAACGAAACGGTACCATGGTGCAACACTCTCCAGCGATGGTAAATCGAAGACTAGCCATGGTAATCCCGTTCTACCGTAAAAATCCACGTGTCGAAAAAACGAAGGGTAAAAAACTTCCTAGACCCGATTGAGATTCGTATAGTCTTTTTTGGGCGTTAAACAATCCACTGACGGCCAGAAGCTGTCATAGCTATAGAACTCGCTGAGGCCTTCGTTTTGACTGGTTATGGCTCCTGTAATTCTAAACGAGCCAGAAGTTATGGCCGTCTGAATAATCGATATCTACAGGGTGCAACATACACCGTGCAAGGTGCAAATCCGTCCGGAATGGCGAAACAGTGTCGTACGACGTTTTGAAATGCGTGAAAGGATTTGAAATGAAATGCTACCCTGGTGCACCACTCTCAAACGATGGTAAATTGAAGACCAGCCATGGTAATACCGTTTTACCGTAAAAGTCCACGTGTCGAAAAAACGAAGGGTAAAAAAACTTCCGAGACCCGATTGAGATTTGGATAGTTTTTTTTGGGCATTAAACAATCCATTGACGGCTGAAAGCTGTCATACCCGTAGAACTCACTGAGGCCATCGTTTTGACTGGTTATGGCTCCCGTAACACTAAACGAGCCAGAAATTATGGCCGTCCGAATAATCGATATCTATAGGGTGCAACATCCACGGTGCAAGGTGCAACATCCGTCCGAAATGGCGAAACAGTGTCGTACGACTTTTTGAAATGCGTGCAAGGATTTGAAGCGTAACGGTACCATGGTGTACCACTCTCCAGCGATGGTAAATCGAAGACCAGCCACGGTAATCCCGTTTTACCGTAAAAATCCACGTGTCGAAAAAACAAAGGTTAAAAAACTTCCTAGACCCGATTTAGATTCGGATAGTCTTTTTGGGGAAATACACAATCCATTAACGGCTGAAAGCTATTAGAGCTGTAGAACTCACTGAGGCCTTCGTTTTGACTGGTTACGGCTCCCGTAACTCTAAACGAGCCAGAAGTTATGGTCGTCCGAATAATCGATATCTACAGGGTGCAACATACACGGTGCGAGGTGCAACATCCGTCCGAAATGGCGAAACAGTATCGTACGATTTTTTGAAATGCGTGCATGGATTTGAAACGAAACGGTCCCGTGGTGCACCACTCTCCAGCGATGGTAAATCGAAGACAAGCCACGGTAATCCCGTTCTACCGTAAAAATCCACGTGTCGAAAAAACGAAGAGTAAAAAACTTCCTAGACCCGATTGAGATTCAGATAGTCTTTTTGGGGCATTAAACAATCCATTGACGGCTGAAAGCGGTCATAGCCGTAGAACTCACCGAGGCCTTCATTTTGACTGGTTATGGCTCCAGTAACTCCAAACGAGCCAGAAGTTATGGCCATCCGAATAATCGATATCTACAGGGTGCAACATCCACGGTGCAATGTGCAACATCCGTCCGAAATGGCAAAATAGCGTCGTACGACTTTTTGAAATGCGTGCATGGATTTGAAACAAAACGGTTCCCTGGTGCACCACTCTCTAGCGATGGTAACATGAAACCAGCCACGGTAATCCCGTTTTACCGTAAAAATCCACGTGTCCAAAAAACGAATGGTAAAAAACTTCCGAGACCCGATTGAGATTCGGATTGTCTTTTTTGGGCATTAAACAATCCATTGACGGCTGAAAGCTGTCATAGCCGTAGAACTCACTGAGGCCTTTGTTTTGAATGGTTATGGCTCCCGTGACTCTAAACGAGCCAGAAGTTATGCCCGTCCGAATAATCGATATCTATAGGGTGCAACATCCACGGTGCAAGGTGCAACATCCGTCCGAAATGGCAAAACAGTGTCGTACGACTTTTTTAAATGCGTGCAAGGATTTGAAACGAAACGGTACCATGGTGCACCACTCTCCAGCGTTGGTAAATTGAAGACCAGCCACGGTAATCCCGTTTTAGCGTAAAAATCCACGTGTCGAATAAACGAAGGGTAAAAAACTTCTGAGACCCGATTGAGATTCGGATAGTCTTTTTTGGGCATTAAACAATCCATCGACGGCTAAAAGCTGTCATTGCCGTAGAACTCACTAAGCCCTTCGGTTTGACTAGTTATGGCTCCCGTAACTCTATACGAGCCAGAAGTTATGGCCGTCCGAATAATCGATATCTACAGGGTGCAACATCCACGGTGCAAGGTGCAACATCCGTCCGAAATGGCGAAACAGTCTCGTACGACTTTCACAAATGCGTGCTTGGATTTGAAACGAAATGGTACCATGGTGCACCACTCTCCAGCGATGGTAAATCGAAGAACAGCCACGGTTATCCCTTTCTACCGTAAAAATCCACGCGTCGAAAAAACGAAGGGTAAAAAACTACCTAGACCCGATTGAGAATCAGATAGTCTTTTTAGGGCATTAAACAATCCATTGATTACTGAAAGCTGTCATTGCCAAGAACTCACTGAGGCCTTCGTTTTGACTGGTTATGGCTCCCATAACTCCAAACGAGCCAGAAGTTATGGCCGTCCAAATAATCGATATCTACAGGGTGCAACATCCGTCCGAAATGGCAAAACAGTGTCGTACGACTTTTTGAAATGCGTGCATGGATTTGATACGAAATGGTACCATGGTGCACCACTCTCCAGCGATGGTAAATCGAAGACCAGCCACGGTAATCCCGTTCTACCGTAAAAATCCACGTGTTGAAAAAACGAAGGGTAAAAAACTTCCTAGACCCGATTGAGATTCGGATAGTCTTTTTTGGGCATTAAAAATCCATTGACGGGGGAAAGCTGTCGTTGCCGTAGAAATCACCGAGGCCTTCGTTTTGACTGGTTATGGCTCCCGTAACTCTAAACGAGCCAGAAGTTATGGCCGTCCGAATAATCGATATCTACAGGGTGCAACATCCACGGTGCAAGGTGCAACATTCGTCCGAAATGGCGTGACAGTGCATGGATTTGAAACAAAACGGTACCCTCGTGCACCACTCTCCAGCGATGGTAAATTGAAGACCAGCCACGGTAATCCCGTTTTACCATAAAAATCAACGTGTCGAAAAAACGAAGGGTAAAAAACATTCGAGACCCGATTGAGATTCGGATAGTCTTTTTTGGGCATTTAACAATCCATTGACGGCTGAAAGCTGTCATAGCCGTAGAACTCACTGAGGCCATCGTTTTGACAGGTTATGGCTCCCGTAACTCTAAACGAGCCAGAAGTTATGGCCGTCCGAATAATCGATATCTATAGGGTGCAACATCCACGGCGCAAGGTGCAACATCCGTCCGAAATGGTAAAAAAGTGTCGTACGAATTTTTGAAATGCGTGCATGGATTTGAAACAAAACGGTACCATGGTGCAACACTCTCCAGCGATGGTAAATCGAAGACCAGCCATGGTAATCCCTTTCTACCGTAAAAATTCACGTGTCGAAAAAACGAAGGGTAAAAAACTTCCTAGACCCGATTGAGATTCGGATAGTCTTTTCTAGGCATTAAACAGTCCATTGACGGATGAAAGCTGTCATAGCCGTAAAACTCACCGAGGCCTTCATTTTGACTGGTTATGGTTCCCGTAGCTCTAAACGAGCCAGAAGTTATGGCCGTCCGAATAATCGATATCTACAGGGTGCAACATCCACGGTGCAAGGCGCAACATCAGTCCGAAATGGCGTAACAGTGTCGTACGACTTTTTGAAATGTGTGCAAGGATTTGAAATGAGACGATACGATGGTGCACCACTCTTCAGCGATAGTAAATTGAAGACCAGCCACGGTAATCCCGTTTTACCATAAAAATCCACGTGTCGAAAAAACGATGGGTAAAAAAATTCCGAGACCCGATTGAGATTCGGATAGTCTTTTTTGGGCATTAAACAATCCATCGACGACTGAAAGCTTTCATAGCCGTAGAACTCACTGAGGCCTTCGTTTTGACTGGTTATGGCTCCCACAACTCAAAACGAGACAGAAGTTATGGCCGTCCGAATAATCGATATCTATAGGGTGCAACATCCACGGTGCAACGTGCAACATCCGTCCGAAATGGCGAAACAGTGTCGTACGACTTTTTGAAATGCGTGCAAGGATTTGAAACGTAATGGTACCATGGTGCACCACTCTCCAGCGATGGTAAATTGAAGTCCAGCCACGGTAATTCCGTTTTACCGTAAAAATCCACGTGTCGAAAAAACGAAGGGTAAAAAACTTCCGAGACCCGATTAAGATTCGGATAGTATTTTTTGGGCATTAAACAATCCATTGACGGCTGAAAGCTGTCATAGCCATAGAACTCACTGAGGCCATCGTTTTGACTGGTTATGGCTCCCGTAACGCTAAACGAGGCAGAAGTTATGGCCGTCCGGATAATCGATATCTATAGGGTGCAACATCCACGGTGCAAGGTGCAACATCCGTCCGAAATGGCGAAACAGTGCCGTACGACTTTTTGAAATGCGTGCAAGGATTTGAAACGTAACGGTACCATGGTGCACCATGCTCCAGCGATGGTAAATTGAAGACCATCCACGGTAATCCCGTTTTACCGTAAAAATCCACGTGTCAAAAAAACGAAGGTTAAAAAACTTCCTAGACCCGATTGAGATTCGGATAGTCTTTTTTGGGAATTACACAATCCATTGACGGTGGAAAGCTGTTAGAGCCGTAGAACTCACTGAGGCCTTCGTTTTTGACTAGTTATGGCTCCCGTAACACTAAACGAGCCAGAAGTTATGGTCGTCCGAATAATCGATATCTACAGGGTGCAACATCCACGGTGCAAGGTGCAACATCCGTCCGAAATGGCGAAACAGTGTCGTACGACTTTTTGTAATGTGTGCATGGCTTTGAAACGAAACGGTACGATGGTGCACCACTCTTCAGCGATGGTAAATTGAAGACCAGCCACGGTAATCCCGTTTTACTGTAAAAATCCACGTTTCGAAAAAACGAAGGGTAAAAAACATCCTAGACCCGATTGTGATTCGGATAGTCTTTTTTGGGCAGTAAACAATCCATTGACGGCTGAAAGCTGTCATAGCCGTAGAACTCACTGAGGCCTTCGTTTTGACTGGTTATGGCTCCCGTAACTCTAAACGAGCCAGAAGTTATGGCCGTCCGAATAATCGATATCTACAGGGTGCAACATCCACGGTGCAAGGTGCAACATCCATCCGAAATGGCGAAACTGTGTCGTATGACTTTTTGAAATGCGTGGAAGGATTTGAAACAAAACGGTACCATGGTGCACCACTCTCCAGCGTTGGCAAATTGAAGACCAGCCACGGTAATCCAGTTTTACCGTAAAAATCCACGTGTCGAATAAACGAAGGGTAAAAAAATTCCGAGACCCGATTGAGATTCGGATAGTCTTTTTTGGGCATTAAACAATCCATCGAAGACTGAAAGCTTTCAAAGCCGTAGAACTCACTAAGGCCTTCGTTTTGACTGGTTATGGCTCCCGTAACTCTAAACGAGACAGAAGTTATGGCCGTCCGAATAATCGATATCTATAGGGTGCAACATCCACGGTGCAAGGTGCAAAATCCGTCCGAAATGGCGAAACAGTGACGTACGACTTTTTGAAATGCGTGCAAGGATTTGAAACGAAACGGTACCATGGTGCACCACTCTCCAGCGATGGTAAATTGAAGTCCAGCCACGGTAATCCCGTTTTACCGTAAAAATCCATGTGTCAAAAAAACGAAGGGTAAAAAACTTCCTAGACCCGACTGAGATTCGGATAGTCTTTTTTGGGAATTACACAATCCATTGACGGTGGAAAGCTGTTAGAGCCGTATAACTCACTGAGGCCTTCGTTTTGACTAGTTATGGCTCCCGTAACACTAAACGAGCCAGAAGTTACGGTCGTCCGAATAATCGATATCTACGGGGTGCAACATCCACGGTGCAACATCCACGGTGCATGGTGCAACATCCGTCCGAAATGGCGGAACGGTGTCGTACGACTTTTTGAAATGCGTGCAAGGATTTGAAACGAAACGGTAACATGGTGCACCACTCTCCAGCGATGGTAAATCGAAGGCTAGCCACGGTAATCCCGTTTTACCGTAAAAATCCACGTGTCGAAAAAACGAAGGGTAAAATACTTCCTAGACCCGATTGAGATTCGGATAGTCTTTTTGGGCATTTAGCAATCCATTGACGGCTGAAAGCTGTCATAGCCGTAGAACTCACTGTGGCCTTCATTTTAACTGGTTATGGCTCCCGTAACTCTAAACGAGCCAAAAGTTATGGCCGTCCGAATAATCGATATCTACAGCGCGCAACATCAACGGTGCAAGGTGCAACATCCGTCCGAAATAGAGTAACAGTGTCGTTCGACTTTTGAAATGCGTGCATGGATTTGAAATGAAACGGTACCCTAGTGCACCACTCTCCAGCGATGGTAAATGGAAGGCCAGCCACGGTAATCCTGTTTTACCGTAAAAATCCACGTGTCGAAAAAACGAAGGGTAAAAAACTTCGGAGACCCGATTGAGATTCGGATAGTCTTTTTTGGGCATTAAACAATCCACTGATGGCTGAAAGCTGTCATAGCCGTAGAACTCACTGAGGCCTTCGTTTTGACTGGTTATGGCTCCCGTAACAATAAACGAGCCAGAAGTTATGGTCGTCCGAATAATCGATATCTACAGGGTGGAACATCCACAGTGCAAGGTGCAACATCCGTCCGAAATGGCGAAACAGTGTCGTTCGACTTTTTGAAATGCGTGCAAGGATTTGAAACGAAATGATACCATGGTGCACCACTCTCCAGCGATGGTAAATCGAAAACCAGCCACGGTAATCCCGTTTTACCGTAAAAATCCACGTGTCGAAAAAACGAAGGGTAAAAAACTTCCTAGACCCGATTGAGATTCAGATAGTCTTTTTTGGGCATTACACAATCCATTGATGGCTGAAAGTTGTCAGAGCCGTAGAAATCACTGAGGCCTTCTTTTTGACTGGTTATGGCTCCGGTAACTCTAAACGAGCCAGAAGTTATGGCCGTCCGAATAATCTATATCTACAGGGTGCGACATCCACGGTGCAAGGTGCAACATCCGTTCGAAATGGCGAAACAGTATCGTACGAATTTCTGAAATGCGTGCATGGATTTGAAACAAAACGGTACCGTGGTGCACCACTCTCCAGCGATGGTAAATCGAAGACCAGCCACGGTAATCCCTTTTTACCGTAAAAATCCACGTGTCGAAAAAAGGAAGGGTAAAGAACTTCCGAGACCAGATTGAGATTCGGATAGTCTTTTTTGGGCATTAAACAATCCATTGACCGCTGAAAGCCGTCATAGCCGTAGAACTCACTGAGGCCTTCGTTTTGACTGGTTATGGCTCTCGTAACTAAACGAGCCTGAAGTTATGGCCTTCGAATAACCGATATCTACAGGGTGCAACGTGCACGGTGCAAGGTGCAACATCCGTCCGAAATGGAGTAACAGTTTCGTTCGACTTTTTGAAATGCATGCATGGATTTGAAACGAAACGGTACCCTGGTGGACCACTCTCCAGCGATAGTAAATCGAAGACCAGCCACGGTAACCCCGTTTTACCGCAAAAATCCACGTGTCGAAAAAACGAAGGGTAAAAAACTTCCTAGACCCGATTGAGATTCGGATAGTCTTTTTTGGGCATTACACAATTCATTGACGGCTGAAAGCCGTCAGAGCCCTAGAACTCACTGAGGCCTTCTTTTTGACTGGTTGTGGCTCCCGTATCTCTAAACGAGCCAGAAGTTATGGCCGTCCGAATAATCGATATCTACAGGGTGCAACATCCACGGTGCAAGGTGCGACATCCATCCGAAATGGCGAAACAGTATCGTACGAATTTTTGAAATGCATTCATGGATTTGAAACAAAACGTTACCGTCGTGCACCACTATCCAGTGATGGTAAATTAAAGACCAGCCACGGTAATCCCGTTCTACCGTAAAACCCACGTGTCGAAAAACGAAGGGTAAAAAACTTCCTAGACCCGATTGAGATTCGGATAGTCTTTTTTGGGCATTAAACGATCCATTGATGGCTGAAAGCCGTCATAGTCGTAGAACTCACCGAGACCTTCGTTTTGACTGGTTATGGCTCCCATAACTCAAAACGAGCCAGAAGTTATGGGCGTCCGAATAATCGATATCTACAGGGTGCAACATCCACGGTGCAAGGCGCAACATCCGTCCGAAATGGCGAAACAGTGTCGTACGACTTTTTGAAATGCGTGCATGGATTTGAAACGAAACGGTACCGTGGTGCACAACTCTCCAGCGATGGTAAATCGAAGACCAGCCACGGTAATCTCGTTCTACCGTAAAAATCCACTTATCAAAAAAACGAAGGGTAAAAAACTTCCTAGACCCGATTGAGATTCGGATAGTCTTTTTGGGGCATTAAACAATCCATTCACGGCTGAAAGCTATCATAGCCGTAGAACTCACTGAGGCCTTCGTTTTGACTGGTTATGGCTCCCGTAACACTAAACGAGCCAGAAGTTATGGCCGTCCGAATAATCGATATCTACAGGGTGTAACATCCACGGTGCAAGGTGCAGCATCCGTCCGAAATGGCGAAACAGTGTCGTACGACTTTTTGAATTGCGTGCAAGGATTTGAAACGAAATGGTACCGTGGTGCACCACTCTCCAGCGATGGTAAATCGAAGACCAGCCACGGAAATCCCGTTTTACCGTAAAAATCCACATGTCGAAAAAACGAAGGTTAAAAAACTTCCGAGACCCGATTGAGATTCGGATAGTCTTTTTTGGGCATTACACAATCCATTGACGGCTGAAAGCTGTCAGAGCCGTAGAACTCACTGAGGCCTTTGTTTTGACTGGTTATGTCTCCCGTAACTCTAAACGAGCCAGAAGTTATGGCCGTCCAAATAATCGATATCTCCAGGGTGCAACATCCACGGTGTAAGGCGCAACATCCGTCCGATATGGCGTAACCGTGTCGTTTGACTTTTTGAAATGCGTGCGTGGATTTGAAACGAAACGGTACCCTGGTGCACCACTCTCTAGCAATGGTAAATTGAAGACCTGCCACGGTAATCCCGTTTTACCGTAAAAATCGACGTGTCGAAAAAACGAAGGGTAAAAAACTTCCGAGACCCGATTGAGATGCAGATAGTCTTTTTTGGGCATTAAACAATCCACTGATGGCTGAAAGCTGTCATAGCCGTAGAACTCACTGCGGCCTTCGTTTTGACTGGTTATGGCTCCCGTAACACTAAACGAGCCAGAAGTTATGTCCGTCCGAATAATCGATATCTACAGGGTTCAACATCCACGGTGCAAGGTGCAACATCCGTCCGAAATGGCGAAACAGTGTCGTGCGATTTTTTCAAATACGTGCAAGGATTTGAAACGAAACGGTACCATGGTGCACCACTCTCCAGCGATGGTAAATCGAAGACCAGCCACGGTAATCCCGTTTTACCGTAAAAATCCACGTGTCGAAAAAACGAAGGGTAAAAAACTTCATAGACCCGATTGAGATTTGGATAGTCTTTTTTGGGCGTTACACAATCCATTGTCGGCTGAAAGCTGTCAAAGCCGTAGAACTCACCGAGGCCTTCTTTTTGACTAGGTGTGGCTCCCGTATCTCTAAACGAGCCAGAAGTTATGGCCGTCCGAATAATCGATATCTACAGGGTGCAACATCCGCGGTGCAAGGTGCAACATCCGTCCGAAATGGCGTAACTGTGTCGCACGATTTTTTGAAATGCGTGCATGGATTTGAAACGAAACGGTACCCGGGTGCACCACTCTCCAGTGATGGTAAATTGAAGACAAGCCACGGTGATCCTCTTTTACCGTAAAAATCCACGTGTCGAAAAAACGAAGGGTAAAAAACTACCGAGACCCGATTGAGATTCGGATAGTCTATTTTGGGCATTAAACTATCCTTTGACGGCTGAAAGCTGTCATAGCCGTAGAACTCACTGAGGCCTTCGTTTTGACTGGTTACGGTAAAACGGTAAAAAAACTTCCAAGGCCCGATTGAGATTTGGATAGTATTTTTTGGGCATTAAACAATCCATTGACGGCAGAAAGCTGTCAGAGCCGTAGAACTCACTGAGGCCTTCGTTTTGACTGGTTATGGCTCCCGTAACACTAAACGAGCCAGAAGTTATGGCCGTCCGAATAATCGATATCTACAGGGTGCAACATCCACGGTGCAACATCCACGGTGCATGGTGCAACATCCGTCCGAAATGGCGAAACAGCGTCGTACGACTTTTTGAAATGCGTGTAAGGATTTGAAACGAAACGGTACCATGGTGCACCACTCTCCAGCGATGGTAAATCGAAGGCCAGCCACGGTAATCCCGTTTTACTGTAAAAATCCACGTGTCGAAAAAACGAAGGGTAAAAAACTTTGTAGACCCGATTGAGATTCGGATAGTCTTTTTTGGGCATTACACAATCCATTGACGGCTGAAAGCCGTTAGAGACGTAGAACTCACTGAGGCCTTCTTTTTGACTGGTTGTGGCTCACGTATCTCTAAACGAGCCAGAAGTTATGGCCGTCCGAATAATCGATATCTACAGGGTGCAACATCCACGGTGCATGGCGCAACATCCGTCCAAAATGGCGAAACAGTGTCGTACGACTTTTTGAAATGCGTGCATGGATTTGAAACGAAACGGTACCGTGGTGCACCACTCTCCAGCGATGGTAAATCGAAGACCAGCCACGGTAATCCCGTTCTACCGTAAAAATCCACGTGTCGAAAAAACGAAGGGTAAAAAACTTCCTAGACCCGATTGAGATTCGGATAGTCTTTTTTGGGCATTAAACAATCCATTGATGGCTGAAAGCCGTCATAGCCGTAGAACTCAACGAGGCCTTCGTTTTGACTGGTTATGGCTCCCATAACTCAAAACGAGGCAGAAGTTATGGTCCTCCGAATAATCGATATCTACAGGGTGCAACATCCACGGTGCAAGGCGCAACATCCGTCCGAAATGGCGAAACAGTGTCGTACGACTTTTTGAAATGCGTGCATGGATTTGAAACGAAACGGTACCGTGGTGCACAACTCTCCAGCAATGGTAAATCGAAGACCAGCCACGGTAATCCCGTTCTACCGTAAAAATCCACTTGTCGAAAAAACGAAGGGTAAAAAATTTCCTAGACCCGATTGAGATTCGGATAGTCTTTTTGGGGCATCAAACAATCCATTGACGGCTGAAAGCTATCATAGCCGTAGAACTCACTGAGCCCTTCGTTTTGACTGGTTATGGCTCCCGTAACACTAAACGAGCCAGAAGTTATGGCCGTCCGAATAATCGATATCTACAGGGTGCAACATCGACGGTGCAAGGTGCAACATCCGTCCGAAATGGCGAAACAGTGTCGTACGACTTTTTGAAATGCGTGCAAGGATTTGAAACGAAATGGTACCATGGTGCACCACTCTCCAGCGATGGTAAATCGAAGACCAGCCACGGTAATCCCGTTTTACCATAAAAATCCACATGTCGAAAAAACGAAGGTTAAAAAACTTCCTAGACCCGATTGAGATTCGGATAGTCTTTTTTGGGCATTACACAATCCATTGACGGCTGAAAGCTGTCAGAGCCGTAGAACTCACTGAGGCCTTTGTTTTGACTGGTTATGGCTCCCGTAACTCTAAACGAGCTAGAAGTTATGGCCGTCCAAATAATCGATATCTCCAGGGTGCAACATCCACGGTGTAAGGCGCAACATCCGTCCGATATGGCGTAACAGTGTCGTTTGACTTTTTGAAATGCGTGCGTGGATTTGAAACGAAATGGTACCATGTTGCACCACTCTCTAGCAATGGTAAATTGAAGACCTGCCACGGTAATCCCGTTTTACTGTGAAAATCGACGTGTCGAAAAAACGAAGGGTAAAAAATTCCGAGACCCGATTGAGATGCAGATAGTCTTTTTTGGGCATTAAACAATCCACTAATGGCTGAAAGCTATCATAGCCGTAGAACTCACTGTGGCCTTCGTTTTGACTGGTTATGGCTCCTGTAACACCAAACGAGCCAGAAGTTATGGCCGTCCGAATAATCGATATCTACAGGGTTCAACATCCATGGTGCAAGGTGCAACATCCGTCCGAAATGGCGAAACAGTGTCGTACGATTTTTTCAAATGCGTGCAAGGATTTGAAACGAAACGGTACCATGGTGCACCACTCTCCAGCGATGGTAAATCGAAGACCAGCCACGGTAATCCCGTTTTACCGTAAAAATCCACGTGTCGAAAAAACGAAGGGTAAAAAACTTCATAGACCCGATTGAGATTTGGATAGTCTTTTTTGGGCGTTACACAATCCATTGTCGGCTGAAAGCTGTCAAAGCCGTAGAACTCACCGAGGCCTTCTTTTTGACTAGGTGTGGCTCCCGTATCTCTAAACGAGCCAGAAGTTATGGCCGTCCGAATAATCGATATCTACAGGGTGCAACATCCGCGGTGCAAGGTGCAACATCCGTCCGAAATGGCGTAACTGTGTCGCACGATTTTTTGAAATGCGTGCATGGATTTGAAACGAAACGGTACCCGGGTGCACCACTCTCCAGTGATGGTAAATTGAAGACAAGCCACGGTGATCCTCTTTTACCGTAAAAATCCACGTGTCGAAAAAACGAAGGGTAAAAAACTACCGAGACCCGATTGAGATTCGGATAGTCTATTTTGGGCATTAAACTATCCTTTGACGGCTGAAAGCTGTCATAGCCGTAGAACTCACTGAGGCCTTCGTTTTGACTGGTTACGGTAAAACGGTAAAAAAACTTCCAAGGCCCGATTGAGATTTGGATAGTATTTTTTGGGCATTAAACAATCCATTGACGGCAGAAAGCTGTCAGAGCCGTAGAACTCACTGAGGCCTTCGTTTTGACTGGTTATGGCTCCCGTAACACTAAACGAGCCAGAAGTTATGGCCGTCCGAATAATCGATATCTACAGGGTGCAACATCCACGGTGCAACATCCACGGTGCATGGTGCAACATCCGTCCGAAATGGCGAAACAGCGTCGTACGACTTTTTGAAATGCGTGTAAGGATTTGAAACGAAACGGTACCATGGTGCACCACTCTCCAGCGATGGTAAATCGAAGGCCAGCCACGGTAATCCCGTTTTACTGTAAAAATCCACGTGTCGAAAAAACGAAGGGTAAAAAACTTTGTAGACCCGATTGAGATTCGGATAGTCTTTTTTGGGCATTACACAATCCATTGACGGCTGAAAGCCGTTAGAGACGTAGAACTCACTGAGGCCTTCTTTTTGACTGGTTGTGGCTCACGTATCTCTAAACGAGCCAGAAGTTATGGCCGTCCGAATAATCGATATCTACAGGGTGCAACATCCACGGTGCATGGCGCAACATCCGTCCAAAATGGCGAAACAGTGTCGTACGACTTTTTGAAATGCGTGCATGGATTTGAAACGAAATGGTACCGTGGTGCACCACTCTCCAGCGATGGTAAATCGAAGACCAGCCACGGTAATCCCGTTCTACCGTTAAAATCCACGTGTCGAAAAAACGAAGGGTAAAAAACTTCCTAGACCCGATTGAGATTCGGATATTATTTTTGGGGAATTAAACAATCCATTGACGGCTGAAAGCTGTCAAACCGTAGAACTCACTGAGGCCTTCTTTTTGACTAGTTGTGGCTCTCGTATCTCTAAACGAGCCAGAAGTTATGGCCGTCTGAATAATCGATATCTACAGGGTGCAACATCCACGGTGCAAGGTGCAACATCCGTCCGTAATGGCGTAACTGTGTCGCATGACTTTTTGAAATGCGTGCATGGACCTGAAACGAAAAGGTACCCTGGTGCACCACTCTCCAGTGATGGTAAATTGAAGACAAGCCACGGTGATCCTCTTTTACCGTAAAAGTCCACGTGTCGAAAAAACGAAGGGTAAAAAACAACCGAGACCCGATTGAGATTCGGATAGTCTATTTTGGGCATTAAACTATCCAATGACGGCTGAAAGCTGTCATAGCCGTAGAACTCACTGAGGCCTTCGTTTTGACTGGTTACGGTAAAACGGTAAAAAAACTTCCGAGACCCGATTGAGATTTGGATAGTCTTTTTTGGGCATTAAACAATCCATTGACGGCTGAAAGCTGTCATAGCCGTAGAACTCACTGAGGCCTTCGTTTTAACTGGTTCTGGCTCCCGTAACTCTAAACGAGCCAGAAGTTATGGCCGTCCAAATAATCGATATCTATAGGGTGCGACATACATGGTGCAACGTGCAACATCCGTCCGAAATGGCGAAACAGTATCGTACGAATTTTTGAAATGCGTTAATGGATTAGAAACAAAACGGTACCGTGGTGCACCACTCTCCCGCGATGGTAAATCGAAGACCAGCCACGGTAATCCCGTTCTGCCGTAAAAATCCACGTGTTAAAAAAACTTCGGGTAAAAAACTTCCTAGACCCGATTGAGATTCGGATAGTCTTTTTTGGGCATTACACAATCCATTGACGGCTGAAAGCTGTCAGAGCCGTAGAACTCACCGAGGCCTTCGTTTTGACTGGTTATGGCTCCCGTAACACTAAACGAGCCAGAAGTTATGGCCGTCCGAATAATCGATATCTACAGAGTGCAACATCCACGGTGCAACATCCACGGTGCATGGTGCAACAACCGTCCGAAATGGCGAAACAGTGTCGTACGACTTTTTGAAATGCGTGCAAGGATTTGAAACGAAACGGTACCATGGTGCACCACTCTCCAGCGATGGTAAATCGAAGACTAGCCACGGTAATGCCGTTTTACTGTAAAAATCCACGTGTCGAAAAAACGAAGGGTAAAAAACTTCGCAGACCCGATTGATATTCGGATAGTCTTTTTTGGGCATTACATAATCCATTGACGGCTGAAAGCCTTCGGAGCCGTAGAACTCACTGAGGCCTTCTTTTTGACTGGTTGTGGCTCCCGTATCTCTAAACGAGCCAGAAGTTATGGCCGTCCGAATAATCGATATCTCCAGGGTGCAACATCCACGGTGTAAGGTGCAACATCCGTCCGAAATGGCGAAACAATATCGTACGAATTTTTGAAATGTGTTAATGGATTTGAAACAAAACGGTACCATGGTGCACCACTCTCCAGCGATGGTAAATCAAAGACCAGCCACGGTAATCCCGTTCTACCGTAAAAATCCACGTGTCGAAAAAGCGAAGGGCAAAAAACTTCCTAGACCCGATTGAGATTCGGATAGTCTTTTTTGGGCATTAAACAATCCATTGACGGCTGAAAGCCGTCATAAACGTAGAACTCACTGAGGCCTTCGTTTTGACTGGTTTTGGATCCTATAACTCTAAACGAGCCAGAAGTTATGGCCATCCGAATAATCGATATCTACAGGGTGCAACATCCACGGTGCAAGGCGCAACATACGTCCAAAATGGCAAAACAGTGTCGTACGACTTTTTGAAATGCGTGCATGGATTTGAAACGAAACGGTACCGTGGTGCACCACTCTCCAGCGATGGTAAATCGAAGACCAGCCATGGTAATCCCGTTCTACCGTAAAAATCCACGTGTCAAAAAAACGAAGGGTAAAAAACTTCCTAGACCCGATTGAGATTCGGATATTCTTTTTGGGGCATTAAACAATCCATTGACGGCAGAAAGCTATCATAGCCGTAGAACTCACTGAGGCCTTCGTTTTGACTGGTTATGGCTCCCGTAACACTAAACGAGCCAGAAGTTATGGTCGTCCGAATAATCGATATCTACAGGGTGCAACATCCACGGTGCAACGTGCAACATCCGTCCGAAATGGCGAAACAGTGTCGTACGAATTTATGAAATGCGTGCGAGGATTTGAAATGAAACCGTACCATGGTGCACCACTCTCCAGCGATGGTAAATCGAAGACCAGCCACGGTAATCCCGTTTTACCGTAAAAATCCACGTGAAGAAAAAACGAAGGGCAAAAAACTTCCGAGACCCGATTGATATTCGGATAGTCTTTTTTGGGCATTACACAATCCATTGATGGCTGAAAGTTGTTAGAGCCGTAGAAATCACTGAGACCTTCTTTTTGACTGGTTATGGCTCCCGTAAATCTAAACGAGCCAGAAGTTATGGCCGTCCGAATAATCAATACCTACAGGGTGCAACATCCACGCTGCAAGGTGCAACATCCGTCCGAAATGGCGAAACAGTATCGTACGAATTTTTGAAATGCGTGCATGGATTTGAAACAAAACGGTACCATGGTGCACCACTATCCAGCGATGGTAAATCGAAGACAAGCCACGGTAATCCCATTTTACCGTAAAAATCCACGTGTCGAAAAAACGAAGGGTAAAAAACTTCCGAGACCCGATTGAGATTCGGATAGTCTTTTTTGGGCATTAAACAATCCATTGACGGCAGAAAGCCGTCATAGCCGTAGAACTCACTGAGGCCTTCGTTTTGACTGGTTATGGCTCCCGTAACTCTAAACGAGCCGGAAGTTATGGCCGTCCGAATAATCGATATCTACAGGGTGCAACATCCACGGTGCAAGGCGCAACATCCGTCCGAAATGGCGAAACAGTGTCGTACGACTTTTTGAAATGCGTGCATGTATTTGAAATAAAACGGTACCGTGGTGCACCACTCTCCAGCGATGGTAAATTGAAGACCAGCCACGGTAATCCCGTTCTACCGTAAAAATCCACGTGTCGAAAAAACGAAGGGTAAAAAACTTCCTTGACCCGATTGAGATTCGGATAGTCTTTTTTGGGCATTAAACAATCCATTGACGTCTGAAAGCTACCATAGCCGTAGAACTCACAGAGGCCATCGTTTTGACTGTTTATGGCTCCCGTAACACTAAACGAGCCAGAAGTTATGGCCGTCCGAATAATCGATATCTACAGGGTGGAGCATCCACGGTGCAAGGTGCAACATCCGTCCGAAATGGCGAAACAGTGTCGTACGACTTTTTGAAATGCGTGCAAGGATTTGAAATGAAACGGTACCATAGTGCATCACTCTCTAGCGATGGTAAATCGAAGACCAGCCACGGTAATCCCGTTTTACCCTAAAAATCCACATGTCGAAAAAACGAAGGGTTAAAAACTTCCGAGACCCGATTGAGATTCGGATAGTCTTTTTTGGGCATTACACAATCCATTGACGGCTGAAAGCCCTCAGAGCCATAGAAGTCACTGAGGCCTTCGTTTTGACTCGTTATGGCTCCCGTAACTCTAAAATAGCCAGAAGTTATGGCCGTCCGAATAATCGATATCTACAGGGTGCAACATCCACGGTGCAAGGTGCAACATCCGTCCGAATTGGCGTAACAGTGTCGTTCGACTTTTTGAAATGCGTGCATGGATTTGAAACGAAACGGTACCCTGGTGCACCACTCTCCAGCGATGGTAAATCGAAGACCAGCCACGGTAATCCCGTTTTACGGTAAAAATCGACGTGTCGAGAAAACGAAGGGTAAAAAACTTCCGAGACCCGATTGAGATTCGGATAGTCTTTTTTAGGCATTAAACAATCCATTGACGGCTGAAAGCCGTCATAGCCGTAGAACTCACTGAGGCCTTTGTTTTGACTGGTTATGGCTCTCGTAACACTAAACGAGCCAGAAGTTATGGCCGTCCGAATAATCGATATCTACAGGGTGCAACATCCGTCCGAAATCGCGTAACAGTGTCGTACGACTTTTTCAAATGCGTGCAAGGATTTGAAATGAAACGGTACCATGGTGCACCACTCTCCAGCGATGGTAAATCGAAGACCATCCACGGTAATCCCGTTTTACCTTAAAAATCCGCGTGTCGAAAAAACGAAGGGTAAAAAACATCCGAGACCCGATTGAGATTCAGATAGTCTTTTTTGGGCATTACACAATCCATTGATGGCTGAAAGTTGTCAGAGCCATAGAACTCACTGAGACCTTTTTGACTGGTTATGGCTCCCGTAAATCTAAACGAGCCAGAAGTTATGGCCGTCCGAATAATCAATACCTACAGGGTGCAACATCCACGGTGCGAGGTGCAACATCCGTCCGAAATGGCGAAACAGTATCGTACGAATTTTTGAAATGCGTGCATGGATTTGAAACAAAACGGTACCGTGGTGCACCACTCTCCAGCTATGGTAAATCGAAGACCAGCCATGGTAATCCCATTTTACCGTAAAAATCCACGTGTCGAAAAAACGAAGGGTAAAAAACATCCAAGACCCGATTGAGATTCGGATATTCTTTTTTGGGCATTAAACAATCCATTGTTGGCTGAAAGCCGTCATAGCCGTAAAACTCACTGAGGCCTTCGTTTTGACTGGTTATGGCTCCCGTAACTCTAAACGAGCCAGAAGTTATGACCGTCCGAATAATCGATATCTACAGGGTGCAACATCCACGGTGCAAGGCGCAACATCCGTCCGAAATGGCGAAACAGTGTCGTACGACTTTTTGAAATGCGTGCATGGATTTGAAACGATACGATACCGTGTGCACAACTCTCCAGCGATGGTAAATCGAAGACCAGCCACGGTAATCCCGTTCTACCGTAAAAATCCACTTGTCGAAAAAACGAAGGGTAAAAAACTTCCTAGACCCGATTGAGATTCGGATAGTCTTTTTGGGGCATTAAACAATCCATTGACGGCTGAAAGCTATCATAGCCGTAGAACTCACTGAGGCCTTCGTTTTGACTGGTTATGGCTCCCGTAACACTAAACGAGGCAGAAGTTATGGTCGTCCGAATAATCGATATCTACAGGGTGCAACATCCACGGTGCAAGGTGCAACATCCGTCCGAAATGGAGAAACAGTGTCGCACGACTTTTTGAAATGCGTGCAAGGATTTGAAACGAAACGGTACCATGGTGCACCACTCTCCAGCGATGGTAAATCGAAGACCAGCCACGGTAATCCCGTTTTACCGTAAAAATCCACGTGTCGAAAAAACGAAGGTTAAAAAACTTCCTAGACCCGATTGAGATTCGGATAGTCTTTTTTGGGCATTACACAATCCATTGACGGCTAAAAGCCGTCAAAGCCGTAGAACTCACTGAGGCCTTCGTTTTGATTAGTTATGGCTCCCGTAACTCTAAAGGAGCCAGAAGTTATGGCCGTCCGAATAATCGATATCTACAGGGTGCAACATCCACGATGCAAGGTGCAACATCCTTCCGAAATGGCGTAACTGTGTCGCACGACTTTTTTAAATGCGTGCATGGATTTGAAACGAAACGGTACCCTTGTGCACCACTCTCCAGTGATGGTAAATTGAAGACCAGCCACGGTGATCCTCTTTTACCGTAAAAATCCACGTGTCGAAAAAACGAAGGGTAAAAAACTTCCGAGACCCGATTGAGATTCGGATAGTCTATTTTGGGCATTAAACTATCCATTGACGGTTGAAAGCTGTCATAGCCGTAGAACTCACTGAGGCCTTCGTTTTGACTGGTTACGGTAAAACGGTAAAAAAACATCCGAGACCCGATTGAGATTCGGATAGTCTTTTTTGGGCATTAAACAATCCATTGACGGCTGAAACTGTCATAACCGTAGAACTCACTGAGTCCTTCGTTTTGACTGGTTATGGCTCCCGTAACACTAAACGAGCCAGAAGTTATGGCGTCCAAATAATCGATATCTACAGGGTGCAATATCCACGGTGCATGGTGCAACATCCGTCCGAAATGGCGGAACGGTGTCGTACGACTTTTTGAAATGCGTGCAAGGATTTGAAACGAAACGGTACCATGGTGCACCACTCTCCAGCGATGGTAAATCGAAGGCTAGCCACGGTAATCCCGTTTTACCGTAAAAATCCACGTGTCGAAAAAACGAAGGGTAAAATACTTCCTAGACCCGATTGAGATTCGGATAGTCTTTTTGGGCATTTAACAATCCATTGACGGCTGAAAGCTGTCATAGCCGTAGAACTCACTGTGGCCTTTATTTTAACTGGTTATGGCTCCTGTAACTCTAAACGAGCCAGAAGTTATGGCCGTCCGAATAATCGATATCTACAGGGCGTAACATCAACGGTGCAAGGTGCAACATCCGTCCGAAATGGCGTAACAGTGTCGTTCGACTTTTGAAATGCGTGCATGGATTTGAAATGAAACGGTACCCTGGTGCACCAGTCGCCAGCGATGGTAAATGGAAGACCAGCCACGGTAATCCTGTTTTACCGTAAAAATCCACGTGTCGAAAAAACGAAGGGTAAAAAAACTTCCAAGACCCGATTGAGATTCGGATAGTCTTTTTTGGGCATTAAACAATCCACTGATGGCTGAAAGCTGTCATAGCCGTAGAACTCACTGAGGCCTTCGTTTTGACTGGTTATGGCTCCCGTAACAATAAACGAGCCAGAAGTTATGGTCCTCCGAATAATCGATATCTACAAGGTGGAACATCCACAGTGCAAGGTGCAACATCCGTCCGAAATGGCGAAACAGTGTCGTACGACTTTTTGAAATGCGTGCAAGGATTTGAAACGAAATGATACCATGGTGCACCACTCTCCAGCGATGGTAAATCGAAGACCAGCCACGGTAATCCCGTTTTACCGTAAAAATCCACGTGTCGAAAAAACGAAGGGTAAAAAACTTCCTAGACCCGATTGAGATTCAGATAGTCTTTTTTGGGCATTACACAATCCATTGATGGCTAAAAGTTGTCAGAGCCGTAGAAATCACTGAGGCCTTCTTTTTGACTAGTTATGACTCCCGTAACTCTAAACGAGCCAGAAGTTATGGCCGTCCGAATAATCTATATCTACAGGGTGCGACATCCACGGTGCAAGGTGCAACATCCGTTCGAAATGGCGAGACAGTATCGTACGAATTTCTGAAATGCGTGCATGGATTTGAAACAAAACGGTACCGTGGTGCTCCACTCTCCAACGATGCTAAATCGAAGACCAGCCACGGTAATCCCTTTTTATCGTAAAAATCCAGGGGTCGAAAAAACGAAGGGTAAAGAACTTCCGAGACCAGATTGAGATTCGGATAGTCTTTTTTGGGCATTAAACAATCCATTGACCGCTGAAAGCCGTCATAGCCGTAGAACTCACTGAGGCCTTCGTTTTGACTAGTTATGGCTCTCGTAACTAAACGAGCCTGAAGTTATGGCCGTCCGAATAATCGATATCTACAGGGTGCAACGTGCACGGTGCAAGGTGCAACATCCGTCCGAAATGGCGTAACAGTGTCGTTCGACTTTTTGAAATGCATGCATGGATTTGAAACGAAACGTTACCGTGGTGCACCACTATCCAGTGATGGTAAATTAAAGACCAGCCACGGTAATCCCGTTCTACCGTAAAACCCACGTGTCGAAAAAACGAAGGGTAAAAAACTTCCTAGACCCGATTGAGATTCGGATAGTCTTTTTTGGGCATTAAACAATCCATTGATGGCTGAAAGCCGTCATAGCCGTAGAACTCAACGAGGCCTTCGTTTTGACTGGTTATGGCTCCCATAACTCAAAACGAGCCAGAAGTTATGGTCCTCCGAATAATCGATATCTACAGGGTGCAACATCCACGGTGCAAGGCGCAACATCCGTCCGAAATGGCGAAACAGTGTCGTACGACTTTTTGAAATGCGTGCATGGATTTGAAACGAAACGGTACCGTGGTGCACAACTCTCCAGCAATGGTAAATCGAAGACCAGCCACGGTAATCCCGTTCTACCGTAAAAATCCACTTGTCGAAAAAACGAAGGGTAAAAAATTTCCTAGACCCGATTGAGATTCGGATAGTCTTTTTGGGGCATCAAACAATCCATTGACGGCTGAAAGCTATCATAGCCGTAGAACTCACTGAGCCCTTCGTTTTGACTGGTTATGGCTCCCGTAACACTAAACGAGCCAGAAGTTATGGCCGTCCGAATAATCGATATCTACAGGGTGCAACATCGACGGTGCAAGGTGCAACATCCGTCCGAAATGGCGAAACAGTGTCGTACGACTTTTTGAAATGCGTGCAAGGATTTGAAACGAAATGGTACCATGGTGCACCACTCTCCAGCGATGGTAAATCGAAGACCAGCCACGGTAATCCCGTTTTACCATAAATATCCACATGTCGAAAAAACGAAGGTTAAAAAACTTCCTAGACCCGATTGAGATTCGGATAGTCTTTTTTGGGCATTACACAATCCATTGACGGCTGAAAGCTGTCAGAGCCGTAGAACTCACTGAGGCCTTTGTTTTGACTGGTTATGGCTCCCGTAACTCTAAACGAGCTAGAAGTTATGGCCGTCCAAATAATCGATATCTCTAGGGTGCAACATCCACGGTGTAAGGCGCAACATCCGTCCGATATGGCGTAACAGTGTCGTTTGACTTTTTGAAATGCGTGCGTGGATTTGAAACGAAATGGTACCCTGTTGCACCACTCTCTAGCAATGGTAAATTGAAGACCTGCCACGGTAATCCCGTTTTACTGTGAAAATCGACGTGTCGAAAAAACGAAGGGTAAAAAATTCCGAGACCCGATTGAGATGCAGATAGTCTTTTTTGGGCATTAAACAATCCACTAATGGCTGAAAGCTATCATAGCCGTAGAACTCACTGTGGCCTTCGTTTTGACTGGTTATGGCTCCCGTAACACCAAACAAGCCAGAAGTTATGGCCGTCCGAATAATCGATATCTACAGGGTTCAACATCCATGGTGCAAGGTGCAACATCCGTCCGAAATGGCGAAACAGTGTCGTACGATTTTTTCAAATGCGTGCAAGGATTTGAAACGAAACGGTACCATGGTGCACCACTCTCCAGCGATGGTAAATCGAAGACCAGCCACGGTAATCCCGTTTTACCGTAAAAATCCACGTGTCGAAAAAACAAAGGGTAAAAAACTTCATAGACCCGATTGAAATTCGGGTAGTCTTTTTTGGGCGTTACACAATCCATTGTCGGCTGAAAGCTGTCAAAGCCGTAGAACTCACCGAGGCCTTCTTTTTGACTAGTTGTGGCTCCCGTATCTCTAAACGAGCCAGAAGTTATGGCCGTTCGAATAATCGATATCTACAGGGTGCAACATCCACGGTGCAAGGTGCAACATCCGTCCGAAATGGCGTAACTGTGTCGCACGACTTTTTGAAATGCGTGCATGGATTTGAAACGAAATGGTACCCTGGTGCACCACTCTCCAGTGATGGTAAATTGAAGACAAGCCACGGTGATCCTCTTTTACCGTAAAAATCCACGTGTCGAAAAAACGAAGGGTAAAAAACTACCGAGACCCGATTGAGATTCGGATAGTCTATTTTGGGCATTAAACTATCCTTTGACGGCTGAAAGCTGTCATAGCCGTAGAACTCACTGAGGCCTTCGTTTTGACTGGTTACGATAAAACGGTAAAAAAACTTCCGAGGCCCGACTGAGATTTGGATAGTCTTTTTTGGGCATTAAACAATCCATTGACGGCTCAAAGCTGTCATAGCCGTAGAACTCACTGAGGCCTTCGTTTTGACTGGTTCTGGCTCCCGTAACTCTAAACGAGCCAGAAGTTATGGCCGTCCAAATAATCGATATCTACAGGGTGCAACATACACGGTGCAAGGTGCAACATCCGTCCGAAATGGCGAAACAGTATCGTACGAATTTTTGAAATGTGTTAATGGATTAGAAACAAAACGGTACCGTGGTGCACCACTCTCCAGCGATGGTAAATCGAAGACCAGCCACGGTAATCCCGTTCTACCGTAAAAATCCACGTGTCAAAAAAACTTCGGGTAAAAAACTTCCTAGACCCGATTGAGATTCAGATAGTCTTTTTTGGGCATTACACAATCCATTGACGGCTGAAAGCTATCAGAGCCGTAGAACTCACTGAGGCCTTCGTTTTGACTGGTTATGGCTCCCGTAACACTAAACGAGCCAGAAGTTATGGCCGTCCGAATAATCGATATCTACAGGGTGCAACATCCACGGTGCAACATCCACGGTGCATGGTGCAACATCCGTCCGAAATGGCAAAACAGTGTCGTACGACTTGTTGAAATGCGTGTAAGGATTTGAAATGAAACGGTACCATGGTGCACCACTCTCCAGCGATGGTAAATCGAAGACCAGCCACGGTAATCCCGTTTTACTGTAAAAATCCACGTGTCGAAAAAACGAAGGGTAAAAAACTTTGTAGACCCGATTGAGATTCGGATAGTCTTTTTTGGGCATTACACAATCCATTGACGGCTGAAAGCCGTCAGAGCCGTAGAACTCGCTGAGGCCTTCTTTTTGACTGGTTGTGGCTCCCGTATCTCTAAACGAGCCAGAAGTTATGGCCGTCCGAATAATCGATATCTACAGGGTGCAACATCCACGGTGCAAGGTGCAACATCCATCCGAAATGGCGAAACAGTATCGTACGAATTTTTGAAATGCATTCATGGATTTGAAACAAAACGTTACCGTGGTGCACCACTATCCAGTGATGGTAAATTAAAGACCAGCCACGGTAATCCCGTTCTACCGTAAAACCCACGTGTCGAAAAAACGAAGGGTAAAAAACTTCCTAGACCCGATTGAGATTCGGATAGTCTTTTTTGGGCATTAAACAATCCATTGATGGCTGAAAGCCGTCATAGCCGTAGAACTCAACGAGGCCTTCGTTTTGACTGGTTATGGCTCCCATAACTCAAAACGAGCCAGAAGTTATGGTCCTCCGAATAATCGATATCTACAGGGTGCAACATCCACGGTGCAAGGCGCAACATCCGTCCGAAATGGCGAAACAGTGTCGTACGACTTTTTGAAATGCGTGCATGGATTTGAAACGAAACGGTACCGTGGTGCACAACTCTCCAGCAATGGTAAATCGAAGACCAGCCACGGTAATCCCGTTCTACCGTAAAAATCCACTTGTCGAAAAAACGAAGGGTAAAAAATTTCCTAGACCCGATTGAGATTCGGATAGTCTTTTTGGGGCATCAAACAATCCATTGACGGCTGAAAGCTATCATAGCCGTAGAACTCACTGAGCCCTTCGTTTTGACTGGTTATGGCTCCCGTAACACTAAACGAGCCAGAAGTTATGGCCGTCCGAATAATCGATATCTACAGGGTGCAACATCGACGGTGCAAGGTGAAACATCCGTCCGAAATGGCGAAACAGTGTCGTACGACTTTTTGAAATGCGTGCAAGGATTTGAAATGAAATGGTACCATGGTGCACCACTCTCCAGCGATGGTAAATCGAAGACCAGCCACGGTAATCCCGTTTTACCGTAAAAATCCACATGTCGAAAAAACGAAGGTTAAAAAACTTCCTAGACCCGATTGAGATTCGGATAGTCTTTTTTGGGCATTACACAATCCATTGACGGCTGAAAGCTGTCAGAGCCGTAGAACTCACTGAGGCCTTTGTTTTGACTGGTTATGGCTCCCGTAACTCTAAACGAGCTAGAAGTTATGGCCGTCCAAATAATCGATATCTCCAGGGTGCAACATCCACGGTGTAAGGCGCAACATCCGTCCGATATGGCGTAACAGTGTCGTTTGACTTTTTGAAATGCGTGCGTGGATTTGAAACGAAATGGTACCCTGTTGCACCACTCTCTAGCAATGGTAAATTGAAGACCTGCCACGGTAATCCCGTTTTACTGTGAAAATCGACGTGTCGAAAAAACTAAGGGTAAAAAATTCCGAGACCCGATTGAGATGCAGATAGTCTTTTTTGGGCATTAAACAATCCACTAATGGCTGAAAGCTATCATAGCCGTAGAACTCACTGTGGCCTTCGTTTTGACTGGTTATGGCTCCCGTAACACCAAACGAGCCAGAAGTTATGGCCGTCCGAATAATCGATATCTACAGGGTTCAACATCCATGGTGCAAGGTGCAACATCCGTCCGAAATGGCGAAACAGTGTCGTACGATTTTTTCAAATGCGTGCAAGGATTTGAAACGAAACGGTACCATGGTGCACCACTCTCCAGCGATGGTAAATCGAAGACCAGCCACGGTAATCCCGTTTTACCGTAAAAATCCACGTGTCGAAAAAACAAAGGGTAAAAAACTTCATAGACCCGATTGAAATTCGGGTAGTCTTTTTTGGGCGTTACACAATCCATTGTCGGCTGAAAGATGTCAAAGCCGTAGAACTCACCGAGGCCTTCTTTTTGACTAGTTGTGGCTCCCGTATCTCTAAACGAGCCAGAAGTTATGGCCGTCCGAATAATCGATATCTACAGGGTGCAACATCCACGGTGCAAGGTGCAACATCCGTCCGAAATGGCGTAACTGTGTCGCACGACTTTTTGAAATGCGTGCATGGATTTGAAACGAAATGGTACCCTGGTGCACCACTCTCCAGTGATGGTAAATTGAAGACAAGCCACGGTGATCCCCTTTTACCGTAAAAATCCACGTGTCGAAAAAACGAAGGGTAAAAAACTACCGAGACCCGATTGAGATTCGGATAGTCTATTTTGGGCATTAAACTATCCTTTGACGGCTGAAAGCTGTCATAGCCGTAGAACTCACTGAGGCCTTCGTTTTGACTGGTTACGGTAAAACGGTAAAAAAACTTCCGAGGCCCGACTGAGATTTGGATAGTCTTTTTTGGGCATTAAACAATCCATTGACGGCTGAAAGCTGTCATAGCCGTAGAACTCACTGAGGCCTTCGTTTTGACTGGTTCTGGCTCCCGTAACTCTAAACGAGCCAGAAGTTATGGCCGTCCAAATGATCGATATCTACAGGGTGCAACATACACGGTGCAAGTAGCAACATCCGTCCGAAATGGCGAAACAGTATCGTACGAATTTTTGAAATGTGTTAATGGATTAGAAACAAAACGGTACCGTGGTGCACCACTCTCCAGCGATGGTAAATCGAAGACCAGCCACGGTAATCCCGTTCTACCGTAAAAATCCACGTGTCAAAAAAACTTCGGGTAAAAAACTTCCTAGACCCGATTGAGATTCGGATAGTCTTTTTTGGGCATTACACAATCCATTGACGGCTGAAAGCTATCAGAGCCGTAGAACTCACTGAGGCCTTCGTTTTGACTGGTTATGGCTCCCGTAACACTAAACGAGCCAGAAGTTATGGCCGTCCGAATAATCGATATCTACAGGGTGCAACATCCACGGTGCAACATCCACGGTGCATGGTGCAACATCCGTCCGAAATGGCGAAACAGTGTCGTACGACTTGTTGAAATGCGTGTAAGGATTTGAAATGAAACGGTACCATGGTGCACCACTCTCCAGCGATGGTAAATCGAAGACCAGCCACGGTAATCCCGTTTTACTGTAAAAATCCACGTGTCGAAAAAACGAAGGGTAAAAAACTTTGTAGACCCGATTGAGATTCGGATAGTCTTTTTTGGGCATTACACAATCCATTGACGGCTGAAAGCCGTCAGAGCCGTAGAACTCGCTGAGGCCTTCTTTTTGATTGGTTGTGGCTCCCGTATCTCTAAACGAGCCAGAAGTTATGGCCGTCCGAATAATCGATATCTACAGGGTGCAACATCCACGGTGCAAGGTGCAACATCCGTCCGAAATGGCGAAACAATATCGTACGAATTTTTGAAATGTGTTAATGGATTTGAAACAAAACGGTACCGTGGTGCACCACTCTCCAGCGATGGTAAATTGAAGACTAGCCACGGTAATCCCGTTCTACCGTAAAAATCCACGTATCGAAAAAGCGAATGGTAAAAAACTTCCTAGACCCGATTGAGATTCGGATAGTCTTTTTTGGGCATTAAACAATCCATTGATGGCTGAAAGCCGTCATAAACGTAGAACTCACTGAAGCCTTCGTTTTGACTGGTTTTGGATCCTGTACCTCTAAACGAGCCAGAAGTTATGGCCGTCCGAATAATCGATATCTACAGGGTGCAACATCCACGGTGCAAGGCGCAACATCCGTCCAAAATGGCGAAACAGTGTCGTACGACTTTTTGAAATGCGTGCATGGATTTGAAACAAAACGGTATCGTGGTGCACCACTCTCCAGCGATGGTAAATCGAAGACCAGCCACGGTAATCCCGTTCTACCGTAAAAATCCACGTGTCGAAAAAACGAAGGGTAAAAAACTTCCTAGACCCGATTGAGATTCGGATATTATTTTTGGGGCATTAAACAATCCATTGACGGCTGAAAGCTGTCAAAGCCATAGAACTCACTGAGGCCTTATTTTTGACTAGTTGTGGCTCTCGTATCTCTAAACGAGCCAGAAGTTATGGCCGTCCGAATAATCGATATCTACAGGGTGCAACATCCACGGTGTAAGGTGCAACATCAGTCCGAAATTGCGTAACTGTGTCGCACGACTTTTTGAAATGCGTGCATGGATTTGAAACGAAACGGTACCCTGGTGCACCACTCTCCAGTGATGGTAAATTGAAGACAAGCCACGGTGATCCTCTTTTACCGTAAAAATCCACGTGTCGAAAAAACGAAGGGTAAAAAACTACGGAGACCCGATTGAGATTCAGATAGTCTATTTTGGGCATTAAACTATCCATTGACGGCTGAAAGCTGTCATAGCCGTAGAACTCACCGAGGCCTTCGTTTTGACTGGTTACGGTAAAACGGTAAAAAAACTTCCGAGACCCGATTGAGATTTGGATAGTCTTTTTTGGGCATTAAACAATCCATTGACGGCTGAAAGCTGTCATAGCCGTAGAACTCACTGAGGCCTTCGTTTTGACTGGTTCTGGCTCCCGTAACTTTAAACGAGCCAGAAGTTATGGCCGTCCAAATAATCGATATCTACAGGGTGCAACATACACGGTGCAAGGTGCAACATCCGTCCGAAATGGCGAAACGGTATCGTACGAATTTTTGAAATGCGTTAATGGATTAGAAACAAAACGGTACCATCGTGCACCACTCTCCCGCGATGGTAAATCGAAGACCAGCCACGGTAATCCCGTTCTACCGTAAAAATCCACGTGTTAAAAAAACTTCAGGTAAAAAACTTCCTAGACCTGATTGAGATTCGGATAGTCTTTTTTGGGCGTTACACAATCCATTGACGGCTGAAAGCTGTCAGAGCCGTAGAACTCACTGAGGCCTTCGTTTTGACTGGTTATGGCTCCCGTAACACTAAACGAGCCAGAAGTTATGGCCGTCCGAATAATCGATATCTACAGAGTGCGACATCCACGGTGCAACATCCACGGTGCATGGTGCAACATCCGTCCGAAATGGCGAAACAGTGTCGTACGACTTTTTGAAATGCGTGCAAGGATTTGAAACGAAACGGTACCATGGTGCACCACTCTCCAGCGATGGTAAATCGAAGACCAGCCACGGTAATGCCGTTTTACTGTAAAAATCCACGTGTCGAAAAAACGAAGGGTAAAAAACTTCGTAGACCCGATTGAGATTCGGATAGTCTTTTTTGGGCATTACACAATCCATTGACGGCTGAAAGCCTTCGGAGCCGTAGAACTCACTGAGGCCTTCTTTTTGACTGGTTGTGGCTCCCGTATCTCTAAACGAGCCAGAAGTTATGGCCGTCCGAATAATCGATATCTCCAGGGTGCAACATCCACGGTGCAAGGTGCAACATCCGTCCGAAATGGCGAAACAATATCGTACGAATTTTTGAAATGTGTTAATGGATTTGAAACAAAACGGTACCATGGTGCACCACTCTCCAGCGATGGTAAATCGAAGACCAGCCACGGTAATCCCGTTCTACCGTAAAAATCCACGTGTCGAAAAAGCGAAGGGTAAAAAACTTCCTAGACCCGATTGAGATTCGGATAGTCTTTTTTGGGCATTAAACAATCCATTGACGGCTGAAAGCCGTCATAAACGTAGAACTCACTGAGGCCTTTGTTTTGACTGGTTTTGGATCCTGTAACTCTAAACGAGCCAGAAGTTATGGCCGTCCGAATAATCGATATCTACAGGGTGCAACATCCACGGTGCAAGGCGCAACATCCGTCCTAAATGGCGAAACAGTGTCGTACGAATTTTTGAAATGCGTGCATGTATTTGAAACGAAACGGTACCGTGGTGCACCACTCTCCAGCGATGGTAAATCGAAGACCAGCCGCGGTAATCCCGTTCTACCGTAAAAATCCACGTGTCAAAAAAACGAAGGGTAAAAAACTTCCTAGACCCGATTGAGATTCGGATATTCTTTTTGGGGCATTAAACAATCCATTGACGGCAGAAAGCTATCATAGCCGTAGAACTCACTGAGGCCTTCGTTTTGACTGGTTATGGCTCCTGTAACACTAAACGAGCCAGAAGTTATGGTCGTCCGAATAATCGATATGTACAGGGTGCAACATCCACGGTGCAACGTGCAACATCCGTCCGAAATGGCGAAACAGTGTCGTACGACTTTTTGAAATGCGTGCGAGGATTTGAAATGAAACCGTACCATGGTGCACCACTCTCCAGCGATGGTAAATCGAAGACCAGCCACGGTAATCCCGTTTTAACGTAAAAATCCACGTGAAGAAAAAACGAAGGGTAAAAAACTTTCGAGACCCGATTGATATTCGGATAGTCTTTTTTAGGCATTACACAATCCATTGATGGCTGAAAGTTGTCAGAGCCATAGAAATCACTGAGGCCTTCTTTTTGACAGGTTATGGCTCCCGTAAATCTAAACGAGCCAGAAGTTATGGCCGTCCGAATAATCAATACCTACAGGGTGCAACATCCACGGTGCAAGGTGCAACATCCGTCCGAAATGGAGAAACAGTATCGTACGAATTTTTGAAATGCGTGCATGGATTTGAAACAAAACGGTACCGTGGTGCACCACTATCCAGCGATGGTAAATCGAAGACCAGCCACGGTAATCCCATTTTACCGTAAAAATACACGTGTTGAAAAAACGAAGGGTAAAAAACTTCCGAGACCCGATTGAGATTCGGATAGTCTTTTTTGGGCATTAAACAATCCATTGACGGCAGAAAGCCGTCATAGCCATAGAACTCACTGAGGCCTTCGTTTTGACTAGTTATGGCTCCCGTAACTCTAAACGAGCCGGAAGTTATGGCCGTCCGAATAATCGATATCTACAGGGTGCAACATCCATGGTGCAAGGCGCAAGATCCTTCCGAAATGGCGAAACAGTGTCGTACGACTTTTTGAAATGCGTGCATGGATTTGAAACAAAACGGTACCGTGGTGCACCACTCTCCAGCGAAGGTAAATTGAAGACCAGCCACAGTAATCCCGTTCTACCGTAAAAATCCACGTGTCGAAAAAAAGAAGGGTAAAAAACTTCCTAGCCCCGATTGAGATTCGGATAGTCTTTTTTGGGCATTAAACAATCCATTGAAGGCTGAAAGCTACCATAGCCGTAGAACTCACAGAGGCCATCGTTTTGACTGATTATGGCTCCCGTAACACTAAACGAGCCAGAAGTTATGGCCGTCCGAATAATCGATATCTATAGGGTGGAGCATCCACGGTGCAAGGTGCAACATCCGTCCGAAATGGCGAAACAGTGTCGTACGACTTTTTGAAATGCGTGCAAGGATTTGAAATGAAACTGTACCATAGTGCACCACTCTCCAGCGATGGTAAATCGAAGACCAGCCACGGTAATCCCGTTTTACCGTAAAAATCCACGTGTCGAAAAAACGAAGGGTTAAAAACTTCCGAGACCCGATTGAGATTCGGATAGTCTTTTTTGGGCATTACACAATCCATTGACGGCTGAAAGCTCTCAGAGCCATAGAAGTCACTGAGGCCTTCGTTTTGACTGGTTATGGCTCCCGTAACTCTAAAAGAGCCAGAAGTTATGCCCGTCCGAAGAATCGATATCTACAGGGTGCAACATCCACGGTGCAAGGTGCAACATCCGCCCGAATTGGCGTAACAGTGTCGTACGACTTTTTGAAATGCGTGCATGGATTTGAAACGAAACGGTACCCTGGTGCACCACTCTCCAGCGATGGTAAATCGAAGACCAGCCACGGTAATCCCGTTTTACCGTAAAAATCGACGTGTCGAGAAAACGAAGGGTAAAAAACTTCCGAGACCCGATTGAGATTCGGATAGTCTTTTTTGGGCATTAAACAATCCATTGGCGGCTGAAAGCCGTCATAGCCGTAGAACTCACTGAGGCCTTTGTTTTGACTGGTCATGGCTCCCGTAACACTAAACGAGCCAGAAGTTATGGCCGTCCGAATAATCGATATCTACAGGGTGCAACATCCGTCCGAAATGGCGTAACAGTGTCGTACGACTTTTTCAAATGCGTGCAAGGATTTGAAATGAAACGGTACCATGGTGCACCACTCTCCAGCGATGGTAAATCGAAGACCAGCCACGGTAATCCTGTTTTACCGTAAAAATCCACGCGTCGAAAAAACGAAGTGTAAAAAACATCCGAGACCCGATTGAGATTCAGATAGTCTTTTTTGGGCATTACACAATCCATTGATGGCTGAAAGTTGTCAGAGCCATAGAACTCACTGAGACCTTCTTTTTGACTGGTTATGGCTCCCGTAAATCTAAACGAGCCAGAAGTTATGGCCGTCCGAATAATCAATACCTACAGGGTGCAACATCCACGGTGCGAGGTGCAACATCCGTCCGAAATGGCGAAACAGTATCGTGCGAATTTTTGAAATGCGTGCATGGATTTGAAACAAAACGGTACCGTGGTGCACCACTCTCCAGCTGGTAAATCGAAGACCAGCCATGGTAATCCCATTTTATCGTAAAAATCCACATGTCGAAAAAACGAAGGGTAAAAAACATCCAAGACCCGATTGAGATTCGGATATTCTTTTTTGGGCATTAAACAATCCATTGACGGCTGAAAGCCGTCATAGCCGTAAAACTCACTGAGGCCATCATTTTGACTGGTTATGGCTCCCGTAACTCTAAATGAGCCAGAAGTTATAGCCGTCCGAATAATCGATATCTACAGAGTGCAACATCCACGGTGCAACGCGCAACATCTGTCCGAAATGGCGAAACAGTGTCGTACGACTTTTTGAAATGCGTGCATGGATTTGAAACGATACGATACCACGGTGCACAACTCTCCAGCGATGGTAAATCGAAGACCAGCCACGGTAATCCCGTTCTACCGTAAAAATCCACTTGTCGAAAAAACGAAGGGTAAAAAACTTCCTAGACCCGATTGAGATTCGGATAGTCTTTTTGGGGCATTAAATAATCCATTGACGGCTGAAAGCTATCATAGCCGTAGAACTCACTGAGGCCTTCGTTTTGACTGGTTATGGCTCCCGTAAGACAAAACGAGCCAGAAGTCATGGCCGTCCGAATAATCGATATCTACAGGGTGCAACATCCACGGTGCAAGGTGCAACATCCGTCCGAAATGGCGAAACAGTGTCGTACGACTTTTTGAAATGCGTGCAAGGATTTGAAACGAAACGGTACCATGGTGCACCACTCTCCAGCGATGGTAAATCGAAGACCAGCCACGGTAATCCCGTTTTACCGTAAAATCCACGTGTCGAAAAAACGAAGGTTAAAAAACTTCCTAGACCCGATTGAGATTCGGATAGTCTTTTTTGGGCATTACAGAATCCATTGACAGTTGAAAGCTGTCAGAGCAGTAGAACTCACTGAGGCCTTCGTTTTGACTGGTTATGGCTCCCGTAACTCTAAACGAGCCAGAAGTTATGGCCGTCCGAATAATCGATATCTACAGGGTGCAACATCCACGGTGCAAGGTGCAACAACCGTCCGAAATGGCGTAACGGTGTCGTTCGACTTTTTGAAATGCGTGCATGGATTTGAAACAAAACGGTACCATGGTGCACCACTCTCCAGCGATGGTAAATCGAAGACCAGCCACGGTAATGCCGTTTTACTGTAAAAATCCACGTGTCGAAAAAACGAAGGGTAAAAAACTTCGTAGACCCGATTGAGATTCGGATAGTCTTTTTTGGGCATTACACAATCCATTGACGGCTGAAAGCCTTCGGAGCCGTAGAACTCACTGAGGCCTTCGTTTTGACTGGTTGTGGCTCCCGTATCTCTAAACGAGCCAGAAGTTATGGCCGTCCGAATAATCGATATCTCCAGGGTGCAACATCCACGGTGCAAGGTGCAACATCCGTCCGAAATGGCGAAACAATATCGTACGAATTTTTGAAATGTGTTAATGGATTTGAAACAAAACGGTACCATGGTGCACCACTCTCCAGCGATGGTAAATCGAAGACCAGCCACGGTAATCCCGTTCTACCGTAAAAATCCACGTGTCGAAAAAGCGAAGGGTAAAAAACTTCCTAGACCCGATTGAGATTCGGATAGTCTTTTTTGGGCATTAAACAATCCATTGACGGCTGAAAGCCGTCATAAACGTAGAACTCACTGAGGCCTTTGTTTTGACTGGTTTTGGATCCTGTAACTCTAAACGAGCCAGAAGTTATGGCCGTCCGAATAATCGATATCTACAGGGTGCAACATCCACGGTGCAAGGCGCAACATCCGTCCTAAATGGCGAAACAGTGTCGTACGAATTTTTGAAATGCGTGCATGTATTTGAAACGAAACGGTACCTTGGTGCACCACTCTCCAGCGATGGTAAATCGAAGACCAGCCGCGGTAATCCCGTTCTACCGTAAAAATCCACGTGTCAAAAAAACGAAGGGTAAAAAACTTCCTAGACCCGATTGAGATTCGGATATTCTTTTTGGGGCATTAAACAATCCATTGACGGCAGAAAGCTATCATAGCCGTAGAACTCACTGAGGCCTTCGTTTTGACTGGTTATGGCTCCTGTAACACTAAACGAGCCAGAAGTTATGGTCGTCCGAATAATCGATATGTACAGGGTGCAACATCCACGGTGCAACGTGCAACATCCGTCCGAAATGGCGAAACAGTGTCGTACGACTTTTTGAAATGCGTGCGAGGATTTGAAATGAAACCGTACCATGGTGCACCACTCTCCAGCGATGGTAAATCGAAGACCAGCCACGGTAATCCCGTTTTAACGTAAAAATCCACGTGAAGAAAAAACGAAGGGTAAAAAACTTTCGAGACCCGATTGATATTCGGATAGTCTTTTTTAGGCATTACACAATCCATTGATGGCTGAAAGTTGTCAGAGCCATAGAAATCACTGAGGCCTTCTTTTTGACAGGTTATGGCTCCCGTAAATCTAAACGAGCCAGAAGTTATGGCCGTCCGAATAATCAATACCTACAGGGTGCAACATCCACGGTGCAAGGTGCAACATCCGTCCGAAATGGAGAAACAGTATCGTACGAATTTTTGAAATGCGTGCATGGATTTGAAACAAAACGGTACCGTGGTGCACCACTATCCAGCGATGGTAAATCGAAGACCAGCCACGGTAATCCCATTTTACCGTAAAAATACACGTGTTGAAAAAACGAAGGGTAAAAAACTTCCGAGACCCGATTGAGATTCGGATAGTCTTTTTTGGGCATTAAACAATCCATTGACGGCAGAAAGCCGTCATAGCCATAGAACTCACTGAGGCCTTCGTTTTGACTAGTTATGGCTCCCGTAACTCTAAACGAGCCGGAAGTTATGGCCGTCCGAATAATCGATATCTACAGGGTGCAACATCCATGGTGCAAGGCGCAAGATCCTTCCGAAATGGCGAAACAGTGTCGTACGACTTTTTGAAATGCGTGCATGGATTTGAAACAAAACGGTACCGTGGTGCACCACTCTCCAGCGAAGGTAAATTGAAGACCAGCCACATTAATCCCGTTCTACCGTAAAAATCCACGTGTCGAAAAAACGAAGGGTAAAAAACTTCCTAGCCCCGATTGAGATTCGGATAGTCTTTTTTGGGCATTAAACAATCCATTGAAGGCTGAAAGCTACCATAGCCGTAGAACTCACAGAGGCCATCGTTTTGACTGATTATGGCTCCCGTAACACTAAACGAGCCAGAAGTTATGGCCGTCCGAATAATCGATATCTATAGGGTGGAGCATCCACGGTGCAAGGTGCAACATCCGTCCGAAATGGCGAAACAGTGTCGTACGACTTTTTGAAATGCGTGCAAGGATTTGAAATGAAACTGTACCATAGTGCACCACTCTCCAGCGATGGTAAATCGAAGACCAGCCACGGTAATCCCGTTTTACCGTAAAAATCCACGTGTCGAAAAAACGAAGGGTTAAAAACTTCCGAGACCCGATTGAGATTCGGATAGTCTTTTTTGGGCATTACACAATCCATTTGTGACGACCGCCCATGACTCCCGCACCAAAACAAGGTAATAATGCGCTAAAAGGCGTGCAAGGCAGCCATGGGTGACCGTCAAGGGTAAAACAAAACAAAAGAATCTCTATCGTACAACTCACAGCGCATGGATAAAATACAATAGAGAAATATAATATAGTGAAGCTCCATAGAACAGAACATCATCATATAAGCATCACAGTAGTTTTATACAATCATCTACTCAAATCCATACATGAAAGCCTCACTACAAATCACTCAACCAAATACAGCAGCGGATACCCAGTACATATAGTAAGAAAACTAATATGCATAGCCTCCTGCTCGTCTTCGCCATCATCAACGGAAAACTCTACTCTAAGCACAGCACCTGCCACCTGCTACCTAGTCTGCCCATCCCAAACATGGATGAACAGCCCAAGGTAATAAGAGGAGACATAAAACCTTGAGTCAGACAAAGTCTTAGTGAGCAGTAAATTAACAATCAAGCATACCAAAAGAGCATAAGGAAATAAAGGAATAGGAACCAAACCATCCCACTCCACCTCTTTCTACAGTGATAGCCCCCAGACACACACTAAGGAGAAGTAAGCATAACATAGCAGATAAGTAAGGTAAAGCAATAATCACTCGAGTCAAGGACGATGTTTTCCAAATACAAACCCCCAAGGCCTAAACCAAGATCAGATAAGCACCCAGAAAACACCGCTCTTGAAGCCGAATGATGATACAACCAAACATCCAAACATCCATGACTCTGGCTATCACTGTTAACCTTGCTTCGAAATCACCGTTAATTGAATGACCGACTCCTTCCTGAGCCATCTGTCAAGGGCTAATGGTAACCCCGGTTCTAGACAAAACCCCGCACACTGCCTTGTGCCTAGGACTTATCTTCTTGGCCCAGAGTACTCGACTAACTGCCTGTAGTCTTTTAGGCGTCCCTATGTACTCTTGCTTTAGGTTTGCTAGAACCTTCAATAACGATGAGATCCAAGCCTCCTTGTCATCCTTCTTGACGACTTCTATCAACTTAGCCCAAGCTTCCTCTTGAGCAATCCATTATCAACCAACTTGAACTACCCTTCAAGTTATCAACATGCTTGGAATGATCCCTGCCTGGATTAAGCCAAGACTCACATCATACTTCGCTTCATCGTACCAAAGCAAAGTCTCAACTCAACCATACTTTGCCTTTTCGCATCCTGACAAAGTCCCATCTCGATCTCATACTTCGCCTCTTCGCATCACGGCAAAGTCCCATCATCGAATCCATCCATATGAGCTTCCACATCCGCTTCATATACCATCGGCAGCTTTCACCATTCAAGAGCCTTTCCACTTAGCTTTTGAATCATCTTCAACCATCTTGTTCCAAATCAACTACAAGCTAACTTGGAGCAATCAAATCTAACATACATTCAAACATTCAAGCATTCAAACAAGATATATTAAGCAATATCAACTATAATGGCAATTTCGTAATTAAGTGAGCAAAAGTCCAACATATGTGAAATCATAGTTTTTAGCATAGATCTATCAAATCTAAAACATGGGTTTTGTCTCTAATACTTGATAAATAACTTTCATAAGCAAACATCTTCAAATATGATGGATCTACATGCAGACTTAAGGAAAATGCGAGAAAACGCTAACTTTAACACATAAACAAGTCACCAATCCCATATACTCCTTTGGATCCGCGTGAGAGATAACTACCACTCACCAAATCACCAAAACAACCTAAAATCAATCAACTTCAGATCTGGACAGCAAGGACTTGAGCTTGATCCGGAGAAATTTCACTTGAAACGGTGAAATCTAGCCTCTTCGGATGAAAATCTTCAACTTTGGCACTTGATCTTTGATCTTGATCCTCGATCTTCAATGGATGTTAGCACTTTGATGGAAGTAGAGAAAGAAGTGAAGAAAATACTGTAGTCGAGTCTCCAAAATGGCAGCACTTCATCGCTTCAAAAACCGGTGCCAAAAAGTGAGCCAAAGTCCACTATTTATAGGCTGAAACTTCACTAACTCGTACGCCCATGAGTCGGTCACGACCTAAGCCATGAGTCGTTAACGACTCATCAACCCTGCCGACTCAAGAACCCAACGACCTATCAAAGATACGACCCAACACTAAAAGGCTTACGACCTAACGACATATACCCTAACTCGGAGACGAGCTACGAGATACGAGATAACTATATGCCGACCTAACACCAAAGCGACTCAACCCTTAAGTCGTTCAAACGACTTAACAACCTATCTCCTTAACTCGCCGCCGACCTAACACTCTGCTAACTCGTAACTCGCTAACACACAAGCCTTACTAACTCGTTAGGTCGCAAACACGTTAGGTCGTTCCAGACGACTTACGACCTAACTTTCTAACCTGTTAACTCGGCCATATCTACTAACTCGTACACGAGTTAATCCTTACCTCGGTAACTCTTTAACCCGGTAACACGTAAAGAACACTAACTCGTTAGCTACCCTGCACACTATAACTCGCTAACGACTCAAGGCCACTGACTCGTCCAAGCTATGAGTCGGTCTAACCTATAACTCGCTAACACCTATAAGTCGTTAACGACTCAACTCATATCATGTTAACTCGTAAGCCTATGGCTCCACTGACTCGGTCACGACTCATCATCACACGAGTTAACTTTACAACTCGTGCACGACCCATTCCCTTAAGTCGTACACGACTCATCCATGAGCCGTTCACTGCCTTAACTTGTTAACTCGTATGCGACTCACTTCCTAACTCGAACACGACCCAAGCCTTGTTAACTCGGCCACGACTTAACACTTAAGCACACGAATTAACTTCCTAAACGACTCAGGCTAGAGACAACATCAACAACACTAACAACCTGTCAATTCTACGATATATCGACACGTAAAATACGGGTCGTTACATTCTCTCCCCCTTAGGAATTTCGCCCCCGAAATTCCAAGCAAACAACAGCAATCAAAGATATTCCGCATGCCTACCATCCATAGCAAACAACAAACCATGCATCCAATTCTAGCCTAGCATGCAGAATTCTAAGATAGAAATCAAGATGCAAATTCATGAGATGTCACGACACTTAAGGGCCATACCTCGAAGAGTTCGGGATGAGCTGCCTTCATCCTCTCTTCCTCCTCCCATGTACAGTCGTTAACATCATCACTCCATTGTACCTTGAGCAACGTAATCGTCTTCCTCCTAAGCTGTTTCGTATCGGTTTCAACAATACGAAGCGGCTTACGAGGTCTCGAAACAACTGGATAAACCTCCAAGTCTTCACAGCTATCAGCAGAAACCACAGTAGTTGGGTCGTGCACATACTTCCGTAGATAAGATACATGAAAAACATTGTGCACACCCGCCATCTTTTCCGGTAACTCCAATCTATAAGCGAGCTTTCCAATTCGCTCGATAATCGGGAATGGTCCAACAAATCTCGGAGTTAACTTTCCTTTCTTTCCGAATCTAATGACACTCTTCAGAGGAGAAATCTTCACAAAAACCATATCACCTACGTCGAATTCCAAATCCTTACGACGATTATCTGCATAACTTTTCTGACGATCCTGGGCTGCCTTCATTCTTTGCCGAATGATCTCTATACAATCTGAAGTCTGTCGAATCATCTCTGGCCCAAGTATCAGCTTTTCTCCAGTTTCCAACCAACATGTCGGAGAGTTACACGGTCTTCCATATAATGCCTCATATGGTGCCATACCAATACTCGACTGATAACTGTTATTATAAGCAAACTCCACCAAATGAAGGTGATCTTCCCATGATCCTCCGAAGTCCAAAACACATGCTCTAAGAAGATCTTCCAAAACTCGGTTGACTCTCTCAGTCTGACCATCTGTTTGAGGGTGATAAGCTGTACTCAAACACAACTCAGTTCCCAAAACTTCCTGGAAGCTCTTCCAAAATCTACTAGTGAACAATGGATCTCGATCGCTCACTATACTCTTCGGAACACCATGGAAACGAACTATCCACTTCACATATAATTCAGCCAACTTCGATGCAGTCCTAGTCGATCGAACAGGAATGAACCTTGCACTCTTGGTCAAACGATCTACTATGACCCAAATCCCTTCATTCCCTGCTCTTGTCCTAGGTAGACCATCGATAAAGTCCATCGACACTTGCTCCCACTTCCATGTAGGAACCTCTAATGGCTGAAGCAATCCACTGGGCTTCTTCTGCTCAGCTTTCACCAACTGGCAATTCATACACTTGGAAATAAAGTTTCCAACATCCTTCTTCATACCTTCCCAGTAGTAGGTTCTCTTCATATCCCGATACATCTTATTTCCACCTGGATGAATTGTCAACTTCGAGTGATGACTCTCCCTCAGAACTTCATCTCTCAATCCATCTACATCGGGAACAACTAGTCGCCCTTGCTTTCGAAGCCAACCCTCTCGATCGACCTCGAATCCCTTATCCTTCTCCGGATCCAATCCAGATTCCAAATCACGGATAATCTTGACAAGCTTATCATCTCGCCTTTGGCTCTCACCAATTCTTTCCACAAGTGTAGGCCTTATCGATAAGTTTGCCAACATCTCAGGTTCCAATTCGCATCTAGGCCTGAAATCAAATCCAGCCAAATACTCAAGACTCTTCCATTCCGAAAACATGGCTCCCAAACCTGCATGTCTTCGACTTAACGCATCTGCCACTACGTTACCTTTTCCTGGAGTATAGGCTATACCAAAATCATAAGATGCTAGGAACTCTAGCCATCGTTGCTGTCGAAGATTTAAATCCTTTTGGGAGAACAGATACTTCAACGACTTATGATCTGTAAACAACTCGAATCTAACTCCCAATAGATAATGTCTCCACACCTTCAAAGCAAACACAATCGCCGCTAACTCCAAATCATGAGTCGGATAATTCCTTTCATGCGGCTTCAGTTGTCGACTAGCATACGCAACAACTTTATCCTTCTGCATTAACACTGCTCCTAATCCAGTACCACATGCATCGGTGTAGACCACCATCTCATCATTCCCACTAGGAATAGTCAAAACAGGAGCACTTGTCAGTCGCTCTTTCAGGATTACGAAAGCTTGCTCACACTTATCATCCCATCTGAATGCTTGGTTCTTCTTCGTCAATCCTGTCAACGGTGCAGCTATCTTGGAAAAGTCTTTGATAAACCGACGATAATATCCTGCTAATCCAAGAAAACTTCTCACATCAGATGCATTCTTAGGTCTAACCCAATCTTGGATTGCTGCCATCTTAGCGGGATCAACCGCTATTCCATTTCCAGAGATAACATGGCCTAAGAACCTCACTTCACTCTTCCAGAAGTGACACTTCGAAAACTTAGCCTTCAGCTGATGTTTCCGTAGTATTTCCAAAACAATTCTCAAGTGCGTCTTGTGCTCTTCCTCAGTTCCGGAATAAACCAAAATATCATCCACGAACACAAGCACGAACTTATTCAACTGATCTCTGAATACTCTATTCATAAGATCCACAAAATATGCTGGTGCGTTAGTCAATCCAAACGGCATTACCAGCCACTCATAAAACCCGGACGGTGTCCTGAGTGCAGTCTTTGGCACACTATCCTTCGCCACTCTCAACTGGTGAAATCCCGTTGCCAAATCCATCTGAGAGAACACCTTCGCCTCGTGAAGCTGATCAAACAAGTCATCTATTCTCGGCAATGGATACTTGTTCTTCTTAGTCACCTTATTCAACTCACGATAATCAACACACAACCTCAACGATTCATCCGCTTTGGTTGCGAACACAACGGGCGCACCCCATTCGGACACACTTCTCCGAATGAATCCTTTCCGTAAAAGGTCATCAACCTGCACCTTCAGCTTTTGCTGCTCCCTCGGTGCCATCCGCCTAAGAGGCATCACAACAGGTCTGGCTCCCTCAACTAGATCGATACGAAACTCGATCTCCCTATGCGGCGGCAACCCTTTGACTTCGTCAAAGACGTCCTCAAATCCATTCACAATAGGCACCGATGACAGTCCATCCCGTGGAACAACCAGCGAATACATGAAGCTCATGAAGACGCCTTCTTCATGCTTACATCGTATCACAACCTTTCGCCCATCCACATTCCCGACTGTCACCTCCAGCCTCTCACAATCAACCCTAGCCGCATACTTCCTAAGCCAGTCCATACCCAAAATAATTCCGAACCTTGCAAAGTTCAGAACAAAGCAATCACAAACAAACGAGCAATCATGACTCGACACAACCAGATCACAGCATAACATCCACAACCCAGACAAATCTTCAACTGAAATAGTTACAACCAAGGGTCTATCAATAATATCTGGTTCCTAACCCAATTGGTCATACAAGTTATTACAAACAAGAGAATGTATCATCTCAACATCGAACAACATTCTTAAACGGAAACATCTCAAATGGAAAGAGTACTTTAAACCACCACACTCTTCCCCTTTTCCTCAGCAGTAGGAGCTTTTGAAGTTGGAGGAACAGCTCTCAACACATAGGCTTGCTCAACCTGCTCAACCTTTGGCGGCTCTGGACAATTCTTCTTAATATGCCCTGGCTTATCACAGTTGTAGCACTTTCCCTGCACCTTTGGATTCTTGCAATCCCTGGAGAAGTGGCCCTTCTGTTGGCAATTGTAGCAGGTCACCTCGCCCTTCTGCTTCTTTTGGCCACTCTTACCCTTCTTCTGTTGCTGTCTCTTCTTCTTGTTCCCGCCTTGCGATGATTTAAACCCATCCTTGGTAACAACAACATCAGACTCTTCTTTAGGAAACAGGCTCCTGTGCCTAGAAGTCTTCTCCATAAATTCTTCAAATGAATTATCCAGAAAGTCCACCAACTGTCTCTTCATGATTGAAGTCACCATAGCCTCGAACTTAGCATCATGATCAATAACTCCTTCAGCTTCACAACCTTCCTTAGCAGCTTGTCCCTTTTCTAGACTCATCCTTAATATCTACAAAAAGAAATGATTAGAACACCTTTGAGAAACAACTGCATAAGGAGTGCAAATCCTTCTAAGCTACTATATTATATATATAGTAATCATCCATCAAAATACAATTACGTCTCTCTTACGTAATTACGTCAGCGAGCGTTGGCTAAAATCGATTAACCAAAGCTCTGATACCAAATGTGACGACCGCCCATGACTCCCGCACCAAAACAAGGTAATAATGCGCTAAAAGGCGTGCAAGGCAGCCATGGGTGACCGTCAAGGGTAAAACAAAACAAAAGAATCTCTATCGTACAACTCACAGCGCATGGATAAAATACAATAGAGAAATATAATATAGTGAAGCTCCATAGAACAGAACATCATCATATAAGCATCACAGTAGTTTTATACAATCATCTACTCAAATCCATACATGAAAGCCTCACTACAAATCACTCAACCAAATACAGCAGCGGATACCCAGTACATATAGTAAGAAAACTAATATGCATAGCCTCCTGCTCGTCTTCGCCATCATCAACGGAAAACTCTACTCTAAGCACAGCACCTGCCACCTGCTACCTAGTCTGCCCATCCCAAACATGGATGAACAGCCCAAGGTAATAAGAGGAGACATAAAACCTTGAGTCAGACAAAGTCTTAGTGAGCAGTAAATTAACAATCAAGCATACCAAAAGAGCATAAGGAAATAAAGGAATAGGAACCAAACCATCCCACTCCACCTCTTTCTACAGTGATAGCCCCCAGACACACACTAAGGAGAAGTAAGCATAACATAGCAGATAAGTAAGGTAAAGCAATAATCACTCGAGTCAAGGACGATGTTTTCCAAATACAAACCCCCAAGGCCTAAACCAAGATCAGATAAGCACCCAGAAAACACCGCTCTTGAAGCCGAATGATGATACAACCAAACATCCAAACATCCATGACTCTGGCTATCACTGTTAACCTTGCTTCGAAATCACCGTTAATTGAATGACCGACTCCTTCCTGAGCCATCTGTCAAGGGCTAATGGTAACCCCGGTTCTAGACAAAACCCCGCACACTGCCTTGTGCCTAGGACTTATCTTCTTGGCCCAGAGTACTCGACTAACTGCCTGTAGTCTTTTAGGCGTCCCTATGTACTCTTGCTTTAGGTTTGCTAGAACCTTCAATAACGATGAGATCCAAGCCTCCTTGTCATCCTTCTTGACGACTTCTATCAACTTAGCCCAAGCTTCCTCTTGAGCAATCCATTATCAACCAACTTGAACTACCCTTCAAGTTATCAACATGCTTGGAATGATCCCTGCCTGGATTAAGCCAAGACTCACATCATACTTCGCTTCATCGTACCAAAGCAAAGTCTCAACTCAACCATACTTTGCCTTTTCGCATCCTGACAAAGTCCCATCTCGATCTCATACTTCGCCTCTTCGCATCACGGCAAAGTCCCATCATCGAATCCATCCATATGAGCTTCCACATCCGCTTCATATACCATCGGCAGCTTTCACCATTCAAGAGCCTTTCCACTTAGCTTTTGAATCATCTTCAACCATCTTGTTCCAAATCAACTACAAGCTAACTTGGAGCAATCAAATCTAACATACATTCAAACATTCAAGCATTCAAACAAGATATATTAAGCAATATCAACTATAATGGCAATTTCGTAATTAAGTGAGCAAAAGTCCAACATATGTGAAATCATAGTTTTTAGCATAGATCTATCAAATCTAAAACATGGGTTTTGTCTCTAATACTTGATAAATAACTTTCATAAGCAAACATCTTCAAATATGATGGATCTACATGCAGACTTAAGGAAAATGCGAGAAAACGCTAACTTTAACACATAAACAAGTCACCAATCCCATATACTCCTTTGGATCCGCGTGAGAGATAACTACCACTCACCAAATCACCAAAACAACCTAAAATCAATCAACTTCAGATCTGGACAGCAAGGACTTGAGCTTGATCCGGAGAAATTTCACTTGAAACGGTGAAATCTAGCCTCTTCGGATGAAAATCTTCAACTTTGGCACTTGATCTTTGATCTTGATCCTCGATCTTCAATGGATGTTAGCACTTTGATGGAAGTAGAGAAAGAAGTGAAGAAAATACTGTAGTCGAGTCTCCAAAATGGCAGCACTTCATCGCTTCAAAAACCGGTGCCAAAAAGTGAGCCAAAGTCCACTATTTATAGGCTGAAACTTCACTAACTCGTACGCCCATGAGTCGGTCACGACCTAAGCCATGAGTCGTTAACGACTCATCAACCCTGCCGACTCAAGAACCCAACGACCTATCAAAGATACGACCCAACACTAAAAGGCTTACGACCTAACGACATATACCCTAACTCGGAGACGAGCTACGAGATACGAGATAACTATATGCCGACCTAACACCAAAGCGACTCAACCCTTAAGTCGTTCAAACGACTTAACAACCTATCTCCTTAACTCGCCGCCGACCTAACACTCTGCTAACTCGTAACTCGCTAACACACAAGCCTTACTAACTCGTTAGGTCGCAAACACGTTAGGTCGTTCCAGACGACTTACGACCTAACTTTCTAACCTGTTAACTCGGCCATATCTACTAACTCGTACACGAGTTAATCCTTACCTCGGTAACTCTTTAACCCGGTAACACGTAAAGAACACTAACTCGTTAGCTACCCTGCACACTATAACTCGCTAACGACTCAAGGCCACTGACTCGTCCAAGCTATGAGTCGGTCTAACCTATAACTCGCTAACACCTATAAGTCGTTAACGACTCAACTCATATCATGTTAACTCGTAAGCCTATGGCTCCACTGACTCGGTCACGACTCATCATCACACGAGTTAACTTTACAACTCGTGCACGACCCATTCCCTTAAGTCGTACACGACTCATCCATGAGCCGTTCACTGCCTTAACTTGTTAACTCGTATGCGACTCACTTCCTAACTCGAACACGACCCAAGCCTTGTTAACTCGGCCACGACTTAACACTTAAGCACACGAATTAACTTCCTAAACGACTCAGGCTAGAGACAACATCAACAACACTAACAACCTGTCAATTCTACGATATATCGACACGTAAAATACGGGTCGTTACACCATTGACGGCTGAAAGCTCTCAGAGCCATAGAAGTCACTGAGGCCTTCGTTTTGACTGGTTATGGCTCCCGTAACTCTAAAAGAGCCAGAAGTTATGCCCGTCCGAAGAATCGATATCTACAGGGTGCAACATCCACGGTGCAAGGTGCAACATCCGCCCGAATTGGCGTAACAGTGTCGTACGACTTTTTGAAATGCGTGCATGGATTTGAAACGAAACGGTACCCTGGTGCACCACTCTCCAGCGATGGTAAATCGAAGACCAGCCACGGTAATCCCGTTTTACCGTAAAAATCGACGTGTCGAGAAAACGAAGGGTAAAAAACTTCCGAGACCCGATTGAGATTCGGATAGTCTTTTTTGGGCATTAAACAATCCATTGGCGGCTGAAAGCCGTCATAGCCGTAGAACTCACTGAGGCCTTTGTTTTGACTGGTCATGGCTCCCGTAACACTAAACGAGCCAGAAGTTATGGCCGTCCGAATAATCGATATCTACAGGGTGCAACATCCGTCCGAAATGGCGTAACAGTGTCGTACGACTTTTTCAAATGCGTGCAAGGATTTGAAATGAAACGGTACCATGGTGCACCACTCTCCAGCGATGGTAAATCGAAGACCAGCCACGGTAATCCTGTTTTACCGTAAAAATCCACGCGTCGAAAAAACGAAGGGTAAAAAACATCCGAGACCCGATTGAGATTCAGATAGTCTTTTTTGGGCATTACACAATCCATTGATGGCTGAAAGTTGTCAGAGCCATAGAACTCACTGAGACCTTCTTTTTGACTGGTTATGGCTCCCGTAAATCTAAACGAGCCAGAAGTTATGGCCGTCCGAATAATCAATACCTACAGGGTGCAACATCCACGGTGCGAGGTGCAACATCCGTCCGAAATGGCGAAACAGTATCGTGCGAATTTTTGAAATGCGTGCATGGATTTGAAACAAAACGGTACCGTGGTGCACCACTCTCCAGCTGGTAAATCGAAGACCAGCCATGGTAATCCCATTTTACCGTAAAAATCCACATGTCGAAAAAACGAAGGGTAAAAAACATCCAAGACCCGATTGAGATTCGGATATTCTTTTTTGGGCATTAAACAATCCATTGACGGCTGAAAGCCGTCATAGCCGTAAAACTCACTGAGGCCATCATTTTGACTGGTTATGGCTCCCGTAACTCTAAATGAGCCAGAAGTTATAGCCGTCCGAATAATCGATATCTACAGAGTGCAACATCCACGGTGCAACGCGCAACATCTGTCCGAAATGGCGAAACAGTGTCGTACGACTTTTTGAAATGCGTGCATGGATTTGAAACGATACGATACCACGGTGCACAACTCTCCAGCGATGGTAAATCGAAGACCAGCCACGGTAATCCCGTTCTACCGTAAAAATCCACTTGTCGAAAAAACGAAGGGTAAAAAACTTCCTAGACCCGATTGAGATTCGGATAGTCTTTTTGGGGCATTAAATAATCCATTGACGGCTGAAAGCTATCATAGCCGTAGAACTCACTGAGGCCTTCGTTTTGACTGGTTATGGCTCCCGTAAGACTAAACGAGCCAGAAGTCATGGCCGTCCGAATAATCGATATCTACAGGGTGCAACATCCACGGTGCAAGGTGCAACATCCGTACGAAATGGCGAAACAGTGTCGTACGACTTTTTGAAATGCGTGCAAGGATTTGAAACGAAACGGTACCATGGTGCACCACTCTCCAGCGATGGTAAATCGAAGACCAGCCACGGTAATCCCGTTTTACCGTAAAATCCACGTGTCGAAAAAACGAAGGTTAAAAAACTTCCTAGACCCGATTGAGATTCGGATAGTCTTTTTTGGGCATTACAGAATCCATTGACAGTTGAAAGCTGTCAGAGCAGTAGAACTCACTGAGGCCTTCGTTTTGACTGGTTATGGCTCCCGTAACTCTAAACGAGCCAGAAGTTATGGCCGTCCGAATAATCGATATCTACAGGGTGCAACATCCACGGTGCAAGGTGCAACAACCGTCCGAAATGGCGTAACGGCGTCGTTCGACTTTTTGAAATGCGTGCATGGATTTGAAATGAAATGGTACCCTGGTGCACCATTCTCCAGCGATGGTAAATTGAAGACCAGCCGCGGTAATCCCGTTTTACCGTAAAAATCGACGTGTCGAAAAAACGAAGGGTAAAAAACTTCCGGGACCCGATTGAGATTCAGATAGTCTTTTTTAGGCGTTAAACAATCCAGTGATGGCTGAAAGCTGTCATAGGCGTAGAACTCACTGAGGCCTTCGTTTTGACTGATTATGGCTCCCGTAACACTAAACTAGTCAGAAGTTATGGCCGTCCGAATAATCGATATCTACAGGGTGCAACATCCGTCCGAAATGGAGAAACCGTGTCGTACGACGTTTTCAAATGCGTGCAAGGATTTGAAACGAAACGGTACCATGGTGCACCACTCTCCAGCGATGGTAAATCGAAGTCCAGCCACGGTAATCCCGTTTTACTGTAAAAATCCACGTGTCGAAAAAACGAAGGGTAAAAAACTTCCGAGACCCGATTGAGATTCGGATAGTCTATTTTGTGCATTAAACTATCCATTGACGGCTGAAAGCTGTCATAGCCGTAGAACTCACTGAGGCCTTCGTTTTGACTGGTTACGGTAAAACGGTAAAAAAAACTTCCGAGACCCGATTGAGATTCGGATTGTCTTTTTTGGGCATTAAACAATCCATTGACAGCTGAAACTGTCATAGCCGTAGAACTCACTGAGGCCTTCGTTTTGACTGGTTATGGCTCCCGTAACACTAAACGAGCAAGAAGTTATGGCCGTCCGAATAATCGATATCTACAGGGTGCAACATCCGTCCGAAATGGTGAAACAGTGTCGTACGACTTTTTGAAATGCGTGCAAGGATTTGACATGAAACGGCACCATGGTGCACCACTCTCTAGCGATGGTAAATCGAAGACCAGCCACGGTAATCCCGTTTTACTGTAAAAATCCATGTGTCGAAAAAACGAAGGGTAAAAAACTTCCTAGACCCGATTGAGATTCGGATAGTCTTTTTTGGGCATTACACAATCCATTGACGGCTGAAAGCTGTCAGAGCCGTAGAACTCACTGAGGCCTTCGTTTTGACTGGTTATGGCTCCCGTAACTCTAAACGAGCCAGAAGTTATGGCCGTCCGAATAATCGATATCTACAGGGTGCAACATCCACGGTGCAAGGTGCAACATCGGTACGAAATGGCGAAACAGTATCGTACGAATTTTTGAAACGCGTGCATGGATTTGAAACAAAACGGTACCGTGGTGCGCCACTCTCCAGCGATGGTAAATCGAAGACCAGCCACGGTAATTCCGTTTTTCGGTAAAAATCCACATGTCGAAAAAACGAAGGGTAATAAACTTAGTAGACCCGATTGAGATTCAGATAGTCTTTTTTGGGCATTACACAATCCATTGACGGCTGAAAGCTGTCATAGCCGTAGAACTCACTGAGGCCTTCGTTTTCACTGGTTATGGCTCCCGTAACTCTAAACGAGCCAGAGGTTATGGCCGTCCGAATAATCGATATCTACAGGGTGCAACATTCTCGGTGCAAGGTGCAACATCCGTCCGAAATCGCGCAACAGTGTCGTTCGACTTTTTGAAATGCGTGCATGGATTTGAAATGAAACGGTACTCTGGTGCACCGCTCTCCAGCGATGGTAAATTGAAGACCAGCCACGGTTAAAAATCCACATGTCGAAAAAACGAAGGGTAAAAAACTTCCGAGACCCGATTGAGATTCGGATAGTCTTTTTATGGCCGTCCGAATAATCGATATCTACAGGGTGCAGGTGCAAGGTGCAACATCCGTCCGAAACGGCGAAACAGTGTCGTGCAACTTTTAGAAATGCATGCATGGATTAGAAACGAAACGGTACCATGGTGCACCACTCTCCAGCGATGGTAAATCGAAGACCAGCCACAGTAATCCCGTTCTACCGTAAAAATCCACGTGTCGAAAAAACGAAGGGTAAAAAACTTCCTAGACCCGATTGAGATTCGGATAGTCTTTTTTGGGCATTAAACAATCCATTAACAGCTGAAAGCAGTCATAACCGTAGAACTCACTTTGGCCTTCGTTCTGACTGGTTATGGCTCCCGTAACTCTAAACGAGCCAGAAGTTATGGCCGTCCGAATAATCGATATCTACAGGGTGCAACATCCACGGTGCAAGGTGCAACATCCGTCCGAAATGGCGAAACAGTGTCGTACGACGTTTTGAAATGCATGCAAGGATTTGAAACGAAACGGTACCGTGGTGCACCACTCTCCAGCGATGGTAAATTGAAGACCAGACACGGTAATCCCGTTTTACCGTAAAAATCCACGTGTCGAAAAAAGAAGGGTAAAAAACTTCCGAGACCCGGTTGAGATTCAGATAGTCTTTTTTGGGCATTAAACAATCCATTGACGGCTGAAAGCAGTCATAGCCGTAGAACTCACTGAGGCCTTCGTTTTGACTGGTTATGGCTCCCGTAATTCTAAACGAGCCAGAAGCTATGGTCGTCCGAATAATCGATATCTACAGGGTGCAACATCAACGGTGCAAGGTGCAACATCCATCCGAAATGGCGAAACAGTGTTTTAAGACTTTTTGAAATGCGTGCATGGATTTGAAACAAAACGGTACCATGGTGCACCACTCTCCAGCGATGGTAGATCGAAGACCAGCCACGGTAATCCCGTTCTACCGTAAAAATCCACGTGTCGAAAAAACGAAGGGTAAAAAACTTCCTAGACCCCATTGAGATTCAGATAGTCTTTTTTGGGCATTAAACAATCCATTGATGGCTGAAAGCAGTCATAGCCGTAGAACTCACTGAGGCCTTCATTTTGACTGGTTATGGCTCCCGTAACTCTAAACGAGCCAGAAGTTATGGCCGTCCGAATAATCGATATCTACAGGGTGCAACATCCACGGTGCAAGGTGCAACATCCGTCCGGAATGGCGAAACAGTGTCGTACGACTTTTAGAAATGCATGCATGGATTTGAAACGAAATAGTGCCATGGTGCACCACTCTCCAGCGATGGTGAATCGAAGAGCAGCCACAGTAATCCCATTCTACCGTAAAAATCCACGTGTCGAAAAAACGAAGCGTTAAAAACTTCCTAGACCCGATTAAGATTCGGATAGTCTTTTTTGGGCATTAAACAATCCATTGATGGCTGAAAGCAGTCATATCCGTAGAACTCACTGAGGCCTTCGTTTTGACTGGTTATGGCGCCCGTAACTCTAAACGAGCCAGAAGTTATGGCCGTCCGAATAATCGATATCTACAGGGTGCAACATCAACGGTGCAAGGTGCAACATCCGCCCGAAATGGCGAAACAGCGTCGTACGACTTTTTGAATTGCATGCATGAATTTGAAACGAAACGGTACCATGGTGCACCACCCTCCAGCGATGGTAAATCGAAGACCAGCCACGGTAATCTCGTTCTACCGTAAAAATCCACGTTTCGAAAAAACGAAGGGTAAAAAACTTCCTAGACCCGATTGAGATTCGGATAGTCTTTTTTGGGCATTAAACAATCCATTGACCGCTGAAAGCTGTCACAGCCATAGAACTCACCGAGGCCTTCGTTTTGACTGGTTGTGGCTCCCGTAACTCTAAACGATCCAGAAGTTATGGCCGTCCGAATAATCGATATCTACAGGGTGCAACATCCGTCCGAAATGGCGAAACAGTGTCGTGCGACTTTTTGAAATGCGTGCATGGATTAGAAACGAAACGGTACCATGGTGCACCACTCTCCAGCGATGGTAAATCGAAGACCAGCCACAGTAATCCCGTTCTACCGTAAAAATCCACGTGTCGAAAAAACGAAGGGTAAAAAACTTCCTAAACCCGATTGAGATTCGGATAGTCTTTTTTGGGCATTAAACAATCCATTGACGGTTGAAAGCAGTCATAACCGTAGAACTCGCTGAGGCCTTCATTTTGACTAGTTATGGCTCCCGTAACTCTAAACGAGCCAGAAGTTTTGGCCGTCCGAATAATCGATATCTACTGGGTGCAACATCCACGGTGCAAGGTGCAACATCCATCCGAAATGGTGAAACAGTGTCGTACGACATTTTGAAATGCATGCAAAGATTTGAAATGAAACGGTACCATGGTGCACCACTCTCCAGCGATGGTAAATTGAAGACCAGCCACGGTAATCCCGTTTTACCGTAAAAATCCTCGTGTCGAAAAAACGAAGGGTACAAAACTTCCGAGACCCGATTGAGATTCGGATGGTCTTTTTTGGGCATTAAACAATCCATTGATGGCTGAAAGAGGTCATAGACGTAGAACTCACTGAGGCCTTCGTTTTGACTGGTTATGGCTCCCGTAACTCTAAATGAGCCAGAAGCTATGGTCGTCCGAATAATCGATAGCTACAGGGTGCAACATCCACGGTGCAAGGTGCAACATCCATCCGAAATGGCGACACAGTGTCATACGACTTTTTGAAATGCGTGCATGGATTTGAAAGGAAACGGTACCAATGTGCACCACTCTCCAGCGATGGTAAATCGAAGACCAGCCACGGTAATCCCGTTCTACCGTAAAAATCCACGTGTCGAAAAAACGAAGGGTAAAAAACTTCCTAGACCCGATTGAGATTCGGATAGTCTTTTTTGGGCATTAAACAATCCATTGACGGCTGAAAGCAGTCATAGCCGTAGAACTCACTGAGGCCTTCATTTTGGCTGGTAATGGCTCCCGTAACTCTAAACGAGCCAGAAGTTATGGCCGTCCGAATAATCGATATCTACAGGGTGCAACATCCACGGTGCAAGGTGCAACATCCGTTCGAAATGGCGAAACAGTGTCGTACGACTTTGTGAAATGCGTGCATGGATTTGAAATGGAACGGTACCATGGTGAACCACTCTCCAGCGATGGTAAATCGAAGACCAGCCACGGTAATCCCGTTTTACCGTAAAAATCCACGTGTCGAAAAAACGAAGAGTAAAAAACTTCTGAGACCCGATTGAGATTCGGATAGTCTTTTTTGGAAATTAAACAATCCATTGAAGGCTGAAAGCTGTCAGAGCCGTCGAACTCACTAAGGCCTTCGTTCTGACTGGTTATGGCTTCCGTAACTCTAAACGAGGCAGAAGTTATGGCCGTCCGAATAATCGATATCTACAGGGTGCAACATCCACGGTGCAAGGTGCAACATCTGTCCGAAATGGCGAAACAGTGACGTACGACTTTTTAAAATGCGTCCATGGATTTGAAACGGAACGGTACCATGGTGCACCACTCTCCAACGATGGTAAATCGAAGACCAGCCACGGTAATCCAGTTTTACCGTAAAAATCCACGTGTCGAAAAAACGAAGGGCAAAAAACTTCCGAGACCCGATTGAGATTCGGATAGTCTTTTTTGGGCATTATACAATCCATTGATGGCTGAAAACTGTCAGAGCCGTAGAGCTCACTGAGGCCTTCGTTTTGACAGGTTATGGCTCCCTTAACTCTAAACGAGCCAGAAGTTATGGTCGTCCGAATAATCGATATCTACAGGGTGCAACATCCACGGTGCAAGGTGCAACATCCGCCCGAAATGGCGAAACAGTATCGTATGACTTTTTCAAATGCGTGCATGGATTTGAAACGGAACGGTACCATGGTGCACCACTCTCCAGCGATGGTAAATCCACGGTAATCCCGTTTTACCGTAAAAATCCACGTGTCGAAAAAACGAAGGGTAAAAAACTTCCTAGACCCGATTGAGATTCGGATAGTCTTTTTTGGGCATTAAACAATCCATTGACGGCAGAAAGCTGTCATAGCCGTAGAACTCACTGAGGCCTTCGTTTTGACTGGTTATGGCTCCCATAACTCTAAACGAGCCAGAAGTTGTGGCTGTCCGAATAATCGATATCTACAGGGTGCAACATCCACGGTGCAAGGTGCAACATCCGTCCGAAATGGCGAAACAGTGTCGTACGACTTTTAGAAATGCATGCATGGATTTGAAACGAAACAGTGCCATGGTGCACCACTCTCCAGCGATGGTAAATCGAAGACCAGCCACAGTAATCCCATTCTACCGTAAAAATCCACGTGTCGAAAAAACGAAGGGTTAAAAACTTCCTAGACCCGATTAAGATTCAAATAGTCTTTTTTGGGCATTAAACAATCCATTGATGGCTGAAAGCTATCATATCCGTAGAACTCACTGAGGCCTTCGTTTTGACTGGTTATGGCTCCCGTAACACTAAACGAGCCAGAAGTTATGGCCGTTCGAATAATCGATATCTATAGGGTGCAACATCCACGGTGCAAGGTGCAACATCCGTCCGAAATGGAGAAACAGCGTCGTACGACTTTTTGAAATGCATGCATGGATTTGAAACGAAACGGTACCATGGTGCACCACTCTCCAGCGATGGTAAATCGAAGACCATCCACGGTAATCCCGTTCTACCGTAAAAATCCACGTGTCGAAAAAACGAAGGGTAAAAAACTTCCTAGACCCCATTGAGATTCAGATAGTCTTTTTTGGGCATTAAACAATCCATTGACGGCTGAAAGTAGTCATAGCCGTAGAACTCACTGAGGCCTTCATTTTGACTGGTTATGGCTCTCGTAACTCTAAACGAGCCAGAAGTTATGGCCGTCCGAATAATCGATATCTACAGGGTGCAACATCCACGGTGCAGGGTGCAACATTCGTCCGAAATGGCGAAACAGTGTCGTACGACTTTTAGAAATGCATGCATGGATTTGAAACGAAACAGTGCCATGGTGCACCACTCTCCAGCGATGGTAAATCGAAGACCAGCCACAGCAATCCCATTCTACCGTAAAAATCCACGTGTCGAAAAAACGAAGGGTTAAAAACTTCCTAGACCCGATTAAGATTCGGATAGTCTTTTTTGGGCATTAACAATCCATTGACGGCTGAAAGCAGTCATATCCGTAGAACTCACTGAGGCCTTCGTTTTGACTGGTTATGGCTCCCGTAACTCTAAACGAGCCAAAAGTTATGGTCGTCCGAATAATCGATATCTACAGGGTGCAACATCCACGGTGCAAGGTGCAACATCCATCCGAAATGGCGAAACAGCGTCGTACGACTTTTTGAAATGCATGCATGGATTTGAAACGAAACGGTACCATGGTGCACCACTCTCCAGCGACGGTAAATCGAAGACCAGCCACGGTAATCCCGTTCTACCGTAAAAATCCACGTGTCGGAAAAACGAAGGGTAAAAAACTTCCTAGACCCGATTGAGATTCGGATAGTCTTTTTTGGGCATTAAACAATCCATTGACGGCTGAAAGCTGTCACAGCCATAGAACTCACCGAGGCCTTCATTTTGACTGGTTGTGGCTCCCGTAACTCTAAACGATCCAGAAGTTATGGCCGTCCGAATAATCGATTCTATAGGGTGCAACATCCACGGTGCAAGGTGCAACATCCGTCCGAAACTGCGAAACAGTGTCGTACGACTTTTAGAAATGCATGCATCGATTTGAAACGAAACAGTGCCATGGTGCACCACTGTCCAGCGATGGTAAATCGAAGACCAGCCACAGTAATCCCATTCTACCGTAAAAATCCACGTGTCGAAAAAACGAAGGGTTAAAAACTTCCTAGACCCTATTAAGATTCGGATTGTCTTTTTTTGGCATTAAACAATCCATTAACGGCTGAAAGTAGTCATATCCGTAGAACTCACTGAGGCCTTCGTTTTGACTGGTTATGGCTCCCGTAACTCTAAACGAGGCAGAAGTTATGGCCGTCCGAATAATCGATATCTACAGGGTGCAGCATCCACGGTGCAAGGTGCAACATCCGTCCGAAATGGAGAAACAGCATCGTATGACTTTTTGAAATGCGTGCTGTTATCCCATTTTTTGGTCAAAACTAGGATATCCATGTCGAGCGCGTCTCCACCACGATCGAGCCAAGAAGAAGCAAGCAAGCGTATACAAGTCGAAGATTTCATTCATAGCCCCAGTGCAAAAGCTTATTCGGTAATAGGAAGTTTAAGGTTTCATTCGGCAGAGCCTTATTCGGCACTCCAAACATGAAGTTCCATTCGGCATTCCCAAGGCAATTCTCATTCGGTGGTCGCAATTCTCATTCGGTGGTCCGAGCACCCATTTCCATTCGGCACTCCCATATATGGAAGTTCATTCGGCATCCCTCTCACCACAGTTCATTCGGCGTCCCTCTCACCACCGAATCTCTTCTACCGAACCATCTCTTCCATCCACTACCGATCCAACGCCACCGGTCCATCCCAACCTCCATCCTCCTACCGAATCCAAGCTCCACCGGTCCACCACCATACTCCTACCACCGAACCAGGTGACAACCGAACCAGATGTGCCAGTCCAGATTGCATTAGCCCAGGCCCACCAGCAGCTATATACTTCCAAGACCACTGCCCCCTACCTCATTCTATAAATAGAGGGGCAGGGGTACAACAATGGAGACAAGTTTGAGAGCTCAAGCCTGGAAGGAACTCTCAAACAACTTTAGATACTTGTAATCAAAGCTTTGTACTTGTAATCTGAAGGAAAAAGGAGAATAACATATAAAGTGGACGTAGGCACGTTCAGGCCGAACCACTATAAATCTGTGTGTCTTTTACAGTTTAGTCCCTGCTTTTTATATATTTGCCTAAATCACCCAAATCACTAAAAACAACATAAAATCAACCAACTCATACGCCTTTGGGTGTTTGCGGCCATTTTTTACGCAAACATTTTGGTGCTTTCACTGAGAAGAAACAGCTCCCGCAACATCGGATAGAAGTTGAATTTGAAAATCTAAGAGTTCAGATCTAAGAGTTATGACGAGACAAACAAGTAAAAGGCAAAGGCCAGAGAGAAGTGAACACCAAGGAAGTCAAGAGGCTTCCTCAGGAGGGAATCAAGCGTCGATCTTCATCACTAGGGATGAGATGGAGGTCATGATGAGAAGACAAGAAGAGATGATCCAGAACTTACTTCAACAGATTGGGCAAATTGGAGCACAAATCGAAGGAGCAACTGGAGTTCAGAACGGAGCAGGACCATCTGGCACAGCACCAGAGCTAGGGGGCACTTACACAGAGCATGTTGATCCAACCCCGGGAGGAGAGATGGGGGCATCCGCGCCACCTGGTAGCAATAGAGGAATGAACGTTCAGCCAGGGAGGCATACACATGGAAACTCCCGTGGACTCGGGGGGCAGGTCGAAAACGATGAACAAGTCGCAAAACTCTCACTAGCACGGTTAAATCATTTACACATGCGAGCGATCGCGCACGATCCATAGGCATGCTCTGAATGACTATAGACCGCACCATAGTAAGAGTTTACACTTTGACATCCTCGTCTTGCTCCTGCTTTGACTTTGATTTGAACGTTCCTACTGTGGAACTCGTATGACTATTGCTTTAACATTTACAATTCCATGGAAAAATTATTTACTTGTATGCCCGTTGGATCGCGAACGGTCCACGAGCACCTATTGCATGACAACGAACTGCCGAAGTCTTTGATTCGAAAAATTCCCCCAAACAATGACTCCAACACTGATAATATTAAGTCCCCCCCGGGCACAATCATTCGCCTCGAACGGCACCCGACTTCGAACAGTCACAATTCGCCTCGAACGGCACCCGACTTCGAACAGTCACAATTCGCCTCGAACGGCACCCGACTTCGAACAGTCACAATTCGCCTCGAACGGCACCCGACTTCGAACAGTCACAACTCGCCTCGAACGGCACCCGATCGCGAACGATCACAACTCGCCTCGAACGGCACAACTCGCCTCAAACGGCACAACTCGCCTCGAACGGCACAACTCACCTTACCTCAAATGGCTCGATCGCGAACGGTCGTCACTTGAGGTCCGCCACATGATCACTGACTGTTACACCTCACCTCAAATGGCTTGATCGCGAACGGTCGTCATTTGAGGACCACCACTTGACCGCACACTGTCGCACCTTACCTCGAATGACTTGATCACGAACGATCGTCATTTGAAGTTGGGCGCTTGACCTTGAACGGTCACATTTCACCACAGATGGCTCGATCCCAAACGATCAACGCATGGACTTACAACTCGACCGCGCACTGTCGCACTTTACCTCGAATGACTCGATCCCGAACGGTCGTCATTTGAAGTTAAGCGCTTGACCTTGAACGGTCACATTTCACCGCAGATGACTCGATCCCGAACGATCGACGCATGGATTTACGCGCTTGACCGCGCAGGGTCGCACTTCACCTCGAATGACTCGATCGCGAACGGTCGTCATTTGAAGTTAGGCGCTTGACCATGAACGGCCGCGCTTCATCCCGAATAGCTCGATCCCGAACGGTCGTCATTTGGGGCCATATAAACTATCAAATTCTTTACAGGTTGATGACAGGATATGAACATCCAGCTCATGGCATTACAAAACACGCCTTCCTACCGCAAGGCATATTTTGGGGGGCAAAGTGTTATCCCATTTTTTGGTCAAAACTAGGATATCCATGTCGAGCGCGTCTCCACCACGATCGAGCCAAGAAGAAGCAAGCAAGCGTATACAAGTCGAAGATTTCATTCACAGCCCCAGTGCAAAAGCTTATTCGGTAATAGGAAGTTTAAGGTTTCATTCGGCAGAGCCTTATTCGGCACTCCAAACATGAAGTTCCATTCGGCATTCCCAAGGCAATTCTCATTCGGTGGTCGCAATTCTCATTCGGTGGTCCGAGCACCCATTTCCATTCGGCACTCCCATATATGGAAGTTCATTCGGCATCCCTCTCACCACAGTTCATTCGGCGTCCCTCTCACCACCGAATCTCTTCTACCGAACCATCTCTTCCATCCACTACCGATCCAACGCCACCGGTCCATCCCAACCTCCATCCTCCTACCGAATCCAAGCTCCACCGGTCCACCACCATACTCCTACCACCGAACCAGGTGACAACCGAACCAGATGTGCCAGTCCAGATTGCATTAGCCCAGGCCCACCAGCAGCTATATACTTCCAAGACCACTGCCCCCTACCTCATTCTATAAATAGAGGGGCAGGGGTACAACAATGGAGACAAGTTTGAGAGCTCAAGCCTGGAAGGAACTCTCAAACAACTTTAGATACTTGTAATCAAAGCTTTGTACTTGTAATCTGAAGGAAAAAGGAGAATAACATATAAAGTGGACGTAGGCACGTTCAAGCCGAACCACTATAAATCTGTGTGTCTTTTACAGTTTAGTCCCTGCTTTTTATATATTTGCCTAAATCACCCAAATCACTAAAAACAACATAAAATCAACCAACTCATACGCCTTTGGGTGTTTGCGGCCATTTTTTACGCAAACACGTGCATGGATTTGAAACGAAATGGTACCATGGTGCACCACTCTCCAGCGATGGTAAATCAAAGACCAGCCACGGTAATCCCGTTCTACCGTAAAAATCCACATGTCGAAAAAACAAAGGGTAAAAAACTTCCTAGACCCGATTGAGATTCGGATAGTCTTTTTTGGGCGTTAAACAATCCATTGACGTCTGAAAGCTGTCATAGCCGTAGAACTCACTGAGGCCTTCGTTTTGACTGGTTATGGCTCCCGTAACTCTAAACGAGCCAGAAGTTATGGCCGTCCAAATAATCGATATCTGCAGGGTGCAACATCCACGGTGCAAGGTGCAACATCCGTTCGAAATAGCGAAACAGTGTCGTGCGACTTTTTGAAATGCGTGCATGGATTAGAAACGAAACGGTACCATGGTGCACCACTCTCCAGCGATGGTAAATCGAAGACCAGCCACAGTAATCCCGTTCTACCGTAAAAATACACGTGTCGAAAAAACGAAGGGTAAAAAACTTCCTAGACCCGATTGAGATTCGAATAGTTTTTTTTGGGCATTAAACAATCCATTGACGGCTGAAAGCAGTCATAACCGTAGGACTCACTGAGTCCTTTGTTTTGACTGGTTATGGCTCCCATAACTCTATACGAGCCAGAAGTTATGGCCGTCCGAATAATCGATATCTACAGGGTGCAACATCCACGGTGCAAGGTGCAACATCCGTCCGAAATGGCGAAACACTGTCGTACGACGTTTTGAAATGCATGCAAGGATTTGAAACGAAACGGTACCATGGTGCACCACTCTCCAGCGATGGTAAATTGAAGACCAGCCACGGTAATCCCGTTTTACCGCAAAAATCCTCGTGTCGAAAAAACGAAGGGTAAAAAACTTCCGAGACCCGATTGAGATTCGGATAGTCTTTTTTGGGTATTAAACAATCCATTGACAGTTGAAAGAGGTCATAGACGTAGGACTCCCTGGGGCCTTTGTTTTGATTGGTTATGGCTCCCGTAACTCTAAACGAGCCAGAAGTTATGGCGGTCCGAATAATCGATATCTACATGGTGCAACATCCACGGTGCAAGGTGCAACATCCGTCCGAAATGGCGAAACAATGTCGTACGACTTTTTGAAATGCGTGCATGGATTTGAAACGAAACGGTACCATGGTGCACCACTCTCCAGCGATGGTAAATCGAAGACCAGCCACAGTAATCCCGTTCTGCCGTAAAAATCCACGTGTCGAAAATACGAAGGTTAAAAAGCTTCTTAGGCCCGATTGAGATTCGGATAGTCTTTTTAGGGCATTAAACAATCCATTGACGGCTGAAAGCAGTCATAGCCATAGAACTCACTGAGGCCTTCGTTTTGACTGGTTATGGCTCCCGTAACTCTAAACGAGCCAGAAGCTATGGTCGTCCGAATAATCGATATCTACAGGGTGCAACATCCACGGTGCAAGGTGCAACATCCATCCGAAATGGCGAAACAGTGTCGTACGACTTTTTGAAATGCGTGCATGGATTTGAAACAAAACGGTAACATGGTGCACCACTCTCCAGCGATGGTAAATCGAAGACCAGCCACCGTAATCCCGTTCTACCGTAAAAATCCACGTGTCGAAAAAACGAAGGGTAAAAAACTTCCTAGACCCGATTGAGATTCGGATAGTCTTTTTTGGGCATTAAAAAATCCATTGACGGCTGAAAGTAGTCATAGCTGTAGAAATCACTAAGGCCTTCATTTTGACTGGTTATGGCTGCTGTAACTCTAAACGAGCCAGAAGTTATGGCCGTCCGAATAATCGATATCTACAGGCTGCAACATCCACGGTGCAAGGTGCAACATCCGTCCGAAATGGAAAAACAGTGTCGTACGACTTTTTGAAATGCATGCATGGATTTGAAATGAAACAGTGCCATGGTGCACCACTCTCCAGCGATGGTAAATCGAAGACCAGCCACAGTATTCCCATTCTACCGTAAAAATCCACGTGTCGAAAAAACGAAGGGTTAAAAACTTCCTAGACCCGATTAAGATTCGGATAGTCTTTTTTGGGCATTAAACAATCCATTGACGGCTGAAAGCAGTCGTTGCCGTAGAACCCAGTGAGGCCTTCGTTTTGACTGGTAATGGCTCCCGTAACTCTAAACGAGCCAGAAGTTATGGCCGTCCGAATAATCGATATCTACAGGGTGCAACATCCACGGTGCAAGGTGCAACATCCGTCCGAAATGGCGAAACACTGTCGTACGACTTTTTGAAATGCGTGCAAGGATTTGAAACGAAACGGTGCCATGGTGCTCCACTCTCCAGCGATGATAAATTGAAGACCAGCCACGGTAATCCCGTTTTAACGTAAAAATCCACGTGTCGAAAAAACGAAGGGTAAAAAACTTCCGAGACCCGATTGAGATTCGGATAGTCTTTTTGGGCATTAAACAATCCATCAACGGTTGGAAGCTGTCATAGCCATAGAACTCACAGAGGCTTTTGTTTTGACAGGTTATGGCTCCCGTAACTCTAAACGAGCCAGAAGTTATGGTCGTCCGAATAATCGATATCTACAGTGTGCAACATCCACGGTGCAAGGTGCAACATCCGTCCGAAATGGCGAAACAGTGTCGTACGAATTTTTGAAATGCATGCATGGATTTGAAAAAAAACGGTACCATGGTGCACCACTCTCCAGCGATGGTAAATCGAAGACCAGCCACGGTAATCCCGTTCTACCGTAAAAATCCACGTGTCGAAAAACGAAGGGTAAAATACTTCCTAGACCCGATTGAGATTCGGATAGTCTGTTTTGGGCATTAAACAATCCATTGACGGCTGGAAGCGGTCATAGCTGTAGAACTCACTGAGGCCTTTGTTTTGACTAGTTATGGCTCCCGTAACTCTAAACGAGCCAGAAGTTATGGCCGTCCGAATAATCGATATCTACAGGGTGCAACATCCACGGTGCAAGGTGCAACATCCGTCCGAAATGGCGTAATAGTGTCGTACGACTTTTTGAAATGCGTGCATGGATTTGAAACGAAACGGTACCCTGGTGCACCACTCTCCAGCGATGGTAAATTGAAGACCAGCCACGGTAATCCCGTTCTACCGTAAAAATCCATGTGTCGAAAAAACGAAGGGTAAAAAACTTCCTAGACCCGATTGAAATTCGGATAGTCTTTTTTGGGCATTATACAATCCATTGACGGCTGAAAGCTGTCATAGCCGTAGAACTCACTGAGGCCTTCGTTTTGATTGGTTTTGGCTCCCCTAACTCTAAACGAGCCAGAAGTTATGGCCGTCCGAATAATCGATATCTACAGGGTGCAACATCCACGGTGCAAGGTGCAACATCCGTCCGAAATGGCGAAACAGTGTCGTGCGACTTTTTGAAATGCGTGCATGGATTTGAAACGAAACGGTACCATGGTGCACCACTCTCCAGCGATGGTAAATCGAAGACCAGCCACAGTAATCCCGTTCTACCGTAAAAATCCATGTGTCGAAAAAACGAAGGCTAAAATACTTCCTAGACCCGTTTGAGATTCGGATAGTCTTTTTTGGGCATTAAACAATCCATTGACGGCTGAAAGCAGTTATAACCGTAGAACTCACTGAGGCCTTTGTTTTGACTGGTTATGGCTCCCGTAACTCTAAACGAGCCAGAAGTTATGGCCGTCCGAATAATCGATATCTACAGGGTGCAACATCCACGGTGCAAGGTGCAACATCCATCCGAATTGGCGAAACAGTGTCGTACGACTTTTTGAAATGCGTGCAAGTATTTGAAATGAAACAGTACCATGGTGCGCCACTCTCCAGAGATGGTAAATTGAAAACCAGCCACGGTAATCGCGTTTTACCGTAAAAATCCACGTGTCGAATAAACGAAGGGTAAAAAACTTCCGAGACCCGATTGAGATTCGGATAGTCTTTTTTGGGCATTAAACAATCCATTGATGGCTGAAAGCTGTCATAGCCGTAGAACTCACTGAGGCCTTCGTTTTGATTGGTTATGGCTCCCGTAACTCTTAACGAGCCAGAACTTATGGCCATCCGAATAATCGATATCTACAGGGTGCAACATCCACGGTGCAAGGTGCAACATGCTTCCGAAATGGCGAAACATTGTCGTGCGACTTTTTGAAATACGTGCATGGATTTGAAACGAAACGGTACCATGGTGCACCACTCTCCAGCGATGGTAAATCGAAGACCAGCCACGGTAATCCCGTTCTACCGTAAAAATCCACGTGTCGAAAAACGAAGGGTAAAATACTTCCTAGACCCGATTGAGAATCGGATAGTCTTTTTTGGGCATTAAACAATCCATTGACGGATGAAAGCTGTCATAGCCGTAGAACTCAATTAGACCTTCGTTTTGACTGGTTATGGCTGCCGTAACTCTAAACGATTCAGAAGTTATGGCCGTCCGAATAATCGATATCTATAGGGTGCAACATCCACGGTGCAAGGGGCAACATCCGTCCGAAATGGCGAAACAGTGTCGTACGACTTTTTGAAATGCGTGCATGGATTTGAAACAAAACGGTACCATGGTGCACCACTCTCCAGCGATGGTAAATCGAAGACCAGCCACGGTAATCCCGTTCTACCGTAAAAATTCACGTGTCGAAAAAACGAAGGGTAAAAAACTTCCTAGACCCGATTGAAATTCGGATAGTCTTTTTTGGGCATTATACAATCCATTGACGGCTGAAAGCTGTCATAGCCGTAGAACTCACTGAGCCCTTCGTTTTGACTGGTTTTGGCTCCCCTAACTCTAAACGAGCCAGAAGTTATGGCCGTCCGAATAATCGATATCTACAGGGTGCAACATCCACGGTGCAAGGTGCAACATCCGTCCGAAATGGCGAAACAGTGTCGTGCGACTTTTTGAAAAGCGTGCATGGATTTGAAACGAAACGGTACCATGGTGCACCACTCTCCAGCGATGGTAAATCGAAGACCAGCCACAGTAATCCCGTTCTACCGTAAAAATCCACGTGTCGAAAAAACGAAGGGTAAAAAACTTCCTAGACCCGTTTGAGATTCGGATAGTCTTTTTTGGACATTAAACAATCCATTGACGGCTGAAAGCAGTTATAACCGTAGAACTCACTGAGGCCTTCGTTTTGACTGGTTATGGCTCCCGTAACTCTAAACGAGCCAGAAGTTATGGTCGTCCCAATAATCGATATCTACAGGGTGCAACATCCACGGTGCAAGGTGCAACATCCATCCGAAATAGCGAAACAGTGTCGTACGACTTTTTGAAATGCATGCAAGGATTTGAAATGAAACGGTACCATGGTGCACCACTCTCCATCGATGGTAAATTGTAGACCAGCCACGGTAATCCCGTTTTACCGTAAAAATCCACGTGTCGAAAAAACGAAGGGTAAAAAACTTCCGAGAGCCGATTGAGATTCGGATAGTCTTTTTTGGGGACTAAACAATCCATTGACGGCTGAAAGCCGTCATAGCCGTAGAACTCACTGAGGCCTTCGTTTTGACTAGTTATGGCTCTCGTAACTCTAAACGAGCCAGAAGTTATGGCGGTCCGAATAATCGATATCTACAGGGTGCAACATCCACGGTGCAAGGTGCAACATCTGTCCAAAAGGGCGAAACAGCGTTGTATGACTTTTTGAAATGCGTGCATGGATTTGAAACGAAATGGTACCATGGTGCACCACTCTCCAGTGATGGTAACTCGAAGACCAGCCACGGTAATCCCGTTGTACCGTAAAAATCCACGTGCCGAAAATACGAAGGGTAAAAAACTTCCTAGACCCGATTGAGATTCGGATACTTTTTTTGGGCATTAAACAATCCATTGACGGCTGAAAGCTGTCATAGCCGTAGAACTCACTGAGGCCTTCGTTTTCACTGGTTATGGCTCCCGTAACTCTAAACGATCCAGAAGCCATGGTCGTCTGAATAATCGATATCTACAGGGTGCAACATCCACGGTGCAAGGTGCAACATCCATCCGAAATGGCGAAAAAGTGTCGTACGACTTTTTGAAATGCGTGCGTCGATTTGAAACAAAACAGTACCATGGTGCACCACTCTCCAGTGATGGTAAATCGAAGACCAGCCACGGTAATCCCGTTCTACCGTAAAAATACACGTGTCGAAAAAACGAAGGGTAAAAAACTTCCTAGACCCGATTGAGATTCGGATAGTCTTTTTTGGACATTAAACAATCCATTGACGGTTGAAAGCCGTCATATTCGTAGAACTTACCGAGGCCTTCGTTTTGACAGGTTATGGCTCCCGTAACTCTAAACGAGCTAGAAGTTATGGCCGTCTGAATAATCGATATCTACAGGGTGCAACATCCACGGTGCAAGGTGCAACATCCGTCCGAAATGGCGAAACAGTGTCGTACGACTTTTTGAAATGCGTGCATGGATTTAAAATGAAATGGTAGCATGGTGCACCACTCTCCAGCGATGGTAAATCGAAGACCTGCCATTGTAATCCCATTCTACCATAAAAATCCACGTGTGGAAAAAACGAAGGGTTAAAAACTTCCTAGACCCGATTACGATTCGGATAGTCTTTTTTGGGCATTAAACAATCCATTGACGGCTGAAAGTAGTCATAGCCGTAGAACTCACTGAGGCATTCATTTTGACTTATTATGGCTCCCGTAACTCTAAACGAGCCAGAAGTTATGACCGTCCGTATAATCGATATCTACAGGGTGCAACATCCACGGTGCAAGGTGGGACATCCGTCCGAAATGGTGAAACAGTGTCGTAAGACTTTTTGAAATGCGTGCAAGGATTTGAAACGAAACGGTACCATGGTGCACCACTCTCCAGCGATGGTAAATCGAAGACCAGCCACGGTAATCCCGTTCTACCGTAAAAATCTACGTGTCGAAAAAACGACGGGTAAAAAACTTTCTAGACCCGATTGAGTTTCGGATAGTCTTTTTTGGGCATTAAACAATCCATTGACGGCTGAAAGCGGTCATAGCCGTAGAACTCACTGAGTCCTTCGTTTTGACTGGTTATGGCTCCCGTAACTCTAAACGATCCAGAAGTTATGGCCGTCCGAATAATCGATATCTATAGGGTGCAACATCCACGGTGCAAGGTGCAACATCCGTCCGAAATGGCGAAACAGTGTCGTACGACTTTTTGAAATGCGTGCATGGATTTGGAACGAAATAGTACCATGGTGCATCACTCTCCAGCGATGGTAAATCGAAGACCAGGCACAGTAATCCCATTCTACCGTAAAATTCCACGTGTCGAAAAAACGAAGGGTAAAAAACTTCCTAGACCCGATTGAGATTCGGATAGTCTTTTTTGGGCATTAAACAATCCATTGATGTCTGAAAGCAGTCATAGCCGTAGAACTCACCGAGGCCTTCGTTTTGACTAGTTATGGCTCCCGTAACTCTAAACGAGTCAGAAGTTATGGCGTCCGAATAATCGATATCTACAGGGTGCAACATCCACGGTGCAAGGTGCAACATCCGTCCGAAATGGCGAAACAGTGTCATACGAATTTTTGAAATGCGTGCAAGGATTTGAAACGAAACGGTACCATGGTGCACCACTCTCCAGCGATCGTAAATTGAAGACCAGCCACGGTTATCCTATTTTACCGATAAAAATCCACGTGTCGAAAAAACGAAGGGTAAAAAACTTCCGAGACCCGATTGAGATTCGGATAGTCTTTTTTGGGCATTAAACAATCGATTGACGGCTAACTGCGGTCATAGCCGTAGAACTCACTGAGGCCTTCGTTTTTACTGGTTATTGCTCCCGTAACTCTAAACGAGCCAGAAGTTATGGCCGTCCGAATAATCGATATCTATAGGGTGCTACATCCACGGTGCAAGGTGCAACATCCGTCCGAAATGGCGAAACAGTGTCGTACGACTTTTTGAAATGCATGTATGGATTTGAAACGAAACGGTGCCGTTGTGCACCACTCTCTAGCGATGGTAAATCGAAGACCAGCCACGGTAATCCCGTTCTACGTAAAAATCCATGTGTCGAAAAAACGAAGGGTAAAAAACTTCCTAGACCCGATTGAGATTCGGATAGTCTTTTTTGGGCATTAAGCAGTCCATTGATGGCTGAAAGCTGTCATAGCCATTGAACTCACTGAGGCCTTCGTTTTGACAAGTTATGGCTCCCGTAACTCTAAACGAGCCAGAAGTTATGGCCTTCCGAATAATCGATATCTACTGGGTGCAACATCCACGGTGCAAGGTGCAACATCCGTCCGAAATGGCGAAACAGTGTCGTATGACTTTTTGAAATGCGTGCATGGAATTGAAACGAAACGGTACCATGGTGCACCACTCTCCAGCGATGGTACATCGAAGACCAGCCACGGTTATCCTGTTCTACCGTAAAAATCCACGTGTCGAAAAAACGAAGGGTAAAAAACTTCCTAGACCCGATTGAGATTCGGATAGTCTTTTTTGGGCATTAAACAATCCATTGACGGCTGAAAGCAGTCATAGCCGTAGAACTCACTGAGGCCTTCGTTTTAACTAGTTATGGCTCCCGTAACTCTAAACGAGCCAGAAGTTATGGCCGTCCGAATAATCGATATCTACAGGGTGCAACATCCACGGTGCAAGGTGCAACATCCGTCCGAAATGGAGAAAAAGTGTCGGACGTTTTTTTGAAATGCGTGCAAGGATTTGAAATGAAACGGTACCATGGTGCACCACTCTCCAGCGATGGCAAATTGAAGACCAGCCACGGTAATCCCGTTTAAACGTAAAAATCCACGTGTCAAAAAAACGAAGGGTAAAAAACTTCCGAGACCCGATTGAGATTCGGATAGTCTTTTTTAGGCATTAAACAATCCATCGACGGTTGAAAGCTGTCATAGCCGTAGAACTCACAGAGGCCTTTGTTTTGACTAGTTATGGCTCCCGTAACTCTAAACGAGCCAGAAGTTTTGACCGTTCGAATAATCGATATCTAGAGGGTGCAACATCCACGGTGCAAGGTGCAACATCCGTCCGAAATGGCGAAACAGTGTCGTACGAATTTTTGAAATGCGTGCGTGGGTTTGAAACAAAACGGTACCATGGTGCACCACTCTCCAGCAATGGTAAATCGAAGACCAGCCACGGTAATCCCGTTCTACCGTAAAAATCCATGTGTCGAAAAAACGTAGGGTAAAAAACTTCCTAGACCCGATCGAGATTCGGATAGTCTTTTTTGGGCATTAAACAATCCATTGACGGCTGAAAGCTGTCATAGCCGTAGAACTCACTGTGGCCTTCGTTTTGACTGGTTATGGCTCCCGTAACTCTAAATGAGTCAGATGTTATGACCGTCCGAATAATCAATATCTACAAGGTGCAACATCCACGGTGCAAGGTGCAACATCCCTCCGAAATGGCGAAACAGTGTCGTACGATTTTTTGAAATGCGTGCATGGATTTGAAACGAAACGGTACCATGGTGCAGCACTCTCCAGCGATGGTAAATCGAAGACCAGCCATGGTAATCCCGTTCTGCTGTAAAAATCCACGTGTCGAAAAAACGAAGGGTAAAAAACTTCCTAGACCCGATTGAGATTCGGATAGTCTTTTTTGGGCATTAAACAATCCATTAACGGCTGAAAGCAGTCATAACCGTAGAAATCACTGAGGCCTTCGTTTTGACTGGTTATGGCTCCCGTAACTCTAAACGAGCCAAAAGTTATGGCCGTCCGAATAATCGATATCTACAGGGTGCAACATCCACGGTGCAAGGTGCAACATCCGTCCGAAATGGCGAAACAGTGTCATACGAATTTTTGAAATGCGTGCAAGGATTTGAAACGAAACGGTACCATGGTGCACCACTCTCCAGCGATCGTAAATTGAAGACCAGCCACGGTTATCCTATTTTACCGATAAAAATCCACGTGTCGAAAAAACGAAGGGTAAAAAACTTCCGAGACCCGATTGAGATTCGGATAGTATTTTTTGGGCATTAAACAATCGATTGACGGCTGACTGCGGTCATAGCCGTAGAACTCACTGAGGCCTTCGTTTTTATTGGTTATTGCTCCCGTAACTCTAAACGAGCCAGAAGTTATGGCCGTCCGAATAATCGATATCTATAGGGTGCTACATCCACGGTGCAAGGTGCAACATCCGTCCGAAATTGCGAAACAGTGTCGTACGACTTTTTGAAATGCATGTATGGATTTGAAACGAAATGGTACCATTGTGCACCACTCTCTTGCGATGGTAAATCGAAGACCAGCCACGGTAATCCCGTTCTACGTAAAAATCCATTTGTCGAAAAAACGAAGGGTAAAAAACTTCCTAGACCCGATTGAGATTCGGATAGTCTTTTTTGGGCATTAAGCAGTCCATTGATGGCTGAAAGCTGTCATAGCCATTGAACTCACTGAGGCCTTCGTTTTGACAAGTTATGGCTCCCGTAACTCTAAACGAGCCAGAAGTTATGGCCTTCCGAATATTCGATATCTACTTGGAGCAACATCCACGGTGCAAGGTGCAACATCCGTCCGAAATGGCGAAACAGTGTCGTATGACTTTTTGAAATGCGTGCATGGAATTGAAACGAAACGGTACCATGGTGCACCACTCTCCAGCGATGGTACATCGAAGACCAGCCACGGTTATCCCGTTCTACCGTAAAAATCCACGTGTCGAAAAAACGAAGGGTAAAAAACTTCCTAGACCCGATTGAGATTCGGATAGTCTTTTTTGGGCATTAAACAATCCATTGACGGCTGAAAGCAGTCATAGCCGTAGAACTCACTGAGGCCTTCGTTTTGACTAGTTATGGCTCCCGTAACTCTAAACGAGCCAGAAGTTATGGCCGTCCGAATAATCGATATCTACAGGGTGCAACATCCACTGTGCAAGGTGCAACATCCGTCCGAAATGGAGAAAAAGTGTCACGATTTTTTGAAATGCGTGCAAGGATTTGAAATGAAACAGTACCATGGTGCACCACTCTCCAGCGATGGCAAATTGAAGACCAGCCACGGTAATCCCGTTTAAACGTAAAAATCCACGTGTCAAAAAAACGAAGGGTAAAAAACTTCCGAGACCCGATTGAGATTCGGATAGTCTTTTTTAGGCATTAAACAATCCATCGATGGTTGAAAGCTGTCATAGCCGTAGAACTCACAGAGGCCTTTGTTTTGACTAGTTATGGCTCCCGTAACTCTAAACGAGCCAGAAGTTTTGGCCGTCCGAATAATCGATATCTAGAGGGTGCAACATCCACGGTGCAAGGTGCAACATCCGTCCGAAATGGCGAAACAGTGTCGTACGAATTTTTGAAATGCGTGCGTGGATTTAAACAAAACGGTACCATGGTGCACCACTCTCCAGCGATGGTAAATCGAAGACCAGCCACGGTAATCCCGTTCTACCGTAAAAATCCACGTGTCGAAAAAACGTAGGGTAAAAAACTTCCTAGACCCGATCGAGAGTCGGATAGTCTTTTTTGGGCATTAAACAATCCATTGACGGCTGAAAGCTGTCATAGCCGTAGAACTCACTGTGGCCTTCGTTTTGACTGGTTATGGCTCCCGTAACACTAAACGAGCCAGAAGTTATGGCCGTCCGAATAATCAATATCTACAAGGTGCAACATCCACGGTGCAAGGTGCAACATCCCTCCGAAATGGCGAAACAGTGTCGTACGATTTTTTGAAATGCGTGCATGGATTTGAAACGAAACGGTACCATGGTGCAGCACTCTCCAGCGATGGTAAATCGAAGACCAGCCATGGTAATCCCGTTCTGCTGTAAAAATCCACGTGTCGAAAAAACGAAGGGTAAAAAACTTCCTAGACCCGATTGAGATTCGGATAGTCTTTTTTGGGCATTAAACATTCCATTAACGGCTGAAAGCAGTCATAACCGTAGAAATCACTGAGGCCTTCGTTTTGACTGGTTATGGCTCCCGTAACTCTAAACGAGCCAAAAGTTATGGCCGTCCGAATAATCGATATCTACAGGGTGCAACATCCACGGTGCAAGGTGCAACATCCGTCCGAAATGGCGAAGCAGTGTCATACGAATTTTTGAAATGCGTGCAAGGATTTGAAACGAAACGGTACCATGGTGCACCACTCTCCAGCGATCGTAAATTGAAGACCAGCCACGGTTATCCTATTTTACCGATAAAAATCCACGTGTCGAAAAAACGAAGGGTAAAAAACTTCCGAGACCCGATTGAGATTCGGATAGTCTTTTTTGGGCATTAAACAATCGATTGACGGCTGACTGCGGTCATAGCCGTAGAACTCACTGAGGCCTTCGTTTTTACTGGTTATTGCTCCCGTAACTCTAAACGAGCCAGAAGTTATGGCCGTCCGAATAATCGATATCTATAGGGTGCTACATCCACGGTGCAAGGTGCAACATCCGTCCGAAATGGCGAAACAGTGTCGTACGACTTTTTGAAATGCATGTATGGATTTGAAACGAAACGGTACCATTGTGCACCACTCTCTAGCGATGGTAAATCGAAGACCAGCCACGGTAATCCCGTTCTACGTAAAAATCCATGTGTCGAAAAAACGAACGGGTAAAAAACTTCCTAGACCCGATTGAGATTCGGATAGTCTTTTTTGGGCATTAAGCAGTCCATTGATGGCTGAAAGCTGTCATAGCCATTGAACTCACTGAGGCCTTCGTTTTGACAAGTTATGGCTCCCGTAACTCTAAACGAGCCAGAAGTTATGGCCTTCCGAATAATCGATATCTACTGGGTGCAACATCCACGGTGCAAGGTGCAACATCCGTCCGAAATGGCGAAACAGTGTCGTATGACTTTTTGAAATGCGTGCATGGAATTGAAACGAAACGGTACCATGGTGCACCACTCTCCAGCGATGGTACATCGAAGACCAGCCACGGTTATCCCGTTCTACCGTAAAAATCCACGTGTCGAAAAAACGAAGGGTAAAAAACTTCCTAGACCCGATTGAGATTCGGATAGTCTTTTTTGGGCATTAAACAATCCATTGACGGCTGAAAGCAGTCATAGCCGTAGAACTCACTGAGGCCTTCGTTTTGACTAGTTATGGCTCCCGTAACTCTAAACGAGCCAGAAGTTATGGCCGTCCGAATAATCGATATCTACAGGGTGCAACATCCACGGTGCAAGGTGCAACATCCGTCCGAAATGGAGAAAAAGTGTCGTACGATTTTTTGAAATGCGTGCAAGGATTTGAAACGAAACGGTACCATGGTGCACCACTCTCCAGCGATGCCAAATTGAAGACCAGCCACGGTAATCCCGTTTAAACGTAAAAATCCACGTGTCAAAAAAACGAAGGGTAAAAAACTTCCGAGACCCGATTGAGATTCGGATAGTCTTTTTTAGGCATTAAACAATCCATCGACGGTTGAAAGCTGTCATAGCCGTAGAACTCACAGAGGCCTTTGTTTTGACTAGTTATGGCTCCCGTAACTCTAAACGAGCCAGAAGTTTTGGCCGTCCGAATAATCGATATCTAGAGGGTGCAACATCCACGGTGCAAGGTGCAACATCCGTCCGAAATGGCAAAACGGTGTCGTATGAATTTTTGAAATGCGTGCATGGATTTGAAACAAAACGGTACCATGGTACACTACTCTCCAGCGATGGTAAATCGAAGACCAGCCACGGTAATCCCTTTCTACCGTAAAAATCCACGTGTCGAAAAAACGTAGGGTAAAAAACTTCCTAGACCCGATCGAGATTCGGATAGTCTTTTTTGGGCATTAAACAATCCATTGACAGCTTAAAGCTGTCATAGCCGTAGAACTCACTAAGGCCTTCGTTTTGACTGGTTATGGCTCCCGTAACTCTAAACGAGTCAAATGTTATGACAGTACGAATAATCAATATCTACAGGGTGCAACATCCACGGTGCAAGGTGCAACATCCGTCCGAAATGGCGAAACAGTGTCGTACGACTTTTTGAAATGCGTGCATGGATTTGAAACGAAACGGTACCATGGTGCACCACTCTCCAGTGATGGTAAATCGAAGACCAGCCACGGTTATCCCGTTCTACCGTAAAAATCCACGTGTCGAAAAAACGATGGGTAAAAAACTTCCTAGACCCGATAGAGATTCGGATAGTCTTTTTTGGGCATTAAACAATCCATTGACGGCTGAAAGCTGTCATAGCCATAGAACTCACTGAGGCCTTCGTTTTGACTGGTTACGGCTCCCGTAACTCTAAACGAGCCAGTAGTTATGGCCGTCCGAATAATCGATATCTACAGGGTGCAACATCCACGGTGCAAGGTGCAACATCCGTCCGAAATGGCGTAATAGTGTCATACGACTTTTTGAAATGCGTGCATGGATTTGAAACCAAACGGTACCCTGGTGCAACACTCTCCAGCGAGGGTAAATTGAAGACCAGCCACGGTAATCCCGTTTTACCATAAAAATCCACGTGTCGAAAAAACGAAGGGTAAAAGACTTCCGAGACCCGATTGAGATTCGGGAAGTCTTTTTGGGCATTAAACAATCCATCGACGCTGAAAGCTGTCATAGCCGTAGTACTCACAGAGGCCTTCGTTTTGACTGGTTATGGCTCTCATAACTCTAAACGAGCCAGAAGTTATGGTTGTCCGAATAATCGACATCTAAAGGGTGCAAAATCCACTGTGCATGGTGCAACATCCGTCCGAAATGGCGAAACAGTATCGTACGAATTTTTGAAATGCGTGCATGGATTTGAAACAAAACGGTACCATGGTGCACCACTCTCCACGATGGTAAATCGAAGACCAGCCACGGTAATCCTGTTCTACCGTAAAAATCCATGTGTCGAAAAAACGAAGGGTAAAAAACTTCCTAGACCCGATTGAGATTCGGATAGTATTTTTTGGGCATTAAACAATCCATTGACGGCAGAAAGCTATCATAGCCGTAGAACTCACTGAGGCCTTCGTTTTGACTGGTTATGGCTCCCGTAACTCTAAACGAGCCAGAAGTTATGGCCGTCCGAATAATCGATATCTACAGGGTGCAACATCCACGGTGCAAGGTGCAACATCCGTCCGAAATGGCGAAATAGTGTCGTACGACTTTTTGAAATGCGTGCATGGATTTGAAACGAAACGGTACCATGGCGCACCACTCTCCAGCGATGGTAAATCGAAGACCAGCCACGGTAATCCCGTTCTACCGTAAAAATCCACGTGTCGAAAAAACTAAGGGTAAAAAACTTCCTAGACCCGATTGAGATTCGGATGGTCTTTTTTAGGCATTAAACAATCCATTGACGGCTGAAAGCAGTCATAGTCGCAAAACTCACTGAGGCCTTCGTTTTGACTGGTTATGGCTCCCGTAACTCTAAACGAGCCAAAAGTTATGGCCGTCCGAATAATCGATATCTACATGGTGCAGCATCCACGGTGCAAGGTGCAACATCCGTCCGAAATGGTGAAACAGTGTCGTACGACTTTCTGAAATGCGTGCATGGATTTGAAATGAAATGGTACTATGGTGCACCACTCTCCAGCGATGGTAAATCGAAGACCTGCCATAGTAATCCCATTCTACCATAAAAATCCACGTGTGGAAAAAACGAAGGGTTAAAAACTTCCTAGACCCGATTACGATTCGGATAGTCTTTTTTGGGCATTAAACAATCCATTGACGGCTGAAAGTAGTCATAGCCGTAGAACTCACCGAGGCATTCGTTTTGACTTATTATTGCTCCCGTAACTCTAAACGAGCCAGAAGTTATGGCCGTCCGAATAATCGATATTACAGGGTGCAACATCCACGGTGCAAGGTGGGACATCCGTCCGAAATGGTGAAACAGTGTCGTACGACTTTTTGAAATGCGTGCAAGGATTTGAGACAAAACGGTACCATGGTGCACCACTCTCCAGCGATGGTAAATTGAAGACCAGCCACGGTAATCCCGTTTTAACGTAAAAATCCACGTGTCGAAAAAACGAAGGGTAAAAAACTTCCGAGACCCGATTGAGATTCGGATAGTCTTTTTTGGGCATTAAACAAACCATCGACGGCTGAAAGCTGTCATAGCCGTAGAACTCACAAAGGCCTTCGTTTTGACTGGTTATGGCTCCTGTAACTCTAAACGATCCAGAATTTATGGCCGTCCGAATAATCGATATCTATAGGGTGCAACATCCACGGTGCAAGGTGCAACATCCGTCCGAAATGGCGAAAAAGTGTCGTACGAATTTTCGAAATGTGTGCATGGATTTGAAACAAAACGGTACCATAGTGCACCACTCTACAGCGATGGTAAATCGAAGACCAGCCGCGGTAATCCCGTTCTACCGTAAAAATCCACGTGTCGAAAAAACGAAGGGTAAAAAACTTCCTAGACCCAATTGAGATTCGGATAGTCTTTTTTGGGAATTAAACAATCCATTGACAGCTAAAAGCTGTCATAGCCGTAGAACTCACTGATGCCTTCGTTTTGACTGGTTATGGCTCCCGTAACTCTAAACGAGCCAGAAGTTATGGCCGTTCGAATAATCGATATCTACAGGATGCAACATCCAAGTTGCAAGGTGCAACATCCGTCCGAAATGGCGAAACAGTGTCGTACGTCTTTTTGAAATGTGTGCAAGGATTTGAAACGAAACGGTACCATGGTGCACCACTCTCCAGCGATGGTAAATTGAAGACCAGCCACGGTAATCCCGTTTTACCCGTAAAAATCCACGTGTCGAAAAAACGAAGGGTATAAACCTTCCTAGACCCGATTGAGATTCGGTTAGTCTTTTTTGGGCATTAAACAACCCATTGACGGCTGAAAGCAGTCATAACCGTAGAACTCACTGAGGCCTTCGTTTTGACTGGTTATGGCTCCCGTAACTCTAAACGAGCCAGAAGTAATGGCCGTTCGAATAATCGATATCTACAGGGTGCAACATCCACAGTGCAAGGTGCAACATCCGTCCGAAATGGCGAAACAGTGTCGTGCGACTTTTTGAAACGCGTGCATGGATTTGAAACGAAACGGCACCATGGTGCACCACTCTCCAGCGATGGTAAATCGAAGACCAGCCACGGTAATCCCGTTCTGCCATAAAAATCCACGTGTCGAAAAAACGAAGGGTAATAAACTTCCTAGACCCGATTGAGATTCGGATAGTCTTTTTTGGGCATTAAACAATCCATTGATGGCTGAAAGCAGTCATAACCGTAGAACTCACTGAGGCCTTCGTTTTGACTGGTTATGGCTCCCGTAACTCTAAACGAGCCAGAAGTTATGGCCGTCCGAATAATCGATATCTACAGGGTGCAACATCCACGGTGCAAGGTGCAACATCCGTCCGAAATGGCGAAACTGTGTCGTACGAATTTTTGAAATGCGTGCAAGGATTTGAAACGAAACGGTACCATGGTGCACCACTCTCCAGCGATGGTAAATAGAAGACCAGCCACGGTAATCCCGTTCTACCGTAAAAATCTACGTGTCGAAAAAACGACGGGTAAAAAACTTCCTAGACCCGATTGAGATTCGGATAGTCTTTTTTGGGCATTAAACAATCCATTGACGGCTGAAAGCTGTCATAGCTGTAGAACTCACTGAGGCCTTCGTGTTGACTGTTTATGGCTCCCGTAACTCAAAACGAGCCAGAAGTTATGGCCGTCCGAATAATCGATATCTATAGGGTGCAACATCCACGGTGCAAGGTGCAACATCCGTCCGAAATGGCGAAACAGTGTCGTACGACTTTTTGAAATGCGTGCATGAATTTGGAACGAAACGATACCGTGGTGCACCACTCTCCAGCGATGGTAAATCGAAGACCAGCCACAGTAATCCCATTCTACCGTAAAAATCCACGTGTCGAAAAAACGAAGGGTAAAAAACTTCCTAGACCCGATTGAGATTCGGATAGTCTTTTTTGGGCATTAAACAATCCATTGATGGCTGAAAGCAGTCATAGCCGTAGATCTCACTGAGGCCTTCGTTTTGACTAGTTATGGATCCCGTAACTCTAAACGAGCCAGAAGTTATGGCCGTCCGAATAATCGATATCTACGGGGTGAAACATCCACGGTGCAAGGTGCAACATCCGTCCAAAATGGCGAAACAGTGTCGTACTATTTTTTGAAATGCGTGCAAGGATTTGAAATGAAACGGTACCATGGTGCACCACTCTCCAGCGATGGTAAATCGAAGACCAGCCACGGTAATCCCGTTCTACCGTAAAAATCCACGTGTCGAAAAAACGAAGGGTAAAAAACTTCCTAGACCCGATTGAGATTCGGATAGTCTTTTTTAGGCATTAAACAATCCATCAACGGTTGAAAGCTGTCATAGCCGTAGAACATACAGAGGCCTTTGTTTTGACTGGTTATGGCTCCCGTAACTCTAAACGAGTCAGAAGTTATGGCCGTCCGAATAATCGATATCTAGAGGGTGCAACATCCACGGTGCAAGGTGCAACATCCGTCCGAAATGGCGAAACAGTGTCGTACGAATTTTTGAAATGCGTGCATGGATTTGAAACAAAATGGTACCATGGTGCAACACTCTCCAGCGATGGTAAATCGAAGACCAGGCACGGTAATCCCGTTCTACCGTAAAAATCCACGTGTCGAAAAAACGTAGGGTAAAAAATTTCCTAGACCGTTTGAGATTCGGATATTCTTTTTTGGGCATTAAACAATCCATTGACGGCTGAAAGCTGTCATAGCCATAGAACTCACTGAGGCCTTCGTTTTGACTGGTTATGGCTCCCGTAACTCTAAACGAGCCAAAAGTTATGGCCGTCCGAATAATCGATATCTACAGGGTGCAGCATCCACGGTGCAAGGTGCAACATCCTTCCGAAATGGCGAAACAGTGTCGTACGACTTTTTGAAATGCGTGCATGGATTTGAAACGAAACGGTGCCATTGTGCACCACTCTCCAGCGATGGTAAATCGAAGACCAGCCATGGTAATCCCGTTCTACTGTAAAAATCCACGTGTCGAAAAAACGAAGGGTAAAAAATTTTCAAGACCCGATTGAGATTCGGATAATCTTTTTTGGGCAGTAAACAATCCATTGACGGCTGAAAGCAGTCACAACCGTAGAACTCACTGAGGCCTTCGTGTTGACTGGTTATGGCTCCCGTAACTCTAAACGAGCCAAAAGTTATGGCCGTCCGAATAATCGATATCTATAGGGTGCAACATCCACGGTGCAAGGTGCAACATCCGTCCGAAATGGCGAAACAGTGTCATACGACTTTTTGAAATGCATGCAAGGATTTGAAACGAAACGGTACCATAGTGCACCACTCTCCAGCGATGGTAAATTGAAGACCAGCCACGGTTATCCTGTTTTACCGGTAAAAATCCACGTGTCGAAAAAACGAAGGGTAAAAAACTTCTGAGACCCGATTGAGATTCGGATAGTCTTTTTTGGGCATTAAACAATCGAATGACGGCTGACCGCGGTCATAGCCGTAGAACTCACTGAGGCCTTCGTTTTTACTGGTTATGGCTCCCGTAACTCTAAACGAGCCAGAAGTTATGGCCGTCCGAATAATCGATATCTATAGGGTGCTACATCCACGGTGCAAGGTGCAACATCCGTTCGAAATGGCGAAACAATGTCGTACGACTTTTTGAAATGCGTGTATGGATTTGAAACGAAACGGTACCATTGTGCACCACTCTCCAGCGATGGTAAATCGAAGACCAGCCACGGTAATCCCGTTCTACGTAAAAATCCATGTGTCGAAAAAACGAAGGGTAAAAAACTTCCTAGACCCGATTGAGATTCGGATAGTATTTTTTGGGCATTAAACAATCCATTGATGGCTGAAAGCAGTCATAGCCGTAGAACTCACTGAGGCCTTCGTTTTGACTGGTTATGGCTCCCGTAACTCTAAACGAGCCAGAAGTTATGGCCTTCCGAATAATCGATATCTACAGGGTGCAACATCCACGGTGCAAGGTGCAACATCCGTCCGAAATGGCGAAACAGTGTCGTATGACTTTTTGAAATGCGTGCATGGAATTGAAACGAAACGGTACCATGGTGCACCACTCTCCAGCGATGGTACATTGAAGACCAGCCACGGTTATCCCGTTCTACCGTAAAAATCCACGTGTCGAAAAAACGAAGGGTGAAAAACTTCCTAGACCCGATTGAGATTCGGATAGTCTTTTTTGGGCATTAAACAATCCATTGACGGCTGAAAGCAGTCATAGCGGTAGAACTCACCGAGGCCTTCGTTTTGACTACTTATGGCTCCCGTAACTCTAAGCGAGCCAGAAGTTATGGCCGTCCGAATAATCGATATCTACAGGGTGCAACATCCACGGTGCAAGGTGCAACATCCGTCCGAAATGGAGAAACAGTGTCGTACGATTTTTTGAAATGCGTGCAAGGATTTGAAACGAAACGGTACCATGGTGCACCACTCTCCAGCGATGGTAAATTGAAGACCAGCCACGGTAATCCCGTTTAAACGTAAAAATCCACGTGTCGAAAAAACGAAGGGTAAAAAACTTCCGAGACCCGATTGAGATTCGGATAGGCTTTTTTAGGCATTAAACAATCCATCAACGGTTGAAAGCTATCATAGCCGTAGAACTCACAGAGGCCTTTGTTTTTACTGGTTATGGCTCCCGCAACTCTAAACGAGCCAGAAGTTATGGCCGTCCAAATAATCGATATCTAGAGGGTGCAACATCCACGGTGCAAGGTGCAACATCCGTCCGAAATGGCGAAACAGTGTCGTACGAATTTTTGAAATGCGTGCATGGATTTGAAACAAAACGGTACCATGGTGCACCACTCTCCAGCGATGGTAAATCGAAGACCAGCCACGGTAATCCCGTTCTACCGTAAAAATCCACGTGTCGAAAAAATGTAGGGTAAAAAACTTCCTAGACCCGATCGAGATTCGGATAGTCTTTTTTGGGCATTAAACAATCCATTGATGGCTGAAAGCTTTCATAGCCGTAGAACTCACTGAGGCCATCGTTTTGACTGGTTATGGCTCCCGTAACTCTAAACGAGTCAGATGTTATGACAGTCCGAATAATCAATATCTACAGGGTGCAACATCCACGGTGCAAGGTGCAACATCCGTCCGAAATGGCGAAACAGTGTCGTACGACTTTTTGAAATGCGTGCATGGATTTGAAACGAAACGGTACCATGGTGCACCACTCTCCAGTGATGGTAAATCGAAGACCAGCCACCGTTATCCCGTTCTACCGTAAAAATCCACGTGTCGAAAAAACGAAGGGTAAAAAACTTCCTAGACCCGATTGAGATTCGGATAGTCTTTTTTGGGCATTAAACAATCCATTGACGGCTGAAAGCTGTCATAGCCGTAGAACTCACCGAGTCCTTCGTTTTGACTGGTTACGGCTCCCGTAACTCTAAACGAGCCAGTAGTTATGGCCGTCCGAATAATCGATATCTACAGGGTGCCACATCCATGGTGCAAGGTGCAACATCCGTCCGAAATGGCGTAACAGTGTCATACGACTTTTTGAAATGCGTGCATGGATTTGAAACCAAACGGTGCCCTGGTAAACCACTCTCCAGCGAGGGTAAATTGAAGACCAGCCACGGTAATCCCGTTTTACCATAAAAATCCACGTGTCGAAAAAACGAAGGGTAAAAGACTTCCGAGACCCGATTGAGATTCGGGTAGTCTTTTTGGGCATTAAAAAATCCATCGACGGCTGAAAGCTATCATAGCCGTAGGACTCACAGAGGCCTTCTTTTGGACTGGTTATGGCTCCCATAACTCTAAATGAGCCAGAAGTTATGGTCGTCCGAATAATCGACTTCTACAGGGTGCAACATCCACTGTTGAAGGTGCAACATCCGTCCGAAATGGCGAAACAGTATCGTACGAATTTTTGAAATGCGTGCATGGATTTGAAACAAAACGGTACCATGGTGCACCACTCTCCAGCGATGGTAAATCGAAGACCATCCACGGTAATCCCGTTCTACCGTAAAAATCCATGCGTCGAAAGAACGAAGGGTAAAAAACTTCCTAGACCCGATAGAGATTCCGATAGTATTTTTTGGGCATTAAACAATCCATTGACGGCTGAAAGCTATCATAGCCGTAGAACTCACTGAGGCCTTCGTTTTGACTGGTTATGGCGCCCGTAACTCTAAACGAGCCAGTAGTTATGGCCGTCCGAATAATCGATATCTACAGGGTGCCACATCCATGGTGCAAGGTGCAACATCCGTCCGAAATGGCGTAACAGTGTCATACGACTTTTTGAAATGCGTGCATGGATTTGAAACCAAACGGTGCCCTGGTAAACCACTCTCCAGCGAGGGTAAATTGAAGACCAGCCACGGTAATCCCGTTTTACCATAAAAATCCACGTGTCGAAAAATCGAAGGGTAAAAGACTTCCGAGACCCGATTGAGATTCGGGTAGTCTTTTTGGGCATTAAACAATCCATCGACGGCTGAAAGCTATCATAGCCGTAGAACTCACAGAGGCCTTCTTTTTGACTGGTTATGGCTCCCATAACTCTAAATGATCCAGAAGTTATGGTCGTCCGAATAATCGACTTCTACAGGGTGCAACATCCACTGTGCAAGGTGCAACATCCGTCCGAAATGGCGAAACAGTATCGTACGAATTTTTGAAATGCATGCATGGATTTGAAACAAAATGGTACCATGGTGCACCACTCTCCAGCGATGGTAAATCGAAGACCAGCCACGGTAATCCCGTTCTACCGTAAAAATCCATGCGTCGAAAGAACGAAGGGTAAAAAACTTCCTAGACCCGATAGAGATTCGGATAGTATTTTTTGGGCATTAAACAATCCCTTGACGGCTGAAAGCTATCATAGCCATAGAACTCACTGAGGCCTTCGTTTTGACTGGTTATGGCGCCCGTAACTCTAAACGAGCCAGAAGTTATGGCCGTCCGAATAATCGATATCTACAGGGTGCTACATCCATGGTGAAAGGTGCAACATCCGTCCGAAATGGCGAAATAGTGTCGTACGACTTTTTGAAATGCGTGCATGGATTTGAAACGAAACGTTACCATGGCGCACCACTCTCCAGCGATGGTAAATCGAAGACCAGCCGCGGTAATCCCGTTATACCGTAAAAATCCACGTGTCGAAAAAACGATGGGTAAAAAACTTCCTAGACCCGATTGAGATTCAGATAGTCTTTTTTAGGCATTAAACAATCCATTGACGGCTGAAAGCAGTCATAGCCGCAGAACTCATTGAGGCCTTCGTTTTGACTGGTTACGGCTCCCGTAACTCTAAACGAGCCAAAGTTATGGCCATCCGAATAATCGATATCTATAGGGTGCAGCATCCACGGTGCAAGGTGCAACATCCGTCCGAAATGGCGAAACAGCGTCGTACGACTTTTTGAAATGCGTGTAAGAATTTGAAACGAAACGGTACCATGGTGCACCACTCTCCAGCGATGGTAAATTGAAGACCAGCCGCGGTAATCCCGTTTTAACGTAAAAATCCACGTGTCAAAAAAACGAAGGGTAAAAAAACTTCCGAGACCCGATTGAGATTCGGATAGTCTTTTTTGGGGACTAAACAATCCATCGACGGCTGAAAGCTGTCATAGCCGTAGAACTTACAGAGGCCTTCGTTTTGAATGGTTATGGCTCCCGTAACTCTAAACGAGCCAGAAGTTATGGCCGTCCGAATAATCGATATCTAGAGGGTGCAACATCCACGGTGCAAGGTGCAACATCCGTCCGAAATGGCGAAACACTGTCGTATGAATTTTTGAAATGCGTGCATGGATTTGAAACAAAACGGTACCATGGTGCACCACTCTCCAGCGATGGTAAATCGTAGATCAGCCACGGCAATCCCGTTCTACCGTAAAAATCCACGTGCCGAAAAAACGAAGGGTAAAAAACTTCCTAGACCCGATTGAGATCCGGATAGTCTTTTTTGGGCATTAAACAATCCATTGACGGCTGAAAGCTGTCATAGCCGTAGAACTCACTGAGGCCTTCGTTTTGACTGGTTATTGTTAACCCGCCTTTTTAACAGGCCATGGACATGCGGGTTTAACTTAATCGGTTGCACGTTCGTCAAGGCTGGAGTACGATGGATTCAGTCGACTGGATGGATGGATGACGCAACGTGCTTAGGAGATGGAAATATGACTGGATAAAGATGGATCGACTATAGTTTGGGTCTAGGAAATATGGTTCGGCATTGGCAATCATTCGGCATTGTAGGTCGACCGGCACGATGGATCGTTCGGCATACGAGGTCGCTCGGCACGTTGGATCGTTCGGCATTGGTAGGTCGCTCGGCATCAGGGATCGTTCGGCGTGGTAGGTCGTTCGGTAGGATGGATCATTCGACATCAGGGATCGATCGGCATTAGATGTATCGCTCCGCATCCTAGCAGTGTTCGGCATGGAAGTAGAGTTCGGCATTAGACTTGCATTCGGCATGATGGCATCGTTCGGCATTGGACAAGTGTTCAGCATGGAAGCATCATTCAACATCCAACCTCGTTCGGCATCAGACATCGTTCGGCATCGGGGTAGTTCGGCACTCATTAGTGGCTCGGCCTTTGGATGGTTAGACATCCGATGGTGGCTCGGCATAAGGAGGAGGACGGCAGATGCCGCTCGGCATAAGGTCCTGGTTCGGTATTAGGAGGTTGGCTCGGCATTAGGAGGTAGGTCGGCCTGAGGGTTTAGCAAAGGTTGGTACGACAATGGTTGTTGTTTGGCATGAGTAGTTCGGTTACAATGGGAAGCACGGTTAGGAATATGGCCTTGGTGGGCCGGAATCATTCAGAGAGCCCAACATCTACCTGGACGTGTCTATAAATAGAGCACGTAGAGCTTCAGAAAAAGGGACTTCATTTTTATCTTCTTCTTCTTCTTCTCCTCTGCTTTCGGACTTTCTATTTTCTAAGGCTAAGGCTAGCCTACCACTTTGTAACTGTAATCGATTGTTACAGCAATAAAAAAGAAAACTTCCGGAGTGGACGTAGGCCAGAGTTAGCCGAACCACTATAAAATCTATTGTTCTTTACTGCTTTCGTTTTAATTTTAACTGTTCTTCATATTATTACTCTCTACACACACTCTATCTGTTATCAGTTACTGTTAATTGGTGCTTTCATTTACATTTGGGTGTTAGTAACCAATTTTGGCGCTAACATTTTGGTGCTTTCACTGAGAAGGACTAGCACCCGCTGCATCGGATAGAAGTTTGGATTTGGAAGACAATGGCTAGGCAAAATAGTAGAAGGCAAAGGGCTGAGAGAAGCCAACCGGAAGAAAGTCAACAAGCATCCTCCGGAGCTGAGGAAGGACCGGCTTCGATCTACATAACCCGGGACGAAATGGAAGCCATAACAAATTCACTGCAAGAGAGGTTGTTGAAGAGACAACAGGAGATGATGCAGACTTTCTTGGAGCAAATGAGAGCTGTAGGGACCCAGAAATTACGAACAGCTACAGCGGCTATGGATGCAGGACAAGGAGCTCGGGTTATGGAACCCAATGGAGGGCAGGATGCAGAGCCAGAGGGCAATCAACAAGGGCTTGGGGCCAGGCCCGCAGGATCCAACATCGGAGGACCTTTGGAAGGAGTTCAACAAGCTATAGCCAACGTTGCTACTAGCGAGCCACATGAAGAGTATGTACCGGAATTCCCTTGGGGGCAACCCCCGACAGACAACGCTATATTGGTAGATATAATCAGGAAGACTGTGCGAGGTGGTTTGACCAGCGGAGACTTGGAAGGAGTGAACAGGAGTCCGTTCGCTCGGGAAATAAGGATGGCTCAAAATCCACCTAAGTTCAAGCTACCTAGCATGGAGGTATATGATGGCAAGGCAGACCCTACAGATCACTTGATGAGGTACACCAGAAATATGGAGGTACTAGGGGCATCGGAGGAAGTGATGGCCCGATGCTTCCCTTTGTACTTGACGGACTTAGCTGCGATGTGGTTTAAGAAGCTGGAAGAAGGATCTATCAGGACTTGGAAGGAATTGGTGGAAAGGTTTTTGGGACAGTTTCGGGTTCATGTCAAGAGATCGAAGAACGTGATGACATTAACATCGGTAAAGCAAAGGATAGATGAATCATTTAGAGCTTTTCTAACTCGATTCAGTGCCGCAGTTGCTTCGGTGGATCGGCCCGATCCATCGATGGTTTTAATGGCAGCAGTATCAGGAGTCAGGGAGAACTCGGATTTCAAAGCATCTCTGATACGAGATCCCCCACGGGATCTCGACGAATTCTTTCACGAGGCAGAAAGGTTCCTTCGGCAAGAAGTTGAGAGTATGGATTTAAAGTTAAAAAAGGTTAATGAAATTGTGGTTGGAGGACCATCCTGCAAAGGTTTGGATAAAGACAAAGGAAAAAGGAAGTTGGACGATGCTTCTGGAAATGCTAGAAAGCAATCGAAGGATCCAAAGTTTTCCACATACACAGGATTGAACGAGATGCTGGTGCGGATATACTTGGATACTCGAAATCGCCTTCCCTACCGAAGGCTGGCTAGGAGAGAACCAACAGAACTGGAAAGAACATCAGGAAGGCTCTGTCTCTTCCATGATTTGGATGGGCACGACACCAACAGCTGCAGGCACCTAAAGGACATAATTGAGGAGCATGTAAGGAATGGACAGCTGCCACAATATGTTGGACCTCGGAATGCAACGGCGGGGCAGGAGCAACCGCCGCCTACCTCAGGCTACGATGGTGGGAGGCCCAGGAATGATGGTCGGTTGATCATCCATTGACCAGGTTAATATGAAATAAGTAGCGAACTATTGGCAAGCAACCAAGTCATTTACACATGTACGGGGACGTAGATAGCCCCTAGGCATGCTCTGAATGATGATAAACTGTAATGCTATAGTATGTGAAATTTATCTTTTGCTTTTGGATTGGACACTGCTTTTCTTTTTGGTTTTCGGTTTTGGAGCTTGGATTGAGCTCCTGGTTTTTCTTGCTTTTTGATTTGGATTTTCCTTTGGATGATTGTTTTCAGTTTTAGATGCTGGTTTGGATTTCTGGTTTTGATTTGGATTTTGGATGTGGATTTTTGATTGGATTTTGATTGGATTTTTATCTGATTTTTGATAAACGGTCGTCAGGTATGGATTATGCCTGGCAAGGGGTGAGTCGCTTTGCCCGAACGTGGTAAATTGACTCATTCAGGTCGACGAGTATGGATTATGCTCGGCAAGGGTCCGGTGTGACCAGGATTTGGCCTAGGACTTAGGCCCTGTATTATCAATGTTATTTTCAGGTCGTTGAGTATGGACTGTGCTCAACAAGGGTCCGGAGAGACCAGGATTCAGCTTAGAACTTAAGCCATGGCATTACACAACGTCCAGGGACACTGCACCAAGGTCGTCATGTGTGGATTACGCTTGGCAAGAACCTGGAGAGGTTAGCTCAACGTCGAGGGACACTGGACCAAGGTCGTCAAGTGTGGATTACGCTTGGCAAGAACCCGGAGAGGTTAGCTCAACGTCCAGGGACACTGGACCAAGGCCGTCATGTGTGGATTACGCTCAGCAAGAACAGGATAAGGCTAGCTTAACCTCCAGGGACACTGGATCACGGCCGTTAGGTGTAGACTGCGCTTGTCAAGAGCCCGGAGAGGTTATGGATTTGGATATCGACCCGTAGAGGTCCTGGATTCGGTTATTGGCTATTGGATAAGGATGGTTTGGGACTCGGTTGTCGAGTTCTGATGGACATGGAATTGGCTCAAGCTTTGGTAATTGGATTTGGAATTGGATATCGACTCGGAGCAGTCAAGGATGATATACTATGGAAATATTGGCTATGGACTTTGGATATTTGTTTCGGAACTATTCAAAACACACCTTCCAATAGCAAGGAATGTTTTGGGGGGCAAGTGTTAACCCGCCTTTTTACCAGGCCATGGACATTCGGGTTTAACTTAATCGGTTGCACGTTCGTCAAGGCTGGTGTACGATGGATTCAGTCGACTGGATGGATGGATGACGCAACGTGCTTAGGAGATGGAAATATGACGGATAAAGATGGATCAACTATAGTTTGGGTCTAGGAAATATGGTTCGGCATTGGCAATCATTCGGCATGGTAGGTCGACCGGCACGATGGATCGTTCGGCATACGAGGTCGCTCGGCACGTTGGATCGTTCGGCATTGGTAGGTCGCTCGGCATCAGGGATCGTTCGGCATGGTAGGTCGTTCGGCAGGATGGATCGTTCGGCATGGTAGGTCGTTCGGCAGGATGGATCGTTCGGCATCAGGGATCGATCGGCATTAGATGTATCGCTCGGCATCCTAGCAGCGTTCGGCATGGAACTAGTGTTCGGCATTAGACTAGCGTTCGGCATTATGGCATCGTTCGGCATTGGACGAGTGTTCAGCATGGAAGCATCATTCAACATCCAACCTCGTTCGGCATCAGACAACGTTCGGCATCGGGGTAGTTCGGCACTCATTAGTGGCTCGGCCTTTGGATGGTTCGGCATCCGATGGTGGCTCGGCATAAGGAGGAGGACGGCAGATGCCGCTCGGCATAAGGTCCTGGTTCGGTATTAGGAGGTTGGCTCGGCATTAGGAGGTAGGTCGGCCTGAGGGTTTAGCAAAGGATGGTTCGGCCATGGTTGTTGTTCGGCACGAGTAGTTCGGTTACAATGGGAAGCATGGTTCGACATATGGCCTTGGTGGGCCGGAATCATTCAAAGAGCCCAACATCTACCTGGACGTGTCTATAAATAGAGCACGTAGAGCTTCAGAAAAAGGGACTTCATTTTTATCTTCTTCTTCTTCTCCTCTGCTTTCAGACTTTCTATTTTCTAAGGCTAAGGCTAGCCTACCACTTTGTAACTGTAATCGATTGTTACAGCAATAAAAAAGAAAACTTCCAGAGTGGACGTAGGCCAGAGTTAGCCGAACCACTAAAAAATCTATTGTTCTTTACTGCTTTCGTTTTAATTTTAACCGTTCTTCATATTATTACTCTCTACACACACTCTATCTATTATCAGTAACTGTTAATTGGTGCTTTCATTTACATTTGGGTGTTAGTGACCAATTTTGGCGCTAACACTTATGGCTCCCGTAACTCTAAACGAGTCGGAAGTTATGGCCGTCCGAATAATTGATATCCACAGGGTGCAACATCCACGGTGCAAGGTGCAACATCCGTCCGAAATGGAGAAACAGTGTCGTACGAATTTTTAAAATGCGTGCATGGATTTGAAACGAAACGGTACCATGGTGCACCACTCTCCAGCGATGGTAAATCGAAGACCAGCCACTGTAACCCCGTTCTACCGTAAAAATCCACGTGTCGAAAAAACGAAGGGTAAAAAACTTCCTAGACCCGATTGAGATTCGGATAGTCTTTTTTGGGCATTAAACAATCCATTGACGGCTGAAAGCAGTCATAACCGTAGAACTCACTGAGGCCTTCGTTTTGACTGGTTATGGCTCCCGTAACTCTAAACGAGCCAGAAGTTATGGCCGTCCGAATAAAAGATATCTACAGGGTCCAACATCCACGGTGCAAGGTGCAACATCCGTCCGAAATGGCGAAACATTGTCGTACGACTTTTTGAAATGCGTGCATGGATTTGAAACGAAACGGTACCATGGTGCACCACTCTCCAGCGATGGTAAATCGAAGACCAGCCACGGTAATCCCGTTCTACCGTAAAAATCGACGTGTCGAAAAAACGAAGGGTAAAAAACTTCCTAGACCCGATTGAGATTCGGATAGTCTTTTTTGGTCATTAAACAATCCATTGCAGTTGAAAGCAGTCATAGCCGTAGAACTCACTGAAGCCTTCATTTTGACTGGTTATGGCTCCCGTAACTCTAAACGAGCCAGAAGTTATGGCCGTCCGAATAATCGATATCTATAGGGTGCAACATCCACGGTGCAAGGTGCAACATGCGTCCGAAATGGCGAAACAGTGTCGTACGACTTTTAGAAATGCGTGATGGATTTGAAACGAAACGGTACCATTGTGCACCACTCTCCAGCGATGGTAAATCGAAGACCAGCCACGGTAATCCCGTTCTACGTAAAAATCCACGTGTCGAAAAAACGAAGGGTAAAAAACTTCCTAGATCCGATTGAGATTCGGATAGTCTTTTTTGGGCATTAAACAATCCATTGACGGCTGAAAGTTGTCATAGCCGTAGAACTCACTGAGGCCTTCGTTTTGACTAGTTATGGCTCCCGTAATTCTAAATGAGCCAGAAGTTATGGCCGTCCGAATAATCGATATCTACAGGGTGCAACATCCACGGTGCAAGGTGCAACATCCATCCGAAATGGCGAAATATTGTCGTACGACTTTTTGAAATGCGTGCATGGATTTGAAACGAAACGGTACCATGGTGCACCACTCTACAGCGATAGTAAATCGAAGACCAGCCACGGTAATCCCGTTCTACCGTAAAAATCCACGTGTCGAAAAAACGAAGGGTAAAAAACTTCCTAGACCCGATTGAGATTCGGATAGTCTTTTTTGGTCATTCAACAATCCATTGCGGCTGAAAGCAGTCATAGCCGTAGAACTCACTGAAGCCTTCATTTTGACTGGTTATGGCTCCCGTAACTCTAAACGAGCCAGAAGTTATGGCCGTCCGAATAATCGATATCTACAGGGTGCAACATACACGGTTCAAGGTGCAACATCCGTCCGAAATGGCGAAACAGTGTCTTACGACTTTTTTAAATGCGTGCAAGGATTTGAAATGAAACGGTACCATGGTGCCCCACTCTCCAGCGATGGTAAATTGAAGACCAGCTGCGGTAATCCCATTTTAACGTAAAAACCCACGTGTTGAAAACGAAGGGTAAAAAACTTCCGAGGCCCGATTGAGATTCGGATAGTCTTTTTTTGGGTATTAAACATTCCTTCGACGGCCGAAAGCTGTCGTAACCGTAGAACTCACAGAGGCCTTCGTTTTGACTGGTTATGGCTTCCGTAACTCTAAACGAGCCAGAAGTTATGGCCGTCCGAATAATCGATATCTAGAGGGTGCAACATCCACGGTGCAAGGTGCAACATCCGTTCGAAATGGCGAAACAGTGTCGTACGAATTTTTAAAATGCGTGCATGGATTTGAAACAAAACGGTACCATGGTGCACCACTCTCCAGCGATGGTAAATCGAAGACCAGCCACGGTAATCCCGTTCTACCGTAAAAATCCACTTGTAGAAAAAACGAAGGGTAAAAAACTTCCTAGACCCGATTGAGATTAGGATAGTCTTTTTTGGGCATTAAACAATCCATTGACGGCTGAAAGCAGTCATAGCCGTAGAACTCACTGAGGCCTTCGTTTTGACTGGTTATGGCTCCCGTAACTCTAAACGAGCCAGAAGTTATGGCCGTCCGAATAATCGATATCTATAGGGTGCAACATCCACGGTGCAAGGTGCAACATGCGTCCGACATGGCGAAACAGTGTCGTACGACTTTTAGAAATGCGTGCATGGATTTGAAACGAAACGGTACCATTGTGCACCACTCTCCAGCGATGGTAAATCGAAGACCAGCCACGGTAATCCTGTTCTACGTAAAAATCCACGTGTCGAAAAAACGAAGGGTAAAAAACTTCCTAGATCCGATTGAGATTCGGATAGTCTTTTTTGGGCATTAAACAATCCATTGACGGCTGAAAGGTGTCATAGCCGTAGAACTCACTGAGGCCTTCGTTTTGACTAGTTATGGCTCCCGTAATTCTAAATGAGCCAGAAGTTATGGCCGTCCGAATAATCGATATCTACAGGGTGCAACATCCACGGTGCAAGGTGCAACATCCATCCGAAATGGCGAAATATTGTCGTACGACTTTTTGAAATGTGTGCATGGATTTGAAACGAAACGGTACCATGGTGCACCACTCTACAGCGATAGTAAATCGAAGACCAGCCACGGTAATCCCGTTCTACCGTAAAAATCGACGTGTCGAAAAAACGAAGGGTAAAAAACTTCCTAGACCCGATTGAGATTCGGATAGTCTTTTTTGGTCATTAAACAATCCATTGCGGCTGAAAGCAGTCATAGCCGTAGAACTCACTGAATCCTTCCTTTTGACTGGTTATGGCTCCCGTAACTCTAAACGAGCCAGAAGTTATGGCCGTCCGAATAATCGATATCTATAGGGTGCAACATCCACGGTGCAAGGTGCAACATGCGTCCGAAATGGCGAAACAGTGTCGTACGACTTTTAGAAATGTGTGCATGGATTTGAAACGAAACGGTACCATTGTGCACCACTCTCCAGCGATGGTAAATCGAAGACCAGCCACGGTAATCCCGTTCTACGTAAAAATCCACGTGTCGAAAAAACGAAGGGTAAAAAACTTCCTAGATCCGATTGAGATTCGGATAGTCTTTTTTGGGCATTAAACAATCCATTGACGGCTGAAAGTTGTCATAGCCGTAGAACTCACTGAGGCCTTCGTTTTGACTAGTTATGGCTCCCGTAATTCTAAATGAGCCAGAAGTTATGGCCGTCCGAATAATCGATATCTACAGGGTGCAACATCCACGGTGCAAGGTGCAACATCCATCTGAAATGGCGAAATATTGTCATACGACTTTTTGAAATGCATGCATGGATTTGAAACGAAACGGTACCATGGTGCACCACTCTACAGCGATAGTAAATCGAAGACCAGCCACGGTAATCCCGTTCTACCGTAAAAATCCACGTGTCGAAAAAACGAAGGGTAAAAAACTTCCTAGACCCGATTGAGATTCGGATAGTCTTTTTTGGTCATTCAACAATCCATTGCGGCTGAAAGCAGTCATAGCCGTAGAACTCACTGAAGCCTTCATTTTGACTGGTTATGGCTCCCGTAACTCTAAACGAGCCAGAAGTTATGGCCGTCCGAATAATCGATATCTACAGGATGCAACATACACGGTTCAAGGTGCAACATCCGTCCGAAATGGCGAAACAGTGTCTTACGACTTTTTTAAATGCGTGCAAGGATTTGAAATGAAACGGTACCATGGTGCCCCACTCTCCAGCGATGGTAAATTGAAGACCAGCTGCGGTAATCCCGTTTTAACGTAAAAACCCACGTGTTGAAAACGAAGGGTAAAAAACTTCCGAGGCCCGATTGAGATTCGGATAGTCTTTTTTTGGGTATTAAACATTCCTTCGACGGCCGAAAGCTGTCGTAGCCGTAGAACTCACAGAGGCCTTCGTTTTGACTGGTTATGTCTTCCGTAACTCTAAACGAGCCAGAAGTTATGGCCGTCCGAATAATCGATATCTAGAGGGTGCAACATCCACGGTGCAAGGTGCAACATCCGTCCGAAATGGCGAAACAGTGTCGTACGAATTTTTAAAATGCGTGCATGAATTTGAAACAAAACGGTACCATGGTGTACCACTCTCCAGCGATGGTAAATCGAAGACCAGCCATGGTAATCCCGTTCTACCGTAAAAATCCACGTGTAGAAAAAACGAAGGGTAAAAAACTTCCTAGACCCGATTGAGATTAGGATAGTCTTTTTTGGGCATTAAACAATCCATTGACGGCTGAAAGCAGTCATAGCCGTAGAACTCACTGAGGCCTTCGTTTTGACTGGTTATGGCTCCCGTAACTCTAAACGAGCGAGAAGTTATGGCCGTCCGAATAATCGATATCTACAGGGTGCAACATCCACGGTGCAAGGTGCAACATCCGTCCGAAATGGCGAAACAGTGTCGTACGACTTTTTGAAATGCGTGCAAGGATTTGAAACGAAACGGTACCATAGTGCACCACTCTCCAGCGATGGTAAATTGAAGACCAGCCACGGTAATCTCGTTTTACCCGTAAAAATCCACGTGTCGAAAAAACGAAGGGTAAAAAACTTCCGAGACCCGATTGAGATTTGGATAGTCTTTTTTGGGCATTAAACAATCCATTGACGGCTGACCGCTGTCATAGCCGTAGAACTCACTGAGGCCTTCATTTTGACTAGTTATGGCTCCCGTAACTCTAAACGAGCCAGAAGTTATGGCCGTCCGAATAATCGATGTCGACAGGGTGCAACATCAACGGTGCAAGGTGCAACATCCGTACGAAATGGCGAAACATTGTCGTACGACTTTTTGAAATGCGTGCATGGATTTGAAACGAAACGGTACCATGCTGCACCACTCTCCAGCGATGGTAAATCGAAGACCAGCCACGGTAATCCCGTTCTACCGTAAAAATCCACGCGTCGAAAAAACGAAGGGTAAAAAACTTCCTAGACCCGATTGAGATTCGGATAGTCTTTTATGGGCATTAAACAATCCATTGACGGCTGACCGCTGTCATAGCAGTAGAACTCACTGAGGCCTTCGTTTGACTGGTTATGGCTCCCGTAACTCTAAATGAGCCAGAAGTTATGGCCGTCCGAATAATCGATATCTACAGGGTGCAACATCCACGGTGCAAGGTGCAACATCCGTCCGAAATAGCGAAACATTATCGTACGACTTTTTGAAATGCGTGCATGGATTTGAAACGAAACGGTACCATGGTGCACCACTCTCCAGCGATGGTAAATCGAAGACCAGCCACGGTAATCCCGTTCTACCGTAAAAATCCACGTGTCGAAAAAACGAAGGGTAAAAAACTTCCTAGACCCGATTGAGATTCGGATAGTCTTTTTTGGGCATTAAACAATCCATTGACGGCTGAAAGCAGTCATAGCCGTAGAACTCACTGAGGCCTTCGTTTTGACTGGTTATGGCTCTCGTCACTCTAAACGAGCCAGAAGTTATGGCCGTCCGAATAATCGATATCTACAGGGTGCAACATCCACGGTGCAAGGTGCAACATCCGTCCGAAATGGCGAAACAGTGTCGTACGACTTTTTGAAATGCGTGCAAGGATTTGAAACGAAACGGTACCATGGTGCCCCACTCTCCAGCGATAGTAAATTGAAGACCAGCCATGGTAATCCCGTTTTAACGTAAAAACCCACGTGTCGAAAAACGAAGGGTAAAAAACTTCCGAGGCCCGATTGAGATACGAATAGTCTTTTTTGGGCATTAAACATTCCTTCGACGGCCGAAAGCTGTCATAGCCGTAGAACTTACAAAGGCCTTCGTTTTGGCTGGTTATGGCTCCCGTAACTCTAAACGAGCCAGAAGTTATGGCCGTCCGAATAATCGATATCTACGGGGTGCAACATCCACGGTGCAAGGTGCAACATTCGTCCGAAACGGCGAAACAGTGTCGTACGAATTTTTAAAATACGTGCATGGATTTGAAACAAAATGGTACCATGTTGCACCACTCTCCAGCGATGGTAAATCGAAGAACAGCCACGGTAATCCCGTTCTACCGAAAAAATCCACGTGTCGAAAAAACGAAAGGTAAAAAACTTCCTAGACCCGATTGAGATTAGGATAGTCTTTTTTGGGCATTAAACAATCAATTGACGGCTGAAAGCAGTCATAGCCGTAGAATTCACTGAGGCCTTCGTTTTGACTGGTTATGGCTCCCGTAACTCTAAACGAGCCAAAAGTTATGGTCGTCCGAATAATCGATATCTACAGGGTGCAACATCCACGGTGCAAGGTGCAACATCCGTCCGAAATGGCGAAACAGTGTTGTACGACTTTTTGAAATGCGTGCAAGGATATGAAATGAAACGGTACCATGGTGCACCACTCTCCAGCGATGGTAAATTGAAGACCAGCCATGGTAATCCCGTTTTAAGGTAAAAATCCACGTGTCAAAAAAACGAAGTGTAAAAAACTTCGGAGACCAGATTGAGATTCGGATAGTCTTTTTTGGGCATTAAACAATCCATCCACGGCTGAAAACTGTCATAGCCATAGAACTCACAGAGGCCTTCGTTTTGACTGGTTATGGCTCCCGTAACTCCAAACGAGCCAGAAGTTATGGCCGTCCGAATAATCGATATCTAGAGGGTGCAACATCCACGGTGCAAGGTGCAACATCCGTCCGAAATGGCGAAACAGTGTCGTACGAATTTTTGAAATGCGTGCATGGATTTGAAACAAAACGGTACCATGGTGCACCACTTTCCAGCGATGGTAAATCGAAGATTAGCCACGTTAATCCCGTTCTACCGTAAAAATCCACGTGTCGAAAAACGAAGGGTAAAAAACTTCCTAGACCCGATTGAGATTCGGATAGCCTTTTTTGGGCATTAAACAATCCATTGATGGCTGAAAGCTATCATAGCCGTAGAACTCACTGAGGCCTTTGTTTTGACTGGTTATGGCTCCCGTAACTCTAAATGAGTCGGAAGTTATGGCTGTCCGAATAATCGATATCTACAGGGTGCAACATCCACGGTGCAAGGTGCAACGTCCGTCCGAATTGGAGAAACAGTGTCGTACGACTTTTTAAAATGCGTGCATGGATTTGAAACAAAATGGTACCATTGTGCACCACTCTCCAGCGATGGTAAATCGAAGACCAGCCACGGTAATCCCGTTCTACCGTAAAAATCCACGTGTCGAAAAAACGAAGGGTAAAAAACTTCCTAGACCCGATTGAGATTCGGATAGACTTTTTTGGGCATTAAAAAATCCATTGACGGCTGAAAGCAGTCATTACCTTAGAACTCACTGAGGCCTTCGTTTTGACTGGTTATGGCTCCCGTAACTCTAAACGAGCCAGAAGTTATGGCCGTCCGAATAATCGATATCTACAAGGTGCAACATCCACGGTGCAAGGTGCAACATCCGTCCGAAATGGCGAAACAGTGTCGTACGACTTTTTGAAATGCGTGCAAGGATTTGAAACGAAGCGGTACCATGGTGCACCACTCTCCAGCGATGGTAAATTGAAGACCAGCCACGATAATCCCGTTTTACCCGTAAAAATCCACGTGTCGAAAAAACGAAGGGTAAAAAACTTCCGAGACCCGATTGAGATTCGGATAGTCTTTTTTGGGCATTAAACAATCCATTGACGGCTGACCGCGGTCATAGCCGTAGAACTCACTGAGCCCTTCGTTTTGACTGGTTATGGGTTCCGTAACTCTGAACGAGCCAGAAGTTATGGCCGTCCGAATAATCGATATCAACAGGGTGCAACATCCACGGTGCAAGGTGCAACATCCGTCCGAAATGGCGAAACAGTGTCGTACGACTTTTTGAAACGCATGCATGTATTTGGATCGAAATCATACCATTGTGCACTACTCTCCAGCGATGCTAAATCGAAGACCAGCCACGGTAATCCCGTTCTACGTAAAAATTCACGTATCGAAAAAACGTAGGGTAAAAAACTTCCTAGACCCGATTGAGATTCGGATAGTCTTTTTTGGGCATTAAACAATCCACTGACGGCTGAAAGCTATCATAGCCGTAGAAATCACTGAGGCCTTCGTTTTGACTGGTTATGGCTCCCGTAACTCTATACGAGCCATAAGTTATGGCCGTCCGAATAATCGAAATTTACAGGGTGCAACATACACGGTGCAAGGTGCAACATCCGTCCGAAATGGCGAAACAGTGTCGTACGACTTTTTGAAATGCGTGCATGGATTTGAAACGAAACGGTACCATGGTGCACCACTCTACAGCATTGGTAAATCGAAGGCCATCCACGGTAATCCCGTTCTACCATAAAAATCCACGTGTCGAAAAAACGTAGGGTAAAAAACTTCCTAGACCCGATTGAGATTCGGATAGTCTTTTTTGGGCATTAATCAATCCATTGACGGCTGAAAGCGGTCATAGCCGTAGAACTCACTGATGCCTTCGTTTTGACTGGTTATGGCCCCCGTAACTCTAAACGAGCCAGAAGTTATGGCCGTCCGAATAATCGATATCTACAGGGTGCAACATACACGGTGCAAGGTGCAACATCCGTCCGAAATGGCGAAACAGTGTCGTACGACGTTTTGAAATGCGTGCAAGGATTTGCAACGAAACGGTACCATGGTGCACCACTCTCCTGCGATGGTAAATTGAAGACCAGCCACGGTAATCCCGTTTTAACGTAAAAATAAACGTGTCGAAAAAACGAAGGGTAAAAAACTTCTGAGGCCCGAATGAGATTCGGATAGTCTTTTTTGGGCATTAAACAATCCATCGACGGCTGAAAGCAGTCATAGCCGTAGAACTCACAGAGGCCTTCGTTTTGACTGGTTATGGCTCCTGTAACTCTAAACGAGCCAGAAGTTATGGCCGTCCGAATAATCGATATCTAAAGGGTGCAACATCCACGGTGCAAGGTGCAACATCCGTTCGAAATGGCGAAACAGTGTCGTACGAATTTTTGAAATGCGTGCATGGATTTGAAACAAAACGGTACCATGGTGCACCACTCTCCAGCGATGGTAAATCGAAGACCAGCCACAGTAATCCCGTTCTACCGTAAAAATCTACGTGTCGAAAAAACGAAGGGTAAAAAACTTCCTAGACCCGATTGAGATTCGGATAGTCTTTTTTGGGCATTAAACAATCCAATGATGGCTGAAAGCTGTCATAGCCGTAGAACTCACTGAGGCCTTCGTTTTGACTGGGTATGGCTCCCGTAACTCTAAACGAGCCAGAAGTTATGGCCGTCCGAATAATCGATATCTATAGTGTGCAACATCCACGGTGCAAGGTGCAACATCCGTCCGAAATGGCGAAACAGTGTCGTACGACTTTTTGAAATGCATGCAAGGATTTGAAACGAAACGGCACCATGGTGCACCATTCTCCAGCGAGGGTAAATTGAAGACCAGCCACGGTAATCCCGTTTTACCCGTAAAAATCCACGTGTCGAAAAAACGAAGGGTAAAAAACTTCCGAGACCCGATTGAGATTCAGATAGTCTTTTTTGGGCATTAAACATTCCATGGACGGCTGACCGCTGTCATAGCCGTAGAACTCACTGCGGCCTTCGTTTTGACTGGTTATGGCTCCCGTAACTCTCAACGAGCCAGAAGTTATGGCCGTCCGAATAATCGATATCTACAGGGTGCAACATCCACGGTGCAAGGTGCAACATCCATTCGAAATGGCGAAACAGTGTCGTACGACTTTTTGAAATGCGTGCATGGATTAGAAATGAAACGGTACCATTCTGCACCACTCTGCAGCGATGGTAAATCGAAGACCATCCACGGTAATCCCGTTCTACTGTAAAAATCCACGTGTCGAAAAAACGAAAGGTTAAAAACTTCCTATACCCGATTGAGATTCGGATAGTCAATTTTAGGCATTAAACAATCCATAGACTGCTGAAAGCTGTCATAGCCGTAGAAGTCACTGAGGCCTTCGTTTTGACTGGTTATGGCTCCTGTAACTCTAAACGAGCCAGAAGTTAGTGTCGTCCGAATAATCGATATCTACAGGAAGCAACATCCACGGTGCAAGGTGCAACATCCGTCCGAAATGGCGAAACAGTGTCGTACGACTTTTTGAAATGCTTGCATGGATTTGAAACGAAACGGTACCATGGTGCACCACTCTCCAGCGATGGTACATCTAAGACCAGCCACGGTTATCCCGTTCTACCGTAAAAATCCACATGTCGAAAAAACGAAGGGTAAAAAACTTCCTAGACCCGATTGAGATTCGGATAGTCTTTTTTGGGCATTAAACAATCCATTGACGGCTGAATGCTGTCATAGCCGTAGAACTCACGGATGCCTTCGTTTTGATTGGTTATGGCTCCCGTAACTCTAAACGAGCCAGAAGTTATGGGCGTCCGAATAATCGATATCTACAGGGTGCAACATCCACGGTGCAAGGTGCAACATCCGTCCGAAATGGCGTAACAGTGTCGAACGACTTTTTGAAATGCGTGCATGGATTTGAAACAAAACGGTACCCTGGTGCACCACTCTCCAGCGAGGGTAAATTGAAGACCAGCCACGGTAATCCCGTTTTACCATAAAAATCCACATGTCGAAAAAACGAAAGGTAAAAAACTTCCGAGACCCGATTGAGATTCGGATAGTCTTTTTTGGGCATTAAACAATCCATCGACGGATGAAAGCTATCATAGCCGTAGAACTCACAGAGGCCTTCGTTTTGACTGGTTATGGCTCCCGTAACTCTAAACGAGAAAGAAGTTATGGTCGTCCGAATAATCGATATCTACAGGGTGCAACATCCACGGCGCAAGGTGCAACATCCGTCCGAAATGGAGAAACAGTATCGTACGAATTTTTGAAATGCGTGCATGGATTTGAAACAAAACGGTACGTTGGTGCACCACTCTCCAGGGATGGTAAATCGTAGACCAGCCACGGTAATCCCGTTCTACCATAAAAATCCACGCGTCGAAAAAACGAAGGGTAAAAAACTTCCTAGACCCGATTGAGATTCGGATAGTCTTTTTTGGGAATTAAACAATCCATTGACGGCTGAAAGCTATCATAGCCGTAGAACTCACCGAGGCCTTCGTTTTGACTGGTTATGGCTCCCGTAACTCTAAACGAGCCAGAAGATATGGCCGTCCGAATAATCGATATCTAGAGGGTGCAACATCCACGGTGCAAGGTGCAACATCCGTCCGAAATGGCGAAACAGTGTCGTACGAATTTTTGAAATGCGTGCACGGATTTGAAACAAAACGGTACCATGGTGCACCACTCTCCAGCGATGGTAAATCGAAGACCAGCCACAGTAATCCCGTTCTACCGTAAAAATCTACGTGTCGAAAAAACGAAGGGTAAAAAACTTCCTAGACCCGATTGAGATTCGGATAGTCTTTTTTAGGCATTAAACAATCCAATGACGGCTGAAAGCTGTCATAGCCGTAGAACTCACTGAGGCCTTCTTTTTGACTTCTATGGCTCCCGTAACTCTAAACGAGCCAGAAGTTATGGCCGTCCGAATAATCGATATCTATAGTGTGCAACATCCACGGTGCAAGGTGCAACATCCGTCCGAAATGGCGAAACAGTGTCGTACGACTTTTTGAAATGCATGCAAGGATTTGAAACGAAACGGCACCATGGTGCACCACTCTCCAGCGAGGGTAAATTGAAGACCAGCCACGGAAATCCCGTTTTAACCGTAAAAATCCACGTGTCGAAAAAACGAAGGGTAAAAAACTTCCGAGACCCGATTGAGATTCGGATAGTTTTTTTGGGCATTAAACATTCCATGGACGGCTGACCACTATCAAAGCCGTAGAACTCACTGCGGCCTTCGTTTTGACTGGTTATGGCTCCCGTAACTCTCAACGAGCCAGAAGTTATGGCCGTCCGAATAATCAATATCTAAAGTGTGCAACATCCACGGTGCAAGGTGCAACATCCATCCGAAATAGCGAAACTGTGTCGTACGACTATTTGAAATGCGTGCATGGATTTGAAATGAAACGGTACCATTGTGCACCACTCTCCAGCGATGGTAAATCGAAGACCAGCCACGGTAATCCCGTTCTACCGTAAAAATCCACGTGTCGAAAAAACGAAGGGTAAAAAACTTCCTAGACCCGATTGAGATTCGGATAGTCAATTTTAGGCATTAAACAATCCATTGACTGCTGAAAGCTATCACAGTCGTAGAACTCACCGAGGCCTTCATTTTGACTGGTTATGGCTCCCGTAACTCTAAACGAGCCAGAAGTTATGGTCGTCCGAATAATTGATATCTACAGGGAGCAACATCCACGGTGCAAGGTGCAACATCCGTACGAAATGGCAAAACAGTGTCGTACGACTTTTTGAAATGCTTGCATGGATTTGAAACGAAACGGTACCTTGGTGCACCACTCTCCAGCGATGGTACATCGAAGACCAGCCACGGTTATCCCGTTCTACCGTAAAAATCCACGTGTCGAAAAAACGAAGGGTAAAAAACTTCCTAGACCCAATTGAGATTCGGATAGTCTTTTTTGGGCATTAAACGATCCATTGACGGCTGAAAGCTGTCATAGCCGTAGAACTCACGGAGGCCTTCGTTTTGACTGGTTATGGCTCCCGTAACTCTAAACGAGCCAGAAGTTATGGCCGTCCGAATAATCGATGTCTACAGGGTGCAACATCCACGGTGCAAGGTGCAACATCCGTCCGAAATGGCGTAACAGTGTCGTACGACTTTTTGAAATGCGTGCATGGATTTGAAACAAAACAGTACCCTGGTGTACTACTCTCCAGCGAGGGTAAATTGAAGACCAGCCACGGTAATCCCGTTTTACCATAAAAATCCACGTGTCGAAAAAACGAAGGGTAAAAAACTTCCGAGACCCGATTGAGATTCGGATAGTCTTTTTTGGGCATTAAACAATCCATCAACGGCTGAAAGCTGTCATAGCCGTAGAATTCACAGAGGCCTTCGTTTTGACTGGTTATGGCTCCCGTAACTCTAAACGAGAAAGAAGTTATGGCCGTCCGAATAATCGATATCTATAGGGTGCAACATCCACGGCGCAAGGTGCAACATCCGTACGAAATGGAGAAACAGTATCGTACGATTTTTTGAAATGCGTGCATGGATTTGAAACAAAACGGTACCTTGGTGCACCAGCGATGGTAAATCGAAGACCAACCATGGTAATCCCGTTCTACCGTAAAAATCCACGCGTCGAAAAAACGAAGGGTAAAAAACTTCCTAGACCCGATTGAGATTCATATAGTCTTTTTTGGGCATTAAACAATCCATTGACGGCTGAAAGCTATCATAGCCATAGAACTCACTGAGGCCTTCGTTTTGACTGGTTATGGCTCCCATAACTCTAAACGAGCCAGAAGATATGGCCGTCCGAATAATCGATATCTACAGGGTGCAACATCCACGGTGCAAGGTGCAACATCCGTCCGAAATGGCGAAACAGTGTCGTACGACTCTTTGAAATGCGTGCATGGATTTGAAACGAAATGGTACCATGGTGCTTCTCCAGCGACGGTAAATCGAAGACCAACCACGATAATCCCGTTCTACCGTAAAAATCCACGTGTTGAAAAAACGAAGGGTAAAAAACTTCCTAGACCCGATTGAGATTCAGATAGTCTTTTTTGGGCATTAAACAATCCATTGACGGCTGAAAGCAGTCATAGCTGTAGAACTCACTGAGGCCTTCGTTTTGACTGGTTATGGCTCCCGTAACTCTAAACGAGCCAGAAGTTATGGCCGTCCGAATAATCGATATCTACAGGGTGCAACATCCACGGTGTAAGGTGCAACATCCGTCCGAAATGGCGAAACAGTGTCGTCCGACTTTTTGAAATGCGTGCAAGGATTTGGAACGAAACTATACCATGGTGAAGCACTCTCCAGCGATAGTAAATTGAAGACCAGCCACGGTAATCCCGTTTTACACGTAAAAATCCACGTGTCGAAAAAACGAAGGGTAAAAAACTTCCTAGGCCCGATTGAGATTCGGATCGTCTTTTTTGGGTATTAAACAATCCATTGACGGCTGACCGCTGTCATAGCCGAAGAACTAACTGAGGCCTTCGTTTTGACTGGTTATGGCTCCCGCAACTCTAAACGAGCCAGAAATTAAGGCCGTCCGAATAATCGATATCTATAGGGTGCAACATCCACGGTGCAAGGTGCAACATCCGTCCGAAATGGCAAAACGGTGTCGTACGACCTTTTGAAATGCGTGCATGGATTTGAAACGAAACGGTACCATTGTGCACCACTCTCCAGCGACGGTAAATCGAAGATTAGCCACGGTAATCCCGTTCTACAGTAAAAATCCACGTGTCGAAAAAACGAAGGGTAAAAAACTTCCTAGACCCGATGGACATTCGGATAGTCTTTTTTGGGCATTAAACAATCCATTGATGGCTGAAAGCTGTCATAGTCGTAGAACTCACTGAAGCCTTCGTTTTGACTGGTTATGGCTCCCGTAACTCTAAACGAGCCTGAAGTTATGGCCGTCCGAATAATCGATATCTACAGGGTGCAACATCCACGGTGCAAGGTGCAACATCCGTCCGAAATGGCGAAACGGTGTCATACGACTTTTTGAAATGCGTGCATGGATTTGAAACGAAACGGTACCTTGGTGCACCACTCTCCAGCGATGGTACATCGAAGACCAGCCTCGGTTATCCCGTTCTACCGTAAAAATCCACATGGCGAAAAAACGAAGGGTAAACAACATCCTAGACCCGATTGAGATTCGGATAGTCTTTTTTGGGCATTAAATAATCCATTGACGGCTGAAAGCTGTCATAGCCGTAGAACTCACCGAGGCTTTCGTTTTGACTGGTTATGGCTCCCGTAACTCTAAACGAGCCAGAAGTTATGGTCGTCCGAATAATCGATATCTACAGGGTGCAACATCCACGGTGCAAGTTGCAACATCCGTCCGAAATGGCGTAACAGTGTCGTACGACTTTTTGAAATGCGTTCATGGATTTGAAACAAAAAGGTACCCTGGTGCACCACTCTCCAGCGAGGGTAAATTGAAGACCAGCCACGGTAATCCCGTTTTACCATAAAAATCCACGTGTCGAAAAAACGAAGGGTAAAAAACTTCCGAGACCCGATTGAGATTCGGATAGTCTTTTTTGTGCATTAAAAAAATACATCGACGGCTGAAAGCTGTCATAGCCGTAGAACTCACAGAGGCCTTCGTTTTGACTGGTTATGGCTCCCGTAACTCTAAACGAGCCAGAAGTTATGGCCGTCCGAATAATCGATATCTACAGGGTGCAACATCCACGGTGCAAGGTGCAACATCTGTCCGAAATGGCGAAACAGTATCGTACGAATTTTTGAAATGCGTGCATGGATTTGAAACAAAACGGTACCATGGTGCACCACTCTCCAGCGATGGTAAATCGAAGACCAGCCACGGTAATCCCGTTCTACCGTAAAAATCCACGTGTCGAAAAAACGAAGGGTAAAAAACTTCCTAGACCCGATTGAGATTCGGATAGTCTTTTTTGGGCATTAAACAATCCATTGACGGCTGAAAGCTGTCAAAGCCGTAGAACTCACTGATGCCTTCGTTTTGACTGGTTATGGCTCCCGTAACTCTAAACGAGTCAGAAGTTATGGCCGTCCGAATAATCGATATCTACAGGGTGCAACATCCACGGTGCAAGGTGCAACATCCGTCCGAAATGGCGAAACAGTGTCGTACGACTTTTTAAAATGCGCGCAAGGATTTGAAACGAAACGGTACCATTGTGCACCACTCTCCTGCGATGGAAATTGATGACCAGCCACGGTAATCCCGTTTTAACGTAAAAATCCACGTGTCGAAAAAACGAAGGGTAAAAAACTTCTGAGGCCCGATTGAGATTCGGATAGTCTTTTTTGGGCATTACACAATCCATCGACGGCTGAAAGCTGTCACAGCCGTAGAACTCATAGAGGCCTTCATTTTGACTGGTTATGGCTCCCGTAACTCTAAACGAGCCAGAAGTTATGGCCGTCCGAATAAACGATATCTAGAGGGTGCAACATCCACGGTGCAAGGTGCAACATCCGTCCGAAATGGCGAAACAGTGTCGTACGAATTTTTGAAATGCGTGCATGGATTTGAAACAAAACTGTACCATGGTGCACCACTCTCCAGCGATGGTAAATCGAAGACCAGCCACGGTTTCCCGTTCTACCGTAAAAATCCACGTGTCGAAAAAACGAAGGGTAAAAAACTTCCTGGACCCGATTGAGATTCGGATAGTCTTTTTTGGGCATTAAACAATCCATTGACGGCTGAAAGCTGTCATAGCCGTAGAACTCACTGAGGCCTTCGTTTTGACTTGGTATGGCTCCCGTAACTCTAAACGAACCAGAAGTTATGGCCGTCCGAATAATCGATATCTACAGGGTGCAACATCCACGGTGCAAGGTGCAACATCCGTCCGAAATGGCGAAACAGTGTCGTACGACTTTTTGAAATGCGTGCGAGGATTTGAAACGAAACGGTACCATGGTGCACCACTCTCCAGCGAGGGTAAATTGAAGACCAGCCACGGTAATCCCGTTTTACCCGTAAAAATCCACGTGTCGAAAAAACGAAGGGTAAAAAACTTCCGAGACCCGATTGAGATTCGGATAGTCTTTTTTGGGCATTAAACAATCCATCAACGGCTGAAAGCTGTCATAGCCGTAGAACTCACAGAGACCTTTGTTTTGACTGGTTATGGCTCCCGTAACTCTAAACGAGCCAGAAGTTATGGCCGTCCGAATAATTGATATCTACAGGGTGCAACATCCATGGTGCAAGGTGCAACATCCGTCCAAAATGGCGAAACAGTGTCGTACGACTTTTTGAAATGCGTGCATGGATTTGAAATGAAAAGGTACCATTGTGCACCACTCTCCAGCAATGGTAAATCGAAGACCTGCCACGGTAATCCCGTTCTACCGTAAAAATCCACGTGTCGAAAAAACGAAGGGTAAAAAACTTCCTAGACCCGATTGAGATTCGGATAGTCTATTTTGGGCATTAAACAATCCATTGACTGCTGAAAGCTATCATAGCCGTAGAACTCACTGAGGCCTTCGTTTTGACTGGTTATGGCTCCCGTAACTCTATACGAGCCAGAAGTTATGGCCGTCCGAATAATCGATACCTACAGGGTGCAACATCCACGGTGCAAGGTGCAACATCCGTCCGAAATGGCGAAACAGTGTCGTACGACATTTTGGAATGCTTGCATGGATTTGAAACGAAATGGTGCCATGGTGCACCACTCTCCAGCGATGGTACATCGAAGACCAGCCACGGTTATCCCGTTCTACCATAAAAATCAACGTGTCGAATAAACGAAGGGTAAAAAACATCCTAGACCTGATTGAGATTCGGATAGTCTTTTGTGGGCATTAAACAATCCATTGACGGCTGAAAGCGGTCATAGCCGTAGAACTCACGGAGGCCTTTTTTTTGACTGTTTATGGCTCCCGTAACTCTAAACGAGCCAGAAGTTATGGCCGTCCGAATAATCGATATCTACAGGGTGCAACATCCACGGTGCAAGGTGCAACATCAGTCCGAAATGGCGTAACAGTGTCGTACGACTTTTTGAAATGCGTGCATGGATTTGAAACAAAACGGTACCCTGGTGCACCACTCTCGAGCGAGGGTAAATTGAAGGCCAGCCACGGTAATCCCGTTCTACCGTAAAAATCCACGTGTCGAAAAAACGAAGGGTAAAAAACTTCCTAGACCCGATTGAGATTCGGATAGTCAATTTTGGGCATTAAACAATCCATCGACGGCTGAAAGCTGTCATAGCCGTAGAACTCACAGAGGCCTTCGTTTTGACTGGTTATGGCTCCCGTAACTCTAAACGAGCCAGAAATTATGGCCATCCGAATAATCGATATCTACAGGGTGCAACATCCACGGTGCAAGGTGCAACATCCGTCCGAAATGGCGAAACAATATCGTACGAATTTTTGAAATGCGTCCATGGATTTGAAAAAAAACGGTACCATGGTGCACCACTCTCCAGCGATGGCAAATCGAAGACCAGCCACGGTAATCCCATTCTACCGTAAAAATCCACGTGTCGAAAAAATGAAGGGTAAAAAACTTCCTAGACCCGATTGAGATTCGGATTGTCTTTTTTGGGTATTAAACAATCCATTTATGGCAGAAAGCTATCATAGCCGTAGAACTCACTGAGGCCTTTGTTTTGATTGGTTATGGCACCCGTAACTCTAAACGAGCCAGAAATTATGGCCGTCCGAATAATCGATATCTACAGGGTGCAACATCCACGGTGCAAGGTGCAACATCCGTCCGAAATGGCGAAACAGTGTCGTACGACCTTTTGAAATGCGTGCATGGATTTGTAACGAAACGGTACCATTGTGCACCACTCTCCAGCGATGTTAAATCGAAGACCAGCCACGGTAATCCCGTTCTACCGTAAAAATCCACGTGTTGAAAAAACGAAGGGTAAAAAACTTCCTAGACCCGATTGACATTCGGATAGTCTTTTTTGGACATTAAACAATCCATTGATGGCTGAAAGCTGTCATAGCCGTAGAACTCACTGAGGCCTTCTTTTTGACTGGTTATGGCTCCCGTAACTCTAAACGAGCCAGAAGTTATGGCCGTCCGAATAATCGATATCTACAGGGTGCAACATCCACGGTGCAAGGTGCAACATCCGTCCGGAATGGCGAAACAGTGTCGTACGACATTTTGAAATGCGTGCATGGATTTGAAACGAAACGGTACCATGGTGCACCACTCTCCAGCGATGGTACATTGAAGACCAGCCACGGTTATCCCATTCTACCGGAAATATCCACGTGTCGAAAAAACGAAGGGTAAACAACTTCCTAGACCCGATTGAGATTCGGATAGTCTTTTTTGGGCATTAAACAATCCATTGATGGCTGAAAGCTGTCATAGCTGTAGAACTGACCGAGCCCTTCGTTTTGACAGGTTATGCCTCTCATAACTCTAAACGAGCCAGAAGTTATGGTCGTCCGGATAATCAATATCTACAGGGTGAAAATCCACGGTGCAAGGTGCAACATCCGTCGGAAATGGCGAAACATTGTCGTACGACTTTTTAAAATGCGTGCATGGATTTGAAACGAAACGGTACCATGGTTCACCACTCTCCAGCGATGGTAAATTGAAGACCAGCCACGGTAATTCCGTTTTACCCGTAAAAATCCACGTGTCGAAAAAAACGAAGGGTAAAAAACTTCCGAGACCCGATTGAGATTCAGATAGCCATTTTTGGGCATTAAACAATCCATCGACGGCTGAAAGCTGTCATAGCCGTAGAACTCACAGAGGCCTTCGTTTTGACTGGTTATGGCTCCCGTAATTCTAAACGAGCCAGAAGTTATGGCCGTCCGAATAATCGATATCTACAGGGTGCAACATCCACGGTGCAAGGTGCAACATCCGTCCGAAATGGCGACACAGTATCGTATGAATTTTTGAAATGCGTGCATGGATTTGAAACAAAACGGTACCATGGTGCACCACTCTCCAGCGATGGTAAATCGAAGACCAGCCACGGTAATCCCGTTCTACCGTAAAAATCCACGTGTCGAAAAAATGAAGGGTAAAATACTTCCTAGACCCGATTGAGATTCGAATAGTCTTTTTTGGGCACTAAACAATCCATTGACGGCTGAAAGCTGTCACAGCCGTAGAACACACCGATGCCTTCGTTTTGACTGGTTATGGCTCCCGTAACTCTAAACGAGGCAGAAGTTATGGCCGTCCGAATAATCGATATCTACAGGGTGCAACATCCACGGTGCAAGGTGCAACATCCGTCCGAAATGGCAAAACAGTGTCGTACGACTTTTTGAAATGCGTGCACCACTCTCCAGCGATGGTAAATCGAAGACCAGCCACGGTAATCCCGTTCTACCGTAAAAATCCACGTGTCGAAAAAACGAAGGGTAAAAAACTTCCTAGACCCGATTGAGATTCGGATAGTCTTTTTTGGGCATTAAACAATCCATTGACAGCTAAAAGCAGTCATAAGCGTAGAACTCACTGAGGCCTTCGTTTTGACTGGTTATGGCTCCTGTAACTCTAAACGAGCCAGAAGTTATGGCCGTCCGAATAATCGATATCTATAAGGTGCAACATCCACGGTGCAAGGTGCAACATCAGTCCGAAATGGCGAAACAGTGTCGTACGACTTTTTGAAATGCGTGCAAGGATTTGAAACAAAACGGTACCATGGTGCACCACTCTCCGGCGATGGTAAATTGAAGACCAGCCACGGTAATCCCGTTTTACCCGTAAAAATCCACGTGTCGAAAAAACGAAGGGTAAAAAACTTCCAAGACCCGATTGAGATTCGGATAGTCTTTTCTTGGAATTAAACAATCCATTGACGGTTGAACGCTGTTATAGCCGTAGAACTCACTGAGGCCTTCGTTTTGACTGGTTATGGCACCCGTAGCTCTAAACGAGCCAGAAGTTATGGCCGTCCGAATAATCGATATCTATAGGGTGCAACATCCACGGTGCAAGGTGCAACATCCGTCCGAAATGGCGAAACAGTGTCGTACGACTTTTTGAAATGCGTGCATGGATTTGAAATGAAAAGGTACCATGGTGTCCCACTCTCCAGCGATGGTAAATCGAAGACCAGCCACGGTAATCCCGTTCTACCGTAAAAATCCACGTGTCGAAAAAACGAAGGGTAAAAAACTTCCTAGACCCGATTGAGATTCGGATAGTCTTTTTTGGGCATTAAACATTCCATTGATGGCTGAAAGCTGTCATATCCGTAGAACTCACTGAGGCCTTCGTTTTGACTAGTTATGGCTCCCGTAACTCTAAACGTGCCAGAAGTTATGGCCGTCCGAATAATCGATATCTACAGGGTGCAACATCCATGGTGCAAGGTGCAACATCCGTTCGAAATGGTGAAACAGTGTCGTACGACTTTTTGAAATGCGTGCATGGATTTGAAACGAAACGGTACCATGGTGCACCACTCTCCGGCGATGGCAAATTGAAGACCAGCCACGGTAATCCCGTTTTGCCCGTAAAAATCCACGTGTCGAAAAAACGAAGGGTACAAAACTTCCGATACCCGATTGAGATTCGGATAGTCTTTTTTGGGCATTGAACAATCCATTGACGGTTGAACGCGGTCATAGCCATAGAACTCACTAAGGCCTTCATTTTGATTGGTTATGGCTCCCGTAACTCTAAACGAGCCAGAAGTTATGGCCGTTCGAATAATCGATATCTATAGGGTGCAACATCCACGGTGCAAGGTGCAACATCCGTTCGAAATGGCGAAACGGTGTCGTACGACTTTTTGAAATGCGTGCATGGATTTGAAACGAAACGGTACCATTGTGTACCACTCTCCAGCGAAGATAAATCGAAGACCAGCCACGGTAATCCCGTTCTACCGTAAAAATCCACGTGTCGAAAAAACGAAAAATAAAAAACCTCCTATACCCGATTGAGATTCGGATAGTCTTTTTTGGGCATTAAACAATCCATTGATAGCTGAAAGTTGTCATAGCCGTAGAACTCACTAAGGCCTTCGTTTTGACTGGTTATGGCTCCCGTAACTCTAAACCAGCCAGAAGTTATGGCCGTCCGAATAATCGATATCTACAGGGTGCAACATCCATGGAGCAAGGTGCAACATCCGTCCGAAATGGGGAAACAGTGTCGTACGACTTTTTGAAATGCGTGCATGGATTTGAAACGAAACGGTACCATGGTGCACCACTCTCCAGCGATGGTAAATCGAAGACCAGCCTCGGTAATCCCGTTCTACCGTAAAAATCCACGTGTCGAAAAAACGAAGGGTAAAAAACTTCCTAGACCCGATTGAGATTCGGATAGTCTTTTTTGGACATTAAACAATCCATTGACGGCTGAAAGCAGTCATAACCGTAGAACTCACTAAGGCCTTCGTTTTGACTGGTTATGGATCCCGTAACTCTAAATGAGCCAGAAGTTATGGCCGTCCGAATAATCGATATCTACAGGGTGCGACATCCACGGTGCATGGTGCAACATCCGTCCGAAATGGCGAAACAGTGCCGTATGACTTTTTGAAATGCGTGCAAGGATTTGAAACGAAACGGTACCATGGTGCACCACTCTCCAGCGATGGTAAATTGAAGACCAGCCACGGTAATCCCGTTTTACCTGTAAAAATCCACGTGTCGAAAAAACGAAGGGTACAAAACTTCTGATACCCGATTGAGATTCGGATAGTCTTTTTTGGGCATTAAACAATCCATTGACGGCTGACCGCTGTCATAGCCGTAGCACTCGCTGAGGCCTTCGTTTTGACTGGTTATGGATCCCGTAACTCTAAACGAGCCAGAAGTTATGGCCGTCCGAATAATCGATATCTATTGGGTGCAACATCCACGGTGCAAGGTGCAACATCCGTCCGAAATGGCAAAACAGTGTCGTACAACTTTTTGAAATGCGTGCATGGATTTGAAACGAAACGATACGATTTTGCACCACTCTCCAGCGATGGTAAATCGAAGACCAGCCACGGTAATCCCGTTCTACCGTAAAAATCCATGTGTCGAAAAAACGAAGGGTAAAAAACTTCCTAGACCCGAATGAGATTCGGATGGTCTTTTGTGGGCATTAAACAATCCGTTGATGGCTAAAAGCTGTCATAGCCGTAGAACTCACCGAGGCCTTCGTTTTGACTGGTTATGGCTCCCGTAACTCTAAACAAGCCAGAAGTAATGGCTGCCCGAATAATCGATATCTACAGGGTGCAACATCCACGGTGCAAGGTGCAACATCCATCCGAAATGGCGAAACAGTGTCGTACGACTTTTTGAAATGCGTGCATGGATTTGAAACGAAACGGTACCAATGTGCACCACTCTCCAGCGATGGTACATCGAAGACCAGCCACGGTTATCCTGTTCTACCGTAAAAATCCACGTGTCGAAAAAACGAAGGGTAAAAAACTTCCTAGACCCGATTGAGATTTGGATAGTCTTTTTTGGGCATTAAACAATCCATCGACGGCTGAAAGCTGTCATAGCCGTAGAACTCACAGAGACCTTTGTTTTGACTGGTTATGGCTCCCGTAACTCTAAACGAGCCAGAAGTTATGGCCGTCCGAATAATCGATATCTACAGGGTGCAACATCCACGGTGCAAGGTTCAACATCCGTCCGAAATGGCGAAACAGTGTCGTACGACTTTTTGAAATTCGTGCATGGATTTGAAACGAAACGGTACCATGGTCCACCACTCTCCAGCGATGGTAAATCGAAGACCAGTCACGGTTATCCCGTTCTACCGTAAAAATCCACGTGTCGAAAAAACGAAGGGTAAAAAACTTCCTAGACCCGATTGAGATTCGGATAGTCTTTTTTGGACATTAAACAATCCATTGACGGCTGAAAGCTGTTATAGCCGTAGAACTCACTGAGGCCTTCATTTTGACTGGTTATGGCTCCCGTAGCTCTAAGCGAGCCAGAAGTTATGGCCGTCCGAATAATCGATATCTACAGGGTGCAACATCCACGGTGCAAGGTGCAACATCCGTCCGAAATGGCGTAACAGTGTCGTACGACTTTTTGAAATGCGTGCATGGATTTGAAACAAAACTATACCCTGGTGCACCACTCTTTAGCAAGGGTAAATTGAAGACCAGCCACGGTAATGTGACGAACGCTCATGACTCCCGCACCAAAACAAGAGGATAATGCGCTGAAAGGCGTGCCAGGCAGCCATGCACGATGGTCAAGGTAAGATAAAACAGCAAACTTTATCGTACAACTCACAGCGCATGGATAAAATACAATAGAGGAATATAATATATTGAAGCTCCATAGAACAGAACATCGTCATATAAGCATCATAGTGGTTTTATACAAACATATGAATCATTCATACATCAAAGCCTCACTACATAACACTCAAACAAATACAGCAGCGGAACACCCAGTACATATAATATGAAATAATATGCAAAAGCCTCCTGCTCGTCTTCGTCATCATCAGCGTAGATCTCCAAGAACAGCACCTGTCACCTGCTACCTAGTCTGCCCATCCCAACATGGATGAACAGCCCAAGGTAATAAGAGGAGACATAAAACCTTGAGTCAGACAAAGTCCTAGTGAGCAGTAAATCAACTATCAAACATACCAAAAGAGTATAAGGGATAAAAGGAATAGGAACCAAACCATCCCACTCCACCTCTTTCTACAGCGATAGCCCCCAGACGCACACTAAGGAGAAGCAAGCATAACATAGCAGGCAATTAAAGTAAAGCAATAATCACTCGAGTCAAGGTCGATGTTTTCGAAATACAAACCCCCAAGGCCTAAACCAAGATCAGATAAGCACCCAGAAAACACCGCTCTTGAGACCGAATAATGATACAACGAAACGTCCAAACATCCATGACTCTGGCTATCACTGTTATCATTGCCTTGATTTCACCGTTAGTTGAACGACCATCTGTCAAGGGCTAATGGTAACCCCGGTTCTAGACATAACTCCGCACGTCGTCGCAGCCCGTGCCTAGGAATTTTCGCAACTACCCAGAGTACTAGCACGTCGTCGCAGCCCGTGCCTGGAACGTCGTTGCAGCCCGTTCCAACGTACTCTTGCTTTGAGCATGCTAGAACCTTCAACAACGATCAGATCTCAGGCTCCTAGTCATCCTCCTCGACGACTATTTCCATACTAGCTCATGCGCCTCCCAATCTAACCATTATCACCAACCCGGATCGCATCACCGAATTATTAACATAGCTTTGCACATCGTCACAGCCCGTGCTTGGAACGTCATCATGACCCATCCCATCTCAACATCACACTTTGCCTCATCGCATCATAGCAAAGTCCCATCTCAACATCATGGTTTGCCTCCTTGCATCATGGCAAAGTCCCATGTCAACATCATCCAATCCATACATATGAGCTTCATCATCCGCTTCATATGCCACAAGCAGCTTTCCTCATTCAAGAGCCTTTCCACTTAGTTTCTGAATCACCATCAACCATACTTGACCAAATCAAGTTATCAGTCAACTTTAGGATCCAAATCTAACATGCAATCTAACAACAATGGCAATTTCGTAATTAAAGGATCCAAATCTAACATGCAATCTAACATACATGAATCAAAGGCAAATGTCTCTATAACCGGAGGAATGAACTTATACAAGTAATCATGTAGCAAAATAGGTGTCAAAACTTCATAAATGATAGATCTACATGCAAACTTTAGGAAAATGCAAGAAATCACTATCTTTAACACTTAAACAAACCACCGATCCAATATACTCCTTTGGGTCCGTGTGAGAGATAACCACCACTCACCAAATCACCCAAACACTTCAAAAACTATCAACTTCAGATCTGGACAGCGAAGATTCAAGCTTGATTCGTCGAAATCCCGCTTGAAACGATGAAATCTAACTTCGTTGGATGAAGATCTTCAACTTTGGCTCTTGGATCTTCAATCTCGATCTTCGATCTTGGATGGATGTTAGAACTAGATTGGAGTGGAGAAAAGAAGATGAAGAAATGTTGTAGTCGAGCTCTCAAAATGGAAGCACTTCGTCGCTTCAAAAACCGGTGCCAAAAAGTGCACAAATGGTCGCCTATTTATAGGCTGAAAATCACTAACCCGTTCGCCCCTTAAGTCGTCCGCGAGTTAACGACTTACACTAAGTTGTTCGCGACTTAGCGACCTAGGCTTAAGTCGCTCGCAAGCTAACAAACAACCCAAGACTCAACACTCTAACGGCTAAGCGACTCAACAGAACCAACGGCCCTCATACACGCGGCCTGGATCTAATGGTCTAAAACGCACGCGACTTAACACTAAGTCGCTCACGCGACTTATCTACACACCGGGTTTTCACGACCTAAAACATAACGAGCTATCTACTCTACGACCTAACTAAGTCGCTAACGACTTGCGACTTCGAAGGACCACTCAACCTAGCTTCCTTAACTCGGTCAGAACTACTAGGTCGCTAACTCGTTTACCACTAACTCGCTAACCCGGTAACTTCCTTAGGTCGCTCCAAAACCCCTCCGACCTAACAACCATACGACCTAACCCCCTTAGGTCGTTAACTCCACTAACTCGCCAGCACGCTAACCTCACTAACCCGCTAACTCGTTAGCTCGTCCCAGCCCCTAAGTCGCTAACTCCTTAACTTAAGTCGGCCAAACCCTTAACTCGCCAACTACTTAACTCGGTAACTATTAGGTCGGCCAGGTCCGACGAGTCATTAACTCGGCAACTTCCTTAACTCGTAACCCGCCCATTTCTTAACCCGGTCACCTTCTTTAAACTGTCCATACGAGTTAACTATCCCTCCTTACGACTTAGGCTAAGGATGACTTAAACAACACTATCGACCTAGAAATTCTACGATATATCGACACTTAAAATACGGGTCGTTACAATCTCTCCCCCTTAGGAATTTCGCCCCCGAAATTCCAATCAAACAAGAGCAACCAAAACTATTCTGCATGCCTACCATCCACAGCAATCAACAAACCATGCATCCAATTACTAGCCTAGCATGCAGAATTCTAAAGCTAGAACAAGCTACAAATTCATGAGATGTCACGACACCTTAGGGCCATACCTCGAAGAGTTCAGGATGAGCTGCCTTCATCCTCTCTTCCTCCTCCCACTTACAGTCGTTAACATCATCACTCCATTGTATCTTGAGCAACGTAATCGTCTTCCTCCTAAGTTGTTTCGTGTCGGTTTCAACAACACGAAGCGGCTTACGAGGTCTTCTAACCACTGGATCAACCTCTAAATCTTCACAGCTATCAGCAGAAACCACTGTAGTTGGGTCATGCACATACTTCCGTAGATAAGATAAATGGAAAACATTGTGCACACCCGCCATCTTTTCCGGTAACTCCAATCTATAAGCGAGCTTTCCAATTTGCTCGATAATCGGGAATGGCCCAACAAATCTCGGAGTTAACTTTCCTTTCTTCCCGAATCGAATAACATTCTTCAGAGGAGAAATCTTCACAAAAACCATATCACCTACGTCGAATTCCAAATCCTTACGACGATTATTGGCATAACTTTTCTGACGATCTTGGGCTGCCTTCATTCGTTGCCGAATGATCCCTATACAATCCGAAGTCTGTCGAATCATCTCTGGCCCAAGTATCAGTTTTTCTCCAGTTTCCAACCAACATGTCGGAGAGTTACACGGTCTTCCATACAGTGCTTCATATGGTGCCATACCAATACTTGTCTGATAACTGTTATTATATGCAAATTCCACCAAATGAAGGTGATCTTCCCATGATCCTCCGAAATCCAAAACACAGGCTCTGAGAAGATCTTCCAAAACTCGGTTGACTCTCTCAGTCTGACCATCTGTTTGAGGGTGGTAAGCTGTACTCAAACACAACTTAGTTCCCAAAACTTCCTGGAAGCTCTTCCAAAATCCACTAGTGAACAATGGGTCTCAATCGCTCACTATACTCTTCGGAACACCATGGAATCGAACAATCCACTTAACATACAACTCAGCCAACTTCGATGTAGTCCTAGTTGATCGAACAGGAATGAACCTTGCACTCTTAGTCAAACGATCTACTATGACCCAAATCCCTTCATTCCTCGCTCTGGTTCTAGGTAGGCCATCGATAAAATCCATCGACACTTGCTCCCACTTCCATGTAGGAACATCTAATGGCTGAAGTAATCCATTGGGCTTCTTCTGCTCAGCTTTCACCAACTGGCAGTTCATACACTTGGAAAAAAAATTTCCAACATCCTTCTTCATGCCTTCCCAATAATAGGTTCTCTTCATATCCCGATACATTTTATTTCCACCTGGATGAATTGTCAACTTTGAGTGATGACTTTCCCTCAAAACTTCATCCCTCAATTCATCTATATTAGGAACAACCAATCGTCCTTGCTTGCGAAGCCAACCCTCTCGATCGACCTCGAATCCTTTATCCTTCTCTGATTCCAATCTAGATTCCAAATCACGGATAATCTTGACAACCTTATTGTCTCGCTTTTGGCTCTCGCCAATCCTTTCCACAAGAGTAGGTCTTATCGATAAGTTTGCCAACATTTCAGGTTCCAATTCACATCTAGGCCTGAAGTCAAATCCAGCTAAATACTCGAGACTCTTCCATTCCGAAAACATGGCTCCCAATCCTGCATGTCTTCGACTTAACGCATCTGCCACTGCGTTTCCTTTTCCCGGAGTATAGGCTATACCAAAATCATATGATGCTAAAAACTCTAGCCATCGTTGCTGCCGAAGATTCAAATCCTTTTGGGAGAAAAGATACCTCAACGACTTATGATCTGTAAACAATTCGAATCGAACTCCCAAAAGATAATGTCTCCACATCTTCAAAGCAAATACAATCGCCGCTAACTCCAAATCATGAGTCGGGTAATTCCTCTCATGCGGCTTCAGTTGTCGACTTGCATACGCAACAACTCTATCCTTCTGCATCAGCACTGCTCCAAGTCCAGTACCACACGCATCGGTGTAAACCACCATCTCATCATTCCCACTTGGAATAGTCAAAACAGGAGCACTCGTCAGTCGCTCTTTCAGGATTCCAAAAGCTTGCTCACACTTAGCATCCTAACTGAACACTTGGTTCTTCTTCGTCAATCCTGTTAATGGTGCAGCTATCTTGGAAAAGTCTTTGATAAACCGACGATAATATCCTGCTAATCCAAGAAAACTTCTCACATCAGATGCATTCTTAGGTCTAACCCAATACTGGATAGCTGCCACCTTAGCGGGATCAACCGCGATTCCATTTCCAGAGATAACATGGCCTAAGAACCTCACTTCACCCTTCCAGAAGTGACACTTCGAAAACTTAGCCTTCAGCAGATGTTTCCGCAAGATTTCCAAAACAATTCTCAAGTGTGTCTTGTGTTCCTCCTCAGTTCCGGAATAAATCAGAATATCATCCACGAACACAAGCACGAACTTATTCAACTGATCTCTAAACACTCTATTCATAAGGTCCACAAAATATGCTGGTGCGTTAGTCAATCCAAACGGCATTACCAGCCACTCATAAAAACCGGATGGTGTCCTAAAAGCAGTCTTTGGCACACTATCCTTAGCCACTCTCAACTGGTGAAATCCCGTGGCCAAATCCATCTGAGAAAACACCTTAGCCTCATGAAGTTGATAAAACAAGTCATCTATTCTCGGCAATGGATACTTGTTCTTCTTAGTCACCTTATTCAGCTCACGATAATCCACACACAACCTCAACGATCCATCCGCTTTGGTTGCGAATACAACTGGTGCACCCCATTTGGACACACTTCTCCGAATGAATCCTTTCTGTGAAAGGTCATCAACTTGCACCTTCAACCCTTGCTGCTCCCTAGGCGCCATCCGCCTAAGAGGCATCACAACAGGTCTGGCTCCCTCAACTAGATCGATACGAAACTCGATCTCCCTATGCGGCGGTAACCCTTTGACTTCGTCAAAGACATCCTCAAATCCATTCACAATAGGCACCGATGAAAGTCCATCCCGTGGAACAACCAGCGAATACATGAAGCTCATGAAGACGCCTTCCTCATGCTTACATCGTATCACAACCTTTCGCCCTTCCACACTCCCGACTGTCACCTCCAGCCTCTCACAATCAATCCTTGCCGCATACTTCCTTAGCCAGTCCATACCCAAAATAATTCCGAACCCCGCAAAGTTCAGAACAAAGCAATCACTAACAAACGAGCAATCATGACTCGACACAACTAGACCACGACATATCATACACAAACAAGACGAACCCCCAACTGGATTAGTCACAACCAATGGCCTATCAATAATATCCGGTTTCAAACCTAACCGGCCTACCAAATCATCACAAACAAAAGAATGCGATGCTCCAGTATCAAACAGCACTCTAACTGGAACACCACAAATGGAAAGAGTACCTTGAACCACCACACTCTTCCCATTCTCTTCAGCAGTAGGAGCTTTTGAAGACGACGGCACAGCTCCCAAAGCATAAGCTTGCACAATCTGCCTATCCTTCCTCGGTTCCCGACAATCCCTCCTGAAATGCCCTGGCTTATCACAGTTGTGGCATTTCGCCGGCGCCCTTGGATTCCTACAATCCTTGGAGAGATGACCCTTCTGCTGGCAATTGTAGCAAGTCACTTCGCCCCATGGCTTCTTCTGGCCATCCTTACCCTTCTGCTGCTGCTGCTTCCTCTTTTTGTTTCCACTCTGTTGTGGCTTAGATCCTTCCTTGGTTACAGCGACAACAGAACTTTCCCTAGGAAACAAACACTCATGCCTGAGGGCTTTCTCCACAATCTTCTCAAACGGATCTCCCAAATGATCCACCAACTGCCTTCCAAGATAAGTGTCCAAACCGGTCACAAACTTCTCATTCTTCTGATAGGGAGAATCAATATACGATCTGGCATACTTGGACAAAGCTTCAAACTCCGAGACATACTCAAGAACCGACCTCCCACCTTGCTTGAGCTCAACAAACTTTTTAAACAGAACATACTTCTGAGCCGTAGAGATAAACTTAGCTTCAAACCTATCTTGGAATTGCTCCCAAGTAATCTCTTCCTCTGGAGTATCAATGGTGATAGAGTTCCACCAATCAGATGCTCGTCCGTGAAGCTGTCTCGATGCAAGCTTTCTCTTAGTTGCATCCTCAATTCCCAAATCACCAAAGATCCTTCTACAAGAATCTATCCATCTTTGGACTTCAATAGTCGATTCCGTTCCTAAGAAAACCTTCCCTCCAAGAGTAGTATAGTCCTTACACAACTTAGCAAAATCCACCGGTCTTGGAGCTTGAACTTGAACTCCAACATCTACCGCTGGCCCAGGAGTTGGCATTCTTCTCATGATAGAAGTCATCATGGCTTCAAACATTGCAGCATAATAAGTAGCTCCCCCAGCAGCACGACTTTCCCTAGCAGCTTGTCTCTCACTTCGACTCATCCTTAATATCTACAAAAAGGAATGATTTAGAACACCTTGAGAAACAACTACATAAGGAGTTCAAATCCTTCTAAACTACTATATTATATATAGTAATCATCCATCAAAATACAATTACGTCTCTCATACGTAGTTACGTCAGCGAGCGTTGGCTAAAATCGATTAACCAAAGCTCTGATACCAAATGTGACGACCGCTCATGACTCCCGCACCAAAACAAGAGGATAATGCGCTGAAAGGCGTGCCAGGCAGCCATGCACGATGGTCAAGGTAAGATAAAATAGCAAACTCTATCGTACAACTCACAGCGCATGGATAAAATACAATAGAGGAATATAATATAGTGAAGCTCCATAGAACAGAACATCGTCATATAAGCATCATAGTGGTTTTATACAAACATATGAATCATTCATACATCAAAGCCTCACTACATAACACTCAAACAAATACAGCAGCGGAACACCCAGTACATATAATATGAAATAATATGCAAAAGCCTCCTGCTCGTCTTCGTCATCATCAGCGTAGATCTCCAAGAACAGCACCTGTCACCTGCTACCTAGTCTGCCCATCCCAACATGGATGAACAGCCCAAGGTAATAAGAGGAGACATAAAACCTTGAGTCAGACAAAGTCCTAGTGAGCAGTAAATCAACTATCAAACATACCAAAAGAGTATAAGGGATAAAAGGAATAGGAACCAAACCATCCCACTCCACCTCTTTCTACAGCGATAGCCCCCAGACGCACACTAAGGAGAAGCAAGCATAACATAGCAGGCAATTAAAGTAAAGCAATAATCACTCGAGTCAAGGTCGATGTTTTCGAAATACAAACCCCCAAGGCCTAAACCAAGATCAGATAAGCACCCAGAAAACACCGCTCTTGAGACCGAATAATGATACAACGAAACGTCCAAACATCCATGACTCTGGCTATCACTGTTATCATTGCCTTGATTTCACCGTTAGTTGAACGACCATCTGTCAAGGGCTAATGGTAACCCCAGTTCTAGACATAACTCCGCACGTCGTCGCAGCCCGTGCCTAGGAATTTTCGCAACTACCCAGAGTACTAGCACGTCGTCGCAGCCCGTGCCTGGAACGTCGTCGCAGCCCGTTCCAACGTACTCTTGCTTTGAGCATGCTAGAGCCTTCAACAACGATGAGATCTCAGGCTCCTAGTCATCCTCCTCGACGACTATTTCCAAACTAGCTCAAGCGCCTCTCAAGCTAACCATTATCACCAACCCGGATCGCATCACCGAATTATTAACATAGCTTTGCACGTCGTCACAGCCCGTGCTTGGAACGTCATCATGGCCCGTCCCATCTCAACATTACACTTTGCCTCATCGCATCATAGCAAAGTCCCATCTCAACATCATGGTTTGCCTCCTTGCATCATGGCAAAGTCCCATCTCAACATCATCCAATCCATACATATGAGCTTCATCATCCGCTTCATATGCCACAAGCAGCTTTCCTCATTCAAGAGCCTTTCCACTTAGCTTTTGAATCACCATCAACCATACTTGACCAAATCAAGTTATCAGTCAACTAACATACATAGCAATCAATCAAATCAATCATTAGCTTAAGCAATCAATCATTCCAATAAGATCTAAATAAGCAATTATAACAACAACGGCAATTTCGTAATTAAAGGATCCAAATCTAACATGCAATCTAACATACATGAATCAAAGGCAAATGTCTCTATAACTGGAGGAATGAACTTATACAAGTAATCATGTAGCAAAATAGGTGTCAAAACTTCATAAATGATAGATCTACATGCAAACTTTAGGAAAATGCAAGAAATCACTATCTTTAACACTTAAAGAAACCACCGATCCAATATACTCCTTTGGGTCCGTGTGAGAGATAACCACCACTCACCAAATCACCCAAACACTTCAAAAACTATCAACTTCAGATCTGGACAGCGAAGATTCAAGCTTGATTCGTCGAAATCCCGCTTGAAACGATGAAATCTAACTTCGTTGGATGAAGATCTTCAACTTTGGCTCTTGGATTTTCAATCTCGATCTTCGATCTTGGATGGATGTTAGAACTAGATTGGAGTGGAGAAAAGAAGATGAAGAAATGTTGTAGTCGAGCTCTCAAAATGGCAGCACTTCGTCGCTTCAAAAACTGGTGCCAAAAAGTGCACAAGTGGTCGCGTATTTATAGGCTGAAAATCACTAACCCGTTTGCCCCTTAAGTCGTCCGCGAGTTAACGACTTACACTAAGTCGTTCGCGACTTAGCGACCTAGGCTTAAGTCGCTCGCAAGCTAACAAACAACCCAAGACTCAACACTCTAACGGCTAAGCGACTCAACAGAACCAACGGCCCTCATACACGCGGCCTGGATCTAATGGTCTAAAACGCATGCGACTTAACACTAAGTCACTCAAGCGACTTAACACTAAGTCGCTCACGCGACTTATCTACACACTGGGTTTTCACGACCTAAAACATAACGAGCTATCTACTCTACGACCTAACTAAGTCGCTAACGACTTACGACTTAGAAGGACCACTCAACCTAGCTTCCTTAACTCGGTCAGAACTACTAGGTCGCTAACTCGTTTACCACTAACTCGCAAACCCGTTATATTCCTTAGGTCGCTCCAAAACCCCTCCGACCTAACAACCATACGACCTAACCCCCTTAGGTCGTTAACTCCACTAACTCGCCAGCACGCTAACCTCACTAACCCGCTAACTCGTTAGCTCGTCCCAGCCCCTAAGTCGCTAACTCCTTAACTTAAGTCGGCCATACCCTTAACTCGCCAACTACTTAACTCGGTAACCATTAGGTCGGCCAGGTCCTACGAGTCATTAACTCGGCAACTTCCTTAACTCGTAACCCGCCCATTTCTTAACCCGGTCACCTTATTTAAACTGTCCATACGAGTTAACTATCCCTCCTTACGACTTAGGCAAAGGACGACTTAAACAACACTATCGACCTAGAAATTCTACGATATATCGACACGTAAAATACGGGTCGTTACAGGTAATCCAGTTTTACCATAAAAATCCACGTGTCGAAAAAACGAAGGGTAAAAAACTTCCGAGACCCGATTGAGATTCGGATAGTCTTTGTTGGGCATTAAACAATCCATCGACGGCTGAAAGCTGTCACAGCCGTAGAACTCACAAAGGCCTTTGTTTTGACTGGTTATGGCTCCCGTAACTCTAAACGAGCCAGAAGTTATGGCCGTCCGAATAATCGATATCTACAGGGTGCAACATCCACGGTGCAAGGTGCAACACCCGTCCGAAATGGCGAAACAGTGTCGTATGACTTTTTGAAATGCGTGCATGGATTTGAAACGAAAAGTTACCATGGTGCACCACTCTCCAGCGATGGTAAATCGAAGGCCAGCCACGGTAATCCCGTTCTACCGTAAAAATCCACGTGTCGAAAAAACGAAGGGTAAAAAACTTCCTATACCCGATTGAGATTCGGATAGTCTTTTTTGGACATTAAACCATCCATTGAGAGTTGAAAGCAGTCATAACCGTAGAACTCATTGAGGCCTTCGTTTTGACTGGTTATGGCTCTCGTAACTCTAAGCGAGCCAGAAGTTATGGCCGTCCGAATAATCGATATCTACAGGGTGCAACATCCATGGTGCAAGGTACAACATCCGTCCGAAATGGCGAAACAGTGTCGTACGTCTTTTTGAAATGCGTGCAAGGATTTGAAACGTAACGGTACCATGGTGCACCACTCTCCAGCGATGGTAAATTGAAGACCACCCACGGTAATCCCGTTTTACCCGTAAAAATCCACCTGTCGAAAAAACGAAGGTTAAAAAACTTCTGAGACCCGATTGAGATTCGGATAGTCTTTTTTGGGCATTAAACAATCCATTGACGGCTGACCGCTGTCATAGCCGTAGAACTCACTGAGGCCTTCGTTTTGACTGGTTATGGCTCCCGTAACTCTAAACGAGCCAGAAGTTATGGCCGTCCGAATAATCGATATCTATAGGGTGCAACATCCACGGTGCAAGGTGCAACATCCGTCCAAAATGGCGAAACAGTGTCGTACGACTTTTTTAAATGCGTGCATGGATTTGAAACGAAACGGTGCCATTGTGCGCCACTCTCCAGCGATGGTAAATCGAAGACCAGCCACGGTAATCCCGTTCTACCGTAAAAATCCACCTGTCGAAAAAACGAAGGGTAAAAAACTTCCTAGACCTGATTGAGATTCGGATAGTCTTTTTTGGGCATTAAACAATCCATGGATGGATGAAAGCTGTTAGAGCCGTAGAACTCCCTGAGGCCTTCGTTTTGACTGGTTATAGCTCCCGTAACTCTAAACGAGGCAGAAGTTATGGTCGTCCGAATAATCGATATCTACAGGGTGCAACATCCAGGGTGCAAGGTGCAACATCTGTCCGAAATGGAGAAACAGTGTCGTACGACTTTTTGAAATGCATGCATGGATTTGAAACGAAATGGTAGCATGGTCCACCACTCTCCAGTGAAGGTAAATCGAAGACCATCCACGGTTATCCCGTTCTACTGTAAAAATCCACGTGTCGAAAAAAGGAAGGGTAAAAAACTTCCTAGACCCGATTGAGATTCGGATAGTCTTTTTTGGGCATTAAACAATCCATTGATGGCTGAAAGCTGTCACAGCCATAGAACTCACTAAGGCCTTCGTTTTGACTGGTTATGGCTCCCGTAACTCTAAACGAGCCAGAAGTTATGGTCGTCCGAATAATCGATATCTACAGGGTGCAACATCCACGGTGCACGGTGCAACATCCGTGCGAAATGGCGTAACAGTGTCGTACGACTTTTTGAAATGCGTGCATGGATTTTTAACAAAACTGTATCCTGGTGCACCACTCTCCAACGAGGGTAAATTGAAGACCAGCAACGGTAATCCCGTTTTACCATAAAAATCCACGTGTCGAAAAAACGTAGGGTAAAAAACTTCCGAGACCCGATTGAGATTCAGATAGTCTTTTTTGGGCATTAAACAATCCATCGACGGCTGAAAGCTGTCACAGCCATAGAACCCACAGAGGCCTTCGTTTTGATTGGTTATGGCTCCCGTAACTCTAAACGAGCCAGAAGTTATGGCCGCCCGAATAATCGATATCTACAGGGTGCAACATCCACGGTGCAAGGTGCAACATCCGTCCGAAAAGGCGAAACAGTATCGTACGAATTTTTGAAATGCGTGCATGGATTTGAGACAAAACGGTACCATGGTGCACCACTCTCCAGCGATGGTAAATCGAAGACCAGGCACGGTAATCCCGTTCTACCGTAAAAATCCACGTGTCGAAAAAACGAATGGTAAAAAACTTCCTAGACCTGATTGAGATTCGGATAGTCTTTTTTGGACATTAAACAATCCATTGACAGCTGAAAGTAGTCTTAGAACTCACTGAGGGCTTCGTTTTGACTGGTTATGGCTCCCGTAACTCTAAACGAGCCAGAAGTTATGGCCGTCCGAATAATCGATATCTACAGGGTGCAACATCCACGGTGCAAGGTGCAACATTCGTCCGAAATGGCGATACAGTGTCGTACGACTTTTTGAAATGCGTGCAAGGATTTGAAACGAAACGGTACCATGGTGCACCACTCTCCAGCGATGGTAAATTGAAGACCAGCCATGGTAATCCCGTTTTACCCGTAAAAATCCACGTGTCGAAAAAACGAAGGGTAGAAAACTTCCGAGACCCGATTGAGATTCGGATAGTCTTTTTTGGGCATTAAACAATCCATTGACGGCTGACCGCTGTCATAGACATAGAAATCACACAGGCCTTCGCTTTGGCTGGTTATGGCTCCCGTAACTCTAAACGAGTCAGAAGTTATGGCCGTCCGAATAATCGATATCTACAGGGTGCAACATCCACGGTGCAAGGTGCAACATACGTCCGAAATGGCGAAACAGTATCGTACGACTTTTTGAAATGCGTGCATGGATTTGAAACAAAACGGTACCATTGTGCACCACTCTCCAGCGATGGTAAAGCGAAGACAAACCACGGTAATCCCGTTCTACCGTAAAAATCCACGTGTCGAAAAAACGAAGGGTAAAAAACTTCCTAGACCCGATTGAGATTCGGATAGTCTTTTTTGGGCATTAAACAATCCATTGATGGCTGAAAGCTGTCATAGCCGTAGAACTCACTGAGGCCTTCGTTTTGACTGGTTATGGCTCCCGTAACCCTAAACGAGCCAGAAGTTATGGCCGTCCGAATAATCGATATCTACAGGGTGCAACATCCACGGTGCAAGGTGCAACATACGTCCGAAATGGCCAAACAGTGTCGTACGACTTTTTGAAATGCGTGCATGGATTTGAAACGAAACGGTACCATGGTGCACCACTCTCCGGCGATGGTACATCGAAGACCAGCCACGGTTATCCCGTTCTACCGTAAAAATTCACGTGTCGAAAAAACGAAGTGTAAAAAACTTCCTAGACCCAATTGAGATTCGGATAGTCTTTTTTGGGCATTAAACAGTCCATCGATGGCTGAAAGCTGTCATAGCCATAGAACTCAAAGAGGACTTCGTTTTGACTGGTTATGGCTCCCGTAACTCTAAACGAGCCAAAAGTTATGGCCGTCCGAATAATCGATATCTACAGGGTGCAACATCCACGGTGCAAGGTGCAACATCCGTCCGAAATGGCGAAACAGTGTCGTACGACTTTTTGAAATGCGTGCATGGATTTGAAACGAAACGGTACCATGGTCCACCACTCTCCAGCGATGGTAGATCGAAGACCAACCACGGTTATCCCGTTCTACCGTAAAAATCCACGTGTCGAAAAAACGAAGGGTAAAAAACCTCCGAGACACGATTGAGATTCGGATAGTCTTTTTTGGGCATTAAACAATCCATCGACGACTAAAAACTGTCACAGCCGTAGAACCCACAGAGGCCTTCGTTTTGACTCGTTATGGCTCCCGTAACTCTAAACGAGCCAGAAGTTATGGCCGTCCGAATAATCGATATCTACAGGGTGCAACGTCCACGGTGCAAGGTGCAACATCCGTCCGAAAAGGCGAAACAGTATCGTACGAATTTTTGAAATGCGTACATGGATTTGAAACAAAACGGTACCATGGTGCACCACTCTCCAGCGATGGTAAATCAAAGACCAGCCACGGTAATCCCGTTCTACCGTAAAAATCCACGTGTTGAAAAAACTAAGGGTAAAAAACTTCCTAGACCCGATTGAGATTCGGATAGTCTTTTTGGACATTCCACTTCACCCGAACGTGACCCTGGCATCGATAACATCAAGCCATCCCGGGCACACTTTATCGCCTCGAACGGCATCCAACCTTGAACGGTCGCAATCCGACCTCGAACGGTCACAACTCACCTCACCTCAAATGGCTCGATCGCGAACGGTCGTCACTTGAGGTCCAACATCCGACCACGAACGGTCACAAATTCGCCTCGAACGGCACACGATCACGAACGATCACTCTCTGCCTTGAACGGCACCGACCGCGAACGGTCATGATTCACTAATTATGAAATCCGACCTCGAACGATCACCATTCGCCTTGAACGGCACTTGGTCGCGAACGATCACCATTTGCCACGAACGGCAATCGACCGCGAACGGTCCCATCTCATCATTTGCCGCGAACGGTCCTATTCCATCCTATGCCACGAATGGCGCAAACCACGAACGGTCCTGATTCACCTCAAGCAGTATGCGATCCCGAACGATCGACGCATGGATTTATATGCTCGACCGCGCACGGTCGCACTTCACCTCGAATGAATCGATCACGAACGATCGTCATTTGAAGTTAAGCGCTTGACCACGAACGGCCGCGCTTCATCTCAAATAACTCGATCCCGAACGATCGCCATTTGAGGCCATATGAAACTGTCAAATTCTTTACAGGTCGATGATAGGATAAGAACATCCAACTCAAGGCATTACAAAACACACCTTCCTACCGCAAGGCATGTTTTGGGGGGCAAGATGTTATCCCGCTTTTTGGCAAAGCCGTGATACCAAAAGATTGGTCAAAAGCAAAAGACAATTCGCCTCAGAGATCGGTTGCATTCCACTTCACTATGGATGTCGATGAATTTTGTCCGAGCCCGGATCAGGCTATAATTGATGGGACATGACAAGCAAGGCCGTGAAAGCTAGTGTTCCAAATTTCAGGTTAATCGGAGTTCGTATGGACAAGATATGATCGATGCAAGTTAGTCAAAGTTCGCAGTGTTCGAAACCATCGGTTTGCTGAGTAGATGGCCATTTCGAACCGATAGGGTTCGAACCCATCAAGCCTTGTTCGAACCCATTAGGCTCAATGCGTTTCGAATCGATCGCATTCGAAACGATCAGCAGTATTGTTCGCTTCGAATCGGACGAGTACGAATCGATGAGATGGACATCCACTCAGCATGACAACGCCTCGCTCACTGCGAATCCATGAGATTCGAACCCATCATCGCTTGTACTTCGAATCCATCACCATCGATAACTTCGAATCGATCGGTCCCATGACCAAGCGCTGCTTCGTATCGATCGCCTCCATCTGGTTCGAATCCATGAACAATCGCTCATTCGAAACCACCCAGTCAACTAGTGACGTGTCACCCATCGGTTGAATGCGCCGATATACATGGATTTGAAGCGGTCAACACGGAGAAAAGTAGGATCGATGCGAGGAGTGCGCGCCACGTCAATACAGTACCACGTGCTTCCATCGATTCGAATGCATGGGTTCGAAGTCATGGGTTCGAACGAAACAGCCGAGCGAGATTCATCAACTCGAATCGATCATATCTCATAAACCACTGATCCAAATGCAACGAAATTTTCACAGTAGCTTCCATGCAAGGTAAAGATTGTACCTATCAAGTTTCAGCTCGATTGGACCATTTCTTGATGGGTTCGAAATCCCTTCGAATCGATGTCAGATCGAGACGAAACTTGGTGGGGTCGGTCGCGTGGGCCCACTCACGTGCCAGAAAAAGTCTCCCGAAGTTTGAGCGAGATTTGGGCATCCAACGCCTATAAATAGCACCCTGAAGCCTTCAGAAAGGGGGGATTTTCCAGGAACTTCTGCCATTGAACACCAAGACTCTGCCGGATTCCATTCTATCCATCATAATCACCGTTGTATTCAAATTTCAAAGCTATTATCAACTGTAATTCATTGTAATCGATCTATCAAGCAAAGCAATAAAGAGAAAATCTTCAAAGTGGACGTAGGCACGAACGCCGAACCACTATAAATTCTGTGTTTGTGATTGTTATCTGTGAATTGTTGTGATTTGTTGCTTAGATCTGAATTCTATATTGATTGTCGCTGAGTTCTGTGTTGATTATTATCGATTTAAGTACATAAACGGGCGCTTTCGCGGTATTGGGTGTTTGTGACCAATTTTGGCGCAAACAGATGCCTACTCCGGATATAACCAAATCCCTATGCACGTCCCCGATCAAGACCACACTAGCTTCATCACTGACCGAGGATTGTACTGCTACAAGGTAATGCCATTTGGACTTAAAAACGCCGGAGCTACTTATCAGCGCCTCGTCAACAAGATGTTTGCAGAACTGATATGACGAACTATGGAAGTTTATGTGGATGACATGCTGGTAAAATCAAGGAAAGCCAACAGTCATGTAAGCCACTTGGGTGAGATGTTTCAAGTACTTCGCCAATATGGAATGAGGCTGAATCCTCTCAAGTGCTCCTTCGGAGTATCGTCTGGAAAATTCCTGGGATTCATCGTCCATGCCAGAGGAATTGAAACAAACCCTGAACAAGTCCAAGCTTTGAAGAACATCAAGATACCTTCCACTCGAAGGGAAATGCAAAGCCTAAACGGGAAGGTGGACGCCCTAAGCCGATTCATCTCTAAGGCAACCGACAAATGCATTCCCTTCTTCGAAGCCCTGAAGAGAGACAAAGGAAAATTCGAGTGGACCGACGAATGTTCAGCAGCTTTCCTTAACCTAATCGAGCACCTCCAACGGCCACCAGTACTCTCGACGCCGAATGAAGGCGAAGAACTATACCTATATCTTGCTGTGTCATCCCATGCTCTAAGCGCCGCTTTGGTAAGAGAAGAAAACCGCACACAACGGCCAGTGTACTTCATAAGCAAAAGGTTCACGGGAGCAGAAGCCCGGTATCCCAAACTCGACAAACTGGCGTACTGTTTACTAATCACATCAAGGAAGCTACGACACTATTTCCAATCTCTTCCCATCAGAGTCCTAACTGACCAGCCATTGAGGCAAGTGCTCCATCGCCCCGACACCTCTGGGCGACTGCTCAAGTGGTGCATCGAGCTAAGCCAATATGATATCACTTACCATCCTCGCACCACTATCAAGGGACAAGCCATAGCTGATTTCATTGTCGAATTCACTACTAGCGAAGGTAAGGACCAATCTGAAATAGCAGAAGATATCAAGTGGAATCTCTTCGTAGATGGAGCGTCGAACGAACGAGGCTCGGGGGCAGGTGTTGTGATAATCACCCCCAGGGGAAAGAAGCTGCACTGCGCCCTAAGATTGGAATTCGCTGCCACCAACAATGACGCAGAATACGAAGCAGTGGTAGCCGGATTAGAACTTGCACTGGAAATTGGAGTCAGTTCTTTTTGTCTCCATAGTGATTCTCAACTTATTGTGAATCAAATACTAGGAGAGTTCCAGACTCGGGGAGAATGACTCACAGCATAACTAAAGAGGACCAAGCTGCTACTTAACCAAGTGGATCACTATTTGATCAGACACATTCCTCGAGAGGAAAATCAAGAGGCCGACGAGCTGGCAAAGCAAGCTAGCATGGGAGATGATACCACTTCTGGAGCGATGACTGTCTCAAGGCTACTAACCCCGAGTTTCGAACAAGTAAATCTGATAGCTGCAACCGAAGAAGAAACATGGATGACCCCTATCCGAGAATACATACAAAACGGCACCCTACCCGACGGGCGAAATGAAATTAAGAAAATTCTAAGGACGGCTTCCCGCTACACAATGCAAGAAGGCATCCTCTATCGGCGCGGCTTCTCTAACCCCTTATTGAGGTGCGTTGCTGGAAGAGAAGCCAAGGAAATTCTATCCAATACCCATCAGGGAAGTTGTGGAGAGCACACCGGAGGGCAGACCCTAGCGAAAAAGATACTCCGATATGGGTATTTCTGGTCCACTTTAAACAAAGATGCCTTGGACTTCATCAAGAAATGCGACAGATGTCAGAAATTTGCCAAGATTCCTCGACTACCCACAAATGAGATTACTCAAATGACCAGCCCTTGGCCCTTTGCAGTATGGGGAATTGACTTAATTGGCGAACTTCCAACGGGCCGAGGCGGAGCCAGACATGCTATAGTGGCAGTTGACTATTTCACCAAATGGGTGGAAGCAGAGCCTCTGAATAAAATATCTTCAACTAAAGTTATCAACTTCTTGATCAAAAACGTTCTGTGTAGATACGGCGTTCCACTCAGAATCATATCAGACAACGGGCTTCAATTTGATAGCAAGGAACTCACCAACTGGTGCCAAGAGCACGGGATTCACAAAAGCTTCTCATCCGTGGCTTATCCCCAGGCAAACGGCTAAGTAGAAGCTGTCAACAAAATTCTCAAAACACTGATCAAGAAGAAGCTTGAAAAGTCAAAGGGCGCTTGGGTGGATCAACTTCCTACGGCACTTTGGGCCTACCGCACATCTTTTCAGAACATCAACAGGACATACTCCTTTCTCTTTGGCATACGGATCGGAGGCAATGCTCCCAGTTGAGACTATTATGCCTTCCCACCGTAGGATCCACTACAACCCCGAAGAAAACAAAGAACTCCTCCACATGTCTTTGGATCTAATTGAGGAGAGAAGAAATGATGCAACACTCAAAGCAGCAGCTCACAGACAAAAAGTGGCAGCACTATACAACTCCAAGATCAAACATCGCAGCTTACAAGAAGGAGATATTGTCCTCAAGCGAATCTTTCCGCGCCCAGGAGCGCTGGATCCAATCTGGGACGGACCATATGTAATTCATAAAGATCTCCACAACGGAGCTTATATTTTGTGAACAGTGGACGGAGAGGTGTTCCAGAGGGTATGGAACATCCGACACCTCCGTCGATACTTTCCTTAACTTGTACTGCCCATATGAAGTGAATTAACAAAGAGAATCAGTGGAAGTAGGCATTTTCGTGCCGAACCACTTTAAAAACTTGGCTCTTGTTAACTTGCTCCTTTATATCTTGGCTACTTGTTAAGCGTCATCCTTTGCTGTTGAACAAAATCCTTTGCAGGTGACATTTCAATTCAGAGCTTCACAACACAACTCCACCTGGACAAAACCTAACAGGTACGCTACGATCCTATGCCCTCACCAATGAGACACTTTGCTCCGGTATCCCTCTACCGCGAGTTAACTCATTGTTTGCCTCGGCCCTTAAAGCCGACTGTAATAAGCCGAGTATAAGCCATTGAGAAGGCCGATTATGCCATGGCAGCTCATTACAGCGATTCGGCTCGCCGGCAACTGTGAACCGATCATAAGCCCCAACATAAGGTGTGGCCAGCCAGGGGCAGTTCACAGTTGACGATCGGCCCCCACGCTAGCCGGCCACAGTAAATCGAATAATACCCGCGATTACGGGCCATAATGGCCCGGGTAGTTACTGTGCGCGATCGGCTCCGATGTGTCATAAGTGCGGCTGTGGTAAAAAAGAGAACTCCCCGCAGTAGGCGTAAGATGGGTGACAAATGTCTCCAAGACCCACAGCTAGGGAAAGTGACTACAAAACCCGTTTGCCACGAACTTAAGCACATCGACGGCCTTCCGTGACTGGAAGTTTTACTTTTCCTATATTTCCATTTCGTTTAAAACTTTTCCCCTGTTCTCCGTAACGGTGCTTGAAAGTACAGGACATGAAATAGGGGACGCTCGCTAATGGGAACAGAAACTTACAATCGGATGACGAGACACTCAACAGCATTCCGTGCCTAGTCTTACAAGACACACGAAGTTGCCGTCCACAGCCGAAACATGGAGGGCGGTACCTTCTACCTTTTGTACATTAATGCGCAGCTGCAGTTCATATTCACACATCAAATTTACGTTGCAAAATGAGAAAATTATACTTTAAGCAAAAAACTTGGCATCAGGCACAGTTAAGTCACTAGTAACATGCATAGTTACATCACTTACACAACACAGCAAAATAGCGATAACATTCCAACATAAAGGAATCAGCTTATATTATGAAATTACATAAAGTCATTCATCACAAACAATATTATTAAAGTTACATAAATGTTTTGGACTAACATGAACAGCAATAAAAAGAAATCAAAAGGTGACCGAATCCGGACAAGGAACCAGCTGCGTTCACGCTTCGACCTCATCCTACCAACTCTCCAAGCCTACTTAGCCGTAGGGTCGGAGCTCCCAGCATGTTGATCGGAAGTCCCACCTGTCCAATTCAGAAGAGGAATTCATTAAACGAACAGTGAGCGATAAAGTTATGAAAATCTAAAAAGAAAAGAGAAAGAGAAGTGAGACTCACCAGCGTCCGCCGCTTGATCCTCATCCGCCAATTGCACACCCGCTTCCTCCGCAGCAAGCAGCCGCATCCCCTCCTTCACCGCCGCCTGCTCCTCCTTCGAAACCTGAGCGGTGACTACATCCAGACTAAAGGCCGCTCCACCTTTCTTACCCGCATCAACCCTGGCCTCCTCTAAAGCTTGAAGATATACCTTGGTCATAACCCGGGGATAGTCATCCATCCAGGATAAGATGCCCTCCTTCCAAGTGCGGAAGTACATGTCCTGCAGCATATCATCCATCATCCCCTCATCCTCTTCAAACCTCTTCACCCGGGCCTCGAAAATCTGCAACTTAGTGGCAGCAGCATCCCTCTCCCGCCGGTATCTCGAGCACTCAGCCTGGAGGGATCTCCTCATCTCCTCCATCTCCTCTTTCAACTTGGATTGAGAAAGTCCTGCGGCTTCAAGCCTCCCAGATATCTCTTCAACCCACTCGAGATCCGCCCTCCTAACCTCATCAACCGTGGTAATGGCCATGTCAATGCGTTTCTTGCAAGCGGCCTCCATTTTCCGCAACTCAGCTCTGCTAGCCTCTTCCATGGCCTTCTTCAGTCGTTGGGAGTCGGCTTCATGCTGCGAAATCTGAATAGCCTGGTCGTCAAGTTGTTTGGCCTGATCAGCAACCATTAACCGCAACCTTATATTGGCACTCCCTATCTCCTCCCCGGCCTTGGCCAATAGGGCGTGATGCTCCATTAACTTCTTGACCTCCTCCGCGACCCGGTCGATGTTGGCCTTGGCTTCGTCCCCCATAGCAGCTATCCGAGTAGTGAGCAGATCCAGATCTAGGGACTTAGCCTCATCAAGAACCCGAACCATGGGATTGCGGGGGAGAAGATGCTCGCCCATGGCCTCGTCAAATAAAATATCCTGAGAGCTTGGGTCCGAATCCGGGTGGCCGACAAAGGGATTGCGAGGCACGTCGGGACGTTTTATGCGGATAACAGTAGGATTCTCGGAAGGAGGCGGAGAGGGGACAAACTCCGTGGTCTCCTCCGTGGTATCTTGGGAAGGCTGAGTAGGAGGCTGAGGACCTGGCGGTGAATCAAACAAGGAACGCCTCCTCTTCCTCTGCTGGATACCTTCCTCAATGACTCCAAGAAGAGGGCGATATCTAACTACATCCCGGAACGGCCAGTTTGCGGCTTCGGCTTAGTATAAGCTCTCATCAACTTGAATTATTCAAGGCGGTGTCGAATGTCTGAAGTTTTGGCCACCTCGCCTGCCCCTGTAATAAAGAACAAGTGTTACGAACATACAATGGTCCATAATTCGAGAAATATGTTAAGTCAAAAAGAATGAGAAGACACATCTATTATACAAACCCTGCGGAGGAGTAGGATCCTGCAATAAGTCCTGAATTTCATCCCAGGACGGGAGCGAGCTATAAAATATGTCCCTATCGTAAATGGAATCTTCAAAAGATCACCTTGCACCGCCGGAGTCACCCTAGCCGAGGAGCTCTTGGGGGATGGATCGATGCCAGCCCCAGCCTTGTCAACCTCCTTTGCCTTCTTCAGCGAGGCTGATCCTTCCTCCAACCCTTCAAAAGCCTGGCGGAAGACATCATGTGTCCACTCCTGGATCTCCCCTGCCTGCTCAGAAGACAAAGCCCCGGCACCACTACCACCCTGTCCTTCACCTTCTCCATCTCCTCCGCTCTCCTCTTCGTCTCTTTCCTCCTCTCCACCTTCCTCCTCCGGAATATCTGGACATGTACTGGGAGAGGGTCCATCAGACTTCTTAAGCTTCTTTCCCCCAACGGCTGGAGGTACCGAGAAAGGTCTCCTCTTGCTACTCTTCGCAGTAGCCCCATCCTTTGCTTTAGCGGCCCTCTCCTCGGCTGTATCTCTCTGTTTAACCACAGATTGACGTGGCAGAATCAAGTAATACTCCAGGAGAGTGGCATTCCTGATCAGGTAAGAAGCCGACCTATCCCTTCCCGAAATGACCTTTATTTCAGTAGCCATCCGAGCTAAGGAATCATTCTCCACGACCGCAAAGCCACCTGTCGCTGGCAAGAAATAAAAGCATATAAGAAGAAGCATTGTGATAGGGACAAGGAAAATATAAATGAAGTTCAACTTACAGCCGGAAGTGAAAAGGCGGAAAGAAACAGAGTCATCCCTAATGGAAAAACGATTTCTTCTTGAACATACTGAACTTCCGAGTACAAATCCAGAACAGGCTTGAAGGGCACGGCCACTTCCAAACTGATATATGGAGACCCCTTCTTGTAGCTTCTCAATTGTAAGGATACCAGATCTCCCGGTTGGAAGGGGGACGCCCATATTACCTCTGAAAGATGACGAAAAGACTCACCAGAATGGCGTAGGAGTTAGGCTGAAGCTGGAATGGAGCCACCTTCAGATATGTGATAAAGCTAACTATCCAGGCGTTGAGAGGCGGGATAGCACCACACATGCAATGATATCTGCTGTAAGCAAAGTAGCCTTCGGGGGGGTCATACGGCATCACTCCTTCCCCCGGCAATAGCATGCGCGCTCTATCTATCCCGAAGGAACGAGATATAACATCGAGTTGCTCCTCCTTCAGGGAGCTAGGAAAGCAATCGGGAGGGGAGACCAGAAGTTCCTGGGGACCATACCCATCCACTAACGACCTCGGGGCAGGTCCATGTCGCGCTGGTCCTGGTTGGGCTGGGGGCACGGAAGAAGACTCTTCTCTATCCTTGGACTTCTTTCTATCTGATCGAGTTTCTGCTTTGCGAGACATTTATCTACGGCACAAGAAAAACATGGTATTAGAACAAGGAGTATGGAAATATAAACAAATAGGTCCAAATTTCATTCGGTATTGAAGGTCCAAGTTTCATTCGGTATTGAAGGTCCAAGTCTCATTCGGTATTGAAGGTCCAAGTTTCATTCGGTATTGAAGGTCCAAGTTTCATTCGGTATTGAAGGTCCAAGTTTCATTCGGTAATTGAAAATAAATTTCGTTCGGCCTAGTAGCTCCTCACCTGATTCGGCAGAGATAACTCTTTGATTCGGCAAAGGCAAGGAGATGGTTCGGCTGATAAGAAATAACGAAGGCATATAACCCCTATTTATAGACAAATGTAGGACACCGGACCAATTGGTTCGACACTCAGGGACCGAATGAAGACCACCTAGCTAAAACAAAGCACGGCATATACTAGCATATGCCCTGCTTTGGGGGGCAAGTGTTGGGTGAATTTCGTCCGGCCCCTTCCCTACCACCGAACCAACACTCACCGAACCGACTCCACCATGTCCCACCAAACCACACAGCTCCGAGCACCTACCTAACCATGCGCCAGCCGAACCAAAGAGAACCAAGTGCCCGCCGAACCAACATAACTCCAACAACCACCAAACAAAACCTCCCCATATGACTGCCGAATCAACTTTCTCCACTTCAATACCAAACTAAACCAATTCCCCCCCACTACCGAACCATCCATCACCGGACCAAACCACCACCGGACCAATCCCCTTCACACACGACCGGTTCAAACCACGCCGAACCAACCTCCTCGCCTCTACAACCGAATCAAAATCCACCCATCTACGGCCGAACCAAGCTTCGCCGAACGAGATATGCCAGACCAGATTGCTTCAGCCCAGGCCCACCAGCAGCTATATACATCCAAGACCCTTGCCCCCAGCCTCACTCTATAAATAGAGGGGCAGGGGTACAACAATGGAAGACAAGTTTGAGAGCTCAAGCAAGGAAGGAACTTTCAAACAACTTTCTTATACTTGTACTTAAAGCTTTGTACTTGTAATCTAAAAGAAAAGAGAGAATAACATATAAAGTGGACGTAGGCACGTTCTGGCCGAACCACTATAAATCTGCGTGTCTTTTACAGTTTAGCCCCTGCTTTTTACATATTTGCATAAGTAACCTAAAAACTTGAAAATAACATATAATCAACTAAATCATACGGATTAAAGGTGTTTGTCCATTTTTTGTGCAAACAGGGTAAAAAACTTCCTAGACCCGATTGAGATTTGGATAGTCTTTTTTGGGCATTAAACAATCCATTATTGGCTGAAAGCTGTCATAGCCGTAGAACTCACTGAGGCCTTCGTTTTGACTGGTTATGGCTCCCGTAACTCTAAACGAGGCAGAAGTTATGGCCATCCGAATAATCGATATCTACAGGGTGCAACATCCACGGTGCAAGGTGCAACATCCGTCCGAAATGGCGAAACAGTGCCGTATGACTTTTTGAAATGCGTGCATGGATTTGAAACGAAACGGTAACATGGTGCACCACTCTCCAGTGATGGTACATCGAAGACCAGCTACGGTTATCCAGTTCTACCGTAAAAATCCACGTGTCGAAAAAACGAAGGGTTAAAAACTTCCTAGACCCGATTGAGATTCCGATAGTCTTTTTTGCGCATTAAACAATCCATCGATGGCTAAAAGCTGTCATAGCCGTAGAACTCAAAGAGGCCTTCGTTTTGACTGGTTATGGCTCCCGTAACTCTAAACAAGCCAGAAGTTATGGCCGTCCGAATAATCGATATCTACAGGGTGCAACATCCACGGTGCAAGGTGCAACATCCGTCCGAAATGGCGAAACAGTGTCGTACGACTTTTTGAAATGCGTGCATGGATTTGAAACGAAACGGTACCATGGTCCACCACTCTCCAGCGATGGTAAATCGAAGACCAGCCACGGTTATCCCGTTCTACCGTAAAAATCCACGTGTCGAAAAAACGAAGGGTAAAAAACTTCCTAGACCCGATTGAGATTCGGATAGTCTTTTTTGGGCATTAAACAATCCATTGACGGCTGAATGCGGTCATAGCCATAGAACTCACTGAGGCCTTCGTTTTGACTGGTTATGGCTCCCGTAACACTAAACGAGCCAGAAGTTATGGCCGTCCGAATAATCGATATCTACAGGGTGCAACATCCACGGTGCTAGGTGCAACATCCGTTCGAAATGGCGTAACAGTGTCGTACGATTTTTGAAATGTGTGCATGGATTTGAAACAAAACAGTACCCTGGTGCACCACTCTCCAGCGAGGGTAAATTGAAGACCAGCCACGGTAATCCCGTTTTACCATAAAAATCAACGTGTCGAAAAAACGAAGGGTAAAAAACTTCCAAGACCCGATTGAGATTCGGATAGTCTTTTTTGGGCATTAAACATTCCATCGACGGCTGAAAGCTGTCATTGCCATAGAACTCACAGAGGCCTTCGTTTTGACCGGTTATGGCTCCCGTAACTCTAAACGAGCCAGAAGTTATGGCCGTCCGAATAATCGATATCTACATGGTGCAACATCCACGGTGCAAGGTGCAACATCCGTCCGAAATGGCGAAATAGTATCGTACGAATTTTTGAAATGCGTGCATGGATTTGAAACAAAACGGTACCATGTTGCACCACTCTCCAGCGATGGTAAATCGAAGACCAGCCACGGTAATCCCGTTCTACCGTAAAAATCCACGTGTCGAAAAAACGAAGGGTAAAAAACTTCCTTGACCCGATTGAGATTCGGATAGTCTTTTTTGGACATTAAACAAGCCATTGACGGCTGAAAGCTATCATAGCCGTAGAACTCACTGAGGCCTTCGTTTTGACTAGTTATGGCTCCCGTAACTCTAAACGAGCCAGAAGTTATGGCCGTCCGAATAATCGATATCTACAGGGTGCAACATCCACGGTGCAAGGTGCAACATCCGTCCGAAATGGCGAAACAGTGTCATACCAATTTTTGAAATGCGTGCAAGGATTTGAAATGAAATAGTACCATGGTGCACCACTCTCCAGCGACGGTAAATTGAAGACCAGCCACGGTAATCCCGTTTTACAGTAAAAATCCACGTGTCGAAAAAACGAAGGGCAAAAAACTTTCGAGACCCGATTGAGATTCGGATAGTCTTTTTTGGGCATTAAACAATCCATTGACGGCTGAATGCGGTCATAGCCATAGAACTCACTGAGGCCTTCGTTTTGACTGGTTATGGATCCCGTAACTCTAAACGAGCCAGAAGTTAGGGCCGTCCGAATAATCGATATCTACAGGGTGCCACATCCACGGTGTTAGGTGCAACATCCGTCCGAAATGGCGTAATAGTGTCGTACGACTTTTTGAAATGCGTGCATGGATTTGAAACAAAACGGTACCCTGGTGCACCACTCTCCAGCGAGGGTAAATTGAAGACCAGCCACGGTAATCCCGTTTTACCATAAAAATCCACGTGTCGAAAAAACGAAGGGTAAAAAAATTCCGAGACCCGATTGAGATTCGGATAGTCTTTTTTGGGCATTAAACATTCCATCGACGGCTGAAAGCTGTCAATGCCATAGAACTCACAGAGGCCTTCGTTTTGACTGGTTATGGCTCCCGTAACTCTAAACGAGCCAGAAGTTATGGCCGTCCGAATAATCGATATCTACATGGTGCAACATCCACGGTGCAAGGTGCAACATCCACGGTGCAAGGTGCAACATCCGTCCGAAATGGCGAAACAGTATCGTACGAATTTTTGAAATGCGTGCACGGATTTGAAACAAAACGGTACCATGTTGCACCACTCTCCAGCGATGGTAAATCGAAGAGCAGCCACGGTAATCCCGTTCTACCTTAAAAATCCACGTGTCGAAAAAACAAAGGGTAAAAAACTTCCTAGACCCGATTGAGATTCGGATAGTCTTTTTTGGCCATTAAACAAGCCATTGACGGCTGAAAGCTATCATAGCCGTAGAACTCACTGAGGCCTTCATTTTGACTAGTTATGGCTCCCGTAACTCTAAACGAGCCAGAAGTTATGGCCGTCCGAATAATCGATATCTACAGGGTGCAACATCCACGGTGCAAGGTGCAACATCCGTCCGAAATGGCGAAACAGTGTCGTACCAATTTTTGAAATGCGTGCAAGGATTTGAAACGAAATAGTACCATGGTGCACCACTCTCCAGCGACGGTAAATTGAAGACCATCCACGGTAATCCCGTTTTACCGTAAAAATCCAAGTGTCGAAAAAACGAAGGGCAAAAAACTTTCGAGACCCGATTGAGATTCGGATAGTCTTTTTTGGGCATTGAACAATCCATTGACGGCTGAAAGCGGTCATAGCCGTAGAACTCACTGAGGCATTCTTTTTGACTGGCTATGGCTCCCGTAAATCTAAACGAGCCAGAAGTTATGGCCGTCCGAATAATCGATATCTACAGGGTGCAACATCCACGGTGCAAGGTGCAACATCCGTCCGAAATGGCGAAACCATGTCGCGCGACTTTTTGAAATGCATGCTTGGATTTGAAACGAAACGGTACCATGGTGCATTACTCTCCAGCGATGGTAAATCGAAGACCAGCCACAGTAATCCCGTTCTACCGTAAAAATCCACGTGTCGAAAAAACGAAGGGCAAAAAACTTTCTAGACCCGATTGAGATTCGGATAGTCTTTTTTGGGCATTAAACAATCCATTGACGGCTGAAAGCTGTCATAGACGTAGAACTCACTGAGGCCTTCGTTTTGACTGGTGATGGCTCCCGTAGCTCTAAACGAGCCAGAAGTTATGGCCGTCCGAATAATCGATATCTACAGGGTGCAACATCCACGGTGCAAGGTGCAACATCCGTCCGAAATGGCGAAACAGTGTCGTACGACATTTTGAAATGCGTGCATGGATTTGAAACAAAACGGTACCTTGGTGCACCACTCTCCAGCGATGGTAAATCGAAGACCAGCCACGGTAATCCCGTTCTACCGTAAAAATCCACGTGTCGAATAAACGAAGGGTAAAAAACTTCCTAGACCCGATTGAGATTCGGATAGTCTTTTTTGGACATTAAACAATCCATTGGCGGCTGAAAGCTGTCATAGTCGTAGAACTAACTGAGGCCTTCGTTTTGATTGGTTATGGCTCCCGTAACTCTTAACGAGCCAGAAGTTATGGTCGTCCGAATAATCGATATCTATAGGGTGCAACATCCACGGTGCAAGGTGCTACATCCGTCCGACATGGCGAAACAGTGTCGTACAACTTTTTGAAATGCGTGCAAGGATTTGAAACGAAACGGTACCATGGTGCACCACTCTCCAGCGATGGTAAATTGAAGGCCAGCCACGGTAATCCCGTTTTACCGTAAAAATCCACGTGTCGGAAAAACGAAGGGTAAAAAACTTCCGAGACCCGATTGAGATTCGGATAGTCTTTTTTGGGCATTAAACAATCCATCGACGGCTGAAAGCTATCATAGCCGTAGAACTCACAGAGGCCTTCGTTTTGACTGGTTATGGCTCCCGTAACTCTAAACGAGCCAGAAGTTATGGCCGTCCGAATAATCGATATCTACAGGGTGCAACATCCTCGGCGCAAGGTGAAACATCCGTCCGAAATGACGAAACAGTATCGTACGAATTTTTGAAATGCGTGCATGGATTTGAAACAAAACGGTACCTTGGTGCACCACTCTCCAGCGATGGTAAATCGAAGACCAGCCACGGTAATCCCGTTCTACCGTAAAAATCCACGTGTCGAATAAACGAAGGGTAAAAAACTTCCTAGACCCGATTGAGATTCGGATAGTCTTTTTTGGACATTAAACAATCCACTGACGGCTGAAAGCTGTCATAGTCGTAGAACTAACTGAGGCCTTCGTTTTGATTGGTTATGGCTCCCGTAACTCTTAACGAGCCAGAAGTTATGGCCGTCCGAATAATCGATATCTACGGGTTGCAACATCCACGGTGCAAGGTGCAACATCCGTCCGAAATGGCGAAACAGTATCGTACGAATTTTTGAAATGCGTGCATGGATTTGAAACAAAACTGTACCATGGTGCACCACTCTCCAGCGATGGTAAATCGAAGACCAGCCACGGTAATCCCGTTCTACCGTAAAAATCCACGTGTCGAAAAAACAAAGGGTAAAAAACTTCCTAGACCCGATTGAGATTCGGATAGTCTTTTTTTGGCATTAAACAATCTATTGACGGCTGAAAGCTGTCATAGTCGTAGAACTCACTGAGGCCTTCGTTTTGACTGGTTATGGCTCCTGAAACTCTAAACGAACCAGAAGTTATGGCCGTTCGAATAATCGATATCTATAGGGTGCAACATCCACGGTGCAAGGTGCAACATCCGTCCGAAATGGCGAAACAGTGTCGTACAACTTTTTGAAATGCATGCAAGGATTTGAAACGAAACAGTACCATGGTGCACCACTCTCCAGCGATGGTAAATTGAAGACCAGCCACGGTAATCCCGTTTTACCGTAAAAATCAACGTGTCGAAAAAACGAAGGGTAAAAAACTTCCGAGACCCGATTGAGATTCGGATAGTCTTTTTTGGGCATTAAACAATCCATCGACGGCTGAAAGCTGTCATAGCCGTAGAACTCACAGAGGCCTTCGTTTTGACTGGTTATGGCTCCCGTAACTCTAAACGAGCCAGAAGTTATTGCCGTCCGAATAATCGATATCTACAGGGTGCAACATCCACGGCGCAAGGTGCAACATCCGTCCGAAATGGCGAAACAGTATCGTACGAATTTTTGAAATGCATGCATGGATTTGAAACAAAACGGTACCTTGGTGCACCACTCTCCAGCGATGGTAAATCGAAGACCAGCCACGGTAATCCCGTTCTACCGTAAAAATCCACGTGTCGAATAAACGAAGGGTAAAAAACTTCCTAGACCCGATTGAGATTCGGATAGTCTTTTTTGGACATTAAACAATCCATTGGCGGCTGAAAGCTGTCATAGTCGTAGAACTAACTGAGGCCTTCGTTTTGATTGGTTATGGCTCCCGTAACTCTTAACGAGCCAGAAGTTATGGCCGTCCGAATAATCGATATCTATAGGGTGCAACATCCACGGTGCAAGGTGCTACATCCGTCCGACATGGCGAAACAGTGTCGTACAACTTTTTGAAATGCGTGCAAGGATTTGAAACGAAACGGTACCATGGTGCACCACTCTCCAGCGATGGTAAATTGAAGGCCAGCCACGGTAATCCCGTTTTACCGTAAAAATCCACGTGTCGGAAAAACGAAGGGTAAAAAACTTCCGAGACCCGATTGAGATTCGAATAGTCTTTTTTGGGCATTAAACAATCCATCGACGGTTGAAAGCTATCATAGCCGTAGAACTCACAGAGGCATTTGTTTTGACTGGTTATGGCTCCCGTAACTCTAAACGAGCCAGAAGTTATGGCCTTCCGAATAATCGATATCTACAGGGTGCAACATCCTCGGCGCAAGGTGAAACATCCGTCCGAAATGACGAAACAGTATCGTACGAATTTTTGAAATGTGCATGGATTTGAAACAAAACGGTACCTTGGTGCACCACTCTCCAGCGATGGTAAATCGAAGACCAGCCACGGTAATCCCGTTCTACCGTAAAAATCCACGTGTCGAATAAACGAAGGGTAAAAAACTTCCTAGACCCGATTGAGATTCGGATAGTCTTTTTTGGACAATAAACAATCCACTGACGGCTGAAAGCTGTCATAGTGGTAGAACTAACTGAGGCCTTTGTTTTGATTGGTTATGGCTCCCGTAACTCTTAACGAGCCAGAAGTTATGGCCGTCCGAATAATCGATATCTACGGGTTGCAACATCCACGGTGCAAGGTGCAACATCCGTCCGAAATGGCGAAACAGTATCGTACGAATTTTTGAAATGCGTGCATGGATTTGAAACAAAACTGTACCATGGTGCACCACTCTCCAGCGATGGTAAATCGAAGACCAGCCACGGTAATCCCGTTCTACCGTAAAAATCCACGTGTCGAAAAAACAAAGGGTAAAAAACTTCCTAGACCCGATTGAGATTCGGATAGTCTTTTTTGGCATTAAACAATCTATTGACGGCTGAAAGCTGTCATAGTCGTAGAACTCACTGAGGCCTTCGTTTTGACTGGTTATGGCTCCTGAAACTCTAAACGAACCAGAAGTTATGGCCGTCCGAATAATCGATATCTATAGGGTGCAACATCCACGGTGCAAGGTGCAACATCCGTCCGAAATGGCGAAACAGTGTCGTACAACTTTTTGAAATGCATGCAAGGATTTGAAACGAAACAGTACCATGGTGCACCACTCTCCAGCGATGGTAAATTGAAGACCAGCCACGGTAATCCCGTTTTACCGTAAAAATCAACGTGTCGAAAAAACGAAGGGTAAAAAACTTCCGAGACCCGATTGAGATTCGGATAGTCTTTTTTGGGCATTAAACAATCCATCGACGGCTGAAAGCTGTCATAGCCGTAGAACTCACAGAGGCCTTCGTTTTGACTGGTTATGGCTCCCGTAACTCTAAACGAGCCAGAAGTTATTGCCGTCCGAATAATCGATATCTACAGGGTGCAACATCCACGGCGCAAGGTGCAACATCCGTCCGAAATGGCGAAACAGCATCGTACGAATTTTTGAAATGCGTGCATGGATTTGAAACAAAACGGTACCTTGGTGCACCACTCTCCAACGATGGTAAATCGAAGACCAGCCACGGTAATCCCGTTCTACCGTAAAAATCCACGTGTCGAATAAACGAAGGGTAAAAAACTTCCTAGACCCGATTGAGATTCGGATAGTCTTTTTTGGACATTAAACAATCCATTGACGGCTGAAAGCTATCATAGTCGTAGAACTAACTGAGGCCTTCGTTTTGATTGGTTATGGCTCCCGTAACTCTTAACGAGCCATAAGTTATGGCCGTCCGAATAATCGATATCTACGGGGTGCAACATCCACGGTGCAAGGTGCAACATCCGTCCGACATGGCGAAACAGTGTCGTACAACTTTTTGAAATGCGTGCAATGATTTGAAACGAAATAGTACCATGGTGCACCACTCTCCAGCGAGGGTAAATTGAAGACCAGCCACGGTAATCCCGTTTTACCGTAAAAATCCACGTGTCGAAAAAACGAAGGGTAAAAAACTTTCGAGACCCGATTGAGATTCGGATAGTCTTTTTTGGGCATTAATAAATCGATTGACGGCTGAAAGAAGTCATAGCCGTAGAACTCACTGAGGCCTTCGTTTTGACTGGTTATGGCTCCCGTAACTCTAAACGAGCCAGAAGTTATGGCCGTCCGAATAATCGATATCTACAGGGTGCAACATCCACGGTGCAAGGTGCGACATCCGTCCGAAATGGGGAAACCGTGTCGTGCGACTTTTTGAAATGCGTGCTTGGATTTGAAACGAAAAGGTACCATGGTGCACCACTCTCCAGCGATGGTAAATCGAAGACCAGCCACAGTAATCCCGTTCTACCGTAAAATTCCACGTGTCGAAAAAACGAAGGGTAAAAAACTTCCTAGACCCGATTGAGATTCGGATAGTCTTTTTTGGGCATTAAACAATCCATTGACGGCTGAAAGCAGTTATAACCGTAGAACTCACTGAGGCCTTCGTTTTGACTGGTCATGGCTCCCGTAACTCTAAACAAGCCAGAAGTTATGGCCGTCCGAATAATCGATGTCTACAGGGTGCAACATTCACGGTGCAAGGTGCAACATCCGTCCGAAATGGGAAACAGTGTCGTACGACTTTTTGAAATGCGTGCAAGGATTTGAAACGAAACGGTACCATGGTGCACCACTCTCCAGCGATGGTAAATTGAAGACCAGCCATGGTAATGCCGTTTTATCGTAAAAATCCACGTGTCCAAAAAACGAAGGGTAAAAAACTTCCGAGACCCGTTTGAGATTCGGAAAGTCTTTCTTGGGCATTAAACAATCCACTAATGGCTGAAAGCTGTCATAGCCATAGAACTCACTGGGGCCTTCGTTTTGACTTGTTATGGCCCCCGTAACTCTAAACGTGCCAGAAGTTATGGCGGTCCGAATAATCGATTTCTACAGGGTGCAACATCCACGGTGCAAGGTGCAACATCCGTCCGAAATGGCGAAACAGTGTCGTATGACTTTTTGAAATGCGTGCATGGATTTGAAATGAAACGGTACCATGATGCAACACTCTCCAGCGATGGTAAATCGAAGACCAGCCGCGGTAATCCCATTCTACCGTAAAAATCCACGTGTCGAAAATACGAAGGGTAAAAAACTTCCTAGACCCGATTGAAATTCGGATAGTCTTTTTTGGGTATTAAACAATCCATTGACGGCTGAAAGCAGTCATAGCCGTAGAACTCACTGAGGCCTTCGTTTTGACAGGTTATGGCTCCCATAACTCTAAACGAGCCAGAAGCTATGGTCGTCCGAATAATCGATATCTACAGGGTGCAACATCCACGGTGCAAGGTGCAACATCCGTCCGAAATGGTGAAACAGTGTCGTACGACTTTTTTAAATGCGTGCATGGATTTGAAACGAACCGGTAACATGGTGCACCACTCACCAGCGATGGTACATCGAAGACCAGCTACGGTTATCCAGTTCTACCGTAAAAATCCACGTGTCGAAAAAACGAAGGGTAAAAAACTTCCTAGACCCGATTGAGATTCGGATGGTCTTTTTTGCGCATTAAACAATCCATCGATGGCTAAAAGCTGTCATAGCCGTAGAACTCAAAGAGGCCTTCGTTTTGACTTGTTATGGCTCCCTTAACTCTAAACAAGCCAGAAGTTATGGCCGTCCGAATAATCGATATCTACAGGGTGCAACATCCACGGTGCAAGGTGCAACATCCGTCCGAAATGGCGAAATAGTGTCGTACGACTTTTTGAAATGCGTGCATGGATTTGAAACGAAACGGTACCATGGTCCACCACTCTGCAGCGATGGTAAATCGAAGACCAGCCACGGTTATCCTGTTCTACCGTAAAAATCCACGTGTCGAAAAAACGAAGGGTAAAAAACTTCCTAGGCCCGATTGAGATTCGGATAGTCTTTTTTGGGCATTAAACAATCCATTGACGGCTGAATGCGGTCATAGCCATAGAACTCACTGAGGCCTTCGTTTTGACTGGTTATGGCTCCCGTAACTCTAAACGAGCCAGAAGTTATGGCCGTCCGAATAATCGATCTAAAGGGTGCAACATCCACGGTGCTAGGTGCAACATCCGTCCGAAATGGCGTAACAGTGTCGTACGACTTTTTGAAATGCGTGCATGGATTTGAAACAAAACGGTACCCTGGTGCACCACTCTCCAGCGAGGGTAAATTGAAGACCAGCCACGGTAATCCCGTTTTACCATAAAAATCCACGTGTCGAAAAAACGAAGGGTAAAAAACTTCCGAGACCCGATTGAGATTCAGATAGTCTTTTTTGGGCATTAAACATTCCATCGACGGCTGAAAGCTGTCATTGCCATAGAACTCACAGAGGCCTTCGTTTTGACTGGTTATGGCTCTCGTAACTCTAAACGAGCCAGAAGTTATGGCCGTCCGAATAATCGATATCTACATGGTGCAACATCCACGGTGCAAGGTGCAACATCCACGGTGCAAGGTGCAACATCCGTCCGAAATGGCGAAACAGTATCGTACGAATTTTTGAAATGCGTGCATGAATTTGAAACAAAACGGTACCATGGTGCACCACTCTCCAGCGATGGTAAATCGAAGACCAGCCACGGTAATCCCGTTCTACCGTAAAAATCCACGTGTCGAAAAAACGAAGGGTAAAAAACTTCCTAGACCCGATTGAGATTCGGATAGTCTTTTTTGGACATTAAACAAGCCATTGACGGCTGAAAGCTGTCATAGTCGTAGAACTAACTGAGGCCTTCGTTTTGATTGGTTATGGCTCCCGTAACTCTTAACGAGCCAGAAGTTATGGCCGTCCGAATAATCGATATCTACGGGGTGCAACATCCACGGTGCAAGGTGCAACATCCGTCCGACATGGAGAAACAGTGTCGTACAACTTTTTGAAATGCGTGCAATGATTTGAAACGAAATAGTACCATGGTGCACCACTCTCCAGCGATGGTAAATTGAAGACAAGCCACGGTAATCCCGCTTTACCGTAAAAATCCACGTGTCGAAAAAACGAAGGGTAAAAAACTTTCAAGACCCGATTGAGATTCGGATAGTCTTTTTTGGGCATTAATAAATCAATTGACGGCTAAAAGAAGTCATAGCCGTAGAACTCACTGAGGCCTTCGTTTTGACTGGTTATGGCTCCCGTAACTCTAAACGAGCCAGAAGTTATGGCCGTCCGAATAATCGATATCTACAGGGTGCAACATCCACGGCGCAAGGTGCAACATCCGTCCGAAATGGCGAAACAGTATCGTACGAATTTTTGAAATGCATGCACGGATTTGAAACAAAACGGTACCTTGGTGCACCACTCTCCAGCGATGGTAAATCGAAGACCAGCCACGGTAATCCCGTTCAACCGTAAAAATCCACGTGTCGAATAAACGAAGGGTAAAAAACTTCCTAGACCCAATTGAGATTCGGATAGTCATTTTTGGACATTAAACAATCCATTGACGGCTGAAAGCTGTCATAGTCGTAGAACCAACTGAGGCCTTCGTTTTGAGTGGTTATGGCTCCCGTAACTCTTAACGAGCCAGAAGTTATGGCCGTCCGAATAATCGATATCTATAGGGTGCAACATCCACGGTGCAAGGTGCAACATCCGTCCGAAATGGCGAAACAGTGTCGTACAACTTTTTGAAATGCATTCAAGGATTTGAAACGAAACAGTACCATGGTGCACCACTCTCCAGCGATGGTAAATTGAAGACCAGCCACGGTAATCCCGTTTTACTGTAAAAATCCACGTGTCGAAAAAACGAAGGGGAAAAACTTCCGAGACCCGATTGAGATTCGGATAGTCTTTTTTGGGCATTAAACAATCCATCGACGGCTGAAAGCTGTCATAGCCGTAGAACTCACAGAGGCCTTCGTTTTGACTGGTTATGGCTCCCGTAACTCTAAACGAGCCAGAAGTTATGGCCGTCCGAATAATCGATATCTACAGGGTGCAACATCCACGGCGCAAGGTGCAACATCCGTCCGAAATGGCGAAACAGTATCGTACGAATTTTTGAAATGCGTGCATGGATTTGAAACAAAACGGTACCTTGGTGCACCACTCTCCAGCGATGATAAATCGAAGACCAACCACGGTAATCCCGTTCTACCGTAAAAATCCACGTGTCGAATAAACGAAGGGTAAAAAACTTCCTAGACCCGATTGAGATTCGGATTGTCGTTTTTGGACATTAAACAATCCATTGACGGCTGAAAGCTGTCATAGTCGTAGAACTAACTGAGGCCTTCGTTTTGATTGGTTATGGCTCCCGTAACTCTTAACGAGCCAGAAGTTATGGCCGTCCGAATAATCGATATCTACGGGGTGCAACATCCACGGTGCAAGGTGCAACATCCGTCCGACATGGCGAAACAGTGTCGTACAACTTTTTGAAATGCGTGCAATGATTTGAAACGAAATAGTACCATGGTGCACCACTCTCCAGCGATGGTAAATTGAAGACCAGCCACGGTAATCCCGTTTTACCGTAAAAATCCACGTGTCGAAAAAACGAAGGGTAAAAAACTTTCGAGACCCGATTGAGATTCGGATAGTCTTTTTTGGGCATTAATAAATCAATTGACGGCTGAAAGAAGTCATAGCCGTAGAACTCACTGAGGCCTTCGTTTTGACTGGTTATGGCTCCCGTAACTCTAAACGAGCCAGAAGTTATGGCCGTCCGAATAATCGATATCTACAGGGTGCAACATCCACGGTGCAAGGTGCAACATCCGTCCGAAATGGCGAAACCGTGTCGTGCGACTTTTTGAAATGCGTGCTTGGATTTGAAACGAAAAGGTACCATGGTGCACCACTCTCCAGCGATGGTAAATCGAAGACCAGCCACAGTAATCCTGTTCTACCGTAAAATTCCACGTGTCGAAAAAAAGAAGGGTAAAAAACTTCCTAGACCCGATTGAGATTCGGATAGTCTTTTTTGGGCATTAAGCAATCCATTGACGGCTGAAAGCAGTTATAACCGTAGAACTCACTGAGGCCTTCGTTTTGACTGGTCATGGCTCCCGTAACTCTAAACAAGCCAGAAGTTATGGCCGTCCGAATAATCGATATGTACAAGGTGCAACATTCACGGTGCAAGGTGCAACATCCGTCCGAAATGGTGAAACAGTGTCGTACGACTTTTTGAAATGCGTGCAAGGATTTGAAACGAAACGGTACCATGGTGCACCACTCTCCAGCGATGGTAAATTGAAGACCAGCCACGGTAATGCCGTTTTACCGTAAAAATCCACGTGTCGTAAAAACGAAGGGTAAAAAACTTCCGAGACCCGATTGAGATTCGGATAGTCTTTCTTGGGCATTAAACAATCCACTAATGGCTGAAAGCTGTCATAGCCGTAGAACTCACTGGGGCCTTCGTTTTGACTGGTTATGGCTCCCGTAACTCTAAACGAGCCAGAAGTTATGGCGGTCCGAATAATCGATATATACAGGGTGCAACATCCATGGTGCAAGGTGCAACATCCGTCCGAAATGGCGAAACAGTGTCGTATGACTTTTTGAAATGCGTGCATGGATTTGAAATGAAACGGTACCATGATGCAACACTTTCCAGCGATGGTAAATCGAAGACCAGCCACGGTAATCCCATTCTACCGTAAAAATCCACGTGTCGAAAATACGAAGGGTAAAAAACTTCCTAGACCTGATTGAAATTCGGATAGTCTTTTTTCGGTATTAAACAGTCCATTGACGGCTGAAAGCAGTCATAGCCGTAGAACTCACTAAGGCCTTCGTTTTGACAGGTTATGGCTCCCGTAACTCTAAACGAGCCAGAAGCTATGGTCGTCCGAATAATCGATATCTACAGGGTGCAACATCCACGGTGCAAGGTGCAACATCCGTCCGAAATGGTGAAACAGTGTCGTACGACTTTTTTAAATGCGTGCATGGATTTGAAATGAAACGGTAACATGGTGCACCACTCTCCAACGATGGTACATCGAAGACCAGCTACGGTTATCCAGTTCTACCGTAAAAATCCACGTGTCGAAAAAACGAAGGGTAAAAAACTTCCTAGACCCGATTGAGATTCGGATAGTCTTTTTTGCGCATTAAACAATCCATCGATGGCTAAAAGCTGTCATAGCCGTAGAACTCAAAGAGGCCTTCGTTTTGACTGGTTATGGCTCCCGTAACTCTAAACAAGCCAGAAGTTATGGCCGTCCGAATAACCGATATCTACAGGGTGCAACATCCGTCCGAAATGGCGAAACAGTGTCGTACGACTTTTTGAAATGCGTGCATGGATTTGAAACGAAACGGTACCATGGTCCACCACTCTCCAGCGATGGTAAATCGAAGACCAGCCACGGTTATCCTGTTCTACCGTAAAAATCCACGTGTCGAAAAAACGAAGGGTAAAAAACTTCCTAGACCCGATTGAGATTCGGATAGTCTTTTTTAGGCATTAAACAATCCATTGACGGCTGAATGCGGTCATAGCCATAGAACTCACTGAGGCCTTTGTTTTGACTGGTTATGGCTCCCGTAACTCTAAACGAGGCAGAAGTTATGGCCGTCCGAATAATCGATATCTACAGGGTGCAACATCCACGGTGCTAGGTGCAACATCCGTCCGAAATGGCGTAACAGTGTCGTACGACTTTTTGAAATGCGTGCATGGATTTGAAACAAAACGGTACCCTGGTGCACCACTCTCCAGCGAGGGTAAATTGAAGACCAGCCACGGTAATCCCGTTTTACCATAAAAATCCACGTGTCGAAAAAACGAAGGGTAAAAAACTTCCGAGACCCGATTGAGATTCGGATAGTCTTTTTTGGGCATTAAACATTCCATCGACGGCTGAAAGCTGTCATTGCCATAGTACTCACAGAGGCCTTCGTTTTGACTGGTTATGGCTCCCGTAACTCTAAACGAGCCAGAAGTTATCGCCGTCCGAATAATCGATATCTACATGGTGCAACATCCACGGTGCAAGGTGCAACATCCACGGTGCAAGGTGCAACATCCGTCCGAAATGGCGAAACAGTATCGTACGAATTTTTGAAATGCGTGCATGGATTTGAAACAAAACGGTACCATGGTGCACCACTCTCCAGCGATGGTAAATCGAAGACCAGCCACGGTAATCCCGTTCTACCGTAAAAATCCACGTGTCGAAAAAACGAAGGGTAAAAAACTTCCTAGACCCGATTGAGATTCGGATAGTCTTTTTTGGACATTAAACAAGCCATTGACGGCTGAAAGCTATCATAGCCGTAGAACTCACTGAGGCCTTCGTTTTGACTAGTTATGGCTCCCGTAACTCTAAACGAGCCAGAAGTTATGGCCGTCCGAATAATCGATATCTACAGGGTGCAACATCCACGGCGCAAGGTGCAACATCCGTCCGAAATGGCGAAACAGTATCGTACGAATTTTTGAAATGCGTGCATGGATTTGAAACAAAACGGTACCTTGGTGCACCACTCTCCAGCGATGGTAAATCGAAGACCAGCCACGGTAATCCCGTTCTACCGTAAAAATCCACGTGTCGAATAAACGAAGGGTAAAAAACTTCCTAGACCCGATCGAGATTCGGATAGTCTTTTTTGGACACTAAACAATCCATTGACGGCTGAAAGCTGTCTTAGTCGTAGAACTAACTGAGGCCTTCGTTTTGAGTGGTTATGGCTCCCGTAACTCTTAACGAGCCAGAAGTTATGGCCGTCCGAACAATCGATATCTATAGGGTGCAACATCCACGGTGCAAGGTGCAACATCCGTCCGAAATGGCGAAACAGTGTCGTACAACTTTTTGAAATGCATGCAAGGATTTGAAACGAAACAGTACCATGGTGCACCACTCTCCAGTGATGGTAAATTGAAGACCAGCCACGGTAATCCCGTTTTACCGTAAAAATCCACGTGTCGAAAAAACGAAGGGTAAAAAACTTCCGAGACCCGATTGAGATTCGGATAGTCTTTTTTGGGCATTAAACAATCCATCGACGGCTGAAAGCTGTCATAGCCGTAGAACTCACAGAGGCCTTCGTTTTGACTGGTTATGGCTCCCGTAACTCTAAACGAGCCAGAAGTTATGGCCGTCCGAATAATCGATATCTACAGGGTGCAACATCCACGGCGCAAGGTGCGACATCCGTCCGAAATGGCGAAACAGTATCGTACGAATTTTTGAAATGCGTGCACGGATTTGAAACAAAACGGTACCTTGGTGCACCACTCTCCAGCGATGATAAATCGAAGACCAGCCACGGTAATCCCGTTCTACCGTAAAAATCCACGTGTCGAATAAACGAAGGGTAAAAACTTCCTAGACCCGATTGAGATTCGGATTGTCTTTTTTGGACATTAAACAATCCATTGACGGCTGAAAGCTGTCATAGCCGTATAACTAACTGAGGCCTTCGTTTTGATTGGTTATGGCTCCCGTAACTCTTAACGAGCCAGAAGTTATGGCCGTCCGAATAATCGATATCTACGGGGTGCAACATCCACGGTGCAAGGTGCAACATCCGTCCGACATGGCGAAACAGTGTCGTACAACTTTTTGAAATGCGTGCAATGATTTGAAACGAAATAGTACCATGGTGCACCACTCTCCAGCGATGGTAAATTGAAGACCGGCCACGGTAATCCCGTTTTACCGTAAAAATCTACGTGTCGAAAAAACGAAGGGTAAAAAACTTTCGAGACCCGATTGAGATTCGGATAGTCTTTTTTGGGCATTAATAAATCAATTGACGGCTGAAAGAAGTCATAGCCGTAGAACTCACTGAGGCCTTCGTTTTGACTGGTTATGGCTCCCATAACTCTAAACGAGCCAGAAGTAATGGCCGTCCGAATAATCGATATCTACAGGGTGCAACATCCACGGTGCAAGGTGCAACATCCGTCCGAAATGGCGAAACCGTGTCGTGCGACTTTATGAAATGCGTGCTTGGATTTGAAACGAAAAGGTACCATGGTGCACCACTCTCCAGCGATGGTAAATCGAAGACCAGCCACAGTAATCCCATTCTACCGTAAAATTCCACGTGTCGAAAAAACGAAGGGTAAAAAACTTCCTAGACCCGATTGAGATTCGGATAGTCTTTTTTGGGCATTAAGCAATCCATTGACGGGCTGAAAGCAGTTATAACTGTAGAACTCACTGAGGCCTTCGTTTTGACTGGTCATGGCTCCCGTAACTCTAAACAAGCCAGAAGTTATGGCCGTCCGAATAATCGATATCTACAAGGTGCAACATTCACGGTGCAAGGTGCAACATCCGTCCGAAATGGTGAAACAGTGTCGTACGACTTTTTGAAATGCGTGCAAGGATTTGAAACGAAACGGTACCATGGTGCACCACTCTCCAGCGATGGTAAATTGAAGACCAGCCACGGTAATGCCGTTTTACCGTAAAAATCCACGTGTCGTAAAAACGAAGGGTAAAAAACTTCCGAGACCCGATTGAGATTCGGATAGTCTTTCTTGGGCATTAAACAATCCACTAATGGCTGAAAGCTGTCATAGCCGTAGAACTCACTGGGGCCTTCGTTTTGACTGGTTATGGCTCCCGTAACTCTAAACGAGCCAGAAGTTATGGCGGTCCGAATAATCGATATATACAGGGTGCAACATCCACGGTGCAACATCCGTCCGAAATGGCGAAACAGTGTCGTATGACTTTTTGAAATGCGTGCATGGATTTGAAAGGAAACGGTACCATGATGCAACACTTTCCAGCGATGGTAAATCGAAGACCAGCCATGGTAATCCCATTCTACCGTAAAAATCCACGTGTCGAAAATACGAAGGGTAAAAAACTTCCTAGACCCGATTGAAATTCGGATAGTCTTTTTTGGGTATTAAACAGTCCATTGACGGCTGAAAGCAGTCATAGCCGTAGAACTCACTGAGGCCTTCGTTTTGACAGGTTATGGCTCCCGTAACTCTAAACGAGCCAGAAGCTATGGTCGTCCGAATAATCGATATCTACAGGGTGCAACATCCACGGTGCAAGGTGCAACATCCGTCCGAAATGGTGAAACAGTGTCGTACGACTTTTTTAAATGCGTGCATGGATTTGAAACGAAACGGTAACATGGTGCACCACTCTCCAGCGATGGTACATCGAAGACCAGCTACGGTTATCCAGTTCTACCGTAAAAATCCACGTGTCGAAAAAACGAAGGGTAAAAAACTTCCTAGACCCGATTGAGATTCGGATAGTCTTTTTTGCGCATTAAACAATCCATCGATGGCTAAAAGCTGTCATAGCCGTAGAACTCAAAGAGGCCTTCGTTTTGACTGGTTATGGCTCCCGTAACTCGAAACAAGCCAGAAGTTATGGCCGTCCGAATAATCGATATCTACAGGGTGCAACATCCGTCCGAAATGGCGAAACAGTGTCGTACGACTTTTTGAAATGCGTGCATGGATTTGAAACGAAACGGTACCATGGTCCACCACTCTCCAGCGATGGTAAATCGAAGACCAGCCACGGTTATCCTGTTCTACCGTAAAAATCCACGCGTCAAAAAAACGAAGGGTAAAAAACTTCCTAGACCCGATTGAGATTCGGATAGTCTTTTTTAGGCATTAAACAATCCATTGACGGCTGAATGCGGTCATAGCCACAGAACTCACTGAGGCCTTTGTTTTGACTGGTTATGGCTTCCGTAACTCTAAATGAGCCAGAAGTTATGGCCGTCCGAATAATCGATATCTACAGGGTGCAACATCCACGGTGCTAGGTGCAACATCCGTCCGAAATGGCGTAACAGTGTCGTACGACTTTTTGAAATGCGTGCATGGATTTGAAACAAAATGGTACCCTGGTGCACCACTCTCCAGCGAGGGTAAATTGAAGATCAGCCACGGTAATCCCGTTTTACCATAAAAATCCACGTGTCGAAAAAACGAAGGGTAAAAAACTTCCGAGACCCGATTGAGATTCGGATAGTCTTTTTTGGGCATTAAACATTCCATCGACGGCTGAAAGGTGTCATTGCCATAGAACTCACAGAGGCCTTCGTTTTGACTGGTTATGGCTCCCGTAACTCTAAACGAGCCAGAAATTATCGCCGTCCGAATAATCGATATCTACATGGTGCAACATCCACGGTGCAAGGTGCAACATCCACGGTGCAAGGTGCAACATCCGTCCGAAATGGCGAAACAGTATCGTACGAATTTTTGAAATGCGTGCATGGATTTGAAACAAAACGGTACCACGGTGCACCACTCTCCAGCGATGGTAAATCGAAGACCAGCCACGGTAATCCCGTTCTACCGTAAAAATCCACGTGTCGAAAAAACGAAGGGTAAAAAACTTCCTAGACCCGATTGAGATTCAGATAGTCTTTTTTGGACATTAAACAAGCCATTGATGGCTGAAAGCTATCATAGCCGTAGAACTCACTGAGGCCTTCGTTTTGACTAGTTATGGCTCCCGTAACTCTAAACGAGCCAGAAGTTATGGCAGTCCGAATAATCGATATCTACAGGGTGCAACATCCACGGTGCAAGGTGCAACATCCGTCCGAAATGGCGGAACCGTGTCGTGCGACTTTTTGAAATGCGTGCTTGGATTTGAAACGAAAAGGTACCATGGTGCACCACTCTCCAGCGATGGTAAATCGAAGACCAGCCACAGTAATCCCGTTCTACCGTAAAATTCCACGTGTCGAAAAAACGAAGGGAAAAAAACTTCCTAGACCTGATTGAGATTCGGATATTCTTTTTTGGGCATTAAACAATCCATTGACGGCTGAACGCTGTCATAGCCATAGAACTCGCTGAGGCCTTCGTTTTGACTGGTCATGGCTCCCGTAACTCTAAACAAGCCAGAAGTTATGGCTGTCCGAATAATCGATATCTACAGGGTGCAACATTCACGGTGCAAGGTGCAACATCCGTCCGAAATGGCGAAACGATGTCGTACGACTTTTTGAAATGTGTGCATGGATTTGAAACGAAACGGTACCATTGTGCACCACTCTCCAGGGATGGTAAATCGAAGACCAGCCACGGTAATCCCGTTTTACCGTAAAAATCCACGTGTCGAAAAAACGAAGGGTAAAAAACTTCCGAGACCCTATTGAGATTCGGATAGTCTTTCTTGGGCATTAAACAATCCATTGATAGCTGAAAGCTGTCATAGCTGTAGAACTCACTGAGGACTTCGTTGACGGAAGTCTAAACGAGCCAGAAGTTATGGCCGTCCGAATAATCGATTACTATAGGGTGCAACATCCATGGTGCAAGGTTTAACATCCGTCCGAAATGGCGAAATAGTGTCGTACGACTTTTTGAAATGCGCGTATGGATTTGAAACGAAACGGTACCATTGTGCATCACTCTCCGGCGATGGTTAATCGAAGACCAGCCACGGTAATCCCGTTCTACCGTAAAAATCCACGTGTCAAAAAAACGAAGGGAAAAAACTTCCTAGACCCGATTGAGATTCTGATAGTCTTTTTTGGGCATTAAACAATCCATTGATGGGTGAAAGCTGTCATAGCCGTAGAACTCACTGAGGCCTTCGTTTTGGCTGGTTATGGCTCCCGTAACTCTAAACGAGCCAGAAGTTATGGCCGTCCGAATAATCTATATCTACAGGGTGCAACATCCACGGTGCAAGCTGCAACATCCGTCCGAAATGGCGATACCGTGTCGTACGACTTTTTGAAATGCGTGCAAGGATTTGAAACGAAACGGTACCATGGTGCTCCACTCTCCAGCGATGGTAAATTGAAGACAAGCCACGGTAATCCCGTTTTACCCGTAAAAATCCTCGTGTCGAAAAAACGAAGGGTAAAAAACTTCAGAGACCCGATTGTGATTCGGATAGTCTTTTTTGGGCACTAAACAATCCATTGACGGCTGAACGCTGTCATTGCCGTAGAACTCAATGAGGCCTTCGTTTTGACTGGTTATGGCTCCCGTAACTCGAGCCAGAAGTTATGGCCGTCCGAATAATCGATATCTATAGGGTGCAACATCCAAGGACCAAGGTGCAACATCCGTCCGAAATGGCGATGTCGTACAACTTTTTGAAATGCGTGCATCGATTTGAAACGAAACGGTACCATGGTGAACCACTCTCCAGCGATGGTAAATTGAAGACCAGCCACGATAATCCTGTTTTACCCGTAAAAATCCACGTGTCGAAAAAACGAAGGGTAAAAAACTTCCGAGACCCGATTGAGATTCGGATAGTTTTCTTTGGGCATTAAACAATCCATTGACGGCTGAACGCTGTCATAGCCGTAGAACTCACCGAGGCCTTTGTTTTGAAAGGTTATGGCTCCCGTAAGTCTAAACGTGCCAGAAGTTATGGCCGTCCGAATAATCGATATCTATAGGGTGCAACATCCATGGTGCAAGGTGCAACATCCGTCCGAAATGGCGAAATAGTGTCGTACGACTTTTTGAAATGCGTGCATGGATTTCAAATGAAACTGTACCATTGTGCACCACTCTCCAGCGATGGTAAATCGAAGACCAGCCACGGTAATCCCGTTCTACCATAAAAATCCATGTGTCGAAAAAACGAAGGGTAAAAAACTTCCTAGACCCGATTGAGATTCGGATAGTATTTTTTGGGCATTAAACAATCCATTGATGGCTGAAAGCTGTCACAGCCGTAGAACTCACTGAGGACTTCGTTTTGACTGGTTTTGGCTCCCGTAACTCTAAACGAGCCAGAAGTTATGGCCGTCCGAATAATCGATATCTACAGGGTGCAACATCCACGGTGCAAGGTGCAACATCCGCCCGAAATGGTGAAACAGTGTCGTACGACTTTTTGAAATGCGTGCATGGATTTGAACGAAACGGTACCATGGTGCACCACTCTCCAGTGACCAGCCAAGGTAATCCCGTTTTACCCGTAAAAATCCTCGTGTCGAAAAAACGAAGGGTAAAAAACTTCCGAGACCCGATTGAGATTCGGATAGTCTTTTTTGGGCATTAAACAATCCATTGACGGCTGAACGCTGTCATAGCCGTAGAACTCACTGAGGCCTTCGTTTTGACTGGTTATGGCTCCCGTAAGTCTAAACGAGCCAGAAGTTATGGCCGTCCGAATAATCGATATCTATAGGGTGCAACATCCACGGTGCAAGGTGCAACATCCGTCCGAAGTGGCTAAACAGTGTCGTATGACTTTTTGAAATGCGTGTATGGATTTGAAACAAAACGGTACCATTGTGCACCTCTCTCTAGCGATGGTAAATCGAAGACCAGCCACGGTAATCCCGTTCTACCGTAAAAATCCACGTGTCGAAAAAACGAAGGATAAAAAACTTCCTAGACCCGATTGAGATTCGGATAGTCTTTTTTGGGCATTAAACAATCCATTGATGGTTGAAAGCAGTCATAGCTGTAGAACTCACTGGGGACTTCGTTTTGACAGGTTATGGCTTCCATAACTCTAAACGAGCCAGAAGTTATGGTCGTCCGAATAATCAATATCTACAGGGTGAAAATCCACGTTGCAAGGTGCAACATCCGTCGGAAATGGCGAAACAGTGTCGTACGACTTTTTAAAATGCGTGCATGGATTTGAAACGAAACGGTAGCATGGTGCACCACTCTCCCGCGATGGTAAATTGAAGACCAGCCACGGTAATGCCGTTTTACCGTAAAAATCCACGTGTCGAAAAAACGAAGGGTAAAAAACTTCCGAGACCCGATTGAGATTCGGATAGTCTTTTTTGGGCATTAAACAATCCATTGACGGCTGAACGCTGTCATAGTCATAGAACTCACTGAGGACTTCGTTTTGATTGGTGATGGCTCCCGTAAGTCTAAACGAGCCAGAAGTTATGGCCGTCCGAATAATCGATATCTGTAGGGTGCAACATCCACGGTGCAAGGTGCAACATCCGTCCGAAATGGCGAAACAGTGTCGTATGACTTTTTGAAATGCGTGTACGGATTTGAAATTAAACGGTACCATTGTACACCACTCTCCAGCGATGGTGAATCGAAGACCAGCCACGGTAATCCCGTTCTACCGTTAAAATCCACGTGTCGAAAAAACGAAGGGTAAAAAACTTCCTAGACCCGATTGAGATTCGGATATTCTTTTTTGGGCATTAAACAATCCGTTGATGGATGAAATCTGTCATAGCCGTAGAACTCACTGAGGCCTTCGTTTTGACTAGTTATGGCTCCCGTAACTCTAAACGAGCCAGAAGTTATGGCCGTCCGAATAATCGATATCTACAGGGTGCAACATCCACGGTGCAAGGTGCAACTTCCGTCCGAAATGGTGAAACAGCGTCGTACGACTTTTTGAAATGCGTGCAGGGATTTGAAACGAAACGGTACCATGGTGCACCACTCTCCAGTGATGGTAAATTGAAGACAAGCCACGGTAATCCCGTTTTACCCGTAAAAATCCACGTGTCGAAAAAACGAAGGGTAAAAAACTTCCGAGACCCGATTGAGATTCAGATAGTCTTTTTTAGGCATTAAACAATCCACTGACGGCTGAACGCTGTCATAGCCGTAGAACTCACTGAGGCCTTCGTTTAACTGGTTATGGCTCGCATAACTCTAAACGAGCCAGAAGTTATGGCCGTTCGAATAATCGATATCTACAGGGTGCAACATCCACGGTGCAAGGTGCAACATCCGTCCGAAATGGCGTAACAGTGTCGTACGACTTTTTGAAATGCGTGCATGGATTTGAAACCAAACGGTACCCTAGTGCACCACTCTCCGGCTAGGGTAAATTGAAGACCAGCCACGGTAATCCCGTTTTAACATAAAAATCCACGTGTCGAAAAAACGAAGGGTAAAAAACTTTCGAGACCAGATCGAGATTCGGATTGTCTTTTTTGGGCATTAAACAATCTATCGACGACTAAAAGCTGTCATAGCCGTAGAGCTCACAGAGGCCTTCGTTTTGACTGGTTATGGCTGCCGTAACTCTAAACGAGCCAGAATTTATGGTCGTTCGAATAATCGATATCTACAGGGTGCAACATCCACAGTGCAAGGTGCAACATCCGTCCGAAATGGCGAATCAGATGCTACTGACCAATCCAGGTATAAATTCGTTATAGTTTGTTTAAGTCATGGTGCCATCGACGAGCTCCAAAGGGAAGGTCAAGTAAAATTCGATTATGCAAGGCCGAAGCTCGCCGGAGTCAAGTATACTGAAAATTCAGTGAGTTCGTCAAAGTTCAACTTGAAATTGGTCGTAGTTCAGATACTGAAGCAAATCAGAAGAGTGGAAGTCCCAGAAGCAAGAACGTTCGAATCCATCGACTCGAATCGACACGAGTCGAATCGATGAACTTCGAATCGATACACCCCAACTCCATATAGTTCGACTCGATGAGACCTTGGAACAAAGGAGCAGTTCGAATCCATGAAGCCCTGCATGACTTCGAATCGATCAAAGTTGAACTCTTTCAAATCGATCACCATATCATTACTTCGAATCGATCCATATTAAGCTCCTTTGAATCGATCAGAATATCGCTCTTTCGAGTCGATCGTCGCGAGCCTTTTTTCCTTTGCAACCATCGATTCGAAGCTATGCATTCAAAATCGACTCGAATTTTTCATTCTCGGATCGATGCGAAGCAATGAGAGACAACACTCTGATCGATGCGACTCGAATGACCTCACTCCTCAGTTCCATTGAGTCGAACCACCTCGTCCAGATCCCACCACTCCTCGAAATTTTCAAGAAGAAAAGGTTGAATCGATTTCAAAGACTTCAAGTTCCATCACTCCTTACTCGGCTTGATCCACCAATTACCTGACTTGGTGAAATCACAAGGGAAAGCTTAAAGGAGTTCGATCGATTCGTAGAAAACGCGCTTGTTTTAAGTTCTGGAAGATCGATTCGAAGAAGAAGCTACAACAATAGTGAAAAGTGAAAAGTGAAAAAAGAACCCAGCCTCACGTATTTATATGGATTCCAGGAAAGAAACGAGGCGGTTCGTCTCCCAGTCAAAATGACCGACCCCAATCGGTCACGTGCTGGTCGATTCGAACAAGCCACGTTCGAATCCATCACGTTCGAACCCATCGAGTACGAACCCACTGTGTTCAAATCCATCACAGCGTAGAGCCATTACTTCGAATCCATCGCACGGCTAAAACCATACTTCACTTCGAATCCATTGCCTTCCTGTCTTTACACAATCGAATCCATCAAGACAACATCGATGCGAAGCTTCATCGATACGAAGCACATGAACAAGGGCTAAATTGAAAAATCCTATTGATTCGAAGTACCTATTCCATAACCAGCAATTCCATCGATTCGAAACCCTATCGGTTCGAACAAACATGCTTCGAATCCACTAGACACCATCGATGAGAATGAACGTAATGCTTCGACATGAAAAATTACCGGTCTACCTTTTACACCGATTCAGGAGAGGATCGATACAAGAGGATGATCATAGACGATTATGACAACAATGTTTTAACCCGAATCTCAAATCGGTACAGGAGAGGATCGATGCAGAATTCGATAACAAACCAAACTGGCAACAACTTGCAATCATGCAACGTTAACCAAAGTCAAGGTGATGTATGTATGCACATATGTTTGACTAATGTTTGATCTTTATCATTCATAGGGATCAGATATCCATCTTGTCATGATTTCAACGACGAACAACCGATCACAATCATACAACAGATGATAACAGCAATAAAGAATACGGCTTTCAGCAGAGCATGTCCTAATTGTCCAACGTTAGATTCTAGCCTTTCAAAGCACGTCATGTTTACACAAGATGTACTTTGGGGGGCAAATGTTATCCCGCCTTTTGGCAAGGCCGAGATACCAAGGAACTAACTAGAAAGAGACAGGATCATACATCTTTAGCTTTGAATGATTGTTGGGCAACTACAAATATCGACGAGTTTAACCCGAGTCCAGATCGGGCTACAATTGATAAGACACGTCAAGCAGGGCTGTAGAAACCAACATTCCTAGTTTCGGGGCAATCCGAGTTCGTATGCTCAAGTTATCGCCAATGGGAGATGGATTAGGTAGTATAAGGCTCGAATCCATCAAGAGGAGGCCTTGGTTCGAATCCACCAAACACGTGCTGCCTCGAATCCATGAGGAGTGCATTTGCTTCGGCTCCATCAGGAAAGCCTTCACTTCGAATCCACCAGAGGTAACCACGCTCCGAATCCATCCAAGGCCTTCCCTAGTTCGAATCCATCAAGTCACCTCTTCCTTCGAATCCATCAGATGGCCTCGCCTCGAATCCATTGAGCAAGTCTCGGTTCAAATGCACGAGACATAACCCCTGCTTCGAATCCATCAGGAACATGCCTTCGTTCGAATCCATCAGAGGTAGCCACGCTTCGAATCCATCCACACCTGCCTTGGTTCGAATCCCTCGAAGTATTCCAATCTTCGACTCCATCCCATGAAGGTCCTTCGAATCCACCAAACAGAGAAGACTTCGCATCGACCAACTACGAAACACTCTGAACGATACGAAGGACGCATATGAGGGTACCTTCGAATCCATAACATCGAACCCATCAAGTTGTAGCAACTGAAACCAAAGGTTCGACTCTATCGATTCGAAGACCATGGATTCGAAGCGCGCATATCAACTAAAAATGCAATCTTAAATCGATCATAACTAGAGATCTACAAGTCCAAATGCTATGAAATTTTCACAGCAGCTTGCACGTGCATAGAAGAATGTCCACGCCAAGTTTCATCACGATTGGACACTTTTTTGATCGATTCGAACCAAGGGTCGAATCGATCCAAAAGTGGGCCCGGATCTCCAGAATTCGGCCATATGGGCCCCCCACACGTGCCAGAAGTGGTCTCCCCGAATTTTAGGTGAAATATCAACTCCAGCACTTATAAATAGAGCCCCTGGTCATTCAGAAAGAGGATGGGAGAATTTTTAGAGTAAGAGAACGCCCGAGCGCTGCCAGAATTGCTTCAAAGCACCACTACTGCCTTTGATTTCTAATTTTTGCTTACTACTTGCTGTATCTTGACATTAAAAAGTTGTATTCTCCGAATATCAAGCAATAAAGTAACAAAGCTTCATAGTGGACGTTGGTAGAATGCCGAACCACTCTAAATTGTTGTCTCTTGTGCAATTTACTTTCTTCATTTGGAGTTTTTGTTAGATAATCCACGTTTTAATTTACTTTCTTCATTTATTATCTCTTCAAAAACTTCCGACGAGTGTTGTGCCCAATTTTGACACAAACAGTCTGTTTTGGGCATTAAACAATCCATTGACGGCTGAAAGCGGTCATAGCCGTAGAACTCACTGAGGCCTTCGTTTTGACTGGTTATGGCTCGCGTAACTCTAAATGAGCCAGAAGTTATGGCCGTCCGAATAATCTATATCTACAGGGTGCAACATCCACGGTGCAAGGTGTAAAATCCGTCCGAAATGGCGTAACAGTGTCGTACGAATTTTTGAAATGCGTGCATGGATTTGAAACGAAACGGTACTATTTGCGTCAAAATTGGGCACAACACTCTTCGGGAGTCGTTGAAGAGATAACGGTCAAGAATGTAAATTCAAAACAGATATTATCTAACAAAAACTCCAATCAACAGTAAAGAAAATGTGTAGACAATTGATTTATAGTGGTTCGGCGTGTTGCCTACGTCCACTGTGAAGTGTTTTGATGTTTTATTGCTTTTCTTTCAATGATTACAGGTTATTGCAGCAATCAACAGTGAATTACAGCAAGGAATTCGAATTTAACGGTAGGTTTATGATATTAGATGATGGAGATCTTGATCCGGCATAGTCTGGGCGCTTCAGATTCCAAAAGATCTCTTTTCTGTTGGCCCTGGGGCTCTATTTATAGGCGTAGGCTGCTGGTATCTCGATGAAAACTCGGGAGACCACTCCTGGCACGTGAGGGGGCCCACACGCACGGTCTCAGGAAGTTTGGGCCCACTTTGGCATCGGTTCGAACTCCATTCGAACCGATCAAGAATCCATCCAATCGAGGTGAAATTTGGCGCAGACATTCTTCAACATGCATGCAAGCTTCTGTGAAAATTTCATGGCATTTGGATCAGTAGGTTAGGAGATATGATGGGTTCGAAATTGGGTTTATTGCTCGGCTGTTTGGTTCGAAACCAAGGTTTCGAACCGATCCTTTTGAATCCGTGGAGGCACGTGGCTTCGCGCTGACGTGGAGCGCAAACTTCGAATCGATCCGGTCTGAGGCCTTCGTTTTGACTGGTAATGGCTCCTGTAACTCTAAACGAGCCAGAAGTTATGGCCGTCTGAATAATCAATATCTACAGGGTGCAACATCCACGGTGCAAGGTGCAACATCCGTTCGAAATGGAGTAACAGTGTCGTATGACTTTTTGAAATGCGTGCATGGATTTGAAACAAAACGGTACCCTGGTGCACCACTCTCCAGCGATGGTAAATTGAAGACCAGCCACGGTAATCCCGTTTTACCATAACAATCCACGTGTCGAAAAAACGAAGGGTAAAAAGCTTCCGAGACCTGATTGAGATTCGGATAGTCTTTTTTAGGCATTTAACAATCCATTGATGGCTGAAAGCTGTCATAGCCGTAGAACTCACTGAGGCCTTCGTTTTGACTGGTTATGGCTCCCGTAACTCTAAACGAGCCAGAAGTTATGGCGGTCCAAATAATCGATATCTACAGGATGCAACATCCACGGTGCAAGGTGCAACATCCGTCCGAAATGGCGAAACAGTGTCGTACGACTTTTTGAAATGTGTGCATGGATTTGAAACGAAACGGTACCGTGGTGCAACACTCTCCAGGATGGTAAATCGAAGACCAGCCACGGTAATCCCGTTCTACCGTAAAAATCCACGTGTCGAAAAAACGAAGGGTAAAAAACTTCCGAGACCCGATTGAGATTCGGATAGTCTTTTTTGGACATTAAAAAATCCATTGATGGCTGAAAACTGTCATAGCCGTAGAACTCACTGAGGCCTTCGTTTTGACTGGTTACGGCTCCCGTAACTCTAAACGAGCCAGAAGTTATGGTCGTCCGAATAATCGATATCTACAGGGTGCAACATCCACGGTGCAAGGTGCAACATCCGTCCGAAATGGCGAAACAGTATCGTACGAATTTTTGAAATGCGTGCATGGATTTGAAACGAAACAGTACCATGGTGCGCCACTCTTCAGCGATGGTAAATCGAAGACCAGCCACGATAATCCCATTCTACCGTAAAAATCCACGTGTCGAAAAAACGAAGGGTAAAAAACTTCCTAGACCCGATTGAGATTCGGATAGTCTTTTTTTAGAATTAAACAATCCATTGACGGCTGAAAGCTGTCATAGCCGTAGAACTCACTAAGGCCTTCGTTTTGACTGGTCATGGCTCCCGTAATTCTAAACGAGCCAGATGTTATGGCCGTCCGAATAATCGATATCTGTAGGGTGCAACATCCACGGTGCAAGGTGCAACATCCGTCCGAAATGGCGAAACAGTGTCGTGCGAATTTTTGAAATGCGTGCATGGATTTGAAACGAAACAGTACCATGGTGCGCCACTCTTCAGCGATGGTAAATCGAAGACCAGCCACGATAATCCCATTCTACCGTAAAAATCCACGTGTCGAAAAAACGAAGGGTAAAAAACTTCCTAGACCCGATTGAGATTCGGATAGTCTTTTTTTAGAATTAAACAATCCATTGACGGCTGAAAGCTGTCATAGCCGTAGAACTCACTAAGGCCTTCGTTTTGACTGGTCATGGCTCCCGTAATTCTAAACGAGCCAGATGTTATGGCCGTCCGAATAATCGATATCTGTAGGGTGCAACATCCACGGTGCAAGGTGCAACATCCGTCCGAAATGGCGAAACAGTGTCGTGCGACTTTTTGAAATGCGTGCAAGGATTTGAAACAAAAATGTACCATGGTGCACCACTCTCCAGCGATGGTAAATTGAAGACCAGCCCTGGTAATCCCGTTTTACCGTAAAAATCCACGTGTCGAAAAAACGAAGGGTGAAAAACTTCCGAGACCCGATTGAGATTCGAATAGTCTTTTTTTGGCATTAAACAATCCATTGACAGCTGAAAGCTGTCATAACCGTAGAACTCACTGAGGCCTTCGATTTGACTGGTCATGGCTCACGTAACTCTAAACGAGCCAGAAGTTATGGCCGTCCGAATAATCGATATCTACAGGGTGCAACATCTACGGTGCAAGGTGCAACATCCGTCCGAAATGGCGAAACAGTGTCGTACGACTTTTTGAAATGTGTGCATGGATTTGAAACGAAACGGTACCGTGGTGCACCACTCTCCAGCGATGGTAAATCGAAGACCAGCCACGGTAATCCCGTTCTACCGTAAAAATCCACATGTCGAAAAAACGAAGGGTAAAAAACTTCCTAGACCCGATTGAGATTCGGATAGTCTTTTTTGGGCATTAAACAACCATTGATGGCTGAAAGCTGTCATAGCCGTAGAACTCACTGAGGACTTCGTTTTGACTAGTTATGGCTCTCGTAACTCTAAACGAGCCAGAAGTTATGGCCGTCCGAATAATCGATATCTACAGGGTGCAACATCCACGGTGCAAGGTGCAACATCCGTCCAAAATGGCGAAACAGTGTCGTACGACTTTTTGAAATGCGTGCATGGATTTGAAACGAAACGATACCATGGTGCACCACTCTCCAGCGATGGTAAATTGAAAACCAGCCACGGTAATCCCGTTTTACCATAAAAATCCACGTGTCGAAAAAACGAAGGGTAAAAAACTTCCAAGACCCGATTGAGATTCGGATAGTCTTTTTTGGGCATTAAACAATCCATCGACGGCTGAAATCGGTCATAGCCGTAGAACTCACTGAGGCCTTCGTTTTGACTAGTTATGGCTCCCGTAACTCTAAACGAGCCAGAAGTTATGGCCGTCCGAATAATCGATATCTACAGGGTGCAACGTCCACGGTGCAAGGAGCAACATCCGTCCAAAATGGCGAAACAGTATCGTACGAATTTTTGAAATGCGTGCATGGATTTGAAACGAAACGGTACCATGGTGCACCACTCTTCAGCGATGGTAAATCGAAGACCAGTCACGATAATCCCATTCTACCGTGAAAATCCACGTGTCGAAAAAACGAAGGGTAAAAAACTTCCTAGACCCGATTGAGATTCGGATAGTCTTTTTTTGGAATTAAACAATCCATTGACGGCTGAAAGCTGTCATAGCCGTAGAACTCACTGAGGCCTTCGTTTTGACTGGTCATGGCTCCCGTAACTCTAAACGAGCCAGATGTAATGGCCGTCCGAATAATCGATATCTGCAGGGTGCAACATCCACGGTGCAAGGTGCAACATCCGTCCGAAATGGCGAAATAGTGTCGTGCGACTTTTTGAAATGCGTGCGAGGATTTGAAACGAAACTGTACTATGGTGCACCACTCTCCAGCGATGGTAAATTGAAGACCAGCCCTGGTAATCCCGTTTTACCGTAAAAATCCACGTGTCGAAAAAACGAAGGGTGAAAAACTTCCGAGACCCGATTGAGATTCGGATAGTCTTTTTTTGGCATTAAACAATCCATTGACGGCTGAAAGCTGTCATAACCGTAGAACTCACTGAGGCCTTCGTTTTGATTGGTCATGGCTCCCGTAACTCTAAACGAGCCAGAAGTTATGGCCATCCGAATAATCGATATCTACAGGGTGCAACATCCACGGCGCAAGGTGCAACATCCGTCCGAAATGGCGAAACAGTGTCGTACGACTTTTTGAAATGCGTGCAAGGATTTTAAACGAAATGGTATCATGGTGCACTGCTCTCCAGCGATGGTAAATTGAAGACCAGCCACGGTAATCCCGTTTTACCGTAAAAATCCACGTGTCGAAAAAACGAAGGGTAAAAAACTTCCGAGACCCGATTGAGATTGGGATAGTCCTTTTTGGCATTAAACAATCCATTGATGGCTGAATGCTGTCATAGCTGTAGAACTCACTGAGGCCTTCGTTTTGACTGGTTATGGCTCCCGTAACTCTAAACGATCTAGGAGTTATGGCCGTTCTAATAGTCAATATCTATAAGGTGCAACATCCACGGTGCAAGGTGCAACATGGTGCACCACTCTCCAGCGATGGTAAATTGAAGACTAGCCACGGTAATCCCATTTTACCGTAAAAATCCACGTGACGAAAAAACGAAGGGTAAAAAACTTCCGAGACCCGATTGAGATTCGGATAGTCTTTTTTGGGCATTAAACAATCCATTGATGACAGAATGCTGTCATAGCGGTAGAACTCACTGAGGCCATCTTTTCAACTAGTTATGGCTCCCGTAACTCTAAACGAGCCAGAAGTTATGGCCGTCCGAATAATCGATATCTATAGGGTGCAACATCCACGGTGCAAGGTGCAACATCCGTCCGAAATGGCGAAACAGTGTCGTTCGACTTTTTGAAATGCGTGCATGGATTTGAAATGAAACGGTACCATGGTGCACCACTCTCCAGCGATGGTAAATTGAAGACCAGCCACAGTAATCCCGTTCTACCGTAAAAATCCACGTGTCGAAAAAACGAAGGGTAAAAAACTTCCGAGGTCCGATTGAGATTCGGATAGTCTTTTTTGGGCATTAAACAATCCATTGACAACAGAAAGCTGTCATAGCCGTAGAACTCACTGAAGCCTTCGTTTTGACTGGTTATGGCTCCCGTAACTCTAAACGAGCCAGAAGTTATGGCCGTCCGAATAATCGATATCTACAGGGTGCAACATCCACGGTGCAAGGTGCAACATCAGTCCGAAATGGCGAAACTGTGTCGTACGACTTTTTGAAATGCGTGCAAGAATTTGAGACAAAAAAGTACCCTGGTGCACCACTCTCCAGCGATGGTAAATTGAAGACCAGCCACGGTAATCCCGTTTTACCGTAAAAATCCACGTGTCGAAAAAACGAAGTGTAAAAAACTTCCGAGACCCGATTGAGATTCGGATAGTCTTTTTTGGGCATTAAACAAACCATTGATGGCTGAAAGCTGTCATAGCCGTAGAACTCACTGAGGCCTTCTTTTTGACTGGTTATGGCTCCCGTAACTCTAAACGAGCCAAAAGTTATGGCGGTTCGAATAATCGATGTCTACAGGGTGCAACATCCACGGTGCATGGTGCAACATTCGTCCGAAATGGCGAAACAGTGTCGTACGACGTTTTGAAATGCGTGCATGGATTCGAAACAAAATGGTACCATGGTGCACCAATCTCCAGCGATGGTAAATCGAAGACTAGCCATGGTAATCCGTTCTACCGTAAAAATCCACGTGTCGAAAATACGAAGGGTAAAAAACTTCCTAGACCCGATTGAGATTCGGATAGTCTTTTTTGGGCATTAAACAATCCATTGACGGCTGAAAGCTGTCATAGCTGTAGAACTCACTGAGGCCTTCGTTTTGACTGGTTATGGCTCCCGTAACTCTAAACGAGCCAGAAGCTATGGTCGTCCGAATAATCGATATCTACGGGGTGCAACATCCATGGTGCAAGGTGCAACATCCATCCGAAATGGCGAAACAGTGTCGTACAACTTCTTGAAATGCGTGCATGGATTTGAAACGAAATCTTACCATGGTGCACCACTCTCCAGCGATGGTAAATCGAAGACCAACCACGGTAGTCCCGTTTTACCTTAAAAATCCACGTGTCGAAAAAACGAAGGGTAAAAAACTTCCTAGACCCAATTGAGATTCGGATAGTCTTTTTTGGGCATTAAACAATCCATTGACGGCTGAAAGCAGTCATTTCCGTAGAACTCACCGAGGCCTTCGTTTTAACTGGTTATGGCGCCCGTAACTCTAAACGAGCCAGAAGTTATGGCCGTCCGAATAATCGATATCTACAGGGTGCAACATCCACGGTGCAAGGTGCAACATCCGTCCGAAATGGCGAAACAGTATCGTACCGTTTGCGCCAAAATTGGTGACAAACCCCAAGCGTTATGAAAGCACCAGTGTTGGAATATAAATCAGCAATATTCAAACACAAATCACAGATCTAAGCAAGCAATACGCAGCAAAACAGAAATTATGAACAAGAACACACGATTTATAGTGGTTCGGCTATCTCCGGCCTACGTCCACTTCAAAGGTTTTCACTTTTATTGATGTTCTTCGCCGATTACAGTCGATTACAGCGGACTACAATGGATTATAGCTCTGAAATTCGAGTACAACGGTAGTTGTGAAGTGCACAGTTGAGTCTGGTAGAGTCTGGGCACTTCGAAATCAAAATCCCCTTTTCTGAATGACCTGGGGCTCTATTTATAGGCGTAGGAGGCTGATATTTCTCCTAAAAGTATGGTAGACCGCTTCAGGCATGTGAGGGGGCCCACATGGCCGAAACCTGGAGATCTGGGCCAACATTGGGATCGATTCGACCCTTGGTTCGAATCGATCAAAAAAGTGTCCAATCGTGATGAAACTTGGCGTGAACATTCTTCAACATGTAGGAAAACTCCTGTAAAAATTTCATGGTGTTTGGATCCAGGGATTGAGAGATATGATGGATTCAAGATGGAGATTCTCAGCATGCTGGCTGCTTCGACTCGATCCTATGGGTTCGTTCGAATCGATATGGTTCGAACCCATAGGGTCGAATCCATGCTCCTGACGACGTGGCATGCGTCCTCGAGTCGATCCTTATTTATCGCCGAGTTGATTGGGTCGACTCCGGAGTTTTAGCTGCGTTTACATGGTGGTTTCGAGTGATGGATTCGAAGGTTTGCTTCGAATCGTTGGAGCCAGTATTCATTCGAATCGATCAAAATAGGCTACGGTGGACCAATTCGAAGCTGCCTCAATATGGGGGTTCAAAGATGAGTCTTGGAATGGAGCCGGGGCTTCTTCACTTGCATGGATTCGAGGAGGCCCTTCTTTGATTGACTCGAGGGAATGGATTCGAGGCAAGGTGCAGGTCGGGTAGTATAGCAACTCCATGGATTCAAACCCTTTAACCTTGAGGGATACGAAGAGAGGTAGGATCGTGGATTTGAAGCTAGGTGGTCTGGATGGATTCAAACTAAGGCAGGCGTGTATGAATCCGAAGCAAGGATATGGAGTGGCTTCAGTTGGATGGATACGAAGGAAGGTCATGGGATGGATTCGAAGTAAACGGAGTCGAAGTTGATGGATGCGAAGCAGGCACTAGCTAATGGATTCGAACGTCGTCTCTGCTTATGGATTCGAACATGATGCCTATCCTGATGGGTTCGAGCTAGATGGGTTCGAACCAATGAAGGGGTGATGGATTCGAACCGAGCGAGGTTCATCTCTCTCAATCTCGAATCCATCATAACTTGAGCATACGAAATCGGATTGACTTGAAATTTGAGATGCAGACTTCTATGATCTTTCTCTTCATGTCCTATCAATTGTAGCTCAATCCGGACTCGGCCAAAATTCATCGATATCCATGGTTATCCTGCGGTGCACAGTCGATGTTCAAGAATAGTAATCATTGATTTTTAGTAAATTTTGGGTATCTTCACTTTGTGAAAAGTTGGGATAACACTTTGCCCCCCAAAACATGCCTTTTTGTAAAAGGTATGTTTTGAACAATCTTAAATCGAGTGTATTAAATTCATGTTTCGTTCATAGCTGCAGTATTATCAATCGAGTTTATGGCTGTTCGAAGCCGAATCAGCATTCATTCTTGGAGAAATACGTTCCGTAGTCTCTCCGGAATATTAATGGCTACTCTGAACCCTTACTAAGTCCATTCTAGACTTAGTGATTGAATAGAAAATCCTACAGCACTCTGGCGTTGCCTTCTATCCCTTGCACTCTAGTCCTGGTTAGGACGTATAGTGATGTCATGGTCGTTCTGGACCGATCATAGCCTCTTCGGGATCTTGCTGGATCCCATCTTGTCACTCTTTGGTGAAGGGGAAACAGCGCTTACGTGAGTCGATCCTGTCGCTCTCCGGCGAAGCGACTCACTTCTTGCACTCCGGTTCAGTGTATCTGAACATTAGGCGATGTCTTGGCCATTCGAGACCGATCATAGCCTCTCCGGGCTCTCGCTGGATCCCATCCTTTCACTCTCCGGTGGAGGGGAAACAGTGCTTAAGGGAGTTGATCCTGTCGCTCTCCGGTGAAGCAACTCACTTCTTGCACTCTGGACCCCGCCTCTCTGGGTAGGGTCATAAAGTGATCATTTTTATATTGGTATTTAACGTTCATCTTCTGACTCTTTGGTCAAAAGGTTTATTGCAAGAGATTCTAATTTATTTATTAAAATTCGAGTTCTAGATGTTCAATCTCAAACATCAGAAAAAGCTAAACATTGCCTCTCCGGGCATATCGGTTTATCTCCAACTCAGAGCATGCCTAGGGATCTCTCCGGTTCCCGTACATGTGTAAGTGGAGTAACCATTTATTCTGAAAACAAATCTAAATAAAATTATTCGACCGAAGTCCGAATCGTGGACTTGTCCCTTGCCATCTTTAATCAGTGCATGACGAGTCGTGATCCTGATCCGGGATCGTTCCTGTTAGGTGGAGGCGGTAGTCGTTCAGGCCTTACCGTTGCTGTCCGTTCTCTGACAAATTGTGGCAATCTACCACCTCTGGCATGTTCTTCCACCTCATCCTTTAGATGGAGGCATTCATCTGTGGTGTGCCCATCCAGCTCATGAAATAGGCAATATTTTCAAGTCCTGCGCTCCCGCTCAGTGGGGTCCCTTATAGGTGGCTTTCGATAGGGGAGTTGCCCCCGAGTTTCAGTGTAAATTCTTCCTAGGCCTGCATTCAGATCTGTGTACTGCCTAAATCTTGGTTCTCGGAATTTCTTCCGTTTATCAGGACCATCATGTCTGCCATCCTGTTTCCTTTTTCCCCTGTCCGCTCCGGACTGTTCTCTGGAGGTACCTTCACTCTGCGCAACATTTGTTTCCAGCCTCTCGGCTCGTGATTCTTCTAATCGGATGAACTTTTCATCTTTATGAAAAAACTCTCCAAGATCTTGTGGTGGATCTTTAGTCAGAGAATCTTTAAATTTGGTGCCTTCCGCGACCCCTGCCACCGCCACCATCAAAATCATCGATGGATCCGGGCGATCTACAGAAGTCACTGTTACATTGAATCTTAGTAGGAAATCTTCTATGGACTCTCTGGCCCTTTGCTTGATTGAAGCTAAAGTCATCACGCTCTTGGGTCGCGTCACATGGACCCTAAACTGTCTCATGAAGCAGTCTACAAGCTCACTCCATGTTCTGATTGATCCGGTCTCTAGTTGCCTGAACCAAAGCGCAGTCAAATCTGACAAATACAGAGGGAAGCAACGTGCCATCACTTCCTCGGATGCCCCCAGCACTTCCATGTGCCTAATATATCTGGTAATATGCATGGTCGGGTCTGACCTCCCATCATAAGGTTCTAGCGTTGGTAGTTTGAATTTTGGAGGGTTCCTTGCGTTTCGGATGTTTGGAGTGAATGGAACCCTCCCAGCACTTCCATGTGCCAATCATTCTCTCGTCACCGTCTAGGGGTTGCCCCTGGTCAAGTTCCTATCCTGCCCCCCGAGGCTTGAAGGGAACTCTGGTACGTATTCTTCTGGTGGCTTGTTAGCATAAGCATTGGCTCCGGCTTGCTGAGCTCCGTCTGTTGGTCTTCCAACATCGGAACCTAAGGGTCTGCCCCAAAGTCCTTGTAGATCACCCTCAACTCCTACATTCTGGTCTTGAACCTGACCTTCGTTGGCTTCTGTAATCCTGATTCCTTGTCCCGCACTTGCAGTTGTTGTAGTTGGTCCAAGGTTCTGCATATTCGCCGCCCTCATTTGTTCGAGGAAATTCTGCAGCATCTCCTGTTGGGTCTTTATCATGCTTTCGCGTATTGAATTAGCCATAGCCTCCATCTCGTCTCTAGTGATGTAGACGGAAGCTTGTCCTTCTCCTACTCCTGAGGACGCTTCTTGGCTTCCTCCCTGTTGGCTCCGATCAACTCTTTTTCTTGTTTGTCGAGTCAGTGTCTTTGAATCGAAAGTCTTCAAACTCTTAAACCCGACTTCTGAATCTGATGTAGCGGGTGCTGGTTCTTCTCATGAAAGCACCATAGTGTTTGCGCCAAAATTGGTCACAAACCCCAAGAGTTATGAAAGCACCAGTGTTGGAATATAAATCAGCAATATTCAAACACAAATCACAGATCTAAGCAAGCAATACGCAGCAAAACAGAAATTATGAACAAGAACACACGATTTATAGTGGTTCGGCTATCTCTGGCCTACGTCCACTTCAAAGGTTTTCACTTTTATTGATGTTCTTCGCCGATTACAGTCGATTACAGCGGATTACAATGGATTATAGCTCCGAAATTCGAGTACAACGGTATTTGTGAAGTGCACAGTAGAGTCTGGGCGCTTCCAAATCAAGATCCCCTTTTCTGAATGACCTGGGGCTCTATTTATAAGCGTAGGAGGCTGATATTTCTCCTAAAAGTATGGTAGACCGCTTCAGGCACGTGAGGGGGCCCAAATGGCCAAACCTGAAGATCCGGGCCCACATTGGGATCGATTCGACCCTTGCTTCGAATCGATCAAAAAAGTGTCCAATCATGATGAAACTTGGCGTGAACATTCTTCAACATGTAGGCAAACTCCTGTAAAAATTTCATGGTGTTTGGATCCAGGGATTGAGAGATATGATGGATTCAAGATGGAGATTCTCGGCGTGCTGGCTGCTTCGACTCGATCCTATTGGTTCGTTCGAATCGATATGGTTCGAACCCATAAGGTCGAATCCATGCTCCTGACGACATGGCTCGCGTTCCTCGAGTCGATCCTTATTTATCGCCGAGTTTATTGGGTCGACTCCGGAGTTTTAGCTGCGTTTACTTGGTGGTTTCGACTGATGGATTCGAAGGTTTGCTTCGAATCGTTGGAGCCAGTATTCATTCGAATCGATCAGAATAGGCTACGGTGGACCAATTTGAAGCTGCCTCAATACGGGGGTTCGAAGATTAGTCTTGGAATGGAGCCGGGGCTTCTTCACTTGCATGGATTCGAGGAGGCCCTTCTTTGATGGACTCGAGGGAATGGATTCAAGGCAAGGTGCAGGTCGGGTAGTATAGCAACTCCATGGATTCGAACCCTTTAACCTTGAGGGATACGAAGAGAGGTAGGATCGTGGATTCGAAGCTAGGTGGTCTGGATGGATTCGAACTAAGGCAGGCGTGTATGAATCCGAAGCAAGGATATGGAGTGGCTTCAGTTGGATGGATACGAAGGAAGGTCATGGGATGGATTCGAAGTAAATGGAGTCCAAATTGATGGATGCGAGGCAAGCACTAGCTGATGGATTAGAATGTCATCTCTGCTTATGGATTCGAACATGATGCCTATCCTGATGGGTTCGAGCTAGATGGGTTCGAACCAATGAAGGGGTGATGGATTCGAACCGGGCGAGGTTCATCTCTCTCAATCTCAAATCCATCATAACTTGAGCATACGAACTCGGATTGACTTGAAATTTGAGATGCAGACTTCTATGATATTTCTCGTCATGTCCTATCAATTGTAGCTCAATCCGGACTCAGCCAAAATTCATCGATATCCATGGTTATCCTGCGGTGCACAGTCGATGTTCAAGAACAATAATCATTGATTTTTAGTAAATTTTGGGTATCTCCACCTTGCCAAAAGTTGGGATAACACGTACGGCTTTTTGAAATGCGTGCATGGATTTGAAACGAAACGGTACCATGGTGCACCACTTTCCAGGGATGGTAAATCGAAAACCAGCCACAGTAATCCCATTCTACCATAAAAATCCACGCGTCGAAAAAACGAAGGGTAAAAAACTTTCTAGACCCGATTGAGATTCGGATAGTCTTTTTTGGGCATCAAACAATCCATCGACGGCTGAAAGCAGTCATAGCCGTAAAACTCACAGAGGCCTTCGTTTTGACTGGTTTTGGCTCCCGTAGCTCTAAACGAGCCAGAAGTTATGGCCGTCCGAATAATCGATATCTACAGGGTGCAACATCCACGGTGCAAGGTGCAACATCCGTCCGAAATGGCGAAACAGTGTCGTACGACTTTTTGAAATGCGTGCAAGGATTTGAAACGAAGCGGTAACATGGTGTACCATTCTCTGGCGATGCTAAATTGAAGACCAGCCACGGTAATCCCGTTTTAAGGTAAAAATCCACGTGTCGAAAAAACGAAGGGTAAAAAACTTCCGAGACCCGATTGAGATTCGGATAGTCTTTTTTGGGCATTAAACAATCCATCGATGGCTGAAAGCTTTCATAGCCGTAGAACTCACTGAGGCCTTCGTTTTGACTGGTTATGGCTCCCGTAACTCTAAACGAGCCAGAAGTTGTGGCCGTCCGAATAATCGATATCTATAGGGTGCAACATCCACGGTGCAAGGTGCAACATCCGTCCGAAATGGCGAAACAGTATCGTACAATTTTTGAAATGCGTGCATGGATTTGAAATGAAACGGTACCATGGTGCACCACTCTCCAAAGATGGTAAATCGAAGACCAGCCACGGTAATCCCGTTCTACCGTAAAACTCCACGTGTGGAAAAAACGAAGGGTAAAAAACTTCCTAGACCCGATTGAGATTCGGATAGTCTTTTTTGGGCATTAAACAATCCATTGGCAGCTGAAAGCTGTCATAGCCATAGAACTCACTGAGGCCTTTGTTTTGACTGGTTATGGCTCCCGTAACTCTAAACGAGCCAGAAGTCATGGCCGTCCGAATAATCGATATCTGCAGGGTGCAACATCCACGGTGCACGGTTCAATATCCGTCCGAAATGGCGAAACAGTGTTGTACGACTTTTTGAAATGCATGAAAGGATTTGAAACGAAACGGTACCATGGTGCACCACTCCCCAGCGATGGTAAATTGAAGACCAGCCACAGTAATCCCGTTTTACCGTAAAAATCCACGTGTCAAAAAAACGAAGGGAAAATACTTCCAAGACCCAATTGAGATGGATAGTCTTTTTTGGGCATTAAACAATCCATCGATGCCTGAAAGCATTCATTGCCGTAGAACTCACTGAGGCCTTCGTTTTGACTGGTTATGGCTCCCGTAACTCTAAACGACCCAGAAGTTATGGCCGTCCGAATAAACGATATCTACAGGGTGCAACATCCACGGTGCAACGTGCAATATCCGTCCGAAATGGCGAAACAGTCTCGTACGACTTTTTGAAATGCGTTCAAGGATTTGAAACGAAACAGTACCATGGTGCACCACTCTCCAGAGATGGTAAATCGAAGACCAGCCACGGTAATCCCGTTCTACCATAAAAATCCACGTGTCGAAAAAACGAAGGGTAAAAACTTCCTAGACCCGATTGAGATTCGGATAGTCTTTTTTGGGCATTAAACAATCCATCGACAGATGAAAGCCAACATAGCCGTAGAACTCACTGAGGCCTTCGTTTTGACTGGTTATGGCTCCCGTAACTCTAAACGAGCCAGAAGTTATGGCCGTCCGAATAATCGATATCTACAGGGTGCAACATACACGGTGTAAGGTGCAACATCCGTCCGAAATGGCGAAATAGTGTCGTACGACTTTTTGAAATGCGTGCAAGGATTTGAGACAAAAAAGTACCCTGGTGCACCACTCTCCAGCGATGGTAAATTGAAGACCAGCCACGGTAATCCCGTTTTACCGTAAAAATCCTCGTGTCGAAAAAACGAATGGTAAAAAAACTTCCGAGACCCGATTGAGAATCGGATAGTCTTTTTTGGGCATTAAACAATCCATTGACGGCTGAAAGCTATCATAGCCGTATAACTCACTGAGGCCATCGTTTTTACTGGTTATGGCTTCCGTAACACTAAACGAGCCAGAAGTTATGGCCTTCCGAATAATCGATATCTACAGGGTGCAACATCCACGGTGCAAGGTGCAACATCCGTCCGAAATGGCGAAACAGTGCCGCACGACTTTTTGAAATGCGTGCAAGGATTTGGAACGAAGCGGTACCATAGTGCACCACTCTCCAGCGACGGTAAATCGAAGACCAGCCACGGTAATCCCGTTTTACCATAAAAATCCGCGTGCCGAAAAAACGAAGGTTAAAAAACTTCCTAGCCCCGATTGAGATTCAAATAGTCTTTTTTGGGCATTACACAATCCATTGACGGCTGAAAGCTTTCACAGCCGTAGAAATCACTGAGGCCTTCGTTTTGACTGGTTATGGCTCCCGTAACTCTAAACGAGCCAGAAGTTATGGCCGTCCGAATAATCGATATCTACAGGGTGCAACATACACGGTGCAAGGTGCAACATCCGTACGAAATGGCGAAACAGTATCAAACGAATTTTTGAAATGCATGCATGGATTTGAAATGAAACGGTACCATGGTGCACCACTCTCCAGCGATGGTAAATCGTAGACCAGCCACGGTAATCCCGTTCTACCGTAAAAATCGACATGTAGAAAAAACGAAGGGTAAAAAACATCCTAGACCCGATTGAGATTCAGATAGTTTTTTTTGGGTATTAAACAATCCATTGACGGCTGAAAGCTGTCATAGCCGTAGAACTCACCGAGGCCTTCGTTTTGACTGGTTATGCCTCCCGTAACTCTAAATGAGCCAGAAGTTAAGGCCGTCCGAATAATCGATATCTACAGGGTGCAACATCCATGGTGCAAGGTTCAACATCCGTCCGAAATGGCGAAACAGTGTCGTACGACTTTTTAAAATGCTTGTATGGATTTGAAACGAAACGGTACCCTGGTGAACCACTATCCAGCGATGATAACATGAAGACCAGCCACGGTAATCCCGTTTTACCGTAAAAATCCACGTGTCGAAAAAACGAAGGGTAAAAAACTTGCAAGACCCGATTGAGATTCGGATAGTCTTTTTTGGGCATTAAACAATCCATCGACTATTGAAAGCCATCAAAGACGTAGAACTCACTGAGGCCTTCGTTTTGATTGGTTATGGCTCCCGTAACTCTAAACGAGCCAGAAGTTAGGGCCGTCCGAATAATCGATATCTACAAGGTGCAACTTACACGGTGCAAGGTGCAACTTGCGTCCGAAATGGCGAAACAGTGTCGTACGACTTTTTGAAATGCGTGCAAGGATTTGAGACGAAACGGTACCGTGGTGTACCACTCTCCAGCAATGGTAAATTGAAGACCAGCCACGGTAATCCCGTTTTACCGTAAAAATCCTCGTGTCGAAAAAGCGAAGGGTAAAAAAACTTCCGAGACCCGATTGAGATTCGGATTGTCTTTTTTGGGCATTAAACAATCCATTGACGGCTGAAAGCTATCATAGCCGTACAACTCAATGAGGCCATCGTTTTGACAGGTTATGGCTCCCGTAACACTAAACGAGCCAGAAGTTATGGCTATCCGAATAATCGATATCTACAAGGTGCAACATCCACGGTGCAAGGTGCAACATCCGTCCGAAATGGCGAAACAGTGCCGTACGACTTTTTGAAATGCGTGCAAGGATTTGGAACGAAATGGTACCATGGTGCACCACTCTCCAGCGATGGTAAATCGAAGACCAGCCAAGGTAATCCCGTTTTACCGTAAAAATCCACGTGTCGAAAAAATGAAGGGTAAAAAACTTCCTAGCCCCGATTGAGATTCAGATAGTCTTTTTTGGGCATTACACAATCCATTGACAGCTGAAAGCTGTCAGAGCCGTAGAACTCGCTAAGGCCTTCGTTTTGACTGGTTATGGCTCCCATAACTCTAAACGAGCCAGAAGTTATGGACGTCCGAATAATCGATATCTACAGGGTGCAACATCATGGTGCAAGGTGCAACATCCGTCCGAAATGGCGAAAAAATATCGTACGAATTTTTAAAATGCGTGCATGGATTTGAAACGACAAGGTACCGTGGTGCACCACTCTCCAGCAATGGTAAATCGAAGACCAGCCAAGGTAATCCCGTTCTACCGTAAAAATCCACGTGTAGAAAAAATGAAGGTTAAAAAACTTCCGAGACCCGATTGAGATTCGGATTGTCTTTTTTGGGCATTAAACAATCCATTGATGGCTGAAAGCTGTCATAGCCGTAGAAATCACTGAGGCCTTCGTTTTGACCGGTTATGGCTCCCGTAACTCTAAACGAGCCAGAAGTTATGGCCGTCCGAATAATCGATATCTACAGGGTGCAACATCCACGGTGCAAGGTGCAACATCCGTCCGAAATGGCGAAACCGTGTCGCACGACTTTTTGAAATGCGTGCAAGGATTTGAGATGAAAGGGTACCCTGGTGCACCACTCTCCAGCGATGGTAAATTGAAGACCAGCCACGGTAATCCCGTTTTACCCAAAAAATCCTCGTGTCGAAAAAGCGAAGGGTAAAAAAACTTCCGAGACCCGATTGAGATTCGAATAGTCTTTTTCGGGCATTAAACAATCCATTGACGGCTGAAAGCTATCATAGCCGTAGAAATCACTGAGGCCATCGTTTTGACTGGGATTATGGCTCCCGTAACACTAAACGAGCCAGAAGTTATGGCCGTCCGAATAATCGATATCTACAGGGTGCAACATCCACGGTGCAAGGTGCAACATCCGTCCGAAATGGCAATACAGTGCCGTACGAATTTTTGAAATGCGTGCAAGGATTTGAAATGAAACGGTACCATGGTGCACTACTTTCCAACGATGGTAAATCGAAGACCAGCCACGGTAATCCCGTTTTACCATAAAAATTCACGTGTCGAAAAAACGAAGGGTAAAAAACTTCCTAGCCCCGATTGAGATTCGGATAGTCTTTTTTGGGCATTACACAATCCATTGACGGCTGAAATCTGTCAGAGCCGTAGAACTCACCGAGGCCTTCGTTTTGACTGGTTAAGGCTCCCGTAACTCTAAACGAGGCAGAAGTTATGGCCGTCCGAATAATCGATATCTACAGGGTGCAACATCCACGGTGCAAGGTGCAATATCCGTCCGAAATGGCTAAACAGTATCGTACGAATTTTTGAAATGCGTGCATGGATTTGAAACGAAACGGTACCGTGGTGCACCACTCTTCAGCGATGGTAAATCGAAGACCAGCCACGGTAATCGGGTTCTACCGTAAAAATCCACATGTAGAAAAAACGAAGCGTAAAAAACTTCCTAGACCCGATTGAGATTCAGATAGTCTTTTTTGGGGACTAAACAATCCATTGACGGCTGAAAGCTGTCGTAGCCGTAGAACTCACCGAGGCCTTCGTTTTGACTGGTTATGGCTCACGTAACTCTAAATGAGCCAGATGTTAGGGCCGTCCGAATAATCGATATCTACAGGGTGCAACATCCACGGTGCAAGGTTCAACATTCGTCCGAAATGGCGAAACAGTGTCGTACGACTTTTTAAAATGCGTGCATGGATTTGAAACGAAACGGTACCCTGGTCCACCACTCTCCAGCGATGATAACATGAAGACCAGCCACGGTAATCCCGTTTTACCGTAAAAATCCACGTGTCGAAAAAACGAAGGGCAAAAAACTTTCGAGACCCGATAGAGATTCGGATAGTATTTTATGGGCATTAAACAATCCATTGACGACTGAAAGCCGTCATAGCCGTAGAACTCACTGAGGCCTTCGTTTTGACTGGTTATGGCTCCCGTAACTCTAAAAGTGCCAGAAGTTATGGCCGTCCGAATAATCGATATCTACAAGGTGCAACATACACGGTGCAAGGTGCAACATCCGTCCGAAATGGCGAAACAGCGCCGCACGTCTTTTTGAAATGCGTGCAAGGATTTGGAAGGAAACAGTACCATGGTGCACCACTCTCCAGCGATGGTAAATCGAAGACCAGCCACGGTAATCCCGTTTTACCGTAAAAATCCACGTGTCGAAAAAACGAAGGGTAAAAAACTTCTTAGCCCCGACTAAGATTCGGATAGTCTTTTTTGGGCATTACACAATCCATTGAAGGCTGAAAGCTGTCAGGGCTGTAGAACTCACTAAGGCCTTCGTTTTGACTGGTTATGGCTCCCATAACTCTAAACGAGCCAGAAGTTATGGACGTCCGAATAATCGATATCTACAGGGTGCAACATCCATGGTGCAAGGTGCAACATCCGTCCGAAATGGCGAAACAGTATCGTACGAATTTTTGAAATGCGTGCATGGATTTGAAACGAAACGGTACCGTGGTGCACCACTCTCCAGCGATGGTAAATCGAAGACCAGCCACGGTAATCTCGTTCTACCGTAAAAATCCACGTGTAGAAAAAACGAAGGGTAAAAAACTTCCGAGACCCGATTGAGATTTAGATAGTCTTTTTTGGGAATTAAACAATCCATTGATGGCTGAAAGCTGTCATAGCCGCAGAACTCACTGAGGCCTTCGTTTTTACTGGTTATGGCTCCCGTAACTCTAAACGAGCCAGAAGTATGGCCGTCCGAATAATCGATATCTACAGGGTGCAACGTCCACGGTGCAAGGTGCAACATCCGTCTGAAATGGCGAAACAGTGCCGTACAACTTTTTCAAATGCGTGCATGGATTTGAGATGAAAGGGTACCCTGGTGCACCACTCTCCAGCGATGGTAAATTGAAGACCAGCCACCGTAATCCCGTTTAACGTAAAAATCCTCGTGTCAAAAAAACGAAGGGTAAAAAAACTTCGGAGACCCGATTGAGAATCGAATAGTCTTTTTTGGGCATTAAACAATCCATTGACGGCGGAAAGCTATCATAGCCGTAGAAATCACCGAGGCCATCGTTTTGACTAGTTATGGCTCCCGTAACACTAAACGAGCCAGAAGTTATGGCCGTCCGAATAATCGACATCTACAGGGCGCAACATCCACGGTGCAAGGTGCAACATCCGTCCGAAATGGCAAAACAGTGCCGTACGAATTTTTGAAATGCGTGCAAGGATTTGAAACGAAATGGTACCATGGTGCACTACTCTCCAACGATGGTGAATCGAAGACCAGCCACGGTAATCCCGTTTTGCCCTAAAAATCCACGAGTCGAAAAAACGAAGGGTAAAAAACTTCCTAGCCCCGATTGAGATTCGGATAGTCTTTTTTGGGCATTACACAGTCCGTTGACGGCTGAAAGCTGTCAGAGCCGTAGAACTCACTAAGGCCTTCGTTTTGACTGGTTATGGCTCCCGTAACTCTAAACGAGGCAGAAGTTATGGTCGTCCGAATAATCGATATCTACAGGATGCAACATCCACGGTGCAAGGTGCAACATCCGTACGAAATGGCGAAACAGTATCGTATAAATTTTTGAAATGCTTGCATGGATTTGAAACGAAACGGTACCGTGGTGCACCACTCTCCAGCGATGGTAAATCGAAGACCAGCCACGGTAATCCCATTCTACCGTAAAAATCCACGTGTCGAAAAAACAAAGGGTAAAAAACTTCCTAGACCCGATTGAGATTCGAATAGTCTTTTTTGGGCATTAAACAATCCATTGATGGCTGAAATCTGTCATAGCCGTAGAACTCACCGAGGCCTTCGTTTTGACTGATTATGGCTCCCGTAACTCTAAACGAGCCAGAAGTTATGGCCGTCCGAATAATCGATATCTACAGGGTGCAACATCCACGGTGCAAGGTTCAACATCCGTCCGAAATGGCGAAACAGTGCCGTACGACTTTTTAAAATGCGTGCATGAATTTGAAACGAAACGGTACCCTGGTGCACCACTCTCCAGTAATGATAACATGAAGACCAGCCACGGTAATCCCGTTTTACCATAAAAATCCAAGTGTCGAAAAAACAAAGGGTAAAAAACTTCCGAGACCCGATTGAGATTCGGATAGTCTTTTTTGGGCATTAAACAATCATTGACGGCTGAAAGCTTTCATAGCCGTAGAACTCACTGAGGCCTTCGTTTTGACTGGTTATGGCTCCCGTAAATCTAAACGAGCCAGAAGTTATGGCCGTCCGAATTATCGATATCTACAGGGTGCAACATCCACAGTGCAAGGTGCAACATCCGTCCGAAATGGCGAAACAGTGTCGTACCACTTTTTGAAATGCGTGCAAGGATTTGAAACGAAACAGTACCATGGTGCACCACTCTCCAGCGTTGGTAAATTGAAGACCAGCAAAGGTAATCTCCTTTTACCGTAAAAATCCACGTGTCGAAAAAACGAAGGGTAAAAAACTTCCGAGACCCGATTGAGATTCGGATAGTCTTTTTTGGGCATTAACAATCTATTGACGGCTGAAAGCTGTCATAACCGTAGAACTCACTGAGGCCTTTGTTTTGACTGGTTATGGCTCCCATAACTCTGAACGAGCCAGAAGTTATGGCCGTCCGAATAATCGATACCTACAGGGTGCAACATCCACGGTGCAAGGTGCAACATCCATCCGCAATGGCGAATAGTGTCGTACGACTTTTTGAAATGCTTGCATGGATTTGAAACGAAACGGTACCATGGTGCACCACTCTCCAGCAATGGTAAATCGAAGACCAGCCACGGTAATCCCGTTCTACCGTAAAAATCCACGTGTCGAAAAAACGAAGGGTAAAAAACATCCTAGACCCAATTGAGATTCAGATAGTCTGTTTTGGGCATTAAACAATCCATTGACGGCTGAAAGCCGTCATAGCCGTAGAACTCACTAAGGCCTTCGTTTCTACTGGTTATGGCTCCCGTAACCCTAAACGAGCCAGAAGTTATGGCCGTCCGAATAATCGATATCTACAGGGTGCAACATACACGGTGCAGGGTGCAACATACACGGTGCAAGATGCAACATCCGTCCGAAATGGCGAAACAGTGTCGTACGACTTTTTGAAATGCGTGCATGGATTTGAAATGGAACGGTACCATGGTGCACCACTCTCCAGCGATGGTAAATCGAAGACCAGTCACGGTGATCCCGTTCTACCGTAAAAATCCACGTGTCGAAAAAATAACGGGTAAAAAACTTCCGGGACCCGATTGAGATTCGGATAGTCTGTTTTGGGCATTAAACAATCCATTGACGGCTGAAAGCGGTCATATCCGTAGAACTCACTGAGGCCTTCGTTTTGACTGGTTATGGCTCCCGCAACTCCAAACGAGCCAGAAGTTATGGCCGTCCGAATAATCGATATCTATAGGGTGCAACATCCACGGTGCATGGTGCAACATCCGTCCGAAATGGCGAAACAGCGTCGGACGACTTTTTGAAATGCGTGCATGGATTTGAAATGAAACGGCACCATGGTGCACCACTCTCCGGTGATGGTAAATCGAAGACCAGCCACGGTAATCCCGTTCTACCGTAAAAATCCACGTGTCGAAAAAACGAAGGGTAAAAAACATCCTAGACCCAACTGAGATTCGGATAGTCTGTTTTGGGCATTAAACAATCCATTGACGGCTGAAAGCCGTCATAGCCGTAGAACTCACTAAGGCCTTCGTTTCTACTGGTTATGGCTCCCGTAACCCTAAACGAGCCAAAAGTTATGGCCGTCCGAATAATCGATATCTACAGGGTGCAACATACACGGTGCAGGGTGCAACATCCGTCCGAAATGGCGAAATAGTGTCGTACGACTTTTTGAAATGCGTGTAAGGATTTGAGACGAAACAGTACCCTGGTCCACCACTCTCCAGCGATGGTAAATTGAAAACCAGCCACGGTAATCCCGTTTTACCGTAAAAATCCTCGTGTCGAAAAAACAAAGGGTAAAAAAACTTCCGAGACCCGATTGAGATTCGAATAGTCTTTTTTGGGCATTAAACAATCCAATGACGACTGAAAGCTATCAAGCCGTAGAACTCACCGAGGCCATCGTTTTGACTGGTTATGGCTCCCGTAACACTAAATGAGTCAGAAGTTATGGCCGTCCGAGTAATCGATATCTACAGGGTGCAACATCCACGGTGCAAGGTGCAACATCCGTCCGAAATGGCGAAACAGTGCCGTACGACTTTTTGAAATGTGTGCAAGGATTTGAAACGAAACGGTACCATGGTGCACCACTCTCAAGCGATGGTAAATCGAAGACCAGCCACGGTAATCCCGTTTTACCGTAAAAATCCACGTGTCGAAAAAACGAAGGGCAAAAAACTTCCTAGCCCCGATTGAGATTCGGATAGTCTTTTTTGGGCATTACACAATCCATTGATGGCTGAAAGCTGTCAGAGCCGTAGAACTCACTGAGGCCTTCGTTTTGACTTGTTATGGATCCCGCAACTCTAAACGAGCCAGAAGTTATGGTCGTCCGAATAATCGATATCTACAGGGTGTAACATCCACGGTGCAAAGTGCAACATCCGTCCGAAATGGCGAAACAGTATCGTACGAATTTTTGAAATGCGTGCATGGATTTGAAATGAAACAGTACCGCGGTGCACCATTCTCCAACGATGGTAAATCAAAGACCAGCCACGGTAATTCCGTTCTACCGTAAAAATCCACGTGTCGAAAAAACGAAGGGTAAAAAACTTCCTAGACCCGATTGAGATTCAGATAGTATTTTTTGGGCATTAAACAATCCATTGACGGCTAAAAGCTTTCATAGCCGTAGAACTCACCGAAGCCTTCATTTTGACTGGTTATGGCTCCCGTAACTCTAAATGAGCCAGTAGTTATGGTCGTCCGAATAATCGATATCTGCAGGGTGCAACATCCACGGTGCAAGGTGCAACATCCGTCCGAAATGGCGAAACAGTGTCGTACGACTTTTTAAAATGCATGCATGGATTTGATACGAAACGATACCCTGGTGCACCACTCTCCAACGATGATAACATGAAGACCAGCCACGGTAATCCTGTTTTACCGTAAAAATCCACGTGTCGAAAAAACGAAGGGTAAAAAACTTCCGAGCCCAGATTGAGATTCGGATAGTCTTTTTTGGGCATTAAACAATCCATTGACCGCTGAAAGCTGTCATAGCCGTAGAACTCACTGAGGCCTTCGTTTTGACTGGTTATGGCTCCCGTAACACTAAACGAGCCAGAAGTTATGGCCGTACGAATAATTGATATCTACAGGGTGTAACATCCACGGTGCAAGGTGCAACATCCGCCCGAAATGGCGAAACAGTGTCGTACGACTTTTTGAAATGCGTACAAGGATTTGAAACGAAACGGTACCATGGTGCACCACTCTCCAGCGTTGGTAAATTGAAGACCAGCCAAGGTAATCTCGTTTTACCGTAAAAATCCACGTGTCGAAAAAACGAAGGGTAAAAAACTTCCGAGACCCGATTGAGATTCGGATAGTCTTTTTTGGGCATTAACAATCCATTGACAGCTGAAAGCTGTCATAACCGTAGAACTCACTGAGGCCTTCGTTTTGACTGGTTATGGCTCCCGTAACTCTGAACGAGCCAGAAGTTGTGGCCGTCCAAATAATCGATATCTACAGGGTGCAACATCCACGGTGCAAGGTGCAACATCCGTCCGCAATGGCGAAACAGTGTCGTACGACTTTTTGAAATGCTTGCATGGATTTGAAACGAAACGGTACCATGGTGCACCACTATCCAGCGATGTTAAATCGAAGACCAGCCACGGTAATCCCGTTCTACCGTAAAAATCCACGTGTCGAAAAAACGAAGGGTAAAAAACTTCCTAGACCCGATTGAGATTCGGATAGTCTTTTTTGGGCATTAAACAATCCATTGACGGCTGAAAGCTATCATAGCCGTAGAACTCACTGAGGCTTTCGTTTTGACTGGTTATGGCTCCCGTAACTCTAAACGAGCCAGAAGTTATGGCCGTCCGAATAATCGATATCTACAGGGTGCAACATCCACGGTGCAAGGTGCAACATCCGTCCGAAATGGCGAAACAGTGTCGTACGACTTTTTGAAATGCGTGCATGGATTTGAAACGAAACGGTACCATGGTGCACCACTCTCCAGCAATGGTAAATCGAAGACCAGCCACGGTAATCCCGTTTACCGTAAAAATCCACGTGTCGAAAAAATGAAGGGTAAAAAACTTCCTAGACCTGATTGAGATTCGGATAGTCTTTTTTGGGCATTAAACAATCCATTGACGGCTGAAAGCTGTCATACCCGCAGAACTCACTGAGGCCTTCGTTTTGACTGGTTATGGCTCCCGTAACTTTAAACGAGCCAGAAGTTATGGCCGTCCGAATAATCGATATCTACAGGGTGCAACACACACGGTGCAAGGTGCAACATCCGTCCGAAATGGCGAAACACTGTCGTACGACTTTTTGAAATGCGTGCATGGATTTGAAATGGAACGGTACCATGGTGCACCACTCTCCAGCGATGGTAAACCGAAGACCAGCCACGTTGATCCCGTTCTAACGTAAAAATCCACGTGTCGAAAAAACAAAGGGTAAAAACTTCCGAGACCCGATTGAGATTCGGATAGTCTGTTTTGGGCATTAAACAATCCATTGACGGCTGAAAGCGGTCATAGCCATAGAACTCACCGAGGCCTTCGTTTTGTCTGGTTATCGCTCCCGTAACTCTAAACGAGCCAGAAGTTATGGCCGTTCGAATAATCGATATCTACAAGGTGCAACATCCACGGTGCAAGATGCAACATCCGTCCGAAATGGCGTAACAGTATCGTACGAATTTTTGAAATGCGTGCATGGATTTGAAACGAAACGGTACCGTGGTGCACCACTCTCCAGCGATGGTAATTGTGACGACCGCCCATGACTCCTGCACTAAACAAAGAAATAGTGCGCTGTAAAGTATGCCAGGCCGCCATGGACGATCATCAGGGTAGGGTATACACAATAAACTCTATCGTATTACTCACATCGCATGGATAAAAATACAATAGAAAAGTTTACATAGTGAAGCTCCATAGAACAGAATCTCATCATATAGACTCATAATAGTTTGATACAAACATCTGAATAGTCAATACATCAAGCCTCACTACATAATGCTTGGAGAATCATACAAACAGCGGAACACCCAGTACATATAGTAAGAAGAACAATATGCAAAAGCCTCCAACTCGTCTTCGTCATCAACAACGTTGGTCACTAAGAACAGCACCTGTCACCTGCTACCTAGTCTGCCCATCGCAAAATGGATGAACAACCCAAGGTAATAAGAGTTGAACATAAAACCTTGAGTCAGAGAAAAGTCCTAGTGAGCTGTAAATCAACTATCAAACATACCAAAAGAGCATAAAGGGTAAAAAGGAATAGGAATCCAACCATCCCACTCCACCTCTTTCTACAGTGATAGCCCAGACCAAGCAGAAGCAAGTACAGCAAAACAGACAATTAAAGTAAAGCAATTATCACTCGAGTCGATGAAGCTGAGAAATCTATTATGTCCAGACGCACCGAAAGTAGCATCACCATAGTTGGAAGAGAGGAAAATTTGCCAGGCAGAGAAAACGAGCCGCCATGAGGAAAAGAGCATCGCTTATTTTTCGCAGTGTGTTTAGGGTTTGGTCGAGAATGTGTTGGGCCGCATACAAGTTGAATTTTTTACTTGTATATATTGTGTTTGTATTGAATCTTCAATATCAATATAGCTTTAGACCTTTTTTCAAAAAAATAATAATAATGGCAATTTCGTAAATAAAGAGTCCAAATCTAACAAACATGAATTCTAAGTAATATCTTGATGAATGAACTAGCATAGGTTAACATGTAGTAAAATGGATATCAAAACTTTATGAACAATGGATCTACATGCAGACTTAAGGAAAATGCATGAAATCACTATCTTTAACCCACAAACAAGCCTCCGATCCAATATACTCCTTCGGGTCCGTGTGAGAGATAACCACCACTCACCGAATCACCTAAACACCTCCAAAGCTACCAACTTCAGATCTGGACAGCAAAGGATCTAGCTCGATCCGACAAAATTTCCCTTCAAATGATGAAATCTCTCTTTGAAGAATGTAGATCTTCAACTTTAGCCCTTGGATCTTCGATCTTAGATGGATGTAAGCACTAGATTTGAGTGGAGAAAAGAAGTGAAGAAGTGTTGTAGTCGAGCTCTCAAAATGGCAGCACTTCGTCGCTTCAAAATCTGATGCCAAAAAGTGAAGCAACCGGGTGTATTTATAGGCAGAAATCCCATGAGTCGGCCGCCCCTCCTTAAGTCGTCGCCGACCTAACACTAGCCGACTTACGACCTAACGACTCAACTAGTATGCCGACCTAAAACACGCGCGACTTAACATAGCCAACCTAACACACACACATACCAAACATAAGTCGGCAGCGACCTAACGCTATATACAAGGTCTCAACGACTTACGACTTAACTATGTAGCCGACCTAACACATAGCCGACCCCACTAATCATGTTAAGCCGCTAACTCCCCTAAGCCACTAACCCTTAGGTCGTTCCATCCTATAAATCGGTCCAACACTTAGGTCGTTAACTCCTATAAGTCGCTTACCCTATGAGTCGGTCAATCTCTTAAGTTGTTAGCTCTTAGGTCGGCCCGTCTCCTTAACCCGCTAACCACCTTAAGTCGAACACTAAAGCCACCAACTCCCTATGTCGTCCACATTCCTTAGGTCGGTTCCGACCTAACTATACTTAGCGAACATAGTTCGCTCCCCACTAGGTCGTTAGAACCCTTAAACCACTAACTTCCACACGACTTAAGCTCCTGGACAAGGTAAGCTCAGGTTGACTTAAACAATAACAACGACCTAAAGACAATTATTCTACGATTTATCGACACGTAAAATATGGGTCGTTACATTCTCTCCCCCTTAGGAAATTTCGCCCCCGAAATTCCAAACAAACAAGAGCAATCAAAAACTATTCTACATGCCTACCATCCATAGCAATCAACAAACCATGCTTCCAATTACTAGCCTAGCATGCAGAATTCTAAGATTAGAACAAGTTACAAATTCATGAGATGTTACGACACCGTAGGGCCATACCTCGAAGAGTTCAGGATGACCTGCCTTCATCCTCTCTTCCTCCTCCCATGTACTGTCGTTAACATCATCACTCCATTGTACCTTGAGCAACTTGACTACCTTCCTCAGTTGTTTCGTGTCAGTTTCCACAACACAAAGCGGCTTATGAAGTCATCTAACAACTGGATCAACTTCTAAATCTTCATAGCTATCAGCAGAAACCACTGTATTCGAGTCGTGCACATACTTCCGTAGATACGATATATGAAAAACATTGTGCACACTCGACATCTTTTCCGGTAACTCCAATTTATGGGCGAGCTTTCCAATTCGCTCGATGATCGGGAATGGTCCAACAAATCTCGGAGACAACTTTCCTTTCTTCCCGAATCGAACAACATTCTTCAGTGGAGAAACCCTCACGAAAACCATATCGCCTGCGTCGAATTCCAAATCCTTACGACGCTTATCGGCATAACTTTTCTGACGGTCTTGGGCTGCCTTCATTCGTCGCCGAATGATCTCTATGCAATCCGAAGTCTGTCAAATCATTTCGGGCCCAAGTATCAGCTTTTCTCCAATTTCCAACCAACATGTTGGAGAGTTACACGGTCTTCCATACAATGCTTCATACGGTGCCATACCAATACTTGACTGGTAATTGTTATTATATACAAATTCTACCAAATGAAGATGATCTTCCCATGATCCTCCGAAATCTAAAACACATGCTCTAAGGAGGTCTTCCAAAACTCTATTGACTCTCTCGGTCTGACCATCTGTTTGGGGGTGATAAGCTGTACTCAAACACAACTCGGTCCCCAAAACTTCTTGGAAGCTCTTCCAAAATCCACTAGTGAACAATGGGTCTCGATCACTCACTATACTCTTCGGAATACCATGGAATCGAACTATCCACATAACATACAACTCAGCCAATTTCGATGCAGTCCTAGTTGATCGAACATGAATGAATCTTGCATTCTTAGTCGATCTACGATGACCCAAATCCCTTCATTTCCTGCCCTGGTTCTAGGTAGACCATCGATAAAATCCATCGATATTTGCTCCCACTTCCATGTAGAAACTTCTAATGGCTGAAGCAATCCACTTGGCTTCTTCTGTTCGGCTTTAACCAACTAGCAGTTCATACATTTGGAAATAAAATTTCCAACATCCTTCTTCATACCTTCCCAGTAATAGGTTCTCTTCATATCCCGATACATCTTATTTCCACCTGGATGAATTGTCAACTTCGAGTGATGACTTTCCTTCAGAACTTGATCTCTCAATTCATCTATATCGGGAACAACTAGTCGTCCTTGCTTCCGAAGCCAACCCTCTCGATCGACTTCGAATCCTTTATCCTTCTCTGGGTCAGATCCAGATTCCAAATTACGGATAATCTTGACAAGCTTATCGTCTCGCTTTTGGCTCTCGCAATCCTTTCCACAAGAGTAGGTCTTATTGATAAGTTTGCCAACGTCTCAGGTTCCAATTCACATCTAGGCCTGAAGTCAAATTCAGCCAAATACTCGAGACTCTTCCATTCTGAAAACATGGCTCCCAATCCTGCATGTCTTCGACTTAACGCATCTGCCACTGCGTTACCTTTTCCTGGAGTATAGGCTATACCAAAATCATATGATGCTAAAAACTCTAGCCATCGTTGCTGTCGAAGATTCAAATCCCTTTGGGAGAAAAGATACTTCAATGACTTATGATCTGTAAACAACTCGAATCGAACTCCCAATATGTAATGTCTCCACATCTTCAAAGCAAATACAATCGCCGGGAATTCCAAATCATGAGTCGGATAATTCCTTTCATGAAGCTTCAGTTGTTGACTTGCATATGCAACAACTTTATCCTTCTGCATTAGCACTGCTCCAAGTCCAGTGCCACATGCATCGGTGTAAACCACCATCTCATCATTTCCACTTGGAATAATCAAAACAGAAGCACTTGTTAGTCGCTCTTTCAGGATTCTGAAAGCTTGCTCACACTTAGCTCCCATCTGAACACTTGGTTCTTTTTCGTCATTCCTGTTAATGGTGCAGCTATCTTGGAAAAGTCTTTGATAAACCGACGATAATATCCTGCTAATCCAAGAAAACTTCTCACATCAGATGCATTCTTAGGTCTAACCCAATCCTGGATCGCTGCCACCTTTGCGGGATCAACTGCTATTCCATTTCCAGAGATAACATGGCCTAAGTACCTCACTTCACTCTTCCAGAAGTGACACTTCAAAAACTTAGCCCTCAGCTGATGTTTTCGCAAGATTTCCAAAACAATCCGCAAGTGTGTCTTGTGCTCTTCTTCAGTTCTGGAATAAATCAGAATATCATCCACGAACACAAGTACGAACTTGTTCAACTGATCCCTGAACACTCTATTCATAAGATCCACAAAATACGCTGGTGCATTGGTCAATCCAAACGGCATTACCAGCCACTCATAGAAACCGGATGGTGTCCTAAAAGCAGTCTTCGGCACACTATTCTTTGCCACTCTCAATAGGTGAAATCCCGTTGCCAAATCCATCTGAGAAAACACCTTAGCTTCGTGAAGCTAATCAAACAAGTCATCTATTCTCGGCAATGGATACTTGTTCTTATTAGTCACTTTGTTCAGTTCACGATAATTCACACACAACCTCAACGATCCATCCGCTCTGGTTGCGAACACAACTGGTGCACCCCATTCGGACACACTACGCTGAATGAATCCTTTCCGTAAAAGGTCATCAACTTGCACCTTCAACTCTTGCTGTTCCCTAGGTGCCATCCGCCTAAGAGGCATCACAACAGGTCTGGCTCTCTCAACTAGATCGATACGAAACTCGATCTCTCTATGAGGCGGTAACCCTTTGACCTCGTCAAAGACATCCTCAAATCCATTCACAACCGGCACCGGCGACAGTCCATCCCATGGAACAACCAGCGAATACATGAAGCTCATGAAGACGCCTTCTTCATGCTTACATCGTATCACAACCTTTCGCCCTTCCACATTCTCGACTGTCACCTCCAGCCTTTCACAATCAACCTTTGCAGCATACTTCCTATGCCAGTCCAACCCAAAATAATTCCGAACCCCACAAAGTTCAGAACAAAACAATCACAAACAAAAGAGCAATCATGACTCGATACAACTAGACCATGGCATACCATACACAAACAAGATGAACCCCCAACTGGATTAGTCACAACCAATGGTCTATCAACAATATCCGGTTCCAAACCCAACCGGTCTACCAATTCACTACAAACAAACGAATGCGACGCCCCAGTATCAAACAACACTCTAACTGGAACACCACGTATGGAAAGAGTACCTTGAACCACCACACTCTTCCCTTTCTCTTCCACAGTAGGAGCTTTCGAAGATGATGGAACAGCCCCCAAAGCATAAGCTTGCACGATCTGCTTGTCCTTTCTCGGTTCCGGACAATTTCTCCTGAAATGCCCTGGTTTGTCACAATTGTGGCACTTCGCCGGCACCTTCGGATTCCTACAATCCCTAGACCAATGGCCCTTCTGCTGACAATTGTAGCAGGTCACTTCACCCTTCGGCATCTTCTGGCCATCCTTTCCCTTCTGTTGCTGCTGCTTCCTCTTCTTGTTTCCACCCTGCTATGGTTTAGGCCCTTCCTTGGTTACAGCAACAACAGATCCTTCCTTAGGAAACAGATTCTCATGCCTAAGAGCTTTCTCCACAAGCTTCTCAAACGGATCGTCCAAATGATCCACCAACTGCCTCCCAAGATACTTGTCCAAGCCTGTCACAAACTTCTCATTCTTCTGATAGGGAGATTCAATATATGACCGAGCATACTTGGACAAAGCTTCAAACTCCGAAACATACTCAAGAACTGGTCTCCCACCTTGCTTGAGTTCCACAAACTTCTTAAATAGAACAGATTTCTGAGCTGTAGAAATGAACTTAGCTTCAAATCTGACTCTGAATTGCTCCCAAGTAATTTCTTCCTATGGAGTATCAATGGTGATAGAGTTCCACCAATCTGAAGCTCTCCCTTGAAGCTGTCTTGATGCAAACTTCCTCTTAGTTGCATCCTCAATTCCCAAATCACCAAAAATCCTTCTACAAGCATCTATCCATCTCTGGACTTCAATGGTTGATTCTGTCCCCAAGAAAACCTATCCTCCAAGAGCAGTATAGTCCTTACACAACTTAGAAAAATCCACTGGTCTTGGAGCTTGAACTTGAACTCCAACATCTATTGATGGCCACGGAGCCGGCATCCTTCTCATGATCGAAGTCATCATAGCCTCGAACATAGAAGCATAATCAGCAGCTCCCTCAACAGCACGGCCTTTCCCAGCAGCTGGTCTCTCTCTTCGACTCATTCCTAATATTGATAAGAAAATGATTAATATACCCTGAGAAACAACTGCATAAGGAGTTCAAATCCTTCTAAGCTACTATATTATATATAGTAATCAACCATCAAAATTACAATTACGTCTCTCATACGTAGTTACGTCAGCGAACGTTCGCTAAAATCGATTAACCAAAGCTCTGATACCAAATGTGACGACCGCCCATGACTCTTGCACTAAACAAAGAAATAGTGCGCTGTAAAGTTTGCTAGGCTGCCATGGATGATCATCAGGGTAGGGTAAACACAATAAACTCTATCGTATTACTCACAGCGCATGGATAAAAATACAATAGAAAAGTTTACATAGTGAAGCTCCATAGAACAGAATCTCATCATATAGACTCATAATAGTTTGATACAAACATCTGAATAGTCAATACATCAAGCCTCACTACATAAGACTGAGAGAATCATACAAACAGCAGAACACCCAGTACATATAGTAAGAAGAACATATGCAAAAGCCTCCAACTCGTCTTCGTCATCAACAGCGTTGGTCACTAAGAACAGCACCTGTCACCTGCTACCTAGTCTGCCCATCCCAAAACGGATGAACATCCCAAGGTAATATGAGTTGAACATAAAACCTTGAGTCAGACAAAAGTCCTAGTGAGCAGTAAATCAAATATCAAACATACCGAAAGAGCATAAAGGGTAAAAAGGAATAGGAACCCAACCATCCCACTCCACCTCTTTCTACAGTGATAGCCCCAGACCCACTAAGCAGAAGCAAGTACAGCAAAACAGACAACTAAAGTAAAGCAATTATCACTCGAGTCAAGGTCGATGTTTTCCAAGTACAAACCCCCAAGGCCTAAACCAAGATCAAATAAGCACCCACAAAACATCGCTCTTGAGACCGAGTGACGATACAACCAAAGCATCCAAACTTCCATGACTCTGGCTATCACTGTTATCATTGCCTCGATATCACCGTTAATTGAATGACCGGCTCATTCTTTCATCCGTCCGTCAAGGGCTAATGGTAACCCTGGTTCTAGACATAACTCCGCACGTCGTCGCAGCCCGTGCTTAGGACTATCGAATCTGCCTAGAGTACTTAGCACGTCGTCGCAGCCCGTGCCTGGGATTATCTAATCTACCCAGTGTACTCTTGCTTTGAGCATGCTAGAACCTTCAATAACGATGAAGTCTCAGCCTCCTAGTCATCCTCCTCGACGACTATTCTCATACTAGCTCAAGCGCCTCTCGAGCCATCCATTATCAACAAACTCGAACCATATCACCGAGTTATCAACATGCTGGGGATGATCCCGTCTGGATTAAACCAAGGCTATCTCACTTCATGCTTTGCTTTATCGCATCATAGCAAAGACCCATCTCAACATATGCTTTGCCTCATCGCATCATAGCAAAGTCCCATCTCAACATCATCATCAAATCTATCCATATGTGCTTTATCATCCGCTTCATATGCCACGAGCAGCTTTCCTTATTCAAAAGCCTTTCCACTTAGCTTTTGAATCATCTTCGACCAATTTGTCAAAATCAAAACATCAATCATCTAATTTATTACAATCAATCAAATCAATCATTAATCCAAACAATCAATCATTCAAACAAGATCTAAATAAACAGTTATAACAATAATGGCAATTTCGTAAATAAAGAGTCCAAATCTAACAAACATGAATTCTAATTAATATCTTGATGAATGAACAAGCATAGGTTAACATGTAGTAAAATGGATATCAAAACTTTATGAACAATGGATCTACATGCATACTTAAGGAAAATGCATGAAATCACTATCTTTAACCCACAAACAAGCCACCGATCCAATATACTCCTTTGGGTCCGTGTGAGAGATAACCACCACTCACCGAATCACCTAAACACCTCCAAAGCTACCAACTTCAGATCTGGACAGCAAAAGATTTAGCTCGATCCGAAAAAAATTTCCCTTCAAATGATGAAATCTCTCTTCGAAGAATGTAGGTCTTCAACTTTAGCTCTTGGATCTTCGATCTTAGATGGATGTAAGAACTAGATTAGAGTGGAGAAAAGAAGTGAAGAAGTGTTGTAGTCGAGCTATCAAAATGGCAGCACTTCGTCGCTTCAAAATCTGATGCCAAAAAGTGAAGCAACCGGGTGTATTTATAGGCAGAAATCCAATGAGTCGGCCGCCCCTCCTTAAGTCGTCGCCGACCTAACCCTAGCCGACTTACGACCTAACGACTCAACTAGTATGCCGACCTAAAACACGCGCGACTTAACATAGCCGACCTAACACACACACATACCAAATATAAGTCGGCAGCGACCTAACGCAATACAAGGGTCTCAACGACTTACGACTTAACTATGTAGCCGACCTAACACATAGCCGACCCCACTAATCATGTTAAGTCGCTAACTCCCCTAAGCCACTAACCCTTAGGTCGTTCCATCCTATAAATCGTTCCAACACTTAGGTCGTTAAATCCTATAAGTCGCTTACCCTATGAGTCGGTCAATCTCTTAAGTCGTTAGCTCTTAGTTCGGCCCATCTCCTTAACCCACTAACCACCTTAAGTCGAACACTAAATCCACCAACTCCCTATGTCGTCCACATTCCTCAGGTCGGTTCCGACCTAACTATACTTAGCAAACATAGGTCGCTCCCCACTAGGTCGTTAGAACCCTTATACCACTAACTTCCACACGACTTAAGCTCCTGGACCAGGTAAGCTCAGGTTGACTTAAACAATAACAACGACCTAAAGACAATTATTCAATGTTTTATCGACACGTAAAATACGGGTCGTTACAGCAAATCAAAGACAAGCTACGGTAATCCCGTTCTACCGTAAAAATCCACGTGTCGAAAAAACGAAGGGTAAAAAACTTCCTAGACCCGATTGAGATTCGGATAGTCTTTTTTAGGCACTAAACAATCCATTGACGGCTGAAAGTTGTCATAGCCGTAGAGCTCACCGAGGCCTTCGTTTTGACTGGTTATGGCTCCCGTAACTCTAAATGAGGCAGAAGTTATGGCCTACCGAATAATCGATATCTACAGGGTGCAACACCACTGTGCAAGGTGCAACATCCGTCCTAAATGGAGAAACAGTGTCATACGACTTTTTAAAATGTGTGCATGGATTTGAAACGAAACGGTACCCTGGTGCACCACTCTCCAGCGATGATAACACGAAGACAAGCCACGGTAATCCCGTTCTACCGTAAAAATCCACATGTCGAAAAAAGAAGGGTAAAAAACTTCCGAGACCCGATTGAGATTCGGATACTCTTTTTTGGGCATTAAACAATCCATTGACGGATGAAAGCTGTCATAGCCGTAGAAATCACTGGGGCCTTCGTTTTTACTGGTTATGGCTCCCGTAACTCTAAACGAGCCAGAAGTTATGGCCGCCCGAATAATCGATATCCACTGGGTGCAACTTACACGGTGCAAGGTGCAACAATCGTCCGAAATGGCCAAAAAATGTCGTACCACTTTTTGAAATGCATGTATAGATTTGAAACGAAACGATACCACAGTTCACCACTCTCCAGCGATGGTAAATCGAAGACCAGACACGGTAATCCCGTTCAACTGCAAAATCCAGTTGTCGAAAAAACGAAGGGTAAAAAACTTCCTAGACCCGATTGAGATTCGGATAGTCTTTTTTGGGAATTAAACAATCCATTGACGGCTGAAAGCTGTCACAGCCGTAGAACTCACTGGGGCCTTCATTTTGACTGGTTATGGCTCCCGTAACTCTAAACGAGCCAGAAGTTATGGCCGTCCGAATAATCGATATCTACAGGGTGCAACATACACGGTGCAAGGTGCAACATCCGTCCGAAATGGCGAAAAAGTGTCGTACGAATTTTTGAAATGCATGCATGGATTTGAAATGGAACGGCACCATGGTGCACCACTCTCCAGCGATGGAAAATCGAAAACCAGCCACGGTGATCCCGTTCTATCGTAAAAATCCACGTGTCGAAAAAACAAAGGGTAGAAAATTTCCGAGACCCGATTGAGATTCGGATAGTCTGTTTTGGGCATTAAACAATCCATTGACGGCTGAAATCGGTCATATCCGTAGAACTCACTGAGGCCTTCGTTTTGACTAGTGACGGCTCCCGTAACTCTAAACGAGCCAGAAGTTATGGCCGTCCGAATAATCGATATCTACAGGGTGCAACATCCACGGTGCAAGGTGCAACATCCGTCCGTAATGGCGAAACAGTATCGTACGAATTTTTGAAATACGTGCATGGATTTGAAATGAAACGGTACCGTGGTGCACCACTCTCCAGCGATGGTAAATCAAAGACCAGCCACGGTAATCCCGTTCTACCGTAAAAATCCATGTGTCGAAAAAATGAAGGGTAAAAAAATTCCTAGACCCGATTGAGCTTCGGATAGTCTTTTTTGGGCATTAAATAATCCATTGACGGCTGAAAGCTGTCATAGCCGTAGAACTCACCGAGGCCTTCGTTTTGACTGGCTATGGCTCCCGTAACTCTAAATGAGCCAGAAGTTATGGCCGTCCGAATAATCGATATCTACAGGGTGCAACATCCACGGTGCAAGGTGCAACATCCGTCCGAAATAGCGAAACAGTGTCGTACGACTTTTTAAAATGCGTGCATGGATTTGAAATGAAACGGTACCCTGGTTCACCACTCTCCAGCGATGATAACATGAAGACCAGCCACGGTAATCCCGTTTTACCGTAAAAATCCACGTGTGGAAAAAACGAAGGGTAAAAAACTTCTAAGACCCGATTGAGATTCGGATAGTCTTTTTTGGGAATTAAACAATCCGTTGACGGCTGAAAGCTGTCATAGCCGTAGAACTCACTGAGGCCTTCGTTTTGACTGGTTATGGCTCCCGTGACTCTAAATGAGCCAGAAGTTATGGTCGTCCGAATAATCGATATCTACAGGGGGCAACATCCACAGTGCAAGGTGCAACATCCGTCCGAAATAGCGAAACAGTGTCGTACAACTTTTTGAAATGCATGCAAGGATTTGAAACAAAACGGTACCATGGTGCACCACTCTCCAGCGTTGGTAAATTGAAGACCAGCCAAGGTAATCTCGTTTTACCGTAAAAATCCACGTGTCGAAAAAACGAAGGGTAAAAAACTTTCGAGACCCGATTGAGATTCGGATAGTCTTTTTTGGGCATTAAGCAATCCATTGACGGCTGAAAGGTTTCATAACCGTAGAACTCACTGAGGCCTTTTTTTTGACTGGTTATGGCTCCCGTAACTGCAAACGAGCCAGAAGTTATGGTCGTCCGAATAATCGATATCTATAGGGTGCAACATCCACAGTGCATGGTGCAACATCCGTCTGAAATGGCGAAGTAGTGTCGTTCGACTTTTTGAAATGCGTGCATGGATTTGAAACGAAACGGTACCATGGTGCACCACTCTCCAGCAATGGTAAATCGTAGACCAGCCACGGTAATCCCGTTCTACCGTAAAAATCCACGTGTCGAAAAAACGAAGGGTAAAAAACTTCCTAGACCCGATTGAGATCCGGATAGTCTTTTTTGGGCATTACACAATCCATTGATGGTTGAAAGAGGTCACAGCCGTAGAACTCACTAAGGCCTTCGTTTTGACTGGTTATGGCTCCCGTAACTCTAAACGAGCCAGAAGTTATGGCCGTCCGAATAATCGATATCTACAGGGTGCAACATCCACGGTGCAAGGTGCAACATCCGTCCGAAATGGCGAAACAGTGCCGTACGACTTTTTGAAATGCGTGCATGATTTTGAAACAAAACGGTACCATGGTGCACCACTCTCCAGCGATGGTAAATTGAAGACCAGCTACGGTAATCCCATTCTACCGTAAAAATCAACGTGTCGAAAAAACGAAGGGTAAAAAACTTCCTAGACCCGATTGAGATTCGGATAGTCTTTTTTGGGCATTAAGCAATCCATTGACGGGTGAAAGGTATCATAACCGTAGAACTCAGTGAGGCCTTCTTTTTGACTGGTTATGGCTCCCGTAACTGTAAACGAGCCAGAAGTTATGGCCGTCCGAATAATCGATATCTATAGGGTGCAACATCCACGGTGCAAGGTGCAACATCCGTCCGAAATGGCGAAATTGTGTCGTTCGACTTTTTGACATGCATGCATGGATTTGAAACAAAACGGTACCATGGTGCACCACTCTCCAGCGATGGTAAATCGAAGACTAGCCACGGTAATCCCGTTCTACCGTAAAAATCCACGTGTCGAAAAAACGAAGGGTAAAAAACTTCCTAGACCCGATTGAGATTCGGATAGTCTTTTTTGGGCATTACACAATCCATTGATGGTTGAAAGAGGTCATAGCCGTAGAACTCACTGAGGCCTTTGTTTTGACTGGTTATGGCTCCCGTAACTCTAAACGAGCCAGAAGTTATGGCCGTCCGTATAATCGATATCTACAGGGTGCAACATCCACGGTGCAAGGTGCAACATCCGTCCGAAATGGCGAAACAGCGTCGTACGACTTTTTGAATTGCGTGCATGATTTTGAAACGAAACGGTACCATGGTGCACCACTCTCCAGCGATGGTAAATCGAAGACCAGCCACGGTAATCCCGTTCTACCGTAAAAATCCACGTGTCGAAAAAACGAAGGGTAAAAAACTTCCTAGACCCGATTGAGATTCGCGTAGTCTTTTTCGGGCAGTAAACAATCCATTGACGGCTGAAAGCTGTCATAGCCGTAGAAATCACCGAGGCCTTCGTTTTGACTGGTTATGGCTCCCGTAAGTCTAAATGAGCCAGAAGTTATGGCCGTCCGAATAATCGATATCTATAGGGTGCAACATCCACGGTGCCAGGTGCAACATCCGTCCGAAATGGCAAAACAGTGTCGTACGACTTTTTAAAATGCATGCATGGATTTGAACAGAAACGGTATCCTAGTGCACCACTCTCCAGCGATGATAACATGAAGACCAGCCACGGTAATCCCGTTTTACCGTAAAAATCCACGTGTCCAAAAAACGAAGGGTAAAAAACTTCCGAGACCCGATTGAGATTCGGATAGTCTTTTTTGGGCATTATACAATCCGTTGATGGCTGATAGCTGTCATAGCCGTAGAATTTACCGATGCCTTCGTTTTTACTGGTAATGGCTCCCGTATCTCTAAACGAGCCAGAAGTTATGGTCGTCCGAATAATCGATATCTACAAGGGGTGCAAGGTGCAACATCCGTCCAAAATGGGGACACAGTGTCGTATGTTTGCGCCAAAATTGGTCACAAACACCCAAGGTCGTGAAAGCACCCGTTTACGTGTTCAATTCGATAATATTCAGCACAGAACTCAGCAACAATCAGTATAGAATTCAGCTCTAAGTAACAAATCACAGTAATTCACAAGCAACAATCACAAACACAGGATTTATAGTGGTTCGGCGTTCGTGCCTACGTCCACTTTGAAGGGTTTCTCTTTATTGCTTTGCTCGATTCAATCGATTACAATGGATTACAGCTGACAATTGCTTTGAAATCTGAATGCAACAGCGATTCTGATAGTTAAACTTGAATCCGGCAGAGTCTTGGCGTTCAATGGCGGAAAGATCCCCTTTTCTGAAGGCTTCAGGGTGCTATTTATAGGCGTTGGAGGCCCAGATCTTGCTGAAACTTCGTGAGACTCCTTCTGGCACGTGAGTGGGCCCACGCGACCGACCCCACCAAGTTTCGTCTCGATCTGACATCGGTTCGAAGTGATTTCGAACCCATCAATAAATGGTCCAATCGAGCTGAAACTTGGCAGGAACAATCTTTACCTCACATGGAAGATACTGTGAAAATTTGGTTGCATTTGGATCTATGGTTAAGGAGATATGCTCGGTTCGAAATCGACACCTTCGGTTGGCTGAGGCGTTCGAACCCATTATTTCGAACCCTTCGCTTCGAATCCATCAGTGCACGTGAGCTTGCAGTGACGTGGCGCGCAATATTCGAATCGATCCTAACTTATCTCCGAATGGACCGCTTCGACTCCGTGAACTACGGCGAACACGTCCTCCAAACCAATTGACTCGGTGGATTCGAAATAGGAAGCACTCTTGGTTTCGAACGTGACATTCGAATCCAGGAATTCTTATGGGTTCGAAGTTGATCGGTTCGAATTGGGTTATTCGATGGGTTCGAAGTGAGGATGTGAGGCCGAGTGAAGTCGTGGATTCGAAGGTATGCTACTGTGGTGGGTTCGAAGGTAATGGAGTCGAAGGCGATGGAGTCGAGGCTGGGTACTAGCTGATGGGTTCGAACATCATGGGTTCGAAGGCAAGGGCGTGGATGGGTTCGAACTAGGTGGTTTCGAAGGAGAGGGCGTGGATGGTTTCGAACAGCATGGTTTCGAAAAGGATGGGTTCGAAATTCATGGTTTCGAACCGGACAATGACTATTTCTCTTCACACTGAATCCATCATATCTTGAGCATACGAACTCGGATTGACTTGAAACTTGAAATGATGGCTCCTACAACCTTTCTTGTCGTGTCCTATCAATCGTGGCCTGATCCGGACTCGGGCAAAATTCATCGATATCCATAGCTAAGTGATGTATAACCAATCTCTAAGACGGACTGTTTCCCGTTTTCGACCAATCTTTTGATATCACGGCTTTGCCAAAAAGCGGGATAACATTTTGCCCCCCAAAACATGCCTTGCGGTAGGAAGGTGTGTTTTGTAATGCTTCGAGTTGGATGTTCGTATCCGGTTATCAACCTGCAAAGAACTCGATAGTTTCATATGGACTCAAATGACGATCGTTCGAGATCGAGCTATTTGGGATGAAGCGCGGCCGTTCGTGGTCAAGCGTCAACTTCAAATGACGATCGTTCGCGATCGAGTCATTCGAGGTGAAGTGCGACCGTGCGCGGTCGAGCGTATAAATCCATGCTTCGATCGTTCGGGATCGTATGCTGCTTGAGGTGAATCGGGACCGTTCGCGGTCCGTGCCGTTCGTGGCATAAGATCGAATAGGACCGTTAGCGGTCGATGCCGTTCGCGGCGAATGATGAGATGGGACCGTTCGCGGTCGACTGCCGTTCGTGGCAAATGATGATCGTTCGCGACCAAGTGCCGTTCAAGGCGAATTGTGACCGTTCGAGGTCGGTTTTCATAATCAGTGAGCCATGACCGTTCGCGATCAATGGCGTTCGAGGCAGGAAGCGATCGTTCGCGATCGTGTGCCGTTCGAGGCGAATCTGTGACCGTTCGCGGTCGTGTGCCGTTCGAGGCGGAGGGTGATCGTTCGCGATCGTGTGCCGTTCGAGGCGAATTTGTGACCGTTCGCGGTCGGGTTTCGGACCTCAAGTGACGACCGTTCGCGATCAAGCCATTTGAGGTAAGGCGAGTTATGACTGTTCGAAGTCGGGTGCCGTTCGTGGCGGATTGTGACCGTTCGAGGTCGGATGCCGTTCGAGGCGAATTGTGTGTGTGCCCGGGAGGGCTTGGTGTTATCGATGCCAGGGTCACGTTCGGGTGAGTTCCTGGATCGTTTATAGGGGCGGTTCATCGCCGTCTCAGAGCTTACCTAGGGACCGTTCGCGACCCTGTACATGTGCAAGCAGCCTAGCCATTCCAGAGTTATCAAAATCAAATAATTATCAAACAGATGAGTTCCAAAAACAATGTCCAGATAAACAAAGTCCAAACGTTCAAATCAAAATGAAACGAAAGTAAAGCATGGATGTCAAAGTGTAAGTTCCCACTACGAAACGGTCGGTGATCACTCAGAGCATGCCTGGAGATCGTTCGCGATCTCGCGCATGTGTAAATGATTTAATTGTGGTAGTGGAAGCTTACGACTTGTTCATCGTTATTTCATTCAGTTGATAACCAAACGGTGCCTTGATTCAGGATCGCCTCTAGCTGACGTGGATGGTGGTCGCTCTGGTTCCGCCACAGGAGCTCGCCTCCTTACATACTGAGGGAGCATACCGTTCCTGATATGCCCTTCCACCTCATCCTTCAGGTGCCTACAATCATTAGTAGTATGACCATTTAATTCATGGAATACACAGAACTTATCTGATTTCCTTTCGTCTGAGGTAGGATCCCTTCGCATCGGCCTACGGTACGGAATCTGTTCTTTGGTATCCTGATAAATTCGTTCCAGGCTCTCGTTCAACTCAGTGTAGGTGGTGAATCGCGGCTCCCTCCGTTGCCGCTTTGATCTGTCTCTGTCATTCTCAATCTTTCTTTTACCTTTATCTTTGTCCGAGTCCCTTCTAGGGGCGTCTTTGAGTGCAAAAATTTCTATCCCATCTCCTTCTTCTCTCTCGGCATTCGCATCTTCTAATCGTAAAAACTTTTCCGCTTCATGATAGAATTCCTCTAGATCAATGGGTGGATCTTTAGTCAATGAATTTTTGAACTCTGTGCCGTCAGCTATTCCGGACACGGCTGCCATTACTACCATGGATGGATCTGCTCTATCCACTGAAGCTGCTGCAGCATTAAATCGTGCTAGATAACTTCTCAAGGTCTCTCCAGCCTTTTGCTTTAGGGTTGCCAGAGTCATCACGTTCTTGGGTCTGGTAATATGAACCCTGAATTGTCTCATAAATCTCTCCACTAAACCATTCCATGTACCGATGGATCCGTTCTCCAACTGTCTAAACCATAGTGCGGCGATATCTGTCAAATACAATGGAAAACACCGGGCCATAACCTCCTCCGATGCCCCCAGTACTTCCATATGCCTCATATATTTTGTCAGGTGGACCGTGGGGTCCGCTCTCCCGTCATACATATCCAACGATGGTAGTTTGAAATCAGGTGGGTTCCTAGCTTGCCTGATTGCTGAAGTAAAAGGACTTCTATTGACATCTTCCAAATCTTTGTTCACCATACCGCCTCTCAAAGCTCTCCTAACTATCTCTGCCAATCGGTCGTTGTCTCCGAGATGTAATCCTTGTTCACTACTTCCAACCTGCCCCCCGAGCTCACGAGGTAACCCCGGGATCTGCCCCCTTGACTGAGCGTTCGCATCTCTACTACTACCGGGTTGCGCAGATGCTCCTCTTTCTCTTTCCAAGATTGGGTCAACATTCTCCATATGTGTGCCCCCTAGCTCTGGTGCTATGCCGGATGGTCCCGCTCCGTTCTGGGCTCCATTGGCTTCTCTATTCTGTGCCCCAAGCTGTCCTATCTGTTGAAGTAAACTCTGGATCATTTCCTCTTGCCTCTTCATCATAGTTTCCATCTCGTCCCTCGTGATGTATATCGATGGTTGATTTGCTCCTGAGGAAGCCTCTTGGCTTCCCTGTGGTTCGCTTCTCTCTGTCCTTGGCCTCCTACTCGATTGTCTTGCCATAATTCCTAAATCTGAACTCCTATATTTTCAAAATCAACTTTTTCCTGAATCAGTTCTCAGTGAAAGCACCAAAATGTTTGCGCCAAAATTGGTCACAAACACCCAAGGTCGTGAAAGCACCCGTTTACGTGTTCAATTCGATAATATTCAGCACAGAACTCAGCAACAATCAGTATAGAATTCAGCTCTAAGTAACAAATCACAGTAATTCACAAGCAACAATCACAAACACAGGATTTATAGTGGTTCGGCGTTCGTGCCTACGTCCACTTTGAAGGGTTTCTCTTTATTGCTTTGCTCGATTCAATCGATTACAATGGATTACAGCTGACAATTGCTTTGAAATCTGAATGCAACAGCGATTCTGATAGTTAAACTTGAATCCGGCAGAGTCTTGGCGTTCAATGGCGGAAAGATCCCCTTTTCTGAAGGCTTCAGGGTGCTATTTATAGGCGTTGGAGGCCCAGATCTTGCTGAAACTTCGTGAGACTCCTTCTGGCACGTGAGTGGGCCCACGCGACCGACCCCACCAAGTTTCGTCTCGATCTGACATCGGTTCGAAGTGATTTCGAACCCATCAATAAATGGTCCAATCGAGCTGAAACTTGGCAGGAACAATCTTTACCTCACATGGAAGATACTGTGAAAATTTGGTTGCATTTGGATCTATGGTTAAGGAGATATGCTCGGTTCGAAATCGACACCTTCGGTTGGCTGAGGCGTTCGAACCCATTATTTCGAACCCTTCGCTTCGAATCCATCAGTGCACGTGAGCTTGCAGTGACGTGGCGCGCAATATTCGAATCGATCCTAACTTATCTCCGAATGGACCGCTTCGACTCCGTGAACTACGGCGAACACGTCCTCCAAACCAATTGACTCGGTGGATTCGAAATAGGAAGCACTCTTGGTTTCGAACGTGACATTCGAATCCAGGAATTCTTATGGGTTCGAAGTTGATCGGTTCGAATTGGGTTATTCGATGGGTTCGAAGTGAGGATGTGAGGCCGAGTGAAGTCGTGGATTCGAAGGTATGCTACTGTGGTGGGTTCGAAGGTAATGGAGTCGAAGGCGATGGAGTCGAGGCTGGGTACTAGCTGATGGGTTCGAACATCATGGGTTCGAAGGCAAGGGCGTGGATGGGTTCGAACTAGGTGGTTTCGAAGGAGAGGGCGTGGATGGTTTCGAACAGCATGGTTTCGAAAAGGATGGGTTCGAAATTCATGGTTTCGAACCGGACAATGACTATTTCTCTTCACACTGAATCCATCATATCTTGAGCATACGAACTCGGATTGACTTGAAACTTGAAATGATGGCTCCTACAACCTTTCTTGTCGTGTCCTATCAATCGTGGCCTGATCCGGACTCGGGCAAAATTCATCGATATCCATAGCTAAGTGATGTATAACCAATCTCTAAGACGGACTGTTTCCCGTTTTCGACCAATCTTTTGATATCACGGCTTTGCCAAAAAGCGGGATAACATCGTACGACTTTTTGAAATGCGTGCAAGGATTTGAAACTAAACGGTACCATGGTGAACCACTCTCTAGCATTGGTAAATTGAAGACCAGCCACGGTAATCCCGTTCTACCGTGAAAATCCACGTTTCGAAAAAACAAAGGGTAAAAAACTTCCTAGACCCGATTGAGATTCGGATAGTCTTTTTTGGGCATTAAACAATCCATTGACGGCTGAAAGCTATCATAACCGTAGAACTCACCGAGGCCTTAGTTTTGACTGGTTATGGCTACCGTAACTCCAAATGTGCCAGAAGTTATGGCCGTCCGAATAATCGATATCTACAGGTTGCAACATCCACGGTGCAAGGTGCAACATCCGTCCGAAATGTCGAAACAGTGTCGTACGACTTTTTGAAATGCGTGCAAGGATTTGAAACGAAACGGTACCATGGTGCACCACTCTCCAGCGTTGGTATATTGAAGACCAGCCAAGGTAATCTCGTTTTACCGCAAAATCCACGTGTCGAAAAAACGAAGGGTAAAAAACTTCCAAGACCCGATTGAGATTCGGATAGTCTTTTTGGGCATTAAGCAATCCATTGACGGTTGAAAGTTGTCATAACCGTAGAAATCACTGAGGCCTTCATTTTGACTGGTTATGGCTCCCGTAACTCTAAACGAGCCAGATGTTATGGCCGTCCGAATAATTGATATCTATAGGGTGCAACATCCACGGTGCAAGGTGCAACATCCGTCCGAAATGGCGAAACAGTTGTCGTACGACTTTTTGAAATGCGTGCATGGATTTGAAACGAAACGGTACCATGGTGCACCACTCTCCAGCGATGGTAATCGAAGACCAGCCACGGTAATCCCGTTCTACCGTAAAAATCCACGTGTTGAAAAAACGAAGGGTAAAAAACTTCCTAGACCTGATTGAGATTCAGATAGTCTTTTTTGGGCATTAAATAATACATTGATGGCTGAAAGCTGTCATTGCCGTAGAACTCAATGAGGCATTCGTTTTGACTGGTTATGGCTCCCGTAACTCTAAACGAGCCAGAAGTTATGGCCGTCAGAATAATCAATATCTACAGGGTGCAACATCCACGGTGCAAGGTGCAACATCCGTCCGAAATGGCGAAACAGTGTCGTACGAATTTTTGAAATGTGTGCATGGATTTGAAAAGAAACCGTACCATAGTCCACCACTCTCCAGTGATGGTAAATCGAAGACCAGCCACGGTATTCCCGTTCTACCGTAAAAATCCACGTGTCGAAAAAAACGAAGGGTAAAAAACTTCGTAGACCCGGTTGAAATTCGGATAGTCTTTTTTGGGCATTACACAATCCATTGACTGCTGAAAGCGGTCATAGCCGTAGAACTCACCGAGGCCTTCGTTTTGACTGGTTATGGCTCCCGTAACTCTAAACGAGCCAGATGTTATGGCCGTCCGAATAATCGATATCTACAGGGTGCAACATCCACGGTGCAAGGTGCAACATCCGTCCGAAATGGCGAAACAGTGTCGTACGACTTTTTGAAATGCGTGCATGGATTTGAAACGAAACGGTACCATGGTGCACCACTCTCCAGCGATGGTAAATCGAAGACCAGCCACGGTAATCCCGTTCTACCGTAAAAATCCACGTGTCGAAAAAACGAAGGGTAAAAAACTTCCTAGACCCGATTGAGATTCGGATAGTCATTTTTGGGCATTTAGCAATCCATTGACGGCTGAAAGAGGTCATAACCGTAGAACTCACTGAGGCCTTCGTTTTGGCTGGTTATGGCTCCCGTAACTCTAAAGGAGCCAGAAGTTATGACCGTCCGAATAATCGATATCTACAGGGTGCAACATCCACGGTGCAAGTTGCAACATCCGTCCGAAATGGCGAAGCAGTGTCGTACGACTTTTTGAAATGCGTGCAAATATTTGAAATGAAACGGTACCATGGTGAACCACTCTCCATCATTGGTAAATTGAAGACTGGCCAAGGTAATCTCGTTTTACCGTAAAAATCCACGTGTTGAAAAAACGAAGAGTAAAAAACTTCCGAGACCCGATTGAGATTCGGATAGTCATTTTTGGGCATTTAGCAATCCATTGACGGCTGAAAGCTGTCATAATCGTAGAACTCACTGAGGCCTTCATTTTGACTGGTTATGGCTCCCTTAACTCTAAACGAGCCAGAAGTTATGGCCGTCCGAATAATCGATATCTATAGGGTGCAACATCCACGGTGCAAGGTGCAACATCCGTCCGAAATGGCGAAACAGTGTCGCACGACTTTTTGAAATGCGTGCATGGATTTGAAACTAAACGGTACCATGGTGAACCACTCTCCAGCGATGGTAAATCGAAGACCAGCCAGAGTAATCCCGTTCTACCGTAAAAATCCATGTGTCGAAAAAACGAAGGGAAAAAAACTTCGTAGACCCGATTGAGATTCGGATAGTCTTTTTTGGGCATTACACAATCCATTGACGGCTGAAAGTGGTCATAGCCGTAGAACTCACCGAGGCCTTCGTTTTGACTGGTTATGGCTCCCGTAACTCTAAACGAGCCAGAAGTTATGGCCGTTCGAATAATCGATATCTACAGGGTGCAACATCCACGGTGCAAGGTGCAACATCCGTCCGAAATGGCGAAACAGTGTCGTACGACTTTTTGAAATGCGTGCATGGATTTGAAACGAAACGGTACCATGGTGCACCACTCTCCAGCGATGGTAAATCGAAGACCAGCCACGGTAATCCCGTTCTACCATAAAAATCCACGTGTCGAAAAAATGAAGGGTAAAAAACTTCCTAGACCCGATTGAGATTCGGATAGTCTTTTTTGGGCATTAAACAATCCATTGACGGATGAAAGCTGTCATAGCCGTAGAACTCACTGAGGCCTTCGTTTTGAATGGTTATGGCTCCAGTAACTCTAAACGAGCCAGAAGTTATGGCCGTCCGAATAATCGATATATACAGGGTGCAACATACACGGTGCAAGGTGCAACATCCGTCCGAAATGGCGAAACAGTGTCGTACGACTTTTTGAAATGCGTGCATGGATTTGAAATGGAACGGTACCATGGTGCACCACTCTCGAGCGATGGTAAATTGAAGACCAGCCACGGTGATCCCGTTCTACCGTAAAAATCCACGTGTCGAAAAAACAAAGGGTAAAAAACTTCCAAGACCCGATTGAGATTCGGATAGTTTGTTTTGGGCATTAAACAATCCATTGACGGCTGAAAGCGGTCATAGCCATAGAACTCACCGAGGCCTTCGTTTTGACTGGTTATGGCTCACGTAACTCTAAACGAGCCAGAAATTATGGTCGTCCGAATAATCGATATCTACAGGGTGCAACATCCACGGTGCAAGGTGCAACATCCGTCCGAAATGGCGTAACAGTGTCGTACGACCTTTTGAAATGCATGCATAGATTTGAAATGAAACGGTACCATGGTGCACCACTCTCCAGCGATGGTAAATCGAAGACTAGCCACGGTAATCCCGTTTTACCGTAAAAATCCATGTGTCGAAAAAACGAAGGGTAAAAAACTTCCGAGACCCGATTGAGATTCGGATAGTCTTTTTTGGGCATTAAGCAATCCATTGACGGCTGAAAGCTCACATAACCGTAGAACTCACTGAGGCCTTCGTTTTGACTGGTTATGGCTCCCGTAACTCTAAACAAGCCAGAAGTTATGGCCGTCCGAATAATCGATATCTATAGGGTGCAACATCCACGGTGCAAGGTGCAACATCCGTCCGAAATGGCGAAATAGTATCGTACGACTTTTTGAAATGCGTGCATGGATTTGAAACGAAACGGTACCATGGTGCACCACTCTCCAGCGATGGTAAATCGAAGACCAGCCACGGTAATCCCGTTCTACCGTGAAAATCCACGTGTCTAAAAAACAAAGGGTAAAAAACTTCCTAGACTCGATTGAGATTCAGATAGCCTTTTTTGGGCATTACACAATCCATTGACAGGTGAAAGCTGTTATAGCCGTAGAACTCACTGAGGCCTTCGTTTTAACTGGTTATGGCTTCCGTAACTCTAAACGAGCCAGAAGTTATGGCCGTCCGAATAATCGATATCTACAGGGTGCAACATCCACGGTGCAAGGTGCAACATCCACGGTGCCAAATGGCGAAACATTGTCGTACGACTTTTTGAAATGCGTGCATGGTTTTGAAAGGAACGGTACCATGGTGCACCACTCTCCAGCGATGGTAAATCGAAGACCAACCACGGTGATCCCGTTCTACCGTAAAAATCCACGTGTCCAAAATACGAAGGGTAAAAAACTTCTTAGACTCGATTGAGATTCGGATAGTCTTTTTTGGGCGTTACACAATCCATTGATGGCTGAAAGCTGTCGTAGCCGTAGAACTCACTGTGGCCTTCGTTTTTGCTGGTTATGTCTCCCGCAAATCTTAACGAGCCAGAAGTTATGGCCGTCCGAAATGGCGAAACAGTGTCGTACGACTTTTTGAAATGCGTGCATGGATTTGAAAGGAATGGTACCATGGTGCACCACTCTCCAGCGATGGTAAATCGAAGACCAACCACGGTGATCCCGTTCTACCGTAAAAATCTACGTGTCGATAAAACAAAGGGTAAAAAACTTCCGAGACCCGATTGAGATTTGGATAGTCTGTTTTGGGCATTAAAAAATCCATTGACGGCTGAAAGCGGTCATAGCCGTAGAACTCACCGAGGCATTCGTTTTGACTGGTTATGGCTCCCGTAACTCTAAACGAGGCAGAAATTATGGCCGTCCGAATAATCGATATCTACAGGGTGCAACATCCACGGTGCAAGGTGCAACATCCGTCCGAAATGGCGTAACAGTGTCGTACGACCGTTTGAAATATGTGCATCGATTTGAAACGAAACGGTACCATGGTGCACCACTCTCCAGCGGTGGCAAATCGAAGACCAGCCACGGTAATCCCGTTCTACCGTAAAAATCCACGTGTCGAAAAAACGAAGGGTAAAAAACTTCCGAGACCCGATTGAGATTCGGATAGTCTTATTTGGGCATTAAGCAATCCATTGACGGCTGAAAGCTGTCATAACCGTAGAACTCACTAAGGCCTTCGTTTTGACTGGTTATGGCTCCCGTAACTCTAAACGAGCCAGAAGTTATGGCCGTCCGAATAATCGATATCTAAAGGGTGCAACATCCACGGTGTAAGGTGCAACATCCGTCCGAAATGGCGAAATAGCGTCGTACGACTTTTTGAAATGCGTGCATGGATTTGAAACGAAACGGTACCATGTTGCACCACTCTCCAGAGATGGTAAATCGAAGACCAGCCACGGTAATCCCGTTCTACCGTAAAAATCCACGTGTCGAAAAAACGAAGGGTAAAAAACTTCCTTGACTCGATTGAGATTCGGATAGTCTTTTTTGGGCATTACACAATCCATTGATGGTTGAAAGCTGTCATTGCCGTAGAACTCACTGAGGCCTTCGGTTTGACTAGTTATGCCTCCCGTAACTCTAAACGAGCCAGAAGTTATGGCCATCCGAATAATCGATATCTACAGGGTGCAACATCCACGGTGCAAGGTGCAACATCCGTCCGAAATGGCGAAACAGTGTCGTATGACTTTTTGAAATTCGTGCATGGCTTTGAAACGAAACGGTACCATGGTGCACCACTCTCTAGTGATGGTAAATCGAAGACCAGCCACGGTAATCCCGTTCTACCGTAAAAATCCACGTGTCGAAAAAACGAAGGGTAAAAAACTTCCTAGACCCGATTGAGATTCAGATAGTCTTTTTTGGGCAGTAAACAATCCATTGACGACTAAAAGCTATCATAGCCGTAGAACTCACCGAGGCCTTCGTTTTGACTGGTTATGGCTCCCGTAAGTCTAAATGAGCCAGAAGTTACGGCCTTCCGAATAATCGATATCTACAGGGTGCAACATCCACGGTGCAAGGTGCAACATCCGTCCGAAATTGCGAAATAGTGTCGTACGACTTTTTAAAATGCGTGCATGGATTTGAACAGAAACGGTACCCTGGTGCACCACTCTCCAGCGATGATAACATGAAGACCAGCCACGGTAATCCCGATTTACTGTAAAAATCCACGTGTCGAAAAAACGAAGGGTAAAAAACTTCCGAGACCCATTGAGATTCGGATAGTCTTTTTTGGGCATTAAACAATCCATTGACGGCTGAAAGATGTCATAGCCGTAGAATTCACTGAGGCCTTCGTTTTGACAGGTTATGGCTCCCATAACTCTAAACGAGCCAGAAGTTATGGCCGTCCGAATAATCGATATCTACAGGCTGCAACATCCACGGTGCAAGGTGCAACATCCGTCCGAAAGGGAGAAACAGTGTCGTACGACCTTTTGAAATGCGTGCAAGGATTTGAAACGAAACGGTACCATTGTGCACCACTCTCCAGCGTTGGTAAATTGAAGACCAGCCAAGGTAATCTCGTTTTACCGTAAAAATCCACGTGTCGAAAAAACGAAGGGTGAAAAACTAACGAGACCCGATTGAGATTCGGATATTCTTTTTTGGGTATTAAGCAATCCATTGACGGCTGAAAGCTGTCATAACCGTAGAACTCACTAAGGCCTTCGTTTTGACTGGTTATGGCTCCCGTAACTCTAAACGAGCCAGAAGTTATGGCCGTCCGAATAATCGATATCTACAGGGTGCAACATCCACGGTGCAAGGTGCAACATCCATCCGAAATGGCGAAACAGTGTCGTACGACTTTTTGAAATGCGTGCATGGATTTGAAACGAAACGGTACCATGGTGCACCACTCTCCAACGATGGTAAATCGAAGACCAGCCACGGTAATCCCGTTCTACCGTAAAAATCCACGTGTCGAAAAAACGAAGGGTAAAAAACTTCCTAGACCCGACTGAGATTCGGATAGTCTTTTTTGGGCATTAAACAATCCATTGACGGCTGAAAGATGCCATAGCCATAGAACTTACCGCGGCCTTCGTTTTGACTAGTTAAGGCTCCCGTAACTCTAAATGAGCTAGAAGTTATGGCCGTCCGAATAATCGATATCTACAGGGTGCAACATCTACGGTGCAAGGTGCAACATCCGTCCGAAATGGCGAAATAGTGTCGTACGACTTTTTAAAATGCGTGCATGGATTTGAAACAAAACGGCACCCTGGTGCACCACTCTCCAGCGATGATAACATGAAGACCAGCCACGGTAATCCCGTTTTACCGTAAAAATCCACTGTCGAAAAAAGGAAGGGTAAAAAACTTCCGAGACCCGTTTGAGATTTGGATAGTCTTCTTTGGGCATTAAACAATCCATTGATGGTTGAAAGCTGTCATAGCCGTAGAACTCACTAAGGCCTTCGTTTTGACTGGTTATGACTCCCGTAACTCTAAACGAGCCAGAAGTTATGGCCGTCCGAATAATCGATATCTACAGGGTGCAACATCCACGGTGCAAGGTGCAACATCCGTCCGAAATGGCGAAACAGTGTTGTACGACTTTTTGAAATGCGTGCATGGTTTTGAAAAGAAACGGTACCATGGTGCACCACTCTCCGGCGATGGTAAATCGAGGACCAGCCATGGTAATCCCGTTCTACCGTAAAAATCCACGTGTCGAAAAAACGAAGGGTAATAAACCTCCGAGACTCGATTGAGATTCGGATAGTCTTTTTTGGGCATTACACAATCCATTGACGGCTGAAAGATGTCATAGCAGTAGAACTCACTGAGCCTTCGTTTTGACTGGTTATGGCTCCCATACCTCTAAACGAGCCAGAAGTTATGGCCGTCCGAATAATCGATATCTACAGGGTGCAACATACATGGTGCAAGGTGAAACATCCGTCCGAAATGGCGAAACAGTGTCGTACGACTTTTTGAAATGCGTGCATGGATTTGAAATGGAACGGTACCATGGTGCACCGCCATCCAGCGATGGTAAATCGAAGACCAGCCACGGTGATCCCGTTCTACCGTAAAAATCTACGTGTCGAAAAAACAAAGGGTAAAAAACTTCCGAGACCCGATTGAGATTCGGATAGTCTGTTTTGGGCATTAAACAATCCACTGACGGCTGAAAGCGGTCACAGCCGTAGAACTCACTGAGGCCTTCGTTTTGACTGGTTACGGCTACCGTAACTCTAAACGAGCCAGAAATTATGGCCGTCCGAATAATCGATATCTACAGGGTGCAACATCCACGGTGCAAGGTGCAATATCCGTCCGAAATGGCGTAACAGTGTCGTACGACCTTTTGAAATGCGTGCATGGATTTGAAACGAAACGGTACCATGGTGCACCACTCTCCAGCGATGGTAAATCGAAGACCAACCACGGTAATCCCGTTCTACCGTAAAAATCCACGTTTCGAAAAAACGAAGGGTAAAAAACATCCGAGACCCGATTGAGATTCGGATAGTCTTTTCTGGGCATTAAACAGTCCATTGACGGCTGAAAGTTGTCATAACCGTAGAACTCACCGAGTCCTTCGTTTTGAATGGTTATGGCTTCCGTAACTCTAAACGAGCCAGAAGTTATGGCTGTCCGAATAATCTATATCTATAGGGTGCAACATCCACGGCGCAAGGTGCAACATCTGTCCGAAACGGCGAAATAGTGTCGTACGACTTTTTGAAATGCGTGCATGGATTTGAAACAAAACGGTACCATGGTGCACCACTCTCCAGAGATGTTAAATCGAAGACCAGCCACGGTAATCCCGTTCTACCATAAAAATCTACGTGTCGAAAAAACGAAGGGTTAAAAACTTCCTAGACTCGATTGAGATTCGGATAGTCTGTTTTGGGCATTAAACAATCCATTGACGGCTGAAAGCGGTCATCGCCGTAGAACTCACTGAGACCTTCGTTTTGACTGGTTATGGCTACCGTAAATCTAAGCGAGCCAGAAGTTATGGCCGTCCGAATAATCGATATCTACAGGGTGCAACATCCACGGGGCAAGGTGCAACATCCGTCCGAAATGGCGAAACAGTGTCGTACGACTTTTTGAAATGCGTGCATGGTTTTGAAACGAAACGGTACCATGGTGAACCACTCTCCAGCGATGGTAAATCGTAGACCAGCCACGGTAATCCCGTTCTACCGTAAAAATCCACGTGTCGAAAAAACGAAGGGTAAAAAACATCCTAGACCCGATTGAGATTCGGATAATCTTTTTTGGGCAGTAAACAATCCATTGACGGCTAAAAGCTGTCATAGCCGTAGAACTCACCGAGGCCTTCGTTTTGACTAGTTATTGCTCCCGTAAGTCTAAATGAGCCAGAAGTTATGGCCTTCCGAATAATCGATATCTACAGGGTGCGACATCCACGGTGCAAGGTGCAACATCCGTCCGAAATGGCGAAACAGTGTAGTACGACTTTTTGAAATTCGTGCATGGCTTTGAAACGAAACGGTACCATGGTGCACCACTCTCTAGGGATGGTAAATCGAAGACCAGCCACGGTAATCCCGTTCTACCGTAAAAATCCACGTGTCGAAAAAACGAAGGGTAAAAAACTTCGGAGACCCGATTGAGATTTGGATAGTCTTTTTTGGGCATTAAACAATCCATTGACGACTAAAAGCTGTCATAGCCGTAGAACTCACCGAGGCCTTCGTTTTGACTGGTTATGGCTCCCGTAAGTCTAAATGAGCCAGAAGTTATGGCCTTCCGAATAATCGATATCTACAGGGTGCAACATCCACGGTGCAAGGTGCAACATCCGTCCGAAATAGTGTCGTACGACTTTTTAAAATGCGTGCATGGATTTGAACAGAAACAGTACCCTGCTGCACCACTCTCCAGCGATGATAACATGAAGACCAGCCACGGTAATCCCGATTTACTGTAAAAATCCACGTGTCGAAAAAACGAAGGGTAAAAAACTTCCGAGACCCATTGAGATTCGGATAGTCTTTTTTGGGCATTAAACAATCCATTGACGGCTGAAAGCTGTCATAGCCGTAGAATTCACTGAGGCCTGCGTTTTGACAGGTTATGGCTCCCATAACTCTAAACGAGCCAGAAGTTATGGCCGTCCGAATAATCGATATCTACAGGCTGCAACATCCACGGTGCAAGGTGCAACATCCGTCCGAAATGGAGAAACAGTGTCGTACGACTTTTTGAAATGCGTGCAAGGATTTGAAACGAAACGGTACCATGGTGCACCACTCTCCAGCGTTGGTAAATTGAAGACCAGCCAAGGTAATCTCGTTTTACCGTAAAAATCCACGTGTCGAAAAAACGAAGGGTGAATAACTAACGAGACCCGATTGAGATTCGGATATTCTTTTTTGGGCATTAAGCAATCCATTGACGGCTGAAAGCTGTCATAACCGTAGAACTCACTAAGGCCTTCGTTTTGACTGGTTATGGCTCCCGTAACTCTAAACGAGCCAGAAGTTATGGCCGTCCGAATAATCGATATCTACAGGGTGCAACATCCACGGTGCAAGGTGCAACATCCATCCAAAATGGCGAAACAGTGTCGTACGACTTTTTGAAATGCGTGCATGGATTTGAAATGAAACGGTACCATGGTGCAGCACTCTCCAGCGATGGTAAATCGAAGACCAGCCACGGTAATCCCGCTCTACCGTAAAAATCCACGTGTCGAAAAAACGAAGGGTAAAAAACTTCCTAGACCCGACTGAGATTCGGATAGTCTTTTTTGGGCATTAAACAATCCTTTGACGGCTGAAAGATGCCATAGCCATAGAACTTACCACGGCCTTCGTTTTGACTGGTTAAGGCTCCCGTAATTCTAAATGAGCTAGAAGTTATGGCCGTCCGAATAATCGATATCTACAGGGTGCAACATCTACGGTGCAAGGTGCAACATCCGTCCGAAATGGCGAAATAGTGTCGTACGACTTTTTAAAACGCGTGCATGGATTTGAAACGAAACGGTACCCTGGTGCACCACTCTCCAGCGATGATAACATGAAGACCAGCCACGGTAATCCCGTTTTACCGTAAAAATCCACTGTCGAAAAAACGAAGGGTAAAAAACTTCCGAGACCCGTTTGAGATTCGGATATTCTTTTTTGGGCATTAAACAATCCATTGACGGTTGAAAGCTGTCATAGCCGTAGAACTCACTGAGGCCTTCGTTTTGACTGGTTATGACTCCCGTAACTCTAAACGAGCCAGAAGTAATTGCCGTCCGAATAATCGATATCTATAGGGTGCAACATCCACGGTGCAAGGTGCAACATCCGTCCGAAATGGCGAAACAGTGTCGTACGACTTTTTGAAATGCGTGCATGGTTTTGAAAAGAAACGGTACCATGGTGCACCACTCTCCGGCGATGGAAAATCGAGGACCAGCCATGGTAATCCCGTTCTACCGTAAAAATTCACGTGTCGAAAAAACGAAGGGTAAAAACCCTCCGAGACTCGATTGAGATTCGGATAGTCTTTTTTGGGCATTACACAATCCATTGACGGCTGAAAGCTGTCACAGCCGTAGAACTCACTGAGGCCTTCGTTTTGACTGGTTATGGCTCCCGTACCTCTAAACGAGCCAGAAGTTATGGCCGTCCGAATAATCGATATCTACAGGGTGCAACATACATGGTGCAAGGTGAAACATCCGTCCGAAATGGCGAAACAGTGTCGTACCACTTTTTGAAATGCGTGCATGGATTTGAAATGGAACGGTACCATGGTGCACCGCCCTCCAGCGATGGTAAATCGAAGACCAGCCACGGTGATCCCGTTCTACCGTAAAAATCTACGTGTCGAAAAAACAAAGGGTAAAAAACTTCCGAGACCCGATTGAGATTCGGATAGTCTGTTTTGGGCATTAAACAATCAACTGACGGCTGAAAGCGGTCATAGCCGTAGAACTCACTGAGGCCTTCGTTTTGACTGGTTACGGCTACCATAACTCTAAACGAGCCAGAAATTATGGCCACCCGAATAATCGATATCTACAGGGTGCAACATCCACGGTGCAAGGTGCAATATCCGCCCGAAATGGCGTAACAGTGTCGTACGACCTTTTGAAATGCGTGCATGGATTTGAAACGAAACGGTACCCTGGTGCACCACTCTCCAGCGATGGTAAATCGAAGACCAACCACGGTAATCCCGTTCTACCGTAAAAATCCACGTTTCGAAAAAACGAAGGGTAAAAAACATCCGAGACCCGATTGAGATTCGGATAGTCTTTTCTGGGCATTAAACAGTCCATTGAAGGCTGAAAGTTGTCATAACCGTAGAACTCACTGAGGCCTTCGTTTTGAATGGTTATGGCTTCCGTAACTCTAAACGAGCCAGAAGTTATGGCTGTCCGAATAATCTATATCTATAGGGTGCAACATCCACGGCGCAAGGTGCAACATCTGTCCGAAACGGCGAAATGGTGTCGTACGACTTTTTGAAATGCGTGCATGGATTTGAAACAAAACGGTACCATGGTGCACCACTCTCCAGAGATGTTAAATCGAAGACCAGCCACGGTAATCCCGTTCTACCGTAAAAATCTACGTGTCGAAAAAACGAAGGGTAAAAAACTTCCTAGACTCGATTGAGATTCGGATAGTCTGTTTTGGGCATTAAACAATCCATTGACGGCTGAAAGCGGTCATAGCCGTAGAACTCACTGAGACCTTCGTTTTGACTGGTTATGGCTACCGTAAATCTAAACGAGCCAGAAGTTATGGCCGTCCGAATAATCGATATCTACTGGGTGCAACATCCACGGGGCAAGGTGCAACATCCGTCCGAAATGGCGAAACAGTGTCGTACGACTTTTTGAAATGCGTGCATGGTTTTGAAACGAAACGGTACCATGGTGCACCACTCTCCAGCGATGGTAAATCGTAGACCAGCCACGGTAATCCCGTTCTACCGTAAAAATCCACGTGTCGAAAAAACGAAAGGTAAAAAACTTCCTAGACCCGATTGAGATTCGGATAATCTTTTTTGGGCAGTAAACAATCCATTGACGGCTAAAAGCTGTCATAGCCGTATAACTCACCGAGGCCTTCGTTTTGACTAGTTATTGCTCCCATAAGTCCAAATGAGCCAGAAGTTATGGCCTTCCGAATAATCGATATCTACAGGGTGCGACATCCACGGTGCAAGGTGCAACATCCGTCCGAAATAGCGAAACAGTGTCGTACGACTTTTCAAAATGCGTGCATGGATTTGAACGGAAACGGTACCCTGGTGCACCACTCTCCAGCGATGATAACATGAAGACCAGCCACGGTAATCCTGTTTTACCGTAAAAATCCACGTGTCGAAAAAACGAAGGGTAAAAAACTTCCGAGACCCGATTGAGATTCGAATAGTCTTTTTTGGGCATTAAACAATCCATTGACGGCTGAAAGCTGTCATAGCCGTAGAATTCACTGAGGCCTTCATTTTGACATGTTATGGCTCCCGTAACTCTAAACAAGCCAGAAGTTATGGCCGTCCGAATAATCGATATCTATAGGGTGCAACATCCACGGTGAAAGGTGCAACATCCGTCCGAAATGGCGAAACAGTGTCGTACGACCTTTTGAAATGCGTGAAAGGATTTGAAACGAAACGGTACCATGGTGCACCACTCTCCAGCATTGGTAAATTGAAGACCAGCCAAGGTAATCTCGTTTTACCGTAAAAATCCACGTGTCGAAAAAACGATGGGTGAAAAACTTCTGAGACCCGATTGAGATTCGGATAGTCTTTTTTGGGCATTAAGCAATCCATTAACGGCTGAAAGCTGTAATAACCGTAGAACTCACCGAGGCCTTGGTTTGATTGGTTATAGCTCCCGTAACTCTAAACGAGCCAGAAGTTATGGCCGTCCGAATAATCGATATCTACAGGGTGCAACATCCACGGTGCAAGGTGCAACATCCGTCCGAAATGGCGAAACAGTGTCGTACGACTTTTTGAAATGCGTGCATGGATTTGAAACAAAATGGTACCATGGTGCACCACTCTCTAGCAATGGTAAATCGAAGAACAGCCACGGTAATCCCGTTCTACCGTAAAAATTCACGTGTCGAAAAAACGAAGGGTAAAAAACTTCCTAGACCCGATTGAGATTCGGATAGTCTTTCTTGGGCATTAAATAATCCATTGACGGCTGAAAGCTGTCATAGCCGTAGAACTTACCGAGGCTTTCGTTTTGACTGGTTATGGCTCCCGCAACTCTAAATGAGTTAGAAGTTATGGCCGTCCGAATAATCGATATCTACAGGGTGCAACATCCACGGTGCAAGGTGCAACATCCGTCCGAAATGATGAAATAATGTGGTACGACTTTTTAAAATGCGTGCATGGATTTGAAACGAAACGCTACCCTGGTGCACCACTCTCCAGCGATGATAACATGAAGACCAGCCACGGTAATCCCGTTTTACCGTAAAAATCCACGTGTCGAAAAAACGAAGGGTAAAAAACTTCCGAGACCCGTTTGAGATTCGGATAGTCTTTTTTGGGCATTAAACAATCCATTGACAGTTGAAAGCTGTCATAGCCGTAGAACTCACTGAGGCCTTCGTTTTGACTGGTTATGGCTCCCGTAACTCTAAACGAGCCAGAAGTTATGGCCGTCCGAATAATCGATATCTACAGGGTGCAACATCCACGGTGCAAGGTGCAACATCCGTCCGAAATGGCGAAACAGTGTCGTACGACTTTTTGAAATGCGTGCATGGTTTTGAAAAGAAACGGTACCATGGTGCACCACTCTCCGGCGATGGTAAATCGAGGACCAGCCATGGTAATCCCGTTTTACCGTAAAAATCCACGTGTCGAAAAAACGAAGGGTAAAAAACCTCCAAGACTCAATTGAGATTCGGATAGTCTTTTTTGGGCATTACACAATCCATTGACGGTTGAAAGCTGTCATAGCCGTAGAACTAACTGAGGCCTTCGTTTTGACTGGTTATGGCTCCCGTACCTCTAAACGAGCCAGAAGTTATGGCCGTCCGAATAATCGTTATCTACAGGGTGCAACATACATGGTGCAAGGTGAAACATCCGTCCGAAATGGCGAAACAGTGTCGTACGACTTTTTGAAATGCGTGCATGGATTTGAAATGGAACAGTACCATGGTGCACCGCCCTCCAGCGATGGTAAATCGAAGACCAGCCACGGTGATCCCGTTCTACCGTAAAAATCTACGTGTCGAAAAAACAAAGGGTAAAAAACTTCCGAGACCCGATTGAGATTCGGATAGTCTGTTTTGGGCATTAAACAATCAACTGACGGCTGAAAGCGGTCATAGCCGTAGAACTCACTGAGGCCTTCGTTTTGACTGGTTACGGCTACCATAACTCTAAACGAGCCAGAAATTATGGCCACCCGAATAATCGATATCTACAGGGTGCAACATCCACGGTGCAAGGTGCAATATCCGCCCGAAATGGCGTAACAGTGTCGTACGACCTTTTGAAATGTGTGCATGGATTTGAAACGAAACGGTACCATGGTGCCACTCTCCAGCGATGGTAAATCGAAGACCAACCACGGTAATCCCGTTCTACCGTAAAAATCCATGTTTCGAAAAAACGAAGGGTAAAAAACATCCGAGACCCGATTGAGATTCGGATAGTCTTTTCTGGGCATTAAACAGTCCATTGACGGCTGAAAGTTGTCATAACCATAGAACTCACTGAGGCCTTCGTTTTGAATGGTTATGGCTTCCGTAACTCTAAACGAGCCAGAAGTAATGGCTGTCCGAATAATCTATATCTATAGGGTGCAACATCCACGGCGCAAGGTGCAACATCTGTCCGAAACGGCGAAATAGTGTCGTACGACTTTTTGAAATGCGTGCATGGATTTGAAACAAAACGGTACCATGGTGCACCACTCTCCAGAGATGTTAAATCGAAGACCAACCACGGTAATCCCGTTCTACCGTAAAAATCTACGTGTCGAAAAAACGTAGGGTAAAAAACTTCCTAGACTCGATTGAGATTTGGATAGTCTGTTTTGGGCATTAAACAATCCATTGACGGCTGAAAGCGGTCATAGCCGTAGAACTCACTGAGGCCTTTGTTTTGACTAGTTATGGCTCCCGTAACTCTAAATGAGCCAGAAGTTATGGCCATCCGAATAATCGATATCTACAGGGTGCAACATCCACGGTGCAAGGTGCAACATCCGTCCGAAATGGCAAAACAGTGTCGTACGACTTTTTGAAATGCGTGCATGGCTTTGAAACGAAACGGTACCATGGTGCACCACTCTCCAGCGATGGTAAATCGTAGACCAGCCACGGTAATCCCGTTCTACCGTAAAAATCCACGCGTCGAAAAAACGAAAGGTAAAAAACTTCCTAGACCCGATTGAGATTCGGATAATCTTTTTCGGGCAGTAAACAATCCATTGACGGCTAAAAGCTGTCATAGCCGTAGAACTCACCGAGGCCTTCGTTTTGACTGGTTACGGCTCCCGTAAGTCTAAATGAGCCAGAAGTTACGGCCTTCCGAATAATCGATATCTACAGGGTGCGACATCCACGGTGCAAGGTGCAACATCCGTCCGAAATAGCGAAACAGTGTCGTACGACTTTTTAAAATGCGTGCATGGATTTGAGCGGAAACGGTACCCTGGTGCACCACTCTCCAGCGATGATAACATGAAGACCAGCCACGGTAATCCTGTTTTGCCGTAAAAATCCACGTGTCGAAAAAACGAAGGGTAAAAAACTTCCGGGACCCGATTGAGATTCGAATAGTCTTTTTTGGGCATTAAACAATCCATTGACGGTTGAAAGCTGTCATAGCCGTAGAATTCACTGAGGCCTTCATTTTGACAGGTTATGGCTCCCGTAACTCTAAACAAGCCAGATGTTATGGCCGTCCGAATAATCGATATCTATAGGGTGCAACATCCACGGAGGAAGGTGCAACATCCGTCCGAAATGGCGAAACAGTGTCGTATGACTTTTTGAAATGCGTGAAAGGATTTGAAACGAAACGGTACCATGGTGCACCACTCTCCAGCGTTGGTAAATTGAAGACCAGCCAAGGTAATCTTGTTTTACCGTAAAAATCCACGTGTCGAAAAAACGATGGGTGAAAAACTTCTGAGACCCGATTGAGATTCGGATAGTCTTTTTTGGGCATTAAGCAATCCATTGACGGCTGAAAGCTGTAATAACCGTAGAACTCACCGAGGCTTTGGTTTGACTGGTTATAGCTCCCGTAACTCTAAACGAGCCAGAAGTTATGGCTGTCCGAATAATCGATATCTACAGGGTGAAACATCCACGGTGCAAGGTGCAACATCCGTCCGAAATGGCGAAACAGTGTCGTACGACTTTTTGAAATGCGTGCATGGATTTGAAACGAAACGGTACCATAGTGCACCACTCTCTAACAATGGTAAATCGAAGAACAACCACGGTAATCCCGTTCTACCGTAAAAATTCACGTGTCGAAAAAACGAAGGGTAAAAAACTTCCTAGACCCGATTGAGATTCGGATAGTCTTTCTTGGGCATTAAACAATCCATTGACGGCTGAAAGCTATCATAGCCGTAGAACTCACTGAGACCTTCGTTTTGACTGGTTATGGCTACCGTAAATCTAAACGAGCCAGAAGTTATGGTCGTCCGAATAATCGATATCTACAGGGTGCAACATCCACGGGGCAAGGTGCAACATCCGTCTGAAATGGCGAAACAGTGTCGTACGACTTTTTGAAATGCGTGCATGGTTTTGAAACGAAACGGTACCATGGTGCACCACTCTCCAGCGATGGTAAATCGAAGACCAACCACGGTAATCCCGTTCTACCGTAAAAATCCACGTGTCGAAAAAACGAAGGGTAAAAAACTTCCTAGACCCGATTGAGATTCGGATAATCTTTTTTGGGCAGTAAACAATCCATTGACGGCTAAAAGCTGTCATAGCCGTAGAACTCACCGAGGCCTTCGTTTTGACTGGTTATTGCTCCCGTAAGTCTAAATGAGCCAGAAGTTATGGCCTTCCGAATAATCGATATCTACAGGGTGCAACATCCATCGTGTAAGGTGCAACATCCGTCCGAAATGGCGAAACAGTGTCGTACGACTTTTTAAAATGCGTGCATGGATTTGAAAAGAAACGGTACCCTGGTGCACCACTCTCCGGCGATGATAACATGAAGACCAGCCACGGTAATCCTGTTTTACCGTAAAAATCCACGTGTCGAAAAAACGAAGGGTAAAAAACTTCCAAGAACCGATTGAGATTCGGATAGTCTTTTTTGGGCATTAAACAATCCATTGACGGCTGAAAGCTGTCATAGCCGTAGAATTCAGAGGCCTTCGTTTTGACAGGTTATGGCTCCCGTAACGCTAAACGAGCCAGAAGTTATGGCCATCCGAATGATCGATATCTACAGGGTGCAACATCCACGGTGCAAGGTGCAACATCCGTCCGAAATGGCGAAACAGTGTCGTACGACTTTTTGAAATGCGTGAAAGGATTTGAAACGAAACGGTACCATGGTGCACCACTCTCCAGTGTTGGTAAATAGAAGACCAGCCAAGTTAATCTCGTTTTACCTTAAAAATCCACGTGTCGAAAAAACGAAGGGTGAAAAACTTCCGAGACCCGATTGAGATTCGGATAGTCTTTTTTGGGCATTAAGCAATCCATTGACGGCTGAAAGCTGGCATACCCGTAGAACTCACTAAGGTCTTCATTTTGATTGGTTGTGGCTCCCGTAACTCTAAACGAGCCAGAAGTTATGGCCGTCCGAATAATCGATATCTATAGGGTGCAACATCTACGGTGTAAGGTGCAACATCCGTCCGAAATGGCGAAATAGCATCATACGACTTTTTGAAATGCGTGCATGGATTTGAAACAAAACGGTACCATGGTGCACCACTCTCCGGAGATGGTAAATCGAAGACCAGCCACGGTAATCCCGTTCTACCGTAAAAATCCACGTGTCGAAAAAACGTAGGGTAAAAAACTTCCTTGACTCGATTGAGATTCGGATAGTCTTTTTTGGGCATTACACAATCCATTGATGGCTGAAAGCTGTCATAGCCGTAGAACTCACTGAGGCCTTCGTTTTGACTAGTTATGGCTCCCGTAACTCTAAACGAGCCAGAAGTTATGGCCATCCGAATAATCGATATCTACAGGGTGCAACATCCACGGTGCAAGGTGCAACATCCGTCCGAAATGGCGAAACAGTGTCGTACGACTTTTTGAAACGCGTGCATGGCTTTGAAACGAAACGGTACCATGGTGCACCACTCTCTAGCGATGGTAAATCGAAGACCAGCCACGGTAATCCCGTTCTACCGTAAAAATCCACGTGTCGAAAAAACGAAGGGTAAAAAACTTCCTAAACCCGATTGAGATTCGGATAGTCCTTTTTGGGCAGTAAACAATCCATTGACGACTAAAAGCTGTCATAGCCGTAGAACTCACCGAGGCCTTCGTTTTGACTGGTTATGGCTCCCGTAAGTCTAAATGAGCCAGAAGTTACGGCCTTCCGAATAATCGATATCTACAGGGTGCAACATCCACGGTGCAAGGTGCAACATCCGTCCGAAATGGCGAAATAGTGTCGTACGACTTTTTAAAATGCGTGCATGGATTTGAATAGAAACGGTACCCTGGTGCAAGACTCTCCAGCGATGATAACATGAAGACCAGCCACGGTAATCCCGATTTACTGTAAAAATCCACGTGTCGAAAAAACGAAGGGTAAAAAACTTCCGAGACCCATTGAGATTCGGATAGTCTTTTTTGGGCATTAAACAATCCATTGACGGCTGAAAGCTATCATAGCAGTACACTGAGGCCTTCGTTTTGACAGGTTATGGCTCCCATAACTCTAAACGAGCCAGAAGTTATGGCCGTCCGAATAATCGATATCTACAGGCTGCAACATCCACGGTGCAAGGTGCAACATCCGTCCGAAATGGCGAAACAGTGTCGTACGACTTTTTGAAATACGTGCAAGGATTTGAAACGAAACGGTACCATGGTGCACCACTCTCCAGCGTTGGTAAATTGAAGACCAGCCAAGGTAATCTCGTTTTACCGTAAAAATCCACGTGTCGAAAAAACGAAGGGTGAAAAACTTCTGAGACCCGATTGAGATTCCGATAGTCTTTTTTGGGCATTAAGCAATCCATTGACGGCTGAAAGCTGTCATAACCGTAGAACTCACTAAGGCCTTCGTTTTGACTGGTTATGGCTCCCGTATCTCTAAACGAGCCAGAAGTGATGGCCGTCCGAATAATCGATATCTACAGGGTGCAACATCTACGGTACAAGGTGCAACATCCGTCCGAAATGGCGAAACAGTGTCGTACGACTTTTTGAAATGCGTGCATGGATTTTAAATGAAACGGTACCATGGTGCACCACTCTCCAGCGATGGTAAATCGAAGACCAGCCACGGTAATCCCGTTCTACCGTAAAAATCCACGTGTCGAAAAAACGAAGGGTAAAAAACTTCCTAGACAAGACTGAGATTCGGATAGTCTTTTTTGGGCATTAAACAATCCATTGACGGCTGAAAGATGCCATAGCCATAGAACTTACCGCGGCCTTCGTTTTGACTGGTTAAGGCTCCCATAACTCTAAATGAGCTAGAAGTTATGGCCGTCCGAATAATCGATATCTACAGGGTGCAACATCTACGGTGCAAGGTGCAACATCCGTCCGAAATGGCGAAATAGTGTCGTACGACTTTTTAAAATGCGTGCATGGATTTTAAACGAAACGGTACCCTGGTGCACCACTCTCCAGCGATGATAACATGAAGACCAGCCATGGTAATCCCGTTTTACCGTAAAAATCCACTGTCGAAAAAACGAAGGGTAAAAAACTTCCGAGACCCGTTTGAGATTCGGATATTCTTTTTTGGGCATTAAACAATCCATTGACGGTTGAAAGCTGTCATAGCCATAGAACTCACTGAGGCCTTCGTTTTGACTGGTTATGACTCCCGTAACTCTAAACGAGCCAGAAGTTATGGCCGTCCGAATAATCGATATCTATAGGGTGCAACATCCACGGTGCAAGGTGCAACATCCGTCCGAATGGAGAAACAGTGTCGTACGACTTTTTGAAATGCGTGCATGGTTTTGAAAAGAAACGGTACCATGGTGCACCACTCACCGGCGATGGTAAATCGAGGACCAGCCATGGTAATCCCGTTCTACCGTAATAATCCACGTGTCGAAAAAACGAAGGGTAAAAAACCTCCGAGACTCGATTGAGATTCGGATAGTCTTTTTTGGGCATTACACAATCCATTGACGGCTGAAATCTGTCATAGCCGTAGAACTCACTGAGGCCTTCGTTTTGACTGGTTATGGCTCCCGTACCTCTAAACGAGCCAGAAGTTATGGCCGTCCGAATAATCGATATCTACAGGGTGCAACATACGTGGTGCAAGGTGAAACATCCGTCCGAAATGGCGAAACAGTGTCGTACGACTTTTTGAAATGCGTGCATGGATTTGAAATGGAACGGTACCATGGTGCATCGCCCTCCAGCGATGGTAAATCGAAGACCAGCCACGGTGATCCCGTTCTACCGTAAAAATCTACGTGTCGAAAAAACAAAGGGTAAAAAACTTCCGAGACCCGATTGAGATTCGGATAGTCTGTTTTGGGCATTAAACAATCTACTGACAGCTGAAAGCGTTCATAGCCGTAGAACTCACTGAGGCCTTCGTTTTGACTGGTTATGGCTACCGTAGCTCTAAACGAGCCAGAAATTATGGCCGTCCGAATAATCGATATCTACAGGGTGCAACATCCACGGTGCAAGGTGCAATATCCGTCCGAAATGGCGTAACAGTGTCGTACGACCTTTTGAAATGCGTGCATGGATTTGAAACGAAGCGGTACCATGGTGCACCACTCTCCAGCGATGGTAAATCGAAGACCAACCGCGGTAATCCCGTTCTACCGTAAAAATCCACGTTTCGAAAAAACGAAGGGTAAAAAACATCCTAGACCCGATTGAGATTCGGATAATCTTTTCTGGGCATTAAACAGTCCATTGACGGCTGAAAGTTGTCATAACCGTAGAACTCACTGAGGCCTTCGTTTTGAATGGTTATGGCTTCCATAACTCTAAACGAGCCAGAAGTTATGGCCGTCCGAATAATCTATATCTATAGGGTGCAACATCCACGGCGCAAGGTGCAACATCCGTCCGAAACAGCGAAATAGTGTCGTACGACTTTTTGAAATGCATGCATGGATTTGAAACAAAACGGTACCATGGTGCACCACTCTCCAGAGATGTTAAATCGAAGACCAGCCACGGCAATCCCGTTCTACCGTAAAAATCTACGTGTCGAAAAAACGAAGGGTGAAAAACTTCCTAGACTCGATTGAGATTCGGATAGTCTTTTTTGGCCATTAAGCAATCCATTGACGGCTGAAAGCTGGCATAGCCGTAGAACTCACTGAGACCTTCGTTTTGACTGGTTATGGCTCCCGTAACTCTAAACGAGCCAGAAGTTATGGCCGTCCGAATAATCGATATCTACAGGGTGCAACATCCACGGGGCAAGGTGCAACATCCGTCCGAAATGGCAAAACACTGTCGTACGACTTTCTGAAATGCGTGCATGGTTTCGAAACGAAACGGTACCGTGGTGCAGCACTCTCCAGCGATGGTAAATCGAAGACCAGCCACGGTAATCCCGTTCCACCGTAAAAATCCACGTGTCGAAAAAACGAAGGGTAAAAAACTTCCTAGACCCGATTGAGATTCGGATAATCTTTTTTGGGCTGTAAACAATCCATTGACGGCTAAAAGCTGTCATAGCCGTAGAACTCATCGAGGCCTTCGTTTTGACTAGTTATTGCTCCCGTAAGTCTAAATGAGTCAGAAGTTATGGCCTTCCGAATAATCGATATCTACAGGGTGCGACATCCACGGTGCAAGGTGCAACATCCGTCCGAAATGGCGAAACAGTGTCGTACGACTTTTTAAAATGCGTGCATGGATTTGAACGGAAACGGTACCCTGGTGCACCACTCTCCAGCGATGATAACATGAAGACCAGCCACGGTAATCCTGTTTTACCGAAAAAATCCACGTGTCGAAAAAACGAAGGGTAAAAAACTTCCGAGACCCGATTGAGATTCGGATAGTCTTTTTTGGGCATTAAACAATCCATTGACGGTTGAAAGCTGTCATAGCCGTATAATTCACTGAGGCCTTCATTTTGACAGGTTATGGCTCCCGTAACTCTAAACAAGCCAGAAGTTATGGCCGTCCGAATAATCGATATCTACAGAGTGCAACATCCATGGTGAAAGGTGCAACATCCGTCCGAAATGGCGAAACAGTGTCGTACGACTTTTTGAAATGCGTGAAAGGATTTAAAAAGAAACGGTACCATGGTGCACCACTCTCCAGCGTTGGTAAATTGAAGACCAGCCAAGGTAATCTCGTTTTACCGTAAAAATCCACGTGTCGAAAAAACGATGGGTGAAAAACTTCTGAGACCCGATTGAGATTCGGATAGTCTTTTTTGGGCATTAAGCAATCCATTGACGGCAGAAAGCTGTAATAACCGTAGAACTCACCGAGGCCTTCGTTTTGACTGGTTATAGCTCCCGTAACTCTAAACGAGCCAGAAGTTATGGCCGTCCGAATAATCGATATCTACAGGGTGCAACATCCACGGTGCAAGGTGCAACATCCGTCCGACTTTTTGAAATGCGTGCATGGATTTGAAACGAAACGATACCCTGGTGCACCACTCTCCAGCGATGGTAAATCGAAGACCAGCCACAGTAATCCCGTTCTACCGTAAAAATCCACGTGTCGAAAAAACGAAGGGTAAAAAACTCCCAAGACCCGATTGAGATTCGGATAGTCTTTCTTGGGCATTAAACAATCCATTGACGGCTGAAAGCTGTCATAGCCGTAGAACTTACCGAGGCCTTCGTTTTGACTGGTTATGGCTCCCGTAACTCTAAATGAGTTAGAAGTTATGGCCGTCCGAATAATCGATGTTTACCGGGTGCAACATCCACGGTGCAAGGTGCAACATCCGTCCGAAATGGCAAAATAATGTGGTACGACTTTTTAAAATGCGTGCATGGATTTGAAACGAAACGCTACCCTAGTGCACCACTCTCCAGCGATGATAACATGAAAACCAGCCACGGTAATCCCGTTTTACCGTAAAAATCCACGTAACGAAAAAACGAAGGGTAAAAAACTTCCGAGACCCGTTTGAGATTCGGATAGTCTTTTTTGGGCATTAAACAATCCATTGACGGTTGAAAGCGGTCATAGCCGTAGAACTCACTGAGACCTTCGTTTTGACTGGTTATGGCTACCGTAAATCTAAACGAGCCAGAAGTTATGGTCGTCCGAATAATCGATATCTACAGGGTGCAACATCCACGGGGCAAGGTGCAACATCCGTCCGAAATGGCGAAACAGTGTCGTGCAACTTTTTGAAATGCGTGCATGGTTTTGAAACGAAACGGTACCATGGTGCACCACTCTCCAGCGATGGTAAATCGAAGACCAGCCATGGTAATCCCGTTCTACCGTAAAAATCCACGTGTCGAAAAAACGAAGGGTAAAAAACTTCCTAGACCCGATTGAGATTCGGATAATCTTTTTTGGGCAGTAAACAATCCATTGACGGCTAAAAGCTGTCATAGCCGTAGAACTCACCGAGGCCATCGTTTTGAATGGTTATTGCTCCCGTAAGTCTAAATGAGCCAGAAGTTATGGCCTTCCGAATAATCGATATCTACAGGGTGCAACATCCACGGTGCAAGGGGCAACATCCGTCCGAAATGGCGAAACAGTGTCGTACGACTTTTTAAAATGCGAGCATGGATTTGAACAGAAACGGTACCCTGGTGCACCACTCTCCGGCGATGATAACATGAAGACCAGCCACGGTAATCCTGTTTTACCGTAAAAATCAACGTGTCGAAAAAACGAAGGGTAAAAAACTTCCGAGAACCGATTGAGATTCGGATAGTCTTTTTTGGGCATTAAACAATCCATTAACGGCTGAAAGCTGTCATAGCCGTAGAATTCACCGAGGCCTTCGTTTTGACAGGTTATGGCTCCCGTAACTCTAAACGAGCCAGAAGTTATGGCCGTCCGAATGATCGATATCTACAGGGTGCAACATCCACGGTGCAAGGTGCAACATCCGTCCGAAATGGCGAAACAGTTTCGTACGACTTTTTGAAATGCGTGAAAGGATTTGAAACGAAACGGTACCATGGTGCACCACTCTCCAGCGTTGGTAAATTGAAGGCCAGCCAAGGTAATCTCGTTTTACCGTAAAAATCCACGTGTCGAAAAAACGAAGGGTGAAAAACTTCTGAGACCCGATTGAGATTCCGATAGTCTTTTTTGGGCATTAAGCAATCCATTGACGGCTGAAAGCTGTCATAACCGTAGAACTCACCGAGGCCTTCGTTTTGACTGGTTATGGCTCCCGTAACTCTAAACGAGCCAGAAGTTATGGCCGTCCGAATAATCGATATCTACAGGGTGCAACATCCGTCCGAAATGGCGAAACAGTGTCGTACGACTTTTTGAAATGCGTGCATGGATTTGAAACGAAACGGTACCATGGTGCACCACTCTCCAGCGATGGTAAATCGAAGACCAGCCACGGTAATCCCGTTCTACCGTAAAAATCCACGTGTCGAAAAAACGAAGGGTAAAAAACTTCCTAGACCCGATTGAGATTCGGATAGTCTTTCTTGGGCATTAAACAATCCATTGACGGCTGAAAGCTGTCATAGCCGTAGAACTTACCGAGGCCTTCGTTTTGACTGGTTATGGCTCCCGTAACTCTAAATGAGCTAGAAGTTATGGCCGTCCGAATAATCGATATCTACAGGGTGTAACATCCACGGTGCAGGTGCAACATCCGTCCGAAATGGCGAAATATTGTGGTACGAATTTTTAAAATGCGTGCATGGATTAGAAACGAAACGCTACCCTGGTGCACCACTCTCCAGCGATGATAACATGAAGACCAGCCACGGTAATCCCGTTTTACCGTAAAAATCCACGTGTCGAAAAAACTAAGGGTAAAAAGCTTCCGAGACCTGTTTGAGATTCGGATAGTCTTTCTTGGGCATTAAACAATCCATTGACGGCTGAAAGCGGTCATAGCAGTAGAACTCACTGAGACCTTCGTTTTTACTGGTTATGGCTACCGTAAATCTAAATGAGTCATAAGTTATGGCCGTCCGAATAATCGATATCTACAGGGTGCAACATCCACGGGGCAAGGTGCAACATCCGTCCGAAATGGCGAAACAGTGTCGTACGACTTTTTGAAATGCGTGCATGGTTTTGAAACGAAACGGTACCATGGTGCACCACTCTCCAGCGATGGTAAATCGAAGACCAGCCTCGGTAATCCCGTTCTACCGTAAAAATCCACGTGTCGAAAAAACGAAGGGTAAAAAACTTCCTAGACCCGATTGAGATTCGGATAATCTTTTTTGGGCAGTAAACAATCCATTGACGGCTAAAAGCTGTCATAGCCGTAGAACTCACCGAGGCCTTCGTTTTGACTAGTTATTGCTCCCGTAAGTCTAAATGAGCCAGAAGTTATGGCCTTCCGAATAATCGATATCTACAGGGTGCGACATCCACGGTGCAAGGTGCAACATCCGTCCGAAATGGCGAAACATTGTCGTACGACTTTTTAAAATGCGTGCATGGATTTGAACGGAAACGGTACCCTGGTGCACCACTCTCCAGCGATGATAACATGAAGACCAGCCACGGTAATCCTGTTTTACCGTAAAAATCCACGTGTCGAAAAAACGAAGGGTAAAAAACTTCCGAGACCCGATTGAGATTCGGATAGTCTTTTTTGGGCATTAAACAATCCATTGACGGTTGAAAGCTGTCATAGCCGTAAAATTCACTGAGGCCTTAATTTTGACAGGTTATGGCTCCCGTAACTCTAAACAAGCCAGAAGTTATGGCCGTCCGAATAATCGATATCTACAGAGTGCAACATCCATGGTGAAAGGTGCAACATCCGTCCGAAATGGCGAAACAGTGTCGTACGACTTTTTGAAATGCGTGAAAGGATTTAAAAAGAAACGGTACCATGGTGCACCACTCTCCAGCGTTGGTAAATTGAAGACCAGCCAAGGTAAGCTCGTTTTACCGTAAAAATCCACGTGTCGAAAAAACGATGGGTGAAAAACTTCTGAGACCCGATTGAGATTCGGATAGTCTTTTTTGGGCATTAAGCAATCCATTGACGGCTGAAAGCTGTAATAACCGTAGAACTCACCGAGGCCTTCGTTTTGACTGGTTATAGCTCCCGTAACTCTAAACGAGCCAGAAGTTATGGCCGTCCGAATAATCGATATCTACAGGGTGCAACATCCACGGTGCAAGGTGCAACATCCGTCCGAAATGGCGAAACAGTGTCGTACGACTTTTTGAAATGCGTGCATGGATTTGAAATGAAACGGTACCATGGTGAACCACTCTCCAGCAATGGTAAATCGAAGACCAGCCACGGTAATCCCGTTCTACCGTAAAAATCCACGTGTCGAAAAAACGAAGGGTAAAAAAACTCCCAAGACCCGATTGAGATTCGGATAGTCTTTCTTGGGCATTAAACAATCCATTGACGGCTGAAAGCTGTCATAGCCGTAGAACTTACCGAGGCCTTCGTTTTGACTGGTTATGGCTCCCGTAACTCTAAATGAGTTAGAAGTTATGGCCGTCCGAATAATCGATGTCTACCGGGTGCAACATCCACGGTGCAAGGTGCAACATCCGTCCGAAATGGCAAAATAATGTGGTACGACTTTTTAAAATGCGTGCATGGATTTGAAACGAAACGCTACCCTAGTGCACCACTCTCCAGCGATGATAACATGAAAACCAGCCACGGTAATCCCGTTTTACCGTAAAAATCCACGTATCGAAAAAACGAAGGGTAAAAAACTTCCGAGACCCGTTTGAGATTCGGATAGTCTTTTTTGGGCATTAAACAATCCATTGACGGCTGAAAACGGTCATAGCCGTAGAACTCACTGAGACCTTCGTTTTGACTGGTTATGGCTACCGTAAATCTAAACGAGCCATAAGTTATGGTCGTCCGAATAATCGATATCTACAGGGTGCAACATCCACGGGGCAAGGTGCAACATCCGTCCGAAATGGCGAAACAGTGTCGTGCGACTTTTTGAAATGCGTGCATGGTTTTGAAACGAAACGGTACCATGGTGCACCACTCTCCAGCGATGGTAAATCGAAGACCAGCCACGGTAATCCCGTTCTACCGTAAAAATCCACGTGTCGAAAAAACGAAGGGTAAAAAACTTCCTAGACCCGATTGAGATTCGGATAATCTTTTTTGGGCAGTAAACAATCCATTGACGGCTAAAAGCTGTCATAGCCGTAGAACTCACCGAGGCCTTCGTTTTGACTGGTTATTGCTCCCATAAGTCTAAATGAGCCAGAAGTTATGGCCTTCCGAATAATCGATATCTACAGGGTGCAACATCCATGGTGCAAGGTGCAACATCCGTCCGAAATGGCGAAACAGTGTCGTACGACTTTTTAAAATGCGTGCATGGATTTGAACAGAAACGGTACCCTGGTGCACCACTCTCCGGCGATGATAACATGAAGACCAGTCACGGTAATCCTGTTTTACCGTAAAAATCCACGTGTCCAAAAAACGAAGGGTAAAAAACTTCCGAGAACCGATTGAGATTCGGATAGTCTTTTTTGGGCATTAAACAATCCATTAACGGCTGAAAGCTGTCATAGCCGTAGAATTCACCGAGGCCTTCGTTTTGACAGGTTATGGCTCCCGTAACTCTAAACGAGCCAGAAGTTATGGCCGTCCGAATGATCGATATCTACAGGGTGCAACATCCACGGTGCAAGGTGCAACATCCGTCCGAAATGGCGAAACAGTTTCGTACGACTTTTTGAAATGCGTGAAAGGATTTGAAACGAAACGGTACCATGGTGCACCACTCTCCAGCGTTGGTAAATTGAAGGCCAGCCAAGGTAATCTCGTTTTACCGTAAAAATCCACGTGTCGAAAAAACGAAGGGTGAAAAACTTCTGAGACCCGATTGAGATTCCGATAGTCTTTTTTGGGCATTAAGCAATCCATTGACGGCTGAAAGCTGTCATAACCATAGAACTCACCGAGGCCTTCGTTTTGACTGGTTATGGCTCCCGTAACTCTAAACGAGCCAGAAGTTATGGCCGTCCGAATAATCGATATCTACAGGGTGCAACATCCGTCCGAAATGGCGAAACAGTGTCGTACGACTTTTTGAAATGCGTGCATGGATTTGAAACGAAACGGTACCATGGTGCACCACTCTCCAGCGATGGTAAATCGAAGACCAGCCACGGTAATCCCGTTCTACCGTAAAAATCCACGTGTCGAAAAAACGAAGGGTAAAAAGCTTCCGAGACCCGATTGAGATTCGGATAGTCTTTCTTGGGCATTAAACAATCCATTGACGGCTGAAAGCTGTCATAGCCGTAGAACTTACCGAGGCCTTCGTTTTGACTGGTTATGGCTCCCGTAACTCTAAATGAGCTAGAAGTTATGGCCGTCCGAATAATCGATATCTACAGGGTGTAACATCCACGGTGCAGGTGCAACATCCGTCCGAAATGGCGAAATATTGTGGTACGAATTTTTAAAATGCGTGCATGGATTAGAAATGAAACGCTACCCTGGTGCACCACTCTCCAGCGATGATAACATGAAGACCAGCCACGGTAATCCCGTTTTACCGTAAAAATCCACGTGTCGAAAAAACTAAGGGTAAAAAACTTCCGAGACCAGTTTGAGATTCGGATAGTCTTTCTTGGGCATTAAACAATCCATTGACGGCTGAAAGCGGTCATAGCAGTAGAACTCACTGAGACCTTCGTTTTGACTGGTTATGGCTACCGTAAATCTAAACGAGCCAGAAGTTATGGCCGTCCGAATAATCGATATCTACAGGGTGCAACATCCACGGGGCAAGGTGCAACATCCGTCCGAAATGGCGAAACAGTGTCGTACGACTTTTTGAAATGCGTGCATGGTTTTGAAACGAAACGGTACCATGGTGCACCACTCTCCAGCGATGGTAAATCGAAGACCAGCCTCGGTAATCCCGTTCTACCGTAAAAATCCACGTGTCGAAAAAACGAAGGGTAAAAAACTTCCTAGACCCGATTGAGATTCGGATAATCTTTTTTGGGCAGTAAACAATCCATTGACGGCTAAAAGCTGTCATAGCCGTAGAACTCACCGAGGCCATCGTTTTGACTGGTTATTGCTCCCGTAAGTCTAAATGAGCCAGAAGTTATGGCCTTCCGAATAATCGATATCTACAGGGTGCTACATCCACGGTGCAAGGTGCAACATCCGTCCGAAATGGCGAAACAGTGTCGTACGACTTTTTAAAATGCGTGCATGGATTTGAACAGAAACGGAACCCTGGTGCACCACTCTCCAGCGATGATAACATGAAGACCAGCCACGGTAATCCCGTTTTACCGTAAAAATCCACGTGTCGAAAAAACGAAGGGTAAAAAACTTCCGAGACCCGATTGAGATTCGGATAGTCTTTTTTGGGCCTTAAACATTCCATTGACGGCTGAAAGCTGTCATAGCGGTAGAATTCACTGAGGCCTTCGTTTTGAAAGGTTATGTCTCCCGTAACTCTAAACGAGCCGGAAGTTATGGCCGTCCGAATAATCGATATCTACAGGGTGCAACATCCACGGTGCAAGGTGCAACATCCGTCCGAAATGGCGAAACAGTGTCGTACGACTTTTTGAAATGCGTGAAAGGATTTGAAACGAAACGGTACCATGGCGCACCACTCTCCAGCGTTGGTAAATTGAAGACCAGCCAAGGTAATCTCGTTTTACCGTAAAAATCCACGTGTCGGAAAAACGAAGGGTGAAAAACTTCTAAGACCCTATTGAGATTCGGATAGTCTTTTTTGGGCATTAAGCAATCCATTGACGGCTGAAAGCTGTCATAACCATAGAACTCACCGAGGCCTTCGTTTTGACTGGTTATGCCTCCCGTAACTCTAAACGAGCCTGAAGTTATGGCCGTCCGAATAATCGATATCTACAGGGTGCAACATCCACGGTGCAAGGTGCAACATCCGTCCGAAATGGCGAAACAGTGTCGTACGACTTTTTGAAATGCATGCATGGATTTGAAACGAAACGGTACCATGGTGCACCACTCTCCAGCGATGGTAAATCGAAGACCAGCCACGGTAATCCCGTTCTACCGTAAAAATCCACGTGTCGAAAAAACGAAGGGTAAAAAACTTCCTAAACCCGATTGAGATTCGGATAGTCTTTCTTGGGCATTAAACAATCCATTGACGGTTGAAAGCTATCATAGCCGTAGAACTTACCGAGGCCTTCGTTTTGACTGGTTATGGCTCCCGTAACTCTAAATGAGCTAGATGTTATGGCCGTCCGAATAATCGATATCTACAGGGTGCAACATCCACGGTGCAAGGTGCAACATCCGTCCGAAATGGCGAAATAGTGTGGTACGACTTTTTAAAATGCGTGCATGGATTTGAAACGAAACGCTACCCTGGTGCACCACTCTCCAGCGATGATAACATGAAGACCAGCCATGGTATTCCCGTTTTACCATAAAAATCCACGTGTCGAAAAAACGAAGGGTAAAAAACTTCCGAGACCCGTTTGAGATTCGGATAGTCTTTTTTGGGCATTAAACAATCCATTGACGGCTGAAAGCTATCTTAGCCGTAGAACTCACTGAGGCCTTCGTTTTGATTGGTTATGGCTCCCGTAACTCTAAACGAGCCAGATGTTATGGCCGTCCGAATAATCGATATCTACAGGGTGCAACATCCACGGTGCAAGGTGCAACATCCGTCCGAAATGGCGAAACAGTGTCGTACGACTTTTTGAAATGCGTGCATGGATTTGAAACGAAACGGTACCATGGTGCACCACTCTCCAGCGATGGTAAATCGAAGACCAGCCACGGTAATCCCGTTCTACCGTAAAAATCCACGTGTCAAAAAAACGAAGGGTAAGAAACTTCCTAGACCCGATTGAGATTCGGATAGTCTTTTTTGGGCATTAAACAATCCATTGACGGCTGAAAGCTGTCATAGCCGTAGAACTCACTGAGTCCTTCGTTTTGACTGGTTATGGCTCCCGTAACTCTAAACGAGCCAGAAGTTATGGCCGTCCGAATAATCGATATCTACAGGGTGCAACATCCACTGTGCAAGTTGCAACATCCGTCCGAAATGGCGAAACAGTGTCGTACGACTTTTTGAAATGCATGCATGGATTTGAAACGAAACGGTACCCTGGTGCACCACTCTCCAGCGATGGTAAATCGAAGACCAGCCACGGTAATCCCGTTCTACCGTAAAAATCCACGTGTCGAAAAAACGAAGGGTAAAAAACTTCCTAGACCCGATTGAGATTCGGATAGTCTTTTTTGGGCATTAAACAATCCATTTGTTATCCCGCTTTTTGGCAAAGCTGCGATACCAAAAGATCGATCGAAAAACAGAGAATAGTTCGTGTCAGAGATTGGTCGTATTTCGTTTTGCTATGGATATCGCTGAATTTTGTCCAAGTCCATATTGAGCTACAATTGATAGGACACGACAAGAAAGACCGTAGAAGTCAGCATCTCAAATTTCAAGTGAATCCGAGTTCATATGCTCAAGTTATGATCGATTCAATTTGGAGGGGAAGACCAAAGTTTCGAACCGATAGCTGATCAATGGTTCGAACCGATCACCTTCGAATCCATCGCCTTCGAATCCATATACTTCGAACCCATCAACGCGCCTCGGGTTCGACTCCATCACCTTCGAATCCATCTAGCATCAGTTGTTCGAATTCATTGACAGAAGCCTCATTCGAACCCGTCCAAAGAATCATTGTTCGAATCCACTAAGCTTCGTTTGTTCGAATCCATCAAAGAAGCCTTGTTCGAACCCATCACAGAGGCCTTGTTCAAACCCACCTGCGAAGCTTCATTCGAACCCACTGGGTCAACTAACCATGATGACGTGTCTTTCATCGATTCGAATGCACCAAAGAATATGGAGTCGAAGCATTCAACTCGGAGCGAAACCCGGGTCGATTCGAAGTTTGCGCTCCACGTCACCACGAAGCCACGCGCCACCATGGTTTCGAAACCATCGATTCGAATGCATGGTTTCGAACCACACAGCCACGCCGTGAACCCCATTTCGAATCCATCATATCTTTCAATCCACTGATCCAAATGCCATGAAATTTTCACAAAAGCTTGCATTCATGTCGAAGAGTGTCCATGCCAAATTTCACCTCGATTGGACGAATTCTTGATCGATTCGAATGGAGTTCGAACCCATGCCAAAGTGGGCCCAAACTTCCTGTGACCGGGAGTGTGGGCCCCCTCACGTGCCAGAAGTGGTCTCCCGAATTTTCAGCGAAATATCAGCAGCCTACGCCTATAAATAGAGCTCCAAAGCCAACAGAAAAGGGATCTTTTTCGACTCTCAAGTGCCCAGACTCTGCCGGATCAAGATCTCCATCATCCTACATCATAATTTTACTGTTGATTTCGAATTTCCAGTTGTAACTTGCTGTTGATCGCTGCAACAACTTGTAATCATTGAAAGAGAATCAATAAAACGTCAAAATACTTCACAGTGGACGTAGGCAACACGCCGAACCACTATAAATTGCTTGTCTACGCATTAACTTTACTGTTGATTGGAGTTTTTGTTAGATAATATCTGTTTTGAACTTACATTCTTGACTATTATCTCTTCAACGACTCCCGAAGAGTGTTGTGCCCAATTTTGACACAAACACTTTGGTGCTTTCACTGAGAATTGAACTCATGTTTTCTCCTGCTCATTGGATCTGTCATCGATGCTGGATTGAATAAATCTAAGAGAGAGATCCAGATTATTGAATCCGACTTCCTTCCCTTCTATTCAGATTTGCATATAGTCTAGGAAAGGAACTCAACTCTCAAGATGGTTAGCACAAGAACCACCTCGAGCGCTGTCAATCAAGAAGAACAGGATAGACAGAATCCTGCCCCTCTACCTTCATCTAACCAAGATGTCGCTGGGCAATCAGGACCGTCGGGACCGGTCACCCGACAAGAGTTGCAGTTGCTACTCCAAGAGCTGACCCAGAGTCGGCGACAACTAGAAGAACAGCTACGCGCTAACGCTGAGCTAATCAACAAGCTGGATCGCCAGAAACGAAAGAGATCCATGAGAGACCATGTTTCTCGCTCATCCAGCGAAAGTTCTTCATCCTCTGATTATCATAACCGGCCTCCACGACCCCGGTTAGATGGGAGTCGTATGCCACCCGTTGGAAACAACCCGACATTGACCGTTGGACAAATAAGAGTTGGTCCATCAGCCAGTTTCCAAACCGAACCCTCCTCCCGAGGAGGTGTCGTTCCTCACCACGCCGCAGAATACCGCACCACTAACGTTGCGGCTGAACTAGGGGTCGACGCCCAAGATCAGTCGGAGCTGGACCGTCATCATAGCGGGCGTACTCCTGAACCGTACGTCCCAGAGGACTACGATCCAAGAAGGCGAGACTTGGACCGTCAACGATATCTGGTTCAAACCCAGTGTATGGAACATGATCATACTCCGGCGCAAATGTCAGATCTTTCAACTATGATACGTCGGATGATCCGTGAGAGTCAGGGATTCACAAACGACGATTGGGGAGTTTTCCGAAGTCACACTCCCTTTACGGACGATATTCTTAATGCTGAACCCCCACGGCGATTCCGAATGCCCACTCTACCCATGTACGAGGGAAACTCCGACCCCAACCAACATATTCTAAAATATGAATGGTCGATGACTGCTGCCAGAGCCGACAATGCAGTGAAGTGTCATAGTTTCCCCATATCCTTGGGGGGCATCGCCACCATGTGGTTCACTCGATTGCCACCTCGATCCATCTCCTCATTCGACCAGCTGGCCAAAAAATTCGTTGAGCAATTCCGCATGCACGTCGCAAGGCCAAAAGATGTCAACACTCTATCTAGTGTCACGCAAGTTCCCGGAGAGACACTCAGACACTAATTAGAGAGATTTCATACTGCATGTGCGGAGATTAGTAATCCAAACGATAACTCCATCCTTATGGCATTGACTAAGGGGATCGACCCCGATTCTGAATACGGCAATTGGCTAGCTGGGAAACCACCTGCATCATTGGACCATTTCCATGCCAAAGCAGCTCAATTCCTGAGACGGGAAGATGTGAAACAGTCTAGGAAACAAACTGACGCAGGATCAAGTGAGGAAGGGATCAAAAGCAGTGTTGCAGTCAAACAGTCCGGTGAAAGCTCCAGAAAAGTTCAGTCGAACATTATAAATAAACAAGCTCGGCGAAAAGAGAGCGTGAATCAAACCAGGAAACGAGATCAAAATCCTGGCCCGCGGCGCAAGAACCCGATGTTTGACAGTTACACTCCTCTGAATACATCACTAGAGGACTTGTACTTACAAACCTGTGGAACAATTCAACATCAAAAGCCTGCGCCAAGGCCGTCGTCAGAAAGACAAATCCAAACTGGAAAGTTTTTCAGTTTCCATGAAAGCTACGGGCACAATACGAACGAGTGTCGTCACTTACACGATCTTGTTGAAAAACTGATCCGAGAAAGGAAGCTGGAACAGTTTGTGTGGACACCGCAGCCCAGAGAAGCGGGGCCCGTCAATCCAAAACAATGAACCCAACCGACCGAGACAGGAGGACTCGACTTGTCCCCATGGAAGATTGGTAATAAACGCCATCAGTGTCGGACCTACTTATTCAGGAGCCTGGAACAACGAAGATCCTCGTCACTGTCACACATGACAGGCTCCTTCAATCTATGAATATTTTGCTGTTTCCTTTATATTCTGAAATTTGAATTTGTAATAAGGCACCGACTTTGCCATATTTTCTTATTTCAGCAATAAAATACTATCTCTTTAAGCTAGAGCTGTGATTCACCGAATGCAACGTTCAACAATCACGACACACGAAGAGCTAAGTTCCATCAAACAATGGAATTTATTCAAATAGCGAGTGACTGCGATATGACCGGCCACTCACTAAGTGAAACCCCAGCTCGAAGGCAAGCCATCACGTCAAAGGTTGAATTGGACCAACACACGACAGTCCATTCAATAATTCGTTCCCAGTGTGAGAACGGACTCCAACTTCCCAGAGCGTGAATTGGAGGATAAACATTCAACAATTCGTTCCCAGAGCGGGAACGGACACCAACTTCCCAGAGCGTGAATTGGAGCATAAACATTCAACAATTCGTTCCCAGAGCGCGAACGGACTCCAACTTCCCAGAGCGTGAATTAGAGTACAAACATTCAACTATTCGTTCGTAGAGCGCGAACGGACTCCAACTTCCCAGAGTGTGAATTGGAGTATAAACATTTAACAATTCGTTCCCAGAGCGCGAACGGACTCCAACTTGCTAGAGCGTGAATTGGAGTATAAACATTCAACAATTCGTTCCCAGAGTGCGAACCGACTCCAACTTCCCAGAGTGTGAATTGGAGTATAAACATTCAACAATTCGTTCCTAGAGTGCGAACGGACTCCAACTTCCCAGAGCGCGAATTGGAGTATAAATATTAAATACCTCGTTCCCAGAGTGCGAACGGACTCCAACTTCCCAGAGCGTGAATTGGAGTATAAACATCGAATCCATCGTTCTCAGAGTGTGAACGAATTCCTCAAAGCCCAAATAGATGTGACTGACCATCCAGCGGCTAACTCCAAGTTCCCAAAGCATGAATTGGAGTATAAACATAAATTACAGGTTCCCGAACCGCAAACTGAAGCTTCCGTGCTAACTCCCAGTTCCCAAGGCATGAGTTGGAGTAAAACGTAAATTGCAAGTTCCCAGAGTGCGAACCCAAGCATACATGTTATCTCCGAGTTCGCAGAGTGTGAATCGAAGCGTAAATACCAAGTCGAAGTTCCCGGAGTGCGAACTGAAATATCGACACTAACTCCAAGTTCCCAGAGCGTGAAGTGGAGTGTAAACATCAATTCCATGTTCCCGGAGCGCGAACCGTACTACAAACGTCGATAACTCTCAAATTCCCACAGTGCAGACCAAGTTATCGGTTACAAATTATCCTAAGTCCCCAGAGTGTGGACATGTGCTTATGGTTTGCAACAAACGCAGTCAACCACCGTAACACAAATGTTATTCCCCGAGACTTGGGGCAAAAAAGCTAAGTGTTAGTCGCTAACCAAAGTGATACAATGTCCGAAGTTCGATTATTCATCGATCACTACTCGCGGCCAAGATTCTCAGACTTGGCGAGTAAAAAACGAACCCTACTTGATGGTAAAAACACCACAAGTACACCGGACTGAGAACATAATACTACAAACACTTAAGCACGAAAGAAATGAGAATTGAAACAAAGAAACTAAATTTTATTTCAAATAACTGAAGACAAGGACTTACACGCAAATAAGTTCTCCCAAAAAAGAATCCCTACTAGCAGGGGCCGAACCTGCATCTATACGCGGCATACTAACAAAAAAAACGAAAACAAGTTCCTATCTACCAAAAAATCTGCTTGGGAGGCCTATCTATTCCTTCTTTCTTGGCTTCCTTATCAGCGGTTCGTCATCAGAATCGCTAGGAACGGAAATCCTTCGTTTGGACGACCTCCTCTCTGGTGGTTGCTCTTCGGCCGGAGGCATAATATCTACGTCCTCCTCAGAACTTGAATCTAAATGAAGGCTCCCTAACAGAGGAGTAGGAGGGACCGGACCCGCTACGGAAGATGGGATAGTGCCACCCGACGATACTATCCTCGCAGGTGATGGGCTCTGCGCCACCGTGCCACCGCCAACACTACCACTTTGCCCCGCAGCTTCTAATTCTGCTTGAATCTCGGCCAGGATGTCTTCATCACGAATCATCTGGGCTTGTCTAGGGGCATCCGCAGTCTGCATTGTAGAGCTAGAGGTCGGCGGGAGGTCACTAATGATGGACGACAAGTTTGTGGAGAAGCCACCCTGCTCACCGAGTAGCTCGCTCACCATTTGCTCATCAAGGGATAATCCGCTCCCCCGCGCAGCCTCGGTTGACACCGCAGTTACAACAGTAGTCTCGGTAGTGATGGCCTTATCCCCTTTGCTTGATTCTTGGGTCGCGGCAATCAGAGAAACTCTAGTCACTAAACAAAGATAAGAAGAGGTTATCGGTAACTACTTCAGAACAAACTCTCTATTTGGAAAACACTTGAGATAAGTTCGGAATAACTTCCCCAGTTTGACTTGCGGACGACTGAGCGGCCTCAGAAGTATGCTCCCGAATGGGCGATAACCACGGTTGTTCTGGGTCATAAGCAGGAACAGGTTGTGTACCGACCACAGATACAGGCACTACCGAAGGTGGGGCGATGATTTCAAGAACAGTAGCATGATGCTCGGTACCTAACCCCTCTCCAACCTCCAGAGATCGACCACCGATCATCTCCTTTTCTTGAGCACTAATAGCATCGTGGAGAACATTCTTCTCATCATCAGACAACAACCGGTTTTCAAGTTCAAATCGGTCGACCGACTCATCGGAATGTGCTTCCTCTTCTTCCTCAACCAATCGATCCGAAGCGTTGCGGAGGTGCATCGGGTAATCTTGGAGCCAGGCCAAATTTCTGTGTCTCAACACGTTGGCGTTGTAAGTGATGAGCAAATCTTCAATATCAGCCTCCAGCCTGGCCTCCGCTTGATGAACTTTCTCCTCAACCTCCATCTCTACCGCTTGGACCTTGGCTACTGCCGCATCCCGTTCAGTCTGGAGAATAACAGCCTGTTCACACGCCTCCTAGGCTGCATTGTTCGCATCATCCCTATCCTTGGCGATTTCAGCGAATTTTGACTTAAGCTCGTTCAACTCCTTTAGGGCTGCGTCCCTCTCGGCAGTAACCAGGGTGTTCCGATGGCCCATATCCTCTACCGTGGCGTAATGCTCACATTTCATTCTATCCATCGTTGCTTGGGCTTCATCGGCTTTTTTGATGGCCTCCATTTCAGACTTCCGAGAAGATTCAGCTTCGGTGTTTAGCACATCAATAATACAGCTCTTTTGAGCCAACTCAGCCTGCAATTTCTCGATGGTGGCCCCACGCTCGAAGGCCAATGTCGACGCTCTCTCGGCCGCCTTATACCACGCCCTGTATTGGGCATAAAAATCATGCACATAATTGTGCGACGTCTGCTCGGCCTCCAGCGGGATTCTTTTCAAGTGTAGAGGAAAAATGTAGTTATCAAAGAAAATATTTGGAAAGTCCTTCTTCAGTTGAGCGAGCCTGATTGCTCCTTCTCCCGAAATTTCAGTAGGAGGTTGTTCCGCAACTACGGGAGACATTGCCTTAGATCTGGGATGGCGAGAATCATGCTTAGAAGATCGAGAGGCCGACTGGTAGTGCGAGGAATCAGAAGGACGAGAAACATGGACGGGAGGTTGTACCGGAACTCTTGGAGGAGGAGTGCGCGATCGAGCCCGATGTCTGTAATCCCTATCTCTCCATTCTTGGCTAGAATACCCGGAGTACCTGCGATCGTAACTCCTATCTCCTTCCCTCCGTTGTGAATCGTAATATGAGGAAGATCTGCAAGCATGTCGTAGGCTCCGTAGCATCGAACCACGTCCAGTCATAATATCTGCAAAGCAAAATGAGAATAAAGTTAGTGGTTTCTCGAAACCGATGACCTAGGACTCGGGGCTATGTAGTGTCGTGAAATGTGTATGAACATGTATTCCCCCCGACTAACCAGAAGTGTCGACTGAGCTAGTAATAAAAGGCTCGCTCAAATCTAGAGTACGATGGAATTCATCCAACCCGGCGTCATGCTGAAAAGACACATCATCCGGGATTGGAAGATTGGTAAGCCCTTCGTAAAGACTTTCGGTTCGCGGAGGAGACATCTCAGAAATTCTAACTCCGGGGGAAGATCGGGCCGTGACAACCGATTTCCATCTCCCCTTCTTAGTTGACATGACGACGGCTGCCTTGCGTTTTCTTTGCTCTTCAACATCCTGAGCCACGTCTGTAGGCTCCAACAACGGCTCGTCGTCAGTATTAGTTCTTTCAGAATCAGCCTCCTCGGCTATAATAACTTTGTGCTTCTTGTGCTTGACTCGTTTTTTCAAAATGACCTTTAGTGCTCCCTCAAACTTTATACTTTGCCCTCGTTCGATCAGCCCGCAAGTCCGGAGATTCCTATCGGTCAAAAGCGACTCAATATCCCTATCTTCGCTCGTGACTCCCCGGAGCACCCGCACCATCTCCTTAGAGCGCTCGCCCTTAGGTCGCTGAATCGTCGTTGCGAAGAAGAGAAAAAGCATAAGTTTCACTTTGACTGCAATTGCCTTGATAATTACTTAATAACTCAATTACACTCACGTCTTAATAACCATCGCCGGGCAAACCCCGGAGGACACCTGACATAGAACCATTCCGTCCTATAGTAACTCAACCTGGTCCAGGACCCAGTGACCACTTGGTAGTTTCTCACCGCTTCCAGAAATCTGAAGGAAGGATAATCGCCTCGGGTCTTGAAGTTAAACAGATATCTAATCTCGGTCGGGATCGGTGGCCTGTGAAGGTACTCCATGAAGACGATGAATAAACTATTCATAGAAACATATCCGTTTGGGTGTAGTTGAGATGGAGCGACCCCCAAAAAAGACAACACTTCCCTTATATACATGTTGAACGGACGAAGTGTCCCAGCCGCGCACGCGTGGCGATTAAATGTTGTATATCCCTCCGGCGGGTTGTGTGGTCTATCGTTCGGCCCTGGCAACAACACGTCATCCAGTGATAGACCTTGTCTCAAGCATATTCTCCCTAACATGTCTTCAGAAATATTCGATTGAACGGAATCCGACGGATTGGCAATGAAAGACGTATTGGGAAGTTCGTCCGGGGCCGGACCAATGATCTCAAGTTCAATATCTGGAACCTCTAATCTCGGAGCAGCTATGCTTTGAACCTCCTGCTATTGCGAACTTGAAGGTTCCATAACGAGGTAACTCATGAGAAACCATCGTTAGACGACAAAGGACCCGTGCGTTCCCAGTGTAAAGTGTATGAATGTATGTTGTGCAGTGCCATGCATTACTTGAATAAACATCGCAGAGTTAAAGAAAATATGAAAACGACAAAGCTACGGAGTCCAGTTATAATGACCGTCATCGCTGACCGTCATCGTTGAACCGTTTGTATGATGGAAATTTGATTTGAATAGAAGTCGTCATCGTTCCATCGACGAGCTTCGAAAGGTGGTCAATTATGCAGTTTAATATGTCCAAATATGCAGGAATGAAGCTCGTCGGAGTTATGCTTAGAAATGTCAAACTTTGGAATCCATCATAGAGGGTTCGAACCGATCACAGGGACCTCGTTCGAAACCAACCTAACATCACTTCGAACCGATGACTGGAAAGCGCGCTTCGAAACGATGGTCAGGTGTCGACTTCGAATCGATCCAAAATGGTTGACTTCGAATCGATCCTTGTTTGGCTAGTTCGTACCGATCAGAAACCCCCAACTTGACATCGATATCATTCGAATCGATCCTATTCGAATCGATATAAAGTTGTGAACTTCGAACCGATAGCCAATGGATTCGAATCCATCGATTCGAATGAACCTATCGAATCCATCAATCGGTGTGAACTGCGTCACCCCATAAGGTCATCCAAGAAATCGATACGAAATCCAAGAAAAATGACGCCGCCATCATCGATTCGAACTCAAATCCACGCATCGATTCGAAGCCCTCCCAAACGAGATCTGGTTTTGCTAATCTTGAGAGTAAGCAATCGATGAATATGAGATAGGTTTGAAGTAACTTTGCCGTTTGGATTCGAAGCTAATTACCTAGTTTATGTGATGGATTCGAGGAGTTAAGGTCTTGGATCTGGATTGTTTCGAATGCGTGACACGGTGTTTTCTCCTTTGAAGCTTCGAGACGATGCGAAGCACAGAAAAAACGAGGCGAAAGTTAAAAAAGTAAAAAGTGAAAAAATGGCAGGCCCACTGCTATTTATATGGAGTCTTGATTTCAACCGAGACGATTCCTCTTCCGGTGGACTTGACCGGTTGCAACCAGTGAGAACGTGGATCATTTCGAAACCATCCATTCGAAGCCATTCGCCTAATACCGTGTGGGCTCGAAGTAACCCTCACACTTCATCGATACGAAGCGCACAACAGAGTGACGAGCTGCAGACATCAACGACTTCGTATCCATCCATAACCTACCGAAACGAACTTCTAGTTCGAATCCATCCATTCACATCGTTTTGAATGTCAGTTTCGAAACCATCACAACACGAGCATACCGCATCCATACGAGCGTAGGTTTCGAACCCATCGATGCTCAAACGCATCGATTCGAAATCTTACACTCGCGCAATACAAATCCAATTCCTTCAACTTTCAATATTGGTTCAGGAGAGGATCGATACAAAGGGACTTTTCAAAACAACCATCAAGCGTTGTCTCAATTCAAATTTCAAAATCGGTTCAGGAGAGAATCGATACGAAATTCAATAGCAAACAAAACTAACAACGTCTTGAAGACGCACGGCGTTAACAAAGATCAAACTAGCATATGTGCATATATATCGAACTAACATTCGATTTTAAGCATTCGCAGGGATCAAACACTTATCTTGTTACAAATGCAACAGCCAATGGCTAAGCGCTATTATACAACAATCAATCATATCAACGCAAGGTTGCAGCAATACAGAGTACGAGTCCCAACAAAAAGAGAGCAATGATTGTTCGAGGAGAAGTTGCAGCTATTCAAAGCACGTCATGTTCCCACAAGACGTACTTTGTGGGGCAAAATGTTATCCCGCTTTTTGGAAAAGCCGCGATACCAAAAGATCGATCGAAAAATGGAGAATAGTTCGTGTCAGAGATTGGTCGTATTTCGTTTTGCTGTGGATATCGCTGAATTTTTTCCGAGTCCAGATTGAGCTACAATTGATAGGGCACGACAAGAAAGACCGTAGAAGTCAGCATCTCAAATTTCAAGTGAATCCGAGTCCATATGCTCAAGTTATGATCTATTCAATTTGGAGGGGAAGACCGAAGTTTCGAACCGATAGCTGATCAATGGTTCGAACCGATCACCTTCGAATCCATTGCCTTCGAATCCATATACTTCGAACCCATCAACGCGCCTCGGGTTCGACTCCATCACCTTCGAATCCATCGAGCATCAGTTGTTCGAATCCATTGACAGAAGCCTCATTCAAACCCGTCCAAAGAATCCTTGTTCGAATCCACTGAGCTTCGGTTGTTCGAATCCATCACAGAAGCCTTGTTCGAACCCATCACAGAGGCCTTGTTCGAACCCACCTGTGAAGCTTCATTCGAACCCACTGGGTCAACTAACCATGATGACGAGTGTTTCATCGGTTCGAATGCGCCGAAGAATATGGAGTCGAAGCATTCAACTCGGAGCGAAACCTGGGTCGATTCGAAGTTTGCGCTCCACGTCACCACGAAGCCACGCGGCACCATGGTTTCTAAACCATCGATTCGAATGCATGGTTTCGAACCACACAGCCACGCCGTGAACCCCATTTCGAATCCATCATATCTCACAATCCACTGATACAAATGCCATGAAATTTTCACAGGTGCTTGCATTCATGTCGAAGAGTGTCCACGCCAAATTTCACCTCGATTGGACGAATTCTTGATCGATTCGAATGGATTTCGAACCGATGCCAAAGTGGGCCCAAACTTCCTGAGACCGGACGTGTGGGCCCCCTCACGTGCCAGAAGTGGTCTCCCGAGTTTTCAGCGAAATATCAGCAGCCTACGCCTATAAATAGAGCTCCAGAGCCAACAGAAAAGGGATCTTTTTCGACTCTCAAGTGCCCAGACTCTGCCGGATCGAGATCTCCATCATCCTACATCATAATTTTGCTGTTGATTTCGAATTTCCAGTTGTAACTTGTTGCTGATCGCTGCAACAACTTGTAATCATTGAAAGAGAATCAATAAAACGTCAAAATACTTCACAGTGGACGTAGGCAACACGCCGAACCACTATAAATTGCTTGTCTACGCATTAACTTTACTGTTGATTGGATTTTTTGTTAGATAGTATCTGTTTTGATCTTACATTCTTGACTATTATCTCTTCAACGACTCCCGAAGAGTGTTGTGCCCAATTTTGACACAAACACCATTGACGGCTGAAAGCTGTCACAACCGTAGAACCCACTGAGGCCTTCGTTTTGACTGGTTATGGCTCCCGTAACTCTAAACGAGCCAGAAGTTATGGCCGTCCGAATAATCGATATCTACAGGGTGCAACATACACGGTGCAAGGTGCAACATCCGTCCGAAATGGCGAAACAGTGTCGTACGACTTTTTGAAATGCGTGCAAGGATTTGAAATGGAACGGTAACTTGGTGCAACACTCTCCAGCATGGTAAATCCAAGACCAGCCATGGTGATCCTGTTCTACCGTAAAAATCCACGTGTTGAAAAAACAACGGGTTAAAAGCTTCCTCGGATAGTCTCTTTTGGGCATTAAACAATCCATTGACGGCTGAAAGCGGTCATAGCCGTAGAACTCACTGAGGCCTTCGTTTTGACTGGTTATGGCTCCCATAACTCTAAACGAGCCAGAAGTTATGGCCGTCCGAATAATCGATATCTACAGGGTGCAACATCCACGGTGCAAGGTGCAACATCCGTCCGAAATGGCGTAACTGTGTCGTACGACTTTTTGAAATGCGTGCATGGATTTGAAACGAAACGATACCCTGGTGCACCACTCTCCAGCGATGGTAAATTGAAGACCAGCCACAGTAATCCCGTTTTACCGTAAAAATCCTCGTGCCGATAAAACGAAGGGTAATAAACTTCCGAGACCCAATTGAGATTCGGATAGTCTTTTTTGGGCATTAAACAATCCATTGACGGCTGAAAGCTATCATAGCCATAGAACTCACTAAGGCCTTCGTTTTGACTGGTTATGGCTCACGTAACTCTAAACGAGCCAAAAGTTATGGCCGTCCGAATAATCGATATCTACAGGGTGCAACATCCACGGTGCAAGGTGCAACATCCGTCCGAAATGGCGAAACAATGTCGTACGACTTTTATAAATGCGTGCAAGGATTTGAAACGAAACAGTACCACGGTGCACCACTCTCCAGCGATGGTAAATTGAAGACCGGCTGTTTGCGCCAAAATTGGTCACAAACCCCAATTGCCGTGAAAGCACCAGTGTATGAATACAAGTCAGCAATATTCAGGCACAAATCACAGATCTAAGCAGATGTTGAACAGCAATCCAAAAGTAAAGCAAAGTGACACAAATTTTATAGTGGTTCGGCTATCTCCGGCCTACGTCCACTCCAAAGTTTTTTATCCTTTTATTGATTATCCTTGATGATTACAGATGATTATAGTAGTTACAAAGTCCAAAACTTGAAATAAATGGCAGTAGTGATGTTATGGAGTGATTCTGGCAGCGTCCGGGCATGCTTTCTCTCTCTCAATTCTCCGACCCCTTTTTTTAATGACCAGGGGCTATATTTATAGGCGTAGGAGGCTGATATTTCTCCTAAAAATCCGGTAGACCTCTTCTAGCACGTGAGGGGGGGCCCATGCGCCCGGCCTCAGGAAGTTGGTCCCACTTTGGGATCGATTCGAACTCCATTTGAATCGATCAAGAAATCATCCAATTGAGCTGAAATTGGGTGAGAACATTCTTCAACATGTATGTAAGCTCCTGTAAAAGTTTCATTTCATTCGGATAAACGGTTTGGAAGATATGATGGATTCGAATCTGGGGTTGTCCGTTGCCTGTCGCATTCGAATCCATGCTTCGAACCCATGCTTCGAATCCATCCAAAGCGTGTGTGTATCGATGACGTGGCGCTATTTCTCTGGGTCGATCCACCTTTGTCGCCGAGTCTACTGGGTCGAATCCTTCTTTTTCTTCGAGTTTTACTGGGTTGAGTCCATGGATTCGAGGTAGTGGATTCGAAGGTGTTCGTTCGAATCGATCGGGGTATCTCATAGTTGATCGATTCGAAGCAGCCTGATGGATTCGAAGGAGCCTAGGTTGCCGTCTGCCATCGATACGAACGTATCGATTCGAAGCATGCCGTCTCGTCCCATTCTAACCGATGCAAACTTCATCGAGCCGAATCCATGATGATCGATACGAAGTCCTTCATCGAGTCGAACAAACACCTGGTCGATGCGAAGTCATTGATCGAATCTGTGCCTATCGATGCGATCTCTATCGATTCGAAGCAATTCCTATATGCCGTGACTTCGATCGATTCGAACCTGATGGTTTCGAAATGACCAAAAACCTTGATGGGTTCGAATCTGATGGATTCGAAATGAGCACCATCTTGACCCCTCGATGGATTCGAACAGCCATGCCTTTCCTACCTTGCATCGATCATAACTCCTTCATATGAACTCCGATTAACCTGAAATTTGAAACATAGCCTTTCCTAATCCTTATCATCATCTCCAATAAATTTCGTCCCGATCGTAGTTAAACCAGATTTTGACGATATCGATCGTAGCCTTGATCCCAACTGATCTCCAATCCTGATATCCATCATTCCTTGCCAGTTTGTTGATATTCCAGTTTTGACCAAAAATGGGATAACAACAAACTGGCAAGGAATGATGGATATCAGGATTGGAGATCAGTTGGAATCAAGGCTACGATCGATATCGTCAAAATCTGGTTGAACTCCGATCGTGACGAAATTAATTGGAGATGATGATAAGGATTAGGAAAGACTATGTTTCAAATTTCAGGTTAATCAGAGTTCATATGAAGGAGTTATGATCGATGCAAGGTAGGAAAGGCATGGCTGTTCGAATCCATCGAGGGGTCAAGATGGTGCTCATTTCGAATCCATCAGATTCGAACACATCAAGGTTTGTGGTCATTTCGAAACCATCAGGTTCGAATCGATCGAAGGCACGGCACATAGGAATTGCTTCGAATCGATAGAGTTCGCATCGATAGGCACATATTCGATCAATGACTTCGCATCGACCAGGTGTTTGTTCGACTCGATGAAGGACTTCGTATCGATCATCATGGATTCGGCTCAGTGAAGTTTGCATCGGTTAGGATGGGAAGAGACGGTATGCTTCGAATCGATACGTTCGTATCGATGGCAGACGACAACCTAGGCAGCTTCGAATCCATCAGGCAGCTTCGAGTCGATCAACTATGAGATACCCCTATCGATTCGAACGAACACCTTCGAATCCACTACCTAGAATCCATGGACTCAACCCAGTAAAACTCGGAGAAAAAGAAGGATTCGACCCAGTAGACTCGGCGACAAAGGTGGATCGACCCAGAGAAATAGCGCCACGTCATCGATACACACGCGCTTTGGATGGATTCGAAGCATGGATTCGAAGCATGGGTTCGAAACATTTATTCGAAGGCGACAGGCAACGGACAACCCCAGATTAGAATCCATCATATCTTCCAAACCGTTGATCCAAATGCAATGAAATTTTTATAGGAGCTTACATACATGTTGAAGAATGTTCTCACCAAATTTCAGCTCAATCGGATGATTTCTTAATCGATTCGAATGGAGTTCGAATCGATCGCAAAGTGGGCCCAACTTCCTGAGGCCGGCGCATGGGCCCCCCTCACGTGCTAGAAGAGGTCTACCGGATTTTTAGGAGAAATATCAGCCTCTTACGCCTATAAATAGAGCCCCTGGTCATTCAGAAAAGGGGTCGGAGAATTGAGAGAGAGAAAGCACGCCCGGACGCTGGCAGAATCACTCCATAACATCACTACTGCTATTTATTTCAAGTTTTGGACTTTGTGACTGCTGTAATCATCTATAATCATCAAGGATAATCAATAAAAGGATAAAAAACTTTGTAGTGGACGTAGGCCGGAGATAGCCGAACCACTATAAAACTTGTGTCACTTTGCTTTACTTTTGGATTGCTGTTTAATATCTGCTTAGATCTGTGATTTGCGCCTGAATATTGCTGACTTGTATTCATACACTGGTGCTTTCACGGTATTTGGGGTTTGTGACCAATTTTGGCGCAAACACTTTGGTGCTTTCACTGAGAGCGACTAGCACCCGCTGCATCGGATTTGAAAGTTTGATTTGAAGGTTTTAAAATGTTTGGATTCAAGGACAATGACTAGGCAAAATAGTAGAAGGCAAAGGGATGAGAGAAGCCAACAGGAACGGAGTCAACAAGCATCCTCCGGAGCTGGGGAAGGACAGGCTTCAATCTACATAACTCGGGATGAAATGGAGGCTATGGCAAATTCTTTGCAAGAGAGATTATTGAAGAGCCAACAGGAAATGATGCAGACTTTCTTTGAGCAAGTGAGAGCTGTAGGGTTGCAGAACTTAGGAACAGCCACAGCCACGGTGGATGCAGGACAAGAAACTAGGGTTGTGGAACCCAACGGAGGACGTGATGCGGAGCCAGAGGGCAATCAACAAGGGCTTGGGGGCAGGCCTACAGGATCCAACACAGGAGGACCTTTAGAAGGAGTTCAACAGGCTAGAGCTAACGTTGCTGCTAGTGAACCACACGAGGAATATGTGCCAGAGTTCCCTCGGGGGCATGGAGGGCAACCCCCAACAGACAATACCGGATTAGTAGAAATCATCAGAAGAACTGTGCGAGGTGGTTTGACCAACGAAGACTTGGAAGGAGTGAATAGGAGCCCATTTTCCCGGGAAATAAGGATGGCTCAGAATCCACCTAAGTTTAAGCTACCTAGCGTGGTAGTTTATGATGGCAAGGCAGATCCAACAGATCACTTGATGAGGTACACCAGACACATGGAGGTGCTGGGGGCATCGGAGGAAGTGATGGCTCGATGCTTCCCTTTATATTTGACGGACTTAGCTGCAATGTGGTTTAGGCAGCTGGGAGAAGGATCTATCAGGAGTTGGAGGGAATTGGTGGAAAAGTTTTTGGGACAGTTTCGGGTTCACGTCAAGAGGCCGAAGAATGTGATGACATTGACATCGGTGAAGGAAAGGATGGATGAATCGCTTAGAGCTTTTCTAACTCGATTCAGTGCGGCAGTCGCTTCGGTGGATCGGCCTGATCCATCGATGGTTTTAATGGCAGCGGTATCAGGAGTTAGGGAGGACTCGGATTTCAAGGTATCTCTGATACGAGATCCCCCACAGGATCTCGACGAATTCTTTCACGAGGCAGAAAGGTTCCTTCGGCAGGAAGATGCGAGTGCGGATTTAAAGGTACAAAGGGTTAATGCCACTCAGGATGTAGGACCATCCAGGAAAGGTTTGGACAAAGACAAAGGGAAAAGGAAGTTGGACGATGATTCTGGAAACGCTAAGAAGCGATGGAAGGATCCAAATTTTTCCACATACAAAGGATTGAACGAGACGCTGGAGCGGATATACCTGGATACTCGGAATCGCCTTCCTTACCGAAGGCCGGCTAGGAGAGAACCATCAGAACGGGAAAGGACATCAGGAAGGCACAGCCTCTTCCATGATTTAGATGGACACGATACCAACAGCTGCAGGCACTTAAAGGATATAATGGAGGAGCATGTAAGGAATGGACAGTTACAGCAATACGTTGGAACTCGGAATGCAGCAGTGGAGCAGGAGCAACCACCGGCAACCTCACGCCGTGATGATGTGAGGCCTAGGGATGATGGTCGATTGATCATCCAATGATCAGGATAATGTGAAATAAGTAGCAAACCGCTGGCAAGCAACTAAGTCATTTACACATGTATGGGGATGGAGATAGCCCCTAGGCATGCTTTGAATGATGATAAACTGCGATATTGTGGTTTGTGAAATTTACCTTTTGCTTTTTGATAGGACACTGCTTTTCTCTTTGGATTTGGTTTTGGAGTTCGGATCGAACTCCTGGTTTTTGCTTATTTTTTGGTTTGGATTGTCCACTGAATGATTGGTTTTGGTTTTGGATGCTGGTTTGAATTTCTGATTCTTTGATTTCGATTTGGATTTTAGGGATTTGGATTCTGGATTGGATTTTGATTGGATTTTCATCTGGTTTTTGATAAACGGTCGTCGGGTATGGATTATGCCTGGCAAGGGGTGAGTCACTTTGCCCGAACGTGGTAAATTGACTCATTCAGGTCGTCGAGTATGGACTATGCTCGGTAAGGGTCCGGAGTGACCAGGATTCGGCCTAGGACTTAGGCCCCATATTATCGATTATTGTTTCAGGTCGTTGAGTATGGACTATGCTCAACAATGGTCCAGAGAGACCAGGATCCGGCTGAGGACTTAAGCCACGGCATTGCACAACGTCCAGGGACACTGGACCATGGTTGTCAGGTGCGGATTGCGCTTGGCAAGAACCCGGAGAGGTTATGAATTTGGGTATCGACTCGGGGAGGTCCTGGATCTAGTTATTGGCTATTGGATAAGGATGGATTAGGACTCGGCTGTCGAGTTCGAATGGATATGGAATTGGCTAAGGCTTTGGTTATGGGATTTGGAATTGGATATCAACTCGGAGCAGTTACGGATTATATACTCTGGCAATGTGACGATGGCCTTCGGATATTGGATTCGAAACTATTCAAAACACGCCTAGTTATCACAAGGCATGTTTTGGGGGGCAAAGTGTTATCCCATTTTTGGTCAAAAGTGGAATATCAACAAACTGGCAAGGAATGATGGATATCAGGATTGGAGATCAGTTGGAATCAAGGCTACGATCGATATCGTCAAAATCTGGTTGAACTCCGATCGGGACGAAACTAATTGGAGATGATGATAAGGATTAGAAAAGGCTATGTTTCAAATTTCAGGTTAATCGGAGTTCATATGAAGGAGTTATGATCGATGCAAGGTAGGAAAGGCATGGCTGCTCGAATGCATCGAGGGGTCAAGATGGTGCTCATTTCGAATCCATCAGATTCGAACCCATCAAGGTTTTTGGTCATTTCAAAACCATCAGGTTCGAATCGATCGAAGGCACGGCACATAGGAATTGCTTCGAATCGATCGAGTTCGCATCGATAGGCACAGATTCGATCAATGACTTCGCATCGACCAGGTGTTTGTTCGACTCGATGAAGGACTTCGTGTCGATCATCATGGATTCGGCTCAGTGAAGGTTGCATCGGTTAGGATGGGAAGAGACGGCATGCTTCGAATCGATATGTTCGTATCGATGGAAGACGACAACCTAGGCTCCTTCGAATCCATCAGGCAGCTTCAAATCGATCAACTATGAGATACCCCGATCGATTCGAACGAACACCTTCGAATCCACCACCTCGAATCCATGGACTCAACCCAGTAAAAATCGGAGAAAAAGAAGGATTCGACCTAGTAGACTCGGCGACAAAGGTGGATCGACCCATAGAAATAGCGTCACGTCATCGATACACACGCGCTTTGGATGGATTCGAAGCATGGATTCGAAGCATGGGTTCGAAGCATGGATTCGAAGGCGACAGGCAACGGACAACCCCAGATTTGAATCCATCATATCTTCCAAACCGTTGATCCAAATGCAATGAAATTTTTACAGGAGCTTACATACATGTTGAAGAATGTTCTCACCAAATTTCAGCTCAATTGGATGATTTCTTGATCGATTCGAATGGAGTTCGAATCGATCCCAAAGTGGGCCCAACTTCCTGAGGCCGGGCGCATGGGCCCCCCTCACGTGCTAGAAGAGGTCTCCCGGATTTTTAGGAGAAATATCAGCCTCCTACGCCTATAATAGAGCCCCTGATCATTCAGAAAAGGGGTCGGAGAATTGAGAGAGAGAAAGCACGCCCGGATGCTGCCAGAATCACTCCATAACATCACTACTGCTATTTATTTCAAGTTTTGGACTTTGTAACTGCTATAATCATCTGTAATCATCAAGGATAATCAATAAAAGGATAAAAAACTTTGGAGTGGACGTAGGCCGGAGATAGCCGAACCACTATAAAACTTGTGTCACTTTGCTTTACTTTTGGATTGCTGTTCAATATCTGCTTAGATCTTTGATTTGTGCATGAATATTGCTGACTTGTATTCATACACTGGTGCTTTCACGGTATTTGGGGTTTGTGACCAATTTTGGCGCAAATACTTACGGTAATCCCGTTTTACCGTAAAAAGCCACGTGTCGAAAAAACGATGGTTAAAAAACTTCTGAGACCCGATTGAGATTCGGATAGTCTATTTTGGGAATTAAACAATCCATTGATGGCTGAAGGTTGTCATAGCCGTAGAACTCACTGAGGCCTTCGTTTTGACTGGTTATGGCTCCCGTAACTCTAAATGAGCCAGAAGTTATGGCCGTCCGAATAATCGATATCTACAGGGTGCAACATCCACGGTGCAAGGTACAACATCCGTCCGAAATAGCGAAACAATGTCGTACGACTTTTTTAAATCCGTGCATGGATTTGAAACGAAACGGTACCATGGTGCACCACTCTCCAGCGATGGTAAATCGAAGACCAGCCATGGTAATCCCGTTCTACCCTAAAAATCCACGTGTCGAAAAAACGAAGGGTAAAAAACTTCGTAGACCCGATTGAGATTCGGATAGTCTTTTTTGGAATCCATTGATGGCTGAAAGCTATCATAGCCGTAAAACTCGGCGAGGCCTTCGTTTTGACTGGTTATGGCTCCCGTAACTCTAAACGAGCCAGAAGTTATGGCCGTCCGAGTAATTGATATCTACAGGGTGCAACATCCATGGTGCAAGGTGCAACATCCGTCCGAAATGGCGAAACAGTGTCGTACGACTTTTTGAAATGCGTACAAGGATTTGAAACGAAACGGTGCCATGGTGCACCACTCTCCAGCGATGTTAAATTGAAGACCAGCCACGGTAATCCCGTTTTACTGTAAAAATCCACGTGTCGAAAAAACGAAGGGTAAAAAACTTCCGAGACCCGATTGAGATTCGGATAGTCTTTTTTTGGCATTAAACAATCCGTTGACGGCTGAAAGCTGTGATAGCCGTAGAACTCACTAAGGCCTTCGTTTTCACTGGTTATGGCTCCCGTAACTCTAAACGAGCCAGAAGTTGTGGCGGTCCGAATAATCGATATCTACAGGGTGCAACATCCACGGTGCAAGGTGCCGAAATGGCGAAACAGTGTCGTACGACTTTTTGAAATGCGTGCATGGATTTGAAACGAAACGGTACCATGGTGCACCACTCTCCAGCAATGGTAAATCGAAGACCAGCCACGGTAATCCCGTTCTACCGTAAAATCCACGTGTCGAAAAAACGAAGGGTAAAAAACTTCCTAGACCAGATTGAGATTCGGATAGTCTTTTTTGGGCATTAAACAATCCATTGACGGCTGAAAGCTATCATAGCCGTAGAACTCACTGAGGCCTTCGTTTTGACTGGTTATGGCTCGCGTAACTCTAAACGAGCCAGAAGCTATAGTCGTCCGAATAATCGATATCTATAGGGTGCAACATCCACGGTGCAAGGTGCAACATCCGTCCGAAATGGCGAAACAGTGTCGTACGACTTTTTGAAATGCGTGCAAGGATTTGAAACGAAACGGTACCATGGTGCACCACTCTCCAGCGTTGGTAAATTGAAGACCAGCCAAGGTAATCTCGTTTTACCGTAAAAATCCACGTGTCGAAAAAACGAAGGGTAAAAAACTTCCAAGACCCGTTTGAGATTCGGATAGCCTTTTTTGGGCATTAAGCAATCCATTGACGGCTGAAAGCTGTCATAACCGTAGAACTCACTGAGGCCTTCGTTTTGACTGGTTATGGCTCCCGTAACTCTAAACGAGCCAGATGTTATGGCCGTCCGAATAATTGATATCTATAGGGTGCAACATCCACGGTGCAAGGTGCAACATCCATCCGAAATGGCGAAACAGTTGTCGTATGACTTTTTGAAATGCGTGCATGGATTTGAAACGAAACGGTACCATGGTGCACCACTCTCCAGCGATGGTAAATCGAAGACCAACCACGGTAATCCCGTTCTACCGTAAAAATCCATGTGTCGAAAAAACGAAGGGTAAAAAACTTCCTAGACCCGATTGAGATTCAGATAGTCTTTTTTGGGCATTAAACAATCCATTGAAGGCTGAAAGCTGTCATAGCCGTAGAACTCAATGAGGCCTTCGTTTTGACTGGTTATGGCTCCCGTAACTCTAAACGAGCCAGAAGTTATGGCCGTCCGAATAATCAATATCTACAAGGTGAAACATCCACGGTGCAAGGTGCAACATCCGTCCGAAATGGCGAAACTGTGTCGTACGACTTTTTGAAATGTGTGCATGGATTTGAAACGAAACGGTACCATAGTCCACCACTCTCCAGCGATGGTAAATCGAAGACCAGCCACGGTAATCCCGTTCTACCGTAAAAATCCACGTGTCGAAAAAAACGAAGGGTAAAAAACTTCCTAGACCAGATTGAGATTCGGATAGTCTTTTTTGGGCATTAAACAAACCATTGACAGCTGAAAGCTGTCATAGCCGTAGAACTCACTGAGGCCTTCGTTTTGACTAGTTATGGCTCCCGTAACTCTAAACGAGCCAGAAGTTATGGCCGTCCGAATAATCGATATCTACAGGGTGCAACATACACGGTGCAAGGTGCAACATCCGTCCGAAATGGCGAAACAGTGTCGTAGGACTTTTTGAAATGCGTGCATGGATTTGAAATGGAACGGTACCATGGTGCACCACTCTCCAGCATGGTAAATCGAAGACCAGCCACGATGATCCCGTTCTACCGTAAAAATCCACGTGTCGAAAAACAAAGGGTAAAAAACTTCCGAGACCCGATTGAGATTCGGATTGTCTGTTTTCGGCATTAAACAGTCCATTGGCGGCTGAAAGAGGTCACAGCCGTAGAACTCACTGATGCCATCGTTTTAACTGGTTATGGCTCCCGTAACTCTAAACGAGCCCGATGTTATGGCCGTCCGAATAATCGATATCTACAGGGTGCAACATCCACGGTGCACGGTGCAACATCCGTCCGAAATGGCATAACAATGTCGTACGACTTTTTGAAATGCGTGCAAGGATTTGAAACGAAATGGTACCATGGTGCACCACTCTCCAGCGATGGTAAATTGAAGACCGGCCACGGTAATCCCGTTTTACCATAAAAATCCACGTGTCGAAAAAACGAAGGGTAAAAAACTTCCGAGACCCAATTGAGATTCGGATAGTCTTTTTTGGGCATTAAACAATCCATTGATGGCTGAAAGCTGTCATAGCCGTAGAACTCACTGAGGCCTTCATTTTGACTGGTCATGGCTCCCGTAACTCTAAACGAGCCAGAAGTTATGGCCGTCCGAATAATCGATATCTAAAGGGTGCAACATCCACGGTGCAAGGTGCAACATCCGTGCGAAATGGCGAAACAGTGTCGTACGACTTTTTGAAATGCGTGCATGGATTTGAAACGAAACGGTACCATGGTGCACCACTCTCCAGCGATGGTAAATCGAAGACCAGCCATGGTAATCCCGTTCTACCGTAAAAATCCACGTGTCGAAAAAACGAAGGGTAAAAAACTTCCTAGACCCGATTGAGATCGAGTTTCGTATCGATCTAGTTGAGGGAGCCAGACCAGTTGTGATGCCTCTTAGACGGATGGCGCTTAGAGAACAACAAGAGGTGAAGGTGCAGGTTGATGACCTTTTTCGGAAAGGATTCAGTCGGCGTAGTGTGTCTGAATGGGGTGCACCAGTTGTGTTCGCAACCAAAGCGGATGGATCGTTGAGGTTGTGTATGGATTATCGTGAGCTGAATAAAGTGACTAGGAAGAACAAGTATCCATTGCCGAGAATAGATGACTTGTTTGATCAGCTTCACGAAGCTAGGGTGTTTTCTCAGATGGATTTGGCAACGAGATTTCACCTGTTGAGAGTGGCTAAGGATAGTGTGCCAAAGACAGCTTTTAGGACACCATCCGGTTTTTATGAGTGGCTGGTAATGTCGTTTGGATTGACTAACGAACCAGCATATTTTGTGGATCTTATGAATAGAGTGTTCAAAGATCAGTTGAACAAGTTTGTACTTGTGTTCGTGGATGATATTCTGATTTATTCCAGAACTGAGGAAGAGCACAAGACACACTTGCGTATTGTTTTGGAAATCTTGCGGAAACATCAGCTAAAGGCTAAGTTTTCGAAGTGCCACTTCTGGAAGAGTGAAGTGAGGTTCTTAGGCCATGTTATCTCTGGAAATGGAATAGCGGTTGATCCCGCTAAGGTGGCAGCGATCCAGGATTGGATTAGACCTAAGAATGCATCTGATGTGAGAAGTTTTCTTGGATTAGCAGGATATTATCGTCGGTTTATCAAAGACTTTTCCAAGATAGCTGCACCGTTGACAGGATTGACGAAAAAGAACCAAGTGTTCAGATGGGATGCTAAGTGTGAGCAAGCTTTCGTAATCCTGAAAGAGCGACTGACAAGTGCTCCTATTTTGACTATTCCGATTGGGAATGATGAGATGGTGGTTTACACCGATGCATGTGGTACTGGACTTGGAGCAGTGCTAATGCAAAAGGATAAAGTTGTTGCATATGCAAGTCGACAACTGAAGCCGCATGAAAGGAATTACCCGACTCATGATTTAGAGTTAGCGGCGATTGTTTTTGCTCTGAAGATGTGGAGACATTATCTATTGGGAGTTCGATTCGAGTTGTTTACGGATCATAAGTCGTTGAAGTATCTGTTCTCCCAAAAGGATTTGAATCTTCGGCAGCAAAGGTGGCTAGAGTTTTTGGCATCATATGATTTTGATATAGCCTATACTCCGGGAAAAGGTAACGCAGTGGCCGATGCGTTAAGTCGAAGACATGCAGGATTGGGAACCATGTTTTCGGAATGGAAGAATCTTGAGTATTTGGCTGGATTTTACGTCAGGCCTAGATGTGAATTGGAACCTGAGATGTTGGCAAACTTATCGATAAGACCTACTCTTATGGAGAGAATTGGCGAGGGCCAAAAGCGAGACGATAAGCTTGTCAAGATTTTCCGTGATTTGGAATCTGGATTGAATCCAGAAAAGGATGAAGGATTTGAAGTCGATCGAGAGGGTTGGCTTTGGAAGCAAGGACGACTAGTTGTTCCCGGTATAGATGGATTGAGAGATGAAGTTCTGAGGGAAAGTCATCACTCGAAGTTGACAATTCATCCAGGTGGAAATAAGATGTATCGGGACATGAAGAGAACCTATTACTGGGAAGGTATGAAGAAAGATGTTGGAAATTTTATTTCCAAATGTATGAATTGCCAGTTGGTAAAAGCCGAGCAGAAGAAGCCAAGTGGATTGCTTCAGCCATTAGAGGTTCATACATGGAAGCGGGAGCAGATATCGATGGATTTCATCGATGGTCTACCTAGAACCAGGGCAGGAAATGAAGGGATTTGGGTCATCGTAGATCGTTTGACTAAGAGTGCGAGGTTTATTCCTGTTCGATCAACTAGGACTGCATCGAAGTTGGCTGAGTTGTATGTTAAGTGGATTGTTCGATTCCATGGTATTCCGAAGAGTGTAGTGAGCGATCGAGACCCATTGTTCACTAGTGGATTTTGGAAGAGCGTCCAGGAAGTTTTGGGAACCGAGTTGTGTTTGAGTACAGCTTATCACCCACAAACAGATGGTCAGACCGAGAGAGTCAACCGAGTTTTGGAAGATCTCCTGAGGGCATGTGTTTTGGATTTCGGAGGATCATGGGAAGATCACCTTCATTTGGTGGAATTTGCGTATAATAATAGTTACCAGTCAAGTATTGGTATGGCACCGTATGAAGCATTGTATGGAAGACCGTGTAACTCTCCGACACGTTGGTTAGAAACTAGAGAAAAGTTGATACTTGGGCCAGAAAATATTCGACAGACTACGGATTGTATAGAGATCATTCGGCGACGAATGAAGGCAGCCCAAGATCGTCAAAAAAGTTATGCCGATAAGCGTCGTAAAGATTTGAAATTCGACGTAGGCGATATGGTTTTCGTGAAGATTTCTCCACTAAAGAATGTTATTAGATTCGGGAAGAAAGGAAAGTTGACTCCGAGATTTGTTGGACCATTCCCGATCATCGAGCGAATTGGAAAGCTCGCCTATAGATTGGAGTTACCGGAAAAGATGGCGGGTGTGCACAATGTTTTTCATGTATCTTATCTACGGAAGTATGTGCATGACTCGAATACGGTGGTTTCTGTTGATGGCTGTGAAGATTTAGAAGTTGATCCAGTTGTTACGAGACCTCGTAAGCCGCTTCGTGTTGTTGAAATCGACATGAAACAACTTAGGAGGAAGACGATTACGTTGCTCAAGATGCAATGGAGTGATGATGTTGATGACTGTACATGGGAGGAGGAAGAGAGGATGAAGGCAGCTCATTCTGAACTCTTCAAGGTATGGCCCTAAGGTGTCGTGACATCTCACGAATTTGTAGCTTGTTCTAAGTCTTAGAATTCTGCATGCTAGGATAGTAATTAGATGCATGGTTTGTTGATTGCTATGGATGGTAGGCATGCGGAATAAATTTGGTTGCTCTTGTTTGTTTGGAAATTCAGGGGCGAAATTCCTAAGGGGGAGAGAATGTAACGACCCGTATTTTTATGGATCGAAACATTGTTAAACTGTATGCTTTAAGTCGTATTGCCATAAGTTAAGTTGTCCAAGAGTTGAGTCATATGGAGGAATGAGTCGTGACCGACTTAGTGGTGTTGAGCGACTCATGGTGGTGGCCGAATTAGGATAGGTGGTGACTTAAGGAATGTGGCCGAGTTATAGAAGCTTAGGTCGTGTGAATGCTAGGTCGAGTGAAGCTTAAGTTGTTCGGAGTTGGGTCGTGTACGAGTTACGACTTAAGAAGTGGGACGAGCTAGCAGGTTGGTGGAGTGAGCGGGTTAGTGGTGAGCGACTTAGTGCTAGGGCTTAAGTCGTAAGCGACATAAGGAGGTCTAACAGCTTAAGTACTGACCGGTTTAAGACTAGACCGACCTATAGGAGCTAACGATTTATAGGACCTAAGGCTTAAGTCGTACACGACTTATGGTGATAGGGTGTGTAGTTAAGTCGTGGACGGGTTATGGTATAAGTCGTAGGTCGTTGGGATGCTGTGATGGTGTTAGGTCGGCAGTATAGATGAGTCGTAGGACGTATATGAGTTAGGCCGTTGAGTCGTGTGTATGTTGAGTCGCTTGGGTTAATTAGGTCGTCACACCATTGATGGCTGAAAGCTGTCATTGCCGTAGAACTTGCTGAGGCCTTCGTTTTGACTGGTTATGGCTCCCGTAACTCTAAACGAGCCAGAAGTTATGGCCGTCCGAATAATTGATATCTACAGGGTGCAACATCCATGGTGCAAGGTGCAACATCCGTCCGAAATGGTGAAACAGTGTCGTACGACTATTTGAAATGCGTGCAAGGATTTGAAACGAAACGGTACCATGGTGCTCCACTCTCCAGCGATGGTAAATTGAAGACCAGCCATGGTAAACCCGTTTTACCGTAAAAATCCACGTGTCGAAAAAACGAAGGGTAAAAAACTTCCGAGAACCGATTGAGATTCGGATAGTCTTTTTTGGGCATTAAACATTCCGCTGACGGTTGAAAGCTGTGACAGTCGTAGAACTCACTGAGGCCTTCATTTTGACTGGTTATGGCTCCCGTAAATCTAAACGAGCCAAAAGTTATGGCGGTCCGAATAATCGATATCTACAGGGTGCAACATCCACGGTGCAAGGTGCCGAAATGGCGAAACAGTGTCGTACGACTTTTGGAAATGCGTGCATGGATTTGAAATGAAACGGTACCATGGTGCACCACTCTCTAGCGATGGTAAATCGAAGACCAGCCACGGTAATCCCGTTCTACCGTAAAAATCCACGTGTCGAAAAAACGAAGGGTAAAAAACTTCCGAGACCCGATTGAGATTCGGATAGTCTTTTTTGGGCATTAAACAATCCATCGACGGCTGAAAGCTTTCATAGCCGTAGAACTCACTGGGGCCTTCGTTTTGACTGGTTATGGCTCCCGTAACTCTAAACGAGCCAGAAGTTATGGCCGTCCGAATAATCGATATATATAGGGTGCAACATCCACGGTGCAAGGTGCAACATCCGTCCGAAATGGCGAAACAGTATCGTACGAATTTTTGAAATGCGTGCATGGATTTGAAACGAAACGGTACCATGGTGCACCACTCTCCAGAGATGGTAAATCGAAGACCAGCAACGGTAATCCCGTTCTACCATAAAAATCCATGTGTGGAAAAAACGAAGGGTAAAAAACTTCCTAGACCCGATTGAGATTCAGATAGTCTTTTTTGGGAATTAAACAATCCATTGACGGCTGAAGCTGTCATAGCCGTAGAACTCACTGAGGCCTTCGTTTTGACTAGTTATGGATCCCATAGCTCTAAACGAGCCAGAAGTTATGCCCGTCCGAATAATCGATATCTACAGGGTGCAACATCCACGGTGCATGGTGCAACATCCGTCCGAAATGGCGTAACAGTGTCGTACGACTTTATGAAATGCGTGCATGGATTTGAAACGAAACTGTGCCCTGGTGCACCACTCTCCAGCGATGGTAAATTGAAGACCAGCCACGGTAATCCCATTTTACCGAAAAAATCCACGTGCCGAAAAAACGAAGGGTAAAAAACTTCCGAAACCCGATTGAGATTCGGATCGTCTTTTTTGGGCATTAAACAATCCATTGACGGCTGAAAGCAGTCATAGCCGTAGAAATCACCGAGGCCATCGTTTTGACTGGTTATTGCTCCCGTACCTCTAAACGAGCCAGAAGTTATGGCCGTCCGAATAATCGATATCTACAGGTGCAACATCCAAAGTGCAAGGTGCAACATCCGTCCGAAATGGCGAAACAATGTCGTACGACTTTTTGAAATGCGTGCAAGGATTTGAAATGAAACGGTACCATGGTGCACCACTCTCCAGCGATGGTAAATTGAAGACCAGCCACGGTAATCCCGTTCTACCGTAAAAATCCACGTGTGGAAAAAACGAAGGGTAAAAAACTTCCTAGACTCGATTGAGATTCGGATAGTCTTTTTTGGGCATTAAACAATCCATTGATGGCTGAAAGCTGTCATAGCCGTAGAACTCGCTGAGGCCTTCGTTTTGACTGGTTATGGCTCCCGTAACTCTAAACGAGCAAGAAGTTATGGCCGTCCGAATAATCGATATCTACAGGGTGCAACATCCGTCCGAAATGGCGAAACAGTGTCGTACGACTTTTTGAAATGCGTGCATGGATTTGAAATGAAACGGTACCATGGTGCACCACTCTCCAGCGATGGTAAATCGAAGACCAGCCACGGTAATCCCGTTCTACCGTAAAAATCCACGTGTGGAAAAAACAAAGGGTAAAAAACTTCCTAGACCCGATTGAGATTCGGATAGTCTTTTTTGGGCATTAAACAATCCATTGATGGCTGAAAGCTGTCATAGCCGTAGAACTCGCTGAGTTCTTCGTTTTGACTGGTTATGGCTCTCGTAACTCTAAACGAGTCAGAAGTTATGGCCGTCCGAATAATTGACATCTACAGGGTGCAACATCCACGGTGCAAGGTGCAACATCCGTCCGAAATGGCGAAACAGTGTCGTACGACTTTTTGAAATGCGTGCAAAGATTTGAAACGAAATGGTACCATGGTGCACCACTCTCCAGCGATGGTAAATTGAAGACCAGCCACGGTAATCCTGTTTTACCGTAAAAATCCACGTGTCGAAAAAACGAAGGGTAAAAAACTTCCGAGACCCGATTGAGATTCGTTGACGGCTGAACGATCCGTTGACGGCTGAAAGCTGTGATAGTCGTAGAACGCACTGAGGCCTTCGTTTTGACTGGTTATGACTCCCGTAACTCTAAACGAGCCCGAAGTTATGGCGGTCCGAATAAACGATATCTACAGGGTGCAACATCCACGGTGCAAGGTGCCTAAATGGCGAAACAGTGTCGTACGACTTTTTGAAATGCGTGCATGGATTTGAAACGAAACGGTACCATGGTGCTCTAATCTCCAGCGATGGTAAATCGAAGACCAGCCACGGTAATCCCATTGTACCGTAAAAATCCACGTGTCGAAAAAACGAAGGGTAAAAAACTTCCTAGACCCGATTGAGATTCGGATAGTCTTTTTTGGGCATTAAACAATCCATTGACGGCTGAAAGCTATCATAGCCGTTGAACTAACTGAGGCCTTCGTTTTGACTGGTTATGGCTCCCGTAATTCTAAATGAGCCAGAAGCTATGGTCGTCCGAATAATCAATATCTACAGGGTGCAACATCCACGGTGCAAGGTGCAACATCCATCTGAAATGGAGAAACAGTGTCGTAGAACTTTTTGAAATGCGTGCATGGATTTGAAACGAAATAGTACCATGGTGCACCACTCTCCAGCGATGGTAAATCGAAGACCAGCCACGGTAATCCCGTTCTACTGTAAAAATCCACGTGTCGAAAAAACGAAGGGTAAAAAACTTCCTAGACCCGATTGAGATTCGGATAGTCTTTTTTGGGCATTAAACAATCCATTGACGGCTGAAAGCAGTCATAGCCGTAGAACTCACTGAGGCCTTCGTTTTGACTGGTTATGGCTCCCGTAACTCTATACGTGCCAGAAGTTATGGCCGTCCGAATAATCGATATCTACAGGGTGCAACATCTACGGTGCAAGGTGCAACATCCGTCCGAAATGGCGAAACAGTGTCGTACGACTTTTTGAAATGCACGCATGGATTTGAAACCAAAGGGTGCCATGGTGCACCACTCTCCAACGATGGTAAATTGAAGACCAGCCACAGTAATCCCGTTCTACCGTAAAAATCCATGTGTCGAAAAAACGAAAGGTAAAAAACTTCCTAGACCCGATTGAGATTCGGATAGTCTTTTTTGGGCATTAAACTATCCATTGACGGCTGAAAGCAGTCATAGCCGTAGAACTCACTGAGGCCTTCGTTTTGACTGGTCATGGCTCCCGTAACTCTAAACGAGCCAGAAGTTATGGTCGTCCGAATAATCGATATCTACAGGGTGCAACATCCACGGTGCAAGGTGCAACATCCGTCCGAAATGGCGAAACAGTGTCGTACTACTTTTTGAAATGCGTTCATGGATTTGAAACGAAACGGTACAATGATACACCACTCTCCAGCGTTGGTAAATTGAAGACCAGCCAAGGTAATCTCGTTTTGCCGTAAAAATCCACGTGTCGAAAAAACGAAGGGTAAAAACTTCCAAGACCCGATTGAGATTCGGATAGTCTTTTTTGGGCATTAAGAAATCCGTCGACGGCTGAAAGCTTTCATAGCCGTAGAACTCAATGAGGCCTTTGTTTTGACTGGTTATGGCTCCCGTAAATCTAAACGAGCCAGAAGTTATGGCCGTCCGAATAATCGATGTCTACAGGGTGCAACATCCACGGTGCAAGGTGCAGCATCCGTCCGAAATGGCAAAACAGTTGTCGTACGAATTTTTGAAATGCGTGCATGGATTTGAAACGAAACGGTACCATGGTGCACCACTCTCCAGAGATGGTAAATCGTAGACCAGCCACGGTAAACCCGTTCTACCGTAAAAATCCACGTGTGGAAAAATCGAAGGGTAAAAAAACTTCCTAGACCCGATTGAGATTCGGATAGTCTTTTTTGGGCATTGGACAATCCATTGACGGCTGAAAGCTGTCATAGCCGTAGAACTCACTGAGGCCTTCGTTTTGACTAGTTATGGCTCCCGTAGCTCTAAACGAGCCAGAAGTTATGGCCGTCCGAATAATCGATATCTACAGGGTGCAACATCCACGGTGCATGGTGCAACATCCGTCCGAAATGGCGTAACAGTGTCGTACGACTTTTTGAAATGCGTGTATGGATTTGAAACGAAACGGTACCATGGTGCACCACTCTCCAGCGATGGTAAATTGGAGACCAGCCACGGTAATCCCGTTTTACCGTAAAAATCCACGTGTCGAAAAAACGAAGGGTAAAAAACTTCCGAGACCCGATTGAGATTCGGATAGTCTTTTTTTGGGCATTAAACAATCCTTTGACGGCTGAACGTTGTCAAAGCCGTAGAACTCACTGAGGCCTTCGTTTTGACTGGTTATAGCTCCCGTACCTCTAAACGAGCCAGAAGTTATGGCCGTCCGAATAATCGATATCTACAGGGTACAACATCCACGGTGCAAGGTGCAACATCCGTCCGAAATGGCGAAACAGTGTCGTACGACTTTTTGAAATGCGTGCAAGGATTTGAAACGAAACGGTACCATGGTGCACCACTCTCCAGCGATGGTAATTTGAAGACCAGCCATGGTAATCCCGTATTACCGTAAAAATCCACGTTTCGAAAAAACGAAGGGTAAAAAACTTCCGAGACTCGATTGAGATTCAGAGAGTCTTTTTTGGGCATTAAACAATCCATTGATGGATGAAAGCTGTCATAGCCATAGAACTCACTAAGGCCTTCGTTTTAACTGGTTATGGCTACCGTAACTCTAAACGAGCCAGAAGTTATGGCCGTCCGAATAATCGATATCTACGGGGTGCAACATCCACGGTGTAAGGTGCAACATCCGTCCGAAATGGCGAAACAGTGTCGTACGACTTTTTGAAATGCGTTCATGGATTTGAAAAGAAACGGTACCATGGTGCACCACTCTCCACGATGGTAAATCGAAGACCAGCCACGGTAATCCCGTTCTACCGTAAAAATCCACGTGTCGAAAAAACGAAGGGTAAAAAACTTCCTAGACCCAATTGAGATTCGGATAGTCTTTTTTGGGCATTAAACAATCCATTGATGGCTGAAAGCTGTCATAGCCGTAGAACTCGCTGAGGCCTTCGTTTTGACTGGTTATGGCTCCCGTAACTCTAAACGAGCCAGAAGTTATGGCCGTCCGAATAATTGATATCTACAGGGTGCAACATCCACGGTGCAAGGTGCAACATCCGTCCGAAATGGTGAAACAGTGTCGTACGACTTTTTGAAATGCGTGCAAGGATTTGAAACGAAACGGTACCATGGTGCACCACTCTCCAGCGATGGTAAATTGGAGACCAGCCACGGTAATCCCGTTTTACCGTAAAAATCCACGTGTCGAAAAAACGAAGGGTAAAAAACTTTCGAGACCCGATTGAGATTCGGATAGTCTTTTTTGGGCATTAAAAAATCCGTTGACGGCTGAAAGCTGTGATAGCAGTAGAACTCACTGAGGCCTTCGTTTTGACTGGTTATGGCTCCCGTAACTCTAAACGAGCCAGAAGTTATGGCGGTCCGAATAATCGATATCTACAGGGTGCAACATCCACGGTGCATGGTGCCGAAATGGCGAAACAGTGTCGTACGACTTTTTGAAATGCGTGCATGGATTTGAAATGAAACGGTACCATGGTGCACCACTCTCCAGCGCTGGTAAATTGAAGACTAGCCACGGTAATCCCATCTACCGTCAAAATCCACGTGTCGAAAAAACGAGGGGTAAAAAACATCCTAGACCTGATTGAGATTCGTATAGTCTTTTTTGGGCATTAAACAATCCATTGACGGCTGAAAGCGGTCATAGCCGTAGAACCCACTGAGACCTTCGTTTTGACTAGTTATGGCTCCCGTAACTGTAAACGAGCCAGAAGTTATGGCCGTCCGAATAATCGATATCTACAGGGTGCAACATCCACGGTGCAAGGTGCAACATCCGTCCGAAATGGCGAAACAGTGTCGTACGACTTTTTGAAATGCGTGCATGGATTTGAAACGAAATGGTGCCATGGTGCACCACTCTCCAACGATTGTAAATCGAAGACTAGCCACAGTAATCCCGTTCTACCGTAAAAATACACGTGTCGAAAAAACGAAGGGTAAAAAACTTCGTAGACCCGATTGAGACTCGGATAGTCTTTTTTGGGAATTAAACAATCCATTGACGAATGAAAGCAGTCATAGTCGTAGAACTCACTGAGTCCTTCGTTTTGACTGGTTATAGCTCTCGTAACTCTAAACGAGCCAGAAGTTATGGTCGTCCGAATAATCGATATCTACAGGGTGCAACATCCACAGTACAAGGTGCAACATCCGTCCGAAATGGCGAAACAGTGTCGTACGACTTTTTGAAATGCGTGCAAGGATTTGAAACGAAATGGTAGCATGGTGCACCACTCTCCAGCGATGGTAAATTGAAGACCAGCCACGGTAATCCCGTTTTAACGTAAAAATCCACGTGTCGAAAAAACGAAGGGTAAAAAACTTTCGAGACCCGATTGAGATTCGGATAGTCTTTTTTGGACATTACACAACCCATCGACGGCTGAAAGCTTTCATAGCCTTAGAACTCACTAAGGCCTTCGTTTTGACTGGTTATGGCTCTCGTAACTCTAAACGAGCCAGAAGTTATGGCCGTCTGAATAATCGATATCTACAGGGTGCAACATCCACGGTGCAAGGTGCAACATCCGTCCGAAATGGCGAAACAGTATCGTACGAATTTTTGAAATGCGTGCATGGATTTGAAACGAAACGGTACCATGGTGCACCACTCTCCAGCGATGGTAAATCGAAGACCAGCCACGGTATTCCCGTTCTACCGTAAAAATCCTGTAACGACCCGTATTTTTACGGATCGAAACATTGTTAAACTATATGCTTTAAGTCGTATTGTTGATAAGTTGTTCATAGTTTAAGTCATTTGGAGCTTGAGTCGTGTAGGAGCATAGATGACTTAAGATGTTGCCGAGTTAAGGTAGGTAGCGACTTATAGGGTTAACGACTTAGAGCTTAAGTCGTATGGAAGTTAACTCGTGGGTAGCTTAGGTCGTGTGAACGAGTTAGTGGTATGGAGCGACTTAGGGTAGTTGATGACTTACGGGTTAGCGAGTTAGAGAAGGTAGCGACTTAGTGGAGTGAGCGACTCATAGGCACTGACCGACTTAGTGGAGCCAGCAACTTAGGGAAATTGACCGACCTAAGAGAGAGTTAGGTCGCGTGTAGGGGTTAAGGCTTAAGTCGTTAGCGAGCTATGTTAGGTCGCGTAAAGGGTTAGTTCGCTGGTTAGTAGATAGGTCGGTTGAACGACTTAGGGACTGGGAAGGGCTAGTAGTTAACGGGTTAGTGAGTGAACGACCTAAGGCTTAAGTCGTACACGACTTATGGTGATAGGGTGTGTAGTTAAGTCGTGGACGGGTTATGGTATAAGTCGTAGGTCGTTGGGATGCTGTGATGGTGCTAGGTCGGCAGTATAGATGAGTCGTTAGGTCGTTAAGGGGTTTAGTTGATAGGCCGTGAACGATTCAAGGTTATAGGGTTGAGTCGTGCATCTCAGTTAAGTCGTTAGACCTGGTGTCTGTGATAAGTCGTAACTCGCGCGCGTGTTAGGTCGTTTGGTCGCTGTGTCGTGTGAACGACCTAGTGGTAGGTCGTGGCTTCTTTGAGTCGTTGGGGTCTTAGGTCGGTAGGTTGTGGATGCGTATAAGCTGTTAGGTCGTAACTCGCGTATGAGTTGGGTCGCGCATCTCAGATAGGTCGCGAGTGTGTTGAGTCGTGCATACCTATTAAGTCGTTGACTCGAGTCTGTAGGCTGTGTAGTTAGGTCGTAGGACCTATTAGGTCGTAAGACGTGGGGGTCTGTTGAGTCATGGATGACTCATGGGGTAGGTCGGCGGCGACTTATGGGGGGCGCGACTCATGGGTTTTTCAGCCTATAAATAGAGGGGTTTGGCTCACTTTTTAGCACCGGATTTTGAAGCGACGAAGTGCTACCATTTTAAGAGCTCGACTACAACACTTCTTCACTTCTTTTCTCCACTCTAATCTAGTGATTTCATCCATCCAAGATTGAAGATCAAATCGAAGATCCAATCGCCAAAGTTGAAGATCTTCATCCAACAAAGAGAGATTTCATCGATTGAAGTGAGATTTTGCCGGATCAAGCTTAGTTCTTTGCTGTCCAGATCTGGAGTTGATTGTTTTTGAGGTGTTTAGGTGATTCAGTGAGTGGTTGTTATCTCTCACACGGACCCAAGGGAGTATATTGGATTGGTGGCTTGTTTATGTGTTAAAGATAGTGATTTCTTGCATTTTCCCTAAGTATGCATGTAGATCTATCATGTATGAAGTTTTGACACCTATTTTACTACGTGTTAACTTATGCAAGTTTATTCATCAAGTTGTAGAGACATTTGCCTATTATTCATGCTTATTAGATTTGGACACTTTAATTACCAAATTGCCATTTCCTTGTATAATTGCTTATTAAACCTTGTTTGAATATTTGATTGCTTGGATTAATGATTGTCTTGATTGATTGTTTAGAGTTAGTTGATTTATAATTGGATCTAGACAAGTACGGTCGAAAATGATTCAAAAGCTAAGGAAGATGCTAAGGGATGAGAAAAGCTGCTCGTGGCATATGTAGCGGATGATGAAGCTCATATGGACGGATATGATGACGATGTTGTGATGGAGCTTTGCTTTGATGAGATGAGGCGAAGCATGATGTGATGTAGCCTTGGCATAATCCAGACGGGATCATTCCAAGCATGTTGATAACTCGAGGGATGGTTCGAGTTGGTTGATAATGGATTGCTCGAGAGGTAGCTTGGGCTATATGAGAATAGTCGTCGAGGAGGATGACTAGGAGGCTTGGATTTCATTGTTGTTGAAGGTTCTAGTAAATTCAAAGCAAGAGTACATGGGACGCCCAAAAGACTACAGGTAGGTGGTCGGGACACCCAAAAGACTACAGGTAGGTGGTCGAGTACTCTGGGCAGAGTAGGTAAGTCCTAGGCACGGGTCACGATGACGTGCAGAGTTTATCTTGAACCGGGGTTACCATTAGCCCTTGACAGGCGGTCATTCAACTAACGGTGAATCAAGGCAATGATAAAAGTGATAGCCAGAGTCATGGATGTTTGGTTGCACCATCATTTGGTCTCAAGAGCGGTGTTTTCTGAGTGCTTATCTGATCTTGGTTTAGGCCTTGGGGGTTTGTATTTGGAAAACATCGACCTTGACTCGAGTGATAATTACTTTACTTAAATTGTCTACTTTGCTATGCTTGTTTATGCTTAGTGGGCCTGGGGGATATCACTGTAGAATGAGGTGGAGTGGGATGGTTGAGTTCCTATTCCTTTTATCCTTTATGCTCTTTTGGTATGTTTGATAGCTAATTTACTGCTCACTAAGACTGTTGTCTGACTCAAGGTTTTATGTTCAACTCTTATTACCTTGGGTTGTTCATCCATGTTGGGATGGGCAGACTAGGTAGCAGGTGACAGGTGCTGTTCTTGGCAACCAACGCTGTTGATGACGAACACGAGCTGGAGACTTTTGCATATTGTTTTCTTACCATATGTACTGGATGTTCCGCTGTTTGTATATTCTCTGAGTGATATGTAGTGAGGCTTGATGTATTGACTTTGCTGATTGTTGTATCAAACTGTTAGAGTTTATATGATGAGATTCTGTTATATGGAGCTTCACTATGTATATTTTCTATTGTATTTTATCCATGCGCTGTGAGTAATACGATAGAGTTTCTATTTTATCTTACCCTGACTATCGTCCATGGCTGCCTCGCACACATTTTAGCGCACCATTCCCTTGTTTTAGTGCGGGAGTCATGGGTGCTCGTCACATTTGGTATCAGAGCTTTGGTTAATCGATTTTAGCCAACGCTCGCTGACGTAACTACGTATGAGAGACGTAATTGTAATTTTGATGGATGATTACTATATATAATATAGTAGTTTAGAAGGATTTGAACTCCTTATGTAGTTGTATCTCAAGGTGTTCTAAATCATTCCTTTTTGTAGATATTAAGGATGAGTCGAAGTGAGAGACAAGCTGCTAGAGAAAGCCGTGCTGCTGGGGGAGCTACTGACTATGCTGCAATGTTCGAAGCTATGATGACTTCGATCATGAGAAGGATACCAACTTCAGGACCGTCAGTAGATGTTGGAGTTCAAGTTCAAGCTCCAAGACCAGTGGATTTTGCTAAGTTGTGTAAAGACTATACTGCTCTCGGAGGGAAGGCTTTCTTGGGGACAGAATCAACCATTGAAGCGCAGAGATGGATTGATGCTTGTAGAAGGATCTTTGGTGATTTGGGAATTGAGGATGCAACTAAGAGGAAGCTTGCATCGAGACAGCTTCAGGGAAGAGCTGCTGATTGGTGGGGTTCTATCACTATTGATACTCCAGAGGAAGAGATTACTTGGGAGCAATTCCAAGTTAGATTTGAAGCTAAGTTCATCTCTACGGCTCAGAAATCTGTTCTGTTTAAGAAGTTTGTGGAACTCAAGCAAGGTGGAACATCAGTTCTTGAGTATGTTTCTGAGTTTGAAGCTTTGTCCAAGTATGCCAGATCGTATATTGAATCTCCCTATCAGAAGAATGAGAAGTTTGTGACAGGCTTGGACAGTTATCTTGGGAAGCAGTTAGTGGATCATTTGGACGATCCATTTGAGGAGCTTGTGGAGAAAGCTCTCAGGCACGAGAGTTTGTTTCCTAAGGAAGGGTCTGTTGTTGCTGTGACCAAGGAAGAGTCCAAACCACAGCAGGGTGGAAACAAGAAGAGGAAGCAACAACAGCAGAAGGGTAAGAATGGCCAGAAGAAGCCAAAGGGCGAAGTGACCTGCTACAACTGCCAGCAGAAGGGCCATCTCTCCAAAGATTGTAGGAATCCCAAGGTGCCGGGAAAGTGTTACAACTGTGATAAGCTGGGACATATCAAGAAGGATTGTCCAGAACCGAGGAAAGATAAGCAGATTGTGCAAGCTTATGCTTTGGGGCTGTTCCCTCATCTTCGAAAGCTCCTACTGTTGATGAGAAAGGGAAGAGTGTGGTGGTTCAAGGTACTCTTTCCATTTGTGGTGTTCCACTTAGAGTGTTGTTTGATACTGGGGCATCGCATTCGTTTGTTTGTGATGATTTGGTAGGCCGGTTGGGTTTGAACCGGAAATTGTTGATAGACCATTGGTTGTGACTAATCCAGTTGGGGGTTCGTCTTGTTTGTGTATGGTATGCCGTGGTCTAGTTGTATCGAGTCATGATTGCTCTTTTGTTTGTGATTGTTTTGTTCGGAACTTTGCGGGGTTCAGAATTATTTTGGGTATGGACTGGCTTAGGAAGTATGCGGCAAAGGTTGATTGTGAGAAACTGGAGGTGACAGTGGGGAATGTGGAAGGGCGAAAGGTTGTGATACGATGTAAGCATGAAGAAGGCGTCTTCATGGGCTTCATGTATTCGCTGGTTGTTCCACGGGATGGACTGTTATCGATGCCGGTTGTGAATGGATTTGAGGACGTCTTTGACGAGGTCAAAGGGTTACCGCCGCATAGGGAGATCGAGTTTCGTATCGATCTAGTTGAGGTAGCCAGACCTGTTGTGATGCCTCTTAGACGGATGGCGCCTAGAGAACAACAAGAGCTAAAGGTGCAGGTTGATGACCTTTTTCGGAAAGGATTCATTCGGCGTAGTGTGTCCGAATGGGGTGCACCAGTTGTGTTCGCAACCAAAGCGGATGGATCGTTGAGGTTGTGTGTGGATTATCGTGAGCTGAATAAGGTGACTAAGAAGAACAAGTATCCATTGCCGAGATTAGATGACTTGTTTGATCAGCTTCACGAGGCTAAGGTGTTTTCTCAGATGGATTTGGCAACGGGATTTCACCAGTTGAAAGTGGCTAAGGATAGTCTGCCGAAGACTGGTTTTAGGACACCATCCGGTTTTTATGAGTGGCTGGTAATGCCGTTTGGATTGACTAACGCACCAGCATATTTTGTGGATCTTATGAATAGAGTGTTCAGAGATCAGTTGAACAAGTTTGTACTTGTGTTCGTGGATGATATTCTGATTTTTTCCGAAACTGAGGAAGAGCACAAGACACACTTGCGTATTGTTATGGAAATCTTGCGGAAACATCAGCTGAAGGCTAAGCTTTCGAAGTGTCACTTCTGGAAGAGTGAAGTGAGGTTCTTAGGCCATGTTATTTTTGTAAATGGAATAGCGGTTGATCCCGCTAAGGTGGCTGCAATCCAGGATTGGGTTAGACCTAAGAATGCATCTGATGTGAGAAGTTTTCTTGGATTAGCAGGATATTATCGTCGGTTTATCAAAGACTTTTCCAAGGTAGCTGCACCATTAACAGGATTGACGAAAAAGAATCAGGTATTCATATGGGATGATATGTGTGAACAAGCTTTCGTAATCCTTAAAGAGCGACTGACAAGTGCTCCTGTTTTGACTATTCCGAGTGGGAATGATGAGATGGTGGTTTACACCGATGCATGTGGTACTGGACTTGGAGCAGTGCTAATGCAAAAGGATAAAGTTGTTGCATATGTAAGTTGATAACTGAAGCCGCATGAAAGGAATTACCCGACTCATGATTTGGAGTTAGCGGCGATTGTTTTTTCTCTGAAGATGTGGAGACATTATCTATTGGGAGTTCGATTCGAGTTGTTTACGGATCATAAGTCGTTGAAGTATCTGTTCTCCCAAAAGGATTTGAATCTTCGGCAGCAAAGGTGGCTAGAGTTTTTGGCATCATATGATTTTGATACAGCCTATACTCCGGGAAAAGGTAATGCAGTGGCCGATGTGTTAAGTCGAAGAAATGCAGGATTTGGAGCCATGTTTTTGGAATGGAAGAGTCTCGAGTATTTGGCTAGATTTGACTTCAAGCCTAGATGTAGATTGGAACCTGAGATGTTGGCAAACTTATCGATAAGACCTACTCTTGTGGAAAGGATTGGCGAGAGCCAAAAGCGAGATGATAGGCTTGTCAAGATTATTCGTGATTTGGAATCTGGATTGAATCCGGAAAAGGATATAGGATTCGAAGTCGATCGAGAGGGTTAGCTTCGGAAGCAAGGACGATTAGTTGTTCCTGATATAGACGGATTGAGAGATGAAGTTCTGAGGGAAAGTTATCACACGAAGTTGACGATTCATCTAGGTGGAAATAAGATGTATCGGGATATGAAGAGAACCTATTACTGGGAAGGTATGAAGAAGGATGTTGGAAATTTTATTTCCAAGTGTATGAACTGCCAGTTGGTAAAAGCCGAGCAGAAGAAGCCCAGTGGATTGCTTCAGCCATTAGAGATTCCTACATGGAAGTGGGAGCAGATATCGATGGATTTTATCGATGGTCTACCTAGAACCAGGGCAGGAAATGAAGGCATTTGGGTCATTGTAGATCGTTTGACTAAGAGTGCAAGATTCATTCCTGTTCGATCAACTAGGACTGCAACGAAGTTGGCTGAGCTTTATGTTAAATGGATAGTTCGATTCCATGGTGTTCCGAAGAGTATAGCGAGTGATCGAGACCCATTGTTCACTAGTGGATTTTGGAAGAGCTTCCAGGAAGTTTTGGGAACTGAGTTGTGTTTGAGTACAGCTTATCACCCCCAAACAGATGGCCAGACTGAGAGAGTCAACCGAGTTTTGGAAGATCTCCTGAGGGTATGTGTTTTGGATTTCGGAGGATCATGGGAAGATCACCTTCATTTGGTGGAATTTGCGTATAATAATAGTTACCAGTCAAGCATTGGTATGGCAACGTATGAAGCATTGTATGGAAGACCGTGTAACTCTCCTACATGTTGGTTGGAAACTGGAGAAAAGCTGATACTTGGGCCAGAGATGATTCGACAGACTACGGATTGTGTAGAGATCATTCAGTAACGAATGAAGGCAGCCCAAGATCGTCAGAAAAGTTATGTCGATAATCATCGTAAGGATTCGATATTCGACGTACGTGATATGGTTTTTGTGAAGATTTCTCCTCTGAAGAATGTTATTAGATTCGCGAAGAAAGGAAAGTTAACTCCGAGATTTGTTGGACCATTCCCGATTATCGAGCGAATTGGAAAGCTCGCTTATAGATTGGAGTTACCGGAAAAGATGGAGGGTGTGCACAATGTTTTTCATGTATCTTATCTGCGGAAGTATGTGCATGACTCGAATACGGTGGTTTCTGCTAATAGCTGTGAAGATTTAGAAGTTGATCCTGTTGTTATGAGACCTCGTAAGCCGCTTCGTGTTGTTGAAACCGACACGAAACAGCTTAGGAGGAAGACGATCACGCTGCTCAAGGTACAATGGAGTGATGATGTTGACAACTGTACATGGGAGGAGGAAGAGAGGATGAAGGCAGCTCATCCTGAACTCTTCGAGGTATGGCCCTAAGGTGTCGTGACATCTCACGAATTTGTAGCTTGTTCTAAGTCTTAGAATTCTGCATGCTTGGCTAGTAATTGGATGCATGGTTTGTTGATTGCTATGGATGGTAGGCATGCGGAATAGCTTTGGTTCCTCTTGTTTGTTTGGAATTTCGGGGGCGAAATTCCTAAGGGGGAGAGAATGTAATGACCCGCATTTTTACGGATCGAAACATTGTTAAACTATATGCTTTAAGTCGTATTGTTGATAAGTCGTTCAGAGTTTAAGTCATTTGGAGCTTGAGTCGTGTAGGAACACAGATGACTTAAGGTGTTGCTGAGTTAAGGTAGGTAGCGACTTATAGGGTTAACGACTTAGAGCTTAAGTCGTATGGAAGTTAACTCGTGGGTAGCTTAGGTCGTGTGAACGAGTTAGTGGTATGGAGCGACTTAAGGTAGTTGACGACTTACGGGTTAGCGAGTTAGAGAGGGTAGCGACTTAGTGGAGTGAGCGACTCATAGGCAGTGACCGACTTAGTGGAGCCAGCAACTTAGGGAAATTGACCGACCTAAGAGAGAGTTAGGTCGCGTGTAGGGGTTAAGGCTTAAGTCGTTAGCGAGTTATGTTAGGTCGCGTAAAGGCTTAGGTCGCTGGTCAGTAGATAGGTCGGTTGAACGACTTAGGGACTGGGAAGAGCTAGTAGTTAACGGGTTAGTGAGTGAACGACCTAAGGCTTAAGTCGTGCACGACTTATGGTGATAGGGTGTGTAGTTAAGTCGTGGACGGGTTATGGTATAAGTCGTAGGTCGTTGGGATGCTGTGATGGTGCTAGGTCGGCAGTATAGATGAGTCGTTAGGTCGTTAAGGGGTTTAGTTGATAGGCCGTGAACGACTCAAGGTTATAGGGTTGAGTCGTGCATCTCAGTTAAGTCGTTAGACCTGGTGTCTGTGATAAGTCGTAACTCGCGCGCGTGTTAGGTCATTAGGTCGCTGAGTCGTGTGAACGACTTAGTGGTAGGTCGTGGCTTCTTTTAGTCGTTGGGGTCTTAGGTCGGTAGGTTGTGGATGCGTATAAGTTGTTAGGTCGTAACTCGCGTATGAGTTGGGTCGCGCATCTCAGATAGGTCACGAGTGTGTTGAGTCGTGAGTCGTGCATGCCTGTTGAGTCGTTGACTCGAGTCTGTAGGCTATGTAGTTAGGCCGTAGGACCTGTTAGGTCGTAAGCCGTGGGGGTCTGTTGAGTCGTGGACGACTCATGGGGTAGGTCGGTGGCGACTTATGGGAGGCGCGACTCATGGATTTTTCAGCCTATAAATAGAGGGGTTTGGCTCACTTTTTGGCACCGGATTTTGAAGCGATGAAGTGCTACCATTTTGAGAGCTCGACTACAACACTTCTTCACTTCTTTTCTCCACTCTAATCTAGTGATTTCATCCATCCAAGATTGAAGATCAAATCGAAGATCCAATAGCCAAAGTTGAAGATCTTTATCCAACAAAGAAAGATTTCATTGATTGAAGCGAGATTTTGCCGGATCAAGCTTAGTTCTTTGCTGTCCAGATCTGGAGTTGATTGTTTTTGAGGTTTTTAGGTGATTCGGTGAGTGGTAGTTATCTCTCACACGGACCCAAGGGAGTATATTGGATTGGTGGCTTGTTTATGTGTTAAAGATAGTGATTTCTTGCATTTTCCCTAAGTATGCATGTAGATCTATCATGTACGAAGTTTTGACACCCATTTTGCTGCGTGTTAACTTATGCAAGTTTATTCATCAAGTTGTAGAGACATTTGCCTATTATTCATGCTTATTAGATTTGGACACTTTAATTACCAAATTGCCATTTCCTTGTATAATTGCTTATTAAACCTTGTTTGAATATTTGATTGCTTGGATTAATGATTGTCTTGATTGATTGTTTAGAGTTAGTTGATTTATGATTGGATCTTGACAAGTATGGTCGAAAATGATTCAAAACCTAAGGGAGAGGCTAAGGGATGAGAAAAGCTGCTCGTGGCATATGTAGCGGATGATGAAGCTCATATGGACGGATATGATGATGATGTTGTGATGGAGCTTTGCTTTGATGAGATGAGGCGAAGCATGATGTGATGTAGCCTTGGCATAATCCAGACAGGATCATTCCAAGCATGTTGATAACTCGAGGGATGGTTCGAGTTGGTTGATAATGGATTGCTCGAGAGGTAGCTTGGGCTAGTATGAGAATAGTCATCGAGGAGGATGACTAGGAGGCTTGGATTTCAGTGTTGTTGAAGGTTCTAGTAAATTCAAAGCAAGAGTACATGGGATGCCCAAACTACTACAGGTAGGTGGTCGGGACACCCAAAAGACTACAGGTAGGTGGTCGAGTACTCTAGGCAGAGTAGGTAAGTCCCAGGCACGGGTCACGATGACGTGCAGAGTTTATCTAGAACCGGGGTTACCATTGGCCCTTGACAGGCGGTCATTCAACTAACGGTGAATCGAGGCAATGATAACAGTGATAGCCAGAGTCTTGGATGTTTGGTTGCACCATCATTTGGTCTCAAAAGCGGTGTTTTCTGGGTGCTTCTCTGATCTTGGTTTAGGTCTTGGGGGTTTGTATTCGGAAAACATCGACCTTGACTCGAGTGATAATTACTTTACTTAAATTGTCTGCTTTGCTATGCCTGTTTATGCTTAGTGGGTCTGTGGACTATCACTGTAGAATGAGGTGGAGGGGGATGGTTGAGTTCCTATTCCTTTTATCCTTTATGCTCTTTTGGGATGTTTGATAGTTAATTTACTGCTCACTAAGACTGTTGTCTGACTCAAGGTTTTATGTTCAACTCTTATTACCTTGGGCTGTTCATCCATGTTGGGATGGGCAGACTAGGTAGCAGGTGACAGGTGCTGTTCTTGGCTACCAACGCTGTTGATGACGAAGACGAGCTGGAGGCTTTTGCATATTGTTTTCTTACTATATGTACTGGATGTTTCGCTGTTTGTATATTCTTTGAGTGATATGTTGTGAGGCTTGATGTATTGACTTTGCTGATTGTTGTATCAAACTATTAGAGTTTATATGATGAGATTCTGTTATATGGAGCTTCACTATGTATATTTTCTATTGTATTTTATCCATGCGCTATGAGTAATACGATAGAGTTTCTATTTTATCTTACCCTAACTATCGTCCATGGCTGCCTGGCACGCCTTTCAGCGCACCATTCCCTTGTTTTAGTGCGGGAGTCATGGGTGGTAGTCACAAATCCACCTGTCGAAAAAACGAAGGGTAAAAAACTTCCTAGACCCGATTGAGATTCGGATAGTCTTTTTTGGGCATTAAACAATCCATTGACGGCTGAAAGCAGTCATAGCCGTAGAACTCACTGAGGCCTTCATTTTGACTGGTTATGGCTCCCGTAACTCTAAACGAACCAGAAGTTACGGCCGTCCGAATAATCGATATGTAAATGATGCAACATCCACGGTGCAAGGTGCAACATCCGTCCGAAATGTCGAAACAGTGTCGTACGACTTTTTGAAATGCGTGCATGGATTTGAAACGAAACGGTACCCTGGTGCACCAATCTCCAGCAAGGGTAAATTGAAGACCAGCCACGGTAATCCCGTTTTACCGTAAAAATCCACGTGTCGAAAAAACGAAGGGTAAAAAACTTCTCAGACCCGATTGAGATTCGGATAGTCTTTTTTGGGCATTAAACAATCCATCCACGGCTGAAAGCTGTCATAGCCGTAGAACACACTGAGGCCTTCGTTTTGACTAGTTATGGCTCCCGTAACTCTAAACGAGCCATAAGTTATGGCCGTCCGAATAATCGATATCTATAGGGTGCAACATCCACGGTGCAAGGTGCAACATCCATCCGAAATGACAAAACAGTGTTGTACGACTTTTTGAAATGCGTGCAAGGATTCGAAACGAAACGGTACCATGGTGCACCACTCTCCAGCGATGGTAAATTGAAGACCAGCCACGGTAATCTCGTTTTAACGTAAAAATCAACGTGTCGAAAAAACGAAGGGTAAAAAACTTACGAGATCCGATTGAGATTCGGATAGTCTTTTATGGGCATTAAACAATCCATTGACGGTTGAAAGCAGTCGTAGCCGTAGAACTCACTGAGGCCTTCGTTTTGAATGGTTATGGCTCCCGTAACTCTAAACGAGCCGGAAGTTATGGCCGTCCGAATAATCGATATCTACAGGGTGCAACATCCATGGTGCAAGGTGCAACATCCAACCGAAATGGCGAAACAGTGTTGTACGAATTTTTGAAATGTGTGCAAGGATTTGAAATGAGACGGTACCATGGTGCACCACTCTCCAGCGATGGTAAATTGAAGACCAACCACGGTAATCCCGTTTTAACGTAAAAATCCACATGTCGAAAAAAGGAAGGGTAAAAAACTTCCGGGACCCGATTGAGATTCGGATAGTCTTTTTTGGGCATTCAACAATCCATCGACGGCTGAAAGCTTTCATAGCCGTAGAACTCACTGAGGCCTTCGTTTTGACTAGTTATGGCTCCCGTAACTCTAAACGAGCCAGAAGTTATGGCCGTCTGAATAATCGATATCTACAGGGTGCAATATCCACGGTGCAAGGTGCAACATCCGTCCGAAATGGCGCAACTGTATCGTATGAATTTCGAAATGCATGCATGTATTTGAAACGAAACGGTATCATGGTGCACCACTCTCCAGAGATGGTAAATCGAAGACCAGCCACGGTAATCCCGTTCTACCGTAAAAATCCACGTGTGGAAAAAACGATGGGTAAAAAACTTCCTAGACCCGATTGAGATTCGGATAGTCTTTTTTGGGCATTAAACAATCCATTGACGGCTGAAAGCTGTCATACCCTTAGAACTCACTATGGCCTTCGTTTTGACTGGTTATGGCTCCCGTAACTCTAAACTAGCCAGAAGTTATGGCCGTCCGAATAATCGATATCTAAAGGGTGCAACATCCACGGTGCAAGGTGCAACATCCGTCCGAAATGGCGAAACAGTGTCGTACGACTTTTTGAAATGCGTGCAAGGATTTGAAATGAAACGGTACCATGGTACACCACTCTCCAGCGATGGTAAATTGAAGACCAGCCACGATAATCCCGTTTTACCGTAAAAATCCACGTGTCAAAAAAACGTAGGAAAAAACTTTCGAGACCCGATTGAGATTCGGATAGTCTTTTTTGGGCATTAAACAATCCATCGACGGCTGAAAGCATTAGTAGTCGTAGAACTCACTGAGACCTTCGTTTTGGCTGATTATGGCTCCCGTAATTCTAAACGAGCCAGAAGTTATGGTCGTCCGAATTATCGATATCTACAGGGTGCAACATCCACGGTGCAAGGTGCAACATCCGTCTGAAATGGCGAAACTGTGTCGTACGACTTTTTGAAATGCGTACAAGGATTTGAAACGAAACGGTACCTTGGTGCACCACTCTCTAGCGATGGTAAATTGAAGACCAGCCACGGTAATCCCGTTTTACTGTAAAAATCCATGTGTCGAAAAAACGAAGGGTAAAAAACTTCCGAGACCCGATTGAGATTCGGATAGTCTTTTTTGGGCATTAAACAATCCACCGACGGCTGAAAGCTGTCATAGCCATAGAACTCACTGAGGCCTTCGTTTTGACTGGTTATGGCTCCCGTAGCTCTAAACGAGCCAGAAGTTATGGCCGTCCGAATAATCGATATCTACAAGGTGCAACATCGACGGTGCAATGTGCAACATCCGTCCGAAATGGCGAAACAGTGTCGTACGACTTTTTGAAATGCGTGCAAGGATTTGAAAGGAAACGGTACCATGGTGCACCACTCTCCAGCGATGGTAAATCGAACACCAGCCACGGTAATCCCGTTCTACCGTAAAAATCCACGTGTCGAAAAAACGAAGGGTAAAAAACTTCCTAGACCCGATTGAGATTCGGATAGTCTTTTTTGGGCATTAAACAATCCGTTGATGGATGAAAGCTGCCATAGCCGTAGAACTCACTAAGGCCTTCGTTTTGACTAGTTATGGCTCCCGTAACTCTAAACGAGCCAGAAGTTATGGCCGTCCGAATAATCGATATCTACAGGGTGCAACATACACGGTGCAAGGTGTAACATCCGTCCGAAATGGCGAAACAGTGTCGTACGACGTTTTGAAATGCGTGCTGTTATCCCATTTTTTGGTCAAAACTAGAATATCTACAAATTGGCAAGGAATTATAAATACCAGGATGGGAGAACGGTTGGAATCAAGGCTACGATCGATATCGTCAAAATTTTTGTTGAACTCCGATCGGGACGAAATTGATTGGAGATGATGATAAGGACTAGGAAAGGCTATGTTTCAAATTTCAAGTTAATCGGAGATCGTATGGAGGAAATATGATGGATTCAAGGTGGGGAATGCATGATGTTCGAATCCATCAAAAGGGACAAAGTGGTGCTCGGTTCGAATCGATCAGATTCGAACCCACCAGGATGGATTCGAACCCAACAGGTTCGCATCGATCAAGAGGCATTGCGCAAGGACAGTTCGTATCGATACACTTCATATCGAATGGCATGGTTTCGGCTTGGTAAAGTTCGCATCGATGGTTCTTCGAATCGATGGACTCCGACTCGATGGAGAGGCATAAAGGTGTATACTGGTTAGTTCACATCGATGGGAACTTGATGGACTCGAAGATAATGGATTCGAAGATGGTGGATGCGAAGCACTGGACATGGATTCGAAGATGGTGGATGCGAAGCACTGGACATGGATTCAAAGATGATGGATACGAAGCAGTAGACATGGATTCGAAGATGATGGATACGAAGCAAGGGACACAGATTCGAAGGACGTGGCTTCAGAAAGCATGGATTCGAAGAGCATGGATTCGAAGGAGTCGGCCTTATGGATTCGAAGGAGATGGTTTCGGAGAGGATGGTTTCGAAGCATGGGTTCGAACCAGGCAGAACGCACGAAGCTTTGATCTTGAATCGATCATATCTTCCAAACCGTTGATCCAAATGCAATGAAATTTTTACAGGAGCTTACATACATGTTGAAGAATGTTCTCACCGAATTTCAGCTCAATTGGATGATTTCTTGATCGATTCGAACCTTACTTCGAATCGATCCCAAGGTTGGCCCGGACCTCCAGATTTCGGGCATGTGGGCCCCCTCACGTGCCTGAAGTGGTCTTCCCGGATTTTAGGAGAAATATCAGCCTCCTACGCTTATAAATAGATCCCCTGGTCATTCAGAAAAGGGGTGGGAGATTCTAGAGAGAGAAAACACGCTTGGACGCTGCCAGAATCATTCCATATCATCATTGCTGCTATTTATTTCAAGTTTTGGACTTTGTAACTGCTGTAATCATCTGTAACCATCAAGGATAATCAATAAAAGGATAAAAACTTTGGAGTGGACGTATGCCGGAGATAGCCGAACCACTATAAAACTTGTGTCTCTGTTCTTTATTTTTGGATTACTGTTTAATATTTGCTGAGACCTGAGATTTATGTTTGAATATTATTGATTTGTATTCATACACTGGTGCTTTCGCGGTATTCGGGGTTTGTGACCAATTTTGGCACAAACACTTTGGTGCTTTCACTGAGAAAGACTAGCACCCGCTACATCGGATTTGAAGGTTTGATTTGGAGATTTTAAAGAGTTTGGATTCAAGGACAATGACTAGGAAAAATAGTAGAAGGCAGAGGGCTGAGAGAAGCCAACAGGAAGGAAGTCAAAAGCATCCTCCGGAGCGGGGGAAGGACAGGCTTCAATCTACATAACCCGGGATGAAATGGAGGCTATGGCAAACTCTTTGCAGGAGAGATTGTTAAAGAACCAACAGGAAATGATGCAGACTTTCTTTGAGCAAATGAGAGCTGTAGGGATGCATAATTTGGGGACAGCCACGGCCACGGTGGATGCAGGACAAGGAACTAGGGTTGTGGAACCCAACGGAGGACAGGATGTGGAGCCAGAAGGCAATCAACAAGGGCTTGGGGGCAGGCCCTCGGGATCCAACACAGGAGGACCCTTGGGAGGAGTTCAACAGGCTAGAGCTAACGTTGCTGCTAGTGAACCACACGAGGAGTATGTGCCAGAGTTGCCTCGCAGGCATGGAGGGCAACCCCCAACGGACAGTACCGGATTAGTAGAAATCATTAGAAGAACTGTGCGAGGTGGTTTGACCAACAGAGACTTGGAAGGAGTGAATAGGAGTCCGTTCGCTCAGGAAATAAGGATGGCTCAGAAACCACCTAAGTTCAAGCTACCAAGTGTGGAGGTATATGACGGCAAGGCAGATCCAACAGATCACTTAATGAGGTACACAAGACACATGGAGGTGCTGGGGGCATCGGAGGAAGTAATGGCTCGATGCTTCCCTTTATATTTGACGGACTTAGCTGCAATGTGGTTTAGGCAGCTGGGAGAAGGATCTATCAGAACTTGGAGGGAATTGGTGGAAAAGTTTTTGGGGCAGTTTCGGGTTCACGTCAAGAGGCCGAAGAATGTGATGACATTGACATCGGTTAAGCAAAGGATGGATGAATCGCTTAGAGCTTTTCTAACTCGATTCAGTGCGGCAAACGCTTCGGTGGATCGGCCTGATCCATCGATGGTTTTAATGGCAGCAGTATCAGGAGTCAGGGAGGACTCGGATTTCAAGGTATCTCTGATACGAGATCCCCCACAGGATCTCGACGAATTCTTTTACGAGGCAGAAAGATTCCTTCGGCAAGAAGATGCGAGTACGGATTTAAAGGTGAAAAAGGCTGGTGCAATCGAGGTTGGAGCAGTATCCATCGGTGGTTCAGATAAAGACAAAGGAAAAAGGAAATTGGATAATGATTCTGGAAACGCTAGGAAGCGATGGAAGGATCCAAAGTTTTCCACATACACAGGATTGAACGAGACGTTGGAGCGGATATACATGGATACTCGAAATCGCCTTCCCTACCGGAGGCCAGCCAGGAGAGAGCCTTCTGAACGAGAGAGGGCATCAGGGAGGCATTGTCTCTTCCATGACTTAGACGGACATGACACCAACAGCTGCAGGCACTTGAAGGATATAATCGAGGAGCATGTAAGGAATGGACAGTTACGGCAATACGTCGGAACACGGAATGCAACGGTGGAGCAGGAGTAGCCACCGACAACCACACGCCATGATGATGTGAGGCCCAGGGATGATGGTCGATTGATCATCCACTAATCAGGATAATGTGAAATAAGTAGCAGACTGCTGGCAAGCAACTAAGTCATTTACACATGTACGGGGACGGAGATAGCCCCTAGGCATGCTCTGAATGATGAAAAACTGTGATGCTATGGTTTGTGAAATCTATCTTTTGCTTTTGGATTGGACATTTCTTTTCATTTTGGATCGGAGCTTGGATTGAGCTCCTGGTTTTGCTTGCTTTTTGATTTGGGTTTTTCTTTGGATGGTCGTTTTTGATTTTGAATTCTGCTTTAGATTTCTGGTTTTCTGGTTTGGATTTGGATTTTGGTTGGATTTTTGATAAAAAGTCGTCGGGTATGGATTATGCCTGGCAAGGAGTGAGTCGCTTTGCCCGAACGCGGTAAATTGACTCATTCAGGTCGTCGAGTATGGACTATGCTCGGCAAGGGTCCGGAGAGACCAGGATTCGGCCTAGGACTTAGGCCCCATATTATCAATTATTGTTTCAGGTCATTGAGTATGGATTATGCTCAACAAGGGTCCGGAGAGACCAGGATTCGGCTTAGGACTTAAGCCACGGTGTTGCTCAACGTCCAGGGACACTGGACCACGGTCGTCAGGTGTGGATTACGCTTGACAAGAACCCGGAGAGGTTAGCTCAACGTCCAGGGACACTGGGCCACAGTCGTCAGGTGTGGATTACGCTTGGCAAGAATCCGGAGAGGTTATAGATTCGGATATCGACCCGGAGAGGTCCTGGATTCGGTCATTCGCTATTGGACAAGGATGGATTGGGACTCGGTTGTCGAGCTCGGATGGACAGGGAATTGGCTCAAGCTTTGGTTATTGGGTTTGGAATTGGATATCGACTCGGAGAAGTCAAGGATGATATACTCTGGCAACATGGCTATGGACTTTGGATATTGGATTCGGAACTATTCAAAACACGCCATGTTATCACAAGGCATGTTTTGGGGGGCAAAGTGTTATCCCATTTTTTGGTCAAAACTGGAATATCGACAAATTGGCAAGGAATTATGAATACCAGGATGGGAGATCGGTTGGAATCAAGGCTACGATCGATATCGTCAAAAATTTTGTTGAACTCCGATCGGGACGAAATTGATTGGAGATGATGATAAGGACTTGGAAAGGCTATGTTTCAAATTTCAAGTTAATCGGAGTTCGTATGGATGAAATATGATGGATTCAAGGTGGGGAATGCATGTTGTTCGAATCCATCAAAAGGGACAAAGTGGTGCTCGGTTCGAATCGATCAGATTCGAACCCACCAGGATGGATTCGAACCCAACAGGTCCGCATCGATCAAGAGGCGTTGCGCAAGGACAGTTCGAATCGATACACTTCATATCGAATGGCATGGTTTCGGCTTGGTAAAGTTCGCATCGATGGTTCTTCGAATCGATGGACTTCGACTCGATGGAGAGGCATAAAGGTGTATACTGGTTAGTTCACATCGATGGGAACTTGATGGACTCAAAGATAATGGATTCGAAGATGGTGGATGCGAAGCACTGGACATGGATTCGAAGATGGTGGATACGAAGCACTAGACATGTATTCAAAGATGATGGATACGAAGCAGTAGACACGGATTCGAAGATGATGGATACGAAGCAGTAGATGTTTGCACAAAAAATGGACAAACACCTCCAAGTCGTATTATTTAGTTGATTATATGTGATTTTCAATGATTTTAGATGAGTATGTAAATATAAAAGAAGTAGGGGCTGAAATGCAAAAGACACGCGGATTTATAGTGGTTCGGCCAGAATGTGCCTACGTCCACTTTATATGTTATTATCTTCTTTCTTTCAGATTACAAGTACAATGCTTCGTATATAAGTATATGAAAGTAGTTTGAAAGTTCCTTCCTTGCTTGAGCTCTCAAACTTGTCCGCCATTGTTGTACCCCTACCCCTCTATTTATAGAATGAGGCAGGGGGCAGGGGTCTTGGAGGTATATAGCTGCTGGTGGGCCCGGGCTGAGACACTCTGGACTGGCAATCACCTGGTTCGGCAGAGCTTCGTTCGGCATTGGGCTTTGGATCGGTGGTAGGTATGGACCGGTGGTAGTTAGGTGGTTCGGTGCTCGTTTGGTCCGGTGGTGGCCTTGTTGATGGGTTGGTTCGGCATGGGGCAGCATCCCTCTGGTTCGGCAGTAGAGGGGAATGTTGATTCGGTGGTGGCTTTGGAAGTTGGTTCGGTGTTGTCTGCTTGGACCGGTGGTGGAAAGGAAGCCGAATGAGGTGGAGGCCGAATGAGGTGGAGGCCGAATGTGTCAAGGCCGGATGAGTCAAGGCCGAATGGGAAGGTGATTGGTCGTGCTGAATGAAGTGGAGATTGCCAACCCGAGTGAAACTGTGGCTTCTTGGTTTTGAGATCTTCTGGGTGAGAATTCGCCCAACATTTGCCCCCCAAAGTGGGGCACGTGCTCGCATGTGTCGCGCTTTGTTTCCTTGTGGTAGAAAGGCTTGTTTGGTAACGCCATGGGCTGGATGTTCGTATCCTGCTGATGTCCTGCAAAGGAATTTACAGTTTTAGTGTGATTTTAAATAACAACCGTTCGTGATCGGAACATTTTAATTGAACTGAGCCGTTTGGGACGGGAGAGTGAGCCCCGAGGGGGCTTAGCATCATCGATGCCAGGTTCATGTCAGAGTGGATCCTTGGATCGTTTGTCAAGACGGTTTATCGCTAGCTCAGAGCATGCCTAGGGATCGTTCGCGACCCCGTACATGTGTAAGTAGCTTAGCCATTTCATAATTACCAGAATCAAATATTCGTTTCATCTATGAGTTTAAAAAGGCGTGTCAAAGTGTAAATTCCCACGACGATAGGGTTAATAACCATTCGGAGCGTGCCTATGGACCATTCGTGGTCGTGTACACGTGTAAACGATTAATCCATTTTAGTGAGAGTTTTACGACATATTCATTGTTATCATAATCCTTATTTTATTAGCTAGTTCTAGAGTTCGGTACTTATCTGAGTGAGGAGCCTGCGTGCCCCCTGTTCCTGGTTTTCGCTGGTGGAGATAGCTTCATTCGGTCCTTTGGTTGGTCCGGCATGGATGGGTTCATTCGGTATTCGTTTGGTTCAGTATGTTTGGTATTGGTCCGGTGTTTCTATTCGGTGGGCCGAACCAGCTGGTTCGGCGGTCCTAAGCTCGCCTATATATAGAGGCTACACCCCCCTTTGGTTTTTCCTTACCGAACCAAGTCTTCTGCCGAACCAATCTTCTGCCGAACCAATCTTCTACCGAATCAATCTTCTACCGAATCAGGTACGTACCCTATTGCCGAATGCCTCTTATTACCGAATGGTTCAGAATGCCGAATGCACACGTAAGATCTCAAATGCCGAATGAGCTTAAGGCCTTAGTGCCGAATGAACTTGGACATGTACCACCGAATGAACTTAAGACTTGTACTACCGAATGGACTTAGGACCCCAGTGCCGAATGAACCTCGTATTCTGGACTTATGTATGCTTGCTTGCTTATACTTTCGTTCTAACGTCATGTTTTTCACTTTTGTGCATGCAGATAAATGACTCGTAAGGCAGAAACACGATCAGACAGACGGAAATCCAAGGATGGGGGAGAGCCTTCTTCTGTGCCCCCAGCCCAACCAGGATCCGGGCAACATCGACCTGTTCCAAGGTCATTAGTGGATGGATATGGTCCACAGGAACTTCTGATCTCCCCCCCTGATTGCTTTCCTAGCTCCCTAAAGGAGGAGCAACTTGACGTCATATCCCGTTCCTTCGGGATAGACAGGGCTCTTATGCTGCTGCCGGGAGATGGAGTGATGCCGTATAATCCTCCCGAAGGCTACTTTGCTTATAGCAGATACCATTGCATGTGCGGTGCTATCCCTCCTATCAACGCTTGGATAGTAAGCTTCACCACGTATTTGAAGGTGGCTCCCTTCCAACTTCAGCCTAACTCTTATGCCATTCTGGTGAGCCTTTTTGTTATCTTCCAGAGGAGGTACGGGCGTCCTCCTTCTAACCGGGAAATTCGATATTTGTACAACCTGAGAGGCTATAAGAAGGGGTCTCCGTATATTAGTCTGGAAGCGGCCGTGCCCTTCAAACCAGTCCTGGACTTATATTCAAAGTTTACCATGTTCAAGAAAGAGTGGTTCTTCATCAAGGACGATGCTGTTTCTTTCCGCCTTTTCACTTCCGGCTGTAAGATGGATTTCATTTATATTTTCCATGTTTTGACTGTAGTGTTTTTTTTGACATGCTTCTATTTCTGGCTAGCGACAGGTGGTATTGCAGTCGTGGAGGATGATTCCTTGGTGCGAATGGCTGCTGAACTAAAGGCTATTCCGGCACGGGACCGGTCGGCCTCCTTCTTGATCAGGAACGCAACCCTCTTGGAGTATAATTTGATCTTACCGCACCAGTCCATGGTTAAGCAAAGAGATACGGCTGAGGAGAAGGCTGCTAAAGCTAAGGAGGGGGCTACGGTGAAGAGCGGTATAAGGGAGCCTTTTGCAGAGCGTCCCGTTGTCGGGGGGAAGAAACTGAAGAAGTCTGATGGCCCTTCTCCAAGTACTTTTCCGACTGTCCCGGAGGAGGAAGGTGTAGAAGAGGAGGAAGGAGGCGAGGTTGGAGAAGGGTCGGAGGGTGGAGGAGATGGCGACGGTCAAGGTGGTAGTGGCGTCGGTGCCCTAACCTCTGAGCAAGACCTTGAACTGGATGAGGCTCTCCGTCGGGCCTTCGGGGAGTCGGAGGGAGAGTCGGAAACGGAGAAGGCAAAGGAAACCGGCAAAGCTGTGGCTGGCACTGACCCATCCTCTAAGGGTTCCTCAGCTAGGGCGATTCCGGCGATGCAAGGTGAACTTTTGTCTTCTGCCGATTCCATTTTCGATAGGAACTTAGAAATTTTTTACGGTTCACTTCCGTCCTTGAATGAGATCCAGGACTTATTGCAGTATCCCACTCCTCCGCCGGGTTTGTATAATAGACGTGTCTTCTCACTTTTCTTTCCTTTTAACTTAACACATTTTTCGAACTGTGGATTATTGTATGTTCGTAACACTTGTTCTTTATTCCAGGGGCAGGCCAGGTGGTTAAAACGTCGGACGTTCGACACCGTCTTGAGCAGTTTAAGTCGAGGAGAGCTTCTGCGAAACCCTCTACTGGTCGCACTGGGGATGTAGTCAGTTATCGCCCTCTTCTTGGGGTCATTGAAGAGGGCATTCGGAAAAAGAAGCGGAGCCGTTCCTTATTTGAGTCTTCCCCTGGTTCGCAGCTTCCTACTCAGCCTCCTCGTGATACTACGGAGGAGAGCACGGAATCCGGCCCCCCCTCATCCTCCTTTCAAGAGCCCAACTGTTATTCGTATAAGGCGTCCTGATGTGCCTCGCCCCGTGCCTCGTGACCCTTTTGCCGGTCATCCTGATTTAGATCCGAGCTTTCAAGATATCTCATTTGATGAGGCCACGGGCGAGCACCTCCTTCCCCGCAACTCCATGGTAAGAGTGCTGGACGAGGCCAAGTCTTTAGATCTTGATTTACTTACTACACGGGTAGTCACCATGGGGGACGAAGCCAAGGCTAACATCGATCGGGTGGCCGCAGAGACCAAGAAGTTAATGGAGCATCATGCTAAATTGGCCAAGGCCGGGGAAGAGATTGGGAGTGCTAATATTCGGTTGAGGTTAAAAGTTGCCGATCAGGCCAAGCAGCTCGCCGATCAAGCCATCCAGATTTCCCAGCATGAGGAAGCCTCCAAGCGGCTGAAAGAGACGATGGAGAAGGCCAGTAGGGCGGAATTACGGAAGATGGAGGTCGCCTGCAGGGAACGGATTAACATGGCCATTATGACGGTGGACGAGGTTCGAAATGCGGATCTTGAGCGGGTAGAGGAGTTGTCTGGGAGGCTCGAGGCTGCGGAGATGGCTCAGGCCGAGTTGAAGGAGGAGATGGAGGAGATGAGGAGGTCCCTCAAGTTAAAGGAGGAGGAAATGAGGAGGTCTCTCCAGGCTGACTGCTTGAGATACCAATCAGAGAGGGACATTGTCGTCGCCAAGCTTCCGAGGCCCGGGTGAAGGAGTTTGAGGAGAATGAGGGGATGATGGATGAGATGCTGCAGGACATGTACTTCCACACTTGGAAGGAGGGCGGCTTGTCTTGGATGGACGATTACCCTCGGGTGATGGCCAAGGTGTATCTCCAGGCTTTAGAGGAGGCCAGGATGAACGCGGGTAAGGAAGGCGGAGAGGCTATCAATTTGGATGCGGTCACTGCCCAGTTCTCGAAGGAGGAGCAAGCGGCGGTGAAGGAGGGGATGCGGCTGCTTGCTGCAGAGGAAGCGGGCGTGCAGTTGGATGATGAGGATCAAGCGGCGGATGCTGGTGAGTTATTCTTTTCCCTTTCTTTCCTTTCCGTGTTTTCATAACTTGATCGTTCGTTTAATGAATTCCTCTCCTGAACTGGACAGGTGGGACTCCTGATCCACATGCTGGGGGCTCTGATCCTGCGGCTAAGTAGACTGGGGAAGTTGGTGATGGAGTGTGGACGCGGCTGCCACCTTTTTATTTCTTTTTATCACTGTTTACGTTAGTCATTGACATGTAACTATAATAATATTATTTGCAAAGAATAACTTCGTGTGATTTTATAATATAAGTTGATGTTGTTATGTTTAAATGTTGTTGTCATCTTGATGTGCTGCGTGAGAAATATAACTATGTATATGCCTGTGATTCTAGTTGTGTTTGATGCTAAGTTTTTTGCTAGAAATATAATTTCATGTGTTGCAATGTTATTGTACGAACAAGCTATAGTTACGTATTTATGTATAAGAAAAGAGAGTACCGCCCTTTATGTTTCATTCGCAGGCGGTAGCTTAGAGTGTCTTATGTAACTGTTCACGGATATAGCTGAGTACCCTGCCACCCAGTACGCAGGCTTAGTTTCTCATGAGTGAATGCTTCCTATTTGGTTTCCTGTACTTTAGAGTTTGTTATACAGGATAGGAGAAAAGTATTTAAATGAAATGGAAATATAGTAAAAGTAAAACTTCCAGTCACGGAAGGCCGTCGATGTGCTTAAGTTCGTGGCAAACGGGTTTTGTAGTCACTTTCCCTAGCTGTGGGTCTTGGAGACATTTGTCACCCATCTTACGCCTCCGCGGGGAGTTTTCTCTTTTACCACAGCCGCACTTAAGACACATCGGAGCCGAGATCGCGCACGGTAACTACCCGAACCATTATGGTCCATAATCGTGGGTATTATTCGATTTACCGTGGCCGGCTAGCGTGGGGGCCGTTGGCCGTGAACTACCCCTGGCTGGCCACACCTTATGTTGGGGCTTAAAGTAGGTTCACAGTTGCCGGCGAGCCGAACGCCGTAATGAGCTGCCAACGGCTATAGTCGGCCTTCATGATGACTTATAATCGACTCATTACAGTTGGCTTTGAGGGCAGGCGCGCAATGAGTTAACCCGCAGCAGAGGGATGCTGGAGCAAAAGTGTCTCATTGGCGAGTGCGTAGAATCGTAGCGTACCTGTTAGGCCTAGTCCAGATGAGGCCGCGGTGCGTCTTGAGTGGAGATGCCATAGGATTTTGTTCAACAGAAAGGGATAAAACTTAACAAGTAGCCAAGACATAAAGGAACAAGCTAAAAAGAGACAAGATTTTTTAAAGTGGTTCGGCACGAAAGTGCCTACGTCCACTGATTCTCTTTGTTAATTCACTTCATATGGGCAGTACAAGTTAAGAAAAGTATCGACGGAGGTGTCGGATGTTCCATGCCCTCTGGAACACCTCTCCGTCCACTGTTGACAAAATATAAGCTCCGTTGTGGAGATCTTTATGAATTACATACGGTCCATCCCAGATGGGGTCTAGTGCCCCGGGGCGCGGAAAGATTCGCCTGAGGACAAGATCTCCTTCTTGTAAGCTGCGATGCTTGACTTTGGAATTGTATAGCACTGCCACTTTTTGTTTGTGAGCTGTTGCTTTAAGTGCTGCATCGTTTCTCCTTTCCTCAATCAGATCCAAAGACATGAGGAGGAGTTCTTCGTTTTCTTCTGGGTTGTAGTGGATCCTACGGTGGGAAGGCACAATAGTCTCAACTGGGAGCATTGCCTCCGATCCATATGCCAAGGAGAAAGGAGTATGTCCCGTTGATGTTCTGAAAGACGTGCGGTATGCCCATAGTGCCGTAGGAAGTTCATCCACCCAAGCGCCTTTTGACTTTTCAAGTTTCTTCTTGATTAGGGTTTTGAGAATTTTGTTGACAGCTTCAACTTGTCCGTTTTCCTGAGGATAAGCTACTGATGAGAAGCTTTTATGAATTCCATGCTCTTGGCACCAGTCGGCAAATTCTTCACTGTCAAACTGGAGTCCGTTGTCTGATATGATCTTGAGTGGGACTCCGTACCTGCACAGAATATTTTTGATCAAGAAGTTTATAACTTTTGCTGAAGATATTTTATTTAGAGGTTCTGCTTCCACCCATTTGGTGAAATAATCGACTGCCACTACAGCATATTTGGCTCCGCCTCGGCCCGTTGGCAGTTCGCCAATTAAGTCAATTCCCCATACAGCAAAGGGTCAAGGGCTGGTCATTTGAGTAATTTCATTTGTGGGCAGTCGAGGAATCTTGGCAAATTTCTGACATCTGTCGCATTTCTTGACGAAGTCTAGAGCGTCTTTGTTTAGTGTGGGCCAGTAATATCCATATCGGAGTATCTTCCTTGCCAAAGTCTGCCCCCCAGTGTGATCTCTGCATCCTCCCTGATGGATGTTTGATAAGATCTCCTTGGCTTCCCTTCCCGCGACGCATCTCAATAAGGGGCCAGAGAAGCCACGCCGATAGAGGATGCCTTCTTGTATCGTGTAGTGGGGAACTTTCCTCAAGATCCTCTTGGCTTCGTCACGCCTGTCGGGCAGCGTGCCATCTTGCAAATATTTCCGGATAGGAGTCATCCAGGTTCCTTCTTCGATTGCAGTTACCAGATTTACTGGTTTGAAACTTGGGGCTAGCTGCCTTGAGATGGCTAGTGTTCCGAAAATGGTGCTATTCTTCATACTAGCTTGCTTTGCAAGTTCATCTGCCTCTTGGTTCTCTTCTCGAGAAATATGTTTGATTAGATAGTGGTCCAATTGATCGAGCGGCAGTTTGGTTTTCTTTAGGTATGCTGTGAGTCGTTCTCCTCGAGTCTGGAATTCTCCTAGTACCTGGTTTACGATAAGCTGAGAATCACTATGAAGACATAAGGAATTGATTCCAATTTCCAAGGCAAGCTCCAATCCCGCTATTACTGCTTCATATTCAGCATCGTTGTTAGTGGCCGTGAACTCCAACCTTAATGCATAGTACAACTTTCTTCCCCTGGGGGTGATGATCACAATTCCTGCCCCCGAGCCTTGTTCGTTCGATGCTCCATCTACAAAGAGGTTCCACTTGATGTTTTTTGCTACTTCGGATTGTTCCTTGCCTTCGTTGGTAGTGAATTCGGCAATGAAATCGGCCATGGCTTGTCCTTTGATAGCGGCGCGAGGATGGTAGGTGATATCATACTGACTTAGTTCGATGCACCATTTGAGGAGTCGCCCAGAAGTGTCAGGACGATGGAGCACTTGTCTTAGCGGTTGATCGGTTAGAACCCTGATGGAGTGAGACTGGAAGTAGTGTCGCAGTTTTCGTGACGTGATCAATAAACAATATGCTAATTTCTCTAGTTTAGGATATCTGGCCTCTGCCCCTGTAAATCTCTTACTTACAAAGTAAACCGGGCGTTGTGTGCGGTCTTCTTCTCTTACCAAGGCGGCGCTTAGAGCATGAGATGATACAGCGAGGTATAGGTATAACACTTCACCTTCATTTGGAGTTGAGAGTACTGGTGGTCTCTGAAGGTGTTAGATTAGGTTGAGGAAGGCTTTTAAGCATTCATCGGTCCACTCGAATCTCCCTTTGTCTTTCTTGAGAGCTTTGAAGAAAGGGACACACTTGTCAGTTGCCTTGGAAATGAATCTGCTTAGGGCGGCCACCTTTCCGTTTAGGCTTTGCATTTCTTTTCGAGTGGAGGGTATCCTTATTTCTTTTAGAGCCCGGATTTGTTCAGGGTTTGCTTCGATTCCTCTGGCGTGAACGATAAATCCCAAGAATTTTCCCGATGATACTCCGAAGGAGCACTTTAGAGGATTCAGCTTCATTCCATATCGGCGAAGTACTTCAAACATCTCGCCTAGGTGGCTTACATGGTCGTCGGCTTTCCTGGACTTTACCAACATGTCATCCACATACACTTCCATAGTTCGTCCGATTAGCACTGCGAACATCTTGTTGACGAGGCGCTGATAGGTAGCTCCAGCATTTTTGAGTCCAAAAGGCATGACTTTGTAACAATATAGTCCGCGGTCAGTGATGAAGCTAGTGTGGTCTTGATCAGGAGCGTGCATGGGAATTTGGTTATATCCGGAGTATGCATCCATAAAAGATAGGAGTTCGTGTCCGGCTGTGCTGTCCACAAGTTGGTCGATTCGGGGAAGTGGGAAGCAATCTTTTGGGCAAGCGTCATTCAGATTGGAGAAGTCAATACATGTTCGCCACTTTCCATTGGCCTTTTTTACTAGCACTGGGTTAGCGATCCATTCTGGGTAGATGGCTTTTCGTATGAAGCCATTAGCAAGTAGATTCTTTACTTCCTCATCAAGGGCTGCTGATCGCTCTGCCCCCATGCTCCTCTTTTTCTGTTTTACTGGCACCTTGGTGGGATCGATGTTCAGCATGTGGCATGCTATGTCGGGGGAGATTCCTGTCATATCGGCATGGGTCCACGCAAATACATCTAAGTTGTGGCGGAGAAAGTCAATGAGTTGATCTTTCAACTCCGTTTTTAGCTGAGATCCGATTTTTAATAGTTTACTTGAATCGTGCTTATCTACAGATACGAATTCCATAGCCTCTGCAGGCTCGGCGGTAGCCTCCTCCTCTTTATCCCTGGGGTCTAGTTCATTGAAGGGATCACTTGTGTATCGAAGAGGAGGAGCTTTCTTTAGTTGCTATGCCTCCAAGTTTTTCATGCAGAGAGTAGTCTCTGCACCTTTTCCTTTATTCTTTCTGTGGTTATTGCGAAGTTCAGTTACGTAGCAGTCTCGGGCAGCATCTTGATCTCCTTCTACTTCTCCTACTCCGTTATCTGTTGGAAATTTCATTTTTAGGCACCAGGGGGCTAATACAATCTGGAAGTCAGACAAGGCTGGTCTTCCCAAGAAGGCGTTGTAAGCCGAGTGGTTTTCTATTAGTACGAACGTTTGTTTTCGCACAACGGAGCGGGGATGACTTCCTATTTCGACGAAGAGGTCAAGTTGCCCGAGGGGCATTTTTGCATCTCCAGTGAAACCGTGCAGTGGTTTGTCACAGGGGGATACATCCTTCATTGATAACTTCATTTTGTCGAAAGCATGTTTGAATAGGATATTTACGGAGCTTCCTGTGTCTATTAGAATCCGAAAAACATTAGCTGGACCGAACCAGGCAGAGATGACCATAGGATCCGTATGTGGGTACTGTCTTCCTTCCAAATCACGCCTACTGAATATGATGTCGTCGTTCTCTTTTCGTTTCGGGTGGCGTTCTTCCGTGATGGAGTTAACATAGCCTTCTGCATTTCTAAGCGACTTGCCGTACCTTTCCATCTCTGCCCAACTTCTGTCGGCGATGTGTGGTCCTCCTGAGATGGTAAGGACCACTATCTTCTCTTGACTAGAGCCACTGGTGTTGTGATTGTTGCGATTCCCTCCGCCTACCTCTGGGAGGGGTTGCTTTGAGTTCTCATTGGCTGGAGTTGGAGTCCTGTTCTGACCCTTCACATAGCGTTCCAGTCTTCTTCTTCTAATGTGTTCTTCGATCAAGTCCCGAAGATGGTGGCATTCATTGGTGTCATGTCCGTGGGATTCGTGGAAGCGACAGAACTTTCCGGACTTGAGTGCGTTATCTGATTCTTTCTTATGCGGGGGGCGCTTGTATCCTAGTTCGCCCTGAGTGGCTAGGAAGATATTTTCGATTGTGTCATTCAAAGGAGTGTAGGAGTCAAATCTCGGTCCTGGTCGATATTGGCGTTTTTCGACCTTTCTGCCCCCAGCATTGTCTCTAGATTCATTTCTTCGAGCGTCCTTAGCCGCAGTGGGAACCTTGTCCTGAACTGTCTTACCTTGTTGCCCTGACTGCCTCTCCGTAGCAGCGTCTTCAAGTCTCATATACTTTCCAGCTTCATGGAAGAAATCAGGCAAGGTAGCTGGTTTTTCCTTAGTTAATCTTCTGGCAAACTTGGTGTCTGGATGTACACCACTACAGAGGGCCATTAGAGTGAGTTTTTCATCGGCATCTTGAACTGTTGCCGCTGCGGCGTTGAACCGCGTTAGATATTGTTGCAGCGTCTCTCCGGATTTCTGTTTGACATTGGATAGAGAATAAGCATCCTTGGGTTGTTCCACATGGATGCGGAACTGGCTAATAAACCTTTCTTTCAACATCACCCATGAGCTGATGGATCCTTGGGGTAGATGGCAGAACCAGGAGGTAGCTAGATCTGCTAGGAATAGCGGAAAGCATTTACATAATACTCCTTCTGTTGCTCCACTCATGAGCATATGCTGGGTGTATCTCTGCAAGTGTACGATGGGGTCGGAAGTTCCTTTGTAAGGTTCCATGGTTGGCATTTTCCATTCCCGGGGAGCGATGGCAGTTTCGATATTTCAGGTAAAGGGGCTGGTGACCCTAGCGCCTATTCCCCGGTCCCTTTGCTCTCGTTGGACACACTCTCTGAATAATCGTGCCATTCGTTCGTCAGAACTTGGAGCGGACAAAAATGAGCTTGGCTCTTCCCTGCGGGATCTATCTCGTCCAGATGACCTGTAGGGATGGTACAGTCTATCACTTCTAGCATTGTCCAGTGGTTGTCTTTGGCTGCTCGGATGCACGCTAGGACCAGCTACAGTGGCCCCCTGCCTTGATCTTCCCCTGTGGGGTTCTGTTTCGAGCACATCTATGGGGTCAACTTCGGGCTGGGTTCTAGCTCGGCTCCGTTCAGCGGGGTTTCTATGATTAGGTGGCATGACTGGCTCAGCTACATCCGACCCTCGCCTGGTGCCTCCCCGACCGGGTTCGGTTCCAAGGGCTTCCTCGAGTCGGAATTCGGGCTGAGTCCAGGCGCGGCCCCTATCATTGTTGTTCTTGTTGATAGCTTCTTCGAAGAGGGAAGACCTTTGTTGCCTCCGAGATCCTCCAGATTGGGATTCACCCCATGATTCAGTGTTGCAGGTTGGACTCTTCAGCATCCCTTAAGCGTGACATGAGTTGGTCCACCAAAGCTTCTTGTTGGGATGTGAAGCGGTTAGTTACTTCAGCCACAACTTTGTCCAGATCTGCCCTAGTGATTGGTTGTTCCGTTGCGGGACCAGTTGGATTTTCCTGATTTTCATCTGGTACCGCTGTTGAAGTGGGCTGATCTGCGATTGCAGGATCTGGAAGGCTGCTAGTTGTTTGCGCCAAAATTGGTCACAAACACCCAAGGTCGTGAAAGCACTCGTTTACGTGTTCAATTCGATAATATTCAGCACAGAACTCAGCAACAATCAGTATAGAATTCAGCTCTAAGTAACAAATCACAGTAATTCACAAGCAACAATCACAAACACAGGATTTATAGTGGTTCGGCGTTCGTGCCTACGTCCACTTTAAAGGGTTTCTCTTTATTGCTTTGCTCGATTCAATCGATTACAATGGATTACAGCTGACAATTGCTTTGAAATCTGAATGCAACAGCGATTCTGATAGTTAAACTTGAATCCGGCAGAGTCTTGGCGTTCAATGACGGAAAGATCCCCTTTTCTGAAGGCTTCAGGGTGCTATTTATAGGCGTTGGAGGCCCAGATCTTGCTGAAACTTCGTGAGACTCCTTCTGGCACGTGAGTGGGCCCACGCGACCGACCCCACCAAGTTTCGTCTCGATCTGACATCGGTTCGAAGTGATTTCGAACCCATCAATAAATGGTCCAATCGAGCTGAAACTTGGCAGGAACAATCTTTACCTCACATGGAAGATACTGTGAAAATTTGGTTGCATTTGGATCTATGGTTAAGGAGATATGCTCGGTTCGAAATCGACACCTTCGGTTGGCTGAGGCGTTCGAACCCATTATTTCGAACCCTTCGCTTCGAATCCATCAGTGCACGTGAGCTTGCAGTGACGTGGCGCGCAATATTCGAATCGATCCTAACTTATCTCCGAATGGACCGCTTCGACTCCGTGAACTACGGCGAACACGTCCTCCAAACCAATTGACTCGGTGGATTCGAAATAGGAAGCACTCTTGGTTTCGAACGTGACATTCGAATCCAGGAATTCTTATGGGTTCGAAGTTGATCGGTTCGAATTGGGTTATTCGATGGGTTCGAAGTGAGGATGTGAGGCCGAGTGAAGTCGTGGATTCGAAGGTATGCTACTGTGGTGGGTTCGAAGGTAATGGAGTCGAAGGCGATGGAGTCGAGGCTGGGTACTAGCTGATGGGTTCGAACATCATGGGTTCGAAGGCAAGGGCGTGGATGGGTTCGAACTAGGTGGTTTCGAAGGAGAGGGCGTGGATGGTTTCGAACAGCATGGTTTCGAAAAGGATGGGTTCGAAATTCATGGTTTCGAACCGGACAATGACTATTTCTCTTCACACTGAATCCATCATATCTTGAGCATACGAACTCGGATTGACTTGAAACTTGAAATGATGGCTCCTACAACCTTTCTTGTCGTGTCCTATCAATCGTGGCCTGATCCGGACTCGGGCAAAATTCATCGATATCCATAGCTAAGTGATGTATAACCAATCTCTAAGACGGACTGTTTCCCGTTTTCGACCAATCTTTTGATATCACGGCTTTGCCAAAAAGCGGGATAACATTTTGCCCCCCAAAACATGCCTTGCGGTAGGAAGGTGTGTTTTGTAATGCTTCGAGTTGGATGTTCGTATCCGGTTATCAACCTGCAAAGAACTCGATAGTTTCATATGGACTCAAATGACGATCGTTCGAGATCGAGCTATTTGGGATGAAGCGCGGCCGTTCGTGGTCAAGCGTCAACTTCAAATGACGATCGTTCGCGATCGAGTCATTCGAGGTGAAGTGCGACCGTGCGCGGTCGAGCGTATAAATCCATGCTTCGATCGTTCGGGATCGTATGCTGCTTGAGGTGAATCGGGACCGTTCGCGGTCCGTGCCGTTCGTGGCATAAGATCGAATAGGACCGTTAGCGGTCGATGCCGTTCGCGGCGAATGATGAGATGGGACCGTTCGCGGTCGACTGCCGTTCGTGGCAAATGATGATCGTTCGCGACCAAGTGCCGTTCAAGGCGAATGGTGACCGTTCGAGGTCGGTTTTCATAATCAGTGAGCCATGACCGTTCGCGATCAATGGCGTTCGAGGCAGGAAGCGATCGTTCGCGATCGTGTGCCGTTCGAGGCGAATCTGTGACCGTTCGCGGTCGTGTGCCGTTCAAGGCGGAGGGTGATCGTTCGCGATCGTGTGCCGTTCGAGGCGAATTTGTGACCGTTCGCGGTCGGGTTTCGGACCTCAAGTGACGACCGTTCGCGATCAAGCCATTTGAGGTAAGGCGAGTTATGACTGTTCGAAGTCGGGTGCCGTTCGTGGCGGATTGTGACCGTTCGAGGTCGGATGCCGTTCGAGGCGAATTGTGTGTGTGCCCGGGAGGGCTTGGTGTTATCGATGCCAGGGTCACGTTCGGGTGAGTTCCTGGATCGTTTATAGGGGCGGTTCATCGCCGTCTCAGAGCTTACCTAGGGACCGTTCGCGACCCTGTACATGTGCAAGCAGCCTAGCCATTCCAGAGTTATCAAAATCAAATAATTATCAAACAGATGAGTTCCAAAAACAATGTCCAGATAAACAAAGTCCAAACGTTCAAATCAAAATGAAACGAAAGTAAAGCATGGATGTCAAAGTGTAAGTTCCCACTACGAAACGGTCGGTGATCACTCAGAGCATGCCTGGAGATCGTTCGCGATCTCGCGCATGTGTAAATGATTTAATTGTGGTAGTGGAAGCTTACGACTTGTTCATCGTTATTTCATTCAGTTGATAACCAAACGGTGCCTTGATTCAGGATCGCCTCTAGCTGACGTGGATGGTGGTCGCTCTGGTTCCGCCACAGGAGCTCGCCTCCTTACATACTGAGGGAGCATACCGTTCCTGATATGCCCTTCCACCTCATCCTTCAGGTGCCTACAATCATTAGTAGTATGACCATTTAATTCATGGAATACACAGAACTTATCTGATTTCCTTTCGTCTGAGGTAGGATCCCTTCGCATCGGCCTACGGTACGGAATCTGTTCTTTGGTATCCTGATAAATTCGTTCCAGGCTCTCGTTCAACTCAGTGTAGGTGGTGAATCGCGGCTCCCTCCGTTGCCGCTTTGATCTGTCTCTGTCATTCTCAATCTTTCTTTTACCTTTATCTTTGTCCGAGTCCCTTCTAGGGGCGTCTTTGAGTGCAAAAATTTCTATCCCATCTCCTTCTTCTCTCTCGGCATTCGCATCTTCTAATCGTAAAAACTTTTCCGCTTCATGATAGAATTCCTCTAGATCAATGGGTGGATCTTTAGTCAATGAATTTTTGAACTCTGTGCCGTCAGCTATTCCGGACACGGCTGCCATTACTACCATGGATGGATCTGCTCTATCCACTGAAGCTGCTGCAGCATTAAATCGTGCTAGATAACTTCTCAAGGTCTCTCCAGCCTTTTGCTTTAGGGTTGCCAGAGTCATCACGTTCTTGGGTCTGGTAATATGAACCCTGAATTGTCTCATAAATCTCTCCACTAAACCATTCCATGTACCGATGGATCCGTTCTCCAACTGTCTAAACCATAGTGCGGCGATATCTGTCAAATACAATGGAAAACACCGGGCCATAACCTCCTCCGATGCCCCCAGTACTTCCATATGCCTCATATATTTTGTCAGGTGGACCGTGGGGTCCGCTCTCCCGTCATACATATCCAACGATGGTAGTTTGAAATCAGGTGGGTTCCTAGCTTGCCTGATTGCTGAAGTAAAAGGACTTCTATTGACATCTTCCAAATCTTTGTTCACCATACCGCCTCTCAAAGCTCTCCTAACTATCTCTGCCAATCGGTCGTTGTCTCCGAGATGTAATCCTTGTTCACTACTTCCAACCTGCCCCCCGAGCTCACGAGGTAACCCCGGGATCTGCCCCCTTGACTGAGCGTTCGCATCTCTACTACTACCGGGTTGCGCAGATGCTCCTCTTTCTCTTTCCAAGATTGGGTCAACATTCTCCATATGTGTGCCCCCTAGCTCTGGTGCTATGCCGGATGGTCCCGCTCCGTTCTGGGCTCCATTGGCTTCTCTATTCTGTGCCCCAAGCTGTCCTATCTGTTGAAGTAAACTCTGGATCATTTCCTCTTGCCTCTTCATCATAGTTTCCATCTCGTCCCTCGTGATGTATATCGATGGTTGATTTGCTCCTGAGGAAGCCTCTTGGCTTCCCTGTGGTTCGCTTCTCTCTGTCCTTGGCCTTCTACTCGATTGTCTTGCCATAATTCCTAAATCTGAACTCCTATATTTTCAAAATCAACTTTTTCCTGAATCAGTTCTCAGTGAAAGCACCAAAATGTTTGCGCCAAAATTGGTCACAAACACCCAAGGTCGTGAAAGCACCCGTTTACGTGTTCAATTCGATAATATTCAGCACAGAACTCAGCAACAATCAGTATAGAATTCAGCTCTAAGTAACAAATCACAGTAATTCACAAGCAACAATCACAAACACAGGATTTATAGTGGTTCGGCGTTCGTGCCTACGTCCACTTTAAAGGGTTTCTCTTTATTGCTTTGCTCGATTCAATCGATTACAATGGATTACAGCTGACAATTGCTTTGAAATCTGAATGCAACAGCGATTCTGATAGTTAAACTTGAATCCGGCAGAGTCTTGGCGTTCAATGGCGGAAAGATCCCCTTTTCTGAAGGCTTCAGGGTGCTATTTATAGGCGTTGGAGGCCCAGATCTTGCTGAAACTTCGTGAGACTCCTTCTGGCACGTGAGTGGGCCCACGCGACCGACCCCACCAAGTTTCGTCTCGATCTGACATCGGTTCGAAGTGATTTCGAACCCATCAATAAATGGTCCAATCGAGCTGAAACTTGGCAGGAACAATCTTTACCTCACATGGAAGATACTGTGAAAATTTGGTTGCATTTGGATCTATGGTTAAGGAGATATGCTCGGTTCGAAATCGACACCTTCGGTTGGCTGAGGCGTTCGAACCCATTATTTCGAACCCTTCGCTTCGAATCCATCAGTGCACGTGAGCTTGCAGTGACGTGGCGCGCAATATTCGAATCGATCCTAACTTATCTCCGAATGGACCGCTTCGACTCCGTGAACTACGGCGAACACGTCCTCCAAACCAATTGACTCGGTGGATTCGAAATAGGAAGCACTCTTGGTTTCGAACGTGACATTCGAATCCAGGAATTCTTATGGGTTCGAAGTTGATCGGTTCGAATTGGGTTATTCGATGGGTTCGAAGTGAGGATGTGAGGCCGAGTGAAGTCGTGGATTCGAAGGTATGCTACTGTGGTGGGTTCGAAGGTAATGGAGTCGAAGGCGATGGAGTCGAGGCTGGGTACTAGCTGATGGGTTCGAACATCATGGGTTCGAAGGCAAGGGCGTGGATGGGTTCGAACTAGGTGGTTTCGAAGGAGAGGGCGTGGATGGTTTCGAACAGCATGGTTTCGAAAAGGATGGGTTCGAAATTCATGGTTTCGAACCGGACAATGACTATTTCTCTTCACACTGAATCCATCATATCTTGAGCATACGAACTCGGATTGACTTGAAACTTGAAATGATGGCTCCTACAACCTTTCTTGTCGTGTCCTATCAATCGTGGCCTGATCCGGACTCGGGCAAAATTCATCGATATCCATAGCTAAGTGATGTATAACCAATCTCTAAGACGGACTGTTTCCCGTTTTCGACCAATCTTTTGATATCACGGCTTTGCCAAAAAGCGGGATAACACTAGTTGCGATGTTCTTTCCTTTGTTAACATCCTTTCTCTGTTTGGAAGGCATGATTTCTAAGCAACGAGCGATGTTGTTAGGAAGAAGGTTGAGTTGGAGAAGATGAAGCTTGAGTTCAATTCTCAGTGAAAGCACCAAAAATGTTTGCACAAAAAATGGACAAACACCTCCAAGTCGTATTATTTAGTTGATTATATGTGATTTTCAATGATTTTAGATGAGTATGTAAATATAAAAGAAGTAGGGGCTGAAATGTAAAAGACACGCGGATTTATAGTGGTTCGGCCAGAATGTGCCTACGTCCACTTTATATGTTATTATCTTCTTTCTTTCAGATTACAAGTACAATGCTTCGTATATAAGTATATGAAAGTAGTTTGAAAGTTCCTTCCTTGCTTGAGCTCTCAAACTTGTCCGCCATTGTTGTACCCCTACCCCTCTATTTATAGAATGAGGCAGGGGGCAGGGGTCTTGGAGGTATATAGCTGCTGGTGGGCCCGGGCTGAGACACTCTGGACTGGCAATCACCTGATTCGGCAGAGCTTCGTTCGGCATTGGGCTTTGGATTGGTGGTAGGTATGGACCGGTGGTAGTTAGGTGGTTCGGTGCTCGTTTGGTCCGGTGGTGGCCTTGTTGATGGGTTGGTTCGGAATGGGGCAGCATCCCTCTTGTTCGGCAGTAGAGGGGAATGTTGATTCGGTGGTGGCTTTGGAAGTTGGTTCGGTGTTGTCTGCTTGGACCGGTGGTGGAAAGGAAGCCGAATGAGGTGGAGGCCGAATGAGGTGGAGGCCGAATGTGTCAAGGCCGGATGAGTCAAGGCCGAATGGGAAGGTGATTGGTCGTGCTGAATGAAGTGGAGATTGCGAACCCGAGTGAAACTGTGGCTTCTTTGTTTTTAGATCTTCTGGGTGAGAATTCGCCCAACAGTAGACATGGATTCGAAGATGATGGATACGAAGCAAGGGACACGGATTCGAAGGACGTGGCTTCAGAAAGCATGGATTCGAAGAGCATGGATTCGAAGGAGTCGGCCTTATGGATTCGAAGGAGATGGTTTCGGAGAGGATGGTTTCGAAGCATGGGTTCGAACCAGGCAGAACGCACGGAGCTTTGATCTTGAATCGATCATATCTTCCAAACCGTTGATCCAAATGCAATGAAATTTTTACAGGAGCTTACATACATGTTGAAGAATGTTCTCACCAAATTTCAGCTCAATTGGATGATTTCTTGATCAATTCGAACCTTACTTCGAATCGATCCTAAGGTGGGCCCGGACCTCCAGATTTCGGGCATGTGGGCCCCCTCACGTGCCTGAAGTGGTCTTCCCGAATTTTAGGAGAAATATCAGCCTCCTACGCTTATAAATAGATCCCCTGGTCATTCAGAAAAGGGGTGGGAGATTCTAGAGAGAGAAAACACGCTTGGACGCTGCCAGAAACATTCCATATCATCATTGCTGCTATTTATTTCAAGTTTTGGACTTTGTAACTGTTGTAATCATCTGTAACCATCAAGGATAATCAATAAAAGGATAAAAACTTTAGAGTGGACGTAGGCCGGTGATAGCCGAACCACTATAAAACTTGTGTCTCTGTTCTTTATTTTTGGATTACTGTTTAATATTTGTTGAGACCTGTGATTTGTGTTTGAATATTATTGATTTGTATTCATACACTGGTGCTTTCGCGGTATTCGGGGTTTGTGACCAATTTTGGCACAAACACGTGTCGAAAAAACGAAGGGTAAAAAACTTCCGAGACCCGATTGAGATTCGGATAGTCTTTTTTGGGCATTAAACAATCCATTGATGGCTGAAAGCTATCAAAGCCGTAGAACTCACTGAGGCCATCGTTTTGACAAGTTATGGCTCCCGTAACACTAAACGAGCCAGAAGTTATGGCCTTCCGAATAATCGATATCTACAGGGTGCAACATCCACGATGCAAGGTGCAACATCCGTCCGAAATGGCGAAACAGTGTCGTACGACTTTTTGAAATGCGTGCAAGGATTTGAAACGAAACAGTACCATGGTGCACCACTCTCCAGCAATGGTAAATTGAAGACCAGCCACGGTAATCCCGTTCTACCATAAAAATCCACGTGTCGAAAAAACAAAGGGTAAAAAATTTCCTAACCCCGATTGAGATTCGGATAGTCTTTTTTGGGCATTACACAATCCATTGACGGCTGAAAGATGTCAGAGCCGTAGAACTCACTGAGGCCTTCGATTTGGCTGGTTATGGCTTCCGTAACTCTAAACGAGTCAGAAGTTATGGCCGTCCGAATAATCGATATCTACAGGGTGCAACATCCACGGTGCAAGGTGCAACATCCGTCCGAAATGGCGAAACAGTGTCGTACGACTTTTTGAAATGCGTGCAAGGATTTGAAAGGAAACGGTACCATGGTGCACCACTCTCCAGCGATGGTAAATCGAAGACCAGCCACGGTAATCCCGTTCTGCCGCAAAAATCAACGTGTCGAAAAAACGAAGGGTAAAAAACTTCCTAGACCCGATTGAGTTTCCGATTGTCTTTTATTGGCATTAAACAATCCATTGACGGCTGAAAGATGTCATAGCCGTAGAACTCACCGAGGCCTTCGTTTTGACTGGTTATGGCTCCCGTAACTCTAAATGAGCCAGAAGTTATGGCCGTCCGAATAATCGATATCTACTGGGTCCAACATCCATGGTGCAAGGTGCAACATCCGTCCGAAATGGCGAAACAGTGTCGTACGACTTTTTAAAATGCGTGCATGGATTTGAAACGAAACGGTACCCTGGTTCACCACTCTCCAGTGATGATAACTTGAAGACCAGCCACGGTAATCCCGTTTTACCGTAAAAATCCACGTGTAGAAAAAACAAAGGGTAAAAAACTTCCGAGACCCGATTGAGATTCGAATAGTCTTTTTTGGGCATTAAACAATCCATTGACGGCTGAAAGCGGTCATAGCCGTAGAACTCACTGAGGTCTTCGTTTTGACTGGTTATGGCTCCCGTAACTCTAAACGAGCCAGAAGTTATGGTCGTCCGAATAATTGATATCTACAGGGTGCAACATCCACGGTGCAAGGTGCAACATCCGTCCGAAATGGCGAAACAGTGTCATACGACTTTTTGAAATGCGTGCAAGGATTTGAAACGAAACGGTACCTTGGTGCACCACTCTCCAGCGATGGTAAATTGAAGACCAGCCACAGTAATCCCGTTTAACGTAAAAATCCACGTGTCGAAAAAACGAAGGGTAAAAAACTTCCGAGACCCGATTAAGATTCGGATAGTCTTTTTTGAGCATTAAACAATCCATCGACGGCTGAAAGCTTTCATAGCCGTAGAACTCACCGAGGCCTTCGTTTTGACTGGTTATGGCTCCCGTAACTCTAAACGAGCCAGAAGTTATGGCCGTCCGAATAATCGATATCTATAGGGTGCAACATCCACGGTGCAAGGTGCAACATCCGTCCGAAATGGCGAAACAGTGTCGTACGACTTTTTGAAATGCGTACATGGATTTGAAACGAAACGGTACCATGGTGCACCACTCTCCAGCGATGGAAAATCGAAGACCAGCCACGGTAATCCCGTTCTACCATAAAAATCCACGTGTCCAAAAAACGAAGGGTAAAAAACTTCCTAGACCCGACTGAGATTCGGATAGTCCTTTTTGGGCATTAAACAATCCATTGACGGCCGAAAGCTGTCAAAGCCGTAGAACACACTGAGGCCTTCATTTTGACTGGTTATGGCTCCCGTAACTCTAAACGAGCCAAAAGTTATCGCCGTCCGAATAATCGATATCTACAGGGTGCAACATCCACGGTGCAAGGTGCAACATCCGTCCGAAATGGCGAAACAGTGTTGTACGACTTTTTGAAATGCGTGCATGGATTTGAAACAAAACGGTACCATGGTGCACCACTCTCCAGGGATGGTAAATCGAAGACCAGCCACGGTAATCCCGTTCTACCGTAAAAATCCACGTGTCGAAAAAACGAAGGGTAAAAAACTTCCTAGACCCGATTGAGATTCGGATAGTCTTTTTTGGGCATTAAACAATCCATTAATGGCTGAAAGCTGTCATAGCCGTAGAACTCATTGAGGCCTTCGTTTTGACTGGTTATGGCTCCCGTAACTCTAAACGGGCCAGAAGTTATGGCCGTCCGAATAATCGATATCTATAGGGAGCAACATCCACGGTGCAATGTGCAACATCCGTACGAAATGGCGAAACAGTGTCGTACGAATTTTTGAAATGCGTGCATGGATTTGAAATGGAACGATACTATGGTGCACCACTCTCCAGCGATGGTAAATCGAAGACCAGCTACGGTGATCCCGTTCTACCGTAAAAATCCACGTGTCGATAAAAACAAAGGGTAAAAAACTTCCGAGACTCGATTGAGATTCGGATAGTCTGCTTTGGGCATTAAACAATCCATTGACGGCTGAAAGCGGTCAAAGCCGTAGAACTCACTGAGGCCTTCATTTTGACTGGTTAAGGCTCCCGTAACTCTAAACGAGCCAGAAGTTATGGCCGTCCGAATAATCGATATCTACAGGGTGTAACATCCACGGTGCAAGGTGCAACATCCGTCCGAAATGGCGTAACAGTGTCGTACGACTTTTTGAAATGCGTGCATGGATTTGATACGAAACGGTACACTGGTGCACCACTTTCCAGCGATGGTATATTGAAGACCAGCCACGGTAATCCCGTTTTACCATGAAAATCCACGTGTCGAAAAAACGAAGGGTAAAAAACTTCCGAGACCCGATTGAGATTCGGATAGTCTTTTTTGGGCATTAAACAATCGATTGACGGCTGAAAGCTGTCATAGCCGTAGAACTCACTGACGCCTTCGTTTTGACAGGTTCTGACTCCCGTAACTCTAAACGAGCCAGAAGTTATGGCCGTCTGAATAATCGATATCTACAGGGTGCAACATACACGGTGCAAGGTGCAACATCCGTCAGAAATGGTGAAACAGTGTCGTACGACTTTTTGAAATGCGTGCAAGGATTTGAGACGAAACAGTACCCTGGTGCACCACTCTCCAGCGATGGTAAATTGAAGACCAACCACGGTAATCCCGTTTTACCGTAAAAATCCTCGTGGCGAAAAAACGAAGGGTAAAAAAACTTCCGACACCCGATTGAGATTCGGATAGTCTTTTTTGGGCATTAAACAATCCATTGACGGCTGAAAGCTATCATAGCCGTAGAACTCACTGAGCCATCGTTTTGACTGGTTATAGCTCCCGTAACACTGAACGAGCCAGAAGTTATGGCCGTCCGAATAATCGATATCTACAGGGTGCAACATCCACGGTGCAAGGTGCAACATCCGTCCGAAATGGCGAAACAGTGTCGTATGACTTTTTAAAATGCGTGTAAGGATTTGAGACGAAACGGTACCATGGTGCACCTCTCTCCAGCGATGGTAAATCGAAGACCAGCCACGGTAATCCCGTTTTACCGTAAAAAGCCACGTGTCGAAAAAACGAGGGGTAAAAAACTTCCTAGCCCCGATTGAGATTCGGATTGTCTTTTTTGGGCATTACACAATCCATTGACGACTGAAAGTAGTTAGAGCCGTAGAACTCACTGAGGCCTTCGTTTTGACTGGTTATGTCTCCCGTAACTCTAAACGGGCCAGAAGTTATGGCCGTCCGAAAAATCGATACCTACAGGGTGCAACATCCATGGTGCAAGGTGCAACATCCGTCCGAAATGGCGAAGCGGTATCGTACGAATTTTTGAAATGCGTGCATGGATTTGAAACAAAACGGTACCATGGTGCACCACTCTCCAGCGATGGTAAATCGAAGACCAGCCACGGTAATCCCGTTCTACCGTAAAAATCCACGTGTCGAAAAAACGAAGGGTAAAAAACATCCTTGACCCGATTGAGATTCGGATAGTCTTTTTTGGGCATTAAACAACCCATTGACGGCTGAAAGCTTTCATAGCCGTAGAACTCACCGAGGCCTTCGTTTTGACTGGTTATGGCTCCCGTAACTCTAAATGAGCCAGAAGTTATGGCCGTCCGAATAATCGATATCTAAAGGGTGAAACATCCACGGTGAAAGGTTCAACATCCGTCCGAAATGGCGAAACAGTGTCATACGACTTTTTAAAATGCGTGCATGGATTTGAAACGTTACCCTGGTGCACCACTATCCAGCGATGATAACATGAAGACCAGCCATGGTAATCCCGTTTTACTGTAAAAATTCACGTGTCGAAAAAACGAAGGGTAAAAAACTTCCTAGACCCGACTGAGATTCGGATAGTCTGTTTTGGGCATTAAGCAATCCATTGACGGCTGAAAGCTGTCATAGCCGTAGAACTAACCGAGGCCTTCGTTTTGACTGGTTATGGCTCCCGTAAGTCTAAACGAGCCAGAAGTTATGGCCGTCCAAATAATCGATATCTACAGGGTGCAACATCCACGGTGCAAGGTGCAACATCCGTCCGAAATGGAGAAACAGTGTCGTACAACTTTTTGAAATGCGTGCAAGAATTTGAAACGAAAACGGTACCCTGGTGCACCACTCTCCAGCGTTGGTAAATTGAAGACCAGCCAAGCTAATCTAGTTTTACCGTAAAAATTCACGTGTCGAAAAACCAAGGGTAAAAAACTTCCGAGACCCGATTGAGATTCGGATAGTCTGTTTTGGGCTTTAAGCAATCCATTGATGGCTAAAAGCTGTCATAGCCGTAGAACTCACCGAGGCCTTCGTTTTGACTAGTTTTGGCTCCCGTAACTCTAAACGAGCCAGAAGTTATGGTCGTCTGAATAATCGATATCTATAGGGTGGAACATCCACGGTGCAAGGTGCAACATCCGTCCGAAATGGCGAAACATGTTGAATATGCGCTTATATGATTTTTGTTTGATGATAATAAACATATATACATTCGTTTAAATGTATTTGATAATATACTATTTTATTTTTTCACAGATTAAATAAATATTTGCAGAATAAAATAAATAACACGAAATTTGAATTCATACGAATATTTTATTCAAACAAATATTTATTACATCTTTGAATAGTACAATTTGAAGCTCTCACTATAACTATACAACTTTGATTACAATTACATCACATTTCACATTTACAATTCACATTTCACATTTACAATTCACCTCACTACATATCACTCACACTCGTATTTATCTTCAACTGCATACCAGTTTGAATCCAGCATCTGAGCAATCTGCAAAAATATAAACTAACGCAGTAAAATTGAAAAAGATATATTTTTGCAAAATAAAATAAAATATGTTTTTTGAAAATAATATTTGCCTCAGTTATTTGGGTTGTTCGTCATCATTTAAATTTGAATTCATCATACACGAACAACTTGTGACATACACAGTGTATTACTGTATATGCCACAAGGCCGTGCACACCGATATATACACCTGATAATGCTACAGGGACAGGTGAGCACAGTCAAATCCAAATGAAAAGTCGGCTTCAACTCACGTGCAATATATTTAAAACCATGACACGAGCACAAGGTCAAACCCGAGTTTTTGTAACTGGATTCAACTCAAGCGCAAATCAAAAGTACACATGAATATGAAACTAAACAGTCAAGTTCAATGGTCAAATGAAATAGGCCGAGAACCAGACAAATGCATGCAACAGCAGTGAAAGTGATCACAACAGCAACAGTGAAGTTCAACATTATCAGAGAGCCTATGGAAGGGTCAGGCCGAAACGAATTGCAACAGCATCAATGCAAGCAAGTCAGTGGCAAGACACAAACTGCTGTGGACAGACCAGAGTGCAACAGGCCAGAAGCAAAAACTCAAGTGCAACAGTGAAGTTCAGCTATGCAAATGAAACACTGTTGCAAACAACATAACAAATGAAAACAGTATGCAAGCTCGAGCACAAGAACATGACAGCAAACAGAAGTGCACAGCAACAGTAAGGCAATGCACAAATACAGGTGAATCAAGTGACCAACAAACTACTGAAGTTCAAATATCAAATTCAAGACAGACCAACATACTACAGTGAACCATCAAAGAATGCAACACAGTAATGAGAACAGATACAAGCTAGTTCCAGTGCCAACATATTCAACTCAATGTGCAACTGCAAGTGTCGACCAAGTGACAATACAACTAATACAACATCAACAGCACAAAGATGGGTCAAAGCAGTGTCAAAGCAACATAGAGGGATCTGAAATCACAACGGAGTTCAACATAACTCGAAGTACACTCTAATGCAAACTGCCTCAAAAATGAATACAACATGAAGCACTGCTACTCAAGGCAACTAGGAATGAACAGAATCACAAGGCAAGTGCACCACCACACAAGTATACACAAGTAACATATATGCACCAGTAAACCAATGAACCAACACAAGCATGAAACAAGTCGATGCCGAGACTAAACAAATCAGTGACATCAAAACATGGCAGTAAGGATGTAATGGCTGTGAACAACAAGAGGGATGCAAGCATCAAGCTGCAGTTTTCAAAATAAGTGACCAAAGTCAAAACATCAGAGGGAATCATCAATATCCAAACTGCAGATACAAAGCTAAATTTATCAAAGCCGTGTGTTTTAACAAGTCAACAGAAAAAGGAACGAAAACCGTGGTCATCACGAAATTGATTCAAAGCCATGGGACACAAGAAATAAAATTATACGCGTATGAAAAAGTCAGAATCAATCTCATTCATTCAAGCATCATCAAGTGGCCGAAGTGATTCAATGAAAAATTCAAACACGAATATACGAACGCAAATATAGGATTTCGAATCCTATATAAAACCCTATATCATCATCGGCATGTTAAGTAGTTCAAGCATTCAATCAGAAAGCAAAAGGAATAAAAGTACTCACCAAAATTGTAATCGAACTCAATCAATCGAAGTAGCCGAAGCAAGATACAAGGAGGCAGTCGATCGACAGGGCAGAAGGACGAAAATCACAAATTCGATCGATTAATATAATATCGGCATCTTCGATTCCATCCCTAATTTATTGAAGAAAAAGGAACAAACAAGAGCCGAAGCCCTAATCTCAGAAGGAAGAACAAACAGCCATTATCACATACGAGATAAAATGAAAAGGGCCGACATAAGTGAAATAATAAAAAAGGGGACGAACTGTTTTTAGTTTGGGCCGGCCTTTTTTTTTATTTTAAAAGGGTTTAGTTTCTTTTTAGGGCTGTTTTAATTTACGTTGTTTTTAAATTAGTATTTTCTTTTAAACCGTTTTTAATTTTCTAGTCGTGTGACTAGGGTACAAACTACGGTGTGTAGTTTGGGAATTCGCAACTCGGTGGTTGAGTTGTGGTCAGGGTTTTGAGCGTAGAGTTAGATTAGTCAATAGCGGGTATAGCGAGTTTACGAGTGTAAGCGAGGGACTATCTAATTTCTAGTAGAAACCTTGGGGGCAGCACGTAGGCAGGGTTTTGCCGAAGCTGGCTAAATTCTGTGTTGTTCTGTTATTTATATTCTGCAATATCTGTGCTGCTATTCTGTGATCTGAATTGAATTTAATTCATAAGCTTCCGCGATTAATTTTTATAATTTACACTATCACCCTATTCACCCCCCCTCTAGGGTGAAATCGATCCTACAAGTGGTATCAGAGCTAGGAACAAAAGCCGTTTTGTTTTAAAAATTTGATTTTACAAAAATCAATTTTTGTTTTAAAAATTTGTGTTTCAAAAAAAAAAAAATCGATTTTTGTTTTAAAAATTTGAATTTTTAAAATGGCTTCTTTTAATAATGCTTTTGCAGAGGGTCAGTCGATAGTTAGACCACCAATGTTCAATGGTGAATATGCTTACTGGAAAAATAGAATGCAAATTTTTCTGAAAACCATTGACGCTTGGAATATTGTTGAGACAGGTTATAGAATACCAACTATAACTGTAGATAATCAAGAAATAGAGAAACCAAAGGAACAATGGACAGAACTAGAAAATAAATTACAAAATACTAATGCCAAAGCTATGAATTCTATTATCTGTTCATTGGATCAATTTGAATTTAATCTTGTCTCCCATTGTCTAACTGCGCAGGAAATATGGCACATACTAGAAGTGACTCACGAAGGAACATCTCAAGTCAAAGAATCTCGCCTTGCAATGCTAAGCAGCGAATACGAGAACTTCAAAATGGCGAAGGAAGAAAATGTTAAAGAGATGTACGGACGACTCTCCAATATCGTATACAAATCAAAAGCTCTCGGAAAAACATACACCGAATTAGAAATAGTCCGGAAAATCCTCAGAGTCCTTCCACGAAGCTTTGAAGCAAAAGTAACTGCCATACAAGAATCGAAAGATTTAAAACAACTTAAAGTTGAGGTACTCATCGGAAATCTCACCACTAATGAGCTTGAAATGAAATTCAAAGAAGAGCGTGAAGGAGGTGACACTCAAAAGAAATCAATAGCTCTCAAAGGAACAACCGAAAGTGATGATGATAACGATGAAGATGATGGAGCAGCAGAATTGGAGCTGTTAATAAGGAAATTCAAAAAATGGAATCAAAAACATGGAAATTCAGCTCGAAATCAAAAAGCAAAAAGCAGAATAGCCAAAGCACTAGACTACTCAGAAGAACAAAAGTTTATTTGTTATAATTGCAACAAACACGGCCATATCAAGCCCGATTGTCCACAAATTAAATCCAGCCATGGAAAGAAACAGAAAAAGAAAAGTTTTGCAGCCACTTGGGATGAAATAGACGAGAATGATCAAAGCACTGGCAGTGAAAGCGAAAAGGCAGAATTGTGTCTTCGAGGTGATACAACTGACAGTGACGATGACGAGCCAAGTGAGGTATCAAAACTTACCCATTCTGAGTTGCTTATATATTTTCATGAAGTAAACGGTTGTTTTGAACGACTTAGGGAAAAATACGCCAAACTTGAATCTCAAAAAGATACTTTGATAGAATGTAATAAACAACTTGATCAATTAGTTAAAACCTATCAAAGTAGGATCCCTAAGTGTGATAAGTGTCCAACATTTGATGAAGAAATTAAAAAATCAGAAATTAAAATAAAATCGCTTGAAAATGAAATTCTGATTTTAAAGGAGAATGAAAATACTAAGAGAGAGAATTCTATTAAAAAGTGCACACAGTTGTTAAACGAAAATGAATATCTCAAATCACAAGTCTAACAATTGTCAACGACTTTAGATAAATTTTCAAAAAGTGAAAAATCGTTGAATATGCTATTAGGAAAACAAACTGTTAATACAGTTAGACAAGGACTTGGATATAATAATTCGAAAATTGTTGAAAACAAGATTAATCAAGTAAATTCTATGAGCACAATTTGTAGAAAATTCGGACACAATCACAATAATAGTTGGTATAGACCCAAACATGTGAAAACTATACCGATTTGGGTTCCAAAAGGCACAAATATAAAATCTCTCAAAGTTAAACAAATTTGGGTGCCGAAGGGAACAATTATAAACAGTTTTGGGTCTACACAAAATTATTTTTCAAAATTTTCTGCCACTAACAATCATGGACCTATAAAAACAAATAGGTCACATAAAACTTTCATCGTGTAGGTGTGGTGGCAGGCTAAGGAACAACAATAGTGTTCTCTGGATTTTGGCTGTTCCAGAAACACAACGGGCGACAAAGCTAAGTTCCTTAGCCTAGTATAAAGGTGACAGAATCACAACGGACAACAACGAAAAATATCGTAAAGGTAAAACAGGTATGGTATGTTTTTAAACGATATATTAAATGTGATAATCTGCACCGTATTTTGAATTAATTCAGCCAATATTGAGATTGATGAAAAGATGATGATTTTTTATTCTGATTTATTCAAAATTGTTGGCCAATTATATTCTTATGCCAAAAACACTATAAAAATCTCTAGATTCTTTGAATTACTTCATATATATCATTTTGGATTAAAAATAGTGTTTTGTTGGATAATTATACAATTGGTTATAATTCGGCTAACTCTATATTCACGGTTTTCTGATTATTTACACGGCTTCATTTCAAAGTCAAAAGAATGTCATTTAAATTGCTGAAAAAATTGAGTTTGAAATTTTTGTTGCACACTTCATGGTTTGGTCAATCGAATTCAATTAATGATAATTTTGAGTGAAAAAGAAATTCAGATGCAGATTACACTGGTAATCTAGTTGATAGAAAAATTACTAGTTGAACGTGATTTTTGAGACATTTAGTAACTACATCGTTTTTCAAAGAAAATATCTGCATATTTTTCATTTAAAATAATTTTCAAATAGCAGAAAATTTTCTTTTAAAACCCCCTGGAGAAAATCATTTTTGACCATATTTTCAGATTAGTCATTTTGAAAAATTAGTTTCATAATTTTTGAATTTGATTTTAAATGACTATTTTGACTAATCTGACTCCCAAATGATTATCGAAAAGATGAATAGTGATTGAAAAAGTGACGAGTGTTGATGTTTATTATATATTATGACTCGAGACGGTATAATTAGTAAATTTCTTTAGAAATTTAAACAAGAGTTATAAAACTTTTTGTTGGTAAAAATTCCATGACCATCTCTATGTCTATCATGTTTTCTATCAACCATCACTCATCAAAATTCTATATAGTTTGTCAATATGTGGTACTTTAAACAGGAATCGTTCGTTTTTAATTTTCTTTTTTAAAATAAAAAAAAATAAAAATAAATAAATACCAAAGTATTCACTCTCATTTAAAAGTCCTCACGGTTATGCATGGGTGAATTACTTGGAATTTGTTATGTGCTTCCATGCTCATTTAAAAGTCCTCGCGGTTATGCATGTATGGAACACATATCAAAAGTTGATTGTAAAATAAACAAGTTGATGCTAATCCCATTTAAAAGTCCTCGCGGTTATGCGTGGTTAGAAGATACTTGAATTCATTTTTTTTTAAAAATAAAATAAAATTGGAATACTACTAATCTCATTTAAAAGTCCTAACGGTTATGCATGGTTAGTAGATATTCAAATTCCTGATATAAATATACCACAAATAGACATAACTGTATGTTTTTATATGATGACATCATTTCCATCATTCTAAAAATGGAATATGCGCCTAACAAAATATTTATGATTTTTGTTTGATTTTTTATTGAAATTTAATATTTATATTCAATTGAGTTTTAATGTTAGATTGATATCATTTACTTTATCTCTATTTTTTCTAACACTATTATTCTTTTGCTGATAACAAAAGGGGGAGAGAAAAGTTAAGATTTTGTCAAATAAAATCAAGCAAAGGTCAAATAATTTTCTATTTGCATCTTGGATCATTTGCATATTTTTATTTGTATGCATATATGTAGGGGGAGCATCGTATAGAGAGGAAGCATTTAAATAGGGGGAGCAATTAGAATATAGAATATATCAATGATCAAATACATTTAACATATTCAAAATCTTAAATATATGTTTGTTATCATCAAAAGGGGGAGATTGTTGAATATGCGCTTATATGATTTTTGTTTGATGATAATAAACATATATACATTCGTTTAAATGTATTTGATAATATACTATTTTATTTTTTCACAGATTAAATAAATATTTGCAGAATAAAATAAATAACACGAAATTTGAATTCAAACGAATATTTTATTCAAACAAATATTTATTACATCTTTGAATAGTACAATTTCAAGCTCTCACTATAACTATGCAACTTTGATTACAATTACATCACATTTCACATTTACAATTCACATTTCACATTTACAATTCACCTCACTACATATCACTCACACTCGTATTTATCTTCAACTGCATACCAGTTTGAATCCAGCATCTAAGCAATCTGCAAAAATATAAACTAACGCAGTAAAATTGAAAAAGAAATATTTTTGCAAAATAAAATAAATATGATTTTTGAAAATAATATTTGCCTCAGTTATTTGGGTTGTTCGTCAACATTTAAATTTGAATTCATCATACACGAACAACTTGTGACATACAGTGTATTACTGTATATGCCACAAGGCCGTGCACACCGATATATACACTTGATAATGCTACAGGGATAGGTGAGCACAGGTCAAACCCAAATGAAAAGCCGGGTTCAACTCACGTGCAATATATTTAAAACCATGACACGAGCACAAGGTCAAACCCGAGTTTTTGTAACTGGATTCAACTCAAGCGCAAATCAAAAGTACACATGAATATGAAACTAAACAGTCAAGTTCAGTGGTCAAATGCAATAGGCCGAGAACCAGACAAATGCATGCAACAGCAGTGAAAGTGATCACAACAGCAACAGTGAAGTTCAACATTATCAGAGAGCATATGGAAGGGTCAGGCCGAAACGAATTGCAACAGCACCAATGCAAGCAAGTCAGTGGCAAGACACAAACTGCCGTGGACAGACCAGAGTGCAACAGGCCGGAAGCAAAAACTCAAGTGCAACAGTGAAGTTCAGCTATGCAAATGAAACACTGTTGCAAACAACATAACAAATGAAAACAGTATGCAAGCTCGAGAACAAGAACATAAAAGCAAACAGAAGTGCACAGCAACAGTAAGGCAATGCACAAATACAGGTGAATCAAGTGACCAACAAACTACTGAAGTTCAAATATCAAATTCAAGACAGACCAACATACTACAGTGAACCATCAAAGAATGCAACACAGTAATGAGAACAGATACAAGCTAGTTCCAGTGCCAACATATTCAACTCAATGTGCAACTGCAAGTGTCGACCAAGTGACAATACAACTAAGACAACATCAACAGCACAAAGATGGGTCAAAGCAGTGTCAAAGCAACACAGAGGGATCTGAAATCACAACGGAGTTCAACATAACTCGAAGTACACTCTAATGCAAACTGCCTCAAAAATGAATACAATATGAAGCACTGCTACTCAAGGCAACTAGGAATGAACAGAATCACAAGGCAAGTGCACCACCACACAAGTATACACAAGTAACATATATGCACCAGTAAACCAATGAACCAACACAAGCATGAAACCAATCAATGCCGAGACTAAACAAATCAGTGACATCAAAACATGGCAGTAAGGATGTAATGGCTGTGAACAACAAGAGGGATGCAAGCATCAAGCTGCAGTTTTCAAAATAAGTGACCAAAGTCAAAACATCAGAGGGAATCATCAATATCCAAACTGCAGATACAAAGCTAAATTTATCAAAGTCGTGTGTTTTAACAAGTCAACAGAAAAAGGAACGAAAACCGTGGTCATCACGAAATTGATTCAAAGCCGTGGGACGCAAGAAATAAAATTATACGCGTATGAAAAAGTCAGAATCAATCTCATTCATTCAAGCATCATCAAGTGGCCGAAGTGATTCAATGAAAAATTCAAACACGAATATACGAACGCAAAAATAGGATTTCGAATCCTTATAAAACCCTATATCATCATCGGCATATTAAGTAGTTCAAGCATTCAATCAGAAAGCAAAAGGAATAAAAGTACTCACCAAAATTGTAATCGAACTCGGTCAATCGAAGTAGCCGAAGCAAGCTACAAGGAGGCAGTCGATCGACAAGGTAGAAGGACGAAAATCACAAATTCGATCGATTAATATAATATCGGCATCTTCGATTCCAGCCCTAATTTATTGAAGAAAGAGGAACAAACAAGAGCCGAAGCCCTAATCTCAGAAGGAAGAACAAACAGCCATTATCACATACGAGATAAAAGGAAAAGGGCCGACATAAGTGAAATAATAAAAAAAGGGACGAACTGTTTTTAGTTTGGGCCGGCCTTTTTTTTATTTTAAAAGGGTTTAGTTTCTTTTTAGGGCTGTTTTAATTTACATTGCTTTTTAATTTTTATTTTCTTTTAAACCGTTTTTAATTTTCTAGTCGTGTGACTAGGGTACAAACTATGGTGTGTAGTTTTGGAATTCGCAACTCGGTGGTTGAGTTGTGGTCAGGGTTTTGAGCGTAGAGTTAGATTAGTCAATAGCGGGTATAGCGAGTTTACGTGTGTAAGCGAGGGACTATCTAATTTCTAGTAGAAACCTTGGGGGCAGCACGTAGGCAGGGTTTTGCCGAAGCTGGGTAAATTCTGTGTTGTTCTGTTATTTATATTCTGCAATATCTATGCTGCTATTCTGTGATCTGAATTGAATTTAATTCATTAGCTTCCGCGATTAATTTTTATAATTTACACTATCACCCTATTCACCCCCCCCCCCTCTAGGGTGAAATCGATCCTACAAAACAGTGTCGTACGACTTTATGAAATTCGTGCATGGATTTGAAACGAAACGGTACCATGGTACGCCACTCTCCAGCGATGGTAAATCGAAGACCAGCCACGGTAATCCCATTCTACCGTAAAAATCCACGTGTCGAAAAAACGAAGGGTAAAAAACATCCTAGATCCGATTGAGATTTGGATAGTCTTTTTTGGGCATTAAACAATCCATTGATGGCTGAAAGCTATCATAGCCGTAGAACTCACTGAGGCCTTCGTTTTGACTGGTTATGGCTTCCGTAACTCTAAACGAGCCAGAAGTTATGGCCGTCCGAATAATCGATATCTACAGGGTGCAACATCCACGGTGCAAGGTGCAACATCCATCCGAAATGGCGAAACATTGTCGTACGACTTTATGAAATGCGTGCATGGATTTGAAACGAAATGGTACCATGGTGCGCAACTCTCCAGCGATGGTAAATCGAAGACCAGCCACGGTAATCCCGTTCTACCATAAAAATCCACGTGTCGAAAAAACGACGGGTAAAAAACTTCGTAGACCCGATTGAGATTTGGATAGTCTTTTTTAGGCATTAAACAATCCATTGACGGCTGAAAGCTGTCATAGCTGTAGAACTCACTGAGGCCTTCGTTTTGACTGGTTATGGCTCCCGTAACTCTAAACGAGCCAGAAGTTATGGCCGTCCGAATAATCGATATCTACAGGGTGCAACATCCACGGTGCAAGGTGCAACTTCTGTCCGGAATGGCGAAACAGTGTCGTACGACTTTTTGAAATGCATGCATGGATTTGAAACGAAACGGTACCATGGTGCACCACTCTCCAGCGATGGTAAATCGAAGACCAGCCACGGTAATCCCGTTCTACCGTAAAAATACACGTGTCGAAAAAACGAAGGGTAAAAAACTTCCTAGACCCGAGTGAGATTCAGATAGTCTTTTTTGGGCATTAAACAATCCATTGACGGCTGAAAGCGGTCATAGCCGTAGAACTCACTGAGGCCTTCGTTTTGACTTGTTATGGCTCCCGCAACTCTAAACGAGCCAGAAGTTATGGCCGTCCGAATAATCGATATCTACAGGGTTTAACATCCACGGTGCAAGGTGCAACATCCGTTCGAAATGGCAAAACAATGTCGTACGACTTTTTGAAATGTGTGCATGGATTTGATACGAAACAGTACCCTGGTGCACCAATCTCCAGCGATGGTAAATTGAAGACCAGCCACGGTAATCCCGTTGTACCGTAAAAATCAACGTGTCGAAAAAACGAAGGGTAAAAAACTTCCGAGACCTGATTGAGATTCGGATAGTCTTTTTTGGGCATTAAACAATCCATTGACGGCTGAAAGCTATCATAGCCATAGAACTCACTAAGGCCTTCGTTTTGACTGGTTATGGCTCCCTTAACTCTAAACGAGCCAGAAGTTATGGCCGTCCGAATAATCGATATCTACAAGGTGCAACATCCACAGTGCAAGATGCAACATCCGTCCGAAATGGCGAAACAGTGTCGTACGACTTTTTGAAATGCGTGCAAGGATTTGAAACGGAACGGTACCATGGTGCACCACTCTCCAGCGATGGTAAATTGAAGACCAACCACGGTAATCCCGTTTTACCGTAAAAATCCACGTGTCAAAAAAACGAAGGGTAAAAAACTTCCAAGACCCGATTGAGATTCGGATAGTCTTTTTTGGGCATTAAACAATCCATTGACGGCTGAAAGCTGTCATAGCCGTAGAACTCACTGAGGCCTTCGTTTTGACTGGTTATGGCTCCCGCAACTCCAAACGAGACAGAAGTTATGGCCGTCCGAATAATCTATACCTACAGGGTGCAACATCCACGGTGCAAGATGCAACATCCGTCCGAAATGGCGTGACAATGTCGTACGACTTTTTGAAATGCGTGCATGGATTTGAAACGAAACGGTACCATGGTGCACCACTCTCCAGCGATGGTAAATCGAAGACCAGCCACGGTAATCCCGTTCCACCGTAAAAATCACGTGTCGAAAAAACGAAGGGTAAAAAATTTCCTAGACCCGATTGAGATTCAGATAGTCTTTTTTGGGCATTAAACAATCCATTGATGGCTGAAAGCTGTCATAGCCATAGAACTCACTAAGGCCTTCGTTTTGACCGGTTATGGCTCCCGTAACACTAAACGAGCCAGAAGTTGTGGCCGTCCGAATAATAGATATCTACAAGGTGCAATATCCGTGCGAAATGGCGAAATAGTGTCGTACGACTTTTTGAAATGCATGCATGGATTTGAAACGAAATGGTACCATGGTGCACCACTCTGCAGCGATGTTAAATCGAAGACCAGCCACGGTAATCTCGTTCTACCATAAAATCCACGTGTCGAAAAAACGAAGGGTAAAAAAAACTTCCTAGACCCGATTGAGATTCGGATAGTCTTTTTTGGTCGTTAAACAATCCATTGACGGCTGAAAGCTGTCATAGCCGTAGAACTCACTGAGGCCTTCGTTTTGACTGGTTATGGCTCTCGTAACTCTAAACGAGCCAGAAGTTACGGCTGTCCGAATAATCGATATCTACAGGGTGCAACATCCACGGTGCATGGTGCAACATCCGTCCGAAATTGCGTAACAGCGTCGTACGACTTTTTGAAATGCGTGCATGGATTTGAAACAAAACAGTACCCTGGTGCGACACTCTCCAGCGATGGTAAATTGAAGGCCAGCCACGGTAATCCCGTTCTGCCGTAAAAATCCACGTGTGGAAAAAACGAAGGGTAAAAAACTACATAGCCCCGATTGAGATTCGGATTGTCTTTTTTGGGCATTAAACAATCCATTGACGGCTGAAAGCTATCATAGCCGTTTAACTTATCGAGGCCTTCGTTTTGTCTGGTTATGGTTCCCGTAACTCTAAACGAGCCAGAAGTTATGGCCGTCCGAATAATCGATATCTACAGGGTGCAACATCCACGGTGCAAGGTGCAACATCCGTCCGAATTGGCGAAATAGTGTCATACGACTTTTTGAAATGCGTGCATGGATTTGAAATGAAACGATACCCGGGTGCACCACTCTCCAGTGATGGTAACATGAAGACCAGCCACGGTAATCCCGTTTTACCGTAAAAATCCACGTGTTGAAAAAACGAAAGGTAAAAAACTTTCGAGACCCGATTGAGATTCGAATAGTCTTTTTTGGGCATTAAACAATCCATCGACGGCTGAAAGCTTTCATAGCCGTAGAACTCATTGAGGCCTTCGTTTTGACTGGTAATGGCTCCCGTAACTCTAAACGAGCCAGAAGTTATGGCCGTCCGAATAGTCGATATATACAGGGTGCAACATCCACGGTGCGAGGTGCAACATCCATCCGAAATGGGGAAACAGTGTCGTACGACTTTTTGAAATGCGTGCATGGATTTGAAACGAAACGGTACCATGGTGCACCACTCTCCAGCAATGGTAAATCGAAGACCAGCCACGGTAATCCCGTTCTACCGTAAAAATCCACGTGTCGAAAAAACGAAGGGTAAAAAACTTCCTAGACCCGATTGAGATTCGGATAGTCTTCTTTGGGCATTAAACAATCCATTGACAGCTGAAAGCTTTCATAGCCGTAGAACTCACCGAGGCCTTCGTTTTGACTGGTTATGGCTCCCGTAACTCTAAATGAGCCAGAAGTTATGGCCGTCCGAATAAGCGATATCTATAGGGTGCAACATCCACAGTGCAAGTTGCAACATCCGTCCGAAATGGCGAAACAGTGTCGTACGACTTTTTAAATGCGTGCGTGGATTTGAAACGAAACGGTACCCTGGTGCACCACTCTCCAGCGATGATAACATGAAGACCAGCCATGGTAATCCCGTTTTACCGTAAAAATCCACGTGTCGAAAAAACGAAGGGTAAAAAACTTCCGAGACCCGATTGAGATTCAGATAGTCTTTTTTGGGCATTAAACAATCCATTGACGGCTGAAAGCTGTCATAGCCGTAGAACTCACTGAGGCCTTCGTTTTGACTGGTTATGGCTCCCGTAACTCTAAACGAGCCAGAAGTTATGGCCGTCCGAATAATCGATATCTACAGGGTGCAACATCCGTCCGAAATGGCGAAACAGTGTCGTACGACTTTTTGAAATGCGTGCAAGGATTTGAAATGAAACGGTACCATGGTGCACCACTCTCCAGCGATGGTAAATCGAAGTCCAGCCACGGTGATCCCGTTCTACCGTAAAAATCCACGTGTCGAAAAAACGAAGTTCAAAAAACTTCCGAGACCCGATTGAGATTCGGATAGTCTGTTTTGGGTATTAAACTATCCATTGACGCGTGAAAGCGGTCATAGCCGTAGAACTCACTGAGGCCTTCGTTTTGACTGGTTATGGCTCCCATAACTCTAAACGAGACAGAAGTTATGGTCGTCCGAATAATCGATATCTACAAGATGCAACATCCGTCCGTAATGGTGAAATAGTGTCGTACGACTTTTTGAAATGCATGCATGGATTTGAAACGAAATGGTACCATGGTGCACCACTCTCCAGCGATGGTAAATCGAAGACCAGCCACGGTAATCCCGTTCTACCGTAAAAATCCACGTGTCGAAAAAACAAAGGGTAAAAAAACTTCCTAGAACCGATTGAGATTCGGATAGTCTTTTTTGGTCATTAAACAATCCATTGATGGCTGAAAACTGTCAAAGCCGTAGAACTCACTGAGGCCTTCGTTTTGACTGGTTATGGCTCCCGCAATTCTAAACAAGCCAGAAGTTATGGCCGTCCGAATAATCGATATCTACAGGGTGCAACATCCACGGTGCAAGGTGCAACATCCGTCCGAAATAACGTAACAGTGTCGTACGACTTTTTAAAATGCGTTCATGGATTTGAAACAAAACGGTACCCTGGTGCACCACTCTCTAGCGATGTTAAATTGAAGACCAGCCACGGTAATCCCGTTTTACCATAAAAATCCACATGTCGAAAAAACGAAGGGCAAAAAACATCCGAGACCCGATTGAGATTCGGATAGTCTTTTTTGGGCGTTTAACAATCCATTGACGGCTAAAAGCTGTCATAGCCGTAGAACTCACTGAGGCCTTCGTTTTGACTAGTTATGGCTCCCGTAACTCTAAACGAGCCAGAAGTTATGGCCGTCCGAATAATCGATATCTACAGGGTGCAACATCCACAGTGCAAGGTGCAACATCCGCCCGAAATGGCGAAACAGTATCGTACGAATTTTTGAAATGCGTGCATGGATTTGAAACGAAACGGTACCGTGGTGCACCACTCTCCAGCGATGGTAAATCGAAGACCAGCCACGGTAATGCCGTTCTACCGTAAAAATCCAAGTGTTGAAAAAACGAAGGGTAAAAAACTACCTAGACCCGATTGAGATTCGGACAGTCTTTTTTGGGCATTAAACAATCCATTGACGGCTGAAAGCTGTCATAGCCGTAGAACTCACTAGGCCTTCGTTTTGACTGGTTATGGCTCCCTTAACTCTAAACGAGCCAGAAGTTATGGCCGTCCGAATAATCGATATCTACAGGGTGCAACATCCACAGTGCAAGATGCGACATCCATCCGAAATGGCGAAACAGTGTCGTACGATTTTTTGAAATGCGTGCAAGGATTTGAAACAGAACGGTACCATGGTGCACCACTCTCCAGCGATGGAAAATTGAAGACCAACCACGGTAATCCCATATTACCGTAAAAATCCAATTGTTGAAAAAACGTAGGGAAAAAAACTACCGAGACCCGATTGAGATTCGGATAGCCTTTTTTGGGCATTAAACAATCCATCGACGGCTGAAAGATGTCATAGCCATAGAACTCACTGAGGCCTTTGTTTTGACTGGTTATGGCTCCCGCAACTCTAAACGAGCCAGAATTTATGGCCGTCCGAATAATCGATACCTACAGGGTGCAACATCCACGGTGCAAGATGCAACATCCGTCCGAAATGGCGTGACAATGTCGTACGACTTTTTGAATGCGTGCATGGATTTGAAACGAAACGGTACCATCGTGCACCACTCTCCAGCGATGGTAAATCGAAGACCAGCAACGGTAATCCCGTTCCACCGTAAAAATTCACGTGTCGAAAAAACGAAGGGTAAAAAACTTCCTAGACCCGATTGAGATTCGGATAGTCCTTTTTGGGCATTAAACAATCCATTGATGGCTGAAAGCTGTCATAGCCGTAGAACTCACTAAGGCCTTCGTTTTGACTGGTTATGACTCCCGTAACTCTAAACGAGCCAGAAGTTGTGGCCGTCCGAATAATCGTTATCTATAGGGTGCAACATCCACGGTGCAAGGTGCAACATCCGTCCGAAATGGCGAAACAGTGTAGTACGACTTTTTGAAATGCGTGCAAGGATTTGAAACGAAACAGTACCATGGCGCACCACTTTCCAGCGATGGTAAATTGAAGACCAGCCACGTAATCCCATTTTACCGTAAAAATCCAATTGTTGAAAAAACGTAGGGAAAAAAAATACCGAGACCCGATTGAGATTCGGATAGTCTTTTTTGGGCATTAAACAATCCATCGAAGGCTGAAAGCATTCATAGCCGTAGAACTCACTAAGGCCTTCGTTTTGACTTGTTATGGCTCTCGTAACTCTAAACGAGCCAGAAGTTATGGCCGTCCGAATAATCGATATCTACAGGGTGCAACATCCACGGTGCAAGGTGCAACATCCGTCCGAAATGGCGAAACAGTGTCGTACGACTTTTTGAAATGCGCGCAAGGATTTGAAACGGAACGGTACCATTGTGCACCACTCTCTGACGATAATAAAATGAAGACCAGCCACGGTAATCCCGTTTTACCGTAAAAATCCACGTGTCGAAAAAACGAAGGGTAAAAAACTTTCAAGACTCGATTGAGATTCGGATTGTATTTTTTGGGCATTAAGCAATCCATTGACGGCTGAAAGCTGTCATAACCGTAGAACTCATTGAGGCCTTCGTTTTGACTAGTTATGGCTCCCGTAACTCTAAACGAGCCAGAAGTTATGGCCGTTAGAATAATAGATATCTATAGGGTGCAACATCCACGGTGCAAGGTGCAATATCCGTCCGAATTGGCGAAACAGTGTCGTACGACTTTTTGAAATGCGTGCATGGATTTGAAACGAAACGGTACCATGGTGCGCCACTCTCCAGCGATGGTAAATCGAAGACCTGCCACGGTAATCCCGTCCTACCGTAAAAATCCACGTGTCGAAAAAAGAAGGGTAAAAAACTTCCTAGACCCGATTGAGATTCGGATAGTCTTTTTTGGGCATTAAACAATCCATTGATGGCTGAAAGCGGTCATAGCCGTAGAACTCACTGAGGCCTTCGTTTTGATTGGTTGTGGCTCCCGTAACTCTAAACGAGCCAGAAGTTATGGCCGTCCGAATAATCGATATCTACAGGGTGCAACATCCACGGTGCAAGGTGCAACATCCGTCCGAAATGGCGAAACAGTGTCATACGACTTTTTGAAATGCGTGCATGTATTTGAAATGAAACGGGACCATGGTGCACCACTCTCCAGCGATGGTAAATCGAAGACCAGCCACGGTAATCCCGTTCTACCGTAAAAATCCACGTGTCGAAAAAACGAAGGGTAAAAAACATCCTAGACCGGATTGAGATTCGGATAGTCTTTTTTGGGCATTATACAATCCATTGACGGCTGAAAGCTGTAATAGCCGTAGAACTCACTGAGGCCTTCATTTTGGCTGGTTATGGCTCCCGTAAATCTAAACGAGCCAGAAGTTATGGCCGTCCAAATAATCGATATCTACAGGATGCAACATACACGGTGCAAGGTGCAACATCCGTCCGAAATGGCGTAACAGTGTTGTATGATTTTTTGAAATGCGTGCATGGATTTGAAATGGAACGGTTCCATGGTGCACCACTCTCCAGCGATGGTAAATCGAAGACCGGCCACGGTGATCCCGTTCTACCGTAAAAATCCACTTGTCGAAAAAACAAAGGGTAAAAAACTTCCGAGACCCGATTGAGATTCGGATAGTCCGTTTTGGGCATTAAACAGTCCATTGACGGCTGAAAGCGGTCACAGCCATAGAACTCACTGAGGCCTCCGTTTTGGCTGGTTATGGCTCCCGTAACTCTAAACGAGCTAGAAGTTATGGCCGTCCGAATAATCGATATCTACAAGGTGCAACATCCACGGTGAAAGGTGCAACATCCGTCCGAAATGGCGCAACGGTGTCGTACGACTTTCTGAAATGCGTGCATGGATTTGAAACGAAACGGTACCCTGGTGCTTCACTCTCCAGTGATGGTAAATTGAAGACCAGCCACGGTAACCCGTTTTACCGTAAAAATCCACGTGCCGAAAAAACGAAGGGTAAAAAACTTCCGAGACCCGGTTGAGATTCAGATATTCTTTTTTGGGCATTAAACAATCCATTGATGGCTGAAAGCTGTCATAGCCGTAGAACTCACTGAGGCCTTCGTTTTTACTGGTTATGGCTTCCGTAACTCTAAACGAGCCAGAAGTTATGGCCGTCCGAATAATCGATATCTACAGGGTGCAACTTTGACGGTGCAAGGTGCAACATCCGTCCGAAATCGCGAAACAATGTCGTACGACTTTTTGAAATGCGTGCAAGAATTTGAAACGAAACAGTACCATGGTGCACCACTCTCCAGCGATGGTAAATTGAAGACCAGCCACGGTTATCCCGTTTTACCGTAAAAATCCACGTGTCGAAAAAACGAAGGGTAAAAAACTTCCGAGACCCGATTGAGATTCAAATAGTCTTTTTTAAGCATTAAACAATCCATTGATAGCTGAAAGCTGTCATAGCCGTAGAACTCACTGAGCATTCGTTTTGACTGGTTATGGCTCCCGTAACTCTAAACGAGGCAGAAGTTATGGCCGTCCGAATAATCGATATCTACAGGGTGCAACATCCACGGTGCAAGGTGCAACATCCGTCCGGAATGGCGAAACAGTGTCGTATGACTTTTTGAAATGCGTGCATGGATTTGAAACGAAATGGTACCATGGTGCACCACTCTCCAGCGATGGTAAATCGATGACCAACCACAGTAATCCCATTCTACCGTAAAAATCCACGTGTCGAAAGAACGAAGGGTTAAAACTTCCTAGACCCGATAGAGAGTCGGATAGTCTTTTTTGGGCATTAAACAATCCGTTGACGGCTGAAAGCTTTCATAGCGGTAGAACTCGCTGAGGCCTTCGTTTTGACTGGTTATGGCTCCCGTAACTCTAAACGAGCCAGAAGTTATGGCCGTCCGAATAATTGATATCTACAGGGTGCAACATCCACGGTGCTAGGTGCAACATCCGTCCGAAATGGCGAAACAGTGTCGTACGACTTTTTGAAACACGTGCAAGGATTTGAAACAAAATGGTACCATGGTGCACCACTCTCCAGCGATGGTAAATTGAAGACCAGCCACGGTAATCCCGTTTTACCATAAAAATCCACGTGTCGAAAAAACGAAGGCTAAAAAACTTCCGAGACCTGATTGAGATTCGGATAGTCTTTTTTGGGCATTAAAAAATCCATTGACGGCTGAAAGCTATGAGAGCCGTAGAACTCACTGAGGCCTTCGTTATGACTGGTTATGGCTTCCGTAACTCTAAACGAGCCAGAAGTTATGGCGGTCCGAATAATCGATATCTATAGGGTGCAACATCCACGGTGCAAGGTGCCGAAATGGCGAAACAGTGTCGTACGACTTTTTGAAATGCGTGCATGGATTTGAAATGAAACGGTACCATGATGCACCACTCTCCAGCGATGGTAAATCGAAGACCAGCCACGGTAATCCCATTCTACCGTAAAAATCCACGTGTCGAAAAAACGAAGGGTAAAAAACTTCCTAGACCCGATTAAGATTCGGATAGTCTTTTTTGGGCATTAAACAATCCACTGACGGCTGAAAGCGATCATAGCCGTAAACTCACTGAGGCCTTCGTTTTGACTGGTTATGGCTCCCATAACTCTAAACGAGCCAGAAGCTATGGCCGTCCGAATAATCGATATCTACAGGGTGCAACATCCACTGTGCAAGGTGCAACATCCGTCCGAAATGGCGTAACAGTGTCGTACGACTTTTTTAAATGCGTGCATGGATTTGAAACGAAACGGTACCCTGGTGCACCACTTTCCAGCGATGGTAAATCGAAGACCAGCCACGGTAATCCCGTTCTACCGTAAAAATCCACGTGTCGAAAAAACGAAGGGTAAAAAACTTCCTAGACCCGATTGAAATTCGGATTGTCTTTTCTGGGATTAAACAATCCATTGACGGCTGAAAGCAGTCACGGCCGTAGAACTCACTGGGGCCTTCTTTTTGACTGGTTATGGCTCCCATAAGTCTAAACAAGCCAGAAGTTATGGCCGTCCGAATAATCGATATCTACAGGATGCAACATCCACGGTGCAAGGTGCAACATCCGTCCGAAATGGCGAAACAGTGTCGTACAACTTTTTCAAATGCGTGCATGGATTTGAAACGAAATGGTACCACTGTGCACCACTCTCCAACGATGGTAAATCGAAGACCAGCCACAGTAATCCCGTTCTACCGTAAAAATCCACGTGTCGAAAAAACGAAGGGTAAAAAACTTTCTAGACCCGATTGAGATTCGGATGGTCTTTTTTGGGCATTAAACAATTCATTGACGGCTAAAAGCTGTCATAGACATAGAACTCACTGAGGCCTTCGTTTTGACTGGTTATGGCTCCCGCAACTCTAAACGAGCCAGAAGTTATGGCCGTTCGAATAATCAATATCTACAGGGTGCAACATCCACGGTGCAAGGTGCAACATCCGTCCGAAATAGCGAATCTGTGTCGTACGACTTTTTGAAATGCGTGCAAGGATTTGAAACGAAACAATACCATGGTGCACCACTCTCCAGTGATGGTAAATCGAAGACCAGCCACGGTAATCCCGTTCTACCGTAAAAATCCACGTGTCGAAAAAACGAAGGGTAAAAAACTTCCTAGCCCCGCTTGAGATTCGGATAGTATTTTTTGGGCATTACACAGTCCATTGACGGCTTAAAGCTATCAGAACTGTAGAACTCACTGAAGCCTTCGTTTTGACTGGTTATGGATCCCATAACTCTAAACGAGCCAGAAGTTATGGCCGTCCGAATAATCGATATCTACAGGGTGCAACATCCACGATGCAAGGTTTAACATCCGTCCGAAATGGCGAAACAGTATCGTACGAATTTTGAAATGTGTGCATGGATTTGAAACGAAACGGTACCATGGTGCACCACTCTCCAGAGATGGTAAATCGAAGACCAGCCACGGTAATCCCGTTCTACCGTAAAAATCCACGTGTCGAAAAAACGAAGGGTAAAAAACTTCCGAAACCCGATTGAGATTCGGATGGTCTTTTTTGGGCATTAAACAATCCATTGACAGCTGAAACTTTCATAGATGTAGAACTCATTGAGGCCTTCGTTCTGACAGGTTTTGGCTCCCGCAACTCTAAACGAGCCAGAAGCTATGTACGTCCGAATAATCGATATCTACAGGGTGCAACATCCACGGTGCAAGGTGCAACATCCGTCCGAAATGGCGAAACAGTGTCGTACGACTTTTTGAAATGCGTGCAAGGATTTGAAACGAAACGGTACCATGGTGCACCACTTTCCAGCGATGGTAAATTGAAGACCAGCCACGGTAATCCCGTTTTAACGTAAAAATTCACGTGTGGAAAAAACGTAGGGAAAAAAACTACCGAGACCCGATTGAGATTCGGATAGTCTTTTTTGGGCATTAAACAATCCATCGACGGCTGAAAGCATTCATAGCCGTAGAACTCACTAAGGCCTTCGTTTTGACTTGTTATGGCTCTCGTAACTCTAAACGAGCCAGAAGTTATGGCCGTCCGAATAATCGATATCTACAGGGTGCAACATCCACGGTGCAAGGTGCAACATCCGTCCGAAATGGCGAAACAGTGTCGTACGACTTTTTGAAATGCGTGGAAGGATTTGAAACGAAACGGTACCATGGTGCACCACTCTCCGGCGATAATAAAATGAAGACCAGCCACGGTAATACCGTTTTACCGTAAAAATCCACGTGTCGAAAAAACGAAGGGTAAAAAACTTCCTATACCCGATTGAGATTCAGATAGTCTTTTTTGGCATTAAACAATCCATCAATGGCTGAAAGCTGTCATAGCCGTAGAACTTACTCAGGCCTTCGTTTTGATTGGTTATGGCTCCCGTAACTCTAAAGGAGCCAGAAGTTATGGCCGTCCGAATAATCGATATCTACAGGGTGCAACATTGGCGGTGCAAGGTGCAACATCCGTCCGAAATGGTGAAACAATATCGTATGAATTTTTGAAATGCGTGCATGGATTTGAAACGAAACGGTACCATGGTGCACCACTCTCCAGCGATGGTAAATCGAGGACCAGCCACGGTAATCCCGTTTTACTGTAAAAATCCACGTGTCGAAAAAATGAAGGGTAAAAAACTTCCTAGCCCTGATTGTGATTCGGATAGCCTTTTTTGGGCATTACACAATCCATTGACGGCTTAAAGCTGTAAGAGCCGTAGAACTCACCTAGGCCTTCGTTTTGACTGGTTATGGCTCCCGTAAATCTAAACGAGCCAGAAGTTATGGCCGTCCGAATAATCGATATCTACATGGTGCAACATCCACGGTACAAGGTGCAACATCCGCCCGAAATGGCGAAACAGTATCGTATGAATTTTTGAAATGCGTGCATGGATTTGAAATGAAACGGTACCATGGTGCACCACTCTCCAGCGACGGTAAATTTAAGACCAGCCACGGTAATCCCATTTTACCGTAAAAATCCACGTTTCGAAAAAACGAAGGGTAAAAAACTTCCGAGACCCGATTGAGATTCGGATAGTCTTTTTTGGGCATTAAACAATCCATCGACGGCTGAAAACTATCTTAGCCGTAGAACTCACTGAGGCCTTCGTTTTGACTGGTTATGGCTCCCATAACTCTAAACGAGGCTGAAGTTATGGCCGTCCGAATAATCGTTATCTATAGGGTGCAACATCCACGGTGCAAGGTGCAACATCCGTCCGAAATGGCGAAACAGTGTCGTACGACTTTTTGAAATGCGTGCAAGGATTTGAAACGAAACGGTACCAGGGTGCACCACTCTCCAGCGATGGTAAATTGAAGACCAGCCACGGTAATCCCGTTTTAACTTAGAAATCCACGCGTCGAAAAAACGAAGGGTAAAAAACTTTTGAGACCCGATTGAGATTCGTAAAGTCTTTTTTGGGCATTAAACAGTCCATTGACTGCTGAAAGTAGTCACAGCCGTAGAACTCACTGAGGCCTTCGTTTTGACTGGTTATGGCTCCCGTAATTCTAAAAGAGCCAAAATTTACGGCCGTCCGAATAATTGATATCTACAGGGTGCAACATCCATGGTGCAAGGTGCAACATCCATGGTGCAAGGTGCAACATCCGTCCGAAATGGCAAAACAGTGCCGTACGACTTTTTGAAATGCGTGCAAGGATTTGAAAGGAAACAGTACCATGGTGCACCACTCTCCAGCGATGGTAAATCGAAGACCAGCCACGGTAATTCCATTTTACCGTAATAATCCACGTGTCGAAAAAACGAAGGGTAAAAAACTTCCTAGCCTCGATTGAGATTCGGATAGTCTTTTTTGGGCATTAAACAATCCATCGACGGCTGAAAGCTTTCATAGCCGTAGAACTGACTGAGGCCTTCTTTTGACTGGTTATGGCTCCCGTAACTCTAAACGAGCCAGATGTTATGGCCGTCCGAATAATCGATATCTACAGGGTGCAACATCCACGGTGCAAGGTGCAACATCCGTCCGAAATGGCAAAACAGTGTCGTATGACTTTTTGTAATGCGTGCAAGGATTTGAGACGAAACGGTACCCTGGTGCACCACTCTCCAGCGATGGTAAATTGAAGACCAGCCACGCTAATCCAGTTTTTCCGTAAAAATCCACGTGTCGAAAAAACGAAGGGTAAAAAACTTCCTAGACCCGATTGAGATTCGGATAGTGTTTTTTGGGCATTAAAAAATCCATTGACGGCTGAAAACTATCGTAGCCGTAGAACTCACTGAGGCCTTCGTTTTGACTGGTTATGGCTCTCGTAACTCTAAACAAGCCTGAAGTTATGGCCATCCGAATAATCGATATCTACAGGGTGCAACATACACGGTGGAATGTGCAACATCCGTCCGAAATGGCGAAAAAGTGTCGTACGACTTTTTGAAATGCGTGCAAGGATTTGAGACGAAACGGTACCCTGGTGCACCACTCTCCAGCGATGGTAAATTGAAGACCAGCCACGGTAATGCCATTTTACCGTAAAAATCCTCGTGTCGAAAAAACGAAGGGTAAAAAAACTTCCGAGACCCGATTGAGATTCGGATAGTCTTTTTTGGGCATTAAAAAATCCATTGACGGCTGAAAGCCATCATAGCTGTAGAACTCTTTGAGGCCATCGTTTTGACTGGTTATGGCTCCCCTAACACTAAACGAGCCAGATGTTATGGTCGTCCGAATAATCGATATCTACAGGGTGCAACATCCACGGTGCAAGGTGCAACATCCGTCCGAAATGGCGAAACAACGCCGTACGACTTTTTGAAATTCGTGCGAGGATTTGAAACGAAATGGTACCATGGTGCACCACTCTCCAGCGATGGTAAATTGAAGACCAGCCACGGTAATCCCGTTTTACCGTAAAAATCCACGTGTCAAAAAACGAAGGGTAAAAAACTTCCTAGCCCCGATTGAGATTCGGATATTCTTTTTTGGGCATTACACAATCCATTGACGGCTTAAAGCTGTCAGAGCAATAGAACTCACTGAGGCCTTCGTTTTGACTGGTTATGGCTCCCGTAACTCTAAACGAGCCAGAAGTTATGGCCGTCCGAATAATCGATATCTACAGGGTGCAACATCCACGGTGCAAGGTGCAACATCCGTCCGAAATGGCGAAACAATATCGTATGAATTTTTGAAATGCGTGCATGGATTTGAAACGAAACGGTACCATGGTGCACCACTCTCTAGCGATGGTAAATCGTAGACCAGCCACGGTAATCTCGCTCTACCGTAAAAATCCACGTGTCGAAAAAACGAAGGGTAAAAAACTTCCTAGACCCGACCGAGATTCGGATAGTCTTTTTTGGGCATTAAGCAATTCATTGACGGCTGAAAGCTGTCATAGCCGTAGAACTCACGAAGGCCTTCGTTTTGACTGGTTATGGCTCCCGTAAATCTAAACGAGCCAGAAGTTATGGCCGTCCGAATAATCGATATCTATAGGGTGCAACATCCACGGTGCAAGGTGCAACATCCGTCCGAAATGGCGAAACAGTGTCGTATGACTTTTTGAAATGCGTGCAAGGATTTGAGACGAAACGGTACCCCGGTGCACCACTCTCCAGCGATGGTAAATTGAAGACCAGCCACGGTAATCCCGTTTTACCGTAAAAATCCTCGTGTCGAAAAAACGAAGGTAAAAAACCTTCCGAGACCCGATTGAGATTCGGATAGTCTTTTTTGGGCGCTAAAAAATCCATTGACGGCTGAAAGCTATCATAGCCGTAGAACTCTTTGAGGCCATCGTTTTGACTGGTTATGGCTCCCCTAACACTAAACGAGCCAGAAGTTATGGCCGTCCGAATAATCGATATCCACAGGGTGCAACATCCACGATGCAAGGTGCAACATCCGTCCGAAATGGCGAAACAGCGACGTACGACTTTTTGAAATTCGTGCGAGGATTTGAAACGAAATGGTACCATGGTGCACCACTCTCCAGCGATGGTAAATCGAAGACCAACCACGGTAATCCCGAGTTACCGTAAAAATCCACGTGTCAAAAAACGAAGTGTAAAAAACTTCCTAGCCCCGATTGAGATTCGGATAATCTTTTTTGGGCATTACACAATCCATTGACGGCTTAAAGCTGTCAAAGCCATAGAACTCACTGAGGCCTTCGTTTTGACTGGTTATGGCTCCCGTAACTCTAAACGAGCCAGAAGTTATGGCCGTCCGAATAATCGATATCTACAGGGTGCAACATCCACGGTGCAAGGTGCAACATCCGTCCGAAATGGCGAAACAGTATCGTATGAATTTTTGAAATGCGTGCATGGATTTGAAACGAAACGGTACCATGGTGCACCACTCTCCAGCGATGGTAAATCGTAGACCAGCCACGGTAATCTCGTTCTACCGTAAAAATCCACGTGTCGAAAAAACGAAGGGTAAAAAACTTCCTTGACCCGACTGAGATTCGGATAGTCTTTTTTGGTCATTAAGCAATTCATTGACGGCTGAAAGCTGTCTTAGCCGTAGAAATCACCAAGGCCTTCGTTTTGACTGGTTATGGCTCCCGTAACTCTAAACGAGCCAGAAGTTATGGCCGTCCGAATAATCGATATCTATAGGGTGCAACATCCACGGTGCAAAGTGCAACATCCGTCCGAAATGGCGAAACAGTGTCGTACGACTTTTTGAAATGCGTGCAAGGATTTGAGACGAAACGGTACCCTGGTGCACCACTCTCCAGCGATGGTAAATTGAAGACCAGCCACGGTAATCCCGTTTTACCATAAAAATCCTCGTGTCGAAAAAACGAAGGTAAAAAAACTTCCGAGACCCGATTGAGATTCGGATAGTCTTTTTTGGGCATTAAAAAATCCATTGACGGCTAAAAGCTATCATAGCTGTAGAACTCTTTGAGGCCATCATTTTGACTGGTTATGGCTCCCCTAACACTAAACGAGCCAGAAGTTATGGCCGTCCGAATAATCGATATCTACAGGGTGCAACATCCACGGTGCAAGGTGCAACATCCGTCCGAAATGGCGAAACAGCGCCGTACGACTTTTTGAAATTCGTGCGAGGATTTGAAACGAAATGGTACCATGGTGCACCACTCTCCAGTGATGGTAAATCGAAGACCAACCACGGTAATCCCGTTTTACCGTAAAAATCCACGTGTCAAAAAACGAAGGGTAAAAAACTTCCTAGCCCCGATTGAGATTCGGATAATCTTTTTTGGGCATTACACAATCCATTGATGGCTTAAAGCTGTCATAGCCATAGAACTCACTGAGGGCTTCGTTTTGACTGGTTATGGCTCCCATAACTCTAAATGAGCCAGAAGATATGGCCGTCCGAATAATCGATATCTACAGGGTGCAACATCCACGGGTGCAAGGTGCAACATCCGTCCGAAATGGCGAAACAGTGCCGTACGACTTTTTGAAATGCGTGCATGGATTTGAAATGGAACGGTACCATGGTGCACCACTCTCCAGCGATGGTAAATCGAAGACCAGCCACGCTGATCCCGTTTTACCGTAAAAATCCACGTGTCGAAAAAACGAAGGGTAAAAAACTTCCTAGCCCCGATTGAGATTCGGATAGTCTTTTTTGGGCATTACACAATCCATTGACGGCTGAAAGCTGTCAAAGCCATAGAACTCACTGAGGCCTTCGTTTTGACCGGTTATGGCTCCCGTAACTCTAAACGAGCCAGTAGTTATGGCCGCCCGAATAATCGATATCTACCGGGTGCAACATCCACTGTGCAAGGTGCAACATCCGTCTGAAATGGCGAAACAGTATCGTACGAATTTTTTGAAATGTGTGCATGGATTTGAAATGAAACGGTACCTTGGTGCACCACTCTCCAGCGATGGTAAATCAAAGACCAGCCACGGTAATCCCGTTCTACCGTAAAAATCCACGTGTCGAAAAAACGAAGGGTAAAAAACTTCCTAGACCCGATTGAGATTCGGATTGACTTTTTTGGGCATTAAACAATTCATTGATGGCTGAGAGCTGTCATAGCCATAGAACTCACCTAGGTCTTCATTTTGACTGGTTATGGCTCCCGTAACTCTAAACGAGCCAGAAGTTATGGCCGTCCGAATAATCGACATCTACAGGGTGCAACATCCACGGTGCACGGTGCAACATCCGTCTGAAATGGCGAAACAGTGCCGTACGACTTTTTGAAATGCATGCAAGGATTTGAAATGAAACGGTACCACGGTGCACCACTCTTCAGCGTTGGTAAATTGAAGACCAGCCAAGGTAATCTCGTTTTAGCGTAAAAATCAACGTGTCGAAAAAACGAAGGGCAAGAAACTTCCGAGACCCGATTGAGATTCGGATAGTCTTTTTTGGGCATTAGGCAATCCATTGACGGCTAAAAGTTGTCATAACCGTAGTACTCACTTAGGCCTTTGTTTTGACTGGTTATGGCTCCCGTAACTCTAAACGAGCCAGAAGTTATGGCCGTCCGAATAATCGATATCTTTAGGGTGCAACATCCACGGTGCAAGGTGCAACATCCGTCCGAAATGGCGAAACAGTGTCGCACGACTTTTTGAAATGCATGCATGGATTTGAAACGAAATGGTACCACGGTGCACCACTCTTCTGCGATGGTAAATCGTAGAGCAGCCACGGTAATCCCGTTCTACCGTAAAAATCCACGTGTCGAAAAAACGAAGGGTAAAAAACTTCCTAGACCCGATTGAGATTCGGATAGTCTTTTTTGGGCATTAAACAATCCATTGACGGCTGAATGATATCGTAGCCGTAGAACTATTTGAGGCCTTCGTTTTGACTGGTTATGGCTCCCGTAACTCTAAACGAGCCAGAAGTTATGGCCGTCCGAATAATCGATATCTACAGCGTGCAACATCCACGGTGCAAGGTGCAACATCCGTCCGAAATGGCGAAACAGTGTCGTACGACTTTTTGAAACGCATGCATGGATTTGAAACGAAATGGTACCATGGTGCACCACTCTCCAGCGACGGTAAATCGAAGACCAGCCACGGTAATCCCGTTCTACCGTAAAAATTCACGAGTCGAAAAAACGAAGGGTAAAAAACTTCCTAGACCCGATTGAGATTCGGATAGTCTTTTTTGGGCATTAAACAATCCATTGACGGCTGAAAGCAGTCGTAACCGTAGAACTCACTGAGGCCTTCATTTTGACTGGTAATGGCTCCCGTAACTCTAAACGAGCCAAAAGTTATGGCCGTCCGAATAATCGATATCTACAGGGTGCAACATACACGGTGCAAGGTGCAACATCCGTCCGAAATGGCGAAACAGTGTCGTACGACTTTTTGAAATGCGTGCAAGGATTTGAGATGAAACGGTACCCTGGTGCACCACTCTCCAGCGATGGTAAATTGAAGACCAGCCACGGTAATCCAGTTTTACCGTAAAAATCCACGTGTCGAAAAAACGAAGGGTAAAAAACTTCCTAGACCCGACTGAGATTCGGATAGTCTTTTTTGGGCATTAAACAATCCATTGACAGCTGAAAGCTATCGTAGCCGTAGAACTCACTGAGGCCTTCTGTTTGATTGGTTATGGATCTCGTGACTCTAAACAAGCCAGAAGTTATGGCCGTCCAAATAATCGATATCTACAGGGTGCAACATACACGGTGCAATGTGCAACATCTGTCCGAAATGGCTAAAAAGTGTCGTACGACTTTTTGAAATGCGTGCAAGGATTTGAGACGAAACGGTACCCTGGTGCACCACTCTCCAGCGATGGTAAATTGAAGACATGCCACGGTAATCCCGTTTTACCGTAAAAATCCTCGTGTCGAAAAAACGAAGTGTAAAAAAACTTCCGAGACCCGATTGAGATTCGGATAGTCTTTTTTGGGCATTATACAATCCATTGACGGCTGAAAGCTATCATAGCCGTAGAACTCACCGAGGCCATCGTTTTGACTGGTTATGGCTCCCCTAACACTAAACGAGCCAGAAGTTATGGCCGTCCGAATAATCGATATCTACAGGGTGCAACATCCACGGTGCAAGGTGCAACATCCGTCCGAAATGGCGAAACAGTGCCGTACGACTTTTTGAAATTCGTGCGAGGATTTTAAAGGAAACGGCACCATTGTGCACCACTCTCCAGCGAAGGTAAATCGAAGACCAGCCACGGTAATCCCGTTTTGCCGTAAAAATCCACGTGTCGAAAAACGAAGGGTAAAAAACTTCCTAGCCCCGATTGAGATTCGGATAATCTTTTTTGGGCATTACACAATCCATTGACGGCTTAAAGCTGTCAGAGCCGTAGAACTCACTGAGGCCTTCGTTTTGACTGGTTATGGCTCCCGTAGGTCTAAACGAGCCAGAAGTTATGGCCGTCCGAATAATCGATATCTATAGGGTGCAACATCCACGGTGCAAGGTGCAACATCCGTCTGAAATGGCGAAAGAGTGTCGTACGACTTTTTGAAATGCATGCATGGATTTGAAACGAAACGGTACCATGGTGCACCACTCTCCAGCGATGGTAAATCGAAGACCAGCCACGGTAATCCCGTTCTACCGTAAAAATCCACATGTCGAAAAAACGAAGGGTAAAAAACTTCCTAGACCTGACTGAGATTCGGATAGTCTTTTTTGGGCATTAAACAATCCATTGACGGCTGAATGCTGTCATAGCCGTAGAACTCACTGAGGCCATCGTTTTGACTGGTTATGGCTCCCGTAACTGTAAACGAGCCAGAAGTTATGGCCGTCCGAATAATCGATATCTACAGGGTGCAACATCCACGGTGATAGGTGCAACATCCGTCCGAATTGGCGAAACTGTGTCGTACAACTTGTTGAAATGCGTGCGTGGATTTGAAATGAAATGGTACCATGGTGCACCACTCTCCAGTGATGGTAAATCGAAGACCATCCACGGTAATCCCGTTCTACCGTAAAAATCCACGTGTCGAAAAAACGAAGATTAAAAAACTTCCTAGACCCGATTGAGATTCGGATAGTCTTTTTTGGGCATTAAACAATCCATTGATGGCTGAAAGCTGTCATAGCTGTAGAACTCACTAAGGCCTTCGTTTTGACTGGTTATAGCTCCCGTAACTCTAAACGAGCCAGATGTTATGACCGTCCGAATAATCGATATCTACAGGGTGCAACATCCACGGTGCACGGTGCAACATCCGTCCGAAATGGTGAAACAGTGTCGTACGACTTTTTGAAATGTGTTCATGGATTTGAAACGAAACGGTACCATGGTGCAACACTATCCAGCGATGGTAAATCGAAGACCAGCCACGGTTATCCCGTTCTACCGTAAAAATCCACGTGTCGAAAAAACGAAGGGTAAAAAACTTCCTAGACCCGATAGAGATTCAGATAGTCTTTTTTGGGCATTAAACAATCCATTGAGGGCTGAAAGCTGTCATACCCGCAAAACTCACCGAGGCCTTCGTTTTGACTGGTTTTGGCTCCCGTAACTCTAAACGAACCAGAAGTTATGGCCGTCCGAATAATCGATATCTACTGGGTGCAACATCCACGGTGCAAGGTGCAACATCCGTCCGAAATGGCGAAACAGTGTCGTACGACTTTTTGAAATGCATGCATGGATTTGAAATGGAACGGTACCATGGTGCACCACTCTCCAGCGATGGTAAATCGAAGACCATCCACGGTGATCCCGTTCTACCGTAAAAATCCACGTGTCGAAAAAAAAAAGGGTAAAAAACTTCCGAGACCCGATTGTGATTCGGATAGTCTGTTTTGGGCATTAAACAATCCATTGACAGCTGAAAGTGGTCATAGCCGTAGAACTTACTGAGGCCTTCGTTTTGACTGGTTATGGCTCCCGTAACTCTAAACGAGCTAGAAGTTGTGGCCGTCCGAATAATCGATATCTACAGTGTGCAACATCCACGGTGCAAGGTGCAACATCCGTCCGAAATGGCGTAACAGTGTCGTTCGACTTTTTGAAATGCGTGCATGGATTTGATACAAAACGGTACCCTAGTGCACGACTCTCCAGCGATGGTAAATTGAAGACCAGCCACGGTAATCCCGTTTTACCGTAAAAATCCGCGTGTCGAAAAAACGGAGGGTAAAAAATTTCCGAGACCCGATTGACATTCGGATAGTCTTTTTTGGGCATTAAACAATCCATTGATGGCTGAAAGCTGTCATAGCCGTAGAACTCACTAAGGCCTTCGTTTTGACTGGTTATGGCTCTCGTAACTCTAAACGAGCCAGAAGTTATGGCCGTCCGAATAATCGATATCTACAGGGTGCAACATCCACGGTGCAAGGTGCAACATCCGTCCGAAATGGCGAAACAGTGTCGTACGACTTTTTGAAATGCGTGCATGGATTTGAAACGAAACGGTACCATGGTGCACCACTCTCCAGCGATGGTAAATCGTAGACTAGCCACGATAATCCTGTTCTACCGTAAAAATCCACGTGTCGAGAAAACGAAGGGTAAAAAATTTCCTAGACCTGATTGAGATTCGGATAGTCTTTTTTGGGCATTAAACAGTCCATTGATGGCTGAAAGCAGTCGTATCCGTAGAACTCACTGAGGCCTTCGTTTTGACTGGTAATGGCTCCCGTAACTCTAAACGAGCCAGATGTTATGGCCGTCCGAATAATCGATATCTACAGGGTGCAACATACACGGTGCAAGGTGCAACATCCGTCCGAAATGGCGAAACAGTGTCGTACGACTTTGTGAAATGCGTGCAAGGATTTGAGACAAAACGGTACCCTGGTGCACCACTCTCCAGCGATGGTAAATTGAAGACTAGCCACGGTAATCCAGTTTTACCGTAAAAATCCACGTGTCGAAAAAACGAAGGGTAAAAAACTTCCTAGACCCGATTGAGATTCGGATAGTCTTTTTTGGGCATTAAACAATCCATTGACGGCTGAAAGCTGTCGTAGCCATAGAGCTCACTGAGGCCTTCGTTTTGACTGTTTATGGCTCTCGCAACTCTAAATAAGGCAGAAGTTATGGCCGTCCGAATAATCGATATCTACAGGGTGCAACATACACGGTGCAATGTGCAACGTCCGTCCGAAATGGCGAAAAAGTGTCGTACGACTTTTTGAAATGCGTGCAAGGATTTGAGACGAAACGGTACCCTGGTGCACCACTCTCCAGCGATGTTAAATTGAAGACCAGCCACGGTAATCCCGTTTTACCGTAAAAATCCTCGTGTCGAAAAAACGAAGGGTAAAAAAACTCCCGAGACCCGATTAAGATTCGGATAGTCTTTTTTGGGCATTAAACAATCCATTGACGGCTGAAAGCTATCATAGCCGTACAACTCACTGAGGCCATCAGTTTGACTGGTTATGGCTCCCCTAACACTAAACGAGCCAGAAGTTATGGCCGTCCGAATAATCGATATCTACAGGGTGCAACATCCATGGTGCAAGGTGCAACATCTGTCCGAAATGGCGAAACAGTGCCGTACGACTTTTGGAAATTCGTGCGAGGACTTGAAATGAAACGGTACCATGGTGTACCACTCTCCAACGATGGTAAATCGAAGACCGGCCATGGTAATCCCGTTTTACCGTAAAAATCCACGTGTCGAAAAACGAAGGGTAAAAAACATCCTAGCCCCGATTGAGATTCGGATAATCTTTTTTGGGCATTACACAATCCATTGACGGCTTAAAGCTATCAGAGCCGTAGAACTCACTGAGGCCTTCGTTTTGACTGGTTATGGCTCCCGCAACTCTAAACGAGCCAGAAGTTATGGCCGTCCGAATAATCGATATCTATAGGGTGCAACATCCACGGTGCAAGGTGCAACATCCGTCCGAAATGGCGAAACAGTGCCGTACGACTTTTTGAAATGCGTGCATGGATTTGAAACGAAACGGTACCATGGTGCACCACTCTCCAGCGATGGTAAATCGAAGACCAGCCACGGTAATCCCGTTCTTCCGTCAAAATCCACGTGTCGAAAAAACGAAGGGTAAAAAACTTCCTAGACCTGATTGAGATTCGGATAGTCTTTTTTGGGCATTAAACAATCCATTGACGGCTGAATGCTGTCATAGCCGTAGAACTCACTGAGGCCTTCGTTTTGACTGGTTATGGCTCCCGTAACTCTAAACGAGCCAGAATTTATGGCCGTCCGAATAATCAATATCTACAGGGTGCAACATCCACGGTGCAAGGTGCAACATCCGTCCGAAATGGCGAAACAGTGTCGTACAACTTTTTGAAATGCGTGCATGGATTTGAAACGAAACAGTACCATGGTACACCAATCTCCAGCGATGGTAAATCGAAGACCGGCCACGGTAATCCCGTTCTACCGTAAAATTCCACGTGTCGAAAAAACGAAGATAAAAAAACTTCCTAGACCCGATTGAGATTCGGATAGTCTTTTTTGGGCATTAAACAATCCATTGATGGCTGAAATCTGGCATAACCGTAGAACTCACTGAAGCCTTCGTTTTGACTGGTTATGGCTCCCGTAACTCTAAACTAACCAGAAGTTATGGTCGTCCGAATAATCGATATCTACAGGGTGCAACATCCACGGTGCACGGTGCAACATCCGTCCGAAATGGCGAACAGTGTCGTACGACTTTTTGAAATGCGTGCATGGATTTGAAACGAAACGGTACCATGGTGCAACACTCTCCAGCGATGGTAAATCAAAGACCAGCCACGGTAATCCCGTTCTACCGTAAAAATCCACGTGTCGAAAAAACGAAGGGTAAAAAACTTCCTAGACCCGATAGAGATTCAGAGAGTCTTTTTTGGGCATTAAACAATCCACAGATGGCTGAAAGCTGTCATACCCGTAGAACTCACTGAGTCCTTCGTTTTGACTGGTTATAGCTCCCGTAACTCTAAACGAGCTAGAAGTTATGCCCGTCCGAATAATCGATATCTACAGGGTGCAACATCCACGGTGCAAGGTGCAACATCCGTCCGAAATGGCGAAACAGTGTCGTACGAATTTTTGAAATGCATGCATGGATTTGAAATGGAACGACACCATGGTGCACCACTCTCCAGCGATGGTAAATCGAAGACCAGCCACGGTGATCCTGTTCTACCGTAAAAATCCACGTGTCGAAAAAACAAAGGGTAAAAAACTTCCGAGACACGATTGAGATTCGGATAGTCTGTTTTGGGCATTAAACAATCCATTGACGGCTGAAAGTGGTCATAGCCGTAGAACATACTGAGGCCTTCGTTTTGACTGGTTATGGCTCCCGTAACTCTAAACGAGCCAGGAGTTATGGCCGTCCGAATAATCGATATCTACAGGGTGCAACATACACGGTGCAAGGTGCAACATCCGTCCGAAATGGCGAAACAGTGTCGTACGACTTTTTGAAATGCGTGCAAGGATTTGAGACGAAACGGTACCCTGGTGAACCACTCTCCAGCGATGGTAAATTGAAGACCAGCCATGGTAATCCCGTTTTACCGCAAAAATCCCCGTGTCGAAAAAACGAAGGGTAAAAAAACTTCCGACACCCGATTGAGATTCGGATAGTCTTTTTTGGGCATTAAACAATTCATTGATGGCTGAATGCTGTCATAGCCGTAGAAATCACTGAGGCCTTCGTTTTGACTGGTTATGGCTCCCGTAACTCTAAACGAGCCAGAAGTTATGGCCGTCCGAATAATCGATATCTATAGGGTGCAACATCCACGGTGCAAAGTGCAACATCCGTCCGAAATGGTGAAACAGTGTCGTACGACTTTTTGAAATGCGTGCATGGATTTGAAACGAAATGGTACCATTGTGCACCACTCTCCAGCGATGGTAAATCGAAGACCGGCCACGGTAATCCCGTTCTACCGTAAAAATCCACGTGTCGAAAAAACGAAGGGTAAAAAACTACCTAGACCCGATTGAGATTCGGATAGACTTTTTTGGGCATTAAACAACCCATTGACGGCTGAAAGCTGTCATAGCCATATAACTCACCGAGGTCTTCATTTTGACCGGTTATGGCTCCGTAGCTCTAAACGAGCCAGAAGTTATGGCCGTCCGAATAATCGACATCTACAGGGTGCAACATCCACGGTGCAAGGTGCAACATCCGTCCGAAATGGCGAAACCGTGCCGTACGACTTTTTGAAATGCGTGCAAGGATTCGAAACGAAACGGTACCATGGTGCACCACTCTTCAGCGTTGGTAAATTGAAGACCAGCCAAGGTAATCTCGTTTTACCGTAAAAATCAACGTGTCGAAAAAACGAAGGGTAAAAAACTTCCGAGAACCGATTAAGATTCGAATAGTATTTTTTGGGCATTAGGCAATCCATTGACCGCTAAAAGCTGTCATAACCGTAGTACTCACTTAGACCTTCGTTTTGATTGGTTATGGCTCCCGTAACCCTAAATGAGCCAGAAGTTATGGCCGTCCGAATAATCGATATCTATAGGGTGCAACATCCACGGTGCAAGGTGCAACATCCGTCCGAAATGGTGAAACAGTGTCGTACGACTTTTTGAAATGCGTGCATGGATTTGAAACGAAACGGTACCATGGTGCACCACTCTCCAGCGATGGTAAATCGAAGACCAGCCACGGTAATCCCGTTCTACCGTAAAAATCCACGTGTCGAAAAAACGAAGGGTAAAAAACTTCCTTGACCCGATTGAGATTCAGATAGTCTTTTTTGGGCATTAAACAATCCATTGACGGCTGAAAGCTGTCATAGCCGTAGAACACGCTGAGGTCTTCGTTTTGACTGGTTATGGCTCACGTAACTTTTAACGAGCCAGAAGTTATGGCCGTCCGAATAATCGATATCTACAGGGTGCAACATCCACGGTGCAAGGTGCAACATCCGTCCGAAATGGCGAAACAGTGTCGTACGACTTTTTGAAATGCGTGCAAGGATTTGAAACAAAACGGTACCATGCTGCACCACTCTCCAGCGTTGGTAAATTGAAGACGAGCCAAGGTAATCTCGTTTTACCGTAAAAATCCACGTGTCGAAAAAATGACGGGTAAAAAACTTTCGAGACCCGACTGAGATTCAGATAGTCTTTTTTGGGCATTAAGCAATCCATTGACGGCTGAAAGCTGTCATAACCGTAGTACTCACTGTGGCCTTCGTTTTGACTGGTTATGGCTCCCGTAACTCTAAACGAGCCAGAAGTTATGGCCGACCGAATAATCGATATCTATAGGGTGCAACATCCACGGTGCAAGGTGCAGCATCCGTCCGAAATGGTGAAACAGTGTCGTACGACTCTTTGAAATGCGTGCATGGATTTGAAACGAAACGGTACCATGGTGCACCACTCTCCAGCGATGGTAAATCGAAGACCGGCCACGGTAATCCCGTTCTACCTTAAAAATCCACGTGTCGAAAAAACGAAGGGTAAAAAACTTCCTTGACCCGATTGAGATTCAGATAGTCTTTTTTGGGCATTAAACAATCCATTGACGGCTGAAAGCTGTCATAGCTGTTGAACTCACTGAGGCCTTCGTTTTAACTGGTTATGGCTCCCGTAACTCTAAACGAGCTAGAAGTTATGGCCGTCCGAATAATCGATATCTACAGGGTGCAACATCCACTGTGCACGGTGCAACATCCGTACGAAATGGCGACACAGTGTCGTACGACTTTTTGAAATACATGCATGGATTTGAAACGAAACGGTACCATGGTGCACCACTCTCCAGCGATGGTAAATCGAAGACCAGCCACGGTAATCCCGTTCTACCGTACAATTCCACGTGTCGAAAAAACGAAGGGTAAAAAACTTCCTAGACCCGATTGAGATTCAGATAGTCTTATTTGGGCATTAAACAATCCACTGATGGCTGAAAGCTGTCATAGCCGTAGAACTCACTGAGGCCTTCGTTTTGGCTGGTTATGGCTCCCGTAACTCTAAACGAGCCAGAAGTTATGGCCGTCCGTATAATCGATATCTACAGGGTGCAACATCCACGGTGCAAGGTGCAACATCCGTCCGAAATTGCGAAACGGTGTCGTACGACTTTTGAAAATGCGTGCATGGATTTGAAACGAAACGGTACCCTGGTGCACCACTCTCCAGCGATGATAACATGAAGACCAGCCATGGTAATACCGTTTTACCGTAAAAATCCACGTGTCGAAAAAACGAAGGGTAAAAACCTTCCGAGACTCGATTGAGATTCGGATAGTCTATTTTGGGAATTAAACAATCCATTGACGGTTGAAAGCTGTCATAGCCGTAGAACTAGCTGAGGTCTTTGTTTTGACTGGTTATGGCTCCCGTAACTTTTAACGAGCCAGAAGTTATGGCCGTCCGAATAATCAATATCTACAGGGTGCAACATCCACGGTGCAAGGTGCAACATCCATCCGAAATGGCGAAACAGTGTCCTATGACTTTTTGAAATACGTGCAAGGATTTGAAACAAAACGGTACCATGCTGCACTACTCTCCAACGTTGGTAAATTGAAGACCAGCCAAGGTAATCTCGTTTTACCGTAAAAATCCACGTGTCGAAAAAATGAAGGGTAAAAAACTTTCGAGACCCGACTGAGATTCGGATAGTCTTTTTTGGGCATTAAGCAATCCATTGACGGCTGAAAGCTTTCATAACCGTAGTACTCACTGAGGCCTTCGTTTTGACTGGTTATTGCTCCCGTAACTCTAAACGAGCCAGAAGTTATGGCCGACCGAATAATCGATATCTATAGGGTGCAACATCCACGGTGCAAGGTGCAACATCCGTCCGAAATGGTGAAACAGTGTCGTACGACTTTTTGAAATGCGTGCATGGATTTGAAACGAAACGGTACCATGGTGCACCACTCTCCAGCGATGGTAAATTGAAGACCGGCCACGGTAATCCCGTTCCACCGTAAAAATCCACGTGTCGAAAAAACGAAGGGTAAAAAACTTCCTAGACCCGATTGAGATTCAGATAGTCTTATTTGGGCATTAAACAATCCATTGACGGCTGAAAGCAGTCATAGCCGTAGAACTCACTAAGGCCTTCGTTTTGACTGGTTATGGCTCCCGTAACTCTAAACGAGCCAGAAGTTATGGCCGTCCGTATAATCGATATCTACAGGGTGCAACATCCACGGTGCAAGGTGCAACATCCGTCCAAAATGGCCAAACAGTTTCGTATGACTTTTTGAAATGCATGCAAGGATTTGAAATGGAACGGTACCATGGTGCACCACTCTCCAGCGATGGTAAATCGAAGACCAGCCACGGTGATCCCGTTCTACCGTAAAAATCCACGTGTCGAAAAAACAAAGGGTAAAAAACTTCTGAGACCCGATCGAGATTCGGATAGTCTGTTTGGGGCATTAAACAATCCATTGACGGCTGAAAGTGGTCATAGCCGTAGAACTCACCGAGGCCTTCGTTTTGACTGGTTATGGCTCCCATAACTCCAAACAAGCCAGAAGTTATGGCCGTCCGAATAATCGATATCTACAGGGTGCAACATCCACGGTGTAAGGTGCAACATCCGTCCGAAATGGCGTAACAGTGTCGTACGACTTTTTGAAATGCGTGCATGGATTTGATACAAAACGGTACCCTGGTGCACCACTCTCCAGCGATGGTAAATTGAAGACCAGCCACGGTAATCCCGTTTTACTGTAAAAATCCACGTGTCGAAAAAACGAAGGGTAAAAAACTTCCCAGACCCGATTGAGATTCGGATAGTCAGTTTTGGGCATTAAACCATCCATTGACGTCTGAAAGCTGTCATAGCCGTAGAACTCACTGAGGCCTTCGTTTTGACTGGTTATGGCTCTCGTAACTTTAAACGAGCCAGAAGTTATGGCCGTCCGAATAATCGATATCTACAGGGTGCAACATACACGGTGCAAGTTGCAACATGCGTCCGAAATGGCGAAACAGTGTCGTACGACTTTTTGAAATGCGTGCAAGGATTTGAGACGAAACGGTACCCTGGTGCACCACTCTCCAACGATGGTAAGTTGAAGACCAGCCACGGTAATCCCGTTTTACCGTAAAAATCCTCGTGTCGAAAAAACGAAGGGTAAAAAAACTTCCGATACCCGATTGAGATTCGGATAATCTTTTTTGGGTATTAAACAATCCATTGAGGCTGAAAGCTATCATGGCTGTAGAACTCACTGAAACCATCGTTTTGACTGGTTATGGCTCCCGTAACACTAAACGAGCCAGAAATTATGGCCGTCCGAATAATCGATATCTACAGGGTGCAACATCAACGGTGCAAGGTGCAACATCCGTCCGAAATGGCGAAACAGTGCCGTAAGACCTTTTGAAATGCATGCAAGGATTTGAAACGAAATGGTACCATGGTGCACCACTCTCCAGCGATGGTAGATCGAAGACCAACCACGTTAATCCCGTTTTACCGTAAAAATCCAAGTGTCGAAAAAACGAAGGGTAAAAAACTTCTTAGCCCCGATTGAGATTCGGATAGTCTTTTTTGGGCATTACCCGATCCATTGATGGCTGAAAGCTTTCAGAGCCATAGAACTCACCGAGGCCTTCATTTTGACTGGTTATGGCTCCCGTAACTCTAAACGAGCCAGAAGTTATGGCCGTCCGAATAATCAATATCTACAGGGTGCAACATCCACGGTGCAAGGTGCAACATCCGTCTGAAATGGCGAAACAGTATCGTACGAATTTTTGAAATGCGTGCATGGATTTGAAACGAAACGGTACCTTGGTGCAGCACTCTCCAGCGATGGTAAATCGAAGACCAGCCACGGTAATCCCATTCTACCGTAAAAATCCACGTGTCGAAAAAACGAAGGGTAAAAAACTTCCTAGACCCGATTGAGATTCGGATAGACTTTTTTGGGCATTAAACAATCCATTTATGGCTGAAAGCTGTCATAGCCGTAGAACTCACCGAGGTCTTCGTTTTGACTGGTTATGGCTCCCGTAACTCTAAATGAACCAGAAGTTATGGTCGTCCGAATAATCGATATCTACAGGGTGCAACATCCACGGTGCAAGGTGCAACATCCGTCCGAAATGGCGAAACTGTGTCGTACGACATTTTAAAATGCGTGCATGGATTTGAAACGAAACGGTACCCTGGTGCTCCACTCTCCAGCGATGATACCATGAAGACCAGCCACGGTAATCCCGTTTTACCGTAAAAATCCACGTGTCGAAAAAACGAAGGGTAAAGAACTTCTAAGACCCGATTAAGATTCGGATAGTCTTTTTTGGGCATTAAACACTCCGTTGACGGTTGAAAGCGGTCATCGCCGTAGAACTCACTGAGGCCTTCGTTTTGACTGGTTATGGCTCCCGTAACTCTAAACGAGCCAGAAGTTATGGCCGTCCGAATAATCGATATCTACAGGGTGCAACATCAACGGTGCAAGGTGCAACATCCGTCCGAAATGGCGAAACAGTGTTGTATGACTATTTGAAATGCATGCAAGGATTTGAAACGAAACGGCACCATGGGGCACCACTCTCCAGCGTTGGTAAATTGAAGACCAGCCAAGGTAATCTCGTTTTACCGTAAAAATCCACGTGTCGAAAAAATGAAGGGTATAAAACTTCCAAAACCCGATTGAGATTCGGATAGTCTTTTTTGGGCATTAGGCAATCCATTGACGGCTGAAAGCTGTCATAACCGTAGTACTCACTGAGGCTTTCGTTTTGATTGGTTATGGCTCCCGTAACTCTAAACGAGCCAGAAGTTATGGCCGTCCGAATATTCGATATCTATAGGGTGCAACATCCACGGTGCAAGGTGCAACATCCGTCCGAAATGGCGAAACAGTGTCGTACGACATTTTGATATGCGTGCATGGATTTAAAATGAAATGGTACCATGGTGCACCACTCTCCAGCGATGGTAAATCGAAGACCAGCCACGATAATCCCGTTCTACCGTAAAAATCCACGTGTCGAAAAAACGAAGGGTAAAAACTTCCTAGACCCGATTGAGATTCGGATAGTCTTTTTTGGGCATTAAACAATCCATTGACGGCTGAAAGCTGTCAGAGCCGTAGAACTCACTAAGGCCTTCCTTTTGAGTGGTTATGGCTCCCGTAACACTAAACGAGACAGAAGTTATGGCCGTCCGAATAATCGATATCTACAGGGTGCAACATCCACGGTGCAAGGTGCAACATGCGTCTGAAATGGCGAAACAGTGTCGTACGACTTTTTGAAATGCGTGCAAGGATTTGAAACAAAACGGTACCATGATGCACCACTCTCCAGCGATGGTAAATCGAAGACCAGCCACGTTAATCCCGTTTTACTGTAAAAATCCACGTGTCGAAAAAACGAAGGGTAAAAAACTTCTTAGCCCCGATAGAGATTCGGATAGTCTTTTTTGGGCATTACATGATCCATTGACGGATGAAAGCTGTCAAAGCCGTAGAACTCACCGAGGCCTTCGTTTTGACTGGTTATGGCTCCCGTAAGTCTAAACGAGCCAGAAGTTATGGACGTCCGAATAATCAATATCTACAGGGTGCAACATCCACAGTGCAAGGTGCAACATCCGTCTGAAATGGAGAAACAGTATCGTACGAATTTTTGAAATGCGTGCATGGATTTGAAACGAAACGGTACCTTGGTGCACCACTCTCCAGCGATGGTAAATAGAAGACCAGCCACGGTAATCCCGTTCTACCGTAAAAATCCACGTGTCAAAAAAAACGAAGGGTAAAAAACTTCCTACACCCGATTGAGATTCGGATAGACTTTTTTGGGCATTAAACAATCCATTGACGGCTGAAAGTTGTCATAGCCGTAGAACTCACCGAGGTCTTCGTTTTGACTGGTTATGGCTCCCGTAACTCTAAATGAGCCAGAAGTTATGGCCGTCCGAATAATCGATATCCGCAGGGAGCAACATCCACGGTGCAAGGTGCAACATCAGTCCGAAATGGCGAAACTGTGTCGTGTGACTTTTTAAAATGGATGCATGGATTTGAAACGAAACGGTTCCCTGGTGCCTCACTCTCCAGCGATGATAACATGAAGACCAGCCACGGTGATCCCGTTTTACCGTAAAAATCCACGTGTCGAAAAATCGAAGGGTAAAAAACTTCTGAGACCCGATTAAGATTCGGATAGTCTTTTTTGGGCATTAAACAATCCATTGACGGCTGAAAGCGGTCAACAGCGTAGAATTCATTGAGGCCTTTGTTTTGACTGGTTATGTCTCCCGTAACTCTAAATGAGCCACAAGTTATGGCCGTCCGAATAATCGATATCTACAGGGTGCAACATCCACGGTGCAAGGTGCAACATCCGTCCGAAATGGCGAAACTGTGTCGTACGACATTTTAAAATGCGTGCATGGATTTGAAACGAAACGGTACCCTGGTGCTCCACTCTCCAGCGATGATACCATGAAGACCAGCCACGGTAATCCCGTTTTACCGTAAAAATCCACGTGTCGAAAAAACGAAGGGTAAAAAACTTCTAAGACCCGATTAAGATTCGGATAGTCTTTTTTGGGCATTAAACACTCCGTTGACGGCTGAAAGCGGTCATCGCCGTAGAACTCACTGAGGCCTTCGTTTTGACTGGTTATGGCTCCCGTAACTCTAAACGAGCCAGAAGTTATGGCCGTCCGAATAATCGATATCTACAGGGTGCAACATCAACGGTGCAAGGTGCAACATCCGTCCGAAATGGCGAAACAGTGTTGTATGACTTTTTGAAATGCATGCAAGGATTTGAAACGAAACGGCACCATGGGGCACCACTCTCCAGCGTTGGTAAATTGAAGACCAGCCAAGGTAATCTCGTTTTACCGTAAAAATCCACGTGTCGAAAAAATGAAGGGTATAAAACTTCCAAAACCCGATTGAGATTCGGATAGTCTTTTTTGGGCATTAGGCAATCCATTGACGGCTGAAAGCTGTCATAACCGTAGTACTCACTGAGGCTTTCGTTTTGATTGGTTATGGCTCCCGTAACTCTAAACGAGCCAGAAGTTATGGCCGTCCGAATATTCGATATCTATAGGGTGCAACATCCACGGTGCAAGGTGCAACATCCGTCCGAAATGGCGAAACAGTGTCGTACGACATTTTGATATGCGTGCGTGGATTTAAAATGAAATGGTACCATGGTGCACCACTCTCCAGCGATGGTAAATCGAAGACCAGCCACGATAATCCCGTTCTACCGTAAAAATCCACGTGTCGAAAAAACGAAGGGTAAAAACTTCCTAGACCCGATTGAGATTCGGATAGTCTTTTTTGGGCATTAAACAATCCATTGACGGCTGAAAGCTGTCAGAGCCGTAGAACTCACTAAGGCCTTCCTTTTGAGTGGTTATGGCTCCCGTAACACTAAACGAGACAGAAGTTATGGCCGTCCGAATAATCGATATCTACAGGGTGCAACATCCACGGTGCAAGGTGCAACATGCGTCTGAAATGGCGAAACAGTGTCGTACGACTTTTTGAAATGCGTGCAAGGATTTGAAACAAAACGGTACCATGATGCACCACTCTCCAGCGATGGTAAATCGAAGACCAGCCACGTTAATCCCGTTTTACTGTAAAAATCCACGTGTCGAAAAAACGAAGGGTAAAAAACTTCTTAGCCCCGATAGAGATTCGGATAGTCTTTTTTGGGCATTACATGATCCATTGACGGATGAAAGCTGTCAAAGCCGTAGAACTCACCGAGGCCTTCGTTTTGACTGGTTATGGCTCCCGTAAGTCTAAACGAGCCAGAAGTTATGGACGTCCGAATAATCAATATCTACAGGGTGCAACATCCACAGTGCAAGGTGCAACATCCGTCTGAAATGGAGAAACAGTATCGTACGAATTTTTGAAATGCGTGCATGGATTTGAAACGAAACGGTACCTTGGTGCACCACTCTCCAGCGATGGTAAATAGAAGACCAGCCACGGTAATCCCGTTCTACCGTAAAAATCCACGTGTCAAAAAAAACGAAGGGTAAAAAACTTCCTACACCCGATTGAGATTCGGATAGACTTTTTTGGGCATTAAACAATCCATTGACGGCTGAAAGTTGTCATAGCCGTAGAACTCACCGAGGTCTTCGTTTTGACTGGTTATGGCTCCCGTAACTCTAAATGAGCCAGAAGTTATGGCCGTCCGAATAATCGATATCCGCAGGGAGCAACATCCACGGTGCAAGGTGCAACATCCGTCCGAAATGGCGAAACTGTGTCGTGTGACTTTTTAAAATGGATGCATGGATTTGAAACGAAACGGTTCCCTGGTGCCTCACTCTCCAGCGATGATAACATGAAGACCAGCCACGGTGATCCCGTTTTACCGTAAAAATCCACGTGTCGAAAAATCGAAGGGTAAAAAACTTCTGAGACCCGATTAAGATTCGGATAGTCTTTTTTGGGCATTAAACAATCCATTGACGGCTGAAAGCGGTCAACAGCGTAGAATTCATTGAGGCCTTTGTTTTGACTGGTTATGTCTCCCGTAACTCTAAATGAGCCACAAGTTATGGCCGTCCGAATAATCGATATCTACAGGGTGCAACATCCACGGTGCAAGGTGCAACATCCGTCCGAAATGGCGAAACAGTGTCATACGACTTTTTGAAATGCGTGCAAGGATTTGAAACAAAACAGTACCATGGTGCACCACTCTCCAGCGTTGGTAAATTGAAGACCAGCCAAGGTAATCTCGTTTTACCGTAAAAATCCACGTGTCGAAAAAACGAAGGGTAAAAAACTTCCGAGACCCGATTGAGATTCGGATAGTCTTTTTTGGGCATTAGGCAATCCATTGATGGCTGAAAGCTGTCATAACCGTAGTACTCACTGAGGCCTTCGTTTTGATTGGTTATGGCTCCCGTAACTCTAAACGAGCCAGAAGTTATGGCCGTCCGAATAATCGATATCTATAGGGTGCAACATTCACGGTGCAAGGTGCAACATCCGTTCGAAATGGCGAAACAGTGTCGTACGACTTTTTGAAATGCGTGTATGGATTTGAAATGAAACGGTACCATGGTGCACCACTGTCCAGCGATGGTAAATCGAAGACCAGCCATGGTAATCCCGTTCTACCGTAAAAATCCACGTGTCGAAAAAACGAAGGGTAAAAAACTTCCTAGACCCGTTTGAGATTCGGATAGTATTTTCTGGGATTAAACAATCCATTGATGGCTGAAAGCTGTCCTTGCCGTAGAACTCACTGAGGCCTTCGTTTTGACAGGTTATGGCTCCCGTAACTCTAAACGAGCCAGAAGTTATGGTCGTCCGAATAATCGATATCTACAGGGTGCAACATCCACGGTGCAAGGTGCAACATCCGTTCGAAATGGCGAAACAGTGTCGTACGACTTTTTGAAATGCGTGCATGGATTTGAAATGGAATGGTACCATGGTGCACCACTCTCCAGCGATGATAAATCGAAGACCAGCCACGGTGATCCCGTTCTACCGTAAAAATCCACGTGTCGAAAAAATAAAGGGTAAAAAACTTCCGAGACCCGATTGAGATTCGGATAGTCTGTTTTGTGCACTAAACAATCCATTTACGGCTGAAAGCGGTCATAGCCGTAGAACTCACCGAGGCATTCATTTTGACAGGTTATGGCTCCCGTAGCTCTAAACGAGCCAGAAGTTATGGCCGTCCGAATAATCGATATCTACAGGGTGCAACATCCACGGTGCAAGGTGCAACATCCGTCCGAAATGGCGTAACAGTGTCGTATGACTTTTTGAAATGCGTGCATGGATTTGATACGAAACGGTACTGTTTGTGTCGAAATTGGGCACAACACTCGTCTGAAGTTTTTGAAGAGATAATAAATGAAGAAAGTAAATTGAAACGTGGATTATCTAACAAAAACTCCAAATAGTAGGAAGTAAATTGCACAAGAGACAACGATTTAGAGTAGTTCGGCGTTTTTCCTACGTCCACTATGAAGTTTTGTTACTTTATTGCTTGATATTCAGAGAATACAACTTTTTGATGTCAAAGTACAGCAAGTAGCAAGACGAAATTAAAAATCAAAGGCAGTGGTGGTGCTCTGAAGCAATTCTGGCAGCGTCTAGTCGTGCTTTATCTTCACAATTCTCCGATCCCCTTTCTGAATGACCAGGGGCTCTATTTATAGGTGCTGGATGCTGATATTTCTCCTAAAATTCAAGAAGACCACTTCTGGCACGTGTGGGGGGCCCACATGGCGAATTCTGGAGATCCGGGCCCACTTTTGGATCGATTCGACCCTTGGTTCGAATCGATCAAAAAAGTGTCCAATCGTGATGAAACTTGGCATGGGCATTCTTCTATGTACGTGCAAGCTCCTGTGAAAATTTCATAGCATTTGGACTTGTAGATCTCAAGTTATGATCGATTCAAGATTGCATTTTTAGTTGATATGCGTGCTTCGAATCCATGTTCTTCGAATCGATAGGGTCAAGTCCTTGGTTTCAGCTGCTACAACTTGATGGATTCGATGTGTTGGATTCGAGGGTTATCTTCTTTCGAATCGATGATGTTGGCACTTGTTCGGATCGATCGTTGTTAGCTACTGCAGATCGATTCGAAGTTGCTTCAGTATGTTGGATTCGAAGAACTCTCGCTTGATGGATTCGAAGGCAGGAGCACTCTGATGGATTCGAAGACAGGAACACTCTGATGGATTCGAAACAAGGCGTGCCCTCGGTGGATTCGAACCTACATTCTTTGGATGGAGTCGAACTGAGACATACATAGATGGATTCGCATGTAGATATGTGAGATGGGTTCGAGGCAAGGGCTCGCTCCTGGGTTCGAAGCTATGCGTGCTTTGATGGATTTGAACTCTGATCGATTCGAGCCTGGGTCTCTCGTATGGATTCGAAATAAGGCCTACCCTCCTTATTTTCTTTTTGCGACATCTTGAGTATACGAACTCGGATTTCCCCGAAATTTGGAACGTTGGTTTCTACAGCTTTGCTTGACGGGTCTTATCAATTGTAGCCCGATCCGGACTCGGATAAAATTCATCGATATCTGTAGTTGCCCAACGATCATTCAAAGCTGAAGATGTATGATCCTGTTTCTTTCTAGTTAGTTCCTTGGTATCTCGGCCTTGCCAAAAGGCGGGATAACATTTGCCCCCCAAAGTACGTCTTGTGTAAACATGACGTGCTTTGAAAAGCTACAATCTAACGCTGAACAATTGGGACATGCTCTGCTGAAAGCTGTATTCTTTATTGCTGTTACCAATTGTCGTATGATTGTGATCGGTTGTTCGTCGTTGAAACCATGACAAGATGGATGTCTGATCCCTGTGAATGATAAAGATCAAATATTAGTCAAACATATGCGTATACGTGCATCACCTTGACTTTGGTTAGCGTTGCGTGATTGCAAGTTGTTGCCAGTTTGGTTTGTTATCGAATTCTGCATCGGCCCTCTCCTGAACCGATTTGAGATTAGGGTTAACGTATTGTTGTTATAGCCATCTATGATCATCCTTTTGTATCGATCCTCTCCTGAATCGGTGTAAAAGGTAGACCAGTTAATTTTTCATATCGAAGTGTTGTATTCATTCTCATCGATGGTGCTAAATGGATTTGAAGCATGCTTGTTCGAACCGATAGGGTTTCGAATCGATGGAATTGCTGGTTATGGAATAGGTTGTTCGAATCGATAGGATTTTTCAACTCAGTCCTCATTCAAGTGCTTCGAATCGATGCTGTCTTGATGGATTCGAAGTCATGTATTTTCGAATCGATAGTGCCTTGCATCGATTAAACTAGGATGGGTTCGATTGTGTATACGGTTGGAAGGTAGTGGATTCGAAGTGGAGTATGGATTCGGCCATGTGATGGATTCGAAATCACGACTTTACTCTGTGATGGATTCGAGTGCAATGGGTTATCAAGCGTTTTTTCGAATCGATGGGGTTTGGCTAATGACCGGTGGTAGGAAGTAAACACAACCGGGAGTCGAAGAGCCACGCGTTTTCTGTGGAACCCATATAAATATCCAAGGCCGTCTTCATTTTTAACTTCTTACTTTTCACTTTTTACTCTAATTATATCTCCGAATCAATCCTCCAACGCCAGATACAACTGCATTCTGCACGAATCGATCCAATTTTTCCAAGTTTTTACCTGTAATCGAATCCAATCAGGTAAGTCAAGGGATCGATCCGAGTATAGAATGATGAAAACTGAAAATTTGACATCGATTTCAATCTTTTCTTTCGAAAACCATGAGTGATAGTGAGATCTGAAATGGGTTGACTCGATGGATCTGGGGATCGAAACCATTCAAGTCGTATTGATTCTGAGTGTTATCAGGGAGAAGTGTAGGCAATGTTGGATGTCGTCTTCCTTCCTTGCTTCGCATCGATTAGGGCATAAGTAGTTCGAACCAATCAAGAAGGCGAGACTTCGAATCGATGTAGGAATAGGTAGTTCGAATCGATCAAGATTGCGAGATTTCGAACCGATGGATTCGACGGACCGTGCCGATCGATTCGAGGTGATAATACCCTGATCGATTCGAAGGTGCTCAGTGTGGATCGATTCGAAGTTATGCATAGCTCATGGATTCGAAGTACCTCACCACCCTAAAGCTGCATCGAGTCGACCTTCTTGGATTCGAGGTGCATGGATTCGAACGTCTTCGATTCGACTCGTATCGATTCAAGTCGATCGATTCGAACGTTCGAACATCTGAAACTTCTGATTCTACAATTGGCTCCAACTTCTGAAATATGACCAATTTCAAGTTTGAACTTTTTGTCGAGCTTAATGAACTTTAGCATACTTGACCCCACGAGCTTCGGCCTTGCATAATCGAATTTAACTTGACCTCTCCGTTGAAACTCGTTGATGGCATCATGACTTAAACAAAATATAACGAATTTATTACTTGAATTGGCCAATAGCTTCTGGGTGGCGTGAAAGTGACGGTCAACGACGACGGTCGTTTTCATTCTCAAATTCCAAAGTTTCTTCGTTCGGACACCTCGTTTCATCATGTAAAATCTGCTTAAATTTTTTGCCTAGCACTTGCATTGCACAACATACTCATACACTTTGCACCGTGGGAATGCATGGGTTTTTTACGTTTTTAACGCCGCTTTCTGGTGAGTTAGTTAATTATGGAGTCTTCGGGTTCTCAACAACAAGAAACACAAAGCTCGCCCCTTCCAATGCTTGAGATTCCGGACATCCCTCCTGAAGTCGTAGATCCGGCCCCAGATGAATTGTCGGAGGCCATATTTATCGAAGATCCGGTTGATTCTGTTCAATCCAATATCTCAGAGTCTCTGTTGGGCCGGATATGTTCGAAACAAAACATATCTCTGGACGATGTTTTATTACCCAGTGCTAGTGACAGACCACACAACCCTCCTGAAGGATATACTGCCTTCTACCGCCATGCCTGTGCGGCTGGATCTCTTCCTCCTTTTAACCAATATATCAGAGAGATGCTGTCGTATTTAGGAATCGCTCCTTCATAGCTTCATCCCAACGGGCATGCACTACTAAACAGTGTCTTCGTTATATTTATGGATTGCCTTTTTTGCCTGCCAAGACCTAACGAGATCAGGCACATCTTCCACTTTAAGAGTAGGGGTAATAGCCTGTCTTTCACTTTTCTGGAGGCGGTCAGGAACTGTCAGGTCGTGACTGGGGCCTGGACCAGGCTTAGTTATTTCAAGAACGAGCGGTTTTTTGTTCGATGCCCCCAGAGTTTGCCAGGAGATGGTTATCCAGACGTAAGCATCATAATTCGTCATTAAATGGTCACTTTTAATACTTTACACCAATACTCTGCTACTCTTGCAGCCATCATTTCGAGACCTACCGGTGGTCATTATAGGGGTGTCGTTCAAAGCTTGCAAAGGGTTCCCCATGACTTAAGGCACATAGATTTGCTATTGACTGATGACAACTTAAGGACATTGGGTTTGATTGAGATGGGCCAGAGTATTGTGATTGAAGGTTTGGCGAAATTGGCCTCGAGGAAGAAGAAGAAAGTGGCAAAGAGAAAACCTGGCGTTGTAATAAGAGAAATGAGCGATGATGAAAGAACGCCCACAGACACTAAGATAGCAGCCGACCTTTCCCGAATAGAGGAGGGCCAGACAGGCAAGGCTGATGTACCTTAGTTTAAGAGATGGAAGTCTGTAGTCGTAACCCGTTCCCAACCTGGGGTTAATTTTTCCAGCGCCTCTCCTTGTCAGTTCGGTGACCTTTTCACAGGGTTGGACGATATTCCCATTCCGGACTACGTATCTCTCCACCACGGGTCCGGGTTGGAAGAGCTCCAGGGAGCGCTTGATATAAGCGAATCTTTACCCGTTAGTGTAATCGACGCTTCTGGTTGGTCGGGAGGTTTGCGCATTTATACACTTTTCACAACACTTCACGACTTCCACGCGCATTGCAGTGTTTTTTCTTGGTACTTAATCGAATTGTTCCTTTTTTACAGGTGCCATGTCGAATCGTCCTTCTACACTTGATAAACTTGGCGAGTACACCATTCTTCATCCTACTATGAGTCTCGCCGTAGGGATTCTGACCGAGATCGTGAGCGGAGGTATTATGAGCAGGAGCATCGTGATAGGGACCATTCCCGACACTATTCTAGCCAGGAGCATTTTGATAGGGACCGAAGGCATCGTTCACCCTCTCACTCTCCTCCGTCATCCAGGGGCCAAGCACCTGCAGTCGAAACTTCGCGGAAACAACCATCTCAACAAATTTCTAAATCTGGTCCACATCATTGAAGGACCGATACGGCCACGACCGTAACCGTGGAGGAGGCACCTCTTGAACCGTCTGGTGAAGGGGCTATTATAATTGCTTAGTTGAAAAAAGACTTTCCAGAAATATGCTTTGATGCCTATATCTTTCCACCTAATCTTAAAAGAATTCCCGAAGAGGCCGTGCACACCGCCCTCAGCTATACCCGAGATTTTTATGCTCAGTATAAAGAATGGTACAGGGCGGCTGTTAAAGCCTCGAAAGTAGCCTTCGAACGAGCCAAAGTTATTGAGTACTTGGAAGCAAACTTGACTCACAAGAACCGTATTGTTGACGTACTTCAATCTGAAACGGAATCTTCTCGCAAGGCTGAACTGGAGTCGCTACAGAAGGTCGACGAGACACTAGCTGAGATGGCGAAAATGCAACAGGCGCATTGTACTTTAATTGAGGATTTAGGCCATCGGTACAAAAACGTTGAGGCCGAGCGAGATGCGGCGGTCAGGGAACTTGAGGAGTTAAAAGCTAAATTCACCAGTTTAAACAAGGAAAAAGATGACGCTAATGCGGCCGCACAGGAAGCGTGCGAGCAAGTTGTGTCTCTCCGAGCTGAGCGAGACGCAGCGGTTGCTAAGGTTGAAGCGGTGGAAGCAGAGGTAGAAGGGAGAGTTCAAGCGGAGATATTCAGAGTAGAAGCTGAGTTTGACGATCTTCTCCACACTTATAATGCTAATGCACTCGAGCACAGGAATCTCTCATGGCTCGGGGATTATTCTACGCTTCTACTCAGCGCTTGGAAAAAATTGGTGGCGAACAAAAGAGCATCTCTCCCTGATGGCGCCGTAGACGAATTTGAACTTGAATCTCGCTTGTTAAGCGAAGAAGAAAAGAAAATTCTTCATGACGCGATGATCTCCGCTGAGAGAGAGAGACTTGGTTTTTACCATGTGGAGACTGGTGAGGGTTCTGGAGCCGCACATTACAGTGAGAATGTTCCAGTTGATGCCCCAACCTCATCTGGAGTCGTCACTACAGCTGGTCCACAGGTTATCCCTGTTTATAACCCGGATCGACCGGAACTGTCTCTCGGTACATCTACCGTTTCTGAACCTGTTCTATCACCGAGCCGCAGCAAAGAGGTTATTATAAATGTTGCTTAAGTGTTTTTGGAATTTTGAACTTATAGCCGATCATTTGACTAATCATCTTCTTTTCCATTTAATCAGTGACTGAAAGCGATGCGCCAGCACTTCCAATACCACAAGCTTCGCTGCCAATGCTAGAAGCCGTTGTTACTGAGGCCACCACGACCACTGTTTTTACCAGCGAGATGGGAGAAGGGAGCTCGATGTCGTTTGATGTTCAGATGATTGAGGAGCTTCTCAAGCAACCTTGTGAACCTTTTCTGATCCTTCCTTTACAATGGGTGGAGTTGCCTCATCTTTTAGCTCGTTTATGCCGACCGCCAGTGTTTCCAGCTGCTCGATCTACCCGAGAGGAAGAAATTCTTGCTGAGATAAGCGCCGAAATGGCTACGGTGACGGCAGTTGGTGGTTCTGGAGGCGATGTTGCTCCACCAAGCTTAACTCCTTCAATTGTTACTTCCCTCACCGGCACAACTGTAACGTCTAGCGTCGAAGCTTTGCCACCTGTTACGGCTTCCCCGCCTCCGGTTCGTCCTCACAAAAGGATCTCTATCCCTTCCGGCTCTGAGGAAGACGTGGATATCATGCCAGATTCTGAGATTGCTCCAAAGAAAGTCAAGAAATCCCGCAAGAAGCCGGGAAGTGGATCCAGTGGATCAACTCCGAAGAAGAAACCCCGGAAGAAGAAAGAGTGAACTTCTTGTTTTACCATGTAGTTGTGACAGGGCAATTCTTTTTCTTTGTAGACCGTGTATAAGTGTGGATTCGGCACCCACTTATGGATTGTTTCTAGTTTTATCATGTAATCGAACTTCTCTTTTTGTTTGTTGATAACATGGAAAACAACTTCTTCTTTTTTTTTGTTCAAGTATTGCATTAATTAGCTTATGCTCACATATGCTATAAGCCTTGTATACATGTCCACACTTCGGGGACTTAACATAATTTGTAGTCGATAACTTGGTTCGCACTTTGGGAATTTGAGAGTTATCGACGTTTGTAGCGTGGTTCGCGCGCCGTGAACCTGGAATTGATGTTTGCACTCCACTTCACGCTCTGGGAATCTGGAGTTAGCATGGATGCTTCGGTTCGCACTCTGGGAAGTTGGAGTTAGCCGATAGATGGTCAGCCACACCTATTTGGGCTTTTTAGGAATTCGTTCACACTCTGGGTACGATGGATTTGATTTTTATACTCTAATTCGCGCTGTGGGAAGTTGGAGTCCGTTCACGCTCTGGGAACGAATTGTTGAATGTTTATACTCCAATTCACACTCTGGGAAGTTGGAGTCCGTTCGCGCTCTGGGAATGAATTGTTTAATGTTTATACTCCAATTCACGCTCTGCGAAGTTGGAGTCCGTTCGCGCTCTGGGAACGAATTGTTTAATGTTTATACTCCAATTCACGCTCTGGGAAGTTGGAGTCCGTTCGCGCTCTGGGAACGAATTGTTCAATGTTTATACTCCAATTCACGCTCTGGGAAGTTGGAGTCCGTTCGCGCTCTGGGAACGAATTGTTTAATGTTTATACTCCAATTCACGCTCTGGGAAGTTGGAGTCCGTTCGCGCTCTGGGAACGAATTGTTGAATGTTTATACTCCAATTCACCCTCTGGGAAGTTGGAGTCCGTTCGCGCTCTGGGAATGAATTGTTTAAAGGACTGTCATGTGTCGGTCCAGTTCAACCTTTGATGTGATGGCTTGCCCCCGAGATGGGTTTCACTTAGTGAGTGGCCGGTCATATCGCAGTCACTCGCTATTTGAATAAATTCCATTGTTTGATGGAACTTAGCTCTTCGTGTGTCGTGATTGTTGAACGTTGCATTCGGTGAATCACAGCTCTAGCTTGAAGAGATAGTATTTTATTGCTGAAATAAGAAAATATGGCAAAGTCAGTGCCTTATTACAAATTCAAATTTCAGAGTACAAGGGAAATTGCAAAGTATTTATAGATTGAAAGAGCCCGTCATGTGTGACAGTGATGAAGGTCCTTTCTCTTCCAGGCCCTTGGCAAGATAGGACCTCCCAATGTTGATAACAAGAACAGGTCATCCCCGATCTTTTGTTCAATTACACACGGTCCTTCCCACGTTGGTTTCACGTGCAGTGGTGTTGAGTGTACTCTTCCGTAGACGAAATCACCAATTTTGAAGGTTTGGGGTTGATCATTGACATCGTACGACCGGGAAACTCGCTTTCGGAGTATGATGGCCCTTAAGTCGTTATGGTCTCCCATAACAACACCAACTCCTTTGTCAGTGGGGAATTTTAAGGTTAGGCACCATGGGGCGATAACAACCTTGAATTCAGCAAGGGCCGGTCGGCCCAAGAAAGTGTTGTACGGTGAATCTATGTCCATTACCACGAATCGCAACGTTCAGATTTTGCAGCATTGTCCTGTTCCCAACTCCGTTGGTATTTCTAGTTCTCCAACGGGCATGGCCGTGCTCCCGTCAAAGCCGCGAATACTGGATTGGCATGGCTTCAAGTATTTGGTTTTCAGATTCATTTGATCGTAGGCTCGCTTAAAGATTATGTTCACAGAACTTCCGCTAACAACCAGAATCCTTTTCACCCACACATGGCCTACCTGCGCTGATATGACTAATGGATCGGTAGTCGGGACTATGATTCTGTCATCATCATCACACTGAAATACGATGTTGTTGGTCATTACTTTCTGTCGTTTGATCAGAACTTTATCTTTTGAATGTCTACAGCAAGTAGCATCCGCATGCCTAGTAGGACTGGCATGTGACCTCATCTCATCCCAGTTTCGCTTTGTTGGATGGGGGATACTCCCAACAGCATTTACTACTAACCTCCAACCGGTGGGGGTGGAGTCTTCTTGTATCAGATGAGTGGATTCATTATTTAGATTTGATGGGCCCTCTTCTCTGGGCTGTGGTGTCCGCACAAACTGTTCCAGCTTTCTTTCTCTGACCAGTTTTTCAACAAGATCCTGTAAGTGACGACACTCGTTCGTATTGTGCCCGTAGCCTTCATGGAACCAGCAAAATTTTCTCGTCTGGATTTTTCTCTCTGACGACGGTCTTGGAGCAGGTTTTTCATATTGAATTGCATTACGGGTCTGTAAATACAAATCCTCTAGTGAAGTATTCAAAGGAGTATAACTGTCGAACATCGGATTTTTGCGTTGCGGGCCACGATTTTGATCTTGTTTTTTAATTTGATTCACGATTCCTCTTCGCCGAGCTCGTTTATTTTTAATGTTCAACTGAACTTTTCCGGAGCTCTCACCGGACTGTTTTATTGCAACATTGCTTTGGGTTCCTTCCGCATTTGGCTCTGCGTCAGTTTTCTTCCTAGACTATTTTGCGTCTTCTCGTCTCATAAATTGAGTGGCTTTGGCATGGAAACGGTCCAATGACGCAGGTGGTTTCCCAGCTAGCCAATTGCCGAATTCGGAATCGGGGTCGATCCCCTTAGTTAGCGCCATAAGGAGTGAGTCATCGTTTGGATTACTAATCTCCGCGCATGCAGTATGGAATCTTTCTAAGTAGTGTATGAGTGTCTCTCCGGGAGCTTGTGTGACACTAGATAGGGTGTTGACATCTTTCGCCTTGCGACGTGCATGCGGAATTGCTCAACGAATTTTGTGGCTAACTGATCGAAGGAAGAGATGGATCGAGATGGTAATCTGGTGAACCACATGGTGGCGATGCCCCCCAATGATATGGGGAAACTACGACACATCACTGCATCGTCGGCTCCGGTAGCGGTCATCGACCATTCATACTTTAGAATATGTTGGTTGGGGTCGGAGTTTCCTTCATACATGGGTAGAGTGGGCATTCGGAATCGCCGTGGGGGTTCAGCATTAAGAATATTGTCTGTAAAGGGAGTGCGACTTCGGGAAACTCCCCAATCGTCGTTTGTGAATCCCTGACTCTCACGGATCATCTGACATATCATAGTTGAAAGATCTGGCATTTGCGCCGGAGCGTGATCACGTTCCATGCATTGGGCTTGAACCGGATATCGTTGACGGTCCAAGTTTTGCCTTCTTGGTTCATAGTCCTCGGGGACGCGCGGTTCAGGAGTACGCCCGCTACGACGACGGTCCAGGTCTGACTGATCTTGAGCGTCGACCCCTGGTTCAGCCGCAATGTTAGTGGTGCGGTATTCTGTGGTGTGGCGAGGAACGACACCTCCTCGGGATGAGGGTCCGGTCTGGAAACTGGCTGACGGACCGACTCTTATTTGCCCAACGGTCAATATCGGTTTGTTTCCAACGGGTGGCATACGACTCCCATCTAACCGGGGTCGTGGAGGCCGATTATGACAATCAGAAGATGAGGAGCTTTCGCTAAAGGAGCGAGAAGCATGATCTCTCGTGGATCTCTTTCGTTTCTGGCGATCCAACTTGTTGATTAGCTCAGCGTTAGCGCGTAGCTGTTCTTCTAGTTGTCGCCGACTCTGGGTTAGCTCTTGGAGTAATAACTGTAATTCTTGTCGGGAAACCGGACCTGATGGTTCCGAGTGCCCAGCGACATCTTGATTAGATGGAAGTAGAGGGGCAGGATTTTGTCTATCCTGTTCTTCTTGATTGACAACGTTCGAGGTGGTTCTTGTGCTAACCATAATGAGGGTTGAATTCCTTTCCTAGACTTTTAACAAATCTGAGTAGAATGGAAGGAATTTGAATATGAGGTCTGGATCTCTCTCTTAGATTTATGCAATTCGGTATCGAAGATAGATCCAAGGAGCAGGAGAAAAAACTGGGTTTTTTTCCTCAGTGAAAGCACCAAAGTGTTTGTGTCGAAATTCGGCACAACACTCGTCAGAAGTTTTTGAAGTGATAATAAATGAAGAAAGTAAATTAAATCGTGGATTATCTAACAAAAACTCTAAATAGCAGGAAGTAAATTGCACAAGAGACAACGATTTAGAGTGGTTCGGCGTTTTGCCTATGTCCACTATGAAGTTTGGTTACTTTATTGCTTGATATTCGAAGAATACAACTTTTTGATGTCAAAGTACAGCAAGTAGCAAGCCAAAATTAAAAATCAAAGGCAGTGGTGGTGCTCTGAAGCAATTCTGGCAGCGTCTAGTCGTGCTTTATCTTCACAATTCTCCGATCCCCTTTCTGAATGACCAGGGGGTCTATTTATAGGTGCTGGAGGCTGTTATTTCTCCTAAAATTCGGGAAGACCACTTCTGGCACGTGTGGGGGGCCCACATGGCCGAATTCTGGAGATCCGGGCCCACTTTTGGATCGATTCGACCCTTGGTTCGAATCGATCAAAAAAGTGTCCAATCGTGATGAAACTTGGCATGGACATTCTTCTATGTACGTGCAAGCTCCTGTGAAAATTTCATAGCATTTGGACTTGTAGATCTCAAGTTATGATCGATTCAATATTGCATTTTTAGTTGATATGCGTGCTTCGAATCCATGTTCTTCGAATCGATAGGGTCGAGTCCTTGGTTTCAGCTGCTACAACTTGATGGATTCGATGTGTTGGATTCGAGGGTTATCTTCTTTCGAATCGATGATGTTGGCACTTGTTCGGATCGATCGTCGTTAGCTACTGCAGATCGATTCGAAGTTGCTTCAGTATGAAGGATTAGAAGAACTCTCGCTTGATGGATTCGAAGACAGGAGCACTCTGATGGATTCGAAGACAGGAACACTTTGATGGATTCGAAACGAGGCGTGCCCTCGACGGATTCGAACCTACATTCTTTGGATGGAGTCGAACTGAGACATACATAGATGGATTCGAACGTAGATATGTGAGATGGGTTCGAGGCAAGGGCTCGCTCCTGGGTTCGATGCTATGCGTGCTTTGATGGATTCGAACTCTGATGGATTCGAGCCTGGGTCTCTCGTATGGATTCGAAATAAGGCCTACCCTCCTTATTTTCTTTTTGCGACATCTTGCGTATACGAACTCGGATTTCCCCGAAATTTGGAACGTTGGTTTCTACAGCTTTGCTTGACGTGTCTTATCAATTGTAGCCCGATCCGAACTCGGATAAAATTCGTCGATATCTGTAGTTGCCCAAAGATCATTCAAAGTTGAAGATGTATGATCCTGTTTCTTTCTAGTTAGTTCCTTGGTATCTCGGCCTTGCCAAAAGGAGGGATAACAGGTGCTCTGGTGCACCACTCTCCAGCGATAGTAAATTGAAGACCAGCCACGGTAATCCCGTTTTACCGTAAAAATCCACGTGTCGAAAAAACGAAAGGTAAAAACTTCCGAGACCCGATTGAGATTCGAATAGTCTTTTTTGAGCATTAAACAATCCATTGACGGCTGAAAGCTGTCATAGCCGTAGAACTCACTGGGGCCTTTGTTTTGACTAGTTATGGCTCCCATAACTCTAAACGAGCCAGAAGTTATGGCCGTCCGAATAATCGATATCTACAGGGTGAAACATAAACGGTGCAAGGTGCAACATCCGTCCGAAATGGCGAAACAGTGTCGTACGACTTTTTGAAATGCGTGCAAGGATTTGAGATGAAACGGTACCCTGGTGCACCACTCTCCAGCGATGGTAAATTGATGACCAGCCACGGTAATCCCGTTTTACCGTAAAAATCCTCGTGTCAAAAAAACGAAGGGTAAAAAAACTTCCGTGACCCGATTGAGATTCGGATAGACTTTTTTGGGCATTAAACAATCCATTGACGGCTGAAAGCTGTCATAGCCGTAGAACTCACCGAGGCCTTCGTTTTGACCAGTCATGGCTCCCGTAACTCTAAATGAGCCAGAAGTTATGGCCGTCCGAATAATCGATATCTACTGGGTGCAACATCCACGGTGCAAGGTGTAACATCCGTCCGAAATGGCGAAACAGTGTCGTACGACTTTTTAAAATACGTGCATGGATTTGAAACGAAACGTTACCCTGGTGCACCACTCTCCAGCGATGATAACATGAAGAACAGCCATGGTAATCCCGTTTTACCGTAGAAATCCACGTGTCGAAAAAACGGAGGGTAAAAAACTACCGAGACCCGATTGAGATTCGGATAGTCTTTTTTGGGCATTAAATAATCCACTGATGGCTGAAAGCTGTCCTCGCCGTAGAACTCACCGAGGCCTTCGTTTTGACTGGTTATGGCTCCCGTAACTCTAAACAAGCCAGAAGTTATGGCCGTCCGAATAATCGATATCTACAGGGTGCAACATCCACGGTGCAAGGTGCAACATCCGTCTGAAATGGCGAAACAGTATCGTACGAATTTTTGAAATGCGTGCATGGATTTGAAACGAACCGGTACCTTGGTGCACCACTCTCTAGTGATAGTAAATCGAAGACCAGCCACGGTAATCCCATTCTATCGTAAAAATCCACGTGTCGAAAAAACGAAGGGTAAAAAACTTCCTAGACACGATTGAGATTCAGATAGACTTTTTTGGGCATTAAACAATCCATTGACGGCTGAAAGCAGTCATAGCCATAGAACTCACCGAGGCCTTCGTTTTGACAGGTTATGGCTCCCTAACTCTAAATGAGCTAGAAGTTATGGACGTCTGAATAATCGATATCTACCGGGTGCAACATTCACGGTGCAAGGTGCAACATCCGTCCGAAATGGCGAAACAGTGTCGTACGACTTTTTAAAATGCGTGCGTGGATTTGAAACGAAACGGTACCCTGGTGCACCACTCTCCAGCGATGATAACATGAAGACCAGCCACGGTAATCCCGTTTTACCATAAAAATCCACGTGTCGAAAAAACGAAGGGTAAAAACTTCCGAGACCTGATTGAGATTCGGATAGTCTTTTTGGGCATTAAACAATCCATTGATGGCTGAAAGCTGTCATCGCCGTAGAACTCACTGAGGCCTTCGTTTTGACTAGTTATGGCTCCCGTAACTCTAAACGAGACAGAAGTTATGGCCGTCCGAATAATCGATATCTAAAGGGTGCAACATCTACGGTGCAAGGTGCAACATCTGTCCGAAATGGAGAAACAGTGTCGTACGACTTTTTGAAATGCGTGCAAGGATTTGAAACGAAATGGTACCATGGTGCACCACTCTCCAGCATTGGTGAATTGAAGACCAGCCAAGGTAATCTCGTTTTACCGTAAAAATCCACGTGTCGAAAAAACGAAGGGTAAAAAACTTCCGAGACCCGATTGAGATTCGGATAGTCTTTTTTGGTCACTAAGCAATCCATTGACGGCTGAAAGCTGTCATAACCGTAGTACTCACTGAGGCCTTCGTTTTGACTGGTTGTGGCTCCCGTAACTCTAAACGAGCCAGAAGTTATGGCCGTTCGAATAATTGATATCTATAGGGTGCAACATCCACGGTGCAAGGTGCAACATCCGTCCGAAATGGCGAAACAGTGTCGTACGACTTTTTGAAATGCGCGCGTGGATTTGAAACGAAACGGTACCATGGTGCACCACTCTCCAGCGATGGTAAATCGAAGACCCGCCACGTTAATCCCGTTCTACCGTAAAAATCCACGTGTCGAAAAAACGAAGGGTAAAAAACTTCCTAGACCCGATTGAGATTCGGATAGTCTTTTTTGGGCATTAAACAATCCATTGGCGGCCGAATGCTGTCATTGCCGTAGAACTCACTGAGGCCTTCGTTTTGACTGGTTATAGCTCCCGTAACTCTAAATGAGCCAGAAGTAATGGCCGTCCGAATAATCTATATCTACAGGGTGCAACATCCACGGTGCAATGTGCAACAACCGTCCGAAATGGCGAAACCGTGTCGTACGACATTTTGAAATGCGTGCATGGATTTGAAACGAAACGATACCATGGTGCACCACTATCTAGCGATGGTAAATCGAAGACCAGCCACGGTAATCCCATTCTACCGTAAAATTCCACGTGTCGAAAAAACGAAGGGTAAAAAACTTCCTAGAACCGATTGAGATTCGGATAGTCTTTTTTGGGCATTAAACAATCCATTGATGGCCGAAAGCTGTCATAGCCGTAGAACTCACTGAGGCCTTCGTTTTGACTGGTTATGGCTCCCGTAACTCTAAACGAGCCAGAAGTTATGGTCGTCCGAATAATCGATATCTACAGGGTGCAACATCCACGGTGCAAGGTGCAACATCCGTCCGAAATGGCGAAACAGTGTCGTACGACTTTTTGATACGTGTGCATGGATTTGAAATGGAACGGTACCATGGTGCACCACTCTCCAGCATCCCGTTCTACCGTAAAAATCCACGTGTCGAAAAAACAAAGGGTAAAAAACTTCCGAGACCCGATTGAGATTCGGATAGTCTGTTTTGGGCATTAAACAATCTATTTACGGCTAAAAGCGGTCATAGCCGTAGAAATCACTGAGGCCTTTGTTTTGGCTAGTTATGGCTCCCGTAACTCTAAACGAGCCATAAGTTATGGCCGTCCGAATAATAGATATGTACAGGGTGCAACATCCACGGTGCAAGGTGCAACATCCGTCCGAAATGGCGTAACAGTGCCGTATGACTTTTTGAAATGCGTGCTTGGATTTGATACGAAACGGTACCCTGGTGCACCACTCTCCAGCGATGTTAAATTGAAGACCAGCCATGGTAATCCCGTTTTACCGTAAAAATCCACGTGTCGAAAAAACGAAGGGTAAAAAACTTTCGAGACCCGATTGAGATTCGGATAGTCTTTTTTGGGCATTAAACAATCCATTGACGGCTAAAAGCCGTCATAGCCATAGAACTCACTGAGGCCTTCGTTTTGACTAGTTATGGCTCTCGTAACTCTAAACGAGCCAGAAGTTATGGCCGTCCGAATAATCGATATCTACAGGGTGCAACATCCACGGTGCAAGGTGCATCATCCGTCCGAAATGGCGAAACAGTGTCGTACGAATTTTTGAAATGCGTGCAAGGATTTGAAATGAAATGGTACCTTGGTGCGTCACTCTCCTACGATGGTAAATCGAAGACCAGCCACGGTAATCCTGTTCTACCGCAAAATCCTCGTGTCGAAAAAACGAAGGGTAAAAAACTTCCTAGACCCGATTGAGATTCGGATAGACTTTTTTGGGCATTAAACAATCCATTGACGGCTGAAATCTGTCATAGCCGTAGAACTCACCGAGGCCTTCTTTTTGACTGGTTATGGCTCCCGTAACTCTAAATGAGCCAGAAGTTATGGCCGTCCGAATAATCGATATCTACAGGGTGCAACATCCACGGTGCAAGGTGCAACATCCGTCCGAAATGACGAAACAGTGTCGTACGACTTTTTAAAATGCGTGCATGGATTTGAAACGAAACGTTACCCTGGTGCACCACTCTCAGCGATGATAACATGAAGACCAGCCACGGTAATCCCGTTTTACCATAAAAATCCACATGTCGAAAAAACGAAGGGTAAAAAACTTCTAAGACCCGATTGAGATTCGGATAGTCTTTTTTGGGCATTATGCAATCCATTGACGTCTGAAAGCTTTCATAACCGTAGTACTCACTGAGGCCTTCGTTTTGACTGGTTATGGCTCCCGTAACTCTAAACGAGCCAGAAGTTATGGCCGTCCGAATTATCGATATCTATAGGGTGCAACATCCACGGTGCAAGGGGCAATATCCGTCCTAAATGGCGAAACAGTATCGTACGACGTTTTGAAATGCGTGCATGGATTTGAAACGAAATGGTACCATGGTGCACCACTCTCCAGCGATGGTAAATCGAAGACCAACCACGGTAATCCCGTTCTACCGTAAAAATCCACGTGTCAAAAAAACGAAGGGTAAAAAACTTCCTAGACCCGATAGAGATTCGGATAGTCTTTTTTGGGCATTAAACAATCCATTGACGGCTGAAAGCTGTCATAGCCATAAAACTCACTGAGGCCTTTGTTTTGACTGGTTATGGCTCCCGTAACTCTAAACGAGCCAGAAGTTATGGCCGTCCGAATAATCGATATCCACAGGGTGCAACATCCACGGTGCAAGGTGCAACATCCGTCCGAAATGGCGAAACAGTGTCGTACGACTTTTTGAAATGTGTGCAAGGATTTGAAACAAAATGGTACCATGATGCACCACTCACCAGCGATGGTAAATCGAAGACCAGCCACGGTAATCCCGTTCTACCGTAAAAATCCACGTGTCGAAAAAGGAAGGGTAAAAAACTTCCTAGACCCGATTGAGACTCGAATAGTCTTTTTTGGGCATTAAACAATCCATTGATGGCTGAAAGCTGTCATAGCCGTAGAACTCACTGAGGCCTTCGTTTTGTCTAGTTATGGCTCCCGCAACTCTAAACGAGCCAGAAGTTATGGCCGTCCGAATAATCGAGATCTACAGGGTGCAACATCCACAGTGCAAGGTGCAACATCCGTCCGAAATGGCGAAACAGTGTCGTTCGACTTTTTGAAATGCGTGCATGGATTTGAAATGGAACGGTACCATGGTGCACCTCTCTCCAGCGATGGTAAATCGAAGACCAGACACGGTGATCCCGTTCTACCGTAAAAATCCACGTGTCGAAAAAACAAAGGGTAAAAAACTTTCGAAACCCGATTGAGATTCGGATAGTCTGTTTTGGGCATTAAACAATCCATTGACGGCTGAAAGCGGTCATAGCCGTAGAACTCATTGAGGCCTTCGTTTGGACTGGTTATGGCTCCCGTAACTCTAAACGAGCCAGAAGTTATAGCCGTCCGAATAATCGATAAGTACAGGGTGCAACATCCACGGTGCAAGGTGCAACATCTGTCCGAAATGGCGAAACAGTGTCGTACGACTTTTTAAAATGAGTGCATGGATTTGAAACGAAATGGTACCCTGGAGCACCACTCTCCAGCGATGATAACATGAAGACCAGCCAGGGTAATCCCATTTTACCGTAAAAATCCACGTGTCGAAAAAATGAAGGGTAAAAAACTTCCGAGACCCGATTGAGATTCGGATAGTATTTTTTGGGCATTAAACAATCCATTAACGGCTGAAAGCTGTCATAGCCGTAGAACTCACTGAGGCCTTCGTTTTGGCTAGTTATGGCTCCCGTAACTCTAAACGAGCCAGAAGTTATGGCCGTCCGAATAATCGATATCTACACGGTACAACATCCACGGTGCAAGGTGCAACATCCGTCCGAAATGGCGAAACAGTGTCGTACGACTTTTTGAAATGTGTGCAAGGATTTGAAACGAAACGGTACCATGGTGCACCACTCTCCAGCCTTGGTAAATTGAAGACCGGCCAAGGTAATCTCGTTTTACCGTAAAAATCCACATGTCGAAAAAACGAAGGGTAAAAAACTTCCGAGACTCGATTGAGATTCGGATAGTCTTTTTTGGGCATTAAGCAATCCATTGACGGCTGAAAGCTGTCGTAACCGTAGTACTCATTGAGGCCTTCATTTTGACTGGTTATGGCTCCCGTAGCTCTAAACGAGCCAGAAGTTATGGCCGTCCGAATAATCGATATCTATAGGGTGCAACATCCACGGTGCAAGGTGCAACATCCGTCCGAAATGGCGAAACAGTGTCGTACGACTTTATGAAATGCGTGCATGGATTTGAAACGAAACGGTACCATGGTGCACCACTCTCCAGCGATGGTAAATCGAAGACCAGCCACGTTAATCCCGTTCTACCGTAAAAATTCATGTGTCGAAAAAAGGAAGGGTAAAAAACTTCCTAGACCCGATTGAGATTCGGATAGTCTTTTTTGGGCATTAAACAATCCATTGACGGCTGAAAGCTGTCATAGCCGTAGAACTCATTGAGGCCTTCGTTTTGACTGGTTATGGCTCTCGTAACTCTAAACGAGCCAGAAGTTATGGCCGTCCGTATAATCGATATCTACAGGGTGCAACATCAACGGTGCAAGGTGCAACATCCGTCCGAAATGGCGAAACGGTGTTGTACGACTTTTTGAAATGCGTGCATGGATTTGAAACGAAACGGTACACGGGTACACCACTCTCCAGCGATGGTAAATCGAAGACCAGCCACGGTAATCCCGTTCTACCATAAAAATCCATGTGTCGAAAAAACGAAGGGTAAAAAACTTCCTAGACCCGATTGAGATTCGGATAGTCTTTTTTGGGCAGTAAACAAACCATTGATGGCTGAAAGCTTCCATAGCCGTAGAACTCACTGAGACCTTCGTTTTGACTGGTTATGGCTCCCGTAACTCTAAACGAGCCAGAAGTTATGGCCGTCCGAATAATCGATATCTACAGGGTGCAACATCTACGGTGCAAGGTGCAACATCCATCCGAAATGGCGAAACAGTGTCGCACGACGTTTTGTAATGCGTGCATGGATTTGAAATGGAACGGTACCATGGTGCACCACTCTCCAGCGATGGTAAATCTAAGACCAGCCACGGTGATCCCGTTCTACCGTAAAAATCCACGTGTCGAAAAAACAAACGGTAAAAAACTTTCGAGACCCGATTGAGATTCAGATAGTCTGTTTTGGGCATTAAACAATCCATTGACGGCTGAAAGCGGTCATAGCCGTAGAACTCACTGAGGCCTTCGTTTTGACTGGTTATGGCTCCGTAACTCTAAACGAGTCAGAAGTTATGGCCGTCCAAATAATCGATATCTATAGGGTGCAACATCCACTGTGCAAGGTGCAACATCCGTCCGAAATGGCGTAACAGTGTCATACGACTTTTTGAAATGTGTGCATGGATTTGATACGAAACGGTACCCTGGTGCACCACTCTCCAGTGATGGTAAATTGAAGACAAGCCACGGTAATCCCGTTTTACAGTAAAAATCCACGTGTCGAAAAAACGAAGGGTAAAAAACTTCCGAGACCCGATTGAGATTCGGATAGTGTTTTTTTGGGCATTAAACAATCCATTGACGGTTGAAAGCTGTCATATCCATAGTACTCACTGAGGCCTTCGTTTTGACTAGTTATGGCTCCCGTAACTCTAAACGAGCCAGAAGTTATGCCGTCCGAATAATCGATATCTATAGGGTGCAACATCCACGGTGCAAGGTGCAACATCCGTCCGAAATGGCGAAACAGTGTCGTACGACTTTTTCAAATGCGTGCATGATTTTGAAACGAAACGGTACCATGGTACACCACTCTCCAGCGATGGTAAATCGAAGACCAGCCACGGTAGTCCTGTTCTACCGTAAAAATCCACGTGTCGAAAAAACGAATGGTAAAAAACTTCCTAGACCCGATTGAGATTCGGATAGTCTTTTTTGGGCATTAAACAGTCCATTGATGGCTGAATGCTGTCATAGCCGTAGAACTCATTGAGGCCTTCGTTTTGACTGGTTATGGCTCCCGTAACTCTAAACGAGCCAGAAGTTATGGCCGTCCGAATAATCGATATGTACAGGGTGCAACATCCACGGTGCAAGGTGCAACATCCGTCCGAAATGGCGAAACAGTGTCGTACGACTTTTTGAAATGCGTGCCGTTATCCCAACTTTTGGCAAAGTGGAGATACCCAAAATTTACTAAAAGTCAATGATTACTATTCTTGAACATCGACTGTGCACCGCAGGATAACCATGGATATCGATGAATTTTTGCCGAGTCTGGATTGAGCTACAATTGATAGGACATGACGAGAAAGATCATAGAAGTCCGCATCTCAAATTTCAAGTCAATCCGAGTTCGTATGCTCAAGTTATGATGGATTCGAGATTGAGAGAGATGAACCTTGCTCGGTTCAAATCCATCGCCCTTTCATTGGTTCGAACCCATCTAGCTCGAACCCATCAGGACAGGCCTCATGTTCGAATCCATAAGCAGAGACGACGTTCGAATCCATCAGCTAGTGCCTGCCTCGCATCCATCAACTTCGACTCCATTTACTTCGAATCCATCCCATGACCTTCCTTCGTATCCATCCAACTGAAGCTACTCCATATCCTTGCTTCGAATCCACGAGGAGCACCTTCACTTCGACTCCATCAAACAAGCCCTCAGCAGCCATGCTTCGGGTCCATACACTCCTGCCTTAGTTTGAATCCATCCAGACCACCTAGCTTCGAATCCATTCACTCGAGTCCATCAAAGAAGGGCCTCCTCGAATCCATGCAAGTGAAGAATCCCCGGCTCCATTCCAAGACTCATCTTTGAATCCCCATATTGAGCCAGCTTCGAATTGGTCCACCGTAGCCTATTCTGATCGATACGAATGAACACTGGCTCCAACGATTCGAAGCAAACCTTCGAATCCATCACTCGAAACCACCAAGTAAACGCAGCTAAAACTCCGGGGTCGACCCAATCAACTCGGCGAAAAATAAGGATCGATTCGAGGAACGCGCGCCACGTCGTCAGGAGCATGGATTCGACCTTATGGGTTCGAACCATATGGATTCGAATGGACCTATAGGATCGAGTCGAAGCAGCCAGCAAGCCAAGAATCTCCATCTTGAATCCATCATATCTCTCAATCCCTGGATCCAAACACCATGAAGTTTTACAGGAGTTTGCCTACATGTTGAAGAATGTTCACGCCAAGTTTCATCACGATTGGACACTTTTTTGATCGATTCGAACCAAGGGTCGAATCGATCCCAATGTGGGCCCGGATCTACAGGTTTCGGCCATGTGGGCCCCCTCACATGCCTGAAGCGGTCTACCGTACTTTTAGGAGAAATATTAGCCTCCTACGCCTATGAAAAGATCCCCAGGTCATTCAGAAAAGGGGATCATGATTTGGAAGCGCCGAGACTCTACCAGACTCTACTGTGCACTTCACAACTACCGTTGTACTCCAATTTCAGAGCTATAATCCATTGTAATCCACTGTAATCGACTGTAATTGGCGAAGAACATCAATAAAAGTGAAAACCTTTGAAGTGGACGTAGGCCGGAGATAGCCGAACCCCTATAAATCGTGTGTTCTTGTTCATAATTTCTGTTTTGCTGCGTATTGCTTGCTTAGATCTGTGATTTGTTTTCAATATTGCTGATTTATATTCCAACACTGGTGCTTTCATAACGCTTGGGGTTTGTGACCAATTTTGGCGCAAACACTTTGGTGCTTTCACTGAGAAGAACCAGCACCCGCTACATCAGATTTAGAAGTCGGGTTTAAGAGTTTGAAGACTTCTGATTCAAAGATAATGACTCGACAAACAAGACAAAGAGTTGATCGGAGCAAACTAGGGGGAAGCCAAGAAGCATCCTCAGGAGCAGGAGAAGGACAAGCTTCCGTCTACATCACTAGAGACGAGATGGAGGCTATGGCTAATTCAATACGCGAAAGCATGATAAAGACCCAACAGGAGATGCTGTAGAATTTCCTCGAACAGATGAGGGCGGCGAATATGCAGAACCTTGGACCAACTACAACAACTGCAAGTGCGGGACAAGGAATCAGGATTACAGAAGCCAACGATGGTCAGGTTCAAGACCAGAATGTAGGAGTTGAGGGTGATCTACAAGGACTTGGGGGCAGACCCTCAGGGTCCGATGCTGGAAGACCAACAGACGGAGCTCGGCAAGCCGGAGCCAATGCTTATGCTAACGAGCCACCAGAAGAATACGTACCAGAGTTCCCTTCAAGGCTTAGGGGACAGGATAGGAACTTGACAAGGGGGCAACCCCTAGACGGAGACGAGAGAATGATTGGCCTAATGCGACGAATCATGAGAGGAGGACTGCCTAGCGGAGGGCTGGAGGAAGTTAGTCGGAGTCCATTCACTCCAAACATCCGAAAGGCAAGGAACCCTCCAAAATTCAAACTACCAACGCTAGAACCTTATGACGGGAGGTCAGACCCGACCATGCATATTACCAGATATATTAGGAACATGGAAGTGCTGGGGGCATCCGAGGAAGTGATGGTACGATGCTTCCCTCTGTATTTTTCAGATTTGGGTGCGCTTTGGTTCAGGCAACTAGAGACCGAATCAATCAGAACATGGAGAGAGCTTGTAGACTGCTTCATGAGACAGTTTAGGGTCCATGTGACGCGACCCAAGAGCGTTATGACTTTAGCTTCAATCAAGCAAAGGGCCGGAGAGTCACAAAAGATTTCCTACTAAGATTCAATGTAACAGTGACTTTTGTAGATCGCCCGGATCCATCGATGATTTTGATGGCAATGGTGGCAGGGGTCGCGGAAGGCACCAAATTTAAAGATTCTCTGACTAAAGATCCACCACAAGATCTTGGAGAGTTTTTTCATAAAGCTGAAAAGTTCATCCGATTAGAAGAATCACGAGCCGAGAGGCTGGAAACAAATGTTGCGCAGAGTGAAGGAACCTCCAGAGAACAGTCCGGAGCGGACAGGGGAAAAAGGAAACAGGATGGCAGACATGATGGTCCTGTTAAACGGAAGAAATTCCGAGAACCAAGATTTAGGCAGTACACATATCTGAATGCAGGCCTGGAAAGAATTTACACTGAAACTCGGGGGCAACTCCCCTATCGAAAGCCACCTAAAAGGGACCCCACTGAGCGGGAGCGCAGTACTAGAAAATATTGCCTATTCCATGAGCTGGATGGGCACACCACAGATGAATGCCGCCATCTAAAGGATGAGGTGGAAGAACATGCCAAAGGTGGTAGATTGCCACAATTTGTCAGAGAACGAACAACAATGGTAAGGCCTGAACAACTACCGCCCCCACCTAACAGAAACGATCCCAGATCAGGATCACGACTCGTCATCCACTGATTAAAGATGGCAAGGGCCAAGTCCAAGATTCGGACTTTGGTCGAATAATTTTATTTAAATTTGTTTTCAGAATAAACGGTTACTCCACTTACACATGTACGGGAACCGGAGAGATCCCTAGGCATGCTCTGAGATGGAGATAAACCGATATGCCCGGAGAGGCAATGTTTATCTTTTTCTGATGTTTGAGATTGAACATCTAGAACTCGAATTTTAATAAATAAATTAGAATCTCTTGCAGTAAACCTTTTGACCAAAGAGTCAGAAGATGAACATTAAATACCAATATAAAAGTGATCGCTTTATGACCCTACCCGAAGAGGCGGGGTCCGGAGTGCAAGAAGTGAGTTGCTTCGCCGGAGAGCGATAGGATCAACTCACGTAAGCGCTATTTCCCCTTCACCGGAGAGTGACAGGATGGGATCCAGGAAGAGCCCGGAGAGGCTATGATCGGCCTCGAACGGCCAAGACATCGCTTAATGTTCAGATACACTGAACCGGAGTGCAAGAAGTGAGTCGCTACGCCGGAGAGTGACAGGATCGACTCACTTAAGCGCTGTTTCCCCTTCACCGGAGAGTGACAGGATGGGATCCAGCAAGAGCCCGGAGAGGCTATGATCGGTCCAGAACGACCATGACATCGCTATACGTCCTAACCAGGACCAGAGTGCAAGGGATAGAAGGCAACACCAGAGCGCAATAGGAGCTTTCCATTTAATCACTCAGTCTAGAATGGACTCAGTAAGGGTTCGGAGTAGCCATTAGTAGTCCGGAGAGACTACGGAACTTCATTTTCAACTTCTACGGAAAGAATGAACACCGATTCGGCTTCGAACAGCCATAAACATGATTAATGATACTAAATATATGAGTGAAACGTGAACTTACTACACTCGATTTAAGAACTTTCAAAACATACCTTTTACCAAAAGGCATGTTTTGGGGGGCAAAGTGTTATCCCAACTTTTGGAAAAGTGGAAATACCCAAAATTTACTAAAAATCAATGATTACTATTCTTGAACATCGACTGTGCACCGCAGGATAACCATGGATTCAAGATTGAGAGAGATGAACCTTGCTCGGTTCGAATCCATCGCCCCTTCAATGGTTCGAACCCATCTAGCTCGAACCCATCAGGACAGGCATCATGTTCGAATCCATAAGCAGAGACGACGTTCGAATCCATCAGCTAGTGCCTGCCTCGCATCCATCAACTTCGACTCCATTTACTTCGAATCCATCCCATGACCTTACTTCGTATCCACCCAACTGAAGCCACTCCATATCCTTGCTTCGAATCCACGAGGAGCACCTTCACTTCGACTCCATAGCCATGCTTCGGGTCCATACACTCCTGCCTCGGTTCGAACCATCCAGACCACCTAGCTTTGAATTCATTCCCTCGAGTCCATCAAAGAAGGGCCTCCTCGAATCCATGCAAGTGAAGAAGCCCCGGCTCCATTCCAAGACTCAACTTCGAATCCCCATATTGAGGCAGCTTCGAATTGGTCCACCGTAGCCTATTCTGATCGATTCGAATGAATACTGGCTCCAACGATTCAAAGCAAACCTTCGAATCCATCACTCGAAACCACCAAGTAAACGCAGCTAAAACTCCGGAGTCGACCCAATCAACTCGGCGATAAATAAGGATCGACTCGAGGACGCGTGCCACGTCGTCAGGAGCAAGGATTTAACCCTATGGGTTCGAACCATATGGATTCGAACGAACCCATAGGATCGAGTCGAAGCAGCCAGCACGCCGAGAATCTTCATCTTGAGTCCATCATATCTCTCAATCCCTGGATCCAAACACCATGAAATTTTTACAGGAGTTTGCCTACATGTTGAAGAATGTTCACGCCAAGTTTCATCACGATTGGACACTTTTTTGATCGATTCGAACCAAGGGTCGAATCGATCCCAATGTGGGCCGGATCTCCAGGTTTCAGCCATGTGGGCCCCCTCACATGCCTGAAGCGGTCTACCATACTTTTAGGAGAAATATCAGCCTCCTACGCCTATAAATAGAGCCCCAGGTCATTCAGAAAAGGGGATCTTGATTTGGAAGCGCCCAGACTCTACCAGACTCTACTACGCACTTCACAACTACCGTTGTACTCGAATTTCAGAGCTATAATCCATTGTAATCCGCTGTAATCGACTGTAATCGGTGAAGAACATCAATAAAAGTGAAAACCTTTGAAGTGGCGTAGGCCGGAGATAGCCGGACCACTATAAATCTTTTGTTCTTGTTCATAATTTCTATTTTGCTGCGTATTGCTTGCTTAGATCTATGATTTGTGTTTGAATATTGCTGATTTATATTCCAACACTGGTGCTTTCATAACGCTTGGGGTTTGCGACCAATTTTAGCGCAAACACGTGCATTGATTTGAAATGAAATGGTACCATGGTGCACCACTCTCCAGGAATGGTAAATCGAAGACCAGCCACGGTAATCCCGCTCTACCGTAAAAATCCACGTGTCGAAAAAACGAATGGGTAAAAAACTTCCAAGACCCGATTGAGATTCAGATAGTCTTTTTTGGGCATTAAACAATCCATTGATGGCTGAAAGCTGTCATAGCCGTAGAACTCACTGAGGCCTTCGTTTTGACTGGTTATGGCTTCCGTAACTCTAAACGAGCCAGAAGTTATGGTCGTCCGAAAAATCGATATCTAGAGGGTGCAACATCCACGGTGCAAGGTGCAACATCCGTCTGAAATGGCGAAACAGTGTCGTACGACTTTTTGAAATGCGTGCATGGATTTGAAATGGAACGGTACCATGGTGCACCACTCTCCAGGGATGGTAAATCGAAGACCAGCCACGGTGATCCCGTTCTACCGTAAAAATCCACGTGTCGAAAAAACAAAGGGTAAAAAACTTCCGAGACCCGATTGAGATTCGGATAGACTGTTTTGGGCATTAAACAATCCATTGACGGCTGAAAGCGGTCAATGACGTAGAACTCACTGAGTCCTTCGTTTTGACTGGTTATGGCTCCCGTAACTCTAAACGAGCCAGAAGTTATGACCGTCCGAATAATCGATATCTACAGGGTGCAACATCCACGGTGCAAGGTGCAACATCCGTCCGAAATGGCGTAACAGTGTCGTACAACTTTTTGAAATGCGTGCATGGATTTGATATGAAACGGTACCCTGGTGCACCACTCTCCAGCGATGGTAAATGGAAGACCAGACACGGTAATCCGGTTTTACCGTAAAAATCCTCGTGTCGAAAAAACGAAGGGTAAAAAAACTTCCGAGACCCGATTGAGATTCGGATAGTCTTTTTTAGGCATTAAACAATCCATTGACGGCTGAAATCTATCATAGTCGTAGACCTAACTGAGGCCATCGTTTTGACTTGTTATGGCTCCCGTAACACTAAACGAGCCAGAAGTTATGGCCGTCCGAATAATCGATATCTATAGGGTGCAACATCCACGGTGCAAGGTGCAACATCCGTCCGAAATGGCGAAACAGTGCCGTACGACTTTTTGAAATGCGTGCAAGGATTTGAAACGAAACGGTACCATGGTGCACCACTCTCCATCTATGGTAAATCGAAGACCAGCCACGGTAATCCCGTTTTGCCGTAAAAATCCACGTGTCGAAAAAACGAAGGGTAAAAAACTTCCTAGCCCCGATTGAGATTCGGATAGTCTTTTTTGGGCATTAAACAATCCATTGACGGCTGAAAGCTGTCATAGCCGTAGAAATCACCGAGGCCTTCGTTTTGACTGGCTATGGCTCCCGTAACTCTAAACGAGCCAGAAGTTATGGCCGTCCGAATAATCGATATCTACAGGGTGCAACATCCACGGTGCAAGGTGCAACATCCGTCCGAAATGGCGAAACAGTATCGTACGAATTTTTGAAATGCGTGCATGGATTTGAAACGAAACGGTACCATGGTGCACCACTCTCCAGCGATGGTAAATCGAAGACCAGCCACGGTAATCCCATTCTACCGTAAAAATCCACGTGTCGAAAAAACGAAGGTTAAAAATCTTCCTAGACCCGATTGAGATTCGGATAGTCTTTTTTGGGCATTAAACAATCCATTGACGGTCGAAAGCTGTCATAGCCGTAGAAATCACTGAGGCCTTTGTTTTGACTGGTTATGGCTCCCGTAACTCTAAATGAGCCAGAAGTTATGGTCGTCCGAATAATCGATACCTACAGGGTGCAATATCCACGGTGCAAGGTGCAACATCCGTCCGAAATGGCGAAACAGTGTCGTACGTCTTTTTAAAATGCGTGCATGGATTTGAAATGAAACGGTACCCTAGTGCACCACTCTCCAGCAATGATAACATGATGACCGGCCACGGTAATGCCGTTTTACCGTAAAAATCCACGTGTCGAAAAAACGAAGGGTAAAAAACTTCCGAGACCCGATTGAGATTCGGATAGTCTTTTTTTGGCGTTAAACAATCCATTGACGGCTGAATGCTGTCGTAGCCGTAGAACTCGCTGAGGCCTTCGTTTTGACTGGTTATGGCTCCCGTAACTCTAAACGAGCCAGAAGTTATGGCCGTCCGAATAATCGATATCTACAGGGTGCAACATCCACGGTGCAAGGTGCAACATCCGTCCGAAATGGCGAAACAGTGACGTACGACTTTTTGAAATGCGTGCAAGGATTTGAAACGAAACGGTACCATGGTGCGCCACTCTCCAGCGTTGGTAAATTGAAGACCAGCCAAGGTAATCTCGTTTTACCGTAAAAATCCATGTGTCGAAAAAACGAATGGTAAAAAACTTTCGAGACCCGACTGAGATTCGGATAGTCTTTTTTGGGCATTAAGCAATCCATTGACGGCTGAAAGCTTTCATATCCGTAGTACTCACTAAGGCCTTCGTTTTGACTGGTTATGGCTCCCGTAACTCTAAACGAGCCAGAAGTTATGGACGTCCGAATAATCGATATCTATAGGGTGCAACTTCCGTCCGGAATGGCGAAACAGTGTCGTACGACTTTATGAAATGCGTGTATGGATTTGAAACGAAACGGTACCATGGTGCACCACTCTCCAGCGATGGTAAATCGAAGACCAGCTACGGTAATCCCGTTCTACCGTAAAAATCCACGTGTCGAAAAAACGAAGGGTAAAAAACTTCCTAGACCCGATTGAGATTCGTATAGTCTTTTTTGGGCATTAAACAATCCATTGACCGCTGAAAGCTCTCATAGCCGTAGAACTCACTGAGGCCTTCGTTTTGACTGGTTATGGCTCCCGTTACTCTAAACGAGCCAGAAGTTATGGCCGTCCGAATAATCGATACCTAATGGGTGCAACATCCGTCCGAAATGGCGAAACAGTGTCGTACGACTTTTTGAAATGCATGCATGGATTTGAAACGAAATGGTACCATGGTGCACCACTCTCCAGCGATGGTAAATCGAAGACCAGCCACGGTAATCCCGTTCTACCGTAAAAATCCACGTGTCGAAAAAACAAAGGGTAAAAAACTTCCTAGACCCGATTGAGATTCGGATTGTCTTTTTTGGGCATTAAACAATCCATTGACGGCTGAAAGCAGTCACAGCCGTAGAACTCACTGAGGCCTTCGTTTTGACTGGTTATGGCTCCCGTAACTCTAAACGAGCCAGAAGTTATGGCCGTCTGTAACGACCCGTATTTTTATGGATCGAAAGATCGTGGAACTGTTGGCATTGGGTTGTTAGTATTGTTAAGTCGTTCAGAGTTTAAGTCATTTGGAGCTTGAGTCGTGTAGGAGATAAGTCGTGTTGAGGTTGAGTCATATGGAAGCTTATTTCGTGGCCGACTTAAGGAGCATAGATGACTTAAGGTGTTGCCGAGTTAAGGGTTTGGCCGAGTTAAGGTAGGTAGCGTCTTATAGGAGTTATTGGTTTAAGGATGGTTGCCGAGTTAAGGGGTTAACGACTTAAGGATTTGGACGGCTTAAGGGATTGACCGACTTAGTGGAGCTAACGACTTAGGGGTGAGCGAGTTATTGGGTTGGACCGACCTAAGGGACTAGCGGCTTGAGGAAGGAGTTACGACCTAGTGGTTAGCGGCTTAGGGAGTTAAGGCTTAGGTCGTGTGTTGATGTTAAGTCGGCAAGGGTTAAGTCGTGAGTCGTTGAGTCATGCCTGTGTTGAGTCGTGCCTGTGTTGAGTGGCACATAGGTTGAGTCGTGGACTTGTTAGGTCGTTGACTCGAGTCTGTAGGCCACATGGGTGTGTCGCTAAGTCGCGCGTATTTAGGTTGGTTGGGTCGGCTGTGTGGTCGGGTCGGCTGTGTGGTTGGGTCGGCTTTGTTGTTGAGTCGCGTGAAGCATGAGTCGTTAGGCCGTGTTTAAGTTAGGTCGTAGGACCTGTTAGGTCGTGAGCCGTGGGGGTCTGTTGAGTCGTGGACGACTCATTGGGGCGGCGACTTAAGGGACGTTTCAGCCTATAAATATACGTCCATATCTTCACTTTTTGGCACCGGATTTTGAAGCGACGAAGTGCTGCCATTTTGAGAACTCGACTACAACACTTCTTCACTTTTTTTCTCCACTCTAATCTAGTGATTCCTTCCATCTAAATTGAAGATCAAATCGAAGATCCAAGAGCCAAAGTTGAAGATCTCCATCCATTAAAGAGAGATTTCATCGTTTGAAGCGGAGCTTTGGAGGATCAAGCTTGATTCTTTGCTGTCCAGATCTGGAGTTGGTTGTTTTTGAGGTGTTTAGGTGATTCGGTGAGTGGCAGTTATCTCTCACACGGACCCAAAGGCGTATATTGGATCGGTGGTTTGTATATGTGCTAAAGAGAGTGATTTCGTGCATTTTTCTTAAGTCTGCATGTAGATCTATGGTTAATGATGATTCAACACCTATTTTACTACATGTTCACTTATGCAAGTTTATTCATCAAGTTGTAGAGATATTGTTCATGATTCATGCTTGTTAGAATGCATGTTAGATTTGAACTCTTTATTTACGAAATTGCCATTATTGTTATAACTGTTTATTTAGATCTTGTTTGAATGATTGATTACTTGGATTAATGTTTGATTTGATTGATTAGTTGATTGATAACTTGATTTGGACAAGTTGGTCGAAGATGATTCAAAATCTAAGTGGAAAGGCTCTTGAATAAGGAAAGCTGCTTGTGGCATATGAAGCGGATGTGGAAGCTCATATGGATAGATTTGTTGAGATGGGACTTTGCCATGATGCGACGAGGCAAACCATGATGTTGAGATGGGGCTTCGCTATGATGCGTTGAAGCAAAGCATAATGTGTGAAAGCCTTGGTTTAATCCAGACGGGATCATCCCAAGCATGTTGATAACTCGGTGATGCGGTCCGAGTTTGTGGATAATGGTTAGCTTGAGAGGCGCTTGAGCTAGTATGGGAATAGTCGTCGAGGAGGATGACTAGAAGGCTGAGATTTTATCGCTGTTGAAGGTTCTAGCATGCTCAAAGCAAAAGTACGTTGGAACGGGTCACGATGACGTTCCTAGCACAGGTCATGATGACATGCTAGTACTCTGGGCAGATGCGATAGTCCTAGGCATGGGTCACAATGACGTGTAGAGTTATGTCTAGAACCGGGGTTGCCATTAGCCCTTGACGGACGGCTAAAAGAAGGTGCCGGTCATTCAATTAACGGTGATATCAAAGCAAGGATAACAGTGATAGCCAGAGTCATGGATGTTTGGTTGCACCATCATTCGATCTCAAGAGCGATGTTTTCTGGGTGCTTATCTGATCTTGGTTTAGGCCTTGGGGGTTTGTACTTGGAAAACATCGACCTTGACTCGAGTGATAATTACTTTGCTTTGAATGTATGAATTGCTATGTTTATTTCTGCTTAGTATGTCTGGGGGCTATCACTGTAGAAAGAGGTGGAGTGGGATGGTTGGGTTCCTATTCCTTTTACCCTTTATGCTCTTTTGGTATGTTTGATAGTTAATTTACTGCTCAATAAGACTGTCGTCTGACTCAAGGTTTTATGTTCAACTCTTATTACCTTGGGCTGTTCATCCATGTAGGGATGGGCAGACTAGGTAGCAGGTGACAGGTGCTGTTCTTGGCTACCAACGCTGTTGATGACGAAGACGAGTTGGAGGCTTTTGCATATTGTTTTCCTACTATATGTACTGGATGTTCCGCTATTTGTTTGATACTCTGAGTATTATGTAGTGAGGCTTGATGTATTGACTATTCAGATGATTGTATAGAAGTATTATGAGTTTATATGATGAGACTTCTGTTCTATAGAGCTTCACTATGTATATTTTCTATTGTATTTTATCCGTTCGCTATGAGTAATACGATAGAGTCTGCTATTTCATCTTACCCTGACTATTGTCCATGGCTGCCTGGCACACATTTCAACGCACCATTCTCTTGTTTTAGTGCGGGAGTCATGGGCGGTCGTCACACCGTCCGAATAATCGATATCTATAGGGTGCAACATCCACGGTGCAAGGTGCAACATCCGTCCGAAATGGCGTAACAGTGTCGTACGACTTTTTGAAATGCATGCATGGATTTGAAACAAAACGGTACCCTGGTGCACCACTCTCCAGCGATGGTAAATCGAAGACCAGCCACGGTAATCCCGTTCTACCGTAAAAATCCACGTGTCGAAAAAACAAAGGGTAAAAATCTTCCTAGACCAGATTGAGTTTCAGATAGTCTTTTTTGGGCATTAAACAATCCATTGACGGCTGAAAGCTGTCATAGCCGAAGAACTCACTGAGGCCTTTGTTTTGACTGGTTATGGCTCCCGTAACTCTAAACGAGCCAGAAGTTAGGGCCGTCCGAATAATCGATATTACAGGGTGCAACATACACGGTGCAAGGTGCAACATCCGTCCGAAATGGCGAAACAGTGTCGTACGACTTTTTGAAATGCGTGCATTGATTTGAAATGGAATGGTACCACGGTGCACCACTCTCCAGCGATGGTAAATCGAAGACCAGCCACGGTGATCCCATTCTACCGTAAAAATCCACGTGTCGAAAAAACAAAGGGTAAAAAACTTCCGAGACCCGATTGAGATTCGGATAGTCTGTTTTGGGTGTTAAACAATCCATTGACGGCTAAAAGCGGTCATAGCCGCAGAACTCTCTGAGGTCTTCGTTTTGACTGATTATGGCTCCCGTAACTCTAAACGAGCCAGAAGTTATGGACGTCCGAATAATCGATATCTACAGGGTGCAACATCCATCCGAAATGGCGTAACAGTGTCGTACGACTTTTTGAAATGCGTGCATGGATTTGAAACGAAATAGTACCCTGTTGCACCACTCTCCAGCGATGGTAAATTGAAGACCAGCCTCGGTAATCCCGTTTTACCGTAAAAATCCACGTGTCGAAAAAACGAAGGGTAAAAGCCTTCCTAGACCCGATAGAGATTCAGATAGTCTTTTTTGGGCATTAAACAATCCATTGATGGCTGAAAGCTGTCATAGCCGTAGGACTCACTGAGGCCTTCGTTTTGACTGGTTATGGCTCCCGTAACTCTAAACGAGCCAGAAGTTATGGCCGTCCGAATAATCGATATCTACAGGGTGCAACATCCGTCCTAAATGGCGAAACAGTGTCGTACATCTTTTTGAAATGCATGCATGGATTTGAAACGAAATGGTACCGTGGTGCACCACTATCTAGCGATGGTAAATCGAAGACCAGCCACGGTAATCCCGTTCTACCGTAAAAATCCACGTGTCGAAAAAACGAAGGGTAAAAAACTACCTAGACCCGATTGAGATTCGGATAGTCTTTTTTGGGCATTAAACAATCAATTGACGGCTTAAAGCTGTCATAGCCGTAGAACTCACTCAGGCTTTCGTTTTGACTGGTTATGGCTCGCATAACTCTGAACGAGCCAGAAGTTATGGCCGTCCGAATAATCGATATCTATAGGGTGCAACATCCACGGTGCAAGGTGCAACATCCGTCCGAAATGGCGTAACTCTGTCGTACGACTTTTTGAAATGCGTGCATGGATTTGAAACAAAACGGTACCCTAGTGCACCCCACTCCAGCGATGGTAAATTGAAGACCAGCCACGGTAACCCCGTTTTACCATAAAATCCACTTGACGAAAAAACGAAGGGTAAAAAATTCCGAGACCCGATTGAGATTCGGATAGTCTTTTTTGGGCATTTAACAATCCATTGACGGCTGAAAGCTGTCATAGCCGTAGAACTCACTGAGGCCTTCGTTTTGACTGGTTATGGCTCCCGTAACTCTAAATGAGCCATAAGTTATGGCCGTCCGAATAATCGATATCTACGGGGTGCACCATCCACTGTGCAAGGTGCAACATCCGTCCGAAATGGCGAAACAGTATCGTACGAATTTTTGAAATGCGTGCACGGATTTGAAACGAAATGGTACCGTGGTGCACCACTCTCCAACGATGGTAAATTGAAGACCAGCCACGGTAATCCCGTTCTATCGTAAAAATCCACGTGTCGAAACAACGAAGGGTAAAAAACTTCCTAGACCTGATTGAGATTCGGATAGTCTTTTTTGGGCATTAACCAATCCATTGACGGTTGAAAGCTGTCATAGCCGTAGAAAGCACTGAGGCCATCGTTTTGACTGGTTATGGCTGCCGGAACTCTAAACGAGCCAGAAGTTATGGCCGTTCGAATAATCGATATCTACAGGGTGCAACATCCACGGTGCAAGGGGCAACATCCGTCCGAAATGGCGAAACAATGTCGTACGATTTTTTGAAATGCGTCCATGGATTTGAAACGAAACGGTACCATGGTCCACCACTCTCCAGCGATGGTAAATCGAAGGCCAGCCACGGTAATCCCGTTCTACCGTAAAAATCCACTTGTCGAAAAAACGAAGGGTAAAAAACTTCCTAGACCCGATTGAGATTCAGATAGTCTTTTTTGGGCATTAAACAATCCATTGACGGCTGAAAGCTGTCATATCCGTAGTACTCACTGAGGCCTTCGTTTTGACTAGTTATGGCTCCCGTAACTCTAAACGAGCCAGAAGTTATGGCCGTCCGAATAATCGATATCTACAGGGTGCAACATACACGGTGCAAGGTGCAACATCCGTCCGAAATGGCGAAACAGTGTCATACGACTTTTTGAAATGCGTGCATGGATTTGAAACAAAACGGTACCATGGTGCACCACTCTCCAGCAATGGTAAATCGAAGACCAGCCACGGTAATCCCGTTCTACCGTAAAAATCCACGTGTCAAAAAAACGAAGGGTAAAAAACTTCCTAAGCCCGATCGAGATTCGAATAGTCTTTTTTGGGCATTAAACAATCCATTGATGGCTTAAAGATGTCGTAGCCGTAGAACTCACCGAGGCCTTCGTTTTGACTGGTTATGGCTCCCGTAACTGTAAACGAGCCAGAAGTTATGGCCTTCCGAATAATCGATATCTACTGGGTGCAACATCTGTCCGGAATGGCGAAACAGCGTCGTACGACTTTTTGAAATGCATGCATGGATTTGAAACGAAATGGTATCATGGTGCACCACTCTCCAGCGATGGTAAATCGAAGACCAGCCACGGTAATCCCATTCTACCGTAAAAATCCAAGTGTCGAAAAAATGAAGGGTAAAAAAGTTCCAAGACCCGATTGAGATTCAGATAGTCTTTTTTGGGCATTAAACAATCCATTGACGACTGAAAGCAGTCATAGCCGTAGAACTCACTGAGGCCTTCGTTTTGACTGGTTATGGCTCCGTAACTCTAAACGAGCCAGAAGTTATGGTCGTCCGAATAATCGATATCTACAGGGTGCAACATCCACGGTGCAATGTGCAACATCCGTCCGAAATGGCGTAACAGTGTCGTACGACTTTTTGAAATGCGTGCATGGATTTGAAACGAAACGGTACCCTGGTGCACCACTCTCCAGCGATGGTAAATAGAAGACCAGCCACGGTAATCCCGTTTAACCATAAAAATCCACGTGTCGAAAAAACGAAGGGTAAAAAACTTCCGAGACCCGATTGAGATTCGGATAGTCTTTTTATGCATTTAACAATCCGTTGACGGCTGAAAGCTGTCATAGCCGTAGAAATCATTGAGGCCTTCGTTTTGACTGGTTATAGCTCCTGTAACTCTAAACGAGCCAGATGTTATGGCCGTCTGAATAATCGATATCTACAGGGTGCAACATCCACGGTGCAAGGTGCAACATCCGTCTAAAATGGCGAAACAGTATCGTACGAATTTTTGAAATGCGTGCATGGATTTGAAACGAAACGGTACCGTGGTGCACCACTCTCCAGCGATGGTAAATCGAAGACCAGCCACGGTAATCCCGTTCTATCGTAAAAATCCACGTGTCGAAAAAACGAAGGGTAAAAAACTTTCTAGACCCAATTGAGATTCGGATAGTCTTTTTGGGCATTAAACAATCCATTGACAGCTGAAAGTCGTCATACCCGTAGAACTCACTGAGGCCTTCGTTTTGACTGGTTATGGCTCCCATAGCTCTAAAAGAGCCAGAAGTTATGGCCGTCCGAATAATCGATATCTACAGGGTGCAACATCCACGGTGCAAGGTGCAACATCCATCCGAAATGGCGAAACAGTGTCGTACGACTTTTTGAAATGCGTGCATGAATTTGAAATGAAACGGTACCATGGTACACCACTCTCCACGTGTCGAAAAAACGAAGGGTAAAAAACTTCCTAGACCTGATTGAGATTCGGATAGTCTTTTTTGGGCATTAAACAATCCATTGACGGATGAAAGCTGTCATAGCCGTAGAACTCACTGAGGCCTTCGTTTTGACTGGTTATGGCTCTCGTAACTCTAAACGAGCCAGAAGTTATGGCCGTCCGAATAATCGATATCTACAGGGCGCAACATCCACGGTGCAAGGTGCAACATCCGTCCGAAATGGCGTAACAGTGTCGTACGACTTTTTGAAATGTGTGCATGGATTTGAAACGAAATGGTACCCTGGTGCACCAATCTCCAGCGATGGTAAATCGAAGACCAGCCACGGTAATCCCGTTCTACCGTAAAAATCCACGTGTCGAAAAAACGAAGGGTAAAAAACTTCCTAGACCCGATTGAGATTCGGATAGTATTTTTTGGGCATTAAACAATCCATTGTCGGCTTAAAGCATTCATAGCCGTAGAAATCACTGAGGCCTTCATTTCGACTGGTTATGGCTCCCGTAACTCTAAATGAGCCAGAAGTTATGGCCGTCCGAATAATCGATATCTACAGGGTGCAACATCTACGGTGCAAGGTGCAACATCCGTCCGAAATGGCGTAACAGTGTCGTACGACTTTTTGAAATGCATGCATGGATTTGAAACGAAACGGTACCCTGGTGCACCACTCTCTAGCGATGGTAAATAGAAGACCAGCCACGGTAATCCCGTTCTACCGTAAAAATCCACGTGTCGAAAAAACGAAGGGTAAAAAACTTCCTAGACCCGATTGAGATTCGGATAATCTTTTATGGGCATTTAACAATCCATTGACGGCTGAAAGCTGTCATAGCCGTAGAACTCACCGAGGCCTTCGTTTTGACTGGTTATGGCTCCCGTAACTCTAAACGAGCCATAAGTTATGGTCGTCCGAATAATCGATATCTACAGGGTGCAACATCCACGGTGCAAGGTGCAACATCCGTCCGAAATGGCGAAACAGTGTCGTACGACTTTTCAAAATGCGTGCATGGATTTGAAACGAAATGGTACCATGGTGTACCACTCTCCAGCGATGGTAAATCGAAGGCCAGCCACGGTAATCCCATTCTACCGAAAAAATCCACGTGTCGAAAAAACGAAGGGTAAAAAACTTCCTAGACCCGATTGAGATTCGGATTGTCTTTTTTGGGCATTAAACAATCCATTGATGGATGAAAGCTGTCATAGCCGTAGAACTCACTGAGGCCTTCGTTTTGACTGGTTATGGCTCCCGTAACTCTAAACGAGCCAGGGGTGGTAGATTGCCACAATTTGTCAGAGAACGAACAACGGCAGCAAGACCTGAACAACTACCGCCTCCAAATAACAGGAACGATCCTGGATCGGGATCACGACTCGTCATCCACTGATTAAAGATGACAAGGTCCAAGTCCAGGATTTGGACCTTGGTCGAATAATTTTATTTTTGTCTTCAGAATAAACGGTTACTCCACTTACGCATGTACGTGAACCGGAGAGATCCCTAGGCATGCTCTGAGATGGATATAAACCGATATGCCCGAAGAGGCAATGTTTAGCTTATTCTGAATTTTTAGATTGAACATCTAGAACTCAAATTTTAGTATATGAATTAGAATCTCTTTCAACAAACCTTTTGACCAGAGAGTTAGAAGATGAACATTAAATACCAATATAAAAATGATCGCTTTATGACCCTACCGGATAGGCGGGGTCCGGAGTGCAAGAAGTGAGTTGCTTCGCCGGAGAGCGACAGGATCAACTCACTTAAGCGCTGTTTCCCCTTCGCCAGAGAGTGACAGGATGGGATCCAGCAAGAGCCCGGAGAGGCTATGATCAGTCTCGAACGACCAAGACATCGCTTAATGTTCAGATACACTAAACCGGAGTGCAAGAAGTGAGTTGCTTCGCCAGAGTGCAAGAATGTTCTCACCAAATTTCAGCTCAATTGGATGATTTCTTGATCGATTCGAACCTTACTTCGAATCGATCCCAAGGTGGGCCCGGACCTCCAGATTTCGGGCGTGTGGGCCCCCTCACGTGCCTGAGGCGGTCTTCCCGGATTTTTGGAGAAATATCAGCCTCCTATGCTTATAAATAGAGCCCCTGGTCATTCAGAAAAGGGGTCGGAGATTCTAGAGAGAGAAAGCACGCTCGGACGCAGCCAGAATCACTCCATATCATCATTGCTGCTATTTATTTCAAGTTTTGGACTTTGTAACTGTTGTAATCATCTGTAACCATCAAGGATAATCAATAAAAGGATAAAAACTTTGGAGTGGACGTAGGCCGGAGATAGCCGAACCACTATAAAACTTGTGTCTCTGTTCTTTATTTTGGGATTACTGTTTAATATTTGCTGAGATCTGAGATTTGTGTTTGAATATTATTGATTTGTATTCATACACTGGTGCTTTCACGGTATTCGAGATTTGTGACCAATTTTGGCACAAACACTTTGGTGCTTTCACTGAGAAAGACTAGCACCCGCTACATCGGATTTGAAAGTTGGATTTGAAGATTTTAAAAAGTTTGGATTCAAGGACAATGACCAGACAAAATAGTAGAAGGCAAAGGGCTGAGAGAAGCCAACAGGAAGGAAGTCAACGAGCATCCTCCGGAGCCGGGGAAGGACAAGCTTCAGTCTACATAACCCGGGATGAAATGGAGGCTATGGCAAATTCTTTGCAAGAGAGATTATTGAAGAGCCAACATGAAATGATGCAGACTTTCTTTGAGCAAATGAGAGCTGCAGGGATGCAGAACTTAGGAACAGCTACAGCCGCTGTGGATGCAGGACAGGGGACTAGGATCGTGGAACCCAATGGAGGACGAGATACGGAGCCAGAAGGCAATCAACAAGGGCTTAGGGGCAGGCCCACGGAATCCAATACAGGAGGACCTTTGGAAGGAATTCAACAGGCTAGAGCTAACATTGCTCCTAGTGAGCCACACGAAGAATATGTACCAGAGTTCCCTCGGGGGCATGGGGGGCAACCCCCAACAGACAATACCGGATTAGCGGAAATTATCAGAAGAACTGTGCGGGGTGGTTTGACCAATAGAGACTTGGAAGGAGTGAATAGGAGTCCGTTCGCTCAGGAAATAAGGATGGCTCAGAATCCACCTAAGTTTAAGCTACCTAGCGTGGAGGTATATGATGGTAAGTGTTATCCCATTTTTTGGACAAAACTTGAATATCAATGTTATGTGCGTTTCCACCACGAAGAAGCAGCCAACAAGCGTACATAAGTCCAGAGTTCCACTCAAGATCCGAATACAAAGTCCATTCGGCCATATACTCTCATATTCATTCGGCAGCACGAAGTGAGAACCCATTCGGCAATTCAAAGGATCAAGTTCCATTCGGCAGTGAAGGACCATCCGGTATACATGTTCATTCGGCTACGCAAGCCTACGAGCTCATTCGGCACTAAGGTCACAGGTTCATTCGGCAGCCAACATCCTCCTTCCCACTGTCGGTCCAATCCAACTACCGAACCAAACTCCAACTTCTCCAAGCATGACCAAATGAAGCTTCGCCGAACCAGAACGCTGCCAGTCCAGATTGCTTCAGCCCAAGCCCACCAGCAGCTATAAACATCCAAAACCCCTGCCCCCAGCCTCACTCTATAAATAGAGGGGCAGGGGTACAACAATGGGGGAGAAGTTTGAGAGCTCAAGCCTGGAAGGAACTCTCAAACAACTTTAGATACTTGCAATCATAGCTTTGTACTTGTAATCTAAAGAAAAAAGGAGAATAACATATAAAGTGGACGTAGGCACGTTCTGGCCGAACCACTATAAATCTGTGTGTCTTTTACAGTTTAGTCCCTGCTTTTTATATATTTGCATAAATCACCCAAATCACTAAATACAACATAAAATCAACCAACTCATACGACTTTGGGTGTTTGCGACCATTTTTTACGCAAACATTTTGGTGCTTTCACTGAGAAGAACCAGCTCCCGCTACATCGGATAGAAGTTGAATTTGAAAATCTAAGAGTTCAGATCTAAGAGTTATGACCAGACAAACAAGTAGAAGGCAAAGGCCAGAGAGAAGTGAACACCAAGGAAGTCAAGAGGCTTCCTCAGGAGGGAATCAAGCATCGATCTTTATCACTAGGGATGAGATGGAGGCCATGATGAGAAGACAAGAAGAGATGATCCAGAACTTACTTCAACAAATTGGGCAAATTGGAGCACAAATCCAAGGAGCAACTGGGGTTCAGAACGGGGCAGGACCATCTCGCGCAGCACCAGAGCTAGGGGGCACTCACGCAGAGCATGTTGATCCGACCCCGGGAAGTGAGATGGGGGCATCCGAACCACCTGGTAGCAATAGAGGAATGAACGTTCAGCCAGGGAGGCATACACATGAAAACTCCCGCGGACTTGGGGGGCAGGTCGAAGACAGTGAACGAGAACTACAGCTTGGAGACAATGACAGATTAGCAGAGATGGTTAGAGAGCTATGAGAGGCGGTTTAGTAAACAGAGACTTGGAAGATGTAAACAGGAGTCCTTTTTCTTCTGCGATTAGGATGGCTAGGAACCCACCAGAATTCAAGCTACCATCATTGGACATGTACAATGGGAAAACAGACCCCACGGTCCATCTAACGAAGTATATGAGACATATGGAAGTGCTGGGGGCATCAGAGGAGGTTATGGCCCGGTGCTTTCCACTGTATTTGACGGACATTGCAGCGTTATGGTTTAGGCAACTGGAGAGCGGCTCCATAGGAACATGGGCAGATTTAACTGAGAGATTCATGAGGCAATTCAGGGTTCATATTGCGAGACCCAAGAATGTGATGACTTTGGCAACCTTGAAACAGAAAACTGGAGAGAGTTTGAGGTGCTTTCTAACGCGATTTAATGCGGTGGCAGCATCAGTGGATCGACCATATCCATCTATGGTCATGATGGCAGCTGTATCTGGAATAGCTGGTAATACAGAATTCAAGAATTCATTAACCAAGGACCCACCTATGAATCTGGGAGAGTTCTATCATGAGGCTGAAAAGTTTCTGCGTTTGGAAGATGCTAGTGCAGAAAGAGAGGAAGAAGATGACGTTTACGTAATCAAGAGCGGAAACACACCTGGAAAGGGTGCGGAGACTAGCAAAGGAAAAAGAAAGGCGGAGGATAATGATGACAGGACAAAGTGGCTACGAAGAGAACCACGCTTCACCACCCATTCAGAGCTGAATGAGAGTTTGGAACGGATTTATCAGGATACCAAGGGGCAGGTTCCGTATCGTAAACCAATGCGAAGGGATCCAACCTCCGACGAAAGAAAATCAGATAAGTTTTGTGTATTTCATGAATTGAATAGCCATAACACTAATGATTGCAGGCATTTGAAGGACGAGGTAGAAGGGCATATCAGGAACGGTATGCTCCTTCAGTATGTGAGGAGGCGAACTCCAGCGGTGGAGCCAGAGCGACCGCCCTCTACGTCAGCTAGAGGTGACCCTAGATCGGGGCACCATTTGATTATCCCTTGATTGCTTGATTAAAATAACGATGAACAGGTCGTAAGCTTCCATTAACGCAATTAAATCATTTACACATGTACGAGATCGCGAACGATCTCCAGGCATGCTCTGAATGATCATTGACTGCTTCGGAGTGGGAACTTACACTTTGACATCCTTGCTTTGCTTTTGTTTCGATTTGAACATTTGAACTCTTCCTGTTTGGACATTTCTGCTGTAAGGTACTATTGCTTTAACATTTACAATTCTATGAAAAAATTATTTACTTGTATGCCCGTTGGATCGCGAACGGTCCACCAGCACCTATTGCATGGCAACGAACTGCCAAAGCCTTTGATTCGAAAAATTCCCCCAAACAATGACTCCAACACTGATAATATTAAGTCCCCCCCGGGCACACTCATTCGCCTCGAACGGCACTCGACTTCGAACAGTCACAATTCGCCTCGAACGGCACCCGACTTCGAACAGTCACAATTCGCCTCGAACAGCACCCGATCGCGAACGGTCACAAATCGCCTCGAATGGCACATGATCGCGAACGGTCACAACTCGCCCCGAACGGCACAACTCGCCTCGAACGGCACAACTCACCTTACCTCAAATGGCTCGATCGCGAACGGTCGTCATTTGAGGTCCGCCACCTGATCACTGACTGTTACACCTTACCTCAAATGGCTTGATCGCGTACGGTCGTCATTTGAGGACCACCACTTGACCGCGCACTGTCGCACTTTACCTCGAATGACTCGATCCCGAACGGTCGTCATTTGAAGTTGAGCGCTTGACCTTGAACGGTCACATTTCACCACAGATGACTCGATCCCGAACGATCGATACATGGATTTACGCACTCGACCGCGCACTGTCGCACTTTACCTCGGATGACTCGATCCCGAACGGTCTTCATTTGAAGTAAAGCGCTTGACCTTGAACGGTCACATTTCACTGCAGATAACTCGATCCCGAATGATCGACGCACGGATTTATGCGCTTGACTGCGCACGGTCGCACTTCACCTCAAATGACTTGATCACGAACGATCGTCATTTGAAGTTAGGCGCTTGACCATGAACGGCCGCGCTTCATCCCAAATAGCTCGATCTCGAACGGTCGTCATTTGGGGCCATATAAAATATCAAGCTCTTTACAGGTTGTCGACAGGATATAAACATCCAGCTCATGGCATTACAAAACACGCCTTCCTACCGCAAGGCATATTTTGGGGGGCAAAGTGTTATCCCATTTTTTGGACAAAACTGGAATATCAATGTTATGTGCGTTTCCACCACGAAGAAGCAGCCAGCAAGCGTACATAAGTCCAGAGTTCCACTCAAGATCCGAATACAAAGTCCATTCGGCCATATCCTCTCATATTCATTCGGCAGCACGAAGTGAGAACCCATTCGGCAATTCAAAGGATCAAGTTCCGTTCGGCAGTGAAGGACCATTTGGTATACATGTTCATTCGGCTACGCAAGCCTACGAGCTCATTCGGCACTAAGGTCACAGGTTCATTCGGCAGCCAACATCCTCCTTCCCATTGCCGGTCCAATCCAACTACCGAACCAAACTCCAACTTCTCCAAGCATGACCGAATGAAGCTTCGCCGAACCAGAACGCTGCCAGTCCAGATTGCTTCAGCCCAAGCCCACCAGCAGCTATAAACATCCATGACCCCTGCCCCCAGCCTCACTCTATAAATAGAGGGGCAGGGGTACAACAATGGGGGAGAAGTTTGAGAGCTCAAGCCTGGAAGGAACTCTCAAACAACTTTAGATACTTGCAATCACAGCTTTGTACTTGTAATCTAAAGAAAAAAGGAGAATAACATATAAAGTGGACGTAGGCACGTTCTGGCCGAACCACTATAAATCTGTGTGTCTTTTACAGTTTAGTCCCTGCTTTTTATATATTTGCATAAATCACCCAAATCACTAAATACAACATAAAATCAACCAACTCATACGACTTTGGGTGTTTGCGACCATTTTTTACGCAAACAGTAAGGCAGACCCAACTGATCACTTGATGAGGTACACCAGATATATGGAGGTGCTGGGGGCATCGGAAGAAGTGATGGCCCGATGTTTCCCTTTGTATCTGACGGATTTAGCTGCAATGTGGTTTAGGCAGCTGGGAGAAGGATATATCAGGACTTGGAGGGAATTGGTGGAAAAGTTTTTGGGACAGTTTCGGGTTCACGTCAAGAGGCCGAAGAATGTGATGACATTGACATCAGTGAAGGAAAGGATGGATGAATCGCTTAGAGCTTTTCTAACTCGATTCAGTGCGGCAGTCGCTTCGGTGGATCGGCCTGATCCATCGATGGTTTTAATGGCAGCAGTATCAGGAGTCAGCGAGGACTCGGATTTCAAGGTATCTCTGATACGAGATCTCCCTCAGGATCTCGACGAGTTCTTTCACGAGGCAGAAAGGTTCCTTCGGCAGGAGGATGCGAGTACGGACTTAAAAGTGAAAAAGGTTAGTGCAATCGAGGTTGGAGCAATATCCAGCGGTGGTTCGGATAAAGACAAAGGAAAAAGGAAATTGGATAATGATTCTGGAAACGCTAGGAAGCGATGGAAGGGTCCAAAGTTTTCCACATACACAGGATTGAACGAGACGCTGGAGCGGATATACATGGATACTCGAAATCGCCTTCCCTACCGGAGGCCAGCCAGGAGAGAGCCTTCTGAACGAGAGAGGGCATCAGGGAGGCATTGTCTCTTCCATGATTTAGATGGACATGACACCAACAGCTGCAGGTACTTGAAGGATATAATCGAGAAGCATGTAAGGAATGGACAGTTACAGCAGTATGTCGGAGCTTGGAATGCAACGGTGGAGCAGGAGCAACCATCGACAACCTCTCGCCGTGATGATGGGAGACCCAGGGATGGTGGTCAATTGATCATCCACTAATCAGGATAATATGGATTAAGTAACAAACTATTAGCAAGCAACCAAGTCATTTACACATGTACGGGGACGGAGATAGCCCCTAGGCATGCTCTGAATGATGATAAACTGCAACGCTATGGTTTGTGAAATCTATCTTTTGCTTTTGGATTGGACACTACTTTTCTTTTCGAATTTTGGAGTTTGGATCGAGCTCCTGTTTTTGCTTTCTTTTGATTTAGATTTTTATTTGGATGATTGTTTCCGGTTTTGAATGCTGGTTTGGTTTTCTGGTTTTCTTGTTTTTGGGTTTGGATTTTGGGGTTTGGATGTTGGATTGGATTTTGATTGGATTTTCATCTGGTTTTTGATAAATGGTCGTCGGGTATGGATTATGCCTGGCAAGGGGTGAGTCACTTTGCCCGAACGTGGTAAATTGACTCATTCAGGTCGCTGAGTATGGACTATGCTCAGCAAGGGTCCGGAGTGACCAGGATTCGGCCTAGGACTTAGGCCCTGTGTTATCAATTGTTATTTTCAGGTCGTTGAGTATGGACTATGCTCAACAAGGGTCCGGAGAGACCAGGATTCGACTTAGGACTTAAGCCATGGCATTGCACAACGTCCAGGGACACTGGACCACGGTCGTCAAGTATGGATCACGCTTGGCAAGAACCCGGAGAGGTTATGGATTTGGATATCGACCCGGAGAGGTCCTGGATTCAGTTATTGGCTATTGGATAAGGATGGTTTAGGACTCGGTTGTCGAGTCCGAATGGATATAGGATTGGCTATGGCTTTTGTTATGGAATTTGGAATCAGGCATCGACTCGAAGCAGTCAAGGATGATACACTCTGGCAATGTGGCTATGGACTTCGGATATTGGATTCGGTACTATTCAAAACACGCCTTGTTATGACAAGGCATGTTTTGAGGGGCAAAATGTTATCCCATTTTTTGGTCAAAACTGGAATATTAACGAATTGGCAAGGAATTATGGATATCAGGATTGGAGATCGGTTGGAATCAAGGCAACGATCGATATCGTCAAAATTTGGTTGAACTCCGATCGGGACGAAATTAATTGGAAATGATGATAAGGATTAGGGAAGGCTATGTTTCAAATTTCAGGTTAATCAGAGTTCATAAGGAGGAGTTATGATCGATTCAAGGTAGGTGAGGCATGTTGTTCGAATCCATCAAGGTAGTGCTCGGTTCGAATCCATTGGATTCGAACCCATCAGTTTCGCATCGATCGTGAACAAGGCACAGGGAAGGTTCGAATCGATGGGGTTCGTATCGATTCAGAAGAGGTTAGGCTTGGTGAAGTTCGTATCGATCAGGCGAGAAAGATAAAAGGATTTCGGCCCAATGACGAGGGACCCAAAATGGATAGGTTCGAACCGGTCCAAACAAAGCATAATGCTTCGAACCGATGAGGTCAAGGAGTGTTCGAATCGATCAGGTTAGGGTATGTTCGAATCGATCGGTAAACGAGATCGATTCGAAGCATGCTCCCGGGATCGATTCGAGGAAGATCGATGGCACACGAGAAGTATATGTTGGGGGACGACTTTGTGGATTCGAAGGAGGGGAGTCGGCTTCGTGGATTCGAAGAAGGGGAGTCGGCTCCGTGGATTCAAGGCGATGGACTCGAAGGGAAATGGATTCGAAGAGGACGGACTCGAGGGAGATGGATTCGAAGAAGATGGATTCGAGGGGGATGGATTCAAAGGGAGTGGGTTCGATGTATAGGTTCGAACCCAGGCAGAACACACGAGGCTTTGAATCTGAATCGATCATATCTTCCAAACCGTTGATCCAAATGCAATGAAATTTTTACAGGAGCTTACATACATGTTGAAGAATGTTTTCACCAAATTTCAGCTCAATTGGATGATTTCTTGATCGATTCGAACCTTACTTCGAATCGATCCCAAGGCGGGCCCGGACCTCCAGATTTCGGGCGTGTGGGCCCCTCACGTGCTTGAGGCGGTCTTCCCGGATTTTAGGAGAAATATCAGCCTCCTATGCTTATAAATAGAGCCCCTGGTCATTCAGAAAAGGGGTCGGAGATTCTAGAGAGAGAAAGCACGCTCGGACGCTGCCAGAATCACTCTATATCATCATTGCTGCTATATATTTCAGGTTTTGGACTTTGTAACTGTTGTAATCATCTGTAACCATCAAGGATAATCAATAAAAGGATAAAAACTTTGGAGTGGACGTAGGCCGGAGATAGCCGAACCAATATAAACTTATGTCTCTGTTCTTTATTTTGGGATTACTGTTTAATATTTGCTGAGATCTGAGATTTGTGTTTGAATATTATTGATTTGTATTCATACACTGGTGCTTTCACGGTATTCGAGGTTTGTGACCTATTTTGGCACAAACACCTACATGTTGAAGAATGTTCACGCCAAGTTTCATCACGATTGGACACTTTTTTGTTCGATTCGAACGAAGGGTCGAATCGATCCCAATGTGGGCCCGGATCTCCAGGTTTCGGCCATGTGGGCCCCCTCACGTGCCTGAAGCGGTCTACCATACTTTTAGGAGAAATATCAGCCTCCTACACCTATAAATAGGGCCCCAGGTCATTCAGAAAAGGGGATCTTGATTTGGAAGCATCCAGGCTCTACCAGACTCTATCGCGCACTTCACCACTACCATCTTACTCGAATTTTATAGCTATAATCCATTGTAATCTGCTATAATCAACTGTAATCAGCGAAGAATATGAATAAAAGTTAAAACCTTTGAATTGGACGTAGGCCGGAGATAGCCGAACCACTATAAATCATGTGTTCTTGTTCATAATTTCAGTTTTGCTGCGTATTGCTTGCTTAGATTTGTGATTTGCGTTTGAATATTGCTGATTTATATTCCAACACTTGTGCTTTCACAACGCTTTGGGTTTGTGACCAATTTTGGCGCAAACATGGGAATTAAACAATCCATTGACGGCTGAAAGCTGTCATAGCCGTAGAACTCACTGAGGCCTTCGTTTTGACTGGTTATGGCTCCCGCAACTCTAAACGAGCCAGAAGTTATGGTCGTCCGAATAATCGATATCTACAGGGTGCAACATACACGGTGCAAGGTGCAACATCCATCCGAAATGGCGAAACAGTGTCGTATGACTTTTTGAAATGCGTGCATGGATTTGAAACGAAACGGTACCATGGTGCACCACTCTCCAGCGATGGTAAATCGAAGACCAGCCACGGTAATCCCGTTCTACCGTAAAAATCCACGTGTCGAAAAAACAAAGGGTAAAAAACATCCTAGACCCGACTGAGATTCGGATAGTCTTTTTTGGGCATTAAACAATCCATTGATGGTTGAAAGCTGTCATAGCCATAGAATTCACTTAGGCCTTCGTTTTGACTGGTTATGGCTCCCGTAACTCTAAACGAGCCAGAAGTAATGGCCGTCCGAATAATCGATAACTACAGGGTGCAACATCGGTCCGAAATGGCGAAACAGTGTCGTACGACTTATTGAAATGCATGCATGGATTTGAAACGAAATGGTACCATGGTGCACCACTCTCCAGCGATGGTAAATCGAAGACCAGCCACGATAATCCCGTTCTACCGTAAAAATCCACGTGTCGAAAAAACGAAGGGTAAAAAACTTCCTAGACCCGATTGAGATTCGGATAGTCTTTCTTGGGCATTAAACAATCCATTGACGGCTGAAAGCGGTCATAGCCGTAGAACTCACTGAGGCCTTCGTTTTGACTGGTTTTGGCTCCCGTAACTCTAAACGAGCCAGAAGTTATGGCCGTCCGAATAATCGATATCTACAGAGTGCAACATCCACGGTGCAAGGTGCAACATCCGTCCGAAATGGCGTAACAGTGTCGTACGACTTTTTGAAATGCGTGCATGGATTTGAAATGAAACGGTACCCTGGTGCACCACTCTCCAGCGATGGTAAATTGAAGACCAGCCATGGTAATCTCGTTTTACCGTAAAAATCCACGTGTCGAAAAAACGAAGGGTGAAAAACTTCCTAGACCCGATTGAGATTCCGATAGTATTTTTTGGGCATTAAACAATCCATTGATGGCTGAAAGCTGTCATAGCCATAGAACTCACTGAGGCCTTCGTTTTGACTGGTTATGGCTCCCGTAACTCTAAACGAGCCAGAAGTTATGGCCGTCCGAATAATCGATATCTAAAGGGTGCAACATCCGTCCGAAATGGCGAAACAGTGTCGTACAACTTTTTGAAATGCATGCATGGATTTGAAACGAAATGGTACCATGGTGCACCACTCTCCAGCGATGGTAAATCGAAGACCAGCTGCGGTAATCCCGTTCTACCGTAAAAATCCACGTGTCGAAAAAACGAAGGGTAATAAACTTCCTAGACCCGATTGAGATTCGGATAGTCTTTTTTGGGCATTAAACAATCCATTGACGGCTGAAAGCTATCATAGCCGTAGAACTCACTGAGGCCTTCGTTTTGACTGGTTATGGCTCCCGTAACTCTAAACGAGCCAGAAGTTATGGCCGTCCGAATAATCGATATCTACAGGGTGCAACATCCACGGTGCAAGGTGCAACATCCGTCCGAAATGGCGTAACAATGTCGTACGACTTTTTGAAATGCGTGCATGGATTTGAAACAAAACGGTACCCTACTGCACCACTCTCCAGCGATGGTAAATTGAAGACCAGCCACGGTAATCCCGTTTTACCATAAAAATCCACGTGTCGAAAAAACGAAGGGTAAAAAACTTCCAAGACCCGATTGAGATTCGGATAGTCTTTTTTAGGTATTTAACAATCCATTGACGGATGAAAGCTGTCATAGATGCAGAACTCACTGAGGCCTTCGTTTTGACTGGTTATGGCTCTCGTAACTCTAAACGAGCCAGAAGTTATGGTCGTCCGAATAATCGATATCTACAGGGTGCAACATCCACGGTGCAAGGTGAAACATCCGTCCGAAATGGTGAAACAGTATCGTACGAATTTTTGAAAAGTGTGCATGGATTTGAAACGAAACGGTACCGTGGTGCACCACTCTCCAGCGATGGTAAATCGTAGACCAGCCACGGTAATCCCGTTCTACCATAAAAATACACGTGTCGAAAAAACGAAGGGTAAAAAACTTCCTAGACCCGATTGAGATTCGGATAGTCTTTTTTGGGCATTAAACAATCCATTGACGGCTGAAAGCTATCATAGCCGTAGAACTCACTGAGGCCATCATTTTGACTGGTTATGGCTCCCGTAACTCTAAACGAACCAGAAGTTTTGGTCGTCCGAATAATCGATATCTACAGGGTGCAACATCCACAGTGCAAGGTGGAACATCCGTCCGAATGGGCGAAACAGTGTCGTACGACTTTTTGAAATGCGTGAATGGATTTGAAACAAAATGGTACCATGGTGCACCACTCTCCAGCGATGGTAAATCGAAGGCCAGCCACGGTAATCCCGTTCTACCGTAAAAATCCACATGTCGAAAAAACGGAGGGTAAAAAATTTCCTAGACCCGATTGAGATTCGGATAGTCTTTTTTGGGTATTAAAGAATCCATTGATGGTTGAAAGCTGTCATAGCAGTAGAACTCACTGAGGCCTTCGTTTTGACTAGTTATGGCTCCCGTAACTCTAAACGAGCCAGAAGTTATGGCCGTCCGAATAATCGATATCTACAGGGTGCAACATACACGGTGCAAGGTGCAACATCCGTCCGAAATGGCGTAACAGTGTCGTACGACTTTTTGAAATGCATGCATGGATTTGAAACGAAATGGTACCATGGTGCACCACTCGCCAGCGATGGTAAATCAAAGGCCAGCCACGGTGATCCCGTTCTACCGTAAAAATCCACGTGTCGAAAAAAAAGGTTAAAAAACTTCCGAGACCCGATTGAGATTCGGATAGTCTGTTTTGGGCATTTAACAATCCATTGACGGCTGAAAGCGGTCATAGCCGTAGAACTCACTGAGGCCTTCGTTTTGACTGGTTATGCCTCCCGTAACTCTAAACGAGCCAGAAGTTATGGCCGTCCGAATAATCGATATCTACAGGGTGCAACATCCACGGTGCAAGGTGCAACATCCGTCCGAAATGGCGTAACAGTGTCGTACGACTTTTTGAAATGCGTGCATGGATTTGAAACGAAACGGTACCATGGTGCACCACTCTCCAGCGATGGTAAATCGAAGACCAGCCACGGTAATCCCGTTCTACCGTAAAAATCCACGTGTCGAAAAAACGAAGGGTAAAAAACTTCCGAGACCAGATTGAGATTCGGATAGTCTTTTTTGGGCATTAAACAATGCATTGACGGCTGAAAGCTGTCATAGCCGTAGAACTCACTTAGGCATTTGTTTTGACTGGTTATGGCTCCCGTAAATCTAAACGAGCCAGAAGTTATGGCCGTCCGAATAATCGATATCTACAGGGTGCAAAATCCACGGTGCAAGGTGCAACATCCGTCCGAAATGGCGAAACAGTGTCGTACGACTTTTTGAAATGCGTGCATGGATTTGAAACGAAACGGTATCATGGTGCACCACTCTCCAGCGATGGTAAATCGAAGGCCAGCCACGGTAATCCCGTTCTACCGTAAAAATCCACGTGTCGAAAAAACGAAGGGTAAAAAACTTCCTAGACCCGATTGAGATTCGGATAGTCTTTTTTGGGCATTAAACAATCCAATGACGGATGGAAGCTGTCATAGCCGTAGAACTCACTGAGGCCTTCGTTTTGACTGGTTATGGCTCCCGCAACTCTAAACGAGCCAGAAGTTTTCTAAACGAGCCAGAAGTTATGGCCGTCTGAATAATCGATATCTACAGGGTGCAACATACACGGTGCAAGGTGCAACATCCGTCCGAAATGGCGAAACAGTGTCGTACGACTTTTTGAAATGCATGCATGGATTTGAAATGGAACGGTACCATGGTGCACCACTCTCCAGCGATGGTAAATCGAAAACTAGCCACGGTGATCCCGTTCTGCCGTAAAAATCCACGTATCGAAAAAACGAAGGGTAAAAAACTACCGAGACCCGATTGAGATTCGGATAGTCTTTTTTGGGCATTTAACAATCCATTGATGGCTGAAAGCTATCATAGCCGTAGAACTCACTGAGGCCTTCGTTTTGACTGGTTACGGCTCCCGTAACTCTAAACGAGCCAGAAGTTATGGCCGTCCGAATAATCGATATCTACAGGGTGCAACATCCGTCCGAAATGGCGAAACAGTGTCGTACGACTTTTTGAAATGCATTCATGGATTTGAAACGAAATGTACCATGGTGCACCACTCTCCAGCGATGGTAAATCGAAGACCAGCCACGGTAATCTCGTTCTACCGTAAAAATCCACGTGTCGAAAAAACGAAGTGTAAAAAACTTCCTAGACCCGATTGAGATTCGGATAGTCCTTTTTGGGCATTAAACAATCCATTGACGGCTGAAAGCTGTCATAGCCGTAGAACTCACTGAGGCCTTCGTTTTGACTGGTTATGGCTCCCGTAACTCTAAACGAGCCAGAAATTATGGCCGTCCGAATAATCGATATCCACAGGGTGCAACATCCACGGTGCAAGGTGGAACATCCGTCCGAAATGGCGTAACAGTATCGTACGACTTTTTGAAATGCGTGCATGGATTTGAAACGAAACGGTACCCTGGTGAACCACTCTCTTGCGATGGTAAATTGAAGACCAGCCACGGTAATCCCATTTTACCGTAAAAATCCACGTGTCGAAAAAACGAAGGGTAAAAAACTTCCTAGACCCGATTGAGATTCGGATAGTCTTTTTTGGGCATTAAACAATCCATTGATGGATGAAAGATGTCATAGCCGTAGAACTCACTGAGGCCTTCATTTTGATTGGTTATGGCTCCCGTAAATCTAAACGAGCCAGAAGTTAAGGCCCTCCGAATAATCGATATCTACAGGGTGCAACATCCGTCCGAAATGGCGAAACAGTGTCGTACGACTTTTTGAAATGCATGCATGGATTTGAAATGGAACGGTACCATGGTGCACCACTCTCCAACGATGGTAAATCGAAGACTAGCCACGGTGATCCCGTTCTGCCGTAAAAATCCACGTGTCGAAAAAACAAAGGGTAAAAAACTTCCGAGACCCGATTGAGATTCGGATAGTCCGTTTTGGGCATTAAACAATCCATTGACGGCTGAAAGCGGTCATAGCCGTAGAACTCACCGAGGCCTTCGTTTTGACTTGTTATGGCTCCCGTAACTCTAAATGAGCCAGAAGTTATGGCCGTCCGAATAATCGATATCTACAAGGTGCAACATCCACGGTGCAAGGTGCAACATCCGTTCGAAATGGCGTAACAGTGTCGTACGAATTTTTGAAATGCGTGCATGGATTTGAAACAAAATGGTACCCTGGTGCACCACTCTCCAGCGATGGTAAATTGAAGACCAGCCACAGTAATCCCGTTTTACCATAAAAATCCACGTGTCAAAAAAACGAAGGGTAAAAAACTTCCGAGACCCGATTGAGATTCGAATAGTCTTTTTTGGGCATTTAACAATCCATTGACGGCTGACAGTTGTCATAGCAGTAGAACTCACTGAGGCCTTCGTTTTGACTGGTTATGGCTCCCGTAACTCTAAACGAGCCAGAAGTTATGGCCGTCCGAATAATCGATATCTACAAGGTGCAACATCCACGGTGCAAGGTGCGAAATCCGTCCGAAATGGCGAAACAGTATCGTACGAATTTTTGAAATGCGTGCATGGATTTGAAACGAAACGGTACCGTGGTGCACCACTCTCCACCGATGGTAAATCGAAGACCAGCCACGGTAATCCCGTTGTACCATAAAAATCCACGTGTCGAAAAAACGAAGGGTAAAAAACTTCCTAGACCCGATTGAGATTCGGATAGTCTTTTTTGGGCATTAAACAATCCATTGATGGCTGAAAGCTGTCATAGCCGTAGAACTCACCGAGGCCTTCGTTTTGACTGGTTATGGCTCCCGTAACTCTAAACGGTCCAGAAGTTATGGCCGTCCGAATAATCGATATCTACAGGGTGCAAAATCCACGGTGCATGGTGCAACATCCCTCCGAAATGGCGAAATGTGTCGTACGACTTTTTGAAATGCATGCATGGATTTGAAACGAAATGGTACCATGGTGAACCACTCTCCAGCGATGGTAAATCGAAGGCCAGCCACGGTAATCCCCTTCTACCGTAAAAATCCACGTGTCGAAAAAACGAAGGGTAAAAAACTTTCTAGACCCGATTGAGATTCGGTTAGTCTTTTTTGGGCATTAAACAATCCATTGACGGTTGGAAGCTGTCATAGCCGTAGAACTCACTGAGGCCTTCGTTTTGACTGGTTATGCCACCCGTAACTCTAAACGAGCCAGAAGTTATGGCCGTCCGAATAATCGATATCTACAGGGTACAACATACACGGTGCAAGGTGCAACATCCGTACGAAATGGCGAAACAATGTCGTACGACTTTTTGAAATGCATGCATGGATTTGAAATGGAACGGTACCATGGTGCACCACTCTCCAGCGGTGGTAAATCGAAGACTAGCCACGGTGATCCTGTTCTACCGTAAAAATCCACGTGTCGAAAAAACAAAGGGTAAAAACTTCCAAGTCCCGATTTAGATTCGGATAGTCTGTTTTGGGCATTAAACAATCCATTGATGGCTGAAAGCGGTCATAGCCGTAGAACTCACTGAGGCCTTCGTTTTGACTGGTTATGGCTCCCGTAACTCTAAACGAGCCAGAAGTTATGGCCGTCCGAATAATCGATATCTATAGGGTGCAACATCCACGGTGCAAGGTGCAACATCCGTCCGAAATGGAGTAAAAGTGTCGTACGACTTTTTGAAATGTGCGCATGGATTTGAAACAAAACGGTACCATGGTGCCCCACTCTCCAGCGTTGGTAAATCGAAGACCAGCCATGGTAATCCCGTTCTACCGTAAAAATCCACGTGTCGAAAAAACGAAGGGTAAAAAACTTCCAAGACCCGATTGAGATTCGGATAGTCTTTTTTGGGCATTAAACAGTCCATTGATGGCTGAAAGCTATCATAGCCGTAGAACTCACTGAGGCCTTCATTTTGACTGGTTACGGCTCCTGTAACTCTAAACGAGCCAGAAGTTATGGCCGGCCGAATAATCAATATCTATTGGGTGCAACATCCGTACGAAATGGCGAAACAGTGTCGTACGACTTTTTGAAATGCATGCATGGATTTGAAACGAAATGTACCATGGTGCACCACTCTCCAGCGATGGTAAATCGAAGACCAGCCACGGTAATCTCGTTCTACTGTAAAAATCCACGTGTCGAAAAAACGAAGGGTAAAAAACTTCCTAGACCCGATTGAGATTCGGATAGTCTTTTTTGGGCATTAAACAATCCATTGACGGCTAAAAGCTGTCATAGCCGTAGAACTCACTGAGGCCTTCGTTTTGACTGGTTATGGCTCCCGTAACTCTAAACGAGCCAGAAGTTATGGTCGTCCGAATAATCGATATCTATAGGGTGCAACATCCACGGTGCAAGGTGCAACATCCGTCCGAAATGGCGTAACAGTGTCGTACGACTTTTCGAAATGCGTGCATGGATTTGAAACAAAACGGTACCCTGGTGCACCACCCTCCAGCGATGGTAAATTGAAGACCAGCCATGGTAATCCCGTTTTACCATAAAAATCCACGTGTCGAAAAAACGAAGGGTAAACAACTTCCGAGACCCGATTAAGATTCGGATAGTCTTTTTTGGGCATTTAACAATCCATTGACGGCTGTAAGTTGTCATAGCCGTGGAACTCATTGAGGCCTTCGTTTTGACTGGTTATGGCTCCCGTAACTCTAAAGGAGCCAGAAGTTATGGCCGTCCGAATAATCGATATCTACAGGGTGCAAAATCCACGGTGCAAGGTGCAAAATCCGTCCTAAATGGCGAAACAGTATCGTACGAATTTTTGAAATGCGTGCATGGATTTGAAACGAAACGTACCGTGGTGCACCACTCTCCAGCGATGGTAAATCGAAGACCAGCAACGGTAATCCCGTTCTACCATAAAAATCCACGTGTCGAAAAAACGAAGGGTAAAAAACTTCCTAGACCCGATTAAGATTCGGATAGTCGTTTTTGGGCATTAAACAATCCATTGACGGCTGGAAGCTGTCATAGCCATAGAACTCCTTGAGGCCTTCGTTTTGACAGGTTATGGCTCCCGTAACTCTAAACGAGCCAGAAGTTATGGCTGTCCGAATAATCGATATCTACAGGGTGCAACATACACGGTGCAAGGTACAACATCCGTCCGAAATGGAGAAACAGTGTCGTACGACTTTTTGAAATGCATGCATGGATTCGAAATGGAACGGTACTGTTATCCCGCCTTTTGGCAAGGCCGTGACACCAAGAACTCGACTAGAAACCAAGGACGTTTCATCTTGAAGATCAGTTATACATAGGTCTACTATGGATGTCGGTAAAAAAAATTTTTTAGAATCCGGATCGAGCTACAATTTATGTGACGTGAGAAGCAAAGCTGAGAAAGCCAATGTTCCAAATTTCAAGTCAATCGGAATTCGTATGCTCAAGATATTGATGGATCACGGTTGAGAAATCCAAAATTGCATCAATCATAACTTGAGGTCTACAAGTCCAAATGCCACCAAATTTGGACAGGAGCCTACTGGCAACCTAAGGAATGTTCACGCCAAATTTCAGCTCCTTCGGATGAGTTCTTGATCGATTCGAAGTTGCTTCGTACCGATCACCGACCAACTTGCATCGATCATATCTCGAGATCTACAACTCCAAATGCCACCAAATTTGGACAAAAGGCAACTGGCAATCTAAGGAATGTTCGTGCCAAATATTAGCTCAATCTGATGAATTATTGATCGATTCGAAATTGAGTTCGAATCGATCCCGGACCGAAAAACTCCAACTTGCATCCATCATAACTCGAGATCTACATGTCCAAATGCTATGAAATTTTCACAGTAGCTTACTGCCAACATGAGGAATGTTCATGCCAAATTTTAGCTCAATCTGATGATTTCTTGATCGATTCGAAATTGAGTTCGAATCGATCCCGGACCGAAAAACTCCAACTTGCATCCATCATAACTCGAGATCTACATGTTCAAATGCTATGAAATTTTCACAGTAGCTTACTACCAACATGAGGAATGTTCATGCCAAATTTTAGCTCAATCTGATGAATTCTTGATCGATTCGAAATTGAGTTCGAATCTATCCCGGACCGAAAAACTCCAACTTGCATCCATCATAACTCGAGATCTACATGTCCAAATGCTATGAAATTTTCACAGTAGCTTACTGCCAATATGAGGAATGTTCATGCCAAATTTTAGCTCAATCTGATGAATTCTCGATCGATTCGAAATTGAGTTCGAATCGATCCCGGACCAAAAAACTCCAACTTGCATCCATCTTAACTCGAGATCTACATGTCCAAATGCTTTGAAATTTTCACAGTAGCTTACTTCCAACATGAGGAATGTTCATGCAAAATTTTAGCTCAATCTGATCAAATCTTGATCGATTCGAAATTGAGTACGAATCGATCCCGGAACGGGCCCCAATTTCCTAAGGCCGGACATGTAGGCCCCCTCACGTGCCAGAAGCGGTCTCCCCAGATTTTAGGCGAAATATCAACCTCCTACACCTATAAATAGAGGCCCTGCTCATTCAGAAATGGGGTCGGAGAATTTTGAGAGTAAAAGAGCACCCGGACTCTGCCACGTTCACTCCAGAACGCCATCACTGCCATTCTCGAATTTAAGCTTATTATCTGCTGTACTTCGTTATTAAAAACTTGTATTCTTCAAGTATCAAGCAATAAAGTGATAAAACTTCATAGTGGACGTAGGAAACGCGCCGAACCACTCTAAAACTCTATGTTTCTGTGAATTTTCTTATATGTTTATTGGTGTGTTTGTTAGATCTGCTTCATTTTACACTTATTCTCTTCATTTTATCTCTTCAAACACATCCGAAGAGTGTTGTGCCCAATTCTGGTGCAAACACTTTGGTGCTTTCACTGAGAAAAACCCAGTTTTTCTCCCGTTCCTTGGATCTACTTTCAATATCGGATTGCATAAATCTAAGTAGAAGATCCAGATCTATCGTTCAATGGTTCCTTCTATTCTATTCAGATTGCTGCAGATCTAAGAGGAACCACATTCATCATGAATTTCGTACCCATGTTTTCGAACCCAGAAAATATGATCATTTTCGAACCCATGTTTTCGAACCCAAAAAATATGGTCATTTTCGTATCTATGTTTTCGAACCCAGAAAATGTGGTCATTTTCGAACCCATGTTTTCGAACCCAGAAAATATGGTCATTTTCGTATCCATTTTTTTGAACCCAGAAAATATGGTCATTTTCGTATCCATGTTTTCGAACCTAGAAAATATGGTCATTTTCGAACCCACGTTTTCGAACCCAGAAAATATGGTCATTTTTGTATCCATGTTTTCGAACCCAGAAAATACGGTCCTTTTCGTATCCATCCAAAGGTGGATTCCTTCGCATCGACCTTGTTCATAGCCCTCAGCAAGCATTCTTTCGAATCGATCAGGATGCGCCACTTCGTATCCATCAGAGAGCTCTACTTCGTACCCACCAAGGAGCGCTACTTCGTATCCATTAGGGAGCGCTACTTCGTATCCATCCATCTGCCTCCATTTCGCATCGATACGCACATGCAGTTCGTATCCATCCATCTGCCTCCAATTCGTATCGATACTTACATGGACTTCGTATCCATCCATCTGCCTCCATTTCGTATCGATACGCACATGCAGTTCGTATCCATCTATCTGCCTCCAATTCGCATCGATACGCACATGCAGTTCGCATCCATCCATCTGCCTCCATTTCGTATCGATACGAAGAAGGACTTTTTCAGGTTGCTTGATGGATACGGAATCCAAACCTCAACTTAAATAAAGGAACATTCTGATCGTTCCATGACTGGACGGGATGTAGGAGATTACAATAGCAATTTTTGAGTTGCAATCAAGGAATGGGTATTGAAATACTATTCAGCTGGTGCTCCTAGAGGCTGGAGAACCTAGCTAATATGCCAAGGACTAGAGTTGATTAATGTATCATGCTTCTAAGGTGGACTGCAACTTCCTCCAATTGACCAAATTTTAAAACTCCTAAACTGACAATTACGGTGCGATGGCTAGTATAACGACTACCCTGCCTTGTCCACTCTGCCAACTCAAAACATAGCTGTTCACCGCATCTTAATCATTCCACGTCCATATGACTAAAAGCATGACATACAACTCTAAGAGGACTTCCTAACTATCTTATGCGAGCCTCCTTCCTGGTGAAAATTAGAAATAATCACCAATCTATGAGCCCATATTAATCTACTCACCATCCAATCGACATTACCAACCACTCGAACATTAGGCAGTCGGGCATGCATCATTCACCAGTATCACAAGACCCCGTAACCATAAAATGGACTTGATAATGTTGATTCGAGTATCGTTCCTAGTCAGGACCTAGTCATTGAGACCATCCCACACGTAGAATTTCCAACTAAAATTCAGCATGCCGACTATGTCCGTGTACTATGGAAATTCAACCTCCGCCACTACCTCATGAATTGAGAATGGTGAATGGAGTCCACGAAAAGTGATGAATGCCATCAAATGCGTTGTATCCCCTATTCCTCAAAGAAGACTGTTAATCGTAGTTAGGCATATCATTTCTACTTCTCATATTGCTAAAGGGAATAAAGAAGCTGGCCGCCAATGAACTGATCAAAATCCACAGCCCGTTGCTGCCAACACTAATAAATGAAATCAGCACAAAAGCTTATTTCCAGAGTTTGATAACAGAACTGGTGGATAGTCACCGACGACTACACCAACATGTCCAGGCCAACATTACGTCGATGAATCGGACGAAGGATCAACTTGGCGACATAAAAGGGAACCTGCTCCATACTCTAAATCGGGAAGCTCCTTTTCTTTATATGACTATCATGGATGCCAACGCCATAAGGCTGCTCCAGAAAGGATAGCTCTGGCAATATGTTCAAGCCCCATAAAATGAAGAGCCGGGAACCCCCGACCTCAATCGGAACTTTGATCAAACTGAACCATTTGCGTTAGACTCCCAACTGTGAAAGGCTGGACCAAAGTGCAATAGCGAGCATACGACGCCGCTTCACTTATCAATGAGATTTTATCCGATCTCTTTTGAATTATTTCTATTTCTATTTCGTTTATGTTGCAAAATATAATCGACTTGAATTAAACTACTTGCAAATGATGCAGGTAACCGAGTACTTAAGGATGGGTGCAAAACAACCTCCGTGGACTATGATAAAGTCATTTAGGTATCATCATGATGAGCATGATTCAACCACTCGCTGGTTGCTATATGCACCTGACTTGGGGGCAGGCCATCAAAGCGGAAGAGACAGACAAGTTCAGGGCTCCAGTACGAAGTGGATGCAACCGACCATCCACTCACATGCCTATGCAATTATTCAATTAGGAGATTTGAGAAAGACTTGGAGTTATATGTCCCAAACATGCACTCTCCATCTCTTACTTGAAGCACGCCAAAATACTTATGCTTCTTCTGATGCCCAGTAAAATCGAAATCACACCAAAGATGGACGCGACGTGACCGTCCATGCATCCAATCCTGCATTGGACACTTGGGGTTTTTCAAGAGCACATATTTATAGCAGATATGGTTTGACCATTCACTCCCCAGTTTGCATCAATGATTCGACAAAACAATCATGCCTCAAACCGACTTTATCAGGGGCCAACCCTCAATTTATAGTCATCAACAACCGACTGCTTACTCGCTAATCATCATGAGCCATCATTCAAACTCTCTTCCTCAACTCGACTGGAAGAGTGCAAAGCGTAAAGTGGACATGGCTCGACCGTCTACTTTCCAACTCTTGCCCCCAACTTAAGGGAAAATACACAACTCAAAGTGGATGTAGTTCAGCCATCCTCTCCTCTGCTCGAGCTCAAAGCTTGCCAGAACACTAATCTTACTCCTTAGGCTTGGCAGAAGCGGGATCCAAATGAACACGGATGCGATTCATCCGTCCATAAACTAAGTCTCCTCCTTCGTTGATGACAGATAAGTGGAAAGTAATCGAGATCCCACCGATCATTTGCTAAGCGAAACCCACCTCTCAGGGACAAACCATCGCATCAATGGCCGAATTGGACCGACAAACGACAGTCCTGCAATCAACTCCAGGTTCCCAGAGTGAGAACCGGAGTATAAACACTAACTCCACTTTCCCAGAGTGTGAATTGAAGTATAAACATCCAATAAATTGTTCCCAGAGTGCGAACGGACTGCAACTTCCCAGAGTGTGAATTGGAGTATAAACATCCAATAAATCGTTCCCAGAGTGCGAACGGACTCCAACTTCCCAGAGTGTGAATTGGAGTATAAACATCCAATAACCCAGAGTGCGAACGGACTCCAACTTCCCAGAGTGTGAATTGGAGTAGAAACATCCAATAAATCGTTCCGAGAGTGCGAACGGACTCCAACTTCCCAGAGTGTGAATTGGAGTACAAACATCCAATAAATCGTTCCCAGAATGCGAACGGACTCCAACTTCCCAGAGTGTGAATTGGAGTACAAACATCCAATAAATCGTTCCCAGAGTGGGAACGGACTCCAACTTCCCAGAGTGTGAATTGGAGTATAAACATCCAATAAATCATTCCCAGAGTGCGAACGGACTCCAAATTCCCAGAGTGCGAATTGGAGTATAAACATCAAATCCATCGTTCCCAGAGTGTGAACGAATTCCTAAAAAGCCTAAATAGGTGTGACTCACCATCTATTGGCTGACTCCAACTTCCCAGAGTGTGAATTGGAGTATAAACATCTATTCGAAGCTCTCGGAGTGCGAACCAACCCATCAATGCGAACTCCAGGTTCCCAAAGCACGAATTGGAATATAAACATAAATTACAGGTTCCCGGAACGCGAACCGAAGCATCCATGCTAACTCCAGATTCCCAGAGCGCGAGTCGGAGTACAAACATCAATTCCAGATTCCCGGAGTGCGAACCAAAATGCAAATGCTAACTCCAAATTCTCAGAGCGCAAGTCGGAGTACAAATGTCAATTCCAGGTTCCCGGAGTACGAACCGACGCGTCAATCCAGACTCGAACTTCCCAGAGCATGAATTGGATTATAAACATCTGTTCCAGGTTCCCAGAGTGCGAACCAAAAACACAAATGCTAACTCCAGGTTCCCAGAGCGTGAATCGGAGCGTTAACATCAATTCCAGGTTCCCGGAGGGCGAACCGAAAAATACAAATGTCAACTCCAATTCCCCACAGCGTGAAGTGGAGTATAAACATCAATTCCTAGTTCCCGGAGTGCGGACCAAAATAAAATGTCAACTCCAAATTCGCAGAGTGTGAATTAGAGTGCGAATGCCAAGTCAAAGTTGCGAACTGTAGTATAAACACTTAATAACTCTAAGTCCCTAGAGTGCGGACTGGAGTATAAACACTAAAATGGGTGTGATCGACTATACATCAACTAACTCCAGATTCCCAGAGTGCGAACTGGAGTATAAACATCGATAAACTCCAGATTCCCAGAGGATGAACTGGAATATAAAACAACGACTCACTCAAGTCCTGAGAGCACGGACTGAAGCGCGAATGCCAAATGGGTGTGACTAACCACCCATCAACTAATTCCAGATTCCCAGAGTGTGAACTGAATTGTAAACATCAACTAACTCTGGTCCCGAAAGCACAGACTGAAGTATAAAGATCTAGTGGGCGTGACATACCACCCATCAACCAACTCCAATCCTCGAAGCATGGATTGGAATATAAATACCAGAAGGGATGCGATTTTATTGTCCATCTATCAATTCTAATTCCGCAGCAAGTTCTGTAGTACAAAAATCGGATGTGGTTAAACTTTCTTCTTTCCAACTCTTCCCCTGACATGGGGGCACACTTATCATAAAAAATCGGTTGTGATCCGACTATCTAGCACTAAGCGGGACCGACAGGACCGTTCATGCATCAACACTTATTCCCGGCACGGGACCTATAACATAATCTTTTAGGGCTGCACTCCAACCCAGCAAGACAAGATTTCTTCCTTGATTCGACAGGGAGATGTAGATTCGCAAAACGGACCTAGCTGAACGCCTTATTCTAAATGGATGTGACTACCCATCCTACCGCAAATGAACATGACACGACCGTTCATCCGCTAACTCTAGCCAACGATCTAGCGAGTTGTGCATGCAACATGGACGGATGTGACCCAAACATTGCCAATCAACTCCTTCCTCCAATTCAGTAGGAGAAACATCAAATTAAAGTTGCCGCAATGTGACCGACTACACTTCGACTTTCGCCATTGACAAGTGCGAGAGGAATTAATCGAGGAAAATGCGGTTGACCATATTCTGCTAAAATTCTTAGTCCCCAGAGTGGGGACATGGGTATGAACATCAATTAGGTGTGACTAACGGCTCTTCAACTGCCTCTAGTCCCCAGAGTGCGACTGCGACCATAGATAGATGAAGAATGTGATTCGACCATTCATTCACCAACTCCGACCTAAAGTCGACGAGAGGAGTATAAACTCGCTACAGATGAAATTGAACCGTCCACAAACTAACTATGCTAACCCAACACTGGGGGCGGAAGAACAAATCATTGAAAGAAGAGAAATGAGACTCGCTACATTGCTAGCTATTCAGATTCCTTTACAACTTAAGGCAACGACTGCAAGGAGGCCTTAATGCTAACCAATCAGAATGATGCTCGAAGTTAAGAGAAGCCAATTATATCGTACCGCCAGATCGACGGGCAATATCGATCTGCCCCTTTCATATCATACCAAGGGATCGATAGGCAATGAGGTCCGTACATTCTACATTGTGTCACTAAATCGACGGCCAATATTGATGCTCTTCGACTACAATTTGAAGTGACCCGTGCACCCATCGAATACCTTCGACCACCATAGCATGGATAGAACCGCGAATGGGTGGGAGTTGACCATTTATACATAGGTCTACTATGGATGTCGGTAAAAAAAATTTTTCGAATCCGGATCGAGCTACAATTTATGTGACGTGACAAGCAAAGCTGAGAAAGCCAATGTTCCAAATTTCAAGTCAATCGGAGTTCGTATGCTCAAGATATTGATGGATCACGGTTGAGAAGTCCAAAATTGCATCGATCATAACTTGAGATCTGCAAGTCCAAATGCCACCAAATTTGGACAAGAGCCTACTGGCAACCTAAGGAATGTTCACGCCAAATTTCAGCTCCTTCGGATGAGTTCTTGATCGATTCGAAGTTGCTTCGTACCGATCATGGACCAACTTGCATCGATCATATCTCGAGATCTACAACTCCAAATGCCACCAAATTTGGAAAAAAGCCAACTGGCAACCTAATGAATGTCCATTCCAAATTTTAGCTCAATCTGATGAATTCTTGACCGATTCAAAATTGAGTTCGAATCGATCCCGGACCGAAAAACTCCAACTTGCATCCATCATAAACCGAGATCTACATGTCCAAATGCTATGAAATTTTCACAGTAGCTTACTGTCAACATGAGGAATGTTCATGCCAAATTTTAGCTCAATCTGATGAATTCTTGATCGATTCGAAATTGAGTTCGAATCTATCCCGGACCGAAAAACTCCAACTTGCATCCATCATAACTCGAGATCTACATGTTCAAATGCTATGAAATTTTCACAGAAGCTTACTGCCAACATGTGGAATGTTCATGCCAAATTTTAGCTCAATCTGATGAATTCTTGATCGATTCGAAATTGAGTTCGAATCGATCCCGGACCGAAAAACTCCAACTTGCATCCATCATAACTCGAGATCTACATGTCCAAATGCTATGAAATTATCACAGTAGCTTACTGCCAACATGAGGAATCTTCATGCCAAATTTTAGCTCAATCTGATGAATTCTCGATCGATTCGAAATTGAGTTCGAATCGATCCCGGATTGAAAAACTCCAACTTGCATCCATCATAACTCGAGATCTACATGTCCAAATGCTTTGAAATTTTCACAGTAGCTTACTTCCAACATGAGGAATGTTCATGCAAAATTTCAGCTCAATCTGATCAAATCTTGATCGATTCGAAATTGAGTACGAATCGATACCGGAACGGGCCCCAACTTCCTAAGGCCGGGCATGTGGGCCCCCTCACGTGCCAGAAGCGGTCTCCCCAGATTTTAGGCGAAATATCAGCCTCCTACACCTATAAATAGAGCCCCTGCTCATTTAGAAAGCGGGTCGGAGAATTTTGAGAGTAAAAGAGCCCCCGGACTCTGCCACGTTCACTCCAGAACGCCATTACTGCCATTGCTCTCGAATTTAAGCTTACTATCTGCTGTACTTCATTATCATAAACTTGTAACCTTCAAGTATCAAGCAATAAAGTGATAAAACTTCATAGTGGACGTAGGCAACACGCCGAACCACTCTAAAACTCTGTGTTTCTGTGAATTTTCTTATATGTTTATTGGTGTGTTTGTTATATCTGCTTCATTTTACACTAATTCTCTTCATTTTATCTCTTCAAACACATCCGAAGAGTGTTGTGCCCAATTCTGGTGCAAAAAGGTACCATGGTGCACCACTCTCCAGCGATGGTAAATCGAAGACCAGCCACAGTGATCCCGTTCTACCGTAAAAATCCACGTGTCGAAAAAACAAAGGGTAAAAAACTTCCGAGACCCGATTGAGATTCGGATAGTCTGTTTTGGGCATTAAACAATCCATTGATGGCTGAAAGCAGTCATAGCCGTAGAACTCACTAAGGCCTTCGTTTTGACTGGTTATGGCTCCCGTAACTCTAAACGAGCCAGAAGTTATGGCCGTCCGAATAATCGATATCTACAGGGTGCAACATCCACAGTGCAAGGTGCAACATCCATCCGAAATGGCGTAACAGTGTCGTACGACTTTTTGAAATGCGTGCATGGATTTGAAACGAAACGGTACAATGGTGCAACACTCACCAGCGATGGTAAATCGAAGACCAGCCGGGGTAATCCCGTTCTACCGTAAAAATCCACGTGTCGAAAAAACGAAGGGTAAAAAATTTCCTAGACCCGATTGAGATTCGGATAGTCTTTTTTGGGCATTAAATAATCCATTGATGGCTGAAAGCTATCATAGCCGTAGAACTCACTGAGGCCTTCGTTTTGACTGGTTACGGCTCCCGTAACTCTAAACGAGCCAGAAGTTATGGCCGTCCGAATAATCGATATCTACAGGGTGCAACATCCGTCCGAAATGGCGAAACAGTGTCGTACGACTTTTTGAAATGCATGCATGGATTTGAAATGAAATTGTACCATGGTGCACCACTCTCCAGCGATGGTAAATCGAAGACCAGCCACGGTAATCTCGTTCTACCGTAAAAATCCACGTGTCGAAAAAACGAAGGGTAAAAAACTTCCTAGGCCCGATTGAGATTCGGATGGTCTTTTTTGGGCATTAAACAATCCATTGACGGCTGAAAGCTGTCATAGCCGTAGAACTCACTGAGGCCTTCGTTTTGACTAGTTATGGCTTCCGTAACTCTAAACGAGCCAGAAGTTATGGCCATCCGAATAATCGATATCTACAGGGTGCAACATCCACGGTGCACGGTGCAACATCCGTCCGAAATGGTGTAACAGTGTCGTACGAGTTTTTGAAATGCATGCATGGATTTGAAACAAAATGGTACCCTGGTGCACCACTCTCCAACGATGGTAAATTGAAGACCAGCCACGGTAATCCCGTTTTACCATAAAAATCCACGTGTCGAAAAAAAAAGGGTAAAAAACTTCCGAGACCCGATTGAGATTCAGATAGTCTTTTTTGGGCATTTAACAATCCATTGACGGCTGTAAGCTGTCATAGCCGTAGAACTCACTGAGGCCTTCGTTTTGACTGGTTATGGCTCCCGTAACTCTAAAGGAGCCAGAAGTTATGGCCGTCCGAATAATCGATATCTACAAGGTGCAACATCCACGGTGCAAGGTGCAAAATCCGTCCTAAATGGCGAAACAATATCGTACGAATTTTTGAAATGCGTGCATGGATTTGAAACGAAACGTTACCGTGGTGCACCACTCTCCAGCCATGGTAAATCGAAGACCAGCTACAATTTATGTGACGTGACAAGCAAAGCTGAGAAAGCCAATGTTCCAAATTTCAAGTCAATCGGAGTTCGTATGCTCAAGATTTTGATGGATCACGGTTGAGAAATCCAAAATTGCATCGATCATAACTTGAGATCTACAGGTCCAAATGCCACCAAATTTGGACAAGAGCCTACTGGAAACCTAAGGAATGTTCGCGCCAAATTTCAACTCCTTCGGATGAGTTCTTGATCGATTCGAAGTTGCTTCGTACCGATCATGGACCAACTTGCATCGATCATATCTCGAGATCTACAACTCCAAATGCCACCAAATTGGGAAAAAAGCCAACTGGCAACATAAGGAATGTTCATGCCAAATTTTAGCTCAATCTGATGAATTCTTGATCGATTCGAAATTGAGTTCGAATCGATCCCGGACCGAAAAACTCCAACTTGCATCCATCATAACTCGAGATCTACATGTCCAAATGCTATAAAATTTTCACAGTAGCTTACTTCCAACATGAGGAATGTTCATGCCAAATTTTAGCTCAATCTGATGAATTCTTGATCGATTCGAAATTGAGTTCGAATCGATCCCGGACCGAAAAACTCCAACTTGCATCCATCATAACTCGAGATCTACATGTTCAAATGCTATGAAATTTTCACATTAGCTTACTGCCAATATGTGGAATGTTCATGCCAAATTTTAGCTCAATCTGATGAATTCTTGATCGATTCGAAATTGAGTTCGAATCGATCCCGGACCGAAGAACTCCAACTTGCATCCATCATAACTCGAGATCTACATGTCCAAATGCTATGAAATTTTCACAGTAGCTTACTGCCAACATGAGGAATGTTCATGCCAATTTTAGCTCAATCTGATGAATTCTCGATCGATTCGAAATTGAGTTCGAATCGATCCCGGACCGAAAAACTCCAACTTGCATCCATCATAACTCGAGATCTACATGTCCAAATGCTATGAAATTTTCACAGTAGCTTACTGCCAACATGAGGAATGTTCATGCCAATTTTAGCTCAATCTGATGAATTCTCGATCGATTCGAAATTGAGTTCGAATCGATCCCAGACCGAAAAACTCCAACTTGCATCCATCATAACTCGAGATCTACATGTCCAAATGCTTTAAAATTTTCACAGTAGCCTACTTCCAACATGAGGAATGTTCATGCAAAATTTCAGCTCAATCTGATCAAATCTTGATCGATTCGAAATTGAGTACGAATCGATCCCGGAACGGGCCCCAATATCCTAAGGCCGGGCATGTGGGCCCCCTCACGTGCCAGAAGCGGTCTCCCCAGATTTTAGGTGAAATATCAGCCTCCTACACCTATAAATAGAGCCCCTGCTCACTCAGAAATGGGGTCGGAGAATTTTGAGAGTAAAAGAGCGCCCGGACTCTGCCACGTTCACTCCAGAACGCCATTACTGCCATTGATCTCGAATTTAAGCTTATTATCTGCTGTACTTCGTTATGAAAAACTTGTAATCTTCATGTATCAAGCAATAAAGTGATAAAACTTCATAGTGGACGTAGGCAACACGCCGAACCACTCTAAAACTCTGTGTTTCTGTGAATTTTCTTATATGTTTATTGGTGTGTTTGTTAGATCTGCTTCATTTTACACTTATTCTCTTCATTTTATCTCTTCAAACACATGTGAAGAGTATTGTGCCCAATTCTGGTGCAAACAGGTACCATGGTGCACCACTCTCCAGTGATGGTAAATCGAAGACCAGCCACGGTGATCCCGTTCTGCCGTAAAAATCCACGTGCCGAAAAAACATAGGGTAAAAAACTTCCGAGACCCGATTGAGATTCGGATAGTCTGTTTTTGGCATTAAACAATCCATTGATGGCTGAAAGCGGTCATAGCCGTAGAACTCACTGAGCCCTTCATTTTGACTGGTTATGGCTCCCGTAACTCTAAACGAGCTAGAAGTTATGGCCGTCCGAATAATCGATATCTACAGGGTGCAACATCCACGGTGCAAGGTGCAACATCCGTCCGAAATGGCGTAACAGTGTCGTACGACTTTTTGAAATGCATGCATGGATTTGGAACGAAACGGTACCATGGTGCACCACTCTCCAGCGATGGTAAATCGAAGACCAGCCACGGTAATCCCGTTCTACCGTAAAAATCCACGTGTCGAAAAAACGATGTGTAAAAAACTTGCTAGACCCGATTGACATTCGGATAGTCTATTTTGGGCATTAAACAATCCATTGATGGCTGAAAGCTATCATAGCCGTAGAACTCACTGAGGCCTTCGTTTTGACTGGTTACGACTCCCGTAACTCTAAACGATCCAGAAGTTATGGCCGTCCGAATAATCGATATCTACAGGGTGCAACATCCGTCCGAAATGGCGAAACAGTGTCGTACGTCTTTTTGAAATGCATGCATGGATTTGAAACGAAATGGTACCATGGTGCACCACTCTCCAGCGATGGTAAATCGAAGACCAGCCACGGTAATCTCGTTCTACCGTAAAAATCAACGTGTCGAAAAAACGAAGGGTAAAAAACTTCCTAGACCCGACTGAGATTCGGATGGTCTTTTTTGGGCATTAAACAAGCCATTGACGGCTGAAAGCTGTCATAGCCGTAGAACTCACCGAGGCCTTCGTTTTGACTGGTTATGGCTTCCGTAACTCTAAACGAGCCAGAAGTTATGGCCGTCCGAATAATCGATATCTACAGGGTGCAACATCCACGGTGCAAGGTGCAACATCCGTCCGAAATGGCGTAACAGTGTCGTGCGACTTTTTGAAATGCATGCATGGATTTGAAAAAAAAATGGTACCCTGGTGCACCACTCTCCAACGATGGTAAATTGAAGACCAGCCACGGTAATCCCGTTTTACCATAAAAATCCACGTGTCGAAAAAACAAAGGGTAAAAAACTTCCGAGACCCGATTGAGATTCGGATAGTCTTTTTTGGGCATTAAACAATCCATCGACGACTGAAAGATTTCATAGCCATAGAACTCACTGAGGACTTCGTTTTGACTAGTTATGGCTCCCGTAACTCTAAACGAGTCAGAAGTTATGGCCGTCCGAATAATCAATATCTACAGGGTGCAATATCCACGGTGCAAGGTGCAAAATCCGACCTAAATGGCGAAACAATATCGTACGAATTTTTGAAATGCGTGCATGGATTTGAAACGAAACGGTACCGTGGTGCACCACTCTCCAGCGATGGTAAATCGAAGATCAGCCACGGTAATCCCGTTCTACCGTAAAAATCCACGTGTCGAAAAAACGAAGGGTAAAAAGCTTCCTAGACCCGATTGAGACTCGGATAGTCTTTTTTGGGCATTAAACAATCCATTGACGGTTGAAAGCTATCATAGCCATAGAACTCATTGAGGCCTTCGTTTTGACTGGTTATGGCTCCCATAACTCTAAATGAGGCAGAAGTTATGGCCGTCCAAATAATCGATATCTACAGGGTGCAACATCCACGGTGTAAGGTGCAACATCCGTCCGAAGTGGCGAAACAGTGTCGTACGACTTTTTGAAACGCGTGCATGGATTTGAAACGAAACGGTACCATGGTGCACCACTCTCCAGCGATGGTAAATCGAAGGCCAGCCACAGTAATCCCGTTCTACCGTAAAAATCCACGTGTCGAAAAAACGAAGGGTAAAAAACTTCCTAGACCCGATTGAGATTCGGATAGTCTTTTTTGGGCATTAAACAATCCATTGATGGCTGGAAGCTGTCATAGCCGTAGAACTAACTGAGGCCTTCGTTTTGACTGGTTACGGCTCCCATACCTGTAAACGAGCCAGAAGTTATGGCCGTCCGAATAATCGATATCTACAGGGTGCAATATACACGGTACAAGGTGCAACATCCGTCTGAAATGGCGAAACAGTGTCGTACGACTTTTTGAAATGCATGCATGGATTTGAAATGGAACGGTACCATGGTGCTTCACTCTCCAGCGATGGTAAATCGAAGACCAGCCATGGTGATCCCGTTCTGCCGTAGAAATCCACGCGTCGAAAAAACAAAGGGTAAAAAACTTCCGAGACCCGATTGAGATTCGGATAGTCTGTTTTGGGCATTAAACAATCCGTTGACGGCTGAAAGCAGTCGTAGCTGTAGAACTCACTGAGTCCTTCGTTTTGACTGGTTATGGCTCCCGTAACTCTAAACGAGCCAGAAGTTAAGGCCGTCTGAATAATCGATATCTACAGGGTGCAACATCCACGGTGCAAGGTGCAACATCCGTCCGAAATGGCGTAACAGTGTCGTACGACTTTTTGAAATGCGTGCATGGATTTGAAACGTGACGGTACCATGGTGCACCACTCTCTAGCGATGGTAAATCGAAGACCAGCCACGGTAATCCCGTTCTACCGTAAAAATCCACGTGTCGAAAAAACGAAGGGTAAAAAACTTCCTAGACCCGATTGAGATTCGGATAGTCTTTTTTGGGCATTAAACAATCCATTGATGATTGAAAGCTATCATAGCCGTAGAACTCACTGAGGCCTTCGTTTTGACTGGTTACGGCTCCCGTAACTCTAAACGAGCCAGAAGTTATGGCCGTCCGAATAATCGATATCTACAGGGTGCAACATTCGTCCGAAATGGAGAAACAGTGTCGTACGACTTTTTGAAATGCATGCATGGATTTGAAACGAAATGGTACCATGGTGCACCACTCTCCAGCGATGGTAAATCGAAGACCAGCCACGGTAATCTCGTTCTACTGTAAAAATCCACGTGTCGAAAAAACGAAGGGTAAAAAACTTCCTAGACCCGATTGAGATTCGGATAGTCTGTTTTGGGCATTAAACAGTCCATTGACGGCTGAGAGCCGTCATAGCCGTAGAACTCACTGAGGCCTTCGTTTTGACTAGTTGTGGCTCCCGTAACTCTAAACGAGCCGGAAGTTATGGCCATCCGAATAATCGATATCTATAGGGTGCAACATCCACGGTGCAAGGTGCAACATCCGTCCGAAATGGCGAAACTGTGTCGTACGACTTTTTGAAATGCGTGCATGGATTTGAAACAAAACGGTACCCTGGTGCACCACTCTCCAGCGATGGTAAATTGAAGACCAGCCACGGTAATCCCGTTTTACCTTAAAAATCCACGTGTCGAAAAAACGAAGGGTAAAAAACTTTCAAGACCCGATTGAGATTCGGATAGTATTTTTTGGGCATTTAACAATCCATTGATTGCTGTAAGCTGTCATAGCCGTAGAACTCTCTGAGGCCTTCGTTTTGACTGGTTATGGCTCCCGTAACTCTAAACGAGCCAGAAGTTATGGCTGTCCGAATAATCGATAACTACGGGGTGCAACATCCACGGTGCAAGGTGCAACATCCGTCCGAAATGGCGAAATAGTATCGTACGAATTTTTGAAATGTGTGCATGGATTTGAAACGAAACGCTACCGTGGTGCACCACTCTCCAGCGATGGTAAATCGAAGACCAGCCACGGTAATCCCATTCTACCGTAAAAATCCACGCGTTGAAAAAACAAATGGTAAAAAACTTCCTAGACCCGATTGAGATTCGGATAGTCTTTTTTGGGCATTAAACAATCCATTGACGATTGAAAGCTATCATAGCCGTAGAACTCACCGAGGCCTTCGTTTTGACTGGTTAAGGCTCCCGTAACTCTAAACGAGCCAAAAGTTATGGCCGTACGAATAATCGATATCTACAGGGTGCAGCATCCACGTGCAAGGTGCAACATCCGTCCGAAATGGCGAAACAGTGTCGTACGACTTTTTGAAATGCGTGCATGGATTTGAAATGAAACGGTACCCTGGTGCACCACTCTCCAGCAATGGTAACATGAAGACCAGCCACGGTAATCCCGTTTTACCGTAAAAATCCACGTGTCGACAAAACGAAGGGTAAAAAACTTCCGAGACTCGATTGAGATTCCGATAGTCTGTTTTTGGCATTAAACAATCCATTGATGGCTGAAAGCGGTCATAGCCGTAGAACTCACTGAGGCCTTCGTTTTGACTGGTTATGGCTCCCGTAACTCTAAACGAGCCAGAAGTTATGGCCGTCCGAATAATCGATATCTACAGGGTGCAACATCCACGGTGCAAGGTGCAACATCCGTCCGAAATGGCGAAACAGTGTCGTACGACTTTTTGAAATGTGTGCAAGGATTTGAAACGAAACGGTACCTTGGTGCACCACTCTCCAGCGATGGTAAATTAAAGACCAGCCATGGTAATCCCGTTTTACCGTAAAAATCCACGTGTCGAAAAAACGAAAGGTAAAAAACTTTCGAGACCCGATTGAGATTAGGATAGTCTTTTTTGGGCATTAAACAATCCATCGACGACTGAAAGATTTCATAGCCATAGAACTCACTGAGGACTTCGTTTTGACTAGTTATGGCTCCCGTAACTCTAAACGAGTCAGAAGTTATGGCCGTCCGAATAATCAATATCTATAGGGTGCAACATCCACGGTGCAAGGTGCAACATCCGTCCGAAATGGCGAAACAGTGTCGTATGACTTTTTGAAATGCGTGCATGGATTTGGAACGAGACGGTACAATGGTGCACCACTCTCCAACGATGGTAAATCGAAGACCAGCCACGGTAATCCCGTTCTACCGTAAAAATCCACGTGTCGAAAAAACGAAGGGTAAAAAACTTCCTAGACCCGATTGAGATTCGGATAGTCTTTTTTGGGCACTAAACCATCCATTGATAGCTGAAAGCTGTCATAGCCGTAGAACTCACTGAGTCCTTCGTTTTGACTGGTTATGGCTCCCGTAATTCTAAACGACCCAGAAGTTATGGCCGTCCGAATAATCGATATCTACAGGGTGCAACATCCGTCCGAAATGGCGAAACAGTGTCGTACGACTTTTTGAAATGCATGCATGGATTTGAAACGAAATGGTACCATGGTGCACCACTCTCCAGCGATCGTAAATCGAAGACCAGCCACGGTAATCCTGTTTTACCGTAAAAATCCACATGTCGAAAAAACAAAGGGTAAAAAACTTCCTAGACCCGATTGAGATTCGGATAGTCTTTTTTGGTCATTAAACAATCCATTGACGGCTGAAAGCTGTCATTGCCGTAGAACTCACTGAGGCCTTCGTTTTGACTGGTTATGGCTCCCGTAACTCTAGACGAGCCAGAAGTTATGGCCATTCGAATAATCGATATCTACAGGGTGCAACATCCACGGTGCAAGGTGCAACATCCTTCCGAAATAGCGTAACAGTGTCGTACGACTTTTTGAAATGCATGCATGGATTTGAAACAAAACGGTACCCTGGTGCACCACTCTCTAGCGATGGTAAATTGAAGACCAGCCACGGTTATCCCGTTTTGCCATAAAAATCCACGTGTCGAAAAAGCGAAGGGTAAAAAACTTCCGAGACCCGATTGAGATTCGGATAGTCTTTTTTGGCCTGTTATCCCAACTTTTGGCATAGTTGAGAGACCCAAAATTTACTAAAAATCAATGATTGCTATTCCTGAATATCAACCATGCATTGCAGGATAACCATGGATATCAATGAATTTTGCCCGAGTCCAGATTGAGCTACAATTGATAGCACATGGCCAGAAAGATCATAAAAGCCAGTGGTTCAAATTTCAAGTCAATCCGAGTTCGTATGCTCAAGTTATGATGGATTCGATTTGATGAACCTTTCTCGGTTCGAATCCGTCGCCCCTTCATTAGTTCGAACCCATTAAGTTCGAACCATCAGAGCAGGTACCATGTTCGAATCGATAGGCAGAAATATCGTTCGAATCCATCAGCCAATGCCTGCTTCGACTCCATCGGCTTCAACTCCATTTACTTCGAATACATCACGATGGCTTACATTCGAATCCATGATGCTGCCTCTCTTCGTATTCCTCAAGGTTAAAGAGTTCGAATCCATAGAGTTGCTATACCTCGAACCCGTCATGCATCTTGCCTCGAATCCATTCCCTCGAGACCATCAAAGAAGGGTCCCACGAATCCACGCGACTAAGGGAGCTCCAACTCCATTCCTTGCTTAACTTAGAATCCCCATAGTGAAGCAACTTCGAATCGATCCGCAGTCATATATTTGGATCGATTCGAATGAAGACCGGTTCCATCGATTCGAAGGTAGCGAACCTTCGAATCCAACACTCGAAGCCACCAAGTAAACACAGCTACGAACTCGAAGTCGACCCATTCAACTCGGCGAAAATTAGGGATCGACTCGAAGAACGCGCGCCACGTCACAGGAACATGGATTCGACCCTATGGGTTCGAACCATATCGATTCGAACGAACCCATAGGATCGATTCGAAGCAACCAGCATGCCGAAGATCCCCATCTTGAATCCATCATATCTCTTAATCCCTTGATCCAAATGCCATGAAATTTTTACAGGAGTTTGCCTACATGTTGAAGAATGTTCACGCCAAGTTTCATCGTGATTGGACATTTTTTAATGGATTCAAACCAAGGGTTGAATCGATCCCAATGTGGGCCCGGATCTCCTGGTTTCGGCCATGTGGGCCCCCTCACGTGCCTGAAGCGGTCTACCATACTTTTAGGAGAAATATCAGCCTCCTACGCCTATAAATAGAGCCTCAGTTCATTAAGAAAAGGGGATCTTGAATTGGAAGCATCCAGGCCCTACCAGACTCTACCGCGCACTTCACCACTACCATCGTACTCGAATTTCAGAGCTATAATCCATTGTAATCCGCTGTAATCAATTGTAATCAGTGAAGAATATTAATAAAAGTTAAAACCTTTGAAGTGGACGTAGGCCGGAGATAGCCGAACCACTATAAATCTTGTGTTCTTGTTCATAATTTCAGTTTTGCTGCGTATTGCTTGCTTAGATTTGTGATTTGTGTTTGAATATTGCTGATTTATATTCCAACACCGGTGCTTTCACAACGCTTGGGGTTTGTGACCAATTTTGTCGCAAACACTTTGGTGCTTTCACCGAGAAGGACTAGCACCCGCTACACCAGATTCAGAGTTTGGATTTAAAAGTTTACAGAATTCCGATTCAGAGACAATGACTCGACAAACGAGACAAAGAGTTGATCGGAGCCAACAAGGAGGAAGCCAAGAAGCGTCCTCCGGAGCAGGAGAAGGACAAGCTTCCGTCTACATCACTAGAGATGAAATGGAGGCTATGGCTATTCATTGCGCGAAAGCATGATGAAGACTCAACAAGAGATGCTGTAGAATTTCCTCGAACAAATGAGGGCGACGAATGTGCAAAACCTTGGACCAACTACAACAACTGCGAGTGTAGGGCAAGGAATCAGGATTGCAGAAGTTAATGAAGGACAGGGTCAAGACCAGAATACAGGAGTTGAAGGTGATCAACAAGGAATTGGGGGCAGACCCTCAGGATCCGATACTGGAAGACCAACAGACGGAGCTCAACAAGCCGGAAACAATGCTTATGCTAATGAGCCACCAGAAGAATACGTACCAGAATTCCCTTCAAGGCTCAGGGGGCAGGATAGGAACTTGACAAGGGGGCAACCCCTAGACGGAGACGAGAGGATGATTGGCCTAATGCGACGAATCATGAGAGGAGGACTGCCTAGCGGAGGGCTGGAAGAAGTTAGTCGGAGTCCATTCACTCCGAACATCCGAAACGCAAGGAACCCTCCAAAATTCCAGCTACCAACGCTAGAACCTTATGACGGGAGATCAGACCCGACCATGCATATTACCAGATATATTAGGCACATGGAAGTGCTGGGGGCATCCGAGGAGGTGATGGCACGATGCTTCCCTCTATATTTGTCAGATTTGGCTGCACTTTGGTTCAGGCAGCTAGAGACTGGATCAATCAGAACATGGAGCGAGCTTGTAGACTGCTTCATGAGACAGTTCAGGGTCCATGTGACACGACCCAAGAGCGTGATGACTTTATCATCGATTAAGCAAAGGGCCGGAGAGTCCATAAAAGATTTCCTACTGAGATTCAATGTGACAGTGACTTCTATAGATCGTCGGGATCCATCGATGATTTTGATGGCGGCGGTGGCAGGGGTCGTGGAAGGCACCAAATTCAAAGATTCTCTGACTAAAGATCCACCTCAAGATCTTGGAGAGTTCTTGCATAAAGCTAAAAAGTTCATCCGCTTAGAAGAATCACGAGCCGAGAGGCTGGAAATAAATGCCACGCAAAGCATAGGAACCTCCAGAGAACAGTCCGGAGCGGACAAGGGAATGAGGAAACAGGATGACAGACATGATGGTCCTGATAAACAGAAGAAATTCCGAGAGCGAAGATTTAGGCAGTACACAGATCTGACTGCAGGCCTAGAAAGGATTTACACTGAAACTCGGGGGCAACTCCCCTATCGAAAGCCACCTATAAGGGATCCCACTGAGCGGGAGCGCAGGACTGGAAAATATTGCCTATTCCATGAGCTGGATGGGCACACCGCAGATGAATGCCGCCACCTAAGGGATGAGGTGGAAGAACATGCCAGGGGAGGTAGATTGCCGCAATTTGTCAGAGAACGGACAACAACGGTAAGGCCTGAACAACTACCGCCTCCACCTAACAGCAACGATCCCGGATCGGGATAACGACTCGTCATCCACTGATTAAAGATGGAAAGGGCCAAGTCCAAGATTCGGACTTCGGTTGAATAATTTTATTTAGATTTGTTTTCAGAATAAACGGTTACTCCACTTACACATGTACGGGAACCGGAGAGATCCCTAGGCATGCTCTGTGATGGAGATAAACCGATATGCCCGGAGAGGCAATGTTTAGCTTTTTCTGATGTCCGGAGAGGCCTGAACATCTAGAAATCGAATTTTAATAAATAAATTAGAATCTCTTGCAATAAACCTTTTGACCAAAGAGTCAGAAGATGAACATTAAATACCAATATAAAAATGATCGCTTTGTGACCCTACCCGGAGAGGCGGAGTCCGGAGTGCAAGAAGTGAGTTGCTTCGCCGGAGAGCGACAGGATCAACTCACTTAAGCGCTGTTTCCCCTTCACCGGAGAGTGACAGGATGGGATCCAGCAAGAGCCCGGAGAGGCTATGATCGGTCTCGAACGACCAAGACATCGCTTAATGTTCAGATACACTAAACTGGAGTGCAAGAATTGAGTTGCTCCGCCGGAGAGCGACAGGATCAACTCACTTATGCGTTGTTTCCACGTCACCGGAGAGTGACAGGATGGGATCCAGCAAGGGCCCGGAGAGGCTATGATCGGTCCAGAACGACCATGACATTGTTATACGTCCTAACCAGGACCAAAGTGCAAAGGATAGAAGGCAATACCAGAGTGCAATAGGATCTTTCTATTCAATCAATAAGTCTAGAATGGACTTAGCAAGGGTTCAGAGTAGCCATTAATAGTCCGAAGAGACTATAGAACTTCATGAATGCTGATTCGGCTTCGAACAGCCATAAACTTGATTGATAATACTGCAGCTGTGACTGAAACATGAATTTACTACACTCAACTTAAGACCATTCAAAACATGCCTTTTACCAAAAGGCATGTTTTGGGGGGCAAAGTGTTATCCCAACTTTTGGCAAAGTTGAGATACCCAAAATTTACTAAAAATCAATGATTGCTATTCTTGAATATCAACCATGCATTGCAGGATAACCATGGAAATCAATGGATTTTGCCCGAGTCCAGATTGAGCTACAATTGATAGCACATGGCCAAAAAGATTATAAAAGCCATTGGTTCAAATTTCAAGTCAATCCGAGTTCGTATGCTCAAGTTATGATGGATTCGATTTGATGAACCTTGCTCGGTTCGAATCCATCGCCCCTTCATTAGTTCGAACCCATTAAGTTCGAACCCGTAAGAGCAGGTACCATGTTCGAATCGATAGGCAGAAATATCGTTCGAATCCATCAGCCAGTGCCTGCTTCGACTCCATTGGCTTCGAATCCATTTGCTTCGAATACATCACGATGGCTTACCTTCGAATCCACGGTGCTGCCTCTCTTCGTATCCCTCAAGGTTGAAGAGTTCGAATCCACAGAGTTGCTATACCTCGAACCCGTCATGCATCTTGCCTCGAATCCATTCGCTCGAGACCATCAAAGAAGGGTCCCACGAATCCACGCGACTAAGGGAGCTCCAACTCCATTCCTTGCTTACCTTCGAATCCCCATAGTGAAGCAACTTCGAATCGATCCACAGTCATATATTTGGATCGATTCGAATGAAGACCGGTTCCATCGATTCGAAGGTAGCGAACCTTCGAATCCAACACTCGAAGCCACCAAGTAAACAAGGCTACGAACTCGGATTCGACCCATTCAACTCAGCGAAAAATAGGGATCGACTCGAAGAACGCGCGCCACGTCACAGGAACATGGATTCGACCCTATGGGTTCGAACCAGATCGATTCGAACGAACCCATAGGATCGATTCGAAGCAACCAGCATGCCGAAGATTCCATCTTGAATCCATCATATCTCTCAATCCCTTGATCCTAATGCCATGAAATATTTACAGGAATTTGCCTACATGTTGAAGAATGTTCACGCCAAGTTTCATCACAATTTGACACTTTTTTGATGGATTCGAACCAAGGGTCGAATCGATCCCAATGTGGGCCCGGATCTCCTGGTTTCGTCCATGTGGGCCCCCTCACGTGCCTGAAGCGGTCTACCAAACTTTTAGGAGAAATATCAGCCTCCTACGCCTACAAATAGAGCCCCAGGTCATTCAGAAAAGGGGATCTTGATTTGGAAGCATCCAGACTCTACCGCGCACTTCGCTACTACCATCGTACTCGAATTTCAGAGCTATAATCCATTGTAATCCGCTGTAATCAATTGTAATCAGTGAAGAATATCAATAAAAGTTAAAACCTTTGAAGTGGACGTAGGCCGGAGATAGCCGAACCACTATAAATCGTGTGTTCTTGTTCATAATTTCAGTTTTGCTGCGTATTGCTTGCTTAGATTTGTGATTTGTGTTTGAATATTGCTGATTTATATTCCAACACTGGTGCTTTCACAACGCTTGGGGTTTGTGACCAATTTTGGCGCAAACATGGGCATTTAACAATCCAATAACGGCTGAAAGCTGTAATAGCCGTAGAACTCACTGAGGCATTCTTTTTGACTGGTTATGGCTCCCGTAACTCTAAACGAACCAGAAATTATGGCTGTCCTAATAGTCGATATCTACAGGGTCCAACATCGACGGTGCAAGGTGCAACATCCGTCCGAAATGGCGAAACAGTACCGTACGTATTTTTGAAATCCGTGCATGGATTTGAAACGAAACGGTACCGTGGTGCACCACTCTCCAGCGATGGTAAATCGAAGACCAGCCACGGTAATCCCGTTCCACCGTAAAAATGCACATGTCGAAAAAACGGAGGGTAAAAAACTTCCTAGACCCGATTGAGATTCGGATAGTCTTTTTTGGGCATTTAACAATCTATTGACGGCTAAAAGCTGTCATAGCCGTAGAACTCACTAAGGCCTTCGTTTTAACTGGTTATGGCTCCCGTAACACTAAACGAGCCAGACGTTATGGTCGTCCGAATAATCGAAATCCACAGGGTGCAACATCCACGGTGCAAGGTGCAACATCCGTCCGAAATGGGAAACAGTGTCGTACGACTTTTTGAAATGCGTGAATGGATTTGAAACGAAACGGTACCATGTTTCACCACTCTCCAGCGATGGTAAATCGAAGGCCAGCCACGGTAATCCCGTTCTACCGTAAAAATCCACGTGTCGAAAAAACGAAGGGTAAAAAACTTCCTAGACCCGATTGAGATTCTGATAGTCTTTTTTCGGCATTAAACAATCCATTGACGGCTGAAAGCTGTCATAGCCGTACAACTCACCGAGGCCTTCATTTTGACTAGTTATGGCTCCCGTAACTCTAAACGAGCCAGAAGTTATGGCCGTCCGAATAATCGAAATCTACAGCGTGCAACATCCACGATGCAAGGTGCAACATCCGTCAGAAATGGTGAAACAGTGTCGTACGACTTTTTGAAATGCGTGCATAGATTTGAAACGGAACGGTACCATGGTGCACCACTCTCCAGCGATGGTAAATCGAAGGCCAGCCATGGTAATCCCGTTCTACCGTAAAAATCCACGTGTCGAAAAAACGGAGGGTAAAAAACTTCCTAGACCCAATTGAGATTCGGATAGTCTTTTTTGGGCATTTAACAATCCATTGATGGCTGAAAGCTGTCATAGCCGTAGAACTCACTGAGGCCTTCGTTTTGACTGGTTATGGCTCCCGTAATTCTAAACGAGCCAGAAGTTATGGCCGTCCGAATAATCGATGTCTACAGGGTGCAACATACACGGTGCAAGGTGCAACATCCGTCCGAAATAGCGAAACAGTGTCGTATGACTTTTTGAAATCCATGCATGGATTTGAAATGGAACGGTACCATAGTGCACCACTCTCCAGCGATGGTAAATCGAAGACCATCCACGGTGATCCCGTTCTACCGTAAAAATCCACGTGTCGAAAAAACAAAGGGTAAAAAACTTCCAAGACCCGATTGAGATTCGGATAGTCTGTTTTGCGCATTAAACAATCCATTGACGGCTGAAAGCGGTCATAGCCATAGAACTCACTGAGGCCTTCGTTTTTACTTGTTATGGCTCCCGTAACTCTAAACGAGCCAGAAGTTATGGCCGTCCGAATAATCGATATCTACAGGGTGCAACATCCACGGTGCAAGGTGCAACATCCGTCCGTAATGGCGTAACAGTGTCGTACGACTTTTTGAAATGCGTTCATGGATTTGAAATGAAACGGTACCCTGGTGCACCACTCTCCAGCGATGGTAAATTGAAGACCAGCTACGGTAATCCCGTTTTACCATAAAAATCCAAGTGTCGAAAAAACGAGGAGTAAAAAACTTCCGAGACCCGATTGAGATTCGGATGGTCTTTTTTGGGCATTACACAATCCATTGACGGCTAAAAGCTGTCATTGCAGTAGAACTCACTGAGGCCTTCGTTTTGACTAGTTATGGCTCCCGTAAATCTAAACGAGCCAGAAGTTATGGCCGTCCGAATAGTCGTTATCTACAGGGTGCAACATCCACGGTGCAAGGTGCAACATCCTTCCGAAATGGCGAAATAGTATCGTACGAATTTTTGAAATGCGTGCATGGATTTGAAACGAAATGGTACCGTGGTGCACCACTCTCCAGCAATGGTAAATCGAAGACCAGCCACGGTAATCCCGTTCTACCGTGAAAATCCACGTGTGAAAAAAACGAAGGGTAAAAAACTTCCTAGACCCGATTGATTCGGATAGTCTTTTTTGGGCATTAAACAATCCATTGACGGCTGAAAGCCGTCATAGCCGTAGAACTCACTGAGTCCTTCGTTTTGACTGGTTATGGCTGCCGTAAATCTAAACGAGCCAGAAGTTATGGCCGTCCGAATAATCAATATCTACAGGGTGCAACATCCATGGTGCAAGGTGCAACATCCGTCCGAAATGGCGGAACAGTGTCGTACGACTTTTTGAAATGCGTGCATGGATTTGAAACGAAACGGTACCATGATGCACCACTCTCCAGCGATGGTAAATTGAAGGCCAGCCACGGTAATCCCATTCTACGGTAAAAATCCACGTGTCGAAAAAACGAAGGGTAAAAAACTTTCGAGACCCGATTGAGATTCAGATAGTCTTTTTTGGGCATTAAACAATCCATTGACGGCTGAAAGCTGTCATAGCCGTAGAACTCCCCGTAGAACTCACTGAGGCCGTCGTTTTGACTGGTTATGGCTCCCGTAACTATAAACGAGATAGAATTTATGGCCGTCCGAATAATCGATATTTACAGGGTGCTACATACACGGTGCAAGGTGCAACATCCGTCGGAAATGGCGAAACAGTGTCGTACGACTTTTTGAAATGCGTGCATGGATTTGAAATGGAACGGTTCCATAGTGAACCACTCTCCAGTGATGGTAAATCGAAGACCAGCCACGGTGATCCCGTTCTACCGTAAAAATCCACGTGTCGAAAAAACGAAGGGTAAAAGCCTTCCTAGACCCGATTGAGATTCGGATAGTCTTTTTTGGGCACTAAACAATCCATTGACGGCAGAAAGCGGTCATAGCCGTAGAACTCACTGAGGCCTTCGTTTTGACTTGTTATGGCTCCCGTAACTCTAAATGAGCCATAAGTTATGGCCATCCGAATAATAGATATCTACAGGGTGCAACATCCACGGTGCAAGGTGCAACATCCGTCCGAAATGGCATAACAGTGTCGTACGACTTTTTGAAATGCGTTCATGGATTTGAAATGAAACGGTACCCTGGTGCACCACTCTCCAGCGATGGTAAGTGGAAGACCTGCCACGGTAATCCCGTTTTACCGTAAAAATCCACGTGTCGAAAAAACGAAGGCTAAAAAACTTCCGAGACCCGATTGAGATTCGGATAGTCTTTTTTGGGCATTACACAATCCATTGACGGCTGAAAGCTATCACAGCCATAGAACTCACTGAGGCCTTCGTTTTGACTGGTTATGGCTCCCCTAACTATAAACGAGCCAGAAGTTATGGCCGTCCGAATAACCGATATCTACAGGGTGCAACATTCACGGTGCAAGGTGCAACATCCGTCCGAAATGGCGAAACAGTGTCGTACGACTTTTTGAAATCCGTGCAAGGATTTGAAACGGAACGGTACCATGGTGCACCACTCTCCAGCGATGGTAAATTGAAGACCAGCCACGGTAATCCCGTTTTACCGTAAAAATCCACGTGTCGAAAAAACGAAGGGTAAAAAACTTCCGAGACCCGATTGAGATTCGGATAGTCTGTTTTGGGCATTAAACAATCCATTGACGGCAGAAAGCGGTCATAGCCGTAGAACTCACTGAGGCCTTCGTTTTGACTTGTTATGGCTCCCGTAACTCTAAATGAGCCATAAGTTATGGCCGTCCGAATAATCGATATCTACAGGGTGCAACATCCACGGTGCAAGGTGCAACATCCGTCCGAAATGGCGAAACAGTGTCGTACGACTTTTTGAAATGCGTGCATGGATTTGAAATGGAACGGTACCATGGTGCACCACTCTCCAGCGACGGTAAATCGAAGACCAGCCACGGTGATCCCGTTCTACCGTAAAAATCCACGTGTCGAAAAAACAAAGGGTAAAAAACTTCCGAGACTCGATTGAGATTCGGATAGTCTGTTTTGGGCATTAAACAATCCATTGAAGGCTAAAAGCGGTCATAGCCATAGAACTCACTAAGGCCTTCATTTTGAATGGTTATGACTCCCGTAACTCTAAACGAGCCAGAAGTTATGGTCGTCCGAATAATCGATATCTACAGGGTGCAACATCCACGGTGCAAGGTGCAACATCCGTCCGAAATGGCGTAACAGTGTCGTACGACTTTTTGAAATGCGTGCATGGATTTGAAACGAAACGGTACCCTGGTGCACCACTCTCCAGCGATGGCAACATGAAGATCAGCCACGGTAATCCCGTTTTACCGTAAAAATCCACGTGCCGAAAAAAACGAAGGGTAAAAAACTTCAGAAACCCGATTGAGATTCGGATAGTCTTTTTTGGGCATTAAACAATCCATTGACGGCTGAAAGCTGTCATAGCCGTAGAACTCACTGAGGCCTTCGTTTTGACTAGTTATGGCTCCCGTAACTCTAAACGAGCCAGAAGTTATGGTCGTCCGAATAATCGATATCTACAGGGTGCAACATCCACGGTGCAAGGTGCAACATCCGTCCGAAATGGCGAAACTGTGTCGTACGACTTTTTGAAATGCATGCATGGATTTGAAACGAAACGGTACCCTGGTGCACCACTCTCCAGCGATGGTAACATGAAGACCAGCCACGGTAATCCCGTTCTACCGTAAAAATCCACGTTTCGAAAAAATGAAGGGTAAAAAACTTCCTAGACCCGATTGAGATTCAGATAGTCTTTTTTGGGCATTAAACGATCCATTGATGGCTGAAAGCTGTCATAGCCGTAGAACTCACTGAGGCCTTCGTTTTGACTGGTCATGGCTCCCGTAACTCTAAACGAGCCAAAAGTTATGACCGTCAGAATAATCGATATCTATAGGGTGCAACATCCACGGTGCAAGGTGCAACATCCGTCCGAAATGGCGTAAGAGTGTCGTACGAATTTTTGAAATGCGTGCATGGATTTGAAACAAAACGGTACCCTAGTGCACCACTCTCCAGCGATGGTAAATCGAAGACCAGCCACGGTGATCCCGTTCTACCGTAAAAATCCACGTGTCGAAAAAACAAAGGGTAAAAAACTTCCGAGACCCGATTGAGATTCAGATATTCAGTTTTGGGCATTTAACAATCCATTGATGGCTGAAAGCTGTCATAGCCGTAGAACTCACTGAGGCCTTCGTTTTGAATGGTTATGGCTCCCGTAACTCTAAACGAGCCAGAAGTTATGGCCGTTCGAATAATCGATATCTACAGGGTGCAACATCCACGGTGCAAGGTGAAACATCCGTCCGAAATGGCGAAACAGTGCCATACGAATTTTTGAAATGCGTGCATGGATTTGAAATGAAACGGTACCGTGGTGCACCACTCTCCAGCGATGGTAAATCGAAGATCAACCACGGTAATCCCGTTCTACCGTAAAAATCCACGTGTCAAAAAAACGAAGGGTAAAAAACTTCCTAGACCAGATTGAGATTCAAATAGTCTTTTTTGGGCATTAAACAGCCCATTGACGGCTGAAATCGGTCATAGCCGTAGAACTCACCGAGGCCTTTGTTTTGACTGGTTATGGCTCCCGTAACTCTAAACAAGCCAGAAGTTATGGCCGTCCGAATAATCGATATTTGCATGGTGCAACATCCGTCTGAAATGGCGAAACAGTGTGGTACGACTTTTTGAAATTCGTGCATGGATTTGAAACGAAACGGTACCCTAGTGCACCACTCTCCAGCGATGATAACATGAAGACCAGCCACGGTAATCCCGTTTTACCGTAAAAATCCACGGGCTGAAAAAACGAAGGGTAAAAAACTTCCGAGACCCGATTGAGATTCGGATAGTCTTTTTTGGCCATTAAACAATCCATTGACGACTGAAAGCTGTCATAGCCATAAAACTCACCGAGGCCTTCGTTTTGACTGGTTATGGCTCCCGTAACTCTAAACGAGCCAGAAGTAATGGCCGTCCGAATAATCGATATCTACAGGGTGCAACATCCACGGTGCAAGGTGCAACATCCGTCCGAAATGGCGAAACAGTGTCGTACGACTTTTTGAAATGCGTGCATGGATTTGAAACGAAACGATACCCTGGTGCACCACTCTCAGCGATGGTAACATGAAGACAAGCCATGGTAATCCCGTTTTACCATAAAAATCCACGTGTCGGAAAAACGAAGGGCAAAAAACTTCCGAGACCCGATTGAGATTCGGATAATCTTTTTTGTGCATTAAACAATCCATTGACGGCTGAAAGCGGTCATAGCCGTAGAACTCACTGAGGCGTTCGTTTTATCTGGTTATGGCTCCCGTAACTCTAAACGAGCCAGAAGTTATAGCCGTCCGAATAATCGATATCTACAGGATGCAACATCCGCGGTGCAAGGTGCAACATCCGTCCAAAATGGCGTAACAGTGTCGTACGACTTTTTGAAATGCGTGCAAGAATTTGAAATGAAACGGTACCATGGTGCACCACTCTTCAGCGATGGTAAATTGAAGACCAGCCACGGTAATCCCGTTATACCGTAAAAATCCACGTGTCGAAAAAACGAAGGGTAAAAAAATTCCGAGACCCGATTGAGATTCAGATAGTCTTTTTTAGGCATTAAACAATCTATCGACGGCTGAAAGCTTTCATAGCCGTAGAAATCACTGAGGCCTTCGTTTTGACTGGTTATGGCTCCTGTAACTCTAAACGAGCCAGAAGTTATGGCCGTTTGAATAATCGATATTTACAGGGTGCAACATCCACGGTGCAAGGTGCAACATCCGTCCGAAATGGAGAAACTGTGTCTTACGACTTTTTGAAATGCGTGCATGGATTTGAAATGGAACGGCACCATGGTGCGCCACTCTCCAGCGATGGTAAATCGAAGACCAGCCACGGTGATCCCGTTCTACCGTAAAAATCCACGTGTCGAAAAAACGAAGGGTAAAAATCTTCCTAGACCCGATTGTGATTCGGATAGATTTTTTTGGGCATTAAACAATACATTGACAGTTGAAAGCTATCATAGCTATAGAACTCACTGAGGCCTTCGTTTTGACTGTCTATGGCTCCCGTAACTCTAAAAGAGCCAGAAGTTATGGCCGTCCGAATAATCGATATCTACTGGGTGCAACATCTACGGTGCAAGGTGCAACATCCGTCCGAAATGGCAAAACAGTGTCGTACGACTTTTTGAAATGCGTTCAAGAATTTGAAACGAAACGGTACCATGGTGCACCCCTCTCCAGCGTTAGTAAATTGAAGACCAGCCACGGTAATCCCGTTTTACCGTAAAAATCCACGTGTCGAAAAAATGAAGGTTAAAAAACTTCCGAGACCCGATTGAGATTCGGATAGTCTTTTTTGGGCATTAAACAATCCATTGACGGCTGAAAGCAGTCATAGCCGTAGAACTCACCGAGGCCTTCGTTTTGACTGGTTATGGCTCCCGTAACTCTAAACGAGCCAGAAGTTATGGCCGTCCGAATAATCGATATCTATAGGGTGCAACATCCACGGTGCAAGGTGCAACATCCGTCCGAAATGGCGAAACAGTGTCGTACGACTTTTTGAAATGCGTGCATGGATTTGAAATGAAACGGTACCCTGGTGCACCACTCTGCAGCGATGGTAATATGAAGACCAGCCACGTTAATCCCATTTTACCGTAAAAATCCACGTGCCGAAAAAACGAAGGGTAAAAAACTTCCGAGACCCGATTGAGATTCGGATAGTCTTTTTTGGGCATTAAACAATCCATTGACGGCTGAAAGCTGTCATAGCCGTAGAACTCACTGAGGCCTTCGTTTTGACTGGTTATGGCTCCCGTAACTCTAAACGAGCCAGAAGTTATGGTCGTCCGAATAATCGATATCTACAGGGTGCAACATCCACGGTGCAAGGTGCAACATCCGTCCGAAATGGCGAAACTGTGTCGTACGACTTTTTGAAATGCATGCATGGATTTGAAACGAAACGGTACCCTGGTGCACCACTCTCCAGCGATGGTAACATGAAGACCAGCCACAGTAATCCCGTTCTACCGTAAAAATCCACGTTTCGAAAAAATGAAGGGTAAAAAACTTCCTAGACCCGATTGAGATTCAGATAGTCTTTTTTGGGCATTAAACAATCCATTGATGGCTGAAAGCTGTCATAGCCGTAGAACTCACTGAGGCCTTCGTTTTAACTGGTCATGGCTCCCGTAACTCTAAACGAGCCAAAAGTTATGACCGTCAGAATAATCGATATCTATAGGGTGCAACATCCACGGTGCAAGGTGCAACATCCGTCCGAAATGGCGTAAGAGTGTCGTACGACTTTTTGAAATGCGTGCATGGATTTGAAACAAAACGGTACCCTAGTGCACCACTCTCCAGCGATGGTAAATCGAAGACCAGCCACGGTGATCCCGTTCTACCGTAAAAATCCACGTGTCGAAAAAACAAAGGGTAAAAAACTTCCGAGACCCGATTGAGATTCAGATATTCAGTTTTGGGCATTTAACAATCCATTGATGGCTGAAAGCTGTCATAGCCGTAGAACTCACTGAGGCCTTCGTTTTGAATGGTTATGGCTCCCGTAACTCTAAACGAGCCAGAAGTTATGGCCGTTCGAATAATCGATATCTACAGGGTGCAACATCCACGGTGCAAGGTGAAACATCCGTCCGAAATGGCGAAACAGTGTCGTACGAATTTTTGAAATGCGTGCATGGATTCGAAATGAAACGGTACCGTGGTGCACCACTCTCCAGCGATGGTAAATCGAAGATCAGCCACGGTAATCCCGTTCTACCGTAAAAATCCACGTGTCAAAAAAACGAAGGGTAAAAAACTTCCTAGACCAGATTGAGATTCAAATAGTCTTTTTTGGGCATTAAACAGCCCATTGACGGCTGAAATCGGTCATAGCCGTAGAACTCACCGAGGCCTTTGTTTTGACTGGTTATGGCTCCCGTAACTCTAAACAAGCCAGAAGTTATGGCCGTCCGAATAATCGATATTTACAGGGTGCAACATCCGTCTGAAATGGCGAAACAGTGTGGTACGACTTTTTGAAATTCGTGCATGGATTTGAAACGAAACGGTACCCTAGTGCACCACTCTCCAGCGATGATAACATGAAGACCAGCCACGGTAATCCCGTTTTACCGTAAAAATCCACGGGCTGAAAAAACGAAGGGTAAAAAACTTCCGTGACCCGATTGAGATTCGGATAGTCTTTTTTGGGCATTAAACAATCCATTGACGGCTGAAAGCTGTCATAGCCATAGAACTCACCGAGACCTTCGTTTTGACTGGTTATTGCTCCCGTAACTCTAAACGAGCCAGAAGTAATGGTCGTCCGAATAATCGATATCTACAGGGTGCAACATCCACGGTGCAAGGTGCAACATCCGTCCGAAATGGCGAAACAGTGTCGTACGACTTTTTGAAATGCGTGCATGGATTTGAAACGAAACGATACCCTGGTGCACCACTCTCAGCGATGGTAACATGAAGACAAGCCATGGTAATCCCGTTTTACCATAAAAATCCACGTGTCGGAAAAACGAAGGGCAAAAACTTCCGAGACCCGATTGAGATTCGGATAATCTTTTTTGTGCATTAAACAATCCATTGACGGCTGAAAGCGGTCATAGCCGTAGAACTCACTGAGGCGTTCGTTTTATCTGGTTATGGCTCCCGTAACTCTAAACGAGCCAGAAGTTATAGCCGTCCGAATAATCGATATCTACAGGGTGCAACATCCACGGTGCAAGGTGCAACATCCGTCCAAAATGGCGTAACAGTGTCGTACGACTTTTTGAAATGCGTGCAAGAATTTGAAATGAAACGGTACCATGGTGCAACACTCTTCAGCGATGGTAAATTGAAGACCAGCCACGGTAATCCCGTTATACCGTAAAAATCCACGTGTCGAAAAAACGAAGGGTAAAAAAATTCCGAGACCCGATTGAGATTCAGATAGTCTTTTTTAGGCATTAAACAATCTATCGACGGCTGAAAGCTTTCATAGCCGTAGAAATCATTGAGGCCTTCGTTTTGACTGGTTATGGCTCCTGTAACTCTAAACGAGCCAGAAGTTATGGCCGTTTGAATAATCGATATTTACAGGGTGCAACATCCACGGTGCAAGGTGCAACATCCGTCCGAAATGGCGAAACAGTGTCTTACGACTTTTTGAAATGCGTGCATGGATTTGAAATGGAACGGCACTATGGTGCGCCATTCTCCAGCGATGGTAAATCAAAGACCAGCCACGGTGATCCCGTTCTACCGTAAAAATCCACGTGTCGAAAAAACGAAGGGTAAAAATCTTCCTAGACCCGATTGTGATTCGGATATATTTTTTTGGGCATTAAACAATACACTGACAGTTGAAAGCTATCATAGCTATAGAACTCACTGAGGCCTTCGTTTTGACTGTTTATGGCTCCCGTAACTCTAAACGAGCCAGAAGTTATGGCCGTCCGAATAATCGATATCTACTGGGTGCAACATCTACGGTGCAAGGTGCAACATCCGTCCGAAATGGCAAAACAGTGTCGTACGACTTTTTGAAATGCGTGCAAGGATTTGAAACGAAATGGTACCATGGTGCACCCCTCTCCAGCGTTAGTAAATTGAAGACCAGCCACGGTAATCCCGTTTTACCGTAAAAATCCACGTGTCGAAAAAATGAAGGGTAAAAAACTTCCGAGACCCGATTGAGATTTGGATAGTCTTTTTGGGCATTAAACAATCCATTGACGGCTGAAAGCAGTCATAGCCGTAGAACTCACCGAGGCCTTCGTTTTGACTGGTTATGGCTCCCGTAACTCTAAACGAGCCAGAAGTTATGGCCGTCCGAATAATCGATATCTACAGGGTGCAACATCCACGGTGCAAGGTGCAACATCCGTCCGAAATGGCGAAACAGTGTCGTACGACTTTTTGAAATGCGTGCATGGATTTGAAATGAAACGGAACCCTGGTGCACCACTCTGCAGCGATGGTAACATGAAGACCAGCCATGGTAATCCCATTTTACCGTAAAAATCCACGTGCCGAAAAAACGAAGGGTAAAAAACTTCCGAGACCCGAGTGAGATTCGGATAGTCTTTTTTGGGCATCAAACAATCCATTGACGGCTGAAAGCTGTCATAGCCGTAGAACTCACTGAGGCCTTCGTTTTGACTGGTTATGGCTCCCGTAACTCTAAACGAGCCAGAAGTTATGGCCGTCCGAAAAATCGATATCTACATGGTGCAACATCCACGGTGCAAGGTGCAACATCCGTCCGAAATGGCGAAAAAGTGTCGTACGACTTTTTTAAATGCATGCAAGGATTTGAAATGAAACGGTACCCTGGTGCACCATTCTCCAGCGATGGTAACATGAAGACCAGCCACGGTAATCCCGTTTTACCATAAAAATCCACGTGTCGGAAAAACAAAGGGTAAAAAACTTCCGAGACCCGATTGAGATTCGGATAGTCTGTTTCGGGCATTAAACAATCCATTGACGGCTGAAAGCGGTCATAGCCGTAGAACTCACTGACGCATTTGTTTTGACAGGTTATGGCTCCCGTAACTCTAAACGAGCCAGAAGTTATGGCCGTCCGAATAATCGATATCTAGAGGATGCAACATCCACGGTGCAAGGTGCAACATCCGTCCGAAATGGCGTAACAGTGTCGTACGACTTTTTGAAATGCGTGCAAGGATTTGAAACAAAACGGTACCATGGTGCACCACTCTCCAGCGATGGTAAATCGAAGACCAGCCACGGTAATCCCGTTCTGCCGTAAAAATCCACGTGTCGAAAAAACGAAGGGTAAAAAACTTCCTAGACCCGATTGAGATTCGAAAAATCTTTTTTGGGCATTAAACAATCCATTGACGGCTGAAAGCTGTCATAGCCGTAGAACTCACTGAGGCCTTCGTTTTGACTGGTTATGGCTCCCGTAACTCTAAACGAGCCAGAAGTTATGGTCGTCCGAATAATCGATATCTACCGGGTGCAACATCCATGGCGCAAGGTGCAACATCCATCCGAAATGGCGAAACAGTGTCGTACGACTTTTTGAAATGCGTGCATGGATTTGAAACGAAACGGTACCCAGGTGCACCACCCTCTAGCGATGGTAACATGAAGACCAGCCATGGTAATCCCGTTTTACCGTAAAAATCCACGTGTCGAAAAAAAGAAGGGTAAAAAAGTTCCGAGACCCGATTGAGAATTGGATATTCTTTTTTGGGCATTAAACAATCCATTGATGGTTGAAAGCTGTCACAGCCGTAGAACTCACCGAGGCCTTCGTTTTGACTGGTTATGGCTCCCGTAACTCTAAACGAGCCAGAAGTTGTGGTCGTTCGAATAATCGATATCTACAGGGTGCAACATCCACGGTGCAAGGTGAAACATCCGTCCGAAATGGCGAAACAGTGTCGTACGAATTTTTGAAATGCGTGCATGGATTTGAAATGAAACGGTACCGTGGTGCACCACTCTCCAGTGATGGTAAGTCGAAGACCAGCCACGGAAATCTCATTCTACCGTAAAAATCCACGTGTCAAAAAAACGAAGGGTAAAAAACTTCCTAGACCAGATTGAGATTCGGATAGTCTTTTTTGGGCATTAAACAGCCCATTGACGGCTGAAATCGGTCATAGCCATAGAACTCACCGAGGCCTTTGTTTTGACTGGTTATGGCTCCCGTAACTCTAAACGAGCCAGAAGTTATGGCCGTCCGAATAATCGATATTTACAGGGTGCAACATCCAAGGTGCAAGGTGCAACATCCGTCCGAAATGGCGAAACAGTGTGGTACGACTTTTTGAAATTCGTGCATGGATTTGAAACGAAACGGTACCCTGGTGCACCACTCTCCAGCGATGATAACATGAAGACCAGCCACGGTAATCCCATTTTACCGTAAAAATCCACGGGCCGAAAAAACGAAGGGTAAAAAATTCCGAGACCCGATTGAGATTCGGATAGTCTTTTTGGGCATTAAACAATCCATTGACGGCTGAAAGCGGTCATAGCCGTAGAACTCACTCAGGCCTTCGTTTTGACTGGATATGGCTCCCGTAACTCTAAACGAGCCAGAAGTAATGGCCGTCCGAATAATCGATATCTACAGGGTGCAACATCCACGGTGCAAGGTGCAACATCCGTCCGAAATGGCGAAACAGTGTCGTACGACTTTTTGAAATGCGTGCATGGATTTGAAACGAAACGGTACCCTGGTGCACCACTCTCAGCGATGGTAACATGAAGACCAGCCATGGTAATCCCTTTTTACCATAAAAATCCACGTGTCGGAAAAACGAAGGGTAAAAAAGCTTCCGAAACCCGATTGAGATTCGGATAGTCTTTTTTATGCATTAAACAATCCATTGACGGCTGAAAGCGGTCATTGCCGTAGAACTCACTGAGGAGTTAGTTTTATCTGGTTATGGCTCCCGTAACTCTAAACGAGCCAGAAGTTATGGTCGTCCGAATAATCGATATCTACAGGGTGCAACATCCACGGTGCAAGGTGCAACATCCGTCCAAAATGGCGTAACAGTGTCGTACGACTTTTTGAAATGCGTGCAAGAATTTGAAATGAAACGGTACCATGGCGCACCACTCTTCAGCGATGGTAAATTGAAGACCAGCCACGGTAATCCCGTTTTACCGTAAAAATCCACGTGTCGAAAAAACGAAGTGTAAAAAAATTCCGAGACCCAATTGAGATTCAGATAGTCCTTTTTAGGCATTAAACAATCTATCGACGGCTGAAAGCTTTGATCGCCGTAGAACTCACTGAGGCCTTCGTTTTGACTGGTTATGGCTCCTGTAACTCTAAACGAGCAAGAAGTTATGGCCGTCCGAATAATCGATATTTACAGGGTGCAACATCCACGGTGCAAGCAGCAACATCCGTCCGAAATGGCGAAACAGTGTCTTACGACTTTTTGAAATGCGTGCATGGATTTGAAATGGAACGGTACCATGGTGCACCACTCTCTAGCGATGGTAAATCAAAGACCAGCCACGGTGATCCCGTTCTATCGTAAAAATCCATGTGTCGAAAAAACGAAGGGTAAAAAACTTCCTAGACCCGAATGTGATTCGGATACATTTTTTTCGGCATTAAACAATCCATTGACAGTTGAAAGCTATCATAGCCGTAGAACTCACTGAGGCCTTCGTTTTGACTGTTTATGGCTCCCGTAACTCTAAACGAGCCAGAAGTTATGGCCGTCCGAATAATCGATATCTACTGGGTGCAACATCTACGGTGCAAGGTGCAACATCCGTCCGAAATGGTAAAACAGTGTCGTACGACTTTTTGAAATGCGTGCAAGGATTTGAAACGAAACGGTACCTTGGTGCACCCCTCTCTAGTTTTGGTAAATTGAAGACCAGCCACGGTAATCCCGTTTTACCGTAAAAATCCACGTGTCGAAAAAACGAAGGGTAAAAAACTTCCGAGATCCGATTGAGATTCGGATAGTCTTTTTTGGGCATTAAACAATCCATTGATGGCTGAAAGCAGTCATATCCGTAGAACTCACTGAGGCCTTCGTTTTGACTGGTTATGGCTCCCGTAACTCTAAACGAGCCAGAAGTTATGGCCGTCCGAATAATCGATATCTACAGGGTGCAACATCCACGGTGCAAGGTGCAACATCCGTCCGAAATGGCGAAACAGTGTAGTACGACTTTTTGAAATGCGTGCATGGATTTGAAACGAAACGGTACCCTAGTGCACCACTCTCCAGCGATGGTAACATGAACACCGGTAATCCCGTTTTACCGTAAAAATCCACGTGCCGAAAAAACGAAGGGTAAAAAACTTCCGAGACTCGAGTGAGATTCGGATAGTCTGTTTTGGGCATCAAACAATCCATTGACGCCTGAATGCTGTCATAGCCGTAGAACTCACTGAGGCCTTCGTTTTGACTGGTTATGGCTCCCGTAACTCTAAACGAGCCAGAAGTTATGGCCGTCCGAAAAATCGATATCTACAGGGTGCAACATCCACGGTGCAAGGTGCAACATCCGTCCGAAATGGCGAAAAAATTTCGCACGACTTTTTGAAATGCGTGCAAGGATTTGAAATGAAACGGTACCCTGGTGCACCACTCTCCAGCGATGGTAACATGAAGACCAGCCACGGTAATCCCGTTTTACCGTAAAAATCCACGTGCCGAAAAAACGAAGGGCAAAAAACTTCCGAGACCCGATTGAGATTCGGATAGTCTGTTTTGGGCATTAAACAATCTATTGACGGCTGAAAGCGGTCATAGCCGTAGAATTCACTGAGGCATTTGTTATGACAGGTTATGGCTCCGGTAACTCTAAACAAGCCAGAAGTTATGGCCATCCGAATAATCGATATCTACAGGGTGCAACATCCACGGTGCAAGGTGCAACATCCGTCCGAAATGGCGTAACAGTGTCGTACGACTTTTTGAAATGCGTGCAAGGATTTGAAACGAAACGGTACCATGGTGCACCACTCTCCAGCGATGGTAAATCGAAGACCAGCCACGGTAATCCCGTTCTGCCGTAAAAATCCACGTGTCGAAAAAACGAAGGGTAAAAAACTTCCTAGACACGATTGAGTTTCGAAAAATCTTTTTTGGGCATTAAATAATCCATTGACGGCTGAAAGCTGTCATAGCCGTAGAACTCACTGAGGCCTTCGTTTTGACTGGTTATGGCTCCCGTAACTCTAAACGAGCCATAAGTTATGGCCGTCCGAATAATCGATATCTACAGGGTGCAACATCCACGGCGCAAGGTGCATCATCCGTCCGAAATGGCGAAACAGTGTCGTACGACTTTTTGAAATGCGTGCACGGATTTGAAACGAAACGGTACCCTGGTGCACCACCCTCCAGCGATGGTAACATGAAGACCAGCCACGGTAATCCCGTTTTACCGTAAAAATCCACGTGTCGAAAAAAAGAAGGGTAAAAAAGTTCCGAGACCCGATTGAGATTCGGATAGTCTTTTTTGGGCATTAAACAATCCATTGATGGCTGAAAGCTGTCACAGCCATAGAGCTCACTGAGGCCTTCGTTTTGACTAGTTATGGCCCCCGTAACTCTAAACGAGCCAGAAGTTATGGTCGTCTGAATAATCGATATCTACAGCGTGCAACATCCAAGGTGCAAGGTGAAACATCCGTCCGAAATGGCGAAACAGTGTCGTACGAATTTTTGAAATGCATGCATGGATTTGAAATGAAACGGTACCGTGGTGTACCACTCTCCAGCGATGGTAAATCGAAGACCAGCCACGGTAATCCCATTCTACCGTAAAAATCCACGTGTCAAAAAAACGAAGGGTAAAAAACTTCCTAGACCAGATTGAGATTCGGATAGTCTTTTTTGGGCTTTAAACAGCCCATTGACGGCTGAAATCGGTCATATCCGTAGAACTCACTGAGGCCGTTGTTTTGACTGGTTATGGCTCCTGTAACTCTAAACGAGCCAGAAGTTATGGCCGTCCGAATAATCGATATTTACAGGGTGCAACATCCACGGTGCAAGGTGCAACATCCGTCCGAAATGGCGAAACAGTGTGGTACGACTTTTTGAAATTCGTGCATGGATTTGAAACGAAACGGTACCCTGGTGCACCACTCTCCAGCGATGTTAACATGAAGACCAGCCACGGTAATCCCGTTTTACCGTAAAAATCCACGGGCCGAAAAAACGAAGGGTAAAAAACTTCTGAGACCCGATTGAGATTCGGATAGTCTTTTTGGGCATTAAATAATCCATTGACGGCTGAAAGCTGTCATAGCGGTAGAAATCACCGAGGCCTTCGTTTTGACTGGATATGGCTCCCGTAACTCTAAACGAGCCAGAAGTAATGGCCGTCCGAATAATCGATATCTACAGGGTGCAACATCCACGGTGCAAGGTGCAACATCCGTCCGAAATGGCGAAACAGTGCCGTACGACTTTTTGAAATGCGTGCATGGATATGAAACGAAACGGTACCCTGGTGCACCACTCTCAGCGATGGTAACATGAAGACCAGCCATGGTAATCCCGTTTTACCATAAAAATCCACGTATCGGAAAAACGAAGGGTAAAAAACTTCCGAGACCCGATTGAGATTCGGATAGTCTTTTTTGTGCATTAAACAATCCATTGACGGCTGAAAGCGGTCATAGCCGTAGAACTCACTGAGGCGTTAGTTTTATCTTGTTATGGCTCCCGTAACTCTAAACGAGCCAGAAGTTATGGTCGTCCGAATAATCGATATCTACAGGGTGCAACATCCACGGTGCAAGGTGCAACATCCGTCCAAAATGGCGTAACAGTGTCGTATGACTTTTTGAAATGCGTGCAAGAATTTGAAATGAAACGGTACCATGGTGCACCACTCTTAAGCGATGGTAAATTGAAGACCAGCTATGGTAATCCCGTTTTACCGTAAAAATCCACGTGTCGAAAAAACGAAGGGTAAAAAAATTCCGAGCCCCGATTGAGATTCAGATAGTCTTTTTTAGGCATTAAACAATCTATCGATGGCTGAAAGATTTCATAGCCGTAGAACACACTGAGGCCTTCTTTTTGACTGGTTATGGCTCCAGTAACTCTACACGAGCAAGTAGTTATGGCCGTTCGAATAATCGATATTTACAGGGTGCAACATCCACGGTGCAAGGTGCAACATCCGCCCGAAATTGCGAAACAGTGTCTTACGACTTTTTGAAATGCGTGCATGGATTTTAAATGGAACGGTACCATGGTGCACCACTCTCTAGCGATTGTAAATCAAAGACCAGCCACGGTGATCCCGTTCTACCGTAAAAATCCACGTGTCGAAAAAACGATGGGTAAAAAACTTCCTAGACCCGATTGTGATTCGGATAGATTTTCTTGGGCACTAAACAATCCATTGACAGTTGAAAGCTATCATAGCCGTAGAACTCACTGAGGCCTTCGTTTTGACTGTTTATGGCTCCCGTAACTCTAAACGAGCTAGAAGTTATGGCCGCCCGAATAATCGATATCTACTGGGTGCAACATCTACGGTGCAAGGTGCAACATCCGTCCGAAATGGCAAAACAGTGTCGTACGACTTTTTGAAATGCGTGCAAGGATGTGAAACGAAACGGTACCATGGTGCACCCCTCTCCAGTGTTGGTAAAATGAAGACCAGCCACGGTAATCCCGTTTTACCGTAAAAATCCACGTGTCGAAAAAACGAAGGGTAAAAAACTTCCGAGACCCGATTGAGATTCGGATAGTCTTTTTTGGGCATTAAACAATCCATTGACGGCTGAAAGCAGTCATATCCGTAGAACTCACCGAGGCCTTCGTTTTGACTGGTTATGGCTCCCGTAACTCTAAACGAGCCAGAAGTTATGGCCGTCCGAATAATCGATATCTACAGGGTGCAACATCCACGGTGCAAGGTGCAACATCCGTCTGAAATGGCGAAACGGTGTCGTACGACTTTTTGAAATGCGTGCATGGATTTGAAACGAAACGGTACCCTGGTGCACCACTCTCCAGCGATGGTAACATGAAGACCAGCCACGATAGTCCCGTTTTACCGTAAAAATCCACGTGCCGAAAAAACGAAGGGTAAAAAACTTCCGAGACCCGAGTGAGATTCGGATAGTCTTTTTTGGGCATCAAACAATCCATTGACGGCTGAAAGCCGTCATAGCCGTAGAACTCATTGAGGCCTTCGTTTTGACTGGTTATGGCTCCCGTAACTCTAAACGAGCCAGAAGTTATGGCCGTCCGAAAAATCGATATCTACAGGGTGCAACATCCACGGTGCAAGGTGCAACATCCGTCCGAAATGGCGAAAAAGTGTCGTACGACTTTTTGAAATGCGTGCAAGGAATTGAAATGAAACGGTACCCTGGTGCCCCACTCTCCAGCGATGGTAACATGAAGACCAGCCACGGTAATCCCGTTTTACCATAAAAATCCACGTGTCGGAAGAACAAAGGGTAAAAAACTTTCGAGACCCGATTGAGATTCCGATAGTCTGTTTTGGGCATTAAACAATCCATTGACGGCTGAAAGCTGTCATTGCCGTAGAACTCATTGAGGCATTTGTTTTGACTGGTTATGTCTCCCGTAACTCTAAACGAGCCAGAAGTTATGGTCGTCCGAATAATCGATATCTACAGGATGCAACATCCACGGAGCAAGGTGCAACATCCGTCCGAAATGGCGTAATAGAGTCGTACGACTTTCTGAAATGCGTGCAAGGATTTGAAACGAAACGGTATCATGGTGCACCACTCTCCAGCCTTGGTAAATCGAAGACCAGCCACGGTAATCCCGTTCTGCCGTAAAAATCCACGTGTCGAAAAAACGAAGGGTAAAAAACTTCCTAGACCCGATTGAGATTCGAAAAATCTTTTTTGGGCATTAAACAATCCATTGACGGCTGAAAGCAGTCAAATCCGTAGAACTCACTGAGGCCTTCGTTTTGACTGGTTATGGCTCCCGTAACTCTAAACGAGCCAGAAGTTATGGCCGTCCGAATAATCGATATCTATAGGGTGCAACATCCACGGTGCAAGGTGCAACATCCGTTCGAAATGGCGAAACATTGGCGTACGACTTTTTGAAATGCGTGCATGGATTTGAAACGAAACGGTACCCTGGTGCACCACCCTCCAGCGATGGTAACATGAAGACCAGCCACGGTAATCCCGTTTTAGCGTAAAAATCCACGTGTCGAAAAAAAGAAGGGTAAAAGAGTTCCGAGACCCGATTGAGATTCGGATAGTCTTTTTTGGGCATTAAACAATCCATTGATGGCTGAAAGCTGTCACAGCCGTAGAACTCACTGAGGCCTTCGTTTTGACTGGTTATGGCTCCCGTAACTCTAAACGAGCCAGAAGTTATGGCCGTCCGAATAATCGATATCTACAGGGTGCAACATCCACGGTGCAAGGTGCAACATCCGTCCGAAATGGTGAAAAAGTGTCGTACGACTTTTTGAAATGCGTGCAAGGATTTGAAATGAAACGGTACCATGGTGCACCACTCTCGAGCGTTGGTAAATCGAAGACCAGCAACGGTAATCCCGTTCTACCGTAAAAATCCACGTGTCAAAAAAACGAAGGGTAAAAAACTTCCGAGACCCGATTGAGATTCAGATAGTCTTTTTTGGGCATTAAACAATCCATTGACGGCTGAAAGCTGTCGTAGCCGTAGAACTCACTGAGGCCTTCGTTTTGACTGCTTATGGCTCCTGTAACTCTAAACGAGCCAGAAGTTATGGCCGTTCGAATAATCGATATCTACAGGGTGCAACATCAACGGTGCAAGGTGCAACATCCGTCCGAAATAGCGTAACACTGTCGTACGACTTTTTGAAATTCGTTCATGGATTTGAAACAAAACGGTACCCTGTTGCACCACTCTCCAGCGATGGTAAATTGAAGACCAGCCACTGTAATCCCGTTTTACCATAAAAACCATGTGTCGAAGAAACGAAGGGTAAAAAACTTGCGAGACCCAATTGAGATTCGGATAGTCTTTTTTGGGCATTTAACAATCCATTGACGGCTGAAAGCTATCATAGCCGTAGAACTCACCGAGGCCTTCGTTTTGACTAGTTATGGCTCCCGTAACTCTAAGCGAGGCAGAAGTTATGGCCGTCTGAATAGTCGATATCTACAGGGTGCAACATCCACGGTGCAAAATGCAACATCCGTCCGAAATGGCGAAACCGTATCGTACGAATTTTTGGAATGCGTGCATGGATTTGAAACAAAACGGTACCATGGTGCACCACTCTCCAGCGATGGTAAATCAAAGACCAGCCACGGAAATCCCATTCTACCGTAAAAATTCACGTGTCGAAAAAACGAAGGGTAAAAAACTTCCTAGACCCGATTGAGATTCGGATAGTCTTTTTTGGACATTAAACAATCCATTGACGGCTGAAAGCAATCACAGTCGTAGAACTCATTGAGGCCTTCGTTTTGACTGGTTATGGCTCCCGTAACTCTAAACGAGCCAGAAGTTATGGCCGTCCGAATAATCGATATCTACAGGGTGCAACATACACGGTGCAAGGTGCAACATCCGTCCGAAATGGCGAAACAGTGTGGTACGACTTTTTGAAATGCGTGCATGGATTTGAAATGGAACAGTACCATGGTGCACCACTCTCCAGCGATGGTAAATCGAAGACCAGCCACGGTGATCCCTTTCTACCGTAAAAATTCACGTGTCGAAAAAACGAAGGGTAAAAAACTTCCTAAACCCGATTATGATTCGGATAGTCTTTTTTGGGCATTAAACAATCCATTGACGGCTGAAAGCTGTCATAGCCGTAGAACTAACTGAGGCCTTGGTTTTGACTGGTTATGTCTCCCGTAACTCTAAACGAGCCAGAAGTTATGGCCGCCCAAATAATCGATATCTACAGGGTGCAACATCCCCGGTGCAAGGTGCAACATCTGTCTGAAATGGCGTAACAGTGTCGTATGACTTTTTGAAATGCGTGCAAGGTTTGAAATGAAACGGTACGATGGTGCACCACTCTTCAGTGATGGTAAATTGAAGACCAGCCATGGTAATCCCGTTTTACCGTAAAAATCCATCTGTCGAAAAAACGAAGGGTAAAAAAATTCCGAGACCCGATTGTGATTCGGATAGTCTTTTTGGGCATTAAACAATCCATTGATGGCTGAAAGCTTTCATAGCCGTTGAACTCACTGAGGCCTACGTTTTGACTGGTCATGGCTCCCGTAACTCTAAACGAGCCAAAAGTTATGACCGTCAGAATAATCGATATCTACAGGGTGCAACATCCACGGTGCATGGTGCAACATCCGTCCGAAATGGCGTAACAGTGTCGTACGACTTTTTGAAAAGCGTGCATGGATTTGAAACAAAACGGTACCCTAGTGCACCACTCTCCAGCGATGGTAAATCGAAGACCAGCCACGGTGATCCCGTTCTACCGTAAAAATCCACGTGTCGAAAAAACAAAGGGTAAAAAACTTCCGAGACCCGATTGAGATTCAGATAGTCAGTTTTGGGCATTTAACAATCCACTGATGGCTGAAAGCTGTCATAGCCGTAGAACTCCCTGAGTCCTTTGTTTTCAATGGTTATGGCTCCCGTAACTCTAAACGAGCCAAAAGTTATGGCTGTCCGAATAATCGATATCTACAGGGTGCAACATCCACGGTGCAAGGTGCAACATCCGTCCGAAATGGCGAAACAGTGTCGTACAAATTTTTTAAATGCGTGCATGGATTTGAAACGAAACGTTACCGTGGTGCACCACTCTCCAGCGATGGTAAATCGAAGACCAGCAACGGTAATCCCGTTCTACCGTAAAAATCCACGTGTCGAAAAAACGAAGGGTAAAAAACTTCCTAGACCAGATTGAGATTCGGATAGTCTTTTTTAGGCATTAAACAGCCCACTGACGGCTGAAAGTGGTCATAACCGTAGAACTCACCGAGGCCGTCGTTTTGACTGGTTATGGCTCCCGTAGCTCTAAACGAGCCAGAAGTTATGGCCGTCCGAATAATCGATATCTACAGGGTGCAACATCCACGGCGCAAGGTGCAACATCCGTTCGAAATGGCGAAACAGTGTCGTACGACTTTCTGAAATGCGTGCATGGATTAGAAATGAAACGGTACCACGGTGCACCACTCTCCAGCGATGTTAAATCGAAGACCAGCCACGGTAATCCCGTTCTATCGTAAAAATCCACGTGTCGAAAAAACGAAGGGTAAAAGCTTCCTAGACCCGATTGAGATTCGGATAGTCTTTTTTGGGCATTAAACAATCCATTGATGGCTGAAAGCTGCCATAGCCGTAGAACTCACTGAGGCCTTCGTTTTGACTGGTTATGGCTCCCGTAACTCTGAACGAGCCAGAAGTTATGGCCGTCCGAATAATCGATATCTACAGAGTGCAACATCCGTCCGAAATGGCGAAACAGTGTTGTACGACTTTTTGAAATGCATGCATGGATTTGAAATGAAATGGTACCATGGTGCACCTTCATCCAGCGATGGTAAATCGAAGACCAGCCACGGTAATCCCGTTCTACCGTAAAAATCCACGTGTCGAAGAAACGAAGTGTAAAAAACTTCCTAGACCTGATTGAGATTCAGATAGTCTTTTTTGGGCATTAAACAATCCATTGACGGCTGAAAGTGGTCATAGCCGTAGAACTCACTGAGGCCTTCGTTTTGACTAGTTATGGCACCCGTAACTCTAAACGAGCCAGAAGTTATGGCCGTCCGAATAATCGATATCTACAGGGTGCAACATCCACGGCGCAAGGTGCAACATCCGTCCGAAATGGCGAAACAGTGTCGTACGAATTTTTGAAATGCGTGCAAGGATTTGAAACAAAACGGTACCATGGTGCACCACTCTCCAGCGATGGTAAATCGAAGTGCAGCCACGGTAATCCCGTTCTACTGTAAAAATCCACGTGTCGAAAAAACGAAGGGTAAAAAACTTTCGAGACCCGATTGAGATTCGGATAGTCTTTTTTGGGCATTTAGCAATCCAATGACGACTGAAAGCTGTCATAGCCGTAGAACTCACTGAGGCCTTCATTTTGACTACTTATGGCTCCCGTAACTCTAAACGAGCCAGAAGTTATGGCCGTCCGAATAATCGATATCTACAGGGTGCAACATCCGCGGTGCAAGGTGCAACATCCGTCCGAAATGGCAAAACAGTATCGTACGAATTTTTGAAATGCGTGCATGGATTTGAAACAAAACGGTGCCATGGTGCACCACTCTCCAGCGATGGTAAATCGAAGAGCAGCCACGGTAATCCCGTTCTACCATAAAAGTTCACGTGTCGAAAAAACGAAGGGTAAAAAACTTCCTAGACCCGATTGAGATTCAGATAGTCTTTTTTGGGCATTAAACAATCCATTGACGGCTGAAAGATGTCATAGCCGTAGAACTCACTGAGGCCTTCGTTTTGACTGGTTATGTCTCCTGTAAATCAAAACGAGCAAGAAGTTATGGCCGTCCGAATAATCGATATCTACAGGGTTCAACATACACGGTGCAAGGTGCAACATCCGTATGAAATGGCGAAACAGTGTCGTATGACTTTTTGAAATGCGTGCATGGATTTGAAATGGAACGGTACCATGGTGCACCACTTTCCAGCGATGGTAAATCGAAGACCAGCCACGGTGATCCCGTTCTACCGTAAAAATCCACGTGTCGAAAAAACAATGGGTAAAAAACTTCCGAGACCCGATTGAGATTCGGATAGTCTTTTTTGGGCATTAAACAATCCATTGATCGATGAAAGCTGTCATAGCGGTAGAACTCACTGAGGCCTTCGTTTTGACTGGTTATTGCTCCCGTAACTCTAAACAAGCCAGAAGTTATGGCCGTCCGAATAATCGATATCTACAGGGTGCAACATCCACGGTGCAAGGTGCAACATCCGTCCGAAATGGCGTAACAGTGTCGTACGACTTTTTGAAATGCGTGCGAGGATTTGAAATGAAACGGTAAGATGGTGCACCAACCTTCAGCGATGGTAAATTGAAGACCATCCACGGTAATCCCGTTTTACCGTAAAAATCCACGTGTCGAAAAAACGAAGGGTAAAAAAATTCCGAGACCCGATTGAGATTCGGATAGTCTTTTTTGGGCATTAAACAATCCATCGATGGCTTAAAGCTTTCATAGCCGAAGAACTCACTGAGGCCTTCGTTTTGACTGGTTATGGCTCCCGTATTCTAAACGAGCCAGAAGTTATGGCCGTCCAAATAATCGATATCTATAGGGTGCAACATCCACGGTGCAAGGTGCAACATCCGTCCGAAATGGCGAAACAGTGTCGTACGACTTTTTGAAATGCGTGCAAGGATTTGAAACGAAACGGTACCATGGTGCACCACTCTCCAGCGACGGTAAATTGAAGACCAGCCACGGTAATCCCGTTTTACCGTAAAAATCTACGTGTCGAAAAAACGAAGGGTAAAAAACTTCCAAGACCCGATTGAGATTCAGGTAGTCTTTTTTGGGCATTAAACAATCCATTGACGGCTGAAAGCTGTCATAGCCGTAGAACTCCCCGTAGAACTCACTGAGGCCGTCGTTTTTACTGGTTATGGTTCCCGTAACTCTAAACGAGCCAGAAGTTATGGCCGTCCGAATAATCGATATCTATAGGGTGCAACATACACGGTGCAAGGTGCAATATCCGTCCGAAATGGCGAAACAGTGTCGTACGACTTTTTGAAATGCGTGCATGGATTTGAAATGGAACGGTACCATAGTGCACCACTCTCCAGTGATGGTAAATCGAAGACCAGCCACGATGATCCCGTTCTTCCGTAAAAATTGACGTGTCGAAAAAACGAAGGGTAAAAAACTACCTAGACCCTATTGAGATTCGGATAGTCTTTTTTGGGCATTAAACAATCCATTGACGGCTGAAAACTATCATAGCCATAGAACTCACCGAGGCCTTCGTTTTGACTGGTTATGGCTCCCGTAACTCTAAACGAGCCAGAAGTTATGGCCGTCCGAATAATCGATATTTACTGGGTGAACATCCACGGTGCAAGGTGCAACATCCGTCCGAAATGGCGTAACAATGTCGTATGACTTTTTGAAATGCGTGCTGTTTGCACAAAAAATGGACAAACACCTCCAATCCGTATTATTTAGTTGATTATATGTTATTTTTCAAGGTTTTAGGTTACTTATGCAAATATGTAAAAAGCAAGGACTAAAATGTAAAAGACACGCAGATTTATAGTGGTTCGGCCAGAACGTGCCTACGTCCACTTTATATGTTATTCTCTCTTTTCTTTCGGATTACAAGTACAAAGCTTTGAGTACAAGTATAAGAAAGTTGTTTGAAAGTTCCTTCCTTGCTTGAGCTCTCAAACTTGTCCGCCATTGTTGTACTCCTGCCCCTCTATTTATAGAGTGAGGCTGGGGGCAGAGGTCCTGGATGTATATAGCTGCTGGTGGGCCCGGGCTGAAGCAGTCTGGCCTGGCAGCGTTCTGGTTCGGCGAAGCTTGGTTCGGCGAAGCTTGGTTCGGTCGTGGTTGGAGATGGTTGGACCGGTGGAGATGGTTGGACCGGTGGAGATGGTTGGTTCGGCTAGGACGTGGCTCGGTGGGTTGATCGGGCATGGAGATGAGGTGATTCGGCATTGATGTGGTTGGGCTGGTTCGGCATGAAGGTGGAGAGGTCCGGTTCGGCATTGGCTTCTGGACCGGTGGTTCGGAAGTGCGTTCATTCGGTAATGGGAGGAGTGTTCATTCGGAGATGGTGGTCCGGTGATGGTTCGGCATCACTGTTCTTGGGTGCTTGGTTCGGTAATGAGGTGGAGGTTTGGTCCGGCATGGGAGGAGAATGGATCGGTAGTGGCACGTGTACCGGATGGAACGAATGGAAGTTGCGAATCCGGATGGAACTGATGCTTCTTGGTCTCGAGATCTCCTGAGTGAGAATTCGCCCAACATTTGCCCCCCAAAGTGGGGCACATGCTTGCATGTGTCGCGCTTTGTTTCCCTGCAGTTGAGATAGCTTCGTTCGGTTCTGGGAGTGCCGAACCAGTTGGTCCGGTTGTATATATGCTCGCCTATAAGTAGGGGCCTAGGGCTTCCTTTGTTCCCTACCGAACGAGTTAACCGGATAAGAAATTCCTTCCGAATCAGTCGTTGTGCCGAACCAACCCTTGCTGCCGAACCAGGTATACGCCGAATGTCTTCTTCATTATATTTTGGTTTTACCGAATGGAACCGAGGGCTCTAAGTACCGAATGAGTTCTGGTATTGGCAATACCAAATGAACCAGGGCTTTTTGAATGCCGAATGAGTGTTCACTTTGCCGAATGGAACTTTAAACCTTTGATACCGAATGGTCTTTTATACTTGGACCATGAGAGAAATCTCCGACTTGTGTATGCTTGCTTGCTTGTATTCCTGTACTTCATGTTCTAACAACACGTCTTTCTCTATTGTGTATGTAGATAAAATGTCCCGCAAAGCGGAAACTCGATCGGACAGTAAGAAGTCCAAGGATAGGGGGGAGTCTTCTTCCGTGCCCCCAGCCCAACCAGGACCGGCGCGACATGGACCTGCCCCGAGGTCGTTAGTGGATGGGTATGGTCCCCAAGAGCTTCTGAAATCTCCCCCTGATTGCTTTCCGAGCTCCCTCAAAGAGGAGCAGCTTGATGTCATTTCTCGTTCCTTCGGGATTGACAGGGCTCTCATGCTGTTGCCGGGAGAGGGGGTTATGCCATATGACCCCCCTGAAGGGTACTTTGCGTACAGAAGATATCATTGCATGTGTGGTGCTATCCCGCCTCTCAACGCTTGGATAGTTAGCTTTATCACATATCTGAAGGTGGCTCCATTCCAACTTCAGCTTAACTCCTATGCCATTCTGGTGAGTCTTTTCGTCATCTTTCAGAGGAAATGTGGGCGTCCCCCTTCCAACCGGGAGATCCGGTATCTGTACAACTTGAGAGGCTATAAGAAGGGGTCTCCATATATCAGTTTGGAAGCGGGCGTGCCCTTCAAGCCTGTTCTAGACTTGTACTTGAAGTTCAGCATGTTCAAGAAGGAATGGTTTTTTATTAGGGATGACTCTGTTTCTTTCCGCCTTTTCACTTCCGGCCGTAAGTTGAACTTCATTTATATTTTCCTTGTCCCGATCACAATGCTTCTTCTTATATGCTTTTATTTCTTGCTAGCGACAGGTGGTTTTGCGGTCGTGGAGACTGACTCCTTGGCTCGGATGGCTACTGAAATAAAGGTCATTTCGGGAAGGGATAGGTCGGCCTCCTACCTAATCAGGAACGCCACTCTCCTGGAGTATAACTTGATTTTGCCACGTCAATCTGTGGTTAAACAGAGAAATACAGCCGAGGAGAGGGCTGCTAAAGCTAAGGATGGGGCTACTGCGAAAAGTAGCAAGAAGAGACCTTTCTCGGTGCCTCCAGCCGTTGGGGGAAAGAAGCTTAAGAAGTCTGATGGACCCTCTCCCAGTACATGTCCAGATATTCCGGAGGAGGAAGGTGGAGAGGTGGAAAGAGACGAAGAGGAGAGCGGAGGAGATGGAGATGGTGAAGGACAGGGTGGTAGTGGTGCCGGGGCTTTGTCTTCTGAGCAGGCGGGGGAGATCCAGGAGTGGACGGATGATGCCTTCCGTCAGGCTTTTGAAGGGTTGGAGGAAGGATCGGCCTCGGTGAAGAAGGCAAAGGAGGTTGACAAGGCTGGGGCTGGCGCCGATCCATTCCTTAAGGGTTCTTCGGTCGAGGTGGCTTCAGAGATTCAAGGTGAACTCTTGACTTTTGCAGATTCCATTTATGATAGGGACTTAGGAATATTTTATGGTTCGCTTCCATCCTGGACTGAGATTCAGGACTTTTTGCAGTATTCTCCTTCTCCGCAGGGTTTGTATAATAAATGTGTCTTCTCATTCTTTTTAACTTAACATATTTCTCGGATTATTGACCATTGTATGTTCGTGACACTTGTTCTTTATTACAGGGGCAGGCGAGGTGGCCAAAACTTCAGACGCTCGACACCGCCTTGAACAATTCAAGTTGATGAGAGCTGCTACTAAGCCGCCAGCTGGCCGTTCCGGGGATGTAGTTAAATATCGCCCTCTTCTTGGAGTCATTAAGGAAGATATCCAGCAGAGGAAGAGGAGGCGTTCCTTATTTGATTCACCACCTGGTCTTCAGTCTCCTACTCAGCCTCCCCGAGACACTACGGAGAAGACCACGGAGTTTGTCCCCCTTCCGCCTCCTTCCGAGAACCCTACTGTGATCCGCATAAAACGTCCCAACGTGCCTCGCAATCCCTTTGCCGGTCACCCGGATTTGGACCTAAGCCTTCAGGATATCTTATTTGACGAGGCCACGGGCGAACATCTTCTCCCTCGCAATCCCATGGTTCGGGTTCTGGATGAGGCTAAGTCCCTAGATCTGGATCTGCTCACTACCCGGATAGCTGCTATGGGGGACGAAGCCAAGGCCAACATTGACCGGGTCGCGGAGGAGGTCAAGAAGTTGATGGAGCATCATGCTCGACTGGCTAGGGCTGGGGAGGAGATCGGGAGTGCTAACATCCGGCTACGGCTACAGGTTGCTGATCAGGACAAGCAGCTTGCCGATCAGGCTATCCAGATTTCTCAGCACGAGGCAGCCTCCAGGCAGTTGAAGGAGAATCTGGAAAAGGCCAGCATGGCAGAATTGCAAAAAATGGAGGCTGCTTGCAAGGGGCGGATTGATATGGCCATTGCGACGGTGGACGAGGTTCGAAATGCGGACCTTGAGCGGATTGAAGAGTTGTCTGGGAGGCTTGAGGCTGTAGAGCTTGCTCAGGCCAAGCTAAAGGAAGAGATGGAGGAAATGAGGAGGTCTCTCCAGGCTGACCGCTTGAGATACCGATCGGAGAGGGATGCTGCCGTCGCTAAGTTGTTGTCCTCCGAGGCCCGGGTGAGGGAGTTAGAGGAGAATGAGGGGATGATGGATGAGATGTTGCAGGATATGTACTTCCGTACCTGGAAGCAGGGTAATCTATCATGGATGGACGACTATCCCCGGATCATGGCTAAGATATATCTCCGGGCTTTGGAGGAGGCCAAGGCCGACACGGATAAGGAAGGTGGAGCGGCATTCAGGATGGACGTGGTAACCGCCCAGTTCTCAAAGGAGGAGAAGGTAGCGGTGAAGGAAGGGATGCGGCTGCTTACTGCAGAAGAAGCGGGTGTGCAGTTGGCTGATGAGGATCAAGCGGCGGACGCTGGTGAGTCTCTTTTCTCTTTCTCTTTTCTTTTTGGATTTTCATAACTTGATCGCTTACTGTTCGCTTAATGATTTCCCCTTCTGAATTGGACAGGTGGGACTTCTGGTCACTATGCTGGGAGCTCCGACCCTGCGGCTGAGTAGGCTTGGAGAGTTGGTAGGATAAGGGCGAAGCGTGAACGCAGCTGGTCACCTTTTGATTTCTTTTTATTGCTGTTCATGTTAGTCCAAAACATTGATGTAACTGTAATAATATTGTTTGTTATGAATGACGTTTTTTAATTTCATAATATAAGCTGATTCCTTTATGTTGGAATGTTATTGCTATTTGTTGTGCTGTGTAAGTGATGTAACTACGCATATTACTAGTGACTTGACTGTGCCTGATGCCAAGTTTTTTGCTTAAAGCATAATTTTCTCATTTTGCAATGTAAATGTGATGTGTAAATACGAACTGCAGCTATGCATTAATGTATAAAAGTATAAGGTACCGCCCTTCATGTTTTGGCCATAGGCGGCAATTTCGTGCACCTGTAAGACTAAGCACGGAATGCTGTTGAGTGTCTCGTCATTCGATTGTAAGTTTCTGTTCCCATTAGCGAACGTCCCTATTTCATGTCCTGTACTTTCAAGCACCGTTACGGAGAATAGGAGAAAAGTTTTAAATGAAATTGAAATATAGGAAAAGTAAAACTTCCAGTCACGGAAGGCCGTCGATGTGCTTAAGTTCGTGGCAAACAGGTTTTGTAGTCACTTTCCCTAGATGTGGGTCTTGGAGACATTTGTCACCCATCTTACGCCTACTGCGGGGAGTTTTCTTTTTTACCACAGCCGCACTTAAGACACATCGGAGCCGATCGCGCACAATAACTACCCGGGTCATTATGGCCCGTAATCGTGGGTATTATTCGATTTACTGTGGCCGGCTAGCGTGGGGGCCGATCGTCAACTGTGAACTGCCCCTGGCTGGCCACACCTTATGTTGGGGCTTATGATCGGTTCACAGTCGCCGGCGAGCCGAATCGCTGTAATGAGCTGCCATCGGCTATAGTCGGCCTTTTTTATGATGACTTATACTCGGCTCATTACAGTCAGCATTAAGGGCCGAGGCAAACAATGAGTTAACTCGCGGTAGAGAGATACCGGAGCAAAGTGTCTCATTGGCGAGGGCATAGGAGCGCAGCGTACCTGTTAAATTTTGTCCAGGTGGAGTTGTGTTGTGAAGCTCTGGATTGAAATGTCATCTGCAAAGGATTTTGTTCAACAGCAAAGGATAAAGCTTAACAAGTAGCCAGGATATAAAGGAACAAGTTAACAAGAGCCAAGTTTTTTAAAGTGGTTCGGCACGAAAATGCCTACGTCCACTGATTCTCTTTGTTAATTCACTTCATATGGGCAGTACAAGTTAAGAAAAGTATCGACGGAGGTGTCGGATGTTCCATGCCCTCTGGAACACCTCTCCGTCCACTGTTGACAAAATATAAGCTCCGTTGTGGAGATATTTATGAATTTCATAAGGTCCGTCCCATATGGGGTCCAGTGCCCCGGGGCGCGGAAAGATTCTCTTGAGGACAAGGTCTCCTTCTTGTAAGCTGCGATGTTTGACTTTGGAGTTGTATAGTGCTGCCACTTTTTGTCTGTGAGCTACGGCTTTGAGTGCTGCATCATTTCTTCTCTCCTCAATTAGATCCAAAGACATGTGGAGGAGTTCTTCATTTTCTTCCGGGTTTTAGTGGATCCTACGGTGAGAGGGCACTATAGTCTCAACTGGGAGCATAGCCTCCGATCCGTATGCCAAAGAGAAGGGAGTATGCCCTGTTGAGGTTCTGTAGGATGTGCGATAGGCCCAAAGTGCGGTAGGAAGTTCGTCCACCCAAGCGCCTTTCGACTTTTCAAGTTTCTTCTTGATTAAGGTTTTGAGAATTTTGTTGACAGCTTCTATTTGGCCTTTGCTTGGGGATAAGCCACGGATGAGAAGCTTTTGTGAATCCCGTGCTCTTGGCACCAGTCGGTGAATTCCTCGCTGTCAAACTGAAGTCCATTGTCTGATACGATTTTGAGTGGTGTTCCGTACCTGCACAGAATATTTTTGATTAAGAAGTTGATAACTTTTGCCGAAGATATTTTATTTAGAGGTTCCGCCTCCACCCATTTGGTGAAGTAGTCGACTGCCACTATAGCATATTTGGCTCCGCCTCGGCCCGTTGGCAGTTCGCCAATTAAGTCAACCACCCATATTGCGAAGGGCCAAGGGCTGGTCATCTGAGTAATTTCATTGGTTGGTAGTTGAGGGATTTTGGCAAATTTCTGACATCTGTCACATTTTTTGACGAAGTCTAAGGTGTCTTTGTTCAAGGTGGGCCAGAAATATCCATATCGGAGTATCTTTTTTGCCAGAGTCTACCCTCCGGTGTGGTCTCCACAACTTCCCTGATGGATGTTGGATAGAATTCCCCTGGCTTCTCTTCCATCAACGCACCTCAATAAGGGGTTAGAGAAGCCGCGCCGATAGAGGATGCCTTCTTGCATCGTGTAGTGGGAAGCTTTCCTTAGAATTTTCTTAACTTCATTTCGCCCGTCTGGTAGGGTGCCGTTTTGTAAGTATTCTCGGATAGGGGTCATCCATGTTTCTTCTTTGGTTGCAGCTATCAGGTTTACTTGCTCAAAACTCGGGGTTAGTAGCCTTGAGACAGTTATCGTTCCAGAAGTGGTATCATCTCCCATGCTAGCTTGCGTTGCCAGTTCGTCGGCCTCTTGATTTTCTTCTCGGGGAATGTGTTTGATCGAGTAGTGATCCAATCGATTGAGCAGTTGCTTGGTCTTTTTCAGATATTCCGTGAGCCGCTCTCCTCGAGTCTGGAACTCCCCTAGTATTTGATTTACGATGAGTTGCGAATCACTGCGAAGACATAAGGAACTGACTCCGATCTCCAGGGCGAGCTCTAATCCGGCTATTACCGCTTCATATTCGGCATCATTGTTGGTGGAAGCGAATTCCAGCCTTAATGCATAACGCAGCTTTCTTCCCCTGGGAGTGATGATCACAACGCCTGCCCCCGAGCCTTGTTCGTTCGACGCTCCATCTACGAAGAGATTCCACTTGATATCTTCAGCTATTTCAGATTGGTCCCTACCTTCGCTAGTAGTGAACTCGGCAATGAAATCAGCTATGGCTTTCCCCTTGATAGCGGTGCGAGGATGGTAAGTGATATCATATTGACTTAGTTCGATGCACCACTTAAGTAATCGCCCAGAAGTGTCGGGGCGATGGAGCACTTGTTTTAGCGGTTGATCGGTTAAAACTCTGATGGAATGAGACTGGAAATACTGTCGCAGCTTCCTTGATGTGATTAGTAAACAGTACGCCAGTTTCTCAAGTTTGGGATACCGGGTTTCTGCTCCCGTGAACCTCTTGCTTATGAAGTACACTGGCCGTTGTGTGCGGTTTTCTTCTCTTACCAAAGCGGCGCTTAGGGCATGGGATGACACAGCAAGATATAGGTATAGTTCTTCGCCTTCATTTGGCGTTGAGAGTACTGGTGGCCGCTGGAGGTGCTCGATTAGGTTAAGGAAAGCTGCTGAACATTTATCGGTCCACTCGAATTTTCCTTTGTCTTTCTTCAGGGCTTCGAAGAAAGGAATGCATTTGTTAGTTGCTTTAGAGATGAACCGGCTTAGGGTGGCCACCTTCCCGTTTAGGCTTTGCATTTCTTTCCGAGTGGATGGTATTTTGATATCTTGCAAGGCTCGGACTTGTTCGGGGTTCGCTTCGATCCCTCTGGCATGGACGATGAATCCCAAGAACTTTCCTGACGACACTCCGAAGGAGCATTTTAGAGGGTTCAGCTTCATTCCATATTTGCGAAGTACTTGAAACATCTCACCCAAGTGGCTCACATGATCGTTGGCTTTTCTTGACTTCACTAGCATGTCGTCCACATAAACTTCCATGGTTCGTCCTATCAGTTCTGCAAACATCTTGTTGACGAGGCGCTGGTAAGTAGCTCCGGCGTTCTTAAGTCCGAAAGGCATTACTTTGTAGCAGTACAACCCCCGGTCCGTGATGAAACTGTTGTGGTCTTGATCGAGGGCATGCATAGGGATTTGGTTATATCCTGAGTATGCGTCCATAAAGGATAAAAGTTCGTGTCCAGCAGTGCTGTCCACGAGTTGGTCGAGTCGGGGGAGTAGGAAGCAGTCTTTCGGGCAGGCGTCATTTAAGTTGGAGAAATCGATGAATGTTCGCCACTTCCCATTAGCTTTCTTTACCAGTACCGGGTTGGCGATCCACTCCGGGTAGATGGCTTCACATATGAAGTCATTGGCAAGTAAGTTCTTTACTTCTTCCTCGAGGGCTGCTGATCGTTCTGCCCCCATACTTCTCTTATTTTGCTTTACCGGTACCTTGGTAGGGTCGATGTTTAGTGCGTGGCATGCTATGTCTGGGGAGATTCCGGTCATATAAGCGTGCGTCCATGCAAATACATCCATGTTGTGACGAAGAAAATCAATGAGTTGATTCTTTAATTCTCTTTTTAGCTGAGATCCGACTCTCAGCAGTTTACTAGGGTCGTGTTTGTCTACAGATACGAATTCCATAGCCTCTGCAGGCTCGGTAGTGGCCTCCTCCTCTCCGTCCTTGGGATCTATTTCGTTGAAGGGATCACTTGTATATCGAAGAGGAGGGGCTTTCTTTAGTTGCTATGCTTCCAAGCTTTTCATGCAGAGAGTAGTCTCTGCGTTCTTCCCTTTATCTTTCTTGCGGTTATTGCGAAGCTCGGTTACATGGCAGTCCCGAGCGACGTCTTGATCTCCTTCTACTTCTCCCACTCCATTATCCGTTGGGAACTTCATCTTCAGGCACCATGGGGCAAGGACAATTTGGAAGTCGGACAAGGCTAGTCTTCCTAAAAAGGCATTGTAGGCCGAGTGGTTGTCTATTAGCACGAATGTTTGTTTCCGAACGGCGGAACGGGGATGACTTCCCAATTCAACAAAGAGATCCAATTGTCCGAGAGGCATCTTTGTTTCTCCAGTGAAACCGTGTAGTGGTTTGTTACAGGGGGATACATCCTTCATTGACAGCTTCATTTTGTCGAAAGCATGCTTGAATAGGATATTTACTGAACTTCCAGTGTCTATTAAGAATCGGAAAACTTTGGCTGGACCGAACCAGGCAGAGATGACCATAGGATCCATATGAGGGTATTGCCTTCCTTCTAGGTCGCGCCCGCTGAATGTGATATCATTATTTTCCTTCCGCTTAGGGTGGCGTTCTTCCATAACAGAATTGACGCAGTCTCCCTCGCTTCTGAGTGAGTTTCCATATCTTTCCATTTCTGCCCAGCTCTTGTCAGCGATGTGTGGCCCTCCTGATATTGTACGGACCACTATCTTCTCTTGGCTGGAAACGCTGGTGTTGCGATTTCCTCCGCCTGTCTCTAGGTGGAGCTGCCCTGGGTTTTCCTTGGTAGGAGCTGGGGTCCTGTCCTGTCCCTTCACATAGCGTTCTAATTTCTTTCTCCTGATGTGTTCTTCAATTAGGTCTCGGAGATGGCGGCATTCATTGGTATCGTGCCCATGATACTCGTGGAAACGACAAAATTTTCCTGACTGGATTGCGCGATCTGACTCTTTCTTGTACGGGGGGCGCTTGTATGTGAGTTCGTCCTGGGTCGCCAGGAAGATGTTCTCGACTGTTTCATTCAAGGGAGTGTAAGCGTCAAATCTCGGTCCTGGTCGGTACAAGCGCTTTTCTCCCTTCTTGCCCCCTGCAGTGTCTCTGGAGTCGTTTCTCCGAATGTCTTTCGCTGCGGCAGGGGCGTTTCCATGGGCCGTCTTAGCCTGTGGTCCTGTCTGCCTTTCAGTGGCAGCCTCTTCGAGTCTCATGTACTTCCCAGCTTTATGAAAGAAATCGAGCAAGGTTGCTGGTTTTTCTTTAGTTAGTCTTCTAGCGAACTTGGTATCTTGGTGCACACCACTACAGAGGGACATTAGGGTGAGTTTCTCATCGGCATCTTAGACAGCGGCCGCTGCGGCGTTGAACCGGGTTAGATATTGTTGCAGTGTCTCTCCGGATTTCTGTTTGACATTGGATAGAGAATAAGCATCCTTGGGTTGTTCCACATGAATGTGGAACTGGCTAATGAACTTTTCCTTGAACATTTCCCATGAACTGATGGATCCTTGGGGTAGATGGCAGAACCAGGAGGTAGCTAGATCTGCTAAAAATAGTGGAAAGCATTTGCATAATACTCCTTCCGTTGCCCCGCTCATGAGCATATGTTGTGTGTATCTCTGCAAGTGTACAACGGGGTCGGAAGTTCCCTTGTACGGTTCCATCGTCGGCATTTTCCATTCTCGAGGGGTGATGGCGGTTTTGATGTCGCGGGTGAAAGGGCTGGTTACCCTAGCGCCTATCCCTCGCTCCCTTTGCTCCCGTCGGACGCATTCCTTGAATAATCGTGCCATTCTTTCATCAGAATTTGGAGCGGACAAGAATGAGCTTGGTTCTTCCCTGCGGGATCGATCTCGTCCGGATGACCTGTAGGGATGGTATAGCCTATCACTTCTGACATTATCCAGTGGCTGTCTTTGGCTACTCGGATGCATGCTAGGACCAGCTACAGTTGCCCCCTTCCTTGATCTTCCCCTGCGGGGTTCTGTTTCGAGTATTTCCATGGGGTCATCTTCAGGCTGGGTTCTAGCTCGGCTCCGTTCAGCGGGGTTTCTATGATTAGGTGGCATGATTGGCTCAGCTACATCCGACCATCGTCTGGTGCCTCTCCCATTGGGTTCGGTTCCAAGTGCTTCCTTCAGTCGGAGTTCGGGATGAGTCCGGGCGCGGCCCCTATCACTGTTGTTCCTGTTGATAGCTTCTTCGAAGAGGGAAAGCCTTTGCTGTCTCTGAGATCCTCCAGATTGAGACTCACCCCATGATTCAGTGTTGCGGTTGGATTCTTCGGCATCCCTCAAGCGTTACATGAGTTGGTTCACCAAAGCTTCTTGTTGGGATGCGAAGCGGTTAGTTACTTCAGTCACAACTCTGTCTATATCTGCCCTAGTGATTGTTGCCGGTTGTTCCGCGGTAGGGGTTGTTGGATTTGCCTGATCTGCTGTCGTAGTGGGATGGTTCTCTTCATCTGGATCCACTGGATCTGAAGCGCTGCTGGTTGCAACGTTCTTTCCCTTGTTGGTGTCTTTTCTCGGCCTAGAAGTCATGTTTCCTAGGCAATAAAGGGTGCTATTGGGAAAGAAGGTTGAATGAGGGAAGCTGAAGCTTCGAGTTCCAAGTTTTCAGTGAAAGCACCAAAAATGTTTGCACAAAAAATGGAAAAAAACCTCCAATCCGTATTATTTAGTTGATTATATGTTATTTTTCAAGGTTTTAGGTTACTTATGCAAATATGTAAAAAGCAAGGACTAAAATGTAAAAGACACGCAGATTTATAGTGGTTCGGCCAGAACGTGCCTACGTCCACTTTATATGTTATTCTCTCTTTTCTTTCGGATTACAAGTACAAAGCTTTGAGTACAAGTATAAGAAATTTGTTTGAAAGTTCCTTCCTTGCTTGAGCTCTCAAACTTGTCCGCCATTGTTGTACCCCTGCCCCTCTATTTATAGAGTGAGGCTGGGGGCAGAGGTCCTGGATGTATATATCTGCTGGTGGGCCCGGACTGAAGCAATCTGGCCTGGCAGCGTTCTGGTTCGGCGAAGCTTGGTTCGGCGAAGCTTGGTTCGGTCGTGGTTGGAGATGGTTGGACCGGTGGAGATGGTTGGACCGGTGGAGATGGTTGGTTCGGCTAGGACGTGGCTCGGTGGGTTGATCCGGCATGGAGATGAGGTGATTCGGCATCGATGTGGTTGGGCTGGTTCGGCATGAAGGTGGAGAGGTCCGGTTCGGCATTGGCTTCTGGACCGGTGGTTCGGAAGTGCGTTCATTCGGTAATGGGAGGAGTGTTCATTCGGTGATGGTAGTCCGGTGATGGTTCGGCATCACTGTTCTTGGGTGCTTGGTTCGGTAATGAGGTGGAGATTTGGTCCGGCACGGAAGGAGAATGGATCGGTAGTGGCACGTGTACCGGATGGAACGAATGGAAGTTGCGAATCCGGATGGAACTGACGCTTCTTGGTCTCGAGATCTCCTGGGTGAGAGTTCGCCCAACACGTGCAAGGATTTGAAATGAAACGGTACGATGGTGCACCACTCTTCAGCGTTGGTAAATTGAAGACCAGCCACGGTAATCCCGTTTTTACAGTAAAAATCCACGTGTCGAAAAGAGGAAGGGTAAAAAAATTCCGAGACGCGATTGAGATTCGAATAGTCTTTTTTGGGCATTAACAATCCAACGACGGCGTAAAGCTTTCATAGCCGTAGAACTCTCTGAGGCCTTCGTTTTGACTGGTTATGGCTCCCGTAACTCTAAACGAGCCAGAAGTTATGGCCGTCCGAATAATCGATGTCTACAGGGTGCAACATCCACGGTGCAATGTGCAACATCCGTCCGAAATGGCGAAACAGTGTCGTACGACTTTTTGAAATGCGTGCATGGATTTGAAATGAAACGGTACCCTGGTGCACCACTCTCCAGCGACGGTAACATGAAGACCTGCCACGGTAATCCCGTTTTACCGTAAAAATCCACGTGTCGAAAAAACGAAGGGTAAAAAACTTCCGAGACCCGATTGAGATTTGGATAGTCTTTTTTGGGCATTAAACAATCCATTGACGGCTGAAAGCTGTCATAGCCGTAGAACTCACTTAGGCCTTCATTTTGACTGGTTATGGCTCCCGTAACTCTAAACGAGCCAGAAGTTATGGCCATCCGAATAATCGATATCTATAGAGTGCAACATCCACGGTGCAAGGTGCAACATCCGTCCGAAATGGCGAAATAGTGTCATACGACTTTTTGAAACGCGTGCAAGGATTTGAAACGAAACGGTACCATGGTGCACCACACTACAGCGTTGGTAAATTGAAGACCAGCCACGGTACTCCCGTTTTACCGTAAAAATCCACGTGTCGAAAAAGCGAAGGGTAAAAACTTCCGAGACCCTATTGAGATCCGGATAGTCTTTTTTGGGCATTAAACAATCCATTGATGGCTAAAGGCTATCATAGCAGTAAAACTCACCGAGGCCTTCGTTTTGATTGGTTATGGCTCCCGTAACTCTAAACGAGCCAGAAGTTATGGTCATCCGAATAATCGATATCTACAGGGTGCAACATCCACGGTGCGAGGTGCAACATCCGTCCGAAAGGGCGAAACAGGGTCGTACGACTTTTTGAAATGCGTGCATGGATTTGAAACGAAACGGTACCCTGGTGCACCACTCTCCAGCGATGGTAACATGAAGACCGGCCACAGTAATCCCGTTTTACCGAAAAAATCCACGTGTCGAAAAGGGTAAAAAACTTCCGAGACCCGATTGAGATTCAGATAGTCTATTTTAGGCATTAAACAATCCATTGACGGCTGAAAGCGGTCGCAGCCGTAGAACTCACTGAGGCATTCGTTTTGACTGGTTATGGCTCCCGTAACTCTAAACGAGCCAGAAGTTCTGACCGTCCGAATAATCGATATCTACAGGGTGCAACACCCACGGTGCAAGGTGCAACATCCGTCCGAAATGGCGAAACAATGTCGTACGACTTTTTGAAATGCGTGCATGGATTTGAAATGAAACGGTACCCTGGTGCGCCACTCTCCAGCGATGGTAACATGAAGACCAGCCATGGTAATCCCGTTTTACAGTAAAAATCCACGTGTCGAAAAAACGAATGGTAAAAAACTTCCGAGACCCAATTGAGATTCAGATTGTCTTTTTTGGGCATTAAACAATCCATTGACGGCTGAAAGATGTCATAGCCGTAGAACTCACCGAGGCCTTCGATTTGACTGGTTATGGCTCCCGTAACTCTAAACGAGCCAGAAGTTATGGCCGTCCGAATAATCGATATCTACTGGGTGCAACATCCACGGTGCAAGGTGCAACATCCGTCTGAAATGGCGAAAAAGTGTCGTACGACTTTTTGAAATGCGTGCTAGGATTTGAAACGAAAGGGTACCATGGTGCACCACTCTCCAGCGTTGGTAAATTGAAGACCAGCCACGGTAATCCCGTTTTACCGTAAAAATCCACATGTCGAAAAAACGAAGGGTAAAAAACTTCCGAGACCCGATTGAGATTCGGATAGTCTTTTTTGGGCATTAAATAATCCATTGATGGCTGAAAGCGGTCACAGCCGTAGAACTCACTGTGGGCTTTGTTTTGACTGGTTATGGCTCCCGTAACTCTAAACGAGCCAGAGTTATGGCCGTCCGAATAATCGATATCTACAGGGTGCAACATCCACGGTGCAAGGTGCAACTTCCGTCCGAAATGGCAAAACAGTGTCGTACGACTTTTTGAAATGCATGCAAGGATTTGAAATGAAACGGTACCATGGTGCACCACTATCCAGCGTCTGTAAATTGAAGACTGGCTACTGTAATCCCGTTTTACCGTAAAAATCCACGTGTCGAAAAAACGGAGGGCAAAAAACTTCCAAGACCCGATTGAGATTCGGATAGTCTTTTTTGGGCATTAAACAATCCATCGATGGCTGAAAGCTGTCATAGCCGTAGAACTCACTGAGGCCTTCGTTTTGACTGGATATGGCTCCCGTAACTCTAAACGAGCCAGAAGTTATGGCCGTCCGAATAATCGATATCTACAGGGTGTAACATCCACGGTGCAAGGTGCAACATCCGACCGAAATGGCGAAACAGTGTCGTATGACTTTTTGAAATGCGTGCATGGATTCGAAACGAAACGGTACCCTGGTGCACCACTCTCCAACGATGGTAACATGAAGACCGGCCACGGTAATCCCGTTCTACCGTAAAAATCCACGTGTCGAAAAAACGAAGGGTAAAAAACTTCCGAGACCCGATTGAGATTCGGATAGTCTTTTTTGGGCATTAAAAAATCCATTGACGGCTGAAAGCGGCCACAGCCGTAGAACACACTAAGGGCTTCGTTTTGACTGGTTATGGCTCCCGTAACTCTAAACGAGCCAGAAGTTATTGCCGTCCAAATAATCGATATCTACAGGGTGCAACATCCACGGTGCAAGGTACAACATCCGTCCGAAATTGCGAAACAGTGTCGTACGACTTTTTAAAATGCATGCAAGGATTTGAAATGAAATGGTACCATGGTGCACCACTATCCAACCTTGGTAAATTGAAGACTAGCTACGGTAATCCCATTTTACCGTGAAAATCCACGTGTCGAAAATATGAAGGGTAAAAAACTTCCAAGACCCGATTGAGATTCGGATAGTCTTTTTTGGGCATTAGACGGCTGAAAGCAGTCATTGCCGTAGAACTAACTGAGGCCTTCGTTTTGACTGGTTATGGCTCCCGTAACTCTAAACAAGCCAGAAGTTATGGACGTCCGAATAATCGATATCTGCAGGATGCAACATCCGCGGTGCAAGGTGCAACATCCGTCCGAAATGGCGAAACAGTGTCGTACGACTTTTTGAAATGCGTGCATGGATTTGAAACGAAACAGTACCCTGGTGCACCACTCTCCAGCGATGGTAACATGAAGACCAGCCACGGTAATCCCGTTTTTCCGTAAAAATCCGCGTGTCGAAAAAACGAAGGGTAAAAAACTTCCGAGACCCGATTGAGATTCAGATAGTCTTTTTTGGGCATTAAACAATCCATTGACGGGTCAAAGCTATCATAGCCGTAGAACTCACTGAGGCCTTCGTTTTGACGGGTTATGGCTCCCGTAACTCTAAACGAGCCAGAAGTTATGGCCTTCCGAATAATCGATATCTACAGGGTGCAACATCCACGGTGCAAGGTGCAACATCCGTCTGAAATGGCGAAAAAGTGTCGTACGACTTTTTGTAATGCGTGCTAGGATTTGAAACGAAACGGTAGCATGGTGCACCACTCTCCAGCGTTGTTAAATTGAAGACCAGCCACGGTAATCCCGTTTTACCGTAAAAATCCACGTGTCGAAAAAACGAAGGGTAAAAAACTTCCGAGACCCGATTGAGCTTCGGATATTCTTTTTTGGGCACTAAACAATCCATTGACGGCTGAAAGCGGCCATAGCCGTAGAACTCACTGAAGCCTTCGTTTTGACTGGTTATGGCTCCCGTAACTCTAAACGAGCCAGAAGTTATGCCCGTCCGAATAATCGATATCTATAGGGTGCAACATCCACGGTGCAAGGTGCAAGGTGCAACATCCGTCCGAAATGGCGAAACGGTGTCGTACGACTATTTGAAATGCGTGCATGGATTTGAAAAGAAACGGTACCATGGTGCACCACTCTCCAGCGATGGTAAATCAAAAACCAGCTACGGTAATCCCGTTCTACCGTAAAAATCCACGTGTCGAAAAAACGAAGGGTAAAAAACTTCCTAGACCCGATTGAGATTCGGATAGTCTTTATTGGGCATTAAACAATCCATCGATGGCTGAAAGCTGTCATAGCCGTAGAACTCACTGAGGCCTTCGTTTTGACTGGTTATTCCTCCCGTGACTCTAAACGAGCCAGATGTTTGCACAAAAAATGGACAAACACCTCCAAGTCATATTATTTAGTTGATTATATGTGATTTTCAATGATTTTAGATGAGTATGTAGATATAAAAGAAGTAGTGGCTGAAATGTAAAAGACACGCAGATTTATAGTGGTTCGGCTGGAATATGCCTACGTCCACTTTATATGTTATTATCTTCTTTCTTTCGGATTACAAGTACAATGCTTCGTATACAAGTATATGAAAGTAGTTTGAAAGTTCCTTCCTTGCTTGAGCTCTCAAACTTGTCTGCCATTGTTGTACCCCTGCCCCTCTATTTATAGAGTGAGGTAGGGGGCAGGGGTCTTGGATGTATATAGCTGCTGGTGGGCCCGGGCTGAAGCAATCTGGACTGGCAGCTGTTTGGTTCAGGGAGGTCTCATTCGGCATGGAGCTTGGACCGGTGGTAGGTGTTGTCCGGTGGTAGCGGTGTGGATGTGGACCGGCAGTGAGTGTGGACCGGTGATAGGTGTGGACCGGTGGTGAGGTAGTTCGGTGCTTCTTGGACCGGTTGTGGGGAAGAGGTTTGGTTCGGTGGTGACCCTGGTTCGGTATGCCGAATGGAGATGGAGGAATGTTGGCTCTGTGGCCGAATGGGGCTGACCGAATGAATTCTGGTCCGGTATGACATGGAGAGGCCGGATGGGAAGGAGGCCGAATGAGGAGGAGGCCGAATGGGAAGGTGACTGGTCGTGCTGAATGAAGTGGAGATTGCGAACCCGCGTGAAACTGTGGCTTCTTGGTCTCGAGATCTTCTGGGTGAAAATTCGCCCAACATTTGCCCCCCAAAGTGGGGCACGTGCTTGCATGTGTCGCGCTTTGTTTCCCTGTGGTAGGAAGGTTTGTTTTGTAGTGCCACGGGCTGGATGTTCATATTCTGTTCGTGTCCTGCAAAGGAATTTACAGTTTTAGTGTTACTTCAAATAGCGACCATTCGTGATTGAAATATTCGAGATGAAGTGAACTGTGTCATTCGGGACGAGAGAGTGAGCCCCGAGGGGGCTTAGCATCATCGATGCCAGGTTCATGTCAGAGTGGATCCTTGGATCGTTTGTCAAGATCGTTTATCGCCAGCTCAGAGCATGCCTAGGGATCGTTCGCGACCCCATACATGTGTAAGTAGCTTAGCCATTTCATAATTATCAGAATCAAATATCCGTTTAACCTATGAGTTTAAAAAGGATGTCAAAGTGCAAATTCTCACGACGATCGGGTTAATAGCCATTCAGAGCGAGCCTATGGACCGTTCGTGGTCGTGTACACGTGTAAATGATTAACCCACATTGGTGAGAGATTTACGACTCATCCATCGTTATCATATTCTTTACTTTGTTAGTAGGTTCTAGAGTTCGGTACTTATCTGAGTGAGGAGCCTGCGTGCCCCCTGTTCCTGGTTTTCGCTGGTGGAGATAGCTTCATTCGGTCCTTTGGTCGGTCCGGCAAGGATGGGTTCATTCGGTATTCGTTTGGTTCGGTATGTTTGGTATTGGTCCGGTGTTCCGGTTCGGTAGGCTGAACCAGTTGGTTCGGCAATCCTGAGCTCGCCTATATATAGAGGCTACACCCCCCTTGGTTTCTTCTTACCGAACCAGAGAGCCGAACCAATCTTCTGCCGAACCAACCTTCTACCGAATCAATCTCCTACCGAATTAGGTATGTACCCTATTGCCGAATGGTCCTATTTGCCGAATGTATACGGTGTGTATTGGATAGCCGAATGAGACTTAGGACCGAATGATATGTATGCCGAATGAGACTCATGTCTTAGGGCCGAATGATATGTATGCCGAATGAGACTCATGTCTTAGGGCCGAATGATATGTATGCCGAATGAGACTCATGTCTTAGGGCCGAATGATATGTATGCCGAATGAGCATGGGATTTTAGTGCCGAATGACCATATGCTTTTGACGCCGAATGAACTCGTCTTGCAACGCCGAATGAGACTTCATACTTGAACCTTGAGCGGAATCTTAGACTTCTTTGCACGCTTGCTTTAGATACTTGCTTGCTTATTTTTCTGTACTTCTTATTCTAATATCAAGTTTTTCTTGTGCTGCAGAAAATGTCTCGCAAAGCGGAAACACGATCGGACAGAAAGAAGTCTAGAAGCACAGGAGAGTCTTCTTCTTCCTTGCCCCCAGTCCAACCAGGATCCGGGCAACATCGACCTATTCCGAGGTCTCTAGTGGATGGATACGGTCCACAGGAACTTCTGATCTCCCCTCCTGGTTGGTTTCCTAGCTCCCTAAAGGAGGAGCAACCTGACGTCATATCCCGTTCCTTCGGGATAGATAGGGCTCTTATGCTGCTGCCGGGAGATGGAGTGATGCCATATAATCCTCCCGAGGGCTACTTTGCTTATAGCAGATACCATTGCATGTGTGGTGCTATCCCTCCTATCAACGCTTGGATAGTAAGCTTCACCACATATTTGAAGGTGGTTCCCTTCCAGCTTCAGCCCAACTCTTATGCCATCCTGGTGAGCCTCTTTGTTATCTTCCAGAGGAGGTACGGGCGTCCTCCTTCTAACCGGGAAATTCGATATTTGTACAACCTGAGAGGCTATAAGAAGGGGTCTCCGTATATCAGTCTGGAAGCGGCCGTGCCCTTCAAACCAGTCCTGGACTTATATTCCAAGTTTACCATGTTCAAGAAAGAGTGGTTCTTCATCAAGGACGATGCTGTTTCTTTCCGCCTTTTCACTTCCGGCTGTAAGATGGATTTCATTTATACTTTCCATGTTTTGACTGTAGTGTTTTTTCTGACATGCTTCTTTTTCTGGCTAGCGACAGGTGGTATTGCAGTCGTGGAGGATGATTCCTTGGTGCGAATGGTTGCTGAAATAAAGGCTATTCCGGCACGGGACCGGTCGGCCTCCTTCTTAATCAGGAACGCAACCCTCTTGGAGTATAATTTGATCTTACCACACCAGTCCGTGGTTAAGCAAAGAGACACGGCTGAGGAGAAGGCTGCTAAAGCTAAGGAGGGGGCTATGGTGAAGAGCGGTAAGAGGGAGCCTTTTGCAGAGCGTCCCGTTGTCGGGGGGAAGAAACTGAAGAAGTCTGATGGCCCTTCTCCAAGTACTTTTCCGACTGTCCCGGAGGAGGGAGGTGTAGAAGAGGAGGAAGGAGGCGAGGTTGGAGAAGGGTCGGAGGGTGGAGAAGATGGCGACGGTCAAGGTGGTAGTGGCGTCGGTGCCCTAACCTCTGAGCAAGACCTTGAACTGGATGAGGCTCTCCGTCGGGCCTTCGGGGAGTCGGAGGGAGAGTCGGAAACGGAGAAGGCAAAGGAAACCGGCAAAGCTGTGGCTGGCACTGACCCATCCTCTAAGGGTTCCTCAGCTAGGGCGATTCCGGCGATGCAAGGTGAACTTTTGTCCTCTGCCGATTCCATTTTCGATAGGGACTTAGAAATTTTTTACGGTTCACTTCCGTCCTGGAATGAGATCCAGGACTTATTGCAGTATCCCACTCCTCCGCCGGGTTTGTATAATAGATGTGTCTTCTCACTTTTCTTTCCTTTTAACTTAACACATTTTTCGAACTGTGGATTATTGTATGTTCGTAACACTTGTTCTTTATTCCAGGGGCAGGCCAGGTGGTTAAAACGTCGGACGTTCGACACCGCCTTGAGCAGTTTAAGTCGAGGAGAGCTTCTGCGAAACCCTCTACTGGTCGCACTGGGGATGTGGTCAGTTATCGCCCTCTTCTTGGGGTCATTGAAGAGGGCATTCGGAAAAAGAAGCGGAGCCGTTCCTTATTTGAGTCTTCCCCTGGTTCGCAGCTTCCTACTCAGCCTCCTCGTGATACTACGGAGGAGAGCACGGAATCCGGCCCCCCTCATCCTCCTTTCAAGAGCCCAACTGTTATTCGTATTAGGCGTCCTGATGTGCCTCGCCCCGTGCCTCGTGACCCTTTTGCCGGTCATCCTGATTTAGATCCGAGCTTTCAGGATATCTCATTTGATGAGGCCACGGGCGAGCACCTCCTTCCCGGCAACCCCATGGTAAGAGTGCTGGACGAGGCCAAGTCTTTAGATCTTGATTTACTTACTACACGGGTAGTCACCATGGGGGACGAAGCCAAGGCTAACATCGATCGGGTGGCCGCAGAGACCAAGAAATTAATGGAGCATCATGCTAGATTGGCCAAGGCCGGGGAAGAGATCGGGAGTGCTAATATTCGGTTGAGGTTAAAAGTTGCCGATCAGGCCAAGCAGCTCGCCGATCAAGCCATCCAGATTTCTCAGCATGAGGAAGCCTCCAAGCGGCTGAAAGAGACGATGGAGAAGGCCAGTAGGGCGGAATTACGGAAGATGGAGTTCGCCTGCAGGGAACGGATTAACATGGCCATTACGACGGTGGACGAGGTTCGAAATGCGGATCTTGAGCGGGTAGAGGAGTTGTCTGGGAGGCTCGAGGCTGCGGAGATGGCTCAGGCCGAGTTGAAGGAGGAGATGGAGGAGATGAGGAGGTCCCTCAAGTTAAAGGAGGAGGAAATGAGGAGGTCTCTCCAGGCTGACTGCTTGAGATACCAATCAAAGAGGGACATTTCCGTCGCCAAGTTGCAAGCTTCCGAGGCCCGGGTGAGGGAGTTTGAGGAGAATGAGGGGATGATGGATGGGATGCTGCAGGACATGTACTTCCACACTTGGAAGGAGGGCGGCTTGTCATGGATGGACGATTACCCTCGGGTGATGGCCAAGGTGTATCTCCAGGCTTTAGAGGAGGCCAGGGTGAACGCGGGTAAGGAAGGCGGAGAGGCTTTCAATTTGGATGCGGTTACTGCCCAGTTCTCGAAGGAGGAGCAAGCGGCGGTGAAGGAGGGGATGCGGCTGCTTGCTGCAGAGGAAGCGGGCGTGCAGTTGGATGATGTGGATCAAGCGGCGGATGCTGGTGAGTTATTCTTTTCCCTTTCTTTCCTTTCCGTGTTTTCATAACTTGATTGTTCGTTTAATGAATTCCTCTTCTGAACTGGACAGGTGGGACTCCTGATCCACATGCTGGGGGCTCTGATGCTGCGGCTAAGTAGACTGGGGAAGTTGGTGATGGAGTGTGGACGCGGCTGCCACCTTTTTATTTCTTTTTATCACTGTTTACGTTAGTCATTGACATGTAACTATAATAATATTATTTGCAAAGAATAACTTCGTGTGATTTTATAATATAAGCTGATGTTGTTATGTTTAAATGTTGTTGTCATCTTGATGTGCTGCGTGAGAAATATAACTATGTATATGCCTGTGATTCTAGTTGTGTTTGATGCTAAGTTTTTTGCTAGAAATATAATTTCATGTGTTGCAATGTTATTGTACGAACAAGCTATAGTTACGTATTTATGTACAAGGAAAGAGAGTACCGCCCTTTATGTTTCATTCGCAGGCGGTAGCTTAGAGTGTCTTATGTAACTGTTCACGGATATAGCTGAGTACCCTGCCACCCAGTATGCAGACTTAGTTTCTTATGAGCGAATGCTTCCTATTTGGTTTCCTGTACTTTAGAGTTTGTTATACAGGATAGGAGAAAAGTATTTAAATGAAATGGAAATATAGTAAAAGTAAAACTTCCAGTCACGGAAGGCTGTCGATGTGCTTAAGTTCGTGGCAAACGGGTTTTGTAGTCACTTTCCCTAGCTGTGGGTCTTGGAGACATTTGTCACCCATCTTACGCCTCCGCGGGGAGTTTTCTTTTTTACCACAGCCGCACTTAAGACACATCGGAGCCGAGATCGCGCACGGTAACTACCCGAACCATTATGGTCCGTAATCATGGGTATTATTCGATTTACCGTGGCCGGCTAGCGTGGGTGCCGTTGGCCGTGAACTACCCCTGGCTGGCCACACCTTATGTTGGGGCTTAAAGTAGGTTCACAGTTGCCGGCGAGCCGAACGCCGTAATGAGCTGCCATCGGCTATAGTCGGCCTTTATGATGACTTATAATCGGCTCATTACAGTTGGCTTTGAGGGCAGGCGCGCAATGAGTTAACCCGCAGCAGAGGGATGCTGGAGCAAAAGTGTCTCATTGGCGAGTGCATAGAATCGTAGCGTACCTGTTAGGCCTAGTCCAGATGAGGCCGCGGTGCGTCTTGAGTGGAGATGCCATAGGATTTTGTTCAACAGAAAGGGATAAAACTTAACAAGTAGCCAAGACATAAAGGAACAAGCTAAAAAGAGACAAGATTTTTTAAAGTGGTTCGGCACGAAAGTGCCTACGTCCACTGATTCTCTTTGTTAATTCACTTCATATGGGCAGTACAAGTTAAGAAAAGTATCGACGGAGGTGTCGGATGTTCCATGCCCTCTGGAACACCTCTCCGTCCACTGTTGACAAAATATAAGCTCCGTTGTGGAGATCTTTATGAATTACATACGGTCCGTCCCAGATGGGGTCTAGTGCCCCGGGGCGCGGAAAGATTCGCCTGAGGACAAGATCTCCTTCTTGTAAGCTGCGATGCTTGACTTTGGAATTGTATAGCGCTGCCACTTTTTGTTTGTGAGCTGCTGCTTTGAGTGCTGCATCGTTTCTCCTTTCCTCAATCAGATCCAAAGACATGAGGAGGAGTTCTTCGTTTTCCTCTGGGTTGTAGTGGATCCTACGGTGGGAAGGCACAATAGTCTCAAATGGGAGCATTGCCTCCGATCCATATGCCAAAGAGAAAGGAGTATGTCCCGTTGATGTTCTGAAAGATGTGCGGTACGCCCATAGTGCCGTAGGAAGTTCGTCCACCCAAGCGCCTTTTGACTTTTCAAGTTTCTTCTTGATTAGGGTTTTGAGAATTTTGTTGATGGCTTCAACTTGTCCGTTTGCCTGAGGATAAGCTACTGATGAGAAGCTTTTATGAATTCCATGCTCTTGGCACCAGTCGGCAAATTCTTCGCTGTCAAACTGGAGACCGTTGTCTGATATGATCTTGAGTGGGACTCCGTACCTGCACAGAATATTTTTGATCAAGAAGTTTATAACTTTTGCTGAAGATATTTTATTTAGAGGTTCTGCTTCCACCCATTTGGTGAAATAATCGACTGCCACTATAGCATATTTGGATCCGCCTCGGCCCGTTGGCAGTTCGCCAATTAAGTCAATTCCCCATACAGCAAAGGTCCAAGGGCTGGTCATTTGAGTAATTTCGTTTGTGGGTAGTCGAGGAATCTTGGCGAACTTCTGACATCTGTCGCATTTCTTGACGAAGTCTAGGGCATCTTTGTTTAGTGTGGGCCAGTAATATCCATATCGGAGTATCTTCCTTGCCAAAGTCTGCCCTCCAGTGTGATCTCCGCATCCTCCCTGATGGATGTTTGATAAGATCTCCTTGGCTTCCCTTCCGGCGACGCATCTCAATAAGGGGCTAGAGAAGCCACGCCGATAGAGGATGCCTTCTTGTATTGTGTAGTGGGGAACTTTTCTCAAGATCCTCTTGGCTTCGTCACGCCTGTCGGGTAGTGTGCCATCTTGCAAATATTTCCGGATAGGAGTCATCCAGGTTCCTTCTTCGATTGCAGTTATCAGATTCACTTGTTCGAAACTTGGGGCTAGCTGCCTTGAGATGGCTAATGCTCCGGAAATGGTGCTATTCTTCATACTAGCTTGCTTTGCAAGTTCATCTGCCTCTTGGTTCTCTTCTCGAGGAATGTGTTTGATTAGATAGTGGTCCAATTGATCGAGCAGCAGTTTGGTTTTCTTTAGGTATGCTGTGAGTCGTTCTCCTCGAGTCTGGAATTCTCCTAGTACCTGGTTTACGATAAGCTGAGAATCACTATGAAGACATAAGGAATTGATTCCAATTTCTAAGGCAAGCTCCAATCCCGCTATTACTGCCTCATATTCAGCATCGTTGTTGGTGGCCATGAACTCCAACCTTAATGCGTAGTACAACTTTCTTCCCCTGGGGGTGATGATCACAATACCTGCCCCCGAGCCTTGTTCGTTCGATGCTCCGTCTACAAAGAGGTTCCACTTGATGTTTTTTGCTACTTCGGATTGTTCCTTGCCTTCGTTGGTAGTGAATTCGGCAATGAAATCGGCCATAGCTTGTCCTTTGATAGCGGTGCGAGGATGGTAGGTGATATCATACTGACTTAGTTCGATGCACCATTTGAGGAGTCGCCCAGAAGTGTCAGGACGATGGAGCACTTGTCTTAGCGGTTGATCGGTTAGAACCCTGATGGAGTGAGACTGGAAGTAGTGTCGCAGTTTTCGTGACGCGATCAATAAGCAATATGCTAATTTCTCTAGTTTAGGATATCTGGCCTCTGCCCCTGTAAATCTCTTACTTACAAAGTAAACCGGGCGTTGTGTGCGGTCTTCTTCTCTTACCAAGGCGGCGCTTAGAGCATGAGATGATACAGCGAGGTATAGGTATAACACTTCACCTTCATTTGGAGTTGAGAGTACTGGTGGTCTCTGAAGGTGTTCGATTAGGTTGAGGAAGGCTTTTAAGCATTCATCGGTCCACTCGAATCTCCCTTTGTCTTTCTTGAGAGCTTCGAAGAAAGGGACACACTTGTCAGTTGCCTTGGAAATGAATCTGCTTAGGGCGGCCACCTTTCCGTTTAGGCTCTGCATTTCTTTTCGAGTGGAGGGTATCCTTATTTCTTTTAGAGCCCGGATTTGTTCAGGGTTTGCTTCGATTCCTCTGGCGTGGACAATAAATCCTAAGAATTTTCCCGAAGATACTCCGAAGGAGCACTTTAGAGGATTCAGCTTCATTCCATATCGGCGAAGTACTTGAAACATCTCGCCCAGGTGGCTTACATGGTCGTCGGCTTTGCTGGACTTTACCAACATGTCATCCACATACACTTCCATGGTTCGTCCTATTAGTTCCGCGAACATCTTGTTGACGAGGCGCTGATAGGTAGCTCCAGCATTTTTGAGTCCAAAAGGCATGACTTTGTAACAATATAGTCCGCGGTCGGTGATGAAGCTAGTGTGGTCTTGATCAGGAGCATGCATGGGAATCTGGTTATATCCGGAGTATGCATCCATAAAAGATAGGAGTTCGTGTCCGGCTGTGCTATCCACAAGTAGGTCGATTCGGGGAAGTGGGAAGCAATTTTTTGGGCAAGCGTCATTCAGATTGGAGAAGTCAACACATGTTCGCCACTTTCCATTGGCCTTTTTTACTAGCACTGGGTTAGCGATCCATTCTGGGTAGATGGCTTCCCGTATGAAGCCATTAGCAAGTAGATTCTTTACTTCCTCATCAAGGGCTGCCGATCGCTCTGCCCCCATGCTCCTCTTTTTCTGCTTTACTGGTACCTTGGTGGGATCGATGTTCAGCATGTGGCATGCTATGTCGGGGGAGATTCCTGTCATATCGGCATGGGTCCACGCAAATACATCTAAGTTGTGGCGGAGAAAGTCAATGAGTTGATCCTTCAACTCCGTTTTTAGCTGAGATCCGACTTTTAATAGTTTACTTGAATCGTGCTTGTCTACAGATATCCCTGGGGTCTAGTTCATTGAAGGGATCGCTTGTGTATCGAAGAGGAGGGGCTTTCTTTAGTTGCTATGCCTCCAAGCTTTTCATGCAGAGAGTAGTCTCTGCATCTTTTCCTTTATTCTTTCTGCGGTTATTGCGAAGTTCAGTTACGTAGCAGTCTCGGGCAGCATCTTGATCCCCTTCTACTTGTCCTACTCCGTTGTCTGTTGGAAATTTAATTTTCAGGCACCAGGGGGCTAATACAATCTGGAAGTCAGACAAGGCTGGTCTTCCCAAGAAGGCGTTGTAAGCCGAGTGGTTTTCTATTAGTACGAACGTTTGTTTTCGCACAACGGAGCGGGGATGACTTCCTATTTCGACGAAGAGGTCAAGTTGCCCGAGGGGCATTTTTGCATCTCGAGTGAAACCGTGCAGTGGTTTGTCACAGGGGGATACATCCTTCATTGATAACTTCATTTTGTCGAAAGCATGTTTGAATAGGATATTTACGGAGCTTCCTGTGTCTATTAGAATCCGAAAAACTTTAGCTGGACCGAACCAGGCAGAGATGACCATGGGATCCATATGTGGGTACTGTCTTCCTTCCAAATCACGCCTACTGAATATGATGTCGTCGTTCTCTTTTCGTTTCGGGTGGCGTTCTTCCGTGATGGAGTTAACATAGCCTTCTGCATTTCTAAGCGACTTGCCGTACCTTTCCATATCTACCTAACTTCTGTCGGCGATGTGTGGTCCTCCTGAGATGGTAAGGACCACTATCTTCTCTTGACTAGAGCCACTGGTGTTGTGATTGTTGCGATTCCCTCCGCCTACCTCTGGGAGGGGTTGCTTTGAGTTCTCATTGGCTGGAGTTGGAGTCCTGTTCTGACCCTTCACATAGCGTTCCAGTCTTCTTCTTCTAATGTGTTCTTCGATCAAGTCCCGAAGATGGTGGCATTCATTGGTGTCATGTCCGTGGGATTCGTGGAAGCGACAGAACTTTCCGGACTTGAGTGCGTTATCTGATTCTTTCTTGTGCGGGGGGCGCTTGTATCCTAGTTCGCCCTGAGTGGCTAGGAAGATATTTTCGATTGTGTCGTTCAAAGGAGTGTAGGAGTCAAATCTCCGTCCTGGTCGATATTGGCGCTTTTCGACCTTTCTGCCCCCAACATTGTCTCTAGATTCATTTCTTCGAACGTCCTTAGCTGCAGTGGGAACCTTGTCTTGAACTATCTTGCCTTGTTGCCCTGACTGCCTCTCCGTAGCAGCGTCTTCAAGTCTCATATACTTTCCAGCTTCGTGGAAGAAATCAGGCAAGGTAGCTGGTTTTTCCTTAGTTAATCTTCTGGCAAACTTGGTGTCTGGATGTACACCACTACAGAGGGCCATTAGAGTGAGTTTTTCATCGGCATCTTGAACTGCTGCCGCTGCGGCGTTGAACCGTGTTAGATATTGTTGCAGCGTCTCTCCGGATTTCTGTTTGACATTGGATAGAGAATAAGCATCCTTGGGTTGTTCCACATGGATGCGGAACTGGCTAATAAACCTTTCTTTCAACATCTCCCATGAGCTGATGGATCCTTGGGGTAGATGGCAGAACCAGGAGGTAGCTAGATCTGCTAGGAATAGCGGAAAGCATTTACATAATACTCCTTCTGTTGCTCCACTCATGAGCATATGCTGGGTGTATCTTTGCAAGTGTACGATGGGGTCGGAAGTTCCTTTGTAAGGTTCCATGGTTGGCATTTTCCATTCCCGGGGAGTGATGGCAGTTTCGATATTTCGGGTAAAGGGACTGGTGACCCTAGCGCCTATTCCCCGGTCCCTTTGCTCCCGTTGGACACATTCTCTGAATAATCGTGCCATTCGTTCGTCAGAACTTGGAGCGGACAAAAATGAGCTTGGTTCTTCCCTGCGGGATCTATCTCGTCCAGATGACCTGTAGGGATGGTACAGTCTATCACTTCTAGCATTATCCAGTGGTTGTCTTTGGCTGCTCGGATGCACGCTAGGACCAGCTACAGTTGCCCCCTGCCTTGATCTTCCCCTGTGGGGTTCTGTTTCGAGCACATCCATGGGGTCAACTTCGGGCTGGGTTCTAGCTCGGCTCCGTTCAGCGGGGTTTCTATGATTAGGTGGCATGACTGGCTCAGCTACATCCGACCCTCGCCTGGTGCCTCCCCCGCTGGGTTCGGTTCCAAGGGCTTCCTCGAGTCGGAATTCGGGCTGGGTCCGGGCGCGGCCCATATCATTGTTGTTCCTGTTGATAGCTTCTTCGAAGAGGGAAGACCTTTGTTGCCTCCGAGATCCTCCGGATTGGGACTCACCCCATGATTCAGTGTTGTGGTTGGACTCTTCAGCATCCCTTAAGCGTGACATGAGTTGGTCCACCAAAGCTTCTTGTTGGGATGTGAAGCGGTTAGTTACTTCAGTCACAACCCTGTCCAGATCTGCCCTAGTGATTGGTTGTTCCGTTGCGGGACCAGTTGGATTTTCCTGATTTTCATCTGGTACTGCTGTTGAAGTGGGCTGATCTGCGATTGCTGGATCTGGAAGGCTGCTAGTTGCGATGTTCTTTCCTTTGTTAACATCCCTTCTCTGTTTGGAAGGCATGATTTCTAAGCAACGAGCGATGTTGTTAGGAAGAAGGTTGAGTGCGAGAAGATGAAGCTTGAGTTCTATTCTCAGTGAAAGCACAAAAAATGTTTGCACAAAAAATGGACAAACAACTCCAAGTCGTATTATTTAGTTGATTATATGTGATTTTCAATGATTTTAGATGAGTATGTAAATATAAAAGAAGTAGGGGCTGAAATGTAAAAGACACGCAGATTTATAGTGGTTCGGCCGGAATATGCCTACGTCCACTTTATATGTTATTATCTTCTTTCTTTCGGATTACAAGTACAATGCTTCGTATACAAGTATATGAAAGTAGTTTGAAAGTTCCTTCCTTGCTTGAGCTCTCAAACTTGTCTGCCATTGTTGTACCCCTGCCCCTCTATTTATAGAGTGAGGTAGGGGGCAGGGGTCTCGGATGTATATAGCTGCTGGTGGGCCCGGGCTGAAGCAATCTGGACTGGCAGCTGTTTGGTTCAGGGAGGTCTCATTCGGCATGGAGCTTGGACCGGTGGTAGGTGTTGTCAGGTGGTAGCGGTGTGAATGTGGACCGGTAGTGAGTGTGGACCGGTGATAGGTGTGGACCGGTGGTGAGGTAGTTCGGTGCTTCTTGGACCGGTTGTGGGGAAGAGGTTTGGTTCGGTGGTGCCCCTGGTTCGGTATGCCGAATGGAGATGGAGGAATGTTGGCTCTGTGGCCGAATGGGGCTGACCGAATGAATTCTGGTCCGGTATGACATGGAGAGGCCGGATGGGAAGGAGGCCGAATGAGGAGGAGGCCGAATGGGAAGGTGACTGGTCGTGCTGAATGAAGTGGAGATTGCGAACCCGCGTGAAACTGTGGCTTCTTGGTCTCGAGATCTTCTGGGTGAAAATTCGCCCAACACCAGAAGTTATGGCCGTCCAAATAATCGATATCTACAGGGTGCAACATCCACGGTGCAAGGTGCAACATCCGTCCGAAAATGGCGTAACAGTGTCGTACGACTTTTTGAAATGCGTGCATGGATTTGAAACGAAACGGTACCCTGGTGCACCACTCTCCAACGATGTCAAATCGAAGACTAGCCACGGTAATCCCATTCTACCGTAAAAATCCACGTGTCGAAAAAACGAAGGGTAAAAAATTTCCTAGACCCAATTGAGATTCGGATAGTCTTTTTTGGGCATTAAACAATCCGTTGACGGCTGAAAGCGGTAACAGCCGTAGAACTCATTGAGGGCTTTGTTTTGACTTGTTATGGCTCCCGTAACTCTAAACAAGCCAGAGTTATGGCCGTCCGAATAATCGATACCTATAGGGTGCAACATCCACGGTGCAAGGTGCAACATCCGTCCGAAATGGCGAAACAGTGTCGTACGACTTTTTGAAATGCGTGCAAGGATTTGAAATGAAACGGTACCATGGTGCACCACTATCCAGCGTTGGTAAATTGAAGACTGGCTACTGTAATCCCGTTTTACCGTAAAAATCCACGTGTCGAAAAAACGGAGGGCAAAAAACTTCCAAGACCCGATTGAGATTCGGATAGTCTTTTTTGGGCATTAAACAATCCATCGACGGCTGAAAGCTGTCATAGCCGTAGAACTCACTGAGTCCTTCGTTTTGACTGGTTATGGCTCCCGTAACTCTAAACAAGCCAGAAGTAATGGCCGTCCGAATAATCGATATCTACAGGATGCAACATCCACGGTGCAAGGTGCAACGTCCGTCCGAAATGGCGAAATAGTGTCGTACGACTTTTTGAAATGCGTGCAAGGATTTGAAACGAAACGGTACCCTGGTGCACCACTCTTCAGCGATGGTAACATAAAGACCAGCCACGGTAATCCCGTTTAACCGTAAAAATCCACGTGTCGAAATCGAAGGGTAAAAAACTTCCGAGACCCTATTGAGATTCATATAGTCTTTTTTGGGCATTAAACAATCCATTGACGGCAGAAAGCTATCATAGCCGTAGAACTCACTGAGGCCTTCGTTTTGACGGGTTATGGCTCCCGTAACTCTAAACGAGCCAGAAGTTATGGCCGTCCGAATAATCGATATCTACAGGGTGCAACATCCACGGTGCAAGGTGCAACATCCGTCTGAAATGGCGAAAAAGTGTCGTACGACTTTTTGAAATGCGTTCTAGGATTTGAAACGAAACGGTACCATGGTGCACCACTCTCCAGCGTTGGTAAATTGAAGACCAGCCACGGTAATCCCGTTTCACCGTAAAAATCCACGTGTCGAAAAAACGAAGGGTAAAAAATATCCGAGACTCGACTGAGATTCGGATAGTCTTTTTTGGGCATTAAATAATTCATTGACGGCTGAAAGCTGTCATAGCCGTAGAACTCAATGAGGCCTTCATTTTAACTGGTTATGGCTCCCGTAAATCTAAACGAGCCAGAAGTTATGGCTGTCCGAATAATCGATATCTACAGGGTGCAACATCCACGGTGCAAGGTGCAACATCCGTCAGAAATGGCGAAACAGTGTCGTACGAATTTTTGAAATGCGTGCATGGATTTGAAAAGAAACGGTACCATGGTGCATCACTCTCCAGCGATGGTAAATCGAAGACCAGCCACGGTAATCCCGTTCTACCGTAAAAATCCACTTGTCGAAAAAACGAAGGGTAAAAAACATCCTAGACCCGATTGAGATTCGGATAGTCTTTTTTGGGCATTAAACAATCCATTGACGGCTGAAAGCTGTCATAGCCGTATAACTCACCGATGCCTTCGTTTTGACTGGTTATGCCTCCCGTAACTCTAAACGAGCCAGAAGTTATGGCCGTCCGAATAATCGATATCTATAGGGTGCAACATCCACGGTGCAAGGTGCAACATCCGTCCGAAATGGCGAAACAGTGTCGTACGACTTTTTGAAATGCGTGCATGGATTTGAAACGAAACGGTGCCCTGGTGCACCACTCTCCAGCGATGGTAACATGAAGACCGGCCACGGTAATCCCGTTTTACCGTAAAAATCCACGTGTCGAAAAAACGAAGGGTAAAAAACTTCCGAGACCCGCTTGAGATTCGGATAGTCTTTTTTGGGCATTAAACAATCCATTGACAGCTGAAAGCTGTCATAGCCGGAGAACTCACTGAGGCCTTCGTTTTGACTGGTTATGGCTCCCGTAACTCTAAACGAGCCAGAAGTTATGGCCGTCCGAATAATCGATATCTACAGGTTGCAACATCCACGGTGCAAGGTGCAACATCCGTCAGAAATGGCGAAACAGTGTCGTACGATTTTTTGAAATGCGTGCAAGGATTTGAAATGATACGGTACCTTGGTGGACCACTATCCAGCGTTGGTAAATTGAAGACTAGCTACAGTAATCCCATTTTACCGTAAAAATCCACGTGTCGAAAAAACGAAGGGTAAAAAACTTCCAAGACCCGATTGAGATTTGGATAGTCCTTTTTGGGCATTAAACAATCTATTGACGGCTGAAAGCTGTCATAGCCGTAGAACTCACTAAGCCCTTCGTTTTGACTGGTTATGGCTCCCGTAACTCTAAACAAGCCAGAAGTTATGGGCGTCCGAATAATCGATATCTACAGGATGCAACATCCACGGTGCAAGGTGCAACATCCGTCCGAAATGGCGAAACAGTGTCGTACGACTTTTTGAAATGCGTGCATGGATTTGAAAAGAAACGGAACCCTGGTGCACCACTCTCCAGCGATGGTAACATGAAGACCAGCCACGGTAATCCCGTTTTACCGTAAAAATCCACGTGTCGAAAAAACGAAGGGTAAAAAACTTCCGAGACCCGATAGAGATTCGGATAGTCTTTTTTGGGCATTAAACAATCCATTGACGGCTGAAAGCTACTCACTGAGGCCTTCTTTTGGACTGGTTATGGCTCCCGTAACTCTAAACGAGCCAGAAGTTATGGCCGTCCGAATAATCGATATCTACAAGGTGCAACATCCACGGTGCAAGGTGCAACATCCGTCTGAAATGGCGAAAAAGTGTCGTACGACTTTTTGAAATGTGTGCTAGGATTTGAAACGAAACGATACCATGGTGCACCACTCTCCAGCGTTGGTAAATTGAAGACCATCCACGGTAATTCCGTTTTACCGTAAAAATCCACGTGTCGAAAAAACGAAGGGTAAAAAACTTCCGAGACCCAATCGAGATTCGGATAGTCTTTTTTGGGCATTAAACAATCCACTGACGGCTGAAAGCCGTCATAGACGTAGAACTCACTGAGGCCTTCGTTTTGACTGGTTATGGCTCCCATAACTCTAAACGAGCCAGAAGTTATGGCCGTCCGAATAATCGATATCTACAGGGTGCGACATCCACGGTGCAAGGTGCAACATCCGTCCGAAATGGCGAAACAGTGTCGTACGACTTTTTGAAATGCGTGCATAGATTTGAAACGAAACGGCACCATGATGCACCACTCTCCAGCGATGGTAAATCGAAGACCAGCCACGGTAATCCCGTTCTACCGTAAAAATCCACGTGTCGAAAAAACGAAGGGTAAAAAACTTCCTAGACCCGATTGAGATTCAGATAGTCTTTTTCGGGCATTAAGCAATCCATTGACGGCTTGTGACGACCGCCCATGACTCCCGCTCTAAAACAAGGGAATGGTGTGCTGAAAGGCGTGCTAGTAAGCCATGGACGATAGCCAGGGTAAGATTAAACAGAAACTCTATCGTATTACTCACAGCGCATGGATAAAATACAATAGAAAGTATACATAGTGAAGCTCTATAGAACAGAAGTCTCATCACATAAACTTATAATAGTTTTATACAATCATCTGAATAGTCAATACATCAAGCCTCACTACATAACACTAAGAGTATCAAACAAACAGCGGAATATCCAATACATATAGTAAGAAAACAATATGCAAAAGCCTCCAGCTCGTCTTCGTCATCAACAGCGTTGGTAGCCAAGAACAGCACCTGTCACCTGCTACCTAGTCTGACCATCCCAACATGGATGAACAGCCCAAGGTAATAAGAGTTGAACATAAAACCTTGAGTCAGACAACAGTCTTAGTGAGCAGTAAATTAACTACCAAACATACCAAACGGGCATAAAGGATAAAAGGAATAGGAACTCAACCATCCCACTCCACCTCATTCTACAGTGATAGCCCCCAGACCCACTAAGGAGAAACAAGCATAACAAAGCAGACATTTAAAGTAAAGTAATTATCACTCGAGTCAAGGTCGATGTTTTCCAAGTACAAACCCCCAAGGCCTAAACCAAGATCAGATAAGCACCCAGAAAACTCCGCTCTTGAGGCTGAATGATGATACAACCAAACATCCATGACTCTGGCTATCACCGTTATCATTGCCTCGATTTCACCGTTAATTGAATGACCGGCACCTTCTTTCATCCGTCCGTCAAGGGCTAATGGCAACCCCGGTTCTAGACATAACTCTGCACGTCATCATGACCCGTGCCTAGGACTATCGCATCTGCCCAGAGTACTAACACGTCATCATGACCCGTGTCTGGAACGTCATCGTGACCCGTTCCAATGTACTCTTGCTTTGAGCATGCTAGAACCTTCAATAACGATAAGATCCAAGCCTCCTAGTCATCCTCCTCGACGACTATTCTCACACTAGCTCAAGCGCCTCTCGAGCCCACCATTATCAACCAACCCGGACCACATCACCGAGTTATCAACATGCTTGGGATGATCCCATCTGGATTAAACCAAGGCTTTCACACATCTTGCTTTGCTTCAACGCATCATAGCAAAGTCCCATCTCACATCATGGTTTGCCCCATCGCATCATGGCAAAGTCCATCATCATCGAATCTATCCATATGAGCTTCCACATCTGCTTCATATGCCACAAGCAGCTTTCACCATTCAAGAGCCTTTCCACTTAGCTTTTGAATCATCTTCGACCAACTTGTTCAAATCAAGTTATCGATCAACTAATCAATCAAATCAAACATCAATCCAAGTAATCATTCATTCAAAGAAGATCTAATAAGCAATTACAACAATAATTGCAATTTCGTAAATAAAGAGTTCAAATCTAACATGCATTCTAACAAACATGAATTATGAACAATATCTCTTTAACTTGATGAATGAACTTGCATAAGTGAACATGTAGTAAAATAGGTGTCAAAACTTCATAGATGATAGATCTACATGCAGACTTAAGGAAAATGCAAGAAATCACTATCTTTAACCCATAAACAAGCCACCAATCCAATATACTCCCTTGGGTCCGTGTGAGAGATAACTACGACTCACCGAATCGCCTAAACATCCCAAAAACAACCCACTCTAGATCTGGACAGCAAAGATCCAAGCTTGATCTGGCAAAATCTCACTTCAAACGATGAAATCTCTCTTTGTTGGATGAAGATCTTCAACTTTGGCTCTTGGATCTTCGATTTGATCTTCAATTTAGATGGAAGGAATCACTAGATTAGAGAGAAGAAAAGAAGTGAAGAAGTGTTGTAGTCGAGCTCTCAAAATGGCAGCACTTCGTCGCTTCAAAATCCGGTGCCAAAAAGTGAGCCAAACCCATCTATTTATAGGCAGAAACCCCCCTGAGTCGCCGCCCCTTGAGTCGCCGCCGACCTATCCCTTGAGTCGTCCACGACTCAACAGACCCCACGACCTATCAAGATCAACGACCTACGACCTAATACCTATGCGACTCAACAACATAGCTGACCCAACCGCCTAACGACCTAAAACATGCGGCCTAGCGACTTAACCCAGACACGACCCATGACTTATCTACACTGCCGTGTTTTCCTAAGTCTTAAGCCGTATGGTCGACTCAACGACCTAACGACTCATGCGACTTAACACTACACAGGGTCACACGACCTAGTCCCCTGCCAACCTAAACCCAGAACACATGCCGACTCACGACTCAAGCTCCTACCGACTCAACGACCTAGCTAACACGACCTAACGACTTACGACTCAAACCTTGCCGACCTAACAACCTACTGTTATCCCATTTTTTGGTCAAAACTGGAATATCAACGAATTGGCATGGAATTATGAATATCGGGATTGGAGATCGGTTGGAATCAAGGCTACGATCGATATCATCAAAATTTTGTTGAACTCCGATCAGGACGAAATTGATTGGAGATGATGATAAGGACTAGGAAAGGCTATGTTTCAAATTACAGGTTAATCGGAGTTCGTATGAAGAAAATATGATGGATTCAAGGTAGGTGAGGCATGTTGTTCGAATCCATCAAGGTAGTGCTCCGTTGGAATCCATTGGATTCGAACGCATCAGGTTCGCATCGATCGTGAAAAAGGCACAGGGACGGTTCGAATCGATACGGTTCGTATCGATCAACATAGGCACGGCTTGGTGAAGTTCGTATCGATGGTGGTTCGAATCGATGAAGTTCGTATCGATCAGGATGGGAGTCGGCTTCGTGGATTCGAAGGAGGGGAGTCGGCTTCGTGGATTCGAAGGAGGGGAGTCGGCTTCGTTGATTCAAGGCGATGGACTCGAAGGGAAATGGATTTGAAGAAGATGGATTCGAGGGGGATGGATTCGAAGGAAGTGGGTTCGATGTATAGGTTCGAACCCAGGCAGAACACACGAGGCTTTGAACTTGAATCGATCATATCTTCCAAACCGTTGATCCAAATACAATGAAATTTTTACAGGAGCTTACATACATGTTGAAGAATGTTCTCACCAAATTTCAGCTCAATTGGATGATTTCTTGATCGATTCGAACCTTACTTCGAATCGATCCCAAGGTGGGCCCGGACCTCCAGATTTCGAGCAAGTGGGCCCCCTCACGTGCCTGAAGCGGTCTTCCCGGATTTTAGGAGAAATATCAGCCTCCTACGCTTATAAATAGAGCCCCTGGTCATTCAGAAATGGGGTCGGAGATTCTAGAGAGAGAAAACACGCCTGGACGCTGCCAGAATCATTCCATATCATCATTGCGGCTATTTATCTCAAGTTTTGGACTTTGTAACTGCTGTAATCATCTGTAATCATCAAGGATAATCAATAAAAGGATAAAAACTTTGGAGTGGACGTAGGCCGGAGATAGCCGAACCACTATAAAACTTGCGTCTCTGTTCTTTATTTTGGGATTACTGTTTAATATTTGCTGAGACCTGAGATTTATGTTTGAATATTATTGATTTGTATTCATACACTGGTGCTTTCGCGGTATTCGGGGTTTGTGACCAATTTTGGCACAAACAACTCCAAAGTTTTTTATCCTTTTATTGATTATCCTCGATGATTACAAATGATTAAAGCAGTTACAAATTCCAAAACTAGAAATAAATGGCAGCAATGATGATACAGAATGATTCTGGTAGCGTCCAAGCGTCCTTTCTCTCTCTAGAATCTCCGACCCCTTTTCTGAATGACCAGGGGCTCTATTTATAAGCGTAGGAGGCTGATATTTCTCCTAAAATCTGGGAAGACCGCTTTAGGCACGTGAGGGGGCCCACTTGCCCTAAATTTGGAGGTCCGGGCCCACCTTGGGATCGATTCAAAGTAAGGTTCGAATCGATCAAGAAATCATCCAATTCAGCTGAAATTTGGTGAGAACATTCTTCAACATGTATGTAAGCTCCTATGAAAATTTCATAGCATTTGGATCAACGGTTTGGAAGATATGATCGATTCAAGTTCAGAGGTTCGTGTGTTCTGCCTGGTTCGAACCTATACATCGAACGCACTCCCTTCGAATCCATCCCCCTCGAATCCATCTTCTTCGAATCCATCTCCCTCGAGTCCATCCTCTTCGAATCCATTTCCCTTCGAACCCATCGACTTGAATCCACGAAGCCGAATCCACGAAGCCGACTCCCCTCCTTCGAATCCACGAAGCCGACTCCCCTCCTTCGAATCCACGAAGCCGACTCCCCTCCTTCGAATCCACGAAGCCGACTCCCCTCCTCTCCTGATCGATACGAACTTCATCGATTCGAACCACCATCGATACTAACTTCACCAAGCCGAACCTATGTTGATCGATACGAACCGTATCGATTCGAACCGTCTCTGCGTCATGCCTTCGATCGATGCGAACCTGATGGGTTCGAATCCGATGGATTCGAACCGAGCACCACCTTGATGGATTCGAACAACATACCTTTCCTACCTTGAATCCATCATATTTTCTTCATACGAACTCCGATTAACCTGAAATTTGAAACATAGTCTTTCCTAGTCCTTATCATCATCTCCAATCAATTTCGTCCCGATCGGAGTTCATCAAAATATTGACGATATCGATCGTAGCCTTGATTCCAACCGATCTCCAATCCTGATATTCATAATTCCATGCCAATCCGTTGATATTTCAGTTTTGACCAAAAATGGGATAACACTTTGCCCCCCAAAACATGCCTTGTGATAACAAGGCGTGTTTTGAATAGTTCCGAATCCAATATCCAAAGTCCATAGCTATATCGCCAGAGTATGTCATCCTTGACTGCCTCGAGTCGACGCCCAATTACAAATCCCATGACTAAAGCCTTAGCCAATTCTATATCCATTCGGACTCGACAGCCGAGTCCTAAACCTTCCTTATCTAATAGCCAATAACTGAATCCAGGACCTCTCCGGGTCCTTGCCAAGCGCAATCTACACCTGACGGTCGTGATCCAGTGTCCCTGGACGTGTGTTCTGCTTGGTTCGAACCTATACATCGAACCCACTTCCTTCGAATCCCTCCCCCTCGAATCCATCTTCTTCGAATCCATCTCCCTCGAGTCCATCTTCTTCGAATCCATTTCCCTTCGAGTCCATCGCCTTGAACCCACGAAGCCGACTCCCCTCCTTCGAATCCACGAAGTCGACTCCCCTCCTTCGAATCCATGAAGCCGAATCCCCTCCTGATCGATACAAACTTCATCGATTTGAACCACCATCGATACGAACTTCACCAAGCCGCGCCTATGTTGATCGATACGAACCGTATCGATTCGAACCGTCCCTATGCCTTGTTCACGATCGATACGAACCTGATGGGTTCGAATCCAATGGATTCGAACCGAGCACTACCTTGATGGATTCGAACAACATGCCTCACCTACCTTGAATCCATCATATTTTCTTCATACGAACTCCGATTAACCTGAAATTTGAAACATAGCCTTTCCTAGTCCTTATCATCATCTTCGATCAATTTCGTCTGATCGGAGTTCAACAAAATTTTGATGATATCGATCATAGCCTTGATTCCAAACGATCTCCAATCCCGATATTCATAATTCCATGCCAATTCGTTGATATTCCAGTTTTGACCAAAAAATGGGATAACAATGGCCTTGGTCTAGTGTCCCTGGACGTTGAGCTAACCTCTCTGGGTTCTTGCCAAGCGTAATCCACACTCGACGACCTTGGTCCAGTGTCCCTGGACGCTGTACAATGCCATGGCTTAAGTCCTAAGCCGAATCCTGGTCTCTTCGGACCTCTGTTGAGCATAGTCCATACTCAACGACCTGAAAATAACAATTGATAATATAGGGCCTAAGTCGTAGGTCGAATCCTGGTCACTCCGGACCCTTGCCGAGCATAGTCCATACTCGGCGACTTGAATGAGTCAATTTACCACGTTCGGGCAAAATGACTCACCCCTTGCCAGGCATAATCCATACCCGACGACCATTTATCAAAAACCAGATGAAAATCCAATCAAAATCCAATCCAACATCCAAACCCAAAAAAATCCAAATCCAAAACCAGAAAACCAGAAAACCAAACCAGTATTCGAAACCGGAAACAATCATCCAAAGAAAAAATCTAAATCAAAAGAAAGCAAAACCAGGAGCTCGATCCAAACTCCAAAACCAAAGTCCGAAAATAAAAGTAGTGTCTAATCCAAAAGCAAAAGATAGATTTCACAAACCATAGGTTTGCAGTTTATCATCATTCAGAGCATGCCTAGGGGCTATCTCCGTCCCCGTACATGTGTAAATGACTTGGTTGCTTGCTAATAGTTCGCTACTTATTCCATATTATCCTGATTAGTGGATGATCAATCGACCACCATCCCTGGGTCTCCCATCATCATGGCGAGAGGTTGTCGGTGGTTGCTCCTGCTCCACCGTTGCATTCCGAACTCCGACATACTGCTGTAACTGTCCATTCCTTACATGCTCCTAGATTATATCCTTCAAGTGCCTACAGCTGTTGGTGTCATGTCCGTCTAAGTCATGGAAGAGACAATGCCTCCCTGATGCCCTCTCTCATTCAGAAGGCACTCTCCTTGCTGGCCTCCGGTAGGGAAGGCGATTCCGAGTATTCATGTATATCCGCTCCAGCGTCTCGTTCAATCCTGTGTATGTGGAAAACATTGGATCCTTCCATCGCTTCCTAGCGTTTCCAGAATCATCATCCAATTTCCTTTTTCCTTTGTATTTATCCGAACCACTGCTGGATACTGTTCCAACCTCGATTGCACTAACCCTTTTCAACTTTAAATCCGTACTTGCATCTTCCTGCCGAAGGAACCTTTCTGCCTCGTGAAAGAATTCGTCGAGATCCTGTAGGGGATCTCGTATCAGAGATACCTTGAAATCCAAGTCCTCCTTGACTCCTGATGCTGCTGCCATTAAAACCATCGATGGATCAGGCCGATCCACCGAAGCGACTGCTGCACTGAATCGAGTTAGAAAAGCTCTAAGCGATTCATCCATCCTTTGCTTCACTGATGTCAATGTCATCACATTCTTCGGCCTCTTGACGTGAACCCGAAACTGTCCCAAAAACTTTTCCACCAATTCCCTCCAAGTCCTGATAGATCCTTCTTCCAGCTGCCGAAACCACATCGCAGCTAAATCCGTCAAATACAAAGGGAAGCATCGGGCCATCACTTCCTCCGATGCCCCCAGCACCTCCATATGTCTGTTGTACCTCATCAAGTGATCTGTTGGATCTGCCTTGCCATCATATACCTCCACGCTAGGCAACTTAAACTTAGGTGGATTCTGAGCCATCCCTATTTCCCGAGCAAACAGACTCTTGTTCACTCCTTCCAAGTCTCCTTTGGCCAAACCACCTCGCACAGTTTTCCTAATCATCTCTACCAACCCAGCGTTGTCTGTCGGGGGTTGCCCCCGAGGGAACTCCGGCACATACTCTTCATGTGGCTCGTTAGTAGCAACGTTGGTTCTAGCCTGTTGAACTCCTTCCAAAGGTCTTCCTGTATTGGATCCTGTGGGTCTGCCCCCAAGCCCTGGTTGATTGCTTTGTGGCTCTGTATCCTGTCCTCTATTGGGTTCCACAACCCTAGTCCCTTGTCCTGCATCCATAGCGGCTGTTTTTGTCCCTAGATTATGCATCCTTGCAGTTCTCATTTGCTCAAAGAAAGCCTGCATCATTTCCTGTTGGCTCTTCAACAATTTTTCTTGCAAAGAATTTGCCATAGCCTCCATTTCACCGCGGGTTATGTAGATTGAAGCCTGGCCTTCCCCAGCTCCGGAGGATGCTTGTTGACTTCCTTCTTGTTGGCTTCTCTCAGCCCTCTGCCTTCTACTATTTTGCCTGGTCATTGTCCTTGAATCCAAACTCTTTAAAATCTTCAAATCCACTCTTCAAATCCGACGTAGCGGGTGCAAGTCCTTCTCAGTGAAAGCACCAAAGTGTTTGCGCCAAAATTGGTCACAAACCACGAATACCGTGAATGCACCAGCGTATGAATACAAATCAATAATATTCAAACGCAGATCTTAGATCTCAGCAAATATTAAACAATAATCCCAAAGTAAAGAGCAGAGGCACAAATTTTATAGTGGTTCGGCTATCTCCGGCCTACGTCCACTCCAAATTTTTTTATCCTTTTATTGATTATCCTCGATGATTACAAATGATTACAACAGTTACAAATTCCAAAACTAGAAATAAATGGCAGCAATGATGATACGGAATGATTCTGGCAGCGTCCATGCGTCCTTTCTCTCTCTAGAATCTCCGACCCCTTTTCTGAATGACCAGGGGCTCTATTTATAAGCGTAGGAGGCTGATATTTCTCCTAAAATCTGGGAAGACCGCTTTAGGCACGTGAAGGAGCCCACTTGCCCGAAATTTGGAGGTCCGGGCCAACCTTGGGATCGATTCGAAGTAAGGTTCGAATCGATCAAAAATCATCCAATTCAGCTGAAATTTGGTGAGAACATTCTTCAACATGTATGTAAGCTCATGTGAAAATTTCATAGCATTTGGATCAATGGTTTGGAAGATATGATCGATTCAAGTTTAGAGCTTCTTGTGTTATGCCTGGTTCGAACCTATACATCGAACCCACTCCCTTCGAATCCATCCCCCTCGAATCCATCTTCTTCGAATCCATCTCCCTCGAGTCCATCCTCTTCGAATCCATTTCCCTTCGAACCCATCGCCTTGAATCCACGAAGCCGAATCCACGAAGCCGACTCCCCTCCTTCGAATCCATGAAGCCGACTCCCCTCCTTCGAATCCACGAAGCTGACTCCCCTCCTCTCCTGATCGATACGAACTTCATCGATTCGAACCACCATCGATACAAACTTCGCCAAGCCGAACCTATGTTGATCGATACGAACCGTATCGATTCGAACCGTCTCTGTGTCATGCCTTCGATCGATGCGAACCTGATGGGTTCGAATCCGATGGATTCGAACCGAGCACCACCTTGATGGATTCGAACAACATACCTTTCCTACCTTGAATCCATCATATTTTCTTCATACGAACTCCGATTATCCTGAAATATGAAACATAGTCTTTCCTAGTCCTTATCATCATCTCCAATCAATTTCGTCCCGATCGGAGTTCATCAAAATTTTGACGATATCGATCGTAGCCTTGATTCCAATCGATCTCCAATCCTGATATTCATAATTCCATGCCAATTCGTTGATATTCCAGTTTTGACCAAAAATGGGATAACACCGGCCATGGTAATCCTGTTTTACCGTAAAAATCCACGTGTCGAAAAAACAAAGGGTAAAAAACTTCCTAGACCCGATTGAGACTCGGATAGTCTTTCTTGGGCATTAAGCAATCCATTGACGGCTGGAAGCTGTCATAGCCGTAGAACTCACTGAGGCCTTCGTTTTGACTGGTTATGGCTCCCGTAACTCTAAACGAGCCAGAAGTTATGGCCGTCCGAATAATCGATATCTACAGGGGGCAACATCCACAGTGCAAGGTGCAACATCCGTCCGAAATGGCGAAACAGTGTCGTACGACTTTTTGAAATGCGTGCATGGATTTGAAACGGTACGGTACCATGGTGAACCACACACCAGCGATGGAAATCGAAGACCAGCCACGGTAATCCCGTTTTACCGTAAAAATCCACGTATCGAAAAAACGAAGGGTAAAAAACTTCCTAGACCCGATTGAGACTCGGATAGTCTTTTTTGGGCATTAAACAATCCATTGACGGCTGAAAGCTGTCATAACCGTAGAACTCACTGAGGCCTTCGTTTTGACTGGTTATGGCTCCCGTAACTCTAAACGACCCAGTAGTTATGGTCGTCCGAATAATCGATATCTACAGGGTGCAACATCCACGGTGCAAGGTGCAACATCCGTCCGAAATGGCGAAACATTATCGTACGACTTTTTGAAATGCGTGCATGGATTTGAAACGGTACAGTACCATGGTGAACCACTCTCCAGCGATGATAAATCGAAGACCAGCTACGGTAATCCCGTTTTACCGTAAAAATCCACGTGTCGAAAAAACGAAGGGTAAAAAACTTCCTAAACCCGATTGAGACTCGGATAGTATTTTTTGGGCATTAAAAAATCCATTGATGGCGGAATGCTGTCATAGCCGTAGAACACACTGTGGCCTTCGTTTTGACTGGTTATGGCTCCCGTAACTCTAAACGAGCCAGAAGTTATGGCCGTCCGAATAATCGATATCTACAGGGAGCAACATCCACGGTGCAAGGTGCAACATCCGTCCGAAATGGCGAAACAGTGTCGTACGACTTTTTGACATGCGTGCATGGATTTGAAACGAAATAGTACCATGGTGTACCACTCTCCAGTGATGCTAAATCGAAGACCAGCCGCGGTAAACCTGTTTTACAATAAAAATCCACGTGTCGAAAAATCGAAGGGTAAAAAACTTCCTAGACCCGATTGAGACTCGGATAGTCTTTTTTGGGCATTAATCAATCCATTGACGGCTGAAAGCTGTCATAGCTATAGAACTCACTGAGGCCTTCGTTTTGACTGGTTATGGCTCTCGTAACTCTAAACGAGCCAGAAGTTATGGTCGTCCGAATAATTAATATCTACAGGGGGCAACATCCACGGTGCAAGGTGCAACATCCGTCCGAAATGGCGAAACATTGTCGTACGACTTTTTGAAATGCGTGCATGGATTTGAAACGGTACAATACCATGGTGAACCACTCTCCAGCGATGGAAATCGAAGACCAGCCGCGGTAATCCCGTTTTACCGTAAAAATCCACGTGTCGAAAAAACGAAGGGTAAAAAACTTCCTAGACCCGATTGAGACTCGGATAGTCTTTTTTGGGCATTAAACAATCCATTGACGGCTGAAAGCTATCATAGCCGTAGAACTCACTGAGGCATTCGTTTTGACTGGTTATGGCTTCTGTAACTCTAAACGACCCAGAAGTTATGGTCGTCCGAATAATCAATATCTACAGGGTGGAACATCCGCGGTGCAAGGTGCAACATCCGTCCGAAATGGAGAAACAGTGTCGTACGACTTTTAGGAATGCGTGCATGGATTTGAAACGGAACGGTACCATGGTGAACCACTCTCTAGCGATGGTAAATCGAAGACCAGCCGCGGTAATCTCGTTTTACCGTAAAAATCCACGTGTCGAAAAAACGAAGGGTAAAAAGCTACCGACACCCGATTGAGATTCGGATAGTCTTTTTTGGGCATTCAAAAATAAATTGAAGGCTGAAAGCTGTCATAGCCGTAGAACTCACCGAGGCCTTCGTTTTGACTGGTTATGGCTCCCGTAACTCTAAACGAGCCAGAAGTTATGGCCGTCCGAATAATCGATATCTACAGGGGGCTACATCCACGGTGCAAGGTGCAACATCCGTCCGAAATGGCGAAACAGTGTCGTACGACTTTTTGAAATGCGTGCATGGATTTGAAACGGTACGGTACCATGGTGAACCACTCTCCAGCGATGGAAATCGAAGACCAACCGCGGTAATCCCGTTTTACCGTAAAAATCCACGTGTCGAAAAAACAAAGGGTAAAAAACTTCCTAGACCCGATTGAGACTCGGATAGTCTTTTTTGGGCATTAAACAATCCATTGATGACTGATAGCTGTCAGAGCCGTAGAACTCACAGAGGCATTCGTTTTGAATGGTTATGGCTCCCGTAACTCTAAACGAGCCAGAAGTTATGGCCGTCTGAATAATCGATATCTATAGAGGGCAATATCCGCAGTGCAAGGTGCAACATCCGTCCGAAATGGCGAAACAGTGTCGTACGACTTTTTGAAATGCGTGCATGGATTTGAAACGGAACGGTACCATGGTGAACGACTCTCCAGCGATGGTAATTCGAAGACCAGCCGCGGTAATCTCGTTTTACCGTAAAAATCCACGTGTCAGAAAAACGAAGGGTAAAAAACTACCGACACCCGATTGAGATTCGGATAGTCTTTTTTGGGCATTCAAAAATACATTGTAGCCTGAAAGCTATCATAGCCGTAGAACTCACTGAGCCCTTCGTTTTGATTGGTTATGGCTCCCGTAACTCTAAACGAGCCAGAATATGGTCGTCCGAATAATCGATATCTACAAGGGGAAACATCAAGGGTGCAAGGTGCAACATCCGTCCGAAATGGCGAAACAGTGTCGTACGACTTTTTGAAATGCGTGCATGGATTTGAAACGGAACGGTACCATGGTGAACCACTCTCCAGCGATGGTAAATCGAAGACCAGCCGCGGTAATCTCGTTCTACCGTAAAAATCCACGTGTCGAAAAAACGAAGAGTAAAAAACTTACGACACCCAACTGAGATTCAAATAGTCTTTTTTGGGCATTCAACAAAAAATTGAAGGCTGCAAGCTGTCAGAGCCGTAGAACTCACTGAGGCCTTTGTTTTGCCTGCTTATGGCTCACGTAATTCTAAACGAGCCAGAAGTTATGGCCGTTCAAATAATCGATATCTACAGGGGCAACATCCATGGTGCAAGGTGCAACATCCGTCCGAAATGGCGAAACAGTGTCGTACGACTTTTTGAAATGCGTGCATGGATTTGAAACGGAACGGTACCATGGTGAACCACTCTCCAGCGATGGTAAATCGAAGACCAGCCACGGTAATCCCGTTTTACCATAAAAATCCACGAGTCGAGAAAACGAAGGGTAAAAATCTTCCGACGCCCGATTGAGATTCGGATAGTCTTTTTTGGGCATTCAAGAATAAATTGAAGGCTGAAAGCTGTCACAGCCGTAGAACTCACTGAGGCCTTCGTTTTGACTGGTTATGGCTCCCGTAACTCTAAACGAGCCAGAAGTTATGGCCGTCCGAATAATCGATATCTACAGGGTGCAACATCCACGGTGCAAGGTGCAACATCCATCCGAAATGGCGAAACAGTGTCGTACGACTTTTTGAAATGCGTGCATGGAATTGAAATGGAACGGTACCATGGTGAACCACTCTCCAGCGATGGTAAATCGAAGACCAGCCGCGGTAATCCCGTTTTACCGCAAAAATCCACGTGTCGAAAAAACGAAGGGTAAAAAACTTCCGACACCCGATTGCGGTTCAGATAGTCTTTTTTGGGCATTCAAGAATAAATTGAAGGCTGAAAGCTGTCAGAGCCGTAGAACTCACTGAAGCCTTCGTTTGGACTGGTTAGGCTCCCGTAACTCTAAACGAGCCAGAAGTTATGGCCGTCCGAATAATCGATATCTACAGGGTGCAACATCCACGGTGCAAGGTGCAACATTCGTCCGAAATGGCGAAACAGTGTCGTATGACTTTTTGAAATGCGTGCATGGATTTGAAATGGAACGGTACCATGGTGAACCACTCTCCAGCGATGGTAAATCGAAGACCAGCCGCTGTAATCCCGTTTTACCGTAAAAATCCACATGTCGAAAAAACGAAGGGTAAAAAACTTCCGACACCCTATTAAGATTCAGATAGTCTTTTTTGGGCATTCAACAATAAATTGAAGGCTGAAAGCTGTCAGAGCCGTAGAACTCACTGAGGCCTTCGTTTTGACTGGTTATGGCTCCCGTAACTCTAAACGAGCCAGAAGTTATGGCCGTCCGAATAATCAATATCTACAGGGGGCAACATCCGCGGTGCAAGGTGCAACATCCGTCCGAAATAGCGAAACAGTGTCGTACGACTTTTTGAAATGCGTGCATGGATTTGAAATGGAACGGTACCATGGTGAACCACTCTCCAGCGATGGTAAATCGAAGACCAGCCGCGGTAATCCCGTTTTACCGTAAAAATCCACGTGTCGAAAAAACGAAGGGTAAAAACTTCCGACACCCGATTGAGATTCGGATAGTCTTTTTTGAGCATTCAAAAATAAATTGAAGCCTGAAAGCTGTCAAAGCCGTAGAACTCACTGAGGCTTTCGTTTTGACTGGTTATGGCTCCCGTAACTGTAAACGAGCCAGAAGTTATGGCCGTCCGAATAATCGATATCTACAGGGTGCAACATCCCCGTTGCAAAGTGCAACATCCGTCCGAAATGGTGAAACTGTGTCGTACGACTTTTTGACATGCGTGAATGGGTTTGAAACGGAACGGTACCATGGTGCACCACTCTCCAGCGATGGTAAAGCGAAGACCAGCCACAAAAATAAAGTTTTACCGTAAAAATCCACATGTCGAAAAAACGAAGGGTAAAAAACTTCCTAGACCCGATTGAGACTCGGATAGTCTTTTTTGGGCATTCAAGAATAAATTGAAGGCTGAAAGCTGTCAGAGCCGTAGAACTCACTGAGGCCTTCGTTTTGACTGGTTATGGCTCCCGTAACTCTAAACGAGCCAGAAGTTATGGCCGTACGAATAATCGATATCTAAAGGGTGACACATCCACGGTGTAAGGTGCAACATCCGTCCGAAAAGGAGAAACAGTGTCGTACGACTTTTTGACATACGTGCATGGATTTGAAACAGAACGGTACCATTGTGCACCACTCTCCAGCAATGGTAAATCGAAGACCAGCCATGGTAATCCCGTTTTACCGTAAAAATCCACGTGTCGAAAAAACGAAGGGTAAAAAACTTCCTAGACGCGATTGAGACTCGGATAGTCTTTTTTGGGCATTAAACAAACCATTAAAGGCTAAAAGATGTCGTAGCCGTAGAACTCACTGAGACCTTCGTTTTGACTGGTTATTGCTCCCGTAACTCTAAACGAGCCAGAAGTTATGGCCGTCCGAATAATCGATATCTACAGGGGGCAACATCCACGGTGCAAGGTGCAACATCCGTCCGAAATGGCCAAACATTGTCCTACAACTTTTTGAAATGCGTGCATGGATTTGAAACGGAACGGTACCATGGTGAACCACTCTCCAGCGATGGTAAATAGAAGACCAGCCGCGGTAATCCCGTTTTACCATAAAAATCCACGTGTCGAAAAAACGAAGGGTAAAAAACATCCTAGACCCAATTAAGACTCGGATAGTCTTTTTTGGGCATTAAACAATCCATTGACGGCTGAAAGCCGTCATATCCGTAGAGCTCACTAAGGCCTTTGTTTTGACTGGTTATGGCTCCCGTAACTCTAAACGATCCAGAAGTTATGGCCGTCCGAATAATCGATATCTACAGGGTTCAACATCCACGGTGCAAGGTGCAACATCCGTCCGAAATGGCGAAACAGTGTCGTACGACTTTTTGAAATGAGTGCATGGATTTGAAATGGAACGGTACCATGGTGAACCACTCTCCAGCGATGGTAAATCGAAGACCAGCCACGGTAATCCCGTTTTACCGTAAAAATCCACGTGTCGAAAAAATGAAGGGTAAAAAACTTCCGACACCCGATTGAGATTCGGATAGTCTTTTTTGGGCATTCAACAATAAATTGAAGGCTGAAAGCTGTCAGAGCCGTAGAACTCACTGAGGCCTTCGTTTTGACTGGTTATGACTCCCGTAACTCTAAACGAGCCAGAAGTTATGGCCGTCCGAATAATCGATATCTGCAGGGTGCGACATCCACGATGCAAGGTGCAACATCCGTCCGAAATGGCGAAACAGTGTCGTACGACTTTTTGAAATGCGTGCATGGATTTGAAACGAAACGGTACCATGTTGAACCACTCTCCAGCGATGGTAAATCGAGGACTAGCCACGGTAATCCCGTTTTACCGTAAAAATCCACTTGTCGAAAAAACGAAGGGTAGAAAACTTCCTAGACCCGATTGAGACTCGGATAGTCTTTTTTGGGCATTAAACAATCCATTGACGGCTGAAAGTTGTCATAGCAGTAGAACTCACTGAGGTCTTCGTTTTGACTGGTTATGGCTCCCGTAATTCTAAACGAGCCAGAAGTTATGGCCGTCCGAATAATCGATATCTACAGGGGGCAACATCCGTGGTGCAAGGTGCAACATCCGTCCGAAATGGCGAAACAGTGTCGTACGACTTTTTGAAATGCGTGCATGGATTTGAAACGGAACGATACCATGGTGAACCACTCTCCAGCGATGGTAAATCGAAGACCAGCCGCGGTAATCCCGTTTTACCGTAAAAATCCACGTGTCGAAAAAACGAAGGGTGAAAAACTTCCGACACCCGATTGAGATTCGGATAGTCTTTTTTGGGCATTCAACAATAAATTAAAGGCTGAAAGCTGTCAAAGCCGTAGAACTCACCGAAGCCTTCGTTTCGACTAGTTATGGCTCCCGTAAGTCTAAACGAGCCAGAAGTTATGGTCGTCCGAATAATCGATATCTACAGGGGCAACATCCACGGTGCAAGGTGCAACATCCGTCCGAAATGGCGAAACTGTGTCGTACGACTTTTTGAAATGCATGCATGGATTTGAAACGGAACGTTACCATGGTGAACCACTCTCCAGCGATGGTATATCGAAGACCAGCCACGGTAATCCCGTTTTACCGTAAAAATCCTCGTGTCGAAAAAACGAAGGGTAAAAAACTTCCGAGACCCGATTGAGACTCGGATAGTCTTTTTAGGGCATTAAACAATCCATTGATGGCTGAAAGGTGTCATAGCCGTTGTTAACGCTTAAATTTGAACGCTAACACCCCGGTATGTGAAGTGTAGTTGTGAAAGCACCACCCGATAGATCGGGAAAGAATTATAAGCAGGTAATAGCGGAAAAGCAGTAAACAACAGCAATTTTATAGTGGTTCGGCTTATGGGTATAGCCTACGTCCACTTTAAGTACTTTTATTGATGATCACGTTACAAGTTGATACAAATCTTCTCAAGTACAATACACTTTGAATTACAAAAGACTTAGAACAAGTAGCTCAAACTTCAATGTTGACAAAAATCTTCAAATCCATGGTGGATGTAGATGATTTCTTTATGAAGTTCTTTTAGACGTTCTTTGAATCTCAAAAGCTTTAAGTGTTGAAGTGGTCTGGAATTCGGCAGAGTAATGGCGCTTGAAATTGATCGACCAAAAGTCCTTTTAATGTTGGTGATGGCCGTGTATTTATAGGCTTTGCTCGGAGTTAGGTCGCAACTTTAGTCCGGTCTAAAGTTAGGTCGTAGGTCTGCTCCGGATTAGGCTAGGTCATGAGTTGGCGCCGAGACAAGGTAGGTTGTGGGTCGCCTCCTCTCTTTCTTATGCATGGTCTCCGGTTTCAGGTTGAAGTCCTAGATCGTGGCCGAGATAATGCGTAGTGCCTGAAGCTGCTACATCAGATTTGTCTGGGTCGTGAATGACTTAACATAGGTCGTAAGTCGGTCACGACTTAAGTATAGGTCACGAACCTTTTCCTGTCCTGAGCAATTAGATCGGTATTCAAATTAGGTCGGTAGGCTTCTTAGGTCAGCACCCCTTTTAAGGCATTAAGTCGGCAACCTATTTAAGCCTTAGGCCGGCAACCTATTTAAGCCTTAGGCCGGCAACCTATTCAAACCTTTAGGTCGGCAACCTATTGGATCTGTTAGATCGGCATCTTTTTAAACCTTAAGCAGTTAGGTCGGTATGCCCCTCTAACCTGTTAGCTTTTAGGTCGGTCTTCCCTGTTAGCTTTTAGGTCGGTCTTCCCTGTTAGCTTTTAGGTCGGTATGCCTTTTAGATCGGCAGACCTGCACAAATCTTACTCAGTTGGGTCGGTAGCCCATGAGACGAGGCAGAGTTAACATTTGCCCCTCGAAGTATACGCCTAATGGTTAGGTCGTATGCTTCGATATCTTTTATCTCGTCCCTTCACTGGGTCGGCACGTTGTTAGATCGGGCACGGTCCAAAAGTTAGGCTGATGAATTGCCGCTTCAGTTCCTTTCACTACAAGGTATAAATCACATCCCCTTCTTCTTTCTCATTACCTGCTCTCTTGATTCCGCCATTAAAATTTTCTTAAATTCCTAAAGGCGATTTCAATTCAATCGATCTCCGATATTCTGCACTATCCTTTGCGTAAGTAATCCTCTTGATTGTAACTTACTGCCGATTCACATATCTTGTTGTTCGAACTCGAATCGCCTCCTTGCACGACGCTTCATTATGAATCCCATCGCATTCATAGTTGATGAAACTTAGGTTGTGAAGTTTTGGCTTCAGATTGGTCGTTGAGGCGATGAAGACGGTTTACTACCTCAAGCTCGATTCCGAATCGTTCAATTGGGTGGTTCGACAGCATGAGTAGAAGCGGGTGTTGAAGGAATGGCTATTGGGTTATCGGGTTTAATGCTGTGGGATGTTGGCTCGAAGGCGAGTTAGTGGATTTAGGTGGCTTAGCCTTCGACCGACCTAGCTTTTACACGACCCTAAACCGTGGTTGAGATAATGCTTGAAAGAATCCTGCCGACCTAAACATTAAAGCTTAGATCGTGACCGAGTTAATACTTGGAGAAATTCCTGCCTTTCGACTCGGAGCTTGCCTTCTTATCACCCCCATGCGAACTAGAGGAAAACTATTTGGATTCTGACCCGCTACCGATCTAGCCTTATCCCGTAAAAGACTTTTAAAACGTAGCCGAGTTGGTACTTAGGCTTTAGACGTGTTGACATTTAGGAGCATAGACCAACTTTATGCATTTTGACTTTGACTACCGGACTAAGTTGAATAAACTTTGAATTGTGGTCAAACTTTGAACAGGGATTAAAATTTGAACTGCCCCAACCTTAAATTTGTTTGAATGTCATTGTGTTACTTCACAGATCATTTTCACTTTTAAGCTGTAAACCTGTTGAGAATAACAGACAAACAAAGAAAACCAAGGCGCACATACTGCCATTGACTGCCCATATCAAATGACAGATTAGTCAAGACAAAATAAGAGACATGAATATATTGCATGAAATGTTGTGAATTAATCGACTAAAGTAAAATATTAATGCAAAGTACCAACAATTTGAACTGATTTGTTTGCATCAACATCTTACTTGCATATTTAGGCTTAAAACAATAATTCCTGAATTTCATAAATAACAAATGTTTGCTAGTTTTTATTCCAGTTATATTTGTTTACCGCTTGATTGATTCTACACAACAATTCACACACTTTAGGAAACGTGCACCTCCATGTTTGAATACCCAGTTGTTTATGTAGAATGACTTCCCATCGAGAAGAAGAAGTGGTAACTCAAGAAGAAGAAACTTTCCCGACAACAGTTCCGATAGAGAATCCTCCGGAAAGAACTTCGACTATTCTATCTTTGAGAACATTTATTCAGCTGCGCACTCAATTTGGCTTTGCTGAAAACGATGTCCTATTCCCTGGGTCAAATGATACTGCTGATAATCCTCCCTATGGTTTCGTTGCAGTCAACTGCCACATGTGCTTAAGTGGGGCGATTCCTCCTTTTAATGACTTCCTTCGAACTCTTCTTCTCCGGTTGACGATCTCTCCATTTCAACTTCATCCTAATGGTTATGCCATCTTGATGGGGTTGTGTGTTTTGTTTAGAAGAACTCTTGATCGCCTACCGAGTTTTGAAAAATTCGTTATCTGTGCTCGTTTACAAAGAGTAAAGATCATCCTTCACTTATTATTGTGAGAAGTGCTAGAAACCGCAAGCTCCTTTCCGATCTCACTGAAAGTGTTCATGGATTTTTGAACCAGTTTTTCTTTGCTCGCTGCCCTCCAGGGTTTTATGCCATCTGGAGAATAGGAAGTAAGACTAGTGTTTCCATTTTTTCGTTTTTGAAACTTTTTCCGAGATCCGAACTTTCAGTTGCTAACTTCATTTTTTGCTCTTTTCAGCACTTCCTCTCCCTTCTAGAGATCCGATTCATAAACAAGTTTTCGAGAGGTTGAGTGCCGTGGCTGTGGAAGAAAGGAGCATAAAATTTCTGCTGAAGGATGAATTTTTACACCAATACGGGCTTCTACACGCTTCTCGTTCTACGCATGCTCATGAAGTTCCAACAGAAGTTCCCGATTCTCCGATGAAAACTCCTGACGCCCCGGTTACTGTCGAACAACTCACATCAAAAGAGTCTAATATTGAAGCTTCATTGGTGAAGTGTTCCACTCCTACCGACATTATGGGGTCATCCAGTAAGACGGTGCTTGCCCCGATCGAGGAAGAAGAAGAACCTTCACGGCCTCTCGGGGGATTAGCTGATGTAGGAATTGAGAAAACAAGTCCCACCAAGCATGATGGTGACGATGTTTACGAGGGGTTGAGCGACATAATAGTGACTTCGCAGGAGCTTTTTAGGGATGACGTATCTAAAACTATCTCTCCTGTAATTGAGGCGACGTCTCTTCTTCGACAAACACCAACACAAACATCAACTCCTCATACCCAAGCTATCATCACCTCTGCACCAAAGAGTGGTTTGTAGCTTAATGCGTGTAGCTTGCACATCACACAACACTTAGGATTTTCCAGCACATTTATGCACTTATCTTCTTATACTTTAAAGATTTCTAAAGCTTATCTTTTCTTATTTCAGATTCTTCAATGACACGCGGCGGGTCATATTATCAGGATTTCCAACGCTACGGGGGGCGTGGTCAATATGATTATCGGCGTTACTTTCCCTCCTATAGAGAGTCTGACGAAGAGAGGGCTGCTCGAAAGGCTCGTGAAAGGAGGGATGCAGAAGAGCGTTATGACAGAAGGGATAGGGATGAGCACCATGATTCTCTGCAGAGGAGTGATGACTCGCACAAAAGGAAATCTCACGACGATCGAGGAAAAGGTCATGTAGCTGAAGATTCAGGCAAACGAGCCCGACATGGTGAGAGACATGTTTCCACTATTCCCGAAAAGCCTACTGCCCCTGCCCCTCTTGACATTACTTCTGACTCTCCTGCTCTTGGGAAGGAGGACATCCAGACAATAATAAGCAGGCCTAAATTTCAAGTGGGACCTGGCCCAGCCACTTTACAAAGTCGTTTTCCACAATGGTGCTTAAAGGGTGTGAGATTCGACCTAGACTTGGTCCCCATTGACAAGTCTGCTATGTTGCGCAATCTTGATGCAGTCAAGCTCGATATCGAGAGGATGTCAAACTGGCAGAAGCTTGTTGATGAGCTTCAAAGAGTTAACCGTGCCAACTTAGAGGCCATGCTCACCATGGAAAATGATAAGGCTAAGTGGCAAAAGGTGCTTGAGCAGCACGACACCGAAATGAGGAGCATTACTTCCTACAACGAGGAGCTCGAAGCAAAGGTTGAGAAGTTGAAAGATGAGCTTGCTGCTTCCTCTACTTCATACTCTCAAAAAGAAGAAGTGCTTCTCAGACAAGTTAGAGATGCTCATGCCAGTCAGAGGGACGCTGAGGACAGGCTTGAAGCACAAAAAAGAATCAGTGACGGCTATGTCTCTGATATTGTTGTGCTTCAAAAGAAAAACAACTCCCAGGAGGCGGAGATACAAATGCTTAAGCTTCAGCTTGCCAAAACTGAAAGGGAGCGCGATGAGGCTGTCGCCGGCAAAATCGCAGCCGAAGAATCTCATGAGGCGACCAAAAACAGCTTCGGCTCAACATTATTCGACTTCTACTTGCATAGCGTCTTGGGGCGTGGAAGCCTCGCTTTTCTCGGTCCTAAGTATGAAATCACTTTAGCTGAAGTGTGGGAGGCCGCTCTTGAGATGCTTGGTGCTGAAGGTGCCGGTTACGACGAATCAGCCCTGGAAAGGCATTATTTTGATGATGACGCTCGCGCTGCCCTTGCCAAGGGAAAGGAACAACTTGCCAAACTAAGAACTGAAGTGACGGAAGGGGACCGGCTGGGGAAAACCACTTCAACTACTCTAGTCCAGCCACCTTCTTCGTCTGAAGTCGACATTATTGGTTCCAGTTCCCATCTCGCATCTCCCACCAAAGTTAACGCTGATATTACAAGCACACAAGGTGGAGACGAGGGTGAAGAGAGTGCTGATGCGCAAGCTTATGAAGTCGATATCAGGAAACCAGCTTCTCCAGGTAACTTCACTGTTAATCTCGCTACTGTCAATTCTGCTCAAGCGGGTTACTCGTTTATTTCACATGAGTTTCACGAGCTCCTTGGCTATTTTCTCAACCTTGACGAGCCTTCATCTCCTCTCTTTACTGACTTCATTGGTGAACCTTCATCTCCTCTTTTTACTGACTTTAACCTTTTTTCTTCTGTAGAGAAAGTACCAAGCACTGCTCAAACTTCTACTCCTCCGGTCATCCTTCCTTCATTTCTTCAGGCGGTGCCTCCTTCTGCCTCGCAACCTGGATCACAGGAGGAACAAATAGAGGCTCTTCACGGCTTGGATGATCCCATCGCTTCGCAAGAGCAGAAAGATGAGAGACCTGAGGGAGGTGACATATCCCCAGAACGGACTCCTTCTGACGACATTGTTCTATCAAAACTTGTCACTCCGGGGAGTGAGTCTTCCTCACAAAGGAGAGAGAAGCGTGGGACATCAAAGAGGAGGGGGAAGAAAATCACCGCCACTGAAGAGGAGCCGGAAGTTGAACCGGTTACACCTACCTCTCCTACTTCCCTTATACCCACTGGCCGACCTGGAAAGCTGGTCATTCGACCGGGTAAAGGGTCCAAAGGAGGGAAGAAGAAGTGAAGATTTTAGCTTTTTGTCTTTTATATGAACTGGACGAGAGTTGTGCGGGTATCGGCCCCCGCTTATATTTTGAAAACCTGTATCTGCATTATAGTTGAATAAAATGATTCTTCGTTTGTACAAACTTCTGTTTGAATTTGAGAATGCATTTACTATTTATTTTTGCACAAGTTTGTTTATATAACATTGCAGCGGGCTTATGGTATGTTGTTTGAGTATTACTTTACTGATGCAGCTATACTACTATACCATGTTGCCCCCATACCTTAAGCTTGTTGCAATATTTTATACTTCGAGGGGACTTGCACTCTTATTTGTTAAAGAATAATTATTTTATTCTTTAAAGAAAATTTTATAGAGTACAACTCCCTTCGTATAAGTTTTTACGCTTTGTCGTTCGAAGAAATCACTTTTTTCTTTTTCTTATGTGCATATTTTACCAAGTGAATTCCTCTATGTGGCAAAGCGGACCTCTGAAGGGTACTTTAACTTCTTTTCTTTTTACGATCATTTTCCATTTGAAAGTTAAAGTACGCTTTTGATGAGGATTTTTTTTTTTATGCAAAATTGTACCTCTGAGGAGGGATTTTTCACGTTTCAACACTTGGAAGTTTTATTTCAATCTCGGTGAAACGTGTACCCCCAAAGAGTTGTGCCTTCGAAGAAAGCCTTTTCACGTTTCAACACTTGGAAGTTTTATTTCAATCTCGGTGAAACGTGTGCATCCAAAGAGGTCTTTTTTTTCTTGATTGTGTCCCCGGGAGGGGGTCGTACCTCTAAGGAGGGATTTTTTACGTTTCAACACTTGGAAGTTTTATTTCAATCTCGGTGAAACGTGTACCCCCAAAGAGTTGTGCCTTCGAAGAAAGCCTTTTCACGTTTCAACACTTGGAAGTTTTATTTCAATCTCGGTGAAACGTGGGCTTTCAAGAAGGTCTTTGTTTTTGCATTTCAACTTTGGTGAAGTGAAATTCCGAAGAGCGGTTGCTACACTTCAACTCCTGGCGAAATGTGCCTCCGAAGAGGGCTTTTATTTTGTTTACATTTCAACTCTGGTGAAGTGAAATCCCGAAGAGCGGTTATAACACTTCAACTCCTGGTGAAATGGGCCTCCGAAGAGGGCTTTTATTTTGTTTGCATTTCAACTCTGGTGAAGTGAAATTCCGAAGAGCGGTTATAACACTTCAACTCCTGGTGAAATGTGCCTCAGAGAGGGTTTTCATCGCCTGGAAGTTACTCTCTCATGGTTGGAGGGTCATGACTCCTCCAATCTTTTTTGTTGAGTAGAGAACTTTCTTTTTTGTGGCGTATGACCCATTAGAGGTCTTTTATCCTCCGAAGAGTTGCGCCTCCGAAGAGGACTTGCACTGCAGATGGTAGCTTTGGTTATTCCTCTGTTCACTTGCTTATGCCTTTTCAGCGATCCTCTCTCTCTTTTTTTTTTTTTAAGTTTTCATTCCCTTTTCTTGCAAGTAGCTTGTTTAATCCAAGGAAGTGTACTTCATTGCCAGGCAAGTTCGTGAGAACGGGCACTAGCTTCCTAATTGGATGTTTGTTTGTTCAAACAATCTCAATTTATCAGCAAGGGCTCGTTTCTATCGAAATCATTAGCCGTTCAATTGAAGTATTTCCTATCTAGGATTTGAATTCGGGGTCTTTGTGACTTGAAATTTGTTTGTTGAATGATGGTGAGAATCGCTCGGTCTTATTATGCGCAAGTTTTATTTCCATTATCTGCAAAAATTTAAATCGACATTTCAGCAATACATTTTATGTATTTTTATATCGAAAACAAAGCAAACATATAATGATAATAAGGAACACAAGATTTATAGTGGTTCGGCCATGAAATCGGGCCTACATCCACTTTATATTCTTTCATTATTTACTTGCATCAGTTTCACATTTGCTTTCAATTACAAGAATCATACATTCATAATTCTTTTTACAATGTTTCAACAAAATTTTCAAGTAAAGTATGGACGCAAGTGATTGCTGTTCCATGCCCTTGGAATTTGATCTCCATCAACAGTGGTGAGCTTGAATGTGCCGTCAAGAAGTTTCTGACCTATTACATACGGTCCTTCCCAATTTGGCCCAAACACACCTGTCGCGGTCATAATTCTTTTCAGGACTAGATCTCCAATTTCAAAGCTGCGTTGACGAACTTTGGAATTGAAATGTCTGGCTATCCTTTGCTGATGAGCTGCAACTCTGAGGTAAGCTTCATCTCTTTTTTCATCAAGGAGATCCAGCGCTTCCAGTTGTAGCTTTTCATTTTCTGCTTGACTGAAATGGATTCTTCTGTGTGAAGGGACCTCTGTTTCAACCGGGATCATTGCTTCCGATACGTATGCTAACGAAAAAGGAGTATGCCCAGATGCAGTTTTGTGAGTAGTTCTGTATGCCCATAGTGCAAGTGGTAGTTTATCGACCCAACCACCTTTTGCTCTTTCGAGTTGCTTTTTGATGGTTGATTTGATGATCTTGTTCACTGCTTCCACTTGCCCGTTTGCCTGCGGATGAGCTACTGCCGAAAAGCTTTTCTGGATTTTGAATCGTTTGCAAAAATCCTGGAATTCCTCGCTTTCAAACTGAGTACCATTGTCTGTGATTATTTTCTGAGGTACACCGTATCTGCAAATGATATTCTTGGTCACAAAGCTTATCATTTTCTTAGAAGTGATAGTAGCCAATGGTTCAGCTTCAGCCCACTTAGTAAAGTAATCAACTGCAACAATAGCGTATTTAATCCCTGATTTAGCAGTTGGTAGCGGCCCAATGAGATCCATTCCCCAAATTGCAAATGGCCATGGACTGACCATCTGAGTGAGTTCGGTAGAAGGTGCTCTAGGAATTTTGGCATATCTTTGGCATTTGTCACATTTTCGGGAGTAATCTGCAGCATCCCGATTAATTTCTGGCCAAAAATATCCGTATCGGAGAATTTTCTTTGCTAGTGTTTGACCACCTGAATGATCACCGCATTCTCCTCCATGCACTTCAGCTAGGATTGTTTTGGACTCTTCCCGGGATACACATCGAAGCAATGGCATTGAGAATCCCCGTCTGTACAATCGGCCATCCTGAATTACATAGCGAGAGGCCTTCCTTAGAAGCTTTCGTCTTTCTATCGAGTTTTCTGGCAGAGAACCCCTGAGTAGGTAATCCAGTATTGGAGTCATCCATGACTCTTGTTCTTGAGATACATTCATAATCCAGTCTATATCCATCTCGTCTATACTTGGCGCTGAAAGGACTTCTACAGGGACCAATCCCAATAGTTGAGCTTCACCAGAACTTGAATACTTTGCGAGGGAATCTGCCTTCATATTCTCTTCCCGAGGAATGTGGCTTATTGAATAGTGATCGAGTTCATATAGGAGTTCCCAAGCCTTTGACAAGTAGGAAGGCAGGTTTCCACCTTTTGCTTGAAATTCCTTCTTGACTTGGCATACGATAAGCTGAGAATCACTGAAAATTTGTAATGCTCGAATGTTTAGCTCTTTAGCGATTTTCAGACCTGCAATAAGAGCTTCATATTCTGCTTCATTGTTCGTTGAAGGGAATTCCAGTCTTAGTGCATAACATAATGATCGACCTTCAGGAGTTTCAAGTACCACTCCGGCTCCAGAACAGTAGTCATTTCTTGCGCCATCAACATACATCTTCCACTGGATTGGAGAATCATTGATCGCTTTTTCCTCACCATTATCTTTCTCTGTGAATTCTGCAATGAAATCAGCTAAAGCTTGTCCGTTGATTGCTTTTCGGGGATGATAAGTGATGTCATATTGACTGAGTTCAATGTTCCATTTTAGAAGGCGACCCGAAGTTTCTGGGCGAAATAGGACTTGCTTTAGAGGTTGATCGGTGAGCACTTTGATAGGATGAGCTTGGAAATATTGCCTCAGTTTCCTTGATGCAACTAGTAGGCAATAGGCGAGTTTTTCCAACTTGGAGTAATTCAGCTCTGCCCCAGTGAGTCTTTTGCTGATATAGTAAACTGGATGTTGAATCCTTTTGTCTTCCCGTATCAGCGCTGCACTTAGAGCATGAGATGATACTGCCAAGTATATAAGAAGATCCTCACCATTGCCTGGTCTAGAAAGTATCGGAGGCGTTTCCATATGACGGATCAACTCTTCAAAAGCTTTTTGGCATTCGGGAGTCCATTCAAAGTTCTTCTTTCCTTTCTTCAGGGCATCGAAGAATGGGATGCATTTATCAGTAGCTTTGGAAATGAACCGACTCAGGGCGGCGATCTTTCCGTTGAGACTCTGCAATTCCTTCTTTGTTCTAGGAGCTTTAACTTCTTTCAAGGCAGTAATTTGAGCTGGACTAGCCTCAATGCCCCTAGCACTGACGATAAAACCTAAGAACTTTCCGGATTCAACCCCAAATGTACATTTCAGGGGGTTAAGCTTCATTCTGTATTTCCGGAGGACTGCGAACATTTCTGCTAAGTGTTCAATGTGATCCGCTGCTTTCCTGGACTTCACTAACATGTCGTCGACGTAGACTTCCATAGTTTTGCCCAATTGCGGTTTGAACATAGCATTAACAAGTCTTTGGTAGGTTGCCCCTGCGTTTTTCAATCCGAAGGGCATAACTCTGTAGCAATAAAGTCCAATATCTGTAATAAAGCTTGTATCCTCCTGATCCGGCTCATGCATCATGATTTGGTTATAACCGGAGTAGGAATCCACGAAGGATAACAATTCATGTCCCGCAGTTCCATCTACCAATTGATCGATCCTGGGTAATGGGAAGCAATCTTTGGGGCAAGCCTTGTTTAGATCAGAAAAATCGATGCACACTCTCCATTTCCCATTAGCTTTCTTGACCAACACAGGATTTGAAACCCAATTTGGATATGTAGATTCTTTGATGAAGTTATTTTCCATGAGTCGATCAACTTCTTCTTTTAATGCTACTGACCTTTCTGGACCTTGGGTTCTTCTTTTCTGTTTAACTGGCGTAAACTTTGGGTCAATATTCAGAGCGTGTACTGCAACTTCTGGGGATATTCCACACATATCGGCATGAGTCCAAGCGAAGACATCCAGATTTGCCTTCAGGAAAGATATCAAGATATTCTGAATTGACACATTAAGCTGTGAACCCACATTCAACACCTTATTTGGGTCTTTTGGGTCAACAGGTACCGGAACTGTCGTTTCCACCGGTACTACTCTATTCTCCCCTGTACTGGCTTTTCTGGGATCCATTTCTTTCCGTGCCCCGCTATGCTCGCCAGTGCAGGGTCCGCTCTGTAATTGCTACAAGGCTGGTTCCTTGATGCGGACTAGAGTTGCCGCATCCTTTCCCATTTCTCTTTTTCTTGCCTCTCGCAGCTCTGTCAAATAGCATTCTCGCGCAGCATTTTGATCTCCTTTTATAACTCCTACTCCATTGTCAGTAGGGAATTTAATAGTGAGGCACCACGGGGCTAGGATAGCTTTGAATGCTGCGAGTGTTGGACGGCCAAGAAAAGCATTATAAGCAGAATATTCATCGACAATCACAAATGTTTGCTTTCGGACCACTTTCCTTTCTCCTTCCCCAAGTTCTACAAACAAATCGATGGTTCCTACTGGTTGCTTTGGCTCCCCAGTGAAGCCAACGATTTTCTGTGATGAGGCTTGCACATCGATCATAGGGATTTTCATCTGGTCAAATGTCTTTTTGAAGAGGATATTACATGATGCTCCGCAGTCAATGAGGACTCTTCTGACAATGGCTGGCCCAATACCAGCCGAGATGACCAAGGGATCTAAAGTAGGAGCTTCAATACTTGTAGAATCTCTGGCTCGGAAAATAATATCATCACTGAAAGTTTTCTGTTGTTTAAGGGGCGTAGTGTCTTCTAGAACAAAGACGTCTCCTTCGGCTGGAGCATATTTCAAAGCCCTGGAATATCTCTCCATCTCACCCCAACTCTTGCCAGCTTGGTGAGGTCCTCCTGAAATGACATTGATAACGGGCCTTCCAGATTCATGCCCCGTAGCTTTCTCACCTGCCCCAGGCTGATGAACAGGAGCCCGCTGCCCCTGACTCGACGATGCAGGATTGTTGCTATTCTTTTTCACGAATTGCTGCAACTTGTTTTCTCTTAGCAACTCTTCAATCAGATTTTTCAACTGGCGGCATTCATCAGTTTCATGACCTGGTTGATTGTGGAAGCGGCAGAATTTCCCACTTTGTATGGCTTTTCTCCCAGTTCTCAAAGGGATAGGTTTAGGGAAATCGACGGAATCTTTAGTGGCCAGGTAGATGTGCTCCGGTGTATGTGATAATGGAGTATATTCTGATGGCTTGAAGGATCGGGGCTTCTTCAGATTACCCTGTTTCTTCCCATTACTATTCTCCCTTTTTTGCCCCACCGATTCATTCTTGCGTGGAGCGACAGTGTTGTCTTCTGCTTTTTCCAACACTGTCTTTACTGGTAAAGGACGGCTTTCCAAGCGAATGAATTCATCTGCTTTTTTGTAGAACTTTTCGAGAGAGGTTGGCTCCTTCATATTTAACCATTTCCCAAATTCGCTTGACTTATCGATAGCCCTCATCAGATAAGTCAATATCATTCGTGGTTCAGCATTGTCCACCTCAGCCAGTGCTATATTGAAGCGGTTCAAGAAGGATCTGATAGACTCACCAGGATTCTGCTCTAAACTCGATAGTGACATAATATCCTTGGCCTTCGAAGCATATAGTCTAAACTGCTCCTCGAATTTTCTGGTCAAGTCTGAAAACTGATCGATAGATCGGACTGGCAACTTGGTGAACCACAGTAAAGCCACGCCTTCCAGGTATACGGGGAAATATCGGCACTTTATTTCGTCGGAGGCCCTGGCACCTGTCATGTGCCAGTCATATTTATACAAGAACTCATTCGGATCACTTGTCCCTTTGTAAGCTGGAATAGTCGGAGGGACAAACTTCCTTGGAAATTCCGCCTTCAAGATTTTTTCAGTAAACGGAGTTTTACTTGGAGCGAAACCCCATTCCTTCTCATCTTCAACCCTTTGCATACTTTCTTTCATGATCTGCCGGACCATTCCAGAAAGATATTCTTCATCATGCCGAGTTCTAGATCCACCAGCCTCAGGAACCGCCTGTTCAAAGGGACTAGCAGCCCTTTCAGGAGCATTCCTTTCATTAACATCGTGAGTGTTGCCAGCACAGTTCCTTTCATTACAAGCTGGTTGATTGTTTGCCCCAAGTAGATCGTTCAATTTATTCAGAATCAGAGCGTTCTGGGCACTTTGAGCCTCTAGTTGTGCATTTTGGGCGTTTATCTGCTGGTTTAACCCTAGAATCACAGCATCCAACTCCGCTTTCGTAACTCCAACAGATGGAGTGGGTTGATTAGGTACAGGGGAAGCGGAGGTTCCCTCTTGAATGTTTCCAGACCTGATAGATCTACTCTTCCTTCCAGGAGCCATAATCTCAGATATACTTCTGGTTTTTAAGGAAATTCTTTCTTCAAATCTCTGCGAAGCAATGATGACAGCTGCCCTGAGTTCAATTCTCAGTGAAAGCACCAAAAATGTTAACGCTTAAATTTGAACGCTAACACCCCGGTATGTGAAGTGTAGTTGTGAAAGCACCACCCGATAGATCGGGAAAGAATTATAAGCAGGTAATAGCGGAAAAGCAGTAAACAACAGCAATTTTATAGTGGTTCGGCTTATGGGTATAGCCTACGTCCACTTTAAGTACTTTTATTGATGATCACGTTACATGTTGATACAAATCTTCTCAAGTACAATACACTTTGAATTACAAAAGACTTAGAACAAATAGCTCAAACTTCAATGTTGACAAAAATCTTCAAATCCATGGTGGATGTAGATGATTTCTTTATGAAGTTCTTTTAGACGTTCTTTGAATCTCAAAAGCTTTAAGTGTTGAAGTGGTCTGGAATTCGACAGAGTAATGGCGTTTGAAATTGATCGACCAAAAGTCCTTTTAATGTTGGTGATGGCCGTGTATTTATAGGCTTTGCTCGGAGTTAGGTCGCAACTTTAGTCCGGTCTAAAGTTAGGTCGTAGGTCTGCTCCGGATTAGGCTAGGTCATGAGTTGGCGCCGAGACAAGGTAGGTTGTGGGTCCTTCATTTTGACTGGTTATGTCTCCCGTAACTCTAAACGAGCCAGAAGTTATGGCCGTCCGAATAATCGATATCTACAGGGGGCAACATCCGCGGTGCAAGGTGCAACATCCGTCCGAAATGGCGAAACAGTGTCGTACGACTTTTTGAAATGCGTGCATGGATTTGAAACGGAATGGTACCATGGTGAACCACTCTCCAGCGATGGTAAATCGAAGACCAGCCGGGGTAATCCCGTTTTACCGTAAAAATCCACATGTCAAAAAAACGAAGGGTAAAAAACTTCCAAGACCCGATTGAGATTCGGATAGTCTTTTTTGGGTATTCAAGAATAAATTGAAAGCTGAAAGCTATCAGAGCCGTTGAAATCGCTGAGGCCTTCGTTTTGACTGGTTGTGGCTCCCGTAACTCTAAACGAGCTAGAAGTTATGGCCGTCCGAATAATCGATATCTAAAGGGCGCAACATCCACGGTGCAAGGTGCAACATACGTCCGAAATGGCGAAACAGTGTCGTACGACTTTTTGACATGCATGCATGGATTTGAAAAGGAACGGTACCATGGTGCACCACTCTCCAGCGATGGTAAATCAAAGACCAGCCACGGTAATCCCGTTTTACCGTAAAAATCCACGTGTCGAAAAAACGAAGGGTAAAAAACTTCCTAGACCCGATTGAGAGTCAGATAGTCTTTTTTGGGCATTCAAGAATAAATTAAAGGCTGAAAGCTATCAGAGCCGTAGAACTCACTGAGGCCTTCGTTTTGACTGGTTATGGCTCCCGTAACTCTGAACGAGGCAGAAGTTATGGCCGTTCGAATAATCGATATCTACAGGGTGCAACATCCACGGTGCAAGGTGCAACATCCGTCCGAAATGGCGAAACAGTGTCGTACGACTTTTTGACATGCGTGCATGGATTTGAAACGGAACGGTACCATGGTGCACCACTCTCCAGCAATGGTAAATCGAAGACCAGCCACGGTTATCCCGTTTTACCATAAAAATCCACGTGTCGAAAAAACGAAGGGTAAAAAACTTCCTAGACCCGATTGAGACTCGGATAGTCCTTTTTGAGCATTAAACAATCCATTGACGGCTGAAAGCTGTCATAGCCGTAGAACTCACTTAGGCCTTCGGTTTGATAGGTTATGGCTCCCGTAACTCTAAACGAGCTAGAAGTTATGGCCGTCCGAATAATCGATATCTACAGGGTGCAACATCCACGGTGCAAGGTGCAACATCCGTCCGAAATGGAGAAACTGTGTCGTACGACTTTTTGAAATGCGTGCATGGATTTGAAACGGAACGGTGCTATGGTGAACCACACTCCAGCGATGGTAACTCGAAGACCAGCCACGGTAATCCCGTTTTACCGTAAAAATCCACGTGTCGAAAAAACGAAGGGTAAAATACTTCCTAAACCCCATTGAGACTCGGATAGTATTTTTTGGGCATTAAGCAATCCATTGATGACTGAAAGCTGTCATAGCTGTAGAACTCACTGAGGCCTTCGTTTTGACTGGTTATGGCTCCCGTAACTCTAAACGAGCCAGAAGTTATGGCCGTCCGAATAATCGATATCTACAGGGTGCAACATCCATGGTGCAAGGTGCAACATCCGTCCGAAATGGCGAAACAGTGGCGTACGACATTTTGAAATGCGTGCGTGGATTTGAAACAGAACGGTACCATGGTGAACCACTCTCCAGCGATGGTAAATCGAAGACCAGCCGCGGTAATCCCGTTTTACCGTAAAAATCCACGTGTCGAAAAAACCAAGGGTAAAAAACTTCCGACACCCGATTGAGATTCGTATAGTCTTTTTGGGGCATTCAAGAATAAATTCAAGGCTGAAAGCTGTCAGAGCCGTAGAGCTCACTGAGGCCTACGTTTTGACTGGTTATGGCTCCCGTAACTCTAAACGAGCCAGAAGTTATGGCCGTCCGAATAATCGATATCTACAGGGTGCAACATCCACGGTGCAAGGTGCAACATCCGTCCGAAATGGTGAAACAGTGTCGTACGACTTTTTGACATGCATGCATGGATTTGAAACGGAACGGTACCATGGTGCACCACTCTCCAGCGATGGTAAATCGAAGAACAGCCACGGTAATCCCATTTTACAGTAAAAATCCACATGTCGAAAAAACGATGGGTAAAAAACTTCCTAGACCCGATTGAGACTCGGATAGTCTTTTTTGGGCTTTAAACAATCCATTGACGGCTAAAAGCTGTCGTAGCCGTAGAACTCACTGAGGCCTTATTTTGACTGGTTATGGCTCCCGTAACTCTAAACGAGCAAGAAGTTATGGTCGTCCGAATAATCGATATCTATAGGGGGCAACAACCACGGTGCAAGGTGCAACATCCGTCCGAAATGGCGAAACAGTGTCGTACGACTTTTTGAAATGCATGCATGGATTTGAAATGGAACGGTACCATGGTGAACCACTCTCCATCGATGGTAAATCGAAGACCAGCCGTGGTAATCCCGTTTTACCGTAAAAATCCACGTGTCGAAAAAACGAAGGTTGAAAAACTTCCTAGACCCGATAGAGACTTGGATAGTCTTTTTTGGGCATTCAACAATAAATTGAAGGGTGAAAGCATTCAAAGCCATAGAGCTCACTGAGGCCTTCTTTTTGACTAGTTATGGCTCCCGTAACTCTAAACGAGCCAGAAGTTATGGCCGTCCGAATAATCGATATCTACAGGGTGCAACATCCATGGTGCAAGATGCAACATCCGTCTGAAATGGCGAAACAGTGTCGTACGACATTTTGAAATGCGTGCTGTTATCCCATTTTTTGGTCAAAACTGGAATATCGACAAATTGGCAAGGAATTATGAATATCAGGATTGGAGATCGGTTGGAATCAAGGCTACGATCGATATCGTCAAAATTTTGTTGAACTCCGATCTGGACGAAATTGATTGGAGATGATGATAAGGACTAGGAAAGGCTATGTTTCAAATTTCAAGTTAATCGGAGTTCGTTTGGAGGAAATATGATGGATTCAAGGTGGGGAATGCATGTTGTTCGAATCCATCAAAAGGGACAAAGTGGTGCTCGGTTCGAATCGATCAGATTCGAACCCACCAGGATGGATTCGAACCCAACAGGTTCACATCAATCAAGAAGCGTTGCGCAAGGACAGTTCGAATCGATACACTTCGTATCGAATGACATGGTTTTGGCTTGGTAAAGTTCGCATCGATGGTTCTTCGAATCGATGGACTTCGACTTGATGGAGAGGCATAAAGGTGTATACTGGTTAGTTCGCATCGATGATGGTTCGAATCCATGGGAGCTCCATGGATTCGAAGGAGAGGGATTCGAAGGAGGGGAGTCGGCTCCATGGATTCGAAGGAGAGGGATTCGAAGGAGGGGAGTCAGCTTCGTGGATTCGAAGGAGATGGATACGAGGGACATGGATTCGAAGGACGTGGAATCGAAGAAGATGGACTCAGAGGATATGGACTCGAAGGAAACGGTCTCGAAAGTCATGGACTCGAAGGAGGTGGCTTCAAAGAGGATGGATTCAAAGAGCATGGATTCGAAGAGCACGGGTTCGAAGGAGGCGGCTTCGAAGAGTGTGGATTCGAAGCATGGGTTCGAACCATTCAGAACGCACGGATCCTTGAACTTGAAACGATCATATCTTCCAAACCGTTGATCCAAATGCAATGAAATTTTTACAGGAGCTTACGTACATGTTGAAGAATGTTCTCACTAAATTTCAGATCAATTGGATGATTTCTTGATCGATTCGAACCTTACTTCGAATCGATCCTGATGTGGGCCCGGACCTCCAGATTTCGGGCATGTGGGCCCCCTCACGTGCCTAAAGCGGTCTTCCCGGATTTTAGGAGAAATATCAGCCTCCTACGCTTATAAATAGAGCCCCTGGTCATTCAGAAAAGGGGTCGGAGAATTTGGAGAGAGAAAGCACACCTGGACGCTGCCAGAATCATTCCTTAACATCATTACTGCTATTTATTTCAAGTTTTGGACTTTGTAACTGTTGTAATCATCTGTAATCATCAAGGATAATCAATAAAAGGATAAAAACTTTGGAGTGGACGTAGGCCGGAGATAGCCGAACCACTATAAAACTTGTGTTTCTGTTCTTTACTTTCGGACCACTGCTTAATATTTGCTGAGACCTGAGATTTGTGTTTGAATATTATTGATTTGTATTCATACACTGGTGCTTTCGCGGTATTCGGGGTTTGTGACCAATTTTGGCGCAAACACTTTGGTGCTTTCACTGAGAAAGACTAGCACCCGCCACATCGGATTTGAAAGTTGGATTTGAAGATTTTAAAGAAGTTGGATTCAAGGACAATGACTAGGCAAAATAGTAGAAGGCAAAGGGCTGAGAGAAGCCAACGGGAAGAAAGTCAACAAGCATCCTCCGGAGTCGGGGAAGGACAAGCTTCAATCTACATAACTCGGGATGAAATGGAGGCTATGGCAAATTCTTTGCAAGAGAGATTATTGAAGAGCCAACAGGAAATGTTGCAGACTTTCTTTGAGCAAATGAGAGTTGCAGGGATGCAGAACCTAGGGACAGCAACAGCCGCTGTGGATGCAGGACAAGGGACTAGGGTTGTGGAACCCAATGGAGGACAGGATACGGAGCCACAAAGCAATCAACAAGGGCTTGGGGGCGGGCCCACAGGATCCAACACAGGAGGACCTTTGGAAGGAGTTCAACAGGCTAGAGCTAACATTGCTCCTAGTGACCCACACGAAGAATATGTACCAGAGTTCCCTCGGGGGCATGGGGGGCAACCCCCAACAGACAATACCGGATTAGCGGAAATTATCAAAAGAACTGTGCGGGGTGGTTTGACCAATAGAGACTTGGAAGGAGTGAATAGGAGTCCGTTCGCTCAGGAAATAAGGATGGCTCAGAATCCACCTAAGTTTAAGCTACCTAGCGTGGAGGTATATGATGGTAAGGCAGACCCAACTGATCACTTGATGAGGTACACCATTCATATGGAGGTGCTGAGGGCATCGAAAGAAGTGATGGCCCGATGTTTCCCTTTGTATCTGACGGATTTAGCTGCAATGCGGTTTAGGCAGCTAGGAGAAGGATCTATCAGGACTTGGAGGGAATTGGTGGAAAAGTTTTTGGGACAGTTTCGGGTTCAAGTCAAGAGGCCGAAGAATGTGATAACATTGACATCAGTGAAGCAAAGGATGGATGAATCGCTTAGAGCTTTTCTAACTCGATTCAGTGCGGTAGTCGCTTCGGTGGATCGGCTTGATCCATCGATGGTTTTAATGGCAGCAGTATCAGGAGTCAGCGAGGACTCGGATTTCAAGGTATCTCTGATACGAGATCCCCCGCAGGATCTCGACGAATTCTTTCACGAGGCAGAAAGGTTCCTTCGGCAGGAAGATGCGAGTACGGACTTAAAAGTGAAAAAGGTTAGTGCAATCGAGGTTGGAGCAATATCCAGCGGTGGTTCGGATAAAGACAAAGGAAAAAGGAAATTGGATAATGATTCTGGAAATGCTAGGAAGCGATGGAAAGATCCAAAGTTTCCACATACACAGGATTGAACGAGTCGCTGGAGCGGATATACATGGATACTCGAAATCGCCTTCCCTACCGGAGGCCAACCAAGAGAGAGCCTTCTGAACGAGAGAGGGCATCAGGGAGGCATTGCCTCTTCCATGACTTAGAAGGACATGACACCAACAGCTGCAGGCACTTGAAGGATATAATCGAGGAGCATGTAAGGAATGGATAGTTACAGCAGTATGTCGGAGCTCGGAATGCAACGGTGGAGCAGGAGCAACCACCGACAACCTCTCGCCATGATGATGGAAGACCCAGGGATGGTGGTCGATTGATCATCCACTAATCAGGATAATATGGAATAAGTAACGAACTATTAGCAAGCAACCAAGTCATTTACACATGTACGGGGACGGAGATAGCCCCTAGGCATGCTCTGAATGATGATAAACTGCAACGCTGTGGTTTGTGAAATCTGTCTTTTGCTTTTGGATTGGACACTACTTTTTTTTTCGGATTTTGGTTTTGGAGTTTGGATCGAGCTCCTGGTTTTGCTTTCTTTTGATTTAGATTTTCCTTTGGATGATTGTTTTCGGTTTTGGATGCTGCTTTGGATTTCTGGTTTTGATTTGGATTTTGGATTGGATTTTGATTGGATTTTTATCTGATTTTTGTTAAACGGTCGTCGGGTATGGATTATGCCTGGCAAGGGGTGAGTCGCTTTGCCCGAATGTGGTAAATTGACTCATTCAGGTCGTCGAGTATGGAATATGCTCGGCAAGGGTCCGAAGTGACCAAGATTCGGCCTAGCACTTAGCCCTTATATTATCAATTATTATTTTCAGGTCGTTGAGTATGGACTATGCTAAACAAGGGTCCAAAGAGACCAGGATTCGGCTTAGGACTTAAGCCACGGCATTGTACAACGTCCAGGGGCACTGGACCAAGGTCATCAAGAATGGATTGCGCTCGGCAAGAACCCGGAGAGGTTATGGATTTGGATAACGACCCGGAGAGGTCCTGGATTCGATTATTGGCTATTGGATAAGGATGGTTTGGGACTCGGTTGTCGAGCTCGGATGGACAGGGAATTGGCTCAAGCTTTGGTTATTGGGTTTGGAATTGAATATCGACTCGGAGCAGTCAAGGGTGATATACCCTGGCAATATGGCTAAGGACTTTGGATATTGGATTCGGAACTATTCAAAACACGCCTTGTTATCACAAGGCATGTTTTGGGGGGCAAAGTGTTATCCCATTTTTTGGTCAAAACTGGAATATCGACAAATTGGCAAGGAATTATGAATATCACGATTGGAGATCGGTTGGAATCAAGGCTACGATCGATATCGTCAAAATTTTGTTGAACTCCGATCGGGACGAAATTGATTGGAGATGATGATAAGGACTAGGAAAGGCTATGTTTCAAATTTCAAGTTAATCGGAGTTCGTTTGGAGGAAATATGATGGATTCAAGGTGGGGAATGCATGTTGTTCAAATCCATCAAAAGGGACAAAGTGGTGCTCGGTTCGAATCGATCAGATTCGAACCCACCAGGATGGATTCGAACCCAACAGGTTCGCATCAATCAAGAAACGTTGTGCAAGGACAGTTCGAATCGATACACTTCGTATCGAATGGCATGGTTTCGGGTTGGTAAAGTTCGCATCGATGGTTCTTCGAATCGATGGACTTCGACTCGATGGAGAGGCATAAAGGTGTATACTGGTTAGTTCGCATCGATGATGGTTCGAATCCATGGGAGCTCCATGGATTCGTAGGATAGGGATTCGAAGGAGGGGAGTCAGCTCCATGGATTCGAAGGAGAGGGATTCGAAGGAGGGGAGTCAGCTTCGTGGATTCGAAGGAGATGGATACGAGCGACATGGATTCGAAGGACGTGGATTCGAAGAAGATGGACTCAGAGGATATGGACTCGAAGGAAACGGGCTCGAAAGTCATGGACTCGAAGGACGTGGCTTCAAAGAGGATGGATTCAAAGAGCATGGATTCGAAGAGCATGGGTTCGAAGGAGGCGGCTTCGAAGAGTGTGGATTCGAAGCATGGATTCGAACCATTCAGAACGCACGGATCCTTGAACTTGAAACGATCATATCTTCCAAACCGTTGATCCAAATGCATTGAAATTTTTACAGGAGCTTACATACATGTTGAAGAATGTTCTCACCAAATTTTAGATCAATTGGATGATTTCTTGATCGATTCGAACCTTACTTCGAATCGATCCTGATGTGGGCCCGGACCTCCAGATTTCGGGCATGTGGGCCCCCTCACGTGCCTGAAGCGGTCTTCCCGGATTTTAGGAGAAATATCAGCCTCCTACGCTTATAAATAGAGCCCCTGGTCATTCAGAAAAGGGGTCGGAGAATTTGGAGAGAGAAAGCACACCTGGACGCTGCCAGAATCATTCCTTAACATCATTATTGCTATTTATTTCAAGTTTTGGACTTTGTAACTGCTGTAATCATCTGTAATCATCAAGGATAATCAATAAAAGGATAAAAACTTTGGAGTGGACGTAGGCCGGAGATAGCCGAACCACTATAAAACTTGTGTTTCTGTTCTTTACTTTCGGACTGCTGCTTAATATTTGCTGAGACCTGAGATTTGTGTTTGAATATTATTGATTTGTATTCATATACTGGTGCTTTCGCGGTATTCGGGGTTTGTGACCGATTTTGGCGCAAACACGTGCATAGATTTGAAACGGAACGGTACTATGGTGAACCACTCTCCAGCGATGGTAAATCAAAGACCAGCCGCAGTAATCCCGTTTTACCGTAAAAATTCACGTGTCGAAAAAACGAAGGGTAAAAAACTTCCTAGACATGATTGAGACTCGGATAGTCTTTTTGGGCATTAAACAATCCATTGACGACTGAAAGCTGTCATAACCGTAGAACTCACTTAGGCCTTCGTTTTGATAGGTTATGGCTCCCGTAACTCTAAACGAGCTAGAAGTTATGGCCGTCCGAATAATCGATATCTACAGGGTGCAACATCCACGGTGCAAGGTGCAACATCCGTCCGAAATGGAGAAACTGTGTCGTACAACTTTTTGAAATGCGTGCATGGATTTGAAACGGAACGGTGCTATGGTGAACCACACTCCAGCGATGGTAACTCGAAGACCAGCCACGGTAATCCCGTTTTACCGTAAAAATCCACGTGTCGAAAAAACGAAGGGTAAAATATTTCCTAAACCCCATTGAGACTCGGATAGTCTTTTTTGGGCATTAAACAATCCATAGATGACTGAAAGCTGTCATAGCTGTAGAACTCACTAAGGTCTTCGTTTTGACTGGTTATGGCTCTCGTAACTCTAAACGAGCCAGAAGTTATGACCGTCCGAATAATCGATATCTACAGGGTGCAACATCCACGGTGCAAGGTGCAACATCCGTCTGAAATACCGAAACAGTGTCGTATGACATTTTGACATGCGTGCATGGATTTGAAACAAAACGGTACCATGGTGCACCACTCTCCAGCGATGGTAAATCGAAGACCAGCCACGGTAATCCCGTTTTACCGTAAAAATCCACGTGTCGAAAAAACGAAGGGTAAAAAACTTCCTAGACCCGATTGAGACTCGGATAGTCCTTTTTGAGCATTAAACAATCCATTGACGGCTGAAAGATGTCATAGCCGTAGAACTCACTGAGGCCTTCGTTTTGACTGGTTAAGGCTCCCGTAACTCTAAACGAGCCAGAAGTTATGGTCGTCCGAATAATCGATATCTACAGGGGCAACATCCGCGGTGCAAGGTGCAACATCCGTCCGAAATGGCAAAACAGTGTCGTACGACGTTTTGAAATGCGTGCATGGATTTGAAACGGAATGGTACCATGGTGAACCACTCTCCAGCGATGGTAAATCGAAGACCAGCCGTGGTAGTCCCGATTTACCGTAAAAATCCACGTGTCGAAAAAACGAAGGTTAAAAAACTTCCAACACCCGATTGAGATTCGGATAGTATTTTTTGGGCATTCAACAAAAAAATTGAAGGTTGAAAGTGGTCAAAGCCATAGAGCTCACTGAGGCCTTCGTTTTGACTGGTTATGGCTCCCGTAACTCTAAGCGAGCCAGAAGTTATGGCCGTCCGAATAATCGATATCTACAGGGTGCAACATCCACGGTGCAAGGTGCAACATCCGTCCGAAATGGCGAAACAGTGTCGTACGACTTTTTGAAATGCATGCATGGATTTGAAACGGAACGGTACGATGGTGAACCCGTTTTACCGTAAAAATCCACGTGTTGAGAAAAAGAAGGGTAAAAAACTTCCGAGACCCGATTGAGATTCGGATAGTCTTTTTTGGGCGTTCAACAATAAATTGACGGCTGAAAGCTGTCAGAGCCGTTGAACTCACTGAGGCCTTCGTTTTGACTGGTTATGGCTCCCGTAACTCTGAACGAGCCAGATGTTATGGCCGTCCGAATAATCGATATCTATAGGGTGCAACATCCACGGTGCAAGGTGCAACATCCGTCCAAAATGGCGAAAAAGTGTCGTACGACTTTTTGAAATGCGTGCATGGATTTATAACGGACAGTACCATGGTGCACCACTCTCCTGCGATGGTAAATCGAAGACCAGCCGCGGTAATCCCGTTTTACAGCAAAAATCCACGTGTCAAAAAAACGAAGGGTAAAAAACTTCCTAGACCCGATTGAGACTCGGATAGTCTTTTTTGGGCATTAAACAATCCATTGATGGCTTAAAGCTGTCATAGCCGTAGAACTCACTAAGGCCTTTGTTTTGACTGGTTATGGCACCCGTAACTCTAAATGAGCCAGAAGTTATGGCCGTCCGAATAATCGATATCTATAGGGAGCAACATCCACGGTGCAGGGTGCAACATCCGTCCGAAATGGCGAAACAGTGTCGTACGACTTTTTGAAATGCATGCATGGATTTGAAACGGAACGGTACCATGGTGAACCACTCTCCAGCGATGGTAAATCGAAGACCAGCCGCTGTAATCTCGTTTTACCACAAAAATCCACGTGTCGAAAAAACGAAGGGTAAATAACTTTCGAGACCCGATTGAGATTCGGATAGTCCTTTTTGGGCATTCAACAATACGTTGACAGCTAAAAGTTGTCAGGGCCGTAGAACTCACTGAGGCCTTCGTTTTGACTGGTTATGGCTTCCGTAACTCTAAACGTGCAAGAAGTTATGACCGCCCGAATAATCGATATCTATAGGGTGCAACATCCACGGTGCAAGGTGCAACATCCGTCCGAAATGGCGAAACAGTGTCATACGACTTTTTGAAATGCGTGCATGGATTTGAAACGGAATGGTACCATGGTGCACCACTCTCCTGCGATGGTAAATCGAAGACCAGCCACGGTAATCCCGTTTTGCCGTAAAAATCCACGTGTCGAAAAAACGAAGGGTAAAAAACTTCCTAGACCCAATTGAGACTCCGATATTTTTTTTTGGGCATTAAACAATCCATTGATGGCTTAAAGCTGTCATAGCCGTAGAACTCACTTATGCCTTCGTTTTGACTGGTTATGGCACCCGTAACTCTAAACGAGCCAGAAGTTATGGCCGTCCGAATAATCGATATCTACAGGGAGTAACATCCACGGTGCAGGGTGCAACATCCGTCCGAAATGGAGAAAAAGTGTCGTATGACTTTTTGAAATGCTTGCATGGATTTGAAACGGAACGGTACCACGGTGCACCACTCTCCTGCGATGGTAAATCGAAGACCAGCCACGGTAATCCCGTTTTACCGTAACAATCCACGTGTCGAAAGAACGAAGGGTAAAAAACTTCCTAGACCCGATTGAGACTCGGATAGTCTTTTTTGGGCATTAAACAATCCATTGATGGTTTAAAGCTGTCATAGCCGTCGAACTCACTAAGGCCTTCGTTTTGACTGGTTATGGCACCCGTAACTCTAAACGAGCCAGAAGTAATGGTCGTCCGAATAATCGATATTTACAGGGAGCAACATCCACGGTGCAGGATGCAACATCCGTCCGAAATGGCGAAACAGTATCGAATGACTTTTGAAATGCGTGCATGGATTTGAAAAGGAACGGTACCATGGTGCACCACTCTCCTGCGATGGTAAATCGAAGACCAGCCACGGTAATCCCGTTTTACCGTAAAAATCCACGTGTCGAAAAAACGAAGGGTAAAAAACTTCCTAGACCCGATTGAGACTCGGATAGTCTTTTTTGGGCATTAAACAATCCATTGATGGTTTAAAGCTGTCATAGCCGTAGAACTCACTAAGGCCTTCGTTTTGACTTGTTATGCCACCCGTAACTCTAAACGAGCCAGAAGTTATGCCCGTCCGAATAATCGATATCTACAAGGAGCAACATCCACGGTGCAGGGTGCAACATCCGTCCGAAATGGCGAAACAGTGTTGTACGACTTTTTGAAATGCATGCATGGATTTGAGATGGAACGATACCATGGTGAACCACTCTCCAGCGATGGTAAATCGAAGACCAGCCGCGGTAATCCCGTTTTACCGCAAAAATCAACGTGTCGAAAAAACGAAGGGTAAAAAACTTCCGACACCCGATTGAGATTTGGATAGTCTTTTTTGGGCATTCAACAATACATTGACAGCTAAAAGTTGTCAGGGCCGTAGAAATCACTGAGGCCTTCGTTTTGACTAGTTATGGCTCCCGTAACTCTAAATGAGCCAGAAGTTATGGCCGTCCGAATAATCAATATCTACATGGTGCAACATCCACGGTGCAAGGTGCAGCATCCGTCCGAAATGGAGAAACAGTGTCGTACGAATTTTCGAAATGCGTGCTTGGATTTGAAACGGAACGGTACCATGGTGAACCACTCTCCAGCGATGGTAAATCGAAGACCAGCCGCGGTAATCCCGTATTACCGTAAAAATCCACGTGTCGAAAAAACGAACGGTAAAAAAATTCCAAGACCCGATTGAGATTCGGATAGTCTTTTTTGGGCATTCAACAATACGTTGACGACTGAAAGCTGTCAGGGCCGTAGAACTCACTGAGGCCTTCTTTTCGACTGGTTATGGCTCCCGTAACTCTAAACGAGCCAGAAGTTATGGCCGTCCGAATGATCGATATCTACAGGGTGTAACATCCATGGTGCAAGGTGCAACATCCGTCCGAAATGGAGAAACAGTGTCGTACGACTTTTTGAAATGCGTGCTTGGATTTGAAACGGAACGGTACCATGGTGAACCACTCTCCAGCGATGGTAAATCGAAGACCTGCCGCGGTAATCACGTTTTACCCTAAAAATCCACTTGTCGAAAAAACGAACGGTAAAAACTTCCGAGACCCGATTGAGATTCGGATATTCTTTTTTGGGCATTCAACAATACATTGACGGCTGAAAGCTGTCAGGGCCGTAGAACTCACTGAGGCCTTCTTTTTGACTGGTTATGGCTCCCGTAACTCTAAACGAGCCAGAAGTTATGGCCGTCCGAATAATCGATATCTACAGGGTGCAACATCCACGGTGCAAGGTGCAACATCTGTCCGAAATGGCGAAACTGTGTCGTATGACTTTTTGAAATGCGTACATGGATTTGAAACGGAACGATACCATGGTGAACCATTCTCCAGCGATGGTAAATCGAAGACCAGCCGCGGTAATCCCGTTTTACCGTAAAAATCCACGTGTCGAAAAAACGAAGGGTAAAAAACTTCCTAGACCCGATTGAGACTCAGATAGTCTTTTTTGGGCATTAAACAATCCATTGACGGCTGAAAGTGGTCAAAGCCGTAGAACACACTGAGGTCTTCGTTTTGACTGGTTATGGCTCCTGTAACTCTAAACGAGCCAGAAGTTATGGCCGTCCGAATAATCGATATCTACAGGTTGCAACATCTACAGTGCAAAGTGCAACATCCGTCCGAAATAACGTAACAGTGTCGTACGGCTTTTTGAAATGCGTGCATGGATTTGAAACGGAACGGTACCATAGTGAACCACTCTCCAGCGATGGTAAATCGAAGACCAGCCGCAGTAATCCCGTTTTACCGTAAAAATCCACGTGTCGAAAAAACGAACGGTAAAAAAATTCCGAGACCCGATTGTGATTCGGAAAGTATTTTTTGGGCATTCAACAATACGTTGACGGCTAAAAGCTGTCAGGGCCGTATAACTCACTGATGCTTCTTTTTGACTGGTTATGGCTCCCGTAACTTTAAACGAGCCAGAAGTTATGGCCGTCCGAATAATCGATATCTACAGGGTGCAACATCAACGGTGCAAGGTGCAACATCAGTCCGAAATGGAGAAACAGTGTCGTACGACTTTTTGAAATGCGTGCTTGGATTTGAAACGGAACGGTACCATGGTGAACCACTCTCCAGCGATGGTAAGTCGAAGACCAGCCGCAGTGATCCCGTTTTACCCTAAAAATCCACGTGTCGAAAAAACGAACAATAAAAAATTTCCAAGACCCGATTGAGATTCGGATAGCCTTTTTTGGGCATTCAACAATACATTGACGGCTGAAAGCTGTCAGGGCCGTAGAACTCACCGATGCCTTCTTTTCGACTGGTTATGGCTCCCGTAACTCTAAACGAGCCAGAAGTTATGGCCGTCCGAATAATCGATATCTACAGGGTGTAACATCCATGGTGCAAGGTGCAACATCCGTCCGAAATGGAGAAACAGTGTCGTACGACTTTTTGAAATGCGTGCTTGGATTTGAAACGGAACGGTACCATGGTGAACCACTCTCCAGCGATGGTAAATCGAAGACCAGCCGCGGTAATCACGTTTTACCCTAAAAATCCACTTGTCGAAAAAACGAACGGTAAAAACTTCCGAGACCCGATTGAGATTCGGATATTCTTTTTTGGGCATTCAACAATACATTGACGGCCGAAAGCTGTCAGGGCCGTAGAACTCACTGAGGCCTTCTTTTTGACTGGTTATGGCTCCCGTAACTCTAAACGAGCCAGAATTTATGGCCGTCCGAATAATCGATATCTACAAGGTGCAACATCCACGGTGCAAGGTGCAACATCCGTCCGAAATGGCGAAACCGTGTCGTATGACTTTTTGAAATGCGTACATGGATTTGAAACGGAACGATACCATGGTGAACCATTCTCCAGCGATGGTAAATCGAAGACCAGCCGCGGTAATCCCGTTTTACCGTAAAAATCCACGTGTCGAAAAAACGAAGGGTAAAAAACTTCCTAGACCCGATTGAGACTCAGATAGTCTTTTTTGGGCATTAAACAATCCATTGACGGCTGAAAGTGGTCAAAGCCGTAGAACACACTGAGGTCTTCGTTTTGACTGGTTATGGCTCCTGTAACTCTAAACGAGCAAGAAGTTATGGCCGTCCGAATAATCGATATCTACAGGTTGCAACATCTACAGTGCAAAGTGCAACATCCGTCCGAAATAACGTAACAGTGTCGTACGTCTTTTTGAAATGCGTGCATGGATTTGAAACGGAACGGTACCATAGTGAACCACTCTCCAGCGATGGTAAATCGAAGACCAGCCGCGGTAATCCCGTTTTACCGTAAAAATCCACGTGTCGAAAAAACGAACGGTAAAAAAATTCCGAGACCCGATTGAGATTCGGAAAGTATTTTTTGGGCATTCAACAATACGTTGACGGCTAAAAGCTGTCAGGGCCGTATAACTCACTGATGCCTTCTTTTTGACTGGTTATGGCTCCCGTAACTTTAAACGAGCCAGAAGTTATGGCCGTCCGAATAATCGATATCTACAGGGTGCAACATCAACGGTGCAAGGTGCAACATCAGTCCGAAATGGAGAAACAGTGTCGTACGACTTTTTGAAATGCGTGCTTGGATTTGAAACGGAACGGTACCATGGTGAACCACTCTCCAGCGATGGTAAATCGAAGACCAGCCGCAGTGATCCCGTTTTACCCTAAAAATCCACGTGTCGAAAAAACGAACAATAAAAAATTTCCAAGACCCGATTGAGATTCGGATAGCCTTTTTTGGCCATTCAACAATACATTGACGGCTGAAAGCTGTCAGGGCCGTAGAACTCACCGATGCCTAATTTTTGACTGGTTATAGCTCCCGTAACTCTAAAAGAGCCAGAAGTTATGGCCGTCTGAATAATCGATATCTACAGGGTGCAACATCCACGGTGCAAGGTGCAACATCCGTCCATAATGGAGAAACAGTGTCGTACGACTTTTTGAAATGCGTGCATGGATTTGAAACAGAATGGTAATAAGGTGAACCACTCTCCAGCGATGGTAAATCGAAGACCAGCCACGGTAATCCCGTTTTATCGTAATGATCCACGTGTCGAAAAAACGAAGGGTAAAAAACTTCCTAGACCGATTGAGACTCGGATAGTCTTTTTTGGGCATTAAACAATCCATTGACGGTTGAAAGCTGTCATAGCTACAGAACTCACTGAGGTCTTCGTTTTGATTGGTTACGGCCGTCCGAATAAACGATATCTATAGGGTGCAACATCCACGGTGCAAGGTGCAACATCCGTCCGAAATGGCGAAACAGTGTCGTACAACTTTTGACATGCGTGCATGGATTTGAAACGGAACCGTACCATGGTGCACCACTCTCCAGCGATGGTAAATCGAAGACCAGCCACGGTAATCCCGTTTTACCGTAAAAATCCACGTGTCGAAAAAACGAAGGGTAAAAAACTTCCTAGACCCGATTGGGACTCGGATAGTCTTTTTTGGGCATTAAACAATCCATTGACGGCTGAAAGTTGTCAAAGCTGTAGAACTCACTGAGGCCTTCGTTTTGACTGGTTATGGCTCCTGTAACTCTAAATGAGCCAGAAGTTATGGCTGTCCGAATAATCGATATCTACAGGGTGCAACATCCACGGTGCAAGGTGCAACATCCGTCCGAAATGGCGAAACAGTGTCGTACGACTTTTTGAAATGCGTGCATGGATTTGAAACGGAACGGTACAATGGTGAACCACTCTCCAGCGATGGTAAATCGAAGACCAGCCACGGTAATCCCGTTTTACCATAAAAATCCACGTGTCGAAAAAAGGAATGGTAAAAAACTTCCGAGACCCGATTGAGATTCGGATAGTCTTTTTTGGGCATTCAACAATACGTTGACGGCTGAAAGCAGTCAGGGCCATAGAACTCACTGGGGCATTCTTTTTGACTGGTTATGGCTCTCGTAACTCTAAACGAGCCAGAAGTTATGACCGTCCGAATAATCGATATCTACAGGGTGCAACATCCACGGTGCAATGTGCAACATCCGTCCGAAATGGAGAAACAGTGTCGTACGACTTTTTGAAATGCGTGCTTGGATTTGTGACGGAACGTTAGCATGGTGAACCACTCTCCAGCAATGGTAAATCGAAGACCTGCCGCGGTAATCCCGTTTTACCCTAAAAATCCACGTGTCGAAAAAACGAACGGTAAAAAACTTCCGAGACCCGATTGAGATTCGGATAGTCTTTTTTGGGCATTCAACAATACAGTGACGGCTGAAAGCTGTCAGGGCCGTAGAACTCACTGTGGCCTTCTTTTTGACTGGTTAAGGCTCCCGTGACTCTATAAACGCCAGAAGTTATGGTCGTCCGAATAATCGATATCTACAGGGTGCAACATCCACGGTGCAAGGTGCAACATCCGTCCGAAATGGAGATACAGTGTCGTACGACTTTTTGAAATGTGTGCATGGATTTGAAATGGAACGGTACTATGGTGAACCACTCTCCAGCGATGGTAAATCGAAGACCATCCACGGTAATCCCGTTGTACCGTAAAAATCCACGTGTCGAAAAAACGAAGGGTAAAAAACTTCCTAGACCTGATTGAGACTCGGATAGTCTTTTTTGGGCATTAAACAATCCATTGACGGCTGAAAGCTGTCATAGCTACAGAACTCACTGAGGCCTTCGTTTTGACTAGATATGATCCCGTAACTCTAAATGAGCCAGAAGTTATGGTCGTCCGAATAATCGATATCTACAGGGTGCAACATCCACGGTGCAAGGTGCAACATCCGTCCGAAATGGAGATACAGTGTCGTACCACTTTTTGAAATGCGTGCATGGATTTGAAATGGAACGGTACAATGGTGAACCACTCTCCAGCGATGGTAAATCTAAGACCAGCCACGGTAATCCCGTTGTACCGTAAAAATCCACGTGTCGAAAAAACGAAGGGTAAAAAACTTCCTAGACCTGATTGAGATTCGGATAGTCTTTTTTGGGCATTAAACAATCCATTGACGGCTGAAAGCTGTCATAGCTACAGAACTCACTGAGGCCTTCGTTTTGACTAGTTATGATCCCGTAACTCTAAATGAGCCAGAAGTTATGGCCGTCCGAATAATCGATATCTACAGGGTGCAACATCCACGGTGCAAGGTGCAACATCCGTCCGAAATGGCGAAACAGTGTCGTACGACATTTGACATGCGTGCATGGATTTGAAACGGAACGGTACCATGGTGCACCACTCTCCAACGATGGCAAATCGAAGACCAGCCGTGGTAATCTCGTTTTACCATAAAAATCCGCGTGTCGAAAAAACGAAGGGTAAAAAACTTCCTAGACCCGATTGAGACTCGGATAGTCTTTTTTGGGCATTAAACAATCCATTGACGGCTGAAAGCTGTCAAAGCCGTAGAACTCACTGAGGCCTTCGTTTTGACTAGTTATGGCTCCCGTAACTCTAAATGAGCCAGAAGTTATGGCCGTCCGAATAATCGATATCTACCGGGTGCAACATCCACGGTTCAAGGTGCAACATCCGTCCGAAATGGAGAAACAGTGTCGTACGACTTTTTGAAATGCGTGCATGGATTTGAAACGGAACGGTACCATGGCGAACCACTCTCCAGCGATGGTAAATCGAAGAATAGCCACGGTAATCCCGTTTTACCGTAAAAATCCACGTGTCGAAAAAACGAAGGGTAAAAAACTTCCGAGACCCGATTGGGATTCGGATAGTTTTTTTTGGGCATTCAACAATACATTGACGGCTGAAAGCTGTCAGGGCCGTAGAACTCACTGAGGCCTTCTTTTTGACTGGTTATGGCTCCCGTAACTCTAAACGAGCCAGAATTTATGGTCGTCCGAATAATCGATATCTACAGGGTGCAACATCCACGGTGCAAGGTGCAACATCCGTCCGAAATGGAGAAACAGTGTCGTACGACTTTTTGAAACGCGTGCATGGATTTGAAACGGATCGGCACTAAGGTGAAAAACTCTCCAGCGATGGTAAATCGAAGAACAGTCACGGTAATCCCGTTTTACCGTAAAAATCCACGTGTCCAAAAAACCAAAGGTAAAAAACTTCCTAGACCCGTTTGAGACTCGGATAGTCTTTTTTGGGCATTAAACAATCCATTGACGGCTGAAAGCTGTCATAGCTGTAGAACTCACTGAGGCCTTCGTTTTGACTGGTTATGGCTCCCGTAACTCTAAACAAGCCAGAAGTTATGGCTGTCCGAATAATCGATATCTACAGGGTGCAACATCCACGGTGCAAGGTGCAACATCCGTCCGAAATGGCGAAACAGTGTCGTACGACTTTTTGAAATGCGTGCATGGATTTGAAACGGAACGGTACCATGGTGCCCCACTCTCCTACGATGGTAAATCGAAGACCAGCCACGGTAATCCCGTTTTACCGTAAAAATCCACGTGTCGAAAAAACGAACGGTAAAAAACTTCCTAGACCCGATTGAGACTCGGATAGTCTGTTTTGGGCACTAAACAATCCATTGACGGCTGAAAGCTGTCAAAGCCGTAGAACTCACTGAGGCCTTCGTTTTGACTGGTTATGGCTCCCGTAACTCTAATCGAGGCCGAAGTTATGGCCATCCGAATAATCTATATCTACAGGGTGCAACATCCACGGTGCAAGGTGCAACATCTATCCGAAATGGCGAAACAGTGCCGTATGACTTTTTGAAATTCGTGCATGGATTTGAAACGAAACGGCGCCATGGTGAACCACTCTCTAGCGATGGTAAATCGAAGACCAACTGTTATCCCATTTTTGGTCAAAATTGGAATATCAACAAATTGGCAGGGAATTATGGATATCAGGATTGTAGATCGGTTGGAATCAAGGCAACGATCGATATCGTCAAAATTTGGTTGAACTCCGATCGGGACGAAACTGATTGGAAATGATGATAAGTACTATGAAAGGCTATGTTTCAAATTTCAGGATAATCGAAGTTCGTATGGAGGAGTTATGATCGATTCAAGGTAGGATAGTCATGTTGTTCGAACCCATCGGCATGCGTGGATGGTTCGAATCGATGCACTTCGTATCGATTGGTATGGGTTCGACTCTGAGAAGTTCGTGCTAGATGTTGGTTTGACTCGATGGGCTTCGAATCGATCGAGTTATTGTTTTTGACACGGCTACTTCGTATCGATCGAAAGGCGAGGACTTCGTATCGATGCCGCTCGTATTGATCAATATGGAGTCGACTGGATGGTGTTTGTATCAAAGGCAAAGTAGGATGAAGGACAGGTAGACTTCGACTCGATCACAGCATGGATCTCCTTCGTATCCATATGGTGTACACAAGTTAGCTCGTACCAATGGATTCGAAGGAGGATTCGAAGCAATGGATTCGAAGGAGGATTCAAAACAATGGATTCGAAGGAGGTGGATTCGAACGAGATGGATTCGAAGGAGGTGGGTTCGAAGCATGGGTTCGAACCAGGCAGAGCACGCGGAATTTTGAACTTGAATCGATCATGTCTTCCAAACCGTTGATCCAAATGCTATGAAATTTTCACAGAAGCTTACATACATGCTGAAGAATGTTCTCACCAAATTTTACCTCGATTGGACATTTCCTTGGTCAATTCGAACCAAGGGTCGAATCGATCCTAATGTGGACCCGGACCTCCAGATTTCGGGCGAGTGGGCCCCCTCACGTGCCAGAAGCGGTATTCCCGGATTTTAGGAGAAATATCAGCCTCCTACGCTTATAAATAGATCCCCTGGTCATTCAGAAAAGGGCTCGGAGATTTTAGAGAGAGGGCGCACGCTCGGACGCTGCCAGAATCATTCCATATCATCATTGCTGCTATTTATTTCAAGTTTTGGACTTTGTAACTACTGTAATCATCTGTAATCATCAAGGATAATCAATAAAAGGATAAAAACTTTGGAGTGGACGTAGGCCGGAGATAGCCGAACCACTATAAAACTTGTGTCTCTGTTCTTTACTTTGGGATTACTGTTTAATATTTGCCGAGATCTGAGATTTGTGTTTGAATATTATTGATTTGTATTCATACTCTGGTGCTTTCACGGTATTCAGGGTTTGTGACCAATTTTGGCACAAACACTTTGGTGCTTTCACTGAGAACGACTAGCACCCGCTACATTGGATTTGAAGTTTGGATTTGAAGAAGTTTGAGGAGTTTCGGTCTGAAGACAATGACTAGACAAAATAGTAGAAGACAAAGGGCTGAGAGAAGCCAACAGGAAGGAAGTTAACAAGCATCCTCCGGAGCTGGGGAAGGACAGGCTTCAATCTACATAACTCGGGATGAAATGGAGGCTATGGCAAATTCTTTGCAAGAGAGATTATTGAAGAGCCAACAGGAAATGATGCAGACTTTCTTTGAGCAAATGAGAGTTGTAGGGATGCAGAACTTAGGAACAGCTACAGCCACGGTGGATGCAGGAAAAGTAACTAGGGTTGTGGAACCCAACGGTGGACGGGATGCGGAGCCAGAGGGCAATCAACAAGGGCTTGGGGGCAGGCCCACAGAATCCAACGCAGGAGGACCTTTGGAAGGTGTTCAACAGGCTAGAGCTAACGTTGCTGCTAGTGAACCAAACGAGGAATATGTGCCAGAGTTCCCTCGGGGGCATGGGGGGAAACCCCCAACCGACAATACTGGACTAGTAGAAATCATCAGAAGAACTGTGCGAGGCGGTTTGACCAATAGAGACTTGGAAGGAGTGAATAGGAGTCCGTTCGCTCGGGAAATAAGGATGGCTCAAAATCCACCTAAGTTCAAGCTACCTAGCGTGGAGGTATATGATGGTAAGGCGGACCCAACTGATCACTTGATGCGGTTCACCAGACACATGGAGGTGCTGGGGGCATCGGAGGAAGTGATGGCCCGATGCTTCCCTTTGTATTTAATGGACTTAGCTGCAATGTGGTTTAGGAAGCTGGGAGAAGGATCTATCAGGACTTGGAGGGAATTGGTAGAAAAGTTTTTGGGCCAGTTTCCATTCAAGTCAAGAGGCCGAAGAATGTGATGACATTGACATCGGTGAAGCAAAGGATGGATGAATCGCTTAGAGCTTTTCTAACTCGATTCAGTGCGGCAGTCGCTTCGGTGGATCGGCCTGATCCATCGATGGTTTTAATGGAAGCAGTATCAGGAGTCAGGGAAGTATCAGATTTCAAGGTATCTCTGATGCGAGATCCCCCACGGGATCTCGAAGAATTCTTTCACGAGGCAGAAAGGTTCCTTCGGCAGGAAGATGCGAGTACGGATTTAAAGGTGCAAAGGGTTAATGCCACTCAGGATGTAGGACCATCCAGGAAAGGTTTGGACCAAGACAAAGGGAAAAGGAAGTTGGACGATGATTCTGGAAACGCTAAGAAGTAATGGAAGTATAACGACCCTGACTCGACCTTCGAAAATCGGCACCGAATACGACACTCGTATTCAAATGCCGCAGATCCAAACGTCGAACCTGATTCGCCGGAGCTTATAGCACATTAAGTAAATAACATAGCGGAAGGAAAAGAATATGCATATCAAAATACAACATTTGATACAATAACCGATACAACATGAATGATACAACAGAATGGTACAATAGATATCAACATTATCAGAGATACAAAGAATAGCAGCGGAAATAAAAGATAACACCAGCAGCGGAACAAATCTCCAAAATAGTCTTCAAGGAAGAACTCCAGTATCGGTAATCTCCAAAGCACCAATCCAGAATAGCTCGAACTCCCAAATCAAAATGAAGAGAAGCAACTCGATCCAAATGCGATTGCCAAATCCTAAGGCTGAAAGCTATCGAATCTACACCTATTATTGATTATCTGAAAACCCCAGCTCTAGACTGCCCGTGTGGGAAATAGTGGGCACCCAGAGTTTAGGAAAGGAACAATAAACTCCAGGTCAGTCATGGGACTGGTATGAGCAAACAAAAACATTTGGTCTTTTAAAACAAACAAAAGAATTTAAATTTGAAATCCGCAATGCTTTTTGAAAAATGAAACTACCATAAGGCCTCCCGGCACACACACAATGCAAACGCACACATGGGGGAGATTTCTCCTTATGATAGTCAAACATGCTTACTACGAGAAAAATTCTTTGATATTATTACTAGTGCATAGTGGAAAATCTTTCGAAAGTGTAATATAAATCCTAGCCAGCATAGGTACCATGATGCTATGCCTACTATAGCTGCCATGTTAAATGGCAGGTTCTACAACTAAAACCGTACAAGGCGCGTATTGGATGAATGGATTTCCAACAAATGGTCAGGCTAAGGAACTTCCTACTGCCACATGGGATCGCCTCTGGCGGGACGTCCCGAGAACTAACGTTACGGTTAGATCTCTGCCAACACAAGGCCGGGTTACCTCTGTAACTAGGTAACTACTACACGAATATGCCATCCCCCGGTCCTTTGGGACCTTTATCCGAGCGCTCGCAACAACAACCACAAAGTATCACAAAGTAATAGATCTGCAGTATCCACATAGGTAAGTATCTGGGCTCTATACCATGATACCACCCTTTACCAGAAGGGAATGACACACCCTAAAGGGAGCGACCCTCATAACCTTGCCGCATCTTTCCTGTTTCGACCATTTCCGGGGTGCGAGGTCCTGATGCAGTCTCGTCCACAAAGCTACGCTTTGTGCAACAAAGCCATGCTTTGGGTCAACAGATGACCAAAGCAATGATCACAAAGATAAATGATCAAACAAATGATCATATCACAAATGATCACCCAATGATCATCAACAGCAGCACTCAGCATGCCACATTACCAAATTGGGAATATCACTGATAAATATCAACTACATAACCTCTGAGCTCGTACGTCTCAGAGAAGGGTGTTAAGCTAAGAGAATAAATTCTCCGCCACCAAGCAGAAATGTATTTGATAGAGATCAGATAACATCTCAAAGTGTAATGTCGGACATACAACCATACAAGTCTGTTCCGGGTTCGAACAGAACCGAAGGCACTTCCGAAGAAGCCCTTGCAAATCCGGGTATCCACAATCCCGATCGGACTTCCCATCACTAAGGAGAACTCTATACCGGAGCAACTCAGTGCAGAGTCAATCGATAGGTTATCCTATCGTTCTCACAAATACCCGGTCTTCACCACCGGTCTTCAAATGCTATCCATAACGTCGTATCACTATTCGAAATGGGCTATATGACACAAGGTCCTCTCCCGGCTAAACCGAATAGTGAGCGCCATATTTTAAAACATATGGATATGGGATTTTAGCTAAGTCACAACTTATAAAATCCAAAACTTTTCTTTCAAATGGTTATCAAATTACCATTTAAATTTTTTAAACAAAAAAAATTTATTTCACAAAGTTTCACCCAGTTTCACAAAGATCTATTCATAGATTTCAAAACAATCCCCATTTCAATTGGATTAACCCAATTAAATCTTTAAATTAAAGATTTATAGCTTTCAAAACACATTTCCAAAGATTTATCTAAACTTGGAAAACAATTTTTCTTTTAGACTTGAAAATCCTTTTAACACAACTTGAAAGTCCATTTCTTATGAGAAAGCAAATCTAATTTATACAAGTTGAAATCTTGAGTTGAATTTAAATTTCAAAACATCACCTTTAAAATGGTTTAAAAACCCATATAAACCCATTTATAAGTTGAATACCCTTTTTAAACAATAGTTTCCAAGTCATAGAATTCAATTTCAAATATTGAATTCAAATTTAAATTAATTTATTTACATTTCAAAACTCAATCAAGTTATTCAAATAACTTTTATTTTTGAAAACTTATTTTCGAAAGCTTCAATTCTAATTCCAAAACTATTTTGGAAAAAAATTCAATTTTAAAACAATTTCAAAAATCTGTGACTTAACCAAATTTCCACGTGCAACCCATATTTGTGTGTGTATAGTGTGGTCCAGGGGTTTTACACAATAGTGCACAACATCATCAATCAGCACAGATTCAATTATTACAATTCGATGTGGGTTCGGATAACCAAACTGAAATCCGACTTCCTGTCGCATCGAAATTCAAATGTCGTTTTACGGGTCAAAGGGTTTCATATTCATACGACAGTATATTCATCACAAATATAGCAGATTAGCACAAAGTATCACATAGCATCACATCACATATCAAATATATCAATCCATCACAGAACATCCAATAACAATCAAACACCTTTAATTAAGATGAATAAACCGTGTGGTTATGAATTTGTTATTCACATAATTACTTCTATTTATAATCTTTAAATTAATGATTAATTATCATTAACTATAATTAATTAAGTTTTAACCACCTTTATTTATTAATCATTTATTAAATCAATTATCTTAATTAATTATCCTTTAATTGTAATTAATTAATCTTAATTACCTATTCCTCAATTAATTACTTTAAATAATAAACTTTTAATTATTGATTAATTAAATCTTAGTTAAAATTAATTGTCCTTAATAAATAGATTTATTATTCCTTAATTAATTTCAACAATTAATTATACTTAACCAATTACAATTAATTATATTCAATTAATTAATCTAGTCAATTATCAAAATTAATTGCATTAATTAATTACTAAATTATCCCTAGATAATTATCACCCATTAGTAACAACATTCAATAAATTTTACACTTAAGAAAATTTGAATTAGATTAATAAATCATTTCTAATTAATATTAATCTAAATCATTATTTAAAAATCAAATAATTAAGTGAAATCCTTAATTATTCAACTAATTTAATTACTTATTAATTGACCCATTTAAATTCAAAATGTATTAAAACAATACATTTCTAAATTTAAATTCAAATTCCATTTTAAAATTTTGATATTTTAAAATGTTTAACCATTTAAACCTAAATCTAAATTAACACTTCATATTTAATTCAATATTAATAGAACTAAATTCTTCCTAGTTTTAAAACTTATTTGAAATCAAATCTTATTTCAAATCTATGTTAAACATTGATATATGTTCATTCATTCTTCTATAAATTAATAAACTTGTTTGAAATCAAAACTGGGTTTCATAGTAAATTTGAAACTGTTTTTAATTTGATTTCAAACCAATTTAAATCTTATTTAAAAATGTTTAAATTTATTCAATGTTTAAAACTTACAAAACTTGTTTAAATCAAAATCTGGTTTTTAAAAAGTTAAACTTGAAAACTGTTTTAATTCTTGACTTAATTCCATATTTAAAACTTGTTTAAATTTTAAGAATTTCATTTTAAAAACTTTGAAATCAAAATTACATTTGAATTCAGATTCAAGTTACACTTGAATCAATTCCTGCACAAAAGTTAAATTTCATTCAACACTTTTAAAAACTGCAAAAAAAAAAAAAAAAACTTCAGGTATAAACTTGTAACTCCTCTGACCCGAGAAACTCTCATGCTACTTCGAGTTTTCATGCTACCATCTCCGAGTCAAAAACAAAATCACCCGAGTTCTACTTCGGGTCAAAACCCTGCACACTACTAAACTGTCACCTGAGTTCAACATGCAACTAAATCAACCTGGAAACCAATTCACCTGACTCTCACTCTCTGATCATAATCACCAACATCTCCTCCATCCTCTCACCTCCATATTCCACTAACATAAACATCTTAACACCTGAGATTCACAAAGACTCACAGATACCTCAATTTCATATTTCTGTTTAAACAGAAATGTTTCCTCCCAATAGTTATTTAAACTGTAATATTTGTTTTAAAACTTCTACTTTCAAACATGCATTTCAATTTATACACTAGTTCAAATATTTATGATGTTTGATATATTTGTTTATTTCTAATGACGACTGATTTTGGTTTACAGAGGCTACAGATTTATTAAACTAACTTAAAATTTATAATTCTAAATTTACACCTAACTAACCTATTTACTTACACAGACTTTGCTAGCCGAAACCATTCAAGTGATAAAGCTTTTCCAATAAAGAATATACTAATTCATAACTAACACTATATGCAGTTTTCAAGAAATCAAAACATGCAAACATATTTACACACAGCATTTATCAATATAAGATTTACAGACAAACTTGTTTTCTTTTATTTTTCCTAAGTATTTACATGCATCAGACAATTCAAGCCTCCTTGCATTTGTGAGGTTACTTACTTTCAAAAGAAACAGAGGAGTTCTCATCAAACAGTTTTAAATTCAGGTGAATTAGCATTTAGTTCTGTAATTTGCACTTATCTTGATTTTAGAAAAAAAAACTGTTTTTAAAATAAAGGCTTACTCACATTCATGCAGGAAATAAAACACATATAAATTTAGGGCTAGGTTGCTCACAGACATACACACACTAAATTTATGTATACCTTCAACATGTAGGCATATTCAAAACCATACCAAAACACTATCACATGAAATCAAGATATGAACCAGATTTTGAAGACTTGGGGTGTAATTTGCTCACAAGCATGAAAACAAAGAAGCAACTAACATCAGAGTTTTATATATGCATCAGATAAAAGAGGGTGGAGGATTGCTCACCTTGGAGTTGCAGCAGAGATAAGAACAGAGACAGGCTTTTGATTTTTTCCATATTCTGAATTTTGATTTGCTTTTTGAATTCTTAGTTTTTCTTTACTCCTGAACTGATAAACACAATTGTTTTTAAATCTTTTCTTTGTTACTGATTATCACTTCAGATTCAAATCCTTTTTAAAAGAAATTTTACTTGCCTTAATTTGTTTTGAGAGAATTTACACTATCTTGATTCATTACAGGGATGCTTGCACTGCCCTGATCAAAAGAACCTGATTTCTACCTTGCACTCTATTTTCTTCCTGCAACTTATTAATAAAATAGTTTAAATTCTTTTGTTTTTGTTACTGATTCACAACTCAAAAATTCAATTCTTAAAAAAAATGACTTGCCTTTGAAACTGTTTTCCAGAAATACTTGGCAAAACTGAAGCCCCTCTCTCTTTATATTTTCTTTTTAAAATCCTGCAGTTTAAATTGATAAAATTGTTTAAATATTTTTGCTCAAATACTGTTTAACAATATTTGATTCACATTTTTAAAGAAAGAATTTACTTGCCTTTTATTTGTTTCCAGAGAAAACTGCATTTGCTTTCAAATTTAAGTTGCTCCAGAATGATATTTGCATTGCTACTTGAATTGATCTGCACTCTGTTCTTGCTTGAAACCTGAGTTGCAAATGCTTGCTACTTTGATTGCATGTAGGCTTGATTTCTAGATCTAAGAAAATGCGGATTTTTCTTTTGAATTTGCATTGTAGTTTAAGTTTGAACTTGGATTTGGTCACTGGAATGTTGCATGCTTCCAGGTTTTCTTTTGCATTGAACTCTGATTTTACTTGATTACAGTTTGAATTTGTTGGAGCTTGATCTTGCATTTTCAGATTTGAGGAGAGAATGTTATTGTTTTGTTCTGATTTTTTTTTTCTTTGGTGTTATAGTTATGAAATGCCAAATCTTTTTTACTGTTTTCTCTTCAGATTTGGCTGAGATATCAATTGATTACATATGGGAAAATGAAGAGTTTTTGAAATTTCTTTATCTTATTATTTTATTTTAAACAATTAAATTGATTGCCATTTGTAAGAAATCATTATAACTTTTAGATTTTGTTAACTCTTACACTCCATCTCTCATGTGTATATGTTTACATTTGTAAATCACATTTTATACATTTTCAAACTATTATTTACACTTATACTTTTCAAAAGATATGTATATATTAAACTTTAAATATAACTTTCAAAATACATATTACATATGTATGTTATAAATTTAAAAACAAATTTCTATAAATTTTAAAAGATAGAGTTTCTCTTTCAAATCCAATATATACTATTTAAACATTTATTTTTAAATTTTCTAATTCAAAAGTTCATATATATAAAATCCATTTGTATTTCATTTGGAAAAACTCAATTTAATTCACAATTAAATCAAAAATTTATTTATTTATTTTGTTTGTTCAAATTTTTTTTTTTTTTAGTTTTTAATTTCTAATTTATTTTTTAATACATTTTATTAATTCATGAATTCTATTTTTAATGTTTAATATACAAATCATATTCAACTCCTTAGTTTAAATTATTTTATAGATTCTATTTCTAAATCTTTTAATTTAGCTCACATATTAATATAAATATATTTTATACATCTTATTTTTAAATTCAATATTTGTTTTATAAATCACTTATCCTTAAATTCCTAATATAAATTTCTATTTATAATCAAAATTATTTATTTATCCTAGAAAATTTCCTAATAATTCACAATTTATTTTCAAAAATAGATTTAATTGCCAATTTAAACTTGATAAATTTCAGGAATGTTACAGATTTCCCCCCCTCAAAATAATTTCGTCCTCGAAATTGCAAGGAAGACGAGAAAGAAAAGATAATAGATAAAGAAATGATTGATCAGATCAGATCGAAATATTTATTCTGCATTCGGCTTACCAAATCAGAATATCGACAATATGAGAACAAACTCATATAATCATTACACAAGATATTTGGGTCCACCGGTCTACGAATATGCAAGGGCATTGATTAGTTCGAAGGGATAACTAATCGTTCGTAGAATATATCGGATCCCAGAGAATAGATAGATGGATCAAATCTTCATATTAGTTAACCAATTTACTTAATTTAAAATTTCCAATTTATTTAATATTATAAATTTCAAATTCATTAGAGTTTAGATCGAAAAGCTGATAAGAAACCGATGAAGATACAAAGTAAGGATTTTTCTACAACGATTCGTAAGGCCACCATCACACCGAAGCTTCTTTCTGGAGCAGCTACGAAGCAATCAAAAGAATTCGAAATCGAATCAAAGGAGATTGATAGAGAAAATTGTTTCCACTGTTGCAGGGTGTTGACCATTTGTAGTGGTACTCCCCTGTCCCCTATCTCGTCCTCTTCTCGCACTCATACTCACTATCAGTGGATAGTAAGAGAATTTACTGAGGCGTTCGAACAGATATCTTAGGGATATACTCATTCTAGGGTTTACTTCACCCTATCTCTAATGAGTTACTTAATGTGTTATACTCCTGAGCTAAGGTTTTAACCATCAGCTCTGATACCACTTATAACGACCCTGACTCGACCTTCGAAAATCGGCACCGAATACGACACTCGTATTCAAATGCCGCAGATCCAAACGTCGAACCTGGTTCGCCGGAGCTTATAGCACATTAAGTAAATAACATAGCGGAAGGAAAAGAATATGCATATCAAAATACAACATTTGATACAATAACCGATACAACATGAATGATACAACAGAATGGTACAATAGATATCAACATTATCAGAGATACAAAGAATAGCAGCGGAAATAAAAGATAACACCAGCAGCGGAACAAATCTCCAAAATAGTCTTCAAGGAAGAACTCCAGTATCGGTAATCTCCAAAGCACCAATCCAGAATAGCTCGAACTCCCAAATCAAAATGAAGAGAAGCAACTCGATCCAAATGCGATTGCCAAATCCTAAGGCTGAAAGCTATCGAATCTACACCTATTACTGATTATCTGAAAACCCCAGCTCTAGACTGCCCCTGTGGGAAATAGTGGGCACCCAGAGTTTAGGAAAGGAACAATAAACTCCAGGTCAGTCATGGGACTGGTATGAGCAAACAAAAACATTTGGTCTTTTAAAACAAACAAAAGAATTTAAATTTGAAATCCGCAATGCTTTTTGAAAAATGAAACTACCATAAGGCCTCCCGGCACACACACAATGCAAACGCACACATGGGGGAGATTTCTCCTTATGATAGTCAAACATGCTTACTACGAGAAAAATTCTTTGATATTATTACTAGTGCATAGTGGAAAATCTTTCGAAAGTGTAATATAAATCCTAGCCAGCATAGGTACCATGATGCTATGCCTACTATAGCTGCCATGTTAAATGGCAGGTTCTACAACTAAAACCGTACAAGGCGCGTATTGGATGAATGGATTTCCAACAAATGGTCAGGCTAAGGAACTTCCTACTGCCACAAGGGATCGCCTCTGGCGGGACGTCCCGAGAACTAACGTTACGGTTAGATCTCTGCCAACACAAGGCCGGGTTACCTCTGTAACTAGGTAACTACTACACGAATATGCCATCCCCCGGTCCTTTGGGACCTTTATCCGAGCGCTCGCAACAACAACCACAAAGTATCACAAAGTAATAGATCTGCAGTATCCACATAGGTAAGTATCTGGGCTCTATACCATGATACCACCCTTTACCAGAAGGGAATGACACACCCTAAAGGGAGCGACCCTCATAACCTTGCCGCATCTTTCCTGTTTCGACCATTTCCGGGGTGCGAGGTCCTGATGCAGTCTCGTCCACAAAGCTACGCTTTGTGCAACAAAGCCATGCTTTGGGTCAACAGATGACCAAAGCAATGATCACAAAGATAAATGATCAAACAAATGATCATATCACAAATGATCACCCAATGATCATCAACAGCAGCACTCAGCATGCCACATTACCAAATTGGGAATATCACTGATAAATATCAACTACATAACCTCTGAGCTCATACGTCTCAGAGAAGGGTGTTAAGCTAAGAGAATAAATTCTCCGCCACCAAGCAGAAATGTATTTGATAGAGATCAGATAACATCTCAAAGTGTAATGTCGGACATACAACCATACAAGTCTGTTCCGGGTTCGAACAGAACCGAAGGCACTTCCGAAGAAGCCCTTGCAAATCCGGGTATCCACAATCCCGATCGGACTTCCCATCACTAAGGATAACTCTATACCGGAGCAACTCAGTGCAGAGTCAATCGATAGGTTATCCTATCGTTCTCACAAATACCCGGTCTTCACCACCGGTCTTCAAATGCTATCCATAACGTCGTATCACTATTCGGAATGGGCTATATGACACAAGGTCCTCTCCCGGCTAAACCGAATAGTGAGCGCCATATTTTAAAACATATGGATATGGGATTTTAGCTAAGTCACAACTTATAAAATCCAAAACTTTTCTTTCAAATGGTTATCAAATTACCATTTAAATTTTTTAAACAAAAAAAAATTATTTCACAAAGTTTCACCCAGTTTCACAAAGATCTATTCATAGATTTCAAAACAATCCCCATTTCAATTGGATTAACCCAATTAAATCTTTAAATTAAAGATTTATAGCTTTCAAAACACATTTCCAAAGATTTATCTAAACTTGGAAAACAATTTTTCTTTTAGACTTGAAAATCCTTTTAACACAACTTGAAAGTCCATTTCTTATGAGAAAGCAAATCTAATTTATACAAGTTGAAATCTTGAGTTGAATTTAAATTTCAAAACATCACCTTTAAAATGGTTTAAAAACCCATATAAACCCATTTATAAGTTGAATACCCTTTTTAAACAATAGTTTCCAAGTCATAGAATTCAATTTCAAATATTGAATTCAAATTTAAATTAATTTATTTACATTTCAAAACTCAATCAAGTTATTCAAATAACTTTTATTTTTGAAAACTTATTTTCGAAAGCTTCAATTCTAATTCCAAAACTATTTTGGAAAAAAATTCAATTTTAAAACAATTTCAAAAATCTGTGACTTAACCAAATTTCCACGTGCAACCCATATTTGTGTGTGTATAGTGTGGTCCAGGGGTTTTACACAATAGTGCACAACATCATCAATCAGCACAGATTCAATTATTACAATTCGATGTGGGTTCGGATAACCAAACTGAAATCCGACTTCCTGTCGCATCGAAATTCAAATGTCGTTTTACGGGTCAAAGGGTTTCATATTCATACGACAGTATATTCATCACAAATATAGCAGATTAGCACAAAGTATCACATAGCATCACATCACATATCAAATATATCAATCCATCACAGAACATCCAATAACAATCAAACACCTTTAATTAAGATGAATAAACCGTGTGGTTATGAATTTGTTATTCACATAATTACTTCTATTTATAATCTTTAAATTAATGATTAATTATCATTAACTATAATTAATTAAGTTTTAACCACCTTTATTTATTAATCATTTATTAAATCAATTATCTTAATTAATTATCCTTTAATTGTAATTAATTAATCTTAATTACCTATTCCTCAATTAATTACTTTAAATAATAAACTTTTAATTATTGATTAATTAAATCTTAGTTAAAATTAATTGTCCTTAATAAATAGATTTATTATTCCTTAATTAATTTCAACAATTAATTATACTTAACCAATTACAATTAATTATATTCAATTAATTAATCTAGTCAATTATCAAAATTAATTGCATTAATTAATTACTAAATTATCCCTAGATAATTATCACCCATTAGTAACAACATTCAATAAATTTTACACTTAAGAAAATTTGAATTAGATTAATAAATCATTTCTAATTAATATTAATCTAAATCATTATTTAAAAATCAAATAATTAAGTGAAATCCTTAATTATTCAACTAATTTAATTACTTATTAATTGACCCATTTAAATTCAAAATGTATTAAAACAATACATTTCTAAATTCAAATTCAAATTCCATTTTAAAATTTTGATATTTTAAAATGTTTAACCATTTAAACCTAAATCTAAATTAACACTTCATATTTAATTCAATATTAATAGAACTAAATTCTTCCTAGTTTTAAAACTTATTTGAAATCAAATCTTATTTCAAATCTATGTTAAACATTGATATATGTTCATTCATTCTTCTATAAATTTATAAACTTGTTTGAAATCAAAACTGGGTTTCATAGTAAATTTGAAACTGTTTTTAATTTGATTTCAAACCAATTTAAATCTTATTTAAAAATGTTTAAATTTATTCAATGTTTAAAACTTACAAAACTTGTTTAAATCAAAATCTGGTTTTTAAAAAGTTAAACTTGAAAACTGTTTTAATTCTTGACTTAATTCCATATTTAAAACTTGTTTAAATTTTAAGAATTTCATTTTAAAAACTTTGAATTCAAAATTACATTTGAATTCAGATTCAAGTACACTTGAATCAATTCCTGCACAAAAGTTAAATTTCATTCAACACTTTTAAAAACTGCAAAAAAAAAAAAACTTCAGGTATAAACCTGTAACTCCTCTGACCCGAGAAACTCTCATGCTACTTCGAGTTTTCATGCTACCATCTCCGAGTCAAAAACAAAATCACCCGAGTTCTACTTCGGGTCAAAACCCTGCACACTACTAAACTGTCACCTGAGTTCAACATGCAACTAAATCAACCTGGAAACCAATTCACCTGACTCTCACTCTCTGATCATAATCACCAACATCTCCTCCATCCTCTCACCTCCATATTCCACTAACATAAACATCTTAACACCTGAGATTCACAAAGACTCACAGATACCTCAATTTCATATTTCTGTTTAAACAGAAATGTTTCCTCCCAATAGTTATTTAAACTGTAATATTTGTTTTAAAACTTCTACTTTCAAACATGCATTTCAATTTATACACTAGTTCAAATATTTATGATGTTTGATATATTTGTTTATTTCTAATGACGACTGATTTTGGTTTACAGAGGCTACAGATTTATTAAACTAACTTAAAATTTATAATTCTAAATTTACACCTAACTAACCTATTTACTTACACAGACTTTGCTAGCTGAAACCATTCAAGTGATAAAGCTTTTCCAATAAAGAATATACTAATTCATAACTAACACTATATGCAGTTTTCAAGAAATCAAAACATGCAAACATATTTACACACAGCATTTATCAATATAAGATTTACAGACAAACTTGTTTTCTTTTATTTTTCCTAAGTATTTACATGCATCAGACAATTCAAGCCTCCTTGCATTTGTGAGGTTACTTACTTTCAAAAGAAACAGAGGAGTTCTCATCAAACAGTTTTAAATTCAGGTGAATTAGCATTTAGTTCTGTAATTTGCACTTATCTTGATTTTAGAAAAAAAAACTGTTTTTAAAATAAAGGCTTACTCACATTCATGCAGGAAATAAAACACATATAAATTTAGGGCTAGGTTGCTCACAGACATACACACACTAAATTTATGTATACCTTCAACATGTAGGCATATTCAAAACCATACCAAAACACTATCACATGAAATCAAGATATGAACCAGATTTTGAAGACTTGGGGTGTAATTTGCTCACAAGCATGAAAACAAAGAAGCAACTAACATCAGAGTTTTATATATGCATCAGATAAAAGAGGGTGGAGGATTGCTCACCTTGGAGTTGCAGCAGAGATAAGAACAGAGACAGGCTTTTGATTTTTTCCATATTCTGAATTTTGATTTGCTTTTTGAATTCTTAGTTTTTCTTTACTCCTGAACTGATAAACACAATTGTTTTTAAATCTTTTCATTGTTACTGATTATCACTTCAGATTCAAATCCTTTTTAAAAGAAATTTTACTTGCCTTAATTTGTTTTGAGAGAATTTACACTATCTTGATTCATTACAGGGATGCTTGCACTGCCCTGATCAAAAGAACCTGATTTCTACCTTGCACTCTATTTTCTTCCTGCAACTTATTAATAAAATAGTTTAAATTCTTTTGTTTTTGTTACTGATTCACAACTCAAAAATTCAATTCTTAAAAAAAAAATGACTTGCCTTTGAAACTGTTTTCCAGAAATACTTGGCAAAACTGAAGCCCCTCTCTCTTTATATTTTCTTTTTAAAATCCTGCAGTTTAAATTGATAAAATTGTTTAAATATTTTTGCTCAAATACTGTTTAACAATATTTGATTCACATTTTTAAAGAAAGAATTTACTTGCCTTTTATTTGTTTCCAGAGAAAACTGCATTTGCTTTCAAATTTAAGTTGCTCCAGAATGATATTTGCATTGCTACTTGAATTGATCTGCACTCTGTTCTTGCTTGAAACCTGAGTTGCAAATGCTTGCTACTTTGATTGCATGTAGGCTTGATTTCTAGATCTAAGAAAATGCAGATTTTTCTTTTGAATTTGCATTGTAGTTTAAGTTTGAACTTGGATTTGGTCACTGGAATGTTGCATGCTTCCAGGTTTTCTTTTGCATTGAACTCTGATTTTACTTGATTACAGTTTGAATTTGTTGGAGCTTGATCTTGCATTTTCAGATTTGAGGAGAGAATGTTATTGTTTTGTTCTGATTTTTTTTTCTTTGGTGTTATAGTTATGAAATGCCAAATCTTTTTTACTGTTTTCTCTTCAGATTTGGCTGAGATATCAATTGATTACATATGGGAAAATGAAGAGTTTTTGAAATTTCTTTATCTTATTATTTTATTTTTGTTATCCCAACTTTTGGCAAAGTTGAGATATCCAAAATTTACTAAAAATCAATGATTACTATTCATGAATATCAACCATGCATTGCAGGATAACCATGGATATCGATGAATTTTGTCCGAGTCCGGAACGGGCCACAATTAATAGGGCACGACAAGAAAGACCATAGGAATCTGCATTCCAAATTTCAAGTCAATCCGAAGTCGTATGCTCAAGTTATGATGGATTCAAGATAAGGGGGACTGACATTGCTCGGTTCGAACCCATTGTGTTCGAACCCATCACATTCGAAACCGTCTGGTTCGAACCCAAGAAATAGGTCCGCGCCTCGAATCCATAATCATTTGCCCCAGTTCGAATCGATGGAGTTCGTATCCATCGGTTCGAAACCATCTAGTTCGAACCCACCTGCGTTCGAACCGATAGCCCAGCCATGCCACACTCGAACCCATCGGGTTCTAGTCCATCTAGTTCGCATCCATTAGCCTCCACTCCACTTCGAATCCACCATGCCATTGCCTACTTCGAACCCATCACAAAGCCATGCTTCGAACCCATCCATGATATCGTCTTCGAACCCATCCTGAGTAGCTTCATTCGAACCCACTGGGTCAACCAACCACGATGACGTGTCTCCCATCGGTTCGAATGCGCCGAGATATATGGAATCGAAGCGGTCAACACGGAGTGAAGTCCGGATCGATTCGAAACTTGCGCTCCACGTCACCACGAAGTCGCGTGCCACACTGGTTTCGAAATGATTGTTTCAAGTAACAGGGGTTCGAACGCAACAGCCTGGCCATGAAGTCTATTTCGAACCCAACATATCTCCTAACCTACTGATCCAAATGCCATGAAATTTTCACAGATGCTTGCATACATGATGAAGAATGTCCACGCCAAATTTCACCTCGATTGGATGAATTCTTGATCGGTTCGAATGGAGTTCGAACCGATGCCAAAGTGGGCCCAAACTTTCCGAGACCGTACGTGTGGGCCCCCTCACGTGCCAGAAGAGGTCTCCCAAGTTTCCAGCGAGATAGCAGCAGCCAACGCCTATAAATAGCACCCTGAAGCCTTCAGAAAAGGGATCTTTCCGCCATTGAACGCCAAGACTCTGCCGGATTCAAGTTTAACTATCAGAACCACCGTTGTACTTGAATTTCAGAACTACAATTCATTGTAATCCGCTGTAATCGATTGTAATCAGCGAAGAACATCAATAAAAGGAAAAACCTTTGAAGTGGACGTAGGCCGGAGATAGCCGAACCACTATAAAATCGTGTGTTCTTGTTTACATTTACTACTTTACTGCTTAGATCTGTGATTTGTGTTTGGGGTATTGCTGATTTATATTCGAACACTGGTGCTTTCACATTCATCGGGGTTTGTGACCAATTTTGGTGCAAACACTTTGGTGCTTTCACTGAGAAGAACTAGCACCCGCTACATCAGAATTCAGAATTCAGAAACAATGACTCGACAAACAAGACAGAGAGTTGATAGGAGCCTACAAGGAGGAAGCCAAGAAGCATCCTCTGGATCAAGAGAAGGACCGGCTTCCGTCTACATCACTAGAGACGAGATGGAGGCTATGGCCAACTCATTGCGCGAAAGCATAATGAAAAGTCAACAGGAGATGCTGCAGAATTTCCTCGAGCAAATGAGGACAGCAAATATACAAAACCTTGGACCAACTACAACAGCTACAAGTACGGGACAAGGAATCAGGATTGCAGAAGCAAATGAAGGACAGGCTCAAGGCCAGAATACGGGGATTGAAGGAGGTCAACAAGGCCTTGGGGGTAGACCCTCAGGGTCCGATACTGGAAGACCAACAGATGGAGCTCAGCAGGCTGGAGCCAATGCTCACGCTAACGAGCCACCGGAAGAGTATGTACCAGAATTCCCTTCAAGGCTCGGGGGGCAGGATATGAACTTGACAAGGGGGCAACCCCTAGACGGGGACGAGAGAATGATTGGCCTCATGCGAAGAATCATGATAGGAGGATTACCTAGCGGAGGCCTAGAAGAAGTTAGTCGGAGTCCATTCACTCCAAACATCAGAAATGCCAGGAACCCTCCAAAATTCAAGCTACCAACGCTGGATCCTTACGACGGGAGGTCAGACCCAACAATGCACATCACAAGATATATCAGGCACATGGAAGTACTGGGGGCACCCGAGGAAGTGATGGCACGGTGCTTCCCTCTATATTTATCAGATTTAGCTGCACTATGGTTCAGACAACTGGAGACTGGATCGATAGGAACATGGAGCGAGCTTGTTGACTGCTTCATGAGACAGTTCAGGGTCCACGTGACGCGACCCAAAAGTGTGATGACTTTAGCCACAATCAAGCAGAGGACCGGAGAGTCCATAAAAGATTTTCTACTCAGGTTCAACGTGACAGTGACTTCTGTAGATCGCCCGGATCCATCGATGATTTTAATGGCGGCAGTGGCAGGAGTCGCGGAAGGTACCAAGTTTAAAGATTCTCTAACAAAAGATCCACCGCAAGATCTTGGAGAATTCTTCCATAAAGCCTAAAAATTCATTCGATTAGAAGAATCACGAGTCGAGAGTCGTGAAATAAATGCCACGAAAAGCGTAGGAACCTCTGGAGAGCAGTCCGGAGCGGACAAGGGAAAAAGGAGACAGGATGACAGACATGATGGTCCTGATAAACGGAAGAAATCCCGAGAACCAAGATTCAGGCAATACACCGATCTGAATACAAGCCTAGAAAGAATCTACACTGAAACTCGGGGACAAATCCCCTATCGAAAGCCGCCTATAAGGGATCCCACCGAGCGGGAGCGCAGGACTGGAAAATATTGCCTATTCCATGAGCTGGATGGGCACACCACGGATGAATGCCGTCACCTGAAGGATGAGGTGGAAGAGCATGCCAGAGGTGGTAGATTGCCACATTATGTCAGAGAACGGACAGCGGCAGCGAGACCTGAACAACTACCGCCTCCACCTTGCAGGAACGATCCTGGATCGGGATCACGACTCGTCATCAACTGATCAAAGATGGCAAGGGCCAAGTCCAGGATTTGGACTTCGGTCGAATAACTTTACTTAGATTTATTTTCAGAATAAACGGTTACTCCACTTACACATGTACGGGAACCGGAGAGATCCCTAGGCATGCTCTGAGATGGAGATAAACCGCCACGCCCGGAGAGGCAATCCTTTGTTTTTTCTGATGTTTGAGATTGAACATCTAGAACTTGAATTTTTATAAATAAATTTGAACTTCTTGCAATAAACCTTTTGACCGGAGAGTCAAAGGACGAACATTACATATAAACATGATCGCTTTATGACCCTATCCGGAGAGACGGGGTCCGAAGGCAAGAAGTGAGTTGCTTCGCCGGAGAGCGACAGGATTGACTCACTTATACAAGAGAGATCGCCTTCACCCGGAGAGGTGAATCCAGAAGGCAAGAAGTGAGTTGCTTCACCGGAGAGCGACAGGATCGACTCACTTATCGTCGTTTCCCCTTCACCGGAGAGTGATAGGATGGGATCCAGCAAGAGCCCGGAGAGGCTATAATCGGTCCCGAACGACCATGATATCGCTATACGTCCTAACTGGGACCAGAGTGCAGGGAATAGAAGGCAACGCCGGAGAGCAATAGGATCTTTCTATTCAATCACTAAGTCTAGAATGGACTTAGTAGGGGTTTAGAGCAGCCAATAGTAGTCCGAAGAGACTATGAAACTTCATTCTCAACTTCTACGGAAATGACAAATATTGATTTGGCTTCGAACAGCCACAAACCTGATTGATAATGCCACAGCTATCAACGAAACATGAATTTATTACACTTGATCTAAGACCATTCAAAACATACCTTTTACAAAATGGCATGTTTTGGGGGGCAAAATGTTATCCCAACTTTTGGCAAAGTTGAGATATCCAAAATTTACTAAAAATCAATGATTACTATTCATGAATATCAACCATGCATTGCAGGATAACCATGGATATCGATGAATTTTGTCCGAGTCCGGAACGGGCCACAATTGATAGGGCACGACAAGAAAGACCATAGGAATCTGCATTCCAAATTTCAAGTCAATCCGAAGTCGTATGCTCAAGTTATGATGGATTCAAGATAAGGGGGACTGACATTGCTCGGTTCGAACCCATTGTGTTCGAACCCATCACATTCGAAACCGTCTGGTTCGAACCCAAGAAATAGGTCCGCGCCTCGAATCCATAAGCATTTGCCCCAGTTCGAATCGATGGAGTTCGTATCCATCGGTTCGAAACCATCTAGTTCGAACCCACCTGCGTTCGAACCGATAGCCCAGCCATGCCACACTCGAACCCATCGGGTTCTAGTCCATCTAGTTCGCATCCATTAGCCTCCACTCCACATCGAATCCACCATGCCATTGCCTACTTCGAACCCATCACAAAGCCATGCTTCGAACCCATCCATGATATCGTCTTCGAACCCATCCTGAGTAGCTTCATTCGAACCCACTGGGTCAACCAACCACGATGACGTGTCTCCCATCGGTTCGAATGCGCCGAGATATATGGAATCGAAGCGGTCAACACGGAGTGAAGTCCGGATCGATTCGAAACTTGCGCTCCACGTCACGACGAAGTCGCGTGCCACACTGGTTTCGAAATGATCGTTTCAAGTAACAAGGGTTCGAACGCAACAGCCTGGCCATGAAGTCTATTTCGAACCCAACATATCTCCTAACCTACTGATCCAAATGCCATGAAATTTTCACAGATGCTTGCATACATGATGAAGAATGTCCACGCCAAATTTCACCTCGATTGGATGAATTCTTGATCGGTTCGAATGGAGTTCGAACCGATGCCAAAGTGGGCCCAAACTTTCCGAGACCGTACGTGTGGGCCCCCTCACGTGCCAGAAGAGGTCTCCCAAGTTTCCAGCGAGATAGCAGCAGCCAACGCCTATAAATAGCACCCTGAAGCCTTCAGAAAAGGGATCTTTCCGCCATTGAACGCCAAGACTCTGCCGGATTCAAGTTTAACTATCAGAACCACCGTTGTACTTGAATTTCAGAACTACAATTCATTGTAATCCGCTGTAATCGATTGTAATCAGCGAAGAACATCAATAAAAGGAAAAACCTTTGAAGTGGACGTAGGCCGGAGATAGCCGAACCACTATAAAATCGTGTGTTCTTGTTTACATTTACTACTTTACTGCTTAGATCTGTGATTTGTGTTTGGGGTATTGCTGATTTATATTCGAACACTGGTGCTTTCACATTCATCGGGGTTTGTGACCAATTTTGGTGCAAACAATTTTAAACAATTAAATTGAATGCCATTTGTAAGAAATCATTATAACTTTTAGATTTTGTTAACTCTTACACTCCATCTCTCATGTGTATATGTTTACATTTGTAAATCACATTTTATACATTTTCAAACTATTATTTACACTTATACTTTTCAAAAGATATGTATATATTAAACTTTAAATATAACTTTCAAAATACATATTACATATGTATGTTATAAATTTAAAAACAAATTTCTATAAATTTTAAAAGATAGAGTTTCTCTTTCAAATCCAATATATACTATTTAAACATTTATTTTTAAATTTTCTAATTCAAAAGTTCATATATATAAAATCCATTTGTATTTCATTTGGAAAAACTCAATTTAATTCACAATTAAATCAAAAATTTATTTATTTATTTTGTTTGTTCAAATTTTTTTTTTTTTTAGTTTTTAATTTCTAGTTTATTTTTTAATACATTTTATTAATTCATGAATTCTATTTTTAATGTTTAATATACAAATCATATTCAACTCCTTAGTTTAAATTATTTTATAGATTCTATTTCTAAATCTTTTAATTTAGCTCACATATTAATATAAATATATTTTATACATCTTATTTTTAAATTCAATATTTGTTTTATAAATCACTTATCCTTAAATTCCTAATATAAATTTCTATTTATAATCAAAATTATTTATTTATCCTAGAAAATTTCCTAATAATTCACAATTTATTTTCAAAAATAGATTTAATTGCCAATTTAAACTTGATAAATTTCAGGAATGTTACAGGAAGGATCCAAAGTTTTCCACATACACAGGATTAAACGAGACGCTGGAGCGGATATACCTGGATACTCGGAATCGCCTTCCTTACCGGAGGCCGGCTAGGAGAGAACCATCAGAACGGGAAAGGACATCAGGAAGGCACTGCCTCTTCCACGATTTAGATGGACACGATACCAACAGCTGCAGGCACTTAAAGGATATAATCGAGGAACATGTAAGGAATGGGCAGTTACAGCAATATGTCGGAACTCAGAATACAACGGCAGGGCAGGAGCAACTACCGACTACCTCACACTGTGACGATGTGAGGCCCAGGGATGATGGTCGATTGATCATCCACTGATCAGGATGATGTGAAATAAGTAGCGAACTACTAGCAAGCAACTAAGTCATTTACACATGTATGGGGACGGAGATAGCCCCGAGGCATGCTCTGAACGACGATAAACTGCGATGTTGTGGTTTGTGAAATTTATCTTTTGCTTTTTGATTGGACACTGCTTTCTCTTTGGATTTGGTTTTGGAGTTCGGATCGAACTCCTGGTTTTGCTTGTTTTTGATTTGGATTTTCCACTGGATGATTGTTTTTTGTTCTGGATGCTGGTTTGAATTTCTGATTCTTTGATTTCGATTTGGATTTTTGGATTTGATCCTGGATTGGATTTTGATTGTATTTTCATCTGGTTTTTGATAAATGGTCGTCGGGTATGGATTATGCCTGGCAAGGGGTGAGTCACTTTGCCCGAACGTGGTAGATTGACTCATTCAGGTCGCCGAGTATGGACTATGCTCGGTAAGGGTCCGGAGAGACCAGGATTCGGCTTAGGACTTAAGCCATGGCTTAGCTCAACGACCAGGGACACTGGACCAAGGTCGTCAAGTGTGGATTGTGCTTGGCAGGAACCCGGAGAGGTTAGCTCAACGTCCAGGGACACTGGACCAAGGACATTAAGTGTGGATTGCGCTTTGCAGGAACCCGGAGAGGTTAGCTCAACGTCCAGGGACACTGGACCAAGGACATCAAGTATGGATTGCGCTTGGCAGGAACCCGGAGAGGTTATGGATTCGGAAATCGACCCGGAGAGGTCCTGGACCTGGTTATTGGCTATTGGATAAGGATGGATTAGGACTCGGCTGTCGAGTTCGAATGGATATGAAATTGGCTAGGGCTTTGGTTATGGGATTTGGAATTGGGCATCGGCTCGAAGCAGTCAAGGATGGCATACTCTGGCAATATGGCTATGGACTTTGGATATTGGATTCGGAACTATTCAAAACACGCCTTATTGTCACAAGGCATGTTTTGGGGGGAAAAGTGTTATACCATTTTTGGTCAAAACTGGAATATCAACAAATTGGCAGGGAATTATGGATATCAGGATTGGAGATCGGTTGGAATCAAGGCAACGATCGATATCGTCAAAATTTGGTTGAACTACGATCGGGACGAAATTGATTGGAAATGATGATAAGGACTAGGAAAGGCTACGTTTCAAATTTCAGGATAACCGGAGTTCATATGGAGGAGTTATGATCGATTCAAGGTAGGATGGTCATGTTGTTCGAACCCATCGACATGCATGGATGGTTCGAATCGATCAGGGGTAACGCTCACTTCGAATCGATGCACTTCGTATCGATTGGTATAGGTTCGGCTCTGAGAAGTTCGTGCTAGATGTTGGTTCGACTCGATGGGCTTCGAATCGATCGAATTATTGTTTTTGACACGACTACTTCGTATCGACCGAAAGGCGAGGTCTTCGTATCGATGCCGCTCGTATCGATCAATATGGAGTCGACTTGATGGTGTTCGTATCAAAGGCAAAGTAGGATGAAGGACAGATAGACTTCGACTCGATCACAGCATGGATCTCCTTCGTATCCATATGGTGTACACAGGTTAGCTCGTACCAATGGATTCGAAGGAGGATTCGAAGCAATGCATTCGAAGGAGGATTCAAAGCAATGGATTCGAAGGAGGTGGATTCGAACGAGATGGATTCGAAGGAGGTGGGTTCGAAGCATGGGTTCGAACCAGGCAGAGCACACAGAACTTTGAACTTGAATCGATCATATCTTCCAAACCGTTGATACAAATGCTATGAAATTTTCATAGAAGCTTACATACATGCTGAAGAATGTTCTCACCAAATTTCACCTCGATTGGACATTTCCTTGATCGATTCGAACCAAGGGTCAAATCGATCTTGATGTGGGCCCGGACCTCCAGATTTCGGGCGAGTGGGCCCCCTCACGTGCCTGAAGCGGTCTTCCCGGATTTTAGGAGAAATATCAGCCTCCTACGCTTATAAATTGAGCCCCTGGTCATTCAGAAAAGGGGTCGGAGATTTTAGAGAGAGAGAGCACGCTCGGACGCTGCCAGAATCATTCCATATCATCATTGCTGCTATTTATTTCAAGTTTTGGACATTGTAACTGCTGTAATCATCTGTAATCATCAAGGATAATCAATAAAAGGATAAAAACTTTTGAGTGGACGTAGGCCGGAGATAGCCGAACCACTATAAAACTTGTGTCTCTGTTCTTTACTTTGGGATTACTATTTAATATTTGCCGAGATCTGAGATTTGTGTTTGAATATTATTGATTTGTATTCATACACTGGTGCTTTCACGGTATTGGGGGTTTGTGACCAATTTTGGCACAAACACCAGCCGCGGTATTCCCGTTTTGCCGTAAAAATCCACGTGTCGAAAAAACGAAGGGTAAAAAGCTTCCGAGACCCGATTGAGATTCGGATAGTCTTTTTTAAGCATTCAACAATACATTGACGGCTGAAAGCTGTCAGAGTCGTAGAACTCACTGAGGCCTTCGTTTTGACTGGTTAGGGCTCCCGTAACTCTAAACGAGCCAGAAGTTAAGGCCGTCCGAATAATCGATATCTACAGGGTGCAACATCCACGGTGCAAGGTGCAACATCCGTCCAAAATGGTGAAACAATGTCGTACGATTTTTTTGAAATGCGTGCATGGATTGGAAACGGAAAGGTACCATGGTGCACCACTCTCCTGCGATGGTAAATCGAAGACCAGCCACGGTAATCCCGTTTTACCGTAAAAATCCACGAGTCGAAAAAACGAACGGTAAAAAACTTCCTAGACCCGATTGAGGCTCGGATAGTCTTTTTTGGGCATTAAACAATCCATTGATGGCTGAAAGCTGTCAAAGCCGTAGAGCTCCCTGAGGCATTCGTTTTGACAGGTTATGGCTTCCGTGACTCTAAACGAGCCAGAAGATATGGCCGTCCGAATAATCGATATCTACAGGGTGCAACATCCACGGTTCAAGGTGCAACATCCGTCCGAAATGGAGAAACAGTGTCGTACGACTTTTTGAAATGCGTGCATGGATTTGAAACGGAACGGTACCATGGTGAACCACTCTCCAGCGATGGTAAATCGAAGACCATCCACGGTAATCCCGTTTCACCGTAAAAATCCACGTGTCGAAAAAATTAAGGGTAAAAAACTTCCGAGACCCGTTTGAGATTTGGATAGTCTTTTTTGGGCATTCAACAATAAATTGACGGCTGAAGGCTAACAGAGCCGTAGAACACACTAAGGCCTTCTTTTTGAATGGTTATGTCTCGCGTAACTCTAAACGAGCCAGAAGTTATGGCCGTCCGGATAATCGATATCTACAAGGTGCAACATCCACGGTGCCAGGTGCAACATCCGTCCGAAATGGCGAAACAGTGTCGTACGACTTTTTGAAATGCGTTTATCGATTTTAAACGGAACGGTACCATGGTGCACCACTCTCCTGCGATGGTAAATCGAAGACCAGCCACGGTAATCCCGTTTTACCGTAAAAATCCACGTGTCGAAAAAACGAACGGTAAAAAACTTCCGAGACCCGATTGAGATTCGGATAGTCTTTTTTGGGCATTCAACAATACGGCTGAAAGCTGTTAGGGCCGTAGAACTCACTGAGGCCTTCTTATTGACTAGTTATGGCTCCCGTAACTCTAAACGAGCCAGAAGTTATGGTCGTCCGAATAATCGATATCTACAGGATGCAACATCCATGGTGCAAGTGCAACATCCGTCCGAAATGGAGAAACAGTGTCATAGGACTTTTTGAAATGCGTGCGTGGATATGAAACGGAACGGTACCATGGTGCACCACTCTTCAGCGATGGTAAATCGAAGACCAGCCACGGTAATCCCGTTTTACCGTAAATATCCACGTGTCGAAAAAACGAAGGGTAAAAAACTTCCTAGACCCGATTGAGACTCGGATAGTCTTTTTTGGGCATTAAACAATCCATTGACGGCTGAAAGCTGTCACTGCTGTAGAACTCAATGAGGCCTTCGTTTTGACTGGTTATGGCTCTCGTATCTCTAAACGAGCCAGAAGTTATGGCCGTTCGAATAATCGATATCTACAGGGTGCAACATTCACGGTGCAAGGTGCAACATCCGTCCGAAATGAAGAAACAGTGTCGTACGACTTTCTGAAATGCGTGCATGGATTTGAAACGGAACGGTACTATGGTGGACCACTCTCCAGCGATGGTAAATCGAAGACCAACCACGGTAATCCCGTTTTTCCGTAAAAATCCACGTGTCGAAAAAACGAAGGGTAAAAAACTTCCTAGACCCGATTGAGGCTCGGATAGTCTTTTTTGGGCATTAAACAATCCATTGACTGCTGAAAGATGTCATAGATATAGAACTCCATGAGGCCTTCATTTTGACTAGTTATGGCTCCCGTAACTCTAAACGAGGCAGAAGTTATGGCCGTCCGAATAATCGATATCTACAGGGTGCAATATCCACGGTGCAAGGTTCAACATCCGTCCGAAATGGCGAAACAGTGTCGTACGACTTTTTGAAATGCGTGCATGGATTTGAAACAGAACGGTACCATGGTGCACCCCTCTCCTGCGATGGTAAATCAAAGACCAGCCACGGTAATCCCGTTTTACCATAAAAATCTACGCGTCGAAAAACCGAACGGTTAAAAACTTCCTAGACCCAATTGAGACTCGGATAGTCTTTTTTGGGCATTAAACAATTCATTGACGGCTGAAAGCTGTCAAAGCCGTAGAACTCACTGAGACCTTCGTTTTGACTAGTTATGGCTCCCATAACTCTAAACGTGCCAGAAGTTATGGCCGTCGGAATAATCGATATCTACAGGGTGCAACATCCACGGTGCAGGTGCAACATCCGTCCGAAATAGCGAAAAAGTGTCGTACGACTTTTTGAAATGCGTGCATAGATTTGAAACGGAACGGTACCATGGTGAACCATTCTCCAGTGATGGTAAATCGAAGACCAGCCGCGGTAATCCCGTTTTACCGTAAAAATCCACGTGTCGAAAAAACGAAGGGTAGAAAACTACCGAGACCCGATTGAGATTCGGATAGTCTTTTTTGGGCATTAAACAACCCATTGACAGCTCAAAGCTGTCAAAGCCGTAGAACTCACTGAGGCCTTCTTTTTGACTGGTTATGGCTCCCGTAACTCTAAACGAACCAGAAGTTATGGCTGTCCGAATAATCGATATCTAAAGGGTGCAACATCCATGGTGCAAGGTGCAACATCCATCCGAAATGGCGTAACAGTGTCGTACGACTTTTTGAAATGCGTGGATGGATTGGAACGGAATGGTACCATGGTGAACCACTCTCCAGCGATGGTAAATCGAAGACCAACCGCGGTAATCCCGTTTTACCGTAAAAATCCACGTGTCGAAAAAACGAACGGTAAAAAACTTCCAAGACCCGATTGAGATTCGGATACTCTTTTTTGGGCATTCAACAATACATTGACCGCTGAAAGCTATCAAGGCCGTAGAACTCACTAAGGCCTTCTTTTTGACTGGTTATGGCTCCCGTAACTCTAAATGAGCCAGAAGTTATGGTCGTCCAAATAATCGATATCTACAGGGTGCAACATCCACGGTGCAAGGTGCAAATCCGTCCGAAATGGAGAAACAGTGTCGTACGACTTTTTGAAATGCGTGCAAGGATTTGATACGGAACGTTACTATGCTGAACCACTCTCCGGCGATGGTAAATCGAAGACCAACCACGGTAATCCCGTTTTACCGTAAAAATCCACGTGTCGAAAAAACGAAGGGTAAAAAACTGCCTAGACCCGATTGAGACTCAGATAGTCTTTTTTGGGCATTAAACAATCCATTGACCGCTGAAAGCTGTCATAGCAGTAGAACACCCTGAGGCCTTCGTTTTGACTGGTTATGGCTCCCGTAACTCTAAACGAGCCAGAAGTTATGGTCGTCCGAATAATCGATATCTACAGGGTGCAACATCCACGGTGCAAGGTGCAACATCCGTCTGAAATGGCGAATTAGTGTCGTACGACTTTTTGAAATGCGTGCATGGATTTGAAACGGAATGGTACCATGGTGCACCACCCTCCTGCGATGGTAAATCGAAAAACAGCCACGGTAATCCCGTTTTACCGTAAAAATCCACGTGTCGAAAAAACGAACAGTAAAAAACTTCCTAGACCCGATTGAGACTCGGATAGTCTTTTTTGGGCATTAAACAATCCATTGACGGCTGAAAGCTATCAAAGCCGTTGAACTCACGGAGGCCTTCGTTTTGGCTGGTTATGGCTCCCGTAAATCTAAACGTGCCAGAAGTTATGGCCGTCCGAATAATCGATATCTACAGGGTGCAACATCCACGGTGCAAGGTGCGACATCCGTCTGAAATGTCGAATCAGTGTCGTACGACTTTTTGAAATGCGTGCATGGATTCGAAACGGAATGGTACCATGGTGAACCACTCTCCAACGATGGTAAATCGAAGACCAGCCGCGGTAATCCCGTTTTACCGTAAAAATCCACGTGTCGAAAAAACGAAGGGTAGAAAACTTCGAGACCCGATTGAGATTCGAATAGTCTTTTTTGGGCATTCAACAATACATTGACGGTTGGAAGCTGTCAGGGACGTAGAACTCACTGAGGCCTTCGTTTTGACTGGTTTTGGCTCCCGTAACTCTAAATTAGCCCGAAGTTATGGCCGTCCGAATAATCGATATGTACATGGTGCAACATCCACGGTGCAAGGTGCAACATCCGTCCGAAATGGCGAAACAGTGTCCTATGACTTTTTGAAATGCGTGCATGGATTTGAATTGGAACGGCACCATGGTGCACCTCTCTCCTGCGATGGTAAATCGAAGACAAGCCACGGTTATCCCGTTTTACCGTAAAATCCACGTGTCGAAAAAACGAAGGGTAAAAAACTTCCGACACCCGATTGAGATTCGGATAGTCTTTTTTGGGCATTCAACAATAAATTGAAGGTTGAAAGCGTTCAAAGCCATAGAGCTCACTGAGGCCTTTGTTTTGATTGGTTATAGCTCCCATAACTCTAAACGAGTCAGAAGTTATGGCCGTCCGAATAATCGATATCTACAGGGTGCAACATCCATGGTGCGAGGTGCAACATCCGTCCGTAATGGTGAAACAGTGTCGTACGACTTTTTGAAATGCGTGCATGGATTGGAACGGAATGGTACCATGGTGAACCACTCTCCACGATTATAAATCGAAGACCATCCGCGGTAATCCCGTTTTACCGTAAAAATCCACGTGTCGAAAAAACGAACGGTAAAAAACTTCCAAGACCCGATTGAGATTCGGATACTCTTTTTTGGGAATTCCACCATACATTGACCGCTGAAAGCTTTCAGGTCCGTAGAACTCACTGAGGCCTTCTTTTTGACTGGTTATGGCTCCCGTAACTCTAAACGAGCCAGAAGTTATGGTCGTCCGAACAATCGATATCTACAGGGTGCAACATCCACGGTGCAAGGTGCAACATCCGTCCGAAATGGAGAAACAGTGTCGTATGACTTTTTGAAATGCGTGCATGGATTTGATACGGAACTTAGTATGCTGAACCGCTCTCCAGCGAGGGTAAATCGAAGACCAACCACGGTAATCCCGTTTTACCATAAAAATCCACGTGTCGAAAAAACGAAGGGTAAAAAATTTCGTAGACCCGATTGAGACTCGGATAGTCTTTTTTGGGCATTAAACAATCCATTGACGGCTGAAAGCGGTCATAGCTGTGGAACACCCTGAGCCCTTCGTTTTGACTGGTTATGGCTCCGTAACTCTAAACGAGCCAGAAGTTATGGCCGTCCGAATAATCGATATCTACAGGGTGCCATATCCATGGTGCAAGGTGAAACATCCACGGTGCAAGGTGCAACATCCGTCCGAAATGGCGAAACAGTATCGTACGAATTTTTGAAATGCGTGCATGGATTTGAAACGGAACGGTACCATGCTGCACCACCCTCCTGCGATGGTAAATCGAAGACCAGCCACGGTAATCCCGTTTTACCGTAAATATCCACGTGTCGAAAAAACGAACGGTAAAAAAGTTCCTAGACCCGATTGAGACTCGGATAGTCTTTTTCGGGTATTAAACAAACCATTGACGGCTGAAAGCAATCAAAGCCGTAGAACTCACTGAGGCCTTCGTTTTGGCTGGTTATGGCTCCCGCAAATCTAAACGAGCCAGAAGTTATGGCCGTCCGAATAATCGATATCTACAGGGTGCAACATCCACGGTGCAAGGTGCAACATCCGTCTGAAATGGCGAATTAGTGTCGTACGACTTTTTGAAATGCGTGCATGGATTTGAAACGGAACGGTACCATGGTGAACCACTCTCCAGCGATGGTAAATCGAAAGCCAGCCGCGGTAATCCCGTTTTACCGTAAAATTCCACGTGTCGAAAAAACGAAGGGTAGAAAACTTCCGAGACCCGATTGAGATTCCGATAGTCTATTTTGGGCATTCAACAATACATTGACGGCTGAAAGCTTTCAGGGCTGTAGAACACACTGAGGCCTTCGTTTTGACTGGTTATGGCTCCCGTAACTCTAAACGAGCCCGAAGTTATGACCGTCCGAATAATCGATACGTACATGGTGCAACATCCACGGTGCAAGGTGCAACATCCGTCCGAAATGGCGAAACAGTGTCGTATGACTTTTTGAAAAGCGTGCATGGATTTGAAATGGAACGGTACCATGGTGCACAACTCTCCTGCGATGGTAAATCGAAGACCAGCCACGGTAATCCGGTTTTACCAAAAAAATCCATATGTCGAATAAACGAACGGTAAAAAACTTCCTAGACCCGATTGAGACTCGGATAGTATTTTTTGGGCATTAAACAACCCATTGACGGCTGAAAGCTGTCATAGCCGTAGAACTCACTGAGGCCTTCGTTTTGGCTGGTTATGGCTCCCGTAACTCTAAATGAGCCAGAAGTCATGGCCGTCCGAATAATCGATATCTACAGGGTGCAACATCCACGGTGCAAGGTGCGACATCTGTCTGAAATGGAAAATTAGTGTCGTACGACTTTTTGAAATGGGTGCATGGATTTGAAATGGAACGGTACTATGGTGAACCACTCTCTAGCGATGGTAAATCGAAGACCAGCCACTGTAATCCCGTTTTACCATAAAAATCCACGTGTCGAAAAAACTAAGGGTAAAAAACTTCCTAGACCCGATTGAGACTCGGATAGTCTTTTTAGGGCATTAAACTATCCATTAACAGTTAAAAGCTGTCAAAGCCGTAGAACTCACTAAGGCCTTCGTTTGACTGGTTATGGGTCCCGTAACTCTAAATGAGCAAGAAGTTATGGTCGTCCGAATAATCGATATCTACAGGGTGCAACATCCACGGCGCAAGGTGCAACATACGTCCGAAATGGCGAAACAGTGTCGTACGACCTTTTGAAATGCGTGCATGGATTTGAAACGGAATGGTACCATGGTGAACCACTCTCCAGCGATGGTAAATCGAAGACCAGCCGCGGTAATCCCGTTTTACCGTAAAAATCCACGTGTCGAAAAAACGAAGGGTAAAAAACTTCCGAGGCCCGATTGAGATTCAGATTGTCTTTTTTGGGCATTCAACAATACATTGACGGCTGCAAGCTGTCAGGGCCGTAGAACTCACTGAGGCCTTCTTTTTGACTGGTTATGGCTTCCGTAACTCTAAACGAGCCAGAAGTTAGGGTCGTCCGAATAATCGATATCTACAGGGTGCAACATCCACGGTGCAAGGTGCAACATCCATCCGAAATGGAGAAACAGTGTCGTACGACTTTTTGAAATGCGTGAATGGATTTGATACGGAACGGTACTATGGTGAACCACTCTCCAGCGATGGTAAATCGAAGACCAGCCGCGGTAATCCCGCTTTACCATAAAAATCCACGTGTCGAAAAAACGAAGGGTAAAAAACTTACGAGGCCCGATTGAGATTCGGATAGTCTTTTTTGGGCATTCAACAATACATTGACGGCTGAAAGCGGTCAGGGCCGTAGAACTCACTGAGGCCTTCTTTTTGACTGGTTATGGCTTCCGTAACTCTAAACGAGCCAGAAGTTATGGTCGTCCGAATAATTGATATCTACAGGGTGCAACATCCACGGTGCAAGGTGCAACATCCGTCCGAAATGGAGAAACAATGTCGTACGACCTTTTGAAATGCGTGCATGGATTGGTACGAAACGGTACTATGGTGAAACACTCTCCAGCGATAGTAAATCGAAGACCAGCCGCGGTAATCCCGCTTTACCGTAAAAATCCACGTGTCGAAAAAACGAAGGGTAAAAAACTTCCGAGGCCCGATTGAGATTCGGATAGTCTTTTTTGGGCATTCAACAATACATTGACGGCTGAAAGCTGTCAGGGCCATAGAACTCACTAAGGCCTTCTTTTTGACTGGTTATGGCGCCCGTAACTCTAAACGAGCCAGAAGTTATGGTCGTCCGAATAATCGATATCTACAGGGTGCAACATCCACGGTGCAAGGTGCAACATCCGTCCGAAATGGAGAAACAGTGTTGTACGACTTTTTGAAATGCTTGCATGGATTTGATACGGAACGTTACTATGGTGAACCACTCTCCAGCGATGGTAAATCGAAGACCAGGCACGGTAATCCCGTTTTACCGTAAAAATCCACATGTCGAAAAAACGAAGGGTAAAAAACATCCAAGACCCGATTGAGATTCGGGTAGTCTTTTTTGGGCATTCAACAATACACTGACGGCTGAAAGCTGTCAGGGCCGTAGAACTCACTAAGGCCTTCGTTTTGACTGGTTATGGCACCCGTAACTCTAAACGAGCCAGAAGTTATGGCCCTCCGAATAATCGATATCTACAGGGTGCAACATCCACGGTGCAAGGTGCAACATCCGTCCGGAATGGCGAAACAGTGTCGTACGACTTTTTGAAATGCGTGCATGGATTTGAAACGGAACGGTACCGTGGTGAACCACTCTCCAGCGATGGTAAATCGAAGAACAGCCGCGGTAATCCCGTTTTACCGTAAAAATCCACGTGTCGAAAAAACGAACGGTAAAAAACTTTCGAGACCCGATTGAGATTCGGATAGTCTTTTTTGGGAATTCAACAATACATTGACGGCTGAAAGCTGTCAGGGCTGTAGAACTCACTGAGGCCTTCTTTTTGACTGGTTATGGCTGCCGTAACTCTAAACGTGCCAGAAGTTATGGCCGTCCGAATAATCGATATCTACTGGGTGCAACATCCACGGTGCAAGGTGCAACATCCGTCCGAAATGGAGAAACGGTGTCGTACGACTTTTGAAATGTGTGCATGGATTTGAAATGGAATGGTACAATGGTGAACCACTCTCCAGCGATGGTAAATCGAAGACCAGCCGCGGTAATCCCGTTTTACCGTAAAAATCCACGTGTCGAAAAAACGAAGGGTAAAACTCTTCCTAGACTCGATTGAGACTCGGATAGTCTTTTTTGGGCAATAAACAATCCACTGACGGCTGAAAGCTATCAAAGCTGTGGAACTCATTGAGGCCTTCGTTTTGACTGGTTATGCCTCCCGTAACTCTAAACGAGCCAGAAGTTATGGCCGTCCGAATAATCGATATCTACAGGGTGCAACATCCACGGTGCATGGTGCGACAACCGTCCGAAATGGCGAAACATTGTCGGACGACTTTTTGAAATGCATGTATGGATTTGAAACGGAACGGTACTATGGTGTACCACTCTCCAGTGATGGTAAATCGAAGACCAGCCACGGTAATCCTGTTTTACCGTAAAAATCCACATGTCGAAAAAACGAAGGGTAAAAAACTTCCTAGACCCGATTGAGACTCGGATAGTCTTTTTTGGGCATTAAACAATCCATCGACGGCTGAAAGCTGTCATAGCCGTAGAACTCACTGAGGCCTTCGTTTTGACTGGTTATGGCTCCCGCAACTCTAAACGAGGCAGAAGTTATGGCCGTCCGAATAATCGATATCTACTGGGTGCAACATCCACGGTGCAAGGTGCAACATCCGTCCGAAATGGCGAAACAGTGTCGTACGACTTTTTGAAATGCGTGCATCGATTTGAAACGGAACGGTACCATGGTGCACTACTCTCCTACGATGGTAAATCGAAGACCAGCCACGGTAATCCCGTTTTACCGTAAAAATCCACGTGTCGAAAAAACGAAGGGTAAAAAACTTCCTAGACCCGATTGAGACACGGATAGTCTTTTTTGGGCATTAAAAAATCCATTGACGGCTTAAACCTGTCATAGCCGTAGAACTCACTAAGGCCTTCGTTTTGACTGGTTATGGCACCCGTAACTCTAAACGAGCCAGAAGTTATGGCCGTCCGAATAATCGATATCTACAAGGTGCAACATCCGTCCGAAATGGCGAAATAGTGTCATACGACTTTTTGAAATGCGTGCATGGATTTGAAATGGAACGGTACCATGGTGCACCACTCTCCTGCGATGGTAAATCGAAGACCAGCCACGGTAATCTCGTTTTACCGTAAAAATCCACGTGTCGAAAAAACGAACAGTAAAAAACTTCCTAGACCCGATTGAGACTCGGATAAGCTTTTTTGGGCATTAAATAATCCATTGATGGCTGAAAGCTGTCAAAGCCGTAGAACTCACAGAGGCCTTCTTTTTGACTGGTTATGGATCCCGTAACTCTAAACGAGCCAGAAGTTATGGCCGTCCGAATAATCGATATCTACAGGGTGCAACATCCATGGTGCAAGGTGCAACATCCGTCTAAAATGGCGAAACAGTGTCGTACGACATTTTGAAATGCGTGCGTGGATTTGAAACGCAATGGTACCATGTTGAACCACTCTCCAGCGATGGTAAATCGAAGACCAGCCGCGGTAATCCCGTTTTACCGTAAAAATCCACGTGTCGAAAAAACGAACGGTAAAAAACTTCCTAGACCCGATTGAGATTTGGATAGTCTTTTTTGGGCATTCAACAATACATTGATGGCTGAAAGTTGTCAGGGCCGTAGAACTCACTGAGGCCTTCTTTTTGACTGGTTATGACTCCCGTAACTCTAAACGAGCCAGAAGTTATGGCCGTCCGAATAATCGATATCTACAGGGTGCAACATCCACGGTGCAAGGTGCAACATCCGTCCGAAATGGAGATACAGTGTCGTACGACTTTTAGAAATGCGTGCATGGATTTGAAATGGAACGGTACCATGGTGCACCACTCTCCTGCGATGGTAAATCGAAACCAGCCACGGTAATCCTGTTCGACCGTAAAAATCCACGTGTCGAAAAAACGAACGGCAAAAAACTTTCTAAACCCGATCGAGACTCGGATAGTCTTTTTTGGGCATTAAACAATCCATTGACGGCTGAAAGCTGTCAGAGCTGTAGAAATCACTAAGGCCTTCGTTTTAACTGGTTATGGCTCCCGTAACTCTAAACGAGCGAGAAGTTATGGTCGTCCGAATAATCGATATCTACAAGGTGCAACATCCACGGTGCAAGGTGCAACATCCGTCCGTAATGGCGAAACAGTGTCGTACGACTTTTTGAAATGCGTGCATGGATTTGAAACGGAACGGTACCTTGGTGAACCACTCTCCAGCGATGGAAAATCGAAGACCAGCCGCGGTAATCCCGTTTTACCGTAAAAATCGACGTGTCGAAAACACGAAGGGTAAAAAACTTCCGAGTCCCGATTGAGATTCAGATAGTCTTTTTTGGGCATTCAATAATAAATTGACAGCTGAAAGCTATCAGAGCCATAGAACTCACCGAGGCCTTCGTTTTGACTGGTTATGGCTCTCGTAACTCTAAACGAGCAAGAAGTTATGGCCGTCCAAATAATCGATATATAAGGGTGCAACATCCACGGTGCAAGGTGCAACATCCGTCCGAAATGGGGAAACAGTGTCGTATGACTTTTTGAAATGCGTGCATCGATTTGAAACGGAACGGTACCATGGTGCACCACTCTCCTGCGATGGTAAATCGAAGACCAGCCACGGTAATTCCGTTTTACCGTAAAAATCCACGCGTCGAAAAAATGAAGGGCAAAAAACTTCCTAGACCCAATTGAGAATCGGATAGTCTTTTTTGGGCATTAAACAATCCATTGACGGCTTAAAGCTGTCAGGGCCGTAGAATTCACTGAGGCCGTCTTTTTGACTGGTTATGGCTCCCGTAAATCTAAACGAGCCAGAAGTTATGGCTGTCCGAATAATCGATATCTACAGGGTGCAACATCCACGGTGCAAGGTGCAACGTCCGTCCGAAATGGCGAAACAGTGTTGTACGACTTTTTGAAATGCGTGCATGGATTTGAAACGGAACGATACCATGGTGAACCACTCTCCAGCGATGGCAAATCGAAGACCAGCCGCGGTAATCCCGTTTTACCGTAAAAATCCACGTGTCGAAAAAACGAACGATAAAAAACATCCGAGACCCGATTGAGATTCAGATAGTCTTTTTTGGGCATTCAACAATACACTGACGGCTGTAAGCTGTCAGGGCCGTAGAACTCACTGAGGCCTTCTGTTTGACTGGTTATGGCTCCCGTAACTCTAAACGAGCCAGAAGTTATAGCCGTTCGAATAATCGATATCTACAGGGTGCAACATCCACGGTGCAAGGTGCAACATCCGTCCGAAATGGCGAAATATTGTCGGACGACTTTTTGAAATGCGTGCATGGATTTGAAACGGAATGGTACTATGGTGAACCACTCTCCAGTGATGGTAAATCGAAGACCAGCCACGGTAATCCTGTTTTACCGTAAAAATCCACGTGTCGAAAAAACGAAGGGTAAAAAACTTCCGAGACCCGATTGAGACTCGGATAGTCTTTTTTGGGCATTAAACAATCCATCGACGGCTAAAAGCTGTCATAGCCGTAGAACTCACTGAGGCCTTCGTTTTGACTGGTTATGGCTCCCGCAACTCTAAACGAGGCAGAAGTTATGGCCGTCCGAATAATCAATATCTACAGGGTGCAACATCCACGGTGCAAGGTGCAACATCCGTCCGAAATGGCGAAACAGTGTCGCATGACTTTTTGAAATGCGTGCATCGATTTGAAACGGAACGGTACCATGGTGCACCACTCTCCTGCGATGGTAAATCGAAGACCAGCCATGGTAATCCCGTTTTACCATAAAAATCCACGTGTCGAAAAAACGAAGGGTAAAAAACTTCCTAGACCCGATTGAGACTCGGATAGTCTTTTTTGGGCATTAAACAATCCATTGACGGCTTAAAGCTGTCAAAGCCGTAGAACTCACTAAGGCCTCGTTTCGACTGGTTATGGCACCCGTAACTCTAAACGAGCCAGAAGTTATGGCCGTCCGAATAATCGACATCTACAGGGTGCAACATCCACGGTGCAAGGTGCAACATCCGTCCGAAATGGCGAAACAGTGGCATACGACTTTTTGAAATGCGTGCATTGATTTGAAATGGAACATTACGATGGTGCACCACGCTCCTGCGATGGTAAATCGAATACCAGCCGCGTTAATCCCATTTTACCGTAAAAATCTACGTGTCGAAAAAACGAACGGTAAAAAACTTCCGAGACCCGATTGAGATTCAGATAGTCTTTTTTGGGCATTCAACAATACACCAATGGTTGAAAGCTGTCAGGGCCGTAGAACTCACTGAGGCCTTCTGTTTGACTGGTTATGGCTCCCGTAACTCTAAACGAGCCAGAAGTTATGGCCGTCCGAATAATCGATATCTACAGGGTGCAACATCCACGGTGCAAGGTGCAACATCCGTCCGAAATGGCGAAACAGTGTCGTACGACTTTTTGAAATGCGTGCATGGATTTGAAACGAAACGGTACCATGGTGCACCACTCTCCAGCGATGGCAAATTGAAGACCAGCCACGGTAATCCCGTTTTGCCCGTAAAAATCCACTTGTCGAAAAAACGAAGGGTACAAAACTTCCGATACCCGATTGAGATTCGGATAGTCTTTTTTGGGCATTAAACAATCCATTGACGGTTGAACTCGGTCATAGCCATAGAACTCACAAAGGCCTTCGTTTTGATTGGTTATGGCTCCCGTAACTCTAAACGAGCCAGAAGTTATGGCCGTTCGAATAATCGATATCTATAGGGTGCAACATCCACGGTGCAAGGTGCAACATCCGTTCGAAATGGCGAAACGGTGTCGTACGACTTTTTGAAATGCGTGCATGGATTTCAAACGGAACGGTACCATGCTTAACCACTCTCCAGTGATGGTAAATCGAAGACCAGCCGCGGTAATCCCGTTTTACCCGAACGGTAAAAATCTTCCGAGACCCGATTGAGATTCGGATAGTCTTTTTTGGGCATTCAACAATACATTGATGGCTGAAAGCTGTCAGGGCCGTAGAACTCACTGAGGCCTTCTTTTTGACTGGTTATGGCTCCCGTAACTCCAAACGAGCCAGAAGTTATGGCCGTCCGAATAATCGATGTCTACAGGGTGCAACATCCACGGTGCAAGGTGCAACATCCGTCCGAAATGGAGAAACAGTGTCGTACGACTTTTTGAAATGCGTGCATGGATTTGAAAAGGAACGGTACCATGGTGCACCAATCTCCTGCGATGGTAAATCGAAGACCAGCCACGGTAATCCTGTTTGACCGTAAAAATCCACGTGTCGAAAAAACGAACGGTAAAAAACTACCTAAACCCGATTGAGACTCGGATAGTCTTTTTTGGGCATTAAACAATCCATTGATGGCTGAAAGCTGTCAAAGCCGTAGAACTCACTTAGGCCTTCGTTTTGACTGGTTATGGCTCTCGTAACTCTAAACGAGCCAGAAGTTATGGTCGTCCGAATAATCGATATCTACAGGGTGCAACATTCATGGTGCTAGGTGCAACATCCTTCCGTAATGGCGTAACAGTGTCGTACGACTTTTTTAAATCCGTGCATGGATTTGAAACGGAACGGTACCATGGTGAACCACTCTCCAGCGATGGAAAATCGAAGACCAGCCACGGTAATCCCGTTTTACCATAAAAATTGACGTGTCGATAAAACGAAGGGTAAAAAACTTCCTAGACCCGATTAAGATTTGGATAGTCTTTTTTGGGCATTCAATAATAAATTGACGGCTGAAAGCTGCCAGAGCCGTAGAACTCATCGAGGCCTTCGTTTTGACTGGTTATGACTCTCGTAACTCTAAACGAGCCAGAAGTTATGGCCGTCCGAATAATCGATATCTACAGGGTGCAACATCCACGGTGCAAGGTGCAACATCCGTCCGAAATGGCGAAACAGTGTCGTATGACTTTTTGAAATGCGTGCATCGATTTGAAACGGAACGGTACCATGGTGCACCACTCTCCTGCGATGGTAAATCGAAGACCAGCCACGGTAATCCCGTTTTACCGTAAAAATCTACGTGTCGAAAAAACGAAGGGTAAAAAACTTCCTAGACCAGATTGAGAATCGGATAGTATTTTTTGGGCATTAAACAATCCTTTGACGGCTTAAAGCTGTCATAGCCGTAGAACTCACTAAGGCCTTCGTTCTGACTGGTTATGTCATATCTGCAGGTTGCAACAACCACGGTGCAAGGTGCAACATCCGTTCGAAATGGCGAAATAGTGTCATACGACCTTTTGAAATGCGTGCATGGATTTGTAACGGAATGGTACCATGGTGAACCACTATCCAGCGATGGTAAATCGAAGACCAGCTGCGGTAATCCCGTTTTACCGTAAAAATCGAAGTGTCGAAAAAACGAAGGGTAAAAAACTTCCTAGACCCGATTGAGACTCGGATAGTCTTTTTTGGGCATTAAACAATCCATTGACGGCTTAAAGCTGTCAAAGCCGTAGAACTCACTAAGGCTTCATTTTGACTGGTTATGGCACCCGTAACTCTAAACGAGCCAGAAGTTATGGCCGCCCGAATAATCGATATCTACAGGGTGCAACATCCACGGTGCAAGGTGCAACATCCGTCCGAAATGGAGAAACAGAGTCGTACGACTTTTTGAAATGCGTGCATGGATTTGAAACGGAATGGTACCATGGTGAACCACTCTCCAGTGATGGTAAATCGAAGACAAGCCGCGGTAATCCCGTTTTACCGTAAAAATCCACGTGCTGAAAAAACGAAGGGTAAAAAACTTCCGAGACCTGATTGAGATTCGGATAGTCTTTCTTGGGCATTCAACAATACACTGACAGCTGAAAGCTGTCAGGGCCGTAGAACTCACTAAGGCCTTCTGTTTGACTGGTTATGGCTCCCGCAACTCTAAACGAGCCAGAAGTTATGGCCGTCCGAATAATCGATATCTACAAGGTGCAACATCCACGGTGCAAGGTGCAACATCCGTCCGAAATGGCGAAACAGTGTCTACGACTTTTTGAAACGCGTTCATGGATTTGAATCGGAACGGTACATGGTGAACCACTCTCCAGCGATGGTAAATCGAAGACCAGCCACGGTAATCCCGTTTTACCGTAAAAATCCACGTGTCGAAAAAACGAAGGTTCAAAAACTTCCTAGACCCGATTGAGACTCGGATAGTCTTTTTTGGGCATTAAACAATCCATTGACGGCTGCAAGCTGTCATAGCTGTGGAACTCACTGAGGCCTTCGTTTGGACTGGTTATGGCTCTCGTAAGTCTAAACGAGCCAGAAGTTATGGCCGTCCGAATAATCGATATCTACAGGGTGCAACATCCACGGTGCAAGGTGCAACATCGGTCCGAAATGGCAAAATAGTATCGTATGACTTTTTGAAATGCATGCATGGATTTGAAATGGAACGGTACCATGGTGCACCACTCTCCTATGATGGTAAATCGAAGACCAGCCACGGTAATCCCGTTTTACCGTAAAAATCCACGTGTCGAAAAAACGAAGGGTAAAAAACTTGCTAGACCCGATTGAGATTCAGATAGTCTTTTTTGGGCATTTAACAATACATTGACGGCTGAAAGCTGTCAGTGCCGTAGAACTCACTGAGGCCTTCTTTTTGACTGGTTATGGCTCCCGTAACTCTAAACGAGCCAGAAGTTATGATCGTCCGAATAATCGATATCTACAGGGTGCAACATACACGGTGCAAGGTGCAACATCCGTCCGAAATGGAGAAACAGTGTCGTACGAATTTTTGAAATACGTGCATGGATTTGAAACGGAACAATACCATAGTGCACCACTCTCCTGCGATGGTAAATCGAAGACCAGCCACGGTAATCCCATTTGACCGTAAAAATCCGCGTGTCGAAAAAACGAACGGTAAAAATTTCCTAAACCCAATTGAGACTCGGATAGCCTTTTTTGGGCATGAAACAATCCATTGACGGCTGAAAGCTGTCAAAGCCGTAGAACTCACTGAGGCCTTCGTTTTGACTGGTTATGGCTCCCGTAACTCTAAACGAGCCAGAAGTTATGGCCGTCTGAATAATTGATATGTACAGTGTGCAACATCCACGGTGCAAGGTGCAACATCCGTCCGAAATGGCGAAAAAGTGTCGTACGTCTTTTTGAAATGCATGCATGGATTTGAAACGGAACGGTACCATGGTGAACCACTCTCCAGGATGGTAAATCGAAGACCAGCCACGGTAATCCCATTTTACCGTAAAAATCCACGTGTCGAAAAAACGAAGGGTAAAAAACTTCCTAGACCCGATCGAGAATCGGATAGTCTTTTTTGGGCATTCAACAATCCATTGACGGCTGAAAGCTGTCATAGCCGTAGAACTCACCAAGGCCTTCGTTTTGATTGGTTATGGCACCCGTAACTCGAAACGAGCCAGAAGTTATGGCCGTCCGAATAATCGATAACTACAGGCTGCAACATCCACGGTGCAAGGTGCAAAATCCGTCCGAAATGGCGAAACAGTGTCGTACGACTTTTTGAAATGTGTGCATGGATTTGAAACGGAATGGTACCATGGTGAACCACTCTCCAAAGATGGTAAATCGAAGACCAGCCGCGGCAATCCCGTTTTACCGTGAAAATCCACGTGTCGAAAAACCGAAGGGTAAAAAACTTCCGAGACCCGATTGAGAGTCGGATAGTCCTTTTGGGCATTCAACAATACTTTGACAGCTAAAAGCTGTCAGGGCCGTAGAACTCACTGAGGCCTTCTTTTGACTGGTTATGTCTCCTGTAACTCTAAACGAGCCAGAAGTTATGGCCGTCCGAATAATCGATATCTACAGGGTGCAACATCTACGGTGCAACATCCACGGTGCAAGGTGCGACATCCGTCCGAAATGGCGAAACAGTGTCGTACGACTTTTTGAAATGCATGCATGGATTTGACATGGAACGGTACCATGGTGAACCACTCTCCAGCGATGGTAAATCGTAGACCAGCAGCGGTGATCCCGTTTTACCGTAAAAATCCACGTGTCGAAATAACGAACGGTAAAAAACTTCCGAGACCCGATTGAGATTCGGATAGTCTTTTTTGGGCATTCAATAATACGTTGACGGTTGAAAACTGTCAGGGCCGTAGAACTCACTGAGGCCTTCTTTTTTACTGGTTATGGCTCCCGTAACTCTAAACGAGCCAGAAATTATGGTCGTCCGAATAATCGATATCTACAGGGTGCAACATCAACGGTGCAAGGGGCAACATCCGTTCGAAATGGAGAAACAGTGTCGTACGACTTTTTGAAATGCGTGCATGGATTAGAAATAGAACGGTACTATGGTGAACCACTCTCCTGCGATGGTAAATCGAAGACCTGCCACGGTAATCCCGTTTGACCGTAAAAATCCACGTGTCGAAAAAACGAACGGTAAAAAACTTCCTAAACCCGATTGAGACTCGGATAGTCTTTTTTGGGCATTAAACAATCTATTGAAGGCTGAAAACTGTCAAAGCCGTAGAACTCACTGAGGCCTTCATTTTGACTGGTTATGGCTCCCGTAACTCTAAACGAGCCAGAAGTTATGGCCGTCTGAATAATCGATATGTACAGTGTGCAACATCCACGGTGAAAGGTGCAACATCCGTCCGAAATGGCGAAAAAGTGTCGTACGACTTTTTGAAATGCGTGCATGGATTTGAAACGGAACGGTACCATGGTGAACCACTCTCCAGGATGGTAAATCGAAGACCATCCACGGTAATCCCGTTTTACCGTAAAAATCCACGTGTCGAAAAAACGAAGGGTAAAAAACTTCCGAGACCCGATTGAGATTCGGATAGTCTTTTTTGGGCATTGAACAATAAATTGACGGCTGAAAGCTGTCAGAGCCGTAGAACTCACTGATGCCATCGTTTTGACTGGTGATGGCTCTCGAAACTCTAAACGAGCCAGAAGTTATGGCCGTCCGAATAATCGATATCTACAGGGTGCAACATCCACGGTGCAAGGTGCAATATCCGTCCGAAATGGCGAAACAGTGTCGTACGACTTTTTGAACTGCGTGCATGGATTTGAAACGGAACGGTACCATGGTGCACCACTCTCCTGCGATGGTAAATCGAAGACCAGCCACGGTAATCCCGTTTTACCGTAAAAATTCACGTGTCGAAAAAACGAACGGTAAAAAACTTTCTAGGCCCGATTGAGACTCGGATAGTCTATTTTGGGCATTAAACAATCCATTGACGGCTGAAAGCTGTCAAAGCCGTAGAACTCACCGAGGCCTTCTTTTAGACTAGTTATGGCTCCCGTAACTCTAAACGAGCCAAAAGTTATGGCCATCCGAAAAATCGATATATATAGGGTGCAACATCCACGGTGCAAGGTGCAACATCCGTCCGAAATGGCGAAACAGTGTCGTACGACTTTTTGAAATGCGTGCATGGATTTGAAACGGAACGGTACCATGGTGCACCACTCTCCTGCGATGGTAAATCGAAGACCAACCACGGTAATCCCGTTTTACCGTAAAAATCCACGTGTCGAAAAAACAAACGGTAAAAAACTTCCTAGACCCGATTGAGACTCGGATAGTCTTTTTTGGGCATTAAACAATCCATTGACGGCTCAAAGCTGTCAAAGCCGTACAACTCACTGAGGCCTTCGTTTTGACTAGTTATGGCTCCCGTAACTCTAAACGAGCCAGAAGTTATGGTCGTCCGAATAATCGATATCTACAGGGTGCAACATCCATCCGAAATGGTGAAACAGTGTCGTACGACTTTTTGAAATGCGTGCATGGATTTGAAATGGAACGGTACCATGGTGAACCACTCTCCAAAGATGGCAAATCGAAGACCAGCCGCGGTAATCCCGTTTTACCGTAAAAATCCACGTGTCGAAAAAACGAAGGGTATAAAACTTCCGAGACCCGATTGAGAGTCGGATAGTCTTTTTGGGCATTCAACAATACATTGGCAGCTAAAAGCTGTCAGGGCCGTAGAACTCACTGAGGCCTTCTTTTTGACTGGTTATGGCTCCCGTAACTCTAAAAGAGCCATAAATTATGGCCGTCCGAATAATCGATATCTACAGGGTGCAACATCCACAGTGCAAGGTGCAACATCCGTCCGAAATGGCAAAACAGTGTCGTACGACTTTTTGAAATACGTGCATGGATTTGAAATGGAACGGTACCATGGTGAACCACTCTCCAGCGATGGTAAATAGTAGACCAGCCGCGGTGATCCCGTTTTACCGTAAAAGTCCACGTGTCGAAAAAACGAACGGTAAAAAATTTCCGAGACCCGATTGAGATTCGGATAGTCTTTTTTGGGCATTCAACAATACGTTGACGGCTGAAAACTGTCAGGGCCGTAGAACCCACTGAGGCCTTCTTTTTGACTGGTTATGGCTCCTGTAACTCTAAACGAGCCAGAAATTGTGGCCGTCCGAATAATCGATATCTACAGGGTGCAACAACAACGGTGCAAGGGGCAACATCCGTTCAAAATGGTGAAACAGTGTCGTACGACCTTTTGAAATGCGTGCATGGATTTCAAAAGGAACGGTACGATGGTGAACCACACTGCAGCGATGGTAAATCGAAGACGAGCCGCGGTAATCCCGTTTTACCGTAAAAATCCACATGTCGAAAAAACGAAGGGTAAAAAACTTCGTAGACCCGATTGAGACTCGGATAGTCTTTTTGGGGCATTAAACAATCCATTGACGGCTGAAAGCAGTCAGGGCCGTAGAACTCACTGAGGCCTTCGTTTTGACTGGTTATGGCTCCCGTAGCTCTAAACGAGCCAGAAGTTATGGCCGTTCGAATAATCGATATCTATAGGGTGCAACATCCAAGGTGCAAGGTGCAACATCCGTCCGAAATGGCAAAACAGTGTCGTACGAATTTTTGAAATGCATGCATGGATTTGAAACGGAACGGTACCATGGTGCACCACTCGCCTGCGATGGTAAATGGAAGACCAGCCACGGTAATCGCGTTTTACCTTAAACATCCACGTGTCGAAAAAACGAACGGTAAAAAACTTCCTATACCCGATTGAGACTCGGATAGTCTTTTTGGGGCATTAAACAATCCATTGACGACTGAAAGCTGTCAACACCGTAGAACTCACTGAGGCCTTCGTTTTGACTGGTTATGGCTCCCGTAACTCTAAACGAGCCAGAAGTTATGGCCGTCCAAATAATCGTTATCTACAGGGTGCAACATCCACGGTGCAAGGTGCAACATCCGTCCGAAATGGCGAAACAGTGTCGTACGACTTTTTGAAATGCGTGCATGGATTTGAAACAGAACAATACCATGGTGCACCACTCTCCTGCGACGGTAAATCGAAGACCAGCCACGGTAATCCCGTCTGACCGTAAAAATCCACGTGTCGAAAAAACGAACGGTAAAAAACTTCCTAAACCCAATTGAGACTCGGATAGTCTTTTTTGGGCATGAAACAATCCATTGACGGCTGAAAGATGTCAAAGCCGTAGAAATCACTGAGGCCTTTGTTTTGAATGGTTATGGCTCTCGTAACTTTAAACGAGCCATAAGTTATGGCCGTCTGAAGAATTGATATGTACAGTGTGCAACATCCACGGTGCAAGGTGCAACATCCGTCCGAAATGGCGAAAAAGTGTCGTACGACTTTTTGAAATGCGTGCATGGATTTGAAATGGAACGGTACCATGGTGAACCACTCTCCAGGATGGTAAATCGAAGACCAACCACGGTAATCCCGTTTTACCGTAAAAATCCACGTGTCGAAAAAACGAAGGGTAAAAAACTTCCGAGACCCGATTGAGATTCGGATAGTCTTTTTTGGGCATTCAACAATAAATTGACGGCTGAAAGCTGTCAGAGCCATAGAACTCACTGAGGCCTTCGTTTTGACTGGTTATGGCTCTCGGAACTCTAAATGAGGCAGAAGTTATGGCCGTTCGAATAATCGATAACTACAGGCAGCAACATCCACGGTGCAAGGTGCAACATCCGTCCGAAATGGCGAAACAGTGTCGTACGACTTTTTGAAATGCATGCATCGATTTGAAACGGAATGGTACCATGGTGCACCACTCTCCTGCGATAGTAAATCGAAGACCAGCAACGGTAATCCCGTTTTACCGTAAAAATCAACGTGTCGAAAAAACGAAGGGTAAAAAACTTCCTAGACCCGATTGAGAATCGGACAGTCTTTTTTGGGCATTAAACAATCCATTGACGGCTTAAAGCTGTCATAGCCGTAAAACTCACTAAGGCCTTCGTTTTGACTGGTTATTGCACCCGTAACTCTAAACGAGTCAGAAGTTATGGCCGTTCGAATAATCGATATCTACAGGGTGCAAAATCCACGGTGCAAGGTGCAACATCCGTCCGAAATGGCGAAACAGTGTCGTACGATTTTTTGAAACGTGTGCATGGATTTGCAACGGAATGGTACACTCTCCAAAGATGGTAAATCGAAGACCAGCCGCGGTAATCCCGTTTTACTGTAAAAGTCCACGTGTCGAAAAAACGAACGGTAAAAAACTTCCGAGACCCGATTGAGATTCGGATAGTCTTTTTTGGGCATTCAACAATAAATTGACGGCTGAAAGCTGTCAGGGCCGTAGAACTCACTGAGGCCTTCGTTTTGACTGGTTATGGCTCTCGGAACTCTAAATGAGGCAGAAGTTATGGCCGTTCGAATAATCGATAACTACAGGCAGCAACATCCACGGTGCAAGGTGCAACATCCGTCCGAAATGGCGAAACAGTGTCGTACGACTTTTTGAAATGCATGCATCGATTTGAAACGGAACGGTACCATGGTGCACCACTCTCCTGCGATAGTAAATCGAAGACCAGCAACGGTAATCCCGTTTTACCGTAAAAATCAACGTGTCGAAAAAACGAAGGGTAAAAAACTTCCTAGACCCGATTGAGAATCGGACAGTCTTTTTTGGGCATTAAACAATCCATTGACGGCTTAAAGCTGTCATAGCCGTAAAACTCACTAAGGCCTTCGTTTTGACTGGTTATTGCACCCGTAACTCTAAACGAGTCAGAAGTTATGGCCGTTCGAATAATCGATATCTACAGGGTGCAAAATCCACGGTGCAAGGTGCAACATCCGTCCGAAATGGCGAAACAGTGTCGTACGATTTTTTGAAACGTGTGCATGGATTTGCAACGGAATGGTACACTCTCCAAAGATGGTAAATCGAAGACCAGCCGCGGTAATCCCGTTTTACTGTAAAAGTCCACGTGTCGAAAAAACGAACGGTAAAAAACTTCCGAGACCCGATTGAGATTCGGATAGTCTTTTTTGGGCATTCAACAATACGTTGACGGCTGAAAACTGTCAGGGCCGTAGAACCCACTGAGGCCTTCTTTTTGACTGGTTATGGCTCCTGTAACTCTAAACGAGCCAGAAATTACGGCCGTCCGAATAATCGATATCTACAGGGTGCAACATCCACGGTGCAAGGTGCAATATCCGTCCGAAATGGCGAAACAGTGTCGTACGACTTTTTGAAATGCGTGCATGGATTTGAAAAGGAACGGTACCATGGTGAACCACTCTCCAGCGATGGTAAATAGTAGACCAGCCGCGGTGATCCCGTTTTACCGTAAAAATGCACGTGTCGAAAAAACGTACGGTAAAAAACTTCCGAGACCCGATTGAGATTCGGATAGTCTTTTTTGGGCATTCAACAATACGTTGACGGCTGAAAACTGTCAGGGCCGTAGAACTCAGTGAGGCCTTCTTTTTGAGTGGTTATGGCTCCCGTAACTCTAAATGAGCCAGAAATTATGGCCGTCCGAATAATCGATATCTACAGGGTGCAACATCAACGGTGCAAGGGGCAACATCCGTTCGAAATGGAGAAACAGTGTCGTACGACTTTTTGAAATGCGTGCATGGATTTGAAACGGAACGGTACTATGGCGAACCACTCTCCAGCGATGGTAAGTCGAAGACTAGCCACGGTAATTGTAACGACCCAGAATTTTTAGAAATTAAAATTTGAATATTTAATTAATTATAAATATTAATAAGTGAATTTATAAGTCAAATAAATTTTTATTTGAATTATTGAATTTAATTGGATTTTTAAATCGATAATTTAATATGTTAAATTATGGAAATAATTGAAAATTGGGTTAAATATGATTGAAAATGATTTGTAAAATTTTATTTTATCATATGGAAGTTAGAATGATATTTTAGAACTTTTAAAATCGAATTAAGAGTTAATTTGTGAAAATTGAATATTTTAATAATTAAATCGACTAGTGAAAATAGTCAATTTTTGAACAGTCTCAGAATTGAACGAAACCAGTTCCATTGGATCCGTAATAGTTAGTTATTATCGGATTTCAATTTTTGTGTCAATCGGAGTTACCGTTTGATCGTGGCAGCTCAAAACGTATCGATTTATTTTTAATTTTAATTTGGCGAGTTAAAATAGCCATTTTTCAAAAAGTCTCGGATTTCGACGAAACCCGTTTCATCGGATCCGTAATATGATATTATTGTAAGGTTTCAAATTTCAAGTCAATTGGATTTACCGTTTGTCCGGTACAAATTAAAACGCCTAGAAATCGACTTAAATCGGTTTAATTCAAATTGAGCGTTTATAGCCATAACTCGCACATACTTCCGAATTAGCTTCCGAAACCTGTTCCATTGTGTCCGGAACGCGGGGTAAACCCTAGAAACGCTGGTTACGGCGCGTAAATCGGAGTTCGGAATTTCCGGATGAATAGTGTTCGATTTTCTTCTATAAATAGGCTCATAAATCAAAAAAAATAAAAAAAAGAAACCCTAACCCTAATCAAAACTGCACAGCCGCCACCCCCCATGAACGGCCAGAAAACTCCCAACTTCCACCTTGATTATCTCCTCATCCATCGACAATTAGCCTTAGGTTTCAACTAGTGAATTGAAGAGGACATCAAGATCTACAAGTTCAACGGTGGAGATCGCAAATGGCTTCACGAATCAACGGGAAAATGACCATGAAGTGCCCGGCCTGCGCATGCAAAACGAGGAGGAGGGTGAGGCCGAGTTGGCCAGGGTTCAGGCCGAGCATAGCTTGGGTCGAGGGCTTGGCGATGGCGGTAGATTGATCGAGTTTCGTCGAGTGATGTGGATGCAAATTGAAACCCTAGTTCTAAGGTGATGGGTTTGATTTTTGTACGTGAGTTACTGTAAGAAGTTGCATGAAGAGAAGGAGAAGAGGGGGAGGGTGCGAGCGGGCCTGATGCTATGGGATTGAATCTAACGGCCAAGATTTGCTTTGGTATAAAATTAGTTAGTTTATGTTGTAATTAAGTTATAAAATCGTGTACAATCTTTAAAAATTCATAACTTTTTCATACGAGGTCGAAAACGCGCGAAACCAGTTGCGTTGGAATCGTATGGACGAGCACTACGAGATGGAGTTGGTTTGGAGTCGTTTGGAGTTAGTGAGAATTTTGGGTAAAATTAAACGTCCGTTTAATTTTATTCGAAATAAATCTCTAAAACGGAATTTAAAACCAAGGTGAGAACTTCTCACTCAATCGAATCAGTTTCGATTTTATTTTAAATAGTTAGATTTAAAATATTTGAATGCATGTTTGAATGTTGATTGATATCTATTGATTGTTAAAATAGACATTATGCGCCGTTAGTAAGCGGATGTTATTTATTAAAAACATATACCGCGAATATTTCATAAACAGTGAAATTGGTATTATAAATAATATCAATATATATATATTGGCATATGTATATATTGCAGTTGTTGATTTCCCGTATTTTTTAGCGGATGAGACCCTATTACGCCGTTATTAAGCGGATAATATTTAATAAGAACATGTACCGCGATAATTTCGTACTGGAGCGAAATTGGTATTGTGCTAATGTTTTTGGATGCAGGAAAACAGGTTGGAGGGATCCAACTGGATTCCTCAACAGTATTTATTTGATTTCAGATATTTTGATATTTGATTGATTTTCATATTGATATATGATATCGTTGTTGTCGTGATTGACTATTTGGTGTGTAGCATCATTGGACCAAATTTGGAATTTTAAAATGATTTTAAAGTGATTTTTGAAAAGTATACGTTTTATAAAATAATTTTTGAATTGATCCATTTTAAATAAATAAACGTTATAATTTTTAAAGTTATAAAAAAAAATTATGATTTTTGAGAAAAATAGTTAAAAACTGATTTTTGAGAATATGATGCTAACGATTTTATAAAATAGTTTAATCGGAATTTTAGAATTATTGTGAAAAGTTTAAATATAGGATTTTATAAAATTTAATTATTTTATGAATCAAAATGATGAAATTATAAAGGAGTTTAAAGACGTTTTTAAAAATATTAATATGAATTGATTTATATTAAGAGATTTATAAATGGATATTTATAAATTGAAATATTGAAATTATAAAACGAGTTTTTATAAGTGTTTGAATGAAGTGAAAATGAATTTCATAAATGAATGAAATTTATAGAATTTTAAACAGTGAAGTTATAAATGAAATTTTATAAACAGTAGGTTTATAAAATTTATAAAGTTATTGAAAGAATGAATTTTGGATAAATAATTGAATCTTATAAGTTATAGGATTTATAATTATGAAGTTAAAAGAACGATTTTTGTAAAGTAATTGTTTCATAAGTATTTAACTTATAATATGAACTTTTAGTTATAATTAAGTTATAAACTGGAATAGGTTAATAAAGGAATTTATAAAAAGGAAGCTTTTATAAATAAATAGAAATGGAATTTATAAACGTTGTTTTATAAATTCGCAAATGACTTATTTTGACAAGAAAATTTGTTGAAACATATTAATGGAGTTATATTCACATTTTTGAATAGTGAATAATCCTTTGAATTAAAATGTATAAAAGGATGAAATGTGTTAACGTAGTATATTCACGTTTTTAAATAGTGAATAATACGTTAAAGATGTTTTAAATAGAATTAAAACAATCTAACGATGTTTTAAAATGTGTTGAGATTCGAAATCATAGATTTCAACATTCATTGTTGAAATAGACGTTTTCGAGAAATAGAAGGAGATGATGGACTATAACACTGTTGTTATAGTAAATGATTTTCGAAAGGAAATGTTTTGTATAGTATTGGGATTTATATATCTATTTTAATTTCGAACCCCTATACTAGTGAATTTGGGTTGTCATAACGATGTTTTACGTAACATTCATTTTGGCCCAAATAAATATGTTTAAGAGAATGATTTCCTTAATGAATGAAATATATACTTAATTTCGATTTAAGTATATTGAATATTTTCTAAGTGTTGAAAATAAATAAAATTTGTGAATTACTTATGAATAAATAAGTATGGAAATGTTTTCCAATATAAAGTGAATATTTTGAGAATTTATCTTTTTGAAGATAAATTGAAAAGAAATATTGAAATGAATAATTGAAACCGAATATTCATTGATATTTTGGAATTATAAATTCACTAAGGAATTTATAAAGGAAGTGGAATTTGTCTAAAAATAAATATTGATTTATTTTTGAAGTGTTGAAATAATATATCTAGTGAAGATATTTTTGGAAAATAAATAATTTGGAAAATTATTTGGAAACTGGTGATGTGTGCATGTCCAGTGATAGTTAAATAATCGACTATCAATATTTCCCTTTGAATGGGTAATTGATGTGATTTGTTGAATGTGAATGCTACACTTATTTTTGAATAAGCGCTCACTATTCGGGTTAACCGGGAAAGGACCATGGGGTCGTATAACCCATTCCGAATATGTGATACGTCGTTATAATTGCATTGAAGATCGGTGTTGAAGACCCGGTATTTGCGAGAGCGATAGGATGACCCGTCGATTTACTCTGCACCGAGTTGCTCCGGTATAGAGTTCTCCATATGTGATGGTGAATCCGATCAGGATTGTGAATATCCGGATTGCAAGGACTTCTTTGTAAGTGCCTTCGGTTTTGTTCGAGCCCGGAACAGACTTGTATGGATTGTGTGTCTGACATTACAAGTTGAGATATAAAGCCGATTTCTTTCAAATATATTTCTGTTGGTGGCGGAGAATTTATTCTTTTAGCTTAACACCCTTCTCTGAGACGTACGAGCTCAGAGGTTATATAGTTGAAGTTATCAGCGATATATTCCCAATTTGGTAATGTGACATGCTGAGTGTTGCTGAAATGATCATTGTGTTGATTATTGTGATAGGATCGTTTATTTGATCGTCTATCTTAGTGATCATTGTGTTGATCATTTGTTGACCCAAAGCATGGCTTTTGTATAAAGTATGTTTTTGTGGATGTAACTTCGTCGAACCTCACACCCCGGAAATGGTCAAAACAGGAAAGATGCGGCAAGGTTATGAGGGGTAGCACCCTTTAGGGTATGTACATTTCCTTCTGTATAGAGGTGGTATCATGGTATGGAGCCCAGATATTTAACCTATGTGGTTACTACGAATTTATTACTTTGTGGTTGTTGGTTTTCGGGATCCCGTGAGAAAGGTCGTTTACGATCGGGGAAAGGCGTGCTCGTGTCAGTAGTTACCCAGTTAGGGGTAACCCGGCCTTGTGTTGGCAGAGTTCCAGTTTGGTTCTCGGGGATGTCTTTCCAGAGGCATTCTCATGTGGCAATGGGAAGTTCCTTGGCCTGACCATTTGTTGGAAATCCAAAGAAACAATACGAAACTTGTACGGTTTTAGTTGTAGAACCTGCCATCTAATATGGTAGCTATTAGTAGGCATAATATAATGGTACCTATGCTAGCTAAGATTTATATTCTACTTTCGAAATGAATTTTTTTCTACACTATGCACTAATAATAATATCAAATTGATTTGATTTTAAATACGTATCAAGCATCTTTGACTATCATAAGAAGAAATCTTCTCCAAGTCTGCGTTTGCATTGTGTGTGTGGCAGGAGGTCTTATGGTAGTCTCATTTTTAAAAGCATTGCGAATTGACTTTAAAAATATTCCTCTATTTGATTTTAAAGATAAATAAACTGTTTTGAGTTCTCACACCAGTCACATGACTGACTCGAAGATTATTGTTTTCCTTCCTAAACTCTGGGTGCCCACCAATTTCTACACGGGCAGTCAAGAGTTAGGTTTATCAGGATATTCTGGAGTTGCTGGAGGCAAGATGGATGGCATGGCGTATTACTAGTTTATATAGTATTTCTTTTTCCGCTGCGTTGTTGTTGTTGTATATTGTTGTACACTCTGAACATATGATGATACGATGAAATGTAATGTAATAACTGATATAGTTCTTTGTTTAAAGATTATTCATTTATTATTATATGTTGTTCCGCTGCGAATTGTGAGATTCTGATGTTGTTCTGTTGTTTTCTGTTCCGTTCTATGTTCTATTTTTCTTTCCCCTCCATTTTCTATTCTCTCTAATTTCTATTTTCTTTTCCCTCTATCTTCTTTTTCTATCTTTTTCTCTTCTTTTCTTCTCTTAAAATTCTTTTTAAAAACCCTCAGTGTTCGGTTTTCCGTCGTTCGATTCCTCGGCAGTCGATAAAGTGAGTGTCGATGTTGAATTTTCGGAAGACGAAGAATCGTATCCTGACAGTAATCCCGTTTTACCGTAAAAATCCACGTGTCGAAAAAACGAAGGATAAAAAACTTCGTAGATCCGATTGAGACTCAGATTGTCTTTTTTGGGCATTAAACAATCCATTGACGTCTGAAAGCAGTCATAGCTGTAGAACTCACTTAGGCCTTCGTTTTGACTGGTTATGGCTCCCGTAACTCTAAACGAGCCAGAAGTTATGGTCGTCCGAATAATCGATATCTACAGGGTACAACATCCACGGTGCAAGGTGCAACATCCGTCCGAAATGGCGAAACAGTGTCGTACGACTTTTTGAAATGCGTGCATGGATTTGAAACGGAACAATACCATGGTGCACCACTCTCCTGCGATGGTAAATCGAAGACCAGCCCCGGTAATCCCGTTTGACCGTAAAAATCCACGTGTTGAAAAAACGAACGGTAAAAAACTTCCTAAACCCGATTGAGACTCGGATAGTCTTTTTTGGGCATTAAACAACCCATTGACGGCTGAAAGCTTTCAAAGCCGTAGAACTCACTGAGGCCTTCGTTTTGACTGGTTATGGCTCCCGTAACTCTAAACGAGCCAGAAGTTATGGCCGTATGAATAATCGATATGTATAGTGTGCAACATCCATGGTGCAAGGTGCAACATCCGTCCGAAATGGCGAAAAAGTGTCGTACGACTTTTTGAAATGCATGCGTGGATTTGAAATGGAACGGTACCATGGTGAACCACTCTCCAGGATGGTAAATCGAAGACCAGCCACGGTAATCCCGTTATATCGTAAAAATCCACGTGTCGAAAAAACGAAGGGTAAAAAACTTCCGAGACCCGATTGAGATTCGTATAGTCTTTTTTGGGCATTCAACAATAAATTGACGGCTGAAAGCTGTCAGAGCTGTAGAACTCACTGAGGCCTTCGTTTTGATTATTTATGGCTCTTGGAACTCTAAACGAGCCAGAAGTTATGGCCGTCCGAATAATCGATATCTACAGGGTGCAACATCCACGGTGCAAGGTGCAATATCCGTCCGAAATGGCGAAACAATGTCGTACGACTTTTTGAAATGCGTGCATCGATTTGAAACGGAACGGTACTATGGTGAACCACTCTCCAGCGATGGTAAATCGAAGACCAGCCACGGTAATCCAGTTTTACCGTAAAAATCCACGTGTCGAAAAAACGAAGGGTAAAAAACTTCCTAGACCCGGTTGAGACTCGGATAGTCTTCTTTGGGCATTAAACAATTCATTGACGGCTGAAAGCCGTCACAGCCGTAGAACTCACTGAGGCCTTCGTTTTGACTGGTTATGGCTCCCGTAACTCTAAACGAGCCAGAAGTTATGGCCGTCCGAATAATCGATATCTAAGAGGTGCAACATCCACGGTGCAAGGTGCAACATCCGTCCGAAATGGCGAAACAGTATCGTACGACTTTTTGAAATGCGTGCATGGATTTGAAATGGAACGGTACCATGGTGCACCACTCTCCTGCGATGGTAAATCGAAGACCAGCCACGGTAATCCCGTTTTACCGTAAAAATCCACGTGTCGAAAAAACGAACGGCAAAAAACTTTCTAGACCCGATTGAGACTCGGATAGTCTTTTTTGGGCATTAAACAATCCATTGACGGCTGAAAGCTGTCAAAGCCGTAGAAATCACCGAGACCTTCTTTTTGACTGGCTATGGCTCCCGTAACTCTAAACGAGCCAGAAGTTATGGCCGTTCGAAAAATCGATATCTACAGGGTGCAACATCCATGGTTCAAGGTGCAACATCCGTCCGAAATGGCGAAACAGTGTCGTACGACTTTTTGAAATGCGTGCATGGATTTGAAATGGAACAGTACCATGGTGCACCACTCTCCTGCGATGGTAAATCGAAGACCAGCCACGGTAATCCAGTTTTACCGTAAAAATCCACGTGTCGAAAAAACGAACAGTAAAAAACTTCCTAGACCCGATTGAGACTCAAATAGTCTTATTTGGGCATTAAACAATCAATTGACGGCTGAAAGCTGTCAAAGCCGTACAACTCACTGAGGCCTTTGTTTTGACTGGTTATGGCTCCCGTAATTCTAAACGAGCCAGATGTTATGGTCGTCCGAATAATTGATATCTACAAGGTGCAACATCCACGGTGCAAGGTGCAACATCCGTCCGAAAAGGCGAAACAGTGTCGTACGACTTTTTGAAATGCGTGCATGGATTTGTAACGGGAGGGTACCATGGTGAACCACTCTCCAGCGATGGTAAATCGAAGACCAACCGCGGTAATCCCGTTTTACCGTAAAAATCCACGTGTCGAAAAAACGAACGGTAAAAAACTTCCGAGACCCAATTGAGATTCAGATAGTCTTTTTTGGGCATTCATCAATACATTGACAGCTGAAAGCTGTCGGGTTCGTATAACTCACTGAGGCCTTCTTTTTGACTGGTTATTGCTCCCGTAACTCTAAACGAGCCAGAAGTTACGGCCGTCCGAATAATCGATATCTACAGGGTGCAACATCCACGGTGCAAGGTGCAACATCCGTCCGAAATGGCGAAACAGTGTCGTACGACTTTTTGAAATGCGTGCATGGATTTGAAATGGAACGTTACCATAGTGAACCACTCTCCAGCGATGGTAAATCGTAGACCAGCCGCGGTGATCCCGTTTTACCGTAAAAATCCACGTGTCGAAAAAACGAACGGTAAAAAATTTCCGAGACCCGATTGAGATTCGGATAGTCTTTTTTGGGCATTCAACAATACGTTGACGGCTAAAAACTGTCAGGGCCGTAGAACTCACTGAGGCGTTCTTTTTGACTGGTTATGGCTCCCGTAACTCTAAACGAGCCAGAAATTATGGCCGACCGAATAATCGATATCTACAGGGTGCAACATCAACGGTGCAAGGGGCAACATCCGTTCGAAATGGAGAAACAGTGTCGTACGACCTTTTGAAATGCGTGCATGGATTTCAAACGGAACGGTACGATGGTGAACCACTCTCCAGCGATGGTAAATCGAAGACGAGCCATGGTAATCTCGTTTTACCGTAAAAATCCACGTGTCGAAAAAACGAAGGGTAAAAAACTTCGTAGACCCGATTGAGACTCAGATAGTCTTTTTTGGGCATTAAACAATCCATTGACGGCTGAAAGCTGTCATAGCCGTAGAACTCACTGAGGCCTTCGTTTTGACTAGTTACGGCTCCCGTAACTCTAAATGAGCCAGAAGTTATGGCCATCCGAATAATCGATATCTACAGGGTGCAACATCCACGGTGCAAGGTGCAACATCCGTCTAAAATGGCGAAACAGTGTCGTATGACTTTTTGAAATGCGTGCATGGATTTGAAACGTAATGGTACCATTGTGAACCGCTCTCCAGTGATGGTAAATCGAAGAACTGCCGCGGTATTCCCGTTTTACCGTAAAAATCCACGTGTCGAAAAAACGAAGGGTAAAAAACTTCCGAGACCCGATTGAAATTCGGATAGTCTTTTTTGGGCATTCAACAATACATTGACGGCTGAAAGCAGTCTTGGCCGTAGAACTCACTGAGGCCTTCGTTTTGACTAGTTATGGCTCCCGTAGCTCTAAACGAGCCAGAAGTTATGGCCGTCCGAATAATCGATAACTACAGGGTGCAACATCCATGGTGCAAGGTGCAACATCCGTCCGAAATGGCGAAACAGTGTCGTACGACTTTTTGAAATGCGTGCATGGATTTGAAACGGAACGGTACCATGGTGCACCACTCTCCTGCGATGGTAAATCGAAGACCAGCCACGGCAATCCCGTTTTACCGTAAAAATCCACGTGTCGAAAAAACGAACGGTAAAAAACTTCCTAGACCCGATTGTGGCTCGGATAGTCTTTTTCAGGCATTAAACAATTCATTGACGGTTGAAAGCTGTCGAAGTCGTAGAACTCACCGAAGGCTTCTTTTTGACTGGTTATGGCTCCCGTAACTCTAAACGTGCCAGAAGTTATGGCCGTCCGAATAATCGATATCTACAGGGTGCAACATCCACGGCGCAAGGTGCAACATCCGTCCGAAATGGCGAAACTGTGTCGTACGACTTTTTGAAATGCGTGCATGGATTTGAAACGGAACGTTACCATGGTGCACCACTCTCCTGCGATGGTAAATCGAAGACCAGCCACGGTAATCCCGTTTTACCTTAAACATCCACGTGTCGAAAAAACGAACGGTAAAAAACTTCCTATACCCGATTGAGACTCGGATAGTCTTTTTGGGGCATTAAACAATCCATTGACGGCTGAAAGCGGTCCGTAGAACTCACTGAGGCCTTCGTTTTGACTGGTTATGGCTCCCGTAACTCTAAACGAGCCAGAAGTTATGGCCGTCCGAATAATCGTTATCTATAGGGTGCAACATCCACGGTGCAAGGTGCAACATCCGTCCGAAATAGCGAAACAGTGTCGTACGACTTTTTGAAATGCGTGCAAGGATTTGAAACGGAACGGTACCATGGTGAACCACTCTCCAGCGATGGTAAATCGAAGACTAGCCGCGGTTATCCCGTTTTACCGTAAAAATCCACGTGTCGAAAAAACGAACGGTAAAAAACTTCCGTGACCCGATTGAGATTCGGATAGTCTTTTTTGGGCATTCAACAATACATTGACAGCTGAAAGCTGTCAGGGCCGTAGAACTCACCGAGGCCTTCTTTTTAACTAGTTATGGCTCCCGTAACTCTAAATGAGCCAGAAGTTGTGGCCGTCCGAATAATCGATATCTACAGGGTGCAACATCCACGGTGCAAGGTGCAACGTCCGTCCGAAATGGCGAAACAGTGTCGTACGACTTTTTGAAATGCGTGTATGGATTTTAAATGGAACGGTACAATGGTGAACCACTCTCCAGCGATGGTAAATCGTAGACCAGCCGCGGTAATCCCGTTTTACCGTAAAAATCCACGTGTCGAAAAAACGAACGGTAAAAAACTTCCGAGACCCGATTGAGATTCGGATAGTCTTTTTTGGGCATTCAACACTACATTGACAACTGAAAACTGTCAGGTCCGTAGAACTCACTGAGGCCTTCGTTTTGACTGGTTATGGCTCCCGTAACTCTAAACGAGCCAGAAGTTACAGGGTGCAACATACATGGTGCAAGGTGCAAAATCCGTCCGAAATGGAGAAACAGTGTCGTACGACTTTGAGAAATGCGTGCATGGATTTGAAACGGAACAATACCATCGTGCACCACTCTCCTGCGATGGTAAATCGAAGACCAGCCACGGTAATCCCGTTTGACCGTAAAAATCCACGTGTCGAAAAAACGAACGGTAAAAAACTTCCTAAACCCGATTGAGACTCGAATAGTCTTTTTTGGGCATTAAACAATCCATTGATGGCTGAAAGCTGTCAAAGCCGTAGAACTCACTGAGGCCTTCGTTTTGACTGGTTATGGCTCCCGTAACTCTAAACGAGCCAGAAGTTATGGCCGTTTGAATAATGGATATGTACAGTGTGCAACATCCACGGTGCAAGGTGCAACATCCGTCCGAAATGGCGAAAAAGTGTCGTACGACTTTTTGAAATGCGTGCATGGATTTGAAACGGAACGGTACCATGGTGAACCACTCTCCAGGATGGTAAATCGAAGACCAGCCACGGTAATCCCGTTTTACCGTAAAAATCCACGTGTCGAAAAAACGACGGGTAAAAAACTTCCGAGACCCGATTGAGATTCGGATAGTCTTTTTTGGGCATTCAACAATAAATTGACGGCTGAAAGCTATCATAGCCGTAGAACATCCACGGTGCAAGGTTCAACATCCGCCCGAAATGGCGAAACAGTGTCGTACGACTTTTTGAAATGCGTGCATCGATTTGAAACGGAACGGTACTATGGTGAACCACTCTCCAGCGATGGTAAATCGAAAACCAGCCACGGTAATCCAGTTTTACCGTAAAAATCCACGTGTCGAAAAAACGAAGGGTAAAAAACGTCCTAGACCCGATTGAGACTCGGATAATCTTCTTTGGGCATTAAACAATCCATTGACGGCTGAAAGCTATCATAGCTGTAGAACTCACTGAGGCCTTCGTTTTGACTGGTTATGGCCCCCGTAACTCTAAACGAGCCAGAAGTTATGGCCGTCCGAATAATCGATATCTACAGGGTGCAACATCCACGGTGCAAGGTGCAACATCCGTCCGAAATGGCGAAACAGTGTCGTACGACTTTTTGAAATGCATGCATGGATTTTAAACGGAATGGTACCATGGTGCACCACTCTCCTGCGATGGTAAATAGAAGACCAGCCACGGTAATCCCGTTTTACCGTAAAAATCCACGTGTCGAAAAAACGAACGGTAAAAAACTTCCTAGACCCGATTGAGACTCGGATAGTCTTTTTTGGGCATTTAACAATCCATTGATGGATGAAAGTGGTCAAAGCCGTAAAACTCACTGAGGCCTTCGTTTTGACTGGTTATGGCTCCCGTAACTCTAAACGAGCCAGAATTTATGGTCCTCCGAATAATCGATATATACAGGGTGCAACATCCACGGTGCAAGGTGCAACATCCGTCCGACATGGCGAAACAGCGTCGTACGACTTTTTGAAATGCGTGCATGGATTTGAAATGGAACGGTACCATGGTGAACCACTCTCCAACGATGGTAAATCAAAGACCAACCGCGGTAATCCCGTTTTACCGTAAAAATCCACGTGTCGAAAAAACGAACGGTAAAAAACTTCCGAGACCCGATTGAGATTCGGATAGTCTTTTTTGGGCATTCAACAATACATTGACAGCTGAAAGCTGTCAGGATCGTAGAACTCACTGAGGCCTTCTTTTTGACAGGTTATGGCTCCTGTAACTCTTAACGAGCCAGAAGTTATGGCCGTCCGAATAATCGATATCTACAGGGTGCAACATCCACGGTGCAAGGTGCAACATCCGTCCGAAATGGCGAAACAGTGTCGCACGACTTTTTGAAATGCGTGCATGGATTTGAAACGAAGCGGTACCATGGTGAACCACTCTCCAGCGATGGAAAATCGTAGACCAGCCGCGGTGATCCCGTTTTACCGTAAAAATCCACGTGTCGAAAAAACGAACAGTAAAAAACTTCCGAGACCCGATTGAGATTCGGATAGTCTTTTTTGGGCATTCAACAATACGTTGACGGCTGAAAACTGTCAGGGCCGTAGAACTCACTGAGGCCTTCTTTTTGACTGGTTATGGCTCCCGTAACTCTAAACGAGCCAGAAATTATGGCCGTCCGAATAATCGATATCTACAGGGTGCAACATCAACGGTGCAAGGGCAACATCCGTTCGAAATGGAGAAACAGTGTCGTACGACTTTTTGAAATGCGTGCATGGATTTGAAATGGTATGGTACTATACTGAACCACTCTCCAGCGATGGTAAATCGAAGACTAGCCATGGTAATCCTGTTTTACCGTAAAAATCCACGTGTCGAAAAAACGAAGGGTAAAAAACTTCGTAGACCCGATCGAGACTCAGATAGTCTTTTTTGGGCATTAAACAATCCATTGATGTATGAAAGTAGTCATAGATGTAGAACTCACTGAGACCTTCGTTTTGACTGGTTATGGCTCCCGTAGCTCTAAACGAGCCAGAAGTTATGGCCGTCCGAATAATCGATATCTACAGGGTGCAACATCCATGGTGCAAGGTGCAACATCCGTCCGTAATGGCGAAACAGTGTCGTATGACTTTTTGAAATGCGTGCATGGATTTGAAATGGAATGTTACCATGGTGCACCACTCTCCTGCGATGGTAAATCGAAGACCAGCCACGACAATCCCGTTTTACCGTAAAAATCCACGTGTCGAAAAAACGAACGGTAAAAAACTTCCTAGACCCTATTGACACTCGGATAGTCTTTTTCGGGCATTAAACAATTCATTGACGGTTGAAAGCTGTCGAAGCCGTAGAACTCACCGAGGGTTTCTTTTTGACTAGTTATGGCTCCCGTAACTCTAAACGAGCCAGAAGTTATGGCCGTCCGAATAATCGATATCTACAGGGTGCAACATCCACGGCGCAAGGTGCAACATCCGTCCGAAATGGCGAAACTGTGTCGTACGACTTTTTGAAATGCGTGCATGGATTTGAAACGGAACGGTACCATAGTGCACCACTCTCCTGCGACGGTAAATCGAAGACCAGCCACGGTAATCCCGTTTTACCTTAAACATCCACGTGTCGAAAAAACGAACGGTAAAAAACTTCCTATACCCGATTGAGACTCGGATAGTCTTTTTGGGGCATTAAACAATCCATTGACGGCTGAAAGCTGTCAACGCCGTAGAACTCACTGAGGCCTTCGTTTTGACTGGTTATGCCTCCCGTAACTCTAAACGAGCCAGAAGTTATGGCCGTCCGAATAATCGTTATCTACAGGGTGCAACATCCACGGTGCAAGGTGCAACATCCGTCCGAAATAGCGAAACAGTGTCGTACGACTTTTCGAAATGCGTGCATGGATTTGAAACGGAACGGTACAATGGTGAACCACTCTCCAGCGATGGTAAATCGAAGACTAGCCGCGGTTATCCCATTTTACTGTAAAAATCCACGTGTCGAAAAAACGAACGGTAAAAAACTTCCGTGACCCGATTGAGATTCGGATAGTCTTTTTTGGGCATTCAACAATACATTGACAGCTGAAAGCTGTCAGGGCCGTAGAACTCACCGAGGCCTTCTTTTTAACTAGTTATGGCTCCCGTAACTCTAAATGAGCCAGAAGTTGTGGCCGTCCGAATAATCGATATCTACAGGGTGCAACATCCACATGCAAGGTGCAACGTCCGTCCGAAAGGGCGAAACAGTGCCGTACGACTTTTTGAAATGCGTGCATGGATTTTAAATGGAATGGTACAATGGTGAACCACTCTCCAGCGATGGTAAATCGTAGACCAGCCGCGGTAATCCCGTTTTACCGTAAAAATCCACGTGTCGAAAAAACGAACGGTAAAAAACTTCCGAGACCCGATTGAGATTCGGATAGTCTTTTTTGGGCATTCAACACTACATTGACGGCTGAAAACTGTCAGGGCCGTAGAACTCACTGAGGCCTTCGTTTTGACTGGTTATGGCTCCCGTAACTCTAAACGAGCCAGAAGTTACGACCGTCCGAACAATCGATATCTACAGGGTGCAACATACACGGTGCAAGGTGCAACATCCGTCCGAAATGGAGAAACAATGTCGTACGACTTTTAGAAATGCGTGCATGTATTTGAAACGGAACAATACCATGGTGCACCACTCTCCTGCGATGGTAAATCGAAGACCAGCCACGGTAATCCCGTTTGACCGTAAAAATCCACGTGTCGAAAAAACGAACGGTAAAAAACTTCCTAAACCCGATTGAGACTCGGAAAGTCTTTTTTGGGCATTAAACAATCCATTGATGGCTGGAAGCTGTTAAAGCCGTTGAACTCATTGAGGCCTTCGTTTTGACTGGTTATGGCTCCCGTAACTCTAAACGAGCCAGAAGTTATGGCCGTCTGAATAATGGATATGTACAGGGTGCAACATCCACGGTGCAAGGTGCAACATCCGTCCGAAATGGCGAAAAAGTGTCGTACGACTTTTTGAAATGCGTGCATGGATTTGAAATGGAACGGTACCATGGTGAACTACTCTCCAGGATGGTAAATCGAAGACCAGCCACGGTAATCCCGTTTTACCGTAAAAATCCTCGTGTCAAAAAAACGAAGGGTAAAAAACTTCCGAGACCCGATTGAGACTCGGATAGTCTTTTTTGGGCATTAAACAATACGTTGACGGCTAAAAACTGTCACGACCATAGAACTCACTGAGGCGTTCTTTTTGACTTGTTATGGCTCCCGTAACTCTAAACGAGCCAGAAATTATGGCCGTCCGAATAATCGATATCTACAGGGTGCAACATCAACGGTGTAAGGGGCAACATCCGTTCGAAATGGAGAAACAGTGTCGTACGACCTTTTGAAATGCATGCATGGATTTCAAACGGAACGGTACGATGGTCAACCACTCTCCAGCGATGGTAAAACGAAGACGAGCCATGGTAATCTCGTTTTACCGTAAAAATCCACGTGTCGAAAAAACGAAGGGTAAAAAACTTCGTAGACCCGATTGAGACTCAGATAGTCTTTTTTGGGCATTAAACAATCCATTGACGGCTGAAAGCTGTCATAGCCGTAGAACTCACTGAGGCCTTCGTTTTGACTCGTTATGGCTCCCGTAGCTCTAAACGAGCCAGAAGTTATGGCCGTCCGAATAATCGATATCTACAGGGTGCAACATCCAAGGTGCAAGGTGCAACATCCGTCCGAAATGGCGAAACAGTGTCGTACGACTTTTTGAAATGCGTGCATGGATTTGAAACGGAACGGTACCATGGTGCACCACTCTCCTCCGATGGTAAATCGAAGACCAGCCACGGCAATCCCGTTTTACCGTAAAAATCCACGTGTCGAAAAAACGAACGGTAAAAAACTTCCTAGACCCTATTGACACTCGGATAGTCTTTTTCGGGCATTAAACAATTCATTGACGGTTGAAAGCTGTCGAAGCCGTATAACTCACCGAGGGCTTCTTTTTGACTAGTTATGGCTCCCGTAACTCTAAACGAGCCAGAAGTTATGGTCGTCCGAATAACCGATATCTACAGGGTGCAACATCCACGGCGCAAGGCGCAACATCCGTCCGAAATGGCGAAACTGTGTCGTACGACTTTTTGAAATGCGTGCATGGATTTGAAACGGAATGGTACCATGGAGCACCACTCTCCTGCGATGGTAAATCGAAGACCAGCCACGGTAATCCCGTTTTACCTTAAACATCCACGTGTCGAAAAAACGAACGGTAAAAAACTTCCTATACCCGATTGAGACTCGGATAGTCTTTTTGGGGCATTAAACAATCCATTGACGGCTGAAAGCTGTCAACGCCGTAGAACTCACTGAGGCCTTCGTTTTGACTGGTTATGGCTCCCGTAACTCTAAACGAGCCAGAAGTTATGGCCGTCCGAATAATCGTTATCTACAGGGTGCAACATCCACGGTGTAAGGTGCAACATCCGTCCGAAATAGCGAAACAGTGTCGTATGACTTTTTGAAATGCGTGCATGGATTTGAAACGGAACGGTACCATGGTGAACCACTCTCCAGCGATAGTAAATCGAAGACTAGCCGTGGTTATCCTGTTTTACCGTAAAAATCCACGTGTCGAAAAAACGAACGGTAAAAAACTTCCGTGACCCGATTGAGATTCGGATAGTCTTTTTTCAGCATTCAACAATACATTGACAGCTGAAAGCTGTCAGGGCCGTAGAACTCACCGAGGCCTTCTTTTTAACTAGTTATGGCTCCCGTAACTCCAAATGAGCCAGAAGTTGTGGCCGTCCGAATAATCGATATCTACAGGGTGCAACATCCACGGTGCAAGGTGCAACGTCCGTCCGAAATGGCGAAACAGTGTCGTACGACTTTTTGAAATGCGTGCATGGATTTTAAATGGAACGGTACAATGGTGAACTACTCTCCAGCGATGGTAAATCGTAGACCAGCCGCGGTAATCCCGTTTTACCGTAAAAATCCACGTGTCGAAAAAACGAACGGTAAAAAACTTCCGAGACCCGATTGAGATTCGGATAGTCTTTTTTGGGCATTCAACACTACATTGACGGCTGAAAACTGTCAGGGCCGTAGAACTCACTGAGGCCTTCGTTTTGACTGGTTATGGCTTCCGTAATTCTAAACGAGCCAGAAGTTACGACCGTCCGAACAATCGATATCTACAGGGTGCAACATACACGTTGCAAGGTCCAACATCCGTCCGAAATGGAGAAACAGTGTCGTACGACTTTTAGAAATGCGTGCATGGATTTGAAACGGAACAATACCATCGTGCACCACTCTCCTGCGATGGTAAATCGAAGACCAGCCACGGTAATCCCGTTTGACCGTAAAAATCCACGTGTCGAAAAAACGAACGGTAGAAAACTTCCTAAACCCGATTGAGACTCGGATAGTCTTTTTTGGGCATTAAACAATCCATTGATGGCTAAAAGCTGTCAAAGCCGTAGAACTCACTGAGGCCTTCGTTTTGACTGGTTATGGCTCTCGTAACTCTAAACGAGCCAGAAGTTATGGCCGTCTGAATAATGGATATGTACAGTGTGCAACATCCACGGTGCAAGGTGCAACATCCGTCCGAAATGGCGAAAAAGTGTCGTACGACTTTTTGAAATGCGTGCATGGATTTGAAACGGAACGGTACCATGGTGAACCACTCTCCAGGATGGTAAATCGAAGACCAGCCACGGTAATCCCGTTTTACCGTAAAAATCCACATGTCGAAAAAACGAAGGGTAAAAAACTTCCGAGACCCGATTGAGATTCGGATAGTCTTTTTTGGGCATTCAACAATAAATTGACGGCTGAAAGCTATTAGATCCCTAGAACTCACTGAGGCCTTCGTTTTGACTGGTTATGGCTCTCGGAACTCTAAACGAGCCAGAAGTTATGGCCGTCCGAATAATCGATATCTACAGGGTGCAACATCCACGGTGCAAGGTGCAACATCCGTCCGAAATGGCGAAACAGTGTCGTACGACTTTTTGAAATGCGTGCATCGATTTGAAACGGTACGGTACTATGGTGAACCACTCTCCAGCGATGGTAAATCGAAAACCAACCACGGTAATCCAGTTTTACCGTAAAAATCCACGTATCGAAAAAACGAAGGGTAAAAAACTTCCTAGACCCGATTGAGACTCGGATAGTCGTCTTTGGGCATTAAACAATCCATTGACGGCTGAAAGATGTCATAGCTGTAGAACTCACTGAGGCCTTCGTTTTGACTGGTTATGGCCCCCGTAACTCTAAACGAGCCAGAAGTTATGGCCGTCCGAATAATCGATATCTACAGGGTGCTACATCCACGGTGCAAGGTGCAACATCCGTCCGAAATGGCGAAACAGTGTCGTACGACTTTTTGAAATGCGTGCATGGATTTGAAACGGAACGGTACCATGGTGCACCACTCTCCTGCAATGGTAATTCGAAGACCAGCCACGGTAATCCCGTTTTACCGTAAAAATCCACGTGTCGAAAAAACGAACGGTAAAAAACTTCCTAGTCCCGATTGAGACTCGGATAGTCTTTTTTGGGCATTTAACAATCCATTGATGGCTGAAAGTGGTCAAAGCCGTAAAACTCACTGAGGCCTTCGTTTTGACTGGTTATGGCTCCCGTAACTCTAGACGAGCCAGAAGTTATGGCCGTCCGAATAATCGATATCTACAGGGTGCAACATCCACGGTGCAAGGTGCAACATCCGTCCGAAATGGCGAAACTGTGTCGTACGACTTTTTGAAATGCGTGCATGGATTTGAAATGGAACGGTACCATGGTGAACCACTCTCCAGCGATGGTAAATCAAAGAACAACCGCGGTAATCCCGTTTTACCGTAAAAATCCACGTGTCGAAAAAACGAACGGTAAAAAACTTCCGAGACCCGATTGAGATTCGGATAGTCTTTTTTGGGCATTCAACAATACATTGACAGCTGAAAGCTGTCAGGGTCGTAGAACTCACTGAGGCCTTCTTTTTGACAGGTTATGGCTCCCGTAACTCCTAACGAGCCAGAAGTTATGGCCGTCCGAATAATCGATATCTACAGGGTGCAACATCCACGGTGCAAGGTGCAACATCCGTCCGAAATGGCGAAACAGTGTCGTACGACTTTTTGAAATGCGTGCATGGATTTGAAACGGAACGGTACCATGGTGAACCACTCTCCAGCGATGGTAAATCGTAGACCAGCCGTGGTGATCCCGTTTTACCGTAAAAATCCACGTGTCGAAAAAACGAACAGTAAAAAACTTCCGAGACCCGATTGAGATTCGGATAGTCTTTTTTGGGCATTCAATAATACGTTGATGGCTGAAAACTGTCAGGGCCGTAGAACTCACTGAGGCCTTCTTTTTGACTGGTTATGACTCCCGTAACTCTAAACGAGCCAGAAATTATGGCCGTTCGAATAATCGATATCTACAGGGTGCAACATCAACGGTGCAAGGGGCAACATCCGTTCGAAATGGAAAAACGGTGTCGTACGACTTTTTGAAATGCGTGCATGGATTTGAAATGGTACGGTACTATAGTGAACCACTCTCCAGCGATGGTAAATCGAAGACTAGCCACGGTAATCCCATTTTACCGTAAAAATCCACGTGTCGAAAAAACGAAGGGTAAAAAACTTCGTAGACCCGATTGAGACTCAGATAGTCTTTTTTGGGCATTAAACAATCCATTGACGTATGAAAGTAGTCATAGCTGTAGAACTCACTGAGGCCTTCGTTTTGACTGGTTATGGCTCCCGTAACTCTAAACGAGCCAGAAGTTATGGTCGTCCGAATAATCGATATCTACAGGGTGCAACATCCACGGTGCAAGGTGCAACATCCGTCCGAAATGGTGAAACAGTGTCGTATGACTTTTTGAAATGCGTGCATGGATTTGAAATGGAATGGTACCATGGTGAACCACTCTCCAGCGATGGCAAATCGAAGATCAGCCGCGGTAATCCCGTTTTACCGTAAAAATCCACGTTTCGAAAAAACGAAGGTAAAAAACTTCCGAGACCCGATTGAGATTCGGATAGTCTTTCTTGGGCATTCAACAATACATTGACGGCTGAAAGCAGTCAGGGCCATAGAACTCGCTGAGGCCTTCGTTTTGACTTGTTATGGCTCCCATAGCTCTAAATGAGCCAGAAGTTATGGCCGTCCGAATAATCAATATCTACAGGGTGCAACATCCAAGGTGCAAGGTGCAACATCCGTCCGAAATGGAGAAACAGTGTCGTACGACCTTTTGAAACGCGTGCATGGATTTGAAACGGAACGGCACCATGGTGCACCACTCTCCTGCGATGGTAAATCGAAGACCAGCCACGGTAATCCCGTTTTACCATAAAAATCCACGTGTCGAAAAAACGAACGGTAAAAAACTTCCTAGACCCGATTGAGACTCGGATAGTCTTTTTTGGGCTTTAAACAATCCATTGACGGCTGAAAGCTGTCAAAGCCGTAGAACTCACCGAGGCCTTCTTTTTGACTGGTTATGGCTCCCATAACTCTAAAGGAGCCAGAAGTAATGGCCGTCCGAAAAATCGATATCTACAGGGTGCAACATCCACGGTGCAAGGTGCAACATCCGTCCGAAATGACGAAACAGTGTCGTACGACTTTTTGAAATGTGTGCATGGATTTGAAATGGAACGGTACCATGGTGCACCACTCTCCTGCGATGGTAAATCGAAGACCAGCCACGGTAATCCCGTTTTACCTTAAACATCCACGTGTTGAAAAAACGAACGGTAAAAAACTCCCTAGACCCGATTGAGACTCGGATTCTCTTTTTGGGGCATTAAACAATCCATTGACGGTTGAAAGCTGTCAACACCGTAGAACTCACTGAGGCCTTCGTTTTGACTGGTTATGGCTCCCGTAACTCTAAACGAGCCAGAAGTTATGGTCATCCGAATAATCGATATGTACAGGGTGCAACATCCACAGTGCAAGGTGCAACATCCGTCCGAAATGGCGGAACAGTGTCATACGACTTTTTGAAATGCGTGCATGGATTTGAAACGGAACGGTACCATGGTGAACCACTCTCCAGCGATGGTAAATCGAAGACTAGCCGCGGTTATCCCGTTTTACCGTAAAAATCCATGTGTCGAAAAAACGAACGGTAAACAACTTCCGAGACCCGATTGAGATTCGGATAGTCTTTTTTGGGCATTCAACAATACATTGACAACTAAAAGCTGTCAGGGCCGTAGAACTCACCGAGGCCTTCTTTTTGACTAGTTATGGCTCCCGTAACTCTAAACGAGCCAGAAGTTATGGCCGTCCGAATAATCGATATCTACAGGGTGCAACATCCACGGTGCAAGGTGCAACATCCGTCCGAAATGGCAAAACAGTGTCGTACGACTTTTTGAAATGCGTGCATGGATTTGAAATGGAACTGTACAATGGTGAACCACGCTCCAGCGATGGTAAATCGTAGACCAGCCACGGTAATCCCGTTCTACCGTAAAAATCCACGTGCCGAAAAAACGAACGGTAAAAAACTTCCTAGACCCGATTGAGACTCGGATAGTCTTTTTTGGGCATTAAACAATTCATTAACGGCTGAAAGCTGCCAAAGCCATAGAACTCACCGAGGCCTTCTTTTTGACGGGTTATGGCTCCCGTAACTCTAAACGAGCCAGAAGTTATGGCCGTCCGAATAATCGATATCTACAGGGTGCAACATCCACAGTGCAAGGTACAACATCCGTCCGAAATGGCGAAACAGTGTCGTACGACTTTTTGAAATGAGTGCATGGATTTGAAACGGAACGGTACCATGGTGAACCACTCTCCAGCGATGGTAAATCGAAGACTAGCCACGGTAATCCCATTTTACCGTAAAAATCCACGTGTCGAAAAAACGAAGGGTAAAAAACTTCGTAGTCCCGATTGAGACTCGATAGTCTTTTTTGGGCATTAAACAATCCATTGACAACTGAAAGCTGTCATAGATGTAGAACTCGCCGAGGCCTTCGTTTTGACTGGTTATGGCTCCCGTAACTCTAAACGAGCCAGAAGTTATGGCCGTCCGAATAATCTATATCTACAGGGTGCGACATCCACGGTGCAAAGTGCAACATCCGTCCGAAATGGCGAAACAGTGTTGTATGACTTTTTGAAATGCGTGCATGGATTTGAAACGGAATGGTACCATGGTGAACCACTCTCCAGCAATGGTAAATGGAAGACCAGCCGCGGTAATCCCGTTTTACCGTAAAAATCCACGTGTCGAAAAAACGAAGGGTAAAAAACTTCCGAGACCCGAATGAGATTCGGATAGTCTTTTTTGGGCATTCAACTATACATTGACGGCTGAAAGCAGTTAGGGCCGTAGAACTCACTGAGGCCTTCGTTTTGACTGGTTATGGCTCCCGTAGCTCTAAACGAGCCAGAAGTTATGGTCGTCCGAATAATCGATATCTACAGGGTGCAACATCCAAGGTGCAAGGTGCAACATCCGTCCGAAATGGCAAAACAGTGTCGTACGACTTTTTGAAATGCGTGCATGGATTTTAAACGGAACGGTACCATGGTACACCACTCTCCTGCGATGGTAAATCGAAGACCTACCACGGTAATCCCGTTTTACCGTAAAAATCCACGTGTCGAAAAAACGAACGGTAAAAAACTTCCTAGACCCGATTGAGACTCGGATAGTCTTTTTTGGGCATTAAACAATCCATTGACGGCTGAAAGCTGCCAAAGCCGTAGAACTCACCGACACCTTCTTTCTGACTGGTTATGGCTCTCGTAAGTCTAAACGAGCCAGAAGTTATGGCCGTCCGAATAATCGTTATCTACAGGGTGCAACATCCACGGTGCAAGGTGCAACATCCGTCCGAAATGGCTAAACAGTGTCGTACGACTTTTTGAAATGAGTGCATGGATTTGAAACGGAACGGTACCATGTTGCACCACCCTCCTGCGATGGTAAATCGAAGACCAGCCACGGTAATCCCGTTTTACCTTAAACATCCACGTGTCGAAAAAACGAACGGTCAAAAACTTCGTAGACCCGATTGAGACTCGGATAGTCTTTTTGGGCAATTAAACAATCCATTGACGGCTGAAAGCTGTCAACACCGTAGAACTCACTGAGGCCTTCGTTTTGACTGGTTATGGCTCCCGTAACTCTAAACGAGCCAGAAGTTATGGTCGTCCGAATAATCGATATCTACAGGGTGCAACATCCACGGTGCAAGGTGCAACATCCGTCCGAAATGGCGAAAGAGTGTCGTACGACTTTTTGAAATGCGTGCATGTATTTGAAACGGAACAGTACCATGGTGAACCACTCTCCAGCGATGGTAAATCGAAGACTAGCCGCAGTTATCCCGTTTTACCGTAAAAATCCATGTGTCGAAAAAACGAACGGTAAAAAACTTCCGAGACCCGATTGAGATTCGAATAGTCTTTTTTGGGCATTCAACAATACTTTGACAGCTAAAAGCTGTCAGGGCCGTAGAACTCACCGATGCCTTCTTTTTGACTAGTTATGGCTCCCGTAACTCTAAACGAGCCAGAAGTTATGGTCGTCCGAATAATCGACATCTACAGGGTGCAACATCCATGGCGCAAGGTGCAACATCCGTCCGAAATGGCAAAACAGTGTCGTACGACTTTTTGAAATGCGTGCATGGATTTGAAATGGTACGGTACTATAGTGAACCACTCTCCAGCGATGGTAAATCGAAGACTAGCCACGGTAATCCCGTTTTACCGTAAAAATCCACGTGTCGAAAAAACGAAGGGTAAAAAACTTCGTAGACCCGATTGAGACTCAGATAGTCTTTTTTGGGCATTAAACAATCCATTGACGTATGAAAGTAGTCATAGCTGTAGAACTCACTGAGGCCTTCGTTTTGACTGGTTATGGCTCCCGTAACTCTAAATGAGCCAGAAGTTATGGTCGTCCGAATAATCGATATCTACAGGGTGCAACATCCACGGTGCAAGGTGCAACATCCGTCCGAAATGGTGAAACAGTGTCGTATGACTTTTTGAAATGCATGCATGGATTTGAAATGGAATGGTACCATGGTGAACCACTCTCCAGCGATGGTAAATCGAAGATCAGCCGCGGTAATCCCGTTTTACCGTAAAAATCCACGTTTCGAAAAAACGAAGGGTAAAAAACTTCCGAGACCCGATTGAGATTCGGATAGTCTTTTTTGGGCATTCAACAATACATTGACGGCTGAAAGCAGTCAGGGCCATAGAACTCACTGAGGCCTTCGTTTTGACTTGTTATGGCTCCCATAGCTCTAAATGAGCCAGAAGTTATGGCCGTCCGAATAATCAATATCTACAGGGTGCAACATCCAAGGTGCAAGGTGCAACATCCGTCTGAAATGGCGAAACAGTGTCGTACGACCTTTTGAAACGCGTGCATGGATTTGAAACGGAACGGCACCATGGTGCACCACTCTCCTGCGATGGTAAATCGAAGACCAGCCACGGTAATCCCGTTTTACCGTAAAAATCCACGTGTCGAAAAAACGAACGGTAAAAAACTTCCTAGACCCGATTGAGACTCGGATAGTCTTTTTTGGGCTTTAAACAATCCATTGTCGGCTGAAAGCTGTCAAAGCCGTAAAAATCACTGAGGCCTTCTTTTTGACTGGTTATGGCTCCCGTAACTATAAACGAGCCAGAAGTTATGGCCGTCCGAAAAATCGATATCTACAGGGTGCAACATCCACGGTGCAAGGTGCAACATCCGTCCGAAATGGCGAAACAATGTCGTACGACTTTTTGAAATGCGTGTATGGATTTGAAATGGAACGGTACCATGGTGCACCACTCTCCTGCGATGGTAAATCGAAGACCAGCCACGGTAATCCCGTTTTACCTTAAACATCCACGTGTCGAAAAAACGAACGGTAAAAAACTTCCTAGACCCGATTGAGACTCGGATAGTCTTTTTGGGGCATTAAACAATCCATTGACGTCCGAAAGCTGTCAACACCGTAGAACTCACTGAGGCCTTCGTTTTGACTGGTTATGGCTCCCGTAACTCTAAATGAGCCAGAAGTTATGGTCGTCCGAATAATCGATATCTACAGGGTGCAACATCCACGGTGCAAGGTGCAACATCCGTCCGAAATGGTGAAACAGTGTCGTATGACTTTTTGAAATGCATGCATGGATTTGAAATGGAATGGTACCATGGTGAACCACTCTCCAGCGATGGTAAATCGAAGATCAGCCGCGGTAATCCCGTTTTACCGTAAAAATCCACGTTTCGAAAAAACGAAGGGTAAAAAACTTCCGAGACCCGATTGAGATTCGGATAGTCTTTTTTGGGCATTCAACAATACATTGACGGCTGAAAGCAGTCAGGGCCGTAGAACTCACTGGGACCTTCGTTTTGACTGTTTATGGCTCCCGTAGCTCTAAACGAGCCAGAAGTTATGGCCGTCTGAATAATCGATATCTACAGGGTGCAACATCCTAGGTGCAAGGTGCAACATCCGTCCGAAATGGCGAAACAGTGTCGTACGACTTTTTGAAATGCGTGCATAGATTTGAAACGGAACGGTACCATGGTGCACCACTCTCCTGCGATTGTTAATCGAAGACCAGCCACGGTAATCCCGTTTTACCGTAAAAATCCACGTGTCGAAAAAACGAAGGGTAAAAAACTTCCTAGACCCGATTGAGACTCGGAAAGTCTTTTTTGGGCATTAAACAACCCATTGACGGATGAAAGCTGTCACGGCCGTAGAACTCACCGAGGCCTTCTTTTTGACTGGTTATGGCTCCCGTAACTATAAACGAGCCAGAAGTTATGGCCGTCCGAATAATCGATATCTACAGGGTGCAACATCCACGGTGCAAGGTGCAACATCCGTCCGAAATGGCGAAACAGTGTCGTATGACTTTTTGAAATGTGTGCATGGATTTGAAATGGAATGGTACCATGGTGCACCACTCTCCTGCGATGGTAAATAGAAGACCAGCCACGGTAATCCCGTTTTACCGTAAAAATCCACGTGTCGAAAAAACGAACGGTAAAAACTTCCTAGACCCGATTGAGACTCGGATAGTCTTTTTTGGGCATTAAACAATCCATTGACGCCTGAAAGCTGTCAAAGCCGTACAACTCACTGAGGCCTTCGTTTTGACTAGTTTTGGCTCCCGTAACTCTAAACGAGCCAGAAGTTATGGTCGTCCGAATAATCGATATCTACAGGGTGCAACATCCACGGTGCAAGGTGCAACATCCGTCCGAAATGGCGAAACAGTGTCGTACGACTTTTTGAAATGCGTGCATGGATTTGAAACGGAACGGTACCATGGTGAACCACTCTCCAGCGATGGTAAATCGACGACCAGCCGCGTTAATCCCGTTTTACCGTAAAATCCACGTGTCGAAAAAACGAACGGTAAAAAACTTTCGAGACCCGATTGAGATTCGGATAGTCTTTTTTGGGCATTTGACAATACATTGACAGCTGAAAGCTGTAAGGGCTGTAGAACTCACTTAGGCCTTCTTTTTGACTGGTTATGCCTCCCGTAACTCTAAACGAGCCAAAAGTTATGGCCGTCTGAATAATCGATATCTACAGTGTGCAACATCCACGGTGCAAGGTGCAACATCCGTCCGAAATGGCGAAACAGTGTCGTACGACTTTATGAAATGCGTGCATGGATTTGAAATGGAACGGTACCATGGTGATCCACTCTCCAGCGATGGTAAATCGAAGACCAGCCACGGTAATATCGTTTTACCGTTAAAATCCACGTGTCGAAAAAACGAAGGGTAAACAACTTCCTAGACCCGATTGAGACTCGGATAGTCTTTTTTGGGCATTAAACAATCCATTGACGGCTGAAAGCTGTCATAGCTGTAGAACTCACTGAGGCCTTCATTTTGACTGGTTATGGCTCCCGTAACTCTAAACGAGCCAGAAGTTATGGCCGTCCGAATAATCGATATCTACAGGGTGCAACATCCATGGTGCAAGGTGCAACATCCGTCCGAAACGGAGAAACAGTGTCGTACGACTTTTTGAAATGCGTGCATGGATTTGAAACGGAACGGTACCATGGTGCACCACTCTCCTGCGATGGAAAATCGAAGACCAGCCACGGTAATCCCGTTTTACCGTAAAAATCCACGTGACGAAAAAACGAACGGTAAAAAACTTCCTAAACCCGATTTAGACTCGGATAGTCTTTTTTGGGCATTAAACAATCCATTGACGACTGAAAGCTGTCAAAGCCATACAACTCACTGAGGCCTTCGTTTTGACTAGTTATGGCTCCCGTAACTCTAAAGGAGCCAGAAGTTATGGCCGTCCGAATAATCGATATCTACAGGGTGCAACATCCACGGTGCAAGGTGCAACATCCGTCCGAAATGGCGAAAAAGTGTCGTACGACTTTTCGAAATGCTTGCATGGATTTGAAACGGAACAGTACCATGGTGAACCACTCTCCAACGATGGTAAATCGAAGACCAACCGCGGTAATCCCGTTTTACCGTAAAAATCCACGTGTCGAAAAAACGAACGGTAAAAAACTTCCGAGACCCGATTGAGATTCGGATAGTATTTTTTGGGCATTCGACAATACATTGACAGCTAAAAGCTGTCAGAGCCGTAGAACTCACTGAGGCCTTCGTTTTGACTGGTTATGGCTCCCGTAACTCTAAACGAGCCAAAAGTTACGGCCGTCCGAATAAACGATATCAACAGGGTGCAACATCCATGGTGCAAGGTGCAACATCCGTCCGAAATGGCGAAACAGTGTCGTACGAGTTTTTGAAATGCGTGTATGGATTTCAAACGGAACGGTACCATGGTGAACCACTCTCCAGCGATGGTAAATTGAAGACCAGCCGCGGTAATCCTGTTTTAACGTAAAAATCCACGTGTCGAAAAAACGAACGGTAAAAAACTTCCGAGACCCGATTGAGATTCGGATAGTCTTTTTGGGCATTCAACAATACATTGAGGGCTGAAAGCTGTCAGGGCCATAGAAATCACCGAGGCCTTCTTTTTGACTAGTTATGGCTCCCGTAACTCTAAGCGAGCCAGAAGTTATGGCCGTCCGAATAATCGATATCTACAGGGTGCAACATCCACGGTGCAAGGTGCAACATCCGTCCGAAATGGAGAAACAGTGTCGTACGACTTTTTGAAATGCGTGCATGGATTTGAAACGGAACGGTACTAAAGTGAACCACTCTCCAGCGATGGTAAATCGAAGACCAGCCGCGGTAATCCCGTTATACCGTAAAAATCCACGTGTCGAAAAAACGAACGGTAAAAAACTTCCGAGACCCGATTGAGATTCGGATAGTCTTTTTTGGGCATTCAACAATACATTGAGGGCTGAAAGCTGTCAGGGCCGTAGAACTCACGGAGGCCTTCTTTTTGCCTGGTTATGGCTCCCGTAACTCTAAACGAGCTAGAAGTTATGGCTGTCCGAATAATCGATATCTACAGGGTGCAACATCCACGGTGCAAGGTGCAACATCCGTCCGAAATGGAGAAACAGTGTCGTACGACTTTTTGAAATGCGTGCATGGATTTGAAATGGAACGGTACTATGGTGAACCTCTCTCCAGCGATGGTAAATCGAAGACCAGCCACGGTAATCCCGTTTTACCGTAAAAATCCACGTGTCGAAAAAACGAAGGGTAAAAAACTTCCTAGACCGGATTGAGACTCGGATAGTTTTTTTTGGGCATTAAACAATCCACTGACGGCTGAAAGCTGTCATAGCTGTAGAAATCACCGAGGCCTTCGTTTTGACTGGTTATGCCTCCCGTAACTCTAAACGAGCCAGAAGTTATGGCCGTCTGAATAATCATTTTCTACAGGGTGCAACATCCACGGTGCAAGGTGCAACATCCGTCCGAAATGGCGAAACAGTGTCGTATGACTTTTTGAAATGCGTGCATGGATTTGAAACGGAACGGTACCACGATGAATCACTCTCCAGCGATGGTAAATCGAAGACCAACCACGGTAATCCCGTTTTACCGTAAAAATCCACGTGTTGAAAAAACGAACGGTAAAAAACTTCCTAGACCCGATTGACACTCGGATAGTCTTTTTTGGGCATTAAACAATCCATTGACGGCTGAAAGCCGTCAAAGCCATACAGCTCACTGAGGCCTTCATTTGACTGGTTATGGATCACGTAACTCTACGAGCCAGAAGTTATGGTCGTCCGAATAATCAATATCTACAGGGTGCAATATCCACGGTGCAAGGTGCAACATCCGTCCGAAATGGCGAAACAGTGTCGTACGACTTTTTGAAATGCGTGCATGGATTTGAAACGGAATGGTACCATGGTGAACCACTCTCCAGCGATGGTAAATCGAAGACCAGCCGTGGTAATCCCGTTTTACCGTAAAAATCCACATGTCGAAAAAACGAACGGTAAAAAACTTCCGAGACCCGATTGAGATTCGGATAGTCTTTTTTGGGCATTCGACAACACATTGAGGGCTGAAAGCTGTCAGGGCCGTAGAACTTACTGAGGCCTTCTTTTTGACTGGTTATGGCTCCCGTAACTCTAAACGAGCCAGAAGTTATGGCCGTCCGAATAATCGATATCTACAGGGTGCAACATCCACGGTGCAAGGTGCAACATCCGTCCGAAATGGAGAAACAGTGTCGTACGACTTTTTGAAATGCGTGCATGGATTTGAAACGGAACGGTACTATGGTGAACCACTCTCCAGCGATGGTAAATCGAAGACCAGCCACGGTAATACCGTTTTACCGTAAAAATCCACGTGTCGAAAAAACGAAGGGTAAAAAACTTCCTAGACCCGATTGAGACTCGGATATTCTTTTTTGGGCATTAAACAATCCATTGACGGCTGAAAGCCGTCAAAGCCATACAACTCACTGAGGCCTTCGTTTTGACTGGTTATGGCTCCCGTAACTCTAAACTATCCATTGACGGATAGTCTTTTTTGGGCATTAAACAATCCATTGACGGCTGAAAGCCGTCAAAGCCATACAACTCACTGAGGCCTTCGTTTTGACTGGTTATGGCTCCCGTAACTCTAAACAAGCCAGAAGTTATGGTCGTCCGAATAATCGATATCTACAGGGTGCAACATCCACGGTGCAAGGTGCAACATCCGTCCGAAATGGCGAAACAGTGCGTACGACTTTTTGAAATGCGTGCATGGATTTGAAACGGAACGGTACCATGGTCAACCACTCTCCAGCGATGGTAAATCGAAGACCAGCCGCGGTAATCCCGTTTTACCGTAAAAATCCACGTGTCGAAAAAATGAACGGTAAAAAACTTCCGAGACCCGATTGAGATTCGGATAGTCTTTTTTGGGCATTCGACAATACATTTACAGCTGAAAGCTGTCAGGGCCGTAGAACTCACTAAGGCCTTCTTTTTGACTGGTTATGGCTCCCGTAACTCTAAACGAGCCAAAAGTTATGGCCGTCCGAATAATCGATATCTACAGGGTGCAACATCCACGGTGCAAGGTGCAACATCCGTCCGAAATGGCGAAACAGTGTCGTACGACTTTTTGAAATGCGTGCATCGATTTGAAACGGAACGGTACCATGGTGAACCACTCTCCACCGATGGTAAATCGAAGACCAGCCGCGTTAATCCCGTTTTACCGTAAAAATCCACGTGTCGAAAAAACGAACGGTAAAAAACTTCCGAGACCCGATTGAGATTCGGATAGTCTTTTTTGGGCATTCGACAATACATTTACAGCTGAAAGCTGTCAGGGCCGTAGAACTCACAGAGGCCTTCTTTTTGACTGGTCATGGCTCGCGTAACTCTAAACGAGACAGAAGTTATGGCCGTCCGAATAATCGATATCTACAGGGTGCAACATCCACGGTGCAAGGTGCAACATCCGTCTGAAATGGCGAAACAGTGTCGTACGACTTTTTGAAATGCGTGCATGGATTTGAAACGGAACGGTACCGTGGTGAACCACTCCCCAGCGATGGTAAATCAAAGACCAGCCGCGGTAATCCCGTTTTACCGTAAAAATCCACGTGTCGAAAAAACGAACGGTAAAAAACTTCCGAGACCCGATTGAGATTTGGATAGTCTTTTTGGGCATTCAACAATATATTGAGGGCTGAAAGCTGTCAGGGCCGTAGAACTCAATGAGGCCTTCTTTTTGACTGGTTATGGCTCCCATAACTCTAAACGAGCCAGAAGTTATGGCCGTCCAAATAATCGATATCTACAGGGTGCAACATCCACGGTGCAAGGTGCAACATCCGTCCGAAATGGAGAAACAATGTCGTACGACTTTTTGAAATGCGTGCATGGATTTGAAACGGAACGGTACCATTGTGAACCACTCTCCAGCGATGGTAAATCGAAGACCAGCCACGGTAATCCCGTTTTACCGTAAAAATCTACGTGTCGAAAAAACGAAGGGTAAAAAACTTCCTAGACCCGATTAAGACTCGGATAGTCTTTTTTGGGCATTTTACAATCCATTGACGGCTGAAAGCTGTCATAGCTGTAGAACTCACCGAGGCCTTCATTTTGACTGGTTATCTCTCCCATAACTCTAAACGAGCCAGAAGTTATGGCCGTCCGAATAATCGATATCTACAGGGTGCAACATCCACGGTGCAAGGTGCAACATCCGTCCGAAATGGCAAAACAGTGTCGTACGACTTTTTGAAATGCGTGCATGGATTTGAAATGGAACGGTACCATGGTGCACCACTCTCCTGCGATGGTAAATCGAAGACCAACCACGGTAATCCCGTTTTACCGTAAAAATCCATGTCTCGAAAAAACGAACGGTAAAAAACTTCCTAGACCCGATTGAGACTCGGATAGTCTTTTTTGGGCATTAAACAATCCATTGACGTCTGAAAGCCATCAAAGCCATACAACTCACTGAGGCCTTCGTTTTGACTGGTTATGGCTCCCGTAACTCTAAACGAGCCAGAAGTTATGGTCGTCCGAATAGTCGATATCTACAGGGTGCAACATCCACGGTGCAAGGTGCAACATCCGTCCGAAATGGCGAAACAGTGTCGTACGACTTTTTGAAATGCGTGCATGGATTTGAAACGGAACGGTACCATGGTGAACCACTCTCCAGCGATGGTAAATCGAAGACCAGCCGCGGTAATCCTGTTTTACCGTAAAAATCCACGTGTCGAAAAAACGAACGGTAAAAAACTTCCGAGACCCGATTGAGATTCGGATAGTCGTTTTTGGGCATTCGACAATACATTTACAGCTGAAAGCTGTCAGGTCCGTAGAACTCAATGAGGCCTTCTTTTTGACTGGTTATGGCTCCCGTAACTCTAAACGAGCCAAAAGTTATGGCCGTCCGAATAATCGATATCTACAGGGTGCAACACCCACGGTGCAAGGTGCAACATCCGTCCGAAATGGCGAAACAGTGTCGTACGACTTTTTGAAATGCGTGCATGGATTTGAAATGGAACGGTACCATGGTGAACCACTCTCCAACGATGGTAAATCGAAGACCAACCGCGTTAATCCCGTTTTACCATAAAAATCCACGTGTCGAAAAAACGAACGGTAAAAAACTTCCAAGACCCGATTGAGATTCAGATAGTCTTTTTTGGCCATTCAACAATACATTTAGGGCTGAAAGCTGTCAGGGACGTAGAACTCACCGAGGCCTTCTTTTTGACTGGTTATGGCTCCCGTAACTCTAAACGAGCCAGAAGTTATGGCCGTCCGAATAATCGATATCTAAAGGGTGCAACATCTATGGTGCAAGGTGCAACATCCGTCCGAAATGGAGAAACAGTGTCGGATGACTTTTTGAAATACGTGCATGGTACTATGGTGAACCACTCTCCAGCGATGGTAAATCGAAGACCAGCCATGGCAATCCCGTTTTACCGTAAAAATCCATGTGTCGAAAAAACGAAGGGTAAAAGACCCGATTGAGACTCGGATAGTCTTTTTAGGGCATTAAACAATCCATTGACGGCTGAAAGCTGTCAAAGCCGTAGAAATCACTGAGGCCTTCGTTTTGACTGTTTATGGCTTCCGTAACTCTAAACGAGCCAGAAGTTATGGTCGTCCGAATAACCGATATCTACAGGGTGCAACATCCACGGTGCAAGGTGCAATATTGTCCGTAATGGCGAAACAGTGTCGTACGACTTTTTGAAATGCGTGCATGGATTTTAAACGGAACGGCACCTTGGTGTACCATTCTCCAGCGATGGTAAATCGAAGACCAGCCGCGGTAATCCCGTTTTACCGTAAAAATCCACGTGTCGAAAAAACGAAGGGTAAAAAACTTCTGAGACCCGATTGAGATTCGGATAGCCTTTTTTGGGCATTCAACAATACATTGAGGGTTGAAAGCTGTCAGCGCCGTAGAACTCACCGAGGCCTTCTTTTTGACTGGTTATGGCTCCAGTAACTCTAAACGAGGAAAAAGTTATGGCCGTCCGAATAATCGATACCTACAGGGTGCAACATCCACGGTGCAAGGTGAAACATCCGTCCGGAATGGCGAAACCGTGTCGTACGACCTTTTGAAATGCGTGCATGGATTTGAAACGGAACGGTACCATGGTGAACCACTCTCCAGCGATGGTAAATTGAAGACCAGCCGCGGTAATCCTGTTTTACCGTAAAAATCCACGTGTCGAAAAAACGAACGGTAAAAAACTTCCGAGACCCGATTGAGATTCAGATAGTCTTTTTTGGGCATTCAACAATACATTGAGAGCTGAAAGCTGTCAGAGCCGTAGAACTCACCGAGGCCTTCGTTTTGACTGGTTATGGCTCCCGTAACTCTAAACGAGCAAGAAGTTATGGCCGGCCAAATAATCGATATCTACAGGGTGCAACATTCACGGTTCAAGGTGCAACATCCACGATTCAAGGTACAACATCCGTCCGAAATGGAGAAACAGTGTCGTACGACTTTTTGAAATGCGTGCATGGATTTGAAACGGAACGGGACCATGGTGAATCACTCTCCAGCGATGGTAAATCGAAGACCAGCCACGGTAATCCCGTTTTAACGTAAAAATCCACGTGTCGAAAAAACGAAGGGTAAAAAACTTCCAAGACCCGATTGAGATTTGGATAGTTTTTTTTGGGCATTCAACAATAAATTGACAGATGAAAGCTGTCAGAGCCGTAGAACTCACTGAGTCCTTCATTTTGACTGGTTATGGCTCCCGTAACTCTAAACGAGCCAGAAGTTATGGCCGTCAGAATAATCGATATCTACAGGGTGCAACATCCACTGTGGAAGGTGCAACATCCGTCCGAAATGGTGAAACAGTGTTGTACGAGTTTTTGAAATGCGTGCATCGGTTTGAAAGAGAACGGTACCATGGTGCACCACTCTCCTGCGATGGTAAATCGAAGACCAGCCACGGTAATCTCGTTTTACCGTAAAAATCCACATGTCGAAAAAACGAAGGGTAAAAAACTTCCTAGACCCGATCGAGACTCGGATAGTCATTTTTGGGCATTAAATAATCTATTGACGGCTTAAAGCTGTCATAGCCCTTGACTGGTTTTGACTGGTTGTCGCTCCCGTAACTCTAAACGAGCCAGAAGTTATGGCCGTCAGAATATCGATATCTACAGGGTGCAGCATCCACGGTGCAAGGTGTAACATCCGTCCGAAATGGAGAAACAGTGTCGTACGACTTTTTGAAATGCGTGCATGAATTTGAAATGGAACGGTACCATGGTGAACCACTCTCCAGCGACGGTAAATCGAAGACCAGCCGCGGTAATCCCGTTTTACCGTAAAAATCCACGTGTCGAAAAAACGAAGGGTAAAAAACTTCCTAGACCCGATTGAGACTCGGATAGTCTTTTTTGGGCATTAAATAATCCATTGACGCCTGAAAGCGGTCATAACCGTTGAAGTCACTGAGGCCTTCGTTTGGACTGGTTATGGCTCCTGTAACTCTAAACGAGCCAGAAGGTATGGCCGTCCGAATAATCGATATCTACAGGGTGCGGCATCCACGGTGCATGGTGCAACATCCGTCCGAAATGGCGAAACAGTGTCGTACGACTTTTTGAAATGTGTGATCGGATTTTAAACGGAACGGTACCACGGTGAACCACTCTCCAGCGATGGTAAATCGAAGACCAACCGTGGTAATCCCGTTTTACCGTAAAAATCCACGTGTCGAAAAAACGAAGGGTAGAAAACTTCCTAGACCCGATTGAGACTCGGATAGTCTTTTTTGGGCATTAAAACAATCCATTGATGGCTGAAAGCTATCATAGCTGTAGAACTCACCGAGGCCATCGTTTAGACTGGTTATGGCTCCCGTAACTCTAAACGAGCCAGAAGTTATGGCCTTCCGAATAATCGATATCTACAGGGTGCAACATCCACGGTGCAAGGTACAACATCCGTCTGAAATGGCGAAACAGTGTCGTACGACTTTTTGAAATGCGTGCATGGATTTGAAACGGAACGGTACCATGGTGAACCACTCTCCAGCAATGGTAAATCGAAGACCAGCCGCGGTGATCCCGTTTTACCGTAAAAATCCACATGTCGAAAAAACGAAGGGTAAAAAACTTCCGAGACCTGATTGAGATTCGGATAGTCTTTTTTGGGCATTCAACAATACATTGACGGTTGAAAGCTATCACGGCCGTAAAACTCACCGAGGGCTTCGTTTTGACTTGTTATGGCTTCCGTAACTCTAAACGAGCCAGAAGTTATGGCCGTCCGAATAATCGATATCTACAGGGTGCAACATCCACGGTGCAAGGTGCAACATCCATCCGAAATGGTGAAACAGTGTCGTACGACTTTTTGAAATGTGTGCATGGATTTAAAACGAAACGTTACCATGGTGCACCACTCTCCAGCGATGGTAAATCGAAGATCAGCCACGGTAATCCCGTTTTACCGTAAAAATCCACGTGTCGAAAAAACGAAGGGTAAAAAACTTCTGAGACCCGATTGAGATTCGGATAGTCTATTTTGGGCATTCAACAATAAACTGAAGGGTAAAAGCTGTCATAGCCGTAGAACTCACTGAGGCCTTCGATTTGACTGGTTATGGCTCCCGTAACTCTAAACGAGCCAGAAGTTATGGCCGTACGAATAATCGATATCTACAGGGTGCAACATCCACGGTGCAAGGTGCAACATCCGTCCGAAATGGTGAAACAGTGTCGTACGACTTTTTGACATGCGTGCATGGATTCGAAATGGAACGTTACCATGGTGCACCACTCTCCAGCGATGGTAAATCAAAGACCAGCCACGGTAATCCCGTTTTACCGTAAAAATCCACGTGTCGAAAAAACGAAGTGTAAAAAACTTCCTAGACCCGATTGAGACTCGGATAGTCTTTTTTGGGCAATAAACAATCCATTGACGGCTGAAAGCTGTCATAGCCATAGAACTCAATAGGGCCTTCGTTTTGACTGGTTATGGCTCCCGTAACTCTAAACGAGCCAAAAGTTATGGCCGTCCGTATAATCGATATCTATAGGGTGCAACATCCACGGTGCAAGGTGCAACATCCGTACGAAATGGTAAAACAGTTTCGTACGACCTTTTGACATGCGTGCATGGATTTGAAACGGAACGGTACCAAGGTGCACGACTCTCCAGCGGTGGTAAATCGAAGACCAGCCACGGTTATCCCGTTTTACCGTAAAAATCCACGTGTCGAAAAAACGAAGGGTAAAAAACTTTCTAGACCCGATTGAGACTCGGATAGTCTTTTTTGGGCATTAAACAATCCATTGATGGCTGAGAGCTGTCATAGTCGTAGAACTTACTGAGGCCTTCGTTTTGACTAATTATGGCTCCCGTAACACTAAACGAGCCAGAAGTAATGGTCGTCCGAATAATCGATATCTACAAGGTGCAACATCCACGGTGCAAGGTGCAACATTCTTCCGAAATGGCGAAACAATGGCGTACTACTTTTTCAAATGCGTGCATGGATTTGAAACGGAACGGTACCATGGTGCACCACTATCCAGCGATGGTAAATCAAAGACCAGCCACGGTAATCCGGTTTTACCGTAAAAATCCACGTGTCGAAAAAACGAAGGGTAAAAAAATTCCTAGACCCGATTGAGACTCGTATAGTCTTTTTTGGGCATTAAACAATCCATTGACGGTGAAAGCTGTCATAGCCGTAGAACTCACTGAGGCATAGTTTTGACTGGTTAGGCTCCCGTAAGTCTAAACGAGCCAGAAGTTATGGCCGTCCGAATAATCGATATCTACAGGGTGCAACATCCACGGTGCAAGGTGGAGCATCCGTCCGAAATGGCGAAACAGTGTCGTATGACTTTTTGAAAAGCGTGCATGGATTTGAAACGGAACGGTACTATGGTGATCCACTCTCCAGCGATGATAAATCGAAGACCAGCCGCGGAAATCCCGTTTTACCGTAAAAATCCACGTGTCGAAAAAACGAAGGGTAAAATACTTCCGAGACACGATTGAGATTCGGATAGTCTTTTTTAGGCATTCAACAATACATTAATGGCTGAAAGCTATCTGGGCCGTAGAACTCACAGAGGCCTTCGTTTTGACTGGTTATGGCTCCCGTAAATCTAAACCAACCAGAAGTTATGGTCGTCCGAATAATCGGTATCTACAGGGTGCAACATCCACGGTGCAAGGTGCAACATCCGTCCGAAATGGAGAAACAGTGTTGTACGACGTTTTGAAATGCATGCATGGATTTGAAATGGAACGGTACCATGGGGCACCACTCTCCAGCGATGTTAAATCAAAGACCAGCCACGGTAATCCCGTTTTACCGCAAAAATCCACGTGTCGAAATAACGAAGGGTAAAAAACTTCCGAAACCCGATTGAGATTCGGATAGTCTTTTTTGGGCATTAAATAATCCATTGATGGCTGAAAGCCGTCAGAGCTGTAGAACTCACCGAGGCCTTTATTTTGAGTGGTTATGGCTCCCGTAACTCTAAACGAGCCAGAAGTTATGGCTGTCCGAATAATCGATATCTACAGGGTGCAACATCCACGGTGCAAGGTGCAACAACCGTCCGAAATGGAGGAACAGTGTCGTACGACTTTTTGAAATGCGTGCATGGATTTGAAACGGAACGGGACCATGGTGAATCACTCTCCAGCGATGGTAAATCGAAGACCAGCCACGGTAATCCCGTTTTAACGTAAAAATCCACGTGTCGAAAAAACGAAGGGTTAAAAACTTCCAAGACCCGATTGAGATTTGGATAGTTTTTTTTGGGCATTCAACAATAAATTGACAGATGAAAGCTGTCAGAGCCGTAGAACTCACTGAGTCCTTCATTTTGACTGGTTATGGCTCCCGTAACTCTAAACGAGCCAGAAGTTATGGCCGTCAGAATAATCGATATCTACAGGGTGCAACATCCACTGTGGAAGGTGCAACATCCGTCCGAAATGGTGAAACAGTGTTGTACGAGTTTTTGAAATGCGTGCATCGGTTTGAAAGAGAACGGTACCATGGTGCACCACTCTCCTGCGATGGTAAATCGAAGACCAGCCACGGTAATCCCGTTTTACCGTAAAAATCCACATGTCGAAAAAACGAAGGGTAAAAAACTTCCTAGACCCGATCGAGACTCGGATAGTCATTTTTGGGCATTAAATAATCCATTGACGGCTTAAAGCTGTCATAGCCCTTGACTGGTTTTGACTGGTTGTCGCTCCCGTAACTCTAAACGAGCCAGAAGTTATGGCCGTCAGAATAATCGATATCTACAGGGTGCAGCATCCACGGTGCAAGGTGCAACATCCGTCCGAAATGGAGAAACAGTGTCGTACGACTTTTTCAAATGCGTGCATGGATTTGAAATGGAACGGTACCATGGTGAACCACTCTCCAGCGACGGTAAATCGAAGACCAGCCGCGGTAATCCCGTTTTACCGTAAAAATCCACATGTCGAAAAAACGAAGGGTAAAAAACTTCCTAGACCCGATTGAGACTCGGATAGTCTTTTTTGGGCATTAAATAATCCATTGACGCCTGAAAGCGGTCATAACCATTGAAGTCACTGAGGCCTTCGTTTGGACTGGTTATGGCTCCTGTAACTCTAAACGAGCCAGAAGGTATGGCCGTCTGAATAATCGATATCTACAGGGTGCGGCATCCACGGTGCATGGTGCAACATCCGTCCGAAATGGCGAAACAGTGTCGTACGACTTTTTGAAATGTGTGATCGGATTTTAAACGGAACGGTACCACGGTGAACCACTCTCCAGCAATGGTAAATCGAAGACCAACCGTGGTAATCCCGTTTTACCGTAAAAATCCACGTGTCGAAAAAACGAAGGGTAGAAAACTTCCTAGACCCGATTGAGACTCGGATAGTCTTTTTTGGGCATTAAAACAATCCATTGACGGCTGAAAGCTATCATAGCTGTAGAACTCACCGAGGCCTTCGTTTAGACTGGTTATGGCTCCCGTAACGCTAAACGAGCCAGAAGTTATGGCCTTCCGAATAATCGATATCTACAGGGTGCAACATCCACGGTGCAAGGTACAACATCCGTCTGAAATGGCGAAACAGTGTCGTACGACTTTTTGAAATGCGTGCATGGATTTGAAACGGAACGGTACCATGGAGAACCACTCTCCAGCAATGGTAAATCGAAGACCAGCCGCGGTGATCCCGTTTTACCGTAAAAATCCACATGTCGAAAAAACGAAGGGTAAAAAACTTCCGAGACCTGATTGAGATTCGGATAGTCTTTTTTGGGCATTCAACAATACATTGACGGTTGAAAGCTATCACGGCCGTAAAACTCACCGAGGGCTTCGTTTTGACTTGTTATGGCTTCCGTAACTCTAAACGAGCCAGAAGTTATGGCCGTCCGAATAATCGATATCTACAGGGTGCAACATCCACGGTGCAAGGTGCAACATCCATCCGAAATGGTGAAACAGTGTCGTACGACTTTTTGAAATGTGTGCATGGATTTAAAACGAAACGTTACCATGGTGCACCACTCTCCAGCGATGGTAAATCGAAGATCAGCCACGGTAATCCCGTTTTACCGTAAAAATCCACGTGTCGAAAAAACGAAGGGTAAAAAACTTCTGAGACCCGATTGAGATTCGGATAGTCTATTTTGGGCATTCAACAATAAACTGAAGGGTAAAAGCTGTCATAGCCGTAGAACTCACTGAGGCCTTCGATTTGACTGGTTATGGCTCCCGTAACTCTAAACGAGCCAGAAGTTATGGCCGTACGAATAATCGATATCTACAGGGTGCAACATCCACGGTGCAAGGTGCAACATCCGTCCGAAATGGTGAAACAGTGTCGTACGACTTTTTGACATGCGTGCATGGATTCGAAATGGAACGTTACCATGGTGCACCACTCTCCAGCGATGGTAAATCAAAGACCAGCCACGATCCCGTTTTACCGTAAAAATCCACGTGTCGAAAAAACGAAGTGTAAAAAACTTCCTAGACCCGATTGAGACTCGGATAGTCTTTTTTGGGCAATAAACAATCCATTGACGGCTGAAAGCTGTCATAGCCATAGAACTCAATAGGGCCTTCGTTTTGACTGGTTATGGCTCCCGTAACTCTAAACGAGCCAAAAGTTATGGCCGTCCGTATAATCGATATCTATAGGGTGCAACATCCACGGTGCAAGGTGCAACATCCGTACGAAATGGTAAAACAGTTTCGTACGACTTTTTGACATGCGTGCATGGATTTGAAACGGAATGGTACCAAGGTGCACGACTCTCCAGCGGTGGTAAATCGAAGACCAGCCACGGTTATCCCGTTTTGCCGTAAAAATCCACGTGTCGAAAAAACGAAGGGTAAAAAACTTTCTAGACCCGATTGAGACTCGGATAGTCTTTTTTGGGCATTAAACAATCCATTGATGGCTGAGAGCTGTCATAGCCGTAGAACTTACTGAGGCCTTCGTTTTGACTAATTATGGCTCCCGTAACACTAAACGAGCCAGAAGTAATGGTCGTCCGAATAATCGATATCTACAAGTTGCAACATCCACGGTGCAAGGTGCAACATTCGTCCGAAATGGCGAAACAATGGCGTACTACTTTTTCAAATGCGTGCATGGATTTGAAACGGAACGGTACCATGGTGCACCACTATCCAGCGATGGTAAATCAAAGACCAGGCACGGTAATCCGGTTTTACCGTAAAAATCCACGTGTCGAAAAAACGAAGGGTAAAAAAATTCCTAGACCCGATTGAGACTCGTATAGTCTTTTTTGGGCATTAAACAATCCATTGACGGTGAAAGCTGTCATAGCCGTAGAACTCACTGAGGCCTAGTTTTGACTGGTTAGGCTCCCGTAAGTCTAAACGAGCCAGAAGTTATGGCCGTCCGAATAATCGATATCTACAGGGTGCAACATCCACGGTGCAAGGTGGAGCATCCGTCCGAAATGGCGAAACAGTGTCGTATGACTTTTTGAAAAGCGTGCGTGGATTTGAAACGGAACGGTACCATGGTGATCCACTCTCCAGCGATGATAAATCGAAGACCAGCCGCGGAAATCCCGTTTTACCGTAAAAATCCACGTGTCGAAAAAACGAAGGGTAAAATACTTCCGAGACACGATTGAGATTCGGATAGTCTTTTTTAGGCATTCAACAATACATTAATGGCTGAAAGCTATCAGGGCCGTAGAACTCACTGAGGCCTTCGTTTTGACTGGTTATGGCTCCCGTAAATCTAAACCAACCAGAAGTTATGGTCGTCCGAATAATCGGTATCTACAGGGTGCAACATCCACGGTGCAAGGTGCAACATCCGTCCGAAATGGAGAAACAGTGTTGTACGACGTTTTGAAATGCATGCATGGATTTGAAATGGAACGGTACCATGGGGCACCACTCTCCAGCGATGTTAAATCAAAGACCAGCCACGGTAATCCCGTTTTACCGCAAAAATCCACGTGTCGAAATAACGAAGGGTAAAAAACTTCCGAAACCCGATTGAGATTCGGATAGTCTTTTTTGGGCATTAAATAATCCATTGATGGCTGAAAGCCGTCAGAGCCGTAGAACTCACCGAGGCCTTTATTTTGAGTGGTTATGGCTCCCGTAACTCTAAACGAGCCAGAAGTTATGGCTGTCCGAATAATCGATATCTACAGGGTGCAACATCCACGGTGCAAGGTGCAACAACCGTCCGAAATGGAGGAACAGTGTCGTACGACTTTGTGAAATGCGTGCATGGATTGGAAACGGAACGGTACTATGGTGAACCACTCTTCAGCGATGGAAAATCGAAGACCAGCCACGGTAATCCCGTTTTACCGTAAAAATCCACGTGTCGAAAAAACGAAGAGTAAAAAACTTCCGACACCCGATTGAGATTCGGATAGTCTTTTTTGAGCATTCAACAATAAATTGAAGGCTGAAAGCTGTCAGAGCTGTAGAACTCACTGAGGCCTTCGTTTTGACTGGTTATGGCTCCCGTAACTCTAAACGAGCCAGAAGTTAAGGCCGTCCGAATAATGGATATCTAAAGGGTGCAACATCCACGGTGCAAGGTGCAACATCCGTCCGAAATGGTGAAACAGTGTCGTACAACTTTTTGACATGCGTGCATGGATTTGAAACGGAACGTTACCATGGTGCACCACTCTCCAGCGATGGTAAATCCAAGATCAGCCACGGTAATCCCGTTTCACCGTAAAAATCCACGTGTCGAAAAAACGAAGGGTAAAAAACTTCCGACACCCGATTGAGATTCGGATAGTCTTTTTTGGGCATTCAACAATAAATTGAAGGCTGAAAGCTATCATAGCCGTAGAACTCACTGAGGCCTTCGTTTTGACTGGTTATGGCTCCCGTAAATCTAAACCAGCCAGAAGTTATGGTCGTCCGAATAATCGGTATCTACAGGGTGCAACATCCACGGTGCAAGGTGCAACATCCGTCCGAAATGGTGAAACACTGTCGTACGACTTTTTGACATGCGTGCATGGATTTGAAACGAAACGGTACCATGGTGCACCACTCTCCAGCGATGGTAAATCGAAGACCAGCCACGGTAATCCCGTTTTACCGTAAAAATCCAAGTGTCGAAAAAACGAAGGGTAAAAAACTTCCGAGACCCGATTGAGATTCGGATAGTCTTTTTTGGGCATTCAACAATAAACTGAAGGATGAAAGCTGTCATAGCCGTAGAACTCACTGAGGCCTTCGATTTGACTGGTTATGGCTCCCGTAACTCTAAACGAGCCAGAAGTTATGGCCGTACGAATAATCGATATCTACAGGGTGCAACATCCACGGTGCAAGGTGCAACATCCGTCCGAAATGGCGAAACAGTGTCGTATGACTTTTTGAAATACGTGCATGGATTTGAAATGGAACGGTACCATGGTGAACCACTCTCCAGCGATGGTAAATCGAAGACCAGCGGCGGTAATCCCGTTTTACCGTAAAAATCCATGTGCCGAAAAAACGAAGGGTAAAAAACTTCCTAGACCCGATCGAGACTCGGATAGTCTTTTTTGGGCAATAAACAATCCATTGACGGCTGAAAGCTGTTATAGCCGTAGAACTCACTGAGGCCTTCATTTTGACTGGTTATGGCTTCCGTAACTCTAAACGAGCCAGAAGTTATGGCCGTCCGTATAATCGATATCTACAGGGTGCAACATCCATGGTGCAAGGTGCAACATCCGTCCGAAATGGTAAAACAGTTTCGTACGACTTTTTGTCATGCGTGCATGGATTTGAAACGGAACGGTACGAAGGTGCACCACTCTCCAGCGGTGGTAAATCGAAGACCAGCCACGGTAATCCCGTTTTACCGTAAAAATCCACGTGTCGAAAAAACGAAGAGTAAAAAACTTCCTAGACCCGATTGAGACTCGGATAGTCTTTTTTGGGCATTAAACAATCCATTGATGGCTGAGAGCTGTCATAGCCGTAGAACTTACTAAGGCCTTCGTTTTGACTAGTTATGGCTCCCGTAACACTAAACGAGCCAGACGTTATGGTCGTTCGAATAATCGATATCTACAAGGTGCAACATCCACGGTGCAAGGTGCAACATCCGTCCGAAATGGCGAAACAGTGGCGTACTACTTTTTGAAATGCGTGCATGGATTTGAAACGGAACGGTACCATGGTGCACCACTATCCAGCGATGGTAAATCGAAGACCAGCCACGGTAATCCGGTTTTACCATAAAAATCCACGTGTCGAAAAAACGAAGGGTAAAAAAATTCCTAGACCCGATTGAGACTCGGATAGTCTTTTTTGGGCATTAAACAATCCATTAACGGTGAAAGCTGTCATAGCCGTAGAACTCACTGAGGCCTTCTTTTTGACTGGCAAGGCTCCCATAAGTCTAAACGAGCCAGAAGTTACGGCCGTCCGAATAATCGATATCTACAGGGTGCAACATCCACGGTGCAAGGTACAACATCCGTCAGAAATGGCGAAGCAGTGTCGTACGACTTTTCGAAATGCGTGCATGGATTTGAAACGGAACGGTACCATGGTGATCCCCTCTCCAGCGATGGTAAATCGAAGACCAGCCGCGGTAATCCCGTTTTACCGTAAAAATCCACGTGTCGAAAAAACGAAGGGTAAAATATTTCCGAGACCCGATTGAGATTCGGATAGTCTTTTTTGGGCATTCAACAGTACATTAACGGCTGAAAGCTATCAGGGCCGTAGAACTCACTGAGGCCTTCGTTTTGACTGGTTATGGCTCCCGTAAATCTAAACCAGCCAGAAGTTATGGTCGTCCGAATAATCGGTATCTACAGGGTGGAACATCCACGGTGCAAGGTGCAACATCCGTCCGAAATGGTGAAACAGTGGTGTACGACGTTTTGAAATGCATGCATGGATTTGAAATGGAACGGTACCATGGTGCACCACTCTCCAGCGATATTAAATCAAAGACCAGCCACGGTAATCCCGTTTTACCGCAAAAATCCACGTGTCGAAAAAACGAAGGGTAAAAAACTTCTGAAACCCGATTAAGATTCGGATAGTCTTTTTTGGGCATTAAATAATCCTTTGATGGCTGAAAGCCATCAGAGCCGTAGAACTCACTAAGGCCTTCATTTTGAGTGGTTATGGCTCCCGTAACTCTAAACGAGCCAGAAGTTATGGTCGTCCGAATAATCGATATCTACAGGGTGCAACATCCACGGTGCAAGGAGCAACAACCGTCCGAAATGGAGGAACAGTGTCGTACGACTTTGTGAAATGCGTGCATGGATTTGAAATGGAACGGTACGATAGTGAACCACTCTCCAGCGATGGAAAATCGAAGACTAGCCACGGTAATCCCGTTTTACCGTAAAAATCCACGTGTCGAAAAAACGAAGGGTAAAAAACTTCCGACGCCTGATTGAGATTCGGATAGTCTTTTTTGGGCATTCAACTATAAATTGAAGGCTGAAAGCCATCATAGCCGTAGAACTCACTGAGGCCTTCGTTTTGACTGGTTATGCCTCTCGTAGCTCTAAACGAGCCAGAAGTTATGGCCGTCCGAATAATCGACATCTACAGGGGGCAACATCCGCGGTGCAAGGTGCAACATCCGTCCGAAATGGCGAAACAGTGTTGTACGACTTTTTGAAATGCGTGCATGGATTTGAAACGGAATGGTACCATGGTGAACCACTTTCCAGCGATGGTAAATCGAAGACCAACGGCGGTAATCCCGTTTTACCGTGAAAATCCACGTGTCGAAAAAACGAAGGGTAAAAAATTTCCGAGACCCGATTGAAATTCGGATAGTCTTTTTTGGGCATTCAAGAATGAATTGAAGGCTGAAAGCGGTTAGAGCCGTAGAACTCACTGAGGCCTTCGTTTTGACTGGTTATGGCTACCGTAACTCTATACGAGCCAGAAGTTATGGTCGTCCGAATAATGGATATCTACAGGGTGCAACATCCATGATGCAAGGTGCAACATCCGTCTGAAATGGTGAAACAGTGTCGTACGACTTTTTGACATGCGTACATAGATTTGAAACGGAACGGTACCATGGTGCACCACTCTCCAGCGGTTCTAAATCGAAGACCAGCAACGGTAGTCCCGTTTTACCGTAAAAATCCACGTGTCAAAAAAACGTAGGGTAAAAAACTTCCTAGACCCGATTGAGACTCGGATAGTCTTTTTTGGGCATTAAACTATCCATTGACGGATGAAAGCGGTCATAGCCGTAGAACTCACTTAGGCCTTCGTTTTGACCGGTTATGGCTCCCGTAAATCTAAACGAGCTAGAAGTTATGGCCGTCCGAATAATCGATATCTACAGGGGGCAATATCCACGGTGCAAGGGGCAACATCCGTCCGAAACGGCGAAACAGTGTCGTACGATGTTTTGAAATGCATGCATGGATTTGAAATGGAACGGTACCATGGTGCACCACTCTCCAGCGATGGTAATTCAAAGACCAGCCACGGTAATCCCGTTTTACCGTAAAAATCTACGTGTCGAATAAACGAAGGGTAAAAAACTTCCGAAACCCGATAAAGATTCGGAATGTCTTTTTTGGGCATTAAATAGTCCATTGACAGCTGACAGCCGTCAAAACCGTAGAACTCACTGAGGCCTTCGTTTTGAGTGGTTATGGCTCCCGTAACTCTAAACGAGCCAGAAGTTATGGCCGTCCGAATAATCGATATCTACAGGGTGCAACATCCACTGTGCAAGGTGCAACATCCGTCCGAAATGGAGCAACAGTGTCGTACGACTTTATGAAATGCGTGCATGGATTTGAAACGGAACGGTACTATGGTGAACCATTCTCCAGCGATGGAAAATCGAAGACAAGCAACGGTAATCCCGTTTTACCGTAAAAATCCACGTGTCGAAAAAACGAAGGGTAAAAAAATTCCTAGACCCGATTGAGACTCGGATAGTCTTTTTTGGGCATTAAACAATCCATTAACGGTGAAAGCTGTCATAGCCGTAGAACTCACTGAGGCCTTCTTTTTGACTGGCAAGGCTCCCGTAAGTCTAAACGAGCCAGAAGTTATGGCCGTCCGAATAATCGATATCTACAGGGTGCAACATCCACGGTGCAAGGTGCAACATCCGTCCGAAATGGCGAAACAGTGTCGTACGACTTTTCGAAATGCGTGCATGGATTTGAAACGGAACGGTACCATGGTGATCCACTCTCCAGCGATGGTAAATCGAAGACCAGCCGCGGTAATCCCGTTTTACCGTAAAAATCCACGTGTCGAAAAAACGAAGGGTAAAATATTTCCGAGACCCGATTGAGATTCGGATAGTCCTTTTTGGGCATTCAACAATACATTAACGGCTGAAAGCTATCAGGGCCGTAGAACTCACTGAGGCCTTCATTTTGACTGGTTATGGCTCCCGTAAATCTAAACCAGCCAGAAGTTATGGTCGTCCGAATAATCGGTATCTACAGGGTGCAACATCCACGGTGCAAGGTGCAACATCCGTCCGAAATGGCGAAACAGTGTTGTACGACGTTTTGAAATGCATGCATGGATTTGAAATGGAACGGTACCATGGTGCACCACTCTCCAGCGATGTTAAATCAAAGACCAGCCACGGTAATCCCCTTTTACCGCAAAAATCCACGTGTCGAAAAACGAAGGGTAAAAAACTTCCGAAACCCGATTAAGATTCGGATAGTCTTTTTTGGGCATTAAATAATCCATTGATGGCTGAAAGCCATCAGAGCCGTAGAACTCACTGAGGCCTTCATTTTGAGTGGTTATGGCTCCCGTAACTCTAAACGAGCCAGAAGTTAAGGCCGTCCGAATAATGGATATCTACAGGGTGCAACATCCACGGTGCAAGGTGCAACATCCGTCAGAAATGGAGGAACAGTGTCGTACGACTTTGTGAAATGCGTGCATGGATTTGAAACGGAACAGTACCATGGTGCACCACTCTCCAGCGATGGTAAATCCAAGATAAGCCACGGTAATCCCGTTTTACCGTAAAAATCCACGTGTCGAAAAAACGAAGGGTAAAAAACTTCCGACACATGATTGAGATTCGGATAGTCTTTTTTGGGCATTCAACAATAAATTGAAGGCTGAAAGCTATCATAGCCATAGAACTCACTGAGGCCTTCGTTTTGACTGGTTATGGCTCCTGTAACTCTAAAAGAACCAGAAGTTACGGCCGTCGGAACAATCGATATCTACAGGGTGCAACATCCACGGTGCAAAGGTGCAACATCCGTCCGAAATGGTGAAACAGTGTCGTACGACTTTTTAACATGCGTGCATGGATTTGAAACGAAACGGTACCATGGTGCATCACTCTCCAGCGATGGTAAATCGAAGACCAGCCACGGTAATCTTTTTTTACCGTAAAAATCCAAGTGTCGAAAAAACGAAGGGTAAAAAACATCCTAGACCCTATTGAGACTCGGATAGTCATTTTTGGGCATTAAACAATCCATTGACGGCTGAAAGCTGTCATAGACGTAGAACTCACCGAGGCCTTCATTTTGACTGGTTATGCCTCCCGTAACTCTAAACGAGCCAGAAGTTATGGCCGTCCGAATAATCGATATCTACAGGGGGCAACATACGCGGTGCAAGGTGCAACATCCATCCGAAATGGCAAAACAGTGTTGTACGACGTTTTGAAATGCGTGCATGGATTTGAAACGGAATGGTACCATGGTGAACCACTCTCCAGTGATGGTAAATCGAAGACCAGCGGCGGTAATCCCGTTTTACCGTAAAAATCCACGTGTCGAAAAAACGAAGGGTAAAAAACTTCCGAGACCCGATTGAGATTCGGATAGTCTTTTTTGGGCATTCAAGAATAAATTGAAGGCTGATAGCTGTTAGAGCCGTAGAACACACTGAGGCCTTCGTTTTGACTGATTATGGCTCCCGTAACTCTATACGAGCCAGAAGTTATGGCCGTCCGAATAATCGATATCTACAGGGTGCAACATCCACGGAGCAAGGTGCAACATCCGTCCGAAATGGTGAAACAGTGTCGTATGACTTTTTGACATGCGTACATGGATTTGAAACGGAACGGTACCATGGTGCACCACTCTCCAGCGATTGTAAATCGAAGACCAGCCACGGTAACCGTAAAAATCCACGTGTCAAAAAAACGAAGGGTAAAAAACTTCCTAGACCCGATTGAGACTCGGATAGTCTTTTTTGGGCATTAAACTATCCATTGACGGTTGAAAGCGGTCATAGCCGTAGAACTCACTTAGGCCTTCTGGTTATGGCTCCCGTAACTCTAAACGAGCCAGAAGTTTTGGCCGTCCGAATAATCGATGTCTAAAGGAGGCAACATCCACGGTGCAAGGTGCAACATCCGTCCGAAATGGCGAAACAGTGTCGTACGACGTTTTGAAATGCATGCATGGATTTGAAATGGAACGATACCATGGTGCACCACTCTCCAGCGATGGTAATTCAAAGACCAGCCACGGTAATCCCGTTTTACCGTAAAAATCCACGTGTCGAATAAACGAAGGGTAAAAAACTTTCGAAACCCGATTGAGAATCGGATTGTCTTTTTTGGGCATTAAATAATCCATTGACGGCTGAAAGCCATCAGAGCCGTAGAACTCACTGAGGCCTTCGTTTTGAGTGGTTATGGCTCCCGTAACTCTAAACGAGCCAGAAGTTATGGCCGTTCGAATAATCGATATCTACAGGGTGCAACATCCACGGTGCAAGGTGCAACATCCGTCCGAAATGGAGCAACAGCGTCGTACGACTTTTTGAAATGCGTGAGTGGATTTGAAACGGAATGGTACTATGGTGAACCACTCTCCAGCGATGGAAAATCGGAGACAAGCCACGGTAATCCCGTTTTAACGTAAAATCCACGTGTCGAAAAAACGAAGGGTAAAAAACTTCTAACACCCGATTGAGATTCGGATAGTCATTTTTGGGCATTCAACAATAAAATGAAGGCCGCAATCTGTCAGAGCCATAGAACTCACTGAGGCCTTCGTTTTGACTGGTTATGGATCCCGTAACTCTAAACAAGCCAGAAGTTAAGGTCGTCCGAATAATGGATATCTACAGGGTGCAACATCCACGGTGCAAGGTGCAACATCCGTCCGAAATGGTGAAACAGTGTCGTACAACATTTTGATATGCGTGCATGGATTTGAAACGGAATGGTGCCATGGTGCACCACTCTCCAGCGATGGTAAATCCAAGATCAGCCACGGTAATCCCGTTTTACCGTAAAAATGCACGTGTTGAAAAAACGAAGGGTAAAAAACTTCCGACACCTGATTGAGATTCAGATTGTCTTTTTTGGGCATTCAACAATAAATTGAAGGCTGAAAGCTATCATAGCTGTAGAACTCACTGAGGCCTTCATTTTGACTGGTTATGGCTCCTGTAACTCTAAAAGAACCAGAAGTTATGACCGTCCGAATAATCGATTTCTACAGGGTGCAACATCCACGGTGCAAGGTGCAACATCCGTCCGAAATGGTGAAACAGTGTCGTACGACTTTTTGACATGCGTGCATGGATTTGAAACGAATCGGTACCATGATGCACCACTCTCCAGCGATGGTAAATCGAAGACCAGCCACGGTAATCCCGTTTTACCGTAAAAATCCAAGTGTCGAAAAAACGAAGGGTAAAAAACATCCTAGACCCTATTGAGACTCGGATAGTCTTTTTTGGGCATTAAATAATCCATTGACGGCTGAAAGATGTAATAGCTGTAGAACTCACTGAGGCCTTCGTTTTGACTGGTTATGCCTCCCGTAACTCTAAACGAGCCAGAAGTTATGGCCGTCCGAATAATCGATATCTGCAGGGGGCAACATCCGCGGTGCAAGGTGCAACATCCGTCCGAAATGGCGAAACAGTGTTGTACGACATTTTGAAATGCGTGCATGGATTTGAAACGGAATGGTAACATGGTGAACCACTCTCCAGCGATGGTAAATCGAAGACCAGCCGCGGTAATCCCGTTTTACCGTAAAAATCCACGTGTCGAAAAAACGAAGGGTAAAAAACTTCTGAGACCCGATTGAGATTCGGATAGTCTTTTTTGGGAATTCAAGAATAAATTGAAGGCTGATAGCTGTTAGAGCCGTAGAACTCACTGAGGCCTTCGTTTTGACTGATTATGGCTCCCGTAACTCTATACGAGCCAGAAGTTATGGCCGTCCGAATAATCGATATCTACAGGGTGCAACATCCACGGTGCAAGGTGCAACATCCGTCCGAAATGGGGAAACAGTATCGTATGACTTTTTGACATGCGTACATGTATTTGAAACGGAACGGTACCATGGTGCACCACTCTTCAGCGATTGTAAATCGAAGACCAACCACGGTAATCCCGTTTTACCGTAAAAATCCACGTGTCAAAAAAACTATGGGTAAAAAACTTCCTAGACCCGATCGAGACTCGGATAGTCTTTTTTGGGCATTAAACTATCCATTGACGGCAGAAAGCGGTCATAGCCGTAGAACTCACTTAGGCCTTCGTTTTGACTGGTCAGGGCTCCCGTAACTCTAAACGAGCCAGAAGTTTTGGCCATCCGAATAATCGATGTCTAAAGGGGGCAACATCCACGGTTCAAGGTGCAACATCTGTCCGAAATGGCGAAACAGTGTCGTACGACGTTTTGAAATGCATGCATGGATTTGAAATGGAATGGTACCATGGTGCACCACTCTCCAGCGATGGTAATTCAAAGACCAGCCACGGTAATCCAGTTTGACCGTCAAAATCCACGTGTCGAATAAACGAAGGGTAAAAAACTTCCGAAACCCGATTGAGAATCGGATTGTCTTTTTTGGGCATTAAATAATCCATTGAGGGCAGAAAGCCGTCAGAGCCGTAGAACTTACCGAGGCCTTCGTTTTGAGTGGTTATGGCTCCCGTAACTCTAAACGAGCCAGAAGTTATGGCCGTCCGAATAATCGATATCTACAGGGTGCAACATCCACGGTGCACGGTGCAACATCCGTCCGAAATGGAGCAACAGTGTCGTACGACTTTTTGAAATGCGTGCGTGGATTTGAAACGGAACGGTACTATGGTGAACCACTCTCCAGCGATGGAAAATCGAAGACAAGCCACGGTAATCCCGTTTTACCATAAAATCCACGTGTCGAAAAAACAAAGGGTAAAAAACTTCCGACACCCGATTGAGATTCGGATAGTCTTTTTTGGGCATTCAACTATAAAATGAAGGCTGCAAGCTGTCAGAGCCATAGAACTCACTGAGGCCTTCGTTTTGATTGGTTATGTCTCCCGTAACTCTAAACGAGCCAGAAGTTATGGCCGTCCATATAATCGATATCTACAGGGTGCAACATCCACGGTGCAAGGTGCAACATCCGTCCGAAATGGTGAAACCGTGTCGTACAACTTTTTGACATGCGTGCATGGATTTGAAACGGAACGGTACCATGGTGCATCACTCTCCAGCGATGGTAAATTGAAGACCTGCCACGGTAATCCCGTTTTACCGTAAAAATCCACGTGTCGAAAAAACGAAGGGTAAAAATCATCCTAGACCCGATTGAGACTCGGATAGTCTTTTTTGGGAATTAAACAATCCATTGATGGCGGAAAGCTGTCGTAGCCGTAGAACTCACTGAGGCCTTCGTTTTGACTGGTTATGGCTCCCGTAACTCTAAAGGAGCCAGAAGTTATGGCTGTCCGAATAATCGATATCTACAGGGGGCAACATCCGCGGTGCAAGGTGAAACATCCATCCAAAACGGCGAAACAGTGTCGTACGACTTTTTGAAATTCATGCATGGATTTGAAACGGAATGGTGCCATGGTGAACCACTCTTCAGCGATAATAAATCGAAGACCAGCGGCGGTAATCCCGTTTAACCGCAAAAATCCACGTGTCGAAAAAACGAAGTGTAAAAAACATCCGACACCCGATTGAGATTCGGATAGTCTTTTTTGGGCATTCAAGAATAAATTGAAGGCTGAAAGCTATCAGAGCCGTAGAACTCACCGAGGCCTTCGTTTTGACTGGTTATGGCTCCCGTAACTCTAAACGAGCCAGAAGTTATGGCCGTCCGAATAATCGATATCTACAGGGTGCAACATCCATGGTGCAAGGTGTAACATCCGTCCGAAATGGTGAAACAGTGTCGTACGACTTTTTGACATGCGTGGATGGATTTGAAAACGGAACGGTACCATGGTTCACCACTCTCCAGCGATGGTAAATCAAAGACCAGTCACGGTAATCCCGTTTTACCGTAAAAATCCACGTGTCGAAAAAACGAAGCGTAAAAAACTTCCTAGACCCGATTGAGATTCGGATAGTCTTTATTGGGCATTCATGAATAAATTGACGGCTGAAAGATGTCAGAGCCGTAGAACTCACTGAGGCCTTCGTTTTGACTGGTTATGGCTCCCGTAACTCCAAACGAGCCAGAAGTTATAGCCGTCCGAATAATCGATATCTACAGGGTGTAACATCCACGGTGCAAGGTGCAACATCCGTCCGAAATGGTGAAACAGTGCCGTACAACTTTTTGAAATGCGTGCATGGATTTGAAACGGAACGGTACCACGGTGCACCACTCTCCAGCGATGGTAAATCGAAGACCAGCCACGGTACTCCCGTTTTACCGTAAAAATCCACGTGTCGAAAAAACGAAGGGTAAAAAACATCCTAGACCCGATTGATACTCGGATAATCTTTTTTGGACATTAAACAATCCATTGACGGCTGAAAGCGGTCACAGACGTAGAACACACTGAGTCCTTTGTTTTCACTGGTTATGGCTCCCATAACTCTAAACGAGCCAGAAATTATGGCCGTCCGAATAATCGATATCTACAGGAGGCAACATCCACGGTGCAAAGTGCAACATCCGTCCAAAATGGCGAAACAGTGTCGTACGACTTTTTGAAATGCGTGCATGGATTTGAAACGGGACGGTACCATGGTGAACCACTCTCCAGTGATGGTAAATTGAAGAACAGCCGCGGTAATCCCGCTTTAACGTAAAAATCCACTTGTCGAAAAAACGAAGGGTAAAAAACTTCCGACACCCGATTGAGATTCAGATAGTCTTTTTTGGGCATTCAACAATAAATTGAAGACTTAAAGCTGTTAGAGCCGTAGAACTCACCGAGACCTTCGTTTTGATTGGTTATGGTTCCCGTAACTCTAAGCGAGCCAGATGTTATGGGCGTCCGAATAATCGATATCTAGAGGGTGCAACATCCACGGTGCAAGGTGCAACATCCGTCCGAAATGGTGAAACAGTGTCGTACGACTTTTTGACATGCGTGCATGGATTTGAAACGGAACGGCTCCATGGTGCACCACTCTCCAGCGTTGGTAAATCGAAGACCAGCCACGGTGATCCCGTTCTACCGTAAAAATCCACGTGTCGAAAAAACAAAGGGTAAAAAACTTCCGAGACCCGATTGAGATTCGGATAGTCTTTTTTGGGCATTAAACAATCCATTGACAGCTGAAAGCTGTCATAGCCGTAGAACACACTGAGGTCTTCGTTTTGGTTGGTTATGGCACCCGTAACACTGAACGAGCCAGAAGTTATGGCCGTCCGAATAATCGATATCTAGGGTGCAACATCCACGGTGCAAGGCGCAACATCCGTCCGAAATGGCGAAACAGTGTCGTACGACGTTTTGAAATGCGTGCATGGATTCGAAACGGAACGGTACCATATTGCACCACTCTCCAGCGATGGTAAATCAAAGACCAGCCACGGTAATCCCGTTTTACCATAAAAATCCACGTGTCGAAAAAACGAAGGGTAAAAAACTTCTGAGACCCGATTGAGATTCAGATAGTCTTTTTTGGGCATTAAGCAACCCATTGACGGCTGAAAGCGGTCACAGCCGTAGAACTCGCTGAGACCTTCGTTTTGACTGGTTATGACTCCCGTAACTCTAAACGAGCCAGAAGTTATGGCCGTCCGAATAGTCGATATCTACAGGGTGCAACATCCACGGTGCAAGGTGCAACATCCGTCGGAAATGGCGAAACAGTGTCAAACGACTTTTTGAAATGCGTGCATGGATTTGAAACGGAACGGTACCATGGTACACCACTCTCCAGTGATGGTAAATCAAAGACGAGCCACGGTAATCCCGTTTTACCGTAAAAATCCACGTTTCGAAAAAACGAAGGGTAAAAAACTTCCGAGACTCGATTGAGATTCGGATAGTCTTTTTTGGGCATTATACAATCCATTGACGGCTGAAAGCAGTCACAGACGTAGAACTCGCTGAGACCTTCGTTTTGACTGGTTATGCCTCCCGTAACTCTAAACGAGCCAGAAGTTATGGCCGTCCGAATAATCGATATCAACAGGGTGCAACATCCACGGTGCAAGGTGCAACATCCGTCCGAAATCACAAAACAGTGTCGTACGACGTTTTGAAATGCGTGCATGGATTTGAAACGGAACGGTACCATAGTGCACCACTCTCCAGCGATGGTAAATCAAAGACCAGCCACGATAATCCCGTTTTACCGTAAAAATCCACGTGTCGAAAAAACGAAGGGTAAAAAACTTCCGAGACCCGATAGAGATTCGGATAGTCTTTTTTGGGCATTAAGCAATCCATTGACGGCTGAAAGCGGTCACAGCCGTAGAACTCGCTGAGACCTTCATTTTGACTGGTTATGGCTCCCATAACTCTAAACGATCCAGAAGTTATGGCCGTCCGAATAATCGATATCTACAGGGTGCAACATCCACGCTGCAAGGTGCAACATCCGTCCGAAATGGCGAAACAGTGTCGTATGACTTTTTGAAATGCGTGCACGGATTTGAAACGGAACGGTACCATGGTGCACCACTCTCCAGCGATGGCAAATCGAAGACCAGTCACGGTAATCCCGTTTTACCGTAAAAATCCACGTGTCGAAAAAACGAAGGGTAAAAAACTTCCGAGACCCAATTGAGATTCGGATAGCCTTTTTTGGGCATTAAGCAATCCATTGACGGATGAAAGCTGTCACAGCCGTAGAACTCACTAAGGCCTTCGTTTTGACTGGTTATGGCTCCCGTAACTCTAAACGAGCCACAAGTTATGGCCATCCGAATAATCGATATCTACAGGGTGCAACATCCACGGTGCAAGGTGCAACATCCGTCCGAAATGGCGAAACAGTGTCGTACGACTTTTTGAAATGCGTGCATGGATTTGAAACGGAACGGTACCATGTTGCATCACTCTCGAGCGATGGTAAATCGAAGACCACCCACGGTAATCCCGTTTTACCGTAAAAATCCACGTGTCGAAAAAACGAAGAGTAAAAAACTTCCGAGACCCGATTGAGATTCGGATAATCTGTTTTTCGCATTAAATAATCCATTGATGGATGAAAGCGGTCATAGCCGTAGAACTCACTGAGGCCTTCGCTTTGACTGGTTATGGCTCCCGTAACTTTAAACGAGCCAGAAGTTATGGCCGTCCGAATAATCGATATCTACAGGGTGCAACATTCACGTTGCAAGGTGCAACATCCGTCCGAAATGGTGAAACAGTGCCGTACGACTTTTGGAAATGCGTGCATGGATTTGAAACGGAACGGTACCACGGTGCACCACTCTCTGGCGATGGTAAATCGAAGACCAGCCACGGTAATCCCGTTTTACCGTAAAAATCCACATGTCGAAATAACGAAGGGTAAAAAACATCCTAGAACCGATTGAGACTCGGATAATCTTTTTTGGGCATTAAACAATCCATTGACGGCTGAAAGCAATCATAGACGTAGAACTCACTGAGGCCTTCGTTTTGACTGGTTATGGCTCCCGTAACTCTAAACGAGCCAGAAGTTATGGCCGTCCGAATAATCAATATCTATAGGGGGCAACATCCACGGTGCGAAGTGCAACATCCATCCGAAATGGCGAAACAGTGTCGTACGACTTTTTGAAATGCGTGCATGGATTTGAAATGGAACCGTAAAAATCCACGTGTCGAAAAAACGAAGGGTAAAAAACTTCCGACACCCGATTGAGATTCGGATAGTCTTTTTTGGGCATTCAACAATAAATTGAAGACTGAAAGCTGTCATAGCCGTAGAACTCAACGAGGCCTTCGTTTTGACTGGTTATGGCTCCCGTAACTCTAAACGAGCCAGATGTTATGGGCGTCCGAATAATCGATATCTACATGGTGCAACATCCACGGTGCATGGTGCAAAATCCGTCCGAAATGGTGAAACAGTATCGTACGACTTTTTGACATGCGTGCATGGATTTGAAACGGAACGGCACCATAGTGCACCACTCTCCAGCGATGGTAAATCGAAGACCAGCCCCGGTAATCTCGTTTTACCGTAAAAATCCACGTGTCAAAAAAACGAAGGTTAAAAAACTTCTGACACCCGATTGAGATTCGGATAGTCTTTTTTGGGCATTCAACAATACATTGACGGCTGAAAGCTGTCAGGACCGTAGAACTCACTGAGGCCTTCGTTTTGACCGGTTATGGCTCCTGTAACTCTAAACAAGCCAGAAGTTATGGACGTCCGAATAATCGATATCTACAGGGTGCAACATCCACGGTGCGAGGTGCAACATCCGTCCGAAATAGCGAAACAGTGTCGTACGACGTTTTGAAATGCGTATATGGATTTGAACAACGGTACTATGGTGAATCACTCTCCAGCGATGGTAAATCGAAGACCAGCCCCAGTAATCCCGTTTTACCGTAAAAATCCACGTGTCGAAAAAACGAAGGGTAAAAAACTTCCAACACCCGATTGAGATTCGGATAGTCTTTTTTGGGCATTCAACAATAAATTGAAGGCTGAAAGCTATCAGAGCCGTAGAACTCACTGAGGCCTTCGTTTTGACTGGTTATGGCTCTCGTAACTCTAAACGAGCCAGAAGTTATGGGCGTCCGAATAATCGATATCTACAGGGTGCAACATCCACGGTGCAAGGTGCAACATCCGTCCGAAATGGTGAAACAGCAACGTACGACTTTTTGACATGCGTGCATGGATTTGAAACGGAACGGTACCATGGTGCACCACCCTCCAGCGATGGTAAATCGAAGTCCAGCCACGGTAATCCCGTTTTACCGTAAAAATCGACGTGTTGAAAAAACGAAGGGTAAAAAACTTCCTACACCCGATTGAAACTCGGATAGTCTTTTTTGGGCATTAAAAAATACATTGACGGCTGAAAGCGGTCATAGCCATAGAACTCACTGAGGCCTTCGTTTTGACTGGTTATGGCTCCCGTAACTCTAAACGAGCCAGAAGTTATGGCCGTCCGAATAATCGATATCTACAGGGGGCAACATCCACGGTGCAAGGTGCAACATCCGTCCGAAATGGCGAAACAGTGTCGTACGACATTTCGAAATGTGTAACGACCCAGAATTTTTGATAATTAAAATTTGAATATTTAATTAATTTTAAATATTAATAAGTGAAATTATAAGTCAAATAAATTTTTATTTCGAATAATTGGATTTAATTGAATAATTAAATCGATAATTTAATATGTTAAATTATGGAAATAATTGAAAATTGGGTTAAATATGATTGAAAATGAGTTGTAAAATTTTATTTTATCATGTTGGAGTTAGAACGATATTTTAGAACTTTTAAAATCGAATTAAGAGTTAATTTGTGAAAATTGAATATTTTAATATTTAAATCGACTAGTGAAAATAGCCAATTTTTGAACAGTCTCAGAATTGGACGAGACCAGTTCCATTGGATCCGTAATAGTTATTTATTATCGGATTTCAATTTTCGTAGCAATCGGAGTTATCGTTTGATCGTGGCAGCTCGAAACGCATCGAATTATTTTTAATATTAATTTAGCGAGTTAAAATAGCCATTTTTCAAAAAGTCTCGGATTTCGACGAAACCAGTTTCATCGGATCCGTAATGTGATATTATTGTAAGGTTTCAAATTTCGTGTCAATCGGATTTACCGTTTGTCCGGTACAAATTAAAACGCCTAGAAAATCGTTTAAATCGGTTTAATTTAAATTGAACGTTTATTGCCATAACTCGCACAGATGATCGAATTAGCTTTCGAAACCTGTTCCTTTGTGTCCGGAACGCGAGGTAAACCCTAGAAACGCTGGTTACGGCGCGTAAATCGGAGTTCGGAATCCCCGGATGAATAGTGATTGAAAAATTCTCTATAAATAGCCCACCATTTACACAAGAAAAAAAAAACAAACCATAAACCCTAGGTCAAACGCAGCCGCCACCTCCCTGAACGAATGGCCGAAATACACTTATCTTCTCCTCTCGAATTCTTCCAATCCAAGCAACGATTCATAAAACTTTCAACTAACAAATTGAAGAGGGCATCAAGATCTACAAGTTCAACGGGTATGATCGCGAATAGCTTCACGAATCAACGGGAATTCGTGTTCAAAGGCAGGCCGTTCGGCCTCGTGTTGCGTGCACCAGAGATGGCCGAGCTTGGCCGCGTTCCAGGCATGGATGGAGTCTTGTACGAGCTTGCTAATGGCGTCACCTGATCGAGTCGAAGTGGTTTGTGTTTGGTGCAAATTTAAACCCTAGTTTTATATTGGGTTCGGTTGTTTTACTGGATAAACGCGCGTATATGAGGAAGATGAAGAAGGGGGGGAGCACTCGGATCTGAAGGAATCAACGGCCTGGATTTAGCTTAGGTTTAAAATTTTATTTTGTCGTAAATTAGTTATTAAAATTGTGTAAAACTTATAAAATTCATAACCTTTTCATACGAGGTCGAATACGCGCGAAACCAGTTGCGTTGGAATCGCATGGACGAGCACTACGCGATGGAATTGGATTGGAGTCGTTTGGAGTTAGTGAGAATTTCGGGTAAAATTAAACGTCCGTTTAATTTTATTCGAAATAAATCGCTAAAACAAAATTGAAATCAAGGTGAGAACTTCTCACTCAGTCGAATCGGTTTCGATTTTATTTTAAATAGTTAGATTTAAAATATTTGAATGCATGTTTGAATGATGATTGTTATCTATTGATTGTTAAAATAGACATTATGCGCCGTTAGTAAGCGGATGTTATTTATTAAAAACATATACCGCGAATATTTCATAAACAGTGAAATTGGTATTATATATAATAGCAATATATATATATTAGCATATGTATATATTGCAGTTGTTGATTCCCCGCATTTTTTAGCGGATGAGACCCTATTGCGCCGTCTATTAAGCGGATAATATTTTAAATCCCATATACCGCGATAATTTCGTACAGGAGCGGAATTGGTATTGTGCTAATGTTTGTGGATGCAGGAAAACAGGTTGGAGGGATCCAACTGGATTCCTCAATAGTATTTATTTGATTTCAGATATTTTGATATTTGATGGATTATCATATTGATATATGATATCGTTGTTGTCGTGATTGACTATTTGGTGTGTAGCATCACTAGGCCAAATTTTGGAATTTTAAAAATGATTTTTAAAGTGATTTTTGAAAGTATACGTTTATAAAATATTTTTGGAATTGATCCATTTTAAATAAATAAACGTTATAATTTTTAAAGTTATAAAAATTATGATTTTGGGAAATACGGTTAAAGATTGATTTTTGAGAAATATGGGTTAATGTTTTTTATAAAATAATTAGATTGGATTTTTGAATTTATTATAAAAAGTTTAAAAATAGGATTTATAAAATTTGATTATTTTATAAATCAAGAGAATGGTGAAATTATAAAGGAGATTAAAGATGTTTTAAAATAATAGTATAAATTGATTTTATAAAGGATTTATAAATTGATATTTATAAATTAAAACATTTAAATTATAAAACGAGTTTTTATAAGTGTTTGAATGAATTGTAAATGAATTGCATAAGTGAATGAAATTTATAAAATTATAAATGGCGAAGTTATAAATGAAATTTATAAATAGTAAGATTTATAAATTTTGTGAAATTATTAAAGAATATATTTGGATAAATAATTGAATCTTATAAGTTATAAGATTTATAATTATGAAGTTTAAAAGAACGATTTTGTAAAATAATCGTTTTATAAGCATTTAACTTATAATGTGAACTTTTGGTTTATAATTGAGTTATGAATTGAATATAGGTTAATAAAGGAATTTATAAACGTTGTTTTATAAATTCGTAAACGACATATTTTGATAAGTAAATTGTTGAAACCTATTAATGGAGTTATATTCACGTTTTTGACTGTGAATAAATCCTTTAAAATGAAATGTATAGAAATGATGAAATTGTTAACGTAGTATATTCACGTTTTTGAATAGTGAATAATATGTTAAAGAAATTGTTTTGAATGTGATGTTTTAAATAGAATTAAAATGATCTAACGATGTTTTTAAAATGCGTTGAGATTCGAAACCATAGATTTCAACATTTATTGTTGAAATAGACGTTTTGAGAAATAAAAGGAAATGGTGGACTATAGCACTATTGTTATAGTAAATGATTTCTGAAAGGAAATGTTTTGTATAGTATTGGGATTTATATATCTATTTTAATTTCGAATCCCTATGCTAGTGATTTTGGGTTGTCGTAACAATGTTTTACGCAACATTCGTTTTGGCCCAAATAAATATGTTTAAGAGCATAATTTCCTTAGAGAATGAAATATATACTTAATTTCGATTTAAGTATATTGGATATTTTCCAAAGGTTGAAAATAAATAAAATTTGTGAATTACTTATGAATAAATAAGTATGGAAATGTCTTCCAATATAAAGTTAATATTTTGAGAATTTATCTTTTTGAAGATAAATTGAAATGAATAATTGAAATCGTATATGCATGGATATTTTGGAATGAAAATTCACTATGGAATTTATGAATAAAAAGGGAAGTTGTTTAAAAATAAATATTGATTTATTTTTGAGATATTGAATTATATATCTTGTAAAGATATTTTTGGAAAATAAATAATTTGGAAAATTATTTGGAATCTAGTGATGTTGTGCATATCCAGTGATAGTTCAATAACCGACTATCAATATTTACCTTTGAATGGGTAATTTGTTGTGATTTGCTTGAATATGAATGCCACACTTATTTTTGAATAAGCGCTCACTATTCGGGTTAACCGGGAAAGGACCATGGGGTCGTATAACCCATTCCAAATATGTGATACGTCGTTATGAATTGCGTTTAAAGACCGGTGTTGAAGACCGGATCTTTTTGAAAGCGAAAGGACAACTCGTCGATTGTCTTTGCACCGAGTAGCTACGGTATAGGGACTCCCTATGTGATGGGAAGTCCGGACGTGATTAGAGATTATCCGGATTGCAAGGACTTCTTTGTAAGTGCCTTCGGTTCTGTTCGAGCCCGGAACAGACTTGTATGGATTGTATGTCTGACATTACAAATTGAGATATAAAGCCGATTTCTTTCAAATATTTTCTGTTGGTGGCGGAGAATTTATTCTTTTAGCTTAACACCCTTCTCTGAGACGTACGAGCTCAGAGGTTATATAGTTGATGGTTATCAGCGATATATTCCCAATTTGGTAATGTGACATGCTGAGTGTTGCTGTGAAATGATCATTGTATTGATCATTTGTGATAGGATCATTTATTTGATCGTCTATCCTGGTGATCATTTCTATGATCATTTGTTGACCCAAAGCATGGCTTTTGTATAAAGTATGTTTTTGTGGACGTGACTTCGTCGAGCCTCACACCTCGGGAATGGTCAAAACAGGAAAGATGCGGCAAGGTTATGAGGGGTAGCGCCCTTTAGGATATGTGCATTTCCTTCTGGAAAAGGGTGGTATCATGGTATGGAGCCCAGATACTTACTCATGTTGAAAACACTTTATGATTGTGTGAATTGATTGCGAGCGCTCGGTTAATGGTCCCAAAGGACCGGGGGATGGCATATTCGGTCAGTTGTTACTCAGTTAGGGGTAACCCGGCCTTGTGTTGGCAGAGATCCGGTTTGGTTCTCGGGGATGTCCATCCAGAGGCATTCTCATGTGGCAATGGGAAGTTCCTTGGCCTGATCATTCGTTGGAAATCCAATTCCCAATACGAAACCCTGTACGGTATTAGTTGTAGAACCTGCCATGTACTTATGGTGGTCACCACTGTTTAGATGGTAGCTATAGTAGGCATAGTTCGAAATGTCTATGTTGGCTAAGATTTATATTCTACTTTCGAAATGAATTTTTTTCTACACTATGCACTAATAATAATATCAACTGTTTCTTTTTAATGCGTATCAAGCATCTTTGACTATCATAAGGAGAAATCTCCACTGATTCTGCGTTTGCATTGTGTGTGTGCGGGAGGCCTTATGGTAGTCTCATTTTTAAAAGCATTGCGAATTGACTTTAAAAATATTCCTCTATTTTGATTTTAAAGATAAATAAACTGTTTTGAGTTCTCACACCAGTCACATGACTGACTCGGAGTTTATTGTTTTCCTTCCTAAACTCTGGGTGCCCACCAATTTCTACACGGGCAGTTAAGAGTTAGGTTTATCAGGATATTCTGGATATTATGGAGTTGCTGGAGGCAAGCTGGATGGCATGGCGTGTTATTAGTATATAGTATTTCTTTTTCCGCTGTACTGTTTGTTGTTGTTGTTGTACACTCTGATGATATGATGTAATGAAATGTAATGTATAAAATGTAATAACTGATATAGTTCTTTGTTTAAAGATTATTCATTTATTATTATATGTTGTTCCGCTGCGAATTGTGAGATTCTGATGTTGTTCTGTTGTTTTCTGTTCCGTTCTATTTTTGTATTTTCTTTTCCCTCTATTTTCTATCTTCTTATCTCTTCTTCTATCCTTTTTCTTTTTCTTAAACATTGAGAATTCGTATTTCTGTTCATCTTGAATTAATCAATGGAGATTAGTGTATATTCAAGGAGTACGGATTTGCGGGTCTTCACAGGTGGTATCAGAGCATATGGTTAAGCGACAACCATGGTTCTGTTGGGTATTACTCATTAGAGATAGAGTCAGTAGTACTCTAGAATGAGTTTGAGTGTAATAATAGCTATGAGTGCGTATTTGTTAGTGAATATATAAAATTGTTTTATATTGTGATGATTGGTTTATTGAGTGGCATATGAACTTTCGTCAGCGTGGTCTGCAAAACTATGCCGAAGGGGTTTCTAAACAATTGAATAGAACATCGACACAATATTGTTTTAAATTGGGTAAAAGAAATAATTTTACCTTGATTATATTTTATATATAAAGGAATAATTTTTCAGAATTATTAAAGTGTATATAAGTTGATTGTTTAGTTGTTTGAATAATCTAAATAAAAGAATAATTGTATAAGCAAAAGAATGATAAGAATTGAATTATAATTAAAGTGATTTACAATGGTGAAATAAACTTATATGTATGAGAAGTGAAACTATACGAATATATTTATGAATATGAGTTGCAATAAAAATGAATTTAAAGTTAAATGGAAATTTACTTTAGAATTTGGAATCTGAATTGATTTATAAGTAGGAATTTAAGTTATGTAAAACCAAGTAATGCTTATTAAATGGAATATAACTTAAGAGATGTTGAATGAAGTTGATATTAGTATCAAAGTAAATTAATAAAGTTAAGTGATAGATATGAACTTAGATTATGTAAATGGAATTCAACTTTTATAAATGGATTGAATGTAAATCAATTGAATGTGAATTTAGTTGATACGAAATAATGAATGTAAGTGTTAATTCATTAAAATCTAATATTATGGAAAGTTGAATAGTTGAATGAAAATCAATTTAATTAAACCAAAATGAATATAAGCAAAGGGATTTGGTTGTAACTAATATACATTGGTTGTTATATGGTTGTTAGATGATTGTATATAATTCATTAAGTGCTAATGAAATTGAATTAATGAAATTGGAAGCTAAAGTAATTGGGATTCGATTGGAAGTTAAGTGAATCTTAAATAGAATTGAATTTGAATTGGAAGTGAACCAACTTGAATATGAATTAGTGAATATAAACTAATTGAAAATGAATGTTAGTAAAAACATCCACTGTTAATGAATCGAATGTGATTAAATTGAAAACCTGTTTCATTGAATATTAATGAGAATATGAATGAATATTTATCGGTTATGAATGCTAGTTGGTTGATGGTTGGATATATTGCTTTTGTTTCAATTGCTATGTTGGCATATATAGTTATTATGTTGCTATATGTTGTATATTGATACTATTTTCATATATGCATGGTTCTCATGTTGTTTGTTGAGTGTTTAGTAGGTGCGGATCGCGTTTGCTTCGCATTTGGAGCTCGCTTTCGCGCTATATTAGTCGTATATGCTCGCTAATAAAATATAAGGTACATATCTCGGATTAAATATCGTACTTTTATACTTTTTTCCCTTCGGGATGCCTCATTACTTGATGAGATGTATATTTGTGATATATATACTGTCATTTTTTTTTCGGATCGAGCCGCGCAAAGGAGACTATGGCGAATTTTTCCGGAAATTTAAGGCGTTAGAAAAAATTTGAGAAAATTGGAAAATTTTGAAAACTTAGACTTTGATTTTAAGTTGAAAGTTAAACAATAGTAGTTGTTTTTGAAAAGATAACTAAGTATGATTTGAAAACTTAGTAAAGATTTATAAGAAGTTTAACTATGAATTTGGGAAAGTTAAAGGATTCTGTAACTTTTCTTACTTAATAATTTCGAGGACGAAATTCTTTTAAGGGGGTAAGATTGTAACGACCCAGAATTTTTGATAATTAAAATTTGAATATTTAATAAATTTTAAATATTAATAAGTGAAATTATAAGTCAAATAAATTTTTATTTCGAATAATTGGATTTAATTGAATAATTAAATCGATAATTTAATATGTTAAATTATGGAAATAATTGAAAATTGGGTTAAATATGATTGAAAATGAGTTGTAAAATTTTATTATATCATGTTGGAGTTAGAACGATATTTTAGAACTTTTAAAATCGAATTAAGAGTTAATTTGTGAAAATTGAATATTTTAATATTTAAATCGACTAGTGAAAATAGCCAATTTTTGAACAGTCTCAGAATTGGACGAGACTAGTTCCATTGGATCCGTAATAGTTAGTTATTATCGGATTTCAATTTTCGTAGCAATCGGAGTTATCGTTTGATCGTGGCAGCTCGAAACGCATCGAATTATTTTTAATATTAATTTAGCGAGTTAAAATAGCCATTTTTCAAAAAGTCTCGGATTTCGACGAAACCAGTTTCATCGGATCCGTAATGTGATATTATTGTAAGGTTTCAAATTTCGTGTCAATCGGATTTACCGATTGTCCGGTACAAATTAAAACGCCTAGAAAATCGTTTAAATCGGTTTAATTTAAATTGAACGTTTATTGCCATAACTCGCACAGATGATCGAATTATCTTTCGAAACCTGTTCCATTGTGTCTGAAATGCGGGGTAAACCCTAGAAACGTTGGTTATAGCGCGTAAATCGGAGTTCGGAATCCCCGGATGAATAGTGATTGAAAAATTCTCTATAAATAGCCCACCATTTACACAAGAAAAAAAAAATAAACTATAAACCCTAGGTCAAACGCAGCCGCCACCTCCCTGAACGAATGGCCGAAATACACTTATCTTCTCCCCTTGAATTCTTCCAATCCAAGCAACGATTCATAAAACTTTCAACTAACAAATTGAAGAGGGCATCAAGATCTACAAGTTCAACGGGTATGATCGCGAATAGCTTCACGAATCAACGGGAATTCGTGTTCAAAGGCAGGCCGTTCGGTCTCGTGTTGCGTGCACCAGAGATGGCTGAGCTTGGCCGTGTTCCAGGCATGGATGGAGTCTTGTACGAGCTTGCTAATGGCGTCACCTGATCGAGTCGAAGTGGTTTGTGTTTGGTGCAAATTTAAACCCTAGTTTGTACATTGGGTTCGGTTGTTTTACTAGATACACGCGCGTATATGAGGAAGAAGAAGAGGGGGGGGGGAGCGCTCGGATCTGAAGGAATCAACGGCCTGGATTTAGCTTAGGTTTAAAAATTTAATTTTTGTTGTAAATTAGTTATTAAAATTGTGTAAAACTTGTAAAATTCATAACTTTTTCATACGAGGTCGAAAACGCGTGAAACCAGTTGCGTTGGAATCGTATGGACAAGCACTACGCGATGGAATTGGATTGGAGTCGTTTGGAGTTAGTGAGAATTTCGGGTAAAATTAAACGTCCGTTTAATTTTATTCGAAATAAATCGCTAAAACAAAATTGAAATCAAGGTGAGAACTTCTCACTCAATCGAATCGGTTTCGATTTTATTTTAAATAGTTAGATTTAAAATATTTGAATGTATGTTTGAATGATGATTGTTATCTATTGATTGTTAAAATAGACATTATGCGCCGTTAGTAAGCGGATGTTATTTATTAAAAACATATACCGCGAATATTTCATAAACAGTGAAATTGGTATTATATATAATAGCAATATATATATATATTGGCATATGTATATATTGCAGTTGTTGATTCCCCGCATTTTTTAGCGGATGAGACCATATTGCGCCGTCTATTAAGCGGATAATATTTTAAATCCCATATACCGCGATAATTTCGTACTGGAGCGGAATTGGTATTGTGCTAATGTTTGTGGATGCAGGAAAACAGGTTGGAGGGATCCAACTGGATTCCTCAACAGTATTTATTTGATTTCAGATATTTTGATATTTGATGGATTATCATATTGATATATGATATCGTTGTTGTCGTGATTGACTATTTGGTGTGTAGCATCACTAGGCCAAATTTTGGAATTTTAAAAATGATTTTTAAAGTGATTTTTGAAAGTATACGTTTATAAAATATTTTTGGAATTGATCCATTTTAAATAAATAAACGTTATAATTTTTAAAGTTATAAAAATTATGATTTTAAGAAATACGGTTAAAGATTGATTTTTGAGAAATATGGGTTAATGTTTTTTATAAAATAATTAGATTGGATTTTTGAATTTATTATAAAAAGTTTAAAAATAGGATTTATAAAATTTGATTATTTTATAAATCAAGAGAATGGTGAAATTATAAAGGAGATTAAAGATGTTTTAAAATAATAGTATAAATTGATTTTATAAAGGATTTATAAATTGATATTTATAAATTAAAACATTTAAATTATAAAACCAGTTTTTATAAGTGTTTGAATGAATTGTAAATGAATTGCATAAGTGAATGAAATTTATAAAATTATAAATGGTGAAGTTATAAACGAAATTTATAAATAGTAAGATTTATAAATTTTGTGAAATTATTAAAGAATATATTTGGATAAATAATTGAATCTTATAAGTTATAAGATTTATAATTATGAAGTTTAAAAGAACGATTTTGTAAAATAATCGTTTTATAAGCATTTAACTTGTAATGTGAACTTTTGGTTTATAATTGAGTTATGAATTGAATATAGGTTAATAAAGGAATTTATAAACATTGTTTTATAAATTCGTAAACGACTTATTTTGATAAGTAAATTGTTGAAACCTATTAATGGAGTTATATTCACGTTTTTGACTGTGAATAAATCCTTTAAAATGAAATGTATAGAAATGATGAAATTGTTAACGTAGTATACTCACGTTTTTGAATAGTGAATAATATGTTAAAGAAATTGTTTTGAATGTGATGTTTTAAATAGAATTAAAACGATCTAACGATGTTTTTAAAATGCGTTGAGATTCGAAACCATAGATTTCAACATTTATTGTTGAAATAGACGTTTTCGAGAAATAAAAGGAAATGGTGGACTATAGCACTATTGTTATAGTAAATGATTTCCGAAAGGAAATGTTTTGTATGGTATTGGGATTTATATATCTATTTTAATTTCGAATCCCTATACTAGTGATTTTGGGTTATCGTAACAATGTTTTACGCAACATTCGTTTTGGCCCAAATAAATATGTTTAAGAGCATAATTTCCTTAAAGAATGAAATATATACTTAATTTCGATTTAAGTATATTGGATATTTTCCAAAGGTTGAAAATAAATAAAATTTGTGAATTACTTATGAATAAATAAGTATGGAAATGTCTTCCAATATAAAGTGAATATTTTGAGAATTTATCTTTTTGAAGATAAATTGAAATGAATAATTGAAATCGTATATGCATGGATATTTTGGAATGAAAATTCACTATGGAATTTATGAATAAAAAGGGAAGTTGTTTAAAAATAAATATTGATTTATTTTTGAGATATTGAATTATATATCTTGTAAAGATATTTTTGGAAAATAAATAATTTGGAAAATTATTTGGAATCTGGTGATGTTGTGCATATCCATTGATAGTTCAATAACCGACTATCAATATTTACCTTTGAATGGGTAATTTATTGTGATTTGCTTGAATTTGAATGCCACACTTATTTTTGAATAAGCGCTCACTATTCGGGTTAACCGGGAAAGGACCATGGGGTCGTATAACCCATTCCGAATATGTGATACGTTGTTATGAATTGCATTTGAAGACCGGTGTTGAAGACCGGATCTTTTTGAAAGCGAAAGGACAACTCGTCGATTGTCTTTGCACCGAGTAGCTACGGTATAGAGACTCCCTATGTGATGGGAAGTCCGGACGTGATTAGAGATTATCCGGATTGCAAGGACTTCTTTGTAAGTGCCTTCGGTTCTGTTCGAGCCCGGAACAGACTTGTATGGATTGTATGTCTGACATTACAAATTGAGATATAAAGCCGATTTCTTTCAAATATATTTCTGTTGGTGGCGGAGAATTTATTCTTTTAGCTTAACACCCTTCTCTGAGACGTACGAGCTCAGAGGTTATATAGTTGATGGTTATCAGCGATATATTCCCAATTTGGTAATGTGACATGCTGAGTGTTGCTGTGAAATGATCATTGTATTGATCATTTGTGATAGGATCATTTATTTGATCGTCTATCCTGGTGATCATTTCTATGATCATTTGTTGACCCAAAGCATGGCTTTTGTATAAAGTATGTTTTTGTGGACGTGACTTCGTCGAACCTCACACCTCGGGAATGGTCAAAACAGGAAAGATGCGGCAAGGTTATGAGGGGTAGCGCCCTTTAGGATATGTGCATTTCCTTCTGGAAAAGGGTGGTATCATGGTATGGAGCCCAGATACTTACTCATGTTGAAAACACTTTATGATTGTGTGAATTGATTGCGAGCGCTTGGTTAAAGGTCCCAAAGGACCGGGGGATGGCATATTCGGTCAGTTGTTACTCAGTTAGGGGTAACCCGGCCTTGTGTTGGTAGAGATCCGGTTTGGTTCTCGGGGATGTCCATCCAGAGGCATTCTCATGTGGCAATGGGAAGTTCCTTGGCCTGATCATTCGTTGGAAATTCAATTCCCAATACGAAACCCTGTACGGTATTAGTTGTGGAACCTGCCATTTACTTATGGTGGTCACCACTGTTTAGATGGTAGCTATAGTAGGCATAGTTCGAAATGTCTATGTTGGCTAAGATTTATATTCTACTTTCGAAATGAAATTTTTTCTACACTATGCACTAATAATAATATCAACTGTTTCTTTTTAATGCGTATCAAGCATCTTTGACTATCATAAGGAGAAATCTCCACTGATTCTGCGTTTGCATTGTGTGTGTGCGGGAGGCCTTATGGTAGTCTCATTTTTAAAAGCATTGCGAATTGACTTTAAAAATATTCCTCTATTTTGATTTTAAAGATAAATAAACTGTTTTGAGTTCTCACACCAGTCACATGACTGACTCGGAGTTTATTGTTTTCCTTCCTAAACTCTGGGTGCCCACCAATTTCTACACGGGCAGTTAAGAGTTAGGTTTATCAGGATATTCTGGATATTATGGAGTTGCTGGAGGCAAGCTGGATGGCATGGCGTGTTATTAGTATATAGTATTTCTTTTTCCGCTGCACTGTTTGTTGTTGTTGTTGTTGTACACTCTGATGATATGATGTAATGAAATGTAATGTATAAAATGTAATAACTCATATAGTTCTTTGTTTAAAGATTATTCATTTATTATTATATGTTGTTCCGCTGCGAATTGTGAGATTCTGATGTTGTTCTATTGTTTTCTGCTCCGTTCTATTTTTTTTATTTTCTTTTCCCTCTATTTTCTATCTTCTTATCTCTTCTTCTATCCTTTTACTTTTTCTTAAACATTGAGAATTCGTATTTCTGTTCATCTTGAATTAATCAATGGAGATTAGTGTATATTCAAGTAGTACGGATTTGCGGGTCTTCACAAAATGCGTGCATGGATTTGAAATGGAACGGTACCATGGTGCACCATTCTCCGGCGATGGTAAATCGAAGACCAGCCGCGGTAATCCCGTTTTACTGTAAAAATCCACGTGTCGAAAAAACGAAGGGTAAAAAACTTCCGAGACCCGATTGAGATTCAGGTAGTCTTTTTTGGGCATTAAACAATCCATTGACGGTTGAAAGCCGTCAAAGCCGTAGAGCTCACTAAGTCCTTCGTTTTGTCTGTTATAGCTCCCGTAACTCTAAACGAGCCAGAAGTTATGGTCGTCCGAATAATCGATATCTACAGGGTGCGACATCCACGTTGCAAGGTGCAAAATCCGTCCGAAATGGTGAAACGGAGTCGTACGACTTTTTGAAATGCGTGCATGGATTTGAAACGGAACGGTACCATGGTGCACCACTCTGCAGCGATGGTAAATCGAAGACCTGCCACGGTAATCCCGTTTTACAAGAAAAATCCACGTGTCGAAGATACGAAGGGCAAAAAACTTCCGAGACCCGATTGAGATTCAGATAGTCTTTTTTGGACATTCAACAATACATTGACGGCTGAAAGCCGTCAGGACCATAAAACTCACTAAGGCCTTCATTTTGACTGGTTATGGCTCCCGTTACTCTAAACGAGCCAGAAGTTATGGCCGTCCGAATAATCAATATCTACAGGGTGCAACATCCACGGTTCAAGGTGCAACATCCGTCCGAAATGGAGAAACAGTGTCGTACGACTTTTTGAAATGCGTTCATGGATTTGAAATGGAACGATACCATGGTGAACCACTCCCCTGCGATGGTGAATGGAAGACCAGCCACGGTAATCCCGTTTTACCGTAAAAATCCACGTATCGAAAAAACGAAGGGTAAAAAACTTCCGAGGCCCGATTGAGATTCAGATAGTCTTTTTCGGGCATTCAACAATAAATTGATGGCTGAAAGATATCAAAGCCGTAGAACTCACTGAGGCCTTCGTTTTGACTGGTTATGGCCCCGTAACTCTAAACGAGCCAAAAGTTATGGTCGTCCGAATAATAGATATCAACAGGGTGCAACATCCACGGTGCAAGGTGCAACATCCGTTCGAAATGGCGTAACATGTCGTACGACTTTTTGACATGCGTGCATGGATTCGAAACGGAACGGTACCATGGTGAACCACTCTCCAGCGATGGTAAATCAAAGACGAGCCACGGTAATCCCGTTTTACCGTAAAAATCCACGTGTCGAAAAAACAAAGGGTAAAAAACATCCGAGACCCGATTGAGATTCGGATAGTCTTTTTTGGGCATTAAACAATCCATTGACGGCTGAAAGTGGTCATAGACGTAGAACTCGCTGAGACCTTCGTTTTGACTGGTTATGGCTCCCGTAACTCTAAACGAGCCAGAAGTTATGACTGTCCGAATAATCGATATCTACAGGGTGCAACATCCACGGTGCAAGGTGCAACATCGGTCCGAAATGGCGAAACAGTGTCGTACGACTTTTTGAAATGCGTGCATGGATTTGAAACGGAACGGTACCATGGTGAACCACTCTCCAGTGATGGTAAATCGAAGACCAGCCGCGGTAATCCCGTTTTACCGTAAAAATCCACGTGTCGAAAAAAGGAAGGGTAAAAAACATCCGACACCCGATTGAGATTCGGATAGTCTTTTTTGGGCATTCAACAATGAATTGAAGAGTGAAAGCTGTCAGACCCGTAGAACTCACCGAGGCCTTCGTTTTGACAGGTTATGGCTCCCGTAACTCTAAAGGAGCCAGATGTTATGGGCGTCCGAATAATCGATATCTACAGTGTGCAACATCCACGGTGCAAGGTGCAACATCCGTCCGAAATGGGGAAACAGTGTCGTACGACTTTTTGACATGCGTGTATGGATTTGAAACGGAACGGAACCATGGTGCATCACTCTCCAGCAATGGTAAATCGAAGACCAGCCCCGGTAATCCCGTTTTACCGTAAAAATCCACGTGTCGAAAAAACGAAGGTTAAAAAACTTCTGACACCCGATTGAGACTCGGATAGTCTTTTTTGGGCATTAAACAATCCATTGACGGCTGAAAGCGGTCATAGCCGTAGAACTCACTGAGGCCTTAGTTTTGACTGGTTATGGCTTCCGTAACTCTAAACGAGCCAGAAGTTATGGACGTCCGAAAAATCGATATCTATAGGGTGCAACATCCACGGTGCAAGGTGCAACATCCGTCCGAAATGATGAAACAGTGTCGTACGACGTTTTGAAATGCATGCATGGATTTGAAACGGAACGGTACCATGGTGCACCACCCTCCAGCGATGGTAAATCGAAGACCAGCCGCGGTAATCCCGTTTTACCGTAAAAATCCACGTGTCGAAAAAACGAAGGGTAAAAAACTTCCGAGACCCGATTGAGATTCGGATAGTCTTTTTTGGGCATTAAACAATCCATTGACGGTTGAAAGCCGTCAAAGCTGTAGAGCTCACTAAGGCCTTCGTTTTGACTATTATAGCTCCCGTAACTCTAAACGAGCCAGAAGTTATGGTCGTCCGAATAATCGATATCTACAGGGTGCGACATCCACGTTGCAAGGTGCAAAATCCGTCCGAAATGGTGAAACAGAGTCGTACGAATTTTTTAAATGCGTGCATGGATTTGAAACGGAATAGTACCATGGTGCACCACTCTGCAGCGATGGTAAATCGAAGACCTGCCACGGTAATCCCGTTTTACCGGAAAAATCCACGTGTCGAAAATACGAAGGGTAAAAAACTTCCGAGACCGGATTGAGATTCAGATAGTCTTTTTTGGACATTCAACAATACATTGACGGCTGAAAGCCGTCAGGACCATAGAACTCACTAAGGCCTTCATTTTGACTTGTTATGGCTCCCGTAACTCTAAACGAGCCAGAAGTTATGGCCGTCCGAATAATCAATATCCACAGGGTGCAACATCCACGGTTGAAGGTGCGACATCCGTCCGAAATGGAGAAACAGTGTCGTACGACTTTTTGAAATGCGTGCATGGATTTGAAACGGAACGGTACCATGGTGAACCACTCTCCAGCGATGGTAAATCGAAGACCAGCCACGGTAATCCCGTTTTACCGTAAAAATCCACGTATCGAAAAAACAAAGGGTAAAAAACTTCCGAGGCCCGATTGAGATTCAAATAGTCTTTTTCGGGCACTCAACAATAAATTGACGGCTGAAAGCTATCAAAGCCGTAGAACTCACTGAGGCCTTCGTTTTGACTGGTTATGGCTCCCGTAACTCTAAACGAGCCAGAAGTTATGGTCGTCCGAATAATAGATATCAACAGGGTGCAACATCCACGGTGCAAGGTGCAACATCCGTCCGAAATGGCGTAACATGTCGTACGACTTTTTGACATGCGTGCATGGATTCGAAACGGAACGGTACCATGGTGAACCACTCTCCAGCGATGGTAAATCGAAGACCAGCCACGGTAATCCCGTTTTACCGTAAAAATCCACGAGTCGAAAAAACGAAGGGTAAAAAACTTCCTAGACCCGATTGAGACTCGGATAGCTTTTTTTGGAATTTAACAATCCAACGATGGCTGAAAGCTGTCATAGCCGTAGAACTCACCGAGGCCTTCGTTTTGACTGGTTATGGCTCCCGTAACTCTAAACGAGCCAGAAGTTATGGCCGTCCGAATAATCGATATCTACAGGGTGCAACATCCACGGTGCAAGGTGCAACATCCGTCCGAAATGGCGACACAGTGTCGTACGACTTTTTGAAATGCGTGCATGGATTTGAAACGGAACGGTACCATGGTGCACCACTCTCTAATGATGGTAAATCGAAGACCAGCCACGGTAATCCCGTTTTACCGTAAAAATCCACGTGTCGAAAAAACGAAGGGTAAAAAACTTCCTGGACCCAATTGAGACTCGGACAGACTTTTTTGGGCATTAAACAATCCATTGACGGCCGAAAGCCATCAAAGCCGTAGGACTCACCGAGGCCTTCATTTTGACTGGTTATGGCTCCTGTAACTCTAAACGAGCCAGAAGTTATGGCCGTCCGAATAATCGATATCTGTAGGGTGCAACAACCACGGTGCAACGTGCAACATCCGTCCGAAATGGCGAAACAGTGTCGTATGACTTTTTGGAATGCGTGCATGGATTTGAAACGGAATGGTACCATGGTCCACCACTCTCCAGCGATGTTAAATCGAAGACCAGCCACGGTAATACCGTTTTACCGTAAAAATCCACGTGTCGAAAGGACGAAGGGTAAAAAACTTTCTAGACCCGATTGAGACTTGGGTAGTCTTTTTTGGGCATTAAACAATCCATTGACGGCTGAAAGTGTCATAGACGTAGAACACACTAAGGCCTTCGTTTTGATTGGTTATGGCTCCCGTAACTCTAAACGAGCCAGAAGTTATGGTCGTGCGAACAATCGATATCTACATGGTGCAACATCCACGGTGCAAGGTGCAACATCCATCCGAAACGGCGAAACAGTGTAGTACGACTTTTTGAAATGCACGCATGGATTTGAAACAGTACGGTACCAGGGTGCACCACTCTCCAGCGATGGTGAATCGAAGACCAGCCACGGTAATCCCGTTTTACTGTAAAAATCCACGTGTCGAAAAATAGAAGGGTAAAAAACTTCCGAGACCCGATTGAGATTCGGATAGTCTTTTTTGGGCATTAAAGAATCCATTGACGAGTGAAAGCGGTCACAGCCGTAGAACTCGCTGAGACCTTCGTTTTGACTGGTTATGGCTCCCGTAACTCTAAACGAGACAGAAGTTATGACCGTCCGAATAATCGATATCTATAGGGTGCAACATCCACGGTGCAAGGTGCAACATCCGTCCGAAATGGAGCAACACTCTCCAGCGATGGTAAATCGAAGACCAGCCGCGGTAATCCCGTTTTACCGTAAAAATCCACATGTCGAAAAAACGAAGGGTAAAAAACTTCCGAGACTCGATTGAGATTCGGATAGTCTTTTTTGGGCATTAAACAATCCATTGACGGTTGAAAGCGGTCAAAGCCGTAGAGCTCACTAAGGCCTTCGTTTTGACTGTTATAGCTCCCGTAACTCTAAACAAGCCAGAAGTTATGGTCGTCCGAATAATCGATATCTACAGGGAGCGACATCCACGTTGCAAGGTGCAAAATCCGTCCGAAATGGTGAAACAGAGTCGTACGACTTTTTGAAATGCGTGCATGGATTTGAAACGGAACGGTACCATTGTAACGACCCAACTTCCTACGCCCAGGAAGAAGTATCGTTATTAAGAAAAGAAAGAGGTGAGAAAGTAGAAAAGATAGAGAAGAAAGAACAACAACATCAGAATCTCACAGCGGAATGAATAAAATATAATATATCATATAAGTATTTACATAATATACAACATCAATCAGAGTTATACAGATAATACATCACATACTAGACAGTTATAATCACATGTTTAATTATACAACTCAATACAATACAGGTCAAACAATAAGACTTAGAGATACCAACACAGCGGAACTATATATATCTACAACGCTGAAATCACCTGCTCCATTGCTCCTCCAGAATTCGTCAAAGCTAACCTGAATCCCTTGGCTACCCGTAAAAATTTGGGTACCCGAGAGTTTATGAAAAACAAAAATAAACTCCAGGTCAGACATGGGTCTGGTATAAGTAACAGGTTAAAGTTGCTTAACTTTGAAAATCTTTTGAAAATAAAAGGTATCACGTAAGACTCCCCACACATAAACATGGAAAAGTTTTTACCTTACGCTAACCAAAACATTTGATAGGAAATTCTGTGATATTATAATAGTGTCTAGGGTTTTCAAGTAAAATACAGAAATAGCTGAAATGCTTACATCTCACATTTCAACATAATTGGGCACAATCAAAACGTACGGCGCTTATTGGAAATTGGATCACATACAATGGCAGGGCTACTGGGGTACCGCCCGTCACAGTACGTGGTCTAGATCACAGTACCGAGGAGCCAACCTAACTCCCCTGCAACACAAGGCCGGAACCATTCCTTACTGAACAGTCCCGAACAAGATAACCCCGCAGTTGGTGTACATCCAACCGCCCACACAGCCGAATAAAGGGACATCTAGACAGGGGTATATCTCGTCCTGCTTGGGCATGACCCACCTAACCTTGCCGCACCTCCCCTGTTTTAGCCATTCCCGGTTGATGAGGCTTGAGGCTGCGATTACCTTTTTAGAACATATCACTTAGAATGCTCATCGCCCGCCTGACGATGTGCTGAAAGCATTCAATCCATACAAGTTCGTTCCGGGTTCGAACGAAACCGAAGGCATTATCTCGTCACACTCATTTTGGAATCACCCTCAGAGTTAACGACGACAACCCTTGGACTCTGAATCTTCATCTTCACTTCAGATTCACGACCTATCGTTAATTTGGAATCGATGTGGTTTTCGGATATTCCAAATAAGGAAAACCGATCCCGGTCTCATCGAAATCCAAAACGTGTCTTTTAGGGCCAAGTTGTCTATTTAGTCTTAACAGTTTAATTCAACATAATCAATATGCACACAGATGGATAATTCATAATATCACAGTAGATAATCACATCATCTCACATACAGATAATCAATATTATCATCCATCAGATAATTAAATATTATCCTACTTAAACCAAGCATCCATATCACAAGATATTACCCATCTCATATCTGAGATCACAATCATCAAATGAAATATCAATATCATTCATTCATAAGCAATGATTTAGAATCATACCTTTTGTAATTAATTTAAAATGAATTAAATTAACTACTTCTATCTCTAATTAATTTAAAGTAAATTAAATTAATTACTTCATTTAAAAATCCTGCTTATACAACCAATAATTAAATTTATACAAATTAATTAATTTATCTCTAGATATTTATCTTGATTAACTCCTTTGATTAATCATTTTCCAATTACAGCAAGTAATTAGTCTTTAATAAATTTTACAAATTAATTATTCTAAATTATTCCTAGTAATTAACTTTTAATTACTTCATTTATAATTAATTACATTTATTCTTAATTAATTACATAAATGAATCTCCACATTATTAATTATTTCTTAATTAAACAATTCTTAATTTACATCATTAATTATATTAATTAATGATCTCTAATTCAGATTAAATTACTTTATTTTTATTTATTTTTAGCAAAAGCTAGCGGGGTTAACAGGGCCCCTACCTGATTTTATTGCAAAAAAACAATAAAATACAATACTCGCCCAAAAGAAAACAGCAAGCATGAAAAAGGAAAAGACAAAACAAAACACACGGAGATACACAGCAGGGAAAAAAAACAACAAAAACACACAATGCAAATCAACAAAACAAGATACACCCAAAAAAAACACCAACTATCTCCAAGATTCCTTGTATATGGCTGGAAAATTAGATTGCATCTTCATAGTTTTGTAAATTTCATACTTCAAAACCTTCCATAACACCTGCCCATCTCTCCTCTTCTTTTCAAAGCAAATCAAATTTCGTTCATACCACACCACTGTCATGTACTTCTTCAAGCATATAGTTAAATGCCTCGCCTTAAAAGTTCGCCACCTTGTAGCTTTGTATATCATGTCAAAATCCAGCGTAGGTTGATTAGCCAACAATCTACTCCCAGCAACAAGCATCATATTGTCAAATAGCATCTTAGTGAAGGGACATTGCATGAACAAATGTTGCACAGTCTCAGGGTCATTTGCACAGAAAACACAATTGAATCCCGTATCATATCCCATCTCCATCAATTTGGTTCTAGTCAACATTGCATTTTGCAGCGCTTTCCAAAGCATTAGATTATCCCCTGGGGTTGAATCAGTGGTCCAAATAACTTTGCTCCACTTGAAAGCTTGATCACTAAAATTGTGCAGGTGCTTGTACAAAAGCTTGACAGTATGAGGTCTATCATTCCAAAACACATCACCAACATCAACAAGAGGGTAGTTATAACATTGTATATCATTCCACACTGTCCTGATGTATTGATTTGTTGAGTTTGGCAGATTCAAGTTACCATGGAAAATATAATCCACCGCATTTGCATTAATAGGTATACCAGTTTGTCGGAGCATTTGATATGTGAACAAAGAATGCAAAATCACTCACTTGGCCACCCAAGGATCGTACCAAAATTTGACAGTAGATGAATTTGACAACCTATGAACAATAATAGGAAGCAATCTATCACGTAAACTCAGGAGTTTTCTCCAAGTCCAGCTGCAAATTTGTGGAGTGGTAACTGTCCGGAAACTTGCCCTACCAATTCTATTTGCCCAAACCCAATTAACCCATCCAGAGTTATCCTTGATAATAATAGAATTTAGATGAGTACTGAACGCAGCAATATTCCAGTCTACAATGTTTATAACCCCCAACCCACTAGCATTTAAACTCTTCTCAAAAAGTTTGAAAGAACATGGCAATGGCTTCCTGTTTTTGGTGGAACCAGTCCAAAAGAATCTGAGCATTGCACTTCTGACATGTTGCAAAAGTTTAGTAGGCAAGACAAAAGCTTTTGCCCAATAAACAGTCATCACATTAAGTGATTAATCTTTAATTAAACACAATTATTAATCACCTTTGATTAATAACAACCAGTAATTAATTATCCGTAATTACTCATATGAATTAATTAATTATCCCATAATTAATTATCTCCATTAATTAATCCTCTGATTAATTTCAAAAGTAATTATCCAAATTACTTATTAACATATCATCTTTCATTATATACATCCAGTAATTATCATTAATTACTTCATTAAGTAATTTTGCTCCATTGCATACACTAGTAATTACACTTATCAATTTATCAAATGATTTCCTTAAATTAATTAAAGTAAATTAATTAACTTAAATTAATCATCTTATCAAAATTAATTACCATAAGTAATTAATCTCTTAATTTCTTTTATCAAGTAATTCCATTTAATAGATTATCTAATTAATCTAATTAATTATCCAAAATTAATCATATATATTAACTAATTAATAATCCTTAATTAATTTTCTACATTTAATAACATTTCTTAATTTACTTCTTAATACATAAGTCATTCCTTAATTACCCTATTACTCTTAAGATAATTTATTCTTTAATTAATGACTTCATTAACATTTTAAATTTAAATATCATTTGAATTGAAGATTCAAATTGATTATAATTTAAATTCAATTTAAAATCTTTTAAATTAAACTATTTGAAATTTTAATTCAAATTTAAATTTCCAAATTACATTCATATTTAACTTGCAAACCTCAAGTTAAACAATTTATTTATTTTTCATTCAAAAACCTTAAATCAAGAATTCTCAAAATCAAGTTAATTTTTTTATTGAAACAAATTACTTTTCAAAACTATTTTATTTGAACTCATGCTTAAAACATTCATATTTAAAATGATTTAAATTTTCAGATTTTTGAATTCTAAGTAAACTTGGATTTCTCAATTTATTTTGATTTAAAACTTCGATTTAACTTTCTTTTAACAACTAGAGTCAGAAACTCGATTTTTAAATCCAAATTCATTTTAAACCTTAAAAGTTCAAATATCCATTTGAATCAAAACTTTAACAAAAATCATATTTAACTGCAGCAACATTTTGTTTCTGATCTAATTTTAAAATCTGGAAATTATCAAGTTTAAATCTGAAAACCCTTTAAATATTTTAAAACTGCATTTTTAGATTTAAACATAAATTTTGCATTCATACTTCTAATTAGATTTAGACTTTGTTAAATCTAAGTTGACAAACTTAAATTCAATTCCATCATGATTTCACTAACTTACATTTCATTTTGCTTTAAATTTAGTTTAAATTTAGAATCTACAGGCAGTTTATACATCCTGTAGCAAATTTAACTTTCCCCTGAAACCAAAGCAAAATGCTTCGGGTCAACTGCCTCCTTGCTTCGAGTAAAAAGGCAAATAACCCGAGACTTCCCCGAGTCCAAAACCCTGCATACTACAAACTGAGACAATACAAAACTGGAACCATCAAATCACCAACCACTTCAGTGCTTCGAGTCTTTCACCACCTTGCTTCGAGTCATTTACTCAAGTTACTCGAGTATTCCCTCAGGCCAAACTCTGCACACCAAAAAAAATCAGCACCACCATACTTCACTGGCACGGTGCACGTGCACCGTGGCCCCAGCCAACTCCGGCTATCCCCTAGCACCCCCACACGACACCAGTCACTTCCAGATCCCATCACAATCACCCGATGCTAGCCCCTTGCTCGAAAACAAAAATACACCTTCTCCTCTACAACCTGGAAACACCAACACCCCCACTTTCAAACCTGTCACCCTCGAGTTCTCCACCCTTCGACCATATGAGGGTCTACAACTCCGGAAACTTATTTGACTACAACCCAACTACCACCACCCCAAATGTCCCTGCACTCGATCACCAACATGGGCCGTGGTGATCAATTTTTTATACACAGCAGAACTGTAGGGTTCTAGGAGAAAACCTGCTACCACACCCTTAACCCTTAACATAAAAAATGAAATTTTTCTTTCTAAATTTGTTATTAAGTATAAAGATTCAATTCATGTTGCTGAATTGTTAAATTTAGCAAATTTGAATTTTACATAAATTAAAGCCTCCCTGCTTCCTTTAGTTTCCAGAACAAATTTAAGTTATTTTTAACATTATTGAATTTAAGTCTTAACTTTGTAATCAAGACAACATATCCTGATTGGTTTTTAGGTCATCACAACAAGTAAATCAAGAAATGTTAAGTTTTTAAATCACCAGAGTTTGAATTCTAGATACAGGGATGCAGTTACAGGATTATAGAACATGTAAGTATCTTATTTCACAATCACACAAACTTTGAGCCATTTATCAACATAAAAATATAGTTATCCTGATACTTAAATCTAACAAACAAATTCTTAAGTATAAGAACAAGTTATTTACAGCTAAATAAACTTCAGACATGAATATACACAGAACCACTATGCAACATGCAATATGTCAAGCAATTCCAACTCAGGAATATACACAGATCCACTTAAAAGTTTTTGATTGTGATGTTACTTTACTAAAAATTCAATATGCAGCAATCCCAACTCAGAAATGTCCAGATAATGAAATAAATGAATATTCACACAATATGTCAAGCATCCAGACAATAACAGGCATCAGATTAAACTTAAATAATTTTTAGAAAGTGTTACTCACACAAGTTTGCAATGGAACAGAGGATGATACAAGAGTTCTGCAGTTTGCAAATTTTCAGTAACCCCTTTTCTTATTTTCTGAATTTGACTTAAACTAGAAAATATGTAATTTTGTTTATAGTCTTTTGTTTCCTCAGTTTTGTTTTATGAGTTACTAACTGAACTAAAAATGGAATAACAAATGATGAATACATATATAACTTCAACAATATGTCTTCTTGCACAAGCTTTGACATAAAATAATATTTGCTTTATTATCATATTGTACTAAGACCAGACGAAAATTGAAATATTTCGGCTGGAGATAAGTTATTTCAGATGCAAAGGTGGCTAATTAATGTTTGCTGCAGGTTTTAATTTGTGTTTGTACTAATGTTATCATTTATGCTAACATCTTATTAATGTGTGCAGATTTTGCTTGTACTACTGTGCATATAAGTTAGGCTAATTAATATATTTGTTGACATAAGTATATTTATGTTTGCTGTAAAAAGATATATGTATGTGTAAGTGTACAAATCTGCAGACCAAAGTTTAGCTTGTATATGAAGCTTCATGTTTATAAATATTTGTTTTATATGTTTCTTGTTCAAACTATAATACACATCTTAGTGAACAGTTATTTTCAGACTTTGACTAATTTCATTTGACTAAAATGAAGATATTTTGTTTAGCTTTGCATACTTGTTCCTTTTTACTATCCTATCGTATGATTCTTGCCTACATCTATTTTTTTTTTATATTTTTATTTTTATTTTTAACATAGACTAACAAATATTTGATTACTTATTATTATTTTACTTTATACTTATATTAATATTAGTAAATGTTTATTTTAATTTGAACATTTTGAAACCTTTATTTTTAATTTCCAAATCATAAATTTTATTCAAACACACATATAAATAAAGTTGACATTATTAAAAAATTCATTTGTAAACATTTACATAATTAATAGAGCTCATTATTAAGTCAAAATGATTTATAAAAGAATTTATCTCTTTATAAACTGTTTATTTTTATCAAGCTAAATTTAAATGTAAGCTAAAATTTATTTTAAACAAACTAAACTTAAATTTTAAAATCATATAATCATTTATTAAATAGCTTAAATATCAAATTTCTAAATTATCAAAAATATTAGAATTAGAAAACATATCTATTTATTAAATTTAAAACAAAGATTTTCCATGTACAATATATATACAGATATATATACATTATAAATAGAAGGCAATTTGATTAACTTCTAAAAGATAAATTATCAGTTAAATATTTATTTAAAAGAAGATTAACAAATCCATTCATATATTATTTACAAATATATCAAATCAATTTAATTTTTAATGTAAATTATTAAATTGATATTGTCCCAAATTTCCGGGATATCACATTCTTCCCCCCTTAAAAGAATTTCGTCCCCGAAATTTAAAACAAAGGTAATTTCATAATCCAATTAAAAATTTAAATTCGAAACACAAGCATATATCAACATAAACTAACAATCATAGCAACCAATTCATCCAAACAAACAAATCTAACTATCTAGACAAAATTCTAAATAGAATTTTCTCGAGTTTCCCCAAGTATAAAATACCGGGTTACTCGCCCTATAGAATCCAAACAACCAATACTACTACTAAACTACAGAGTTTCCACTCATCTAAATCTACAAAACAAATCAAAATATCAAACTAAACTCAAGTCTGACCCAACACTACAACTCTCTGAACTGCTGATTCTAAAATCAAAGATATATCTTACACGTACTCCCTTAGAGATACGTGAAACACCCCGAATTCCAGTTATCCAAAATCAAATCTGCGATTACGGACTCCAAATTCCTTCGTCTCTTATCCACAAAACTCTTCGGACGATCCTGGGCTTCCTTCATCTTCCTGATCAGCTTAACCCTTGTTGATGCCCTTATAAACAAACTGAACCAAAGACAATCCAACAAATTGATCTTTCCAACATCAACCAAAACTCAGAATACAACTCTATTCCAAAATCAAAAAACAGAACTCACTTCTCCTGCATCTAGAAAAGATAGAACATGAGCACTCCAATCTGGCCTCAAATCCTGAAAAATTTCCCGTATAACTCTCTAATCCAAACACTGCAACATCCAATTGCTTCCAAACTAAAACAGCTGCCACCATGCTTCCACTGCGCCACTCTGACTGAACAGATGAAAATGCTGATTATGAACTCAAGCACAGACTGGTCAACATCTTCCAAAAATAAAACTCAGAAGTTCCTCCAAAATTCCGAGCTGCTTCATTAAACTCAATTTCCAGATGTTAACAAAACTCTAACTTCCAGAAGACATCTAGAAAAATCTCTGAAACCCCAAAAAACATCCAAACTATCGCAAGTCACTTTTGCGATCTATCCAGCCAAATTCTAAAGGAAACTTCTCTCTCTTTACAAATCAGAATAGCTTACACTTATGTGGCCAATCCATCGAAGAAACGGGTCTACATAATTACTTCTGAATTCCATTCCAGAAAAAATGCTAAACCAGAAGATTCCTTGCCAACACCGAGAACATTCCAAGCTGCATTGTTGACACAGATGCTAAGATTTCCTATCCAAAGTTCTTCGAGAAACTCGGACCTCAAAACAAACAAAACACCCTGCTGAACTCAGCCACAGCACCGAAGCAGTCACTTCTCCTTACATGTTCCAAAGAAACATTGTCGGAGATATCCATAGTCACCGTGTCTCATTACACAGCTACTACACCTTGATGTATCAAAATATCTTGACTTACTTCTGCCCAACCGACAGATTCAAATCCTAACTCAACCAAACTCCTACATTTCAAAGATGAACTCCGAACCTTAACAGGTTTCCTTCAGAGATCAATGACATTCTTACACCGTCCAAAACTTACTCGAGACAGTATTAGGTCTACAGTCTCTACAATTACACTTCCAACCATTGATAGTTGTGTTACACACACCACTATCTATCTACCTTTATAACTCATTGGAAAACCTGAACAGGTAACCCAACAATAGGTAGGAATAAATATATATATATATATATATATATATATATATATATATCAAAATTACAAATACGCTCTCTCAAGAAGAAATCACTCAAGAGCCTAGGTACTCACTCAACCCAGCGCTCTGATACCACTGTAACGACCCAACTTCCTACGCCCAGGAAGAAGTATCGTTATTAAGAAAAGAAAGAGGTGAGAAAGTAGAAAAGATAGAGAAGAAAGAACAACAACATCAGAATCTCACAGCGGAATGAATAAAATATAATATATCATATAAGTATTTACATAATATACAACATCAATCAGAGTTATACAGATAATACATCACATACTAGATAGTTATAATCACATGTTTAGTTATACAACTCAATACAATACAGGTCAAACAATAAGACTCAGAGATACCAACACAGCGGAACTATATATATCTACAATGCTGAAATCACCTGCTCCATTGCTCCTCCAGAATTCGTCAAAGCTAACCTGAATCCCTTGGCTACCCGTAAAAATTTGGGTACCCGAGAGTTTATGAAAAACAAAAATAAACTCCGGGTCAGACATGAGTCTGGTATGAGTAACAGGTTAAAGTTGCTTAACTTTGAAAATCTTTTGAAAATAAAAGGTATCACGTAAGACTCCCCACACATAAACATGGAAAAGTTTTTACCTTACGCTAACCAAAACATTTGATAGGAAATTCTGTGATATTATAATAGTGTCTAGGGTTTTCAAGTAAAATACAGAAATAGCTGAAATGCTTACATCTCACATTTCAACATAGTTGGGCACAATCAAAACGTACGGCGCTTATTGGAAATTGGATCACATACAATGGCAGGGCTACTGGGGTACCGCCCGTCATAGTACGTGGTCTAGATCACAGTACCGATGAGCCACCCTAACTCCCCTGCAACACAAGGCCGGAACCATTCCTTACTGAACAGTCCCGAACAAGATAACCCCGCAGTTGGTGTACATCCAACCGCCCACACAGCCGAATAAAGGGACATCTAGACAGGGGTATATCTCGTCCTGCTTGGGCATGACCCACCTAACCTTGCTGCACCTCCCCTGTTTTAGCCATTCCCGGTTGATGAGGCTTGAGGCTGCGATTACCTTTTTAGAACATATCACTTAGAATGCTCATCGCCCGCTTGACGATGTGCTGAAAGCATTCAATCCATACAAGTTCGTTCCGGGTTCGAATGAAACCGAAGGCATTATCTCGTTACACTCATTTTGGAATCACCCTCAGAGTTAACGACGACAACCCTTGCACTCTGAATCTTCATCTTCACTTCAGATTCATGACCTATCATTAATTTGGAATCGATGTGGTTTTGGATATTCCAAATAAGGAAAACCGATCCCGGTCTCATCGAAATCCAAAACGTGTCTTTTAGGGCCAAGTTGTCTATTTAGTCTTAACAGTTTAATTCAACATAATCAATATACACACAGATGGATAATTCATAATATCACAGTAGATAATCACATCATCTCACATATAGATAATCAATATTATCATCCATCAGATAATTAAATATTATCCTACTTAAACCAAGCATCCATATCACAAGGTATTACCCATCTCATATCTGAGATCACAATCATCGAATGAAATATCAATATCATTCATTCACAAGCAATGATTTAGAATCATACCTTTTGTAATTAATTTAAAATGAATTAAATTAACTACTTCTATCTCTAATTAATTTAAAGTAAATTAAATTAATTACTTCATTTAAAAATCCTGCTTACACAACCAATAATTAAATTTATACAAATTAATTAATTAATCTCTAGATATTTATCTTGATTAACTCCTTTGATTAATCATTTTCTAATTACAGCAAGTAATTAGTCTTTAATAAATTTTACAAATTAATTATTCTAAATTATTCCTAGTAATTAACTTTTAATTACTTCATTTATAATTAATTACATTTATTCTTAATTAATTACATAAATGAATCTCCACATTATTAATTATTTCTTAATTAAACAATTCTTAATTTACATCATTAATTATATTAATTAATGATCTCTAATTCAGATTAAATTACTTTATTAATCACATTAAGTGATTAATCTTTAATTAAACACAATTATTAATCACCTTTGATTAATAACAACCAGTAATTAATTATCCTTAATTACTCATATAAATAAATTAATTATCCCATAATTAATTATCTCCATTAATTAATCCTCTGATTAATTTCAAAAGTAATTATCCAAATTACTTATTAACATATCATCTTTCATTATTTACATCCAGTAATTATCATTAATTACTTCATTAAGTAATTGTGCTCCATTGCATACACTAGTAATTACACTTATCAATTTATCAAATGATTTCCTTAAATTAATTAAAGTAAATTAATTAACTTAAAAATTAATTAAAGTAAATTAATTAACTTAAATTAATCATCTTATCAAAATTAATTACCATAAGTAATTAATCTCTTAATTTCTTTTATCAAGTAATTCCATTTAATAGATTATCTAATTAATCTAATTAATTATCCAAAATTAATCATATATATTAACTAATTAATAATCCTTAATTAGTTGTCTACATTTAATAACATTTCTTAATTTACTTCTTAATACATAAGTCATTCCTTAATTACCCTATTACTCTTAAGATAATTTATTCTTTAATTAATGACTTCATTAACATTTTAAATTTAAATATCATTTGAATTGAAGATTCAAATTGATTATAATTTAAATTCAATTTAAAATCTTTTAAATTAAACTATTTGAAATTTTAATTCAAATTTAAATTTCCAAATTACATTAATATTTAACCTGCAAACCTCAAGTTTAACAATTTATTTATTTTTCATTCAAAAACCTTAAATCAAGAATTCTCAAAATCAAGTTAATTTTTTTATTGAAACAAATTACTTTTCAAAACTATTTTATTTGAACTCATGCTTAAAACATTCATATTTAAACCGATTTAAATTTTCAGATTTTTGAATTCTAAGTAAACTTGGATTTCTCAATTTATTTTGATTTAAAACTTCGATTTAACTTTCTTTTAACAACTAGAGTCAGAAACTCGATTTTTAAATCCAAATTCATTTTAAACTTTAAAAATTCAAATATCCATTTGAATCAAAACTTTAACAAAAATCATATTTAACTGCAGCAACATTTTGTTTCTGATCTAATTTTAAAATCTGGAAATTATCAAGTTTAAATCTGAAAACCCTTTAAATATTTTAAAACTGCATTTTTAGATTTAAACATAAATTTTGCATTCATACTTCTAATTAGATTTAGACTTTGTTAAATCTAAGTTGACAAACTTAAATTCAATTCCATCATGATTTCACTAACTTACATTTCATTTTGCTTTAAATTTAGTTTAAATTTAGAATCTACAGGCAGTTTATACATCCTGTAGCAAATTTAACTTTCCCCTGAAACCAAAGCAAAATGCTTCGGGTCAACTGCCTCCTTGCTTCGAGTAAAAAGGCAAATAACCCGAGACTTCCCCGAGTCCAAAACCCTGCATACTAAAAACTGAGACAATACAAAACTGGAACCATCAAATCACCAACCACTTCAGTGCTTCGAGTCTTTCACCACCTTGCTTCGAGTCATTTACTCAAGTTACTCGAGTATTCCCTCAGGCCAAACTCTGCACACCAAAAAAAATCAGCACCACCATACTTCACTGGCACGGTGCACGTGCACCGTGGCCCCAGCCAACTCCGGCCATCCCCTGGCACCCCCACACGACACCAGTCACTTCCAGATCCCATCACAATCACCAGATGCTTGCCCCTTGCTCGAAAACAAAAATACACCTTCTCCTCTACAACCTGGAAACACCAACACCCCCACTTCCAAACCTGTCACCCTCGAGTTCTCCACCCTTCGACCATATGAGGGTCTACAACTCCGGAAACTTATTTGACTACAACCCAACTACCACCACCCCAAATGTCCCTACACTCGATCACCAACATGGGCCGTGGTGATCAATTTTTTATACACAGCAGAACTGTAGGGTTCTAGGAGAAAACCCGCTACCACACCCTTAACCCTTAACATAAAAAATGAAATTTTGCTTTCTAAATTTGTTATTAAGTATAAAGATTCAATTCATGATGCTGAATTGTTAAATTTAGCAAATTTGAATTTTACATAAATTAAAGCCTCCCTGCTTCCTTTAGTTTCCAGAACAAATTTAAGTTATTTTTAACTTTATTGAATTTAAGTCTTAACTTTATAATCAAGACAACATATCCTGATTGGATTTTAGTTCATCACAACAAGTAAATCAAGAAATGTTAAGTTTTTAAATCACCAGAGTTTGAATTCTAGATACAGGGATGCAGTTACAGGATTATAGAACCTGTAAGTATCTTATTTCACAATCACACAAACTTTGAGCCATTTATCAACATAAAAATATAGTTATCCTAATACTTAAATCTAACAAACAAATACTTAAGTATAAGAACAAGTTATTTACAGCTAAATTAAACTTCAGACATGAATATACACAGAACCACTATGCAACATGCAATATGTCAGGCAATTCCAACTCAGGAATATATACAGATCCACTTAAAAGTTTTTGATTGTGATATTACTTTACTAAAAATTCAATATGCAGCAATCCCAACTCAGAAATGTCCAGATAATGAAATAAATGAATATTCACACAATATGTCAAGCATCCAGACAATAACAGGCATCAGATTAAACTTAAATAATTTTTAGAAAGTGTTACTCACACAAGTTTGCAGTGGAACAGAGGATGATACAAGAGTTCTGCAGTTTGCAAATTTTCAGTAACCCCTTTTCTTGTTTTCTAAATTTGACTTGAACTAGAAAATATGTAATTTTGTTTATACTCTTTTGTTTCCTCAGTTTTGTTTTATGAGTTACTAACTGAACTAAAAATGGAATAACAAATGATGAATACATATATAACTTCAACAATATGTCTTCTTGCACAAGCTTTGACATAAAATAATATTTGCTTTATTATCATATTGTACTAAGACCAGACAAAAATTGAAATATTTCGGCTGGAGATAAGTTATTTCAGATGCAAAGGTGGCTAATTAATGTTTGCTGCAGGTTTTAATTTGTGTTTGTACTAATGTTATCATTTATGCTAACATCTTATTAATGTGTGCAGATTTTGCTTGTACTACTGTGCATATAAGTTAGGCTAATTAATATATTTGTTGACATAAGTATATTTATGTTTGCTGTAAAAAGATATGTGTATGTGTAAGTGTATAAATCTGCAGACCAAAGTTTAGCTTGTATATGAAGCTTCATGTTTATAAATATTTGTTTTATTTGTTTCTCGTTGAAACTATAATATACATCTTAGTGAACAGTTATTTTCAGACTTTGACCAATTTCATTTGACTAAAATGAAGATATTTTGTTTAGCTTTGCATACTTGTTCCTTTTTACTATCCTATCGTATGATTCTTGCCTGCATCTATTTTTATTTTATTTTTTATTTTTAACATAGACTAACAAATATTTGATTATTTATTATTATTTTACTTTATACTTATATTAATATTAGTAAATGTTTATTTTAATTTGAACATTTTGAAACCTTTATTTTTAATTTCCAAATCATAAATTTTATTCAAACACACATATAAATAAAGTTGACATTATTAAAAAATTCATTTGTAAACATTTACATAATTAATAGAGCTCATTATTAAGTCAAAATGATTTATAAAAGAATTTATCTCTTTATAAACTGTTTATTTCTATCAAGCTAAATTTAAATGTAAGCTAAAATTTATTTTAAACAAACTAAACTTAAATTTTAAAATCATATAATCATTTATTAAATAGCTTAAAAATCAAATTTCTAAATTATCAAAAATATTAGAATTAGAAAACATATCTATTTATTAAATTTAAAACAAAGATTTTCCATGTACAATATATATAGAGATATATATACATTATAAATAGAAGGCAATTTGATTAACTTCTAAAAGATAAATTATCAGTTAAATATTTATTTAAAAGAAGATTAACAAATCCATTCATATATTATTTACAAATATATCAAATCAATTTAATTTTTAATGTAAATTATTAAATTGATATTGTCCCAAATTTCCGGGATATCACAACCATGGTGCACCACTCTCCAGCGATGGTAAATCGAAGACCAGCCATGGTAATCCCGTTTTACCGGAAAAATCCACTGTCGAAAATACGAAGGGTAAAAAACTTCCGAGACCAGATTGAGATTCAGATAGTCTTTTTTGGACATTCAACAATACATTGACGGCTGAAAGCCGTCAGGACCATAGAACTCACTAAGGCCTTCATTTTGACTGGTTATGGCTCCCGTAACTCTAAACGAGCCAGAAGTTATGGCCGTCCGAATAATCAATATCTACAGGGTGCAACATCCACGATTCAAGGTGCAACATCCGTCCGAAATGGAGAAACAGTGTCGTACGACTTTTTGAAATCCGTGCATGGATTTGAAACGGAACGGTACCATGGTGAACCACTCTCTAACGATGGTAAATCGAAGACCAGCCACGGTAATCCCGTTTTACCGTAAAAATCCATGTATCGAAAAAACGAAGGGTAAAAAACTTCCGAGGCCCGATTGAGATTCAGATAGTCTTTTTCGGGCATTCAACAATAAATTGATGACTGAAAGCTATCAAAGCCGTAGAACTCACTGAGGCCTTTGTTTTGACTGGTTATGGCACCCGTAACTCTAAACGAGCCAGAAGTTATGGTCGTCCGAATAATAGATATCAACCGGGTGCAACATCCACGGTGCAAGGTGCAACATCCGTTCGAAATGGCGTAACATGTCGTACGACTTTTTGACATACGTGCATGGATTCGAAACGGAACTGTACCATGGTGACCACTCTCCAGCGATGGTAAATCGAAGACCAGCCACGGTAATCCCGTTTTACCGTAAAAATCCACGTGTCGAAAAAACGAAGGGTAAAATACTTCCTAGACCCGATTGAGACTCGGATAGCTTTTTTGGGCATTTAACAATCCAACGACGGCTGAAAGTTGTCATAGCCTTAGAACTCACTGAGGCCTTCGTTTTGACTAGTTATAGCTCCCGTAACTCTAAACGAGCCAGAAGTTATGGCCGTCCGAATAATCGATATCTACAGGGTGCAACATCCACGGTGCAAGGTGCAACATCCGCCCGAAATGGCGAAACAGTGTCGTACGACTTTTTGAAATGCGTGCATGGATTTGAAACGGAACGGTACCATAGTGCACCACTCTCCAGTGATGGTCAATCGAAGACCAGCCACGGTAATCCCGTTTTACCGCAAAAATCCACGTGTCGTAAAAACGAAGAGTAAAAAACTTCCTAGACCCAATTGAGACTCGGATAGACTTTTTTGGGCATTGAACAATCCATTGACGGCCGAAAGCCGTCAGAGCCGTAGAACTCACTGAGGCCTTCGTTTTGACTGGTTATGGCTCCTATAACTCTAAACGAGCCAGAAGTTGTGGCCGTCCGAATAATCGATATCTATAGGGTGCAACAACCACGGTGCAACGTGCAACATCCGTCCGAAATGGCGAAACAGTGTCGTAATACTTTTTGGAATGCGTGCATGGATTTGAAACGGAACGGTACCATGGTCCACCACTCTCCAGCGATGTTAAATCGAAGACCGGCCACGGTAATACCGTTTTACCGTGAAAATCCACGTGCCGAAAAAACGAAGGGTAAAAAACTTTCTAGACCCGATTGAGACTCGGATAGTCTTTTTTGGGCATTAAACAATCCATTGACGGCTGAAAGTGTCATAGACGTAGAACACACTAAGGCCTTCGTTTTGATTGGTTATGGCTCCCGTAACTCTAAACGAGCCAGAAGTTATGGCCGTCCGAATAATCGATATCTACAGGGTGCAACATCCACGGTGCAAGGTGCAAAATCCGTCCGAAATGGCGAAACAGTGTCGTACGACTTTTTGAAATGCACACATGGATTTGAAACGGAACGGTACCAGGGTGCACCACTCTCCAGCGATGGTAAATCGAAGACTAGCCAAGGTAATCCCGTTTTATCGTAAAAATCCACGTGTCGAAAAATAGAAGGGTAAAAAACTTCCGAGACCCGATTGAGATTCGGATAGTCTTTTTTGGGCATTAAACAATCCATTGACGACTGAAAGCGGTCACAGCCATAGAACTCGCTGAGACCTTCGTTTTGACTGGTTATGGCTCCCGTAACTCTAAACGAGACAGAAGTTATGACCGTCCGAATAATCGATATCTACAGGGTGCAACATCCACGGTGCAAGGTGCAACATCCGTCCGAAATGGCGAAACAGTGTCGTACGACCTTTGAAATGCGTGCACGGATTTGAAACGGAACGGTACTATGGTGAACCACTATCCAGCGATGGTAAATCGAAGACCAGCCACGGTAATCTCGTTTTACCGTAAAAATCCACGTGTCGAAAAAACGAAGGGTAAAAAACTTCCGAGACCCGATTGAGATTCAGATAGTCCTTTTTGGGCATTAAACAACCCATTGACGGCTGAAAGCGGTCACAGCCGTAGAACTCATCGAGGCCTTTGTTATGACAGATTATGGCTCCCGTAACTCTAAACGAGCCAGAAGTTATGGCCGTCCGAATAGTCGATATCTACAGGGTGCAACATCCACGGTGCAAGGTGCAACATCCGTCCGAAATGGCGAAACAGTGTCAAACGACTATTTGAAATGCGTGCATGGATTTTAAACGTAACGGTACCATGGTGAACCACTCTCCAGCGATGGTAAATCAAAGACGAGCCACGGTAATCCCGTTTTACCGTAAAAATCCACGTGTCGAAAAAACGAAGGGTAGAAAACTTCCAAGACCCGATTGAGATTCAGATAGTCTTTTTTGGGCATTATACAATCCATTGACGGCTGAAAGCAGTCACAGCCGTAGAACTCGCTGAGACCTTTGTTTTGACTGCTTATAGCTCCCGTAACTCTAAACGTGCCAGAAGTTATGGCTGTCCGAATAATCGATATCTACAGGGTGTAACAACCACGGTGCAAGGTGCAACATCTGTCCGAAATCGCGAAACAGTGTCGTACGACTTTTTGAAATGTGTGCATGGATTTGAAACGGAATGGTACCATGGTGCACCACTCTCTAGCGATGGTAAATCAAAGACCAGCCACGGTAATCCCGTTTTACCGCAAAAATCCACGTGTCGAAAAAACGAAGGGTAAAAATCTTCCGAGACCCGATTGAGATTCAGATAGTCTTTTTTGGGCATTAAGCAATCCATTGACGGCTGAAAGTGGTCGCAGCCGTAGAACTCGCAGAGACCTTCGTTTTGACTGGTTATGGCTCCCGTAACTCTAAACGAGCCAGAAGTTATGGCCGTCCGAATAATCGATATCTACAGGGTGCAACATCCACGGTGCAAGGTGAACATCCGTCCGAAATGGCGAAACAGTGTCGTATGACTTTTTGAAATGCATGCTTGGATTTGAAACGGAACTGTACCATGGTGCACCACTCTCCTGCGATGGCAAATAGAAGACCAGCCACGGTAATTCCGTTTTACCATTAAAATCCACGTGTCGAAAAAATGAAGGGTAAAAAACTTCCAAGACCCGATTGAGATTCGGATAGTCTTTTTTGGGCATTAAGCAATCCATTGACGGCTGAAAGCGGTCACAGCCGTAGAACTCACTTAGGCCTTCGTTTTGACTGGTTATGGCTCCCGTAACTCTAAACGAGCCAGAAGTTATGACCGTCCGAATAATCGATATCTACAGGGTGCAACATCCACGGTGCAAGGTGCAACATCCGTCCGAAATGGCGAAACAGTGTCGTACGACTTTTTGATATGCGTGCACGGATTTGAAACGGAACGGAACCATGTTGCACCACTCTCCAGCGATGGTAAATCGAAGACCACCCACGGAAATCCCATTTTACCGTAAAAATCCACGTGTCGAAAAAACGAAGAGTAAAAAACATCCGAGACCCGATTGAGATTCGGATAGTCTTTTTTGGGCATTAACAATCCATTGACGGCTAAAAGCGATCACAGCCGTAGAAATCACTGAGACCTTCGTTTTGACTGGTTATGGCTCCCGTAACTCTAAACGAGCCAGAAGTTATGGCCGTCCGAATAATCGATATCTACAGGGTGCAACATCCACGGTGCAAGGTGCAACATCCGTCCGAAATGGCGAAACAGTGTCGTCTGGCTTTTTGAAATGCCTGCATGGATTTGAAACGGAACGATACCATGGTGCACCACTCTCCAGCGATGGTAAATCGAAGACCAGCCATGGTAATCCCGTTTTACCGTAAAAATCCACGTGTCGAAAAAACGAAGGGTAAAAAACTTCCGAGACCCAATTGAGATTCGGATAGTCTTTTTTGGGCATTAAGCAATCCATTTACGGCTGAAAGCTATCTCAGCCATAGAACTCACTAAGGCCTTCGTTTTGACTGGTTATGGCTCCCGTAACTCTAAACGAGCCAGAAGTTATGGCCGTCCGAATAATCGATATCTACAGGGTGCAACATCCACGGTACAAGGTGCAACATCCGTCCGAAATGGTGAAACAGTGCCGTACGACTTTTTGAAATGCGTGCATGGATTTGAAACGGAACGGTACCACGGTGCACCACTCTCCAGTGATGGTAAATCGAAGACCAGACACGGTAATCCCGTTTTACCGTAAAAATCCACGTGTCGAAAAAACGAAGGGTAAAAAACATCCTACACCAGATTGAGACTCGGATAATCTTTTTTGGGCGTTAAACAATCCATTGACGGCTGAAAGCGGTCATAAACGTAGAACTCACTGAGGCCTTCGTTTTGACTGGTTATGGCTCCCGTTACTCTAAACGAGCCAGAAGTTATGGCCGTCCGAATAATCGATATCTACAGGGGGCAACATCCACGGTGCAAAGTGCAACATCCGTCCGAAATGGCGAAACAGTGTCGTACGACTTTTTTAAATGAGTGCATGGATTTGAAACAGAACGGTACCATGGTGAACCACTCTCCAGGGATGGTAAATCGAAGACCAGCCGCGGTAATCCCGTTTTACCGTAAAAATCCACGTGTCGAAATAACGAAGGGTAAAAAACTTCCGACACCCGATTGAGATTCGGATAGTATTTTTTGGGCATTCAACTATAAATTGAAGACTGAAAGCTGTCATAGCCGTAGAACTCACCGAGGCCTTCGTTTCGACTGGTTATGGCTCCCGTAACTCTAAACGAGCCAGATGTTATGGGCGTCCGAATAATCGATATCTACATGGTGCAACATCCACGGTGCAAGGTGCAACATCCGTCCGAAATGGTGAAACAGTGTCGTACGACTTTTTGACATGCGTGCATGGATTTGAAATGGAACGGCACTATGGTGCACCACTCTCCAGCGATGGTAAATCGAAGACCAGCCCCGGTAATCCCGTTTTACCGTAAAAATCCACGTGTCGAAAAAACGAAGGTTAAAAAACTTCTAACACCCGATTGAGATTCGGATAGTCTTTTTTGGGCATTCAACAATACATTGACGGCTGAAAGCTGTCAGGACCGTAGAACTCACTGAGGCCTTCGTTTTGACCGGTTATGGCTCCTGTAACTCTAAACAATGCCAGAAGTTACGGACGTCCGAATAATCGATATCTATAGGGTGCAACATCCACGGTGCAAGGTGCAACATCCGTCCGAAATAGAGAAACAGTGTCGTACGACGTTTTGAAATGCGTGCATGTATTTGAAACTGAACGGTAGTATGGTGAATCACTCTCCAGCGATGGTAAATCGAAGACCAGCGACGGTAATCCCGTTTTACCATAAAAATCCACGTGTCGAAAAAACGAAGGGTAAAAAACTTCCGACACCCGATTGAGATTCGGATAGTCTTTTTTGGGCATTCAACAATAAATTGAAGGCTGAAAGCTGTCAGAGCCGTAGATCTCACCGAGGCCTTCGTTTTGACTGGTTATGGCTCCCGTAAATCTAAACGAGCTAGAAGTTATGGGCGTCCGAATAATCGATATCTACAGGGTGCAACATCCACGGTGCAAGGTGCAACATCCGTCCGAAATTGCGAAACAGTGTCGTACGAATTTTTGACATGCGTGCATGGATTTGAAACGGAACGGTACCATGGTGCACCACTCTCCAGCGATGGTAAATCTAAGACCAGCCACGATAATCCCGTTTTACTGTAAATTACCGTAAAAATCAACGTGTCGAAAAAACGAAGGGTAAAAAACTTTCAAGACCCGATTGAGATTCGGATAGTCTTTTTTGGGCATTATACAATCCATTGACGGCTGAAAGCAGTCACTGCCGTAGAACTCGCTGAGACCTTCGTTTTGACTGGTTATGGCTCCCGTAACTCTAAACGAGCCAGAAGTTATGGCTGTCCGAATAATCGATATCTACAGGGTGTAACATCCACGGTGCAAGGTGCAACATCCGTCCGAAATCGCGAAACAGTGTCGTACGACTTTTTGAAATGTGTGCATGGATTTGAAACGGAACGGTACCATGGTGCACCACTCTCCAGCGATGGTAAATCAAAGACCAGCCACGGTAATCCCATTTTACCGTAAAAATCCACGTGTCGAAAAAACGAAGGGTAAAAAACTTCCGAGACCCGATTGAGATTCGGATAGTCTTTTTTGGGCATTGAGCAATCCATTGACGGCTGAAAGCGGTCGCAGCCGTAGAACTCGCTGAGACTTTCGTTTTGACTGGTTATGGCTCCCGTAACTCTAAACGAGCCAGAAGTTATGGCCGTCCGAATAATCGATATCTACAGGGTGCAACATCCACGGTGCAAGGTGAACATCCGTCCGAAATGGCGAAACAGTGTCGTATGACTTTTTGAAATGCATGCTTGGATTTGAAATGGAATGGTACCATGGTTCACCACTCTCCAGCGATGGCAAATCGAAGACCAGCCACGGTAATCCCGTTTTACCGTTAAAATCCACGTGTCGAAAAAAACGAAGGGTAAAAAACTTCCAAGACCCGATTGTGATTCGGATAGTCTTTTTTGGGCATTAAGCAATCCATTGACGGCTGAAAGCTGTCACAGCCGTAGAACTCACCGAGGCCTTCGTTTTGACTGGTTATGGTTCCCGTAACTCTAAACGAGCCAGAAGTTATGACCGTCCGAATAATCGATATCTACAGGGTGCAACATCCACGGTGCAAGGTGCAACATCCGTCCGAAATGGCGAAACAGTGTCGTGCGACTTTTTGATATGCGTGCACGGATTTGAAGCGGAACGGAACCATGTTGCACCACTCTCTAGCGATGGTAAATCGAAGACCACCCATGGAAATCCCGTTTTACCGTAAAAATCCACGTGTCGAAAAAACGAAGAGTAAAAAACATCCGAGACCCGATTGAGATTTGGATAGTCTTTTTTGGGCATTAACAATCCATTGACGGCTGAAAGCGGTCACAGCCGTAGAAATCACTGAGACCTTCGTTTTGACTGGTTATGGCTCCCGTAACTCTAAACGAGCCAGAAGTTATGGCCGTCCGAATAATCGATATCTACGGGGTGCAACATCCACGGTGCAAGGTGCAACATCCGTCCGAAATGGCGAAACAGTGTCGTCTGGCTTTTTGAAATGCCTGCATGGATTTGAAATGGAACGGTACCATGGTGCGCCACTCTCCAGCGATGGTAAATCGAAGACCAGCCATGGTAATCCCATTTTACCGTAAAAATCCACGTGTCGAAAAAACGAAGGGTAAAAAACTTCCGAGACCCGATTGAGATTCGGATAGTCTTTTTTGGGCATTAAGCAATCCATTGACGGCTGAAAGCTATCTCAGCCATAGAACTCACTGAGGCCTTCGTTTTGACTGGTTATGGCTCCCGTAACTCTAAACGAGCCAGAAGTTATGGCCGTCCGAATAATCGATATCTACAGGGTGCAACATCCACGGTGCAAGGTGCAACATCCGTCCGAAATGGTGAAACAGTGCCGTACGACTTTTTGAAATGCGGCATGGATTTGAAACGGAACGGTACCACGGTGCACCACTCTCCAGCGATGGTAAATCGAAGACCAGCCACGGTAATCCCGTTTTACCGTAAAAATCCACGTGTCGAAAAAACGAAGGGTAAAAAACATCCTAGACCCGATTGAGACTCGGATAATCTTTTTTGGGCGTTAAACAATCCATTGACGGCTGAAAGCGGTCATAGACGTAGAACTCACTGAGGCCTTCGTTTTGACTGGTTATGGCTCCCGTTACTCTAAACGAGCCAGAAGTTATGGCCGTCCGAATAATCGATATCTACAGGGGGCAACATCCACGGTGCAATGTGCAACATCCGTCCGAAATGGCGAAACAGTGTCGTACGACTTTTTGAAATGCGTGCATGGATTTGAAACGGAACGGTACCATGGTGAACCACTCTCCAGTGATGGTAAATCGAAGACAAGCCGCGGTAATCCCGTTTTACCGTAAAAATCCACGTGTCGAAATAACGAAGGGTAAAAAACTTCCGACACCCGATTGAGATTCGGATAGTATTTTTTGGGCAATCAACAATAAATTGAAGACTGAAAGCTGTCAGAGCCGTAGAACTCACCGAGGCCTTCGTTTTGACTGGTTATGGCTCCCGTAACTCTAAACGAGCCAGATGTTATGGGCGTCCGAATAATCGATATCTACATGGTGCAACATCCACGGTGTAAGGTGCAACATCCGTCCGAAATGGTGAAACAGCGTCGTACGACTTTTTGACATGCGTGCATGGATTTGAAACGGAACGGCACCATGGTGCACCACTCTCTAGCGATGGTAAATCGAAGACCAGCCCCGGTAATCCCGTTGTTAACTCTGCCTCGGCCGAAAGTTACGACCCAGAGGAGTTGCCGACCTAAGGCTATGCCGACCTAACAACCCAAAGGGTTTGCCGATCTAAGAGCTCAGGACTTAATTCGATGCCAACCTAACTGGTTAAGAATCGTACTGATCCAATGCCTTATCACGGGTGCCGACTTAGTGCCTCAGAAGAGACTGGCCTAACGGCCTAAGAGATAACAAAGGGTCCGACTTAACATGGTTGCCGACCTAACTGCCTAATAGGGTTACCGACCTAAGGGGAATTACAAGGACACCGACCTAAGGCTTGAAGGGATGACGACTTAACTGTTTAACCTTATGAAGCATGCTAACCCAAATGATACCGATCTAAGGCATGAAGGGATGCCGGTCTAACGAGGCTATGCCGACCTAAGGAGAGTTCCGACCTAGTATGGAAGCCGACCTAGTACTTTACAAGGTTTACGACCTAAGGCAGTTACCGATCTAGTGCCTTAGAAGGACCCGATCTAAAAACTTATAAAAGCCCACCGACTTAACCTATTTACCGATTTAACTATCCAAGATGCTAGCCGACTTAACTATCAGGCACAAACTCATCCAATCTAAACCGTGGCCGGCTTATGACTCATGATGAGTCGTGACCGATCTATGGATTTGAGGAGTGAAGTTGCGCAGGAGTTTAACACGTAACACATTATCTCGGTAACGACCTAGGACTTAGCACATGACGTCAACTTAAACTGAAGACCATGCATAAGAGAGGGGGGGCGACCTACGACCTAGCCTAGCTCGGCACCAACTCACGACCCAGTTTGACCCGGCTACTACCTATAACTCAACACCGAGAACCTCTATAAATACACGACCATCACCAACATTCAAAAGACCCTTGGGGGCTAATTCTCGAAGCACCGTTACTCTGCCATTTTCTCAACTCAAGCAACACTCCAAGCACTCCAAACTCCAAGGACGCTACTACACACTTCAAAGAAGAATCACAATCATTCAAGATGAATTCGAAAGATTATTCTTCATGGGAGTTTGAGCTATTTGTCTGAAGTTAATTGTAATTGAAGAAAGTGATATAAATTGTACTCATATCAGCAATAAAGAGAATCTAAGTGGACGTAGGCCTGATTTTGGGCCGAACCACTATAAAACTTGTGTTTTTACTGCTTTTCTGCAATCTCTTTACTTGTATCTTGTTCCCGTATTCACGGGTGGTGCTTTCACAACAGTCATCTACACACCGGGGTGTTAGCGTTCAAATTTAGGCGTTAACATTTTTGGTGCTTTCACTGAGAACTGAACTCAGGACAGCTGTCATCATTGCTTCGCAGAGATTAGAAGAAAGAATTTCCTTAAAAACCAGAAGTATATCTGAGATTATGGCTCCTGGAAGGAAAAGTAGATCTATCAGATCTGGGAACATTCAAGAGGGAACCTCCGCTTCCCCTGTGCCTAATCTACCCACTCCGTCTGTTGGAGTTACAAAAGCGGAATTGGATGCTGTGATTCTAGGGCTAAACCAGCAGATAAACGCCCAAAATGCACAACTAGAGGCTCAAAGTGCCCAGAATGCTCTGATTCTGAATAAGTTGAACGACTTACTTGGGGCAAACAATCAACCGGATGGCAATGAAAGGAACTATGCTGGCAACATTCATGATGTTAATGAAAGGAATGCTCCTGAAAGGCCTACTAGTCCCTTTGAGCAGGCAGTACCTGACGCCGGTGGATCTAGAACTCGGCATGATGAGGAATATCTTTCTGGAATGGTCTGGCAGATCATGAAAGAAAGTATGCAAAGGGTTGAAGATGAGAAGGAATGGGGTTTTGCTCCAAGTAAAACTCCGTTTACTGGAAAAATCTTGAAGGCGGAATTTCCAAGGAAGTTTGTCCCTCCAACTATTCCAGCTTACAAAGGGACAAGTGATCCGAATGAGTTCTTGTATAAATATGATTGGCACATGACAGGTGCCAGATCCTCCGACGAAATAAAGTGCCGATATTTCCCCGTATACCTGGAAGGCGTGGCTTTACTGTGGTTCACCAAGTTGCCAGTTCGATCTATCGATCAGTTTTCAGACTTGACCAGAAAATTTAAGGAGCAGTTTAGGCTATATGCTTCGAAGGCCAAGGATATCATGTCATTGTCCAGTTTAGAGCAGAATCCTGGTGAGTCTATCAGATCTTTCTTGAACCGTTTCAATGTAGCATTGGCTGAGGTGGACAATGCTGAACCACGAATGATATTGACTTATCTGATGAGGGCTATTGATAAGTCAAGCGAATTTGGGAAATGGTTAAATATGAAGGAGCCAACCTCTCTCGAGAAGTTCTACAAAAAAGCGGACGAATTCATTCGCTTGGAAAGTCGTCCTTTGCCAGTAAAGGCAGTGTTGGAAAAAGCTGAAGACAATACTGTCGCTCCACGCAAGAATGAGTCGGTGGGGCAGAAAAGGGAGAATAATAATGGAAAGAAACAGGGTAATCTGAAAAAGCCCCGGTCCTTCAAGCCATCAGAATATACTCCATTATCACATACGCCGGAGCACATCTACCTTGCCACCAAAGATTCCGTCGATTTCCCTAAACCTATCCCTTTGAGAACTGGGAGAAAAGCCATACAAAGTGGGAAATTTTGCCGCTTCCACAATCAACCAGGTCATGAAACTGATGAATGCCGCCAGCTGAAGAATCTGATTGAAGAGTTGCTAAGAGAAAACAAGTTGCAGCAATTTGTGAAAAAGAATAGCAACAATCCTGCATCATCAAGTCAGGGGCAGCGGGCTCCTGTTCATCAGCCTGGGGCAGGTGAGAAAGCTACGGGGCATGAATCTGGAAGGCCCGTTATCAATGTCATTTCCGGAGGACCTCACCCAGCTGGCAAGAGTTGGGGTGAGATGGAGAGATATTCCAGGGCTTTGAAATATGCTCCAGCCGAAGAAAACGTCTTTGTTCTAGAAGACACTACGCCCCTTAAACAACAAAAAACTTTCAGTGATGATATTATTTTCAGAGCCAGAGATTCTACAGGTATTGAAGCTCCTACTTTAGATCCCTTGGTCATCTCGGCTGGTATTGGACCAGCCATTGTCAGAAGAGTCCTCATTGACTGCGGAGCATCATGTAATATCCTCTTCAAAAAGACATTTGACCAGATGAAAATCCCTATGATCGATGTGCAAGCCTCATCACAGAAAATCGTGGGCTTCACTGGGGAGCCAAAGCAACCAGTAGGAACCATCGATTTGTTTGTAGAACTTGGGGAAGGAGAAAGGAAAGTGGTCCGAAAGCAAACATTTGTGATTGTCGATGAGTTTTCTGCCTATAATGCTTTTCTTGGCCGTCCAACACTCGCAGCATTCAAAGCTATCCTAGCCCCGTGGTGCCTCACTATTAAATTCCCTACTGACAATGGAGTAGGAGTTATAAAAGGGGATCAGAATGCTGCGCGAGAGTGCTATTTGACAGAGCTGCGAGAGTCAAGAAAAAGAGAAATGGGAAAGGGTGCGGCAACCCCAGTCCGCATCAAGGAACCAGCCTTGTAGCAATTACGGAGCGGACCCTGCACTGGCGAGCACAGCGGGGCACGGAAAGAAATGGATCCCAGAAAAGCCAGTACAGGGGAGAATAGAGTAGTACCGGTGGAAACGACAGTTCCGGTACCTGTTGACCCAAAAGATCCAAATAAGGTGTTGAATGTGGGTTCACAGCTTAATGTGTCAATTCAGAACATCTTGATATCTTTCCTGAAGGCAAATCTGGATGTCTTTGCTTGGACTCATGCCGATATGTGTGGGAGATCTCCAGAAGTTGCAGTACACGCTCTGAATATTGATCCAAAATTTACGCCAGTTAAACAGAAAAGGAGAACCCAAGGTCCAGAAAGGTCAGCAGCATTAAAAGAAGAAGTTGATCGACTCATGGAAAATAACTTCATCAGAGAATCTACATATCCGAATTGGGTTTCGAATCCTGTGTTGGTCAAGAAAGCTAATGGAAAATGGAGAGTGTGCATCGATTTTTCTGATCTAAACAAGGCTTGCCCCAAAGATTGCTTCCCATTACCCAGGATCGATCAACTGGTTGACGGAACTGCGGGACATGAATTGTTATCCTTCATGGATGCCTACTCCGGTTATAACCAAATCATGATGCATGAGCCAGACCAGGAGGATACAAGCTTTATCACAGGTGTTGGACTTTATTGCTACAGAGTTATGCCCTTCGGATTGAAAAACGCAGGGGCAACCTACCAAAGACTTGTTAATGCTATGTTCAAACCGCAATTGGGCAAAACTATGGAAGTCTACGTCGACGACATGTTAGTGAAGTCCAGGAAAGCAGTGGATCACATTGAACACTTAGCAGAAATGTTCGCAGTCCTCCGGAAATACAGAATGAAACTTAACCCTCTGAAATGTACATTTGGGGTCGAATCCGGAAAGTTCTTAGGTTTTATTGTCAGTGCTAGGGGCATAGAGGCTAGCCCAGCTCAAATTACTGCCTTGAAAGAAGTCAAAGCTCCTAGAACAAAGAAGGAATTGCAGAGTCTCAACGGAAAGATCGCCGCCCTGAGTCGGTTCATTTCCAAAGCTACTGATAAATGCATCCCATTCTTCGATGCCCTGAAAAAAGGAAAGAAGAACTTTGAATGGACTCCCGAATGCCAAAAAGCCTTTGAAGAGTTGATCCGTCATATGGAAACGCCTCCGATACTTTCTAGGCCAGGCAATGGTGAGGATCTTCTTATAAACTTGGCAGTATCATCTCATGCTCTAAGTGCAGCGCTGATACGGGAAGACAAAAGGATTCAACATCCAGTTTACTATATCAGCAAAAGACTCACTGGGGCAGAGCTGAATTACTCCAAGTTGGAAAAACTCGCCTATTGCCTACTAGTTGCATCGAGGAAACTGAGGCAATATTTCCAAGCTCATCCTATCAAAGTACTCACTGATCAACCTCTGAAGCAAGTCCTGTTTCGCCCTGAAACTTCGGGTCGTCTTCTAAAATGGAACATTGAACTTAGTCAATATGACATTACCTATCACCCCCGAAAAGCAATCAACGGACAAGCTTTAGCTGATTTCATTGCAGAATTCACAGAGAAAGATAATGGTGAGGAAAAAGCGATCAATGATTCTCCAATCCAGTGGAAGATGTATGTTGATGGCGCAAGAAATGACTACTGTTCAGGAGCCGGAGTGATACTTGAAACTCCTGAAGGTCGATCATTATGTTATGCACTAAGACTGGAATTTCCTTCAACAAACAATGAAGCAGAATATGAAGCTCTTATTGCAGGTCTGAAAATCGCTAAAGAGCTAAACATTCGAGCATTACAAATTTTCAGTGATTCTCAGCTTATTGTATGCCAAGTCAAGAAGGAATTTCAAGCGAAAGGTGGAAACCTGCCTTCCTACTTGTCAAAGGCTTGGGAACTCCTATATGAACTCGATCACTATTCAATAAGCCACATTCCTCGGGAAGAGAATATGAAGGCAGATTCCCTCGCAAAGTATTCAAGTTCTGGTGAAGCTCAACTATTGGGATTGGTCCCTGTAGAAGTCCTTTCAGCGCCAAGTATAGACGAGATGGATATAGACTGGATTATGAATGTATCTCAAGAACAAGAGTCATGGATGACTCCAATACTGGATTACCTACTCAGGGGTTCTCTGCCAGAAAACTCGATAGAAAGACGAAAGCTTCTAAGGAAGGCCTCTCGCTATGTAATTCAGGATGGTCGATTGTACAGACGGGGATTCTCAATGCCATTGCTTCGATGTGTATCCCGGGAAGAGTCCAAAACAATCCTAGCTGAAGTGCATGGAGGAGAATGCGGTGATCATTCAGGTGGTCAAACACTAGCAAAGAAAATTCTCCGATACGGATATTTTTGGCCAGAAATTAATCGGGATGCTGCAGATTACTCCCGAAAATGTGACAAGTGCCAAAGATATGCCAAAATTCCTAGAGCACCTTCTACCGAACTCACACAGATGGTCAGTCCATGGCCATTTGCAATTTGGGGAATGGATCTCATTGGGCCGCTACCAACTGCTAAATCAGGGATTAAATACGCTATTGTTGCAGTTGATTATTTTACTAAGTGGGCTGAAGCTGAACCATTGGCTACTATCACTTCTAAGAAAATGATAAGCTTTGTGACCAAGAATATCATTTGCAGATACGGTGTGCCTCAGAAAATAATCACAGACAATGGTACTCAGTTTGAAAGCGAGGAATTCCAGGATTTTTGCAAACGATTCAAAATCCAGAAAAGCTTTTCGGCAGTAGCTCATCCGCAGGCAAACGGGCAAGTGGAAGCAGTGAACAAGATCATCAAATCAACCATCAAAAAGCAACTCGAAAGAGCAAAAGGTGGTTGGGTCGATAAACTACCACTTGCACTATGGGCATACAGAACTACTCACAAAACTGCAACTGGGCATACTCCTTTTTCGTTAGCATACGGATCGGAAGCAATGATCCCGGTTGAAACAGAGGTCCCTTCACACAGAAGAATTCATTTCAATCAAGCAGAAAATGAAAAGTTGCAACTTGAAGCGCTGGATCTCCTTGATGAAAAAAGAGATGAAGCTAACCTCAGAGTTGCAGCTCATCAGCAAAGGATAGCCAGACATTTCAATTCCAAAGTTCGTCAACGCAGCTTTGAAATTGGAGATCTAGTCCTGAAAAGAATTATGACCGCGACAGGTGTGTTTGGGCCAAATTGGGAAGGACCATATGTAATAGGTCAGAAGCTTCTTGACGGCACATTCAAGCTCACCACCGTTGATGGAGATCAAATTCCAAGGGCATGGAACAACAACCACTTGCGTCCATACTTTACTTGAAAATTTTGTTGAAAAATTGTAAAAAGAATTATGAATGTATGATTCTTGTAATTGAAAGCAATTGTGAAACTGATGCAAATAAATAATGAAAGAATATAAAGTGGATGTAGGCCCAATTTCATGGCCGAACCACTATAAATCTTGTGTTCCTTATTATCATTATATGTTTGCTTTGTTTTTGATATAAAAATACATAAAATGTATTGCTAAAATGTCGATTTAAATTTTTGCAGACAATGGAAATAAAACTTGCGCATAATAAGACCGAGCGATTCTCACCATCATTCAACAAACAAATTTCAAGTCACAAAGACCCCGAATTCAAATCCTAGATAGGAAATACTTCAATTGAACGGCTAATGATTTCGATAGAAAGGAGCCCTTGCTGATAAATTGAGATTGTTTGAACAAACAAACATCCAATTAGGAAGCTAGTGCCCGTTCTCACGAACTTGCCTGGCAATGAAGTACACTTCCTTGGATTAAACAAGCCACTTGTGAGAGAAAGGGGAATGAAAACTTGAAAAGAAAAAAAAAAAAAAAAAAGAGGATCGCTGAAAAGGCATAAGCAAGTGAACAGAGGAACAACCAAAGCTACCATCAGCGGCACAAGTCCTCTTCGGAGGCGCAACTCTTCGGAGGATAAAAGACCTCTAATGGGTCATACGCCACAAAAAAGAAAGTTCTCTACTCAACAAAAAAGATTGGAGGAGTCATGACCCTCCAACCATGAGAGAGTAACTTCCAGGCGATGAAAACCCTCTCTGAGGCACATTTCACCAGGAGTTGAAGTGTTATAACCGCTCTTCGGGATTTCACTTCACCAGAGTTGAAATGCAAACAAAATAAAAGCCCTCTTCGGAGGCCCATTTCACCAGGAGTTGAAGTGTTGTGACCGCTCTTCGGAATTTCACTTCACCAGAGTTGAAATGTAAACAAAATAAAAGCCCTCTTCGGAGGCACATTTCGCCAGGAGTTGAAGTGTAACAACCGCTCTTCGGGATTTCACTTCACCAAAGTTGAAATGCAAAAACAAAGACCTTCTTGAAAGCACACGTTTCACCGAGATTGAAATAAAACTTCCAAGTGTTGAAACGTGAAAAGGCTTTCGTCGAAGGCACAACTCTTTGGGGGTACACGTTTCACCGAGATTGAAATAAAACTTCCAAGTGTTGAAACGTAAAAAAATCCCTCCTTAGAGGTACGACCCCCTCCCGGGGACACAATCAAAAAAAAAAAAAAAAAAAAAAAAGAAGACCTCTTTGGAAGCACACGTTTCACCGAGATTGAAATAAAACTTCCAAGTGTTGAAACGTGAGAAGGCTTTCTTCGAAGGCACAACTCTTTGGGGGTACACGTTTCACCGAGATTGAAATAAAACTTCCAAGTGTTGAAACGTGAGAAGGCTTTCTTCGAAGGCACAACTCTTTGGGTGTACACGTTTCACCGAGATTGAAATAAAACTTCCAAGTGTTGAAACGTGAAAAATCCCTCCTCAGAGGTACAATTCTGTATAAAAAAATTCCTCATCAAAAAGCGTACTTTAACTTTCAAATGGAAAATGATTGTAAAAAGAAAAGAAGTTAAAGTACCCTTCAGAGGTCCGCTTTACCACATAGAGGAATTCACTTGGTAAAATATGCACATAAGCAAAAGAGAAAAGTGATTTCTTCGAACGACAAAGCGTAAAAACTTATACGAAGGGAGTTGTACTCAATAAAAATTTTCTTTAAAAAATAAAATAATTATTCTTTAACAAATAAGAGTGCAAGTCCCCTCGAAGTATAAAATATTGCAACAAGCTTAAGGTATGGGGGCAACATGGTATAGTAGTATAGCTGCCTCAGTAAAGTAATACTCAAGCAACATACCATAAGCCCGCTGCAATACTATATAAACAAACTTGTGCAAAAATAAATAGTAAATGCATTCTCAAATTCAAACAGAAGTTTGTACAAACAAAGAATCATTTTATTCAACTATAATGCAGATACAGGTTTCAAAATAAAAGCGGGGGCCGGTACCCGCACAACTCTCGGCCAGTTCATACAAAAGGCAAAAAGCTAAAATCTTCACTTCTTCTTCCCTCCTTTGGACCCTTTACTCGGTCGAATAACCAGCTTTTCAGGTCGGCCAGTGGGTATAAGGGAAGTAGGAGAGGCAGGTGTAACCGGTTCAACTTCCGGCTCCTCTTCAGTGGCGGTGATTTTCTTCCCCCTCCTCTTTGATGTCCCACGCTTCTCTCTCCTTTGTGAGGAAGACTCACTCCCCGGAGTGACAAGTTTTGATAGAACAATGTCGTCAGAAGGAGTCCGTTCCGGGGAAATGTCACCTCCCTCAGGTCTCTCATCTTTCTGCTCTTGCGAAGCGATGGGATCATCCAAGCCGTGAAGAGCCTCTATTTGTTCTTCCTGTGATCCAGGTTGCGAGGCAGAAGGAGGCGCCACTTGAAGAGATGGAGGAAGGATAACCGGGGGAGAAGAAGCTTGAGTTTGGCTCGGTGCTTTCACTACAAAGGAGAAAAAACTTAAAATATCAGTATCTTTCGAAAAGAGAGGGGATGACGGCTCGTCAAAAGTCGGGAATTCATTGACATTTGAAGAATAATCAAAAGTCGGGAATTCATTGAAATTCGAAAAATAATCAAGAAGATCGTCAAGTTCACAAGGAGCAAACGAGCAGTTCACCACTTGGACTGGTCCGGTGTCAAGTTTACCTGGGGCAGTTGGATCTCTGATGCTGATTTCATATCGCTGCGCTTCGTTGCTTTCACCGCCTTCATCCCCGCCTTGTGCACTTGTAGTTTCAGTTACTATCTTAGTCGCAGGCGGAGTGTAGGAGCTAGAACCCGTGATGTCAACCACGGGAGAAACTGGAGGTTGGACAGAGGGAGTAAGTGGTAATTCCTTTCCAGAATGTTCCTCTTCCGCCATTCCAGCTCTCATCCTGGCAAGTTGTTCTTGCCCCTTCACAAGAGCAGCGCGAGCTTCCTCATCCAGGTAACGCGCCTCAAAATCTTCATCGCCATACCCGGCGTCTTTAAACATGCTAAGAGCAGCTTCCCACACCTCGGCCAGGGTGATTTCATATTTAGGACCAAGAAAAGAGAGGCTGCCGCGTCCCAAGACACAGTGTACATAAAAATCGAATAAAGTCGAATTGATGTCGGTTTCCATGGTCTGAACAGTTTCTTCGGCTGCAATCTTACCAGCCATGGCCTCATCTCGATCTTTTTCGGTCTGAGCAAGTTGGGCTTTTAGCGCTTCAATCTCCATGTCCCGGGCGCTCAGTTTATTCTGCAACTGGGTGACATCAGTGCGGTGGTTCTCTACAGCTTGCTCTAGCCTCTCAGCTTTAGCTTCGGCGTCCCTCTGGCTGGCGTGCGCATCTCGCACTTGTTTTTGCAATACCTCTTCTCTTTGGGTGTAAGTATTAGTAGAAGAGGCAAGATCATCTTTGAGCTGCTTTACTTCGGCTTCGAGTTTTTCATTGTATTCGGCTATCTCCTTCATCTCAACGTTGTGTTGATCAAGAATCTTCTGCCATTCTGATTTATCATTTTCCATGGTCAGCATTGCTTCGATGTTAGCCCGATTAACTCTTTGAAGTTCATCAACAAGCTTTTGCCATCCAGACATTCTGTCAATATCAAGCCTGACAGCATCGAGATTTCTGTACATGGCTTCTTTGTCGATGGGGACCAAATCAAGGTCGAAGCGTACCCCCCTCAAACACCAGTTCGGGAATCGGCTCTGCAAAGTCGGGGGGCCCCTTTCAACATGGTATGAAGGCCTGTTGAGGAGTGTTTGAATGGCACTTCCTTCAAGAGCAGGAGATTTGGAAGGGATGTCAGTAGAAACTGAGGCGCCAGGTCTCTCAGATGTCACAGGCGCGTGTTCCTCGCCAAGTTTGGTCCGCTTTCTCGAATCCTCAATATGGCTCTTCCCCCTATCATCATGCGTTTTACGTTTATGGGAATCATCACCCCTTGGGAAGGATTCGTATCGCGTGCCTGCTCCCTCGTGGCGTTCTTCATACTTTCTCCTCTCTTCAGCTTTTCGCGCAGCTCTCTGCTCATTGGTCTCTCTGGAATCGGTATAGTATTGCTTGTAATCATAGCTGCCACGCCCTCCATAGCGTCGGAAGTCTTTGTAATAAGAACCGCTGCCGCTGCGCCCCATAGAGGAATCTGAAAGGCAAAAATAACAAGTCTTAAAAACTTCCAGAGAAAAGAAGTTAAATGTGAACAAATGCCAAAAAATCCTAAGTGTTGTGTGATGTGCAAGCTACACGCATTAAGCTACAAACCACTCTTTGGTGTAGAGGTGATGATAGCTTGGGTATGAGGAGTTGATGTTTGTGTTGGCGTTTGTCGAAGAAGAGACGTCGCCTCAATTACAGGAGAGATAGTTTTAGATACGTCATCTCTAAAAAGCTCCTGCGAAGTCACTATTATGTCGCTCAACCCCTCATAAACATCGTCACCATCATGCTTGGTGGGACTTGTTTTCTCAATTCCTACATCAGCTAATCCCCCGAGAGGCTGTGAAGGTTCTTCTTCTTCCTCGATCGGGGCAAGCACCGTCTTACTGGATGACCCCATAATGTCGGTAGAAGTGGAACACTTCACCAATGAAGCTTCAATATTAGACTCTTTTGATGCGAGTTGTTCGACAGTAACCGGGGCGTCAGGAGTTTTCGTCGGGGAATCGGGAACTTCTGTTGGAACTTCATGGGCATGCGTAGAACGAGAAGCGTGTAGAAGCCCGTATTAGTGTAAAAATTCATCCTTCAGCAGAAATTTTATGCTCCTTTCTTCCGCAGCCACGGCACTCAACCTCTCGAAAACTTGTTTATGAATCGGATCTCTAGAAGGGAGAGGAAGTGCTGAAAAGAGCAAAGAATGAAGTTAGCAACTAAAAGTTCGGATCTCGGAAAAAGTTTCAAAAACGAAAAAATGGAAACACTAGTCTTACTTCCTATTCTCCAGATGGCATAAAAACCTGGAGGGCAGCGAGCAAAGAAAAACTGGTTCAAAAATCCATGAACACTTTCAGTGAGATCGGAAAGGAGCTTGCGGTTTCTGGCACTTCTCACAATAATGAGTGAAGGATGATCTTTACTCTTTGTAAATGAGCACAAATAACGAATTTCTTCAAAACTCGGTAGGCGATCAAGAGTTCTTCTAAACAAAACACATAACCCCATCAAGATGGAATAACCATTAGGATGAAGTTGAAATGGAGAGATCGTCAACCGGAGAAGAAGAGTTCGAAGGAAGTCATTGAAAGGGGGAATTGCCCCACTTAAGCACATTTGGCGATTGGCTGCAACAAAACCGTAAGGAGGATTATCGGCAGTGTCGCTTGGCCCGGGCAATAAGACATCACTTTCAGCAAAGCCGAATTGAGTGCGTATCTGAATAAACATTCTTGGGGTTAGAATGGTTGAAGTTCTCTCCGGAGGATTCTCTATGGGAACAGCCACCGGGAAAGTCTCTTCCTCTTGAGCAACCATTTCTTCTTGTTGATGAGAAGTCATTCTACACAAACAACTGGATATTCAAATATGAAAGTGCACGTTTCCTAAAGTGTGTGAAGTGTTGTACAAGTATCAATCAAACAATAAGTAAAGGCAACTGGAATAAGACCTAGCAAACATTTGTTAGTTATAAAGACCAGGAATCTTTGTTTTGAGTTTGATTATGCAAATACAATGTGGATGCAAACAAATCATTTCAAATTGTTGATACTTTGCATTAATATTTTACTTTAGTCAGTTAATTCACAACATTTCATGTCTCTTATCTTGTCTTGACTAATCTGTCATTTGATATGGGCAGTCAATGGCAGTATGTGCGCCTTGGTTTTCTTTGTTTGTCTGTTATTTTCAGCAGGTTAGCAGCTTATAAGTTAATACGATCTGTGAGATAATACATTGAGACTCAAACAAATTTTAAGTTGGGGCAGTTCAAGATGTTCAAAATAAAGGCAATTTAGTTCGGTAGTCCGGGTCAGAATACTTAAAGAAGGCCTATGCTCCTAAATGTCAATACGTCCAGAGCCTAAGTATTAACTCGGCTACGGGTCAAAAGTCTCATGCGAGATAAGATTAACTCGGCTACGGGTCAAAAGTCTCATGCGAGATAAGATTAACTCGGCTACGGGTCAAAAGTCTCATGCGAGATAAGACTAAGTCGGTAACGGGTCAAAGTCTAGGTGGTTCAGCTTGGCGACTTATTTCCCTAGGTCGCAAGGGGAAAAATAAGAAGGCACGTTCCAGTTCAAGAGGCCGAAATTTCCCCAAGTTTTAACTCGGCCACGGTCCAAGCCTTGTTCAGATTGGCGAGTTTCTTTCAAATATTATCTCAACCACAACTTAAGGCCATTTCAAGGTCAGATCGGTCAAAAGTTAGGCCACCCAAATTCACTGAGCCACTTCCGAGTCAAACATCTCTTTCGGTTTCAACCCATTAACCCGATAGTCATTCAATCAACAGCAGCCTTCATTCAAGCTATCGGGTCACCCAATAAAACAGCTCCAAATTGCATAAATCCATTGCTCTGCCTTCAAAGATCATTGAACCTGAGTGATAAACCATCTTCATCATCTCAACGATCATCTGAAGCCAAAATCGAGTAACCTAAACTCCATCGACTACAGGTATAGTGGGATTCGTGATGGAACGTTGCGCAAAGAAACGATTCGTATTCAAATGACAGAATTCATGAACCGACAGCAACCTATGATCGAGAAGGGGACGGATTCACTTACGCAATGGATAGTAGTGATTATCGGTGATCGACTGGAATGAGGTCGCTTGTAAGAGCTTGAGAAAATTTTAATGGCGAAATCGAGCAAAGGAGTAAGTGATGAAAAGAAAGAAGAGGATGGATGTTTTATACCTTACATTGGGGAGAACTGTTGGATCGCGTACGGTCTAAATACTTACCGACTTGGTGGAGGACGAGTTAAAGAATATCGAAGCACATGACCTAACCAATAGGCGTGTACTTCGAGGGGCAAATGTTAACTCTGCCTCGGCCGAAAGTTACGACCCAGAGGAGTTGCCGACCTAAGGCTATGCCGACCTAACAACCCAAAGGGTTTGCCGATCTAAGAGCTCAGGACTTAATTCGATGCCAACCTAACTGGTTAAGAATCGTACTGATCCAATGCCTTATCACGGGTGCCGACTTAGTGCCTCAGAAGAGACTGGCCTAACGGCCTAAGAGATAACAAAGGGTCCGACTTAACATGGTTGCCGACCTAACTGCCTAATAGGGTTACCGACCTAAGGGGAATTACAAGGACACCGACCTAAGGCTTGAAGGGATGACGACTTAACTGTTTAACCTTATGAAGCATGCTAACCCAAATGATACCGATCTAAGGCATGAAGGGATGCCGGTCTAACGAGGCTATGCCGACCTAAGGAGAGTTCCGACCTAGTATGGAAGCCGACCTAGTACTTTACAAGGTTTACGACCTAAGGCAGTTACCGATCTAGTGCCTTAGAAGGACCCGATCTAAAAACTTATAAAAGCCCACCGACTTAACCTATTTACCGATTTAACTATCCAAGATGCTAGCCGACTTAACTATCAGGCACAAACTCATCCAATCTAAACCGTGGCCGGCTTATGACTCATGATGAGTCGTGACCGATCTATGGATTTGAGGAGTGAAGTTGCGCAGGAGTTTAACACGTAACACATTATCTCGGTAACGACCTAGGACTTAGCACATGACGTCAACTTAAACTGAAGACCATGCATAAGAGAGGGGGGGCGACCTACGACCTAGCCTAGCTCGGCACCAACTCACGACCCAGTTTGACCCGGCTACTACCTATAACTCAACACTGAGAACCTCTATAAATACACGACCATCACCAACATTCAAAAGACCCTTGGGGGCTAATTCTCGAAGCACCGTTACTCTGCCATTTTCTCAACTCAAGCAACACTCCAAGCACTCCAAACTCCAAGGACGCTACTACACACTTCAAAGAAGAATCACAATCATTCAAGATGAATTCGAAAGATTATTCTTCATGGGAGTTTGAGCTATTTGTCTGAAGTTAATTGTAATTAAAGAAAGTGATATAAATTGTACTCATATCAGCAATAAAGAGAATCTAAGTGGACGTAGGCCTGATTTTGGGCCGAACCACTATAAAACTTGTGTTTTTACTGCTTTTCTGCAATCTCTTTACTTGTATCTTGTTCCCGTATTCACGGGTGGTGCTTTCACAACAGTCATCTACACACCGGGGTGTTAGCGTTCAAATTTAGGCGTTAACACCCGTTTTACCGCAAAAATCCACGTGTCGTAAAAACGAAGTTTAAAAAACTTCTAACACCCGATTGAGATTCGGATAGTCTTTTTTGGGCATTCAACAATACATTGACGGCTGAAAGCTGTCAGGACCGTAGAACGCACTGAGGCCTTCATTTTGACCGGTTATGGCTCCTGTAACTCTAAACAATGCCAGAAGTTATGGACGTCCGAATAATCGTTATCTACAGGGTGCAACATCCACGGTGCAAGGTGCAACATCCGTCCGAAATAGTGAAACAGTGTCGTACGACGTTTTGAAATGCGTACATGTATTTGAAACTGAATGGTACTATGGTGAATCACTCTCCAGCGATGGTAAATCGAAGACCAGCGACGGTAATCCCGTTTTACCATAAAAATCCACGTGTCGAAAAAACGAAGGGTAAAAAACTTCCGACACCCGATTGAGATTCGGATAGTCTTTTTTGGGCATTCAACAATAAATTGAAGGCTGAAAGCTGTCAGAGCCGTAGAACTCACCGAGGCCTTCGTTTTGACTGGTAATGGCTCCCGTAACTCTAAACGAGCTAGAAGTTATGGGCGTCCGAATAATCGATATCTACAGGGTGCAACATCCACGGTGCAAGGTGCAACATCCGTCCGAAATGGTGAAACAGTGTCGTACGACTTTTTGACATGCGTACATGGATTTGAAACGGAACGGTACCATGGTGCACCACTCTCCAGCGATGGTAAATCGAAGACCAGCTACGGTAATCCCGTTTTACCGTAAATTACCGTAAAAATCCACGTGTCGAAAAAACGAAGGGTAAAAATCTTCCTAGACCCGATTGAGACTCGGATAGTCCTTTTTGCGCATTAAACAATCCATTGACGGCTGAAAGCGGTCATACCCGTAGAACTCACTTAGGCCTTCGTTTTGACTGGTTATGGCTCCCGTAACTCTAAACGAGCCAGAAGTTATGGCCGTCCGAATAATCGATATCTACAGGAGGCAACATCCACGGTGCAAGGTGCAACATCCGTCCGAAATGGCGAAACAGTGTCGTACGACATTTTGAAATGCATGCATGGATTTGAAACGGAACGGTACCATGGTGCACTACTCTCCAGCGATGGTAAATCGAAGACCAGCCGCGGTAATCCAGTTTTACCATAAAAATCCACGTGTCGAAAAAACGAAGGGTAAAAAACTTCCGAGACCCGGTTGAGATTCGGATAGTCTTTTTTGGGTATTAAACAATCCATTGACGGTTGAAAGCCGTCAAAGCCGTAGAGCTCACTAAGGCCTTCGTTTTGACTATTACAGCTCCCGTAACTCTAAACGAGCCAGAAGTTATGGTCGTCCGAATAATCGATATCTACAGGGTGCGACATCCACGTTGCAAGGTGCAAAATCCGTCCGAAATGGTGAAACAGAGTCGTACGACTTTTTGAAATGCGTGCATGGATTTGAAACGGAACGGTACCATGGTGCACCACTCTCCAGCGATGGTAAATCGAAGACCTGCCACGGTAATCCCGTTTTACCGGAAAAATCCACGTGTCGAAAATACGAAGGGTAAAAAACTTCCGAGACCCGATTGAGATTCGGATAGTCTTTTTTGGGCATTGAGCAATCCATTGACGGCTGAAAGCGGTCGCAGCCGTAGAACTCGCTGAGACTTTCGTTTTGACTGGTTATGGCTCCCGTAACTCTAAACGAGCCAGAAGTTATGGCCGTCCGAATAATCGATATCTACAGGGTGCAACATCCACGGTGCAAGGTGAACATCCGTCCGAAATGGCGAAACAGTGTCGTATGACTTTTTGAAATGCATGCTTGGATTTGAAATGGAACGGTACCATGGTTCACCACTCTCCAGCGATGGCAAATCGAAGACCAGCCACGGTAATCCCGTTTTACCGTTAAAATCCACGTGTCGAAAAAAACGAAGGGTAAAAAACTTCCATGACCCGATTGTGATTCGGATAGTCTTTTTTGGGCATTAAGCAATCCATTGACGGCTGAAAGCTGTCACAGCCATAGAACTCACCGAGGCCTTCGTTTTGACTGGTTATGGCTCCCGTAACTCTAAACGAGCCAGAAGTTATGACCGTCCGAATAATCGATATCTACAGGGTGCAACATCCACGGTGCAAGGTGCAACATCCGTCCGAAATGGCGAAATAGTGTCGTGCGACTTTTTGATATGCGTGCACGGATTTGAAGCGGAACGGAACCATGTTGCACCCCTCTCTAGCGATGGTAAATCGAAGACCACCCATGGAAATCCCGTTTTACCGTAAAAATCCACGTGTCAAAAAAACAAAGAGTAAAAAACATCCGAGACCCGATTGAGATTTGGATAGTCTTTTTTGGGCATTAACAATCCATTGACGGCTGAAAGCGGTCACAGCCGTAGAAATCACTGAGACCTTCGTTTTGACTGGTTATGGCTCCCGTAACTCTAAACGAGCCAGAAGTTATGGCCGTCCGAATAATCGATATCTACAGGGTGCAACATCCACGGTGCAAGGTGCAACATCCGTCCGAAATGGCGAAACAGTGTCGTCTGGCGTTTTGAAATGCCTGCATGGATTTGAAATGGAACGGTACCATGGTGCGCCACTCTCCAGCGATGGTAAATCGAAGACCAGCCATGGTAATCCCATTTTACCGTAAAAATCCACGTGTCGAAAAAACGAAGGGTAAAAAACTTCCGAGACCCGATTGAGATTCGGATAGTCTTTTTTGGGCATTAAGCAATCCATTGACGGCTGAAAGCTATCTCAGCCATAGAACTCACTGAGGCCTTCGTTTTGACTGGTTATGGCTCCCGTAACTCTAAACGAGCCAGAAGTTATGGCCGTCCGAATAATCGATATCTACAGGGTGCAACATCCACGGTGCAAGGTGCAACATCCGTCCGAAATGGTGAAACAGTGCCGTACGACTTTTTGAAATGCGGCATGGATTTGAAACGGAACGGTACCACGGTGCACCACTCTCCAGCGATGGTAAATCGAAGACCAGCCACGGTAATCCCGTTTTACCGTAAAAATCCACGTGTCGAAAAAACGAAGGGTAAAAAACATCCTAGACCCGATTGAGACTCGGATAATCTTTTTTGGGCGTTAAACAATCCATTGACGGCTGAAAGCGGTCATAGACGTAGAACTCACTGAGGCCTTCGTTTTGACTGGTTATGGCTCCCGTTACTCTAAACGAGCCAGAAGTTATGGCCGTCCGAATAATCGATATCTACAGGGGGCAACATCCACGGTGCAAAGTGCAACATCCGTCCGAAATGGCGAAACAGTGTCGTACGACTTTTTGAAATGCGTGCATGGATTTGAAACGGAACGGTACCATGGTGAACCACTCTCCAGTGATGGTAAATCGAAGACAAGCCGCGGTAATCCCGTTTTACCGTAAAAATCCACGTGTCGAAATAACGAAGGGTAAAAAACTTCCGACACCCGATTGAGATTCGGATAGTATTTTTTGGGCAATCAACAATAAATTGAAGACTAAAAGCTGTCAGAGCCGTAGAACTCACCGAGGCCTTCGTTTTGACTGGTTATGGCTCCCGTAACTCTAAACGAGCCAGATGTTATGGGCGTCCGAATAATCGATATCTACATGGTGCAACATCCACGGTGTAAGGTGCAACATCCGTCCGAAATGGTGAAACAGCGTCGTACTACTTTTTGACATGCGTGCATGGATTTGAAACGGAACGGCACCATGGTGCACCACTCTCCAGCGATGGTAAATCGAAGACGAGCCCCGGTAATCCCGTTTTACCGCAAAAATCCACGTGTCGTAAAAACGAAGTTTAAAAAACTTCTAACACCCGATTGAGATTCGGATAGTCTTTTTTGGGCACTCAACAATACATTGACGGCTGAAAGCTGTCAGGACCGTAGAACGCACTGAGGCCTTCGTTTTGACCAGTTATGGCTCCTGTAACTCTAAACAATGCCAGAAGTTATGGACGTCCGAATAATCGTTATCTACAGGGTGCAACATCCACGGTGCAAGGTGCAACATCCGTCCGAAATAGTGAAACAGTGTCGTACGACGTTTTGAAATGCGTACATGTATTTGAAACTGAATGGTACTATGGTGAATCACTCTCCAGCGATGGTAAATCGAAGACCAGCGACGGTAATCCCGTTTTACCATAAAAATCCACGTGTCGAAAAAACGAAGGGTAAAAAACTTCCGACACCCGATTGAGATTCGGATAGTCTTTTTTGGGCATTCAACAATAAATTGAAGGCTGAAAGCTGTCAGAGCCGTAGAACTCACCGAGGCCTTCGTTTTGACTGGTAATGGCTCCCGTAACTCTAAACGAGCTAGAGTTATGGGCGTCCGAATAATCGATATCTACAGGATGCAACATCCACGGTGCAAGGTGCAACATCCGTCCGAAATGGTGAAACAGTGTCGTACGACTTTTTGACATGCGTGCATGGATTTGAAACGGAACGGTACCATGGTGCACCACTCTCCAGCGATGGTAAATCGAAGACCAGCTACGGTAATCCCGTTTTACCGTAAATTACCGTAAAAATCCACGTGTCGAAAAAACGAAGGGTAAAAATCTTCCTAGACCCGATTGAGACTCGGATAGTCCTTTTTGCGCATTAAACAATCCATTGACGGCTGAAAGCGGTCATACCCGTAGAACTCACTTAGGCCTTCGTTTTGACTGGTTATGGCTCCCGTAACTCTAAACGAGCCAGAAGTTATGGCCGTCCGAATAATCGATATCTACAGGAGGCAACATCCACGGTGCAAGGTGCAACATCCGTCCGAAATGGCGAAACAGTGTCGTACGACATTTTGAAATGCATGCATGGATTTGAAACGGAACGGTACCATGGTGCACCACTCTCCAGCGATGGTAAATCGAAGACCAGCCGCGGTAATCCAGTTTTACCATAAAAATCCACGTGTCGAAAAAACGAAGGGTAAAAAACTTCCGAGACCCGGTTGAGATTCGGATAGTCTTTTTTGGGTATTAAACAATCCATTGACGGTTGAAAGCCATCAAAGCCGTAGAGCTCACTAAGGCCATCGTTTTGACTATTACAGCTCCCGTAACTCTAAACGAGCCAGAAGTTATGGTCGTCCGAATAATCGATATCTACAGGGTGCGACATCCACGTTGCAAGGTGCAAAATCCGTCCGAAATGGTGAAACAGAGTCGTACGACTTTTTGAAATGCGTGCATGGATTTGAAACGGAATGGTACCATGTTGCACCACTCTCCAGCGATGGTAAATCGAAGACCTGCCACGGTAATCCCGTTTTACCGGAAAAATCCACGTGTCGAAAATACGAAGGGTAAAAAACTTCCGAGACCCGATTGAGATTCAGATAGTCTTTTTTGGACATTCAACAATACATCGACGGCTGAAAACCGTCAGGACCATAGAACTCACTGAGACTTTCGTTTTGACTGGTTATGGCTCCCGTAACTCTAAACGAGCCAGAAGTTATGGCCGTCCGAATAATCAATATCTACAGGGTGCAACATCCACGGTTCAAGGTGCAACATCCGTCCGAAATGGAGAAACAGTGTCGTACGACTTTTTGAAATGCGTGCATGGATTTGAAACGGAATGCTACCACGGTGAACCACTCTCCAGCAATGGTAAATCGAAGACCAGCCATGGTAATCCCGTTTTACCGTAAAAATCCACGTATCGAAAAAACGAAGGGTAAAAAACTTCCGAGGCCCGATTGAGATTCAGATAGTCTTTTTCGGGCATTCAACAATAAATTGACGACTGAAAGCTATCAAAGCCGTAGAACTCACTGAGGCCTTCGTTTTGACTGGTTATGGCTCCCATAACTCTAAACGAGCCAGAAGTTATGGTCGTCCGAATAATAGATATCAACCGGGTGCAACATCCACGGTGCAAGGTGCAACATCCGTCCGAAATGGCGTAACATGTCGTACGACTTTTTGACATCCGTGCATGGATTCGAAACGGAACGGTACCATGGTGACCACTCTCCAGCGATGGTAAATCGAAGACCAGCCAAGGTAATCCCGTTTTACCGTAAAAATCCACGTGTCGAAAAAACGAAGGGTAAAAAACTTCCTAGACCCGATTGAGACTCGGATAGCTTTTTTGGGCATTTAACAATCCAACGACGGCTGAAAGCTGTCATAGCCGTAGAACTCACTGAGGCCTTCGTTTTGACTGGTTATGTCTCCCGTAACTCTAAACGAGCCAGAAGTTACGGCCGTCCGAATAATCGATATCTACAGGGTGCAACATCCACGGTGCAAGGTGCAACATCCGCCCGAAATGGCGAAACAGTGTCGTACGACTTTTTGAAATGCGTGCATGGATTTGAAACGGAACGGTACCATGGTGCACCACTCTCCAGTGATGGTAAATCGAAGACCAGCCACGGTAATCCTGTTTTACCGTAAAAATCCACGTGTCGAAAAAACGAAGGGTAAAAAACTTCCTAGACCCAATTGAGACTAGGATAGACTTTTTTGGGCATTAAACAATCCATTGACGGCCGAAAGCCGTCAGAGCCGTAGAACTCACTGAGGCCTTCGTTTTGACTGGTTATGGCTCCTGTAACTCTAAACGAGCCAGAAGTTATGGTCGTCCGAATAATCGATATCTATAAGGTGCAACAACCACGGTGCAATGTGCAACATCCGTCCGAAATGGCGAAACAGTGTCGTAAGACTTTTTGGAATGCGTGCATGGATTTGAAACGGAATGGTACCATGGTCCACCACTCTCCAGCGATGTTAAATCGAAGACCAGCCACGGTAATACCGTTTTACCGTAAAAATCCACGTGCCGAAAAAACGAAGGGTAAAAAACTTTCTAGACCCGATTGAGACTCGGATAGTCTTTTTTGGGCATTAAACAATCCATTGACGGCTGAAAGTGTCATAGACGTAGAACACACTAAGGCCTTCGTTTTGATTGGTTATGGCTCCTGAACTCTAAACGAGCCAGAAGTTATGGCCGTCCGAATAATCGATATCTACAGGGTGCAACATCCACGGTGCAAGGTGCAACATCCGTCCGAAACGGCGAAACAGTGTCGTACGACTTTTTGAAATGCACACATGGATTTGAAACGGAACGGTACCAGGGTCCACCACTCTCCAGCGATGGTAAATCGAAGACCAGCCACGGTAATCCCGTTTTACCTTAAAAATCCACGTGTCGAAAAATAGAAGGGTAAAAAACTTCCGAGACCCGATTGAGATTCGGATAGTCTTTTTTGGGCATTAAACAATCCATTGACGGCTGAAAGCGGTCACGGCCATAGAACTCGCTGAGACCTTCGTTTTGACTGGTTATGGCTCCCGTAACTCTAAACGAGACAGAAGTTATGACCGTCCGAATAATCGATATCTACAGGGTGCAACATCCACGGTGCAAGGTGCAACATCCGTCCGAAATGGCGAAACAGTGTCGTACGACTTTTTGAAATGCGTGCATGGATTTGAAACGGAACGGTACCATGGTGCACCACTCTCCAGCAAAGATAAATCAAAGACCATCTACGGTAATCCCGTTTTACCGTAAAAATCCACGTGTCGAAAAAACGAAGGGTAAAAAACTTCCGAGACCCGATTGAGATTCAGATAGTCTTTTTTGGGCATTAAACAACCCATTGACGGCTGAAAGCGGTCACAGCCGTAGAACTCATCGAGGCCTTCGTTTTGACAGGTTATGGCTCCCGTAACTCTAAATGAGCCAGAAGTTATGGCCGTCCGAATAGTCGATATCTAAAGGGTGCAACATCCACGGTGCAAGGTGCAACATCCGTCCGAAATGGCGAAACAGTATCAAACGACTTTTTGAAATGCGTGCATGGATTTGAAACGTAACGGTACCATGGTGCACCACTCTCCGTGATGGTAAATAAAAGACGAGCCACGGTAATCCCGTTTTACCGTAAAAATCCACGTGTCGAAAAAACGAAGGGTAAAAAACTTCCAAGACCCGATTGAGATTCGGATAGTCTTTTTTGGGCATTATACAATCCATTGACGGCTGAAAGCAGTCACAGCCGTAGAACTCGCTGAGACCTTCGTTTTGACTGCTTATGGCTCCCGTAACTCTAAACGAGCCAGAAGTTATGGCTGTCCGAATAATCGATATCTACAGGGTGCAACATCCACGGTGCAAGGTGCAACATCCGTCCGAAATCGCGAAACAGTGTCGTACCACTTTTTGAAATGTGTGCATGGATTTGAAACGGAACGGTACCATGGTGCACCACTCTCCAGCGATGGTAAATCAAAGACCAGCCACGGTAATCCCGTTTTACCGTAAAAATCCACGTGTCGAAAAAACGAAGGGTAAAAAACTTCCGAGACCCGATTGAGATTCGGATAGTCTTTTTTGGGCATTAAGCAATCCATGGACGGCTGAAAGCGGTCGCAGCCGTAGAACTCGCTGAGACCTTCGTTTTGACTGGTTATGGCTCCGTAACTCTAAACGAACCAGAAGTTATGGCCGTCCGAATAATCGATATCTTCAGGGTGCAACATCCACGGTACAAGGTGAACATCCGTCCGAAATGGCGAAACAGTGTCGTATGACTTTTCGAAATGCATGCATAGATTTGAAATGGAACGGTACCATGGTGCACCACTCTTCAGCGATGGCAAATCGAAGACCAGCCACGGTAATCCCGTTTTACCGTTAAAATCCACGAGTCGAAAAAACGAAGTGTAAAAAACTTCCAAGACCCGATTGAGATTCGGATAGTCTTTTTTGGGCATTAAGCAATCCATTGACGGCTGAAAGCTGTCACAGCCGTAGAACTCACTTCGGCCTTCGTTTTGACTGGTTATGGCTCCCGTAACTCTAAACGAGCCAGAAGTTATGACCGTCCGAATAATCGAAATCTACAGGGTGCAACATCCACGGTGCAAGGTGCAACATCCGTCCGAAATGGCGAAACAGTGTTGTACGACTTTTTGATATGCGTGCACGGATTTGAAACGGAACGGAACCATGCTGCACCACTCTCCAGCGATGGTAAATCGAAGACCACCCATGGAAATCCCGTTTTACCGTAAAAATCCACGTGCCGAAAAAACTAAGAGTAAAAAACTTCCGAGACCCGATTGAGATTCGGATAGTCTTTTTTGGGCATTAACAATCCATTGGCGGCTGAAAGCGGTCACAGCCGTAGAAATCACTGAGACCTTCGTTTTGACTGGTTATGGCTCCCGTAACTCTAAACGAGCCAGAAGTTATGGTCGTCCGAATAATCGATATCTACAGGGTGCAACATCCACGGTGCAAGGTGCAACATCCGTCCGAAATGGCGAAATAGTGTCGTCTGACTTTTTGAAATGCCTGCATGGATTTGAAACGGAATGGTACCATGGTGCACCACTCTCTAGCGATGGTAAATCGAAGACCAGCCATGGTAATCCCGTTTTACCGTAAAAATCCACGTGTCGAAAAAACGAAGGGTAAAAAACTTCCGAGACCCGATTGAGATTCGGATAGTCTTTTTTGGGCATTACGCAATCCATTGACGGCTGAAAGCTATCTCAGCCATAGAACTCACTGAGGCCTTCGTTTTGACTGGATATGGCTCCCGTAACTCTAAACGAGCCAGAAGTTTTGACTGGAAATGCGTGCATGGATTTGAAACGGAACGGTACCTCGGTGCACCACTCTCCAGCGATGGTAAATCGAAGACCAGCCACGGTAATCCCGTTTTACCGTAAAAATCCACGTGTCGAAAAAACGAAGGGTAAAAAACATCCTAGACCCGATTGAGACTCGGATAATCTTTTTTGGGCGTTAAACAATCCATTGACAGCTGAAAGCGGTCATAGACGTAGAACTCACTGAGGCCTACGTTTTGACTGGTTATGGCTCCCGTTACTCTAAACGAGCCAGAAGTTATGGCCGTCTGAATAATCGATATCTACAGGGGGCAACATCCACGGTGCAAAGTGCAACATCCGTCCGAAATGGCGAAACAATGTCGTACGACTTTTTGAAATGCGTGCATGGATTTGAAACGGAACGGTACCATGGTGAACCACTCTCCAGTGATGGTAAATCGAAGACCAGCCGCGGTGATCCCGTTTTACCGTAAAAATCCACGTGTTGAAATAACGAAGGGTAAAAAACTTCCGACACCCGATTGAGATTCGGATAGTCTTTTTTGGGCATTCAACAATAAATTGAAGACTGAAAGCTGTCAGAGCCGTAGAACTCACCGAGGCCTTCATTTTGACTGGTTATGGCTCCCGTAACTCTAAACGAGCCAGATGTTATGGGCGTCCGAATAATCGATATCTACAGGGTGCAACATCCACGGTGCAAGGTGCAACATCCGTCCGAAATGGTGAAACAGTGTCGTACGACTTTTTGACATGCGTGCATGGATTTGAAACGGAACGGCACCATGGTGCACCACTCTCCAGCGATGGTAAATCGATGACCAGCCCAGGTAATCCCGTTTTACCGTAAAAATCCACGTGTTGAAAAAACGAAGGTTAAAAAACTTCTAACACCAGATTGAGATTCGGATAGTCTTTTTTGGGCATTCAACAATACATTGACGGCTGAAAGCTGTCAGGACCGTAGAACTCACTAAGGCCTTCGTTTTGACCGGTTATGGCTCCTATAACTCTAAACAATGCCAGAAGTTTTGGACGTCCGAATAATCGATATCTACAGGGTGCAACATCCACGGTGCAAGGTGCAACATCCGTCCGAAATAGCGAAACAGTGTCGTACGACGTTTTGAAATGCCTGCATGGATTTGAAACTGAACGGTACTATGGTGAATCACTCTCCAGCGATGGTAAATCGAAGACCAGCGACGGTAATCCCGTTTTACCATAAAAATCCACGTGTCGAAAAAACGAAGGGTAAAAAACTTCCGACACCCGATTGAGATTCGGATAGTCTTTTTTGGACATTCAACAATAAATTGAAGGCTGAAAGCTGTCAGAGCCGTAGAACTCACCGAGGCCTTCGTTTTGACTGGTTATGGCTCCCGTAACTCTAAACGAGCCAGAAGTTATGGGCGTCCGAATAATCGATATCTACAGGGTGCAACATCCACGGTGCAAGGTGCAACATCCGTCCGAAATGGTGAAAGAGTGTCGTACGACTTTTTGACATGCGTGCATGGTTTTGAAACGGAACGGTACCATGGTGCACCACTCTCCAGCGATGGTAAATCGAAGACCAGCTACGGTAATCCCGTTTACCATAAATTACCGTAAAAATCCACGTGTCGAAAAAACGAAGGGTAAAAAACTTCCTAGACCAGATTGAGACTCGGATAGTCCTTTTTGGGCATTAAACAATCCATTGATGGCTGAAAGCGGTCATAGCCGTAGAACTCACATAGTCCTTCGTTTTGACTGGTTATGGCTCCCGTAACTCTAAACGAGCCAGAAGTTATGGCCGTCCGAATAATCGATATCTACAGGAGGCAACATCCACGGTGCAAGGTGCAACATCCGTCCGAAATGGCGAAATAGTGTCGTACGACATTTTGAAATGCGTGCATGAATTTGAAACGGAATGGTACCATGGTGCACCACTCTCCAGCGATGGAAAATCGAAGACCAGCCGCGGTAATCTCGTTTTACCGTAAAAATCCACGTGTCGAAAAAACGAAGGGTAAAAAACTTCCGAGACCCGATTGAGATTCGGATAGTCTTTTTTGGGTATTAAACAATCCATTGACGGTTGAAAGCCGTCAAAGCCGTAGAGCTCACTAAGGCCTTCGTTTTGACTATTATAGCTCCCGTAACTCTAAACGAGCCAGAAGTTATGGTCGTCCAAATAATCGATATCTACAGGGTGCGACATCCACGTTGCAAGGGGCAAAATCCGTCCGAAATAGCGAAACAAAGTCGTGCGACTTTTTGAAATGCGTGCATGGATTTGAAACGGAACGGTACCATGGTGCACCACTCTCCAGCGATGGTAAATCGAAGACCTGCCACGGTAATCCCGTTTTACCGGAAAAATTCACGTGTCGAAAATACGAAGGGTAAAAAACTTCCGAGACCCGATTGAGATTCAGATAGTCTTTTTTGGACATTCAACAATACATTGACGGCTGAAAGCCGTCAGGACCATAGAACTCACTAAGGCCTTCATTTTGACTAGTTATGGCTCCCGTAGCTCTAAACGAGCCAGAAGTTATGGCCGTCCGAATAATCAATATCTACAGGGTGCAACATCCACGGTTCAAGGTGCAGCATCCGTCCGAAATGGAGAAACAGTGTCGTACGACTTTTTGAAATGCGTGCATGGATTTGAAGCGGAACGGTACCATGGTGAACCACTCTCCAGCGATGGTAAATCGAAGACCAGCCACGGTAATCCCGTTTTACGGTAAAAATCCACGTATCGAAAAAACGAAGGGTAAAAAACTTCCGAGGCCCGATTGAGATTCAGATAGTCTTTTTCGGGCATTCAACAATAAATTGATGGCTGAAAGCTATTAGAGCCGTAGAACTCACTGAGGCCTTCGTTTTGACTGGTTATGGCTCCCGTAACTCTAAACGAGCCAGAAGTTATGGTCGTCCGAATAATAGATATCAACCGGTTGCAACATCCACGGTGCAACGTGCAACATCCGTCCGAAATGGCGTAACATGTCGTACGACTTTTTGACATGCATGCATGGATTTGAAACGGAATGGTACCATGGTGAACCACTCTCCAGCGATGGTAAATCGAAGACCAGCCACGGTAATCCCGTTTTACCGTAAAAATCCACGTGTCGAAAAAACGAAGGGCAAAAAACTTCCTAGACCCGATTGTGACTCGGATAGCTTTTTTGGGCATTTAACAATCCAATGACGGCTGAAAGCTGTCATAGCCGTAGAACTCACTGAGGCCTTCGTTTTGACAGGTTATGGCTCCCGTAACTCTAAACGAGCCAGAAGTTATGGCCGTCCGAATAATCGATATCTACAGGGTGCAACATCCACGGTGCAATGTGCAACATCCGTCCGAAATGGCGAAACAGTGTCGTACAACTTTTTGAAATGCGTGCATGGATTTGAAACGGAACGGTACCATGGTGCACCACTCTCCAGCGATGGTAAATCGAAGACCAGCCACAGCTATCCCGTTTTACCGTAAAATCCACGTGTCGAAAAAACGAAGGGTAAAAAACTTCCTAGATCCAATTGAGACTCGGATAGACTTTTTTGAGCATTAAACAATCCATTGACGGCCGAAAGCCGTCAGAGCCGTAGAACTCACTGAGGCCTTCGTTTTGACTGGTTATGGCTCCCGTAACTCTAAACGAGCCAGAAGTTATGGCCGTCCGAATAATCGATATCTATAGGGTGCAACATCCACGGTGCAAGGTGCAACATCCGTCCGAAATTGAGAAACAGTGTCGTATGACTTTTTGAAATGTGTGCATGGATTTGAAATGGAACGGTACCATGGTGCACCAATCTACAGCGATGGTAAATCGAAAACCAGCCACGATAATCCCGTTTTACCGTAAAAATCCACGTGTCGAAAAAACGAAGGGTAAAAAACTTCCGAAACCCGATTGAGATTCGGATAGTCTTTTTTCGGCATTAAACAATCCATTGATGGCTTAAAGCGGTCATAGCCGCAGAACTCGCTGAGACCTTCGTTTTGACTGGTTATGGCTCCCGTAACTCTAAACGAGCCATAAATTATGGTCGTCCGAATAATCGATATCTACAGGGTGCAACATCCACGGTGAAAGGTGCAACATCCGTCCGAAATGGCGAAACAGTGTCGTATGACTTTTTGAAATGCGTGCATGGATTTGAAACGGAACGGTACCATGGTGCACCACTCTCTAGCGATGGTAAATCGAAGACCAGCCACGGTAATCCGGTTTTACCGTAGAAATCCACGTGTCGAAAAAACGAAGGGTCAAAAACTTCCGAGACCCGATTGAGATTCGGATAGTCTTTTTTGGGCATTAAGCAATCCATTGATGGCTGAAAGCGGTCACAGCTGTAGAACTCACTGAGGCCTTCGTTTTGACTGGTTATGGCTCCCGTAAGTCTAAACGAGCCAGAAGTTATGGCCGTCCGAATAAGCCACATCCACGGTGCAAGGTGCAACATCCGTCTGAAACGACGAAATAGTGTCGTACGACGTTTTGAAATGCGAGCATGGATTTGAAATGGAACGTTACCATGGTGCACACTCTCCAATGATGGTAAATCGAAGGCGATCCACGATAATCCTGTTTTACCGTAAAAATCCACGTGTCGAAAAAACGAAGGGTAAAAACGTCCGAGACCCGATTGAGATTCGGATAGTCTTTTTTGGGCATTCAACAATCCATTGACGGCTGAAAGCTGTCACAGCCGTAGAACTCACTGAGGCCTTTCTTTTGACTGGTTATGGCTCCCCTAACTCTAAACGAGGCAGAAGTTATGGCCGTCCGAATAATCGATATCTACAGGGTGCAACATCCACGGTGCAAGGTGCAACATCCGTCCGAAATGGCGAAACAGTGTCGATGAGTGCATGGATTTGAAATGGAATGGTACCATGGTGCACCACTCTCCAGCGATGGTAAATCGAAGACCAGCCACGGTAATCTCGTTTTACCGTAAAAATCCACGTGTCGAAAAAATGAAGGGTAAAAAACTTCCGAGACCCGATTGAGATTCGGATAGTCTTTTTTGGGCATTAAACAATCCATTGACGGCTGAAAGCTTTCACAGCCGTAGAACTCACTAAGGCCTTCGTTTTGACTAGTTATGGCTCCCGTAACTCTAAACGAGCCAGAAGTTATGGCCGTACGAATAATCGATATCTAAAGGGTGCAACATCCACGGTGCAAGGTGCAACATCAGTCCGAAATGGCCAAACAGTGTCGTACGACTTTTTGATATGCGTGCATGGATTTGATACGGAACGGTACCATGGTACACCACTCTTTAGTGATGGTAAATCGAAGACCGGCCATGGTAATCCTGTTTTACCGTAAAAATCCACGTGTCGAAAAAACGAAGGGTAAAAAACTTTCGAGACTCGATTGAGATTTCGATAGTCTTTTTTGGGCATTAAACAATCCATTGATGGCTGAAAGCGGTCACAGCCGTAGAACTCCCTGAGACCTTCGTTTTGACTAGTTATGCCTCCCGTAACTCTAAACGAGGCAGAAGTTATGGCCGTCCGAATAATCAATGTCTACAGGGTGCAACGTCCACGGTGCAAGATGCAACATCCGTCCAAAATGGCGAAACTGTGTCGTACGAAGTTTTGAAATGAGTGCATGGATTTCAAACGGAACGGTACCATGGTGCACCACTCTCCAGCGATGGTAAATCGAAGACCAGCCACGGTAATCCCGTTTTACCGTAAAAATCCACGTGTCGAAAAAACGAAGGGTAAAAAACGTCAGAGACCCGATTGAGATTCGGATAGTCTTTTTTGGGCATTCGACAATCCATTGACGGCTGAAAGCTGTCAGAGCCGTAGAACCCACCGAGGCCTTCGTTTTGATAGGTTATGGCTCCCGTAACTCTAAACGAGCCAGAAGTTATGGCCGTCCGAATCATCGATATCTACAGGGTGCAACATCCACGGTGCAAGGTGCAACATCCGTCCGAAATGGCGAAACAGTGACGTACGACTTTTTGAAATGCGTGCATGGATTTGGTACGAAACGGTACCATGGTACACCACTCTCCAGCGATGGTAAATCGAAGACCATCCACGGTAATCCCGTTTTACCGTAAAAATCCACGTGTCGAAAAAACGAAGGGTAAAAAACTTCCAAGACTCGATTGAGATTTCGGTAGTCTTTTTTGGGCATTAAACAAACCATTGACAGCTGAAAGCGGTCACAGCCATAGAACTCGCTGAGACCTTCGTTTTGACTAGTTATGGCTCCCGTAACTCTAAACGAGGCAGAAGTTATGGCCGTCCGAATAATCGATGTCTACAGGGTGCAACATCCACGGCGCAAGGTGCAACATCGGTCCAAAATGGCGAAACAGTGTCGTACGAAGTTTTGAAATGAGTGCATGGACTTGAATGGAACGGTACCATGGTGCACCACTCTCCAGCGATGGAAAATCGAAGACCAGCCACGGTAATCCCGTTTTACCGTAAAAATCCACGTGTCGAAAAAACGAAGGGTAAAAAACGTCCGAGACCCGATTGAGATTCGGATAGTCTTTTTTGGGCATTCAACAATCCATTGACGGCTGAAAGCAGTCACAGCCGTAGAACTCATTGAGGCCTTCGATTTGATTGGTTATGGCTCCTGTAACTCTAAATGAGCCAGAAATTATAGCCGTCCGAATCATCGATATCTACAGGGTGCAACATCCACGGTGCAAGGTGCAACATCCGTCCGAAATGACGAAACATTGTCGTACGACTTTTTGAAATGCATGCATGGATTTGAAACGGAACGGTACCATGGTGCAACACTATCCAGCGATGTAAATCGAAGACCAGCCACGTTAATCCCGTTTTACCGTAAAAATCCACGTGTCGAAAAAACAAAGGGTAAAAAACTTCCGAGACCCGATTGAGATTCGGATAGTATTTTTTGGGCATTAAGCAATCCATTGACGGCTGAAAGCTAGCACAGACGTAGAAATCACTGAGGCCTTTGTTTTGACTGGTTATGGCTCCCGTAACTCTAAACGAGCCAGAAGTTATGGTCGTCCGAATAAGCCACATCCACGGTGCAAGGTGCAACATCCACGGTGCAAGGTGCAACATCCGTCCGAAATGGCGAAATAGTGTCGTATGACGTTTTGAAATGCGAGCATGGATTTGAAACGGAACGGTACCATGGTGCACCACTCTCCAGCGATGGTAGATCGATGACCAGCCACGGTAATCCCGTTTTACCGTAAAATCCACGTTCGAAAAAACGAAGGGTAAAAAACTTCCGAGACCCGATTGAGATTCCGATAGTCTTTTTTGGGCATTAAACAATCCATTGACGGCTGAAAGCGGTCACAGTCGTAGAACTCGCTGAGACCTTCGTTTTGACTAGTTATGGCTTCCATAACTCTAAACGAGCCAGAAGTTATGGCCGTCCGAATAATCGATATCTACAGGGTGCAACATCCACGGTGCAAGGTGCAACATCCGTCCGAAATGGCGAAACAGTGTCGTACGACTTTTTGAAATGCGTTCATGGATTTGAAACGGAACGGTACCATGGTGCACCACTCTCCAGCGATGGTAAATCGAAGACCAGCCACGGTAATCCCGTTTACCGTAAAAATCCACTTGTCGAAAAAACGAAGGGTAAAAAACTTCCGAGACCCGATTGAGATTCGGATAGACTTTTTTGGGCATTAAGCAATCCATTGACGGCTGAAAGCTGTCACAGCCGTAGAACTCACTAAGGCCTTCGTTTTGACTTGTTATGGCTCCTGTAACTGTAAACGAGCCAAAAGTTATGGCCGTCCGAATAATCGATATCTACAGGGTGCAACACCCACGGTGCAAGGTGCAACATCCGTCCGAAATGGCGAAACAGTGTCGTACGTCATTTTGAAATGCGTGCATGGATTTGAAACGGAACGGTACCATGGTGCACCACTCTCCAGCGATGGTAAATCGAAGACCAGCCACGGTAATCCCGTTTACCGTAAAAATCCACTTGTCGAAAAAACGAAGGGTAAAAAACTTCCGAGACCCGATTGAGATTCGGATAGACTTTTTTGGGCATTAAGCAATCCATTGACGGCTGAAAGCTGTCACAGCCGTAGAACTCACTAAGGCCTTCGTTTTGACTTGTTATGGCTCCTATAACTGTAAACGAGCCAAAAGTTATGGCCGTCCGAATAATCGATATCTACAGGGTGCAACATCCACGGTGCAAGGTGCAACATCCGTCCGAAATGGCGAAACAGTGTCGTACGTCATTTTGAAATGCGTGCATGGATTTGAAACGGAACGGTACCATGGTGCACCACTCTCCAGCGATGGTAAATCGAAGACCAGCCACGATAATCCCGTTTTACCGTAAAAATCCACGTGTCAAAAAAGGAAGTGTAAAAAATGTCCGAGACCCGATTGAGGTTCGGATAGTCTTTTTTAAGCCTTCAACAATCCATTGACGGCGGAAATCTGTCATAGTCGTAGAACTCATCGAGGCCTTCGTTTTGACAGGTTATGGCTCGCGTAACTCTAAACGAGCCAGAAGTTATGGCCATCCGAATAATCGATATCTACAAGGTGCAACATCCCCGGTGCAAGGTGCAACATCCGTCCGAAATGGCGAAACAGTGTCGTACGACTTTTTGAAATGCGTGCATGGATTCGAAATGGAACTGTACCATGGTGCTCCAATCTCTAGAGATGGTAAATCGAAGACCAGCCACGGTAATCTAGTTTTACCGTAAAAATCCACGTGTCGAAAAAACGAAGGGTAAAAAACGTCCGAGACCCGATTGAGATTCGGATAGTCTTTCTTGGGCATTCAACAATCCATTGACGGCTGAAAGCTGTCAGAGCCGTAGAACTCACCGAGGCCTTCGTTTTGACAGGTTATGGCTCCCGTAACTCTAAATGAGCCAGAAGTTATGGCCGTCCGAATCATCGATATCTACAGGGTGCAACATCCACGGTGCAAGGTGCAACATCCGTCCGAAATGGCGAAACAGTGTTGTACGACTTTTTGAAATGCGTGCATGGATTTGAAATGGAACGGTACCATGGTGCACCACTCTCCAGCGATGGTAAATCAAAGACCAGCCACGGTAATCCCGTTTTACCGTAAAAATCCACGTGTCGAAAAAACGAAGGGTAAAAAACTTCCAAAACTCGATTGAGATTCCGATAGTCTTTTTTTGGCATTAAACTATCCATTGACGGCTGAAAGCGGTCACAGCAGTAGAACTCGCTGAGACCTTCGTTTTGACAGGTTATGGCTCCCGTAACTCTAAACGAGGCAAAAGTTATGGCCGTCCGAATAATCGATATCTACAGGGTGCAACATCCACGGTGCAAGGTGCAACATCCGTCCGAAATGGCGAAACAGTGTCGTACGACTTTTTGAAATGCGTGCATGGATTCGAAACGGAACTGTACCATGGTGCTCCAATCTCCAGCGATGGTAAATCGAAGACCAGCCACGGTAATCCAGTTTTACCATAAAAATCCACGTGTCGAAAAAACGAAGGGTAAAAAACTTCCGAGACCCGATTGAGATTCGGATAGTCTTTTTTGGGCATTCAACAATCCATTGACAGCAGAAAGCTGTCAGAGCCGTAGAACTCACCGAGGCCTTCGTTTTGACAGGTTATGGCTCCCGTAACTCTAAACGAGCCAGAAGTTATGGCCGTCCGAATCATCGATATCTACAGGGTGCAAGATCCACGGTGCAAGGTGCAACATCCGTCCGAAATGGCGAAACAGTGTCGTACGACTTTTTGAAATGCGTGCATGGATTTGAAACGGAACGGTACCATGGTGCACCACTCTCCAGCGATGGTAAATCAAAGACCAGCCACGGTAATCCCGTTTTACCCTAAAAATCCACGTGTCGAAAAAACGAAGGGTAAAAAACTTCCAAAACTCGATTGAGATTCCGATAGTCTTTTTTTGGCATTAAACTATCCATTGACGGCTGAAAGCGGTCACAGCAGTAGAACTCGCTGAGACCTTCGTTTTGACAGGTTATGGCTACCGTAACTCTAAACGAGGCAAAAGTTATGGCCGTCCGAATAATCGATATCTACAGGGTGCAACATCCACGGTGCAAGGTGCAACATCCGTCCGAAATGGCGAAACAGTGTCGTACGACTTTTTGAAATGCGTGCATGGATTCGAAACGGAACTGTACCATGGTGCTCCAATCTCCAGCGATGGTAAATCGAAGACCAGCCACGGTAATCCAGTTTTACCATAAAAATCCACGTGTCGAAAAAACGAAGGGTAAAAAACTTCCGAGACCCGATTGAGATTCGGATAGTCTTTTTTGGGCATTCAACAATCCATTGACAGCAGAAAGCTGTCAGAGCCGTAGAACTCACCGAGGCCTTCGTTTTGACAGGTTATGGCTCCCGTAACTCTAAACGAGCCAGAAGTTATGGCCGTCCGAATCATCGATATCTACAGGGTGCAAGATCCACGGTGCAAGGTGCAACATCCGTCCGAAATGGCGAAACAGTGTCGTACGACTTTTTGAAATGCGTGCATGGATTTGAAACGGAACGGTACCATGGTGCACCACTCTCCAGCGATGGTAAATCAAAGACCAGCCACGGTAATCCCGTTTTACCCTAAAAATCCACGTGTCGAAAAAACGAAGGGTAAAAAACTTCCAAAACTCGATTGAGATTCCGATAGTCTTTTTTTGGCATTAAACAATCCACTGACGGCTGAGAGCGGTCAAAACCGTAGAACTCGCTGAGACCTTCGTTTTCACTGGTTATGGCTCCCGTAACTCTAAACGAGGCAAAAGTTATGGCCGTCCGAATAATCGATATCTACAGGGTGCAACATCCACGGTGCAAGGTGCAACATCCGTCCGAAATGGCGAAACAGTGTCATACGACGTTTTGAAATGAGTGCATGGATTTGAAACGGAACGGTACCATGGTGCACCACTCTGCAGCGATGGTAAATCGAAGACCAGCCACGGTAATCCCGTTTTACCGTAAAGATCCACGTGTCGAAAAAACGAAGGGTAAAAAACGTCCGAGACTCGATTGAGATTCGGATAGTCTTTTTTGGGCATTCAACAGTCCATTGATGGCTGAAAGCTATCACAGCCGTAGAACTCACTGAGGTCTTCGTTTTGACTGCTTATGGCTCCCGTAACTCTAAACGAGCCAGAAGTTAAGGCCGTACGAATAATCGATATCTAAATGGTGCAACATCCATGGTGGAAGGTGCAACATCCATCCGAAATGGAGAAACAGTGTCGTACGACTTTTTGAAATGCGTGCATGGATTTGAAACGGAACGGTACCATGGTGCAACACTATCCAGCGATGGTAAATCGAAGACCAGCCACGGTAATCCCGTTTTACTGTAAAAATCCATGTGTCGAAAAAACGAAGGGTAAAAAGCTTCCGAGACCCGATTGAGATTCGGATAGTTTTTTTGGGAATTAAACAATCCATAGACGGATGAAAGCAGTCACAGCCGTAGAACTTGCTGAGACCTTCATTTTGACGGGTTATGGCTCCCGTAATCTAATCAAGCCAGAAGTTATGGTCGTCTGAATAATCGATATCTACAGGGTGCAACATCCACGGTGCAAGGTGCAACATCCGTCCGAAATGGCGAAACAGTGTCGTACGACTTCTTGAAATGCGTGCATGGATTTGAAACGGAACGGTACCATGGTGCACCACTCTCCAGCGATGGTAAATCGAAGACCAGCTACGGTAATCCCGTTTTACCGTAAAAATCCACGTGTCGAAAAAACGAAGGGTAAAAAACTTCCGATACCCGATTGAGATTCCGATAGTCTTTTTTGGGCATTAAACAATCCATTGACGTTTGAAAGCGGTCACAGCCATAGAACTCGCTGAGACCTTCGTTTTGACTGGTTATGACTCCCATAACTCTAAACGAGCCAGAAGTTATGGCCGTCCGAATAATCGATATCTATAGGGTGCAACATCCACGGTGCAAGGTGCAACATCCATCCGAAATGGCGAAACAGTGTCGTACTACTTTTTGAAATGCGTGCATGGATTTGAAACGGAACGGTACCATGGTGCACCACTCTCCAGCGATGGTAAATCGAAGACCAGCCACGGTAATCCCGTTTTACCGTAAAAATCCACGTGTCGATAAAACGAAAGGCAAAAAACTTCCGAGACCCGATTGTGATTCGGATAGTCTTTCTTGGGCATTAAGCAATCCATTGACGGCTGAAGGCTGTCACAGCCGTATAACTCACTGAGGCCTTCGTTTTGACTGGTTATGGCTCCCGTAACTCTAAACGAGCCAGAAGTTATGGCCGTGAGAATAATCGATATCTACAGGGTGCAACATCCACGGTGCAAGGTACAACATCCGTCCGAAATGGCGAAACAGTGTCGTACGACGTTTTGAAATGCGTGCATGGATTTGAAACGGAACGGTACCATGGTGCACCACTCTCCAGCGATGGCACATCGAAGGCCAGCCACGGTAATCCCGTTTTACCGTAAAAATCCACGTGTCGAAAAAACGAAGGGTAAAAAACGTCCGAGACCCGATTGAGATTCGGATAGTCTTTTTTGGGCATTCAACAATCCATTGACGGATGAAAGCTGTCAAAGCCGTAGAACTCATCGAGGCCTTCGTTTTGACAGGTTATGGCTCGCGTAACTCTAAACGAACCAGAAGTTATGGCCGTCCGAATCATCGATGTCTACAGGGTGCAACATCGACGGTGCAAGGTGCAACATCCGTCCGAAATGGCAAAACAGTGTCGTACGACGTTTTGAAATGCGTGCATGGATTTGAAACGGAACGGTACCGTGGTGCACCACTCTCCAGCGATGATAAATCGAAGGCCATCCACGGTAATCCCGTTTTACCGTAAAAATCCACGTGTCGAAAAAACGAAGGGTAAAAAACATCCGAGACCCGATTGAGATTCGGATAGTCTTTTTTGGGCATTCAACAATCCATTAACGGCTAAAAGCTGTCACAGCCGTAGAACTCATCGAGCCGTTCGTTTTGACTAGTTATGGCTCCCGTAACTCTAAGCGAGCCAGAAGTTATGGCCGTCCGAATAATCGATATCTACATGGTGCAACATTCACGGTGCAAGGTGCAACATCCGTCCAAAATGGCGAAACAGTGTCGTACGAATTTTTGAAATGCGTTCATGGATTTGAAACGGAACGGTACCACGGTGCACCACTCTCCAGCGATGGTAAATCGAAGACCAGCCACGGTAATCCCGTTTTATCGTAAAAATCCACGTGTCGAAAAAACAAAGGGTAAAAAACTTCCTAGACCCGATTGAGATTCAGATAGTCTTTTTTGGGGATTAAACAATCCATTGACGGCTGAAAACTGTCATAGCCGTAGAACTCACTGAGGCCTTTGTTTTGACTGGTTATGGCTCCCGTAATTCTAAACGAGCCAGAAGTTATGGCCGTCCGAATAATCGATATCTACAGGGGCAACATCCACGGTGCAAGGTGCAACATCCGTCCGAAATGGCGAAACAGCGTCGTACGACGTTTTGAAATGCGTGCATGGATTTGAAACGGAACGGTACCATGGTGCACCACTCTCCAGCGATGGTAAATCGAAGACCAGCCACGGTAATCCCGTTTTACCGTAAAAATCCACGTGTCGAAAAAACGAAGGGTAAAAAACGTCCGAGACCCGATTGAGATTCGGATAGTCTTTTTTGGGCATTCAACAATCCATTGACGGCTGAAAGCTATCGCAGCCGTAGAACTCACTAAGGCCTTCGTTTTGACTGGTTATTGCTCCCGTAAATCTAAACGAGCCAGAAGTTATGGCTGTACGAATAATCGATATCTACAGGGTGCAACATCCACGATGCAAGGTGCAACATCCGTCCGAAATGGAGAAACGGTGTCGTACGACTTTTTGAAATGCGTACATGGATTCGAAATGGAACTGTACCATGGTGCTCCAATCTCCAGCGATGGTAAATCGAAGACCAGCCACGGTAATCCAGTTTTACCGTAAAAATCCACATGTCGAAAAAACGAAGGGTAAAAAACGTCCGATAACCAATTGAGATTCGGATAGTCTTTTTTGGGCATTCAGCAATCCATTGACGGCTGAAAGCCGTCAGTGCCGTAGAAGTCACTGAGGCCTTCGTTTTGACAGGTTATGGCTCCCGTAACTCTAAATGAGCCAGAAGTTATGGCCGTCCGAATCATCGATATCTACAGGGTGCAACATCCACGGTGCAAGGTGCAACATCCGTCCGAAATGGCGAAATAGTGTCGTACGACGTTTTGAAATGCGTTCATGGTTTTGAAACGGAACGGTACCATGGTGCACCACTCTCCAGCGATGGTAAATCGAAGACCAGCCACGGTAATCCCGTTTTACCGTAAAAATCCACGTGTCGAAAAAACGAAGGGTAAAAAACGTCCGCGACCCGATTGAGATTCGGATAGTCTTTTTTGGGCATTCAACAATCCATTGATGGCTAAAAGCTGTCACAGCCGTAGAACTCATCGAGGCCTTCGTTTTGACTGGTTATGGCTCCCATAACTCCAAACGAGGGAGAAGTTATGGCCGTCCGAATAATCGATATCTACAGGGTGCAACATCTACGGTGCAAGGTGCAACATCCGTCCGAAATGGCAAAACGGTGTCATACGACGTTTTGAAATGAGTGCATGGATTTGAAACGGAACGGTACCATGGTGCACCACTCTCCAGCGATGGTAAATCGAAGACCAGCCACGGTAATCCCGTTTTACCGTAAAAATCCACGTGTCGAAAAAACGAAGGGTAAAAAACGTCCGAGACTCGATTGAGATTCAGATAGTCTTTTTTGGGCATTCAACAATCCATTGACGGCTGAAAGCTATCACAGCCATAGAACACACTAAGGCCTTCGTTTTGACTGGTTGTGGCTCCCGTAACTCTAAACGAACCAGAAGTTATGGCCGTACGAATAACCGATATCTAAAGGGTGCAACATCCATGGTGGAAGGTGCAACATCCATCCGAAATGGCGAAACAGTGTCGTACGACTTTTTGAAATGCGTGCATGGATTTGAAACGGAATGGTACCATGGTGCAACACTCTCTAGCGATGGTAAATCGAAGAACAGCCACGGTAATCTCGTTTTACCGTAAAAATCCACGTGTCGAAAAAACGAAGGGTAAAAAACTTCCGAGACCCGATTGAGATTCGGATAGTCTTTTTTGGGAATTAAACAATCCATTGACAGATGAAAGCGATCACAGCCGTAGAACTTGCTGAGACCTTCGTTTTGACTGGTTATGGCTCCCGTAACTCTAATCGAGACAGAAGTTATGGCTGTCCGAATAATCGATATCTACAGGGTGCAACATCCACGGTGCAAGGTGCAACATCCGTCTGAAATTGCGAAACAGTGTCGTACGACTTTTTGAAATGCGTGCATGGATTTGAAACGGAACGGTACCATGGTGAACCACTCTCCAGCGATGGTAAATCGAAGACCAACCGCGGTAATCCCGTTTTACCGCAAAAATCCACGTGTCGAAAAAACAAAGGGTAAAAAACTTCCGAGACCCGATTGAGATTCCGATAGTCTTTTTTGGGCATTAAACAATCCACTGACGGCTGAAAGCGGTCACAGCCGTAGAACTCGCTGAGACCTTCGTTTTGACTGGTTATGGCTCCCATAACTCTAAACGAGCCAGAAGTTATGGCCGTCCGAATAATCGATATCTACAGGGTGCAACATCCACGGTGCAAGGTGCAACATCCGTCCGAAATGGAGAAACGGTGTCATACGACGTTTTGAAATGAGTGCATGGATTTGAAACGGAACGGTACCATGGTGCACCACTCTCCAGCGATGGTAAATCGAAGACCAGCCACGGTAATCCCGTTTTACCGTAAAAATCCACGTGTCGAAAAAACGAAGGGTAAAAAACGTCCGAGACTCGACTGAGATTCAGATAGTCTTTTTTGGGTATTCAACAATCCATTGACGGATGAAAGCTATCACAGCCATAGAACACACTGAGGCCTTCCTTTTGACTCGTTGTGGCTCCCGTAAATCTAAACGAACCAGAAGTTATGGCCGTACGAATAACCGATATCTAAAGGGTGCAACATCCATGGTGGAAGGTGCAACATCCATCTGAAATGGCGAAACAGTGTCGTACGACTTTTTGAAATGCGTGCATGAATTTGAAATGGAACGGTACCATGGTGCAACACTATCCAGCGATGGTAAATCGAAGACCAGCCACGGTAATCTCGTTTTACCGTAAAAATCCACGTGTCGAAAAAACAAAGGGTAAAAAACTTCCGAGACCCGATTGAGATTCGGATAGTCTTTTTTGGGAATTAAACAATCCATTGACAGATGAAAGCGATCACAGCCATAGAACTTGCTGAGACCTTTGTTTTGACTGGTTATGGCTCCCGTAACTCTAATCGAGACAGAAGTTATGGCCGTCCGAATAATCGATATCAACAGGGTGCAATATCCACGGTGCAAGGTGCAAAATCCGTCCGAAATGGCGAAACAGTGTCGTACGACTTTTTGAAATGCGTGCATGGATTTGAAATGGAACGGTACCATGGTGCACCACTCTCCAGCGATGGTAAATCGAAGACCAGCCACGGTAATCCCGTTTTATCGTAAAAATCCACGTGTCGAAAAAACGAAGGGTAAAAAACTTCCGAGACCCGATTGAGAATCCGATAGTCTTTTTTGGGCATTAAAAAATCCATTGACGGCTGAAAGAGATCACAGCCGTAGAACTCGCTGAGACCTTCGTTTTGACTGGTTATGGCTCCCATAACTCTAAACGAGCCAAAAGTTATGGTCGTCCGAATAATCGATATCTACACGGTGCAACATCCACGGTGCAAGGTGCAACATCCGTCCGAAATGGCGAAACAGTGTCGTACGACTTTTTGAAATGCGTGCATGGATTTGAAACGGAACGGTACCATGGTACACCACTCTCCAGCGATGGAAAATCGAAGACCAGCCACGGTAATCACGTTTTACCGTAAAAATCCACATGTCGATAAAACGAAGGGCAAAAAACTTCCGAGACCCGATTGAGATTCGGATAGTCTTTTTTGGGCATTAAGCAATCCATTGACGGCTGAAGGCTGTCACAGTCGTATAACTCACTGAGTCCTTCGTTTTGACTGGTTATGGCTCCCGTAACTCTAAACGAGCCAGAAGTTATGGCCGTCCAAATAATCGATATCTACAGGGTGCAACATCCATGGTGCAAGGTGCAACATCCGTCCGAAATGGCGAAACAGTGTCGTACGACTTTTTGAAATGCGTGCATGGATTTGAAACGGAACGGTACCATGGTACACTACTCCCCAGCGATGGTAAATCGAAGACCATCCTCGGTAATCCCGTTTTACCGTAAAAATCCACGTGCCGAAAAAACGAAGGGTAAAAAACATCCGAGACCCGATTGAGATTCGGATAGTCTTTTTTGGGCATCCAACAATCCATTGACGGCTGAAAGCAGTCACAGCCGTAGAACTCGCTGAGGCCTTCGTTTTGAAAGGTTATGGCTCGCGTAACTCTAAACGAGCCAGAAGTTATGGCAGTCCGAATAATCGATATCTACAGGGTGCAACATCCACGGTGCAAGGTGCAAATCCGTCCGAAATGGCGAAACAATGTCGTATGACTTTTTGAAATACGTGCATGGATTTGAAACGGAATGGTACCATGGTGCACCAATCTCCAGCGATGGTAAATTGAAGACCAGCCACGGTAATCCCGTTTTACCGTAAAAATCCACGTGTCGATAAAATGAAGGGTAAAAAACTTCCGAGACCCGATTGAGATTCGGATTGGCTTTTTTGGGCATTAAGCAATCCATTGACGGCTGAAGTATGTCACAGCCGTATAACTCACTGAGGCCTTCGTTTTGACTGGTTATGGCTCCCGTAACTCTAAACGAGCCAGAAGTTATGGCCGTCCGAATAATCGATATCTACAGGGTGCAACATCCACGGTGCAAGGTGCAACATCCGTACGAAATGGCGAAACAGCGTCGTACGACGTTTTGAAATGCGTGCATGGATTTGAAACGGAACGGTACCATGGTGCACCACTCTCCAGCGATGGTAAATCGTAGAACAGCCACGGTAATCCCGTTTTACCGTAAAAATCCACGTGTCGAAAAAATGAAGGGTAAAAAACGTCTGAGACCCGATTGAGATTCGGATAGTCTTTTTTGGGCATTCAACAATCCATTGACGGCTGAAAGCTATCACAGCCGTAGAACTCACTAAGGCCTTCGTTTTGACTGGTTATGGCTCCCGTAACTCTAACGAGCCAGAAGTTATGGCCGTATGAATAATCGATATCTACAGGGTGCAACATCCACGTTGCAAGGTGCAACATCCGTCCGAAATGGCGAAACAGTGTCGTACGACTTTTTGAAATGCGTGCATGGATTCGAAACGGAACTGTACCATGGTGCTCCAATCTCCAGCGATGCTAAATCGAAGACCAGCCACGGTAATACAGTTTTACCGTAAAAATCCACGTGTCGAAAAAACGAAGGGTAAAAAACGTCCGAGACCCGATTGAGAGTCCGATAGTGTTTTTTGGGCATTAAAAAATCCATTGACGGCTGAAAGAGATCACAGCCGTAGAACTCGCTGAGACCTTCGTTTTGACTGGTTATGGCTCCCATAACTCTAAACGAGCCAAAAGTTATGGTCGTCCGAATAATCGATATCTACACGGTGCAACATCCACGGTGCAAGGTGCAACATCCGTCCGAAATGGCGAAACAGTGTCGTACGACTTTTTGAAATGCGTGCACGGATTTGAAACGGAACGGTACCATGGTACACCACTCTCCAGCGATGGAAAATCGAAGACCAGCCACGGTAATCCCGTTTTACCGTAAAAATCCATGTGTCGATAAAACGAAGGGCAAAAAACTTCCGAGACCCGATTGAGATTCGGATAGTCTTTTTTGGGCATTAAGCAATCCATTGACGGCTGAAGGCTGTCACAGTCGTATAACTCACTGAGGCCTTCGTTTTGACTGGTTATGGCTCCCGTAACTCTAAACGAGCCAGAAGTTATGGCCGTCCAAATAATCGATATCTACAGGGTGCAACATCCACGGTGCAAGGTGCAACATCCATCCGAAATGGCGAAACAGTGTCGTACGACTTTTTGAAATGCGTGCATGGATTTGAAACGGAACGGTACCATGGTGCACTACTCCCCAGCGATGGTAAATCGAAGACCATCCACGGTAATCCCGTTTTACCGTAAAAATCCACGTGTCGAAAAAACGAAGGGTAAAAAACATCCGAGACCCGATTGAGATTCGGATAGTCTTTTTTGGGCATCCAACAATCCATTGACGGCTGAAAGCAGTCACAGCCGTAGAACTCGCTGAGGCCTTCGTTTTGAAAGGTTATGGCTCGCGTAACTCTAAACGAGCCAGAAGTTATGGCAGTCCGAATAATCGATATCTACAGGGTGCAACATCCACGGTGCAAGGTGCAAATCCGTCCGAAATGGCGAAACAATGTCGTATGACTTTTTGAAATACGTGCATGGATTTGAAACGGAATGGTACCATGGTGCACCAATCTCCAGCGATGGTAAATTGAAGACCAGCCACGGTAATCCCGTTTTACCGTAAAAATCCACGTGTCGATAAAACGAAAGGCAAAAAACTTCCGAGACCCGATTGAGATTCGGATTGGCTTTTTTGGGCATTAAGCAATCCATTGACGGCTGAAGTATGTCACAGCCGTATAACTCACTGAGGCCTTCGTTTTGACTGGTTATGGCTCCCGTAACTCTAAATGAGCCAGAAGTTATGGCCGTCCGAATAATCGATATCTACAGGGTGCAACATCCACGGTGCAAGGTGCAACATCCGTCCGAAATGGCGAAACAGCGTCGTACGACGTTTTGAAATGCGTGCATGGATTTGAAACGGAACGGTACCATGGTGCACCACTCTCCAGCGATGGTAAATCGTAGAACAGCCACGGTAATCCTGTTTTACCGTAAAAATCCACGTGTCGAAAAAATGAAGGGTAAAAAACGTCTGAGACCCGATTGAGATTCGGATAGTCTTTTTTGGGCATTCAACAATCCATTGACGGCTGAAAGCTGTCACAGCCGTAGAACTCACTAAGGCCTTCGTTTTGACTGGTTATGGCTCCCGTAACTCTAACGAGCCAGAAGTTATGGCCGTACGAATAATCGATATCTACAGGGTGCAACATCCACGTTGCAAGGTGCAACATCCGTCCGAAATGGCGAAACAGTGTCGTACGACTTTTTGAAATGCGTGCATGGATTCGAAACGGAACTGTACCATGGTGCTCCAATCTCCAGCGATGCTAAATCGAAGACCAGCCATGGTAATACAGTTTTACCGTAAATATCCACGTGTCGAAAAAACGAAGGGTAAAAAACGTCCGAGACCCGATTGAGATTCGGATAGTCTTTTTTGGGCATTCAACAATCCATTGACGGCTAAAAGTGATCACAGCCGTAGAACTTGCTGAGACCTTCGTTTTGACTGGTTATGGCTCCCGTAACTCTAATCGAGCCAGAAGTTATGGCCGTCCGAATAATCGATATCTACAGGGTGCAATATCCACGGTGCAAGGTGCAACATCCGTCCGAAATGGCGAAACTGTGTCGTACGACTTTTTGAAATGCGTGCATGGATTTGAAATGGAACGGTACCATGGTGCACCACTCTCCAGCGATGGTAAATCGAAGACCAGCCACGGTAATCCCGTTTTACCGTAAAAATCCACGTGTCGAAAAAACGAAGGGTAAAAAACTTCCGAGACCCGATTGAGATTCCGATAGTCTTTTTTGGGCATTAAACAATCCATTGACGGCTGAAAGCCATCACAGCCGTAGAACTCGCTGAGACCTTCGTTTTGACTGGTTATGGCTCCCATAACTCTAAACGAGCCAAAAGTTATGGTCGTCCGAATAATCGATATCTATATGGTGCAACATCCACGGTGCAAGGTGCAACATCCGTCCGAAATGGCGAAACAGTGTCGTACGACTTTTTGAAATGCGTGCATGGATTTGAAACGGATCGGTACCATGGTACACCACTCTCCAGCGATGGAAAATCGAAGACCAGCCACGGTAATCCCGTTTTACCGAAAAATCCGAGTGTCGATAAAACCAAGGGCAAAAAACTTCCGAGACCGGATTGAGATTTGGATAGTCTTTTTTGGGCATTAAGCAATCCATTGACGGCTGAAGGCCGTCACAACCGTATAACTCACTGAGGCCTTAGTTTTGACTGGTTATGGCTCCCGTAACTCTAAACGAGCCAGAAGTTATGGCTGTCCGAATAATCGATATCTACAGGGTGCAACATCCACGGTGCAAGGTGCAACATCCGTCTGAAATGGCGAAACAGTGTCGTACGACTTTTTTAAATGCGTGCATGGATTTGAAACGGAACGGTACCATGGTGAACCACTCTCCAGCGATGGTAAATCGAAGACCAACCGCGGTAATCCCGTTTTACCGCAAAAATCCACGTGTCGAAAAAACAAAGGGTAAAAAACTTCCGAGACCCGATTGAGATTCCGATAGTCTTTTTTGGGCATTAAACAATCCACTGACGGCTGAAAGCGGTCACAGCCGTAGAACTCGGTGAGACCTTCGTTTTGACTGGTTATGGCTCCCATAACTCTAAACGAGCCAGAAGTTATGGCCGTCCGAATAATCGATATCTACAGGGTGCAACATCCACGGTGCAAGGTGCAACATCCGTCCGAAATGGCGAAACGGTGTCATACGACGTTTTGAAATGAGTGCATGGATTTGAAACGGAACGGTACCATGGTGCACCACTCTCCGGCGATGGTAAATCGAAGACCAGCCACGGTAATCCCGTTTTACCGTAAAAATCCACGTGTCGAAAAAACGAAGGGTAAAAAACGTCCGAGACTCGATTGAGATTCAGATAGTCTTTTTTGGGTATTCAACAATCCATTGACGGATGAAAGCTATCACAGCCATAGAACACACTGAGGCCTTCCTTTTGACTCGTTGTGGCTCCCGTAAATCTAAACGAACCAGAAGTTATGGCCGTACGAATAACCGATATCTAAAGGGTGCAACATCCATGGTGGAAGGTGCAACATCCATCTGAAATGGCGAAACAGTGTCGTACGACTTTTTGAAATGCGTGCATGGATTTGAAATGGAACGGTACCATGGTGCAACACTATCCAGCGATGGTAAATCGAAGACCAGCCACGGTAATCTCGTTTTACCGTAAAAATCCACGTGTCGAAAAAACAAAGGGTAAAAAACTTCCGAGACCCGATTGAGATTCGGATAGTCTTTTTTGGGAATTAAACAATCCATTGACAGATGAAAGCGATCACAGCCGTAGAACTTGCTGAGACCTTTGTTTTGACTGGTTATGGCTCCCGTAACTCTAATCGAGACAGAAGTTATGGCCGTCCGAATAATCGATATCAACAGGGTGCAATATCCACGGTGCAAGGTGCAAAATCCGTCCGAAATGGCGAAACAGTGTCGTACGACTTTTTGAAATGCGTGCATGGATTTGAAATGGAACGGTACCATGGTGCACCACTCTCCAGTGATGGTAAATCGAAGACCAGCCACGGTAATCCCGTTTTATCGTAAAAATCCACGTGTCGAAGAAACGAAGGGTAAAAAACTTCCGAGACCCGATTGAGAATCCGATAGTCTTTTTTGGGCATTAAAAAATCCATTGACGGCTGAAAGAGGTCACAGCCGTAGAACTCGCAGAGACCTTCGTTTTGACTGGTTATGGCTCCCATAACTCTAAACGAGCCAAAAGTTATGGTCGTCCGAATAATCGATATCTACACGGTGCAACATCCACGGTGCAAGGTGCAACATCCGCCCGAAATGGCGAAACAGTGTCGTACGACTTTTTGAAATGCGTGCATGGATTTGAAACGGAACGGTACCATGGTACACCACTCTCCAGCGATGGAAAATCGAAGACCAGCCACGGTAATCCCGTTTTACCGTAAAAATCCACGTGTCGATAAAACGAAGGGCAAAAAACTTCCGAGACCCGATTGAGATTCGGATAGTCTTTTTTGGGCATTAAGCAATCCATTGACGGCTGAAGGCTGTCACAGTCGTATAACTCACTGAGGCCTTCGTTTTGACTGGTTATGGCTCCCGTAACTCTAAACGAGCCAGAAGTTATGGCCGTCCAAATAATCGATATCTACAGGGTGCAACATCCATGGTGCAAGGTGCAACATCCGTCCGAAATGGCGAAACAGTGTCGTACGACTTTTTGAAATGCGTGCATGGATTTGAAACGGAACGGTACCATGGTGCACTACTCCCCAGCGATGGTAAATCGAAGACCATCCACGGTAATCCTGTTTTACCGTAAAAATCCACGTGTCGAAAAAACGAAGGGTAAAAAACATCCGAGACCCGATTGAGATTCGGATAGTCTTTTTTGGGCATCCAACAATCCATTGACGGCTGAAAGCAGTCACAGCCGTAGAACTCGCTGAGGCCTTCGTTTTGAAAGGTTATGGCTCGCGTAACTCTAAACGAGCCAGAAGTTATGGCAGTCCGAATAATCGATATCTACAGGGTGCAACATCCACGGTGCAAGGTGCAAATCCGTCCGAAATGGCGAAACAATGTCGTATGACTTTTTGAAATACGTGCATGGATTTGAAACGGAATGGTACCATGGTGCACCAATCTCCAGCGATGGTAAATTGAAGACCAGCCACGGTAATCCCGTTTTACCGTAAAAATCCACGTTCGAAAAAACGAAGGGTAAAAAACTTCCGAGACCCGATTGAGATTCCGATAGTCTTTTTTGGGCATTAAACAATCCATTGACGGCTGAAAGCGGTCACAGTCGTAGAACTTGCTGAGACCTTCGTTTTGACTAGTTATGGCTTCCATAACTCTAAACGAGCCAGAAGTTATGGCCGTCCGAATAATCGATATCTACAGGGTGCAACATCCACGGTGCAAGGTGCAACATCCGTCCGAAATGGCAAAACAGCGTCGTACGACGTTTTAAAATGCGTGCATGGATTTGAAACGGAACGGTACCATGGTGCACCACTCTCCAGCGATGGTAAATCGTAGAACAGCCACGGTAATCCCGTTTTACCGTAAAAATCTACGTGTCGAAAAAATGAAGGGTAAAAAACGTCTGAGACCCGATTGAGATTCGGATAGTCTTTTTTGGGCATTCAACAATCCATTGACGGCTAAAAGCTATCACAGCCGTAGAACTCACTAAGGCCTTCGTTTTGACTGGTTATGGCTCCCGTAACTCTAACGAGCCAGAAGTTATGGCCGTACGAATAATCGATATCTACAGGGTGCAACATCCACGTTGCAAGGTGCAACATCCGTCCGAAATGGCGAAACAGTGTCGTACGACTTTTTGAAATGCGTGCATGGATTCGAAACGGAACTGTACCATGGTGCTCCAATCTCCAGCGATGCTAAATCGAAGACCAGCCACGGTAATACAGTTTTACCGTAAAAATCCACGTGTCGAAAAAACGAAGGGTAAAAAACGTCCGAGACCCGATTGAGATTCGGATAGTCTTTTTTGGGCATTCAACAATCCATTGACGGCTAAAAGTGATCGCAGCCGTAGAACTTGCTGAGACCTTCGTTTTGACTGGTTATGGCTCCCGTAACTCTAATCGAGCCAGAAGTTATGGCCATCCGAATAATCGATATCTATAGGGTGCAATATCCACGGTGCAAGGTGCAACATCCGTCCGAAATGGCGAAACTGTGTCGTACGACTTTTTGAAATGCGTGCATGGATTTGAAATGGAACGGTACCATGGTGCACCACTCTCCAGCGATGGTAAATCGAAGACCAGCCACGGTAATCCCGTTTTACCGTAAAAATCCACGTGTCGAAAAAACGAAGGGTAAAAAACTTCCGAGACCCGATTGAGATTCCGATAGTCTTTTTTGGGCATTAAACAATCCATTGACGGCTGAAAGCCATCACAGCCGTAGAACTCGCTGAGACCTTCGTTTTGACTGGTTATGGCTCCCATAACTCTAAACGAGCCAAAAGTTATGGTCGTCCGAATAATCGATATCTATATGGTGCAACATCCACGGTGCAAGGTGCAACATCCGTCCGAAATGGCGAAACAGTGTCGTACGACTTTTTGAAATGCGTGGATGGATTTGAAACGGAACGGTACCATGGTACACCACTCTCCAGCGATGGAAAATCGAAGACCAGCCACGGTAATCCCGTTTTACCGTAAAAATCCACGTGTCGATAAAACGAAGGGCAAAAAACTTCCGAGACCCGATTGAGATTCGGATAGTCTTTTTTGGGCATTAAGCAATCCATTGACGGCTGAAGGCTGTCACAGCCGTATAACTCACTGAGGCCTTAGTTTTGACTGGTTATGGCTCCCGTAACTCTAAACGAGCCAGAAGTTATGGCCGTCCGAATAATCGATATCTACAGGGTGCAACATCCACGGTGCAAGGTGCAACATCCGCCCGAAATGGCGAAACAGTGTCGTACGACTTTTTGAAATGCGTGCATGGATTTGAAACGGAACGGTACCATGGTGAACCACTCTCCAGCGATGGTAAATCGAAGACCAACCGCGGTAATCCCGTTTTACCGCAAAAATCCACGTGTCGAAAAAACAAAGGGTAAAAAACTTCCGAGACCCGATTGAGATTCCGATAGTCTTTTTTGGGCATTAAACAATCCACTGACGGCTGAAAGCGGTCACAGCCGTAGAACTCGCTGAGACCTTCGTTTTGACTGGTTATGGCTCCCATAACTCTAAACGAGCCAGAAGTTATGGCCGTCCGAATAATCGATATCTACAGGGTGCAACATCCACGGTGCAAGGTGCAACATCCGTCCGAAATGGCGAAACGGTGTCATACGACGTTTTGAAATGAGTGCATGGATTTGAAACGGAACGGTGCCATGGTGCACCACTCTCCAGCGATGGTAAATCGAAGACCAGCCACGGTAATCCCGTTTTACCGTAAAAATCCACGTGTCGAAAAAACGAAGGGTAAAAAACGTCCGAGACTCGATTGAGATTCAGATAGTCTTTTTTGGGTATTCAACAATCCATTGACGGCTGAAAGCTATCACAGCCATAGAACACACTGAGGCCTTCCTTTTGACTCGTTGTGGCTCCCGTAAATCTAAACGAACCAGAAGTTATGGCCGTACGAATAACCGATATCTAAAGGGTGCAACATCCATGGTGGAAGGTGCAACATCCATCTGAAATGGCGAAACAGTGTCGTACGACTTTTTGAAATGCGTGCATGGATTTGAAACGGAACGGTACCATAGTGCAACACTATCCAGCGATGGTAAATCGAAGACCAGCCACGGTAATCTCGTTTTACCGTAAAAATCCACGTGTCGAAAAAACGAAGGGTAAAAAACTTCCGAGACCCGATTGAGATTCGGATAGTCTTTTTTGGGAATTAACAATCCATTGACAGATGAAAACGATCACAGCCGTAGAACTTGCTGAGACCTTTGTTTTGACTGGTTATGGCTCCCGTAACTCTAATCGAGACAGAAGTTATGGCCGTCCGAATAATCGATATCAACAGGGTGCAATATCCACGGTGCAAGGTGCAACATCCGTCCGAAATGGCGAAACAGTGTCGTACGACTTTTTGAAATGCGTGCATGGATTTGAAACGGAACGGTACCATGGTGCACCACTCTCCAGCGATGGTAAATCGAAGACCAGCCACGGTAATCCCGTTTTATCGTAAAAATCCACGTGTCGAAAAAACGAAGGGTAAAAAACTTCCGAGACCCGATTGAGATTCCGATAGTCTTTTTTGGGCATTAAAAAATCCATTGACGGCTGAAAGCAGTCTCCGTAGAACTCGCTGAGACCTTCGTTTTGACTGGTTATGGCTCCCATAACTCTAAACGAGCCAAAAGTTATGGTCGTCCGAATAATCGATATCTACACGGTGCAACATCCACGGTGCAAGGTGCAACATCCGTCCGAAATGGCGAAACAGTGTCGTACGACTTTTTGAAATGCGTGCATGGATTTGAAACGGAACGGTACCATGGCACACCACTCTCCAGCGATGGAAAATCGAAGACCAGCCACGGTAATCCCGTTTTACCATAAAAATCCACGTGTCGATAAAACGAAGGGCAAAAAACTTCCGAGACCCGATTGATTTTCGGATAGTGTTTTTTGGGCATTAAGCAATCCATTGACGGCTAAAGGCTGTCACAGCCGTATAACTCACTGAGGCCTTCGTTTTGACAGGTTATGGCTCCCGTAACTCTAAACGAGCCCGAAGTTATGGCCGTCCGAATAATCGATATCTACAGGGTGCAACATCCACGGTGCAAGGTGCAACATCCGTCCGAAATGGCGAAACAGTGTCGTACGACGTTTTGAAATGCGTGCATGGATTTGAAACGGAACGGTACCATGGTGCACCACTCCCCAGCGATGGTAAATCGAAGACCATCCACGGTAATCCCGTTTTACCGTAAAAATCCACGTGTCGAAAAAACGAAGGGTAAAAAACATCCGAGACCCGATTGAGATTCGGATAGTCTTTTTTGGGCATTCAACAATCCATTGACGGCCGAAAGCGGTCACAGCTGTAGAACTCGCTGAGGCCTTCGTTTTGAAAGGTTATGGCTCGCGTAACTCTAAACGAGCCAGAAGTTATGGCAGTCCGAATAATCGATATCTACAGGGTGCAACATCCACGGTGCAAGGTGCAAATCCGTCCGAAATGGCGAAACAATGTCGTATGACTTTTTGAAATACGTGCATGGATTTGAAACGGAACGGTACCATGGTGCACCAATCTCCAGCGATGGTAAATTGAAGACCAGCCACGGTAATCCCGTTTTACCGTAAAAATCCACGTGTCGATAAAATGAAAGGCAAAAAACTTCCGAGACCCGATTGAGATTCGGATTGCCTTTTTTGGGCATTAAGCAATCCATTGACGGCTGAAGGATGTCACAGCCGTATAAATCACCGAGGCCTTCGTTTTGACTGGTTATGGCTCCCGTAACTCTAAACGAGCCAGAAGTTATGGACGTCCGAATAATCGATATCTACAGGGTGCAACATCCACGGTGCAAGGTGCAACATCCGTCCGAAATGGCGAAACAGCTTCGTACGACGTTTTGAAATGCGTGCATGGATTTGAAACGGAACGGTACCATGGTGCACCACTCTCCAGCGATGGTAAATCATAGAACAGCCACGGTAATCCCGTTTTACCGTAAAAATCCACGTGTCGAAAAAAGGAAGGGTAAAAAACGTCCGAGACCCGATTGAGATTCGGATAGTCTTTTTTGGGCATTCAACAATCCATTGACGGCTGAAAGCTATCACAGCCGTAGAACTCACTAAGGCCTTCGTTTTGACTGGTTATGGCTCCCGTAACTCTAACGAGCCAGAAGTTATGGCCATACGAATAATCGATATCTACAGGGTGCAACATCCACGTTGCAAGGTGCAACATCCGTCCGCATTGGCGAAACAGTGTCGTACGACTTTTTGAAATGCGTGCATGGATTCGAAACGGAACTGTACCATGGTGCCCCAATCTCCAGCGATGGTAAATCGAAGACCAGCTACGGTAATCCAGTTTTACCGTAAAAATCTACGTGTCGAAAAAACGAAGGGTAAAAAACTTCCGAGACCCGATTGAAATTCGGATAGTCTTTTTTGGGCATTAAACAATCCATTGACGGCTGAAAGCGGTCACAGCCGTAAAAATTGCTGAGACCTTAGTTTTGACTGGTTATGGCTCCCGTAACTCTAAACGAGCCAGAAGTTATGGCCGTCCGAATAATCGATATCTACAGGGTGCAACATCCACGGTGCAAGGTGCAACATCCGTCCGAAATGACGAAAGAGTGTCGTACGACTTTTTGAAATGCGTGCAGGGATTTGAAACGGAACGGTACCATGGTGAACCACTCTCCAGCTATGGTAAATCGAAGACCAGCCACGGTAATCCCGTTTTACCGTAAAAATCCACGTGTCGAAAAAACGAAGGGTAAAAACTTTCGAGACCCGATTGAGATTCGGACAGTCTTTTTTGGGCATTAAACAATCCATTGACGGCTGAAAGCGGTCATAGCCGTAAAACTCGCTGAGACCTTGATTTTGACTGGTTATGGCTCCCGTAACTCTAAACGAGTCTGAAGTTATGGCCGTCCGAATAATCGATATCTACAGGGTGCAACATCCACGGCGCAAGGTGCAACATCCGTCCGAAATGGCGAAATAGTGTTGTACGACCTTTTGAAATGAGTGCATGGATTTGAAATGGAACGGTACCATGGTGCACCACTCTCCAGTGATGGTAAATCGAAGACCAGCCACGGTAATCCCGTTTTACCGTAAAAATCCACGTGTCGAAAAAACGAAGGGTAAAAAACGTCCGAGACTCGATTGAGATTCAGATAGTCTTTTTTGGGCATTCAACAATCCATTGACGGCTGAAAGCTATCACAGCCGTAGAACTCACTAAGGCCTTCGTTTTGACTGGTTATGGCTCCCGTAACTCTAAACGAGCCATAAGTTACGAATAATCGATATCTAAAGGGTGCAACATCCATGGTGGAAGGTGCAACATCCATCCGAAATGGAGAAACGGTGTCGTACGACTTTTTGAAATGCGTGCATGGATTGGAAACGGAACGGTACCAGGGTGAAACACTATCCAGCGATGGTAAATCCAAGACCAGCCACGGTAATCTCGTTTTGCCGTAAAAATCCACGTGTCGAAAAAACGAAGGGTAAAAAACTTCCGAGACCCGATTGAGATTCGGATAGTCTTTTTTGGGAATTAAACAATCCATTGACGGATGAAAGTGGTCACAGCCGTAGAACTTGCTGAGACCTTCGTTTTAACTGGTTATGGCTCCCGTAACTCTAATCGAGCCAGAAGTTATGGCCGTCCGAATAATCGATATCTACAGGGTGCAATATCCACGGTGCAAGGTGCAACATCCGTCCGAAATGGCGAAACAGTGTCGTACGACTTTTTGAAATGCGTGCATGGATTTGAAACGGAACGGTACCATGGTGCACCACTCTCCAGCGATGGTAAATCGAAGACCAGCCACGGTAATCCCGTTTTATCGTAAAAATCCACGTGTCGAAAAAACGAAGGGTAAAAAACTTCCGAGACCCGATTGAGATTCCGATAGTCTTTTTTGGGCATTAAAAAATCCATTGATGGCTGAAAGTGGTCACAGCCGTAGAACTCGCTGAGACCTTCGTTTTGACAGGTTATGGCTCGCATAACTCTAAACGAGCCAGAAGTTATGGCCGTCCGAATAATCGATATCTACAGGGTGCAACATCCACGGTGCAAGGTGCAAATCCGTTCGAAATGGCGAAACAGTGTCGTACGACTTTTTGAAATATGTGCATGGATTTGAAACGGAACGGTACCATGGTGCACCAATCTCCAGCGATGGTAAATTGAAGACCAGCCACGGTAATCCCGTTTTACCGTAAAAATCCACGTGTCGATAAAACGAAAGGCAAAAAACTTCTGAGATCCGATTGAGATTCGGATTGTCTTTTTTGGGCATTAAGCAATCCATTGATGGCTGAAGGCTGTCACAGCCGTATAACTCACTGAGGCCTTCTTTTTGACTGGTTATGTCTCCCGTAACTCTAAACGAGCCAGAAGTTATGGCCGTCCGAATAATCGATATCTACAGGGTGCAACATCCACGGTGCAAGGTGCAACATCCGTTCGAAATGGCGAAACAGCGTCGTACGACGTTTTGAAATGCGTGCATGGATTTGAAACGGAACGGTACCACGGTGCGCCACTCTCCAGCGATGGTAAATCGAAGAACAACCACGGTAATCCCGTTTTACCGTAAAAATCCACGTGTCGAAAAAACGAAGGGTAAAAAACGTCCGAGACCCGATTGAGATTCGGATAGTCTTTTTTGGGCATTCAACAATCTATTGACGGCTGAAAGCTATCACAGCCGTAGAACTCACTAAGGCCTTTGTTTTGACTGGTTATGGCTCCCGTAACTCTAAACGAGCCAGAAGTTATGGCCGTACGAATAATCGATATCTACAGGGTGCAACATCCACGTTGCAAGGTGCAACATCCGTCCGAAATGGCGAAACAGTGTCGTACGACTTTTTGAAATGCGTGCATGGATTCGCAACGGAACTGTACCATGGTGCTCCAATCTCCAGCGATGCTATATCGAGGACCATCCACGGTAATCCAGTTTTACCGTAAAAATCCACGTGTCGAAAAAACGAAAGGTAAAAAACGTCCGAGACCCGATTGAGATTCGGATAGTCTTTTTTGGGCATTCAACAATCCATTGACGGCTAAAAGCTGTCAGAGCCGTAGAAATAAATGAGGCCTTCGTTTTGACAGGTTATGGCTCCCGTAACACTAAATGAGCCAGAAGTTATGGCCGTCCGAATCATCGATATCTACAGGGTGCAACATCCACGGTGCAAGGTGCAACATCCGTCCGAAATGGCGAAACAGTGTCGTACGACGTTTTGAAATGCGTGCAAGGATTTGAAACGGAACGGTAGCATGGTGCACCACTCTCCAGCGATGGTAAATCGAAGACCAGCCACGGTAATCCCGTTTTACCGTAAAAATCCACGTGTCGAAAAAACGAAGAGTAAAAAACGTCCGCGACCCGATTGAGATTCGGATAGTCTTTTTTGTGCATTCAACAATCTATTGATGTCTAAAAGCTGTCACAGCCGTAGAACTCATCGAGGCCTTCGTTTTGACTGGTTATGGCTCCCGTAACTCCAAACGAGGCAGAAGTTATGGCCGTCCGAATAATCGATATATACAGGGTGCAACATCCACGGTGCAAGGTGCAACATCCGTCCGAAATGGCGAAACGGTGTCATACGACGTTTTGAAATGAGTGCATGTATTTGAAACAGAACGGTACCATGGTGCACCACTCTCCAGCGATGGTAAATCGAAGATCAGCCACGGTAATCCCGTTCTACCGTAAAAATCCACGCGTCGAAAAAACATCCGAGACTCGATTGAGATTCAGATAGTCTTTTTTGGGCATTCAACAATCCATTGACGACTGAAAGCTATCATAGCCGTAGAAGTCACTAAGGCCTTCGTTTTGACTGGTTATGGCTCCCGTAACTCTAAACGAGCCAGAAGTTATGGCTGTACGAATAATCGATATCTAAAGGGTGCAACATCCATGGTGGAAGGTGCAACATCCATCCGAAATGGCGAAACAGTGTTGTACGACTTTTTGAAATGCGTGCATGGATATGAAATGGAATAGTACCAGGGTGCAACACTATCCAGCGATGGTAAATCGAAGACCAGCCATGGTAATCTCGTTTTACGTAAAAATCCACGTGTCGAAAAAACGAAGGGTAAAAAACTTCCGAGACCCGATTGAGATTCGAATAGTCTTTTTTGGGAATTAAACAATCCATTGACGGATGAAAGCGGTCACAGCCGTAGAACTTGCTAAGACCTTCGTTTTAACTGGTTATGGCTCCCGTAACTCTAAACGAGCCAGAAGTTATGGCCGTCCGAATAATTGATATCTACAGGGTGCAATATCCACGGTGCAAGGAGCAACATCCATCCGAAATGGCGAAACAGTGTCGTACGACTTTTTGAAATGCGTGCATGGATTTGAAACGGAACGGTACCATGGTGCACCACTCTCCAGCGATGGTAAATCGAAGACCAGCCACGGTAATCCCGTTTTATCGTAAAAATCCACGTGTCGAAAAAACGAAGGGTAAAAAACTTCCGAGACCCGATTGAGATTCCGATAGTCTTTTTTGGGCATTAAACAATCCATTGACGGCTGAAAGCAGTCACAGCCGTAGAGCTCGCTGAGACCTTCGTTTTGACTCGTTATGGCTCTCATAACTCTAAACGAGCCAAAAGTTATGCTCGTCCGAATAATCGATATCTAGAGGGTGCAACATCCACGGTGCAGGGTGCAACATCCGTCCGAAATGGCGAAACAGTGTCGTACGACTTTTTGAAATGCGTGCATGGATTTGAAACGGAACGGTACCATGGTACACCACTCTCCAGCGATGGAAAATCGAAGACCAGCCACGGTAATCCCGTTTTACCGTAAAAATCCACGTGTCGATAAAACGAAGGGCAAAAAACTTCCGAGACCCGATTGAGATTCGGATAGTCTTTTTTGGGCATTAAGCAATCCATTGACAGCTGAAGGCTATCACAGCCGTATAACTCACTGAGGCCTTCGTTTTGACTACTTATGGCTCCCGTAACTCTAAACGAGCCAGAAGTTATGGTCGTCCGAATAATCGATATCTACAGGGTGCAACATCCACGGTGCAAGGTGCAACATCCGTACGAAATGGCGAAACAGTGTCGTACGACGTTTTGAAATGCGTGCATGTATTTGAAACGGAACGGTACCATGGTGCACCACTCTCCAGCGATGGTAAATCGAAGACCAGCCACGTTAATCCCGTTTTACCGTAAAAATCCACGTGTCGAAAAAACGAAGGGTAAAAAACATCCGAGACCCGATTGAGATTCGGATTGTCTTTTTTGGGCATTCAACAATCCATTGACGGCTGAAAGCGGTCACAGCCGTAGAACTCATCGAGGCCTTCGTTTTGAAAGGTTATGGCTCGCGTAACTCTAAACGAACCAGAAGTTATGGCCGTCCGAATAATCGATATCTACAAGGTGCAACATCCACGGTGCAAGGCGCAACATCCGTCCGAAATGGCGAAACAGTGTCGTACGACTTTTTGAAATGCGTGCATGGATTCGAAACGGAACTGTACCATGGTGGTCCAATCTGCAGCGATGGTAAATCGAAGACCAGCCACGGTAATCCAGTTTTACCGTAAAAATCCACGTGTCGAAAAAATGAAGGGTAAAAAACGTCCGAGACCCGATTGAGATTCGGATAGTCTTTTTTGGGCATTCAACAATCCATTGACGGCTGAAAGCTGTCAGAGCCGTAGAACTCACTGAGGCCTTCGTTTTGACAGGTTATGGCTCCCGTAACTCTAAACGAGCCAAAAGTTATGGTCGTCCGAATAATCGATATCTACAGGGTGCAACATCCACGGTGCAGGGTGCAACATCCGTACGAAATGGCGAAACAGTGTCGTACGACGTTTTGAAATGCGTGCATGTATTTGAAACGGAACGGTACCATGGTGCACCACTCTCCAGCGATGGTAAATCGAAGACCAGCCACGTTAATCCCGTTTTACCGTAAAAATCCACGTGTCGAAAAAACAAAGGGTAAAAAACATCCGAGACCCGATTGAGATTCGGATTGTCTTTTTTGGGCATTCAACAATCCATTGACGGCTGAAAGCGGTCACAGCCGTAGAACTCATCGAGGCCTTCATTTTGAAAGGTTATGGCTCGCGTAACTCTAAACGAACCAGAAGTTATGGCCGTCCGAATAATCGATATATACAAGGTGCAACATCCACGGTGCAAGGTGCAACATCCGTCCGAAATGGCGAAACAGTGTCGTACGACTTTTTGAAATGCGTGCATGGATTTGAAACGGAACGGTACCATGGTGCACCACTCTCCAGCGATGGTAAATCGAAGACCGGCCACGGTAATCCCGTTTTATCGTAAAAATCCACGTGCCGAAAAAACGAAGGGTAAAAAACTTCCGAGACCCGATTGAGATTCCGATTGTCTTTTTTGGGCATTAAACAATCCATTGACGGCTGAAAGCAGTCACAGCCGTAGAACTCGCTGAGACCTTCGTTTTGACTGGTTATGGCTCCCATAACTCTAAACGAGCCAAAAGTTATGGTCGTCCGAATAATCGATATCTACAGGGTGCAACATCCACGGTGCAGGGTGCAACATCCGTCCGAAATGGCGAAACAGTGTCGTACGACTTTTTGAAATGCGTGCATGGATTTGAAACGGAACGGTACCATGGTACACCACTCTCCAGCGATGGAAAATCGAAGACCAGCCACGGTAATCCCGTTTTACCGTAAAAATCCACGTGTCGATAAAACGAAGGGCAAAAAACTTCCGAGACCCGATTGAGATTCGGATAGTCTTTTTTGGGCATTAAGCAATCCATTGACGGCTGAAGGCTATCACAGCCGTATAACTCACTGAGGCCTTCGTTTTGACTACTTATGGCTCCCGTAACTCTAAACGAGCCAGAAGTTATGGTCGTCCGAATAATCGATATCTACAGGGTGCAACATCCGTACGAAATGGCGAAACAGTGTCGTACGACGTTTTGAAATGCGTGCATGTATTTGAAACGGAACGGTACCATGGTGCACCACTCTCCAGCGATGGTAAATCGAAGACCAGCCACGTTAATCCCGTTTTACCGTAAAAATCCACGTGTCGAAAAAACGAAGGGTAAAAAACATCCGAGACCCGATTGAGATTCGGATTGTCTTTTTTGGGCATTCAACAATCCATTGACGGCTGAAAGCGGTCACAGCCGTAGAACTCATCGAGGCCTTCGTTTTGAAAGGTTATGGCTCGCGTAACTCTAAACGAACCAGAAGTTATGGCCGTCCGAATAATCGATATCTACAAGGTGCAACATCCACGGTGCAAGGCGCAACATCCGTCCGAAATGGCGAAACAGTGTCGTACGACTTTTTGAAATGCGTGCATGGATTCGAAACGGAACTGTACCATGGTGGTCCAATCTGCAGCGATGGTAAATCGAAGACCAGCCACGGTAATCCAGTTTTACCGTAAAAATCCACGTGTCGAAAAAATGAAGGGTAAAAAACGTCCGAGACCCGATTGAGATTCGGATAGTCTTTTTTGGGCATTCAACAATCCATTGACGGCTGAAAGCTGTCAGAGCCGTAGAACTCACCGAGGCCTTCGTTTTGACAGGTTATGGCTCCCGTAACTCTAAACGAGCCAAAAGTTATGGTCGTCCGAATAATCGATATCTACAGGGTGCAACATCCACGGTGCAGGGTGCAACATCCGTACGAAATGGCGAAACAGTGTCGTACGACGTTTTGAAATGCGTGCATGTATTTGAAACGGAACGGTACCATGGTGCACCACTCTCCAGCGATGGTAAATCGAAGACCAGCCACGTTAATCCCGTTTTACCGTAAAAATCCACGTGTCGAAAAAACAAAGGGTAAAAAACATCCGAGACCCGATTGAGATTCGGATTGTCTTTTTTGGGCATTCAACAATCCATTGACGGCTGAAAGCGGTCACAGCCGTAGAACTCATCGAGGCCTTCATTTTGAAAGGTTATGGCTCGCGTAACTCTAAACGAACCAGAAGTTATGGCCGTCCGAATAATCGATATATACAAGGTGCAACATCCACGGTGCAAGGTGCAACATCCATCCGAAATGGCGAAATAGTGTCGTACGACTTTTTGAAATGCGTGCATGGATTTGAAACGGAACGGTACCATGGTGCACCACTCTCCAGCGATGGTAAATCGAAGACCGGCCACGGTAATCCCGTTTTATCGTAAAAATCCACGTGTCGAAAAAACGAAGGGTAAAAAACTTCCGAGACCCGATTGAGATTCCGATAGTCTTTTTTGGGCATTAAACAATCCATTGACGGCTGAAAGCAGTCACAGCCGTAGAACTCGCTGAGACCTTCGTTTTGACTGGTTATGGCTCCCATAACTCTAAACGAGCCAAAAGTTATGGTCGTCCGAATAATCGATATCTACAGGGTGCAACATCCACGGTGCAAGGTGCAACATCCGTCCGAAATGGCGAAACAGTGTCGTACGACTTTTTGAAATGCGTGCATGGATTTGAAACGGAACGGTACCATGGTATACCACTCTCCAGCGATGGAAAATCGAAGACCAGCCATGGTAATCCCTTTTTACCGTAAAAATCCACGTGTCGATAAAACGAAGGGCAAAAAACTTCCGAGACCCGATTGAGATTCGGAAAGTCTTTTTTGGGCATTAAGCAATCCGTTGACGGCTGAAGGCTCTCACTGCCGTATAACTCACTGAGGCCTTCGTTTTGACTGGTTATGGCTCCCGTAACTCTAAACGAGCCAGAAATTATGGCCGTCCGAATAATCGATATCTACAGGGTGCAACATCCACGGTGCAAGGTGCAACATCCGTCCGAAATGGCGAAACAGTGTCGTACGACGTTTTGAAATGCGTGCATGGATTTGAAACGGAACGGTACCATGGTGCATCACTCTCCAGCGATGGTAAATCGAAGACCAGCCACGGTAATCTCGTTTTACCGTAAAAATCCACGTGTCGAAAAAACGAAGGGTAAAAAACATCCGAGACCCGATTGAGATTCGGATTGTCTTTTTTGGACATTCAACAATCCATTGACGGCTGAAAGCGGTCACAGACGTAGAACTCATCGAGGCCTTCGTTTTGAAAGGTTATGGCTCGCGTAACTCTTAACGAGCCAGAAGTTATGGCCATCCGAATAATCGATATCTACAAGGTGCAACATCCACGGTGCAAGGCGCAACATCCGTCCGAAACGGCGAAACAGTGTCGTACGACTTTTTGAAATGCGTGCATGGATTTGAAACGAAACTGTACCATGGTGCTCCAATCTCCAGCGATGGTAAATCGAAGACCAGCCACGATAATCCAGTTTTACCGTAAAAATCCACGTGTCGAAAAAACGAAGGGTAAAAAACGTCCGAGACCCGATTGAGATTCGGATAGTCTTTCTTGGGCATTCAACAATCCATTGATGGCTGAAAGCTGTCAGAGCCGTAGAACTCACTGAGGCCTTCGTTTTGACAGGTTATGGCTCCCGTAACTCTAAACGAGCCAGAAGTTATGGCCGTCCGAATCATCGATATCTACAGGGTGCAACATCCACGATGCGAGGTGCAACATCCGTCCGAAATGGCGAAACAGTGTCGTACGACTTTTTGAAATGCGTGCATGGATTTGAAACAGTAATCCCTTTTTACCGTAAAAATCCACGTGCCGAAAAAACAAAGGGTAAAAAACTTCCGAGACCCGATTGAGATTCGGATACTCTTTTTTGGGCATTCAACAATACATTGATGGCTGAAAGCTGTCAGAGTCGTAAAACTCACTGAGGGCATCATTTTGACTGGTTATGGCTCCCGTAACTCTAAACAAGCCAGAAGTTATGGTCGTCCAAATAATCGATATCTACAGGGTGCAACATCCACGATGCGAGGTGCAACATCCGTCCGAAATGGCGAAGCAGTGTCGTACGACTTTTTGAAATGCGTGCATGGATTTGAAACGGAACGGTACCATGGTGCACCACTCTCCAGCGATGGTAAATCGAAGACCAGCCACGGTAATCCCGTTTTGCCGTAAAAATCCACGTGTCGAAAAAACGAAGGGTAAAAAACTTCCGAGACCCGATTGAGATTCGCATAATCTTTTTTGGGCATTCAACAATATATTGACGGCTGAAAGCTGTCAAAGTCGTAGAACTCACTGAGGCCTTCGTTTTGACTGGTTATGGCTCCCGTAGATCTAAACGAGCCAGAAGTCATGGCCGTCCGAATAATCGATTTCTACAGGGTGCAACATCCACGTTGCAAGGTGCAACATCCGTCCGAAATGGCGAAACAGTGTCGTACGACCTTTTGAAATGCGTGCTTGGATTTGAAATGGAACAGTACCATGGTGCACCACTCTCCAGCGATCATAAATCGAAGACCAGCCACGGTAATCCCGTTTTCCCGTAAAAATCCACGTGTCGAAAAAATGAAGGGTAAAAAACTTCCTAGACCAGATTGAGATTCAGATAGTCTTTTTTGGGCATTAAACAATCCATTGACGGCTGAAAGCTTTCACAATCGTAAAGCTCACTGAGGCCTTCGTTTTGAATTGTTATGGCTCCCGTAACTCTAAACGAGCCAAAAGTTATGGCCGTCCGAATAATCGATATCTACAGGGTGCAACATCCACGGCGCAAGGTGCAACATCCGTCCGAAATGGCGGAACAGTGTCGTACGACTTTTGAAATGCGTGCATGGATTTGAAACGGAACGGTACCATGGTGCACCACTATCCAGCGATGGTAAATCGAAGACCAGCTACGGTAATCCCGTTTTACCGTAAAAATCAACATGTCGAAAAAACGAAGGGTAAAAAACTTCCGAGACCCGATTGAGACTCAGATAGTCTTTTTTTGCATTAAACAATCCATTGACGGCTGAAAGCTGTCGCAGCCGTAGAACTCACTGAGGCCTTCGTTTTGACTGGATATGGCTCCCGTAACTCTAAACGAGCCAGAAGTTATGGCCGTCCGAATAATCGATATCGACAGGGTGCAACATCCATGGTGCAAGGTGCAACATCCATCCGAAATGGCGAAACAGTGTCGTACAACTTTTTGAAATGCGTGCATGGATTTGAAACGAAACGGTACCATGATGCACAACTCTCCTGCGATGGTAAATCGAAGACCAGCCACGATAATCCTGTTTTACCGTAAAAATCTACGTGTCCAAAAAACGAAGGGTAAAAAACTTCCAAGACTTGATTGAGATTCAGATAGTCTTTTTTGGGCATTGAACAATCCATTGACGACTGAAAGCCGTCACATCCGTAGAACTCACTAAGTCCTTCCTTTTGAATGGTTATGGCTCCCGTAACTCTAAACGAGCCAGAAGTTATGGCCGTCCGAATAATCGATATCTACAGGGTGCAACATCCACGGTGCAAGGTGCAACATCCGTCCGAAATGGCGAAACAGTGTCGTACGGCTTTTTGAAATGCGTGCATGGATTTGAAACGGAACTGTACCATGGCACGCCAATCTCCAGCGATGGTAAATCGAAGACCAGCCACGGTAATCTAGTTTTACCGTAAAAATTCACGTGTCGAAAAAACGAAGGGTAAAAAACGTCGGAGACCCGATTGAGATTCGGATAGTCTTTTTTGGGCATTCAACAATCCATTGACGGCTGAAAGCTGTCACAGCCGAAGAACTCACTGGGGCCTTCGTTTTGACTGGTTATGGCTCCCGTAACTCTAAACGAGCCAGAAGTCATGGCCGTTCGAATAATCGATATCTACAGGGTGCAACATTCACGGTGCAAGGTGCAACATCCGTCCGAAATGGCGAAACAGTGTCGTACGAATTTTTGAAATGCGTGCATGGATTTGAAACGGAATGGTACCATGGTGCACCACTCTCCAGCGATGGTAAATCGAAGACCAGCCACGGTAATCCCGTTTTACCGTAAAAATCCACGTGTCGATAAAACGAAGGGTAAAAAACTTCCGAGCCCCGATTGAGATTCGGATAATCTTTTTTGGGCATTCAACAATACATTGATGGCTGAAAGCTATCAAAGTCGCAGAACTCAATGAGGCCTTCGTTTTGACTGGTTGTGGCTCCCGTAACTCTAAACGAGCCAGAAGTTATGCCCGTCCGAATAATCGATATCTACAGGGTACAACATCCACGGTGCAAGGTGCAACATCCGTCCGTAATGGCGAAACAGTGTCGTACGACTTTTGAAATGCGTGCACGGATTTGAAACGGAACGGTACCACGGTGAACCACTATCCAGCGATGGTAAATCGAAGTCCAGCCACGGTAATCCCGTTTTACCGTAAAAATCCACGTGTCGAAAAAACGAAGGGTAAAAAACTTCCGAGACCCGATTGAGATTCGGATAGTCTTTTTTGGGCATTAAACAATCCATTGACGGCTGAAAGCTTTCACAGCCGTAGAACTCACTGACGCCTTCGTTTTGACTGGTTATGGCTCCCGTAACTCTAAACAAGCCAGAAGTTAAGGTCGTCCGAATAATCGATATCTATATGGTGCAACATCCACGGTGCAAGGTGCAACATTGGTCCGAAATGGCGGAACAGTGTCATACGACAATTGAAATGCGTGCATGGATTTGAAACGGAACGGTACCATGGTGCACCACTATCCGGCGATGGTAAATCGAAGATCAGCCACGGTAATCCCGTTTTACCGTAAAAATCAACATGTCGAAAAAACGAAGGTTAAAAAACTTCCGAGACCCTATTGAGATTCAGATAGTCTTTTTTGGGCATTAAACAATCCATTGACGGCGGAAAGCTGTCGCCGCCGTAGAACTCACTGAGGTCTTCGTTTTGACTGGATATGGCTCCCGTAACTCTAAACGAGCCAGAAGTTATGGCCGTCCGAATAATCGATATCTAAAGGGTGCAACATCCACGGTGCAAGGTGCAACATCCGTCCGAAATGGCAAAACAGTGTCGTACGACTTTTTGAAATGCGTGCATGGATTTGAAACGAAACGGTACCATGATGCACAACTCTCCAGCGATGGTAAATCGAAGACCAGCCACGGTAATCCCGTTTTACCGTAAAAATCCACGTGTCGAAAAAACGAAGGGTAAAAAACTTCCGAGACGCGATTGAGATTTGGATAATCTTTTTTGGGAATTCAACAATACATTGACGGCTGAAAGCTGTCAAAGTTGTAGAACTCACTGAGGCCTTCGTTTCGACTGGTTATGGCTCCCGTAACTCTAAACGAGCAAGAAGTTATGGCCGTCCGAATAATCTAAATCTACAGGGTGCAACATCCACGTTGCAAGGTGCAGCATCCGTCCGAAATGGCGAAACAGTATCGTACGACCTTTTGAAATGCATGCTTGCATTTGAAATGGAACGGTACCATGGTGCACCACTCTCCAGCGATCGTAAATCGAAGACCAGCCACGGTAATCCCGTTTTACCGTAAAATTCCACGTGTCGAAAAAATGAAGGTTAAAAAACTTCCGAGACCCGATTGAGATTCGGATAGTCTTTTTTGGGCATTAAACAATCCATTGACGGCTGAAAGCTTTCACAGCCGTAGAACTCACTATGGCCTTCGTTTTGACTGGTTATGGCTCCCGTATCCCTAAACGAGCCAGAAGTTATGGCCGTCCAAATAATCGATATCTACAGAGTGCAACATCCACGGTGCAAGGTGCAACATCCGTCCGAATTGGCGGAACAGTGTCGTACGACTTTTGAAATGCGTGCATGGATTTGAAACGGAACGGTACCATGGTGCACCACTATCCAGCGATGGTAAATCGAAGATCAGCCACGGTAATCCCGTTTTACCGTAAAAATCAACATGTCGAAAAAACGAAGGGTAAATAACTTCCGAGACCCGATTGAGATTCAGATAGTCTTTTTTGGGCATTAAACAATCCATTGATGGCTGAAAGCTATCGCAGCCGTAAAACTCACTGAGGCCTTCGTTTTGACTGGATATAGCTCCCGTAACTTTAAACGAGCCAGAAGTTATGGCCGTCCGAATAATCGATATCGACAGGGTGCAACATCCACGGTGCAAGGTGCAACATCCGTCCGAAATGGCGAAACAGTGTCGTACGACTTTTTGAAATGCGTGCATGGATTTGAAGCGAAACGGTACCATGATGCACAACTCTCCAGTGATGGTAAATCGAAGACTAGCCACGGTAATCCCGTTTTACCGTAAAAATCCACGTGTCGAAAAAACGAAGGGTAAAAAACATCCGAAACCCGATTGAGATTCGGATAGTTTTTTTTGGGCATTAAACAATCCATTGGCGGCTAAAATCCGTCAGAGCTGTAGAAATCACTAAGACCTTCGTTTTGACTGGTTATGGCTCCTGTAACTCTAAACGAGCCAGATGTTATGGACGTCCGAATAATCGATATCTACAGGGTGCAACATCCGTCCGAAATGGCGAAACAATGTCGCACGACCTTTTGAAATGCGTGCATGGATTTGAAACGGAACCGCACCATGGCGCACCAAACTCCAGCGATGGTAAATCGAAGACCAGCTACGGTAATCCAGTTTTACCGTAAAAATCCACGTGTCGAAAAAACAAAGGGTAAACAACGTCCGAGACCCGGTTGAGATTCGTATAGTCTTTTCTGGGCATTCAACAATCCATTGACGGCTGAAAGCCGTCATAGCCGAAGAACTCACCGAGGCCTTCGTTTTGACTGGTTATGACTCCCGTAACTCTAAACGAGCCAGAAGTTATGGTCGTCCGAATAATCAATATCTACAGGGTGCAACATTCACGGTGCAAGGTGCAACATCCGTCCGAAATGGCGAAACAGTGTCGTACGAATTTTTTAAATGCATGCATGGATTTGAAACGGAACGGTACCATGGTGCACCACTCTCCAGCGATGGTAAATCGAAGACCAGCCACGGTAATCCCGTTTTACCGTAAAAATCCACATGTCGAAAAAACGAAGGGTAAAAAACTTCCGAGACCCGATTGAGATTCGCATAATCTTTTTTGGGCATTCAACAATATATTGACGGCTGAAAGCAGTCAAAGTCGTAGAACTCACTGAGGCCTTCGTTTTGACTGGTTATGGCTCCCGTAGATCTAAACGAGCCAGAAGTTATGGCCGTCCGAATAATCGATATCTACAGGGTGCAATATCCACGTTGCAAGGTGCAACATCCGTCCGAAATGGCGAAACAGTGTCGTACGACCTTTTGAAATGCGTGCTTGGATTTGAAATGGAACAGTACCATGGTGCAACACTCTCCAGCGATCATAAATCGAAGACCAGCCACGGTAATCCAGTTTTCCCGTAAAAATCCACGTGTCGAAAAAACGAAGGGTAAAAAACTTCCTAGACCAGATTGAGATTCAGATAGTCTTTTTTGGGCATTAAACAATCCATTGACGGCTGAAAGCTTTCACAATCGTAAAGCTCACTGAGGCCTTCGTTTTGAATTGTTATGGCTCTCGTAACTCTAAACGAGCCAAAAGTTATGGCCGTCCGAATAATCGATATCTACAGGGTGCAACATCCACGGTGCAAGGTGCAACATCCGTCCGAAATGGCGGAACAGTGTCGTACGACTTTTGAAATGCCTGCATGGATTTGAAACGGAACGGTACCATTGTGCACCACTATCCAGGGATGGTAAATCGAAGACCAGCCACGGTAATCCCGTTTTACCGGAAAATTCAACATGTCGAAAAAACGAAGGGTAAAAAACTTCCGAGACCCGATTGAGATTCAGATAGTCTTTTTTTGCATTAAACAATCCATTGACGGCTGAAAGCTGTCGCAGCCGTAGAACTCACCGAGTCCTTCGTTTTGACTGGATATGGCTCCCATAACTCTAAACGAGCCAGAAGTTATGGCCGTCCGAATAATCGATATCTACAGGGTGCAACATCCACGGTGCAAGGTGCAACATCCGTCCGAAATGGCGAAACAGTATCGTACGACCTTTTGAAATGCGTGCATGGATTTGAAACGGAACGGTACCATGGTGCACCACAATCCAGCGATGGTAAATCGAAGACCAGCCACGGTAATCGCGTTTTACCGTAAAAATCGACGTGTCGAAAAAACGAAGGGTAAAAAACTTCCAAGACCCGATTGAGATTCGGAGAGTCTTTTTTGGGCATTGAACAATCCATTGACGGTTGAAAGCTGTCACTGCCATAGATCTCATTGAGACCTTCATTTTGATTGGTTATGGCTTCTGTAATTCTAAACGAGCCAGAAGTTATGGCTGTCCGAATAATCGATATCTACAGGGTGCAACATCCACGGCGCAAGGTGCAACATCCGTCCGAAATGCGAAACAGTGTCGTACGACTTTTTGAAATGCGTGCAGGGATTTGAAACGGAACGGTACCATGGTGCACCACTCTCCAGCGATGGTAAATCGAAGACCAGCCGCGGTAATCCCGTTTTACCGTAAAAATCCACGTGTCGAAAAAACGAAGGGTAAAAAACTTCCGAGACCCGATTGAGATTCGGATAGTCTTTTTTGGGCATTAAACAATCCATGGATGGCAGAAAGCGGTCATAGCCGTAAAACTCGTTGAGACCTTCGTTTTGACTGGTTATGGCTTCTGCAACTCTAAACGAGCCAGAAGTTATGGCCGTTCGAATAATCGTTATCTTCACGGTGCAACATCTACGGTGCAAGGTGCAACATCCGTTCGAAATGGCGAAACCGTGTCGTACGACTTTTTGAAATGCGTGCAGGGATTTGAAACGGAACGGTACCATGGTGCACCACTCTCCAACGATGGTAAATCGAAGACCAGCCACGGTAATCCCGTTTTACCGTAAAAATCCACGTGTCGAAAAACGAAGGGTAAAAAACTTCCGAGACCCGATTGAGATTCGGATAGTCTTTTTTGGGCATTAAACAATCCATTGACAGCTGAAAGCGGTCACAGCCATAAAACTTGCTGAGACCTTCATTTTGACTCGTTATGACTCCCGTAACACTAAACGAGCCAGAATTTATGGCCGTCCGAATAATCGATATCTACAGGGTGCAACGTCCACTGTGCAAGGTGCAACATCCGTCCGAAATGGCGAAAGTGTGTCGTACGACTTTTTGAAATGAGTGCATGGATTTGAAACGGAACGGTACCATGGTGCACCACTCTCCAGCGATGGTAAATCGAAGACCAGCCACGGTAATCCCGTTTTACCGTAAAATCCACGTGTCGAAAAGACGAAGGGCAAAAAACTTCCGAGACCCGATTGAGATTCGGATAGGCTTTTTTGGGCATTAAACAATCCATTGACGGCTGAAAGCTGTCACAGCCGTAGAAATCACTAAGACCTTCATTTTGACTGGTTACGGCTCCCGTAACTCTAAACGAGCAAGAAGTTATGGCCGTCCAAATAATCGATATCTACAGGGTGCAACATCCACGGTGCAAGGTGCAACATGCGTCCGAAATGTCGAAACAGTGTCGTATGACTTTTGAAATGCGTGCATGGATTTGAAACGGAGCGGTACCATGGTTCACCACTCTCCAGTGATGGTAAATCGAAGACCAGCCACGGTAATCCCGTTTTACCATAAAAATCCACGTGTCGAAAAAACGAAGGGTAAAAAACTTCCGAGACCCGATTGAGATTCGGATAATCTTTTTTGGGCATTCAACAATACATTGACTGCTGAAAGCTTTCAAAGTCATGGAACTCACTGAGGCCTTCGTCTTGACTGGTTATGGCTCCCGTAACTCTAAACGAGCCAGAAGTTATGGCCGTCCGAATAATCGATATCTACAGGGTGCAACATCCACGGTGCAAGGTGCAACATCCGTCCGAAATGGAGGAACAGTGTCGTACGACTTTTGAAATGCGTGCATGGATTTGAAATGGAACGGTACTTTGGTGCACCACTATCCAGCAATGGCAAATCAAAGACCAGCCACGGTAATCCCGTTTTACCGTAAAAATCCACGTGTCGAAAAAACGAAGGGTAAAAAACTTCCGAGACCCGATTGAGATTCAGATAGTCTTTTTTGGACATTAAACAATCCATTGACGGCTGAAAGCTGTCACAGCCGTAGAACTCACTAAGTCCTTCATTTTGACTGGTTATAGCTCCCGTAACTCTAAATGAGCCAGAAGTTATGGCCGTCCGAATAATCGATATCTACAGGGTGCAACATTCACGGTGCAAGGTGCCACATCCGACAGAAATGGCGAAACAGTAGCGTACGACCTTTTGAAATGCGTGCATGGATTTGAAATGGAACGGTACCATGGTGCACCACTATCCAGCGATGGTAAATCGAAGACCAGCCACGGTAATCGCGTTTTACCGTAAAAATCCACGTGTCGAAAAAACGAAGGGTAAAAAACTTCCGAGACCCGATTGAGATTCGGAGAGTCTTTTTTGCGCATTAAACAATCCATTGACAGCTGAAAGCGGTCACAGCCGTAGAACTCACTAAGACCTTCGTTTTGACTGGTTATGGCTCCCGCAACTCTAAACGAGCCAGAAGTTATGGCCATCCGAATAATCGATATCTACAGGGTGCAACATCCACGATGCAAGGTGCAACATCCGTCCGAAATGGCGAAACAGTGTCGTACGACTTTTTGAAATGCGAGCATGGATTTGAAACGGAATGGGACCATGGTGCACCACTCTCCAGCGATGGTAAATCGAAGACCAGCCACGGTAAAAAGCTTCCGAGACCCGATTGAGATTCGGATAGCCTTTTTTGGGCATTAAACAAGCCATTGACGGTTGAAAGCTGTCACAGCCGTAGAACTCACTGAGACCTTCATTTTGACTGGTTATCGCTTCTGTAATTCTAAACGAGCCAGAAGTTATGGCCGTCCGAATAATCGATATCTACAGGGTGCAACATCCACGGTGCAAGGTGCAACATCCGTCCGAAATGGCGAAACAATGTCGTACGACTTTTTGGAATCCGTGCAGGGATTTGAAACGGAACGGTACCATGGTGCACCACTCTCCAGCGATGGTAAATCGAAGGCCAGCCACGGTAATCCCGTTTTACCGTAAAAATCCACGTGTCAAAAAAACGAAGGGTAAAAAACTTCCGAGACCCGATTGAGATTCGGATAGTCTTTTTTGGGCATTGAACAATCCATTGACGGCAGAAAGCGGTCACAGCCGTAAAACTCGCTGAGACCTTCGTTTTGACTGGTTATGGCTTCTGCAACTCTAAACGAGCCAGAAGTTATGGCCGTTCGAATAATCGATATCTACACGGTGCAACATCCACGGTGCAAGGTGCAACATCCGTCCGAAATGGCGAAACCGTGTCGTACGACTTTTTGAAATGCGTGCAGGGTTTTGAAACGGAACGGTACCATGGTGCACCACTCTCCAACGATGGTAAATTGAAGACCAGCCACGGTAATCCCGTTTTACCGTAAAAATCCAAGTGTCGAAAAACGAAGGGTAAAAAACTTCCGAGACCCGATTGAGATTCGGATAGTCTTTTTTGGGCATTAAACAATCCATTGACAGCTGAAAGCTTTCAAAGTCGCAGAACTCACTGAGGCCTTCGTGTTGACTGGTTGTGGCTCCCGTAACTCTAAACGAGCCAGAAGTTATGGCCGTCCGAATAATCGATATCTACAGGATGCAACATGCACGGCGCAAGGTGCAACATCCGTCCGAAATGGCGAAACAGTGTCGTACGACCTTTGAAATGCGTGCACGGATTTGAAACGGAACGTTACCATGGTGAACCACTATCTAGCGATGGTAAATCGAAGACCAGCCACGGTAATCCCGTTCTACCATAAAAATCCACGTGTCGAAAAAACGAAGGGTAAAATACTTCCGAGACCTGATTGAGATTCAGATAGTCTTTTTTGGGCATTAAACAATACATTGACGGCTGAAAGCTTTCACAGCCGTAGAACTCACTGAGGCCTTCGTTTTGACTGGTTATGGCTCCCGTAACTCTAAACGAGCCAGAAGTTATGGCCGTCCGAATAATCGATATCTACAGGGTGCAACATCCACGATGCGAGGTGCAACATCTGTCCGAAATGGCGAAACAGTGTCGTACGACTTTTTGAAATGCGTGCATGGATTTGAAACGGAACAGTACCATGGTGCACCACTCTCCAGCGATGGTAAATAGAAGACCAGCCACGGTGATCCCGTTCTACCGTAAAAATCCACGTGTCGAAAAAACGAAGGGTAAAAAACTTCCGAGACCCGATTGAGATTCGGATAATCTTTTTTGGGCATTCAACAATACATTGACGGTTGAAAGCTATCAAAGTCGTAGAACTCACTGAGGCCTTCATTTTGACTAGTTATGGCTCCCGTAACTCTAAACGAGCCAGAAGTTATGGCCGTCCGAATAATCGATATCTACAGGGTGCAACATCCATGATGCGAGGTGCAACATCCGTCCGAAATGGCGAAACAGTGTCGTACGACTTTTTGAAATGCGTGCATGGATTTGAAACGGAACGGTACCATGGTGCACCACTCTCCAGCGATGGTAAATCGAAGACCAGCCACGGTAATCCTGTTTTACCGTAAAAATCCACGTGTCGAAAAAACGAAGGGTAAAAAAATTCCGAGACCCGATTGAGATTCGGATAGTCTTTTTTGGGCATTAAACAATACATTGACGGCTGAAAGCTGTCAAAGTCGTAGAACTCACTGAGGCCTTTGTTTTGACTGGTTATGGCCCCCGTAACTCCAAACGAGCCAAAAGTTTATGGCCGTCCGAATAATCGATATCTACAGGGTGCAACATTCACGGTGCAAGGTGCAACATCCGTCCGAAATGGAGAAACAGTGTCGTACGACCTTTTAAAATGAGTGCATGGATTTGAAATGGAACGGTACCATGGTGCACCACTCTCCAACGATGGTAAATCGAAGACCAGCCACGGTAAACCCGTTTTACCGTAAAAATCCACATGTCGAAAAAACGAAGGGTAAAAAACTTCCGAGACCCGATTGAGATTCGGATAATCTTTTTTGGGAACTCAACAATATGTTGATGGCTGAAAGCTGTCAAAGTCGTAGAACTCACCGAGGCCTTCATTTTGACTGGTTATGGCTCCCGTAACTCTAAACGAGCCAGAAGTTATGGCCTTCCGAATAAACGATATCTACAGGGTGCAACATCCACGGTGCAAGGTGCAACATCCGTCCGAAATGGCGAAACAGGTTCGTACGACCTTTTGAAATGCGTGCTGGGATTTGAAACGGAACAGTACCATCGTGCACCACTCTCCAGTGATGTTAAATCGAAGACCAGCCACGGTAATCCCGTTTTACCGTAAAAATCCACGTGTCGAAAAAACGAAGGGTAAAAAACTTCCAAGACCCGATTGAGATTCGGATAGTCTTTTTTGGGCATTAAACAATCCATTGACGGCTGAAAGAAGTCACAGCCGTAGAACTCACTGAGGCCTTCGTTTTGACAGGTTATGGCTCCCGTAACTCTAAACGAGCCAGAAGTTATGGCCGTCCGAATAATCTATATCTACAGGGTGCGACATCCACGGTGCAAGGTGCAACATCCGTCCGAAATGGCGAAACAGTGTCGTACGAATTTTTGAAATGCGTGCATGGATTTGAAACGAAACGGTGCCATGATGCACCACTCTCCAGCGATGGTAAATCGAAGACCAGCCATGGTAATCCCGTATTACCGTAAAAATCCTCGTGTCGAAAAAACGAAGTGTAAAAAACTTCCGAGACCCAATTGAGATTCGGAAAGTCTTTTTTGGGTATTAGGCAATCCATTACCGGCTGAAAGCGGTCACGGCCGTAGAACTCGTTGAGACCTTCGTTTTGACTGGTTATGGCTCACGTAACTCTAAACGAGCCGGAAGTTATGGCCGTCAGAATAATCGGTATCTACAGGATGCAACATCCACAGTGCAAGGTGCAACATCCGTCCGAAATGGCGAAACAATGTCGTACGACTTTTTGAAATGCGTGCATGGATTTGAAACGGAACGGTACCATGGTGCACCACTATCCAGCGATGGTAAATCGAAGACCAGCCACGGTAATCCCGTTTTACCGTAAAAATCCACGTGTCGAAAAAACGAAGGGTAAAAAACTTCCTAGACCCAATTGAGATACGGATAGTCTTTTTTGGGCATTAAACCATCCATTGACGGTTGAAAGCTGTCACAGCCGTAGAACTCACTGAGACCTTCGTTTTGACTGGTTATGGCTCCCGTAATTCTGAACGATCCAGAAGTTATGGCCGTCAGAATAATCGATATATACAGGGTGCAACATCCACGGTGCAAGGTGCAACATCCGTCCGAAATGGCGAAACCGTGTCGTACGACTTTTTGAAATGCGTGCAGGGATTTGAAACGGAACGGTACCATGGTGCACCACTCTCCAACGATGGTAAATCGAAGACCAGCCACGGTAATCCCGTTTTACCGTAAAAATCCACGTGTCGAAAAACGAATGGTAAAAAACTTCCGAGACCCGATTGAGATTCGGATAGACTTTTTTGGGTATTAAACAATCCATTGACAGCTGAAAGCGGTCACAGCCATAAAACTCGCTGAGACCTTCGTTTTGACTCGTTATGACTCCCGTAACACTAAACGAGCCAGAATTTATGGCCGTCCGAATAATCGATATCTACAGGGTGCAACGTCCACTGTGCAAGGTGCAACATCCGTCCGAAATGGCGAAAGAGTGTCGTACGACTTTTTGAAATGAGTGCATGGATTTGAAACGGAAAGGTACCATGGTGCACCACTCTCCAGCGATGGTAAATCGAAGACGAGCCACGGTAATCCCGTTTTACCGTAAAATCCACGTGTCGAAAAGACGAAGGGATAAAAACTTCCGAGACCCGATTGAGATTCGGATAGGCTTTTTTGGGCATTAAACAATCCATTGACGGCTGAAAGCTGTCACAGCCGTAGAAATCACTAAGACCTTCGTTTTGACTGGTTATGGCTCCCGTAACTCTAAACGAGCAAGAAGTTATGGCCGTCCAAATAATCGATATCTACAGGGTGCAACATCCACGGTGCAAGGTGTAACATCCGTCCGAAATGGCGAAACAGTGTCGTATGACTTTTGAAATGCGTGCATGGATTTGAAACGGAATGGTCTCATGGTGCGTCACTCTCCAGTGATGGTAAAACGAAGACCAGCCAGGTAATCCCGTTTTACCATAAAAATCCACGTGTCGAAAAAACGAAGGGTAAAAAACTTCCGAGACCCGATTGAGATTCGGATAATCTTTTTTGGGCATTCAACAATACATTGACGGCTGAAAGCTTTCAAAGTCGTAGAACTCACTGAGGCCTTCGTTTTGACTGGTTATTTCTCCCGTAACTCTAAACGAGCCAGAAGTTATGGCCGTCCGAATAATAAATATCTACAGGGTGCACATCCACGGTGCAAGGTGCAACATCCGTCCGAAATAGAGGAACAGTGTCGTATGACTTTTGAAATGCGTGCATGGATTTGAAACGGAACGGTACTATGGTGCACCACTATCCAGCGATGGTAAATCAAAGACCAGCCACGGTAATCCCGTTTTACCGTAAAAATCCACGTGTCGAAAAAACGAAGGGTAAAAAACTTCCGAGACCCGATTGAGATTCAGATAGTCTTTTTTGGACATTAAACAATCCATTGACGGCTGAAAGCTGTCAGCCGGAGAACTCACCGAGGCCTTCGTTTTGACTGGTTATGGCTCCCGTAACTCTAAACGAGCCAGAAGTTATGGCCGTCCGAATAATCGATGTCTACAGGGTGCAACATCAACGGTGCAAGGTGCAACATCCGTCCGAAATGGCGAAACAGTGTCGTACGACTTTTTGAAATGCGTGCATGAATTTGAAATGAAACGGTACCATGATGCACCACTCTACAGCGATGGTAAATCGAAGACCAGCCACGGTAATCCCGTTTTACCGTAAAAATCCACGTGTCGAAAAAACGAAGGGTAAAAAACTTTCGAGACCCGATTGAGATTCGGATAGTCTTTTTTGGGCATTAAACAATCCATTGACGGCTGAAAGCTGTCATAGCCGTAGAACTCACTAAGTCTTTCGTTTTGACTGCTTATAGCTCCCGTAACTCTAAACGAGCCAGAAGTTATGGCCGTCCGAATAATCGATATCTACAGGGTGCAACATCCACGGTGCAAGGTGCCACATCCGTCAGAAATGGTGAAACAGTATCGTACGTTCTTTTGAAATGCGTGCATGGATTTGAAATGGAACGGTACCATGGTGCACCACTATCCAGCGATGGTAAATCGAAGACTAGCCACGTTAATCGCGTTTTACCGTAAAAATCCACGTGTCGAAAAAACGAAGGGTAAAAAACTTCCGAGACCCGATTGAGATTCAGAGAGTCTTTTTTGGGCACTAAACAATCCATTGACAGCTGAAAGCGGTCACAGCCGTAGAACTCACTAAGACCTTCGTTTTGACTGGTTATGGCTCCCGTAACTCTAAACGAGCCAGAAGTTATGGCCATCCGAATAATCGATATCTACAGGGTGCAACATCCACGATGCAAGGTGCAACATCCGTCCGAAATGGCGAAACAGTGTCGTACGACTTTTTGAAATGCGAGCATGGATTTGAAATGGTACGGGACCATGGTGCACCACTCTCTAGCGATGGTAAATCGAAGACCAGCCACGGTAATCTCGTTTTACCGTAAAAATCCACGTGTCGAAAAAACGAAGGGTAAAAAGCTTCCGAGACCCGATTGAGATTCGGATAGCCTTTTTTGGGCATTAAACAATCCATTGACGGCTGAAAGCCTTCACAGCCGTAGAACTCACTAAGACCTTCATTTTGATTGGTTATGGCTTCTGTAATTCTAAACGAGCCAGAAGTTATGGCCGTCCGAATAATCGATATCTACAGGGTGCAACATCCACGGTGCAAGGTGCAACATCCGTCCGAAATGGCGAAACAGTGTCGTACGACTTTTTGAAATGCGTGCAGGGATTTGAAACAGAACGGTACCATGGTGTACCACTCTCCAGCGATGGTAAATCGAAGACCAGCCACTGTAATCCCATTTTACCGTAAAAATTCACGTGTCGAAAAAACGAAGGGTAAAAAACTTCCGAGACCCGATTGAGATTCAGATAATCTTTTTTGGGCATTATACAATCCATTGACGGCAGAAAGCGGTCACAGCCGTAAAACTCGCTGAGACCTTCATTTTGACTGGTTATGGCTTCTGCAACTCTAAACGAGCCAGAAGTTATGGCCGTTCGAATAATTGATATCTACAGGGTGCAACATCCACGGTGCAAGGTGCAACATCCGTCCGAAATGGCGAAACAGTGTCGTACGACTTTTTGAAATGAGTGCATGGATTTGAAATGGAATGGTACCATGGTGCACCACTCTCCAGCGATGATAAATCGAAGACCAGCCACGGTAATCCCGTTTTACCGTAAAAATCCGCGTGTCGAAAAAACGAAGGGTAAAAAACTTCCAAGACCCAATTGAGATCCAGATAGTCTTTTTTGGACATTAAACAATCCATTGACGGCTGAAAGCTGTCGCAGCCATAGAACTCTAATCGAGCCAGAAGTTATGGCCGTAACTCTAATCGAGCCAGAAGTTATGGCCGTCCGAATAATCGATATCTATAGGGTGCAACATCCACGGTGCACGGTGCAACATCCGTCCGAAATGGCGAAACAGTGCCGTGCGACTTTTTGAAATGCGCGCATGGATTTGAAATGGAACAGTACCATGGTGCACCACTCTCCAGCGATGGTAAATCGAAGACCGGCCACGGTAATCCCGTTTTACCGTAAAAATCCATGTGTCGAAAAAACGAAGGGTAAAAAACTTCCGAGACCCGATTGGGATTCGAATAGTCTTTTTTGAGCATTAAACAATCCATTGACGGCTGAAAGCTGTCACAGCCGTAGAACTCACTGAGGCCTTCGTTTTTATTGGTTATGGCTCCCGTAACTCTAAACGAGCCAGAAGTTATGGCCGTCTGAATAATCGATATCTACAGGGTGCAACATCCACGGTGCAAGGTGCAACATCCGTCCGAAATGGCAAAACAGTGTCGTACGACTTTTGAAACGCGTGCATGGATTTGAAACGGAACGGTACCATGGTGCACCACTCTCCAGCGATGGTAAATCGAAGACCAGCCATGGTAATCCCGTTTTACCATAAAAATCCACGTGTCGAAAAAACGAAGGGTAAAAAACTTCCGAGACCCGATTGAGATTCGGATAATTTAATTTGGGCATTCAACAATACATTGACGACTGAAAGAATTCAAAGTCGTAGAACTCACTGAGGCCTTCGTTATGACTAGTTATGGCTCCTGTAACTCTAAACGAGCCAGAAGTCATAACCGTCCGAATAATCAATATCGACAGGGTGCAACATCCACGGTGCAAGGTGCAACATCCGTCCGAAATGGCGGAACAGTGTCGTACGACTTTTGAAATGCGTGCATGGATTTGAAACGGAACGGTACCATGGTGCACCACTATCCAGCGATGGTAAATCGAAGACCGGCCACGGTAATCCCGTTTTGCCGTAAAAATCCACGTGTCGAAAAAACGAAGGGTAAAAAACTTTCGAGACCCGATTGAGATTCGGATAGTCTTTTTTGGGCATTAAACAATCCATTGACGGCTGAAAGCTGTCACAGCCGTAGAACTCACTAAGTCTTTCGTTTTGACTGCTTATAGCTCCCGTAACTCTAAACGAGCCAGAAGTTATGGCCGTCCGAATAATCGATATCTACAGGGTGCAACATCCACGGTGCAAGGTGCCACATCCGTCAGAAATGGTGAAACAGTATCGTACGTCCTTTTGAAATGCGTGCATGGATTTGAAATGGAACGGTACCATGGTGCACCACTATCCAGCGATGGTAAATCGAAGACCAGCCACGTTAATCGCGTTTTACCGTAAAAATCCACGTGTCGAAAAAACGAAGGGTAAAAAACTTCCGAGACCCGATTGAGATTCAGAGAGTATTTTTTGGGCACTAAACAATCCATTGACAGCTGAAAGCGGTCACAGCCGTAGAACTCACTAAGACCTTCGTTTTGACTGGTTATGGCTCCCGTAACTCTAAACGAGCCAGAAGTTATGGCCATCCGAATAATCGATATCTACAGGGTGCAACATCCACGATGCAAGGTGCAACATCCGTCCGAAATGGCGAAACAGTGTCGTACGACTTTTTGAAATGCGAGCATGGATTTGAAACGGTACGGGACCATGGTGCACCACTCTCTAGCGATGGTAAATCGAATACCAGCCACGGTAATCTCGTTTTACCGTAAAAATCCACGTGTCGAAAAAACGAAGGGTAAAAAGCTTCTGAGACCCGATTGAGATTCGGATAGCCTTTTTTGGGCATTAAACAATCCATTGACGGCTGAAAGCCTTCACAGCCGTAGAACTCACTAAGACCTTCATTTTGATTGGTTATGGCTTCTGTAATTCTAAACGAGCCAGAAGTTATGGCCGTCCGAATAATCGATATCTACAGGGTGCAACATCCACGGTGCAAGGTGCAACATCCGTCCGAAATGGCGAAACAGTGTCGTACGACTTTTTGAAATACGTGCAGGGATTTGAAACAGAACGGTACCATGGTGTACCACTCTCCAGCGATGGTAAATCGAAGACCAGCCACTGTAATCCCATTTTACCGTAAAAATCCACGTGTTGAAAAAACGAAGGGTAAAAAACTTCCGAGACCCCATTGAGATTCAGATAATCTTTTTTGTGCATTATACAATCCATTGACGGCAGAAAGCGGTCACAGCCGTAAAACTCGCTGAGACCTTCGTTTTGACTGGTTATGGCTTCTGCAACTCTAAACGAGCCAGAAGTTATGGCCGTTCGAATAATTGATATCTACAGGGTGCAACATCCACGGTGCAAGGTGCAACATCCGTCCGAAATGGCGAAACAGTGTCGTACGACTTTTTGAAATGAGTGCATGGATTTGAAATGGAATGGTACCATGGTGCACCACTCTCCAGCGATGATAAATCGAAGACCAGCCACGGTAATCCCGTTCTACCGTAAAAATCCGCGTGTCGAAAAAACGAAGGGTAAAAAACTTCCAAGACCCAATTGAGATCCAGATAGTCTTTTTTGGACATTAAACAATCCATTGACGGCTGAAAGCTGTCGCAGCCATAGAACTCTAATCGAGCCAGAAGTTATGGCCGTAACTCTAATCGAGCCAGAAGTTATGGCCGTCCGAATAATCGATATCTACAGGGTGCAACATCCACGGTGCACGGTGCAACATCCGTCCGAAATGGCGAAACAGTGCCGTGCGACTTTTTGAAATGCGTGCATGGATTTGAAATGGAACAGTACCATGGTGCACCACTCTCCAGCGATGGTAAATCGAAGACCGGCCACGGTAATCCCGTTTTACCGTAAAAATCCATGTGTCGAAAAAACGAAGGGTAAAAAACTTCCGAGACCCGATTGGGATTCGGATAGTCTTTTTTGAGCATTAAACAATCCATTGACGGCTGAAAGCTGTCACAGCCGTAGAACTCACTGAGGCCTTCGTTTTGATTGGTTATGGCTCCCGTAACTCTAACCGAGCCAGAAGTTATGGCCGTCCGAATAATCGATATCTACAGGGTGCAACATCCACGGTGCAAGGTGCAACATCCGTCCGAAATGGCAAAACAGTGTCGTACGACTTTTGAAATGCGTGCATGGATTTGAAACGGAACGGTACCATGGTGCACCACTCTCCAGTGATGGTAAATCGAAGACCAGCCATGGTAATCCCGTTTTACCATAAAAATCCACGTGTCGAAAAAACGAAGGGTAAAAAACTTCCGAGACCCGATTGAGATTCGGATAATTTAATTTGGGCATTCAACAATACATTGACGACTGAAAGAATTCAAAGTCGTAGAACTCACTGAGGCCTTCGTTATGACTAGTTATGGCTCCTGTAACTCTAAACGAGCCAGAAGTCATAACCGTCCGAATAATCAATATCGACAGGGTGCAACATCCACGGTGCAAGGTGCAACATCCGTCCGAAATGGCGGAACAGTGTCGTACGACTTTTGAAATGCGTGCATGGATTTGAAACGGAACGGTACCATGGTGCACCACTATCCAGCGATGGTAAATCGAAGACCAGCCACGGTAATCCCGTTTTACCATAAAAATTCACGTGTCGAAAAAACGAAGGTTAAAAAACTTTCGAGACCCAATTGAGATTCGGAGAGTCTTTTTTGGGCATTAAACATTCCATTGACAGCTGAAAGCGGTCACAGCCGTAGAACTCACTAAGACCTTCGTTTTGACTGGTTATGGCTCCCGTAACTCTAAACGAGCCAGAAGTTATGGCCGTCCGAATAATCAATATCAACAGGGTGCAACATCCACGATGCAAGGTGCAACATCCGTCCGAAATGGCGAAACAATGTCGTACGACTTTTTGAAACGCGTGCATGGATTTGAAACGAAACGGTGTCATTATGCACCACTCTCCAGCGATGGTAAATCGAAGACCAGCCACGGTAATCCCGTTTTACCGTAAAAATCCACGTGTCGAAAAAACGAAGTGTAAAAAACTTTCGAGACCCGATTGAGATTCGGATAGTCTTTTTTGGGCATTAAACAATCCATTGACGGCTGAAAGCTGTCACAGCCGTAGAACTCACAAAGTCCTTTGTTTTGACTGGTTATAGCTCCCGTAACTCTAAACGAGCTAGAAGTTATGGCCGTCTGAATAATCAATATCTACAGGGTGCAACATCCACGGTGCAAGGTGCCACATCCGTCCGAAATGGCGAAACAGTATCGTACGACTTTTTGAAATGCGTGCATGGATTTGAAATGGAACGGTACCATGGTGCACCACTCTCCAGCGATGGTAAATCGAAGACCAGCCACGGTAATCCCGTTTTACCTTAAAAATCCACGTGTCGAAAAAACGAAGGGTAAAAAACTTCCAAGACCCGATTGAGATTCGGATAGTCTTTTTTGGGCATTAAACAATACATTGACGGCTGAAAGCTGTCAAAGTCGTAGAACTCACCGAGGCCTTCGTTTTGACTGGTTATAGCCCCCGTAACTCTAAACGAGCCAAAAGTTTATGGCCGTCCGAATAATCGATATCTACAGGGTGCAACATCCACGGTGCAAGGTGCAACATCCGTCCGAAATGGAGAAACAGTGTCGTACGACCTTTTGAAATGAGTGCATGGATTTGAAATGGAACGGTACCATGGAGCACCACTCTCCAACGATGGTAAATCGAAGACCAGCCACGGTAATCCCGTTTTACCGTAAAAATCCACATGTCGAAAAAACGAAGGGTAAAAAACTTCCGAGACCCGATTGAGATTCGGATAATCTTTTTTGGGCACTCAAAAATACGTTGATGGCTGAAAGATGTCAAAGCCGTAGAACTCACTGATGCCTTCATTTTGACTAGTTATACTCTAAACGAGCCAGAAGTTATGGCCTTCCGAATAATCGATATCTACAGGGTGCAACATCCATGGTGCAAGGTGCAACATCCGTCTGAAATGGCGAAACAGTGTCGTACGACCTTTTGAAATGCGTGCTTGGATTTGAAACGGAACGGTACCATGGTGCACCACTCTCCAGCGATGTTAAATCGAAGACCAGCCATGGTAATCCCGTTTTACCGTAAAAATCCACGTGACGAAAAAACGAAGGGTAAAAAACTTCCGAGACCCGACTGAGATTCGGATAGTCATATTTGGGCATTAAACAATCCATTTATGGTTGAAAGCAGTCACAGACGTAGAACTCACTGAGGCCTTCGTTTTGACAGGTTATGGCTCCTGTAACTCTAAACGAGCCAGAAGTTATGGCTGTCCGAATAATCGATATCTACAGGGTGCGACATCCACGGTGCAAGGTGCAACATCCGTCCGAAATGGCGAAACAGTGTCATACGAATTTTTGAAATGCGTGCATGGATTTGAAACGAAACGGTGCCATGATTCACCACTCTCCAGCGATGGTAAATCGAAGACCAGCCACGGTAATCCCGTATTACCGTAAAAATCCTCGTGTCGAAAAAACGAAGTGTAAAAAACTTCCGAGACCCGATTGAGATTCGGAAAGTCTTTTTTGGGCATTAAACAATCCATTAACGGCTGAAAGCGGTCATGGCCGTAGAACTCGTTGAGACCTTCGTTTTGACTGGTTATGGCTCCCGTAACTCTAAACGAGCCAGAAGTTATGGCCTTAAGAATAATCGGTATCTACAGGATGCAACATCCACGGTGCAAGGTGCAACATCCGTCCGAAATGGCGAAACAATGTCGTACGACTTTTTGAAATGCGTGCGTGGATTTGAAACGGAACGCTACCATGCTGCACCACTATCCAGCGATGGTAAATCGAAGACCAGCCACGGTAATCCCGTTTTACCGTAAAAATCCACGTGTCGAAAAAACGAAGGGTAAAAAACTTCCGAGACCCGATTGAGATACGGATAGTCTTTTTTGGGCATTAAACCATCCATTGACGGTTGAAAGCTGTCACAGCCGTACAACTCACTAAGACCTTCGTTTTGACTGGTTATGGCTCCCGTAATTCTAACGAGCCTGAAGTTATGGACGCCCGAATAATCGATATCTACAGGGTGCAACATCCACGGTGCAAGGTGCAACATCCGTCCGAAATGGTGAAACAGTGTCGTACGACTTTTTGAAATGCGTGCATGGATTTGTAATGGAACTGTACCATGGTGCACCAATCTCCAGCGATGGTAAATCGAAGACCAGCCACGGTAATCCAGTTTTACCGTAAAAATCCATTGTCGAAAAAACGAAGGGTAAAAAACGTCCGAGACCCGATAGAGATTCAGATAGTCTTTTTTGGGCATTAAAGAATCCATTGACGGCTGAAAGCTATCATAGCCGTAGAAATCACTGAGGCCTTCGTTTTGACTGGTTATGGCTTCCGTTACTCTAAATGAGCCAAAAGTTATGGCCGTCCGAATAGTCGATATCTACAGGGTGCAACATCCACGGTGCAAGGTGCAACATCCGTCCGAATGGCGAAACAGTGTCGTACGACTTTTTGAAATGCGTGCAGGGACTTGAAAAGGAATGGTATCATGGTGCACCACTCTCCAGCGATGGTAAATCGAAGACTAGCCATGGTAATCCCGTTTTACCGTAAAAATCCACGTGTCGAAAAAACGAAGGGTAAAAAACTTCCTAGACCCGATTGAGATTCGGATGGTCTTTTTTGGGCATTAAACAATCCATTGACGGCTGAAAGCGGTCACAGCCGTAAAACTCACTGAGACCTTCGTTTTGACTGATTATGGCTCCCGTAACTCTAAACGAGCCAGAAGTTATGGCCGTCCGAATAATCGATATCTACAGGGTGCAACATCCACGGTGCAAGGTGCAACATCCGTCCGAAATGGAGAAACAGTGTCGTACGACTTTTTGAAATGAGTGCATGGATTTGAAACGGAACGATACCATGGCGCACCACTCTCCAGCGATGATCAATCGAAGACCAGCCACGGTAATCCCATTTTACCATAAAAATCCACGTGTCGAAAAAATGAAGGGTAAAAAACTTCCGAGACCCGATTGAGATTCGGATAATCTTTTTTAGGCATTCAACAATACATTGACGGCTGAAAGCTTTCAAAGTCGTAGAACTCACTGAGGCCTTCGTTTTGACTGGTTATGGCTCCCGTAACTCTAAACGAGCCAGAAATTATGGCCGTCCGAATAATCGATATCTACAGGGTGCAACATCCACGGTGCAAGGTGCAACATCCGTCCAAAATGGAGGAACAGTGTCGTACGACTTTTGAAATGCGTGCATGGATTTGAAACGGAACGGTACTATGGTGCACCACTATCCAGCGATGGTAAATCAAAGACCAGCCATGGTAATCCCGTTTTACCATAGAAATCCACGTGTCGAAAAAACGAAGGGTAAAGAACTTCCGAGACCCGATTGAGATTCAGATAGTCTTTTTTGGACATTAAACAATCCATTGACGGCTGAATGCTGTCGCAGCCGTAGAACTCACCGAGGCCTTCGTTTTGACTGGTTATGGCTCCCGTAACTCTAAACGAGCCAGAAGTTAAGGACGTCCGAATAATCGATATCTACAGGGAGCAACATCAACGGTGCAAGGTGCAACATCCGTCCGAAATGGCGAAACAGTGTCATACGACTTTTTGAAATGCGTGCATGGATTTGAAATGAAACGGTACCATTATGCACCACTCTCCAGCGATGGTAAATCGAAGACCAGCCACGGTAATCCCGTTTTACCGTAAAAATCCACGTGTCGAAAAAACGAAGAGTAAAAAACTTTCGAGACCCGATTGAGATTCGGATAGTCTTTTTTGGGCATTAAACAATCCATTGACGGCTGAAAGCTGTCACAGCCGTAGAACTCACTTAGTCCTTCGTTTTCACTGGTTATAGCTCCCGTAACTCTAAACGAGCCAGAAGTTATGGCCGTCCGAATAATCGATATCTACATGGTGCAACATCCACGGTGCAAGGTGCCACATCCGTCAGAAATGGCGAAACGGTATCGTACGACCTTTTGAAATGCGTGCATGGATTTGAAATGGAACGGTACCATAGTGCACCACTATCCAGCGATGGTAAATCGAAGACCAGCCACGGTAATCGCGTTTTACCGTAAAAATCCACGTGTCGAAAAAACGAAGGGTAAAAAACTTCCAAGACCCGATTGAGATTCGGAGAGACTTTTTTGGGCATTAAACAATCCATTGACAGCTGAAAGCGGTCACAGCCGTAGAACTCACTAAGACCTTCGTTTTGACTGGTTATGGCTCCCGAAACTCTAAACGAGCCAGAAGTTATGGCCATCCGAATAATCGATATCTACAGGGTGCAACATCCACGATGCAAGGTGCAACATCCGTCCGAAATGGCGAAACAGTGTAGTACGACTTTTTGAAATGCGAGCATGGATTTGAAACATAACGGGACCATGGTGCACCACTCTCCAGCGATGGTAAATCGAAGACCAGCCACGGTAATCGCGTTTTACCGTAAAAATCCACGTGTCGAAAAAACGAAGAGTAAAAAACTTCCGAGACCCAATTGAGATTCGGAGAGTCTTTTTTGGGCATTAAACAATCCATTGACAGCTGAAAGCGGTCACAGCCGTAGAACTTACTAAGACCTTCGTTTTGACTGGTTATGGCTCCCGCAACTCTAAACGAACCAGAAGTTATGGCCATCCGAATAATCGATATCTACAGGGTGCAACATCCACGGTGCAAGGTGCAACATCCGTCCAAAATGGAGGAACAGTGTCGTACGACTTTTGAAATGCGTGCATGGATTTGAAACGGAACGGTACTATGGTGCACCACTATCCAGCGATGGTAAATCAAAGACCAGCCATGGTAATCCCGTTTTACCATAGAAATCCACGTGTCGAAAAAACGAAGGGTAAAGAACTTCCGAGACCCGATTGAGATTCAAATTGTCTTTTTTGGACATTAAACAATCCATTGACGGCTGAATGCTGTCGCAGCCATAGAACTCACCGAGGCCTTCGTTTTGACTGGTTATGGCTCCCGTAACTCTAAACGAGCCAGAAGTTATGGACGTCCGAATAATCGATATCTACAGGGAGCAACATCAACGGTGCAAGGTGAAACATCCGTCCGAAATGGCGAAACAGTGTCGTACGACTTTTTGAAATGCGTGCATGGATTTGAAATGAAACGGTACCATTATGCACCACTCTCCAGCGATGGTAAATCGAAGACCAGCCACGGTAATCCCGTTTTACCGTAAAAATCCACGTGTCGAAAAAACGAAGAGTAAAAAACTTTCGAGACCCGATTGAGATTCGGATAGTCTTTTTTGGGCATTAAACAATCCATTGACGGCTGAAAGCTGTCACAGCCGTAGAACTCACTTAGTCCTTCGTTTTCACCGGTTATAGCTCCCGTAACTCTAAACGAGCCAGAAGTTATGGCCGTCCGAATAATCGATATCTACATGGTGCAACATCCACGGTGCAAGGTGCCACATCCGTCAGAAATGGCGAAACAGTATCGTACGACCTTTTGAAATGCGTGCATGGATTTGAAATGGAACGGTACCATAGTGCACCACTATCCAGCGATGGTAAATCGAAGACCAGCCACGGTAATCGCGTTTTACCGTAAAAATCCACGTGTCGAAAAAACGAAGGGTAAAAAACTTCCAAGACCCGATTGTGATTCGGAGAGATTTTTTTGGGCATTAAACAATCCATTGACAGCTGAAAGCGGTCACAACCGTAGAACTCACTAAGACCTTCGTTTTGACTGGTTATGGCTCCCGAAACTCTAAACGAGCCAGAAGTTATGGCCATCCGAATAATCGATATCTACAGGGTGCAACATCCACGATGCAAGGTGCAACATCCGTCCGAATTGGCGGAACAGTGTCGTACGACTTTTTGAAATGCGAGCATGGATTTGAAACGGAACGGGACCATGGTGCACCACTCTCCAGCGATGGTAAATCGAAGACCAGCCACGGTAATCTCGTTTTACCGTAAAAATCCACGTGTCGAAAAAACGAAGGGTAAAAAGCTTCCGAGACCCGATTGAGATTCGGATAGCCTTTTTTGGGAATTAAACAATCTATTGACGGTTGAAAGCTGTCACAGACGTAGAACTCACTGAGACCTTCGTTTTGATTGGTTATGGCTTCTGTAATTCTAAACGAGCCAGAAGTTATGGCCGTCCGAATAATCGATATCTACAGGGTGCAACATCCACGGTGCAAGGTGCAACATCCGTCCGAAATTGCGAAACAGTGTCGTACGACTTTTTGAAATGCGTGCAGGGATTTGAAACGGAACGGTACCATGGTGCACCACTCTCCAGCGATGGTAAATCGAAGACCGGCCACGGTAATCCCGTTTTACCGTAAAAATCCACGTGTCGAAAAAACGAAGGGTAAAAAACTTCAGAGACCCGATTGAGATTCGGATAGTCTTTTTTGGGCATTAAACAATCCATTGACGGCAGAAAGCGGTCACAGCCGTAAAACTCGCTGAGACCTTCGTTTTGACTGGTTATGGCTTCTGCAACTCTAAACGAGCCAGAAGTTATGGCCGTTCGAATAATCTATATCTACAGGGTGCAACATCCACGGTGCAAGGTGCAACATCCGTCCGAAATGGCGAAACAGTGTCGTACGAATTTTTGAAATGCATGCATGGATTTGAAACGGAACGGTACCATGGTGCACCACTGTCCAGCGATGGTAAATCGAAGACCAGCCACGGTAATCCCGTTTTACCTTAAAAATCCACGTGTCGAAAAAACGAAGGGTAAAAAACTTCCGAGACCCAATTGAGATTCGGATAGTCTTTTTTGGGCATTCAACAATACATTGACGGCTGAAAGCTTTCAAAGTCGCAGAACTCACTGAGGCCATCGTGTTGACTGGTTGTGGCTCCCGTAACTCTAAACGAGCCAGAAGTTATGGTCGTCCGAATAATCGATATCTACAGGATGCAACATCCACGGCGCAAGGTGCAACATCCGTACGAAATGGCGAAACAGTGTCGTACGACCTTTGAAATGCGTGCACGGATTTGAAACGGAACGGTACCATGGTGAACCACTATCCAGCGATGGTAAATCGAAGACCAGCCACGGTAATCCCGTTTTACCGTAAAAATCCACGTGTCGAAAAAACGAAGGGTAAAATACTTCCGAGACCTGATTGAGATTCAGATAGTCTTTTTTGGGCATTAAACAATCCATTGACGGCTGAAAGCTTTCACTGCCATAGAACTCACTGAGGTCTTCGTTTTGACTAGTTATGGCTCCCGTAACTCTAAACGAGCCAGAAGTTATAGCCGTCTGAATAATCGATATCTACAGGGTGCAACATCCACGATGCGAGGTGCAACATCTGTCCAAAATGGCGAAACAGTGTCGTACGACTTTTTGAAATGCGTGCATGAATTTGAAACGAACGGTACCATGGTGCACCACTCTCCAGCGATGGTAAATAGAAGACCAGCAAAGGTGATCCCGTTTTACCGTAAAAATCCACGTGTCGAAAAAACGAAGGGTAAAAAACTTCCGAGACCCGATTGAGATTCAGATAATCTTTTTTGGGCATTCAACAATACATTGACCGTTGAAAGCTATCAAAGTCGTAGAACTCACCGAGGCCTTCGTTTTGACTAGTTATGGCTCCCGTAAATCAAAATGAGCCAGAAGTTATGGCCGTACGAATAATCGATATCTACAGAGTGCAACATCCATGATGCGAGGTGCAACATCCGTCCGAAATGGCGAAACAGTGTCGTACGACTTTTTGAAATGCGTGCATGGATTTGAAATGGAACGGTACCATGGTGCACCACTCTCCAGCGATGGTAAATCGAAGACCAGCCACGGTAATCCCGTTTTACCTTAAAAATCCACGTGTCGAAAAAACGAAGGGTAAAAAACTTCCAAGACCCGATTGAGATTCGGATAGTCTTTTTTGGGCATTAAACAATACATTGACGGCTGAAAGCTGTCAAAGTAGTAGAACTCACCGAGGCCTTCGTTTTGACTGGTTATGGCCCTCGTAACTCTAAACGAGCCAAAAGTTTATGGCCGTCCGAATAATCGATATCTACAGGGTGCAACATCCACGGTGCAAGGTGCAACATCCGTCTGAAATGGAGAAACAGTGTCGTACGAATTTTTGAAATGCGTGCATGGATTTGAAATGAAACGGTGCCATGATGCACCACTCTCCAGCGATGGTAAATCGAAGACCAGCCACGGTAATCCCGTATTACCGTAAAAATCCTCGTGTCGAAAGAACGAAGAGTAAAAAACTTCCGAGAGCCGATTGAGATTCGAAAAGTCTTTTTTGGGCATTAAACAATCCATTAAGGGCTGAAAGCGGTCACGGCCGTAGAAATCGTTGAGACCTTCATTTTGATTGGTTATGGCTCCTGTAAATCTAAACGAGCCAGAAGTTATGGGCGTCAGAATAATCGGTATCTACAGGATGCAACATCCACGGTGCAAGGTGCAACATCCGTCCGAAATGGCGAAACAACGTCGTACGACTTTTTCAAATGCCTGCATGGATTTGAAACGAAACGGTACCATGGTGCACCACTATCCAGCGATGGTAAATCGAAGACCAGCCACGGTAATCCCGTTTTACCGTAAAAATCCACGTGTCGAAAAAACGAAGGGTAAAAAACTTCCGAAACCCAATTGAGATACGGATAGTCTTTTTTGGGCATTAAACCATCCATTGACGGTTGAAAGCTGTCACAGCCGTAGAACTCACTAAGACCTTCGTTTTGACTGGTTATGGCTCCCGTAATTCTGAACGATCCAGAAGTTATGGCCGCCCGAATAATCGATATCTACAGGGTGCAACATCCACGGTGCAAGGTGCAACATCCGTCCGAAATGGCGAAACAGTGTCGTACGACTTTTTGAAATGCGTGCATGGATTTGTAACGGAATTGTACCATGGTGCACCAATCTCCATCGATGGTAAATCGAAGTCCAGCCACGGTAATCCAGTTTTACCGTAAAAATCCATGTGTCGAAAAAACGAAGGGTAAAAAACGTCGGAGACCCGATAGAGATTCAGATAGTCTTTTTGGGCATTAAACAATCCACTGACGGCTGAAAGCTATCAAAGCTGTAGAAATCACCGAGGCCTTCGTATTGACTGGTTATGGCTCCCATAACTCTAAACGAGCCAAAAGTTATGGCCGTCCGAATAATCGATATCTACAGGGCGCAACATCCACGGTGCAAGGTGCAACATCCGTCCGAAATGGCGAAACAGTGCCGTACGACTTTTTGAAATGCGTGCAGGGACTTGAAAAGGAACGGTATCATGGCGCACCACTCTCCAGCGATGGTAAATCGAAGACCAGCCACGGTAATCCCGTTTTACCGTAAAAATCCACGTGTCGAAAAAACGAAGGGTAAAAAACTTCCTAGACCCGATTGAGATTCAAATAGTCTTTTTTAGGCATTAAACAATCCATTGACGGCTGAAAGCGGTCACAGCCGTAAAACTTGCTGAGACCTTCGTTTTGACTGGTTATGGCTCCCGTAACTCTAAACGAGCCAGAAGTTATGGCCGTCCGAATAATCGATATCTACAGGGTGCAACATCCACGGTGCAAGGTGCAACATCCGTCCGAAGTGGAGAAACAGTGTCGTACGACTTTTTGAAATGAGTGCATGGTTTTGAAATGGAACGGTACCATGGTGCACCACTCTCCAGCGATGATCAATCGAAGACCAGCCACGGTAATCCCGTTTTACCGTAAAAATCCACGTGTCGAAAAAACGAAGTGTAAAAAACTTCCGAGACCCGATTGAGATTCGGATAATCTTTTTTGGGCATTCAACAATAATTGACGGTTAAAGCTGTCAAAGCCATAGAACTCACTGAGGCCTTCGTTTTAACTGGTTATGGCTCTCGTAAATCTAAACGAGCCAAAAGTTAAGGCCGTCCGAATAATCGATATCTACACGGTGCAACATCCACGGTGCAAGGTGCAACATCCGTCCGTAATGGCGAAACCATGTCGTACGTCTTTTTGAAATGCGTGCAGGGATTTGAAACGGAACGGTACCATGGTGCACCACTCTCCAGCGATGGTAAATCGAAGACCAGCCACAGTGATCCCGTTTTACCGTAAAAATCCACGTGTCGAAAAACAAAGGGTAAAAAACTTCCGAGACCCGATTGAGATTCGGATAGTCTTTTTTGGGCATTCAACAATCCATTAATGGCTGAAAACCGTCACAGCCGTAGAACTCACGGAGGCCTTCGTTTTTACTGATTATGGCTCCCGTAACTCTAAACGAGCCAGAAGTTATGGCCGTCCGAATAATCGATATCTACAGGGTGCAACGTCCACTGTGCAAGGTGCAACATCCATCCGAAATGGCGAAAGAGTGTCGTACGACTTTTGGAAATGAGTGCATGGATTTGAAACGGAACGGTACCATGGTGCACCACTTTCCAGCGATGGTAAATCGAAGACCAACCACGGTAATCCCGTTTTACCGTAAAATCCACGTGTCGAAAAGACGAAGGGCAAAAAACTTCCGAGACCCGATTGAGATTCGGATAGGCTTTTTTGGGCATTCAACAATCCATTGACGGCTGAAAGCTGTCACAGCCGTAGAAATCACTAAGACCTTCGTTTTGACTGGTTATGGCTCCCGTAACTCTAAACGAGCAAGAAGTTATGGCCGTCCGAATAATCGATATCTACAGGGTGCAACATCCACGGTGCAAGGTGCAACATCCGTCCGAAATGGCGAAACAGTGTCGTATGACTTTTGAAATGCGGGCATGGATTTGAAACGGAACGGTACCATGGTGCACTACTCTCCAGCGATGGTAAATCGAAGACCAGCCACGGTAATCCCGTTTTACCATAATAATCCACGTGTCGAAAAAACGAAGGGTAAAAAACTTCCGAGACCCGATTGAGATTCGGATAATCTTTTTTGGGAATTCAACAATACATTGACGGCTGAAAGCTTTCAAAGTCGTAGAACTCACTGAGGCCTTAGTTTTGACTGGTTATGGCTCCCGTAACTCTAAACGAGCCCGAAGTTATGGCCGTCCGAACAATCGATATCTACAGGGTGCAACATCCACGGTGCAAGGTGCAACATCCGTCCGAAATGGAGGAACAGTGTCGTACGACTTTTGAAATGCGTGCATGGATTTGAAACGGAACGGTACTATGGTGCACCACTATCCAGCGATGGTAAATCAAAGACCAGCCACTGTAATCCCGTTTTACCGTAAAAATCCACGTGTCGAAAAAACGAAGGGTAAAAAACTTCCGAGACCCGATTGAGATTCAGATAGTCTTTTTTGGACATTAAACAATCCATTGACGGCTGAAAACTGTCGCAGCCGTAGAACTCACCAAGGCCTTCGTTTTGACTGGTTATGGCTCCCGTAACTCTAAACGAGCCAGAAGTTATGGCCGTCCGAATAATCGATATCTACAGGGTGCAACATCAACGGTGCAAGGTGCAACAACTGTCTGAAATGGCGAAACAGTGTCGTACGGCTTTTTGAAATGCGTGCATGGATTTGAAACGAAACGGTACCATGATGCACCACTCTCCAGCGATGGTAAATCGAAGACCAGCCACGGTAATCCCGTTTTACCGTAAAAATCCACGTGTCGAAAAAACGAAGGGTAAAAAACTTTCGAGACCCGATTGAGATTCGGATAGTTTTTTTTGGGCATTAAACAATCCATTGACGGCTGAAAGCTGTCACAGCCGTAGAACCCACTAAGTCCTTCGTTTTGACTGGTTATAGCTCTCGTAACTCTAAACGAGCCAGAAGTTATGGCCGTCCGAATAATCGATATCTACAGGGTGCAACATCCACGGTGCAAGGTGCAACATCCGTCCGAAATGGCGAAACAGTGTCGTACGACTTTTGAAATGCGTGCATGGATTTGAAACGGAACGGTACCATGGTGCATCACTCTCCAGCGATGTTAAATCGAAGACCAGCCACGGTAATCCCGTTTTACCGTAAAAATCCATGTGTCGAAAAAACGAAGAGTAAAAAACTTCCGACACCCAATTGAGATTCGAAGAGTCTTTTTTGGGCATTAAACAATCCATTGACAGCTGAAAGCGGTCACAGCCGTAGAACTCACTAAGACCTTCGTTTTGACTGGTTATGGCTCCCGCAACTCTAAACGAACCAGAAGTTATGGCCATCCGAATAATCGATATCTATAGGGTGCAACATCCACGATGCAAGGTGCAACATCCGTCCGAAATGGCGAAACAGTGTAGTACGACTTTTTGAAATGCGAGCATGGATTTGAAACATAACGGGACCATGGTGCACTACTCTCCAGCGATGGTAAATCGAAGACCAGCCACGGTAATCGCGTTTTACCGTAAAAATCCACGTGTCGAAAAAACGAAGAGTAAAAAACTTCCGAGACCCAATTGAGATTCGGAGAGTCTTTTTTGGGCATTAAACAATCCATTGACAGCTGAAAGCGGTCACAGCCGTAGAACTCACTAAGACCTTCGTTTTGACTGGTTATGGCTCCCGCAACTCTAAACGAACCAGAAGTTATGGCCATCCGAATAATCGATATCTACAGGGTGCAACATCCACGATGCAAGGTGCAACATCCGTCCGAATTGGCGGAACAGTGTCGTACGACTTTTTGAAATGCGAGCATGGATTTGAAACGGAACGGGACCATGGTGCACCACTCTCCAGCGATGGTAAATCGAAGACCAGCCACGGTAATCTCGTTTTACCGTAAAAATCCACGTGTCGAAAAAACGAAGGGTAAAAAGCTTCCGAGACCCGATTGAGATTCGGATAGCCTTTTTTGGGCATTAAACAATCCATTGACGGCTGAAAGCCGTCACAGCCATAGAACTCACTAAGACCTTCATTTTGATTGGTTATGGCTTCTGTAATTCTAAACGAGCCAGAAGTTATGGCCGTCCGAATAATCGATATCTACAGGGTGCAACATCCACGGTGCAAGGTGCAACATCCGTCCGAAATGGCGAAACAGTGTCGTACGACTTTTTGAAATGCGTGCAGGGATTTGAAACGGAACGGTACCATGGTGCACCACTCTCCAGCGATGGTAAATCGAAGAACAGCCATGGTAATCTCGTTTTACCGTAAAAATCCACGTGTCGAAAAAACGAAGGGTAAAAAACTTCCGAGACCCGATTGAGATTCGGATTGTCTTTTTTGGGCATTAAACAATCCATTGACGGCAGAAAGCGGTCACAGCCGTAAAACTCGCTGAGACCTTCGTTTTGACTGGTTATGGCTTCTGCAAATCTAAACGAGCCAGAAGTTATGGCCGTTCGAATAATCGATATCTGCAGGGTGCAACATCCACGGTGCAAGGTGCAACATCCGTCCGAAATGGCGAAACAGTGTCGTACGACTTTTTGAAATGAGTGCATGGATTTGAAATGGAATGGTACCATGGCGCACCACTCTCCAGCGATGGTAAATCGAAGACCAGCCACGGTAATCCCGTTTTACCGTAAAAATCCACGTGTCGAAAAAACGAAGGGTAAAAAACTTCCGAGACCCAATTGAGATTCGGATAGTCTTTTTTCAACATTAAACAATCCATTGACGGCTGAAAGCTGTCGCAGCCGTAGAACTCACCGAGGCCTTCGTTTTGACTGGTTATGGCTCCCATAACTCTAAACGAGCCAGAAGTTACGGCCGTCCGAATAATCGATATCTACAGGGTGCAACATCCACGGTGCAAGGTGCAACATCCGTCCGAAATGGCAAAACAGTGTCGTGCGACTTTTTGAAATGCGTGCATGGATTTGAAATGGAACAGTACCATGGTGCACCACTCTCCAGCGATGGTAAATCGAAGACCGGCCACGGTAATCCCGTTTTGCCGTAAAAATCCATGTGTCGAAAAAACGAAGGGTAAAAAACTTCCAAGACCCGATTGGGATTCAGATATTCTTTTTTGAGCATCAAACAATCTATTGACGGCTAAAAGCTGTCACAGCCGTAGAAATCACTGAGGCCTTCGTTTTGATTGGTTATGGCTCCCGTAACTCTAAACGAGCAAGAAGTTATGGCCGTCCGAATAATCGATATCTACAGGGTGCAACATCCACGGTGCAAGGTAAAACATCCGTCCGAAATGGCGAAACAGTGTCGTACGACTTTTTGAAATGAGTGCATGGATTTGAAACGGAACGGTACCATGGTGCACCACTCTCCAGCGATGGTAAATCGAAGACCAACCACGGTAATCCCGTTTTACCGTAAAAATCCACGTGTCGAATAAACGAAGGGTAAAAAACTTTGGAGACCCGATTGAGATTCGGATAGTCTTTTTTGAGCATTAAACAATCCGTTGACAGCTGAAAGCGGTCACCGCCGTAGAACTCACTAAGACCTTCGTTTTGACTGGTTATGGCTCCCGTAACTCTAAACGAGCCAGAAGTTATGGCCGTCCGAATAATCGATATCTACAGGGTGCAACGTCCACTATGCAAGGTGCAACATCCGTCCGAAATGGCGAAACAGTGTCGTACGACTTTTTGAAATGCGTGCATGGATTTGAAACGAAACGGTACCATGATGCACCACTCTCCAGCGATGGTAAATTGAAGACCAACCACGGTAATCCCGTTTTACCGTAAAAATCCACGTGTCGAAGAAACGTAGGGTAAAAAACTTTCGAGACCCGATTGAGATTCGGATAGTCTTTTTTGGGCATTAAACAATCCATTGACGGTTGAAAGCTGTCACAGCCGTAGAACCCACTAAGTCCTTCGTTTTGACTGGTTATAGCTCTCGTAACTCTAAACGAGCCAGAAGTTATGGCCGTCCGAATAATCGATATCTACAGGGTGCAACATCCACGGTGCAAGGTGCAACATCCGTCCGAAATGGCGAAACAGTGTCGTATGACTTTTGAAATGCGTGCATGGATTTGAAACGGAACGGTACCATGGTGCATCACTCTCCAGCGATGTTAAATCGAAGACCAGCCACGGTAATCCCGTTTTACCGTAAAAATCCACGTGTCGAAAAAACGAAGGGTAAAAAACTTCCGAGACCCGATTGAGATTCGGATAATCTTTTTTGGGCACTCAACAATACGTTGATGGCTGAAAGCTGTCAAAGTCGTAGAACTCACTGATGCCTTCGTTTTGAGTGGTTATGGCTCCCGTAACTCTAAACGAGCCAGAAGTTATGGCCTTCCGAATAATCGATATCTACAGGGTGCAACATCCACGGTGCAAGGTGCAACATCCGTCCGAAATGGCGAAACAGTGTCGTACGACCTTTTGAAATGCGTGCTTGGATTTGAAACGGAACGGTACCATGGTGCACCACTCTCCAGCGATGTTAAATCGAAGACCAGCCAAGTTAATCCCGTTTTACCGTAAAAATCCACGTGTCGAAAAAACGAAGGGTAAAAAACTTCCGAGACCCGATTGAGATTCGAATAGTCATATTTGAGCATTAAACAATCCATTGACTGTTGAAAGCAGTCACAGCCGTAGAACTCACTGAGGCCTTCGTTTTGACAGGTTATGGCTCCCGTAACTCTAAACGAGCCAGAAGTTATGGCCGTCCGTATAATCGATATCTACAGGGTGCGACATCCACGGTGCAAGGTGCAACATCCGTCCGAAATGGCGAAACAGTGTCATACGAATTTTTGAAATGCGTGCATGGATTTGAAACGAAAAGGTGCCATGATGCACAACTCTCCAGCGATGGTAAATCAAAGACCAGCCACGGTAATCCCGTATTGCCGTAAAAATCCTCGTTTCGAAAAAACGAAGTGTAAAAAACTTCCGAGACCCGATTGAGATTCGGAAAGTCTTTTTTGGGCATTAAACAATCCATTAACGGCTGAAAGCGGTCACGGCTGTAGAACTCGTTGAGACCTTCATTTTGACAGGTTATGGCTCCCGTAACTCTAAACGAGCCAGAAGTTATGGCCGTCAGAATAATCGCTATCTACAGGATGCAACATCCACGGTGCAAGGTGCAACATCCGTCCGAAATGGCGAAACAATGTCGTACGACTTTTTGAAATGCGTGCATGGATTTGAAACGGAACGGTACCATGCTACACCACAATCCAGCGATGGTAAATCGAAGACCAGCCACGGTAATCCCGTTTTACCGTAAAAACCCACGTGTCGAAAAAACGAAGGGTAAAAAACTTCCGAGACCCGATTGAGATACGGATAGTCTTTTTTGGGCATTAAACCATCCATTGACGGTTGAAAGCTGTCACAGCCGTAGAACTCACTAAGACCTTCGTTTTGACTGGTTATGGCTCCCGTAATTCTGAACGAGCCAGAAGTTATGGACGCCCGAATAATCGATATCTACAGGGTGCAACATCCACGGTGCAAGGTGCAACATCCGTCCGAAATGGCGAAACAGTGTTGTACGACTTTTTGAAATGCGTGCATGGATTTGTAACGGAACTGTACCATGGTACACCAATCTCCAGCGATGGTAAATCGAAGAACAGCCACGGTAATCCAGTTTTACCGTAAAAATCCATGTGTCGAAAAAACGAAGGGTAAAAAACGTCCGAGACCCGATAGAGATTCAGATAGTCTTTTTTGGGCATTAAACAATCCATTGATGGCTGAAAGCTATCAAAGCCGTAGAAATCACTGAGGCCTTCGTTTTGACTGGTTATGGCTCCCGTAACTCTAAACGAGCCAAAAGTTATGGCCGTCCGAATAATCGATATCTACAGGGTGCAACATCCACGGTGCAAGGTGCAACATCTGTCCGAAATGGCGAAACAGTGTCGTATGACTTTTTGAAATGCTTGCAGGGACTTGAAAAGGAACGGTATCATGGTGCACCACTCTGCAGCGATGGTAAATCGAAGACCAGCCACGGTAATCCCGTTTTACCGTAAAAATCCACGTGTCGAAAAAACGAAGGGTAAAAAACTTCCTAGACCCGATTGAGATTCGGATAGTCTTTTATGGGCATTAAACAATCCATTGACGGCTGAAAGCGGTCACAGCCGTAAAACTCGCTGAGACCTTCGTTTTGACTGGTTATGGCTCTCGTAACTCTAAACGAGCCAGAAGTTATGGCCGTTCGAATAATCGATATCTACAGGGTGCAACATCCACGGTGCAAGGTGCAACATCCGTCCGAAATGGAGAAACAGTGTCGTACGACTTTTTAAAATGAGTGCATGTATTTGAAACGGAACGGTACCATGGTGCACCACTCTCCAGCGTTGATCAATCGAAGACCAGCCACGGTAATCCCGTTTTACCGTAAAAATCCACGTGTCGAAAAAACGAAGGGTAAAAAACTTCCGAGACCCAATTGAGATTCGGATAATCTTTTTTGGGCATTCAACAATAATTGACGGTTAAAGCTGTCAAAGCCGTAGAACTCACTGAGGCCTTCGTTTTGACTGGTTATGGCTCCCGTAACTCTAAACGAGCCAAAAGCTATGGCCGTCCGAATAATCGATATCTACACGGTGCAACATCCACGGTGCAAGGTGCAACATCCGTCCGAAATAGCGAAACCGTGTCGTACGACTTTTTGAAATGCGTGCTGGGATTTGAAACGGAACGGTACCTTGGTGCACCACTCTCCAGCGATGGTAAATCGAAGACCAGCCACGGTAATCTCGTTTAACCGTAAAAATCCACGTGTCGAAAAACGAAGGGTAAAAAACTTCCGAGACCCGATTGAGATTCGGATAGTCTTTTTTGGGCATTAAACAATCCATTGACAACTGAAAGCGGTCACAGCCATAAAACTCGCTGAGACCTTCGTTTTGACTGGTTATGTCTCCCGTAACTCTAAACGAGCCAGAATTTATGGCCGTCCGAATAATCGATATCTACAGGGTGCAACGTCCACTGTGCAAGTTGCAACATCCGTCCAAAATGGCGAAAGAGCGTCATACGACTTTTTGAAATGAGTGCATGGATTTGAAACGGAACGGTACCATGGTGCACCACTCTCCGGCGATGGTAAATCGAAGACCAGCCACGTTAATCCCGTTTTACCGTAAAATCCACGTGTCGAAAAGACGAAGGGTTAAAAACTTCCGAGACCCGATTGAGATTCGGATAGGCTTTTTTGGGCATTAAGCAATCCATTGACGGCTGAAAGCTGTCACAGCCGTAGAAATCACTAAGACCTTCGTTTTGACTGGTTATGGCTCCCGTAACTCTAAACGAGCAAGAAGTTATGGCCGTCCGAATAATTGATATCCACAGGGTGCAACATCCACGTGCAAGGTGCAACATCCGCCCGAAATGGCGAAACAGTGTCGTATGACTTTTGAAATGCTTGCATGGATTTGAAACGGAACGGTACCATGGTGCACCACTCTCCATCGATGGTAAATCGAAGACCAGCCATGGAAATCCCGTTTTACCATAAAAATCCATGTGTCGAAAAAACGAAGGGTAAAAAACTTCCAAGACCCGATTGAGATTAGGATAATCTTTTTTGGGCATTCAACAATACATTGACGGCTGAAAGCTTTCAAAGTCGTAGAACTCACTGAGGCCTTCGTTTTGACTGGTTATGGCTCCCGTAACTCTAAACGAGCCAGAAGTTATGGCCGTCCGAATAATCGATATCTACAGGGTGCAACATCCACGATGCAAGGTGCAACATCCGTCCGAAATGGCGGAACAGTGTCGTACGACTTTTGAAATGCATGCATGGATTTGAAATGGAACGGTACTATGGTGCACCACTATCCAGCGATGGTAAATCAAAGACCAGCCACGGTAATCCCGTTTTACCGTAAAAATCCACGTGTCGAAAAAACGAAGGGTAAAAAACTTCCGAGACCTGATTGAGATTCAGATAGTCTTTTTTGGACATTAAACAATCCATTGACGGCTGAAAGCTGTCGCAGCCGTAAAACTCGCCGAGGCCTTCGTTTTGACTGGTTATGGCTCCCGTAACTCTAAACGAGCCAGAAGTTATGGCCATCCGAATAATCGATATCTACAGGGTCAACATCAACAGTGCAAGGTGCAACATCCGTCCGAAATGGCGAAACAGTGTCGTACGACTTTTTGAACTGCGTGCATGGATTTGAAATGAAACGGTACCATGATGCACCACTCTCCAGCGATGGTAAATCGAAGACCAGCCACGGTAATCCCGTTTTACTGTAAAAATCCACGTGTCGAAAAAACGAAGGATAAAAAACTTTCGAGACCCGATTGAGATTCGGATAGTCTTTTTTGGGCATTAAACAATCCATTGACGGCTGAAAGCAGTCACAGCCGTAGAACTCACTAAGTCCTTCGTTTTGACTGGTTATAGCTCCCGTAACTCTAAACGAGCCAGAAGTTATGGCCGTCCGAATAATCGATATCTAAAGGGTGCAACATCCACGGTGCAAGGTGCCACATCCGTCAGAAATGGCGAAACAGTATCGTACGACCTTTTGAAATGCGTGCATGGATTTGAAATGGAACGGTACCATGGTGCACCACTATTCAGCGATGGTAAATCGAAGACCAGCCACGGTAATCCCGTTTTACCGTAAAAATCCACGTGTCGAAAAAACGAAGGGTAAAAAACTTTCGAGACCCGATTGAGATTCGGAGAGTCTTTTTGGGCATTAAACAATCCATTGACAGCTGAAAGCGGTCACAGCCGTAGAACTCACTAAGACCTTCGTTTTGACTGGTTATGGCTCCCGTAACTCTAAACGAGCCAGAAGTTATGGCCATCCGAATAATCGATATCTACAAGGTGCAACATCCACGATGCAAGGTCCAACATCCGTCCGAAATGGCGAAACAGTGTCGTACGACTTTTTGAAATGCGAGCATGGATTTGAAACGGAACGGGACCATGGTGCACCACTCTCCAGCGATGATAAATCGAAAACCAGCCACGGTAATCTCGTTTTACCGTTAAAATCCACGTGTCGAAAAAACGAAGGGTAAAAAGCTTCCGAGACCCGATTGAGATTCGGATAGCCTTTTTTGGGCATTAAACAATCCATTGACGGCTGAAAGCTGTCACAGCCATAGAACTCACTAAGACATTCATTTTGATTTGTTATGGCTTCCGTAATTCTAAACGAGCCAGAAGTTATGGCCGTCCGAATAATCGATATCTACAGGGTGCAACATCCACGGTGCAAGGTGCAACATCCGTCCGAAATGGCGAAACAGTGTCGTACGACTTTTTGAAATGCGTGCAGGGATTTGAAACGGAACGGTACCATGGTGCACCACTCTCCAACGATGTTAAATCGAAGACCAGCCACGGTAATCCCGTTTTACCGTAAAAATCCACGTGTCGAAAAAACGAAGGGTAAAAAACTTCCGAGACCCGATTGAGATTCGGATAGTCTTTTTTGGGCATTAAACAATCCATTGACGGCAGAAAGCGGTCACAGCCGTAAAAATCGCTGGGACCTTCGTTTTGACTGGTTATGGATTCTACAACTCTAAACGAGCCAGAAGTTATGGCAGTTCGAATAATCGATATCTACAGGGTGCAACATCCACAGTGAAAGGTGCAACATCCGTCCGAAATGGAGAAACAGTGTCGTACGACTTTTTGAAATGAGTGCATGTATTTGAAATGGAACGGTACCATGGTGCACCACTTTCCAGCGATGGTAAATCGAAGACCAGCCACGATAATCCTGTTTTACCGTAAAAATCCACGTGTCGAAAAAACGAAGGGTAAAAAACTTCCGAGACCCAATTGAGATTCGGATAGACTTTTTTAGACATTAAACAATCCATTGACGGCTGAAAGCTGTCGCCGCCGTAGAATTCGCCGAGGCCTTCGTTTTGACTGGTTATGGCTCCCGTAACTCTAAACGAGCCAGAAGTTATGGCCGTCCGAATAACCAATATCTACAGTGTGCAACATCCACGGTGCAAGGTGCAACATCCGTCCGAAATGGCGAAACAGTGTCGTACGACTTTTGAAATGCATGCAAGGATTTGAAACGGAACGGTACCAAGGTGCACCACTCTCCAGCGATGGTAAATCGAAGACCAGCCATGGTAATCCCGTTTTACCATAAAAATCCACGTGTCGAAAAATCGAAGAGTAAAAAACTTCCGAGACCCGATTGAGATTCGGATAATCTTTTTTGGGCATTCAACAATACATTGGCGGATGAAAGCTTTCAAAGTCGTAGAACTCACTGAGGCCTTCGTTATGACTGGTTATGGCTCCTGTAACTCTAAACGAGCCAGAAGTTATAACCGTCCGAATAATCAATATCAACAGGGTGCAACATCCACGGTGCAAGGTGTAACATCCGTCCGATGTTGGGCGAATTCTCACCCAGAAAATCTCGGGACCAGGAAGTCACAATTTCACCCGGGCTCGCAACCTCCACTTCGTTCGACAGCCAAGAAGCTCAATACTAACCTAGAAGTCTATCCGACATTCTCCATAAAGAAGCTCGTTCGACCCAAGCCTCCATTCAACCATCACCTCATTCGGCATCACCTCATTCGGCATCATCTCATTCGGCAAAGCACAGCTCTCACCCCCACCGGACCAACCTTCTCCATGTTCCATTCGGCCTCTCCCATGCATGCCGAACCAGGGCCATCACCGGACCATGGCCATCACCGGACCAACTACCTACCTCGATGCCGAATGGACCACCATCCCCCTCCACGACCGGACCACCAACACCGAATCGTGCATGGCCGGACCAACGCCACCGAGCCAAAACCATACCTCACCACCGAATGGATCTCCGCCGAACCAGATGATTGCCAGTCCAGATTGCTTCAGCCCGGGCCCACCAGCAGCTATATACTTCCAAGACCCCTGCCCCCTACCTCACTCTATAAATAGAGGGGCAGGGGTACAACAATGGCAGACAAGTTTGAGAGCTCAAGCAAGGAAGGAACTTTCAAACTACTTTCATACACTTGTATACAACGCATTGTACTTGTAACCTGAAAGAAAGAAGATAATAACATATAAAGTGGACGTAGGCACATTCTGGCCGAACCACTATAAATCTGTGTGTCTTTTACATTTCAGCCCCTACTTTTCTCATATTTACATACTCATCTAAAATCATTGAAAATTACATATAATCGACTAAATAACACGACTTGGAGGTGTTTGTCCATTTTTTGTGCAAACATTTTTGGTGCTTTCGCTGAGAGAGAAGGGATGTTAACAAAGGAAAGAACATCGCAACTAGCAGCCTTCCAGATCCAGCAATCACAGATCAGCCCACTTCAACAGCAGTACCAGATGAAAATCAGGAGAATCCAACTGGTCCCGCAACGGAACAACCAATCACTAGGGCAGATCTGGACAGGGTTGTGGCTGAAGTAACTAACCGCTTCACATCCCAACAAGAAACTTTGGTGGACCAACTCATGTCACGCTTAAGGGATGCTGAGGAGTCCAACCGCAACACGGAATCATGGGGTGAATCCCAATCCGGAGGATCCCGGAGGCAACAAAGGTCTTCACTCTTCGAACAAGCTACCAACAGGAAAAACGATGATAGGGGCCGCGCCCGGACTCAGCCCGAATTCCGACTCGAGGAAGCCCTTGGAACCGAACCTAGCGGGGGAGGCACCAGGCGAGGGTCGGATGTAGCTGAGCCAGTCATGCCACCTAATCATAGAAACCCCGCTGAACGGAGCCGAGCTAGAACCCAGCCCGAAGTTGACCCCATGGATGTGCTCGAAACAGAACCCCACAGGGGAAGATCGAGGCAGGGGGCAACTGTAGCTGGTCCTAGCGTGCATCCAAGCAGCAAAAGACAACCACTGGATAATGCTAGAGGTGATAGACTGTACCATCCCTACAGGGCATCTGGACGAGATAGATCCCGCAGGGAAGAACCGAGCTCATTTTTGTCCGCTCCAAGTTCTGACGAACGAATGGCACGATTATTCAGAGAATGTGTCCAACGGGAGCAAAGGGACCGGGGAATAGGCGCTAGGGTCACCAGTCCCTTTACCCGAAATATCGAAACTGCCATCACTCCCAGGGAATGGAAAATGCCAACCATGGAACCTTACAAAGGAACTTCCGACCCCATCGTACACCTGCAGAGATACACCCAGCATATGCTCATGAGTGGAGCAACAGAAGGAGTATTATGTAAATGCTTTCCGCTATTCCTATCAGATCTAGCTACCTCCTGGTTCTGCCATCTACCCCAAGGATCCATCAGCTCATGGGAGATGTTAAAAGAAAGGTTTATTAGCCAGTTCCGCATCCATGTGGAACAACCCAAGGATGCTTATTCTCTATCCAATGTCAAACAGAAATCCGGAGAGACGCTGCAACAATATCTAACACGGTTCAACGCCGCAGCGGCAGCAGTTCAAGATGCCGATGAAAAACTCACTCTGATGGCCCTCTGTAGTGGTGTACATCCAGACACCAAGTTTGCCAGAAGATTAACTAAGGAAAAACCAGCTACCTTGCCTGATTTCTTCCATGAAGCTGGAAAGTATATGAGACTTGAAGACGCTGCTACTGAGAGGCAGTCAGGGCAACAAGGCAAGATAGTTCAGGACAAGGTTCCCACTGCAGCTAAGGACGCTCGAAGAAATGAATCTAGAGACAATGCTGGAGGCAGAAAGGTTGAGAAGCGCCAATATCGACCAGGGCCAAGATTTGACTCCTACACTCCTTTGAATGAAACAATCGAAAACATCTACCTAGCCACTCAGGGCGAACTCGGATACAAGCGCCCCCCGCACAAGAAAGAATCAGATAACGCACTCAAGTCCGGAAAGTTCTGTCGCTTCCACGAATCCCACGGACATGACACCAATGAATGCCACCATCTTCGGGACTTGATCGAAGAACACATTAGAAGAAGAAGACTGGAACGTTATGTGAAAGGTCAGAACAGGACTCCAACTCCTGCCAACGAGAACTCAAAGCAACCCCTCCCAGAAGTAGGCGGAGGGAATCGCAACAATCACAACACCAGTGGCTCTAGTCAAGAGAAGATAGTGGTCCTTACCATCTCAGGAGGACCACACATCGCCGACAGAAGTTGGGCAGAGATGGAAAGGTACGGCAAGTCGCTTAGAAATGCCGAAGGATATGTTAACTCCATTACGGAGGAACGCCACCCGAAACGAAAAGAAAACAATGACATTGTATTCAGTAGGCATGATTTGGAAGGAAGACAGTACCCACATATGGATCCCATGGTCATCTCTGCCTGGTTTGGTCCAGCTAAAGTTTTTCGGATTCTAATAGACACGGGAAGCTCCGTTAATATCCTGTTCAAACATGCTTTCGACAAAATGAAGTTATCAATGAAGGATGTATCCCCCTGTGACAAACCACTGCACGGTTTCACTGGAGATGCCAAGATGCCTCTCGGGCAACTTGACCTCTTCGTCGAAATAGGAAGTCATCCCCGCTCCGTTGTGCGAAAACAAACATTCGTACTAATAGAAAACCACTCGGCTTACAACGCTTTCTTGGGAAGACCAGCCTTGTCTGACTTTCAGATTGTATTAGCCCCCTGGTGCCTGAAAATGAAATTTCCAACAGACAACGGAGTAGGAGAAGTAGAAGGAGATCAAGATGCTGCCCGAGACTGCTACGTAACTGAACTTCGCAATAACCGCAGAAAGAATAAAGGAAAAGATGCAGAGACTACTCTCTGCATGAAAAGCTTGGAGGCATAGCAACTAAAGAGAGCCCCTCCTCTTCGATACACAAGCGATCCCTTCAATGAACTAGACCCCAGGGATAAAGAGGAGGAGGCTACCGCCGAGCCTGCAGAGGCTATGGAATTCGTATCGGTAGATAAGCATGATTCAAGTAGACTATTAAAAATCGGATCTCAGCTGAAAACGGGATTGAAGGATCAACTCATTGACTTCCTCCGCCACAACTTAGATGTATTTGCGTGGACCCATGCCGATATGACAGGAATCTCCCCAGACATAGCATGCCACATGTTGAACATCGATCCCACCAAGGTACCAGTAAAGCAGAAAAAGAGGAGCATGGGGGCAGAGCGATCAGCAGCCCTTGATGAGGAAGTAAAAAATCTACTTGCTAATGGCTTCATACGGGAAGCCATCTACCCAGAATGGATCGCTAACCCGGTGCTAGTAAAAAAGGCCAATGGAAAGTGGCGAACATGTATTGACTTCTCCAATCTGAATGACGCTTGCCCGAAAGACTGCTTCCCACTTCCCCGAATTGACCAACTCGTAGACAGCACAGCTGGGCACGAACTCCTATCTTTTATGGATGCATACTCCGGATATAACCAGATCCCCATGCACGCTCCCGATCAGGACCACACTAGCTTCATCACCGACCGCGGATTATATTGTTACAAAGTCATGCCTTTTGGACTCAAAAATGCTGGAGCTACCTATCAACGCCTCGTCAACAAAATGTTCGCAGGACTGATAGGACGAACTATGGAAGTATATGTGGATGACATGTTGGTAAAGTCCAGGAAAGCCAATGACCATGTAAGCCATCTGGACGATATGTTTCAGGTACTTCGCCGGTATGGAATGAAGCTGAATCCCCTAAAGTGCTCCTTCGGAGTTTCATCGGGAAAATTCTTAGGATTCATCGTCTACGCCAGAGGAATCGAAGCAAACCCTGAACAAGTCCGGGCTTTAAAAGAAATAAGGATACCTTCCACTCGAAAAGAAATGCAGAGCCTAAACGGGAAGGTGGCCGCCCTAAGCAGATTCATTTCCAAGGCAACTGACAAGTGTGTCCCTTTCTTCGAAGCACTCAAGAAAGACAAAGGGAGGTTCGAGTGGACCGACGAATGCTTAAAAGCCTTCCTCAACCTAATCGAACACCTTCAGAGACCACCAGTACTCTCAACTCCAAATGAAGGTGAAGTGTTATACCTATACCTCGCTGTATCATCTCATGCTCTAAGCGCCGCCTTGGTAAGAGAAGAAGACCGCACACAACGCCCGGTTTACTTTGTAAGCAAGAGATTTACGGGGGCAGAAGCCAGATATCGTAAACTTGAGAAGTTAGCATATTGTTTATTGATCGCGTCACGAAAACTGCGACACTACTTCCAGTCTCACTCCATCAGGGTTCTAACCGATCAACCACTAAGACAAGTGCTCCATCGTCCTGACACTTCTGGGCGACTCCTTAAATGGTGCATCGAACTAAGTCAGTATGATATCACCTACCATCCCCGCACCGCTATCAAAGGACAAGCCATGGCTGATTTCATTGCCGAATTCACTACCAACGAAGGCAAGGAACAATCCGAAGTAGCAAAAAACATCAAGTGGAACCTCTTTGTAGACGGAGCATCGAACGAACAAGGCTCGGGGGCAGGTATTGTGATCGTCACCCCCAGGGGAAGAAAGTTGTACTAGGCATTAAGATTGGAGTTCACGGCCACTAACAACGATGCTGAATATGAAGCAGTAATAGCGGGATTGGAACTGGCCCTAGAAATTGGGATCAATTCCTTATGTATTCATAGTGATTCTCAGCTTATCGTAAACCAGGTACTAGGAGAATTCCAGACTCGAGGAGAACGGCTCACAGCATACCTAAAGAAAACCAGACTGCTGCTCGATCGATTGGACCATTATCTAATCAAACACATTCCTCGAGAAGAAAACCAAGAGGCAGATGAACTTGCAAAGCAAGCTAGTATGAAGGACAGCACCATTCCCGGAGCACTAGCAATCTCAAGGCAGCTAGCCCCGAGTTTTGAACAAGCGAATCTGATAACTGCAATCGAAGAAGGAACCTGGATGACTCCTATCCGGAAATATTTGCAAGATGGCATACTACCCGACAGGCGTGACGAAGCCAAGAAGATCTTGAGGAAAGTTCCCTACTACACAATACAAGAAGGCATCCTCTACCGGCGTGGCTTCTCTAGCCCCCTATTAAGATGCGTCGCCGGAAGGGAAGCCAAGGAGATATTAACAAACATCCATCAGGGAGGATGCGGAGATCACACTGGAGGACAGACTTTGGCTAGAAAGATACTCCGATATGGATATTACTGGCCCACACTAAACAAAGATGCCCTAGACTTCGTTAAGAAATGCGACAGATGTTAGAAGTTCGCCAAGATCCCTCGACTACCCACAAACGAAATTACTCAAATGACCAGCCCTTGGCCCTTTGCTGTATGGGGAATTGACTTAATTGGCGAACTGCCAACGGGCCGAGGCGGAGCCAAATATGCTATAGTGGAAGTCGATTATTTCACCAAATGGGTGGAAGCGGAACCTTTAAATAAAATATCTTCAGCAAAAGTTATCAACTTCTTGATCAAAAACATTCTGTGCAGGTATGGAGTCCCCCTCAAGATCGTATCAGACAACGGACTCCAATTTGACAGCGAAGAATTTGCCGACTGGTGCCAAGAGCATGGAATTCATAAAAGCTTCTCATCAGTAGCTTACCCTCAGGCAAATGGACAAGTTGAAGCTGTCAACAAAATTTACAAAACCCTAATCAAGAAGAAACTTGAAAAGTCAAAAGGCGCTTGGGTGGACGAACTTCCTACGGCACTGTGGGCATACCGCACATCTTTCAGAACATCAACGGGACATACTCCTTTCTCTTTGGCATATGGATCGGAGGCAATGCTCCCAGTTGAGACTATTGTGCCTTCCCACCGTAGGATCCACTATAACCCAGAAGAAAACGAAGAACTCCTCCTCATGTCTTTGGATCTGATTGAGGAAAGGAGAAACGATGCAGCACTCAAAGCAGCAGCTCACAAACAAAAAGTGGCAGCACTATACAATTCCAAAGTCAAGCATCGCAGCTTACAAGAAGGAGATCTTGTCCTCAGGCGAATCTTTCCGCGCCCCGGGGCACTGGACCCCATCTGGGACGGACCATATGTAATTCACAAAGATCTCCACAACGGAGCTTACATTTTGTCAACAGTGGACGGAGAGGTGTTCCAGAGGGCATGGAACATCCGACACCTCCGTCGATACTTTTCTTAACTTGTACTGCCCATATGAAGTGAATTAACAAAGAGAATCAGTGGACGTAGGCATTTTCGTGCCGAACCACTTTAAAAAATCTTGTCTCTTTTTAACTTGTTCCTTTATGTCTTGGCTACTTGTTAAGCGTTATCCCTTTCTGTTGAACAAAATTCTATGGCATCTCCACTCAAGACGCACCGCGGCCTCATCTGGACTAGGCCTAACAGGTACGCTACGATTCTATGCACTCGCCAATGAGACTCTTTTGCCCCAGCATCCCTCTGCTGCGGGTTAACTCATTGCGCGCCTGCCCTCAAAGCCAACTGTAATGAGCCGATTATAAGTCATCATAAAGGCCGACTATAGCCGATGGCAGCTCATTACGGCGTTCGGCTCGTCGGTAACTGTGAACCTACTTTAAGCCCCAACATAAGGTGTGGCCAGCCAGGGGTAGTTCACGGCCAACGGCACCCACGCTAGCCGGCCACGGTAAATCGAATAATACCCACGATTACGGACCATAATGGTTCGGGTAGTTACCGTGCGCGATCTCGGCTCCGATGTGTCTTAAGTGCGGCTGTGGTAAAAAAGAAAACTCCCCGCGGAGGCGTAAGATGGGTGACAAATGTCTCCAAGACCCACAGCTAGGGAAAGTGACTACAAAACCCGTTTGCCACGAACTTAAGCACATCGACGGCCTTCCGTGACTGGAAGTTTTACTTTTACTATATTTCCATTTCATTTAAATATTTTTCTCCTATCCTGTATAACAAACTCTAAAGTACAGGAAACCAAATAGGAAGCATTCACTCATGAGGCTCTAAGCCTGCGTGCTGGGTAGCAGGGCGCTCGGCTATACCCGTGAACAGTTACACAAGACACTCAAAGCTAACGCCTGCGAATAAAACATAAAGGGCGGTACTCTCTTCTCTTGTACATAAATGCGTAACTATAACTTATTCATACACTGACATTGCAAAACGTGAAATTATATTTCAAGCAAAAACTTAACATCAAACACAAGTGGAATCACAGGCATATACATAATTATACTTCTCACACAGCACATAAAGATAGCAACAACATTTAAACATGACAAAATCAGCTTATATTATAAGATCACACGAAGTTATTCTTTGCAAATAATTTTATTACAGTTGCATATCAAAGACTAACATGAACAGTGATAAAAAAGAAACAAAAAGATGGCAGATGCATCCACACTCCATCACCAACTCCCCCAGCCTACTTAGCCGCAGGATCGGAGCCCCCAGCATGTGGATCTGAAGTCCCACCTGTCCAGATCAGAAGAGGAATTCATTAAACGAACGATCAAGTTATGAAAACACGAAAAGAAAAGAAAGGGAAAAGAATAACTCACCAGCATCCGCCGCTTGATCCTCATCATCCAACTGCACGCCCGCTTCCTCTGCAGCGAGTAGCCGCATCCCCTCCTTCACCGCCGCTTGCTCCTCCTTTGAGAACTGAGCAGTGACCGCACTCAAGTTGAAAGCCTCTCCGCCTTCCTTACCCGCATTCACCCTGGCCTCCTCTAAAGCCTGGAGATACACCTTGGCCATGACCCGAGGGTAATCGTCCATCCAAGACAAGCCTCCCTCCTTCCAAGTGTGGAAGTACATATCCTGCAACATCTCATCCATCATCCCCTCGTTTTCCTCAAACTCCCTCACCCGGGCCTCGGAAGCTTGCAACTTGGTGATGGCGACGTCCCTCTCTGATTGGTATCTCAAGCAGTCAGCCTGGAGTGACCTCCTCATTTCCTCTTCCTTCAACTTGAGGGACCTCCTCATCTCCTCCATCTCCTCCTTCAACTCGGCCTGAGCCATCTCCGCAGCCTCGAGCCTCCCTGACAACTCCTCCACCCGCTCGAGATCCGCATTTCGAACCTCATCCACCGTTGCGATAGCTATGTTAATCCGTTCCCTGCAAGCGACCTCCATCTTCCGTAATTCCGCCCTACTGGCCTTCTCCATGGTCTCTTTCAGACGCTTGGAGGCTTCCTCATGCTGGGAAATCTGGATGGCTTGGTCGGCGAGTTGCTTGGCCTGATCGGCAACCTTTAACCTCAACCGAATGTTAGCACTCCCGATCTCTTCCCCGGCCTTGACCAACTTAGCATGATGCTCCATTAACTTCTTGGTCTCTACGGCCACCCGGTTGATATTAGCCTTGGCCTCATCCCCCATGGTGACTACCCGTGTAGTAAGTAAATCAAGATCTAAAAATTTGGCCTCGTCCAGCACTCTTACCATGGGGTTGCGGGGAAGTAGGTGCTCGCCCGTGGTCTCATCGAATGAAATGTCCCGAAAACTTGGGTCTAAATCAGGATGACCGACAAAAGGGTCACGAGGCACGGGGCGAGGCACATCGGGACGCCTTATATGAATGACAGTAGAACTCTTGGAAGGAGGAGGAGGGGGGCAGGGCTCCGTGCTCTCCTCCGTAGTATCACGAGGAGGCTGAGTAGGGGGAGGCAGAGTAGGAAGCTGCGAAGCAGAAGAAGACTCAAATAAGGAACGGCTCCGCTTCCTTTTCTGAATGCCCTCTTCGATGACCCCAAGAAGAGGGCGGTACTTGACTACGTCCCCAGTGCGATCAGTAGAAGGTTTCGCAGAAGCTCTCCTCGACTTAAATTGTTCAAGACGATGTCGAACATCCGACGTTTTAACCGCCGGGCCTGCCCCTGAAATAAAGAACAAGTGTTACGAACATACAATAATCCGCAATTCAAAAAAATGTGCTAAGTTAAAAAGAAAGAAAAGTGAGGAGACACATCTATTATACAAACCCGGCGGAGGAGTGGGAAACTGCAATAAGTCCTGGATCTCATTCCAGGACGGAAGTGAACCGTAAAAAATTTCTAAGTCCCTATCGAAAATGGAATCGGCAGAAGACAAAAGTTCACCTTGCGTCGCCGGAGTCACCCTAGCTGAAGCCACAGCTTTGCCGGTTTCCTTTGCCTTCTCCGTTTCTTTCTCCTTTTCCTTCTCCGTTTCCGACTCTCCCTCCGACTCCCCGAAGGCCCGACGGAGAGCCTCATCCAGTTCGAGGTCTTGCTCAGAGGTTAGAGCGGCAACACCACTACCACCTTGACCGTCGCCATCTCCTCCACCCTCCGACCCTTCTCCAACTTCGCCTCCTTCCTCCTCTTCCACACCTTCCTCCTCCGGGACAGTCGGGCAAGTACTTGGAGAAGGGCCATCGGACTTCTTCAGTTTCTTCCCCCCAACCGCAGGACGCGCTGCGAAAGGCTCCCTCTTACCGCTCTTTACCGTAGCCCCCTCCTTAGCTTTAGCAGCCCTCTCCTCAGCCGTATCCCTTTGCTTAACCACGGACTGGCGCGGTAAGATCAAATTATACTCCAAGAGGGTTGCGTTCCTGATCAAGAAAGAGGCCGACCGGTCCCGTGCCGGAATAGCCTTTAGTTCAGCAGCCATTCGCACTAAGGAATCGTCCTCCACGACTGCAATACCACCTGTCGCTAGCCAGAAATAGAAGCATGTCAGAAAAAACACTACAGTCAAAACACATGAAAAATATAAATGAAATCAATCTTACAGCCGGAAGTGAAAAGGCGGAAAGAAACAGCATCGTCCTTGACGAAGAACCACTCCTTCTTGAACATGGTGAACTTGGAATACAAGTCCAGAACTGGTTTGAAGGGTACGGCCGCCTCCAGGCTAATGTACGGAGACCCCTTCTTATAGCCTCTCAGGTTGTACAAGTATCGGATTTCCCGGTTAGAAGGAGGACGCCCGTACCTCCTCTGGAAGATAACAAAAAGGCTCACCAGGATGGCATAAGAATTAGGCTGAAGCTGGAAGGGAGCCACCTTCAAATATGTGGTGAAGCTAATTATCCAAGCGTTGATAGGGGGGATAGCACCGCACATACAATGGTATCTGCTAAAAGCGAAGTAGCCCTCGGGAGGATTATATGGCATCACTCCATCTCCCGGCAGCAGCATAAGGGCCCTATCTATCCCAAAGGAACGGGATATGACGTCAAGTTGCTCCTCCTTTAGGGAGCTAGGAAAGCAATCCGGGGGAGAGATCAAAAGTTCCTGTGGACCATATCCGTCCACTAGAGACCTCGGAATAGGTCGGTGTTGCCCGGATCCTGGTTGGACTGGGGGCAAGGAAGAAGAAGGCTCTCCTGTGCCTCTAGACTTCTTTCTGTCTGATCGTGTTTCCGCTTTGCGAGACATTTTCTGCAGCACAAGAAAGACTTGAGATTAGAATAAGAAGTATAGAAACACAAACAAGCAAGTATATAAAGCAAGCGTATAAAAGCCTAAGATTTCGCTCAAGATTCAAATTTTCGAGTCTCATTCGGTATATGCCTCATTCGGAAATTCCATTCGGCATTAGGAGTTCATCCGGTATACGGATTCGTTCGGTGGTACAGTGCAAGTAAATTCATTCGGCCCTAATGACGAAAGCCCATTCGGCACCTATGTCCCATGTTCATTCGGCATTTGAGAACCAACGTGTGTATTCGGCATTCTGAGCCATTCGGTAATAAGAGGCATTCGGCAATAGAGTACGTACCTGATTCGGTAGAAATTTGGTTCGGCAGAAGATTTGGTTCGGCAGTACAGTTGATTCGGCTCTCTGATTCGGTAAGGAAAAACCAAGGGGGGTGTAGCCTCTATATATAGGCGAGCTCAGGACGACCGAACCAGTTAGTTCGGTACCGGACCAACCAAAAGCCGGATGAGAACAGCCGGACCAAACACAAAGCCGAATGAACTCTCTCTCTGCCAACAACAACCAGGAACTAGGGGCATACAGAGCGCCTCATGCAGATAAGTACCGAACTCCAGAACTAACTAATAAAATAAGATTATGATAACGGTGAATAAGTCGTAAAACTCTCACTAACATGGATTAATCGTTTACACGTGTATGCGACCACGAATGGTCCATAGGCACGCTCTGAATGGTTATTAACCCTATCGTCGTGGGAATTTACACTTTGACACGCCTTTTTAAGCCCACCGGTCATGTGGATATTTGATAATTATTATGAAATGGCTAAGCTACTTACACATGTACGGGGTTGCGAACGGTCCCTAGGCATGCTCTGAAGCTGGCAATAAACCATCTTCACAAACATAAACCAGGCATCGACGATGCCAAGCCCCTTCGGGGCTCACTCTATCGTCCTTAACGGCACAGTCCACTTCAACTCGAATATTTCGATCATGAACGGTCGTTATTCAAAATCACGCTAAAACTGAAAATTTCTTTGCAGGACATTAACAGGATACGAACATCCAGCCCATGGCATTACGAAACAAGCCTTTCTACCACAGGGAAACAAAGCGCGACACATGCAAGCACGTGCCCCACTTTGGGGGGCAAATGTTGGGCGAATTCTCACCCAGAAAATCTCGGGACCAGGAAGTCACAATTTCACCCGGGCTCGCAACCTCCACTTCGTTCGACAGCCAAGAAGCTCAATACTAACCTAGAAGTCTATCCGACATTCTCCATAAAGAAGCTCGTTCGACCCAAGCCTCCATTCAACCATCACCTCATTCGGCATCACCTCATTCGGCATCATCTCATTCGGCAAAGCACAGCTCTCACCCCCACCGGACCAACCTTCTCCATGTTCCATTCGGCCTCTCCCATGCATGCCGAACCAGGGCCATCACCGGACCATGGCCATCACCGGACCAACTACCTACCTCGATGCCGAATGGACCACCATCCCCCTCCACGACCGGACCACCAACACCGAATCGTGCATGGCCGGACCAACGCCACCGAGCCAAAACCATACCTCACCACCGAATGGATCTCCGCCGAACCAGATGATTGCCAGTCCAGATTGCTTCAGCCCGGGCCCACCAGCAGCTATATACTTCCAAGACCCCTGCCCCCTACCTCACTCTATAAATAGAGGGGCAGGGGTACAACAATGGCAGACAAGTTTGAGAGCTCAAGCAAGGAAGGAACTTTCAAACTACTTTCATACACTTGTATACAACGCATTGTACTTGTAACCTGAAAGAAAGAAGATAATAACATATAAAGTGGACGTAGGCACATTCTGGCCGAACCACTATAAATCTGTGTGTCTTTTACATTTCAGCCCCTACTTTTCTCATATTTACATACTCATCTAAAATCATTGAAAATTACATATAATCGACTAAATAACACGACTTGGAGGTGTTTGTCCATTTTTTGTGCAAACATCCGAAATGGCGGAACAGTGTCGTACGACTTTTGAAATGCGTGCATGGATTTGAAATGGAACGATACCAAGGTGTACCACTATCCAGCGATGGTAAATCGAAGACCAGCCACAGTAATCCCGTTTTACTGTAAAAATTCACGTGTCGAAAAAACGAAGGGTAAAAAACTTCCGAGACCCGATTGAGATTCGGAGAGTCTTTTTTGGGCATTAAACAATCCATTGACGGCTGAAAGCGGTCACAGCCGTAGAACTCACTAAGACCTTCGTTTTGGCTGGTTATGTCTCCCGTAACTCTAAACGAGCCAGAAGTTATGGCCGTCCGAATAATCAATATCAATAGGGTGCAACATCCACGATGCAAGGTGCAGCATCCGTCCGAAATGGCGAAACAGTGTCGTACGACTTTTTGAAATGCGTGCATGGATTCGAAACGAAACGGTACCATGATGCACCACTCTCCAGCGATGGTAAATCGAAGACCAGCCACGGTAATCCCGTTTTACCGTAAAAATCCATGTGTCGAAATAACGAAGGGTAAAAAACTTCCGAGACCCGATTGAGATTCGGATAGTCTTTTTTGGGCATTAAACAATCCATTGACGGCTAAAAGCTGTCACAGCCGTAGAAATCACTAAATCCTTCGTTTTGACCGGTTGTGGCTCCCATAACTATGAACGAGCAAGAAGTTATGGCCGTCCGAATAATCGATATCTACAGGGTGCAACATCCACGGTGCAAGGTGCAACATCCGTCCGAAATGGTGAAACAGTGTCGTATGACTTTTGAAATGCGTGCATGGATTTCAAACGGAACGGTGCCATGGTGCACCACTATCCAGCGATGGTAAATCGAAGACCAGCCACGGTAATCCCGTTTTACCATAAAAATCCACGTGTCGAAAAAACGAAGGGCAAAAAACTTCCGAGACCCGATTGAGATTCGGATAATCTTTTTTGGGCATTCAACAATACATTGACGGCTGAAAGCTTTCAAAGTCGTAGAATTCACTGAGGCCTTCGTTTTGACTGGTTATGGCTCCCGTAACTCTAAACGAGCCAGAAGTTATGGCCGTCCGAATAATCGATATCTACAGGGTGCAACATCCACGGTGCAAGGTGCAACATCCGTCCGAAATGGCGGAACAGTGTCGTACGACTTTTGAAATGCGTGCATGGATTTGAAATGGAACGGTACCATGGTGCACCACTATCCAGCGATGGTAAATCAAAGACCAGCCACGCTAATCCCGTTTTACCGTAAAAATCCACGTGTCGAAAAAACGAAGGGTAAAAAGCTTCCGGGACCCGATTGAGATTCGGATAGCCTTTTTTGGGCATTAAACAATCCATTGACGGCTGAAAGCTGTCACAGCCATTGAACTCACTAAGACCTTCACTTTGATTGGTTATGGCTTCCGTAACTCTAAACGAGCCAGAAGTTATGGCCGTCCGAATAATCGATAGCTACAGGGTGCAACATCCACGGTGCAAGGTGCAACATCCGTCCGAAATGGCGAAACAGTGTCGTACGACTTTTTGAAATGCGTGCAGGGATTTGAAACGGAACGGTTCCATGGTGCACCACTCTCCAGCGGTGGTAAATCGAAGACCAGCCACGGTAATCCCGTTTTACCGTCCGAAATGGCGAAACAGTGTCGTACGACTTTTTGAAATGAGTGCATGGATTTGAAACGGAACGGTACCATGGTGCACCAATCTCCAGCGATGGTAAATCGAAGACCAGCCACGGTAATCCCGTTTTACCGTAAAAATCCACGTGTCGAAAAAACGAAGGGTAAAACACTTCCGAGACCCGATTGAGATTCGGATAGTCTTTTTTGGACATTAAACAATCCATTGACGGCTGAAAGCTGTCGCGGTCGTAGAACTCACCGAGGCCTTCGTTTTGACTGGTTATGGCTCCTGTAACTCTAAACGAGCAAGAAGTTATGGCCGTCCGAATAATCGATATCTATTGGGTGCAACATCCACGGTGCAAGGTGCAACATCTGTCCGAAATGGCGAAACAGTGTCGTACGACTTTTTGAAATGCGTGCATGGATTTAAAACGGAACGGTACCATGGTGCACCACTCTCCAGCGATGGTAAATCGAAGACCAGGCATGGTAATCCCGTTTTACCTTAAAAATCCACGTGTCGAAAAAACGAAGGTTAAAAAACTTCCGAGACCCGATTGAGCTTCGGATAGTCTTTTTTGGGCATTAAACAATCCATTGACGGTTGAAAGCAGTCACAGCCGTAAGACTTGCTGAGACCTTCATTTTGACTGGTTATGGCTCCCATAACTCTAAACAAGCCAGAAGTTAGGGCCTTCCGAATAATCGATATCTACAGGGTGCAACATCCACGGTGCAAGTTGCAACATCCGTCTGAAATGGCAAAACAGTGTCGTACGACTTTTTGAAATGAGTGTATGGATTTGAAATGGAACAGTACCATGGTGCACCACTCTCCAGCGATGGTAAATCGAAGACCAGCCACAGTAATCCCGTTTTGCCGTAAAAATCCACGTGTCGAAAAAACGAAGGGTAAAAAACTTCCGAGACCCGATTGAGATTCGGATAGTCTTTTTTGGGAATTAAACAATCCATTTGTTTGCACAAAAAATGGACAAACACCTCCAAGTCGTATTATTTAGTTGATTATATGTGATTTTCAATGATTTTAGATGAGTATATAAATATAAAAGAAGTAGGGGCTGAAATGTAAAAGACACGCGGATTTATAGTGGTTCGGCCAGAATGTGCCTACGTCCACTTTATATGTTATTATCTTCTTTCCTTCAGATTACAAGTACAATGCTTCGTATATGAGTATATGAAAGTAGTTTGAAAGTTCCTTCCTTGTTTGAGCTCTCAAACTTGTCTGCCATTGTTGTACCCCTGCCTCTCTATTTATAGAATGAGGTAGGGGGCAGGGGTCTTGGATGTATATAACTGCTGGTGGGCCCGGGCTGAAGCGATCTGGACTGGCAGTTGTCTGGTTCGGCGGAGGACATTCGGCATGGAGCTTGGTCCGGTGGTAGGCGTGGTCCAGCAACGAGTGTGGACCGATGATTATTTGGTTCGGTTGTGAAGATGGTCCGGTAGATAAGTGGTTCGGTGGTAGCATGGGAGTTGATTCGGTAGTGGGGTGATGGTTGGTTCGGAGGAGTATGGTGGACCGGTATGACTGGTCCGGTAGTAGTAGGGGATGTTTGGTTCGGTTACCGGATGGGCATGCCGAATGGCACTTGTGATTTGCCCGAATACGGTTGGTCCGGCTACCGGATGGATATGCAGAATGGAGTCATGGGGCCGAATGGGGATGGACTTCTAGCTTTGTGTTTGTCGAACAAGGTGGAGGTTGCGAGCTCGGGTAAAACTGTGACTTCTTGGTCTCGAGAGCTTCTGGGTGAGAATTCGCCCAACATTTGCCCCCCAAAGTGGGGCACGTGCTTGCACGTGTCGCGCTTTGTTTCCTGGTGATAGAAAGGCTTGTTTCGTAACGCCATGGGCTGGACGTTCGTATCCTGCGGATGTCCTGCAAAGGAATTTACAGTTTTAGTGTGGTTTCAAATAACGACCGTTCGTGGTTGGAATATTTGAGATGAAGTGAACTGTGTCGCTCGGGACGAGCAAGTGTGCCCCGAAGGGGCTTAGCATCGTCGATGCCAGGTTTACGTTAGAGTGGGTTCCTGGGTCGTTTGCCAAGGTGGTTTATCGCCAGCTCAGAGCATGCCTAGGGATCGTTCGCGACCCCGTACATGTGTAAGTAGCTTAGCCATTTCATAATAATTATCAAATATCCATATGACCGATGGGCTTAAGAATGCGTGTCAAAGTGTAAATTCCCACGATGGTAGGGTTAATAACCATTCAGAGCGTGCCTGTGGACCATTCGAGGTCGCGTACACGTGTAAACGATTTAATCCACGTCGGTGAGCATTTTACGACTTATTCATCGTTATCATAATCTTATTTTATTAGTTAGTTCTGGAGTTCGGTACTTATCTGAGGGAGGCGCTTTGCACGCCACTAGTTCCTGGTCTTGGACAGTAGAGAGAGAGTTCCATTCGGTTCTTGGTTGGTCCGGCTATTCTCATTCGGCTTCTGGTGGTCCGGTATTATTGGTCCGGTTGGGCGAATTGTTTGGTTCGGTGGTTGTGAGTTCGCCTATATATAGAGGCCGTACCCCCCTTGTTTTTCTTCACCGAACCAACAAGCGCCGAATCAATCTATTGCTGAACCAAGTGTTTTGCCGAACCAAGTGTTTTGCCGAACCAACCTTATACCGGACCAGGTATACACTTATTGCCGAATACACACGTACGTCTTCGTTTCACCGAATGGGACTACGGCCTTGGGGCCGAATGCCTTGCGTACCGAATGCCCCTGATACAGTACCACCGAATGAACATGATGACCGAATGAGATGGAAAACCGAATGAACATGATGACCGAATGAACTTGATGACCGAATGAGATGGAAACCGAATGAACACGATGACCTTGAAAACTTTAGTTTGCGAATGAAATCCCACACTTGCACGCACTTGTTTGTTTACTTTTCTATGTTCCCTGTTCTAATGCCTTGCTTTCCTTGTGTTGCAGAAAATGTCTCGCAAAGCGGAAACACGATCGGATAGAAAGAAGTCTAGAGGCACAGGAGAGCCTTCTTCTTCCTTGCCCCCAGTCCAACCAGGATCCGGGCAACACCGACCTATTCCGAGGTCTCTAGTGGACGGATATGGTCCACAGGAACTTTTGGTCTCTCCCCCGGATTGCTTTCCTAGCTCCCTAAAGGAGGAGCAACTTGACGTCATATCACGTTCCTTCGGGATAGATAGGGCTCTTATGCTGCTGCCGGGAGATGGAGTGATGCCATATAATCCTCCCGAGGGCTACTTCGCTTTTAGCAGATACCATTGCATGTGCGGCGCTATCCCCCCTATCAACGCTTGGATAGTAAGCTTCACCACATATTTGAAGGTGGCTCCCTTCCAGCTTCAGCCTAACTCATATGCTATCCTGGTGAGCCTCTTTGTCATCTTCCAGAGGAGGTACGGGCGTCCTCCTTCTAACCGGGAAATCCGATACTTGTACAACCTGAGAGGCTATAAGAAGGGGTCTCCGTATATTAGTCTGGAGGCGGCCGTACCCTTCAAACCAGTTCTGGACTTGTATTCCAAGTTCACCATGTTCAAGAAGGAGTGGTTCTTCGTCAAGGACGATGCTGTTTCTTTCCGCCTTTTCACTTCCGGCTGTAAGATTGATTTCATTTATATTTTTCATGTGTTTTGACTGTAGTGCTTTTTCTGACATGCTTCTATTTCTGGCTAGCGACAGGTGGTACTGCAGTCGTGGAGGACGATTCCTTAGTGCGAATGGCTGCTGAATTAAAGGCTATTCCGGCACGGGACCGGTCGGCCTCTTTCTTGATCAGGAACGCAACCCTCTTGGAGTATAACTTGATCTTACCGCGCCAGTCCGTAGTTAAGCAAAGGGATACGGCTGAGGAGAGGGCTGCTAAAGCTAAGGAGGGGGCTACAGTAAAGAGCGGTAAGAGGGAGCCTTTCGCAGAGCGTCCCGTGGTCGGGGGGAAGAAACTGAAGAAGTCCGATGGCCCTTCTCCAAGTACTTGCCCGACTGTCCCGGAGGAGGAAGGTGTAGAAGAGGAAGAAGGAGGCGAAGTTGGAGAAGGGTCGGAGGGTGGAGGAGATGGCGATGGTCAAGGTGGTAGTGGGGTTGCTGCTCTAACCTCTGAGCAAGACCTCGAACTGGATGAGGCTCTCCGTCGGGCCTTCGGGGAGTCGGAGGGAGAGTCGGAAACGGAGAAGGAAAAGGAGAAGGAAACGGAGAAGGCGAAGGAAACCGGCAAAGCTGTGGCTGGCACTGACCCATCCTCTAAGGGTTCCTCAGCTAGGGTGACTCCGGCGATGCAAGGTGAACTTTTGTCTTCTGCCGATTCCATTTTCGATAGGGACTTAGAAATTTTTTACGGTTCACTTCCGTCCTGGAATGAGATCCAGGACTTATTGCAGTATCCGACTCCTCCGCCGGGTTTGTATAATAGATGTGTCCTTTCACTTTTCTTTCTCTTTGACTTAGCACATTTTTTTGAATTGCGGATCATCGTATGTTCGTAACACTTGTTCTTTATTCCAGGGGCAGGCCAGGCGGTTAAAACGTCGGATGTTCGACACCGCCTTGAACAATTTAAGTCGAGGAGAGCCTCCGCGAAACCTTCTACTGATCGCACTGGGGATGTAGTCAGTTACCGCCCTCTTCTTGGGGTCATCGAAGAGGGTATTCAGAAAAGGAAGCGGAGCCGTTCCTTATTTGAGTCTTCTTCTGCTTCGCAGCTTCCTACTCTGCCTCCCCCTACTCAGCCTCCTCGTGATACTACGGAGGAGAGCACGGAGCCCTGTCCCCCTCCTCCTCCTTCCAAGAGTTCTACTGTCATTCATATAAGGCGTCCCGATGTGCCTCGCCCCGTGCCTCGTGACCTTTTTGCCGGTCATCCTGATTTAGACCCAAGTTTTCGGGACATTTCATTCGATGAGACCACGGGCGAGCACCTCCTTCCCCGCAACCCCATGGTAAGAGTGCTGGACGAGGCCAAATCTTTAGATCTTGATTTACTTACTACACGGGTAGTCACCATGGGGGATGAGGCCAAGGCTAATATCGACCGGGTGGCCGCAGAGACCAAGAAGTTAATGGAGCATCATGCTAAGTTGGTCAAGGCCGGGGAAGAGATCGGGAGTGCTAACATTCGGTTGAGGTTAAAGGTTGCCGATCAGGCCAAGCAACTCGCCGACCAAGCCATCCAGATTTCTCAGCATGAGGAAGCCTCCAAACGTCTGAAAGAGACCATGGAGAAGGCCAGTAGGGCGGAATTACGGAAGATGGAGGTCGCTTGCAGGGAACGGATTAACATAGCTATCGCAACGGTGGATGAGGTTCGAAATGCGGATCTCGAGCGGGTAGAGGAGTTGTCAGGGAGGCTCGAGGCTGCGGAGATGGCTCAGGCCGAGTTGAAGGAGGAGATGGAGGAGATGAGGAGGTCCCTCAAGTTGAAGGAAGAGGAAATGAGGAGGTCACTCCAGGCTGACTGCTTGAGATACCAATCAGAGAGGGACGTCGCCATCGCCAAGTTGCAAGCTTCCGAGGCCCGGGTGAGGGAGTTTGAGGAAAACGAGGGGATGATGGATGAGATGCTGCAGGATATGTACTTCCACACTTGGAAGGAGGGCGGCTTGTCTTGGATGGACGATTACCCTCGGGTCATGGCCAAGGTGTATCTCCAGGCTTTAGAGGAGGCCAGGGTGAATGCGGGTAAGGAAGGCGGAGAGGCTTTCAACTTGAGTGCGGTTACTGCTCAGTTTTCAAAGGAGGAGCAAGCGGCGGTGAAGGAGGGGATGCGGGTACTCGCTGCAGAGGAAGCGGGCGTGCAGTTGGATGATGAGGATCAAGCGGCGGATGCTGGTGAGTTATTCTTTTCCCTTTCTTTTCTTTCCGTGTTTTCATAACTTGATCGTTCGTTTAATGAATTCCTCCTCTGATCTGGACAGGTGGGACTTCAGATCCACATGCTGGGGGCTCTGGTCCTGCGGCTAAGTAGGCTGGGGGAGTTGGTGATGGAGTGTGGATGCATCTGCCATCTTTTTGTTTCTTTTTTATCACTGTTTATGTTAGTCTTTGATATGCAACTGTAATAAAATTATTTGCAAAGAATAACTTCGTGTGATCTTATAATATAAGCCGATTTTGTCATGTTTAAATGTTGTTGCTATCCTTATGTGCCGTGTGAGAAGTATAATTATGTATATGCCTGTGATTCTAGTTGTGTTTGATGTTAAGTTTTTGCTTGAAATATAATTTCACGTTTTGCAATGTCAGTGTATGAATAAGTTATAGTTACGCATTTGTGTACAAGAGAAGAGAGTACCGCCCTTTATGTTTTATTCGCAGGCGGTAGCTTTGAGTGTCTTGTGTAATTGTTCACGGGTATAGCTGAGCGCCCTGCCACCCAGCACGCAGGCTTGGAGCCTCATGAGTGAATGCTTCCTATTTGGTTTCCTGTACTTTAGAGTTTGTTATACAGGATAGGAGAAAAATATTTAAGTGAAATGGAAATATAGTAAAAGTAAAACTTCCAGTCACGGAAGGCCGTCGATGTGCTTAAGTTCGTGGCAAACGGGTTTTGTAGTCACTTTCCCTAGCTGTGGGTCTTGGAGACATTTGTCACCCATCTTACGCCTCCGCGGGGAGTTTTCTTTTTTACCACAGCCGCACTTAAGACACATCGGAGCCGAGATCGCGCACGGTAACTACCCGAACCATTATGGTCCGTAATCGTGGGTATTATTCGATTTACCGTGGCCGGCTAGCGTGGGTGCCGTTGGCCGTGAACTACCCCTGGCTGGCCACACCTTATGTTGGGGCTTAAAGTAGGTTCACAGTTGCCGGCGAGCCGAACGCCGTAATGAGCTGCCATCGGCTATAGTCGGCCTTTATGATGACTTATAATCGGCTCATTACAGTTGGCTTTGAGGGCAGGCGCGCAATGAGTTAACCCGCAGCAGAGGGATGCTGGAGCAAAAGTGTCTCATTGGCGAGTGCATAGAATCGTAGCGTACCTGTTAGGCCTAGTCCAGATGAGGCCGTGGTGCGTCTTGAGTGGAGATGCCATAGGATTTTGTTCAACAGAAAGGGATAAAACTTAACGAGTAGCCAAGACATAAAGGAACAAGTTAAAAAGAGACAAGATTTTTTAAAGTGGTTCGGCACGAAAATGCCTACGTCCACTGATTCTCTTTGTTAATTCACTTCATATGGGCAATACAAGTTAAGAAAAGTATCGACGGAGGTGTCGGATGTTCCATGCCCTCTGGAACACCTCTCCGTCCACTGTTGACAAAATGTAAGCTCCGTTGTGGAGATCTTTGTGAATTACATATGGTCCGTCCCAGATGGGGTCCAGTGCCCCGGGGCGCGGAAAGATTCGCCTGAGGACAAGATCTCCTTCTTGTAAGCTGCGGTGCTTGACTTTGGAATTGTATAGTGCTGCCACTTTTTGTTTGTGAGCTGCTGCTTTGAGTGCTGCATCGTTTCTCCTTTCCTCAATCAGATCCAAAGACATGAGGAGGAGTTCTTCGTTTTCTTCTGGGTTGTAGTGGATCCTACGGTGGGAAGGCACAATAGTCTCAACTGGGAGCATTGCCTCCGATCCATATGCCAAAGAGAAAGGAGTATGTCCCGTTGATGTTCTGAAAGATGTGCGGTATGCCCATAGTGCCGTAGGAAGTTCGTCCACCCAAGCGCCTTTTGACTTTTCAAGTTTCTTCTTGATTAGGGTTTTGAGAATTTTGTTGACAGCTTCAACTTGTCCGTTTTCCTGAGGGTAAGCTACTGATGAGAAGCTTTTATGAATTCCATGCTCTTGGCACCAGTCGGCAAATTCTTCGCTGTCAAATTGGAGCCCGTTGTCTGATACGATCTTGAGGGGGACTCCATACCTGCACAGAATGTTTTTGATCAAGAAGTTGATAACTTTTGCTGAAGATATTTTATTTAAAGGTTCCGCTTCCACCCATTTGGTGAAATAATCGACTGCCACTATAGCATATTTGGCTCCGCCTCGGCCCGTCGGCAGTTCGCCAATTAAGTCAACTCCCCATACAGCAAAGGGCCAAGGGCTGGTCATTTGAGTAATTTCGTTTGTGGGTAGTCGAGGGATCTTGGCGAACTTCTGACATCTGTCGCATTTCTTAACGAAGTCTAGGGCATCTTTGTTTAGTGTGGGCCAGTAATATCCATATCGGAGTATCTTTCTTGCCAAAGTCTGTCCTCCAGTGTGATCTCCGCATCCTCCCTGATGGATGTTTGTTAATATCTCCTTGGCTTCCCTTCCGGCGACGCATCTTAATAGGGGGCTAGAGAAGCCACGCCGGTAGAGGATGCCTTCTTGTATTGTGTAGTGGGGAACTTTCCTCAAGATCTTCTTGGCTTCGTCACGCCTGTCGGGTAGTATGCCATCTTGAAAATATTTCCGGATAGGAGTCATCCAGGTTCCTTCTTCGATTGCAGTTATCAGATTCACTTGTTCGAAACTCGGGGCTAGCTGCCTTGAGATTGCTAGTGCTCCGGAGATGGTGCTGTTCTTTATACTAGCTTGCTTTGCAAGTTCATCTGCCTCTTGGTTTTCTTCTCGAGGAATGTGTTTGATTAGATAATGGTCCAATTGATCGAGCAGCAGTTTGGTTTTCTTTAGGTATGCTGTGAGTCGTTCTCCTCGAGTCTGGAATTCTCCTAGTACCTGGTTTACGATAAGCCGAGAATCACTATGAATACATAAGGAATTGACTCCGATTTCTAGGGCCAGTTCCAATCCCGCTATTACTGCTTCATATTCAGCATCGTTGTTAGTGGCCGTGAATTCCAATTTTAATGCATAGTACAACTTTCTTCCCCTGGGGGTGACGATCACAATACCTGCCCCCGAGCCTTGTTCGTTCGATGCTCCGTCTACAAAGAGGTTCCACTTGATGTTTTTTGCTACTTCGGATTGTTCCTTGCCTTCGTTGATAGTGAATTCGGCAATGAAATCAGCCATGGCTTGTCCTTTGATAGCGGTGCGAGGATGGTAGGTGATATCATACTGACTTAGTTCGATGCACCATTTGAGGAGTCGTCCAGAAGTGTCAGGACGATGGAGCACTTGTCTTAGTGGTTGATCGGTTAGAACCCTGATGGAGTGAGACTGGAAGTAGTGTCGCAGTTTTCGTGACGCGATCAATAAACAATATGCTAATTTCTCAAGTTTAGGATATCTGGCCTCTGCCCCTGTAAATCTCTTACTTACAAAGTAAACCGGGCGTTGTGTGCGGTCTTCTTCTCTTACCAAGGCGGCGCTTAGAGCATGAGATGATACAGCGAGGTATAGGTATAACACTTCACCTTCATTTGGAGTTGAGAGTACTGGTGGTCTCTGAAGGTGTTCGATTAGGTTGAGGAAGGCTTTTAAGCATTCGTCGGTCCACTCGAACCTCCCTTTGTCTTTCTTGAGTGCCTCGAAGAAAGGGACACACTTGTCAGTTGCCTTGGAAATGAATCTGCTTAGGGCGGCCACCTTTCCGTTTAGGCTCTGCATTTCTTTTCGAGTGGAAGGTATCCTTATTTCTTTTAAAGCTCGGATTTGTTCAGGGTTTGCTTCGATTCCTCTGGCGTGGACAATGAATCCTAAGAATTTTCCCAATGATACTCCGAAGGAGCACTTTAGAGGATTCAGCTTCATTCCATATCGGCGAAGTACCCGAAACATATCGTCCAGATGGCTTACATGGTCGTCGGCTTTCCTGGACTTCACCAACATGTCATCCACATATACTTCCATAGTTCGTCCTATCAGTTCTGCGAACATTTTGTTGACGAGGCGTTGATAGGTAGCTCCAGCATTTTTGAGTCCAAAAGGCATGACTTTGTAACAATATAATCCGCGGTCGGTGATGAAGCTAGTGTGGTCCTGATCGGGAGCGTGCATGGGGATCTGGTTATATCCGGAGTATGCATCCATAAAAGATAGGAGTTCGTGCCCAGCTGTGCTGTCTACGAGTTGGTCAATTCGGGGAAGTGGGAAGCAGTCTTTCGGGCAAGCGTCATTCAGATTGGAGAAGTCAATACATGTTCGCCACTTTCCATTGGCCTTTTTTACTAGCACTGGGTTAGCGATCCATTCTGGGTAGATGGCTTCTCGTATGAAGCCATTAGCAAGTAGATTTCTTACTTCCTCATCAAGGGCTGCTGATCGCTCTGCCCCCATGCTCCTCTTTTTCTGCTTTACTGGTACCTTGGCGGGATCGATGTTCAACATGTGGCATGCTATGTCTGGGGAGATTCCTGTCATATCGGCATGGGTCCACGCAAATACATCTAAGTTGTGGCGGAGAAAGTCAATGAGTTGATCCTTCAATTCCGTTTTCAGCTGAGATCCGATTTTTAATAGTCTACTTGAATCATGCTTATCTACCGATACGAATTCCATAGCCTCTGCAGGCTCAGCGGTAGCCTCCTCCTCTTTATCCCTGGGGTCTAATTCATTGAAGGGATCGCTTGTGTATCGAAGAGGAGGGGCTTTCTTTAGTTGCTATGCCTCCAAGCTTTTCATGCAGAGAGTGGTCTCTGCACCTTTTCCTTTATTCTTTCTGCGGTTATTGCGAAGTTCGGTTACGTAGCAGTCTCGGGCAGCATCTTGATCTCCTTCTACTTCTCCTACTCCGTTGTCTGTTGGAAATTTCATTTTCAGGCACCAGGGGGCTAATACAATCTGAAAGTCAGACAAGGCTGGTCTTCCCAAGAAAGCGTTGTAAGCCGAGTGGTTTTCTATTAGTACGAACGTTTGTTTTCGCACAACGGAGCGAGGATGACTTCCTATTTCGACGAAGAGGTCAAGTTGCCCGAGGGGCATTTTTGCATCTCCAGTGAAACCGTGCAGTGGTTTGTCACAGGGGGATACATCCTTCATTGATAACTTCATTTTGTCGAAAGCATGTTTGAACAGGATATTTACGGAGCTTCCCGTGTCTATTAGAATCCGAAAAACTTTAGCTGGACCAAACCAGGCAGAGATGACCATGGGATCCATATGTGGGTACTGTCTTCCTTCCAAATCATGCCTACTGAATACAATGTCATTGTTTTCTTTTCGTTTCGGGTGGCGTTCCTCCGTAATGGAGTTAACATATCCTTCGGCATTTCTAAGCGACTTGCCGTACCTTTCCATCTCTGCCCAACTTCTGTCGGCGATGTGTGGTCCTCCTGAGATGGTAAGGACCACTATCTTCTCTTGACTAGAGCCACTGGTGTTGTGATTGTTGCGATTCCCTCCGCCTACTTCTGGGAGGGGTTGCTTTGAGTTCTCATTGGCAGGAGTTGGAGTCCTGTTCCGACCTTTCACATAACGTTCCAGTCTTCTTCTTCTAATGTGTTCTTCGATCAAGTCCCGAAGATGGTGGCATTCATTGGTGTCATGCCCGTGGGATTCGTGGAAGCGACAGAACTTTCCGGACTTGAGTGCGTTATCTGATTCTTTCTTGTGCGGGGGGCGCTTGTATCCGAGTTCGCCCTGAGTGGCTAGGTAGATGTTTTCGATTGTTTCATTCAAAGGAGTGTAGGAGTCAAATCTTGGCCCTGGTCGATATTGGCGCTTCTCAACCTTTCTGCCCCCAGCATTGTCTCTAGATTCATTTCTTCGAGCGTCCTTAGCTGCAGTGGGAACCTTGTCCTGAACTATCTTGCCTTGTTGCCCTGACTGCCTCTCCGTAGCAGCGTCTTCAAGTCTCATATACTTTCCAGCTTCGTGGAAGAAATCAGGCAGGGTAGCTGGTTTTTCCTTAGTTAATCTTCTGGCAAACTTGGTGTCTGGATGTACACCACTACAGAGGGCCATTAGAGTGAGTTTTTCATCGGCATCTTGAACTGCTGCCGCTGCGGCGTTGAACCGTGTTAGATATTGTTGCAGCGTCTCTCCGGATTTCTGTTTGACATTGGATAGAGAATAAGCATCCTTGGGTTGTTCCACATGGATGCGGAACTGGCTAATAAACCTTTCTTTTAACAACTCCCATGAGCTGATGGATCCTTGGGGTAGATGGCAGAACCAGGAGGTAGCTAGATCTGATAGGAATAGCGGAAAGCATTTACATAATACTCCTTCTGTTGCTCCACTCATGAGCATATGCTGGGTGTATCTCTGCAGGTGTACGATGGGGTCGGAAGTTCCTTTGTAAGGTTCCATGGTTGGCATTTTCCATTCCCGGGGAGTGATGGCAGTTTCGATATTTCGGGTAAAGGGACTGGTGACCCTAGCGCCTATTCCCCGGTCCCTTTGCTCCCGTTGGACACATTCTATGAATAATCGTGCCATTCGTTCGTCAGAACTTGGAGCGGACAAAAATGAGCTCGGTTCTTCCCTGCGGGATCTATCTCGTCCAGATGCCCTGTAGGGATGGTACAGTCTATCACCTCTAGCATTATCCAGTGGTTGTCTTTGGCTGCTTGGATGCACGCTAGGACCAGCTACAGTTGCCCCCTGCCTTGATCTTCCCCTGTGGGGTTCTGTTTCGAGCACATCCATGGGGTCAACTTCGGGCTGGGTTCTTGCTCGGCTCCGTTCAGCGGGGTTTCTATGATTAGGTGGCATGACTGGCTCAGCTACATCCGACCCTCGCCTGGTGCCTCCCCCGCTAGGTTCGGTTCCAAGGGCTTCCTCGAGTCGGAATTCGGGCTGAGTCCGGGCGCGGCCCCTATCATCGTTTTTCCTGTTGGTAGCTTGTTCGAAGAGTGAAGACCTTTGTTGCCTCCGGGATCCTCCGGATTGGGATTCACCCCATGATTCAGTGTTGCGGTTGGACTCTTCAGCATCCCTTAAGCGTGTCATGAGTTGGTCCACCAAAGTTTCTTGTTGGGATGTGAAGCGGTTAGTTACTTCAGCCACAACCCTGTCCAGATCTGCCCTAGTGATTGGTTGTTCCGTTGCGGGACCAGTTGGATTTTCCTGATTTTCATCTGGTACTGCTGTTGAGGTGGGCTTATCTGTGATTGCTGGATCTGGAAGGCTGCTAGTTGCGATGTTCTTTCCTTTGTTAACATCCCTTCTCTGTTTGGAAGGCATGATTTCTAAGCAACGAGTGATGTTGTTAGGAAGATGGTTGAGTGGGAGAAGATGAAGCCTGAGTTCAGTTCTCAGTGAAAGCACCAAAAATGTTTGCACAAAAAATGGACAAACACCTCCAAGTCGTATTATTTAGTTGATTATATGTGATTTTCAATGATTTTAGATGAGTATATAAATATAAAAGAAGTAGGGGCTGAAATGTAAAAGACACGCGGATTTATAGTGGTTCGGCCAGAATGTGCCTACGTCCACTTTATATGTTATTATCTTCTTTCCTTCAGATTACAAGTACAATGCTTCGTATATGAGTATATGAAAGTAGTTTGAAAGTTCCTTCCTTGTTTGAGCTCTCAAACTTGTCTGCCATTGTTGTACCCCTGCCTCTCTATTTATAGAATGAGGTAGGGGGCAGGGGTCTTGGAAGTATATAACTGCTGGTGGGCCCGGGCTGAAGCGATCTGGACTGGCAGTTGTCTGGTTCGGCGGAGGACATTCGGCATGGAGCTTGGTCCGGTGGTAGGCGTGGTCCGGCAACGAGTGTGGACCGATGATTATTTGGTTCGGTTGTGAAGATGGTCCGGTAGATAAGTGGTTCGGTGGTAGCATGGGAGTTGATTCGGTAGTGGGGTGATGGTTGGTTCGGAGGAGTATGGTGGACCGGTATGACTGGTCCGGTAGTAGTAGGGGATGTTTGGTTCGGTTACCGGATGGGCATGCCGAATGGCACTTGTGATTTGCCCGAATATGGTTGGTCCGGCTACCGGATGGACATGCCGAATGGAGTCATGGGGCCGAATGGGGATGGACTTCTAGCTTTGTGTTTGTCGAACGAGGTGGAGGTTGCGAGCTCGGGTAAAACTGTGACTTCTTGGTCTCGAGAGCTTCTGGGTGAGAATTCGCCCAACACCATTGACGGCTGAAAGCGGTCACAGCCGTAGAAATCACTGAGGCCTTCGTTTTGGCTGGTTATGGCTCCCGTAACTCTAAACGAGCCAGAAGTTATGGTCGTCCGAATAATCGATATCTACACGGTGCAACATCCACGGTGAAAGGTGCAACATCCGTCCGAAATGGCGAAACAGTGTCGTACGACTTTCGAAATGCATGCATGGATTTGAAATGGAACGGTACCATGGTGCACCACTCTCCAGCGATGGTAAATGGAAGACCAGCCACGGTAATCCCGTTTTACCATAAAAATCCACGTGTCGAAAAAACGAAGGGTAAAAAACTTCCAAGACCCGATTGAGATTCGGATAATCTTTTTTGGGCATTCATCAATACATTGATGGCTGAAAGCTTTCAAAGTCGTAGAACTTACTGAGGCCTTCGTTTTGACTGGTTATGGCTCCCGTAACTCTAAACGAGCCATAAGTTAGGGCCGTCCGAATAATCGATATCTATAGGGTGCAACATCCACGGTGCAAGGTGCAACATCCATCCGTAATGGCGGAACAGTGTCGTACGACTTTTGAAATGCGTGCGTGGATTTGAAACGGAACGGTACCATGGTGCACCACTATCCAGTGATGGTAAATCGAAGACCAGCCGCGGTAATCCCGTTTTACCGTAAAAATCCACGTGTCAAAAAAAACGAAGTGTAAAAAACTTCCAAGACCCGATTGAGATTCAGATAGTCTTTTTTGGACATTAAACAATACATTGACGGCTGAAAGCTGTCGCAGCCGTAGAACTCACTGAGGCCTTCGTTTTGACTGGTTATGGCTCCGGTAACTCTAAACGAGCCAGAAGTTATGGCCGTCCGAATAATCGATATCTACAGGGTGCAACATCCACGGTGCAAGGTGCAACATCCGTCCGAAATGGCGAATAAGTGTCGTACGACTTTTTGAAATACGTTCATGGATTTGAAACGGAACGGTACCATGGTGCACCACTCTCCAGCGATGGTAAATCAAAGACCAGCCATGGTAGTCCCGTTTCACCGTAAAAATCCACGTGTCGAAAAAACGAAGGGTAAAAAACTTCCGAGACTCGATTGAGATTCGGATAGACTTTTTTGGGCATTAAATAATCCATTGACGGCTGAAAGCTGTCACAGCCGTAGAAATCACTAAGACCTTCGTTTTGATTGGTTATGGCTCCCGTAACTCTAAACGAGCAAGAAGTTATGGCCGTCCGAATAATCGATATCTACAGGGTGCAACATCCACGGTGCAAGGTGCAACATCCGTCCGAAATGGCGAAACAGTGTCGTATGACTTTTGAAACGTGTGCATGGATTTGAAACGGAATGGTACCATGGTGCACCACTCTCCAGCGATGGTAAATCGAAGACCAGCCATGGTAATCCCGTTTTACCATAAAAATCCACGTGCCGAAAAAACGAAGGGTAAAAAACTTCCGAGACCCGAATGAGATTCGGATAATCTTTTTTAGGCATTCAACAATACATTGATGGCTGAAAGCTTTCAAAGTCGTAGAATTCACTGAGGCCTTCGTTTTGACTGGTTATGGATCCCGTAACTCTAGATGAGCCAGAAGTTATGGTCGTCCGAATAATCGATATCTACAGGGTGCAACATCCACGGTGCAAGGTGCAACATCCGTCCGAAATGGCGGAACAGTGTCGTACGACTTTTGAAATGCGTGCATAGATTTGAAACGGAATGGTACCATGGTGCACCACTATCTAGCGATGGTAAATCAAAGACCAGCCACGGTAATCCCGTTTTACCGTAAAAATCCACGTATCGAAAAAACGAAGGGTAAAAAACTTCCGAGACCCGATTGAGATTCAGATAGACTTTTTTGGACGTTAAACAATCCATTGACGGCTGAAAGCTGTCGCAGCCGTAGAACTCACTAAGGCCTTCGTTTTAACTGGTTATGGTTCGCTTAACTCTAAACGAGCCAGAAGTTATGGCTGTTCGAATAATCGATATCTACAGGGTGCAACATCCACGGTGCAAGGTGCAACATCCGTCCGAAATGGCGGAACAGTGTCGTACGACTTTTTGAAATGCGTGCATGGATTTGAAACGAAACGGTACCATGATGCACCACTCTCCAGCGATGCTAAATCGAAGACCAGCCACGGTAACCCGTTTTACCGTAAAAATCCACGTGTCGAAAAAACAAAGGGTAAAAAACTTTCGAGACCCGATTGAGATTTGGATAGTCTTTTTTGGGCATTAAACAATCCATCGACGGCTGAAAGCTGTCACAGCCGTAGAACTCACTAAGTCCTTCGTTTTGACAGGTTATAACTCCCGTAACTCTAAACGAGCCAGAAGTTATGGCCGTTCGAATAATCGATATCTACAGGGTGCAACATCCACGGTGCAAGGTGCAACATCCGTCAGAAATGGCGAAACAGTATCGTACGACTTTTTGAAATGCGTGCATGGATTTGAAATGGAACGGTACCATGGTGCACCACTATCCAGCGATGGTAAATCGAAGACCAGCTGTTTGCACAAAAAATGGACAAACACCTCCAATCCGTATTATTTAGTTGATTATATGTTATTTTTCAAGGTTTTAGGTTACTTATGCAAATATGTAAAAAGCAAGGACTAAAATGTAAAAGACACGCAGATTTATAGTGGTTCGGCCAGAACGTGCCTACGTCCACTTTATATGTTATTCTCTCTTTTCTTTCGGATTACAAGTGCAAAGCTTTAAGTACGAGTATAAGAAAGTTGTTTGAAAGTTCCTTCCTTGCTTGAGCTCTCAAACTTGTCTGCCATTGTTGTACCCCTGCCCCTCTATTTATAGAATGAGGTTGGGGGCAGGGGTCTTGGATGTATATAGCTGCTGATGGGCCTGGGCTGAAGCAATCTGGTCTCGGAGCGTTCTGGTTCGGCGAGGCTTCATTCGGCGTGGAACATCGACCGGTGATGAAGTGGACCGGTGGTAGATGGTTTGGAGGTTTATTCGGTAGTGGGTGCTGGTTCGGCATGGAGCTGGGACCGGTGATGGGATGGACCGGTGGCAGGTTGATTCAGTGGTGATGTGGAAGGGATGGGTTCGGCATGAAGGTGTTGGACCGGTAGTGGTTGGTCCGATGGGTGATGGTGTTATGTTGGTTCGGTGGGACATGGTGGAGTTAGTTCGGTGCGCATGGAGATGCGATTGGTCCGGCATGTAGGGGGAGAGGCACTGGTTCGGTGGTGTCCCTGTGCTTGCTGGTTCGGTGGTGGAAATGCACACAACACTTGCCCCCCAAAGTAGGGCATGTGTATGCATATGGCGTGCTTTGTTTTCCTGCAGTCGTTCGGTCCTGGGTGTGCCGAGCCGGTTGGTCCGGTCGATAGGTTTCGCCTATAAATATGGGCTTCAGGCCTTCGTTCATCCTCTACCATTTGAGACAGCCGAACCATATAAGTGCCGAATCACCTAGTTGTGCCGAATCATACGTGTTTAGCCAGATCGAAATCTTTGCCGAACCAGGTGAGGATCTATCCTGCCGAACGATCTTTATATCCAATCACCGAATGAGCTCGGGGCCTCGCGTACCGAATGAAACTTATTATTAATTTTACCAGATGAACTTTATGCCGAATGAGCTACGCCGAATGAGCTTTCATATTTGAGTTTTGAGTGATAACCCTAGATTTACACATGCTGGCTTGCTTTATACACTTGTTTGCTTATATCTCTATACTCCTTGTACTAACAACACGTCTTTCTCTATTGTGTATGCAGATAAAATGTCTCGCAAAGCGGAAACTCGATCAGATAGTAAGAAGTCCAAGGATAGAGGAGGGTCTTCTTCCGTGCCCCCAGCCCAAACAGAACCGGCGCGACATGGACCTGCCCCAAGGTCGCTAGTGGATGGGTATGGTCCCCAGGAACTTCTGGTCTCCCCTCCCGATTGCTTTCCTTGCTCCTTAAAGGCGGAGCAACTTGATGTTATAGCTCGCTCCTTCGGGATAGATAGAGCGCTTATGCGGTTGCCGGGGAACGGAGTGATGCCGTATGACCCCCCCGAAGGCTACTTTGCCTACAGCATATATCATTGCATGTGTGGTGCTATCCCGCCTCTCAATGCCTGGATAGTTAGCTTTGTCACATATCTGAAGGTGGCTCCATTCCAGCTTCAGCCTAACTCCTACGCTATTCTGGTGAGTCTTTTCGTCATCTTTCAGAGAAGATATGGGTGCCCCCTTCCAATCGGGAGATCCGGTATCTGTACAACTTGAGAGGCTACAAGAAGGGGTCTCCATATATCAGTTTGGAAGCGGCCGTGCCCTTCAAGCCTGTTCTGGATCTGTACTCGAAGCTCAGTATGTTCAAGAAGGAATGGTTTTTTATTAGGGATGACTCTGTTTCTTTCCGCCTTTTCACTTCCAGCTGTAAGTTGACCTCCATTTATATTTTCCTTGTCCCGATCACAATGCTTCTTCTTATATGCTTTCATTTTTTGCTAGCGACAGGTGGTTTTGCGGTCGTGGAGAATGATTCCTTGGTTCGGATGGCTGCGGAAATAAGAGCCATTCCAGCACGGGATCGGTCGGCTTCTTACTTGATCAGGAATGCCACTCTCCTGGAGTATAACTTGATTCTGCCACGTCAATCTGTGGTTAAACAGAGAGATACAGCCGAGGAGAGGGCTGCTAAAGCCAAGGATGGGGCCACTGCAAAGAGTAGCAAGAAGAGACCTTTCTCGGTGCCTCCAGCCGTTGGGGGAAAAAAGCTTAAGAAGTCCGATGGACCCTCTCCTAGTACATGTCCAGACATTCTGGAGGAGGAAGGTGGAGAGGAGGAAAGAGACGAAGAGGAGAGCGGAGGAGATGGAGAGGGTGAAGGATAGGGTGGTAGTGGTGCCGGCCCTTTGTCTTCTGAGCAGGCAGGGGAGATCCAGGAGTGGACGGATGATGCCTTCCGCCAAGCTTTTGAAGGGTTGGAGGAAGGATTAGCCTCGGTGAAGAAGGCAAAGGAGGGTGACAAGGCTGGGGTTGGTGCCGATCCATTCCCTAAGAGTTCTTCAGCTGAGGCGGCTCTAGTGATTCAAGGTGAACTTTTGACTTCTGCAGACTCCATTTATGATAGGGACTTAGGAATATTTTATGGTTCGCTTCCGTCCTGGACTGAGATTCAGAACTTATTGCAGTATTCTCCTTCTCCGTAGGGTTTGTATAACAGACGTGCCTTCTCATTCTTTTTAAGTTAACATATTTCTTGAATTATGGACCATTGTATGCTTGTAACACTTGTTCTTTATTACAGGGGCAGACGAGGTGGCCAAAATTTCATACGTTCGACACCGCCTTGAACAATTCAAATTGATGAGAGCTGCTACTAAGGCGCCAACTGGCCGTTCCGGGGACGTAGTTAAATATCGCCCTCTTCTTGGAGTCATTGAAGAAGATATCCAGCAGAGGAAGAGGAGGCGTTCCTTATTTGATTCACCACCTGGTCCTCAGTCTCCTATTCAGCCTCCCCGAGATACAACGGAGAAGACCACGGAGTTTGTCCCCCCTCCGCCTCCTTCCGAGAACCCTACCGTGATCCGCATAAAACGTCCCGACGTGCCTCGCAATCCCTTTGCCGGCCACCCGGAGTTGGACCCAAGCCTTCAGGATATTTTATTTGTCGAGGCCACGGGCGAGCATCTTCTCCCCCGCAATCCCATGGTTCGGATTCTTGATGAGGCTAAGTCCCTAGATTTGGACCTGCTCACTACTCGGATAGCTGCCATTGGGGACGAAGCCAAGGCCAACATTGACCGGGTCGCGGAGGAGGTCAAGAAGTTGATGGAGCATCATGCTCGACTGGCTAGGGCTGAGGAGGAAATCGGGAGTGCTAACATCCGGCTGCGGCTACAGGTTGCTGATCAGGACAAGCAGCTTGCCAATCAGGCTATCCAGATTTCTCAGCACGAGGCAGCCTCCAAGCAGTTGAAGGAGAGTCTGGAAAAGGACAGCAGGGCAGAATTGCAAAAAATGGAGGCTGCTTGCAAGGGGCGGATTGATATGGCCATTGCGACGGTGGACGAGGTTTGGAATGCGGATCTTGAGCGGATTGAAGAGTTGTCTGGGAGGCTTGAGGCCGCAGAGCTTGCCCAGGCCAAGCTAAAGGAAGAGATGGAGGGAATGAGGAGGTCTCTCCAGGCTGACCGCTTGAGATATCGATCGGAGAGGGATGTTGCCGTTGCTAAGTTGTTGTCCTCCGAGGCCCGGGTGAGGGAGTTTGAGGAGAATGAGAGGATGATGGATGAGATGTTGCAGGATATGTACTTCCGTACCTGGAAGCCAGGTAATCTATCCTGGATGGATGACTATCCCCGGATCATGGCTAGGATATATCTCCGGGCTTTGGAGGAGGCCAAGGCCGATGCGGATAAGGAAGGTGGAGCGGCATTCAGGATGGACGTGGTAACCGCCCAGTTCTCAAAGGAGGAGAAGGTAGCGGTGAAGGAGGGGATGCGGCTGCTTGCTGCGGAGGAAGCCGGTGTGCAGTTGGGGGATGAGGACCAAGAAGCGGGCGTCGGTGAGTTTTCCCTTTTTAGCTTTTCATAACTTGATCGTTCGCTGTTTATCTGATGGATTCTTCTTCTGAATTGGAAAGGTGGGACCTCTGGTCAACACGCTGGGAGTTCCGATCCAACGACCAAGTAGATTCGGAGAGCTGGTTCTGAGGTGTAGTGGTTAGCACTAATATAGCTGGTTACCTTTTGATTTCTTTTTTTTGCTGTTCATGTTAGTCCAAAACATTGATGTAACTGTAATAATATTGTTTGTGATGAATGACGTTTTGTAATTTCATAATATAAGCTGATTCCTTTGTGTTGGAATGTTATTGCTATTTTGTTGTGCTGTGTAAGTGATGTAACTATGCATGTTACTAGTGACTTGACTGTGTCTGATGCCAAGTTTTTTGCTTAAAGCATAATTTTCTCATTTTGCAATGTAAATGTGATGTGTAAATACGAACTGCAGCTACGTATTAATGTATAAAAGTAGAAGGTACCGCCCTTCATGTTTTGGCCATAGACGGTAATTTCGTGCGCCCTGTAAGACTAAGCACGGAATGCTGTTGAGTGTCTCGTTATCCGATTGTGAGTTTCTGTTCCCATTAGCGAACGTTCCCTATTTCATGTCCTGTACTTTCAAGCACCGTTACGGAGATAGGAGAAAAGTTTTAAATGACATTGAAATATATGAAAAGTAAAACTTCCAGTCACGGTAGGCCGTCGATGTGCTTAAGTTCGTGGCAAACGGGTTTTGTAGTCACTTTCCCTAGCTGTGGGTCTTGGAGACATTTGTCACCCATCTTACGCCTACTGCGGGGAGTTTTCTTTTTTACCACAGCCGCACTTAAGATACATCGGAGCCGATCGCGCACAGTAACTACCCGGGCCATTATGGCCCGTAATCGTGGGTATTATTCGATTTACTGTGGCCGGCTAGCGTGGGGGCCGATCGTCAACTGTGAACTGCCCCTGGCTGGCCACACCTTATGTTGGGGCTTATGATCGGTTCACAGTCGCCGGCGAGCAGAATCGCTGTAATGAGCTGCCATCGGCTATAGTCGGCCTTTTTTATGATGACTTATACTCGGCTCATTACAGTCGGCTTTAAGGGCCGAGGCAAACAATGAGTTAACTCGCGGTAGAGGGATACCGGAGCAAAGTGTCTCATTGGCAAGGGCATAGGAGCGCAGCGTACCTGTTAGATTTTGTCCAGGTGGAGTTGTGTTGTGAAGTTCTGGATTGAATTGTCATCTGCAAAGGATTTTGTTCAACAGCAAAGGATAAAGCTTAACAAGTAGCCAAGATATAAAGGAACAAGTTAACAAGAGCCAAGTTTTTTAGAGTGGTTCGGCATGAAAATGCCTACGTCCACTGATTCTCTTTGTTAATTCACTTCATATGGGCAGTACAAGTTAAGAAAAGTATCGACGGAGGTGTCGGATGTTCCATGCCCTCTAGAACACCTCTCCGTCCACTGTTGACAAAATATAAGCTCCGTTGTGGAGATCTTTATGAATTACATAAGGTCTGTCCCAGATGGGGTCCAGTGCCCCGGGGCGCGGAAAGATTCTCTTGAGGACAAGGTCTCCTTTTTGTAAGCTGCGATGTTTGACTTTAGAGTTGTATAGTGCTGCCACTTTTTGTCTGTGAGCTGCTGCTTTGAGTGCTGTATCATTTCTTCTCTCCTCAATTAGATCCAAAGACATGTGGAGGAGTTCTTCATTTTCTTCCGGGTTGTAGTGGATCCTACGGTGAGAGGGCACTATAGTTTCAACTGTGAGCATAGCCTCCGATCCGTATGCCAAAGAGAAGGGAGTATGCCCTGTTGAAGTTCTGTAAGATGTGCGATAGGCCCAAAGTGCCGTAGGAAGTTCGTCCACCCAAGCGCCTTTCGACTTTTCAAGTTTCTTCTTGATTAAGGTTTTGAGAATTTTGTTGACAGCTTCTATTTGGCCGTTTGCCTGGGGATAAGCCACGGATGATAAGCTTTTGTGAATCCCGTGCTCTCGGCACCAGTCGGTGAATTCCTCGCTGTCAAACTGAAGTCCATTGTCTGATACGATTTTGAGTGGTGTTCCGTACCTGCACAGAATATTTTTGATTAAGAAGTTGATAACTTTTGCCGAAGATATTTTATTTAGAGGTTCCGCCTCCACCCATTTGGTGAAGTAGTCGACTGCCACTACAGCATATTTGGCTCCGCCTCGGCCCGTTGGCAGTTCGCCAATTAAGTCAATCCCCCATATTGCGAAGGGCCAAGGGCTGGTCATCTGAGTAATTTCATTGGTTGGTAGTCGAGGGATTTTGGCAAATTTCTGACATCTGTCACTTTTTTGACGAAGTCTAAGGCGTCTTTGTTCAAGGTGGGCCAGAAATATCCATATCGGAGTATCTTTTTTACCAGAGTCTGCCCTCCGGTGTGGTCTCCACAACTTCCCTGATGGATGTTGGATAGAATTCCCCTGGCTTCTCTTCCAGCAACTCACCTCAATAAGGGGTTAGAGAAGCCGCACCGATAGAGGATGCCTTCTTGCATCGTGTAGCGGGAAGCTTTCCTTAGAATTTTCTTAACTTCATTTCGCCCGTCTGGTAGGGTGCCGTTTTGTAAGTATTCTCGGATAGGGGTCATCCATGTTTCTTCTTTGGTTGCAGCTATTAGGTTTACTTGCTCAAAACTCGGGGTTAGTAGCCTTGAGACAGTTATCGTTCCAGAAGTGGTATCATCTCCCATGCTAGCTTGCTTTGCCAGTTCGTCAGCCTCTTGATTTTCTTCTCGGGGAATGTGTTTGATCGAGTAGTGATCCAATCGATTGAGCAGTTGCTTGGTCTTTTTCAGATATGCCGTGAGCCGCTCTCCTCGAGTCTGGAACTCCCCTAGCATTTGATTTACGATGAGTTGCGAATCACTGCGAAGGCATAAGGAACTGACTCCGATCTCCAGGGCGAGCTCTAATCCGGCTATTACTGCTTCATATTCGGCATCATTGTTGGTGGCAGCGAATTCCAGCCTTAATGCATAACACAGCTTTCTTCCCCTGGGAGTGATGATCACAATGCCTGCCCCCGAGCCTTGTTCGTTCGATGCTCCATCTACGAAGAGATTCCACTTGATATCTTATGCTATTTCAGATTGGTCCCTACCTTCGCTAGTAGTGAACTCGGCAATGAAATCAGCTATGGCTTGCCCCTTGATAGCGGTGCGAGGATGGTAAGTGATATCATATTGACTTAGTTCGATACACCACTTAAGTAATCGCCCAGAAGTGTCGGGGCGATGGAGCACTTGTTTTAGCGGTTGATCGGTTAAAACTCTGGTGGAATGAGACTGGAAATAGTGTCGCAGCTTCCTTGATGTGATTAGTAAACAGTACGCCAGTTTCTCAAGTTTGGGATACCGGGTTTCTGCTCCCGTGAACCTCTTGCTTATGAAGTACACTGGCCGTTGTGTGCGGTTTTCTTCTCTTACCAAAGCGGCGCTTAGGGCATGGGATGACACAGAAAGATATAGGTATAGTTCTTCGCCTTCATTTGGCGTTGAGAGTACTGGTGGCTACTGGAGGTGCTCGATTAGGTTAAGGAAAGCTGCTGAACATTCGTCGGTCCACTCGAATTTTCCTTTGTCTTTCTTCAGGGCTTCGAAGAAAGGAATGCATTTGTCAGTTGCTTTAGAGATGAACCGGCTTAGGGCGGCCACCTTCCCGTTTAGGCTTTGCATTTCTTTCCGAGTGGATGGTATTTTGATATCTTTCAAGGCTCGGACTTGTTCGGGGTTCGCCTCGATCCCTCTGGCATGGACGATGAATCCCAAGAACTTTCCTGATGACACTCCGAAGGAGCACTTTAGAGGGTTCAGCTTCATTTCATATTTGCGAAGTACTTGAAACATCTCACCCAAGTGGCTCACATGATCGTTGGCTTTTCTTGACTTCACTAGCATGTCGTCCATATAAACTTCCATGGTTCGTCCTATCAGTTCTGCAAACATCTTGTTGACGAGGCGCTGGTAAGTAGCTCCGACGTTCTTAAGTCCGGAAGGCATTACTTTGTAGCAGTACAACCCCCGGTCCGTGTTGAAACTGGTGTGGTCTTGATCGGAGGCATGCATAGGGATTTGGTTATATCCTGAGTATGCGTCCATAAAGTATAAGAGTTCGTGTCCAGCAGTGTTGTCCACGAGTTGGTCGATTCGGGTGAGTCGGAAGCAGTCTTTCGGGCAGGCGTCATTTAAGTTGGAGAAATCGATGCATGTTCGCCACTTCCCATTAGCTTTCTTTACCAGTACCGGGTTGGCGATCCACTCCGGGTAGATGGCTTCACGTATGAAGTCATTGGCAAGTAAGTTCTTTACTTCTTCCTCGAGGGCTGCTGATCGTTCTGCCCCCATACTTCTCTTCTTTTGCTTTACCGGTACCTTGGTAGGATCGATGTTTAGTGCATGGCATGCTATGTCCGGGGAGATTCCGGTCATATCAGCGTGCGTCCATGCAAATACGTCCATGTTGTGGCGAAGAAAATCAATGAGTTGATTCTTTAATTCTCTTTTTAGCCGAGATCCGACTCTCAGCAGTTTACTTGGGTCGTGTTTGTCTACAGATACGAATTCCATAGCCTCTGCAGGCTCGGCGGTGGCCTCCTCCTCTCCGTCCCTGGGATCTAGTTCGTTGAAGGGATCACTTGTGTATCGAAGAGGAGGGGCTTTCATTAGTTGCTATGCTTCCAAGCTTTTCATGCAGAGAGTGGTCTCTGCATTCTTCCCTTTATCTTTCTTGCGGTTATTGCGAAGCTCGGTTACATAGCAGTCCCGAGCGATGTCTTGATCTCCTTCTACTTCTCCCACTCCATTATCCGTTGGGAACTTCATCTTCAGGCACCATAGGGCAAGGACAATTTGGAAGTCGGACAAGGCTGGTCTTCCTAAAAAGGCATTGTAGGCCGAGTGGTTGTCTATTAGAACGAATGTTTGTTTCCGAACGGCGGAACGGGGATGACTTCCCAATTCAACAAAGAGATCCAATTGTCCAAGAGGCATCTTTGCTTCTCCGGTGAAACCGTGTAGTGGTTTATTACAGGGGGATACATCCTTCATTGACAGCTTCATTTTGTCGAAAGCATGCTTGAATAGGATATTTACTGAACTTCCAGTGTCTATTAAGATTCGGAAAACTTTGGCTGGACCGAACCAGGCAGAGATGACCATAGGATCCATATGAGGGTATTGCCTTCCTTCTAGGTCGCGCCCGCTGAATGTGATATCATTACTTTCCTTCCGCTTAGGGTGGCGTTCTTCCATAACAGAATTGACACAGTCTCCCTCGCTTCTGAGTGAGTTTCCATATCTTTCCATTTCTGCCCAGCTCTTGTCAGCGATGTGTGGCCTTCCTGATATTGTATGGACCACTATCTTCTCTTGGCTGGAACCACTGGTGTTGCGATTTCCTCCGCCTGTCTCTAGGTGGAGCTGCCCTGGGTTTTCCTTGGTAGGAGCTGGGGTCCTGTCCTGTCCCTTCACATAGCGTTCTAATTTCTTTCTCCTGATGTGTTCTTCAATTAGGTCTCGGAGATGGCGGCATTCATTGGTATCGTGCCCATGAGACTCGTGGAAACGATAGAATTTTCCGGACTGGATTGCGCGATTTGACTCTTTCTTGTACGGGGGGCGCTTGTATGTGAGTTCGTCCTGATTGGCCAGGAAGATGTTCTCGACTGTTTCATTCAAGGGAGTGTAAGCGTCAAATCTCGCTCCTGGTCGGTACAAGCGCTTTTCTCCCTTCTTGCCCCCTGCATTGTCTTTGGAGTCGTTTGTCCGAATGTCTTTCGCTGCGGCAGAGGCGTTTCCATGGGCCGTCTTAGCCTGTGGTCCTGTCTGCCTTTCAGTGGCAGCCTCTTCGAGTCTCATGTACTTCCCAGCTTCATGAAAGAAATCGGGCAAGGTTGCTGGTTTTTCTTTAGTTATTCTTCTAGCGAACTTGGTATCTAGGTGCACACCACTACAGAGGGCCATTAGGGTGAGTTTCTCATCGGCATCTTGGACTGCGGCCGCTGCGGCGTTGAACCGGGTTAGATATTGTTGCTGTGTCTCTTCGGATTTCTATTTGACATTGGATAGAGAATAAGCATCCTTGGGTTGTTCCACATGAATGCGGAACTGGCTAATGAACTTTTCCTTCAACATTTCCCATGAACTTATGGATCATTAGGGTAGATGGCAGAACCAGGAGGTAGCTAGATCTGCTAAAAATAGTGGAAAGCATTTGCATAATACTCCTCCCTTTACCCCGCTCATGAGCATATGTTGTGTGTATCTCTGCAAGTGTACAACGGGGTCGGAAGTTCCCTTGTACGGTTCCATCGTCGGCATTATCCATTCTCGAGGGGTGATGGCGGTTTCGATGTCGCGGGTGAAAGGGTTGGTTACCCCAGCGCCTATCCCTCGCTCCCTTTGCTCCCGTCGGACGCATTCCCTGAATAATCGTGCCATTCTTTCATCAGAATTTGAAGCGGACAAGAATGAGCTTGGTTCTTCCCTACGGGATCGATCTCGTCCGGATGACCTGTAGGGATGGTATAGCCTATCACTTCTGACATTATCCAGTGGCTGTCTTTGGCTACTCGGATGCATGCTAGGACCAGCTACAGTTGCCCTCTGCCTTGATCTTCCCCTGCGGGGTTCTGTTTCGAGCATTTCCATGGGGTCAACTTCGGGCTGGGTTCTAGCTCGGCTCCGTTCAGCGGGGTTTCTATGATTAGGTGGCATGACTGGCTCAGCTACATCCGACCCTCGTCTGGTGCCTCCCCCATTGGGTTCGGTTCCAAGTGCTTCCTCGAGTCGGAGTTCGGGCTGAGTCCGGGCGTGGCCCCTATCACTGTTGTTCCTGTTGATAGCTTCTTCGAAGAGGGAAGACCTTTGCTGTCTCTGAGATCCTCCATATTGAGACTCACCCCATGATTCAGTGTTGCGGTTGGATTCTTCGGCATCCCTCAAGCGTGACATGAGTTGGTTCACCAAAGCTTCTTGTTGGGATGTGAAGCGGTTAGTTACTTCAGTCACAACTCTGTCTAGATCTGCACTAGTGATTGCTGCCGGTTGTTCCGCGGCAGGGGATGTTGGATTTGCCCGATCTGCTGTCGTAGTGGGATGGTTCTCTTGATCTGGATCCACTGGATCTGGAGCGCTGCTGGTTGCAACGTTCTTTCCCTTGTTGGTGTCTTTTCTCGGCTTGAAAGTCATGTTTCCTAGGCAATGAAGGGTGCTATTGGGAAAGAAGGTTGAATGCGGGAAGCTGAAGCTTCGAGTTCCAAGTTCTCAGTGAAAGCACCAAAAATGTTTGCACAAAAAATGGACAAACACCTCCAATCCGTATTATTTAGTTGATTATATGTTATTTTTCAAGGTTTTAGGTTACTTATGCAAATATGTAAAAAGCAAGGACTAAAATGTAAAAGACACGCAGATTTATAGTGGTTCGGCCAGAACGTGCCTACGTCCACTTTATATGTTATTCTCTCTTTTCTTTCGGATTACAAGTGCAAAGCTTTAAGTACAAGTATAAGAAAGTTGTTTGAAAGTTCCTTCCTTGCTTGAGCTCTCAAACTTGTCTGCCATTGTTGTACCCCTGCCCCTCTATTTATAGAATGAGCTTGGGGGCAGGGGTCTTGGATGAATATAGCTGCTGATGGGCCTGGGCTGAAGCAATCTGGTCTGGGAGCGTTCTGGTTCGGCGAGGCTTCATTCGGCGTGGAACATGGACCGGTGATGAAGTGGACCGGTGGTAGATGGTTTGGAGGTTCATTCGGTAGTGGGTGCTGGTTCGGCATGGAGCTGGGACCGGTGATGGGATGGACCGGTGGTAGGTTGATTCGGAGGTGATGTGGGAGGGATGGGTTCGGCATGAAGGTGTTGGACCGGTAGTGGTTGGTCCGGTGGGTGATGGTGTTATGTTGGTTCGGTGGGACATGGTGGAGTTGGTTCGATGCGCATGGAGATGCGATTGGTCTGGCATGTAGGGGGAGAGGCACTGGTTCCGTGGTGTCCCTGTGCTTGCTGGTTCGGTGGTGGAAATGCACACAACACAAGCCACGGTAATCCCGTTTTACCGTAAAAATCCACGTGTCGAAAAAACGAAGGGTAAAAAACTTCCGAGACCCGATTGAGATTCGGACAGTCTTTTTTTGGCATTAAACAATCCATTGACGGCTGAAAGCCGTCACAGCCGTAAAACTCGCTGAGACCTTCATTTTGACTGGTTATGGCTCCCGTAACTCTAAACGAACCAGAAGTTATGGCCGTCCGAATAATCGATATCTACAGGGTGCAACATCCACGGTGCAAGGTGCAACATCCGTCCGAAATGGCGAAACAGTGTCGTACGACTTTTTGAAATGAGTGCATGGATTTGAAACGGAACGGTACCATGGTGCACCACTCTCCAGCGATGGTAAATCGAAGACCGGCCACGGTAATCCCGTTTCACCGTAAAAATCCACGTGTCGAAAAAACGAAGGGTAAAAAACTTCCGAGACCCGATTGAAATTCGGATAGTCTTTTTTGGGCATTAAACAATCCATTGACGGCTGAAAGCGGTCACAGCCGTAAAACTTGCTGAGACCTTAGTTTTGACTGGTTATGGCTCCCGTAACTCTAAACGAGCCAGAAGTTATGGCCGTCCGAATAATCGATATCTACAGGGTGCAACATCCACGGTGCAAGGTGCAACATCCGTCCGAAATGGCGAAACAGTGTCGTACGACTTTTTAAAATGCGTGCAGGGATTTGAAACGGAACGGTACCATGGTGAACCACTCTCCAGCGATGGTAAATTGAAGACCAGCCATGGTAATCCCGTTTTACCGTAAAAATCCACGTGTCGAAAAAACGAAGGGTAAAAACTTCCGAGACCCGATTCAGATTCGGACAGTCTTTTTTGGGCATTAAACAATCCATTGACTGCTGAAAGCGGTCATAGCCGTAAAACTCGCTGAGACCTTCGTTTCGACTGGTTATGGCTCCCGTAACTCTAAACGAGCCAGAAGTTATGGCCGTCCGAATAATCGATATCTACAGGGTGCAACATCCACGGCGCAAGGTGCAACATCCGTCCGAAATGGCGAAATAGTGTTGTACGACCTTTTGAAATGAGTGCATGGATTTGAAACGGAACGGTACCATGGTGCACCACTCTCCAGCGATGGTAAATCGAAGACCAGCCACGGTAATCCCGTTTTACCGTAAAAATCCACGTGTCGAAAAAACGAAGCGTAAAAAACTTCCGAGACCCGATTGAGATTCGGATTGTCTTTTTTGGACATTAAACATTCCATTGACGGCTGAAAGCTATCGCAGCCGTAGAACTCACTGAGGCCTTCGTTTTGACTGGTTGTGGCTCCCGTAACTCTAAACGAGCCAGAAGTTATGGCCGTCCGAATAATCGATATCTACAGGGTGCAACATCCACGGTGCAAGGTGCAACATCCGTCCGAAATGGCGAAACAGTGTCGTATGACTTTTTGAAATGCGTGCAGGGATTTGAAACGGAACGGTACCATGGTGCTCTACTCACCAGCGATGGTAAATCGAAGACCGCCACGGTAATCCCGTTTTACCGTAAAAATACACGTGTCGAAAAAACGAAGGGTAAAAAACTTCCGAGACCCGATTGAGATTCGGATAGTCTTTTTGGGGCATTAAACAATCCATTGACGGTTGAAAGCGGTCATAGCCGTAAAACTTCCTGAGACCTTAGTTTTGACTAGTTATGGCTCCCGTAACTCTAAACGAGCCAGAAGTTATGGCTGTCCGAATAATCGATATCTACAGGGTGCAACATCCACGGTGCGAGGTGCAACATCCGTCCGAAATGGCGGAACAGTGTCGTACGATATTTGAAATGCGTGCATGGATTTGAAACGGAACGGTACCATGGTGCACCACTATCCAGCGATGGTAAATCGAAGACCAGCCGCGGTAATCCCATTTTAACGTAAAAATCCACGTGTCGAAAAAACGAAGGGTAAAAAACTTCCAAGACCCGATTGAGATTCAGATAGTCTTTTTTGGACATTAAACAATCCATTGACGGCTGAAAGCTGTCGCAGCCGTAGAACTCACTGAGGCCTTCGTTTTGACTGGTTATGGCTCACGTAACTCTAAACGAGCCAGAAGTTATGGCCGTCCGAATAATCGATATCTACAGGGTGCAACATCCATGGTGCAAGGTGCAACATCTGTCCGAAATGGCGAATAAGTGCCGTACGACCTTTTGAAATGCGTGCATGGATTTGAAACGAAACGGTACCATGATGCAACACTCTCCAGCGATGGTAAATCGAAGACCAGCCATGGTAATCCCGTTCTACCGTAAAAATCCACGTGTCGAAAAAACGAAGGGTAAAAAACTTCCTAGACCCGATTGAGATTCGGATAGTCTTTTTAGGCATTAAACAATCCATTGATGGCTGAAAGCAGTCACAGCCGTAAAACTCACTAAGATCTTCGTTTTGACTGGTTATGGCTCTCGTAACTCTAAACGAGCCAGAAGTTATGGCCGTCCGAATAATCGATATCTATAGTGTGCAACATCCACGGTGCAAGGTGCAACATCCGTCCGAAATGGCGAAACAGTGTCGTACGACTTTTTGAAATGCGAGCATGGATTTGAAACGGAACGGTACCATGGTGCACCACTCTCCTGTGATGGTAAATCGAAGACCAGCCTCGGTAATCCCGTTTTACCGTAAAAATCCATGTGTCGAAAAAACGAAGGGTAAAAAACTTCCGAGACCCAATTGAGATCCGGATAGCCTTTTTTGGGCATTAAACAATCTATCGACGGCTGAAAGCAGTCACAGCCGTAGAACTCGCTAAGACCTTCGTATTGACTGGTTATGGCTTCCATAACTCTAAACGAGCCAGAAGTTACGGCCGTCCGAATAATCGATATCTATATGGTGCAACATCCACGGTGCAAGGTGCAACATCCGTCCGAAATGGCGAAACAGTGTCGTACGACTTTTGAAATGCGTGCATGGATTTGAAACGGAACGGTACCATGGTGCACCATTCTCCAGCGATGGTAAATCGAAGACCAGCCACGGTATTCCCGTTTTACCGTAAAATCCACGTGTCGAAAAAACGAAGGGTAAAAAACTTCCGAGACCCGATTGAGATTCGGACTGCCTTTTTTGGGCATTAAACAATCCATTGACGGCTGAAAGCGGTCACAGCCGTAAATCTCACTGAGACCTTCTTTTTGACTGGTTATGGCTCCCGTAACTCTAAACGAGCCAGAAGTTATGGCCGTCCGAGTAATCGATATCTACAGGGTGCAACATTCGTCCGAAATGGCGAAACAGTATCGTACGACCTTTTGAAATGCGTGCAGGGATTTGAAACGGAACGGTACCATGGTGCACCACTCTCCAGCGGTGGTAAATCGAAGACCAACCACGGTAATCCCGTTTTACCGTAAAAATCCACGTGTCGAAAAAACGAAGGGTAAAAAACTTCCGAGACCCGATTGAGATTCGGACAGTCTTTTTTTGGCATTAAACAATCCATTGACGGCTGAAAGCGGTCACAGCCGTAAAACTCGCTGAGACCTTCGTTTTGATTGGTTATGGCTCCCGTAACTCTAAACGAGCCAGAAGTTATGGCCGTCCGAATAATTGATATCTACAGGGTGCAACATCCACGGTGCAAGGTGCAACATCCGTCCGAAATGGCGAAACAGTGTCGTACGACTTTTTGAAATGAGTGCATGGATTTGAAACGGAACGGTACCATGGTGCACCACTCTCCAGCGATGGTAAATCGAAGACTGGCCACGGTAATCCCGTTTTACCGTAAAAATCCACGTGTCGAAAAAACGAAGGGTAAAAAACTTCAGAGACCCGATTAAAATTCGGATAGCCTTTTTTGGGCATTAAGCAATCCATTGACGGCTGAAAGCGGTCATAGCCGTAAAACTTGCTGAGACCTTAGTTTTGACTAGTTATGGCTCCCGTAACTCTAACCGAGCCAGAAGTTATGGCCTTCCGAATAATCGATATCTACAGGGTGCAACATCCACGGTGCAAGGTGCAACATCCGTCCGAAATGGCGAAACAGTGTCGTACGACTTTTTGAAATGAGTGCAGGGATTTGAAACGGAAAGGTACCATGGTGCACCACTCTCCAGCGATGGTAAATCGAAGACCAGCCACGGTAATCCCGTTTTACCTTAAAAATCCACGCGTCGAAAAAACGAAGGGTAAAAAACTTCCGAGACCCGATTGAGATCCGGATAGCCTTTTTTGGGCATTAATCAATCTATCGACGGCTGAAAGCTGTCACAGCCGTAGAACTCACTAAGACCTTCGTATTGACTGGTTATGGCTTCCATAACTCTAAACGAGCCAGAAGTTACGGCCGTCCGAATAATTGATATCTATATGGTGCAACATCCACGGTGCAAGGTGCAACATCCGTCCGAAATGGCGAAACAGTGTCGTACGACTTTTGAAATGCGTGCATGGATTTGAAACAGAACGGTACCATGGTGCACCATTCTCCAGCGATGGTAAATCGAAGACCAGCCACGGTATTCCCGTTTTACCGTAAATTCCACGTGTCGAATAAACGAAGGGTAAAAAACTTCCGAGACCCGATTGAGATTCGGACAGCCTTTTTTGGGCATTAAACAATCCATTGACGGCTGAAAGCGGTCACAGCCGTAAATCTCGCTGAGACCTTCTTTTTGACTGGTTATGGCTCCCGTAACTCTAAACGAGCCAGAAGTTATGGCCGTCCGAGTAATCGATATCTACAGGGTGCAACATTCGTCCGAAATGGCGAAACAGTATCGTACGACTTTTTGAAATGCGTGCAGGGATTTGAAACGGAACAGTACCATGGTGCACCACTCTCCAGTGATGGTAAATCGAAGACCAGCCACGGTAATCCCGTTTTACCGTAAAAATCCACGTGTCGAAAAAACGAAGGGTAAAAAACTTCCGAGACCCGATTGAGATTCGGACAGTCTTTTTTTGGCATTAAACAATCCATTGACGGCTGAAAGCGGTCACAGCCGTAAAACTCGCTGAGACCTTCGTTTTGATTAGTTATGGCTCCCGTAACTCTAAACGAGCCAGAAGTTATGGCCGTCCGAATAATCGATATCTACAGGGTGCAACATCCACGGTGCAAGGTGCAACATCCGTCCGAAATGGCGAAACAGTGTCGTACGACTTTTTGAAATGAGTGCATGGATTTGAAACGGAACGGTACCATGGTGCACCACTCTCCAGCGATGGTAAATCGAAGACCGACCACGGTAATCCCGTTTTACCGTAAAAATCCACGTGTCGAAAAAACGAAGCGTAAAAAACTTCCGAGACCCGATTGAGATTCGGATTGTCTTTTTTGGACATTAAACATTCCATTGACGGCTGAAAGCTGTCGCAGCCGTAGAACTCACTGAGGCCTTCGTTTTGACTGGTTATGGCTCCCGTAACTCTAAACGAGCCAGAAGTTATGGCCGTCTGAATAATCGATATCTACAGGGTGCAACATCCACGGTGCAAGGTGCAACATCCGTCCGAAATGGCGAAACAGTGTCGTATGACTTTTTGAAATGCGTGCAGGAATTTGAAATGGAACGGTACCATGGTGCTCTACTCACCAGCGATGGTAAATCGAAGACCAGCCACGGTAATCCCGTTTTACCGTAAAAATACACGCGTCGAAAAAACGAAGGGTAAAAAACTTCCGAGACCCGATTGAGATCCGGATAGCCTTTTTTGGGCATTAATCAATCTATCGACGGCTGAAAGCTGTCACAGCCGTAGAACTCACTAAGACCTTCGTATTGACTGGTTATGGCTTCCATAACTCTAAACGAGCCAGAAGTTACGGCCGTCCGAATAATTGATATCTATATGGTGCAACATCCACGGTGCAAGGTGCAACATCCGTCCGAAATGGCGAAACAGTGTCGTACGACTTTTGAAATGCGTGCATGGATTTGAAACAGAACGGTACCATGGTGCACCATTCTCCAGCGATGGTAAATCGAAGACCAGCCACGGTATTCCCGTTTTACCGTAAATTCCACGTGTCGAATAAACGAAGGGTAAAAAACTTCCGAGACCCGATTGAGATTCGGACAGCCTTTTTTGGGCATTAAACAATCCATTGACGGCTGAAAGCGGTCACAGCCGTAAATCTCGCTGAGACCTTCTTTTTGACTGGTTATGGCTCCCGTAACTCTAAACGAGCCAGAAGTTATGGCCGTCCGAGTAATCGATATCTACAGGGTGCAACATTCGTCCGAAATGGCGAAACAGTATCGTACGACTTTTTGAAATGCGTGCAGGGATTTGAAACGGAACAGTACCATGGTGCACCACTCTCCAGTGATGGTAAATCGAAGACCAGCCACGGTAATCCCGTTTTACCGTAAAAATCCACGTGTCGAAAAAACGAAGGGTAAAAAACTTCCGAGACCCGATTGAGATTCGGACAGTCTTTTTTTGGCATTAAACAATCCATTGACGGCTGAAAGCGGTCACAGCCGTAAAACTCGCTGAGACCTTCGTTTTGATTAGTTATGGCTCCCGTAACTCTAAACGAGCCAGAAGTTATGGCCGTCCGAATAATCGATATCTACAGGGTGCAACATCCACGGTGCAAGGTGCAACATCCGTCCGAAATGGCGAAACAGTGTCGTACGACTTTTTGAAATGAGTGCATGGATTTGAAACGGAACGGTACCATGGTGCACCACTCTCCAGCGATGGTAAATCGAAGACCGGCCACGGTAATCCCGTTTTACCGTAAAAATCCACGTGTCGAAAAAACGAAGGGTAAAAAACTTCCGAGACCCGATTAAAATTCGGATAGCCTTTTTTGGGCATTAAACAATCCATTGACGGCTGAAAGCGGTCATAGCCATAAACCTTGCTGAGACCTTAGTTTTGACTAGTTATGGCTCCTGTAACTCTAAACGAGCCAGAAGTTATGGTCGTCCGAATAATCGATATCTACAGGGTGCAACATCCACGGTGTAAGGTGCAACATCCGTCCGAAATGGCGAAACAGTGTCGTACGACTTTTTGAAATGAGTGCATGGATTTGAAACGGAACGGTACCATGGTGCACCACTCTCCAGCGATGGTAAATCGAAGACCAGCCACGGTAATCCCGTTTTACCGTAAAAATCCACGTGTCGAAAAAACGAAGCGTAAAAAACTTCCGAGACCCGATTGAGATTCGGATTGTCTTTTTTGGACATTAAACATTCCATTGACGGCTGAAAGCTGTCGCAGCCGTAGAACTCACTGAGGCCTTCGTTTTGACTGGTTATGGCTCCCGTAACTCTAAACGAGCCAGAAGTTATGGCCGTCCGAATAATCGATATCTACAGGGTGCAACATCCACGGTGCAAGGTGCAACATCCGTCCGAAATGGCGAAACAGTGTCGTATGACTTTTTGAAATGCGTGCAGGAATTTGAAATGGAACGGTACCATGGTGCTCTACTCACCAGCGATGGTAAATCGAAGACCAGCCACGGTAATCCCGTTTTACCGTAAAAATACACGTGTCGAAAAAACGAAGGGTAAAAAACTTCCAAGACCCGATTGAGATTCGGATAGTCTTTTTGGGGCATTAAACAATCCATTGACGGTTGAAAGCGGTCATAGCCGTAAAACTTCCTGAGACCTTAGTTTTGACTAGTTATGGCTCCCGTAACTCTAAACGAGCCAGAAGTTATGGCTGTCCGAATAATCGATATCTACAGGGTGCAACATCCACGGTGCGAGGTGCAACATCCGTCCGAAATGGCGGAACAGTGTCGTACGACTTTTGAAATGCGTGCATGGATTTGAAACGGAACGGTACCATGGTGCACCACTATCCAGCGATGGTAAATCGAAGACCAGCCGCGGTAATCCCATTTTAACGTAAAAATCCACGTGTCGAAAAAACGAAGGGTAAAAAACTTCCAAGACCCGATTGAGATTCAGATAGTCTTTTTTGGACATTAAACAATCCATTGACGGCTGAAAGCTGTCGCAGCCGTAGAACTCACTGAGGCCTTCGTTTTGACTGGTTATGGCTCACGTAACTCTAAACGAGCCAGAAGTTATGGCCGTCCGAATAATCGATATCTACAGGGTGCAACATCCATGGTGCACGGTGCAACATCTGTCCGAAATGGCGAATAAGTGTCGTACGACCTTTTGAAATGCGTGCATGGATTTGAAACGAAACGGTACCATGATGCAACACTCTCCAGCGATGGTAAATCGAAGACCAGCCATGGTAATCCCGTTCTACCGTAAAAATCCACGTGTCGAAAAAACGAAGGGTAAAAAACTTCCGAGACCCGATTGAGATTCGGATAGTCTTTTTAGGCATTAAACAATCCATTGATTGCTGAAAGCTGTCACAGCCGTAAAACTCACTAAGATCTTCGTTTTGACTAGTTATGGCTCTCGTAACTCTAAACGATCCAGAAGTTATGGCCGTCCGAATAATCGATATCTACAGGGTGCAACATCCACGGTGCAAGGTGCAACATCCGTCCGAAATGGCGAAACAGTGTCGTACGACTTTTTGAAATGCGAGCATGGATTTGAAACGGAACGGTACCATGGTGCACCACTCTCCTGTGATGGTAAATCGAAGACCAGCCTCGGTAATCCCGTTTTACCGTAAAAATCCATGTGTCGAAAAAACGAAGGGTAAAAAACTTCCGAGACCCGATTGAGATCCGGATAGCCTTTTTTGGGCATTAAACAATCTATCGACGGCTGAAAGCAGTCACAGCCGTAGAACTCACTAAGACCTTCGTATTGACTGGTTATGGCTTCCATAACTCTAAACGAGCCAGAAGTTATGGCCGTCCGAATAATCGATATCTATATGGTGCAATATCCACGGTGCAAGGTGCAACATCCGTCCGAAATGGCGAAACAGTGTCGTACGACTTTTGAAATGCGTGCATGGATTTGAAACGGAACGGTACCATGGTGCACCATTCTCCAGCGATGGTAAATCGAAGACCAGCCACGGTATTCCCGTTTTACCGTAAAATCCACGTGTCGAAAAAACGAAGGGTAAAAAACTTCCGAGACCCGATTGAGATTCGGACAGCCTTTTTTGGGCATTAAACAATCCATTGACGGCTGAAAGCGGTCACAGCCGTAAATCTCACTGAGACCTTCTTTTTGACTGGTTATGGCTCCCGTAACTCTAAACGAGCCAGAAGTTATGGCCGTCCGAGTAATCGATATCTACAGGGTGCAACATTCGTCCGAAATGGCGAAACAGTATCGTACGACCTTTTGAAATGCGTGCAGGGATTTGAAACGGAACGGTACCATGGTGCACCACTCTCCAGCGGTGGTAAATCGAAGACCAGCCACGGTAATCCCGTTTTACCGTAAAAATCCACGTGTCGAAAAAACGAAGGGTAAAAAACTTCCGACACCCAATTGAGATTCGGACAGTCTTTTTTTGGCATCAAAACAATTCATTGACGGCTGAAAGTGGTCACGGCCGTAAAACTCGCTGAGACCTTCGTTTTGATTGGTTATGGCTCCCGTAACTCTAAACGAGCCAGAAGTTATGGCCGTCCGAATAATCGATATCTACAGGGTGCAACATCCACGGTGCAAGGTGCAACATCCGTCCGAAATGGCGAAACAGTGTCGTACGACTTTTTGAAATGAGTGCATGGATTTGAAATGGAACGGTACCATGGTGCACCACTCTCCAGCGATGGTAAATCGAAGACCGGCCACGGTAATCCCGTTTTACCGTAAAAATCCACGTGTCGAAAAAACGAAGGGTAAAAAACTTCCGAGACCCGATTAAAATTCGGATAGACTTTTTTGGGCATTAAGCAATCCATTGACGGCTGAAAGCGGTCATAGCCGTAAAACTTGCTGAGACCTTAGTTTTGACTAGTTATGGCTCCCGTAACTCTAAACGAGCCAGAAGTTATGGCCTTCCGAATAATCGATATCTACAGGGTGCAACATCCACGGTGCAAGGTGCAACATCCGTTCGAAATGGCGAAACAGTGTCGTACGACTTTTTGAAATGAGTGCAGGGATTTGAAACGGAAAGGTACCATAGTGCACCACTCTCCAGCGATGGTAAATCGAAGACCAGCCACGGTAATCCCGTTTTACCTTAAAAATCCACGCGTCGAAAAAACGAAGGGTAAAAAACTTCCGAGACCCGATTGAGATCCGGATAGCCTTTTTTGGGCATTAATCAATCTGTCGACGGCTGAAAGCTGTCACAGCCGTAGAACTCACTAAGACCTTCGTATTGACTGGTTATGGCTTCCATAACTCTAAACGAGCCAGAAGTTACGGCCGTCCGAATAATCGATATCTATATGGTGCAACATCCACGGTGCAAGGTGCAACATCCGTCCGAAATGGCGAAACAGTGTCGTACGACTTTTGAAATGCGTGCATGGATTTGAAACGGAACGGTACCATGGTGCACCATTCTCCAGCGATGGTAAATCGAAGACCAGCCATGGTATTCCCATTTTACCGTAAAATCCACGTGTCGAAAAAACGAAGGGTAAAAAACTTCCGAGACCCGATTGAGATTCGGACAGCCTTTTTTGGGCATTAAACAATCCATTGACGACTGAAAGCGGTCACAGCCGTAAATCTCGCTGAGACCTTCTTTTTGACTGGTTATGGCTCCCGTAACTCTAAACGAGCCAGAAGTTATGGCCGTCCGAGTAATCGATATCTACAGGGTGCAACATTCGTCCGAAATGGCGAAACAGTATCGTACGACTTTTTGAAATGCGTGCAGGGATTTGAAACGGAACAGTACCATGGTGCACCACTCTCCAGTGATGGTAAATCGAAGACCAGCCACGGTAATCCCGTTTTACCGTAAAAATCCACGTGTCGAAAAAACGAAGGGTAAAAAACTTCCGAGACCCGATTGAGATTCGGACAGTCTTTTTTTGGCATTAAACAATCCATTGACGGCTGAAAGCGGTCACAGCCGTAAAACTCGCTGAGACCTTTGTTTTGATTGGTTATGGCTCCCGTAACTCTAAACGAGCCAGAAGTTATGGCCGTCCGAATAATCGATATCTACAAGGTGCAACATCCACGGTGCAAGGTGCAACATCCGTCCGAAATGGCGAAACAGTGTCGTACGACTTTTTGAAATGAGTGCATGGATTTGAAACGGAACGGTGCCATGGTGCACCACTCTCCAGCGATGGTAAATCGAAGACCGGCCACGGTAATCCCGTTTTACCGTAAAAATCCACGTGTCGAAAAAACGAAGGGTAAAAAACTTCCGAGACCCGATTAAAATTCGGATAGCCTTTTTTGGGCATTAAACAATCCATTGACGGCTGAAAGCGGTCATAGCCGTAAACCTTGCTGAGACCTTAGTTTTGACTAGTTATGGCTCCTGTAACTCTAAACGAGCCAGAAGTTATGGCCGTCCGAATAATCGATATCTACAGGGTGCAACATCCATGGTGCGAGGTGCAACATCCGTCCGAAATGGCGGAACAGTGTCGTACGACTTTTGAAATGCGTGCATGGATTTGAAACGGAACGGTACCATGGTGCACCACTATCCAGCGATGGTAAATCGAAGACCAGCCGCGGTAATCCCATTTTAACGTAAAAATCCACGTGTCGAAAAAACGAAGGGTAAAAAACTTCCAAGACTCGATTGAGATTCAGATAGTCTTTTTTGGACATTAAACAATCCATTGACGGCTGAAAGCTATCGCAGCCGTAGAACTCACTGAGGCCTTCGTTTTGACTGGTTATGGCTCACGTAACTCTAAACGAGCCAGAAGTTATGGCCGTCCGAATAATCGATATCTACAGGGTGCAACATCCTTGGTGCAAGGTGCAACATCTGTCCGAAATGGCGAATAAGTGTCGTACGACCTTTTGAAATGCATGCATGGATTTGAAACGAAACTGTACCATGATGCAACACTCTCCAGCGATGGTAAATCGAAGACCAGCCATGGTAATCCCGTTCTACCGTAAAAATCCACGTGTCGAAAAAACGAAGGGTAAAAAACTTCCGAGACCCGATTGAGATTCGGATAGTCTTTTTAGGCATTAAACAATCCATTGATGGCTGAAAGCTGTCACAGCCGTAAAACTCACTAAGATCTTCGTTTTGACTGGTTATGGCTCTCGTAACTCTAAACGAGCCAGAAGTTATGGCCGCCCGAATAATCGATATCTACAGGGTGCAACATCCACGGTGCAAGGTGCAACATCCATCCGAAATGGCGAAACAGTGTCGTACGACTTTTTGAAATGCGAGCATGGATTTGAAACGGAACGGTACCATGGTGCACCACTCTCCTGTGATGGTAAATCGAAGACCAGCCTCGGTAATCCCGTTTTACCGTAAAAATCCATGTGTCGAAAAAACGAAGGGTAAAAAACTTCCGAGACCCGATTGAGATCCGGATAGCCTTTTTTGGGCATTAAACAATCTATCGACGGCTGAAAGCAGTCACAGCCGTAGAACTCACTAAGACCTTCGTATTGACTGGTTATGGCTTCCATAACTCTAAACGAGCCAGAAGTTACGGCCGTCCGAATAATCGATATCTATATGGTGCAACATCCACGGTGCAAGGTGCAACATCCGTCCGAAATGGCGAAACAGTGTCGTACGACTTTTGAAATGCGTGCATGGATTTGAAACGGAACGGTACCATGGTGCACCATTCTCCAGCGATGGTAAATCGAAGACCAGCCACGGTATTCCCGTTTTACCGTAAAATCCACGTGTCGAAAAAACGAAGGGTAAAAAACTTCCGAGACCCGATTGGGATTCGGACAGCCTTTTTTGGGCATTAAACAATCCATTGACGGCTGAAAGCGGTCACAGCCGTAAATCTCACTGAGACCTTCTTTTTGACTGCTTATGGATCCCGTAACTCTAAACGAGCCAGAAGTTATGGCCGTCCGAGTAATCGATATCTACAGGGTGCAACATTCGTCCGAAATGGCGAAACAGTATCGTACGACCTTTTGAAATGCGTGCAGGGATTTGAAACGGAACGGTACCATGGTGCACCACTCTCCAGCGGTGGTAAATCGTAGACCAGCCACGGTAATCCCGTTTTACCGTAAAAATCCACGTGTCGAAAAAACGAAGGGTAAAAAACTTCCGAGACCCGATTGAGATTCGGACAGTCTTTTTTTGGCATTAAACAATCCATTGACGGCTGAAAGCGGTCACAGCCGTAAAACTCGCTGAGACCTTCGTTTTGATTGGTTATGGCTCCCGTAACTCTAAACGAGCCAGAAGTTATGGCCGTCCGAATAATCGATATCTACAGGGTGCAACATCCACGGTGCAAGGTGCAACATCCGTCCGAAATGGCGAAACAGCGTCGTACGACTTTTTGAAATGAGTGCATGGATTTGAAATGGAACGGTACCACGGTGCACCACTCTCCAGCGATGGTAAATCGAAGACCGGCCACGGTAATCCCGTTTTACCGTAAAAATCCACGTGTCGAAAAAACGAAGGGTAAAAAACTTCCGAGACCCGATTAAAATTCGGATAGCCTTTTTTGGGCATTAAGCAATCCATTGACGGCTGAAAGCGGTCATAGCCGTAAAACTTGCTGAGACCTTAGTTTTGACTAGTTATGGCTCCCGTAACTCTAAACGAGCCAGAAGTTATGGCCTTCCGAATAATCGATATCTACAGGGTGCAACATCCACGGTGCAAGGTGCAACATCCGTCCGAAATGGCGAAACAGTGTCGTACGACCTTTTGAAATGAGTGCAGGGATTTGAAACGGAAAGGTACCATGGTGCACCACTCTCCAGCGATGGTAAATCGAAGACCAGCCACGGTAATCCCGTTTTACCTTAAAAATCCACGCGTCGAAAAAACGAAGGGTAAAAAACTTCCGAGACCCGATTGAGATCCGGATAGCCTTTTTTGGGCATTAATCAATCTATCGACGGCTGAAAGCTGTCACAGCCGTAGAACTCACTAAGACCTTCGTATTGACTGGTTATGGCTTCCATAACTCTAAACGAGCCAGAAGTTACGGCCGTCCGAATAATCGATATCTATATGGTGCAACATCCACGGTGCAAGGTGCAACATCCGTCCGAAATGGCGAAACAGTGTCGTACGACTTTTGAAATGCGTGCATGGATTTGAAACGGAACGGTACCATGGTGCACCAATCTCCAGCGATGGTAAATCGAAGACCAGCCACGGTACTCCCGTTTTACCGTAAAATCCACGTGTCGAAAAAACGAAGGGTAAAAAACTTCCGAGACCCGATTGAGATTCGGCAGCCTTTTTTGGGCATTAAACAATCCATTGACGACTGAAAGCGGTCACAGCCGTAAATCTCGCTGAGACCTTCTTTTTGACTGGTTATGGCTCCCGTAACTCTAAACGAGCCAGAAGTTATGGCCGTCCGAGTAATCGATATCTACAGGGTGCAACATTCGTCCGAAATGGCGAAACAGTATCGTACGACTTTTTGAAATGCGTGCAGGTATTTGAAACGGAACAGTACCATGGTGCACCACTCTCCAGTGATGGTAAATCGAAGACCAGCCACGGTAATCCCGTTTTACCGTAAAAATCCACGTGTCGAAAAAACGAAGGGTAAAAAACTTCCGAGACCCGATTGAGATTCGGACAGTCTTTTTTTGGCATTAAACAATCCATTGACGGCTGAAAGCGGTCACAGCCGTAAAACTCGCTGAGACCTTCGTTTTGATTGGTTATGGATCCCGTAACTCTAAACGAGCCAGAAGTTATGGCCGTCCGAATAATCGATATCTACAGGGTGCAACATCCACGGTGCAAGGTGCAACATCCGTCCGAAATGGCGAAACAGTGTCGTACGACTTTTTGAAATGAGTGCATGGATTTGAAACGGAACGGTACCATGGTGCACCACTCTCCAGCGATGGTAAATCGAAGACCGGCCACGGTAATCCCGTTTTACCGTAAAAATCCACGTGTCGAAAAAACGAAGGGTAAAAAACTTCCGAGACCCGATTAAAATTCGGATAGCCTTTTTTGGGCATTAAACAATCCATTGACGGCTGAAAGCGGTCATAGCCGTAAACCTTGCTGAGACCTTAGTTTTGACTAGTTATGGCTCCTGTAACTCTAAACGAGCCAGAAGTTATGGTCGTCCGAATAATCGATATCTACAGGGTGCAACATCCACGGTGTAAGGTGCAACATCCGTCGGAAATGGCGAAACAGTGTCGTACGACTTTTTGAAATGAGTGCATGGATTTGAAACGGAACGGTACCATGGTGCACCACTCTCCAACGATGGTAAATCGAAGACCAGCCACGGTAATCCCGTTTTACCGTAAAAATCCACGTGTCAAAAAAACGAAGCGTAAAAAACGTCCGAGACCCGATTGAGATTCGGATTGTCTTTTTTGGACATTAAACATTCCATTGACGGCTGAAAGCTGTCGCAGCCGTAGAACTCACTGAGGCCTTCGTTTTGACTGGTTATGGCTCCCGTAACTCTAAACGAGCCAGAAGTTATGGCCGTCCGAATAATCGATATCTACAGGGTGCAACATCCACGGTGCAAGGTGCAACATCCGTCCGAAATGGCGAAACAGTGTCGTATGACTTTTTGAAATGCGTGCAGGGATTTGAAACGGAACGGTACCATGGTGCTCTACTCACCAGCGATGGTAAATCGAAGACCAGCCACGATAATCCCGTTTTACCGTAAAAATACACGTGTCGAAAAAACGAAGGGTAAAAAACTTCCGAGACCCGATTGAGATTCGGATAGTCTTTTTTGGGCATTAAACAATCCATTGACGGTTGAAAGCGGTCATAGCCATAAAACTTCCTGAGACCTTAGTTTTGACTAGTTATGGCTCCCGTAACTCTAAACGAGCCAGAAGTTATGGCTGTCCGAATAATCGATATCTACAGGGTGCAACATCCATGGTGCGAGGTGCAACATCCGTCCGAAATGGCGGAACAGTGTCGTACGACTTTTGAAATGCGTGCATGGATTTGAAACGGAACGGTACCATGGTGCACCACTATCCAGCGATGGTAAATCGAAGACCGGCCGCGGTAATCCCATTTTAACGTAAAAATCCACGTGTCGAAAAAACGAAGGGTAAAAAACTTCCAAGACCCGATTGAGATTCAGATAGTCTTTTTTGGACATTAAACAATCCATTGACGGCTGAAAGCTGTCGCAGCCGTAGAACTCACTGAGGCCTTCGTTTTGCCTGGTTATGGCTTACGTAACTCTAAACGAGCCAGAAGTTATGGCCGTCCGAATAATCGATATCTACAGGGTGCAACATCCACGGTGCAAGGTGCAACATCCGTCCGAAATGGCGAATAAGTGTCGTACGACCTTTTGAAATGCGTGCATGGATTTGAAACGAAACGGTACCATGATGCAACACTCTCCAGCGATGGTAAATCGAAGACCAGCCATGGTAATCCCGTTCTACCGTAAAAATCCACATGTCGAAAAAACGAAGGGTAAAAAACTTCCGAGACCTGTTTGAAATTCAGATAGTCTTTTTTGGGCATTAAACAATCCATTGACGGCTGAAAGCGGTCACAGCCGTAAAACTCGCTGAGACCTTCGTTTTGACTGGTTATGGCTCCCGTAACTCTAACCGAGCCAGAAGTTATGGCCGTCCGAATAATCGATATCTACAGGGTGCAACATCCACGGTGTAAGGTGCAACATCCGTCCGAAATGGCGAAACAGTGTCGTACGACTTTTTGAAATGAGTGCATAGATTTGAAACGAAATGGTACCATGGTGCACCACTCTCCAGTGATGGTAAATTGAAGATCAGCCACGGTAATCCCATTTTACCGTAAAAATCCACGTGTCGAAAAAACGAAGGGTAAAAAACTTCCGAGACCCGATTGAGATTCGGATAGTCTTTTTGGGCATTAAACAATCCATTGATGGCTGAAAGCTGTCACAGCCGTAAAATTCACTAAGATATTCGTTTTGACTGGTTATGGCTCCCGTAACTCTAAACGAGCCAGAAGTTATGGCCGTCCGAATAATCGATATCTACAGGGTGCAACATCCACGGTGCAAGGTGCAACATCCGTCCGAAATGGCGAAACAGTGTCGTACGACTTTTTGAAATGCGAGCATGGATTTGAAACGGAACGGTACCATGGTGCACCACCCTCCAGCGATGGTAAATCGAAGACCAGCCTCGGTAATCCTGTTTTACCGTGAAAATCCATGTGTCGAAAAAACGAAGGGTAAAAAACTTCCGAGACCCGATTGAGATCCGGATAGTCTTTTTTGGGCATTAAACAATCTATCGACGGCTGAAAGCTGTCACAGCCGTAGAACTCACTAAGACCTTCGTATTGACTGGTTATGGCTTCCATAACTCTAAACGAGCCAGAAGTTACGGCCGTCCGAATAATCGATATCTATATGGTGCAACATCCACGGTGCAAGGTGCAACATCCGTCCGAAATGGCGAAACAGTGTCGTACGACTTTTGAAATGCGTGCATGGATTTGAAACGGAATGGTACCATGGTGCACCATTCTCCAGCGATGGTAAATCGAAGACCAGCCACGGTATTCCCGTTTTACCGTAAAATCCACGTATTGAAAAAATGAAGGGTAAAAAACTTCCGAGACCCGTTTTACCGTAATCCCGTTTTACCGTAAAAATCCACGTGTCGAAAAAAAGAAGGGTAAAAAATTTCCGAGTCCTAATTCAGATTTAGATAGTCTTTTTTGGACAATAAACAATCCCTTGACGGCTAAAAGCTGTCGCAATCGTAGAACTCATTGAGGCCTTCGTTTTGACTGGTTATGGCTCCCGTAACTCTGAACGAGCCAGAAGTTATGGCCGTTCGAATAATCGATATCTACAGGGTGAAACATCCACGGTGCACGGTGCAACATCCGCCCGAAATGGCGAAACAGTGTCGTACGACTTTTTGAAATGCGTGCATGGATTTGAAACGAAACGGTACCATGATGCACCACTCTCCAGCGATGGTAAATCGAAGACCAGCCACGGTAATCCCGTTTTTTCGTAAAAATCCACGTGTCGAAAAAACGAAGGGTAAAAAACTTCCGAGACCCGATTGAGATTCAGATAGTCTTTTTTGGGCATTAAACAATCCATTGACGGCTGAAAGCTATCGCAGCCGTAAAACTCACTAAGACCTTCGTTTTGACTGGTTATAGCTCCCGTAAGTCTAAACGAGCCAGAAGTTATGGCCGTCCGAATAATCGATATCTACAGGGTGCAACATCCACGGTGCAAGGTGCCACATCCGTCAGAAATGGCGAAACAGTATCGTACGAATTTTTGAAATGCGTGCATGGATTTGAAATGGAACGGTACCATAGTGCACCACTATCCAGCGATGGTAAATCGAAGACCAGCCACGGTAATCCCGTTTTACCGTAAAAATCCACGTGTCGAAAAAACGAAGGGTAAAAACTTCCGAGACCCGATTGAGATTCGGACAGTCTTTTTTGGGCATTAAACAATTCATTGACGGCTGAAAGCGGTCACAGCCGTCAAATTTGCTGAGACCTTCGTTTTGACTGGTTATGGCTCCCGTAACTCTAAACGAGCCAGAAGTTATGGCCGTCCGAATAATTGATATCTATAGGGTGCAACATCCACGGTGCGAGGTGCAACATCCGTTCGAAATGACGAAACAGTGTCGTACGACTTTTGAAATGCGTGCATGGATTTGAAACGGAACGGTACCATGGTGCACCACTCTCCAGCGATGGTAAATCGAAGACCAGCCACGGTAATCCCGTTTTACCATAAAAATCCACGTTTCGAAAAAACGAAGGGTAAAAAACTTCCGAGACCCGATTGAGATTCGGATAATCTTTTTTGCGCATTCAACAATACATTGATGGCTGAAAGCTTTCAAAGTCGTAGAACTCACTGAGGCCATCGTTTTTACTGGTTATGGCTCCCGTAACTCTAAACGAGCCAGAAACTATGGTCGTCCGAATAATCGATATCTACAGGGTGCAACATCCACGGTGCAAGGTGCAACATCCGTCCGAAATGGCAGAACAGTGTCGTACGTCTTATGAAATGCGTGCATGGATTTGAAACGGAAGGGTACCATGGTGCACCACTATCCAGCGATGGTAAATCGAAGACCAGTCACGGTAATCCCGTCTTACCGTAAAAATCCACGAGTCGAAAAAAAGAATGGTAAAAAACTTCCGAGACCCGATTAAGATTCAGATAGTCTTTTTTGGACATTAAACAATCCGTTGATGGCTGAAAGCTGTCGCAGCCGTAGAACTCACTAAGGCCTTCGTTTTGACTGGTTATGGCTCCCGTAACTCCAAACGAGCCAGAAGTTATGGCCGTCCGAATAATCGATATCTACAGGGTGCAACATCCACGGTGCAAGGTGCAACATCCGTCTGAAATGGCGAAACAGTGTCGTACGACTTTTTGAAATGCGTGCATGGATTTGAAACAAAATGGTACCATGATGCACCACTCTCCAGCGATGGTAAATCGAAGACCAGCCACGGTAATCCCGTTTTACCGTAAAAATCCACATGTCGAAAAAACGAAGGGTAAAAAACTTCCAAGACCCGATTGAGATTCGGATAGTCTTTTTTAGGCATTAAACAATCCATTGATGGATGAAAGCTGTCACAGGTGTAGAACTCACTAAGACCTTCGTTTTGACTGGTTATAGCTCCCGTAACTCTAAACGAGCCAGAAGTTATAGCCGTTCGAATAATCGATATCTACAGGGTGCAACATCCACGGTGCAAGGTGCCACATCCGTCAGAAATGGTGAAACAGTATCGTACGACTTTTTGAAATGCGTGCATGGATTTGAAATGGAACAATACCATGGTGCACCACTATCCAGCGATGGTAAATCGAAGACCAACCACGGTAATCCTGTTTTACCGTAAAAATCCACGTGTCGAAAAAACGAAGAGTAAAAAACTTCCGAGACCCGATTGAGATTCGGATAGCCTTTTTTGGACATTAAACAATCCATTGACGGTTGAAAGCTGTTGCGGCCGTAGAACTCACTGAGGCCTTCGTTTTGACTGGTTATGGCCCCCATAACTCTAAACGAGCCAGAAGTTATGGCCGTCCGAATAATCGATATCTACAAGGTGCAACATCCACGGTGCAAGGTGCAACATCCGTCCGAAATGGCGAAACAGTATCGTACGACTTTTTGAAATGCGTGCAGGGATTTGAAACGGAACGGTACCATGGTGCACCACTCTCCAGTGATGGTAAATCGAAGACCAGCCACGGTAATCCCATTTTATCGTAAAAATCCACGTGTCGAAAAAACGAAGGGTAGAAAACGTCCGAGACCCGATTGAGATTCGGACAGTCTTTTTTGGGCATTAAACAATCCATTGACGGCTGAAAGCGGTCACACCCGTAAAACTCGCTGAGACCTTCGTTTTGACTGGTTATGGCTCCCGTAACTCTAAACGAGCCAGAAGTTATGGTCGTCCGAATAATCGATATCTACAGGGTGTAACATCCACGGTGCAAGGTGCAACATCCGTCCGAAATGGCGAAACTGTGTCGTACGACTTTTTGAAATGTGTGCATGGATTTGAAACGGAACGGTACCATGGTGCACCACTCTCCAGCGATGGTAAATCGAAGACCAGCCAAGGTAATCCCGTTTTACCGTAAAAATCCACGTGTCGAAAAAACGAAGGGTAAAAAACTTCTGAGCCCCGATTGAGATTCGGATAGTCTTTCTTGGACATTAATCTCTCCATTGACGGCTGAAAGCCGTCACAGCCGTAGAACTCAGCGAGGCCTTCGTTTTGACTGGTTATGGATCCCGTAACTCTAAACGAGGCAGAAGTTATGGCCGTCCGAATAATCGATATCTACAGGGTGCAACATCCACGGTGCAAGGTGCAACATCCGTCCGAAATGGCGAAAGAGTGTCTTACGACTTTTTGAAATGTGTGCAGGGATTTGAAACGGAATGGTACCATGGTGCACCACTCTCCAGCGATGGTAAATCGAAGACCAGCCACGGTAATCCCATTTTACCGTAAAAATCCACGTATCGAAAAAACGAAGGGTAAAAAACTTCCGAGACCCGATTGAGATTCGGATAGTCTTTTTTGGGCATTAAACAATCCTTTGACGGCTGAAAGCGGTCATAGCCGTAAAACATGCTGAGACCTTTGTTTTGACTGGTTATGGCTCCCGTAACTCTAAAAGAGCCAGAAGTTATGGCCGTCCGAATAATCGATATCTACAGGGTGCAACATCCACGGCGCAAGGTGCAACATCCGTCCGATATGGCGAAACAGTGTCGTACGACTTTTTGAAATGAGCGCATGGATTTGAAACGGAAAGATACCATGGTGCACCACTCTCCATCGATGCTAAATCGAAGACCAGCCATGGTATTCCCGTTTTACCGTAAAAATCCACGTGTCGAAAAACGAAGGGTAAAAAACTTCCGAGACCCTATTGAGATTCGGATAGTCTTTTTTGGGCATTAAACAAACCATTGACGGCTGAAAGCTGTCACAGCTGTAGAACTCACTAAGTACTTCGTTTTGACTGGTTATGGCTCCCGTAACTCTAAACGAGCCAGAAGTTATGGCCGTCCGAATAATCGATATCTACAGGGTGCAACATCCACGGTGTAAGGTGCAACATCCGTCCGAAATGGCGAAACAGTGTCGTACGACTTTTTGAAATGTGAGCATGGATTTGAAATGGAACGGTGCCATGGCGCACCACTCTCCAGCGATGGTAAATCGAAGATCAGCCACGGTAATCCCGTTTTACCGTAAAAATCCACATGTCGAAAAACGAAGGGTAAAAAACTTCCGAGACCCGATTTAGATCGGGATTGCCTTTTTTGGCATTAAACAATCTATTGACGGTTGAAAGCTGTCACAGCCGTAGAACTCACTAAGACCTTCGTTTTGACTGGTTATGGCTTCCGTAACCCTAAACGAGCCAGAAGTTATGGCCGTCCGAATAAAAGATATCTACAGGGTGCAACATCCACGTTGCAAGGTGCAACATCCGTCCGAAATGACGAAACAGTGTCGTACGACTTTTTGAAATTCATGTAGGGATTTGAAACGGAAAAGTACCATGGTGCACCATTCTCTAGCGAGGGTAAATCGAAGACCAGCCACGGTAATCCCGTTTTACCGTAAAAGTCCACGTGTCGAAAAAACGAAGGGTAAAAAACTTCGGAGACCCGATTGAGATTCAGACAGTCTTTTTTGGGCATTAAACAATCCATTGACGGCTAAAAGCGGTCACAGCCGTAAACTCGCAGAGACCATCGTTTTGACTGGTTATGGCTCCCGTAACTCTAAACGAGCCAGATGTTATGGCCGTCCGAATAATCGATATCTACAGGGTGCAACATCCACGGTGCAAGGTGCAACATCCGTCCGAAATAGCGAAACAGTGTCGTACGACTTTTGAAATGCGTGCATGGATTTGAAACGGAACGGTACCATGGTGCATCACTCTCCAGCGATGGTAAATCGAAGACCAGCCACAGTAATCCGTTTTACCATAAAAATCCACGTGTCGAAAAAACGAAGGGTAAAAAACTTCCGAGACCTGATTGAGATTCGGATAATCTTTTTTGGGCATTCAACAATACATTGACGGCTGAAAGCTTTCAAAGTAGTAGAACTAACTGAGGCCTTCGTTTTAACTGGTTATGGCTCCCGTAACTGTAAACGAGCCAGAAATTATGGTCGTCCGGATAATCGATATCTACAGGGTGCAACATCCACGGTGCAAGGTGCAACATCTGTCCGAAATGGCGGAACAGTGTCATACGACTTTTGAAATGCGTGCATGGATTTGAAACGGAACGGTACCATGGTGCACCACTATCCAGCGATGGTAAATAAAAGACCAGCCACGGTAATCCCGTTTTACCGTAAAAATCCACGTATCGAAAAAACGAAAGGTAAAAAACTTCCAAGACCCGTTTGAGATTCAGTTAGTCTTTTTTGGACATTAGACAATCCGTTGTCGGCTGAAAACTGTCGCAGCCGTAGAACTCACTGAGGCCTTCATTTTGACTGGTTATGGCTTCCGTAACTCTAAACGAGCCAGAAGTTATGGCCGTCCGAATAATCGATATCTACAGGGTGCAACATCCACGGTGCAAGGTGCAACATCTGTCCGAAATGGCGGAACAGTGTCATACGACTTTTGAAATGCGCGCATGGATTTGAAACAAAATGGTACCATGGTGCACCACTATCCAGCGATGGTAAATCGAAGACCAGCCACGGTAATCCCGTTTTATCGTAAAAATCCACGTGTCGAAAAAAAGAAAGGTAAAAAACTTCTGAGACCCGATTGAGATTCAGATAGTCTTTTTTGGACATTAAACAATCCATTATGGCTGAAAACTATCGCAGCCGTAGAACTCACTGAGACCTTCGTTTTGACTGGTTATGGCTTCCGTAACTCTAAACGAGCCAGAAGTTATGGCCGTCCGAATAATCGATATCTACAGGGTGCAACATCCACGGTGCAAGGTGCAACATCCGTCCGAAATGGCGAAACAGTGTCGTACGACTTTTTGAAATGCGTGCATGGATTTGAAACAAAACGGTACCTTGATGCACCACTCTCCAGTGATGGTAAATCGATGACCAGCCACGGTAATCCCGTTTTACCGTAAAAATCCACGTGTCGAAAAAACGAAGGGTAAAAAACTTCCAAGACCTGATTGAGATTCGGATAGTCTTTTTTGGGCATTAAACAATCCATTGATGGCTGAAAGCTGTCACAGCCGTAGAACTCACTAAGACCTTCGTTTTCACTGGTTATAGCTCCCGTAACTCTAAACGAGCAAGAAGTTATGGCCGTCCGAATAATCTATATTTACAGGGTGCAACATCCATAGTGCAAGGTGCCACATCCGTCAGAAATGGCGAAACAGTATCGTACGACTTTTTGAAATGCGTGCATGGATTTGAAATGGAACGGTACCATGGTGCACCACTATCAAGCGATGGTAAATCGAAGACCAGCCACGGTAATCCCGTTTTACCGTAAAAATCCACGTGTCGAAAAAACGAAGGGTAAAAAACTTCCGAGACCCGATTGAGATTCAGATAGTCTTTTTTGGACATTAAACAATCCATTGACGGCTGAAAGCTGTTGCAGCCGTAGAACTCACTGAGGCCTTCGTTTTGACTGGTTATGGCTCCCGTAACTCTAAACGAGCCAGAAGTTAAGGCCCTCCGAATAATCGATATCTACAGTGTGCAACATCCACGGTGCAAGGTGCAACATCCGTCCGAAATGGCGAAACAGTGTCGTACGACTTTTTGAAATGCGTGCAGGGATTTGAAACGGAATGGTACCATGGTGCACCACTCGCCAGCGATGGTAAATCGAAGACCAGCCACGGTAATCCCGTTCTACCGTAAAAATCCACGTGTCGAAAAAACGAAGGGTAAAAAACTTCTGAGACCCGTTTGAGATTCAGATAGTCTTTTTTGGGCATTCAACAATACATTGACGGCTGAAAGCTGTCGCAGCCGTAGAACTCACTGAGGCCTTCGTTTTGACTGGTTATGGCTCTCGTAACTCTAAACAAGCCAGAAGTTATGGCCGTCCGAATAATCGATATCTACAGGGTGCAACATCCACGGTGCAAGGTGCAACATCCGTCCGAAATGGCGGAACAGTGTCGTACGACTTTTGAAATGCGTGCATGGATTTGAAACCGAACGGTACCATGGTGCACCACTATCCAGCGATGGTAAATCGAAGACCGGCCACGGTAATCCCGTTTTACCGTAAAAATCCACGTGTCGAAAAAACGAAGGGTAAAAAACTTCCAAGACCCGGTTGAGATTCCGATAGTCTTTTTTGGACATTAAACAATCCATTGACGGCTGAAAGCTGTCGCAGACGTAGAACTCACTGAGACCTTCGTTTTGACTGGTTATAGCTTCCGTAACTCTGAACGAGCCAGAAGTTATGGTCGTCCGAATAATCGATATCTACAGGGTAAAACATCCACGGGGCAAGGTGCAACATCCGTCCGAAATTGCGAAACAGTGTCGTACGACATTTTGAAATGAGTGCATGGATTTGAAATGGAACGGTACCATGGTGCACCCCTCTCCAGCGATGGTAAATTGAAGACCAGCCACGGTAATTCCGTTTTACCGTAAAAATCCACGTGTCGAAAAAACGAAGGGTAAAAAACTTCTGAGACCCGATTGAGATTCGGATAGTCTTTTTTGGACATTAAACATTCCATTGACGGCTGAGCAGCCGTAGAACTTACCGAGGCCTTCGTTTTGACTGGTAATGGCTCTCGTAACTCTAAACGAGCCAGAAGTTATGGCCGTCCGAATAATCGATATCTACAAGGTGCAACGTCCACGGTGCAAGGTGCAACATTCGTCCGAAATGGCGAAACAGTGTCGTACGACTTTTTGAAATGCGTGCAGGGATTTGAAACGGAATGATACCATGGTGCACCACTCTCCAGCGATGGTAAATCGAAGACCAGCCACGGTAATCCCGTTTTACCGTAAAAATCCACGTGTCGAAAAAACAAAGGGTAAAAAACTTCCGAGACCCGATTGAGATTCGGATAGTCTTTTTTGGGCATTAAACAATCCATTGACGGCTGAAAGCGGTCACAGCCGTAAAACTTGCTGAGACCTTAGTTTTGACTGGTTATAGCTCCCGTAACTCTAAACGAGCCAGAAGTTATGGCCGTCCGAATAATCGATATCTACAGGGTGCAACGTCCACGGTGCAAGGTGCAACACCCGTCCGAAATGGCGAAACAGTGTCGTACGACTTTTTGAAATGCGTGCATGGATTTGAAACAAAACGGTACCTTGATGCACCACTCTCCAGCGATGGTAAATCGATGACCAGCCACGGTGATCCCGTTTTACCGTAAAAATCCACGTGTCGAAAAAACGAAGGGTAAAAAACTTCCAAGACCCGATTGAGATTCGGATAGTCTTTTTTGGGCATTAAACAATCCATTGATGGCTGAAAGCTGTCACAGCCGTAGAACTCACTAAGACCTTCGTTTTGACTGGTTATAGCTCCCGTAACTCTAAACGAGCAAGAAGTTATGGCCGTCCGAATAATCTATATCTACAGGGTGCAACATCCACAGTGCAAGGTGCCACATCCGTCAGAAATGGCGAAACATTATCGTACGACTTTTTGAAATGCGTGCATGGATTTGAAATGGAACGGTACCATGGTGCACCACTATCAAGCGATGGTAAATCGAAGACCAGCCACGGTAATCCCGTTTTACCGTAAAAATCCACGTGTCGAAAAAACGAAGGGTAAAAAACTTCCGAGACCCGATTGAGATTCAGATAGTCTTTTTTGGACACTAAACAATCCATTGACGGCTGAAAGCTGTTGCAGCCATAGAACTCACTGAGGCCTCCGTTTTGACTGGTTATGGCTCCCGTAACTCTAAACGAGCCAGAAGTTATGGCCCTCCGAATAATCGATATCTACAGTGTGCAACATCCACGGTGCAAGGTGCAACATCCGTCCGAAATGGCGAAACAGTGTCATACGACTTTTTGAAATGCGTGCAGGGATTTGAAACGGAACGGTACCATGTTGCACCACTCGCTAGCGATGGTAAATCGAAGACCAGCCACGGTAATCCCGTTTTACCGTAAAAATCCACGTGTCGAAAAAACGAAGGGTAAAAAACTTCCGAGACCCGATTGAGATTCAGATAGTCTTTTTTGGGCATTCAACAATACATTGACGGCGGAAAGCTGTCGCAGCCGTAGAACTCACAGAGGCCTTCGTTTTGACTGGTTATGGCTCTCGTAACTCTAAACAAGCCAGAAGTTATGGCCGTCCGAATAATCGATATCTACAGGGTGCAACATCCACGGTGCAAGGTGCAACATCCGTCCGAAATGGCGGAACAGTGGCGTACGACTTTTGAAATGCGTGCATGGATTTGAAACGGAACGGTACCATGGTGCACCACTATCCAGCGATGGTAAATCGAAGACCGGCCACGGTAATCCCGTTTTACCGTAAAAATCCACGTGTCGAAAAAACGAAGGGTAAAAAACTTCCAAGACCCGATTGAGATTCCGATAATCTTTTTTGGACATTAAACAATCCATTGATGGCTGAAAGCTGTCGCAGATGTAGAACTCACTGAGACCTTCGTTTTGACTGGTTATAGCTTCCGTAACTCTGAACGAGCCAGAAGTTATGGTCGTCCGAATAATCGATATCTACAGGGTGCAACATCCACGGGGCAAGGTGCAACATCCGTCCGAAATTGCGAAACAGTGTCGTACGACTTTTTGAAATGAGTGCATGGATTTGAAACAGAACGGTACCATGGTGCACCCCTCTCCAGCGATGGTAAATTGAAGACCAGCCACGGTAATCCCGTTTTACCGTAAAAATCCACGTGTCGAAAAAACGAAGGGTAAAAAACTTCCGAGCCCCGATTGAGATTCGGATAGTCTTTCTTGGACATTAAATTCTCCATTGACGGCTCAAAGCCATCACAGCCGTAGAACTCACCGAGGCCTGCGTTTTGACTGGTTATGGCTCCCGTAACTCTAAACGAGCCAGAAGTTATGGCCGTCCGAATAATCGATATCTACAGGGTGCAACATCCACGGTGCAAGGTGCAACATCCGTCCGAAATGGCGAAAGAGTGTCTTACGACTTTTTGAAATGCGTGCAGGGATTTGAAATGGAACGGTACCATGGTGCACCACTCTCCAGCGATGGTAAATCGTAGACCAGCCACGGTAATTCCATTTTACCGTAAAAATCCACATGTCGAAAAAACGAAGGGTAAAAAACTTCCGAGACCTGATTGAGATTCGGATAAACTTTTTTGGGCATTCAACAATAAATTGACGGCTGAAAGCTTTCAAAGTAGTAGAACTAACTGAGGCCTTCGTTTTAACTGGTTATGGCTCCCGTAACTGTAAACGAGCCAGAAATTATGGTCGTCCGGATAATCGATATCTACAGGGTGCAACATCCACGGTGCAAGGTGCAACATCTGTCCGAAATGGCGGAACAGTGTCATACGACTTTTGAAATGCGTGCATGGATTTGAAACGGAACGGTACCATGGTGCACCACTATCCAGCGATGGTAAATCAAGGACCAGCCACGGTAATCCCGTTTTACCGTAAAAATCCACGTATCGAAAAAACGAAAGGTAAAAAACTTCCGAGACCCGTTTGAGATTCAGTTAGTCTTTTTTGGACATTAAACAATCCGTTGTCGGCTGAAAACTGTCGCAGCCGTAGAACTCACTGAGGCCTTCATTTTGACTGGTTATGGCTTCCGTAACTCTAAACGAGCCAGAAGTTATGGCCGTCCGAATAATCGATATCTACAGGGTGCAACATCCACGGTGCAAGGTGCAACATCTGTCCGAAATGGCGGAACAGTGTCATACGACTTTTGAAATGCGCGCATGGATTTGAAACAAAACGGTACCATGGTGCACCGCTATCCAGCGATGGTAAATTGAAGACCAGCCACGGTAATCCCGTTTTATCGTAAAAATCCACGTGTCGAAAAAAAGAAAGGTAAAAAACTTCTGAGACCCGATTGAGATTCAGATAGTCTTTTTTGGACATTAAACAATCCATTGTGGCTGAAAACTATCGCAGCCGTAGAACTCACTGAGGCCTTCGTTTTGACTGGTTATGGCTTCCGTAACTCTAAACGAGCCAGAAGTTATGGCCGTCCGAATAATCGATATCTACAGGGTGCAACATCCACGGTGCAAGGTGCAACATCCGTCCGAAATGGCGAAACAGTGTCGTACGACTTTTTGAAATGCGTGCATGGATTTGAAACAAAACGGTACCTTGATGCACCACTCTCCAGTGATGGTAAATCGATGACCAGCCACGGTAATCCCGTTTTACCGTAAAAATCCACGTGTCGAAAAAACGAAGGGTAAAAAACTTCCAAGACCCGATTGAGATTCGGATAGTCTTTTTTGGGCATTAAACAATCCATTGATGGCTGAAAGCTGTCACTGCCGTAGAACTTACTAAGACCTTCGTTTTGACTGGTTATAGCTCCCGTAACTCTAAACGAGCAAGAAGTTATGGCCGTCCGAATAATCTATATCTACAGGGTGCAACATCCATAGTGCAAGGTGCCACATCCGTCAGAAATGGCGAAACAGTATCGTACGACTTTTTGAAATGCGTGCATGGATTTGAAATGGAACGGTACCATGGTGCACCACTATCAAGCGATGGTAAATCGAAGACCAGCCACGGTAATCCCGTTTTACCGTAAAAATCCACGTGTCGAAAAAACGAAGGGTAAAAAACTTCCGAGACCCGATTGAGATTCAGATAGTCTTTTTTGGACATTAAACAATCCATTGACGGCTGAAAGCTGTTGCAGCCGTAGAACTCACTGAGGCCTTCGTTTTGACTGGTTATGGCTCCCGTAACTCTAAACGAGCCAGAAGTTATGGCCCTCCGAATAATCGATATCTACAGTGTGCAACATCCACGGTGCAAGGTGCAACATCAGTCCGAAATGGCGAAACAGTGTCGTACGACTTTTTGAAATGCGTGTAGGGATTTGAAACGGAATGGTACCATGGTGCACCACTCGCCAGCGATGGTAAATCGAAGACCAGCCACGGTAATCCCGTTTTACCGTAAAAATCCACGTGTCGAAAAAACGAAGGGTAAAAAACTTCTGAGACCCGTTTGAGATTCAGATAGTCTTTTTTGGGAATTCCACAATACATTGACGGCTGAAAGCTGTCGCAGCCGTAGAACTCACTGAGGCCTTCATTTTGACTGGTTATGGCTCTCGTAAATCTAAACAAGCCAGAAGTTATGGCCGTCCGAATAATCGATATCTACAGGGTGCAACATCCACGGTGCAAGGTGCAACATCCGTCCGAAATGGAGGAACAGTGTCGTACGACTTTTGAAATGCGTGCATGGATTTGAAACGGAACGGTACCATGGTGCACCCCTCTCCAGCGATGGTAAATTGAAGACCAGCCACGGTAATCCCGTTTTACCGTAAAAATCCACGTGTCGAAAAAACGAAGGGTAAAACACTTCCGAGCCCCGATTGAGATTCGGATAGTCTTTCTTGGACATTAAATTCTCCATTGACGGCTCAAAGCCGTCACAGCCGTAGAACTCACCGAGGCCTGCGTTTTGACTGGTTATGGCTCCCGTAACTCTAAACGAGCCAGAAGTTATGGCCGTCCGAATAATCGATATCTACAGGGTGCAACATCCACGGTGCAAGGTGCAACATCCGTCCGAAATGGCGAAAGAGTGTCTTACGACTTTTTGAAATGCGTGCAGGGATTTGAAACGGAATGGTACCATGGTGCACCACTCTCCAGCGATGGTAAATCGTAGACCAGCCACGGTAATCCCATTTTACCGTAAAAATCCACGTGTCGAAAAAACGAAGGGTAAAAAACTTCCGAGACCCGATTGAGATTCGGACAGTCTTTTTTAGGCATTAAACAATCCATTGATGGCTGAAAGCGGTCACACCCGTAAAACTCGCCGAGACCTTCGTTTTGACTGGTTATGGCTCCCGTAACTCTAAACGAGCCAGAAGTTATGGCCGTCCGAATAATCGATATCTACAGGGTGTAACATCCACGGTGCAGGGTGCAACATCCGTCCGAAATGGCGAAACAGTGTCGTACGACTTTTTGAAATGAGTGCATGGATTTGAAACGGAACGGTACCATGGTGCACCACTCTCCAGCGATGGTAAATCGAAGACCAGCCAAGGTAATCCCGTTTTACCGTGAAAATCCACGTGTCGAAAAAACGAAGGGTAAAAAACTTCCGAGCCCCGACTGAGATTCGGAAAGTCTTTCTTGGACATTAAATTCTCCATTGACGGCTGAAAGCCATCACAGCAGTAGAACTCACCGAGGCCTTCGTTTTGACTGGTTATGGCTCCCGTAACTCTAAACGAGCCAGAAGTTATGGCCGTCCGAATAATCGATATCTACAGGGTGCAACATCCACGGTGCAAGGTGCAACATCCGTCCGAAATGGCGAAAGAGTGTCTTACGACTTTTTGAAATGCGTGCAGGGATTTGAAACGAGTGGTACCATGGTGCACCACTCTCCAGCGATGGTAAATCGAAGACCAGCCACGGTAATCCCATTTTACCGTAAAAATCCACGTGTCGAAAAAACGAAGGGTAAAAAACTTCCGAGACCCGATTGAGATTCGGATAGTGTTTTTTGCGCATTAAACAATCCATTGATGGCTGAAAGCAGTCACAGCCGTAAAACATGCTGAGACCTTTTTTTTGAATGGTTATGGCTCCCGTAACTCTAAACGAGCCAGAAGTTATGGCCGTCCGAATAATCGATATCTACAGGGTGCAACATCTACGGCGCAAGGTGCAACGTCCGTCCGATATGGCGAAACAGTGTCGTACGACTTTTTGAAATGAGTGCATGGATTTGAAACGGAACGATACCATGGTGCACCACTCTCCAGCGATGCTAAATCGAAGACCAGCCATGGTATTCCCGTTTTACCGTAAAAATCCACGTGTTGAAAAACGAAGGGTAAAAAACTTCCGAGACCCTATTGAGATTCGGATAGTCTTTTTTGGGCATTAAACAAACCATTGACGGCTGAAAGCTGTCACAGCTGTAGAACCCACTAAGTACTTCGTTTTGACTGGTTATGGCTCCCGTAACTCTAAACGAGCCAGAAGTTATGGCCGTCCGAATAATCGATATCTACAGGGTGCAACATCCACGGTGTAAGGTGCAACATCCGTCCGAAATGGCGAAACAGTGTCGTACGACTTTTTGAAATACGAGCATGGATTTGAAACGGAACGGTACCATGGCGCACCACTCTCTAGCGATGGTAAATCGAAGACCAGCCTCGGTAATCCCGTTTTACCGTAAAAATCCACATGTCGAAAAACGAAGGGTAAAAAACTTCCGAGAGCCGATTTAGATCGGGATTGCCTTTTTTGGCATTAAACAATCTATTGATGGTTGAAAGCTGTCATAGCCGTAGAACTCACTAAGACCTTCGTTTTGACTGGTTATGGCTTCCGTAACCCTAAACGAGCCAGAAGTTATGGCCGTCCGAATAAACGATATCTACAGGGTGCAACATCCACGTTGCAAGGTGCAACATCCGTCCGAAATGGCGAAACAGTGTCGTACGACTTTTTGAAATGCGTGCAGGGATTTGAAACGGAAAAGTACCATGGTGCACCATTCTCTAGCGAGGGTAAATCGAAGACCAGCCACGGTAATCCCATTTTACCGTAAAAATCCACGTGTCGAAAAAACGAAGGGTAAAAAACTTCCGAGACCCGATTGAGATTCAGACAGTCTTTTTTGGGCATTAAACAATCCATTGACGGCTAAAAGCGATCACAGCCGTAAACTCGCAGAGACCTTCGTTTTGACTGGTTATGGCTCCCATAACTCTAAACGAGCCAGAAGTTATGGTCGTCCGAATAATCGATATCTACAGGGTGCAACATCCACGGTGCAAGGTGCAACATCTGTCCGAAATAACGAAACAGTGTCGTACGACTTTTGAAATGCATGCATGGATTTGAAACGGAACAGTACCATGGTGCACCACTATCCAGCGATGGCAAATCGAAGACCAGCCACGGTAATCCCATTTTACCGTAAAAATCCACGTGTCGAAAAAACGAAAGGTAAAAAACTTCCAAGACCCGATTGAGATTCAGATAGTCTTTTTTAGACATTAAACAATCCATTGTCGGTTGAAAACTGCCGCAGCCGTAGAACTCACTGAGGCCTTCGTTTTGACTGGTTATGGCTTCCGTAACTCTAAACGAGCCAGAAGTTATGGCCGTCCGAATAATCGATATCTACAGGGTGCAACATCCACGGTGCAAGGTGCAACATCCGTCCGAAATAACGAAACAGTGTCGTACGACTTTTGAAATGCATGCATGGATTTGAAACGGAACGGTACCATGGTGCACCACTATCCAGCGATGGCAAATCGAAGACCAGCCACGGTAATCCCATTTTACCGTAAAAATCCACGTGTCGAAAAAACGAAAGGTAAAAAACTTCCAAGACCCGATTGAGATTCGGATAGTCTTTTTTGGGCATTAAACAATCCATTGACGGCTGAAAGCTGTCACAGGCGTAGAACTCACTAAGACCTTCGTTTTGACTGGTTATAGCTCCCGTAACTCTAAACGAGCAAGAAGTTATGGCCGTCCGAATAATCTATATCTACAGGGTGAAACATCCACAGTGAAGGTGCCACATCCGTCAGAAATGGCGAAACAATATCGTACGACTTTTTGAAATGCGTGCATGGATTTGAAAGGGAACGGTACCATGGTGCTCCACTATCAAGCGATGGTAAATCGAAGACCAGCCACGGTAATCCCGTTTTACCGTAAAAATCCACGTGTCGAAAAAACGAAGGGTAAAAAACTTCCGAGACCCGATTGAGATTCAGATAGTCTTTTTTGGACATTAAACAATCCATTGACGGCTGAAAGCTGTTACAGCCGTAGAACTCACTGAGGCCTTCGTTTTGACTGGTTATGGCTCCCTTAACTCTAAACGAGTCAGAAGTTATGGCCGTCCGAATAATCGATATCTATAGTGTGCAACATCCACGGTGCAAGGTGCAACATCCGTCCGAAATGGCGAAACAGTGTCGTACGACTTTTTGAAATGCGTGCAGGGATTTGAAAGGGAACGGTACCAGGGTGCACAACTCGCCAGCGATGGTAAATCGTAGACCAGCCATGGTAATCCCGTTTTACCGTAAAAATCCACGTGTCGAAAAAACGAAGGGTAAAAACATCCGAGACCCGATTGAGATTCAGATAGTCTTTTTTCGGCATTCAACAATACATTGACGGCAGAAAGCTATCGCAGCCGTAGAACTCACTGAGGCCTTCGTTTTGACTGGTTATGGCTCTCGTAACTCTAAACAAGCCAGAAGTTATGGCCGTCCGAATAATCGATATCTACAGGGTGCAACATCCACGGTGCAAGGTGCAACATCCGTCCGAAATGGCGGGACAGTGTCGTACGACTTTTGAAATGCGTGCATGGATTTGAAACGGAACGGTACCATGGTGCACCACTATCCAGCGATGGTAAATCGAAGACCGGCCACGGTAATCCCGTTTTACCGTAAAAATCCACGTGTCGAAAAAACGAAGGGTAAAAAACTTCCAAGACCCGATTGAGAGTCCGATAGTCTTTTTTGGACATTAAACAATCCATTGACGGCTGAAAGCTATCGCAGACGTAGAACTCACTGAGACCTTCGTTTTGACTGGTTATAGCTTCCGTAACTCTGAACGAGCCAGAAGTTATGGTCGTCCGAATAATCGATATCTACAGGGTAAAACATCCACGGGGCAAGGTGCAACATCCGTCCGAAATGGAGAAACAGTGTCGTACGACTTTTTGAAATGAGTGCATGGATTTGAAACGGAACGGTACCATGGTGCACCCCTCTCCAGCGATGGTAAATCAAAGACCAGCCACGGTAATCCCGTTTTACCGTAAAAATCCACGTGTCGAAAAAACGAAGGGTAAAAAACTTCCGAGACCCGATTGAGATTCGGATAGTCTTTTTTGGACATTAAACATTCCATTGACGGCTGAGCAGCCGTAGAACATACCGAGGCCTTCGTTTTGACTGGTAATGGCTCACGTAACTCTGAACGACCCAGAAGTTATGGCCGTCCGGATAATCGATATCTACAAGGTGCAACGTCCACGGTGCAAGGTGCAACATTCGTCCGAAATGACGAAACAGTGTCGTACGACTTTTTTGAAATGCGTGCGGGGATTTGAAACGGAATGGTACCATGGTGCACCACTCTCCAGCGATGGTAAATCGAAGACCAGCCAAGGTAATCCCGTTTTACCGTAAAAATCCACGTGTCGAAAAAACGAAGGGTAAAAAATTTCCGAGACCCGATTGAGATTCGGATCGTCTTTTTTGGGCATTAAACAATCCATTGACGGCTGAAAGCGGTCACAGCCGTAAAACTTGCTGAGACCTTTGTTTTGACTGGTTATGGCTCCCGTAACTCTAAACGAGCCAGAAGTTATGGCCGTCCGAATAATCGATATCTACAGGGTGCAACATCCACGGTGCAAGGTGCAACACCCGTCCGAAATGGCGAAACAGTGTCGTACGACTTTTTTAAATGAGTGCATGTATATGAAACGGAACGGTACCATGGTGCACCACTCTCCAGCGATGGAAAATCGAAGACCAGCCACGGTAATCCCATTTTACCGTAAAAATCCGCGTGTCGAAAAAACGAAGGGTAAAAAACTTCCGAGACACTATTGAGATTCGGATAGTCTTTTTTGGGCATTAAACAATCCATTGATGGCTGAAAGCTGTCACAGCCGTAGAACTCACTAAGTACTTCGTTTTGACTGGTTATGGCTCCCGTAACTCTAAACGAGCCAGAAGTTATGGCCGTCCGAATAATCGATATCTATAGGGTGCAACATCCACGGTGCAAGGTGCAACATCCGTCCGAAATGCCGAAACAGTGTTGTACGACTTTTTGAAATGCGAGCATGGATTTGAAACAGAACGGTACCATGGTGCACCACTCTCCAGCGATGGTAAATCGAAGATCAGCCACGGTAATCCCGTTTTACCGTAAAAATCCACGTGTCGAAAAAACGAAGGGTAAAAAACTTCCAAGACCCGATTGAGATCGGGATAGCCTTTTTTGGGCATTAAACAATCTATTGACGGCTGAAAGCTGTCACTGCCATAGAACTCACTAATACCTTCGTTTTGACTGGTTATGGCTTCCGTAACTCTAAACGAGCCAGAAGTTATGGCCGTCCGAATAATCGATATCTACTGGGTGCAACATCCACGGTGCAAGGTGCAACATCCGTCCGAAATGGCGAAACAGTGTCGTACGACTTTTTGAAATGCGTGCAGGGATTTGAAACGGAAAGGTACCATGGTGCACCACTCTCCAGCGATGGTAAATCGACCACCAGCCACGGTAATCTCGTTTTACCGTAAAAATCCACGTGTCGAAAAAACGAAGGGTAAAAAACATCCGAGACCCGATTGAGATTCGGGCAATCTTTTTTGGGCATTAAACAATCCATTGACAGCTGAAAGCGGTCACAGCCGTAAACTCACTGAGACCTTCGTTTTGACTGGTTATGGCTCCCGTAACTCTAAACGAGCCAGAAGTTATGGCCGTCCGAATAATCGATATAAACAGGGTGCAACATCCACGGTGCAAGGTGCAACATCCGTCCGAAATGGCGAAACAGTGTCGTACGACTTTTGAAATGCGTGCATGGATTTGAAACGGAACGCTACCATGGTGAACCACTCTCCAGCGATGGTAAATCGAAGACCAGCCACGGTAATCCCGTTTTACCATAAAAATCCACGTGTCGAAAAAACGAAGGGTGAAAACCTTCCGAGACCCGATTGAGATTCGGATAATCTTTTTTGGGCATTCAACAATACATTGACGGCTGAAAGCTTTCAAAGTCGTAGAACTCACTGAGGCCTTCGTTTTGACTGGTTATGGCTCCCGTAACTCTAAACGAGCGAGAAATTATGGTCGTGCGAATAATTGATATCTACAGGGTGCAACATCCACGGTGCAAGGTGCAACATCCGTCCAAAATGGCGGAACAGTGTCGTACGACTTTTGAAATGCGTGCATGGATTTGAAACGGAACGGTACCATGGTGCACCACTATCCAGCGATGGTAAATCGAAGACCAGCCACGGTAATCCTGTTTTACCGTAAAAATCCACGTGTCGAAAAAACGAAAGGTAAAAAACTTCCGAGACCCGATTGAGATTCGGATAGTCTTTTTTGGACATTAAACAATCCATTGTCGGCTGAAAGCTGTCGCAGCGGTAAAAATCACTGAGGCCTTCGTTTTGACTGGTTATGGCTCCCGTAATTCTAAACGAGCCAGAAGTTATGGCCGTCCGAATAATCGATATCTACAGGGTGCAACATCCACGGTGCAAGGTGCAAAATCCATCCGAAATTGCGAAACAGAGTCGTACGACTTTTTGAAATGCGTGCATGGATTTGAAATGAAACGGTACCATGATGCACCACTCTCCAGCGATGGTAAATCGAAGACCAGCCACGGTAATCCCGTTTTACCGTAAAAATCCACGTGTCGAAAAAACGAAGGGTAAAAAACTTCCGAGACCCGATTGAGATTCGGATTGTATTTTTTGGGCATTAAACAATCCATTGACTGCTGAAAGCTGTCATAGCCATAGAACTCACTAAGACCTTCTTTTTGACTGGTCATAGCTCCCGTAACTCTAAACGAGCCAGAAGTTATGGCCGTCCGAATAATCGATATCTACAGGGTGCAACATCCACGGTGCAAGGTGCCACATCCGTCAGAAATGGCGAAACAGTATCGTACGACTTTTTGAAATGCGTGCATGGATTTGAAATGGAACGATACCATGGTCCACCACTATCAAGCGATGGTAAATCGAAGACCAGCCATGGTAATCCCATTTTACCGTAAAAATCTACGTGTCGAAAAAACGAAGGGTAAAAAACTTCCGAGACCCGATTGAGATTCGGATAGTCTTTTTTGGGCATTAAACAAACCATTGACGGCTGAAAGCGGTCATAGCCGTAAAACTTGCTGAGGTCTTCGTTTTGACTGGTTATGGCTCCCGTAACTCTAAACGAGCCAGAAGTTATGGTCGTCCGAATAATCGATATCTACAGGGTGCAACATCCACGGTGCAAGGGGCAACATCCGTCCGAAATGGCGGAACAGTGTCGTACGACTTTTGAAATGCGTGCATGGATTTGAAACGAAATGGTACCATGCTGCACCACAATCCAGCGACGGTAAATCGAAGACCAGCCACGGTAATCCCGTTTTACCGTAAAAATCCACGTGTCGAAAAAACGAAGGGTAAAAAACTTCCCAGACCCGATTGAGATTCAGATAGTCTTTTTTGGACATTAAGCAATCCATTGACGGCTGAAAGCTGTCGCAGCCGTAGAACTCACTAAGACCTTCGTTTTGATTGGTTATGGCTACCGTAACTCTAAACGAGCCAGAAGTTATGGCCGTCCGAATAGTCGATATTTACAGGGCGCAACATCCACGGTGCAAGGTGCAACATCCGTCCGAAATGGCGAAACAGTGTCGTACAACTTTTTGAAATGCGTGCATGGATTTGAAACGAAACGGTTCCATGATGCACCACTCTCCAGCGATTCTAAATGGAAGACCAGCCACGGTAAACCCGTTTTACCGTAAAAATCCACGTGTCGAAAAAACGAAGGGTAAAAAACTTCCGAGACCCGATTGAGATTCAGATAGTCTTTTTTGGACATTAAACAATCCATTGACGGTTGAAAGCTGTTGCAGCGGTAGAACTCACTGAGGCCTTCGTTTTGACTGGTTATGGCTCCCGTAATTCTAAACGATCCAGAAGTTATGGCCGTCCGAATAATCGATATCTATAGGGTGCAACATCCACGGTGCAAGGTGCAACATCCGTCCGAAATGGCGAAACAGTGTCGTATGACTTTTTGAAATGTGTGCATGGATTTGAAATGAAACGGTACCATGATGCACCACTCTCCAGCGATGGTAAATCGAAGACCAGCCACGGTAATCCCGTTTTACCGTAAAAATCCACGTGTCGAAAAAACGAAGGGTAAAAAACTTCCGAGACCCAATTGAGATTCGGATAGTATTTTTTGGGCATTAAACAATCCATTGACTGCTGAAAGCTGTCATAGCCGTAGAACTCACTAAGACCTTCTTTTTGAATGGTCATAGCTCCCGTAACTCTAAACGAGCCAGAAGTTATGGCCGTCCGAATAATCGATATCTACAGCGTGCAACATCCACGGTGCAAGGTGCCACATCCGTCAGAAATGGCGAAACAGTATCGTACGACTTTTTGAAATGCGTGCATGGATTTGAAATGGAACGATACCATGGTGCACCACTATCAAGCGATGGTAAATCGAAGACCAGCCACGGTAATCCCATTTTACCGTAAAAATCTACGTGTCGAAAAAACGAAGGGTAAAAAACTTCCGAGACCCGATTGAGATTCGGATAGTCTTTTTTGGGCACTAAACAATCCATTGACGGCTGAACGCGGTCACAGCCGTAAAACTTGCTGAGGCCTTCGTTTTGACTGGTTATGGCTCCCGTAACTCTAAACGAGTCAGAAGTTATGGTCGTCCGAATAATCGATATCTACACGGTGCAACATCCACGGTGCAAGGTGCAACATCCGTCCGAAATGGCGGAACAGTTTCGTACGACTTTTGAAATGCGTGCATGGATTTGAAACGAAATGGTACCATGGTGCACCACAATCCAGCGACGGTAAATCGAAGACCAGCCACGGTAATCCCGTTTTACCGTAAAAATCCACGTGTCGAAAAAACGAAGGGTAAAAAACTTCCGAGACCCGATTGAGATTCAGATAGTCTTTTTTGGACATTAAGCAATCCATTGACGGCTGAAAGCTGTCGCAGCCGTAGAACTCACTAAAACCTTCGTTTTGATTGGTTATGGCTACCGTAACTCTAAACGAGCCAGAAGTTATGGCCGTCCGAATAGTCGATATTTACAGGGCGCAACATCCACGGTGCAAGGTGCAACATCCGTCCGAAATGGCGAAACAGTGTCGTACAACTTTTTGAAATTCGTGCATGGATTTGAAACGAAACGGTTCCATGATGCACCACTCTCCAGCGATTCTAAATGGAAGACCAGCCACGGTAAACCCGTTTTACCGTAAAAATCCACGTGTCGAAAAAACGAAGGGTAAAAAACTTCCGAGACCCGATTGAGATTCAGATAGTCTTTTTTGGACATTAAACAATCCACTGACGGTTGAAAGCTGTTGCAGCGGTATAACTCACTGAGGCCTTCGTTTTGACTGGTTATGGCTCCCGTAACTCTAAACGAGCCAGAAGTTATGGCCGTCCGTATAATCGATATCTACAGGGTGCAACATCCACGGTGCAAGGTGCAACATCCGTCCGAAATGGCGAAACAGTGTCGTACGACTTCTTGAAATGAGTGCATGGATTTGAAACGGAACGGTACCATGGTGCACCACTCCCCAGTGATGATAAATCGAAGACCAGCCACGGTAATCCCGTTTTACCGTAAAAATCCACGTGTCGAAAAAACGAAGGGTAAAAAACTTCCGAGACCCGATTGAGATTCGGATAGTCTTTTTTGGGCATTCAACAATACATTGACGGCTGAAAGCTGTCGCAACCGTATAACTCACTGAGGCCTTCGTTTTGACTGGTTATGGCTCCCGTAACTCTAAACGAGTAGAAGTTATGGCCGTCCGAATAATCGATATCTACAGGGTGCAACATTCACGGTGCAAGGTGCAACATCCGTCCGAAATGGCGGAACAGTGTCGTACGACTTTTGAAATGCGTGCATGGATTTGAAACGGAACGGTACCATGGTGCACCACTATCCAGCGACGGTAAATCGAAGACCAGCCACGGTAATCCTGTTTTACCGTACAAATCCACGTGTCGAAAAAACGAAGGGTAAAAAACTTCCGAGACCCGATTGAGATTCAGATAGTTTTTTTTGGACATTAAACAATCCATTGACGGCTGAAAGCTGTCACAGCCATAGAACTCACTGAGGACTCCGTTTTGACTGGTTATGGCTCCTGTAACTTTAAACGAGCCAGAAGTTATGGCCGTCCGAATAATCGATATCTACAGGGCGCAACATCCACGTTGCAAGGTGCAACATCCGTCCGAAATGGCGAAACATTGTCGCACGACTTTTTGAAATGCGTGCATGGATTTGAAACGAAATGGTACCATGATGCACCACTCTCCAGCGATGGTAAATCGAAGACCAGCCATGGTAAACTCGTTTTACCATAAAAATCCACGTGTCGAAAAAACGAAAGGTAAAAAACTTCCGAAACCCGATTGAGATTCAGATAGTCTTTTTTGGACATTAAACAATCCATTGTTGGCTGAAAGCTGTTGCAGCCGTAGAACCCACTAAGGCCTTCGTTTTGACCAGTTATGGCTCCCGTAACTCTAAACGAGCCAGTAGTTATGGCCGTCCGAATAATCGATATCTACAGGGTGCAACATCCACGGTGCAAGGTGCAACATCCGTCCGAAATGGCGAAAAAGTGTCGTACGACATTTTGAAATGCGAGCATGGATTTGAAACGGAACGGTACCATGGTTCACAACTCTCCAGCGATGGTAAATCGAAGACCAGCCACGGTAATCCCGTTTTACCGTAAAAATTCACGTGTCGAAAAAAGGAAGGGTAAAAAACTTTCGAGACCCGATTGAGATCCGGATAGCCTTTTTTGGGCATTAAACAATCTATTGAGGGCTGAAAGCTGTCGCAGCCGTAGAACTCACTAAGACCTTCGTTTTGACTGGTTATAGCTCCCGTAACTCTAAACGGGCCAGAAGTTATGGCCGTCCGAATAATCGATATCTACAGGGTGCAACATCCATGGTGCAAGGTGCCACACCCGTCAGAAATGGCGAAACAGTATCGTACGACTTTTTGAAATGCATGCATGGATTTGAAATGGAACGATACCATGGTGCACCACTATCCAGCGATGGTAAATCGAAGACCAGCCACGGTAATCCCGTTTTACCGTAAAAATCCACGTGTCGAAAAAATGAATGGTAAAAAACTTCCGAGACCCGATTGAGATTCAGATAGTCTTTTTTGGACATTAAACAATCCACTGACGGTCGAAAGCTGTTGTAGCCGTAGAACTCATTGAGGCCTTCATTTTGACTGGTTATGGCTCCCGTAACTCTAAACGAGCCAGAAGTTATGGCAATCCGAATAATAGATATCTACAGGGTGCAACATCCACGGTGCAAAGTGCAACATCCGTCCGAAATGGCGAAACAGTGTCGTACGACTTTTTGAGATGCGTGTAGGGATTTGAAACGGAACGGTACCATGGTGCACCACTCTCCAGCGATGGTAAATCGTAGACCAGCCACGGTAATCCCGTTTTACCGTAAAAATCCAGGCGTCAAAAAAACGAAGGGTAAAAAACTTCCGAGACCCGATTGAGATTCGGATAGTCTTTTTTTGGGCATTAACCAATACATTGACGACTGAAATCGGTCACAGCCGTAAAACTTGCTGAGATCTTCGTTTTGACTGGTTATGGCTCCCGTAACTCTAAACGAGCCAGAAGTAATGGCCGTCCGAACAATCGATATCTACAGGGTGCAACATCCACGGTGCAAGGTGCAACATCCGTCCGAAATGGAGAAACAGTGTCGTACGACTTTTTGAAATGAGTGCATGGATTTGAAACGGAACGGTACCATGGTGCACCACTCTCCAACGATGGTAAATCGAAGACCAGCCACGGTAATCTCATTTTACCGTAAAAATCCACGTGTCGAAAAAACGAAGGGTAAAAAACTTCCGAGACCCGATTGAGATTCGGATAGTCTTTTTTGGGCATTAAGTAATCCATTGACGGCTAAAAGCTGTCACAGCCGTAGAACTCACAAAGACCTTCATTTGGACTGGTTATGGCTCCCGTAATTCTAAACGAGCCAGAAGTTATGGCCGTCCGAATAATCGATATCTACAGGGTGCAACATCCACGGTGCAAGGTGCAACATCCGTCCGAAATGGAGAAACATTGTCGTACGACATTTTGAAATGCGAGCATGGATTTGAAACGGAACGGTACCATGGTTCACAACTCTCCAGCGATGGTAAATCGAAGACCAGCCACGGTAATCCCGTTTTACCGTAAAAATTCACGTGTCGAAAAAACGAAGGGTAAAAAACTTCTAAGACCTGATTGAGATCCGGATAGCCTTTTTTGGGCATTAAACAATCTATTGAGGGCTGAAAGCTGTCACAGCCGTAGAGCTCACTAAGACCTTCGTTTTGACTGGTTATGGCTTCCGTAACTCTAAACGAGCCAGAAGTTATGGCTGTCTGAATAATCGATATCTACAGGGTGCAACATCCACGGTGCAAGGTGAAACATCCGTCCGAAATGGCGAAACAGTGTCGTACGACTTTTTAAAATGCGTGCAGGGATTTGAAACGGAACGGTACCATGGTGCACCACTCTCCAGCGATGGTAAATCGAAGACCAGCCACGGTAATCCCGTTTTACCGTAAAAATCCACGTGTCGAAAAAACGAAGGGTAAAAAACTTCCGAGACCCGATTGAGATTCGGACAGTCTATTTTGGACATTAAACCATCCATTGACGGCTGAAAGCGGTCACAGCCGTAAAACTCGCTAAGACCATCGTTTTGACTGGTTATGGCTCCTGTAACTCTAAACGAGCCAGAAGTTATGGCCGTCCGAATAATCGACATCTACAGGGTGCAACATCCACGGTGCAAGGTGCAACATCCGTCCGAAATGGCGAAACAGTGTCGTACAACTTTTTGAAATGAGTGCATGGATTTGAAACGGAAGGGTACCATGGTGCACCACTCTCCAGCGATGGTAAATTGAAGACCAGCCACGGTAATCCCGTTTTACCGTAAAAATCCACGTTTCGAAAAAACGAAGGGTAAAAAACTTCCGAGACCCGATTGAGATTCGGATAGTCTTTTTTGGACATTAAACAATCCATTGACCGCTGAAAGCTGTCACAGCCGTAGAACTCACTGAGGCCTTCGTTTTGACTGGTTATGGCTCCCATAACTCTAAACGAGCCAGAAGTTATGGCCGTCCGAATAATTGATATCTACAGGGTGCAACATTCTCCAGCGATTCTAAATGGAAGACCAGCCACGGTAAACCCGTTTTACCGTAAAAATCCACGTGTCGAAAAAACGAACGGTAAAAAACTTCCGAGACCCGATTGAGATTCAGATAGTCCTTTTTGGACATTAAACAATCCATTGACGGTTGAAAGCTGTTGTAGCGGCAGAACTCACTGAGGCATTCGTTTTGACTGGTTATGGCTCCCGTAACTCTAAACGAGCCAGAAGTTATGGCCGTCCGAATAATCGATATCAACAGGGTGCAACATCCACGGTGCAAGGTGCAACATCCGTCCGAAATGGCGAAACAGTGTCGTATGACTTTTTGAAATGCGTGCAGGGATTTGAAACGGAACGATACCATGGTGCACCACTCCCCAGTGATGGTAAATCGAAGACCAGCCACGGTAATCCCGTTTTACCGTAAAAATCCACGTGTCGAAAAAACGAAGGGTAAAAAACTTCCAAGACCCGATTGAGATTCGGATAGTATTTTTTGGGCATTCAACAATACATTGACGGCTGAAAGCTGCGCAGCCGTATAACTCACTGAGGCCTTCGTTTTGACTGGTTATGGCTCCCGTAACTCTAAACGAGCAGAAGTTATGGCCGTCTGAATAATCAATATCTACAGGGTGCAACATCCACGGTGCAAGGTGCAACATCCGTCCGAAATGGCGGAACAGTGTCGTACGACTTTTGAAATGCGTGCATAGATTTGAAACGGAATGGTACCATGGTGCACCACTATCCAGCGACGGTAAATCGAAGACCAGCCACGGTAATCCTGTTTTACCGTAAAAATCCACGTGTCGAAAAAACGAAGGGTAAAAAACTTCCGAGACCCGATTGAGATTCAGATAGTTTTTTTGGACATTAAACAATCCATTGACGGCTGAAAGCTGTCGCAGTCGTAGAACTCACCGAGGACTTCATTTTGACCGGTTATGGCTCCCGTAACTCTAAACGAGCCAGAAGTTATGGCCGTCCGAATAATCGATATCTAGAGGGTGCAACATCCACGGTGCAAGGTGCAACATCCGTCCTAAATGGCGAAACAGTGTCGTACGACATTTTGAAATGCGAGCATGGATTTGAAATGTAACGGTACCATGGTTCACAACTCTCCAGCAATGGTAAATCGAAGACCAGCCACGGTAATCCCGTTTTACCGTAAAAATTCACGTGTCGAAAAAACGAAGGGTAAAAAACTTCCGAGACCCGATTGAGATTCAGATAGTCTTTTTTGGGCATTAAACAATCCATTACGGCTGAAAGCTGTCATAGCCGTAGAACTCACTAAGGCCTTCGTTTTGACTAGTTATGGCTCCCGTAACTCTAAACGAGCCAAAAGTTATGGCCATTCGAATAATCGATATCTACAGGGTGCAACATCCATGGTGCAAGGTGCCACACCCGTCAGAAATGGCGAAGCAGTATCGTACGACTTTTTGAAATGCATGCATGGATTTGAAATGGAACGGTACCATGGTGCACCACTATCCAGCGATGGTAAATCGAAGAGCAGCCACGGTAATCCCGTTTTACCGCAAAAATCCACGTGTCGAAAAAATGAAGGGTAAAAAACTTCCGAGACCCGTTTGAGATTCAGATAGTCTTTTTTGGACATTAAAGAATCCATTGACGGCCGAAAGCTGTTGTAACCGTAGAACTCATTGAGGCTTTCATTTTGACTGGTTATGGCTCCCGTAACTCTAAACAAGCCAGAAGTTATGGCCGTCCGAATAATAGATATCTACAGGGTGCAACATCCACGGTGCAAGGTGCAACATCCGTCCGAAATGGCGAAACAGTGTCGTACGACTTTTTGAAATGCGTGCAGGGATTTGAAACGGAACGGTACCATGGTGCACCACTCTCCAGCGATGGTAAATCGTAGACCAGCCACGGTAATCCCGTTTTACCGTAAAAATCCACGCGTCGAAAAAACGAAGGGTAAAAAACTTCCGAGACCCGATTGAGATTCGGATAGTTTTTTTTGGGCATTAACCAATACATTGATGACTGAAATCGGTCACAGCCGTAAAACTTGCTGAGACCTTCGTTTTGACTGGTTATGGCTCCCGTAACTCTAAACGAGCCAGAAGTTATGGCCGTCCGAATAATCGATATCTACAGGGTGCAACATCTACGGTGCAAGGTGCAACATCCGTCCGAAATGGTGAAACAGTGTCGTACGACTTTTTGAAATGAGTGCATGGATTTGAAACGGTACCATGGTGCACCACTCTCCAATGATGGTAAATCGAAGACCAGCCATGGTAATCTCATTTTACCGTAAAAATCCACGTGTCGAAAAAACGAAGGGTAAAAAACTTCCGAGACCCGATTGAGATTCGGATAGTCTTTTTTGGGCATTAAATAATCCATTGACGGCTGAAAGCTGTCACAGCTGTAGAACTCACTAAGACCTTCATTTAGACTGGTTATGGCTCCCGTAATTCTAAACGAGCCAGAAGTTATGGCCGTCCGAATAATCAATATCTACAGGGTGCAACATCCACGATGCAAGGTGCAACATCCGTCCGAAATGGCGAAACAGTGTCGTACGACATTTTGAAATGCTAGCATGGATTTGAAACGGAATGGTACCATGGTTCACAACTCTCCAGCGATGGTAAATCGAAGACCAGCCACGGTAATCCCGTTTTACCGTAAAAATTCACGTGTGGAAAAAACGAAGGGTAAAAAACTTCCAAGACCCGATTGAGATCCGGATAGCCTTTTTTGGGCATTAAACAATCTATTGAGGGCTGAAAGCTGTCATAGCCGTAGAACTCACTAAGACCTTCGTTTTGACTGGTTATGGCTTCCGTAACTCTAAACGAACCAGAAGTTATGGCTGTCTGAATAATCGATATCTACAGGGTGCAACATCCACGGTGCAAGGTGAAACATCCGTCCGAAATGGAGAAGCAGTGTCGTACGACTTTGTAAAATGCGTGCAGGGATTTGAAATGGAACGGTACCATGGTGCACCACTCTCCAGCGATGGTAAATCGAAGACCAGCCACGGTAATCCCGTTTTACCGTAAAAATCCACGTGTCGAAAAAACGAAGGGTAAAAAACTTCCGAGACCCGATTGAGATTCGGACAGTCTTTTTTGGACATTAAACAATCCATTGATGGCTGAAAGCAGTCACAGCTGTAAAACACGCTAAGACCATCGTTTTGACTGGTTATGGCTCCCGTAACCCTAAACGAGCCAGAAGTTATGGCCGTCCGAATAATCGATATCTACAGGGTGCAACATCCACGGTGCAAGGTGCAACATCCGTCCGAAATGGCGAAACAGTGTCGTACGACTTTTTGAAATGAGTGCATGGATTCGAAACGGAACGGTACCATGGTGCACCACTCTCCAGCGATGGTAAATTGAAGACCAGCCACGGTAATCCCGTTTTACCGTAAAAATCCACGTTTCGAAAAAACGAAGGGTAAAAAACTTCCGAGACCCGATTGAGATTCGGATAGTCTTTTTTGGACATTAAACAATCCATTGACCGCTGAAAGCTGTCACAACCGTAGAACTCACTGATGCCTTCGTTTTGACTGGTTATGGCTCTCATAACTCTAAACGAGCCAGAAATTATGGTCGTCCGAATAATCGATATCTACAGGGTGCAACATCCACGATGCAAGGTGCAACATCCGTCCGAAATGACAAAACAGTGTCGCACAACTTTTTGAAATGCGTGTAGGGATTTGAAACGGAACGGTACCGTTGTGCAACACTCTCCAGCGATCGAAAATCGAAGACCTGCCACGGTAATCCCGTTTTACCGTAAAAATCCACGTGTCGAAAAAACGAAGGGTAAAAAAACTTCCGAGACCCGATTGAGATTCGGACAGTCTTTTTTGGGCATTAAACAATCCATTGACGGCCGAAAGCGGTCATAGCCGTGAAACTCGCTGAGACCTTCGTTTTGACTGGTTATGTCTCCCGTAACTCTAAATGAGCCAGAAGTTATGGCCGTCCGAATAATCGATATCTACAGGGTGCAACGTCCACGGTGCAAGGTGCAACATCCGTCCGAAATGGTGAAACAGTGTCGTACGAATTTTGAAATACGTGCATGGATTTGAAATGGAACGGTACCATTGTGCACCACTCTCCAGCGATGGTAAATCGAAGACCATCCACGGTAATCCCGTTTTACAGTAAAAATCCACGTGTCGAAAAAACGAATGGTAAAAAACTTCCGAGACCCGATTGAGATTCGGACAGTCTTTTTTGGGCATTAAACAATCCATTGACGGCTGAAAGCGGTCATAGCCGTAAAACTCGCTGAGACCTTCGTTTTGACCGGTTATGGCTCCCGTAAGTCTAAACGAGCCAGAAGTTATGGCCGTCCGAATAATCGATATCTACAGGGTGCAACATCCACGGTGCAAGGTGCAACATCCGTCCGAAATGGTGAAACAGTGTCGTACGACTTTTGAAATACGTGCATGGATTTGAAACGGAACGGTACCATGGTGCACTGTTATCCCGCTTTTTGGCAATGCCGTGATACCAAAAGATTGATCGAAAACAAAAGACAGTTCGTCTCAGAGATTGGTTATACTTCACTTTGCTATGGATATCGATGAATTTTGTCCGAGTCCGGAACGGGCCAAAATTGATAGGACATGGCAAGAAAGGTCGAAGGAGTCGTCATTTCAAAATTCAGGCGAATCCGAGGTCGTATGCTCAAGTTATGATGGATTCAATTTGAGAGAGGTAGTCATTGTCTGGTTGGAAACCATCACCTTCGAACCCATCCAATACCCCTACCTCGAAACCATCCAGTTCGAACCCATCCACTGTCTTTGCTTCGAACCCATCTATTTCGAACCCATCTGGTTTGAAACCATCCCAAAGCCTTCCTTCGTACCCGCCGGTCCTTCGAATCCATGACGTCACCCAGCTTCGCATCCATCCAACTAAAGCCCCTTCGTATCCTTGCTTCGAATCCATGCAAGTCCTTACTTCGAATCCATCCTCACCAGTATGTCCGAGTCCATAGAGAACCCTCTAGCTTTGAGTCCACGTCACTTCAAACCGACCCTGTTCGAATCGATCGAGTTCGAACCCATAGGGACTCCCTGATTCGAATCGGTCGCGTTCGAAGCCAGGGATACACCTTTGTTCGAATCCACCGAGTCAGCTGGTTTGAATGACGTGTCATTCCATCGATACGAAGTCGCCATAGTTCACGGAGTTGAAGCGGTCCATTCGGAGATAAATTAGGATCGATTCGAGAGATACGCGCCACGTCAATGAAGACCCACGTGCACTCATGGATTCGAACTCAAGGGTTCGAAACTATCGGTTCGAACCACACAGCCAACCGAGAATCCTCATTTCGAACCGATCATATCTCCTAAACCACTGCTCCAAATGCAACCAAATTTTCACAGTAGCTTCCATACAAGAAAAGATTGTTCCTGCCAAGTTTCAGCTCGATTGGACCATTTCTTGATGGGTTCGAAATGACTTCGAATTGATGTCAAATCGAGACGAAACTTGGTGGGGTCGGTCGCGTGGGCCTACTCACGTGCCCGAAGAGGTCTCCCGAAGTTTCAGCAAGATCTGGGCCTCCAACGCCTATAAATAGCACCCTGAAGCCTTCAGAAAAGAGGATCTTCCGAGAACTTCTGCCATTGAACACCAAGACTCTGCCGGATTCAAATCTATTCATCAGAATCACTGTTGTATTTAGATTTCAAAGCTATTATCAGCTGTAATCCGTTGTAATCGATTTACCCAAGCAAAGCAATAAAGAGAAAACCTTCAAAGTGGACGTAGGCGCGAACGCCGAACCACTATAAATCCTGTGTTTGTGATTGTTGTTTGTGAATTACTGTGATTTATTACTTAGAGCTGAATTCTATATTGATTGTTGCTGAGTTCTGTGTTGATTATTATCAAGTTGAGTACGTAAACGGGTGCTTTCGTGATATTGGGTGTTTGTGACCAATTTTGGCGCAAACATTTTTGGTGCTTTCACTGAGAACTGAACTCAGGAGTTCTACCAATTGATAGTTGATTTAGAGAAAATTTGAAAGTTTAGATTTGAGAAATTATGACGAGACAATCAAGCCGAAGGCCAAGGCCAGAGAGAAGTGAACAACAAGGAAGTCAGGAGGCTTCCTCAGGAGCGAATCAACCATCGATCTACATCACTAGGGACGAGATGGAGACGATGATGAAGAAGCAAGAGGAGTTGATCCAGAGTTTATTTCAACAGATAGGACAGCTTGGAGCACAGAATAGAGAAGCCAATGGAGCCCAGAACGGAGCAGGACCATCCGGCATAGCACCCGAGCTAGGGGGCACGCATATGGAAAATGTTGACCCAATCTTGGAAAGAGAGAGAGAAGGATCTGCGCAACCTAGGAGTAGTAGAGGAGTGAACGCTCAGTCAAGGGGGCAGATTCCAGAGTTCGCTCACGAACTCGGGGGGCAGGATGAAAGTAACGAACGAAGGTTACATCTTGGAGACACCGACAAGTTGGCAGAGATGGTTAGGCGAGCAATGAGAGGCGGTTTGGTGAACAAAGACCTAGAGGATGTTAATAGGAGTCCTTTCACTCCGGAAATCACACGAGCTAGAAACCCACCGGATTTCAAATTACCAACGTTGGATATGTATGACGAGAGAACGGACCCCACGGTCCATCTGACGAAATATATGAGACATATGGAGGTGCTGGGGGCATCAGGGGAGGTTATGGCCCGGTGCTTCCTATTGTATTAAACGGATATTGCGGCGTTATGGTTCAGGCAACTAGATAGTGGGTCCATCGGAACATGGAACGATTTAACCGAGAGATTTATGAGGCAATTCAGGGTTCACATTACAAGACCGAAGAATGTGATGACGTTGGCAACTTTAAAACAGAAGGCCGGAGAAACATTGAGAAGTTTCCTGACACGGTTCAATGCGGTAGCAGCTTCGGTGGATCGACCGGATCCATCCATGGTTATGATGGCGGCTGTGTCCGGAATAGCAGACGGAACGGAGTTCAAAAATTCATTAACTAAGGACCCACCCGTGGATCTGGGAGAATTCTATCATGAGGCGGAGAAATTTTTACGATTAGATGATGCGAATGCAGAAAGAGAAGAAGAAGATGGGATAGAAGTTTATGCACTTAAAGACGAAAAGCCTCTTAAAAAGGATTCGGACAAGGATAAAGGTAAAAGAAAGATTGAGAATGACGGAGACAGATCAAAGCGGCAACAGAGGGAGCCGCGATTCACCACGTACACTGAGCTGAACGAGAGCCTGGAATGAATTTATCAGGATACCAAAGAACAGATTCTGTATCGTAGACCAATGCGAAGGGATCCAACCTCTGACGAAAGGAAATCAGATAAGTTCTGTGTATTCCATGAATTAAATGGTCATAACACTAATGATTGTAGGCACCTGAAGGACGAGGTTGAAGGGCATATCAGGAACGGTATGCTCCTTCAATATGTAAGGAGGCGAGCTCCTGTGGCGGAACCAGAACGGCCACCGTCCACATCAGCTAGAGGCGACCCTGAATCAAGGCACTGTTTGGTTATCAATTGAGTGAAATAACGATGAACAAGTTGTGAGCTTCCACTAACACAATTGAATCATTTACACATGTGGGAGATCGCGAACGATCTCCAGGCATGCTCTGAGTGATCATTAACCGTTTCGTAGTGGAAACTTACACTTTGACATCCATGCTTTGCTTTCGTTTCATTTTAATTTGAACATTTAGACTCTGTTTGTTTGGATATTGTTTTTGAAGCTCATTTGTTTAATAGACATTTGATTCTGATAATTCTGAAATGGCTAAGCTACTTGCTCATGTACGGGGTCGCGAACGGTCCTTAGGCATGCTCTGAGACGGCGATGAACTGCCCTGACAAACGATCCAGGAACTCACCCGAACGTGACCCTGGCATCGATAATACCAAGCCCTCCCGGGCACATAATTCGCCTCGAAAGGCACCCGACCTCGAACGGTCACAATTCGCCTCGAACGGCACTCGACTTCGAACAGTCACAACTCACCTCACCTCAAATGGCTTGATCGTGAACGGTCGTCAGTTGAGGTCCAACACCCGACCGCGAACGGTCGCAAATTCGCCTCGAACGGCACACGATCGCGAACGATCACTTTCTTCCTTGAATGGCACCGACCGCGAACGGTCGAGGTTAACTAATTATAAAATCCGACCTCGAACGGTCACCATTCGCCTTGAACGGCACTTGGTCGCGAACGATCATCATTTGCCACGAACAGCAGTCGACCGCGAACGGTCCCATCTCGTCATTTGCCGTGAACGGCATCGACCGCGAACGGTCCTATTCCATCCTATGCCACGAACGGCACGGACCGCGAACGGTCCCGATTCACCTCAAACAGCATACGATCCCGAACGATCGACGCATGGATTCATACGCTCGACCGCGCACGGTCGCACTTCACCTCGAATGACTCGATCACGAACGATCGTCATTTGAAGTTAAGCGCTTGACCACGAACGGCCGCGCTTCATCTCAAATAACTCGATCCCGAACGATCATCATTTGAGGCCATATGAAACTATCAAGTTCTTCGCAGGTTGATGATCGGATACGAACGTCCAACTCGAAGCATTACAAAACACACCTTCCTACCGCAAGGTATGTTTTGGGGGGCAAAATGTTATCCCGCTTTTTGGCAAAGCCGTGATACCAAAAGATTGATCGAAAACAAAAGACAGTTCGTCTCAGAGATTGGTTATACTTCACTTTGCTATGGATATCGATGAATTTTGTCCGAGTCCGGACCGGGCCAAAATTGATAGGACATGACAAGAAAGTTCGAAGGAGTCGTCATTTCAAATTTCAGTCCAATCCGAGGTCGTATGCTCAAGTTATGATGATTCAATTTGAGAGAGGTAGTCATTGTCTGGTTGGAAACCATCACCTTCGAACCCATCCAATACCCCTACCTCAAAACCATCCAGTTCGAACCCATCCACTGTCTTTGCTTCGAACCCATCTATTTCGAACCCATCTGGTTCGAAACCATCCAAAAGCCTTCCTTCGTACCCGCTGGTCCTTCGAATCCATGACGTCACCCAGCTTTGCATCCATCCAACTAAAGCCCCTTCGTATCCTTGCTTCGAATCCATGCAAACCCTTACTTCGAATCCATCCTCACCAGTATGTCCGAGTCCATAGAGAACCCTCTAGCTTTGAGTCCACGTCACTTCGAACCGACCCTATTCGAATCGATCGAGTTCGAACCCATAGGGACTCCCTGATTCGAATCGGTCGCGTTCGAAGCCAGGGATACTCCTTTGTTCGAATCCACCGAGTCAGCTGGTTTGAATGACGTGTCATTCCATCGATACGAAGTCGCCATAGTTCACGGAGTCGAAGCGGTCCATTCGGAGATAAATTAGGATCGATTCGAGAGATACGCGCCACGTCACTGCAGACCCACGTGCACTCATGGATTCGAACTCAAGGGTTCGAAACTATCGGTTCGAACCACACAGCCAACCGAGAATCCTCATTTCGAACCGATCATATCTCCTAAACCACTGATCCAAATGCAACCAAATTTTCACAGTAGCTTCCATACAAGATAAAGATTGTTCCTGCCAATTTTCAGCTCGATTGGACCATTTCTTGATGGGTTCGAAATGACTTCGAATCGATGTCAGATCGAGACGAAACTTGGTGGGGTCGGTCACGTGGGCCCACTCACGTGCCAGAAGAGGTCTCCCGAAGTTTCAGCAAGATCTGGGCCTCCAACGCCTATAAATTGCACCCTGAAGCCTTCAGAAAAGAGGATCTTCCGAGAACTTCTGCCATTGAACCCCAAGACTCTGCCGGATTCAAATCTATTCATCAGAATCACAGTTGTATTCAGATTTCAAAGCTATTATCAGCTGTAATCCGTTGTAATCGATTTAACCAAGCAAAGCAATAAAGAGAAAACCTTCAAAGTGGACGTAGGCGCGAACGCCGAACCACTATAAATCCTGTGTTTGTGATTGTTGTTTGTGAATTACTGTGATTTGTTACTTAGAGCTGAATTCTATATTGATTGTTGCTGAGTTCTGTGTTGATTATTATCAAGTTGAGTACGTAAACGGGTGCTTTCGTGATATTGGGTGTTTGTGACCAATTTTGGCGCAAACAGTGCACCACTCTCCAGCGATGGTAAATCGAAGACCAGCCACGGTAATCCCGTTTTACCATAAAAATCCACGTGTCGAAAAAATGAAGGGTAAAAAACTTCCGAGACCCGATTGAGATTCGGATAATATTTTTTGGGCATTCAACAATACATTGACGGCTGAAAGCTTTCAAAGTCGTAGAATTCACTAAGGCCTTCGTTTTAAATGGTTTTGGATCCCGTAACTCTAAACGAGCCAGAAGTTATGGCTGTCCGAATAATCGATATCTACAGGGTGCAACATCCACGGTGCAAGGTGCAACATCCGTCCGAAATGGCGGAACAGTGTCGTACGACTTTTGAAATGCGTGCATGGATTTGAAACGGAACGGTACCATGGTGCACCACTATCCAGCGACGGTAAATCGAAGACCAGCCACGGTAATCCCGTTTTACCGTAAAAATCCACGTGTCGAAAAAACGAAGGGTAAAAAACTTCCGAGACCCGATTGAGATTCAGATAGTCTTTTTTGGACATTAAACAATCCATTGACGGCTGAAAGCTGTCGCAGCCGTAGAACTCACTGAGGACTTCGTTTTGACTGGTTATGGCTCCCGTAACTCTAAACGAGCCAGAAGTTATGGCCGTCCGAATAATCGATATCTACAGGGTGCAACATCCACGGTGCAAGGTGCAACATCCGTCCGAAATGGCGAAACATTGCCGCACGACTTTTTGAAATGCATGCAAGGATTTGAAACGAAAGGGTACCATGATGCACCACTCTCCAGCGATGGTAAATCGAAGACCAGCCATGGTAAACCCGTTTTACCGTCAAAATCCACGTGTCGAAAAAACGAAGGGTAAAAAACTTCCGAGACCCGATCGAGATTCAGATAGTCTTTTTTGGAACGAAACGGTAACATGATGCACCATTCTTCAGCGATGGTAAATCGAAGACCAGCCACGGTAATCCCGTTTTACCGTAAAAATCCACGTGTCGAAAAAACGAAGGGTAAAAAACTTCCGAGACCTGATTGAGATTCGGATGTCTTTTTTGGGCATTAAACAATCCATTGACGGCTGAAAGCTGTCGCAGCCGTAGAACTCACTATAATTTTCGTTTTGACTAGTTATGGCTCCCGTAACTCTAAACGAGCCAGAAGTTATGGCCGTCCGAATAATCGATGTCTACAGGGTGCAACATCCACGGTGCAAGGTGCAACATCCGTCAGAAAAGGCGAAACAGTATCGTACGACTTTTTGAAATGCGTGCATGGATTTGAAATGGAACGGTACCATGGTGCATCACTATCCAGCGATGGTAAATCGAAGACCAGCCACGGTAATCCCGTTTTACCGTAAAAATCCACGTGTCGAAAAAAATAAGGGTAAAAACCTTCCGAGACCCGATTGAGAATCCGATTGTCTTTTTTGAACATTAAACAATCCATTGACGGCTGAAAGCTGTTGCAGCCGTAGAACTCACAGAGGCCTTCGTTTTGACTGGTTATGGCTCCCGTGATTCTAAACGAGCCAGAAGTTATGGCCGTTCGAATAATCGATATCTACAGGGTGCAATATCCACGGTGGTAGGTGCAACATCCGTCCAAAATGGCGAAACAGTGTCGTACGACTTTTTGAAATGCGTGTAGGGATTTGAAACGGAACGGTACCATGGAGCACTACTCTCCAGCGATGGTAAATCAAAGCCCAGCCATGGTTATCCCGTTTTACCGGAAAAATCCACGTGTCGAAAAAACGAAGGGAAAAAACTTCCGAGACCCGATTGATATTCGAATAGTCTTTTTTGGCATTAAACAATCCATTGACGGCTGAAAGCGGTCAATGCCATAGAACTCACTAAGACCTTCGTTTTGACAGGTTATGGCTCCCGTAACTCTAAAAGAGCCAGAAGTTATGGTCGTCCGAATAATCGATATCTACAGGGTGCAACATCCTCGGTGCAAGGTGCAACATCCGTCCGAAATGGGGAAACAGTGTTGTACGACTTTTCGAAATGCATGCAGGGATTTGAAACGGAACGGTACCATGGTGCACCTCTCTCCAACGATGGTAAATTGAAGACCTTCCACGGTAATCCCGTTTTACCATAAAAATCCACGTGTCGAAAAAACGAAGGGTAAAAAACTTCCGAGACCCGATTGAGATCCGGATAGCCTTTTTTGGGATTAAACAATCTATTGATGGCTGAAAGCTGTTTCAGCCGTAGAACTCACTAAGACCTTCATTTTGACTAGTTATGGCTTCCGTAACTCTAAACGAGCCAGAAGTTATGGCCGTCCGAATAATCGATATCTACAGGGTGCAACATCCACGGTGCAAGGTGCAACATCCGTCCGAAATTGCGAAACAGTGTCGTGCGACTTTTTGAAATGCGTGCAGGGATTTCAAACGGAACGGTACCGTGGTGAACCACTCTCCAGCGATGGTAAATCGAAGACCAGCCACGGTAATCCCGTTTTACCGTAAAAATCCACGTGTTGAAAAAACGAAGGGTTAAAAACTTCCGAGACCCGATTGAGATACAGACGGTCTTTTTAGGGCATTAAACAATCCATTGACGGCTGAAAACGGTCACAGCCGTAAAAATCGCTGAGACCTTCGTTTTGACTGGTTATAGTTCCCGTAACTCTAAACGAGCCAGAAGTTATGGCCGTCCGAATAATCGATATCTACAGGGTGCAACATCCACGGTGCAAGGTGCAACATCCGTCCGAAATGGCGAAACGGTGTCGTACGACTTTTTGAAATGCGTGCATGGATTTGAATTGGAACGGTACCATGGTGCACCACTCTCCAGCAATGGTAAATCGAAGACCAGCCATGGTAATCCCGTTTTACCGTAAAAATCCATGTGTCGAAAAAACGAAGGGTAAGAAACTTCCGAGACCCGATTGAGATACGGACGGTCTTTTTTGGGCATTAAACAATCCATTGACGGCTGAAAACGGTCACAGCCGTAAAACTCGCTGAGACCTTCGTTTTGACTGCTTATGCCCCCCGTAACTCTAAACGAGCCAGAAGTTATGGCCGTCCGAATAATCAATATCTACAGGGTGCAACATCCACGGTGCAAGGTGCAACATCCGTCCGAAATGGCGAAACAGTGTCGTACGACTTTTTGAAATGAGTGCATGGATTTGAAACGGAACGGTACCATGGTGCACCACTCTCCAGCGATGGTAAATCGAAGACCAGCCACGGTAATCCCGTTTTACCGTAAAAATCCACGTGTCGAAAAAACGAAGGGTAAAAAACTTCCGAGACCCGATTGAGATTCAGATAGTCTTTTCTGGACATTAACAATCCATTGACGGCTGAAAGCTGTCGCAGCCGTAGAACTCACTGAGGCCTTCGTTTTTACTGGTTATGCCTCCCGTAACGAGCCAGAAGTTATGGCCGTCTGAATAATCGATATCTACAGGGTGCAACATCCTCGGTGCAAGGTGCAACATCCGTCCGAAATGGGGAAACAGTGTCGTACGACTTTTTGAAATACGTTTAGGGATTTGAAATGGAACGGTACCATGGTGCACCACTCCCCAACGACGGTAAATTGAAGACCTGCCGCGGTAATCCCGTTTTACCGTAAAAATCCACGTGTCGAAAAAACGAAGGGTAAAAAACTTCCGAGACCCGATTGAGATCCGGATAGCCTTTTTAGGGCATTAAACAATCTATTGACGGCTGAAAGCTGTCTCAGCCGTAGAACTCACTAAGACCTTCGTTTTGACTAGTTATGGCTTCCGTAATCTAAACGAGCCAGAAGTTATGGCCGTCCGAATAATCGATATCTACAGGGTGCAACATCCACGGTGCAAGGTGCAACATCCGTCCGAAATGGCGAAACAGTGTAGTGCGACTTTTTGAAATGCGTGCAGGGATTTGAAACGGAACGGTACCATGGTGCACCACTCTCCAGCGATGGTAAATCGAAGACCAGCCACGGTAATCCCGTTTTACCGTAAAAATCCACGTGTCGAAAAAACGAAGGGTAAAAAACTTCCAAGACCCGATTGAGATTCGTAAGTCTTTTTTTGGGCATTAAACAATCCATTGACAGCTGAAAGCGGTCACAGCCGTAAAACTCGATGGGACCTTCGTTTTGACTGGTTATGACTCCCGTAACTCTAAACGAGCCAGAAGTTATGGCCGTCCGAATAATCGATATCTACAGGGTGCAACATCCACGGTGCAAGGTGCAACATCCGTCCGAAATGGCGAAACAATGTCGTACGACTTTTTGAAATGAATGCATGGATTTGAAACGGAACGGTACCATGGTGAACCACTCTCCAGCGATGGTAAATCGAAGACCAGCCACGGTAATTCCGTTTTACCGTAAAAATCCACCTGTCGAAAAAACGAAGGGTAAAAAACTTCTGAGACCCGATTGAGATTCGGATAGTCTTTTTTTGACGTTAAACAATCCATTGACGGCTGATAGCTGTCGCAGCCGTAGAACTCACTGAGGCCTTCGTTTTGACTGGTTATGGCTCCCGTAACTCTAAACGAGCCAGAAGTTACGGCCGTCCGAATAATCGATATCTACAGGGTGCAACATCCACGGTGCAAGGTGCAACATCCGTCCGAAATGACGAAACAGTGTCGTACGACTTTTTGAAATGTGTGCAGGGATTTGAAATGGAACGGTACCATGGTGCACCACTCTCCAGCGATGGTAAATCGAAGACCAGCCAAGGTAATCCCGTTTTACCATAAAAATCCACGTGTCGAAAAAACGAAGGGTAAAAAACTTCCGAGACCCGATTGAGATTCGGATAGTCTTTTTTGGGCATTAAACAATCCATTGACGGCTGAAAGCAGTCACAGCCGTAAAACACGCTGAGACCTTCGTTTTGACTGGTTATGGCTCCCGTCACTCTAAACGAGCCAGAAGTTATGGCCGTCCGAATAATCGATATCTACAGGGTGCAACATCCACGGTGCAAGGTGCAACATCCGTCCGAAATGGAGAAACAGTGTCGTACGAATTTTTGAAATGAGTGCATGGACTTGAAATGGAACGGTACCATGGTGCACACTCTCCAGCGATGGTAAATCGAAGACCAGCCACGGTAATCCCGTTTTACCGTAAAAATCCACGTGTCGAAAAATCGAAGGGTAAAAAACTTCCGAGACCCGATAGAGATTCGGATAGTCTTTTTTGGACATTAAACAATCCATTGACGGCTGAAAGCTGTCGCAGCCGTAGAACTCACTTAGGCCTTCGTTTTGACTGGTTATGGCTCCCGTAACCCTAAACGAGCCAGAAGTTATGGTCGTCCGAATAATCGATATCTTTAGGGTGCAACATCCACGGTGCAAGGTGCAACATCCGTCCGAAATGGCGAAACAGTGTCGTACGACTTTTTGAAATGCGTGCAGGGATTTGAAATGGAACAGTACCATGGTGCACCACTCTCCAGCGATGGTAAATCGAAGACCAGCCACGGTAATCCCGTTCTACCGTAAAAATCCACGTGTCGAAAAAACGAAGGGTAAAAAACTTCCTAGACCCGATTGAGATTCGGATAGTCTTTTTTGGGCATTGAACAATCCATTGACGGCTGAATGCGGTCACAGCTGTAAAACATGCTGAGACCTTAGTTTTGACTGGTTATGGCTCCCGTAACTCTAAACAAGCCAGAAGTTATGGCCGTCCGAATAGTCGATATCTACAGGGTTCAACATCCACGGTGCAAGGTGCAACATCCGTCCGAAATGGCGAAACAGTGTCGTACGACTTTTTGAAATGAGTGCATGGATTTGAAACAGAACGGTACCATGGTGCAACACTCTCCAGCGATGGTAAATTGAAGACCAGCCACGGTAATCCCGTTTTACCGTAAAAATCCACGTGTCGAAAAAACGAAGGGTAAAAAACTTCTAAGACCCGATTGAGATTCGGATAGTCTTTTTTGCGCATTAAACAATCAATTGACGGCCGAAAGCTGTCACAGCCGTAGAACTCACTAAGACCTTCGTTTTGACTGGTTACGGCTCCCGTAACTCTAAACCAGCCAGAAGTTATGGCCGTCCGAATAATCGATATCTACAGGGTGCAACATCCACGGTGCAAGGTGCAACACCCGTCTGAAATGGCGAAACAGTGTCGTACGACTTTTTGAAATGCGTGCAGGGATTTGAAACGGAACGGTACCATGGTGCACCACTCTCCAGCGATGGTAAATCGAAGACCAGCCATGGTAATCCCGTTTTACAGCAAAAATCCACGTGTCGAAAAAACGAAGAGTAAAAAACTTCCGAGACCCGATTGAGATTGGATAGCCTTTTTTGGGCATTAAACAATCCATTGATGGCTGAAAGCTATCACGGCCGTAGAACTCACTAAGACCTTCGTTTTGATTGTTTATGGCTCCCGTAACTTGTTTGCGTAAAAAATGGTCGCAAACACCCAAAGTCGTATGAGTTGGTTGATTTTATGTTGTATTTAGTGATTTGGGTGATTTATGCAAATATATAAAAAGTAGGGACTAAACTGTAAAATACACACAGATTTATAGTGGTTCGGCCAGAACGTGCCTACGTCCACTTTTTATGTTATTCTCCTTTTTTCTTTAGATTACAAGTACAAAGCTGTGATTACAAGTATCTAAAGTTGTTTGAGAGTTCCTTCCAGGCTTGAGCTCTCAAACTTCTCCCCCATTGTTGTACCCCTGCCCCTCTATTTATAGCGTGAGGCTGGGGCCAGGGGTCTTGGATGTTTATAGCTGCTGGTGGGCTTGGGCTGAAGCAATCTGGCCTGGCAGAGTTGGTTCGGCAACACCTTGGTTCGGCGGTGAGTGGTATGTTGTTCGGACCGGTGGTAGGTTGGACCGGCAGTAGTATGGTGAGGTTGGAGCTGGTCCGGTGGTATCATGGTCCGGTGGTAGCATGGTTCGGCGGTAGCATGGTTCGGCTATGCTTGGTCCGGTAGTTGTAGAGGGGAGTTGGTTGGTTCGGTGGTGTTGGATCGGTACTACCGAATGGAGAGAATGCCGAATGAACACTTGTATTTGGGAGTGCCGGATGAACCTGTGTGTTCTGAGTGCCGGATGAACCTGTGCGTTAATATTGTCGAATGAATTAATACCGAATGGACTTTATATTTGAACCTTGAGTGAAATTCCTGATCGATATACGCTTGCTGGCTGCTTCTTCTTTTTCTAGTCGCGGTGGAAATGCACACAACATGGATATCCTAGTTTTGACCAAAAAATGGGATAACACTTTGCCCCCCAAAATATGCCTTGCGGTCGGAAGGCGTGTTTTGTAATGCCATGAGCTGGATGTTCGTATCCTGTTGACAACCTGTAAAGAGCTTGATATTTTATATGGCCCCAAATGACGACCGTTCGGGATCGAGCTATTTGGGATGAAGCGCGGCCGTTCATGGTCAAGCGCCTAACTTCAAATGACGATCGTTCGTGATCAAGTCATTTGAGGTGAAGTGCGACCGTGCGCGGTCAAGCGCATAAATCCGTGCGTCGATCGTTCGGGATCGAGTCATCTTCGGTGAAATGTGACCGTTCAAGGTCAAGCGCTCAACTTCAAATGAAGACCATTCGGGATCGAGTCATTCGAGGTAAAGTGCGACAGTGCGCGGTCAAGTGCGTAAATCCATGTATCGATCGTTCGGGGTTGAGTCATCTGTGGTGAAATGTGACCGTTCAAGGTCAAGCGCTCAACTTCAAATGACGACCGTTCGGGATCGAGTCATTCGAGGTAAAGTGTGACAGTGCGCGGTCAAGTGGGGGATCCCAAATGACGATCGTTCGCGATCGAGCCATTTGAGGTGAGAGGAGTTGTGTCGTTCGGGGCGAGTTGTGACCGTTCGCGATCATGTGCCGTTCGAGGCGATTTGTGACCGTTCGCGATCGGGTGCCGTTCGAGGCGAATTGTGACTGTTCGAAGTCGGGTGCCGTTCGAGGCGAATTGTGACCGTTCGCGATAGGGTGTCGTTCGAGGCGAATTGTGACTGTTCGAAGTCGGGTGCCGTTCGAGGCGAATTGTGACTGTTCGAAGTCGAGTTTGTGACCGTTCGCGGTCGGGTGCCGTTCGCGGCGAATGAGTGTGCCCGGGGGGGACTTAATATTATCAGTGTTGAAGTCATTGTTTGGGGGAATTTTTCGAATCAAAGACTTCGGCAGTTCGTTGCCATGCAATAGGTGCTCGTGGACCGTTCGCGATCCAACGGGCATACAAGTAAATAATTTTTTCATAGAATTGTAAATGTTAAAGCAATAGTACCTTGCAGCAGAAATGTCCAAACAGGAAGAATTCAAATGTTCAAATCGAAATAAAAGCAAAGCAAGGATGTCAAAGTGTAAGTTCCCACTCCGAAGCAGTCAATGATCATTCAGAGCATGCCTGGAGATCGTTCGCGATCTCGTACATGTGTAAACGATTTAATTGCGTTAGTGGAAGCTTACGACCTGTTCATCGTTATTTTAATCAAGCAATCAATGGATAATCAAATGGTGCCTTGATCCAGGGTCACCTCTAGCTGACGTAGAAGGCGGTCGCTCTGGCTCCACCGCTGGAGTTCGCCTCCTCACATACTGAAGGAGCATACCGTTCCTGATATGCCCTTCTACCTCGTCCTTCAAATGCCTACAATCATTAGTGTTATGACCATTCAATTCATGAAATACACAAAACTTATCTGATTTTCTTTCGTCAGAGGTTGGATTCCTTCGCATTGGTCTACGATACGGAACCTGCCCCTTGGTATCCTGATAAATCCATTCCAAACTCTCATTCAGCTCTGAATAGGTGGTGAAGCGTGGTTCTCTTCGTAGCCACTTTGTCCTGTCATCATTATCCTCAGCCTTTCTTTTTCCTTTGCTAGTCTCCGCACCCTTTCCAGGTGGGTTTCCGCTCTTGTTTACGTAAACGTCATCTTCTTCCTCTCTTTCTGCACTAGCATCTTCCAAACGCAGAAACTTTTCAGCCTCATGATAGAACTCTCCCAGATTCATAGGCGGGTCCTTGGTTAATGAATTCTTGAACTCTGTATTACCAGCTATTCCAGATACAGCCGCCATCATGACCATAGATGGATCTTGTCGGTCCACTGAAGTTGCCGCCGCATTAAATCGCGTTAGAAAGCTCCTCAAAGTCTCTCCAGTTTTCTGTTTCAAGGTTGCCAAAGTCATCACATTCTTGGGTCTCGCAATATGAACCCTGAATTGCCTCATGAATCTCTCAGTTAAATCTGCCCATGTTCCTATGGAGCCGCTCTCCAGTTGCCTAAACCATAACGCTGCAATGTCCGTCAAATACAGTGGAAAGCACCGGGCCATAACCTCCTCTGATGCCCCCAGCACTTCCATATGTCTCATATACTTCGTTAGATGGACCGTGGGGTCCGTTTTCCCGTTGTACATGTCCAATGATGGTAGCTTGAATTCTGGTGGGTTCCTAGCCATCCTAATCGCAGAAGAAAAAGGACTCCTATTTACATCTTCCAAGTCTCTGTTTACTAAACCGCCTCTCATAGCTCTTCTAACCATCTCTGCTAATCTGTCACTGTCTCCAAGCTGTAGTTCTCGTTCACTGTCTTCGACCTGCCCCCCGAGTCCGCGGGAGTTTTCATGTGTATGCCTCCCTGGCTGAACGTTCCTTCCTCTATTGCTACCAGGTGGTTCGGATGCCCCCATCTCACTTCCCGGGGTCGGATCAACTTGCTCTGCGTGAGTGCCCCCTAGCTCTGGTGCTGCGCCAGATGGTCCTGCCCCGTTCTGAACCCCAGTTGCTCCTTGGATTTGTGCTCCAATTTGCCCAATTTGTTGAAGTAAGTTATGGATCATCTCTTCTTGTCTTCTCATCATGGCCTCCATCTCATCCCTAGTGATGAAGATCGACGCTTGATTCCCTCCTGAGGAAGCCCCTTGACTTCCTTGGTGTTCACTTCTCTCTGGCCTTTGACTTCTACTTGTTTGTCTCGTCATAACTCTTAGATCTGAACTCTTAGATTTTCAAATTCAACTTCTATCCGATGTAGCGGGAGCTGGTTCTTCTCAGTGAAAGCACCAAAATGTTTGCGTAAAAAATGGTCGCAAACACCCAAAGTCGTATGAGTTGGTTGATTTTATGTTGTATTTAGTGATTTGGGTGATTTATGCAAATATATAAAAAGCAGGGACTAAACTGTAAAAGACACACAGATTTATAGTGGTTCGGCCAGAACGTGCCTACGTCCACTTTATATGTTATTTTCCTTTTTTCTTTAGATTACAAGTACAAAGCTGTGATTACAAGTATCTAAAGTTGTTTGAGAGTTCCTTCCAGGCTTGAGCTCTCAAACTTCTCCCCCATTGTTGTACCCCTGCCCCTCTATTTATAGCGTGAGGCTGGGGGCAGGGGTCTTGGATGTTTATAGCTGCTGGTGGGCTTGGGCTGAAGCAATCTGGCCTGGCAGAGTTGGTTCGGCAACACCTTGGTTCGGCGGTGAGTGGTATGTTGTTTGGACCGGTGGTAGGTTGGACCGGTGGTAGTATGGTGAGGTTGGAGCTGGTCCAGTGGTAGCATGGTCCGGTGGTAGCATGGTTCGGCGGTAGCATGGTTCGGCTATGCTTGGTCCGGTAGTTGTAGAGGGGAGATGGTTGGTTCGGTGGTGTTGGATCGGTACTACCGAATGGAGAGAATGCCGAATGAACACTTGTATTTGGGAGTGCCGGATGAACCTGTGTGTTCTGAGTGCCGGATGAACCTGTGTGTTAATATTGCCGAATGAATTAATACCGAATGGACTTTATATTTGAACCTTGAGTAAAATTCCTGATTGATATACGCTTGCTGGCTGCTTCTTCTTGTTCTAGTAGCGGTGGAAATGCACACAACATGGATATCCTAGTTTTGACCAAAAAATGGGATAACATAACTCTAAACGAGCCAGAAGTTATGGCCGTCCGAATAATCGATATCTACAAGGTGTAACATCCACAGTGCAAGGTGCGACATCCGTCCGAAATGACGAAACAGTGTCATACGACTTTTTGAAATGTGTGCAGGGATTTGAAACGGAACGGAACCATGGTGCACCACTCTCCAGCGATGGTAAATCGAAGACCAGCCAAGGTAATCCCGTTTTACCGTAAAAATCCACGTGTCGAAAAAACGAAGGTAAAACACTTCCGAGACCCGATTGAGCTTCGGATAGTCTTTTTTGGGCATTAAACAATCCATTGACGGCTGAAAGCGGTCAGAGCCGTAAAACTCGCTGAGACCTTCGTTTTGACTGGTTATGGCTCCCGTATCTCTTAACGAGCCAGAAGTTATGGCCGTCCGAATAATCGATATCTACAAGGTGCAACATCCACGGTGCAAGGTGCAACATCCGTCCGAAATGGCGATACAGTGTACTACGACTTTTTGAAATGAGTGCATGGATTTGAAATGGAACGGTACCATAGTGCACCACTCTCCAGCAATGGTAAATCGATAGTCTTTTTTGGACATTAAACAATCCATTGACGGCTGAATGCTGTCGCAGCCATAGAACTCACTGAGGCCTTCGTTCTGACTGGTTATGGCTCCCGTAACTCTAAACGAGCCAGAAGTTATGGCCGTCCGAATAATCGATAGCTACAGGGTGCAACATCCACGGTGCAAGGTGCAACATCCGTCCGAAATGGCGAAACAGTGTCGTACGACTTTTTGAAATGCGTGCAGGGATTTGAAACGAAACGGTACCATGGTGCACCACTCTCCAACGATGGTAAATCGAAGACCAGCCACGGTAATCCCATTTTACCGTAAAAATCCACGTGTCGAAAAAACGAAGGGTAAAAAACTTCCGAGACCCGATTGAGATTCAGATAGTCTTTTTTGGGCATTAAACAATCCATTGACGGCTGAAAGCGGTCACAGCCGTAAAACTTGCTGAGACCTTAGTTTTGACTGGTTATGGCTCCCGTAACTCTAAACAAGCCCGAAGTTATGGTCGTCCGAATAATCGATATCTACAGGGTTCAACATCCACGGTGCAAGGTGCAACATCCGTCCGAAATGGCGAAACAGTGTCGTACGACTTTTTGAAATAAGTTCATGGATTTGAAACGGAACGGTACCATGGTGCACCACTCTCCAGCGATGGTAAATCGAAGACCAGCCACGGTAATCCCGTTTTACCATAAAAATCCACGTGTCGAAAAAACGAAGGGTAAAAAACTTCTGAGAGCCGATTGAGATTCGGAAAGTCTTTTTTGGGAATTAAACAATCCATTGATGGCAGAAAGCCGTCACAGCCGTAGAACTCACTAAGACCTTCGTTTTGACTGGTTATGGCTCCCGTAACTCTAAACGAGCCAGAAGTTACGGCCGTCCGAATAATCGATATCTACAGCGTGCAACATCCATGGTGCACCACTCTCTAGCGATGGTAAATCGAAGACCAGCCATGGTAATCCCGTTTTACCGCAAAAATCGACGTGTCGAAAAAACGAAGGGTAAAAAACTTCCGAGACCTGATTGAGATTCGGATAGTCTTTTTTAGGCATTAAACAATCCATTGACGGTTGAAGGAGGTCACAGCCGTAAAACATGCTGAGACCTTCGTTTTGATTGGTTATGGCTCCCGTAACTCTAAACGAGCCAGAAGTTATGGCCGTCCGAATAATCGATATCTACAGGGTGCAACATCCATGGTGCAAGGTGCAACATCCGTCCGAAATGGCGAAACAGTGTCATACGACTTTTTGAAATGAGTGCATGGATTTGAAATGGAACGGTACCATGGTGCACCACTCTCCAGTGATGGTAAATCGAAGACCAGCCACGGTAATCCCGTTTTACCATAGAAATCCGCGTGTCGAAAAAACGAAGGGTAAAAAACTTCCGAGGCCCTTTTGAGATTCGGAAAGTCTTTTTTGGGCATTAAACAATCCATTGACGGCTGAAAGCGGCCACATCCATAAAAATCGCTGAGACCTTCGTTTTGACTGGTTATGGCTCCCGTAACTCTAAACGAGCCAGAAGTTATGGTCGTCCGAATAATCGATATCTACAGGGTGCAACATCCACGGTGCAAGGTGCAACATCCGTCCGAAATGGCGAAACAGTGTCGTACGACTTTTTGAAATGAGTGCATGGATTTGAAATGGAACGGTACCATGGTGCACCACTCTCCAGCGATGGTAAATCGAAGACCAGCCACGGTAATCCCGTTTTACCGTAAAAATCCACGTGTCGAAAAAACGAAGGTTAAAAAACTTCCGAGACCCGATTGAGATTCAGATAGTCTTTTTTGGACATTAAACAATCCATTGACGGCTGAAAGCTGTCGCAGCCGTAGAACTAACTGAAGCCTTCGTTTTGACTAGTTATGGCTCCCGTAACTCTACACGAGCCAGAAGTTATGCCCGTCCGAATAATCGATATCTACAGGGTGCAACATCCACGGTGCAAGGTGCAACATCCGTCAAAATGGCGAAACAGTGTCGTACGACTTTTTGAAATGTGTGCAGGGATTTGAAATGGAACGGTACCATGGTGCAACACTCTCCAGCGATGGTAAATCGAAGACCAGCCACGGTAATCCCGTTTTACCGTAAAAATCCACGTGTCGAAAAAACGAAGGGTAAAAAACTTCCGAGACCCGATTGAGATTCGGATAGTCTTTTTTGGGAATTAAACAATCCATTGACTGCTGAAAGCGGTCACAGCCGTAAAACTTGCTGAGACCTTAGTTTTGACTGGTTATGGCTACCGTAACTCTAAACGAGCCAGAAGTTATTGCCGTCCGAATAATCGATATCTACAGGGTTCAACATCCACGGTGCAAGGTGCAACATCCGTTCGAAATGGCGAAACAGTGTCGTACGACTTTTTCAAATGAGTGCATGGATTTGAAACGGAACGGTACCATGGTGCGCCACTCTCCAGCGATGGTAAATCGAAGACCAGCCACGGTAATCCCGTTTTACCGTAAAAATCCACGTGTCGAAAAAACGAAGGGTAAAAAACTTCCGAGACCCGATTGAGATTCGGATAGTCTTTTTTGGGCATTAAACAATCCATTGACGGCTGAAAGCTGTCACAGCCATAGAACTCACTAAGACCTTCGTTTTGACTGGTTATGGCTCCCGTAACTCTAAACGAGCCAGAAGTTATGACCGTCCGACTAATTGATATCTACAGGGTGCAACATCCACGGTGCAAGGTGCAACATCCGTCCGAAATGGCGAAACAGTGTCGTACGACTTTCGAAATGCATGCATGCATTTGAAACGGAACGGTACCATGGTGCACCACTCTCCAGCGATGGTAAATTGAAGACCAGCCATGGTAATCCCGTTTTACCACAAAAATCCACATGTCGAAAAAACGAAGGGTAAAAAACTTCTGAGACCTGATTGAGAATCGGATAATCTTTTTTGGGCATTCAACAATGCATTGATGGATGAAAGCTTTCAGAGTCGTAGAACTCACTGAGGCCTTCGTTTTGACTGGTTATGGCTCCCGTAACTCTAAACGAGCCAGAAGTTATGGCCGTCCGAATAATCGATATCTACATGGTGCAACATCCACGGTGCAAGGTGCAACATCCGTCCGAAATGGCGGAACAGTGTCGTACGACTTTTGAAATGCGTGCATGGATTTGAAATAGAACAGTACCATAGTGCACCACTATCCAGCGATGGTAAATCGAAGACCAGCCACGGTAATCCCGTTTTACCGTAAAAATCCACGTGTCGAAAAAACGAAGGGTAAAAAACTTCAAAGACCCGATTGAGATTCAGATAGTCATTTTTGGACATTAAACAATCCATTGACGGCTGAAAGCCATCGCAGCTGTAGAACTCACTGAGGCCTTCGTTTTGACTGGTTATGGCTCCTGTAACTCTAAACGAGCCAGAAGTTATGACCGTCCGAATAATGGATATCTACAGGGTGCAACATCCACGGTGCAAGGTGCAACATCCGTCCGAAATGGCGAAACAGTGTCGTACGACTTTTTGAAATGCGTGCAGGAATTTGAAACGGAACGGTACCATGGTGCACCACTCTCCAACGATGGTAAATCGAAGACCAGCCACGGTAATCCCATTTTACCGTAAAAATCCACGTGTCGAAAAAACGAAGGGTAAAAAACTTCCGAGACCCGATTGAGATTCGGATAGTCTTTTTTGGGCATTAAACAATCCATTGATGGCTGAAAGCGGTCACAGCCGTAAAATTTGCTGAGACCTTAGTTTTGACTGGTTATGGATCCCGTAACTCTAAACGAGCCAGAAGTTATGGCCGTCCGAATAATCGATATCTACAGGGTTCAACATCCATGGTGCAAGGTGCAACATCCGTCCGAAATGGCGAAATAGTGTCGTACGACTTTTTGAAATAAGTGCATGGATTTGAAACGGAACGATACCATGGTGCACCACTCTCCAGCGATGGTAAATCGAAGACCAGCCACGGTAATCCCGTTTTACCGTAAAAATCCACGTGTCGAAAAAACGAAGGGTAAAAAACTTCCGAGACCCGATTGAGATTCGGATAGTCTTTTTTGGGAATTAAACAATCCATTGATGGCAGAAAGCCGTCACAGCCGTAGAACTCACTAAGACCTTCGTTTTGACTGGTTATGGCTCCCGTTACTCTAAACGAGCCAGAAGTTACGGCCGTCCGAATAATCGATATCTACAGGGTGCAACATCCACGATGCAAGGTGCAACATCCATCCGAAATGGCGAAACAGTGTCGTACGACTTTTTGAAATGCGTGCAGGGATTTGAAACGGAACGGTACCATGGTGCACCACTCTCTAGCGATGGTAAATCGAAGACCAGCCATGGTAATCCCGTTTTACCGCAAAAATCGACGTATCGAAAAAACGAAGGGTAAAAAACTTCCGAGACCTGATTGAGATTCGGATAGTCTTTTTTGGGCATTAAACAATCCATTGACGGTTGAAGGCGGTCACTGCCGTAAAACTTGCTGAGACCTTCGTTTTGAGTGGTTATGGCACTCGTAACTCTAAACGAGCCAGAAGTTATGGCCGTCCGAATAATCGATATCTACAGGGTGCAACATCCATGGTGCAAGGTGCAACATCCGTCCGAAATGGCGAAACAGTGTCGTACGACTTTTTGAAATGAGTGCATGGATTTGAAATGGAACGGTACCATGGTGCACCACTCTCCAGCGATGGTAAATCGAAGACCAGCCACGGTAATCCCGTTTTACCGTAAAAATCCACGTGTCGAAAAAATGAAGGGTAAAAAACTTCCGAGGCCCTATTGAGATTCGGAAAGTCTTTTTTGGGCATTAAACAATCCATTGACGGCTGAAAGCGGTCACATCCGTAAAAATCGCTGAGACCTTCGTTTTGACTGGTTATGGCTCCCGTAACTCTAAACGAGCCAGAAGTTATGGTCGTCCGAATAATCGATATCTACAGGGTGCAACATCCACGGTGCAAGGTGCAACATCCGTCCGAAATGGCGAAACAGTGTCGTACGACTTTTTGAAATGAGTGCATGGATTTGAAATGGAACGGTACCATGGTGCACAACTCTCCGGCGATGGTAAATCGAAGACCAGCCACGGTAATCCCGTTTTACCGTAAAAATCCACGTGTCGAAAAAAACGAAGGTTAAAAAACTTCCGAGACCCGATTGAGATTCAGATAGTCTTTTCTGGACATTAAACAATCCATTGACGGCTGAAAGCTGTCGCAGCCGTAGAACTAACTGAGGCCTTCGTTTTGACTGGTTATGGCTCCCGTAACTCTAAACGAGCCAGAAGTTATGCCCGTCCGAATAATCGATATCTACAGGGTGCAACATCCACGGTGCAAGGTGCAACATCCGTCCGAAATGGCGAAACAGTGTCGTACGACTTTTTGAAATGCGTGCAGGGATTTGAAACGGAACGGTACCATGGTGCAGCACTCTCCAGCGAGGGTAAATCGAAGACCAGCCACGGTAATCCCGTTTTACCGTAAAAATCCACGTGTCGAAAAAACGAAGGGTAAAAAACTTCCGAGACCCGATTGAGATTCGGATAGTCTTTTTTGGGCATTAAACAATCCATTGACTGTTGAAAGCAGTCACAGCCGTAAAACTTGCTGAGACCTTAGTTTTGACTGGTTATGGCTCCCGTAACTCTAAACGAGCCAGAAGTTATGGCCTTCCGAATAATCGATATCTACAGGGTTCAGCATCCACGGTGCAAGGTGCAACATCCGTTCGAAATGGCGAAACAGTGTCGTACGACTTTTTGAAATGTGTGCATGGATTTGAAACGGAATGGTACCATGGTGCGCCACTCTCCAGCGATGGTAAATCGAAGACCAGCCACGGTAATCCCGTTTTACCGTAAAAATCCACGTGTCGAAAAAACGAAGGGTAAAAAACTTCCGAGACCCGATTGAGATTCGGATAGTCTTTTTTGGGCATTAAACAATCCATTGACAGCTGAAAGCTGTCACAGCCATAGAACTCACTAAGACCTTCGTTTTGACTAGTTATGGCTCCCGTAACTCTAAACGAGCCAGAAGTTATGACCGTCCGACTAATTGATATCTACAGGGTGCAACATCCACGGTGCAAAGTGCAACATCCGTCCGAAATGGCGAAACAGTGTCGTACGACTTTTGAAATGCGTGCATGCATTTGTAACGGAACGGTACCATGGTGCACTACTCTCCAGCGATGGTAAATCGAAGACCAGCCACGGTAATCCCGTTTTACCACAAAAATCCACATGTCGAAAAAACGAAGGGTAAAAAACTTCCGAGACCTGATTGAGAATCGGATAATCTTTTTTGGGCATTCAACAATACATTGATGGATGAAAGCTTTCAGAGTCGTAGAACTCACTGAGGCCTTCGTTTTGACTGGTTATGGCTCCCGTAACTCTAAACGACCCAGAAGTTATGGCCGTCCGAATAATCGATATCTACAGGGTGCAACATCCACGGTGCAAGGTGCAACATCCGTCCGAAATGGCGGAACAGTGTCGTACGACTTTTGAAATGCGTGCATGGATTTGAAACGGAACAGTACCATGGTGCACCACTATCCAGCGATGGTAAATTGAAGACCAGCCACGGTAATCCCGTTTTACCGTAAAAATCCACGTGTCGAAAAAACGAAGGGTAAAAAACTTCCGAGACCCGATTGAGATTCAGATAGTCATTTCTGGACATTAAAAAATCCATTGACGGCTGAAAGCCATCGCAGCTGTAGAACTCACTGAGGCCTTCGTTTTGACTGGTTATGGTTCCGGTAACTCTAAACGAGCCAGAAGTTATGACCGTCCGAATAATCGATATCTACAGGGTGCAACATCCACGGTGCAAGGTGCAACATCCGTCCGAAATGGCGAAACAGTGTCGTACGACTTTTTAAAATGCGTGCAGGAATTTGAAATAGAACGGTACCATGGTGCACCACTCTCCAGCGATGGTAAATCGAAGACCAGCCACGGTAATCCCGTTTTACCGTAAAAATCCACGCGTCGAAAAAACGAAGGGTAAAAAACTTCCGAGACCCGATTGAGATTCCGACAGTCTTTTTTGGGCATTAAACAATCCATTGACGGCTGAAAGCGCTCACAGCGGTAAAACTCGCTGGGGCCTTCGTTTTGACTGGTTATGTCTCCCGTAACCCTAAACGAGCCAGAAGTTATGGTCGTCCGAATAATCGATATCTACAGGGCGCAACATCCACGGTGCAAGGTGCAACATCCGTCCGAAATGGCGAAACAGTGTCGTACGATTTTTTGAAATGTGTGCAGGTATTTGAAAAAGAATGGTACCATGGTGTACCACTCTCCAGCGTTGGTAAATCGAAGACCAGCCACGGTAATCCCGTTTTAAAGTAAAAATCCACGTGCCGAAAAAACGAAGGGTAAAAAAATTTCGAGACCCGATTGAGATCCGGATAGCCTTTTTTGGGCATTAAACAATCCATTGACGGATGAAAGCAGTCACAGCCGTAGAACTCACTAAGACCTTCGTTTTGACTGGTTATGGCTCCCGTAACTTAAAACGAGCCAGAAGTTATGGCCGTCCGAATAATTGATATCTACAGGGTGCAACATCCATGGTGCAAGGTGCAACATCCGTCCGAAATGGCGAAACAGTGTCGTACAACTTTTTGAAATGAGTGCATGGATTTCAAATGGAACAGTACCATGGTGCACCACTCTCCAGCGATGATAAATCGAAGACCAGCCACGGTAATCCCGTTTTACCGTAAAAATCCACCTGTCGAAAAAACGAAGGGTAAAAAACTTCCGAGACCCTATTGGGATTCGGATAGTCTTTTTTGGGCATTAAGCAATCCATTGACGGCGGAAAGCTATCACAACCGTAGAACTCACTAAGATCTTCGTTTTGACTGGTTATGGCTCCCGTAACTCTAAACGAGCCAGAAGTTATGGCCGTCCGAATAATCGATATCTACAGGGTGCAACATCCACGGTGCAAGGTGCAACATCCGTCTGAAATGGCGAAACAGTGTCGTACAACTTTTTGAAATGTGTGTAGGGATTTGAAACGGAATGGTACCATGCTGCACCACTCTCCAGCGATGGTAAATCGAAGTCCATCCACGGTAATCCCGTTTTACCGTAAAAATCCACGTGTCGAAAAAACGAAGGGTAAAAAACTTCTGAGACCCGATTGAGATTCGGATGGCCTTTTTTGGGCATTAAACAATCCATTGACGGCTGAAAGCTATCACAACCGTAGAACTCACTAAGAACTTCGTTTTGACTAGTTATGGCTCCCGTAACTCTAAACAAGCCAGAAGTTATGGCCGTCTGAATAATCGATATCTACAGGGTGCAACATCCACGGTGCAAGGTGCAACATCCGTCCGAAATGGCGAAACAGTGTCGTACGACCTTTTGAAATGTGTGCAGGGATTTGAAACGGAACGGTACCATGGTGCACCACTCTCCAGTGATGGTAAATCGAAGACCAGCCAAGGTAATCCTGTTTTACCGTAAAAATCCACGTGTCGAAAAAACGAACGGTAAAAAACTTCTGAGACCCGATTGGGATTCGGATAGTCTTTTTTGGGCATTAAACAATCCATTGACTGCTGAAAGCGGTCACAGCCGTAAAATTCGCTGAGACCTTCATTTTGGCTGGTTATGGCTCCCGTAGCTCTAAACGAGCCAGAAGTTATGGCCGTCCGAATAATCGATATTTACAGGGTGCAACATCCACGGTGCAAGGTGCAACATCCGTCCGAAATGGTGAAACAGTGTCGTACGACTTTTTGAAATGAGTGCATGGATTTGAAATGGAACGGTACCATGGTGCACCACTCTCCAGTGATGGTCAATCGAAGACCAGCCACGGTAATCCTGTTTTACCGTAAAAATCCACGTGTCGAAAAAACGAAGGGTAAAAAACTTCATAGACCCGATTGAGATTCGGATAGTCTTTTTTGGGCATTCAACAATCCATTGACGGCTGAAAACCGTCACAGCCGTAGAACTCACTGAGGCCTTCGTTTTGACTGGTTATGGCTCCCGTACCTCTAAACGAGCCAGAAGGTATGGCCGTCCGAATAATCGATATCTACAGGGTGCAACATCCATGGTGCAAGGTGCAACATCCGTCCGAAATGGCGAAACAGTGTCGTACAACTTTTTGAAATGAGTGCATGGATTTGAAATGAAACAGTACCATGGTGCACCACTCTCCAGCGATGGTAAATCGAAGACCAGCCACGGTAATCCCGTTTTACCGTAAAAATCCACCTGTCGAAAAAACGAAGGGTAAAAAACTTCCGAGACCCTATTGAGATTCGGATAGTCTTTTTTGGGCATTAAACAATCCATTGACGGCGGAACGCTGTCACAACCGTAGAACTCACTAAGACCTTCGTTTTGACTGGTTATGGCTCCCGTAACTCTAAACGAGCCAGAAGTTATGGCCGTCCGAATAATCGATATCTACAGGGTGCAACATCCACGGTGCAAGGTGCAACATCCGTCCGAAATGGCGAAACAGTGTCGTACAACTTTTTGAAATGTGTGCAGGGATTTGAAACGGAACGGTACCATGCGGCACCACTCTCCAGCGATGGTAAATCGAAGTCCATCCACGGTAATCCCGTTTTACGGTAAAAATCCACGTGTCGAAAAAACGAAGGGTAAAAAACTTCCGAGACCCGATTGAGATTCGGAAAGCCTTTTTTGGGCACTAAACAATCCATTGACGGCTGAAAGCTATCACAGCCGTAGAACTCACTAAGACCTTCGTTTTGACTGGTTATGGCTCCCGTAACTCTAAACGAGCCAGAAGTTATTACCGTCCGAATAATCGATATCTACATGGTGCAACATCCACGTTGCAAGGTGCAACATCCGTCCGAAATGGCGAAACAGTGTCGTACGACTTTTTGAAATGTGTGCAGGGATTTGAAATGGAACGGTACCATGGTGCACCACTCTCCAGCGATGGTAAATCGAAGACCAGCCAAGCTAATCCCGTTTTACCGTAAAAATCCACGTGTCGAAAAAACGAACGGTAAAAAACTTCTGAGACCCGATTGGGATTCGGATAGTTTTTTTTGGGCATTAAACAATCCATTGACGGCTAAAAGCAGTCACAGCCGTAAAACTCACTGAGACCTTCATTTTGGCTGGTTATGGCTCCCGTAACTCTAAACGAGCCAGAAGTTATGGCCGTCCGAATAATCGATATCTACAGGGTGCAACATCCACGGTGCAAGGTGCAACATCCGTCCGAAATGGCGAAACGGTGTCGTACGACATTTTGAAATGAGTGCATGGATTTGAAATGGAACGGTACCATGGTGCACCACTCTCCAGCGATGGTAAATCGAAGACCAGCCACGGTAATCCTGTTTTACCGTAAAAATCCACGTGTTGAAAAAACGAAGGGTAAAAAACTTCAGAGACCCGATTGAGATTCGGATAGTCTTTTTAGGGCATTCAACAATCCATTGACGGCTGAAAACCGTCACAGCCGTAGAACTCACTAAGGCCTTCGTTTTGACTGGTTATGGCTCCCGTAACTCTAAACGAGCCAGAAGGTATGGCCGTCCGAATAATCGATATCTACAGGGTGCAACATCCACGGTGCAAGGTGCAACATCCGTCCGAAATGGCGGGACAGTGTCGTACGACTTTTTGAAATGAGTGCATGGATTTGAAACGGAACGGTACCATGATGTACCACTCTCCAGCGATGGTAAATCGAAGACCAGCCACGGTAATTCCGTTTTACCGTAAAAATCCACGTGTCGAAAAAACGAAGGGTAAAAAACTTCCGAGACCCGATTGAGATTCGGATAGTTTTTTTTGGACATTAACAATCCATTGACGGCTGAAAGCTGTCGCGGCCGTAGAACTCACTGAGTCCTTCGTTTTGACTGGTTATGGCTCCCGTAACTCTAAACGTGCCAGAAGTTATGGCCGTCCGAATAATCGATATCTACAGGGTGCAACATCCACGGTGCAAGGTTCAACATCCGTCCGAAATGGCGAAACAGTGTCGTACGACTTTTTGAAATGTGTGCAGGGATTTGAAACGGAACGGTACCATGCTGCACCACTCTCCAGCGATGGTAAATCGAAGTCCATCCACGGTAATCCCGTTTTACGGTAATAATCCACGTGTCGAAAAAACGAAGGGTAAAAAACTTCCGAGACCCGATTGAGATTCGGAAAGCCTTTTTTGGGCACTAAACAATCCATTGACGGCTGAAAGCTATCACAGCCGTAGAACTCACTAAGACCTTCGTTTTGACTGGTTATGGCTCCCGTAACTCTAAACGAGCCAGAAGTTATTGCCGTCCGAATAATCGATATCTACGTGGTGCAACATCCACGGTGCAAGGTGCAACATCCGTCCGAAATGGCGAAACAGTGTCGTACGACTTTTTGAAATGTGTGCAGGGATTTGAAATGGAACGGTACCATGGTGCACCACTCTCCAGCGATGGTAAATCGAAGACCAGCCAAGGTAATCCCGTTTTACCGTAAAAATCCACGTGTCGAAAAAACGAACGGTAAAAAACTTCTGAGACCCGATTGGGATTCGGATAGTCTTTTTTGGGCATTAAACAATCCATTGACGGTTAAAAGCAGTCACAGCCGTAAAACTCACTGAGACCTTCATTTTGGCTGGTTATGGCTCCCGTAACTCTAAACGAGCCAGAAGTTATGGCCGTCCGAATAATCGATATCTACAGGGTGCAACATCCACGGTGCAAGGTGCAACATCCGTCCGAAATGGCGAAACAGTGTCGTACGACATTTTGAAATGAGTGCATGGATTTGAAATGGAACGGTACCATGGTGCACCACTCTCCAGCGATGGTAAATCGAAGACCAGCCACGGTAATCCTGTTTTACCGTAAAAATCCACGTGTTGAAAAAACGAAGGGTAAAAAACTTCAGAGACCCGATTGAGATTCGGATAGTCTTTTTAGGGCATTCAACAATCCATTGACGGCTGAAAACCATCACAGCCGTAGAACTCACTAAGGCCTTCGTTTTGACTGGTTATGGCTCCCGTAACTCTAAACGAGCCAGAAGGTATGGCCGTCCGAATAATCGATATCTACAGGGTGCAACATCCACGGTGCAAGGTGCAACATCCGTCCGAAATGGCGAGACAGTGCCGTACGACTTTTTGAAATGAGTGCATGGATTTGAAACGGAACGGTACCATGATGTACCACTCTCCAGCGATGGTAAATCGAAGACCAGCCACGGTAATTCCGTTTTACCGTAAAAATCCACGTGTCGAAAAAACGAAGGGTAAAAAACTTCCGAGACCCGATTGAGATTCGGATAGTTTTTTTTGGACATTAACAATCCATTGACGGCTGAAAGCTGTCGCGGCCGTAGAACTCACTGAGGCCTTCGTTTTGACTGGTTATGGCTCCCGTAACTCTAAACGTGCCAGAAGTTATGGCCGTCCGAATAATCGATATCTACAGGGTGCAACATCCACGGTGCAAGGTTCAACATCCGTCCGAAATGGCGAAACAGTGTCGTACGACTTTTTGAAATGTGTGTAGGGATTTGAAACGGAACGGTACCATGCTGCACCACTCTCCAGCGATGGTAAATCGAAGTCCATCCACGGTAATCCCGTTTTACGGTAATAATCCACGTGTCGAAAAAACGAAGGGTAAAAAACTTCCGAGACCCGATTGAGATTCGGAAAGCCTTTTTTGGGCACTAAACAATCCATTGACGGCTGAAAGCTATCACAGCCGTAGAACTCACTAAGACCTTCGTTTTGACTGGTTATGGCTCCCGTAACTCTAAACGAGCCAGAAGTTATTGCCGTCCGAATAATCGATATCTACGTGGTGCAACATCCACGGTGCAAGGTGCAACATCCGTCCGAAATGGCGAAACAGTGTCGTACGACTTTTTGAAATGTGTGCAGGGATTTGAAACGGAACGGTACCATGGTGCACCATTCTCCAGCGATGGTAAATCGAAGACCAGCCGCGGTAATCCCGTTTTACCGTAAAAATCCACGTGTCGAAAAAACGATGGGTAAAAAACTTCCGAGACCCTATTGAGATTCGGATAGTCTTTTTTGGGCATTAAACAATCCATTGACGGCGGAAAGCTGTCACAGCTGTAGAACTCACTAAGACCTTCGTTTTGACTGGTTATGGCTCCCGTAACTCTAAACGAGCCAGAAGTTATGGCCGTCCGAATAATCGATATGTACAGGGTGCAACATCCACGGTGCAAGATGCAACATCCGTCCGAAATGGCGAAACAGTGTCGTACAACTTTTTGAAATGTGTGCAGGGATTCGAAACGGAATGGTACCATGCTGCACCACTCTCCAGCGATGGTTAATCGAAGACTATCCATGGTAATCCCGTTTTACGGTAAAAATCCACGTGTCGAAAAAACGAAGGGTAAAAAACTTCCGAGACCCGATTGAGATTCGGATAGCCTTTTTTGGGCACTAAACAATCCATTGACGGCTGAAAGCTGTCACAGCCGTAGAACTCACTAAGACCTTCGTTTTGACTGGTTATGGCTTCCGAACTCTAAACGAGCCAGAAGTTATGGCCGTCCGAATAATCGATATCTACAGGGTGCAACATCCACGGTGCAAGGTGCAACATCCGTCCGTAATGGCGAAACAGTGTCGTACGAATTTTTTGAAATGCGTGCAGAGATTTGAAATGGAACGGTACCATGGTGCACCACTCTCCAGCGATGGTAAATCGAAGACCAGCCACGGTAATCCCGTTTTACCGTAAAAATCCACGTGTCGAAAAAACGAAGGGTAAAAAACTTCCGAGACCCGATTGAGATTCGGACAGTCTTTTTTGGGCATTAAACAATCCATTGACGGCTGAAAGCTGTCACAGCCGTAGAACTCACTAAGACCTTCGTTTTGACTGGTTATGGCTTCCGTAACTCTAAACGAGCCAGAAGGTATGGCCGTCCGAATAATCGATATCTACAGGGTGCAACATCCACGGTGCAAGGTGCAACATCTGTCCGAAATGGCGAGACAGTGTCGTACGACTTTTTGAAATGAGTGCATGGATTTGAAACGGAATGGTACCATGGTGTACCACTCTCCAGCGATCGTAAATCGAAGACCAGCCACGGTAATTCCATTTTACCGTAAAAATCCACATGTCGAAAAAACGAAGGGTAAAAAACTTCCGAGGCCCGATTGAGATTCGGACAGTCTTTTTTGGGCATTAAACAATCCATTGATGGCTAAAAGCGGTCACAGCCGTAAAACTCGCTGGGACCTTCGTTTTGACTGGTTATGTCTCCCGTAACTCTAAACGAGCCAGAAGTTATGGCCGTCCGAATAATCGATATCTATAGGGTGCAACATCCACGGTGCAAGGTGCAACATCCGTCCGAAATGACGAAACAGTGTCGTACGACTTTTTGAAATGCGTGCAGGGATTTGAAATGGAATGGTACCATGGTGCACCACTCTCCAGCGATGGTAAATCGAAGACCGGCCACGGTAATCTCGTTTTACCGTAAAAATCCACGTGTCGAAAAAACGAAGGGTAAAAAACTTCCGAGACCCGACAGAGATTCGGATAGTCTTTTTTGGGCATTAAACAATCCATTGACGGCTGAAAGCAGTGACAGCCGTAAAACTTGTTGAGACCTTCGTTTTGACTGGTTATGGCTCCCGTAACTCTAAACGAGGCAGAAGTTATGGTCGTCCGAATAATCGATATCTACAAGGTGCAACATCCATGGTGCAAGGTGCAACATCCGTCCGAAATGGCGAAACAGTGTCGTACAACTTTTTGAAATGAGTGCATGGATTTGAAATGGAACGGTACCATGGTGCACCACTCTCCAGCGATGGTAAATCGAAGACCAGCCACGGTAATCCCGTTTTACCGTAAAAATCCACGTGTCGAAAAAACGAAGGGTAAAAAACTTCCGAGACCCGATTGAGATTCGGACAGTCTTTTTTGGGCATTAAACAATCCATTGACGGCTGAAAGCTGTCACAGCCGTAGAACTCACTAAGACCTTCGTTTTGACTGGTTATGGCTTCCGTAACTCTAAACGAGCCAGAAGGTATGGCCGTCCGAATAATCGATATCTACAGGGTGCAACATCCACGGTGCAAGGTGCAACATCTGTCCGAAATGGCGAGACAGTGTCGTACGAATTTTTGAAATGAGTGCATGGATTTGAAACGGAACGGTACCATGGTGTACCACTCTCCAGCGATGGTAAATCGAAGACCAGCCACGGTAATTCCGTTTTACCGTAAAAATCTTCGTGTCGAAAAAACGAAGGGTAAAAAACTTCCGAGGCCCGATTGAGATTCGGACAGTCTTTTTTGGGCATTAACTATCCATTGACGGCTGAAAGATGTCGCAGCCGTAGAACTCGCTGAGGCCTTCGTTTTGACTGGTTATGGCTCCCCTAACTCTAAACGAGCCAGAAGTTATGGCTGTCCGAATAATCGATATCTACAGGGTGCAACATCCACGGTGCAAGGTGCAACATCCGTCCGAAACGGCGAAACAGTGTCGTACGACTTTTTGAAATGTGTGCAGGGATTTGAAATGGAACGGTACCATGGTGCACCACTCTCCAGCGATGGTAAATCGAAGACCAGCCACGGTAATCTCGTTTTACCGTAAAAATCCACGCGTCGAAAAAACGAAGGGTAAAAAACTTCCGAGACCCGACAGAGATTCGGATAGTCTTTTTTGAGCATTAAACAATCCATTGACGGCTGAAAGCAGTGACAGCCGTAAAACTTGTTGAGACCTTCGTTTTGACTGGTTATGGCTCCCGTAACTCTAAACGAGCCAGAAGTTATGGTCGTCCGAATAATCGATATCTACAAGGTGCAACATCCATGGTGCAAGGTGCAACATCCGTCCGAAATGGCGAAACAGTGTCGTACAACTTTTTGAAATGAGTGCATGGATTTGAAATGGAACAGTACCATGGTGCACCACTCTCCAGCGATGGTAAATCGAAGACCAGCCACGGTAATCCCGTTTTACCGTAAAAATCCACCTGCCGAAAAAACGAAGGGTAAAAAACTTCCGAGACCCTATTGAGATTCGGATAGTCTTTTTTGGGCATTAAACAATCCGTTGACGGCGGAAAGCAGTCACAACCGTAGAACTCACTAAGACCTTCGTTTTGACTGGTTATGGCTCCCGTAACTCTAAACGAGCCAGAAGTTATGGCCGTTCGAATAATCGATATCTACTGGGTGCAACATCCACAGTGCAAGGTGCAACATCCGTCCGAAATGGCGAAACAGTGTCGTACAACTTTTTGAAATGTGTGCAGGGATTTGAAACGGAACGGTACCATGCTGCACCACTCTCTAGCGATGGTAAATCGAAGTCCATCCACGGTAATCCCGTTTTACGGTAAAAATCCACGTGTCGAAAAAACGAAGGGTAAAAAACATCCGAGACCCGATTGAGATTCGGATAGCCTTTTTTGGGCATTAAACAATCCATCGACGGCTGAAAGCTATCACGGCCGTAGAACTCACTAAGACCTTCGTTTTGACTAGTTATGGCTCCCGTAACTCTAAACGAGCCAGAAGTTATGGCCGTCCGAATAATCGATATCTACGGGGTGCAACATCCACGGTGCAAGGTGCAACATCCGTCCGAAATGGCGAAACAGTGTCGTACGTCTTTTTGAAATGCGTGCAGGGATTTGAAATGGAAGGTACCATGGTGCACCACTCTCCAGCGATGGTAAATCGAAGACCGGCTACGGTAATCTCGTTTTACCGTAAAAATCCACGTGTCGAAAAAACGAAGGGTAAAAAACTTCCGAGACCCGACAGAGATTCGGATAGTCTTTTTTGTGCATTAAACAATCCATTGATGGCTGAAAGCGGTCACAGCCGTAAAACTTGTTGAGACCTTCGTTTTGACTGGTTATGGCTCCCGTAACTCTAAACGAGCCAGAAGTTATGGCCGTCCGAATAATCGATATCTACAAGGTGCAACATCCATGGTGCAAGGTGCAACATCCGTCCGAAATGGCGAAACAGTGTAGTACAACTTTTTGAAATGAGCGCATGGATTTGAAATGGAACAGTACCATGGTGCACCACTCTCCAGCGATGGTAAATCGAAGAACAGCCACGGTAACCCCTTTTACCGTAAAAATCCACCTGTCGAAAAAACGAAGGGTAAAAAACTTCCGAGACCCTATTGAGATTCGGATAGTCTTTTTTGGGCATTAAACAATCCATTGACGGCGGAAAGCTGTCACAACCGTAGAACTCACTAAGACCTTCGTTTTGACTGGTTATGGCCCCCGTAACTCTAAACGAGCCAGAAGTTATGGCCGTCCGAATAATCGATATCTACAGGGTGCAACATCCACGGTGCAAGGTGCAACATCCGTCCGAAATGGCGAAACAGTGTCGTACAACTTTTTGAAATGTGTGCAGGGATTTTAAACGGAACGGTACCATGCTGCACCACTCTCCAGCGATGGTAAATCGAAGTCCATCCACGGTAATCCCGTTTTACGGTAAAAATCCACGTGTCAAAAAAACGAAGGGTAAAAAACTTCCGAGACCCGATTGAGATTCGGATAGCCTTTTTTGGGCATTAAATAATCCATTAACGGTTGAAAGCTATCACCTACGTAGAACTCACTAAGACCTTCGTTTTGACTGGTTATGGCTCCCGTAGCTCTAAACGAGCCAGAAGTTATGGCCGTCCGAATAATCGATATCTACAGGGTGCAACATCCACGGTGCAAGGCGCAACATCCGTCCGAAATGGCGAAACAGTGTCGTACGACTTTTTGAAATGTGTGCAGGGATTTGAAACGGAATGGTACCATGGTGCACCACTCTCAAGCGATGGTAAATCGAAGACTAGCCAAGGTAATCCCGTTTTACCGTAAAAATCCACGTGTCGAAAAAATTAACGGTAAAAAACTTCTGAGACCCGATTCGGATAGTCTTTTTTGGGGATTAAACAATCCACTGACGGCTGAAAGCAGTCACAGCCGTAAAACTCGATAAGACCTTCATTTTGGCTGGTTATGGCTCACGTAACTCTAAACGAGCCAGAAGTTATGGCCGTCCGAATAATCCATATCTAAAGGGTGCAACATCCATGGTGCAAGGTGCAACATCTGTCCGAAATGGCGAAACAGTGCCGTACGACTTTTTGAAATGAGTGCATGGATTTGAAATGGAACGGTACCATGGTGCACCACTCTCCAGCGATGGTAAATCGAAGACCAGCCTCGGTAATCCTGTTTTACCGTAAAAATCCACGTGTCGAAAAAACGAAGGGTAAAAAACTTCAGAGACCCGATTGAGATTCGGATAGCCTTTTTTGGGCATTCAACAATCCATTGACGGCTGAAAACCGTCACAGCCGTAGAACTCACTGAGGCCTTCGTTTTGACTAGTTATGGCTCCCGTAACTCTAAACGAGCCAGAAGGTATGGCCGTCCGAATAATCGATATCTACAGGGTGCAACATCCACGGTGCAAGGTGCAACATCCGTCCGAAATGGCGAGACAGTGTCGTACGACTTTTTGAAATGAGTGCATGGATTCGAAACGGAACGGTACCATGGTGTACCACTCTCCAGCGATGGTAAATCGAAGACCAGCCATGGTAATTCCGTTTTACCGTAAAAATCCACGTGTCGAAAAAACGAAGGGTAAAAAACTTCCGAGACCCGATTGAGATTCGGATAGCTTTTTTGGACATTAACAATACATTGATGGCTGAAAGCTGTCGCAGCAGTAGAACTCACTGAGGCCTTCGTTTTGACTGGTTATGGCTCCCGTAACTCTAAACGAGCCAGAAGTTATGGCCGTCCGAATAATCTATATCTACAGGGTGCAACATCCACGGTGCAAGGTGCAACATCCGTCCGAAATGGCGAAACAGTGTCGTACGACTTTTTGAAATGCGTGCAGGGATTTGAAATGGAACAGTACCATGGTGCACCACTCTCCATCGATGGTAAATCGAAGACCTGCCACGGTAATCTCGTTTTACCGTAAAAATCCACGTGTCGAAAAAACGAAGGGTAAAAAACTTCCGAGACCCGAATGAGATTCCGATAGTCTTTTTTGGGCATTAAACAATCCATTGACGGTTGAAAGCGGTCACAGCCGTAAAACTTGCTGAGACCTTCGTTTTGACTGGTTATGGCTCTCGTAACTCTAAACGAGACAGAAGTTATGGTCGTTCGAATAATCGATATCTACAGGGTGCAACATCCATGGTGCAAGGTGCAACATCCGTCCGAAATGGCGAAACAGTGTCGTACAACTTTTTGAAATGAGTGCATGGATTTGAAAAGGAACGGTACCATGGTGCACCACTCTCCAGCGGTGGTAAATCGAAGACCAGCCACGGTAATCCTGTTTTACCGTAAAAATCCACGTGTCGAAAAAACGATGGGTAAAAAACTTCTGAGACCCTATTGAGATTCGGATAGTCTTTTTTGGGCATTAAACAATCCATTGACGGTGGAAAGCTATCACAGCCGTAGAACTCACTAAGACCTTCGTTTTGACTGGTTATGGCTCCCGTAACTCTAAACGAGCCAGAAGGTATGGCCGTCCGAATAATCGATATCTACAGGGTGCAACATCCACGGTGCAAGGTGCAACATCCGTCCGAAATGGCGAGACAGTGTCGTACGACTTTTTGAAATGAGTGCATGGATTTGAAACGGAACGGTACCATGGTGTACCACTCTCCAGCGATGGTAAATCGAAGACCAGCCACGGTAATTCCGTTTTATCGTAAAAATCCACGTGTCGAAAAAACGAAGGGTAAAATACTTCCGAGACCCGATTGAGATTCGGATAGTTTTTTTTGGACATTAACAATCCATTGACGGCTGAAAGCTGTCGCAGCCGTAGAACTCACTGAGGCCTTCGTTTTGACTGGTGATGGCTCCCGTAACTCTAAACGAGCCAGAAGTTATGGCCGTCCGAATAATCGATATCTACAGGGTACAACATCCACGGTGCAAGGTGCAACATCCGTCCGAAATGGCGAAACAGTGTCGTACGACTTTTTGAAATGTGTGTAGGGATTTGAAACGGAACGGTACCATGGTGCACCACTCTCCAGCGATGGTAAATCGAAGACCAGCCAAGGTAATCACGTTTTACCGTAAAAATCCACGTGTTGAAAAAACGAAGGGTAAAAAACTTCCGAGACCCGATTGTGATTCGGATAGTTTTTTTTGGACATTAACAATCCATTGACGGCTGAAAGCTGTCGCAGCCGTAGAACTCACTGAGACCTTCATTTTGGCTGGTCATGGCTCCCGTAACTCTAAACGAGCCAGAAGTTATGGCCGTTCGAATAATCGATATCTACAGGGTGCAACATCCACGGTGCAAGGTGCAACATCCGTCCGAAATGGCGAAACAGTGTCGTACGACTTTTTGAAATGAGTGCATGGATTTGAAATGGAACGCTACCATGGTGCACCACTCTCCAGCGATGGTAAATCGATGACCAGCCACGGTAATCCTGTTTTACCGTAAAAATCCACGTGTCGAAAAAACGAAGGGTAAAAAACTTCCGAGACCCGATTGAGATTCAGATAGTCTTTTTTGGGCATTCAACAATCCATTGATGGCTGAAAACCGTCACAGCCGTAGAACTCACTTAGGCCTTCGTTTTGACTGGTTATGGCTCCCGTAACTCTAAACGAGCCAGAAGGTATGGCCGTTCGAATAATCGATATCTACAGGGTGCAACATCCACGGTGCAAGGTGCAACATCCGTCCGAAATGGAGAGACAGTGTCGTACGACTTTTTGAAATGAGTGCATGGATTTGACACGGAACGGTACCATGGTGTACCACTCTCCAGCGATGGTAAATCGAAGACCGGCCACGGTAATTCCGTTTTACCGTAAAAATCCACGTGTCGAAAAAACGAAGGGTAAAAAACTTCCGAGACCCGATTGAGATTCGGATAGTTTTTTTTGGACATTAACAATCCATTGACGGCTGAAAGCTGTCGCAGCCATAGAACTCACTAAGGCCTTCGTTTTGACTGGTTATGGCTCCCGTAACTCTAAACGAGCCAGAAGTTATGGCCGTCCGAATAATCGATATCTACAGGGTGCAACATCCACGGTGCAAGGGGCAACATCCATCCGAAATGGCGAAACAGTGTCGTACGAATTTTTGAAATGCGTGCAGGGATTTGAAATGGAACGGTACCATGGTGCATCACTCTCCAACGATGGTAAATCGGAGACCGGCCACAGTAATCTAGTTTTACCGTAAAAATCCACGTGTCGAAAAAACGAAGGGTAAAAAACTTACGAGACCCGACCGAGATTCGGATAGTCTTTTTTGGGCATTAAACAATCCATTGACAGCTAAAAGCGGTCACAGCGGTAAAACTTGCTGAGACCTTCGTTTTGACTGGTTATGGCTCCCGTAACTCTAAACGAGCCAGAAGTTATGGCCGTCCGAATAATCGATATCTACAGGGTGCAACATCCATGGTGCAAGGTGCAACATCCGTCCGAAATGGCGAAACAGTGTCGTACAACTTTTTGAAATGAGTGCATGGATTTGAAATGGAACAGTACCATGGTGCACCGCTCTCCAGCGATGGTAAATCGAAGACCAGCCACGGTAATCCCGTCTTACCGTAAAAATCCACCTGTCGAAAAAACGAAGGGTAAAAAACTTCCGAAACCCTATTGAGATTCGGATAGTCTTTTTTGGGAATTAAACAATCCATTGATGGCTGAAAGCAGTCACAGCCGTAAAACTCGCTGAGACCTTCATTTTGGCTGGTCATGGCTCCCGTAACTCTAAACGAGCCAGAAGTTATGGCCGTCCGAATAATCGATATCTACAGGGTGCAACATCCACGGTGCATGGTGCAACATCCGTCCGAAATGGCGAAACAGTGTCGTACAACTTTTTGAAATGTGTGTAGGGATTTGAAACGGAACGGTACCATGCTGCACCACTCTCTAGCGATGGTAAATCGAAGTCCATCCACGGTAATCCCGTTTTACGGTAAAAATCCACGTGTCGAAAAAACGAAGGGTAAAAAACATCCGAGACCCGATTGAGATTCGGATAGCCTTTTTTGGGCATTAAACAATCCATCGACGGCTGAAAGCTATCACGGCCGTAGAACTCACTAAGACCTTCGTTTTGACTAGTTATGGCTCCCGTAACTCTAAACGAGCCAGAAGTTATGGTCGTCCGAATTATCGATATCTACAGGGTGCAACATCCACGGTGCAAGGTGCAACATCCGTCCGAAATGGCGAAACAGTGTCGTACGACTTTTTGAAATGTGTGCAGGGATTTGAAACGGAATGGTACCATGGTGCACCACTCTCCAGCGATGGTAAATCGAAGACCAGCCAAGGTAATCCCGTTTTACCGTAGAAATCCACGGGTCGAAAAAACGAACGGTAAAAAACTTCTGAGACCCGATTGGGATTCGGATAGTCATTTTTCGGCATTAAACAATCCATTGACGGCTGAAAGCAGTCACAGCCATAAAACTAACTGAGACCTTCATTTTGGCTGGTTATGGCTCCCGTAACTCTAAACGAGCAAGAAGTTATGGCCGTCCGAATAATCGATATCTACAGGGTGCAACATCCACGGTGCAAGGTGCAACATCCGTCCGAAATGGCGAAACAGTGTCGTACGACTTTTTGAAATGAGTGCATGGATTTGAAATGGAACGGTACCATGGTGCACCACTCTCCAGCGATGGTAAATCGAAGACCAGCTGTTTGCGCCAAAATTGGTCACAAACACCCAGAGTCGTGAAAGCACCCGTTTACGTATTCAATTCGATAAAATTCAACACAGAACTCGGCAACAATCAATATAGAATTCAGCTCTATGTAACAAATCACAGTAATTCACAAGCAACAATCACAAACACAGGATTTATAGTGGTTCGGCGTTCGTGCCTACGTCCACTTTGAAGGGTTTCTCTTTATTGCTTTGCTCGATTCAATCGATTACAATGGATTACAGCTGACAATTGCTTTGAAATCTGAATACAACAGCGATTCTGATAGTTAAACTTGAATCCGGCAGAGTCTTGGCGTTCAATGGCGGAAAGATCCCCTTTTCTGAAGGCTTCAGGGTGCTATTTATAGGCGTTGGAGGCCCAGATCTTGCTGAAACTTCGTGAGACTCCCTCTGGCACGTGAGTGGGCCCACGCGACCGACCCCACCAAGTTTCGTCTCGATCTGACATCGGTTCGAAGTGATTTCGAACCCATCAAGAAATGGTCCAATCGAGCTGAAACTTGGCAGGAACAATCTTTACCTCACATGGAAGATACTGTGAAAATTTGGTTGCATTTGGATCTATGGTTAAGGAGATATGCTCGGTTCGAAATCGACATCTTCGGTTGGCTGAGGCGTTCGAACCCATTATTTCGAACCCTTCGTTTCGAATCCATCAGTGCACGTGAGCTTGCAGTGACGTGGCGCGCAATATTCGAATCGATCCTAACTTATCTCCGAATGGACCGCTTCGACTCCGTGAACTACGGCGAACACGTCATCCAAACCAATTGACTCGGTGGATTCGAAATAGGAAGCATTCTTGGTTTCGAACGTGACATTCGAATCCAGGAATTCTTATGGGTTCGAACTCGATCGGTTCGAACTGGGTTATTCGATGGGTTCGAAGTGAGGATGTGAGGCCGAGTGAAGTCGTGGATTCGAAGGTAGGTCACTGTGGTGGATTCGAAGGTAATGGAGTCGAAGGCGATGGAGTCGAGGCTGGGTACTAGCTGATGGGTTCGAACATCATGGGTTCGAAGGCAAGGACGTGGATGGGTTCGAACTAGGTGGTTTCGAAGGAGAGGGCGTGGATGGTTTCGAACAGCATGGGTTCGAAAAGGATGGGTTCGAACTTCATGGTTTCGAACCAGACAATGACTATTTCTCTTCACACTGAATCCATCATATCTTGAGCATACGAACTCGGATTGACTTGAAATTTGAAATGATGGCTCCTACAACCTTTCTTGTCGTGTCCTATCAATTGTGGCCTGATCCGGACTCGGGCAAAATTCATCGATATCCATAGCTAAGTGAAGTATATCCAATCTCTGAGATGAACTGTTTCCCGTTTTCGACCAATCTTTTGGTATCACGGCTTTGCCAAAAAGCGGGATAACACCAGCCACGGTAATCCTGTTTTACCGTAAAAATCCACGTGTCGAAAAAACGAAGGGTAAAAAACTTCAGAGACCCGATTGAGATTCGGATAGTCTTCTTTGGGCATTCAACAATCCATTGACGGCTGAAAACCGTCACAGCCGTAGAACTCACTGAGGCCTTCGTTTTGACTGGTTATGGCTCCCGTAACTCTAAACGAGCCAGAAGGTATGGCCGTCCGAATAATCGATATCTACAGGGTGCAACATCCACGGTGCAAGGTGCAACATCCGTCCGAAATGGCGAAACAGTGTCGTACGACATTTTGAAATGAGTGCATGGATTTGAAATGGAACGGTACCATGGTGCACCACTCTCCAGCGATGGTAAATCGAAGACCAGCCACGGTAATCCCGTTTTACCGTAAAAATCCACGTGTCGAAAAAATGAAGGGTAAAAAACTTCCGAGGCCCTATTGAGATTCGAAAAGTCTTTTTTGGGCATTAAACAATCCATTGACGGCTGAAAGCGGTCACATCCGTAAAAATCGCTGAGACCTTCGTTTTGACTGGTTATGGCTCCCGTAACTCTAAACGAGCCAGAAGTTATGGTCGTCCGAATAATCGATATCTACAGGGTGCAACATCCACGGTGCAAGGTGCAACATCCGTCCGAAATGGCGAAACAGTGTCGTACGACTTTTTGAAATGAGTGCATGGATTTGAAATGGAACGGTACCATGGTGCACAACTCTCCGGCGATGGTAAATCGAAGACCAGCCACGGTAATCCCGTTTTACCGTAAAAATCCACGTGTCGAAAAAAACGAAGGCTAAAAAACTTCCGAGACCCGATTGAGATTCAGATAGTCTTTTTTGGACATTAAACAATCCATTGACGGCTGAAAGCTGTCGCAGCCGTAGAACTAACTGAGGCCTTCGTTTTGACTGGGTATGGCTCCCGTAACTCTAAACGAGCCAGAAGTTATGCCCGTCCGAATAATCGATATCTACAGGGTGCAACATCCACGGTGCAAGGTGCAACATCCGTCCGAAATGGCGAAACAGTGTCGTACGACTTTTTGAAATGCGTGCAGGGATTTGAAACGGAACGGTACCATGGTGCAGCACTCTCCAGCGATGGTAAATCGAAGACCAGCCACGGTAATCCCGTTTTACCGTAAAAATCCACGTGTCGAAAAAACGAAGGGTAAAAAACTTCCGAGACCCGATTAAGATTCGGATAGTCTTTTTTGGGCATTAAACAATCCATTGACTGCTGAAAGCGGTCACAGCCGTAAAACTTGCTGAGACCTTAGTTTTGACTGGTTATGGCTCCCGTAACTCTAAACGAGCCAGAAGTTATGGCCTTCCGAATAATCGATATCTACAGGGTTCAGCATCCACGGTGCAAGGTGCAACATCCGTTCGAGATGGCGAAACAGTGTCGTACGACTTTTTGAAATGTGTGCATGGATTTGAAACGGAACGGTACCATGGTGCGCCACTCTCCAGCGTTGGTAAATCGAAGACCAGCCACGGTAATCCTGTTTTACCGTAAAAATCCACGTGTCGAAAAAACGAAGGGTAAAAAACTTCCGAGACCCGATTGAGATTCGGATAGTCTTTTTTGGGCATTAAACAATTCATTGACAGCTGAAAGCTGTCACAGCCATAGAACTCACTAAGACCTTCGTTTTGACTAGTTATGGCTCCCGTAACTCTAAACGAGCCAGAAGTTATGACCGTCCGACTAATTGATATCTACAGGGTGCAACATCCACGGTGCAAAGTACAACATCCGTCCGAAATGGCGAAACAGTGTCGTACGACTTTTGAAATGCATGCATGGATTTGAAACGGAACGGTACCATGGTGCACTACTCTCCAGCGATGGTAAATCGAAGACCAGCCACGGTAATCCCGTTTTACCACAAAAATCCACATGTCGAAAAAACAATGGGTAAAAAACTTCCGAGACCTGATTGAGAATCGGATAATCTTTTTTGGGCATTCAACAATACATTGATGGATGAAAGCTTTCAGAGTCGTAGAACTCACTGAGGCCTTCGTTTTGACTGGTTATGGCTCCCGTAACTCTGAACGAGCCAGAAGTTATGGCCGTCCGAATAATCGATATCTACAGGGTGCAACATCCACGGTGCAAGGTGCAACATCCGTCCGAAATGGCGGAACAGTGTCGTACGACTTTTGAAATGCGTGCATGGATTTGAAACGGAACAGTACCATGGTGCACCACTATCCAGCGATGGTAAATTGAAGACCAGCCACGGTAATCCCGTTTTACCGTAAAAATCCACGTGTCGAAAAAACGAAGGGTAAAAAACTTCCGAGACCCGATTGAGATTCAGACAGTCATTTCTGGACATTAAACAATCCATTGACGGCTGAAAGCCATCGCAGCTGTAGAACTCACTGAGGCCTTCGTTTTGACTGGTTATGGTTCCGGTAACTCTAAACGAGCCAGAAGTTATGACCGTCCGAATAATCGATATCTACAGGGTGCAACATCCACGGTGCAAGGTGCAACATCCGTCCGAAATGGCGAAACAGTGTCGTACGACTTTTTAAAATGCGTGCAGGAATTTGAAACAGAACGGTACCATGGTGCACCACTCTCCAGCGATGGTAAATCGAAGACCAGCCGCGGCAATCCCGTTTTACCGTAAAAATCCACGTGTCGAAAAAACGAAGGGTAAAAAACTTCCGAGACCCGATTGAGATTCCGACAGTCTTTTTTGGGCATTAAACAATCCATTGACGGCTGAAAGCGCTCACAGCGGTAAAACTCGCTGGGGCCTTCGTTTTGACTGGTTATGGCTCCCGTAACCCTAAACGAGCCAGAAGTTATGGTCGTCCGAATAATCGATATCTACAGGGCGCAACATCCACGGTGCAAGGTGCAACATCCGTCCGAAATGGCGAAACAGTGTCGTACGATTTTTTGAAATGTGTGCAGGTATTTGAAAAAGAACGGTACCATGGTGTACCACTCTCCAGCGATGGTAAATCGAAGACCAGCCACGGTAATCCCGTTTTAACGTAAAAATCCACGTGCCGAAAAAACGAAGGGTAAAAAATTTCGAGACCCGATTGAGATCCAGATAGCCTTTTTTGGGCATTAAACAATCCATTGACGGATGAAAGCAGTCACAGCCGTAGAACTCACTAAGACCTTCGTTTTGACTGGTTATGGCTCCCGTAACTCTAAACGAGCCAGAAGTTATGGCCGTCCGAATAATTGATATCTACAGGGTGCAACATCCATGGTGCAAGGTGCAACATCCGTCCGAAATGGCGAAACAGTGTCGTACAACTTTTTGAAATGAGTGCATGGATTTGAAATGGAACAGTACCATGGTGCACCACTCTCCAGCGATGATAAATCGAAGACCAGCCACGGTAATCCCGTTTTACCGTAAAAATCCACCTGTCGAAAAAACGAAGGGTAAAAAACTTCCGAGACCCTATTGGGATTCGGATAGTCTTTTTTGGGCATTAAGCAATCCATTGACGGCGGAAAGCTGTCACAACTGTAGAACTCACTAAGATCTTCGTTTTGACTGGTTATGGCTCCCGTAACTCTAAACGAGCCAGAAGTTATGGCCGTCCGAATAATCGATATCTACAGGGTGCAACATCCACGGTGCAAGGTGCAACATCTGTCTGAAATGGCGAAACAGTGTCGTACAACTTTTTGAAATGTGTGTAGGGATTTGAAACGGAACGGTACCATGCTGCACCACTCTCCAGCGATGGTAAATCGAAGTCCATCCACGGTAATCCCGTTTTACCGTAAAAATCCACGTGTCGAAAAAACGAAGGGTAAAAAACTTCCGAGACCCGATTGAGATTCGGATGGCCTTTTTTGGGCATTAAACAATCCATTGACGGCTGAAAGCTATCACAACCGTAGAACTCACTAAGAACTTCGTTTTGACTAGTTATGGCTCCCGTAACTCTAAACAAGCCAGAAGTTATGGCCGTCCGAATAATCGATATCTACAGGGTGCAACATCCACGGTGCAAGGTGCAACATCCGTCCGAAATGGCGAAACAGTGTCGTACGACCTTTTGAAATGTGTGCAGGGATTTGAAACGGAACGGTACCATGGTGCACCACTCTCCAGTGATGGTAAATCGAAGACCAACCAAGGTAATCCTGTTTTACCGTAAAAATCCACGTGTCGAAAAAACGAACGGTAAAAAACTTCTGAGGCCCGATTGGGATTCGGATAGTCTTTTTTGGGCATTAAACAATCCATTGACTGCTGAAAGCGGTCACAGCCGTAAAACTCGCTGAGACCTTCATTTTGGCTGGTTATGGCTCCCGTAGCTCTAAACGAGCCAGAAGTTATGGCCGTCCGAATAATCGATATTTACAGGGTGCAACATCCACGGTGCAAGGTGCAACATCCGTCCGAAATGGTGAAACAGTGTCGTACGACTTTTTGAAATGAGTGCATGGATTTGAAATGGAACGGTACCATGGTGCACCACTCTCCAGTGATGGTCAATCGAAGACCAGCCACGGTAATCCTGTTTTACCGTAAAAATCCACGTGTCGAAAAAACGAAGGGTAAAAAACTTCATAGACCCGATTGAGATTCGGATAGTCTTTTTTGGGCATTCAACAATCCATTGACGGCTGAAAACTGTCACAGCCGTAGAACTCACTGAGGCCTTCGTTTTGACTGGTTATGGCTCCCGTAACTCTAAACGAGCCAGAAGGTATTGCCGTCCGAATAATCGATATCTACAGGGTGCAACATCCATGGTGCAAGGTGCAACATCCGTCCGAAATGGCGAAACAGTGTCGTACAACTTTTTGAAATGAGTGCATGGATTTGAAATGAAACAGTACCATGGTGCACCACTCTCCAGCGGTGGTAAATCGAAGACCAGCCACGGTAATCCCGTTTTACCGTAAAAATCCACCTGTCGAAAAAACGAAGGGTAAAAAACTTCCGAGACCCTATTGAGATTCGGATAGTCTTTTTTGGGCATTAAACAATACATTGACGGCGGAAAGCTGTCACAACCGTAGAACTCACTAAGACCTTCGTTTTGACTGGTTATAGCTCCCGTAACTCTAAACGAGCCAGAAGTTATGGCCGTCCGAATAATCGATATCTACAGGGTGCAACATCCACGGTGCAAGGTGCAACATCCGTCCGAAATGGCGAAACAGTGTCGTACGATTTTTTGAAATGTGTGCAGGGATATGAAACGGAACGGTACCATGCGGCACCACTCTCCAGCGATGGTAAATCGAAGTCCATCCACGGTAATCCCGTTTTACGGTAAAAATCCACGTGTCGAAAAAACGAAGGGTAAAAAACTTCCGAGACCCGATTGAGATTCGGAAAGCCATTTTTGGGCACTAAACAATCCATTGACGGCTGAAAGCTATCACAGCCGTAGAACTCACTAAGACCTTCGTTTTGACTGGTTATGGCTCCCGTAACTCTAAACGAGCCAGAAGTTATTGCCGTCCGAATAATCGATATCTACATGGTGCAACATCCACGGTGCAAGGTGCAACATCCGTCCGAAATGGCGAAACAGTGTCGTACGACTTTTTGAAATGTGTGCAGGGATTTGAAATGGAACGGTACCATGGTGCACCACTCTCCAGCGATGGTAAATCGAAGACCAGCCAAGGTAATCCCGTTTTACCGTAAAAATCCACGTGTCGAAAAAACGAACGGTGAAAAACTTCTGAGACCCGATTGGGATTCGGATAGTCTTTTTTGGGCATTAAACAATCCATTGACGGCTAAAAGCAGTCACAGCCGTAAAACTCATTGAGACCTTCATTTTGGCTGGTTATGGCTCCCGTAACTCTGAACGAGCCAGAAGTTATGGCCGTCCGAATAATCGATATCTACAGGGTGCAACATCCACGGTGCAAGGTGCAACATCCGTCCGAAATGGCGAAACAGTGTCGTACGACATTTTGAAATGAGTGCATGGATTTGAAATGGAACGGTACCATGGTGCACCACTCTCCAGCGATGGTAAATCGAAGACCAGCCACGGTAATCCTGTTTTACCGTAAAAATCCACGTGTTGAAAAAACGAAGGGTAAAAAATTTCAGAGACCCGATTGAGATTCGGATAGTCTTTTTAGGGCATTCAACAATCCGTTGACGGCTGAAAACCGTCACAGCCGTAGAACTCACTAAGGCCTTCGTTTTGACTGGTTATGGCTCCCGTAACTCTAAACGAGCCAGAAGGTATGGCCGTCCGAATAATCGATACCTACAGGGTGCAACATCGACGGTGCAAGGTGCAACATCCGTCCGAAATGGCGAGACAGTGTCGTACGACTTTTTGAAATGAGTGCATGGGTTTGAAATGGAACGGTACCATGATGTACCACTCTCCAGCGATGGTAAACCGAAGACCAGCCACGGTAATTCCGTTTTACCGTAAAAATCCACGTGTCGAAAAAACGAAGGGTAAAAAACTTCCGAGACCCGATTGAGATTCAGATAGTTTTTTTTGGACATTAACAATCCATTGACGGCTGAAAGCTGTCGCGGCCGTAGAACTCACTGAGGCCTTCGTTTTGACTGGTTATGGCTCCCGTAACTCTAAACGTGCCAGAAGTTATGGCCGTCCGAATAATCGATATCTACAGGGTGCAACATCCACGGTGCAAGGTTCAACATCCGTCCGAAATGGCGAAACAGTGTCGTACGACTTTTTGAAATGTGTGCAGGGATTTGAAACGGAACGGTACCATGCTGCACCACTCTCCAGCGATGGTAAATCGAAGTCCATCCACGATAATCCCGTTTTACGGTAATAATCCGCGTGTCGAAAAAACGAAGGGTAAAAAACTTCCGAGACCCGATTGAGATTCGGAAAGCCTTTTTTGGGCACTAAACAATCCATTGACGGCTGAAAGCTATCACAGCCGTAAAACTCACTAAGACCTTCGTTTTGACTAGTTATGGCTCCCGTAACTCTAAACGAGCCAGAAGTTATTGCCGTCCGAATAATCGATATCTACATGGTGCAACATCCACGGTGCAAGGTGCAACATCCGTCCGAAATGGCGAAACAGTGTCGTACGACTTTTTGAAATGTGTGCAGGGATTTGAAATGGAACGGTACCATGGTGCACCACTCTCCAGCGATGGTAAATCGAAGACCAGCCAAGGTAATCCCGTTTTACCGTAAAAATCCACGTGTCGAAAAAACGAACGGTGAAAAACTTCTGAGACCCGATTGGGATTCGGATAGTCTTTTTTGGGCATTAAACAATCCATTGACGGCTAAAAGCAGTCACAGCCGTAAAACTCACTGAGACCTTCATTTTGGCTGGTTATGGCTCCCGTAACTCTGAACGAGCCAGAAGTTATGGCCGTCCGAATAATCGATATCTACAGGGTGCAACATCCACGGTGCAAGGTGCAACATCCGTCCGAAATGGCGAAACAGTGTCGTACGACATTTTGAAATGAGTGCATGGATTTGAAATGGAACGGTACCATGGTGCACCACTCTCCAGCGATGGTAAATCGAAGACCAGCCACGGTAATCCTGTTTTACCGTAAAAATCCACGTGTTGAAAAAACGAAGGGTAAAAAACTTCAGAGACCCGATTGAGATTCGGATAGTCTTTTTAGGGCATTCAACAATCCATTGACGGCTGAAAACCGTCACAGCCGTAGAACTCACTAAGGCCTTCGTTTTGACTGGTTATGGCTCCCGTAACTCTAAACGAGCCAGAAGGTATGGCCGTCCGAATAATCGATACCTACAGGGTGCAACATCCACGGTGCAAGGTGCAACATCCGTCCGAAATGGCGAGACAGTGTCGTACGACTTTTTGAAATGAGTGCATGGGTTTGAAACGGAACGGTACCATGATGTACCACTCTCCAGCGATGGTAAACCGAAGACCAGCCACGGTAATTCCGTTTTACCGTAAAAATCCACGTGTCGAAAAAACGAAGGGTAAAAAACTTCCGAGACCCGATTGAGATTCGAATAGTTTTTTTTGGACATTAACAATCCATTGACTGCTGAAAGCAGTCGCGGCCGTAGAACTCACTGAGGCCTTCGTTTTGACTGGTTATGGCTCCCGTAACTCTAAACGTGCCAGAAGTTATGGCCGTCCGAATAATCGATATCTACAGGGTGCAACATCCACGGTGCAAGGTTCAACATCCGTCCGAAATGGCGAAACAGTGTCGTACGACTTTTTGAAATGTGTGCAGGGATTTGAAACGGAACGGTACCATGCTGCACCACTCTCCAGCGATGGTAAATCGAAGTCCATCCACGGTAATCCCGTTTTACGGTAATAATCCGCGTGTCGAAAAAACGAAGGGTAAAAAACTTCCGAGACCCGATTGAGATTCGGAAAGCCTTTTTTGGGCACTAAACAATCCATTGACGGCTGAAAGCTATCACAGCCGTAAAACTCACTAAGACCTTCGTTTTGACTAGTTATGGCTCCCGTAACTCTAAACGAGCCAGAAGTTATTGCCGTCCGAATAATCGATATCTACATGGTGCAACATCCACGGTGCAAGGTGCAACATCCGTCCGAAATGGCGAAACAGTGTCGTACGACTTTTTGAAATGTGTGCAGGGATTTGAAATGGAACGGTACCATGGTGCACCACTCTCCAGCGATGGTAAATCGAAGACCAGCCAAGGTAATCCCGTTTTACCGTAAAAATCCACGTGTCGAAAAAACGAACGGTGAAAAACTTCTGAGACCCGATTGGGATTCGGATAGTCTTTTTTGGGCATTAAACAATCCATTGACGGCTAAAAGCAGTCACAGCCGTAAAACTCACTGAGACCTTCATTTTGGCTGGTTATGGCTCCCGTAACTCTAAACGAGCCAGAAGTTATGGCCGTCCGAATAATCGATATCTACAGGGTGCAACATCCACGGTGCAAGGTGCAACATCCGTCCGAAATGGCGAAACAGTGTCGTACGACATTTTGAAATGAGTGCATGGATTTGAAATGGAACGGTACCATGGTGCACCACTCTCCAGCGATGGTAAATCGAAGACCAGCCACGGTAATCCTGTTTTACCGTAAAAATCCACGTGTTGAAAAAACGAAGGGTAAAAAACTTCAGAGACCCGATTGAGATTCGGATAGTCTTTTTAGGGCATTCAACAATCCATTGACGGCTGAAAACCGTCATAGCCGTAGAACTCACTAAGGCCTTCGTTTTGACTGGTTATGGCTCCCGTAACTCTAAACGAGCCAGAAGGTATGGCCGTCCGAATAATCTATATCTACAGGGTGCAACATCCACGGTGCAAGGTGCAACATCCGTCCGAAATGGCGAGACAGTGTCGTACGACTTTTTGAAATGAGTGCATGGATTTGAAACGGAACGGTACCATGATGTACCACTCTCCAGCGATGGTAAATCGAAGACCAGCCACGGTAATTTCGTTTTACCGTAAAAATCCACGTGTCGAAAAAACGAAGGGTAAAAAACTTCCGAGACCCGATTGAGATTCGGATAGTTTTTTTTGGACATTAACAATCCATTGAGGGCTGAAAGCTGTCGCGGCCGTAGAACTCACTGAGGCCTTCGTTTTGACTGGTTATGGCTCCCGTAACTCTAAACGTGCCAGAAGTTATGGCCGTCCGAATAATCGATATCTACAGGGTGCAACATCCACGGTGCAAGGTTCAACATCCGTCCGAAATGGCGAAACAGTGTCGTACGACTTTTTGAAATGTGTGCAGGGATTTGAAATGGAACGGTACCATGCTGCACCACTCTCCAGCGATGGTAAATCGAAGTCCATCCACGGTAATCCCGTTTTACGGTAATAATCCACGTGTCGAAAAAACGAAGGGTAAAAAACTTCCGAGACCCGATTGAGATTCAGATAGCCTTGTTTGGGCACTAAACAATCCATTGACTGCTGAAAGCGGTCACAGCCGTAAAACTTGCTGAGACCTTCGTTTTGACTGGTTATGGCTCCCGTAACTCTAAACGAGCCAGAAGTTATGGCCGTCCGAATAATCGATATCTACAGGGTGCAACATCCACGGTGCATGGTGCAACATCCGTCCGAAATGGCGAAACAGTGTCGTACAACTTTTTGAAATGTGTGCAGGGATTTGAAACGGAACGGTACCATGGTGCACCATTCTCCAGCGATGGTAAATCGAAGACCAGCCACGGTAATCCCGTTTTACCGTAAAAATCCACGTGTCGAAAAAACGATGGGTAAAAAACTTCCGAGACCCTATTGAGATTCGGATCGTCTTTTTTGGGCATTAAACAATCCATTGACGGCGGAAAGCTGTCACAGCTGTAGAACTCACTAAGACCTTCGTTTTGACTGGTTATGGCTCCCGTAACTCTAAACGAGCCAGAAGTTATGGCCGTCCGAATAATCGATATGTACAGGGTGCAACATCCACGGTGCAAGATGCAACATCCGTCCGAAATGACGAAACAGTGTCGTACAACTTTTTGAAATGTGTGCAGGGATTCGAAACGGAACGGTACCATGCTGCACCACTCTCCAGCGATGGTTAATCGAAGACTATCCATGGAATCCCGTTTTACGGTAAAAATCCACGTGTCGAAAAAACGAAGGGTAAAAAACTTCCGAGACCCGATTGAGATTGGGATAGCTTTTTTTGGGCACTAAACAATCCATTGACGGCTGAAAGCTGTCACAGCCGTAGAACTCACTAAGACCTTCGTTTTGACTGGTTATGGCTTCCGTAACTCTAAACGAGCCAGAAGTTATGGCCGTCCGAATAATCGATATCTACAGGGTGCAACATCCACGGTGCAAGGTGCAACATCCGTCCGTAATGGCGAAACAGTGTCGTACGAATTTTTTGAAATGCGTGCAGAGATTTGAAATGGAACGGTACCATGGTGCACCACTCTCCAGCGATGGTAAATCGAAGACCAGCCACGGTAATCCCGTTTTACCGTAAAAATCCACGTGTCGAAAAAACGAAGGGTAAAAAACTTCCGAGACCCGATTGAGATTCGGACAGTCTTTTTTGGGCATTAAACAATCCATTGACAGCCGAAAGCTGTCACAGCCGTAGAACTCACTAAGACCTTCGTTTTGACTGGTTATGGCTTCCGTAACTCTAAACGAGCCAGAAGGTATGGCCGTCCGAATAATCGATATCTACAGGGTGCAACATCCACGGTGCAAGGTGCAACATCTGTCCGAAATGGCGAGACAGTGTCGTACGACTTTTTGAAATGAGTGCATGGATTTGAAACGGAACGGTACCATGGTGTACCACTCTCCAGCGATGGTAAATCGAAGACCAGCCACGGTAATTCCGTTTTACCGTAAAAATCCACGTGTCGAAAAAACGAAGGGTAAAAAACTTCCGAGGCCCGATTGAGATTCGGTCAGTCTTTTTTGGGCATTAAACAATCCATTGACGGCTAAAAGCGGTCACAGCCGTAAAACTCGCTGGAACCTTCGTTTTGACTGGTTATGGCTCCCGTAACTCTAAACGAGCCAGAAGTTATGGCCGTCCGAATAATCGATATCTATAGGGTGCAACATCCACGGTGCAAGGTGCAACATCCGTCCGAAATGGCGAAACAGTGTCGTACGACTTTTTGAAATGTGTGCAGGGATTTGAAATGGAACGGTACCATGATGCACCACTCTCCAGCGATGGTAAATCGAAGACCGGCCACGGTAATCTCGTTTTACCGTAAAAATCCACGTGTCGAAAAAACGAAGGGTAAAAAACTTCCGAGACCCGACAGAGATTCGGATAGTCTTTTTTGGGCATTAAACAATCCATTGACGGCTGAAAGCAGTGACAGCCGTAAAACTTGTTGAGACCTTCGTTTTGACTGGTTATGGCTCCCGTAACTCTTAACGAGCCAGAAGTTATGGTCGTCCGAATAATCGATATCTACAAGGTGCAACATCCATGGTGCAAGGTGCAACATCCGTCCGAAATGGCGAAACAGTGTCGTACAACTTTTTGAAATGAGTGCATGGATTTGAAATGGAACGGTACCATGGTGCACCACTCTCCAGCGATGGTAAATCGAAGACCAGCCACGGTAATCCCGTTTTACCGTAAAAATCAACGTGTCGAAAAAACGAAGGGTAAAAAACTTCCGAGACCCGATTGAGATTCGCAGTCTTTTTTGGGCATTAAACAATCCATTGACGGCTGAAAGCTGTCACAGCCGTAGAACTCACTAAGACCTTCGTTTTGACTGGTTATGGCTTCCGTAACTCTAAACGAGCCAGAAGGTATGGCCGTCCGAATAATCGATATCTACAGGGTGCAACATCCACGGTGCAAGGTGCAACATCTGTCCGAAATGGCGAGACAGTGTCGTACGACTTTTTGAAATGAGTGCATGGATTTGAAACGGAACAGTACCATGGTGTACCACTCTCCAGCGATCGTAAATCGAAGACCAGCCACGGTAATTCCGTTTTACCGTAAAAATCTACGTGTCGAAAAAACGAAGGGTAAAAAACTTCCGAGGCCCGATTGAGATTCGGACAGTCTTTTTTGGGCATTAACAATCCATTGACGGCTGAAAGATGTCGCAGCCGTAGAACTCGCTGAGGCCTTCGTTTTGACTGGTTATGTCTCCCGTAACTCTAAACGAGCCAGAAGTTATGGCCGTCCGAATAATCGATATCTACAGGGTGCAACATCCACGGTGCAAGGTGCAACATCCGTCCGAAATGGCGAAACAGTGTCGTACGACTTTTTGAAATGTGTGCAGGGATTTGAAATGGAACGGTACCATGGTGCACCACTCTCCAGCGATGGTAAATCGAAGACCGGCCACGGTAATCTCGTTTTACCGTAAAAATCCACGTGTCGAAAAAACGAAGGGTAAAAAACTTCCGAGACCCGACAGAGATTCGGATAGTCTTTTTTGAGCATTAAACAATCCATTGACGGCTGAAAGCAGTGACAGCCGTAAAACTTGTTGAGACCTTCGTTTTGACTGGTTATGGCTCCCGTAACTCTAAACGAGCCAGAAGTTATGGTCGTCCGAATAATCGATATCTACAAGGTGCAACATCCATGGTGCAAGGTGCAACATCCGTCCGAAATGGCGAAACAGTGTCGTACAACTTTTTGAAATGAGTGCATGGATTTGAAATGGAACAGTACCATGGTGCACCACTCTCCAGCGATGGTAAATCGAAGACCAGCCACGGTAATCCTGTTTTACCGTAAAAATCCACGTGTTGAAAAAACGAAGGGTAAAAAATTTCAGAGACCCGATTGAGATTCGGATAGTCTTTTTAGGGCATTCAACAATCCGTTGACGGCTGAAAACCGTCACAGCCGTAGAACTCACTAAGGCCTTCGTTTTGACTGGTTATGGCTCCCGTAACTCTAAACGAGCCAGAAGGTATGGCCGTCCGAATAATCGATACCTACAGGGTGCAACATCGACGGTGCAAGGTGCAACATCCGTCCGAAATGGCGAGACAGTGTCGTACGACTTTTTGAAATGAGTGCATGGGTTTGAAATGGAACGGTACCATGATGTACCACTCTCCAGCGATGGTAAACCGAAGACCAGCCACGGTAATTCCGTTTTACCGTAAAAATCCACGTGTCGAAAAAACGAAGGGTAAAAAACTTCCGAGACCCGATTGAGATTCAGATAGTTTTTTTTGGACATTAACAATCCATTGACGGCTGAAAGCTGTCGCGGCCGTAGAACTCACTGAGGCCTTCGTTTTGACTGGTTATGGCTCCCGTAACTCTAAACGTGCCAGAAGTTATGGCCGTCCGAATAATCGATATCTACAGGGTGCAACATCCACGGTGCAAGGTTCAACATCCGTCCGAAATGGAGAAACAGTGTCGTACGACTTTTTGAAATGTGTGCAGGGATTTGAAACGGAACGGTACCATGCTGCACCACTCTCCAGCGATGGTAAATCGAAGTCCATCCACGATAATCCCGTTTTACGGTAATAATCCGCGTGTCGAAAAAACGAAGGGTAAAAAACTTCCGAGACCCGATTGAGATTCGGAAAGCCTTTTTTGGGCACTAAACAATCCATTGACGGCTGAAAGCTGTCGCAGCAGTAGAACTCACTGAGGCCTTCATTTTGACTAGTTATGGCTCCCGTAACTCTAAACGAGCCAGAAGTTATGGCCGTCCGAATTATCTATATCTACAGGGTGCAACATCCACGGTGCATGGTGCAACATCCGTCCGAAATGGCGAAACAGTGTCGTACGACTTTTTGAAATGCGTGCAGGGATTTGAAATGGAACGGTACCATGGTGCACCACTCTCCAGCGATGGTAAATCGAAGACCTGCCACGGTAATCCCGTTTTACCGTAAAAATCCACGTGTCGAAAAAACGAACGGTGAAAAACTTCCGAGACCCGACTGGGATTCGGATAGTCTTTTTTGGGCATTAAACAATCCATTGACGGCTAAAAGCAGTCACAGCCGTAAAACTCACTGAGACCTTCATTTTGGCTGGTTATGGCTCCCGTAACTCTGAACGAGCCAGAAGTTATGGCCGTCCGAATAATCGATATCTACAGGGTGCAACATCCACGGTGCAAGGTGCAACATCCGTCCGAAATGGCGAAACAGTGTCGTACGACATTTTGAAATGAGTGCATGGATTTGAAATGGAACGGTACCATGGTGCACCACTCTCCAGCGATGGTAAATCGAAGACCAGCCACGGTAATCCTGTTTTACCGTAAAAATCCACGTGTCGAAAAAACGATGGGTAAAAAACTTCCGAGACCCTATTGAGATTCGGATAGTCTTTTTTGGGCATTAAACAATCCATTGACGGTGGAAAGCTGTCACAGCCGTAGAACTCACTAAGACCTTCGTTTTGACTGGTTATGGCTCCCGTAACTCTAAACGAGCCAGAAGGTATGGCCGTCCGAATAATCGATATCTACAGGGTGCAACATCCACGGTGCAAGGTGCAACATCCGTCCGAAATGGCGAGACAGTGTCGTACGACTTTTTGAAATGAGTGCATGGATTTGAAACGGAACGGTACCATGGTGTACCACTCTCCAGCGATGGTAAATCGAAGACCAGCCACGGTAATTCCGTTTTACCGTAAAAATCCACGTGTCGAAAAAACGAAGGGTAAAATACTTCCGAGACCCGATTGAGATTCGGATAGTTTTTTTGGGACATTAACAATCCATTGACGGCTGAAAGCTATCGCAGCCGTAGAACTCGCTGAGGCCTTCGTTTTGACTGGTGATGGCTCCCGTAACTCTAAACGAGCCAGAAGTTATGGCCGTCCGAATAATCGATATCTACAGGGTACAACATCCACGGTGCAAGGTGCAACATCCGTCCGAAATGGCGAAACAGTGTCGTACAACTTTTTGAAATGTGTGTAGGGATTTGAAACGGAACGGTACCATGGTGCACCACTCTCCAGCGATGGTAAATCGAAGACCAGCCAAGGTAATCACGTTTTACCGTAAAAATCCACGTGTTGAAAAAACGAAGGGTAAAAAACTTCCGAGACCCGATTGAGATTCGGATAGTTTTTTTTGGACATTAACAATCCATTGACGGCTGAAAGCTGTCGCAGCCGTAGAACTCACTGAGACCATGGCTCCCGTAACTCTAAACGAGCCAGAAGTTATGGCCGTCCGAATAATCGATATCTACAGGGTGCAACATCCACGGTGCAAGGGGCAACATCCATCCGAAATGGCGAAACAGTGTCGTACGAATTTTTGAAATGCGTGCAGGGATTTGAAATGGAACGGTACCATGGTGCATCACTCTCCAACGATGGTAAATCGAAGACCGGCCACAGTAATCTAGTTTTACCATAAAAATCCACGTGTCGAAAAAACGAAGGGTAAAAAACTTACGAGACCCGACTGAGATTCGGATAGTCTTTTTTGGGCATTAAACAATCCATTGACAGCTAAAAGCGGTCACAGCCGTAAAACTTGCTGAGACCTTCGTTTTGACTGGTTATGGCTCCCGTAACTCTAAACGAGCCAGAAGTTATGGCCGTCCGAATAATCGATATATACAGGGTGCAACATCCATGGTGCAAGGTGCAACATCCGTCCGAAATGGCGAAACAGTGTCGTACAACTTTTTGAAATGAGTGCATGGATTTGAAATGGAACAGTACCATGGTGCACCGCTCTCCAGCGATGGTAAATCGAAGACCAGCCACGGTAATCCCGTCTTACCGTAAAAATCCACCTGTCGAAAAAACGAAGGGTAAAAAACTTCCGAAACCCTATTGAGATTCAGATAGTCTTTTTTGGGAATTAAACAATCCATTGACGGCTGAAAGCAGTCACAGCCGTAAAACTCGCTGAGACCTTCATTTTGGCTGGTCATGGCTCCCGTAACTCTAAACGAGCCAGAAGTTATGGCCGTCCGAATAATCGATATCTACAGGGTGCAACATCCACGGTGCATGGTGCAACATCCGTCCGAAATGGCGAAACAGTGTCGTACAACTTTTTGAAATGTGTGCAGGGATTTGAAACGGAACGGTACCATGCTGCACCACTCTCTAGCGATGGTAAATCGAAGTCCATCCACGGTAATCCCGTTTTACGGTAAAAATCCACGTGTCGAAAAAACGAAGGGTAAAAAACATCCGAGACCCGATTGACATTCGGATAGCCTTTTTTGGGCATTAAACAATCCATTGACGGCTGAAAGCTATCACGGCCGTAGAACTCACTAAGACCTTCGTTTTGACTAGTTATGGCTCCCGTAACTCTAAACGAGCCAGAAGTTATGGTCGTCCGAATTATCGATATCTACAGGGTGCAACATCCACGGTGCAAGGTGCAACATCCGTCCGAAATGGCGAAACAGTGTCGTACGACTTTTTGAAATGTGTGCAGGGATTTGAAACGGAATGGTACCATGGTGCACCCTTCTCCAGCGATGGTAAATCGAAGACCAGCCAAGATAATCCCGTTTTACCGTAAAAATCCACGTGTCGAAAAAACGAACGGTAAAAAACTTCTGAGACCCGATTGGGATTCGGATAGTCTTTTTTGGGCATTAAACAATCCATTGACGGCTGAAAGCAGTCACAGCCATAAAACTAGCTGAGACCTTCATTTTGGCTGGTTATGGCTCCCGTAACTCTAAACGAGCCAGAAGTTATGGCCGTCCGAATAATCGATATCTACAGGGTGCAACATCCACGGTGCAAGGTGCAACATCCGTCCGAAATGGCGAAACAGTGTCGTACGACTTTTTGAAATGAGTGCATGGATTTGAAATGGAACGGTACCATGGTGCACCACTCTCCAGCGATGGTAAATCGAAGACCAGCCACGGTAATCCTGTTTTACCGTAAAAATCCACGTGTCGAAAAAACGAAGGGTAAAAAACTTCAGAGACCCGATTGAGATTCGGATAGTCTTTTTTGGGCATTCAACAATCCATTGACGGCTGAAAACCGTCACAGCCGTAGAACTCACTGAGGCCTTCGTTTTGACTGGTTATGGCTCCCGTAACTCTAAACGAGCCAGAAGGTATGGCCGTCCGAATAATCGATATCTACAGGGTGCAACATCCACGGTGCAAGGTGCAACATCCGTCCGAAATGACGAGACAGTGTCGTACGACTTTTTGAAATGAGTGCATGGATTTGAAACGGAACGGTACCATGGTGTACCACTCTCCAGCGATGGTAAATTGAAGACCAGCCACGGTAATTCCGTTTTACCATAAAAATTCACGTGTCGAAAAAACGAAGGGTAAAAAACTTCCGAGACCCGATTGAGATTCAGATAGTTTTTTTTGGACATTAACAATCCATTGACGACTGAAAGCTGTCGCAGCCGTAGAACTCACTGAGGCCTTCGTTTTGACTGGTTATGGCTCCCGTAACTCTAAACGAGCAAGAAGTTATGGCCGTCCGAATAATCGATATCTACAGGGTGCAACATCCACGGTGCAAGGTGCAACATCCGTCCAAAATGGCGAAACAGTGTCGTACGACTTTTTGAAATGCGTGCAGGGATTTGAAATGGAACTGTACCATGGTGCACCACTCTCCAGCGATGGTAAATCGAAGACCTGCCACGGTAATCTCTTTTTACCGTAAAAATCCACGTGTCGAAAAAACGAAGGGTAAAAAACTTCCGAGTCCCGACTGAGATTCGGATAGTCTTTTTTGGGCATTAAACAATCCATTGACGGCTGAAAGTGGTCACAGCCGTAAAACTGGCTGAGACCTTCGTTTTGACTGGTTATGGCTCTCGTAACTCTAAACGAGCCAGAAGTTATGGTCGTCCGAATAATCGATATCTACAGGATGCAACATCCACGGTGAAAGGTGCAACATCCGTCCGAAATGGCGAAACAGTGTCATACGACTTTTTGAAATGAGTGCATGGATTTGAAATGGAACGGTACCATGGTGCACCACTCTCCAGCGATGGTAAATCGAAGACCAGCCACGGTAATCCTGTTTTACCGTAAAAATCCACGTGTCGAAAAAACGAAGGGTAAAAAACTTCAGAGACCCGATTGAGATTCGGATAGTCTTTTTTGGGCATTCAACAATCCATTGACGGCTGAAAACCGTCACAGCCGTAGAACTCACTGAGGACTTCGTTTTGACTGGTTATGGCTCCCGTAACTCTAAACGAGCCAGAAGGTATGGTCGTCCGAATAATCGATATCTACAGGGTGCAACATCCACGGTGCAAGGTGCAACATCCGTCCGAAATGGCGAGACAGTGTCGTACGACTTTTTGAAATGAGTACATAGATTTGAAACGGAACGGTACCATGGTGTACCACTCTCCAGCGATGGTAAATCGAAGACCAGCCACGGTAATTCCGTTTTACCGTAAAAATTCACGTGTCGAAAAAACGAAGGGTAAAAAACTTCCGAGTCCCGATTGAGATTCAGATAGTTTTTTTTGGACATTAACAATCCATTGACGGCTGAAAGCTGTCGCAGCCGTAGAACTCACAGAGGCCTTCGTTTTGACTGGTTATGGCTCCCGTAACTCTAAACGAGCCAGAAGTTATGGCCGTCCGAATGATCGATATCTACAGGGTGCAACATCCACGGTGCAAGGTGCAACATCCGTCCAAAATGGCGAAACAGTGTCGTACGACTTTTTGAAATGCGTGCAGGGATTTGAAATGGAACGGTACCATGGTGCACCACTCTCCAGCGATGGCAAATCGAAGACCTGCCACGGTAATCTCTTTTTACCGTAAAAATCCACGTGTCGAAAAAACGAAGGATAAAAAACTTCCGAGACCCGACTGAGATTCGGATAGTCTTTTTTGGGCATTAAACAATCCATTGACGGCTGAAAGCGGTCACAGCCGTAAAACTTGCTGAGACCTTCGTTTTGACTGGTTATGGCTCTCGTAACTCTAAACGAGCCAGAAGTTATGGCCGTCCGAATAATCTATATCTACAGGATGCAACATCCACGGTGCAAGGTGCAACATCCGTCCGAAATGGCGAAACAGTGTCGTACAACTTTTTGAAATGAGTGCATGGATTTGAAATGGAACGGTACCCTGGTGCACCACTCTCCAGCGGTGGTAAATCGAAGACCAGCCACGGTAATCCCGTTTTACCGTAAAAATCCACGTGTCGAAAAAACGATGGGTAAAAAACTTCCGAGACCCTATCGAGATTCGGATAGTCTTTTTTGGGCATTAAACAACCCATTGACGGCGGAAAGCTGTCACAGCCGTAGAACTCACTAAGACCTTCGTTTTGACTGGTTATGGCTCCCGTAACTCTAAACGAGCCAGAAGTTATGGCCGTCCGAATAATCGATATCTACAGGGGGCAACATCCACGGTGCAAGGTGCAACATCCGTCCGAAATGGCGAAACAGTGTCGTACAACTTTTTGAAATGTGTGCAGGGATTTGAAACTGAACGGTACCATGCTGCACCACTCTCCAGCGATGGTAAATCGAAGACCATCCACGGTAATCCCGTTTTACGGTAAAAATCCACGTGTCGAAAAAACGAAGGGTAAAAAACTTCCGAGACCCGATTGAGATTCGGATAGTCTTTTTTGGGCATTAAACAATCCATTGACGGCGGAAAGCAGTCACAGCCGTAGAACTCACTAAGACCTTCGTTTTGACTGGTTATGGCTCCCGTAACTCTAAACGAGCCAGAAGTTATGGCCGTCCGAATAATCGATATCTACAGGGTGCAACATCCACGGTGCAAGGTGCAACATCCGTCCGAAATGGCGAAACAGTATCGTACGACTTTTTGAAATGTGTGCAGGGATTTGAAACGGAACGGTACCATGGTGCACCACTCTCCAGCGATGGTAAATTGAAGACCAACCAAGGTAATCCCGTTTTACCGTAAAAATCCACGTGTCGAAAAAACGAAGGGTAAAAAACTTCCAAGACCCGATTGAGATTCAGATAGTTTTTTTTGGACATTAACAATCCATTGACGGCTGAAAGCTGTCGCAGCTGTAGAACTCACTGAGACCTTCATTTTGGCTGGTCATGGCTCCCGTAACTCTAAACGAGCCAGTAGTTATGGCCGTCCGAATAATCGATATCTACAGGGTGCAACATCCACGGTGCAAGGTGCAACATCCGTCCGAAATGGCGAAACAGTGTCGTACGACTTTTTGAAATGAGTGCATGGATTTGAAATGGAACGATACCATGGTGCACCACTCTCCAGCGATGGTAAATCGAAGACCAGCCACGGTAATCCTGTTTTACCGTAAAAATCCACGTGTCGAAAAAACAAAGGGTAAAAAACTTCCGAGACCCGATTGAGATTCGGATACTTTTTTGGGCATTCAACAATCCATTGACGGCTGAAAACCGTCACAGCAGTAGAACTCACTTAGGCCTTCGTTTTGACTGGTTATGGCTCCCGTAACTCTAAACGAGCCAGAAGGTATGGCCGTCCGAATAATCGATATCTACAGGGAGCAACATCCACGGTGCAAGGTGCAACATCCGTCCGAAATGGCGAGACAGTGTCGTACGACTTTTTGAAATGAGTGCATGGATTTGAAACGGAACGGTACCAGGGTGTACCACTCTCCAGCGATGGTAAATCGAAGACCAGCCACGGTAATTCCGTTTTACCGTAAAAATCCACGTGTCGAAAAAACGAAGGGTAAAAAACTTCCGAGACCCGATTGAGATTCGGATAGTTTTTTTTGGACATTAACAATCCATTGACGGTTGAAAGCTGTCGCAGCCGTAGAACTCACTAAGGCCTTCGTTTTGACTGGTTATGGCTCCCGTAAATCTAAACGAGCCAGAAGTTATGGCCGTCCGAATAATCGATATCTACAGGGTGCAACATCCACGGTGCAAGGTGCAACATCCGTCCGAAATGTCGAAACAGTGTCGTACGACTTTTTGAAATGCGTGCAGGGATTTGAAATGGAACGGTACCATGGTGCACCACTCTCCAGCGATGGTAAATCGAAGACCGGCCACGGTAATCTCGTTTTACCGTAAAAATCCACGTGTCGAAAAAACGAAGGGTAAAAAACTTTCGAGACCCGACTGAGATTCGGATAGTCTTTTTTGGGCATTAAACAATCCATTGACGGCTGAAAGCGGTCACAGCCGTAAAACTTGCTGAGACCTTCGTTTTGACTGGTTATGGCTCTCGTAACTCTAAACGAGCCAGAAGTTATGGCCGTCCGAATAATCCATATCTACAGGGTGCAACATCCACGGTGCAAGGTGCAACATCCGTCCGAAATGGCGAAACAGTGTCGTACAACTTTTTGAAATGAGTGCATGGATTTGAAATGGAACGGTACCATGGTGCACCACTCTCCAGCGGTGGTAAATCGAAGACCAGCCACGGTAATCCCGTTTTACCGTAAAAATTCACGTGTCGAAAAAACGATGGGTAAAAAACTTCCGAGACCCTATTGAGATTCGGATAGTCTTTTTTGGGCATTAAACAATCCATTGACGGCGGAAAGCTGTCACAGCCGTAGAAATCACTAAGACCTTCGTTTTGACTGGTTATGGCTCCCGTAACTCTAAACGAGCCAGAAGTTATGGCCGTCCAAATAATCGATATCTACAGGGCGCAACATCCACGGTGCAAGGTGCAACATCCGTCCGAAATGGCGAAACAGTGTCGTACAACTTTTTGAAATGTGTGCAGGGATTTGAAACTGAACGGTACCATGCTGCACCACTCTCCAGCGATGGTAAATCGAAGACCATCCACGGTAATCCCCTTTTACGGTAAAAATCCACGTGTTGAAAAAACGAAGGGTAAAAAACTTCCGAGACCCGATTGAGATTCGGATAGCCTTTTTTGGACATTAAACAATCCATTGACGGCTGAAAGCTGTCATAGCCGTAGAACTCACTAAGACCTTCGTTTTGACTGGTTATGGCTCCCGTAACTCTAAACGAGCCAGAAGTTATGGCCGTCCGAATAATCGATATCTACAGGGTGCAACATCCACGGTGCAAGGTGCAACATCCGTTCGAAATGGCGAATCAGTGTCGTACGACTTTTTGAAATGTGTGCAGGGATTTGAAACGGAACGGTACCATGGTGCACCACTCTCCAGCGGTGGTAAATCGAAGACCAGCCACGGTAATCCCGTTTTACCGTAAAAATCCACCTGTCGAAAAAACGAAGGGTAAAAAACTTCCGAAACCTTATTGAGATTCGGATAGTCTTTTTCGGGCATTAAACAATCCATTGACGGCTGAAACAGTCACAGCCGTAAAACTCGCTGAGACCTTCATTTTGGCTGGTCATGGCTCCCGTAACTCTTAACGAGCCAGAAGTTATGGCCGTCCGAATAATCGATATCTACAGGGTGCAACATCCACGGTGCAAGGTGCAACATCCGTCCGAAATGGTGAAACAGTGTCGTACAACTTTTTGAAATGTGTGCAGGGATTTGAAACGGAACGGTACCATGCCGTACCACTCTCCAGCGATGGTAAATCAAAGTCCATCCACGGTAATCCCGTTTTACGGTAAAAATCCACGTGTCGAAAAAACGAAGGGTAAAAAACTTCCAAGACCCGATTGAGATTCGGATAGCCTTTTTTGGGCATTAAACAATCCATTGACGGCTGAAAGCTATCACGGCCGTAGAACTCACTAAGACCTTCGTTTTGACTGGTTATGGCTCCCGTAACTCTAAACGGGCCAGAAGTTATGGCCGTCCGAATAATCGATATCTACAGGGTGCAACATCCACGGTGCAAGGTGCAACATCCGTCCGAAATGGCGAAACAGTGTCGTACGACTTTTTGAAATGTGTGCAGGGATTTGAAATGGAACGGTACCATGGTGCACTACTCTCCAGCGATGGTAAATCGAAGACCAGCCAAGGTAATCCCGTTTTACCGTAAAAATCCACGTGTCGAAAAAACGAACGGTAAAAAACTTCTGAGACCCGATTGGGATTCGGATAGTCTTTTTTGGGCATTAAACAATCCATTGACGGCTGAAAGCAGTCACAGCCGTAAAACTCGCTGAGACCTTCATTTTGGATGGTTATGTCTCCCGTAACTCTAAACGAGCCAGAAGTTATGGCCGTCCGAATAATCGATATCTACAGGGTGCAACATCCACGGTGCAAGGTGCAACATCCGTCCGAAATGGCAAAACAGTGTCGTACGACTTTTTGAAATGAGTGCATGGATTTGAAATGGAACGGTACCATGGTGCACCACTCTCCAGCGATGGTAAATCGAAGACCAGCCACGGTAATCCTGTTTTACCGTAAAAATCCACGTGTCGAAAAAACGAAGGGTAAAAAACTTCAGAGACCCGATTGAGATTCGGATAGTCTTTTTTGGGCATTCAACAATCCATTGACGGCTGAAAACCATCACAGCCGTAGAACTCACTAAGGCCTTCGTTTTGACTGGTTATGGCTCCCGTAACTCTAAACGATCCAGAAGGTATGGCCGTCCGAATAATCGATATCTACAGGGTGCAACATCCACGGTGCAAGGTGCAACATCCGTCCGAAATGGCGAGACAGTGTCGTACGACTTTTTGAAATGAGTGCATGGATTTGAAACGGAACGGTACCACGGTTTACCACTCTCCAGCGATGGTAAATCGAAGACCAGCCACGGTAATTCCGTTTTACCGTAAAAATCCACGTGTCGAAAAAACGAAGGGTAAAAAACTTCCGAGACCCGATTGAGATTCGGATAGTTTTTTTGGACATTAACAATCCATTGACGGCTGAAAGCTGTCGCAGCCGTAGAACTCACTGAGGCCTTCGTTTTGACTGGTTATGGCTCCCGTAACTCTAAACGAGCCAGAAGTTATGGCCGTCCGAATAATCGATATCTACAGGGTGCAACATCCACGGTGCAAGGTGCAACATCCGTCCGAAATGGCGAAACAGTGTCGTACGACTTTTTGAAATGTGTGCAGGGATTTGAAACGGAACGGTACCATGCTGCACCACTCTCCAGCGATGGTAAATCGAAGACCAACCACGGTAATCCCGTTTTACGGTAAAAATCCACGTGTCGAAAAAACGAAGGGTAAAAAACTTCCGAGACCCGAATGAGATTCAGATAGCCTTTTTTGGGCATTAAACAAACCATTGACGGCTGAAAGTTGTCACAGCCGTAGAACTCACTAAGGCCTTCGTTTTGACTTGTTATGGCTCCCGTAACTCTAAACGAGCCAGAAGTTATGGCCGTCCGAATAATCGATATCTACAGGGTGCAACATCCACGGTGCAAGGTGCAACATCCGTCCGAAATGGCGAAACAGTGTCGTACGACTTTTTGAAATGTGTGCAGGGATTTGAAACGGAACGGTACCATGGTGCACCACTCTCCAGCGATGGTAAATCGAAGACCAGCCAAGGTAATCCCGTTTTACCCTAAAAATCCACGTGTCGAAAAAACGAACGGTAAAAAACTTCTGAGACCCGATTGGGATTCGGATAGTCTTTTTTGGGCATTAAACAATCCATTGACGGCTAAAAGCAGTCACAGCCGTAAAACTCGCTGAGACCTTCATTTTGGCTGGTCATGGCTCCCGTAACTCTAAACGAGCCCGAAGTTATGGCCGTCCGAATAATCGATATCTACAGGGTGTAACATCCACGGTGCAAGGTGCAACATCCGTCCGAAATGGCGAAACAGTGTCGTACGACTTTTTGAAATGAGTGCATGGATTTGAAATGGAACGGTACCATGGTGCACCACTCTCCAGCGATGGTAAATCGAAGACCAGCCACGGTAATCCTTTTTTACCGTAAAAATCCACGTGTCGAAAAAACGAAGGGTAAAAAACTTCCGAGACCCGATTGAGATTCGGATAGTCTTTTTTGGGCATTCAACAATCCATTGACGGCTGAAAACTGTCACAGCCATAGAACTCACTGAGGCCTTCGTTTTGACTGGTTATGGCTCCCGTAACTCTAAACGAGCCAGAAGGTATGTGTTTGCACCAAAATTGGGCAAACACCCTTCGGAAGTTTTTGAAGAGATAGTAAATGAAGAACTTGAATTGGAAATAGGGACTATCTAACAAAAACTCCAAGTCACAGAAAAGTAAATTGCACAGAAGACAAGGATTTAGAGTGGTTCGGCTATGCGCCTACGTCCACTATGAAGTTCTATCACTTTATTTCTTAATACTTGAAGATTACAAGTGTTTTTAAGCAAATTACAGCAGGAAATGGACTTAAACTCAAAATTAACAGCAAAGGAGATAGTATGGAGTGATTCTGGCAGCGTTTAGGCTTATTCTTCTTCTCCAAATACTCCGACCCCTTTTCTGAATGACCAGGGGCTCTATTTATAGGTGTGGAAGGCCAAAATCCCGCCTAAAGCTCAGGGAGGTTGCCTGGCACGTGAGGGGGGCCCATAAGCCCGCGTTCTCGGAGTCCGTGCCCAGTTTGGGATCGATTCGAAGTGAACTTCGAATCGATCAAAAAATTGTCCAGTTGCGATGAAACTTGGCGTGGACGTTCTTTATCATGTAGACAAACTTCTGTAAAAATTTCATGGGATTTGTATCAGTAGATTGGGAGTTATCATAGATTCGAAATGGCACTTTTAGGTATGTTGCATGGTTCGAATCGATCCTATGGGTTCGTTCGAATCGATCACTTCGAACCCATAGGGTCGAATCGACCCTTCTGTGACGTGGGCAGCATTCTTCGAATCGATCCGTGTTTGTCGCTGTGTTCACTGGATGGCTTCGTGTGTTGGATTCGAAGGCTTTCCTCGAATCGATGGAGTGGCATTCGTTCGAATCGATCTTAACACGTCACCCCAGATCGATTCGAAGTTGGCTTTATCATGGGGGTTCGAAGGTAACTATGGCATGGAGTTGGAGTTCCTTCCGCTGCATGGATTCGAAGGTGGGAACGCTCCAAAGGTCGCCGATGGATTCGAACTATCGCGTGGTTGATGGATTCGAAGTACGGCTATTTGGATGGAGTCGAAGGTGATGGAGTCGAAGGTGATGGAGTCGAGGGTGATGGAGTCGAAGGAAGATGTTGGCTGATGGATTCGAACGTCACCTCTTCGTATGGGTTCGAACTAGTTGGGTTCGAAAATGATGGGTTCGATCTTAGACAAGGTGATGGGTTCGAACCGAGCAGTGCCTATCCCTCTTAACTCGAATCCATCATAACTTGAGCATACGACCTCGGATTGACTTGAAATTTGAAATGCAGACTTCTATGATCTTTCTTGTCGTGTCCTATCAATTGTGGCCCGTTTCGGACTCGGACAAAATTCATCGATATCCATAGTAAAGTGAAGTACGACCGATTTCTGAGGTGAACTGTCTTCTGTTTTTGACCAGTCTTGTGATATCACGGCTTTGCCAAAAAGCGGGATAACAGTATGGCCGTCCGAATAATCGATATCTACAGAGAGCAACATCCACGGTGCAAGGTGCAACATCCGTCCGAAATGGCGAGACAGTGTCGTACGACTTTTTGAAATGAGTGCATGGATTTGAAACGGAACGGTACCATGGTGTACCACTCTCCAGCGATGGTAAATCGAAGACCAGCCACGGTAATTCCGTTTTACCGTAAAAATCCACGTGTCGAAAAAACGAAGGGTAAAAAACTTCCGAGACCCGATTGAGATTCGGATAGTTTTTTTTGGACATTAACATTCCATTGACGGCTGAAAGCTGTCGCAGCCGTAGAACTCACTAAGGCCTTCGTTTTGACTGGTTATGGCTCCCGTAATTCTAAACGAGCCAGAAGTTATGGCTGTCCGAATAATCGATATCTACAGGGTGCAACATCCACGGTGCAAGGTGCAACATCCGTCCGAAATGGCGAAACAGTGTCGTACGACTTTTTGAAATGCGTGCATGGAATTGAAATGGAACGGTACCAAGGTGACCACTCTCCAGCAATCGTAAATCGAAGACCGGCCACGGTAATCTCGTTTTACCGTAAAAATCCACGTGTCGAAAAAACGAAGGGTAAAAAACTTCCGAGACCCGACTGAGATTCGGATAGTCTTTTTTGGGCATTAAACAATCCATTGACGGCTGAAAGCGGTCACAGCCGTAAAACAGGTGAGACTTTCGTTTTGACTGGTTATGGCTCCCGTAACTCTAAACGAGCCAGAAGTTGTGGCCGTCCGAATAATCGATATCTACAGGGTGCAACATCCATGGTGCAAGGTGCAACATCCGTCCGAAATGGCGAAACAGTGTCGTACAACCTTTTGAAATGAGTGCATGGATTTGAAATGGAACAGTACCATGGTGCACCACTCTCCAGCGATGGTAAATCGAAGACCAGCCACGGTAATCCCGTTTTACCGTAAAAATCAACCTGTCGAAAAAACGAAGGGTAAAAAACTTCCGAGACCCTATTGAGATTCGGACACTCTTTTTTGGGCATTAAACAATCCATTGACGGCGGAAAGCTGTCACAACCGTAGAACTCACTAAGACCTTCGTTTTGACTCCTTATGGCTCCCGTAACTCTAAACGAGCCAGAAGTTTTGGCCGTCCGAATAATCGATATCTACAGGGTGCAACATCCGCGGTGCAAGGTGCAACATCCGTCCGAAATGGCGAAACAGTGTCGTACAACTTTTTGAAATGTGTGCAGGGATTTGAAATGGAACGGTACCATGCCGCACCACTCTCCAGCGATGGTAAATCGGAGTCCATCCACGGTAATCCCGTTTTACGGTAAAAATCCACGTGTCGAAAAAACGAAGGGTAAAAAACTTCCAAGACCCGATTGAGATTCGGATAGCCTTTTTTGGGCATTAAACAATCCATTGACGGCTGAAAGCTATCACAGACGTAGAACTCCCTAAGACCTTCGTTTTGACTGGTTATGGCTTCCGTAACTCTAAACGAGCCAGAAGTTATGGCCGTCCGAATAATCGATATCTACAGGGTGCAACATCCACGGTGCAAGGTGCAACATCCGTCCGAAATGGCGAAACAGTGTCGTACGACTTTTTGAAATGTGTGCAGGGATTTGAAACGGAACGGTACCATGGTCCACCACTCTCCAGCGATGGTAAATCGAAGACCAGCCAAGGTAATCCCGTTTTACCGTAAAAATCCACGTGTCAAAAAAACGAACGGTAAAAAACTTCTGAGACCCGATTGGGATTCGGATAGTCTTTTTTGGGCATTAAACAATCCATTAAAGGCTGAAAGCAGTCACAGCCGTAAAACTCGCTGAGACCTTCATTTTGGCTGGTTATGGCTCTCGTAACTCTAAATGAGCCAGAAGTTATGGCCGTCCGAATAATCGATATCTACAGGGTGCAACATCCACGGTGCAAGGTGCAACATCCATCCGAAATGGCGAAACAGTGTCGTACGACTTTTTGAAATGAGTGCATGGATTTGAAATGGAACGGTACCATGGTGCACCACTCTCCAGCGATGGTAAATCGAAGACCAGCCACGGTAATCCTGTTTTACCGTAAAAAACCACGTGTCGAAAAAACGAAGGGTAAAAAACTTCAGAGACCCGATTGAGATTCGGATAGTCTTTTTTGGGAATTCAACAATCCATTGACGGCTGAAAACCGTCACAGTCGTAGAACTCACTGAGGCCTTCGTTTTGACTGGTTATGGCCCCTGTAACTCTAAACGAGCCAGAAGGTATGGCCGTCCGAATAATCGATATCTACAGGGTGCAACATCCACGGTGCAAGGTGCAACATCCGTCCGAAATGGTGAGACGGTGTCGTACGACTTTTTGAAATGCGTGCATGGATTTGAAACGAAACGGTACCATGGTGCACCACTCTCCAGCGATGGTAAATCGAAGACCAGCCACGGTAATCCCGTTCTACCGTAAAAATCCACGTGTCGAAAAAACGAAGGGTAAAAAACTTCCTAGACCCGATTGAGATTCGGATAGTCTTTTTTGGGCATTAAACAATCCATTGACGGCGGAAAGCAGTCACAGCCGTTGAACTCACTAAGACCTTCGTTTTGACTGGTTATGGCTCCCGTAACTCTAAACGAGCCAGAAGTTATGGCCGTCCGAATAATCGATATCTACAGGGTGCAACATCCACGGTGCGAGGTGCAACATCCGTCTGAAATGGCGAAACAGTGTCGTACAACTTTTTGAAATGTGTGCAGGGATTTGAAACCGAACGGTACCATGCTGCACCACTCTCCAGCGATGGTAAATCGAAGACCATCCACGGTAATCCCGTTTTACGGTAAAAATCCACGTGTCGAAAAAACGAAGGGTAAAAAACTTCCGAGACCCGATTGAGATTCGGATAGCCTTTTTTGGGCATTAAACAATCCATTGACGGCTGAAAGCTGTCACAGCCGTAGAACTCACTAAGACCTTCGTTTTGACTTGTTATGGCTCCCGTAACTCTAAACGAGCCAGACGTTATGGCCTTCCGAATAATCGATATCTACAGGGGGCAACATCCACGGTGCAAGGTGCAACATCCGTCCGAAATGGCGAAACACTGTCGTACGACTTTTTGAAATGTGTGCAGGGATTTGAAACGGAACGGTACCATGGTGCACCACTCTCCAGCAATGGTAAATTGAAGACCAGCCAAGGTAATCCCGTTTTACCGTAAAAATCCACGTGTCGAAAAAACAAACGGTAAAAAACTTCTGAGACCCGATTGGGATTCGGATAGTCTTTTTTGGGCATTAAACAATCCATTAACGGCTGAAAGCAGTCACAGCCGTAAAACTCGCTGAGACCTTCATTTTGGCTGGTCATGGCTCCCGTAACTCTAAACGAGCCAGATGTTATGGCCGTCCGAATAATCGATATCTACAGGGTGTAACATCCACGGTGCAAGGTGCAACATCCGTCCGAAATGGCGAAACAGTGTCGTACGACTTTTTGAAATGAGTGCATGGATTTGAAATGGAACGGTACCGAGGTGCACCACTCTCCAGCGATGGTAAATCGAAGACCAGCCACGGTAATCCTGTTTTACCGTAAAAATCCACGTGTCGAAAAAACGAAGGGTAAAAAACTTCCGAGACCCGATTGAGATTCGGATAGTCTTTTTTGGGCATTCAACAATCCATTGACGGCTGAAAACCATCACAGCCGTAGAACTCACTGAGGCCTTCGTTTTGACTGGTTATGGCTCCCGTAACTCTAAACGAGCCAGAAGGTATGGCCGTCCGAATAATCGATATCTACAGGGTGCACCATCCACGGTGCAAGGTGCAACATCCGTCCGAAATGGCGAGACAGTGTCGTACGACTTTTTGAAATGAGTGCATGGATTTGAAACGGAACGGTACCATGGTGTACCACTCTCCAGCGATGGTAAATCGAAGACCAGCCACGGTAATTCCGTTTTACCGTAAAAATCCACGTGTCGAAAAAACGAAGGGTAAAAAACTTCCGAGACCCGATTGAGATTCGGATAGTTTTTTTTGGACATTAACATTCCATTGACGGCTGAAAGCTGTCGCAGCCGTAGAACTCACTAAGGCCTTCGTTTTGACTGGTTATGGCTCCCGTAACTCTAAACGAGCCAGAAGTTATGGCCGTCCGAATAATCGATATCTACAGGGTGCAACATCCACGGTGCAAGGTGCAACATCCGTCCGAAATGGCGAAACAGTGTCGTACGACATTTTGAAATGCGTGCAGGGATTTGAAATGGAACGGTACCATGGTGCACCACTCTCCAGCGATGGTAAATCGAAGACCGGCCACGGTAATCTCGTTTTACCGTAAAAATCCACGTGTCGAAAAAACGAAGGGTAAAAAACTTCCGAGACCCGACTGGGATTCGGATAGTCTTTTTTGGGCATTAAACAATCCATTGACGGCTGAAAGCGGTCACAGCCGTAAAACTTGCTGAGACCTTCGTTTTGACTGGTTATGGCTCCCGTAACTCTAAACGATCCAGAAGTTATGGCCGTCCGAATAATCGATATCTACAGGGTGCAACATCCATGGTGCAAGGTGCAACATCCGTCCGAAATGGCGAAACAGTGTCGTACAACCTTTTGAAATGAGTGCATGGATTTGAAATGGAACAGTACCATGGTGCACCACTCTCCAGCGATGGTAAATCGAAGACCAGCCACGGTAATCCCGTTTTACCGTAAAAATCCACCTGTCGAAAAAACGAAGGGTAAAAAACTTCCGAGACCCAATTGAGATTCGGATAGTCTTTTTTGGGCATTAAACAATCCATTGATGGCGGAAATCTGTCACAACCGTAGAACTCACTAAGACCTTCGTTTTGACTAGTTATGGCTCTCGTAACTCTAAACGAGCCAGAAGTTTTGGCCGTCCGAATAATCGATATCTACAGGGTGCAACATCCACGGTGCAAGGTGCAACATCCGTCCGAAATGGCGAAACAGTGTCGTACAACTTTTTGAAATGTATGCAGGGATTTGAAACGGAACGGTACCATGCCGCACCACTCTCCAGCGATGGTAAATCGAAGTCCATCAACCGTAATCCCGTTTTACGGTAAAAATCCACGTGTCGAAAAAACGAAGGGTAAAAAACTTCCAAGACCCGATTGAGATTCGGATAGCCTTTTTTGGGAATTAAACAATCCATTGACGGCTGAAAGCTATCACAGCCGTAGAACTCCCTAAGACCTTCGTTTTGACTGGTTATGGCTCCCGTAACTCTAAACGAGACAGAAGTTATGGCCGTCCGAATAATCGATATCTACAGGGTGCAACATCCACGGTGCAAGGTGCAACATCCGTCCGAAATGGCGAAACAGTGTCGTACGACTTTTTGAAATGTGTGCAGGGATTTGAAACGGAACGGTACCATGGTCCACCACTCTCCAGCGATGGTAAATCGAAGACCAGCCTAGGTAATCCCGTTTTACCGTAAAAATCCACGTGTCAAAAAAACGAACGGTAAAAAACTTCTGAGACCCGATTGGGATTCGGATAGTCTTTTTTGGGCATTAAACAATCCATTAAAGGCTGAAAGCAGTCACAGCCGTAAAACTCGTTGAGACCTTCATTTTGGCTGGTTATGGCTCCCGTAACTCTAAACGAGCCAGAAGTTATGGCCGTCCGAATAATCGATATCTACAGGGTGCAACATCCACGGTGCAAGGTGCAACATCCGTCCGAAATGGCGAAACAGTGTCGTACGACTTTTTGAAATGAGTGCATGGATTTGAAAAGGAAAGGTACCATGGTGCACCACTCTCCAGCGGTGGTAAATCGAAGACCAGCCACGGTAATCCCGTTTTACCGTAAAAATCCACGTGTCGAAAAAACGATGGGTAAAAAACTTCCGAGACCCTATTGAGATTCGGATAGTCTTTTTTGGGCATTAAACAATCCATTGCCGGCGGAAAGCCGTCACAGCCGTAGAACTCACTGAGGCCTTCGTTTTGACTGGTTATGGCTCCCGTAACTCTAAACGAGCCAGAAGGTATGGCCGTCCGAATAATCGATATCTACAGGGCGCAACATCCACGGTGCAAGGCGCAACATCCGTCCGAAATGGCGAGACAGTGTCGTACGACATTTTGAAATGAGTGCATGGATTTGAAACGGAACGGTACCATGGTGTACCACTCTCCAGCGATGGTAAATTGAAGACCAGCCACGGTAATTCCGTTTTACCGTAAAAATCCACGTGTCGAAAAAACGAAGGGTAAAAAACTTCCGAGACCCGATTGAGATTCGGATAGTTTTTTTGGACATTAACAATCCATTGACGGATGAAAGCTGTCGCAGCCATAGAACTCACGGAGGCCTTCGTTTTGACTGGTTATGGCTCCCGTAACCCTAAACGAGCCAGAAGTTATGGCCGTCCGAATAATCGATATCTACAGGGTGCAACATCCACGGTGCAAGGTGCAACATCCGTCCGAAATGGCGAAACAGTGTCGTACGACTTTTTGAAATGCGTGCATGGATTTGAAATGGAACGGTACCATGGTGCACCACTCTCCAGCGATGGTAAATCGAAGACCTGCCACGGTAATCTCGTTTTACCGTAAAAATCCACGTGTCGAAAAAACGAAGGGTAAAAAACTTCCGAGACCCGACTGAGATTCGGATAGTCTTTTTTGGGCATTAAACAATCCATTGACGGCTGAAAGCGGTCACAGCCGTAAAACTTGCTGAGACCTTCGTTTTGACTGGTTATGGCTCCCGTAACTCTAAACGAGCCAGAAGTTATGGCCGTCCGAATAATCGATATCTACAGGGTGCAACATCCATGGTGCAAGGTGCAACATCCGTCCGAAATGGCGAAACAGTGTCATACAACTTTTTGAAATGAGTGCATGGATTTGAAATGGAACGGTACCATGGTGCACCACTCTCCAGCGATGGCAAATCGAAGACCAGCCACGGTAATCCCGTTTTACCGTAAAAATCCACGTGTCGAAAAAACGAAGGGTAAAAAACTTCCGAGACCCGATTGAGATTCGGATAGTCTATTTTTGGCATTCAACAATCCATTGACGGCTGAAAACCGTCAAAGCCGTAGAACTCACTGAGGCCTTCGTTTTGACTGGTTATGGCTCCCGTAACTCTAAACGAGCCAGAAGGTATGGCCTTCGGAATAATCGATATCTACAGGGAGCAACATCCACGGTGCAAGGTGCAACATCCGTCCGAAATGGCGAGACAGTGTCGTACGACTTTTTGAAATGAGTGCATGGATTTGAAACGGAACGATACCATGGTGTACCACTCTCCAGCGATGGTAAATCGAAGACCAGCCACGGTAATTCCGTTTTACTGTAAAAATCCACGTGTCGAAAAAACGAAGGGTAAAAAACTTCCGAGACCCGATTGAGATTCGGATAGTTTTTTTGGACATTAACAATCCATTGACGGCTGAAAGCTGTCGCAGCCGTAGAACTCACTAAGGCCTTCGTTTTGATTGGTTATGGCTCCCGTAACTCTAAACTAGCCAGATGTTATTGCCGTCCGAATAATCGATATCTACAGGGTGCAACATCCACGGTGCAAGGTGCAACATCCGTCCGAAATGGCGAAACAGTGTCGTACAACTTTTTGAAATGTGTGCAGGTATTTGAAACGGAACGGTACCATGCTGCACCACTCTCCAGCGATGGTAAATCGAAGACCATCCACGGTAATCCCGTTTTACGGTAAAAATCCACGTGTCGAAAAAACGAAGGGTAAAAAACTTCCGAGACCCGATTGAGATTCGGATAGCCTTTTTTGGGCATTAAACAATCCATTGACGGCTGAAAGCTGTCAAAGCCGTAGAACTCACTAAGACCTTCGTTTTGACTGGTTATGGCTCCCGTAACTCTAAACGAGCCAGAAGTTATGGCCGTCCAAATAATCGATATCTACAGGGTGCAACATCCACGGTGCAAGGTGCAACATCCGTCCGAAATGGCGAAACAGTGTCGTACGACTTTTTGAAATGTGTGCAGGGATTTGAAACGGAACGGTACCATGATGCACCACTCTCCAGCGATGGTAAATCGAAGACCAGCCAAGGTAATCCCGTTTTACCGTAAAAATCCACGTGTCGAAAAAACGAACGGTAAAAAACTTCTGAGACCCGATTGGGATTCGGATAGTCTTTTTTGGGCATTAAACAATCCATTGACGGCTGAAAGAAGTCACAGCCGTTAAACTTGCTGAGACCTTCATTTTGGCTGGTCATGGCTCCCGTAACTCTAAACGAGCCAGAAGTTATGGCCGTCCGAATAATCGATATCTACAGGGAGCAACATCCACGGTGCAAGGTGCAACATCCGTCCGAAATGGCGAAACAGTGTCGTACGACTTTTTGAAATGAGTGCATGGATTTGAAATGGAACGGTACCATGGTGCACCACTCTCCAGCGATGGTAAATCGAAGACCAGCCACGGTAATCCTGTTTTACCGTAAAAATCCACGTGTCGAAAAAACGAAGGTTAAAAAACTTCCGAGACCCGATTGAGATTCGGATAGTCTTTTTTGGGCATTCAACAATCCATTGACGGCTGAAAACCGTCATAGCCGTAGAACTCACTGAGGCCTTCGTTTTGACTGGTTATGGCTCCCGTAACTCTAAACGAGCCAGAAGGTATGGCCTTCAGAATAATCGATATCTACAGGGAGCAACATCCACGGTGCAAGGTGCAACATCCGTCCGAAATGGCGAGACAGTGTCGTACGACTTTTTGAAATGAGTGCATGGATTTGAAACGGAACGGTACCATGGTGTACCACTCTCCAGCGATGGTAAATCGAAGACCAGCCACGGTAATTCCGTTTTACCGTAAAAATCCACGTGTCGAAAAAACGAAGGGTAAAAAACTTCCGAGACCCGATTGAGATTCGGATAGTTTTTTTGGACATTAACAATCCATTGACGGCTGAAAGCTATCGCAGCCGTAGAACTCACTGAGGCCTTCGTTTTGACTGGTTATGGCTCCCGTAACTCTAAACGAGCCAGATGTTATTGCCGTCCGAATATTCGATATCTACAGGGTGCAACATCCACGGTGCAAGGTGCAACATCCGTCCGAAATGGCGAAACAGTGTCGTACGACTTTTTGAAATGCGTGCAGGGATTTGAAATGGAACGGTACCATGGTACACCACTCTCCAGCGATGGTAAATCGAAGACCGGCCACGGTAATCTCGTTTTACCGTAAAAATCCACGTGTCGAAAAAACGAAGGGTAAAAAACTTCCGAGACCCGACTGAGATTCAGATAGTCTTTTTTGGGCATTAAACAATCCATTGACGGCTGAAAGTGGTCACAGCCGTAAACTTGCTGAGACCTTCGTTTTCACTGGTTATGGCTCCCGTAACTCTAAACGAGCCAGAAGTTATGGCCGTCCGAATAATCGATATCTACAGGGTGCAACATCCATGGTGCAAAGTGCAACATCCGTCCGAAATGGCGAAACAGTGTCGTACAACTTTTTGAAATGAGTGCATGGATTTGAAATGGAACGGTACCATGGTGCACCACTCACCAGCGATGGTAAATCGAAGACCAGCCACGGTAATCCCGTTTTACCGTAAAAATCCACGTGCCGAAAAAACGAAGGGTAAAAAACTTCCGAGACCCTGTTGAGATTCGGATAGTCTTTTTGGGCATTAAACAATCCATTGACGGTGGAAAGCTGTCACAGCCGTAGAACTCACTAAGCCCTTCGTTTTGACTGGTTATGGCTCCCGTAACTCTAAACGAGCCAGAAGTTATGGTCGTCCGAATAATCGATATCTACAGGGTGCAACATCCACGGTGCAAGGTGCAACATCCGTCCGAAATGGAGAAACAGTGTCGTACAACTTTTTGAAATGTGTGCAGGGATTTGAAACGGAACGGTACCATGCTGCACCACTCTCCAGCGATGGTAAATCGAAGACCATCTACGGTAATCCCGTTTTACGGTAAAAATCCAAGTGTCGAAAAAACGAAGGGTAAAAAACTTCCGAGACCCGATTGAGATTCGGATAGCCTTTTTTGGGCATTAAACAATCCATTGACGGCTGAAAGCTATCATAGCCGTAGAACTCACTGAGGCCTTCGTTTTGACTGGTTATGGCTCCCGTAACTCTAAACGAGCCAGAAGCTATGGCCGTCCGAATAATCGATATCTACAGGGTGCAACATCCACGGTGCAAGGTGCAACATCCGTCTGAAATGGCGAAACAGTGTCGTACGACTTTTTGAAATGTTTGCAGGGATTTGAAACGGAACGGTACCATGGTGCACCACTCTCCAGCGATGGTAAATCGAAGACCAGCCAAGGTAATCCCGTTTTACCGTAAAAATGCACGTGTCGAAAAAACGAACGGTAAAAAACTTCTGAGACCCGATTGGGATTCGGATAGTCTTTTTTGGGCATTAAACAATCCATTGACGGCTGAAAGCAGTCACAGCCGTTAAACTTGCTGAGACCTTCATTTTGGCTGGTCATGGCTCCCATAACCCTAAACGAGCCAGAAGTTATGGCCGTCCGAATAATCGATATCTACAGGGTGCAACATCCACGGTGCAAGGTGCAACATCCGTCCGAAATGGCGAAACAGTGTCTTACGACTTTTTGAAATGAGTGCATGGATTTGAAATGGAACGGTACCATGGTGCACTACTCTCCAGCGATGGTAAATCGAAGACCAGCCACGGTAATCCTGTTTTACCGTAAAAATCCACATGTCGAAAAAACGAAGGGTAAAAAACTTTCGAGACCCGATTGAGATTCGGATAGTCTTTTTTGGGCATTCAAAAATCCATTGACGGCTGAAAACCGTCACAGCCGTAGAACTCACTGAGGCCTTCGTTTTGACTGGTTATGGTTCCGTAACTCTAAACGAGCCAGAAGGTATGGCTGTCCGAATAATCGATATCTATAGGGTGCAACATCCACGGTGCAAGGTGCAACAGCCATCCGAAATGGCGAGACAGTGTCGTACGACTTTTTGAAATGAGTGCATGGATTTGAAACGGAACGGTACCATGGTGTACCACTCTCCAGCGATGGTAAATCGAAGACCAGCCACGGTAATTCCGTTTTACCGTAAAAATCCACGTGTCGAAAAAACGAAGGGTAAAAACTTCCGAGACCCGATTGAGATTCGGATAGTTTTTTTTGGACATTATCAATCCATTGACGGCTGAAAGCTGTCGCAGCCGTAGAACTCACTGAGGCCTTCGTTTTGACTGGTTATGGCTCCCGTAACTCTTAACGAGCCAGAAGTTATGGCCGTCCGAATAATCGATATCTACAGGGTGCAACATCCACGGTGCAAGGTGCAACATCCGTCCGAAATGGCGGAACAGTGTCGTACGACTTTTTGAAATGCGTGCAGGGATTTGAAATGGAACGGTACCATGGTGCACCACTCTCCAGTGATGGTAAATCGAAGACCGGCCACGGTAATCTCGTTTTACCGTAAAAATCCACGTGTCGAAAAAACGAAGGGTAAAAAACTTCCGAGACCCGACTGAGATTCAGATAGTCTTTTTTGGGCATTAAACAATCCATTGACAGCTGAAAGCGGTCACACCCGTAAAACTTGCTGAGACCTTCGTTTTGACTGGTTATGGCTCCCGTAACTCTAAACGAGCCAGAAGTTATGGCCGTCCGAATAATCGATATCTACAGGGTGCATCATCCATGGTGCAAGGTGCAACATCCGTCCGAAATGGCGAAACAGTGTCTTACAACTTTTTGAAATGAGTGCATGGATTTGAAATGGAACAGTACCATGGTGCACCACTCTCCAGCGATGGTAAATCGAAGACCAGCCACGGTAATCCCGTTTTACCGTAAAAATCCACGTGTCGAAAAAACGAAGGGTAAAAAACTTCCGAGACCTTATTGAGATTCGGATAGTCTTTTTTGGGAATTAAACAATCCATTGATGGCGGAAAGCTGTCACAGCCGTAGAACTCACTAAGACCTTCATTTTGACTGGTTATGGCTCCCGTAACTCTAAACAAGCCAGAAGTTATGGCCGTCCGAATAATCGATATCTACAGGGTGCAATATCCACGGTGCAAGGTGCAACATCCGTCCGAAATGGCGAAACAGTGTCTTACAACTTTTTGAAATGTGTGTAGGGATTTGAAACGGAACGGTACCATGCTGCACCACACTTCAGCGATGGTAAATCGAAGACCATCCACGGTAATCCCGTTTTACGGTAAAAATCCACGTGTCGAAAAAACGAAGGGTAAAAAACTTCCGAGACCCGACTGAGATTCGGATAGACTTTTTTGGGCATTAAACAATCCATTGACGGATGAAAGCTGTCACAGCCGTAGAACTCACTAAGACCTTCGTTTTGACTGGTTATGGCTCCCGTAACTCTAAACGAGCCAGAAGTTATGGCCGTCCGAATAATCGATATCTACAGGGTGCAACATCCACTGTGCAAGGTGCAACATCCGTCCGAAATGGCGAAACAGTGTCGTACGACTTTTTGAAATGTGTGCAGGGATTTGAAACGGAACGGTACCATGGTGCACCACTCTCCGGCGATGGTAAATCGAAGACCAGCCAAGGTAATACCGTTTTACCGTAAAAATCCATGTGTCGAAAAAACGAACGGTAAAAAACTTCTGAGACCCGATTGGGATTCGGATAGTCTTTTTTGGGCATTAAACAATCCATTAACGGCTGAAAGCAGTCACAGCCGTAAAACTCGCTGAGACCTTCATTTTGGCTAATTATGGCTCCCGTAACTCTAAACGAGCCAGAAGTTATGGCCGTCCGAATAATCAATATCTACAGGGTGCAACATCCACGGTGCAAGGTGCAACATCCGTCCGAAATGGCGAAACAGTGCCGTACGACTTTTTGAAATGAGTGCATAGATTTGAAATGGAACGGTACCATGGTGCACCACTCTCCAGCGATGGTAAAACGAAGACCAGCCACGGTAATCCTGTTTTACCGTAAAAATCCACGTGTCGAAAAAACGAAGGGTAAAAAACTTCCGAGACCCGATTGAGATTCGGATAGTCTTTTTTGGGCATTCAACAATCCATTGACGGCTGATAACCGTCACAGCCGTAGAACTCACTGAGGCCTTCGTTTTGACTGGTTATGGCTCCCGTAACTCTAAACGAGCCAGAAGGTATGGCCGTCCGAATAATCGATATCTACAGGGTGCAACATCCACGGTGCAAGATGCAACATCCGTCCGAAATGGCGAGACAGTGTCGTATGACTTTTTGAAATGAGTGCATGGATTTGAAACGGAATGGTACCATGGTGTACCACTCTCCAGCGATGGTAAATCGAAGACCAGCCAAGGTAATTCCGTTTTACCGTAAAAATCCACGTGTCAAAAAAACGAAGGGTAAAAAACTTCCGAGACCCGATTGATATTCGGATAGTTTTTTTTGGACATTAACAATCCATTGACGGCTGAAAGCTGTCGCAGCCGTAGAACTCGCTGAGGCCTTCGTTTTGACTGGTTGTGGCTCCCGTAACTCTAAACGAGCCAGAAGTTATGGCCGTCCGAATAATCGATATCTACAGGGTGCAACATCCACGGTGCATGGTGCAACATCCGTCCGAAATGGCGAAACAGTATCGTACGACTTTTTGAAATGCGTGTAGGGATTTGAAATGGAACGGTACCATGGTGCACCACTCTCCAGCAATGGTAAATCGAAGACCGGCCACGGTAAACTCGTTTTACCATAAAAATCCACGTGTCGAAAAAACGAACGGTAAAAAACTTCCGAGACCCGACTGAGATTCGGGTAGACCTTTTTGGGCATTAAACAATCCATTGACAGCTGAAAGCGGTCACAGCCGTAAAACTTGCTGAGACCTTCGTTTTGACTGGTTATGGCTCGTAACTCTAAACGAGCCAGAAGTTATGGCCGTCCGAATAATCGATATCTACAGGGTGCAACATCCATGGTGCAAGGTGCAACATCCGTCCGATATGGCGAAACAGTGTCGTACAACTTTTTGAAATGAGTGCTTGGATTTGAAATGGAACGGTACAGTGGTGCACCACTCTCCAGCGATGGTAAATCGAAGACCAGCCACGGGAATCCCGTTTTACCGTAAAAATCCACGTGTCGAAAAAACGAAGGGTAAAAAACTTCCGAGGCCCTATTGAGATTCAGATAGTCTTTTTTGGGCATTAAACAATCCATTGACGGCGGAAAGCTGTCATAGCCGTAGAACTCACTAAGACCTTCATGTTGACTGGTTATGGCTCTCGTAACTCTAAACGAGCCAGAAGTTATGGCCGTCCGAATAATCGATATCTACAGGGTGCAACATCCACGGTGCAAGGTGCAACATCCGTCCGAAATGGCGAAATAGTGTCGTACAACTTTTTGAAATGTGTGCAGGGATTTGTCACGGAACGGTACCATGCTTCACCACTCTCCAGCGATGGTAAATCGAAGACCATCCACGGTAATCCCGTTTTACGGTAAAAATCCACGTGTCGAAAAAACGAAGGGTAAAAAACTTCCGAGACCCGATTGAGATTCGGATAGCCTTTTTGGACATTAAACAATCCATTGACGGCTGAAAGCTGTCACAGCCGTAGAACTCACTAAGACCTTCGTTTTGACTGGTTATGGCTCCCGTAACTCTAAACGAGCTAGAAGTTATGGCCGTCCGAATAATCGATATCTACAGGGTGCAACATCCACGGTGAAAGGTGCAACATCCGTCCGAAATGGCGAAACAGTGTCGTACGACTTTTTGAAATGTGTGCAGGGATTTGAAACGGAACGGTACCATGGTGCACCACTCTCCAGCGATGGTAAATCGAAGACCGCCTGTTATCCCGCCTTTTGGCAAGGCCGAGATACCAAGGAACGGACCAGAAAGAAACAGGATCTTACGTCTTCAGCTCCGAATGATCGTTGGGCAACTACAGATATCGATGAATTTTATCCAAGTCCGGATCGGGCTACGATTGGTAAGACACGTCAAGCAAAGCTGTAGAAACTAGCGTTCCAAATTTCGGGGAGATCCGAGTTCGTATACTCAAGATGTCGCAAAAAGAAAATAAGGAGGGTAGGCCTTATTTCGAATCCATCAGAGAGACCCAGGGTCGAATCGATCAGAGATCGAATCCCTCAGAGCACGTGTAGCTTCGAACCCAGGGGCGAGCCCTTGCCTCGAACCCATCTCACATGTATACGTTCGAATCCATCTAAGTACGTCTTGGTTCGACTCCATCCAAAGAATTCAGGTTCGAATCCATCGAGGGCATGCCTTGTTTCGAATCCATCAGAGTGATCTTGTCTTCGAATCCATCAGAGTGCTCCTGTCTTCGAATCCATCAGGGCGCTCCTGTCTTCGAATCCATCAAGCAAGAGTTCATCGAATCCAACATACTGAAGCAACTTCGAATCGATCTGCAGTAGCTAACAAAGATCGATTCGAACAAATACCAACATCATCGATTCGAAGGAAGATAACCCTCAAATCCAACACATCGAATCCATCAAGTTGCGGCAGCTGAAGTCAAAGACTCGACCCTATCGATTCGAAGAACATGGATTCGAAGCTCGTATATCAATTAAAAATGCAATCTTGAATCGATCATAACTTGAGATCTACTAGTCCAAACGCTATGGAATTTTCACAGGAGCTTGCACGTACATTGAAGAATGGCCACGCCAAGTTTCATCCCGATTGGACACTTTTTTGATCGATTCGAACCAAGGGTCGAATCGATCCAAAAGCGGGCCCGGATCTCCAGAATTCGGCCATGTGGGAGCCCCACACGTGTCAGAAGTGGTCTTCCCGAATTTTAGGAGAAATATCAGCCTCCAGCACCTATAAATAGAGCCCCTGGTCATTCAGAAAGGGGATCGGAGAATTTCAAGAGAAAAAACACGCCCGGACACTGCCAGAATTGCTTCAGAGCACCACCGCTGCCTTTGACTTCGAATTTTTGCTTAAGAACTGCTGTACTTAGCCATATAAAAGTTGTATTCTCCGAATATCGAGCAATAAAATAACAAAGCTTCATAGTGGACGTAGGCACATCGCCGAACCACTCTAAATTATTGTCTTCTTTGCAATTTACTTTCTGTTGCTTGGAGTTTTTGTTAGATAATCCTCATTTTAATTTGCTTTCTTCATTTATTGTCTCTTCAAAAACTTCCGAAGAGTGTTGTGCCCAATTTTGACACAAACACTTTGGTGCTTTCACTGAGAAAAAACCCAGTTTTTTCTCCTGCTCCTTGGGTCTATCTTCGATACCGGATTGCATAAATCTAAGAGAGAGATCCAGATTTCATATTCAAACTCCTTCCATTCTACTCAGATTTGTTAAAAGTCTAGGAAAGAATTCAACGTTTCAAAATGGTGAGGAGAAGAACCACTTCCAACATTGGTGATCAGGAAGGCCGGGATTGGCAAAACCCCACACAACTACAATCCACTAACCAAGATACTGTTGGGCATACGGATCAGTCAGGTCCGGTCACAAGGCAAGAGTTCCAAGCACTAGTCCAAGAATTAACACAAAGCAGACAACAACTAACTGAGCAATTGCGCGCTAATGCTGAGTTGACCAATCAACTAAATCGCCAAAAGCGAAGAAGATCCAGAAGGGATCAACCTCCTCGTTCTTCCACCGAAAGCTCCGCTTCCTCAGATTACAATACCCGATCTATCCGTCCCAGGCTAGACGGAAATCATACGCAAGCTACTGACTGTCAACAGGCGGTAACCGTTGGGCAAATAAGGGTTGGCCCTTCTACCAGCTTCCATACTGGACCCTCCTCCCGAGGGGGCACTATTCCTCAGTACACTGCAGACGATCGAGCTGCTACAGCCGCTGCAGTTGACATAGGAGTTGATGCTCGAGATCACTCCAATCAAAACTATCATCAGCAGGGACAGGCTCCAGAGCCATATATCCCAGAAGACATCGAGCCAAGGAGGCGAGATGAGGATCGTCGACAACGTCCGATCCCACCTCGCACTATGGAACCCGACCATACTTTGGCTCACTACCCACAGAATTTTCCAATACCAGACTTATCAGCCATGGTGCGGCGAATGATTCGCGAGAGTCATGGCCTAACAAATGACGATTGGGGAATCTCCCGGAGTCATACCCCATTTACGGATGACATATTGTATGCTGAACCTCCTCGCCGATTCAGAATGCCAACCCTTCCCATGTATGAAGGAAATTCCGACCCAAATCAGCATGTTCTGAAATATGAATGGTCAATGACTGCTGCAAGAGCTGATGACGCAGTAAAGTGCCACAGTTTTCCTATTTCCTTAGGGGGAATTGCGACAATGTGGTTCACCCGATTACCGCCACGATCTATTTCTTCATTTGACCAGTTAGCTACTAAATTTGTTGAACAATTTCGCATGCATATTGCCTGACCTAAAGATGTTAATACCCTATCAAGTGTCACTCAAGCTCCCGGAGAAACACTTAGACGATATTTGGAGAGATTCAATGCTGCATGCGCAGAGATCACCAACCCTAATGATAATTCCATTCTAATGGCCCTGACTAAAGGAATCGACCCTGATTCCGAATTTGGAAATTGGCTAGCCAGGAAACCTCCCACATCGTTGGACCGTTTCTATTCCAAAGCTGCTCAATTCTTGAGGCGAGAGAATGCGAAACAGTCTAGGAAGCAGGACGATGCAAGGCCCAACAGCGAAGGGATTCAGAGTAATGTTGCGGTTAAACAGTCCGGAGAAAATTCGGGAAAAGTCGAATTGAATATTCAAAATAAATAGGCCCAGCGATCAAGAAATGGTGATAACCGAAGCAAGAAGTAAGATCAGAATCGTGGTCCGAGACGTAGGGCCGCAATGTTTGACAATTACACACCGCTTAACACGTCGCTGGAAAACGTATACTTACAGACTTGTGATACTATGCAATACAAGAAGCCAGCTCCGAAGCCTTCATCGGAGAAGCAAATTCAGATAGGGAAGTTCTGTAGGTTTCATGAAAGTTATGGGCATAATACCAATGAGTGTAGACATTTGCAAGACCTCATTGAAAAGTTGATCAGAGAAAGAAAGTTGGACCAGTTTGTTCGGGCGCCGCAGTCTGGTGGAGCGGGCCCATCTAATCAAAATCGAACGCAGAATCAGGAAAGACAAGGTGAACCTGCTCGCACAGGCGGAAGGTGGGTTATCAATACGATAAGTGGTGGTCCTCATCCGGCAGACAGAAGTTGGAGAGAAATGGAGTTATATGCTAGCTCAATCAGGCATGTAGACTTTGAATGCTACAGCAACTCGGAAGACGGAGCACCGGCTAAGCAACAAAAGACAATGGCTGATGAAATCGTGTTTAGAAATCGAGATGCTGATAAAGTCGAAGCTACCACAATTGAACCATTGGTTATATCCGCTCAAGTTGGTCCTGCTTGGATGAAGAGGATCCTGGTAGACAGCGGAAGTTCCGTAAATATCTTATTTAAAAGAGCATATGATTTAATGAAAATGGAAGCTAAGGACTTAAAGCCTTGTCAATCACGAGTCCATGGCTTCAATGGGAGTGCAACAATACCAACTGGAATAGTTGAATTGCCAGTAGAGTTGGGAGCGGGAGAATGCCGAAGAGTTCGGATGTTGCAATTTGTTCTCTTAGATATTCCTTCCCCGTACAATGCTTTTTTAGGCCGACCGGCCCTTGCCGAATTTAGGGCTGCTATTGCCCCATGGTGTTTTACTCTGAAGTTCCCTACTGACCACGGAATAGGAGTTGTATAAGGGGATCAGGCTGCTGGAAGAGCCTGTTATGTTGCTGAGCTGCGGGAGGCGCAGCGGAAAGAGAAAGGAAAGGGCGTAGAGGAATCTCTCTGCGTCCGTTTTACTAACGATTGACAACTAGCGCCTGGGCTCCAGCCTGGGCACCACAACCAATTCCAAAAGGATCTTGATCCAAGGGATAATGATAATAAAGAAGAATCTACGGAAAGTCAGGCTTCTCCGGCCGAGCTGACCATTGATGTCCCGATTGATGATGATCACGATGACTCGAGGATATTGAAGATTGGGTCTCAACTTGACCGAAAGACACAATAGGAATTGGTTGATTTTCTCCGGGCGAATCTTGACGTGTTCGCCTGGACACACTCTGATATGTGCGGAATCTCGCCTGACATCGCGAGCCACACCTTGAACATTGACCCGCGGTATATCCCGGTCAAGCAGAAAAGGCGTAGTATGGATCCAGAGAGATCTGCTGCCCTGAAAGAAGAGGTCGATAAGTTGAAATCAAATGGGTTCATTAGAGACGCTTTATACCCCGAATGGGTGTCCAATCCCGTACTTGTCCGAAAACCGAATGGAAAATGGAGAACGTGTATCGATTACTCTGACCTGAATAAAGCCTGCCCGAAAGACAGCTTTCCACTCCCCCGGATCGATCAACTGGTAGATTCAACCGCTGGACATGAATTGTTATCTTTCATGGATGCTTACTCAGGTTACAACCAGATACCCATGCATGTACCGGATCAAGAACACACAAGCTTCGTAACTGACTTGGGGTTGTACTGCTACAAAGTCATGCCTTTTGGATTAAAGAATGCCGGCGCGACCTATCAACGCTTAGTCAACCGAATGTTTGCCAATCAGATTGGAAAGACTATAGAGGTCTATGTAGATGACATGTTGGTGAAATCACGGTACTCTGGTGATCATGTCAAGGACCTGGTATCAATGTTTGACATCCTCCGGAAATACGGAATGAAGCTTAATCCACTCAAGTGTCATTTCGGAGTCGCATTCGGAAAATTTCTTGGGTTCATTGTCAATGCCCGAGGAATAGAGGCCAACCCCGAAAATATTTGGGCAATCAGAAATCTCCAAACTCCGAAAACCATAAAGCAAGTTCAAGGTCTTAACGGGAAAGTGGCAGCACTGAGCAGGTTTATCTCAAAATCGACCGACAAATGCCTTCCATTTTTCGATTTAATTCGAAAGGGAAAACGAAACTTCGAATGGAACACAGAATGCGAGGGCGCATTTCAATCACTAATCCAGCATCTTTCCGTACCACCAATCCTCTCAAAGCCTGTAGATCATGAACAGTTATATCTTTACCTGGCAGTATCAGAGAATGCGATCAGTGCTGCATTGATTCGGGAGGAAGACCGAGTGCAAAAGCCGGTCTACTACGTGAGTAAACGATTAACCGGAGCCGAGAGAAATTATCCAAAGCTTGAAAAGTTGGCATATTGCCTAGTCATTGCCTCGAGGAAGCTCCGACCATATTTCCAGGCTCATCCTATTACCGTGTACACCGATCAGCCGTTACGACAGGTCCTTACGCGGCCTGAGACGTCTGGTAGGTTACTGAAGTGGAACATCGAACTGAGTCAATTCGACATCACTTATACTCCAAGGAGAGCCATTCACGGCCAAGTCCTAGCAGATTTTATAGCCGAATTCACTATTCCTGAAGACTTGCCCGAAACCAGCATATCTCCCGAATATATCTGGAAGATGTACACCGATGGTGCGTCAAACGATCGGTGCTCAGGAGCTGGGATAGTGCTTGAGACCCCCGAAGGATGATCCATATGTTATGCTTTAAAATTCGAGTTCCGTGCAACCAACAATGAAGCCGAGTACGAAGCTCTACTTACCGGACTAAAACTTGCCCGTGATCTGAAAATCATCGCTGTAGAGATCTACTGTGATTCCCAATTGATAGTGTGTCAAGTTCGAGGTGAATATCAGGCCTAGGATCGAAGACTGGCCGCTTATCTAATTCAAGTTCTAGAGATACTTAATCAATTCGATTACTATGCCATTTTCTACCTAACCCAAGAGCACAATCAGAAGGCGGATTCATTGGCAAAGTTAGCGAGCACGGGTGAGGCTCAACAGTTGGGGGTTGTTCCGATTGAAACCCTATCATCTCCGAGCATTGATCGAAGGGAGACTGATTTCACATTTTAAGCTACCCCCATCAAGGAGTCGTGGATGACCCCTTATTAAGATTATATCGAACGCGGTGTATTGCTCGAGCGGCGAAGCGAGAAAAGACGAGTTCTGCGAAAGGGTTCACGGTTTGTTATTCAGAATGGAGTCATGTATCGGAGAGGATACTCTGTTCCTCTCCTCCGGTGTATCGCACGCGATGAAATCAAACGAGTGTTACACGATGTACACGAAGGAGAATGTGGTGATCACACTTGGGGCAAGCACTAGCAAAGAAGATACTTCGATATGGGTATTATTGGCCTACCGTTAATCGCGATGCTGCAGACTACGCTAGAAAATGTGACAAATGCCAGAAACATGCTCGAATTTCAAGAGCCCCTCCTACTAGGATAGCCCAAATGGTCAGTCCTTGGCCATTTGTGGTGTGGGGAATGGATATCATCGGCACATTGCCTCTGGCCAAAGGTGGCGCGAAGTACGCCATCGTCGCAGTTGATTATTTCACCAAATGGGCTTAACCTGAACCCCTTGCGACAATCACAACAAAGAAAGTAATCAACTTTGTAGTGCGTAACATCATCTGCCGTTTCGGTCTCCCACATACTATCATCACCGATAACGGAACTCAATTCGACAGTGCTGAATTCAAAAGTTTCTGTCAACGATTTCACATCCATAAGAAATTCTCTGCAGTAGCGCACCCATAAGCAAATGGTCAGGTTGAAGCTGTTAATAAAGTTATCAAGTCCATTCTCGACGAACTTTCTATGGCATTATGGGCCTATCGAACGACCCATAAAACTGCAACCGGTCATACCCCGTTTTCCTTATCTTATGGTTCTGAAGCCGTTATTCCGGTCGAAATGGAAGTGCATTCTCATCGTGTAACGTATTACGATACGAAAACAAACACCATATTACTTGCTGAATCTTTGGATTTACTCGATGAAAAGAGCAAAGAGGATGATTTGAGGGCAGCCGCATATCGTAATCAAGTCGCCCGACTGTACAACGCCAAGGTCCGTCCGCGAACCTTCAAACTCGGCGATCTCGTACTCAAAAGAGTTTATCCGGTCCCTTCACACATGAAGCCAAATTGGGAAGGGCCGTATGTGATTTCACAAAAGCTCGGAGATGGCACGTTCAAATTATCAACAGTTGACGGTTTTACCTTGCCGAGAGCTTGGAATAGCGAAAGTCTACGTCGCTATTACATATGAAAGATTTTACTTATTTACTTTCTGTCAATTTATTTCTTTGCATTTTATTCTAGTATTTTGAGACTTAAATTTGTAATAAGGCAACTGATTTTGCCGTATTCTTTCGTTTCAGCAATAAAATGCCATCTCTTCGAGCCAGAGCTGTGATTTACTGAATCTGACGCACTATATTACAATGCACGATGGGCTAAGTCCCATCACGAGGTGGGACTTATTCAAGTAGGGAGTGGTTGTGATGCGACTAGTCACTCACTAAGTGAAACCCGAGCTCGGGGACAGAACACTACATCAACATTCACGGGGATTGATACACGACAATCCCCCCACCAACTCCAAATTCCCAGAGTGTGAATTGGAGTATAAACTTCAACTCGGTTCCCGGTGCGCGAACTGGAGTACAAATCCACCGCTCCCAGAGTGTGGGCCGACTCCAACTTCCCAGAGCGTGAGTTGGAGTATAAACGTTAAACAATTCGTTCCCAGAGTGCGAACGGACTCCAACTTCCCGGAGCGCGAATTGGAGTATAAACATTAAACAATTCCTTCCCAAAGTGCGAACGGACTCCAACTTCCCGGAGCGCGAATTGGAGTATAAACATTAAACAATTTGTTCCCAGAGTTCAAATGGACTCCAACTTCCCAGAACGCGGATTGGAGTTTAGACATCAAATAATTCGTTCCCAGAGTGCGAGCGAACTCCAACCTCCCAGAGCGCGAATTGGAGTATAAACATTAAATAAGTCGTTTCCAAAGCACGAACAAACCCCGACTTCTCAGGGCGCGAGCTGGAATGTGAACGTCATTTCCAAGTTCCTGGAATGCGGACCGTGTTACAAGCGTCGATAACCCTTGAGTTCCCAGAGTGCGAACCGGATTATCGATCTCAGATTGTCTTAAGTCCCCAGAATGCGGACACGTGTTTAAAGTTTGCAGTAAACGCACTCGACCACAAAAATGCAAATGTCGTTCCCCGAGACTAGGGGGCGAAAAAGCTAAGTGTTAATCACTGACCGAAGTGATACAATGTCCGAAGTTCGGTTATTCATCGATCACAACTCGCGACCAAGATTCTCAAACTCGGCAAATAAAAACAAACTCTACTTGACGGTGAAAACACCACAAGTACACCAAACCGTTAACTGCAGATTATGTAAAGTCCCCGAAGTGTGGACATGTATACAAGGCTTATAGCATATGAGGGCATAAGCTAATCAATGCAATACTTAAGCAAATAAGAAAAGAGCTATTTTCTATTTTATTAACAAACGAAAAAAGAGTTTGATTACATGACAAAACCAAAAACAACTCATAAAGTGGGTGCCGAATCCACACTCATACACGGCCAACAAAAAGAGAAGTAGAAAGAAGTTCTACTTCGCAACTGCATGACAAAACAAGAAGTTCAGTCCTTCTTCTTCCGATGTCTCTTCTTTGGAGTTGAGCCGCTACACCCGCTACCCGGCTTCTTACGAGATTTCTTGTCCTTCTTTGGAGCATCCTCAGGGTCTGGCATGATATCTACATCTTCCTCAGAACCATAAGGGAAAGAAATCCTTTTTAGAGGGCGAACCGAAGGCGGAGGAGCCGTAGTGGGTGGCGAAGCTTCAACACTAGAAGTTATAACAGTGCTGGTGAGAGAAGTAATGATTGAAGAAGTTAAGCTTGGTGGAGCGACGTCGCCTCCAGAACAACCAACTGCCGTCACCGTAGCCATTTCAGCGCTTATATCAGCAAGAATTTCTTCTTCTCGGATAGATCGATCAGCGCTGGAAACAGGGGCGGTCGGTATAAATGAGCTAAAAGAAGAGGCAACACCACCCATTGTAAAGGAAGGGTCAGGGAAAGGTTCACAAGGTTGCTTGAGAAGCTCCTCAATCATCTGAACATCAAACGACATCGGGCTCCCTCCTCCCATCTCCCTGGTAAAAACAGTGGTCGTGATGGCCTCAGTAACAACGGCTCCTAGCGTTGGCCGCGAAACTTGTGGAATTGGAAGTGCTGGCGCATCGCTTTCAGTCATTGATTAAACCGAAAAGAAGATGATTGGTCAAAAGATCTACTACAAGTTCAAAATTCCAGAAACACTTAAGCAACATTTATAATACCTTCTTTGCTGCGGCTCGGTGATAGAACAGGTTCAGAAACGGTAGATGTACCGAGAGACAATTCCGGTTGATCCGGATTATAAGCAGGGATAACCTGTGGACCAGCTGTAGTAACGACTCCAGATGAGGTTGGGGCATCAACTGGAACATTCTCTCTGTCATGTGCGGCTCCAGAACCCTCACCCGTCTCTACATGATGAAACCCAAGTCTCTCCCTCTCAGCGGAGATCATCGCATCATGGAGGAGTTTCCTTTCCTCTTCACTCAATAAGCGAGATTCAAGTTCAAACTCGTCTACGGCGCCTTCAGGGAGAGATGCTCTTTTATTCGCCACCAGTTTTTTCCAAGCACTGAGAAGAAGCGTAGAATAATCTCCGAGCCACGAGAGATTCCTGTGCTCAAGTACATTAGCATTATAAGTGTCGAGAAGATCGTCAAATTCAGCTTCTACTCTGAATATCTCCGCTTGAACTCTCCCTTCTACCTCTGCTTCCACCGCTTCAACCTTAGCAACCGCCGCGTCTCGCTCAGCTCGAAGAGACACAGCTTGCTCACACGCTTCCTGTGCAGCTGCATTAGCGTCATCTTTTTCCTTGTTTAAACTGGCGAATTTAGCTTTTAACTCCTCAAGTTCCCTAACCACCGCATCTCGTTCGGCCTCAACGTTTTTGTACCGATGGCCTAAATCCTCAACTAAAGTACAATGTGCTTGTTGCATTTTCGCCATCTCAGCTAATGTCTCATCGACCTTCTGTAGCGACTCCAGTTCAGCCTTGCGAGAAGATTCCGTTTCAGATTGAAGAACGTCAAAAATACGGTTCTTCTGAGCCAAGTCTGCTTCCAAGTTCTCAATAACTTTGGCTCGTTCGAAGGCTACTTTTGAGGCTTTAACAGCCGCCCTGTACCATTCTTTATACTGAGCATAAAAATCCCGAGTATAGCTGAGGGCAGTGTGCACGGCCTCTTCGGGAATTCTCTTAAGGTTGGGTCGAAAGATATAGGCGTCAAAGCATATTTCTGGAAAGTCTTTTTTCAACTGAGCAATTCTAATAGCCCCTTCACCAGACGGTTCAAGAGGTGCTTCCTCTACGGTTACGGTCGTGGCTGTATCGGTCCTTGAGCGATGTGGACCGGGTTTAGAAATTTGTTGAGATGATTGTTGCCGCGAAGTTTCAACTGCAGGTACTTGGCCCCTGGATGAAGGAGGAGAACGAGAGGGTGAACGATACCTTCGGTCTCTATCAGAATGCTCCTGGCTGGAGTAGTGTCGGGAATGGTCCCTATCACAGTGCTCCTGCTCATAATACCTCTGCTCACGATCTCGGTCAGAATCCCTGCGGCGAGACTCATAGTAGGATGAAGAATGGTGTACTCGCCGAAGTTTATCAAGTGTAGAAGGACGATTCGACATGGTGCCTGTAAAAAAGGAAGAATTCGATTAAGTACCAAGAAAAAACACTACAATGCGTGTGGAAGTCGTGAAGTGTTGTGAAAAGTGAATAAATGCGCAAACCCCCCGACCAACCAGAAGCGTCGATTACACTAACGGGTAAAGAACCGCTTATGTCAAGCGCTCCCCGGAGCTCTTCCAACCCGGACCCATGATGGAGAGATACGTAGTCCGGGATGGGAATATCATCCAACCCGGTGAAAAGGTCTCCGGACTGACAAGGAGAAGCGCTGGAAACAGTAACCCCAGGTTGGGAACGGGTTACGACTACAGATTTCCATCTCTTAAGCTTAGGTACAACAGCCTTGCCTTTCTGACCCTCTTCTATTCGGGAAAGGTCGGCTGCTATATCAGTGTCTGTGGGTGTTCTGTCATCATCGCTCATTTCTCTTATTACAACGCCAGGTTTTCTTTTTGCCACTTTTTTCTTCTTCCTCGAGGCCGATTTCGCCAAACCTTCAATCACAATACTCTGGCCCATCTCAATCAAACCCAGTGTCCTTAAGTTATCATCGGTCAATAGCAAATCTATGTGCCTTAAGTCATGGGGAACCCTTTGCAAGCTTTGAACAACACCCCTATAATGCCCACCAGCAGGTCTTCAAATAATGGCTGCAAGAGTAGCAGAGTATTAGTGAAAAGTATTAAAAGTGACCACTCAATAACGAATTATGATGCTTACGTTTGGATAACCATCTCCTGGCAAACCCTGGGGGGCAACGAACAAAAAACCACTCGTTCTTGAAATAACTAAGCCTGGTCCAAGCCCCAGTCATGACCTGACAGTTCCTGACCGCCTCCAGAAAAGTGAAAGACGGGCTATCACCCCTACTCTTAAAATTGAAGATGTGCCTGATCTCGTTAGGTCTTGGCGGGCGAAAAAGGCAATCCATAAATATGACGAAGACGCTGTTTAGTAGTGCATGCCCGTTGGGATGAAGCTGTGAAGGAGCGATTCCTAAATACGACAACATCTCTCTGATATATTGGTTAAAAGGAGGAAGAGATCCAGCCGCACATGCATGGCGGTAAAAGGCAGTATATCCCTCAGGAGGGTTGTGTGGTCTATCGCTAGCACTGGGTAATAAAACATCGTCCATAGATATGTTGTGTTTCGAACATAACCGGCCCAACAGAGACTCTGAGATATTGGATTGAACAGAATCAACCGGATCTTCGATAAATATGGCCTCCAGCAATTCATCCGGGGCCGGATCTACGACTTCAGGAGGGATGTCCGGAATCTCAAGCATTGGAAAGGGCGAGCTTTGTGCTTCTTGTTGTTGAGAACTTGAAGACTCCATAATTAACTAACTCACCAGAAAGTGGCGTTAAAAACGTAAAAAACCCATGCATTCCCATGGTGCAAAGTGTATGAGTATGTTGTGCAATGCAAGTGCTAGGCAAAAAATTTAAGCAGACTTTACAAAGATGAAACGAGGTGTCCGAACTACGAAACTTTGGAATTTAAGAATGAAAACGACCGTCATCGCTGACCGTCACTTTCACGCCACCCAAGAGCTATTGGCCAATTCAAGTAATAAATTCGTTGTATTTTGTTTAAGTCATGGTGCCATCGACGAGCTTCAACGGAGATGTCAAGTTAGATTCGATTATGCAAGGCCGAAGCTCGTCGGGGTCAAGTATGCTAAAGTTCATTAAGCTCGACAAAAAGTTCAAACTTGAAATTGGTCATAGCTCAGAAGTTGGAGCCAAATATAGAGTTAGAAGTTTCATATGTTCGAACGTTCGAATCGATCGACTCGAATCGATACGAGTCGAATCGAAGACGTTCGAATCCATGCGCCTCGAAGCCAAGAAGGTCGACTCGATGCATCGTTAGGGTGGAGAAGGTACTTCGAACCCATTAGCTTCGCATAACTTCGAATCGATCCACACTGAACACCTTCGAATCGATCAGGGTATTATCACTTCGAATCGATCGGCACGGTCCTTCGAATCCATCGGTTCGAAATCTCGCAATCTTGATCGATTCGAACTACCTATTCCTACATCGATTCGAAGTCTCGCCTGCTTGATCGGTTCGAACTACTTATGCCCTAATCGATGCGAAGCAAGGAAGGTGGATGACGTCCAACGTTGCCTACACTTCTCCCTGATGACGCTCAGAATCGATACGACTTGAATGGTTTCGATCCCCAGATCCATCGAGTCAACCCATTTCAGATCTCGCTACCACTCATGGTTTTCGAAAGAAAAGATTGAAATCGATGTCAAATTTTCAGTTTTCATTGTTCTATACTCGGATCGATCCCTTGACTTACCTGATTGGATTCGATTACGGTAAAAAACTTGGAAAAATTGGATCGATTCGTGCAGAATGCAGCTGTATCTGGCATTGGAGGACCGATTCGGAGGTATAACTACAGTAAAAAGTGAAAAGTAAGAAGTTAAAAATGAAGACGGCCTTGGATATTTATATGGGTTCCACAGAAAACGCGTGGCTTTACGACTCCCGGTTGTGTTTACTCCCTACCGCCGGTCACTAGCCAAACCCCATCGATTCGAACAAGCACTCGATAACCCATTGCATTTGAATCCATCACAGTGTAAAGTCGTGATTTCGAATCCATCACGTGGCCGAATCCATATTCCACTTCGAACCCATTACCTTCCGATCTTTTACACAATCGAATCCATCCCAGGTTAATCGATGCGAGGCACCATCGATTCGATGAAACACTGAGCAAAGGTAAGACCATTGGTTCAGAAATACATGACTTCGAATCCACTAGGACAACATCGATTCGAAGCACTTGAATAAGGACTGAGTTGAAAAATCTTATCGACTTGAACAACCTACTCCATAACCAGCAATTCAATCAATTCGAAACCCTATCGATTCAAACAAGCATGCTTCGAATCCATTTAGCACCGTCGATGAGAATGAATACAACACTTCGACATGAAAAGTTAACTAGAGGGTCGATACAAAAGGATGATCATAGATGGCAATAACAACAAAACGTTAACCCTAATCTCAAATTGGTTCAGAAGAGGGCCGATGCAGAATTCAATAACAAACCAAACCGGCAACAACTTGCAATCACGCAATACTAACCAGAGTCAAGGTGATACACGTATGCGCATATGTTTGACTAACATTTATCTTTATCATTCACAGGGATCAGACATCCACCTTGTCATGGTTTCAACGACGAACGACCGATCACAATCATACGACAGTTGATAACAGCAATAAAGAATACAGCTTTCAGTAGAGCATGTCCTAATTGTCCGGCGTTAGATTTTAGCTTTTCAAAGCACGTTATGTTTACACAAGACGTACTTTGGGGGGCAAATGTTATCCCGCATTTTGGCAAGGCCGAGATACCAAGGAACGGAACAGAAAGAAACAGGATCATACGTCTTCAGCTCCGAATGATCGTTGGGCCACTACAGATATCGATGAATTTTATCCAAGTCCGGATCGGGCTACGATTGGTAAGACACGTCAAGCAAAGCTGTAGAAACCAGCGTTCCAAATTTCGGGGAGATCCGAGTTCGTATACTCAAGATGTCGCAAAAAGAAAATAAGGAGGGTAGGCCTTATTTCGAATCCATCAGAGAGACCCAGGGTCGAATCGATCAGAGATCGAATCCCTCATAGCACGCGTAGCTTCGAACCCAAAGGCGAGCCCTTGCCTCGAACCCATCTCACATGTATACGTTCGAATCCATCTAAGTATGTCTCGGTTCGACTCCATCCAAAGAATTTAGGTTCGAATCCATCGAAGGCACGCCTTGTTTCGAATCCATCAGAGTGATCTTGTCTTCGAATCCATCAGAGTGCTCCTGTCCTCGAATCCATCAGGGCGCTCCTGTCTTCGAATCCATCAAGCAAGAGTTCATCGAATCCAACATACTGAAGCAACTTCGAATCGATCTGCAGTAGCTAACAACGATCGATTCGAACAAATACCAACATCATCGATTCGAAGGAAGATAACCCTCAAATCCAACACATCGAATCCATCAAGTTGCGGCAGCTGAAGTCAAAGACTCGACCCTATCGATTCGAAGAACATGGATTCGAAGCACGTATATCAATTAAAAATGCAATCTTGAATCGATCATAACTTGAGATCTATAAGTCCAAATGCTATGGAATTTTCACAGGAGCTTGCACGTACATAGAAGAATGGCCACGCCAAGTTTCATCCCGATTGGACACTTTTTTGATCGATTCGAACCAAGGGTCGAATCGATCCAAAAGCGGGCCTGGATCTCCAGAATTCGGCCATGTGGGCCCCCCACACGTGTCAGAAGTGGTCTTCCCGAATTTTAGGAGAAATATCAGCCTCCAGCACCTATAAATAGAGCCCCTGGTCATTCAGAAAGGGGATCGGAGAATTTCAAGAGAAAAAACACGCCCGGACGCTGCCAGAATTGCTTCAGAGCACCACCGCTGCCTTTGACTTCGAATTTTTGCTTAAGAACTGCTGTACTTAGCCATATAAAAGTTGTATTCTCCGAATATCGAGCAATAAAATAACAAAGCTTCATAGTGGACGTAGGCACATCGCCGAACCACTCTAAATTATTGTCTTCTGTGCAATTTACTTTCTGTTGCTTGGAGTTTTTGTTAGATAATCCTCATTTTAATTTGCTTTCTTCATTTATTATCTCTTCAAAAACTTTCAAAGAGTGTTGTGCCCAATTTTAACACAAACACCAGCCAAGGTAATCCTGTTTTACCGTAAAAATCCACGTGTCGAAAAAACGAACGGTAAAAAACTTCTGAGACCCGATTGGGATTCGGATAGTCTTTTTTGGGCATTAAACAATCCATTGACGGCTGAAAGCAGTCACAGCCGTAAAACTCGCTGAGACCTTCATTTTGGCTGGTTACGGCTCCCGTAACTCTAAACGAGCCAGAAGTTATGGACGTCCGAATAATCGATATCTACAGGGTGCAACATCCACGGTGCAAGGTGCAACATCCGTCCGAAATGGCGAAACAATGTCGTACGACTTTTTGAAATGAGTGCATGGATTTGAAATGGAACGGTACCATGGTGCACCACTCTCCAGCGATGGTAAATCGAAGACCAGCCACGGTAATCCTGTTTTACCGTAAAGATCCACGTGTCGAAAAAACGAAGGGTAAAAAACTTCCGAGACCCGATTGAGATTCGGATAGTCTTTTTTGGGCATTCAACAATCCATTGACGGCTGAAAACTGTCACAGCCGTAGAACTCACTGAGGCCTTCGTTTTGACTGGTTATGCCTCCCATAACTCTAAACGAGCCAGAAGTTATGGCCGTCCGAATAATCGATATCTACAGGGTGCAACATCCACGGTGCAAGGTGCAACATCCGTCCGAAATGGCGAAACAGTGTCGTACGACTTTTTGAAATGAGTGCATGAATTTGAAACGGAACGGTACCATGGTGCACCACTCTCCAGCGATGGTAAATCGAAGACCAGCCATGGTAATCGCGTTTTACCGTAAAAATCCACGTGTCGAAAAAACGATGGGTAAAAAACTTTCGAGACCCGATTGAGATTCGAATAGTCTTTTTTGGACATTAAACAATCCATAGATGGCTGAAAGATGTCCCAGTCGTAGAACTCACTGAGGCCTTCGTTTTGACTGGTTATGGCTCCCGTAACTCTAAACGAGCCAGAAGTTATGGCCGTCCAAACAATCGATATCTACAGGGTGCAACATCCACGGTGCAAGGTGCAACATCCGTCCGAAATAGTGAAACAGCGTCATACGACTTTTTGAATTGCGTGCAGGGATTTGAAACGAAACGGTACCATGGTGTACCACTCTCCAGCGATGGTAAATCGAAGACCAGCCACGGTAATCCCGTTTTACCGTAAAAATCCACGTGCCGGAAAAACGAAGGGTAAAAAACTTTCGAGACCCGATTGAGATTCGGATAGTCTTTTTTGGGCATTAAACAATCCATTGACGGCTGAAAGCGGTCACAACCGTAAAACTTGTTGAGACCTTAGTTTTGACTAGTTATGGCTCCCGTAACTCTAAACAAGCCAGAAGTTATGGCCGTCCGAATAATCGATATCTACAGGGTTCAACATCCACGGTGCAAGGTGCAACATCCGTCCAAAATGGAGAAACTGTGTCGTACGACTTTTTGAAATGAGTGCATGGATTTGAAACGGAACGGTACCATGGTGCACCACTCTCCAGCGATGGTAAATCGAGGACCAGCCACGGTAATCCCGTTTTACCGTAAAAATCCACGTGTCGAAAAAACGAAGGGTAAAAAACTTCCGGACCCGATTGAGATTCGGATAGTCTTTTTTGGGCATTAAACAATCCATCGACGGCTGAAAGCTGTCACATCCGTAGAACACACTAAGACCTTCGTTTTGACTAGTTATGGCTCCCGTAACTTTAAACGAGCCAGAAGTTATGGCCGTCCGAATAATCGATATCTACAGGGTGCAACATCCATGGTGCAAGGTGCAACATCCGTCCGAAATGGCGAAACAGTGTCGTACGACTTTTTGAAATGAGTGCATGGATTTGAAATGGAACGGTACCATGGTGCAACACTCTCCAGCGATGGTAAATCGAAGACTAGCCACGGTAATCCCGTTTTACCGTAAAAATCAACGTGTCGAAAAAACAAAGGGTAAAAAACTTCCGAGACCCTATTGAGATTCAGATAGTCTTTTTTGGGCATTAAACAATCCATTGACGGCTGAAAGCGGTCACAGCCGTAAAACTTGTTGAGACCTTCGTTTTGACTGGTTATGTCTCCCGTAACTCTAAACGAGCCAGAAGTTATGGTCGTCCGAATAATCGATATCTACAGGGTGCAACATCCACGGTGCAAGGTGCAACATCCGTTCGAAATGGCGAAACGGTGTCGTACGACTTTTTGAAATGTGTGCAGGGATTTGAAACGGAACGGTACCATGGTGCACCACTCTCCAGCGATGGTAAATCGAAGACCAGCCAAGGTAATCCCATTTTACCGTAAAAATCCACGTGTCGAAAAAAGGAACGGTAAAAAACTTCTGAGACCCGATTGGGATTCGGATAGTCTTTTTTGGGCATTAAGCAATCCATTGACGGCTGAAAGCAGTCACAGCCGTAAAATTCGCTGAGACCTTCATTTTGACTAGTTATGGCTCCCGTAACTCTAAACGAGCCAGAAGTTATGGCCGTCCGAATAATCGATATCTACAGGGTGCAACATCCACGGTGCAAGGTGCAACATCCGTCCGAAATGGCGAAACAGTGTCGTACGACTTTTTGAAAAGAGTGCATGGATTTGAAATGGAACGGTACCATGGTGCACCACTCTCCAGCGATGGTAAATCGAAGACCAGCCACGGTAATCCTGTTTTACCGTAAAAATCCACGTGTCGAAAAAACAAAGGGTAAAAAACTTCTGAGACCCGATTGAGATTCGGATAGTCTTTTTTGGGCATTCAACAATCCATTAATGGCTGAAAACCGTCACAGCCGTAGAACTCACTGAGGCCTTCGTTTTTACTGGTTATGGCTCCCGTAACTCTAAACGAGCCAGAAGTTATGGCCGTCCGAATAATCGATATCTACAGGGTGCAACATCCACGGTGCAAGGTGCAACATCCGTCCGAAATGCAGAAACAGTGTCGTACGACTTTTTGAAATGAGTGCATGGATTTGAAACGGAACGGTACCATGGTGCACCACTCTCTAGCGATGGTAAATCGAAGACCAGCCACGGTAATCCCGTTTTACCGTAAAAATCCACGTGTCGAAAAAACGAAGGGTAAAAAAGTTTCGAGACCCGATTGAGATTCGGATAGTCTTTTTTGGACATTAAACAAATCAAAGATGGCTGAAAGCTGTCGCAGCTGTAGAACTCACCGAGGCCTTCGTTTTGACTGGTTATGGCTCCCGTAACTCTAAACGAGCCAGAAGTTATGGCCGTCCGAATAATCGATATCCACAGGGTGCAACATCCACGGTGCAAGGTGCAACATCCGTCCGAAATGGCGAAACAGTGTCGTACGAATTTTTGAAATGCGTGCAAGGATTTGAAATGGAATGGTATCATGGTGCACCACTCTCCAGCGATGGTAAATCAAAGACCAGGCACGGTAATCCCGTTTTACTGCAAAAATCCACGTGTCGAAAAAACGAAGGGTAAAAAACTTCCGAGACCAGATTGAGATTCGGATTGTCTTTTTTGGGCATTAAACAATCCATTGACGGCTGAAAGCGGTCACAGCCGTAAAACTTGCTGAGACCTTCGTTTTGACTGGTTATGGCTCCCGTAACTCTAAACGAGCCAGAAGTTATGGCCGTCTGAATAATCGATATCTACAGGGTGCAACATCCATGTTGCAAGGTGCAACATCCGTCCGAAATGGCGAAACGGTGTCGTACGACTTTTTGAAATGAGTGCATGGATTTGAAATGGAACGGTACCATGGTGCACCACTCTCTAGCGATGGTAAATCGAAGACTAGCCACGGTAATCCCGTTTTACCGTAAAAATCCACATGTCGAAAAAAACGAAGGGTAAAAAACTTCCGAGACCCTAGTGAGATTCGGATAGTCTTTTTTGGGCATTAAACAATCCATTGACGGCTGAAAGCGATCACAGCCGTAAAACTCGCTGAGACCTTCGTTTTGACTGGTTATGTCTCCCGTAACTCTAAACGAGCCAGAAGTAATGGCCGTCCGAATAACCGATATCTACAGTGTGCAACATCCACGGTGCAAGGTGCAACATCCGTCCAAAATGGCGAAACAGTGTCGTACGACTTTTTGAAATGAGTGCATGGATTACAAATGGAATGCTACCATGGTGCACCACTGTCCAGCGATGGTAAATCGAAGACCAGCCACGGTAATCCCGTTTTACCGTAAAAATCCACGTGTCGAAAAAACGAAGGGTAAAAAACTTCTGAGACCCGATTGAGATTCGGATAGTCTTTTTTGGACATTAAAAAATCCCTTGATGGCTGAAAGCTGTCGCAGCTGTAGAATTCACTGAGGCCTTCGTTTTGACTGGTTTTGGCTACCGTAACTCTAAACGAACCAGAAGTTATGGCCGTCCGAATAATCGATATCTACAGGGTGCAACATCCACGGTGAAAGGTGCAACATCCGTCCGAAATGGCGAAACAGTGTCTTACGACTTTTTGAAATGTATGCAGGGATTTGAAACGAAACGGTACCATGGTGCACCACTCTCCAGCGATGGTAAATCGAAGACCAGCCAAGGTAATCCCGTTTTACCGTAAAAATCCACGTGTTGAAAAAACGAAGGGTAAAAAACTTCTGAGTCCCGATTGGGATTCAGATAGTCTTTTTTGGGCATTAAACAATCCGTTGACGGCTGAAAGCAGTCACAGCGGTAAAACTCGCTGAGACCTTCATTTTGACTGGTTATGGCTCCCGTAACTCTAAACGAGCCAGAAGTTATGGCCGTCCGAATAATCGATATCTCAGGGTGCAACATCCATGGTGCAAGGTGCAACATCCGTCCGAAATGGCGAAACAGTGTCGTACGACTTTTTGAAATGAGTGAATGGATTTGAAACGGAACGGTACCGTGGTGCACCACTCTCCAGCGATGGTAAATCGAACACCAGCCACGGTAATCCCGTTTTACCGCAAAAATCCACGTGTCGAAAAAACGAAGGGTAAAAAACTTCCGAGACCAGATTGAGATTCGTATTGTCTTTTTTGGGCATTAAACAATCCATTGACGGCTGAAAGCGGTCACAGCCGTAAAACTTGCTGAGACCTTCGTTTTGACTGGTTATGGATCCCGTAACTCTAAACGAGCCAGAAGTTATGGCCGTCCGAATAATCGATATCTATAGGGTGCAACATCCACGGTGCAAGGTGCAACATCCGTCCGAAATGGCGAAACAGTGTCGCACGACTTTTTGAAATGCGTGCAAGGATTTGAAACGGAACGGTACCGTGGTGCACCACTCTCCAGCGATGGTAAATCGAACACCAGCCACGGTAATCCCGTTTTACCGCAAAAATCCACGTGTCGAAAAAACGAAGGGTAAAAAACTTCCGAGACCCGATTGAGATTCGTATTGTCTTTTTTGGGCATTAAACAATCCATTGACGGCTGAAAGCGGTCACAGCCGTAAAACTTGCTGAGACCTTCGTTTTGACTGGTTATGGCTCCCGTAACTCTAAACGAGCCAGAAGTTATGGCCGTCCGAATAATCGATATCTACAGGGTGCAACATCCACGGTGCAAGGTGCAACATCCGTCCGAAATGGCGAAACAGTGTCGCACGACTTTTTGAAATGCGTGCAAGGATTTGAAACGGAACGGTACCATGGTGCACCACTCTCCAGCGATGTTAAATCGAAGACCAACCACGGTAATCCCGTTTTACCGTAAAAATCCACGTGTCGGAAAAACGAAGGGTAAAAAACTTCCGAGACCCGATTGAGATTCGGATATTCTTTTTTGGGCATTAAACAATCCATTGACGGCTGAAAGCGGTCACAGCCGTAAAACTTGCTGAGACCTTAGTTTTGACTGGTTATGGCTCCCGTAACTCTAAACAATCCAGAAGTTATGGTCGTCCGAATAATCGATATCTACAGGGTTCAACATCCACGGTGCAAGGTGCAACATCCGTCCGAAATGGCGAAACAATGTCGTACGACTTTTTGAAATGAGTGCATGGATTTGAAACGGAACGGTACCATGGTGCACCACTCTCCAGCGATGGTAAATCGAGGACCAGCCACGGTAATCCCGTTTTACCGTAAAAATCAACGTGTCGAAAAAACGAAGGGTAAAAAACTTCCGAGACCCGATTGAGATTCGGATAGTCTTTTTTGGGCATTAAACAATCCATTGACGGCTAAAAGCTGTCACAGCCGTAGAACACACTAAGACCTTCGTTTTGACTGGTTATGGCTCCCGTAACTCTATACGAGCCAGAAGTTATGGCCGTCCGAATAATCGATATCTACTGGGTGCAACATCCACGGTGCAAGGTGCAACATCCGTCCGAAATGGCGAAACAGTGTCGTACGACTTTTTGAAATGCGTGCAAGGATTTGAAACGGAATGGTATCATGGTGCACCACTCTCCAGCGATGGTAAATCAAAGACCAGCCACGGTAATCCCGTTTTACTGCAAAAATCCACGTGTCGAAAAAACGAAGGGTAAAAAACTTCCGAGACCCGATTGAGATTCGGATTGTCTTTTTTGGGCATTAAATAATCCATTGACGGCTGAAAGCGGTCACAGCCGTAAAACTTGCTGAGACCTTCGTTTTGACTGGTTATGGCTCCCGTAACTCTAAACGAGCCAGAAGTTTTGGCCGTCCGAATAATCGATATCTACAGGGTGCAACATCCACGGTGCGAGGTGCAACATCCGTCCGAATTGGCGAAACAGTGTCGTACGAATTTTTGAAATGAGTGAATGGATTTGAAATGGAACGGTACCATGGTGCACCACTCTCCAGTGGTGGTAAATCGAAGACTAGCCACGGTAATCCCGTTTTACTGTAAAAATCCACGTGTCGAAAAAACGAAGGTTAAAAAACTTCCGAGACCCTATTGAGATTCGGATAGTCTTTTTTGGGCATTAAACAGTCCGTTGACGGCTGAAAGCGGTCACAGCTGTAAAACTCGCTGAGACCTTCGTTTTGACTGGTTATGTCTCCCGTAACTCTAAACGAGCCAGAAGTTATGGCCGTCCGAATAATCGATATCTACAGGGTGCAACATCCACGGTGCAAGGTGCAACATCCGTCTGAAATGGCGAAACAGTGTCCTACAACTTTTTGAAATGAGTGCATGGATTTGAAATGGAATGCTACCTTGGTGCACCACTGTCTAGCGATGGTAAATCGAAGACCAGCCACGGTAATCCCGTTTTACCGTAAAAATTCACGTGTCGAAAAAACGAAGGGTAAAAAACTTCTGAGACCCGATTGAGATTCGGATAATATTTTTGGAAATTAAAAAATCCATTGATGGCTGAAAGCTGTCGCAGCCGTAGAACTCACCGAGGCCTTTGTTTTGACTAGTTATGGCTCCCGTAACTCTAAATGAGCCAGAAGTTATGGCCGTCCGAATAATCGATATCTACAGGGTGCAACATCCATGGTGCAACATCCGTCCGAAATGGCAAAACAGTGTCGTATGACTTTTTGAAATGCGTGCAGGGATTTGAAACGGAACGGTACCATGGTGCACCACTCTGCAGCGATGGTAAATGGAAGACCAGCCACGGTAATCCCGTTTTACCGTAAAAATCCACGTGTCGAAAAACCAAAGGGTAAAAAACTTTCGAGACCCGATTGAGATTCGGATAGTCTTTTTTAGGCATTAAACAGTCCATTGACGGCTGAAAGCGGTCACAGCCGCAAAACATGCTGAGACCTTAGTTTTGACTGGTTATGGCACCCGTAACTCTAAACGAGCCAGAAGTTATGGCCGTCCGAATAATCGATATCTACAGGGTTCAACATCCACGGTGCAAGGTGCAACATCCGTCCGAAATGGCGAAACAATGTCGTACGACTTTTTTAAATGAGTGCATGGATTTGAAACGGAATGGTACCATGGTGCACCACTCTCCAGCGATGGTAAATCGAAGACCAGCCACGGTAATCCAGTTTTACCATAAAAATCCACGTGTCGAAAAAACGAAGGGTTAAAAACTTCCGAGACCCGATTGAGATTCGGATAATCTTTTTTGGGCATTCAACAATACATTGATGGCCGAAAGCTTTCAAAGTCGTAGAACTCACTTAGGCCTTCGTTTTGACTGGTTATGGCTCACAAAACTCTAAACGAGCCAGAAGTTATGGCCGTCCGAATAATCGATATCTACAGGGTGCAACATCCACGGTGCAAGGTGCAACATCCGTCCGAAATGGCGGAACAGTGTCGTACGACTTTTGAAATGCGTGCATGGATTTGAAACGGAACATACCATGGTGTACCACTATCCAACGATGGTAAATCGAAGACCAGCCACGGTAATCCCGTTTAACCGTAAAAATCCACGTGTCGAAAAAACGAAGGGTAAAAAACCTTCGAGACCCGATTGAGATTCAGATAGAATTTTTTGGACATTAAACAATCCATTGACGACTGAAAGCTGTCAAGGCTGGAGAACTCAGTTAGGCCTTCTTTTTGACTGGTTATGGCTCCCGTAACTCTAAACGAGCCAGAAGTTATGACCGTTCGAATAATCGATATCTACAGGGTGCAACATCCACGATGCAAGGTGCAACATCCGTCCGAAATGGCGAAACAGTGTCGTACGACTTTTTGAAATGCGTGCAAGGATTTGAAACAAAACGGTACCATGGTGCACCACTCTCCAGCGATGGTAAATTGAAGACCGGCCACGGTAATCCCGTTTTACCGTAAAAATCCACATGTCGAAAAAACGAAGGGTAAAAAACTTTCGAGACCTGATTGAGATTCGGATAGTCCTTTTTGGACATTAAACAAATCAAAGATGGCTGAAAGCTGTCGCAGCTGTACAACTCACTGAGGCCTTCGTTTTGACTGGTTATGGCTCCCGTAAATCTAAACGAGCCAGAAGTTATAGCCGTCCGAATAATCGATATCTACAGGGTGCAACATCCACGGTGCAAGGTGCAACATCCGTCCGAAATTGCGAAACAGTGTCGTACGTATTTTTGAAATGCGTGCAAGGATTTGAAAAGGAATGGTATCATGGTGCACCACTCTCTAGCGATGGTAAATCAAAGACCAGCCACGGTAATCCCGTTTTACTGCAAAAATCTACGTGTCGAAAAAACGAAGGGTAAACAACTTCCGAGACCAGATTGAGATTCGGATAGTCTTTTTTGGGCATTAAACAATCCATTGACGGCTGAAAGCGGTGACAGCCGTAAAACTTGCTGAGACCTTCGTTTTGACTGGTTATGGCTCCCGTAACTCTAAACGAGCCAGAAGTTATGGCCGTCCGAATAATCGATATCTATAGGGTGCAACATCCATGTTGCAAGGTGCAACATCCGTCCGAAATGGTGAAACGGTGTCGTACGACTTTTTGAAATGCGTGCAGGGATTTGAAACGGAATGGTATCATGGTGCACCACTGTCCAGCGATGGTAAATCGAAGACCAGCCACGGTAATCCCGTTTTACTGCAAAAATCCACGTGTCGAAAAAACGAAGGGTAAAAAACTTCCGAGACCCGATTGAGATTCGGATAGTCTTTCTTGGGCATTAAACAATCCATTGATGGCTGAAAGCGGTCATAGCCGTAAAACTTGCTGAGACCTTCGTTTTGACTGGTTATGGATCCCGTAAATCTAAACGAGCCAGAAGATATTGCTGTCCGAATAATCGATATCTACAGGGTGCAACATCCATGGTGCAAGGTGCAACATCCGTCCGAAATGGAGAAACAGTGTCGTACGACTTTTTGAAATGAGTTAATGGATTTGAAATGGAACGGTACCATGGTGCACCACTCTCCAGCGATGGTAAATCAAAGACTAGCCACGGCAATCCCGTTTTACCATAAAAATCCACGTGTCGAAAAAACGAAGGGTAAAAAACTTCCGAGACCCTATTGATATTCGGATAGTCTTTTTTGGGCATTAAGCAATCCATTGACGGCTGAAAGCGGTCACAGCCGTAAAACTCGCTGAGACCTTCGTTTTGACTGGTTATGTCCCCCGTAACTCTAAACGAGCCAGAAGTTATGGCCGTCCGAATAATCGATATCTACAGGGTGCAACATCCACGGTGCAAGGTGCAACATCCGTCCGAAATGGCGAAACAGTGTCGTACGACTTTTTGAAATGAGTGCATGGATTTGAAATGGAATGCTACCATGGTGCACCACTGTCCAGCGATGGTAAATCGAAGACCAGCCATGGTAATCCCGTTTTACCGTAAAAATCCACGTGTCGAAAAAACGAAGGGTCAGAAACTTCTGAGACCCGATTGAGATTCGGATAGTCTTTTTTGGACATTAAACAATCCATTGACTGCTGAAAGCTGTCGCAGCCGTAGAACTCACTAAGGCCTTCGTTTTGACTGGTTATGGCTCCCGTAACTCTAAACGAGCCAGAAGTTATGGCCGTCCGAATAATCGATATCTACAGGGTGCAACAACCACGGTGCAAGGTGCAACAGCCGTCCGAAATGGCAAAACAGTATCGTACGACTTTTTGAAATGCGTGAAGGGATTTGAAACGGAACGTTACCATGGTGCACCACTCTGCAGCGATGGTAAATCGAAGACCAGCCACGGTAATCCCGTTTTACCGTAAAAATCCACGTGTCGAAAAACCGAAGGGTAAAAAACTTCCGAGACCCGATTGAGATTCGGATAGTCTTTTTTGGGCATTAAACAATCCATTGACGGGTGAAAGCGGTCACAGCCGTAAAACATGCTGAGACCTTAGTTGTGACTGGTTATGGCACCCGTAACTCTAAACGAGCCAGAAGTTATGGCCGTCCGAATAATCGATATCTACAGGGTTCAACATCCACGGTGCAAGGTGCAACATCCGTCCGAAATGGCGAAACAGTGTCGTACGACTTTTTGAAATGAGTGCATGGATTTGAAACGGAACGGTATCATGGTGCACCACTCTCCAGCGATGGTAAATCGAAGACCAGCCACGGTAATCCCGTTCTACCGTAAAAATCCACGTGTCGAAAAAACGAAGGGTAAAAAACTTCCGAGACCCGATTGAGATTCGGATAGTCTTTTTTGGGCATTAAACAATCCATTGACGGCTGAAAGCTGTCGCAGCCGTAGAACTCATTAAGACCTTCGTTTTGACTAGTTATGGTTCCCATAACTTTGAACGAGCCAGAAGTTATGGCCGTCCGAAAAATTGATATCTACAGGGTGCAACATCCACGTTGCAAGGTGCAACATCCATCCGAAATGGCGAAACAGTGTCGTACGACTTTTGAAATGCGTGCATGGATTTGAAACTGAACGGTACCATGTGCACCACTCTCCAGCGATGGTAAATCGAAGACCAGCCACGGTAATTCCGTTTTACCATAAAAATCCACGTGTCGAAAAAACGAAGGGTAAAAAACTTCCGAGACCCGATTGAGATTCGGATAATCTTTTTTGGGTATTCAACAATACATTGACGGCTGAAAGCTTTCAAAGTCGTAGAACTCACTGAGGCCTTCGTTTTGACTGGTTATGGCTCACGTAACTCTAAACGAGCCAGAAGTTATGGCCGTCCGAATAATCGATATCTACAGGGTGCAACATCCACGGTGCAAGGTGCAACATCCGTACGAAATGGCGGAACAGTGTCGTACGACTTTTGAAATGCGTTCATGGATTTGAATCTGAACAGTACCATGGTGCACCACTATCCAGCGATGGTAAATCGAAGACCAGCCACGGTAATCCCGTTTTACCGTAAAAATCCACGTGTCGAAAAAACGTAGGGTAAAAATCTTCGAGACCCGATTGAGGTTCAGATAGACTTTTTTGGACATTAAACATTCCATTGACGGCTTAAAGCTGTCAAGGCTGGAGAACTCACTGAGGCCTTCCTTTTGACTGGTTATGGCTCCCGTAACTCTAAACGAGCCAGAAGTTATGACCGTTCGAATAATCGATATCTACAGGGTGCAACATCCACGATGCAAGGTGCAACATCCGTCCGAAATGGCGAAAAAGTGTCGTACGACTTTTTGAAATGCGTCCAGGGATTTGAAATGGAACGGTACCATGGTGCACCACTCTCCAGCGATGTTAAATCAAAGACTAGCCACGGTAATCCCGTTTTACCGTAAAAATCCACGTGTCGAAAAAAACGACGGGTAAAAAACTTCCGAGATCCGATTGAGATTCGGGTAGTCTTTTTTGGGCATTAAACAATCCATTGACGGCTGAAAGCTGTCACAGCGGTAGAACTCACTAAGACCTTTGTTTTGACTAGTTATGGCTCCCGTAACTCTAAACGAGCCAGAAATTATGGCCGTCCGAACAATCGATATCTACAGGGTGCAACATCCACGGTGCAAGGTGCAACATCCGTCCGAAATGGCGAAACGGTGTCGTACGACCTCTTAAAATGAGTGCATGGATTTGAAACGGAATGGTACCATGGTACACCACTCTCCAGCGATGGTAAATCGAAGACCAGCCACGGTAATCCCGTTTTACCGTAAAAATCCACGTGTCGAAAAAACAAAGGGTAAAAAACTTCCGAGACCCGATTGAGATTCGGATAGTCTTTTTTGGGCATTAAACAATCCGTTGACGGCTGAAAGCGGTCACAGCCGTAAAACTTGCTGAGACCTTAGTTTTGACTGGTTATGGCTCCCATAACTCTAAACGAGCCAGAAGTTATGGCCGTCCGAATAATCGATATCTACAGGGTTCTACATCCACGATGCAAGGTGCAACTTCCGTCCGAAATGGCGAAACAGTGTCGTACGACCTTTTGAAATGAGTGCATGGATTTGAAACAGAACGGTACCATGGTGCACCACTTTCTAGCGATGGTAAATTGAAGACCAGCCACGGTAATCGCGTTTTACCGTAAAAATCCACGTGTCGAAAAAACGAAGGGTAAAACACTTCCAAGACCTGATTGAGATTCGGATTATCTTTTTTGGGCATTCAACAATACATTGATGGATGAAAGCTTTCAAAGTCGTAGAACTCACTGAGGCCTTCGTTTTGACTGGTTATGGCTCCCGTAACTCTAAACGAGCCAGAAGTTATGGCCGTCCGAATAATCGATATCTACAGGGTGCAACATCCACGGTGCAAGGTGCAACATCCGTACGAAATGGCGGAACAGTGTCGTACGACTTTTGAAATGCGTTCATGGATTTGAATCTGAACAGTACCATGGTGCACCACTATCCAGCGATGGTAAATCGAAGACCAGCCACGGTAATCTCGTTTTACCGTAAAAATCCACGTGTCGAAAAAACGTAGGGTAAAAAACTTCCGAGACCCGATTGAGATTCAGATAGTCGTTTTTGGACATTAAACAATCCATTGATGGCAGAAAGCCATCGCAGCAGTAGAACTCACTGAGGCCTTCGTTTTGACTGGTTATGGCTCCCGTAACTCTAAACGAGCCAGAAGTTATGGCCGTCCGAATAATCGATATCTACAGGGTGCAACATCCACCGTGCAAGGTGCAACATCCGTCCGAAATGGCGGAACAGTGTCGTACGACTTTTGAAATGCGTGCATGGATTTGAAACGGAACAGTACCATGGTGTACCAATATCCAGCGATGGTAAATCGAAGACCAGCCACGGTAATCCCGTTTTACCGTAAAAATCCACGTGTCGAAAAAACGAAGGGTAAAAAACTTCCGAGACACGATTGAGATTCAGATAGTCTTTTTTGGGCATTAAACAATCCATTGACGGCTGCAAGTTGTCGCTGCCGTAGAACTCACTAAGACCTTCGTTTTGACTGGTTATGGCTCCCGTAACTCTAAACGAGCCAGAAGTTATGGCCGTCCGAATAATCGATATCTACAGGGTGCAACATCCTCGGTGCAAGGTGCAACATCCGTCCGAAATGGCGAAACAGTGTCGTACGACCTTTTGAAATGAGTGCATGGATTTGAAACAGAACGGTACCATGGTTCCAGCGATGGTAAATCGATGACCAGCCACGGTAATCCCGTTTTACCGTAAAAATCCACGTGTCGAAAAAACGAAGGGTAAAAAACTTCCGAGACCCGATTGAGATTCAGATAGTCATTTTTGGGCATTAAACAATCCATTTACGGCTGAAAGCGGTCACAGCCGTAAAACTTGCTGAGACCTTAGTTTTGACTGGTTATGGCTCCCGTAACTCTAAACGAGCCAGAAGTTATGGCCGTCCGAATAATCGATATCCACAGGGTTCAACATCCACGATGCAAGGTGTAACTTCCGTCCGAAATGGCGAAACAGTGTCGTACGACATTTTGAAATGAGTGCATGGATTTGAAACAGAACGATACCACGGTGCACCACTCTCTAGCGATGGTAAATCGAAGACCAGCCACGGTAATCGCGTTTTACCGTAAAAATCCCCGTGTCGAAAAAACGAAGGGTAAAAAACTTCCGAGACCCGATTGAGATTCGGATAGTCATTTTTGGGCATTAAACAATCCATTGACGGTTGAAAGCGGTCACAGCCGTAAAACTTGCTGAGACCTTAGTTTTGACTGGTTATGGCTCCCGTAACTCTAAACGAGCCAAAAGTTATGGCCGTCCGAATAATCGATATCTACAGGGTTCAACATCCACGATGCAAGGTGCAACTTCCGTCCGAAATGGCGAAACAGTGTCGTACGACATTTTGAAATGAGTGCATGGATTTGAAACAGAACGGTACCATGGTGCACCACTCTCTAGCAATGGTAAATCGAAGACCAGCCACGGTAATCCCGTTTTACCGTAAAAATCCACGTGTCGAAAAAACGAAGGGTAAAAAACTTCCGAGACCCGATTGAGATTCAGATGGTCTTTTTTGGGCATTACACAATCCATTGAAGGCTGCAAGTGGTCGCAGCCGTAGAACTCACTAAGACCTTCGTATTGACTAGTTATGGCTCCCGTAACTCTAAACGAGCCAGAAGTTATGGCCGTCCGAATAATCGATATCTAAAGGGTGCAACATCCACGGTGCAAGGTGCAACATCCGTCCGAAATGGTGAAACAGTGTCATACGACCTTTTGAAATGAGTGCATGGATTTGAAATAGAACGGTACCATGGTGCACCACTCTCCAGCGATGGTAAATCGAAGACCTGCCACTGTAATCCCGTTTTACCATAAAAATCTACGTGTCGAAAAAACGAAGGGTAAAAAACTTCCGAGACCCGATTGAGATTCAGATAGTCATTTTTGGGCATTAAATAATCCATTGACGGCTGAAAGCGGTCACAGCCGTAAAACTTGCTGAGACCTTAGTTTTGACAGGTTATGGCTCCCGTAACTCTAAACGAGCCAGAAGTTATGGCCGTCCGAATAATCGATATCTACAGGGTTCAACATCCACGATGCAAGGTGCAACTTCCGTCCGAAATGGCGAAACAGTGTCGTACGACATTTTGAAATGAGTGCATGGATTTGAATTAGAACGGTACAATGGTGCACCACTCTCTAGCGATGGTAAATCGAAGGCCAGCCACGGTAATCGCGTTTTACCGTTAAAATCCCCGTGTCGAAAAAACGAAGGGTAAAAAACTTCCAAGACCCGATTGAGATTCGGATAATCTTTTTTGGGCATTCAACAATACGTTGACGGCTGAAAGCTTTCAAAGTCGTAGAACTCACTAAGGCCTTCATTTTGACAGGGTATAGCTCCCGTAACTCTAAATGAGCCAGAAGTTATGGCCGTCCGAATAATCGATATCTACAGGGTGCAACATCCACGGTGCAAGGTGCAACATCCGTCCGAAATGGAGGAACAGTGTCGTACGACTTTAGAAATGCGTGCATGGATTTGAAACGGAACAGTACCATGGTGCACCACTCTCCAGTGATGGTAAATCGAAGACCAGCCACGGTAACCCCGTTTTACCATAAAAATCCACGTGTCGAAAAAACGAAGGGTAAAAAACTTTCGAGACCCGATTGAGATTCGGATAATCTTTTTTGGGCATTCAACAATACATTGACGGCTGAAAGCTCTCAAAGTCGTAGAACTCACTAAGGCCTTCGTTTTGACTGGTTATGGCTCCCGTAACTCTAAACGAGCCAGAAGTTATGGCCGTCCGAATAATCGATATCTACAGGGTGCAACATCCACGGTGCAAGGTGCAACATCCGTCCGAAATGGCGGAACAGTGTCGTACGACTTTTAAAATGCGTGCATGGATTTGAAACGGAACAGTACCATGGTGCACCACTATCCAGCGATGGTAAATAGAAGACCAGCCACGGTAATCCCGTTTTACCGTAAAAATCCACGTGTCGAAAAAACGAAGGGTAAAAAACTTCCGAGACCCGACTGAGATTCGGATAGTCTTTTTTGGGCATTAAACAATCCATTGACGGCAGAAAACTGTCGCAGCCGTAGAACTCACTAAGACCTTCGTTTTGATTGGTTATGGCTCCCGTAACTCTAAACGAGCCAGAAGTTATGGCCGTCCGAATAATCGATATCTACAGGGTGCAACATCCACGGTGCAAGGTGCAACATCCGTCCGAAATGGCAACACAGTGTCGTACGACATTTTGAAATGAGTGCATGGATTTGAAACAGAACGGTACCATGGTGCACCACTCTCTAGCGATGGTAAATCGAAGACCAGCCACGGTAGTCGCGTTTTACCGTAAAAATCCCCGTGTCGAAAAAACGAAGGGTAAAAAACTTCCAAGACCCGATTGAGATTCGGATAATCTTTTTTGGGCATTCAACAATACGTTGACGGCTGAAAGCTTTCAAAGTCGTAGAACTCAATAAGGCCTTCATTTTGACTGGTTATGGCTCCCGTAACTCTAAATTAGCCAGAAGTTATGGCCGTATGAATAATCGGCATCTACAGGGTGCAACATCCACGGTGCAAGGTGCAACATCCGTCCGAAATGGATGAATAGTGTCGTACGACTTTAGAAATGCGTGCATGGATTTGAAACGGAACAGTTCCATGGTGCACCACTCTCCAGCGATGGTAAATCGAAGACCAGCCACGGTAATCCCGTTTTTCCATAAAAATCCACGTGTCGAAAAAACGAAGGGTAAAAAACTTCCAAGACCCGATTGAGATTCGGATAATCTTTTTTGGGCATTCAACAATACGTTGACGGCTAAAAAACTTTCAAATTCATAGAACTCACTGAGGCCTTCGTTTTAACTGGTTATGGCACCCGTAACTCTAAACGAGCCAGAAGTTATGGCCGTCCGAATAATCGATATCTACAGGGTGCAACATCCACGGTGCAGGGTGCAATATCCGTCCGAAATGGCGGAACAGTGTCGTACGACTTATGAAATGCGTGCATGGATTTGAAACGGAACAGTACCATGGTGCCCCACTCTCCAGTGATGGTAAATCGATGACCATCCACTGTAATCCCGTTTTACCGTAAAAATCCACGTGTCGAAAAAACGAAGGGTAAAAAACTTCCGAGACCCGATTGAGATTCGGATAGTCTTTTTTGGACATTAAACAATCCATTGGCGGCTGAAAGCGGTCACAGCCGTATAACTTGCTGAGACCTTAGTTTTGACTGGTTATGGCTCCCGTAACTCTAAACGAGCCAGAAGTTATGGCCGTCCGAATAGTCAATATCTACAGGGTTCAACATCCACGATGCTAGGTGTAACTTCCGTCCGAAATGGCGAAACAGTGTCGTACGACATTTTGAAATGAGTGCATGGATTTGAAACAGAGCAGTACCATGGTGCACCACTCTCTAGCGATGGTAAATCGAAGACCAACCACGGTAATCGCGTTTTACCGTAAAAATCCACGTGTCGAAAAAACGAAGGGTAAAAAACTTCCAAGACCCGATTGAGATTCGGATAATCTTTTTTGGGCATTTGTTTGCGCAAAAAATGGGCAAACACCTCCAAGTCGTGTGATTTAGTTGATTTTATGTGATTCTTAATGATTTAGATGAGTTATGTAAGTATGAAAAAAGCAGGGGCTGAAGTGTAAAAGACACACAGATTTATAGTTGTTCGGCCAGAACGTGCCTACGTCCACTTTATATGTTATTATCTTCTTTGTTTCAGATTACAAGTACAATGCTTTGTGTACAAGTATATGAAAGTAGTTTGAAAGTTCCTTCCGTGCTTGAGCTCTCAAACTTGTCTGCCATTGTTGTACCCCTGCCCCTCTATTTATAGAGTGAGGTTGGGGGCATGGGTCTTGGATGTATATAGCTGCTGGTGGGCCTGGGCTGAAGCAATCTGGCCTGGCAGCGTTCAGGTTCGGCGAGGCTTGGTTCGGTAGTGGTTGGAGAAGGTTGGATCGGTGGGGCTTTGGACCGGTGGTCGTTGGTGATGGAAGTTGGTTCGGCATGAAGGTTGGACACGTGTGGTTCGGCTGGGAGTTTGGTCCGGTAGGCAATGGACCGGTGTAGGGTTGATTCGGTGGTGTTGGTCCGGCTATGAATGGTCCGGTGGTGGAGGTTGGAGCACGATGAGATTGGAGGACCGGATGTGTTTGACCGAATGCTGCATGGCCTTGTCCCGAATGTTCTTGGAGGAAAGTATGCATGGGCCGAATGGTATATATCTTGAATTGCCGAATGAACTTGTGCTTGGAACGCCGAATGGACTTAGGAACCAGAAGGAATGGAGGTTGCGAGCCCGGGTGAAACTGACGCTTCTCGGTCTCGAGATCTTCTGGGTGAAAATTCGCCCAACAGCATTCAACAGTACATTGACGGCTGAAAGCTTTCAAAGTCGTAGAACTCACTGAGGCCTTCGTTTTGACTGGTTATGGCTCCCGTAACTCTAAACGAGCCAGAAGTTATGGCCGTCCGAATAATCGATATCTACAGGGTGCAACATCCACGGTGCAAGGTGCAACATCCGTCTGAAATGTCGAAACAGTGTCGTACGACTTTTTGAAATGCGTGCAGGGATTTGAAACGGAACGGTACCATGGTGCACCACTCTCTAGCGATGGTAAATCGAAGACCAGCCACGGTAATCCCGTTTTACCGTAAAAATCCACGTGTCGAAAAAAACGAAGGGTAAAAAATTTCCGAGACTCGATTGAGATTCAGATAGTCTTTTTTGGGCATTAAACAATCCATTGACGGCTGAAAGCTGCCACAGCCATAGAACTCACTAAGACCTTCGTTTTGACTGGTTATGGCTCCTGTAACTCTAAACGAGCCAGAAGTTATGGTCGTCCGAATAATCGATAACTACAGTGTGCAAAATCCACGGGGCAAGGTGCAACATCCGTCCGAAATGGCGAAACAGTGTCGTACGACTTTTGAAATGCGTGCATGGATTTGAAACGGAACGGTACCATGGTGCACCATTCTCCAGTGATGGTAAATCGAAGATCAGCCACGGTAATCCCGTTTTACCGTAAAAATCCACGTGTCGAAAAAACGAAGGGTAAAAAACTTCCGAGACCCGATTGAGATTCGGATAGTCTTTTTTGGGCATTAAACAATCCATTGACGGCTGAAAGCTGTCATAGCCGTAGAACTCACTAAGACCTTCGTTTTGACTGGTTATGGCTCCCGTAACTCTAAACGAGCCAGAAGTTATGGCCGTCCGAATAATCGATAACTACAGGGTGCAACATCCACGGTGCAAGGTGCAATATCCATCCGAAATGGCGAAACAGTATCGTACGACCTTTTGAAATGAGTGCATGGATTTGAAACGGAATGGTACCATGGTGCACCACTCTCCAGCGATGGTAAATCGAAGACCAGCCACGGTAATCCCGTTTTACCGTAAAAATCCACGTGTCGAAAAAACGAAGGGTAAAAAACTTCCGAGACCCGATTGAGATTCGGATAGCCTTTTTCGGGCATAAAACAATCCATTGACGGCTGAAAGCTGTCACAGCCATAGAACTCCCTAAGACCTTTGTTTTGACTGGTCATGGCTCTCGTAACTCAAAACGAGCCAGAAGTTATGGCCGTCCGAATAATCGATATCTACAGGGTGCAACATCCACGGTGCAAGGTGCAACATCCGTCCGAAATGGCGAAACTGTGTCGTACGACTTTTGAAATGCGTTCATGGATTTGAAACGGAACAGTACCATGGTACACCACTCTCCAGCGATGGTAAATTGAAGACCAGCCATGGTAATCCCGTTTTACCATAAAAATCCACGTGTCGAAAAAACGAAGGGTAAAAAACTTCCGAGACCCGATTAAGATTCGGATAATCTTTTTTGGGCATTCAACAATAAATTGACGGCTGAAAGCGGTCACAGCCTTAAAACTCGCTGAGACCTTCGTTTTGACTGGTTATGTCTCCCGTAACTCTAAACGAGCCAGAATTTATGGCCGTCTGAATAATCGATATCTACAGGGTGCAACATCCGTCCATAATGGCAGAACAGTGTCGTACGACTTTTGAAATGCGTGCATGGATTTGAAATGGAATGGTACCATTGTGCACCACAATCCAGCGATGGTAAATCGAAGACCAGCCACGGTAATCCCGTTTTACCGTAAAAATCCATGTGTCGAAAAAACGAAGGGTAAAAAACTTCCGAGACCCGATTGAGATTCAGATAGTCTTTTTTGGACATTAAACAATCCATTGATGGCTGAAAGCTGTCGCAGCTGTAGAACTCACTAAGGCCTTCGTTTTGACTGGTTATGGCTCTCGTAACTCTAAACGAGCCAGAAGTTATGGTCGTTCGAACAATCAATATATATAGGGTGCAACATCCGCGGTGCAAGGTGCAACATCCGTCCGAAATGGCGAAACAGTGTCGTACGACTTTTTGAAATGCGTGCGTGGATTTGAAACTGAACGGTACCATGGTGCACCACTATCCAGCGATGGTAAATCGAAGACCAGCCACGGTAATCCAGTTTTACCGTAAAAATCCACGTGTTGAAAAAACAAAGGGTAAAAAACGTCCGAGACCCGATTGAGATTCGGATAGTCTTTTTTTGGCATTAAAAAATCCATTGACGGCTGAAAGCTGTCAGATCCATAGAACTAACTGAGGCCTTCGTTTTGACTGGTTATGGCTCCCGTAACTCTAAACGAGCCATAAGTTATGGCCGTCCGAATAGTCGATATCTACAGGGTGCAACATCCATTGTGCAAGGTGCAACATCCGTCCGAAATGGCGAAACAGTGTCGTACGACTTTTTGAAATGAGTGCATGCACGTGTCGAAAAAACGAAGATTAAAAAACTTCCGAGACCCGATTGAGATTCGGATAATCTTTTTTGGGCATTCAACAATACATTGACGGCTGAAAACTGTCAAAGTCGTAGAACTCACCGAGTCCTTCGTTTTGACTGGTTATGGATCTCGTAACTCTAAACGAGCCAGAAGTTATGGCCGTCCGAATAATCGATATCTACAGGGTGCAACATCCACGGTGCAAGGTGCAACATCCGTCTGAAATGGCGAAACAGTGTCGTACGACTTTTTGAAATGCGTGCAGGGATTTGAAACGGAATGATACCATGGTGCACCACTCTGCAGCGATGGTAAATCGAAGACCAGCCACGGTAATCCTGTTTTACCGTAAAAATCCACGTGTCGAAAAACCGAAGGATAAGAAACTTCCGAGACCCGATTGAGATTCGGATAGTCTTTTTTGGGCATTAAACAACCCATTAACGGCTGAAAGCGGTCACAGCCGTCAAACATGCTGAGACCTTTGTTTTGACTGGTTATGGCACCCATAACTCTAAACGAGCCAGAAGTTATGGCCGTCCGAGTAATCGATATCTACCGGGTTCAACATCCACGGTGCAAGGTGCAACATCCGTCCGAAATGGCGAAACAGTGTCGTACGACTTTTTGAAATGAGTGCATGGATTTGAAACGGAACGGTACCATGGTGCACCACTCTCCAGCGATGGTAAATCGAAGACCAGCCACGGTAATCCCGTTTTACCGTAAAAACACATGTGTCGAAAAAACGAAGGGTAAAAAACTTTCGAGACCCGATTGAGATTCGGATAGTCTTTTTTGGGCATTAAACAGTACATTGACGATTGAAAGCTGTCACAGCCGTACAACTCACTAAGACCTTCGTTTTGACTCGTTATGGCTCCCATAACTCTGAACGAGCCAGAAGTTATGGCCGTCCGAATAATTGATATCTACAGGGTGCAACATCCACGGTGCAAGTTGCAACATCCATCCGAAATGGCGAAACAGTGTCGTACGACTTTTGAAATGCGTGCATGGATTTGAAACAGAACGGTACCATGGTGCACCACTCTCCAGCGATGGTAAATCGAAGACCAGCCACGGTAATCCCGTTTTACCATAAAAATCGACGTGTCGAAAAAACGAAGGGTAAAAAACTTCCGAGACCCGATTGAGATTCGGATAATCTTTTTTGGGCATTCAACAATACATTGACGGCTGAAAGCTTTCAAAGTCGTAGAACTCACTGAGGTCTTCGTTTTGACTGGTTATGGCTCACGTAACAATAAACGAGCCAGAAGTTACGGCCGTCCGGATAATCGATATCTACAGGGTGCAACATCCACGGTGCAAGGTGCAACATCCGTCCGAAATGGCGGAACAGTGTCGTACGACTTTTGAAATGCGTGCATGGATTTGAAACGGAACAGTACCATGGTGCACCACTATCCAACGATGGTAAATCGAAGACCAGCCACGGTAATCCCGTTTTACCGTAAAAATCCACGTGTCGAAAAAATGAAGGGTAAAAAACTTCGTGACCCGATTGAGATTCAGATAGAATTTTTTGGACATTAAACAATCCATTGACGGCTGAAAGCCGTCAAGGCTGGAGAACTCACTGAGGCCTTCGTTTTGACTGGTTATGGCTCCCGTAACTCTAAACGAGGCAGAAGTTATGACCGTTCGAATAATCGATATCTACAGGGTGCAACATCCACGATGCAAGGTACAACGTCCGTCCGAAATGGCGAAACAGTGTCGTACGACTTCTTGAAATGCGTCCAGGGATTTGAAACGGAACGGTACCATGGTGCACCACTCTCCAGCGATGTTAAATCAAAGACCAGCCACGGTAATCCCGTTTTACCGTAAAAATCCACGTGTCCAAAAAAACGACGGGTAAAAAACTTCCGAGATCCGATTGAGATTCGGATAGTCTTTTTTGGGCATTAAACCATCCATTGACGGCTGAAAGCTGTCACAGCGGTAGAACTCACTAAGACCTTCGTTTTGACTAGTTATGGCTCCCGTAATTCTAGACGAGCCGGAAGTTATGGTCGTCCGAATAATCGATATCTACAAGGTGCAACATCCACGGGGCAAGGTGCAACATCCGTCCGAAATGGCGAAACAGTGTCGTACGACTTTTGAAATGGTTGCATGGATTTGAAACGGAGAGGTACCATGGTGCGCCACTCTCCAGCGATGGTAAATCAAAGACCAGCCACGGTAATCCCGTTTTACCGTAAAAATCCACGTGTCGAAAAAACGAAGGGTAAAAAACTTCCGAGACCCGATTGAGATTCGGATAGTCTTTTTTGGGCATTAAACAATCCATTGACGGCTGAAAACTGTCACAGCCGTAGAACTCACTACGACCGTTTTGACTAGTTATGGCTCCCGTAACTCTAAACGAGCCAGAAGTTATGGCCGTCTGAATAATCGATATCTACAGGGTGCAACATCCACGGTGCAAGGTGCAACATCCGTCCGAAATGGCGAAACAGTGTCGTACGACCTTTTGAAATGAGTGCATAGATTTGACACGGAATGGTACCACGGTGCACCACTCTCCAGTGATGATAAATCGAAGACCAGCCATGGCAATCCCGTTTTACCGTAAAAATCCACGTGTCGAAAAAACGAAGGGTAAAAAACTTCCTAGACCCGATTGAGATTCGGATAGTCTTTTTTGGGCACTAAACAATCCATTGACGGCTGAAAGCATTCACAGCCGTAGAAATCACTAAGACCTTTGTTTTGACTAGTCATGGCTCTCGTAACTCTAAACGAGCCAGAATTTATGGCCGTCCGAATAATCGATATCTACAGGGTGCAACATCCACGGTGCAATGTGCAACATCCGTCCGAAATGGCGAAACTGTGTCGTACGACTTTTGAAATGCATTCATGGATTTGAAACGGAATGGTACCATGGTGTACCACTCTCTAGCGATGGTAAATCGAAGACCAGCCACGGTAATCCCGTTTTACCATAAAAATCCACGTGTCGAAAAAACGAAGGGTAAAAAACTTCCGAGACCCGATTGAGATTCGGATAATCTTTTTTGGGCATTCAACAATACATTGAAGGCTGAAAGCTTTCAAAGTCGTAGAACTCACTGAGGCCTTCGTTTTAACTGGTTATGACTCCCGTAACTCTAAACGAGCCAGAAGTTATGGCCGTCCGAATAATCGATATCTACAGGGTGCAACATCCACGGTGCAAGGTGCAACATCCGTCCGTAATGGCGGAACAGTGTCGTACGACTTTTGAAATGCGTGCATGGATTTGGAACGGAATAGTAACTTGGTGCACCATTATCCAGCGATGGTAAATCAAAGACCAGCCACGGTAATCCCGTTTTACCGTAAAAATCCATGTGTCGAAAAAACGAAGGGTAAAAAACTTCCGAGACCCGATTGAGATTCAGATAGTCTTTTTTGGACATTAAACAATCCATTGACGGCTAAAAGCTGTCGCAGCCGTAGAACTCACTGAGGCCTTCGTTTTGACTGGTTATGGCTCTCGTAACTCTAAACGAGCCAGAAGTTATGGCCGTTCGAACAATCGATGTCTATAGGGTGCAACATCCACGGTGCAAGGTGCAACATCCGTCCGAAATGGCGAAACAGTGTCGTACGACTTTTTGAAATTCGTGCGTGGATTTGAAACGGAACGGTACCATGGTGCACCACTATCCAGCGATGGTAAATCGATGACCAGCCACGGTAATCCAGTTTCACCGTAAAAATCCACGTGTTGAAAAAACGACGGGTAAAAAACGTCCGAGACCCGATTGAGATTCGGATAGTCTTTTTTTGGCATTAAATAATCCATTGACGGTTGAAAGCTGTCAGAGCCATAGAACTAACTGAGGCCTTCGTTTTGACTGGTTATGGCTCCCGTAACTCCAAACGAGCCATAAGTTATGGCCGTCCGAATAGTCGATATCTACAGGGTGTAACATCCATGGTGCAAGGTGCAACATCCGTCCGAAATGGCGAAACAGTGTCGTACGACTTTTTGAAATGAGTGCATGGATTTGAAACGGAACGGTACCATGGTGCACCACTCTCCAGCAATGGTAAATCGAAGACCAGCCATGGTAATCCCGTTTTACCGTAAAAATCCACGTGTCGAAAAAACGAAGAGTAAAAAACTTCCGAGACCCGATTGAGATTCGGATAATCTTTTTTGGGCATTCAACAATACATTGACGGGTGAAAGCTGTCAAAGTCGTAGAATTATCTGAGTCCTTCATTTTGACTGGTTATGGCTCCCGTAACTCTAAAAGAGCCACAAGTTATGGCCGTCCGAATAATCGATATCTACAAGGTGCAACATCCATGGTGCAAGGTGCAACATCCGTCCGAAATGGCGAAACAGTGTCGTACGACTTTTTGAAATGAGTGCATGGATTTGAAATGGAACGGTACCATGGTGTACCACCCTCCAGCGATGGCAAATCGAAGACTGGCCACGGTAATCCCGTTTTACCGTAAAAATTCACGTGTCGAAAAAACGAAGGGTAAAAAACTTCCGAGACCCTATTGAGATTCGGATAGTCTTTTTTGGGCATTAAACAATCCATTGACGGCTGAAAGCGGTCACAGCCGTAAAACTCGCTGAGACCTTCATTTTGACTGGTTATGTCTCCCGTAACTCTAAACGAGCCAGAAGTTATGGCCGTCCGAATAATCGATATCTACAGGGTGCAACATCCACGGTGCAAGGTGCAACATCCGTCCGAAATGGCGAAACAGTGTCGTACGACTTTTTGAAATGAGTGCATGGATTTGAAATGGAATGCTACCATGGTGCACCACTGTCCAGCGATGGTAAATCGAAGACCAGCCACGTAATCCCGTTTTACCGTAAAAATCCACGTGTCGAAAAAACGAAGGGTAAAAAACTTCTGAGACCCGATTCAGATTCGTATAGTCTTTTTTGGACATTAAACAATCCATTGACGGCTGAAAGTTGTCGCAGCCGTAGAACTCACTAAGGCATTCGTTTTGACTGGTTATGGCTCCCGTAACTCTAAACGAGCCAGAAGTTATGGCCGTCCGAATAATCAATATCTACAGGGTGCAACATCCACGGTGCAAGGTGCAACATCCGTCCGAAATGGCAAAACAGTGTCGTACGAGTCATTGAAATTCGTGCAGGGATTTGAAACGGAACGGTACCATGGTGCACCACTCTGCAGCGATGGTAAATCGAAGACCAGCCATGGTTATGCCATTTTGCCGTAAAAATCCACGTGTCGAAAAACCGAAGGGTAAAAAACTTCCGAGACCCGATTGAGATTCGGATAGTCTTTTTTGGGCATTAAACAATCCATTGACGGCTGAAAGCGGTCACAGCCGTAAAACATGCTAAGACATTAGTTTTGACTGGTTATGGCACCCGTACTCTAAACGAGCCAGAAGTTATGGCCGTCCGAATAATCTATATCTACAGGGTTCAACATCCGCGGTGCAAGGTGCAACATCCGTCCGAATGGCGAAACAGTGTCGTACGACTTTTTGAAATGAGTGCATGGATTTGAAAATGAACGGTACCATGGCGCACCCCTCTCCAGCGATGGTTAATCGAAGACCAGCCACGGTAATCCTGTTTTACCGTAAAAACACATGTGTCGAAAAAACGAAGGGTAAAAAACTTCCGAGACCCGATTGAGATTCGGATAGTCTTTTTTGGGCATTAAACAATCCATTGACGGCTGAAAGCAGTCACAGCCGTAGAACTCACTAAGACCTTCGTTTTGACTCGTACCATGGTGCACCACTATCCAACGATGGTAAATCGAAGACCAGCCACGGTAATCCCGTTTTACAGTAAAAATCCACGTGTCGAAAAAACGAAGGGTAAAAAACTTCGAGACCCGATTGAGATTCAGATAGACTTTTTTGGACATTAAACAATCCATTGACGGCTGAAAGCTGTCAAGGCAGGAGAACTCACTAGGTCCTGATTGAGATTCGGATAGTCTTTTTTGGGCATTAAACAATCCATTGACAGTTCAAAGCTGTCACAACCCTAGAACTCACTAAGACCTTCGTTTTGACTGGTTATGGCTCTCGTAACTCTAAACGAGCCAGAAGTTATGGTCCTCCGAATAATCGATTTCTACAGGGTGCAACATCCACGGTGGAAGGTGCAACATCCGTCCGAAATGGCGAAACAGTGTCATACGACTTTTTGAAATGCGTGCATGGATTTGAAACGGAACGGTACCATGGTGCACCACTCTCCAGCGATGGTAAATCGAAGACCAGCCACGGTAATCCCGTTTTACCGTAAAAATCCACGTGTCGAAAAAACGAAGGGTAAAAAACTTCCGAGACCCGATTGAGATTCGGAGAGTCTTTTTTGGGCATTAAACAATCCATTTACGGTTGATAGCTCTCACAGCCGTATAACTCACTAAGACCTTCGTTTTTAATGGTTATGGCTCCTGTAACTCTAAACGAGCCAGAAGTTATGGCTGTCCGAATAATCGATATCTACAGTGTGCAACATCCACGGTGCAAGGTGCAACATCCGTCCGAAATGGCGAAACAGTGTCGTACGACTTTTTGAAATGCGTGCATGGATTTGAAACGGAATGGTACCATGGTGCACCACTCTCCAGCGATGGTAAATCGAAGACCAGCCACGGTAATCCCGTTTTACCGTAAAAATCCACGTGTCGAAAAAACGAAGGGTAAAAAACGTCCGAGACCCGATTGAGATTCGGATAGTCTTTTTTGGGCATTCAACAATCCATTGACGGCTAAAAGCTATCACAGCCGTAGAACTCATTGAGGCCTTCGTTTTTACTGGCTATGGCTCCCGTAACTCTAAACGAGCCAGAAGTTATGGCCGTACGAATAATCAATATCTAAAGGGTGCAACATCCACGGTGCAAGTGCAACATCCGTCCGTAATGGCGAAACAGTGTCGTACGACTTTTTGAAATGCGTGCATGGATTTGAAACGGAACGGTACCATGGTGCACCAGTATCCAGCGATGGTAAATCGAAGAACAGCCACGGTAATCCCGTTTTACCGTAAAAATCCACGTGTCGAAAAAACGAAGGGTAAAAAACTTCCGAGACCCGATTGTTATTCGGATAGTATTTTTTGGGCATTAAACAATCCATTGACGGTTGAAAGCTATCACAGTCGTAGAACTCACTAAGACCTTCGTTTTGACTGGTTATGGCTCCCGTAACTCTAAACGAGCCAGAAGTTATGGCCGTTCGAATAATCGATATCTACAAGGTGCAACATCCACGGTTCAAGGTGCAACATTCGTCCGAAATGGCGAAACAGTGTCGTACGACTTTTTGAAATGCATGCATGGATTTGAAACGAAACGGTACCATGGTTCAAAACTCTCCCGCGATGGTTAATCGAAGACCAGCCACGGCAATCCCGTTTTACCGTAGAAATCCACGTGTCGGAAAAACGAAGGGTAAAAAACTTCCGAGACCCGATTGAAATTCGGATAGTCTTTTTTGGGCATTAAACAGTCCATTGACGGCTGAAAGCTGTCAGAGCGGTAGAACTCACTGAGGCCTTCGTTTTCACTAGTTATGGCTCCCGTAACTCTAAACGAGCCAGAAGTTATGGCCGTCCGAATAATCGATATCTACAAGGTGCAACATCCACGGTGCAAGGTGCAACATCCATCCGAAATGGCGAAACAGTGTCGTACGACTTTTTGAAATGCATGCATGGATTTTAAACGGAACGTTACCATGGTGCACCACTCTCCAGCGAAGGTAAATCGAAGACCAGCCACGGTAATCCCGTTTTACCGTAAAAATCCACATGTCGAAAAAACGAAGGGTAAAAAACATCCGAGACCCGATTGAGATTCGGATAGTCTTTTTTGGGCATTAAACAATCCATTGATGGTTGAAAGCTGTCACAGCCGTATAACTCACTAAGACCTTTGTTTTGATTGGTTATGGCTCTCGTAACTCTAAACGAGCCAGAAGTTATGGCCGTCCGAATAATCGATATCTACAGGGTGCAACATCCACGGTGCAAGGTGCAACATCCGTCCGAAATGGCGAAACAGTGTCGTACGACCCTTTGAAATGCATGCATGGATTTGAAACGGAACGGTACCATGGTGCACCACTCTCCAGCGATGATAAATCGAAGACCAGCCACGGTAATCCCGTTTTACCGTAAAAATCCACGTGTCGAAAAAACGAAGGGTAAAAAACGTCCGAGACCCGATTGAGATTCGGAAAGTCTTTTTTGGGCATTCAATAATCCATTGACGGCTAAAAGCTGTCACAGCCGTAGAACTCATGGAGGCCTTCATTTTGACTGGTTATGGCTCCCGTAACTCTAAACGAGCCAGAATTTATGGCCGTACGAATATCGATATCTAAAGGTTGCAACATCCACGGTGCAAGGTGCAACATCCGTCCGAAATGGCGAAACAGTGTCGTACGACTTTTTGATATGCGTGCATGGATTTGAAATGGAACGATACCATGGTGCACCACTATCCAGCGATGGTAAATCGAAAACCAGCCATGGTAATCCCGTTTTACCGTAAAAATCCACGTGTCGGAAAAACGAAGGGTAAAAAACTTCCCAGACCCGATTGAGGTTTGGATAGTCTTTTTTGGGTATTAAACAATCCATTGACGGTTGAAAGCTGTCACAGCCGTAGAAATCATTAAGACCTTCGTTTTGACTGGTTATGGCTCCCGTAACTCTAAACGAGCCAGCAGTAATGGCCGTCCGAATAATCGATATCTACAGGGTGCAACATCCAAGTTGCAAGGTGCAACATCCGTCCGAAATGGCGAAACAGTGTCGTCCGACTTTTTGAAATGCGTGCATGGATTTGAAAAGGAACGGTACCATGGTGCACCACTCTCCAGCGATGGTAAATCGAAGACCAGCCACGGTAATCCCGTTTTACCGTAAAAATCCACGTGTCGAAAAAACGAAGGGCAAAAAACGTCCGAGACCCGATTGAGATTCGGATAGTCTTTTTTGGGCATTCAACAGTCCATTGACGGCAGAAAACTGTCACAGTCGCAGAACTCATTGAGGCCTTCGTTATGACTGGTTATGGCTCCCGTAACTCTGAACGAGTCAGAAGTTATGGCCGTACGAATAATCGATATCTAAAGGGTGCAACATCCACGGTGCAAGGTGCAACATCCGTCCGAAATGGCGAAACAGTGTCGTACGACTTTTTGAAATGAGTGCATGGATTTGAAACGGAACGGTACCATGGTGCACCACTATCCAGCGATGGTAAATCGAAGTCCAGCCACGGTAATCCCGTTTTACCGTAAAAATCCACGTGTCGAAAAAACGAAGGGTAAAAAACATCCGAGACCCGATCGAGATTCGGATAGTCCTTTTTGGGCATTAAACAATCCATTGACGGCTGAAAGCTGTCACAGCCGTAGAACTCACTAAGACCTTCGTTTTGATTGGTTATGGCTCCCGTAACTCTAAACGAGCCAGTAGTTATGGTTATCCGAATAATCGATATCTACAAAGTGCAACATCCACGGTGCAAGGTGCAACATCCGTCCGAAATGGCGAAACAGTGTCGTACGACTTTTTGAAATGCGTGCATGGATTTGAAACAGAACGGTACCATGGTGCACCACTCTCCAGCGATGGTAAATCGAAATCAGCCACGGTAATCCTGTTTTACCGTAAAAATCCACGTGTCGAAAAAAAGAAGGGTATAAAACGTCCGAGATCCGATTGAGATTCGGATAGTCTTTTTTGGGCATTCAACAATCCATTGACAGGTAAAAGCTGTCATAGCCGTAGAACTCACTGAGGCCTTCGTTTTGACTAGTTATGGCTCCCGTAGCTCTAAACGAACCAGAATTTATGGCCGTCCGAATAATCGATATCTACAGGGTGCAACATCCACGGTGCAAGGTGCAACATCCGTCCGAAATGGCGAAACAATGTCGTACGACTTTTTGAAATGCGTGCATGGATTTGAAACGGAACGGTACCATAGTGCACCACTATCCAGAGATGGTAAATCGAAGACCAGCCACGGTAATCCCGTTTTACCGTAAAAATCCACGTGTCGAAAAAACGAAGGGTAAAAAACTTCCAAGACCCGATTGAGATTTGGATAGTCTTTTTTGGGCATTCAACAATCCATTGACGGCTAAAAGCTGTCATAGCCGTAGAAGTCACTGAGGCCTTCGCTTTGACTGGTTATAGCTCCCGTAACTTTAAACGAGCCAGAAGTTATGGCCGTACGAATAATCGATATCTAAAGGGTGCAACATCCACGGTGCAAGGTGCAACATCCGTCCGAAATGGCGAAACTGTGTCGTACGACTTTTTGAAATGCGTGCATGGATTTGAAACGGAACGGTACCATGGTGCACAACTATCCAGCGATGGTAAATCGAAGACCAGCCACGGTAATCCCGTTTTACCGTAAAAATCCACGTGTCGAAAAAACGAAGGGTAAAAAACTTCTGAGACCCATTTGAGATTCGGATAGTCTTTTTTGGGCATTAAACAATCCATTGACGGCTGAAAGCTGTCACAGCCGTAGAACTCACTAAGGCATTCGTTTTGACTGGTTATGGCTCCCGTAACTCTAAGCGAGCCAGAAGTTATGGCCATCCGAATAATCGATATCTACAGGGTGCAACATCCACGGTGCAAGGTGCAACATCCGTCCGAAATGGCGAAACAGTGTCGTACGACTTTTTGAAATGCGTGCATGGATTTGAAACGGAACTATACCATGGTGCACCATTCTCCAGTGATGGTAAATCGAAGACCAGCCCCGGCAATCCAGTTTTACCGTAAAAATCCACGTGTCAAAAAAACGAAGGGTAAAAACGTCCGAGACCCGATTGAGATTCGGATAGTCTTTTTTAAGCATTAAACAAGCCATTGACGGCTGAAAGATGTCAGAGCCGTAGAACTCACTGACGCCTTCGTTTTGACTGGTTAGGGCTCCCGTTACTCTAAACGAGCCAGAAGTTATGGTCGTCCGGATAATAGATATCTACAGGGTGCAACATCCATGGTGCAAGGGGCAACATCCATCCGAAATGGCGAAACAGTGTCGTACGACTTTTTGAAATGCGTGCATGGATTTGAAATGGAACGGTACCATGGTGCACCACTCTCCAGTGATGGAAAATCGAAGACCTGCCACGGTTCCCGTTTTACCGAAAAAATCCACGTGTCGGAAAAACGAAGGGTAAAAAACTTCCGATAACCGATTGAGATTCGGATAGTCTTTTTTGGGCATTAAACAATCCGTTGACAGCTGAAAGCTGTCAGAGACGTAGAACTCACTAAGGCCTTCATTTTGACTGGTTATGGCTCCCGTAACTCTAAATGAGCCAGAAGTTATGGCCGTCCGAATAATCGATATCTACAGGGTGCAACATCCACGGTGCAAGGTGCAACATCCGTCCGAAATGGCGAAACAGTGTCGTACGACTTTTTGAAATGCGTGCATGGATTTGAAACGGAACGGTACCATGGTGCACCACTCTCCAGCGTTGGTAAATCGAAGACCAGCCACGATAATCCCGTTTTACCGTAAAAATCCACGTGTCGAAAAAACGAAGGGTAAAAAACGTCCGAGACCCGATTGAGATTCGGATAGTCGTTTTTGGGCATTCAACAGTCCATTGACGGCAGAAAGCTGTCACAGCCGTAGAACTCACCGAGGCCTTCGTTATGACTGGTTATGGCTCCCGTAACTTTAAACGAGCCAGAAGTTATGGCCGTACGAATAATCGATATCTAAAGTGTGCAACATCCACGGTGCCAGGTGCAACATCCGTCCGATATGGCGAAACAGTGTCGTACGACTTTTTGAAATGCGTGCATGGATTTGAAACGGAACGGTACCATGGTGCACCACTATCCAGCGATGGTAAATCGAAGACCAGCCACGGTAATCCCGTTTTACTATAAAAATCAACGTGTCGAAAAAACGAAGGGTAAAAAACATCCGAGACCTGATTGAGATTCGGATAGTCTTTTTTGGGCATTAAACAATCCATTGACGGCTGAAAGCTGTCATAGCCGTAGAACTCGCTAAGGCATTCGTTTTGACTGGTTATGGCTCCCGTAACTCTAAGCGAGCCAGAAGTTATGGCCGTCCGAATAATCGATATCCATAGAGTGCAACATCCACGGTGCAAGGTGCAACATCCTTCCGAAATGGCGAAACAGTGTCGTGCGACTTTTTGAAATGCGTGCATGGATTCAAAATGGAACTATACCAAGGTGCACCAATCTCCAGCGATGGTAAATCGAAGACCAGCCACGGTAATCCAGTTTTACCGTAAAAATCCACGTGTCGAAAAAATGAAGGGTAAAAACGTCCGAGACCCGATTGAGATTCGGATAGTCTTTTTTAAGCATTAAACAATCCATTGACGGCTGAAAGCTGTCAGAGCCGTAGAACTCACTGACGCCTTCATTTGACAAGTTAGGGCTCCCGTTACTCTAAACGAGCCAGAAGTTATGGCCGTCCGAATAATCGATATCTACAGGGTGCAACATCCACGGTGCAAGGTGCAACATCCATCCGAAATGGCGAAACAGTGTCGTACGACTTTTTGAAATGCGTGCATGGATTTTAAACGGAACGTTACCATGGTGCACCACTCTCCAGCGAAGGTAAATCGAAGACCAGCCACGGTAATCCCGTTTTACCGTAAAAATCCACATGTCGAAAAAACGAAGGGTAAAAAACTTCCGAGACCCGATTGAGATTCGGATAGTCTTTTTTGGGCATTAAACAATCCATTGACGGTTGAAAGCTGTCACAGCCATATAACTCACTAAGACCTTTGTTTTGATTGGTTATGGCTCCCATAACTCTAAACGAGCCAGAAGTTATGGCCGTCCGAATAATCGATATCTACAGGGTGCAACATCCACGGTGCAAGGTGCAACATCCGTCCGAAATGGCGAAACAGTGTCGTACGACCCTTTGAAATGCATGCATGGATTTGAAATGGAACGGTACCATGGTGCACCACTCTCCAGCGATGGTAAATCGAAGACCAGCCACGGTAATCCCGTTTTACCGTAAAAATCCACGTGTCGAAAAAATGAAGGGTAAAAAACGTCCGAGACCCGATTGAGATTCGGAAAGTCTTTTTTGGGCATTCAATAATCCATTGACGGCTAAAAGCTGTCACAGCCGTAGAACTCATGGAGGCCTTCATTTTGACTGGTTATGGCTCCCGTAACTCTAAACGAGCCAGAATTTATGGCCGTACGAATATCGATATCTAAAGGTTGCAACATCCACGGTGCAAGGTGCAACATCCGTCCGAAATGGCGAAACAGTGTCGTACGACTTTTTGATATGCGTGCATGGATTTGAAATGGAACGATACCATGGTGCACCACTATCCAGCGATGGTAAATCGAAGACCAGCCATGGTAATCCCGTTTTACCGTAAAAATCCACGTGTCGGAAAAACGAAGGGTAAAAAACTTCCCAGACCCGATTGAGGTTTGGATAGTCTTTTTTGGGTATTAAACAATCCATTGACGGTTGAAAGCTGTCACAGCCGTAGAAATCATTAAGACCTTCGTTTTGACTGGTTATGGCTCCCGTAACTCTAAACGAGCCAGAAGTAATGGCCGTCCGAATAATCGATATCTACAGGGTGCAACATCCAAGTTGCAAGGTGCAACATCCGTCCGAAATGGCGAAACAGTGTCGTCCGACTTTTTGAAATGCGTGCATGGATTTGAAAAGGAATGGTACCATGGTGCACCACTCTCCAGCGATGGTAAATCGAAGACCAGCCACGGTAATCCCGTTTTACCGTAAAAATCCACGTGTCGAAAAAACGAAGGGTAAAAAACGTCCGAGACCCGATTGAGATTCGGATAGTCTTTTTTGGGCATTCAACGGTCCATTGACGGTAGAAAACTGTCACAGTCGCAGAACTCATTGAGGCCTTCGTTATGACTGGTTATGGCTCCCGTAACTCTGAACGAGTCAGAAGTTATGGCCGTACGAATAATCGATATCTAAAGGGTGCAACATCCACGGTGCATGGTGCAACATCCGTCCGAAATGGCGAAACGGTGTCGTACGACTTTTTGAAATGCGTGCATGGATTTGAAACGGAACGGTACCATGGTGCACCACTATCCAGCGATGGTAAATCGAAGTCCAGCCACGGTAATCCCGTTTTACCGTAAAAATCCGCGTGTCGAAAAAACGAAGGGTAAAAAACTTCCGAGATCCGATTGAGATTCGGATAGTCCTTTTTGGGCATTAAACAATCCATTGACGGCTGAAAGCTGTCACAGCCGTAGAACTCACTAAGACCTTCGTTTTGATTGATTATGGCTTCCGTAACTCTAAACGAGCCAGTAGTTATGGTCATCCGAATAATCGATATCTACAAAGTGCAACATCCACGGTGCAAGGTGCAACATCCGTCCGAAATGGCGAAACAGTGTCGTACGACTTTTTGAAATGCGTGCATGGATTTGAAACAGAACGGTACCATGGTGCACCACTCTCCAGCGATGGTAAATCGAAATCAGCCACGGTAATCCTGTTTTAACGTAAAAATCCACGTGTCGAAAAAACGAAGGGTATAAAACGTCCGAGACCCGATTGAGATTCGGATAGTCTTTTTTGGGCATTCAACAATACATTGACAGCTAAAAGCTGTCATAGCCGTAGAACTCACTGAGGCCTTCGTTTTGACTAGTTATGGCTCCCGTAACTCTAAACGAACCAGAAGTTATGGCCGTCCGAATAATCGATATCTACAGGGTGCAACATCCACGGTGCAAGGTGCAACATCCGTCCGAAATGGGGAAACAATGTCGTACGACTTTTTGAAATGCGTGCATGGATTTGAAACGGAACGGTACCATAGTGCACCACTATCCAGAGATGGTAAATCGAAGACCAGCCACGGTAATCCCGTTTTACCGTAAAAATCCACGTGTCGAAAAAACGAAGGGTAAAAAACTTCCAAGACCCGATTGAGATTTGGATAGTCTTTTTTGGGCATTCAACAATCCATTGACGGCTAAAAGCTGTCATAGCCGTAGAAGTCACTGAGGCCTTCGCTTTGACTGGTTATAGCTCCCGTAACTTTAAACGAGCCAGAAGTTATGGCCGTACGAATAATCGATATCTAAAGGGTGCAACATCCACGGTGCAAGGTGCAACATCCGTCCGAAATGGCGAAACTGTGTCGTACGACTTTTTGAAATGCGTGCATGGATTTGAAACGAAACGGTACCATGGTGCACAACTATCCAGCGATGGTAAATCGAAGACCAGCCACGGTAATCCCGTTTTACCGTAAAAATCCACGTGTCGAAAAAACGAAGGGTAAAAAACTTCCAAGACCCATTTGAGATTCGGATAGTCTTTTTTGGGCATTAAACAATCCATTGACGGCTGAAAGCTGTCACAGCCGTAGAACTCACTAAGGCATTCGTTTTGACTGGTTATGGCTCCCGTAACTCTAAGCGAGCCAGAAGTTATGGCCATCCGAATAATCGATATCTACAGGGTGCAACATCCACGGTGCAAGGTGCAACATCCGTCCGAAATGGCGAAACAGTGTCGTATGACTTTTTGAAATGCGTGCATGGATTTGAAACGGAACTATATCATGGTGCACCAATCTCCAGTGATGGTAAATCGATCACCAGCCCCGGCAATCCAGTTTTACCGTAAAAATCCACGTGTCAAAAAAACGAAGGGTAAAAACGTCCGAGACCCGATTGAGATTCGGATTGTCTTTTTTAAGCATTAAACAAGCCATTGACGGCTGAAAGATGTCAGAGCCGTAGAACTCACTGACGCCTTCGTTTTGACTGGTTAGGGCTCCCGTTACTCTAAACGAGCCAGAAGTTATGGTCGTCCGGATAATAGATATCTACAGGGTGCAACATCCATGGTGCAAGGGGCAACATCCATCCGAAATGGCGAAACAGTGTCGTACGACTTTTTGAAATGCGTGCATGGATTTGAAATGGAACGGTACCATGGTGCACCACTCTCCAGTGATGGAAAATCGAAGACCAGCCACGGTAATCCCGTTTTACCGAAAAAATCCACGTGTCGGAAAAACGAAGGGTAAAAAACTTTCGAGAACCGATTGAGATTCGGATAGTCTTTTTTGGGCATTAAACAATCCGTTGACGGCTGAAAGCTGTCAGAGACGTAGAACTCACTAAGGCCTTCATTTTGACTGGTTATGGCTCCCGTAACTCTAAACGAGCCAGAAGTTATGGCCGTCCGAATAATCGATATCTACAGGGTGCAACATCCACGGTGCAAGGTGCAACATCCGTCCGAAATGGCGAAACAGTGTCGTACGACTTTTTGAAATGCGTGCATGGATTTGAAACCGAACGGTACCATGGTGCACCACTCTCCAGCGTTGGTAAATCGAAGACCAGCCACGATAATCCCGTTTTACCGTAAAAATCCACGTGTCGAAAAAACGAAGGGTAAAAAACGTCCGAGACCCGATTGAGATTCGGATAGTCTTTTTTGGGCATTCAACAATCCATTGATGGCTAAAAGCTGTCACAGCCGTAGAACTCACCGAGGCCTTCGTTTTGACTGGTTATGGCTCCCGTAACTTTAAACGAGCCAGAAGTTATGGCCGTACGAATAATCGATATCTAAAGTGTGCAACATCCACGGTGCCTGGTGCAACATCCGTCCGATATGGCGAAACAGTGTCGTACGACTTTTTGAAATGCGTGCATGGATTTGAAACGGAACGGTACCATGGTGCACCACTATCCAGCGATGGTAAATCGAAGACAAGCCACGGTAATCCCGTTTTACTGTAAAAATCAACGTGTCGAAAAAACGAAGGGTAAAAAACATCCGAGACCTGATTAAGATTCGGATAGTCTTTTTTGGGCATTAAACAATCCATTGACGGTTGAAAGCTGTCATAGCCGTAGAACTAGCTAAGGCATTCGTTTTGACTGGTTATGGCTCCCGTAACTCTAAGCGAGCCAGAAGTTATGGCCGTCCCAATAATCGATATCTATAGAGTGCAACATCCACGGTGCAAGGCGCAACATCCTTCCGAAATGGCGAAACAGTGTCGTGCGACTTTTTGAAATGCGTGCATGGATTCAAAATGGAACTATACCATGGTGCACCAATCTCCAGCGATGGTAAATCGAAGACCAGCCACGGTAATCCAGTTTTACCGTAAAAATCCACGTGTCGAAAAAACGAAGGGTAAAAACGTCCGAGACCCGATTGAGATTCGGATAGTCTTTTTTAAGCATTAAACAATCCATTGACGGCTGAAAGCTGTCAGAGCCGTAGAACTCACTGACGCCTTCATTTGACAAGTTAGGGCTCCCGTTACTCTAAACGAGCCAGAAGTTATGGAAGTCCGAATAATCGATATCTACAAGGTGCAACATCCATGGTGCAAGGTGCAACATCCATCCGAAATGGCGAAACAGTGTCGTACGACTTTTTGAAATGCGTGCAGGGATTTGAAACGGAACGGTACCATGGTGCACCACTCTCTAGCGATGGTAAATCGAAGACCTACCACGGTAATACCCTTTTACCGTAAAAATCCACGTTTTGAAAAAACGAAGGGTAAAAAACTTCCAAGACCCGATTGAGATTCGGATAGTCTTTTTTGGGCATTTAACAATCCATTGACGGCTTAAAGCGGTCACAGCCGTAAAACTCGCTGAGACCTTCATTTTGACTAGTTATGGCTCCCGTAACTCTAAACGAGCCAGAAGTTATGGCCGTCCGAATAATCGATATCTACAGGGTGCAACATCCACGGTGCAAGGTGCAACATCCGTCCGAAATGGCGAAACAGTGTCGTACGACTTTTTGAAATGAGTGCATGAATTTGAAACGGAACGGTACCATGGTGCTCCACTCTCCGGCGATGGTAAATCGAAGGCCAGCCACGGTAATCCCGTTTTACCGTAAAAATACACGTGTCGAAAAAACGAAGGGTGAAAACTTCCGAGACCCGATTGAGATTCGGATAGTCTTTTTTGGGCATTAAACAATCCATTGACGGTTGAAAGTTGTCACAGCCGTAGAACTCACTAAGACCTTCGTTTTGATTAGTTATGGCTCCCGTAACTCTAAACGAGCCAGAAGTTATGGCCGTCCGAATAATCGATATCTACAGGATGCAACATCCACGGTGCAAGGTGCAACATCCGTCCGAAAAGGCGAAACAGTGTCGTACGACTTTTTGAAATGCATGCATGGATTTGAAATGGAACGGTACCATGGTTCACCACTATCCAGCGATGGTAAATCGAAGACCAGCCACGGTAATCCCGTTTTACCGTAAAAATCCACGTGTCGAAAAAACGAAAGGTAAAAAACGTCCAAGACCCGATTGAGATTCGAATAGTCTTTTTTGGGCATTCAACAATCCATTGACGGCTAAATGCTGTCACAGCCGTAGAACTCACCGAGGCCTTCGTTTTGACTGGTTATGGCTCCCATAACTCTAAACGAGCCAGAAGTTATGGCCGTCCGAATAATCGATATCTACAGGGTGCTACATTCACGGTGCAAGGTGCAACATCCGTCCGAAATGGCGAAACAGTGCCGTACGACTTTTTGAAATGCGAGCATGGATTTGAAACGGAATGGTACCATGGTGTACCACTCTCCAGCGATGGTAAATCGAAGACCAGCCACGGTAATCCCGTTTTACCGTAAAAATCCACGTGTCGAAAAAACGAAGGGTAAAAAACTTCCGAGACCCGATTGAGATTCGGATAGTCTTTTTTGGGCATTAAACAATCCATTGACGGCTGAAAGCCGTCACAGCCGTAGAACTCACTTAGACCTTCGTTTTGATTGGTTATGGCTCCCGTAACTCTAAACGAGCCAGTAGTTATGGTCGTCCGAATAATCGATATCCACAAAGTGCAACATCCACGGTGCAAGGTGCAACATCCGTCCGAAATGGCGAAACAGTGTCGTACGACTTTTTGAAATGCGTGCATGGATTTGAAACAGAACGGTACCATGGTGCACCACTCTCCAGCGATGGTAAATCGAAATCAGCCACGGTAATCCTGTTTTACCGTAAAAATCCACGTGTCGAAAAAACGAAGGGTATAAAACGTCCGAGACCCGATTGAGATTTGGATAGTCTTTTTTGGGCATTCAACAATCCATTGACGGCTAAAAGCTGTCACAGCCGTAGAACTCACTAAGACCTTCTTTTTGATTAGTTATGGCTCCCGTAACTCTAAACGAGCCAGAAGTTATCGCCGTCCGAATAATCGATATCTACAGGGTGAAACATCCACGGTGCAAGGTGCAACATCCGTCCGAAATGGCGAAACAGTGTCGTACGACTTTTTGAAATGCGTGCATGGATTTGAAATGGAACGGTACCATGGTGCACCACTCTCCAGTGTTGGTAAATCGAAGACCAGCCACGATAATCCCGTTTTACCGTAAAAATCCACGTGTCGAAAAAACGAAGGGTAAAAAACGTCCGAGACCCGATTGAGATTCGGATAGTCCTTTTTTGGCATTCAACAATCCATTGACGGCTAAAAGCTGTCACAGCCATAGAACTCAGAGGCCTTCGTTTTGACTGGTTATGGCTCCCGTAACTCTAAACGAGCCAGAAGTTATGGCCGTACGAATAATCGATATCTAAAGGGTGCAACATCCACGATGCCAGGTGCAACATCCTTCCGAAATGGCGAAACAGTGTCGTACGACTTTTTGAAATGCGTGCATGGATTTGAAACGGAACGGTACCATGGTTCACCACTATCCAGCGATGGTAAATCGAAGACCAGCCACGATAATCCCGTTTTATCGTAAAAATCCACGTGTCGAAAAAACGAAAGGTAAAAAACTTCCGAGACCCGATTGAGATTTGGATAGTCTTTTTTGGGCATTCAACAATCCATTGACGGCTAAATGCTGTCACAGCCGTAGAACTCACTAAGGCATTCGTTTTGACTGGTTATGGCTCCGGTAACTCTAAACGAGCCAGAAGTTATGGCCGTCTGAATAATCGATATCTACAGAGTGCAACATCCACGGTGCAAGGTGCAACATCCGTCCGAAATGGCGAAACAGTGTCGTGCGACATTTTGAAATGCGTGCATGGATTTGAAACGGAACTTTACCATGGTGCACCAATCTCCAGCGATGGTAAATCGAAGACCAGCCACGGTAATCCAGTTTTACCGTAAAAATCCACGTGTCGAAAAAACGAAGGGTAAAAACGTCCGAGACCCGATGGAGATTCGGATAGTCTTTTTTAAGCATTAAACAATCCATTGACGGCTGAAAGATGTCAGAGCCGTAGAACTCACTGACGCCTTCATTTTGACTGATTAGGGCTCCCGTTACTCTAAACGAGCCAGAAGTTATGGCCGTCCGAATAATCGATATCTACAGGGTGCAACATCCATCCGAAATGGCGAAATAGTGTCGTACGACTTTTTGAAATGCGTGCATGGATTTGAAAAGGAACAGTACCATGGTGCACCACTCTCAAGCGATGGTAAATCGAAAAAACGAAGGGTGAAAAACTTCCGAGACCCGATTGAGATTCAGATAGTCTTTTTTGGGCATTAAACAATCTATTGACGGCTGAAAGCTGTCACAGCCGTAGAACTCAGTAAGACCTTCGTTTTGACTGGTTATGCCTCTCGTAACTCTAAACGAGCCAGAAGTTATGTCCGTCCGTATAATTGATATCTACAGGGTGCAACATCCACAGTGCAAGGTGCAACATCCATCCGAAATGGCGAAACAATGTCGTACGACTTTTTGAAATGCGTGCATGGATTTGAAACGGAACGGTACCATAGTGCACCATATCCAGAGATGGTAAATCGATGACCAGCCACGGTAATCACGTTTTACCGTAAAAATCCACGTGTCGAAAAAACGAAGGGTAAAAAACTTCCGAGACCCGATTGAGATTCGGATAGTCTTTTTTGGGCATTAAACAATCCATGGACGGTTGAAAGCTGTGACAGGCGTAGATCTCACTAAGACCTTCGTTTTGACTGGTTATGGTTCCCGTAACTCTAAACCAGCCAGAAGTAATGGCCGTCCGAATAATCGATATCTACAGGGTGCAACATCCACAGTGCATGGTGCAACATCCATCCGAAATGGCGAGACAGTGTCGTACGACTTTTTGAAATGCGTGCATGGATTTGAAACGGAATGATACCATGGTGCACCACTCTCCAGCGATGGTAAATCGTAGACCAGCCACGGTAATCCCGTTTTACCGTAAAATTCCACGTGTCGAAAAAACGAAGGGTAAAAAACGTCTGAGACCCGATTGAGAATCGGAAAGTCTTTTTTTGGCATTCAACAATCCATTGACGGCTAACAGCTGTCACTGCCGTAGAACTCACTGAGGCTTTCGTTTTGACTGGTTATGGCTCCCGTAACTCTAAACGAGCCAGAAGTTATGGCCGTCCGAATAATCCATATCTACAGGGTGCAACATCCACGGTGCAAATTGCAAAATCCGTCCGAAATGGCGAAACAATGTCGTACGTCTTTTTGAAATGCGTGAATGGATTTGAAACGGAACGGTACCATGGTGCACCACTCTCCAGCGATGGTAAATCGAAGACCAGGCACGGTAATCCAGTTTTACCGTAAAATCCACGTGTCGAAAAAACGAATGGTAAAAAACTTCCGAGACCCAATTGAGATTCGGATAGTCTTTTTTGGGCATTAAACAATCCATTGACGGTTGAAAGCTGTCACAGCCGTAGAACTCACTAAAACCTTCGTTTTGACTGGTTATGGCTCCCGTAAGTCTAAACGAGCCAGAAGTTATGGCCGTCCGAATAATCGATATCTACAGGGTGCAACATCCACGGTGCAAGGAGCAACATCCGTCCGAAATGGCGAAACAGTGTCGTACGACTTTTTGAAATGCGTGCATAGATTTGAAACGGAACGGTACCATGGTGCACCACTCTCCAGCGATGGTAAATCGAAGACCAGCCACGGTAATCCCGTTTTACCGTAAAAAACCACGTGTCGAAAAAACGAAGGGTAAAAAACGTCCGAGACCCGATTGAGATTCGGATAGTCTTTTTTGGGCATTCAACAATCCATTGACGGCTAAAAGATGTCACAGCCGTAGAAATTTTTGAGGCCTTCGTTATGACTGGTTATGGCTCCCGTAACTCTAAACGAGTCAGAAGTTATGGCCTTACGAATAATCGATATCTGAAGGGTGCAACATCCACGGTGCAAGGTGCAACATCCGCCCGAAATGGCGAAACAGTGTCGTACGACTGTCTGAAATGCGTGCATGGATTTGAAACGGAATGGTACAATGGCGCACCACTCTCCAGCGATGGTAAATCGAAGACCAGGCACGGTAATCCCGTTTTACCGTAAAAATCCACATGTCGAAAAAACGAAGGGTAAAAAACTTCGGAGGCCCGATTGAGATTCGGATAGTCTTTTTTGGGCATTAAACAATCCATTGACGGTTGAAAGCTGTCACAGCCGTAGAACTCACTAAAACCTTCGTTTTGACTAGTTATGGCTCCCGTAACTCTAAACGAGCCAGAAGTTATGGCCGTCCGAATAATCGATATCTACAGGATGCAACATCCACAGTGCAAGATGCAACATCCGTCCGAAATGGGAAACAGTGTCGTACTACTTTTTGACATGCGTGCATGGATTTGAACGGTACCATGGTGAACCACTCTCCAGCGATGGTAAATCGAAGACCAGCCACGGTAATCCCGTTTTACCGTAAAAATCCACGTGTCGAAAAAACGAAGTGTAAAAAACGTCCGAGACCCGATTGAGATTCGGATAGTCTTTTTTGGGCATTCAACAATCCATTGACGGCTAAAAGCTGTCACAGCCGTAGAACTTATTGAGGCCTTCATTTTGACTGGTTATGGGTCCCGTAACTTTAAACGAGCCAGAAGTTATGGCCGTCCGAATAATCGATATCTACAGGGTGCAACATCCACGGTGCAAGGTGCAACATCCATCCGAAATGGCGAAATAGTGTTGTACGACTTTTTGAAATGCGTGCATGGATTTGAAAAGGAACGGTACCATGGTGCACCACTCTCCAATGATGGTAAATCGAAGACCAGCCACGGTAATCCCGTTTTATCGAAAAAATCCACGTGTTGAAAAAACGAAGAGTAAAAAACTTCCAAGACCCGATTGAGATTCGGATAGTCTTTTTTGGGCATTTAACAATCCATTGATGGCTTAAAGCGGTCACAGCCGTAAAACTCGCTGAGACCTTCATTTTGACTAGTTATGGCTCCCGCAACTCTAAACGAGCCAGAAATTATGGCCGTCCGAATAATCGATATCTACAGGGTGCAACATCCACGGTGCAAGGTGCAACATCCGTCCGAAATGGCGAAACAGTGTCGTACGACTTTTTGAATGAGTGCTTGAATTTGAAACGGAACGGTACCATGGTGCACCATTCTCCAGCGATGGTAAATCGAAGGCCAGCCACGGTAATCCCATTTTACCGTAAAAATCCACGTGTCGAAAAAACGAAGGGTAAAAAACTTCCGAGACCCGATTGAGATTCAAATAGTCTTTTTTGGGCATTAAACAATCTATTGACGGCTGAAAGCTATCACAGCCGTAGAACTCAGTAAGACCTTCGTTTTGACTGGTTATGCCTCTCGTAACTCTAAACGAGCCAGAAGTTATGGCCGTCCGAATAATCGATATCTACAAGGTGCAACATCCACAGCGCAAGGTGCAACATCCGTCCGAAATAGCGAAACAATGTCGTACGACTTTTTGAAATGCGTGCATGGATTTGAAACGGAACGGTACCATAGTGCACCATATCCAGAGATGGTAAATCGAAGACCAGCCACGGTAATCCCGTTTTACCGTAAAAATCCACGTGTCGAAAAAACGAAGGGTAAAAAACTTCCGAGACCAGATTGAGATTCGGATAGTCTTTTTTGGGCATTAAACAATCCATTGACGGTTGAAAGCTGTGACAGCCGTAGAACTCACTAAGACCTTCGTTTTGACTGGTTAAGGCTCTCGTAACTCTAAACGAGCCAGAAGTAATGGTCGTCCGAATAATCGATATCTACAGGGTGCAACATCCACGGTGCATGGTGCAACATCCATCCGAAATGGCGAGACAGTGTCGTACGACTTTTTGAAATGCGTGCATGGATTTGAAACGGAATGATACCATGGTGCACCACTCTCCAGCGATGGTAAATCGTAGACCAGCCACGGTAATCCCGTTTTATCGTAAAATTCCACGTGTCGAAAAAACGAAGGGTAAAAAACGTCTGAGACCCGATTGAGATTCGGAAAGTCTTTTTTTGGCAGTCAACAATCCATTGACGGCTAACAGCTGTCACTGCCGTAGAACTCACTGAGGCTTTCGTTTTGACTGGTTATGGCTCCCGTAACTCTAAACGAGCCAGAAGTTATGGCTATCCGAATAATCGATATCTACAGGGTGCAACATCCACGGTGCAAATTGCAAAATCCGTCCGAAATGGCGAAACAATGTCGTACGTCTTTTTGAAATGCGTGAATGGATTTGAAACGGAACGGTACCACGGTGCACCACTCTCCAGCGATGGTAAATCGAAGACCAGGCACGGTAATCCAGTTTTACCGTAAAAATCCACGTGTCGAAAAAACGAATGGTAAAAAACTTCCGAGACCCGATTGACATTCGGATAGTCTTTTGTGGGCATTAAACAATCCATTGACGGTTGAAAGCTGTCAAAGCCGTAGAACTCACTAAAACCTTCGTTTTGACTAGTTATGGCTCCCGTAAGTCTAAACGAGCCAGAAGTTATGGCCGTCCGAATAATCGATATCTACAGGGTGCAACATCCACGGTGCAAGTAGCAACATCCGTCCAAAATGGCGAAACAGTGTCGTATGACTTTTTGAAATGCGTGCATGGATTTGAAACGGAACGGTACCATGGTGCACCACTCTCCAGCGATGGTAAATCGAAGACCAGCCACGGTAATCCCGTTTTACCGTAAAAATCCACGTGTCGAAAAAACGAAGGGTAAAAAACGTCCGAGACCCGATTGAGATTCGGATAGTCTTTTTTGGGCATTCAACAATCCATTGACGGCTAAAAGCTATCACAGCCGTAGAACTCATTGAGGCCTTCGTTATGACTGGTTATGGCTCCCGTAACTCTAAACGAGTCAGAAGTTATGGTCGTACGAATAATGGATATCTAAAGGGTGCAACATCCACGGTGCAAGGTGCAACATCCGCCCGAAATGGAGAAACAGTGTCGTACGACTGTGTGAAATGCGTGCATGGATTTGAAACGGAACGGTACAATGGCGCACCACTCTCCAGCGATGGTAAATCGAAGACCAGGCACGGTAATCCCGTTTTACCGTAAAAATCCACATGTCGAATAAACGAAGGGTAAAAAACTTCCGTGACCCGATTGAGATTCGGATAGTCTTTTTTGGGCATTAAGCAATCCATTGACGGTTGAAAGCTGTCACAGCCGTAGAACTCACTAAAACCTTCGTTTTGACTGGTTATGGCTCCCGTAACTCTAAACGAGACAGAAGTTATGGCCATCCGAATAATCGATATCTACAGGATGCAACATCCACGGTGCAAGATGCAACATCCGTCCGAAATGGGAAACAGTGTCTTACAACTTTTTGACATGCGTGCATGGATTTGAACGGTACCATGTTGCACCACTCTCCAGCGATGGTAAATCGAAGACCAGCCACGGTAATCCCGTTTTACCGTAAAAATCCACGTGTCGAAAAAACGAAGGGTAAAAAACGTCCGAGACCCGACTGAGATTCGGATAGTCTTTTTTGGGCATTCAACAATCCATTGACGGCTAAAAGCTGTCACAGCCGTAGAACTTATTGAGGCCTTCGTTATGACTGGTTATGGCTCCCGTAACTCTAAACGAGTCAGAAGTTATGGCCGTACGAATAATCGATATCTAAAGGGTGCAACATCCACGGTGCAAGGTGCAACATCCGCCCGAAATGGCGAAACAGTGTCGTACGACTTTTTGAAATGCGTGCATGGATTTGAAATGGAACGGTACCATGGTGCCCCACTATCCAACGATGGTAAATCGAAGACCAGCCACGGTAATCCCGTTTTACCGTAAAAATCCACGTGTCGAAAAAACGAAGGGTGAAAAACTTCCGAGACCCGATTGAGATTCGGTTAGTATTTTTTGGGCATTAAACAATCCATTGATGGATGAAAGATGTCAGAGCCGAAGAACTCACTGAGGCCTTCATTTTGACTTGTTATGGCTCCCGTAAGTCTAAACGAGCCAGAAGTTATGGCCGTCCGAATAATCGATATCTACAGGGTGCAACATCCACGGTGCAAGGTGCAACATCTGTCCGAAAGTGCAAAACAGTGTCGTACGACTTTTTGAAATGTGTGCATGGATTTGAAACGGAACTGTACCATGGTGCCCCAATCTCCAGCGATAGTAAATCGAAGACCAGCCACGGTAATCCACTTTTACCGTAAAAATCCACGTGTCGAAAAAACGAAGGGTAAAAAACGTCCGAGAACCGATTGAGATTCGGATAGTCATTTTTGGGCATTAAACAATCCATTGATGGCAGAAAGCTGTCAGAGCCGTAGAACTCACTGAGGCCTTCATTTTGACTGGTTATGGCTCCCGTAACTCTAAACGAACCAGAAGTTATGGCCATCCGAATAATCGATATCTACAGGGTGCAACATCCACGGTGCAAGGTGCAACATCCGTCCGAAATGGCGAAACAGTGTCGTACGTCTTTTTGAAATGCGTGCGTGGATTTGAAACGGAACGGTACCATGGTGCACCACTCTCCAGCGATGGTAAATCGAAGACCAGCCACGGTAATCCCGTTTTACCGTAAAAATCCACGTGTCGAAAAAACGATGGGTAAAAAACGTCTGAGACCCGATTGAGATTCAGATAGTCTTTTTTTGGCATTCCACAAACCATTGACGGCTAAAAGCTGTCACAGCCGTAGAACTCACTGAGGCCTTCGTTTTGACTGGCTATGCCACCCGTAACTCTAAACGAGCCAGAAGTTATGGCCGTTCGAATAATCTATATCTACAGGGTGCAACATCCACGGTGCAAGGTGCAACATCCGTCCGAAATGGCGAAACAGTGTCATACGACTTTTTGAAATGCGAGCATGGATTTGAAATGGAACGGTACCATGGTGCACCACTCTCCAGCGATGGTAAATCGAAGACCGGGCAAGGTAATCCCGTTTTACCGTAAAAATCCACGTGTCGAAAAAACGAAGGGTAAAAAACTTCCGAGACCCGATTGAGATTCGGATAGTCTTTTTTGGGCATTAAACAATCCATTGATGGTTGAAAGCTGTCATAGCCGCAGAACTCACTAAAACCTTCTTTTTTGACAGCTTATGGCTCCCGTAACTCTAAACGAGCCAGAAGTTATGGCCGTCCGAATAATCGATATCTACAGGGTGCAAACATCCACGGTGCAAGATGCAACATCCGTCCGAAATGGCGAAACAGTGTCGTGCGACTTTTTAAAATGCGTGCATGGATTTGAAACGGAATGGTACCATGGAGCACCACTCTCCAGCGATGGTAAATCGAAGACCAGCCACGGAAATCCCGTTTTACCGTAAAAATTCACGTGTCGAAAAAATGAAGGGTAAAAAATGTCCGAGACCCGATTGAGATTCGGATAGTCTTTTTTGGGCATTCAACAATCCATTGACGGCTAAAAGCTATCACAGCCGTAGAACTCATTGGGGCCTTCGTTATGACTGGCTATGGCTCCCGTAACTCTGAACGAGTCAGAAGTTATGGCCTTACGAATAATCGATATCTAAAGGGTGCAACATCCACGATGCAAGGTGCAACATCCGTCCGAAATGGCGAAACAGTGTCGTACAACTTTTTGAAATGCGTGCATGGATTTGAAACGGAACTATACCATGGTGCACCACTATCCAGCGATGGTAAATCGAATACCAGCCACGGTAATCCCGTTTTACCGTAAAAATCCACGTGTCGAAAAAACGAAGGGTAAAAAACTTCCGAGACCCGATTGAGATTCGGATAGTCTTTTTTGGGCATTAAACAATCCATTGATGGCTTAAAGCTGTCACAGCCGTGGAACTCACTGAGGCCTTCGTTTTAACTGGTTATGGCTCCCGTAACTCTAAACGAGCCATAAGTTATGGCCGTTCGAATAATCGATATCTACAGGGTGCAACATCCGTCCGAAATGGCGAAATAGTGTCGTACGACTTTTTGAAATGCGTGCATGGAATTGAAACGGAACTGTACCATGGTGCACCAATCTCCAGCGATGGTAAATCGAAGACCAGCCACGGTAATCCAGTTTTACCGTAAAAATCCACGTGTCGAAAAAACGAAGGGTAAAAAACGTCCGATAACCGATTGAGATTCAGATAGTCTTTTTTGGGCATTAAACAAACCATTGACGGTTGAAAGCTGTGACAGCCGTAGAACTCACTAAGACCTTCGTTTTGACTGGTTAAGGCTCCCGTAACTCTAAACGAGCCAGAAGTAATGGTCGTCCGAAAAATCGATATCTACAGGGTGCAACATCCACGGTGCATGGTGCAACATCCATCCGAAATGGCGAGACAGTGTCGTACGACTTTTTGAAATGCGTGCATGGATTTGAAACGGAATGATACCATGGTGCACCACTCTCCAGCGATGGTAAATCGTAGACCAGCCACGGTAATCCCGTTTTATCGTAAAATTCCACGTGTCGAAAAAACGAAGGGCAAAAAACGTCTGAGACCCGATTGAGATTCGGAAAGTCTTTTTTTGGCATTCAACAATCCATTGACGGCTAACAGCTGTCACTGCCGTAGAACTCACTAAGGCTTTCGTTTTGACTGGTTATGGCTCCCGTAACTCTAAACGAGCCAGAAGTTATGGCCATCCGAATAATCGATATCTACAGGGTGCAACATCCACGGTGCAAATTGCAAAATCCGTCCGAAATGGCGAAACAATGTCGTACGTCTTTTTGAAATGCGTGAACGGATTTGAAACGGAACGGTACCACGGTGCACCACTCTCCAGCGATGGTAAATCGAAGACCAGGCACGGTAATCCAGTTTTACCGTAAAAATCCACGTGTCGAAAAAACGAATGGTAAAAAACTTCCAAGACCCGAGTGAGATTCGGATAGTCTTTTGTGGGCATTAAACAATCCATTGACGGTTGAAAGTTATCACAGCCGTAGAACTCACTAAAACCTTCGTTTTGACTAGTTATGGCTCCCGTAAGTCTAAACGAGCCAGAAGTTATGGCCGTCCGAATAATCGATATCTACAGGGTGCAACATCCACGGTGCAAGGAGCAACATCCGTCCAAAATGGCGAAACAGTGTCGTATGTCTTTTTGAAATGCGTGCATGGATTTGAAACGGAACGGTACCATGGTGCACCACTCTCCAACGATGGTAAATCGAAGACCAGTCACGGTATTCCCGTTTTACCGTAAAAATCCACGTGTCGAAAAAACGAAGGGTAAAAAACGTCCGAGACCCGATTGAGATTCGGATAGTCTTTTTTGGGCATTCAACAATCCATTGACGGCTAAAAGCTGTCACAGCCGTAGAACTCATTGAGGCCTTCGTTATGACTGGTTATGGCTCCCGTCACTCTAAACGAGTCAGAAGTTATGGCCGTACGAATAATGGATATCTAAAGGGTGCAACATCCACGGTGCAAGGTGCAACATCCGCCCGAAATGGAGAAACAGTGTCGTACGACTGTGTGAAATGCGTGCATGGATTTGAAACGGAACGGTACAATGGCGCACCACTCTCCAGCGATGGTAAATCGAAGACCAGGCACGGTAATCCCGTTTTACCGTAAAAATCCACATGTCGAAAAAACGAAGGGTAAAAAACTTCCGTGACCCGATTGAGATTCGGATAGTCTTTTTTGGGCATTAAACAATCCATTGACGGTTGAAAGCTGTCACAGCCGTAGAACTCACTAAAACCTTCGTTTTGACAGGTTATGGCCCCCTAACTCTAAACGAGCCAGAAGTTATGGCCATCCGAATAATCGATATCTACAGGATGCAACATCCACGGTGCAAGATGCAACATCCGTCCGAAATGGGAAACAGTGTCTTACTACTTTTTGACATGCGTGCATGGATTTGAACGGTACCATGTTGCACCACTCTCCAGCGATGGTAAATCGAAGACCAGCCACGGTAATCCCGTTTTACCGTAAAAATCCACGTGTCGAAAAAACGAAGGGTAAAAAACGTCCGAGACCCGACTGAGATTCGGATAGTCTTTTTTGGGCATTCAACAATCCATTGACGGCTAAAAGATGTCACAGCCGTAGAACTTATTGAGGCCTTCGTTATGACTGGTTATGGCTCCCGTAACTCTAAACGAGTCAGAAGTTATGGCCGTACGAATAATCGATATCTAAAGGGTGCAACATCCACGGTGCAAGGTGCAACATCCGCCCGAAATGGCGAAACAGTGTCGTACGACTTTTTGAAATGCGTGCATGGATTTGAAATGGAACGGTACCATGGTGCCCCACTATCCAACGATGGTAAATCGAAGACCAGCCACGGTAATCCCGTTTTACCATAAAAATCCACGTGTCGAAAAAACGAAGGGTGAAAAACTTCCGAGACCCGATTGAGATTCGGTTAGTCTTTTTTGGGCATTAAACAATCCATTGATGGATGAAAGATGTCAGAGCCGAAGAACTCACTGAGGCCTTCATTTTGACTTGTTATGGCTCCCGTAAGTCTAAACGAGCCAGAAGTTATGGCCGTCCGAATAATCGATATCTACAGGGTGCAACATCCACGGTGCAAGGTGCAACATCTGTCCGAAAGTGCAAATTAGTGTCGTACGACTTTTTGAAATGTGTGCATGGATTTGAAACGGAACTGTACCATGGTGCACCAATCTCCAGCGATAGTAAATCGAAGACCAGCCACGGTAATCCACTTTTACCGTAAAAATCCACGTGTCGAAAAAACGAAGGGTAAAAAACGTCCGAGAACCGATTGAGATTCGGATAGTCATTTTTGGGCATTAAACAATCCATTGATGGCAGAAAGCTGTCAGAGCCGTAGAACTCACCGAGGCCTTCATTTTGACTAGTTATGGCTCCCGTAACTCTAAACGAACCAGAAGTTATGGCCATCCGAATAATCGATATCTACAGGGTGCAACATCCACGGTGCAAGGTGCAACATCCGTCCGAAATGGCGAAACAGTGTCGTACGTCTTTTTGAAATGCGTGCATGGATTTAAAACGGAACGGTACCATGGTGCACCACTCTCCAGCGATGGTAAATCGAAGACCAGCCACGGTAATCCCGTTTTACCGTAAAAATCCACGTGTCGAAAAAACGATGGGTAAAAAACGTCTGAGACCCGATTGAGATTCGGATAGTCTTTTTTTGGCATTCCACAAACCATTGACGGCTAAAAGCTGTCACAGCCGTAGAACTCACTGAGGCCTTCGTTTTGACTGGTTATGCCTCCCGTAACTCTAAACGAGCCAGAAGTAATGGCCGTTCGAATAATCTATATCTACAGGGTGCAACATCCACGGTGCAAGGTGCAACATCCGTCCGAAATGGCGAAACAGTGTCATACGACTTTTTGAAATGCGAGCATGGATTTGAAATGGAACGGTACCATGGTGCACCACTCTCCAGCGATGGTAAATCGAAGACCGGGCAAGGTAATCCCGTTTTACCGTAAAAATCCACGTGTCGAAAAAACGAAGGGTAAAAAACTTCCGAGACCCGATTGAGATTCGGATAGTCTTTTTTGGCCATTAAACAATCCATTGATGGTTGAAAGCTGTCATAGCCGCAGAACTTACTAAAACCTTCTTTTTTGACAGCTTATGGCTCCCGTAACTCTAAACGAGCCAGAAGTTATGGCCGTCCGAATAATCGATATCTACAGGGTGCAAACATCCACGGTGCAAGATGCAACATCCGTTCGAAATGGCGAAACAGTGTGGTACGACTTTTTAAAATGCGTGCATGGATTTGAAACGGAATGGTACCATGGTGCACCACTCTCCAGCGATGGTAAATCGAAGACCAGCCACGGTAATCCCGTTTTACCGTAAAAATTCACGTGTCGAAAAAATGAAGGGTAAAAAATGTCCGAGACCCGATTGAGATTCGGATAGTCTTTTTTGGGCATTCAACAATCCATTGACGGCTAAAAGCTATCACAGCCGTAGAACTCATTGGGGCCTTCGTTATGACTGGCTATGGCTCCCGTAACTCTGAACGAGTCAGAAGTTATGGCCTTACGAATAATCGATATCTAAAGGGTGCAACATCCACGATGCAAGGTGCAACATCCGTCCGAAATGGCGAAACAGTGTCGTACAACTTTTTGAAATGCGTGCATGGATTTGAAACGGAACGATACCATGGTGCACCACTATCCAGCGATGGTAAATCGAAGACCAGCCACGGTAATCCTGTTTTACCGTAAAAATCCACGTGTCGAAAAAACGAAGGGTAAAAAACTTCCGAGACCCGATTGAGATTCAGATAGTCTTTTTTGGGCATTAAACAATCCATTGATGGCTTAAAGCTATCACAGCCGTGGAACTCACTGAGGCCTTCGTTTTAACTGGTTATGGCTCCCGTAACTCTAAACGAGCCAAAAGTTATGGCCGTCCGAATAATCGATATCTACAGGGTGCAACATCCGTCCGAAATGGCGAAACAGTGTCGTACGACTTTTTGAAATGCGTGCATGGAATTGAAACGGAACTGTACCATGGTGCACCAATCTCCAGCGATGGTAAATCGAAGACCAGCCACGGTAATCCAGTTTTACCGTAAAAATCCACGTGTCGAAAAAAGGAAGGGCAAAAAATTACGAGACCCGATTGAGATTCGGACAGTCTTTTTTGGGAATTAAATAATCCATTGACGGTTGAAAGTGGTCACAGCTGTAAAACTCGCCGAGACCTTCGTTTTGACAGGTTATGGCTCCCGTAACTCTAAACGAGCCAGAAGTTATGGCCGTCCGAATAATCGATATCTACAGGGTGCAACATCCACGGTGCAAGGTGCAACATCCGTCCGAAATGGCGAAACAGTGTCGTACGTCTTTTTGAAATACGTGCATGGATTTGAAACGGAACTGTACCATGGTGCTCCAATCTCCAGCAATAGTAAATCGAAGACCAGCCACGGTAATCCAATTTTACCGTAAAAATCCACGTGTCGAAAAAACGAAGGGTAAAAAACATCCGAGAACCGATTGAGATTCGGATAGTCTTTTTTCGGCATTAAACAATCCACTGACGGCTGAAAGTTGTCAGAGCCGTAGAACTCACTGAGGCCTTCGTTTTGACTGGTTATGGCTCCCGCAACTCTAAACGGGCCAGAAGTTATGGCCGTCCGAATTATTGATATCTACAGGGTGCAACATCCACGTTGCAAGGTGCAACATCCGTCCGATATGGCGAAACAGTGTGGTACGTCTTTTGGAAATGCGTGCATGGATTTGAAACGGAACGGTACCATGGTGCACCACTCTCCAGCGATGGTAAATCGAAGACCAGCCACGGCAATCCCGTTTTACCGTAAAAATCCACGTGTCGAAAAAACGATGGGTAAAAAACATCCGAGACCCGATTGAAATTCGGATAGTCTTTTTTTGGCATTCAACCATCCATTGACGGCTAAAAGTTGTCACAGTCGTAGAACTCACTGAGGCCTTTGTTTTGACTGGTTAGCGCTCCCGTAACTCTAAACGAGCCAGAAGTTATGGCCGTCCGAGTAATCGATATCTACAGGGTGCAACATCCACGGTGCAAGGTGCAACATCCGTCCGAAATGGCGAAACAGTGTCGTACGTCTTTTTGAAATGCGTGCATGGATTTGAAACGGAACGGTACCATGGTGCACCAATCTCCAGCGATGGTAAATCGAAGACCAGGCACGGTAATCCCGTTTTACCGTAAAAATCCACGTGTCGAAAAAACGAAAGGTAAAAAACGTCCGATAACCGATTGAGATTCGGATAGTCTTTTACGGGCATTAAACAATCCATTGACGGCTGAAAGTTGTCAGAGCCGTAGAACTCACCGAGGCCTTCTTTTTGACGGGTTATGGCTCCCGTAAGTCTAAAGAGCCCGAAGTTATGGCCGTCCGAATAATCGATATCTACATGGTGCAACATCCACGATGCAAGGTGCAACATCCGTCCGAAATGGCGAAACAGTGTCGTACGGCTTTTTGAAATGCGTGCAGGGATTTGAAACGGAACGGTACCATCGTGCACCACTCTCCAGCATTGGTAAATCGAAGACCGGCTACGGTAATCCCGTTTTACCGTAAAAATCCATGTGTCGAAAAAAGGAAGGGTAAAAAACTTCCAAGACCCGATTGAGATTCGGACAGTCTTTTTTGGGAATTAAACAATCCATTGACGGCTGAAAGTGGTCACAGCCGTAAAACTCGCTGAGACCTTCGTTTTGACTGGTTATGACTCCCGTAACTCTAAATGAGCTAGAAGTTATGGCCGTCCGAATAATCGATATCTACAGGGTGCAACATCCACGGTGAAAGGTGCAATATCCGTCCGAAATGGCGAAACAGTGTCGTACGACTTTTTGAAATGAGTGCATGGATTTGAAACGGAACGGTACCATCGTGCACCACTCTCCAGCGATGGTAAATCGAAGACCAGCCACGGTAATCCCGTTTTACCGTAAAAATCCATGTGTCTAAAAAACGAAGGGTAAAAAACTTTCGAGACCCGATTGAGATTCGGATAGTCTTTTTTGGGCATTAAACAATCCATTGATGGCTAAAAGCTATCATCGCCGTAGAACTCCCTAAGGCCTTCGTTTTGACTGGTTATGGCTCCCGTAACTCTAAACGAGCCAGAAGTTATGGCCGTCCGAATAATCGATATCTACAAGGTGCAACATCCACGGTGCAAGGTGCAACATCCGTCCTATATGGCGAAACAGTGTCGTACGACTTTTTGAAATGCGAGCATGGATTTGAAACGGAACGGAACCATGGTGCACCACTCTCCAGCGATGGTAAATCGAAGACCACCACGGTAACCGCGTTTTACCGTAAAAATCCACGTGTCAAAAAAACGAAGGGTAAAAAACTTCCGAGACCCGATTGAGATTCGGATAGTCTTTTTTGGGCATAAAACAATCCATTGACGGTTGAAAGCTGTCACAGCCGTAGAATTCACTACGACCTTCGTTTTGACAGGTTATGGCTCCCTTAACTCTAAACGAGCCAGAAGTTATGGCCGTCCGAATAATCGATATCTACAGGGTGCAACATCCACGGTGCAAGGTGCAACATCCGTCCGAAATGGCGAAACAGTGTCGTACGTCATTTTGAAATGCGTGCATGGATTTGAAACGGAACGGTACCATGGTGCACCACTCTCCAGCGATGGTAAATCGAAAAACAACCACGATAATCCCGTTTTACCGTAAAAATACACATGTCAAAAGAACGAAGGGTAAAAAACTTCCGAGACCCGATTGAGATTCAGGTAATCTTTTGTGGGCATTAAACAATCCATTGACGGCTGAAAGCTGTCACAGCCGTAGAACTCACTAAGGCATTCGTTTTGACTGGTTATGACTCCAGTAACTCTAAACGAGCCAGAAGTTATGGCCGTCCGAATAATCGATATCTACATGGTGCAACATCCACGGTGCAAGGTGCAACTTCCGTCCGAAATGGAGAAACAGTGTCGTACGACTTTTTGAAATGCGAGCATCGATTTGAAACGAAACGGTACCATGGTGCACCACTCTCCAACGATTGTAAATCGAAGACCAGCCACGGTAATCCCATTTTACCGTAAAAATCCACGTGTCGAAAAAACGAAGGGTAAAAAACTTCCGAGACCCGGTTGAGATTCGGATAGTCTTTTTTGGGCATTAAACAATCCATTGACGGTTGAAAGCTGTCACAGCCGTAGAACTCACTAAGACCTTCGTTTTGACTGGTTATGGCTTCCGTATCTCTAAACGAGCCAGAAGTTATGGCCGTCCGAATAATCGATATCTACATGGTGCAACATCCAAGGTGCAAGGTGCAACATCCGTCCGAAATGGCGAAACTGTGTCGTACGACTTTTTGAAATGCGTGCATGGACTTGAAACAAAACGGTACCATGGTGCACCACTCTTCAGCGATGGTAAATTGAAGACCTGCCACGGTAATCCCGTTTTACCGTAAAAATCCACGTGTCGAAAAAACGAAGTGTAAAAAACTTCCGAGACCCGATTGAGATTCGGATAGTCTTTTTTGGGCATTAAACAATCCATTGACGGCTGAAAGCTATCATAGCCGTAGAACTCACTGAGGCCTTCGTATTGACTGGTTATGGCTCCCGTAACTCTAAACTAGCCAGAAGTTATGGCCGTCCGAATAATCGATGTCTACAGGGTGCAACATCCACGGTGCAAGGTGCAACATCCGTCTGAAATGGCGAAACAGTGTCGTACGTCATTTTGAAATGCGTGCATGGATTTGAAACAGAACGGTACTATGGTGCACCACTCTCCAGCGATGGTAAATCGAAAAACATCCACAATAATCCCGCTTTACCGTAAAATCCACGTGTCAAAAAAACGAAGGGTAAAAAACTTCCGAGACCCGATTGAGATTCAGATATTCTTTTTTGGGCATTAAACAATACATTGACGGCTGAAAGCTGTCACAGCCATAGAAATCCCTAAGACCTTTGTTTTGACTGGTTATGGCTCCCGTAACTCTAAACGAGCCAGAAGTTATGGCCGTCCGAATAATCGATATCTACAGGGTGCAACATCCACGGTGCAAGGTGCAACTTCCGTCCGAAATGGAGAAACAGTGTCGTACGACTTTTTGAAATGCGAGCATCGACTTGAAACGGAACGGTACCATGGTGCCCCACTATCCAACGATGGTAAATCGAAGACCAGCCACGGTAATCCAGTTTTACCGTACAAATCCACGTGTCGAAAAATCGAAGGGTGAAAAACTTCCGAGACCCGATTGAGATTCGGTTAGTCTTTTTTGGGCATTAAACAATCCATTGATGGCTGAAAGCTGTCACAGCCGTAGAACTCACTGAGGCCTCCGTTTTGACTGGTTATGGCTCCCGTAACTCTAAACGGGCCAGAAGTTATGGCCGTACGAATAATCGATATCTAAAGGGTGCAACATCCACGGTGCAAGGTGCAACATCCGTCCGAAATGGCGAAACAGTGTCGTATGACTTTTTGAAATGCGAGCATCGATTTGAAACGGAACGGTACCATGGTGCACCACTCTCCAGCGATTGTAAATCGAAGACCAGCCACGGTAATCCCGTTTTACCGTAAAAATCCACGTGTCGAAAAAACGAAGGGTAAAAAACTTCCGAGACTCGATTGAGATTCGGATAGTCTTTTTTCGGCATTAGACAATCCATTGACGGTCGAAAGCTGTCACAGCCGTAGAACTCACTGAGGCCTTCGTTTTGACTGGTTATGGCTCCCGTAACTCTAAACGGGCCAGAAGTTATGGCCGTCCGAATAATCGATATCTAAAGGGTGCAACATCCACGGTGCAAGGTGCAACATCCGTCCGAAATGGCGAAACAGTGTCGTACGTCATTTTGAAACACGTGCAAGGATTTGAAACGGAACGGTACAATGGTGCACCACTCTTCAGCGATAATAAATCAAAGACCAAGCACGGTAATCCCGTTTTACCTTAAAAATCCACGTGTCGAAAAAACGAAGTGTAAAAAAACTTCCGAGACCCGATTGAGATTCGGATAGTCTTTTTTGGGCATTAAACAATCCACTGACGGTTGAAAGCTGTCACAGCCGTAGAACTCACTCAAACCTTCGTTTTGTCTGGTTATGGCTCCCGTAACTCTAAACGAGCCAGAAGTAATGGCCGTCCGAATAATCGATATCTACAGGGTGCAACATCCACGGTGCAAGGTGCAACATCCGTCCGAAATGGCGAAACAGTGTTGTACGACTTTTTGAAATGCGTGCATGGATTTGAAATGGAACGGTACCATGGTGCACCACTCTCCAGCGATGGTAAATCGAAGACCAGCCACGGTAATCCCGTTTTACCGTGAAAATCCACGTGTCGAAAAAACGAAGGGTAAAAAACGTCCGAGACCCGATTGAGATTCGGATAGTCTTTTTTGGGCATTCAACAATCCATTGACGGCTAAAAGCCGTCACAGCCGTAGAACTCATTGAGGCCTTCGTTATGACTGGTTATGGCTCGCGTAACTCGAAACGAGTCAGAAGTTATGGTCGTACGAATAATCGATATCTAAAGGGTGCAACAATCACGGTGCAAGGTGCAACATCCGCCCGAAATGGCGAAACATTGTCGTACGACTTTTTGAAATGTGTGCATGGATTTGAAACGGAACGATACCATGGTGCACCACTATCCAGCGATGGTAAATCGAAGACCAGCCACGGTAATTCCGTTTTACCGTAAAAATCCACGTGTCGAAAAAACGAAGGGTAAATAACTTCCGAGACCCGATTGAGATTCGGATAGTCTTTTTTGGGCATTAAACAATCCATCGATGGCTGAAAGCTGTCATAGCCGTAGAACTCATTGAGGCCTTCGTTTTGACTGGTTATGGCACCCGTAACTCTAAACGAGCCAGAAGTTATGGCCGTCCAAATAATCGATATCTACAGGGTGCAACATCCACGGTGCAAGGGGCAACATCCGTCCAAAATGGTGAAACAGTGTCGTACGTCTTTTTGAAATACGTGCATGGATTTGAAACGAAACTGTACCATGGTGCTCCAATCTCCAGCAATAGTAAATCGAAGACCAGCCACGGTAATCCAGTTTTACCGTAAAAGTCCACGTGTCGAAAAAACGAAGGGTAAAAAACATCCGAGAACCGATTGAGATTCAGATAGTCTTTTTTGGGCATTAAACAACCCACTGACAGCTGAAAGATGACAGAGCCGTAGAACTCACTGAGGCCTTCGTTTTGACCGGTTATGGATCCCGTAACTCTAAACGGGCCAGAAGTTATGGCCGTTCGAATAATCGATATCTACAGGGTGCAACATCCACGGTGCAAGGTGCAACATCCGTCCGATATGTCGAAACAGTGTCGTACGTCCTTTTGAAATGCGTGCATGGATTTGAAACGGAACGGTACCATGGTGCACCACTCTCCAGCGATGGTAAATCGAAGACCAGCCACGGCAATCCCATTTTACCGTAAAAATCCACGTGTCGAAAAAACGATGGGTAAATAACGTCCGAGACCCGATTGAGATTCGGATAGTCTTTTTTTGGCATTCAACAATCCATTGACGGCTAAAAGTTGTCACAGTCGTAGAACTCACCGAGGCCTTCGTTTTGACTAGTTATGGCTCCCGTACCTCTAAACGAGCCAGAAGTTATGGCCGTCCGAGTAATCGATATCTACAGGGTGCAACATCCATGGTGCAAGGTGCAACATCCGTCTGAAATGGCGAAACAGTGTCGTACGTCTTTTTGAAATGCGTGCATGGATTTGAAACAGAATGGTACAATGGTGCACCACTCTTCAGCGATGGTAAATCGAAGACCAGGCACGGTAATCCCGTTTTACCGTAAAAATCCACATGTCGAAAAAACGAAGGGTAAAAAACTTCAGAGACCAGATTGAGATTCGGATAGTCTTTTTTGGGCATTAAACAATCCATTGACGGTTGAAAGCTGTCACAGCCGTAGAACTCACTAAAACCTTTGTTTTGACCGGTTGTGGCTCCCGTAACTCTAAACGAGCCAGAAGTTATGGCCTTCCGAATAATCGATATCTACAGGGTGCAACATCCACGGTGCAAGGTGCATAATCCGTCCGAAATGGCGAAACAGTGTCGTACGACTTTTTGAAATGCGTGCATGGATTTGAAACGGGTCGGTACCATGGTGCACAACTCTCTAGTGATGGTAAATCGAAGACCAGCCACGGTAATCCCGTTTATCGTAAAAATCCACGTGTCGAAAAAACGAAGGGTAAAAAATGTCCGAGACTCGATTGAGATTCGGATAGTCTTTTTTGGGCATTCAACAATCCATTGACGGCTGAAAGCTGTCACAGCCGTAGAACTCATTGAGGCCTTCGTTATGACTGGTTATGGCTCCCGGAACTCTGAACGAGTCAGAAGTTATGGCCGTACGAATAATAGATATCTAAAGGGTGCAACATCCACGGTGCAAGGTGCAACATCCATCCGAAATGGCAAAACAGTGTCGTACGACTTTTTGAAATGCGTGCATGCATTTGAAACGGAACGGTACCTTGGTGCACCACTATCCAGCGATGGTAAATCGAAGACCAGCCACGGTAATCCCGTTTTACAGTAAAAATCCACGTGTCGAAAAAACGAAGGGTAAAAAACTTCCGAGACCCGATTGAGATTCGGATAGTCTTTTTTGGGCATTAAACAATCTATTGATGGATGAAAGCTGTCAAAGCAGTAGAACTCACTAAGGCCTTCGTTTTGACTGGTTATGGCTCCCGTAACTCTAAACGAGCCAGAAATTATGGCCGTCCGAATAATCGATATCTACAGGGTGCAACATCCACGGTGCAAGGTGCAACATCCGTCCGAAATGGCGAAACAATGTCATACGACTTTTTGAAATGCGTGCATGGAATTGAAACGGAACTGTACCATGGTGCACCAATCTCCAGCGATGGTAAATCGAAGACTAGCCACGGTAATCCAGTTTTACCGTAAAAATCCACGTGTCGAAAAAAAGAAGGGTAAAAAACGTCCAAGAACCGATTGAGATTCGGATAGTCTTTTTTAGGCATTAAACAATCCATTGACGGCTGAAAGCAGTCAGAGCCGTAGAACTCACTGAGGCCTTCGTTTTGACTGGTTATGTCTCCCGTAACTCTAAACGAGCCAGAAGTTATGGCCGTCCGAATAATCGATATCTACATGGTGCAACGTCCACGGTGCAAGGTGCAACATCCGGTCCGAAATGGAGAAACAGTGTCGTACGACTTTTTGAAATGCGTGCAGGGATTTGAAATGGAACGGTACCATGGTGCACCACTCTCCAGCGATGGTAAATCGAAGACCGGCCACGGTAATCCCGTTTTACCGTAAAAATCCACGTGTCGAAAAAACGATGGGTAAAAAACATCCGAGACCCGATTGAGATTCGGACGGTCTTTTTTGCGCATTAAACAATCCATTGACGGCTGAAAGCGGTCACAGCCGTAAAACTCGCTGAGACCTTCGTTTTGACTGGTTATGGCTCCCGTAAATCTAAACGAGCCAGAAATTATGGCCGTCCGAATAATCGATATCTACAGGGTGCAACATCCACGGTGAAAAGTGCAACATCCGTCCGAAATGGCGAAACAGTGTCGTACGACTTTTTGAAATCAGTGTATGGATTTGAAACGGAACGGTACCATGGTGCACCACTCTCTAGCGATGGTAAATCGAAGACCAGCCACGGTAATCCCGTTTTACCGTAAAAATCCACGTGTCGAAAAAACGAAGGGTAAAAAACTTCCGAGACCCGATAGAGATTCGGATAGTCTTTTCTGGGCATTAAACAATCCATTGACGAATGAAAGCTTTCACAGCCGTAGAACTCCCTAAGACCTTTGTTTTGACTGGTTATCTCTCTCGTAACTCTAAACGAGCCAGAAGTTATGGCCGTCCGAATAATCGATATCTACAGGGTGCAATATCCACGGTGCAAGGTGCAACATCCGTCCGAAATGGCGAAACAATGTCGTACGACTTTTTGAAGTGCGAGCATGGATTTGAAACGGAATGGTACCATGGTGCACCACTCTCCAGCGATGGTAAATCGAAGACAAGCCACGGTAATCCCGTTGTACCGTAAAAATCCACTTGTCAAAAAACGAAGGGTAAAAAACTTCCGAGATCCGATTGAGATTCGGATAGTCTTTTTTGGGCATTAAATAATCCATTGACGGTTGAAAGCTGTCACAGCCGTAGAAATCACTAAGCCTTCGTTTTGACTGGTTATGGCTCCCGTAACTCTAAACGAGCCAGAAGTTATGGCCGTCCGAATAATCGATATCTACAGGGTGCAACATCCACGGTGCAAGGTGCAATATCCGTCCGAAATGGCGAAAGAGTGTCGTACGACTTTTTGAAATGAGTGCATGGATTTGAAACGAAACGGTACCATAGTGCACCACTCTCCAGCGATGGTAAATCGAAAACCAGCCAAGGTAATCCCATTTTACCGTAAAAATCCACGTGTCGAAAAAACGACGGGTAAAAAACTTCTGAGACCCGATTGAGATTCGGATAGTCTTTTTTGGGCATTAAACAATCCATTGACGGCTGAAAGCTTTCATAGCCGTAGAACTCACTGAGGCCATCGTTTTGACTGGTTATGGCTCCCGTAACTCTAAACTAGCCAGAAGTTATGGCCGTCCGAACAATCGATATCTACAGGGTGCAACATCCACGGTGCAAGGTGCAACATCCGTCCGAAATGGCGAAACAGTGTCGTACGACATTTTGAAATGCGTGCATGGATTTGAAACGGAACGGTACCATGGTGCACCACTCTCCAGCGATGGTAAATCGAAGAACAACCACGGTAATCCCGTTTTACGGTAAATATCCACGTGTCGAAAAAACGAAGGGTAAAAAACTTCTGAGACCCGATTGAGATTCGGATAGTCTTTTTTGGGCATTAAACTATCCATTGACGGCTAAAAGCTGTCATAGCCGTAGAACTCCCTAAGCCCTTCGTTTTGACTGGTTATGGCTCCCGTAAATCTAAACGAGACAGAAGTTATGGCCGTCCAAATAATCGATATCTATAGGGTGCAACATCCACGGTGCAAGGTGCAACATCCGTCCGAAATGGCGAAACAGTGTCGTACGACTTTTTGAAATGCGAGCATGGATTTGAAACGGAACGGTACCATGGTGCCCCACTCTCCAGCAGTGGTAAATCGAAGACCAGCCACGGTAATCCTGTTTTACCGTAAAAGTCCACGTGTCGAAAAAACGAAGGGTAAAAAACTTCTGAGACCCGATTGAGATTCGGATAGTCTTTTTTGGGCATTAAACAATCCATTGACGGCTAAAAGCTGTCATAGCCGTAGAACTCCCTAAGCCCTTCGTTTTGACTGGTTATGGCTCCCGTAAATCTAAACGAGACAGAAGTTATGGCCGTCCGAATAATCGATATCTATAGGGTGCAACATCCACGGTGCAAGGTGCAACATCCGTCCGAAATGGCGAAACAGTGTCGTACGACATTTTGAAATGCGTGCATGGATTTGAAACGGAACGGTACCATGGTGCACCACTCTCCAGCGAAGGTAAATCGAAGAACAACCACGGTAATCCCGTTTTACCGTAAAAATCGACGTGTCGAAAAAACGAAGGGTAAAAAACTTCTGAGACCCAATTGAGATTCGAATAGTCTTTTTTGGGCATTAAACAATCCATTGACGGCTAAAAGCTGTCATAGCCGTAGAACTCCCTAAGCCCTTCGTTTTGACTGGTTATGGCTCCCGAAAATCTAAACGAGACAGAAGTTATGGCCGTCCGAATAATCGATATCTATAGGGTGCAACATCCACGGTGCAAGGAGCAACATCCGTCCGAAATGGCGAAACAGTGTCGTACGACTTTTTGAAATGAGTGCATGGATTTGAAACGGAACGGTACCATGGTGCACCACTCTCCAGCGATGGTAAATCGAAGACCAGCCACAGTAATCCCGTTTTACCGTAAAAATCCACGTGTCGAAAAAACGAAGGGTAAAAAACTTCCGAGACCCGATTGAGATTCGGATAGTATTTCTTGGGCACTAAACAATCCATTGACGGCTGAAAAGCTATCACGGCCGTAGAACTCACTGAGGCCTTCGTTTTGACTGGTTATGGCTCCCATAACTCTAAACTAGCCAGAAGTTATGGCCGTCCGAATAATCGATATCTACAGGGTGCAACATCCACGGTGCAAGGTGCAACATCCGTCCGAAATGGCGAAACAGTGTCGTACGACTTTTTGAAATGCGAGCATGGATTTGAAACGGAACGGTACCATGGTGCCCCACTCTCCAGCAATGGTAAATCGAAGACCAGCCACGGCAATCCTGTTTTACCGTAAAAGTCCACGTGTCGAAAAAACAAAGGGTAAAAAACTTCTGAGACCCGATTGATTTTCGGATAGTCTTTTTTGGGCATTAAACAATCCATTGACGGCTAAAAGCTGTCATAGCCGTAGAACTCCCTAAGCCCTTCGTTTTGACTGGTTATGGCTCCCGTAAATCTAAACGAGTCAGAAGTTATGGCCGTCCGAATAATCGATATCTATAGGGTGCAACATCCACGGTGCAAGGTGCAACATCCGTCCGAAATGGCGAAAGAGTGTCGTACGACATTTTGAAATGCGTGCATGGATTTGAAACGGAACGGTACCATGGTGCACCACTCTCTAGCGATGGTAAATCGAAGAACAACCACGGTAATCCCGTTTTACCGTAAAAATCCACGTGTCGAAAAAACAAAGGGTAAAAAACTTCTGAGACCCGATTGAGATACGGATAGTCTTTTTTGGGCATTAAACAATCCATTGACGGCTAAAAGCTGTCATAGCCGTAGAACTCCCTAAGCCCTTCATTTTGACTGGTTATGGCTCCCGTAAATCTAAACGAGACAGAAGTTATGGCCGTCCGAATAATCGATATCTGTAGGGTGCAACATCCACGGTTCAAGGAGCAACATCCGTCCGAAATGGCGAGACAGTGTCGTACGACTTTTTGAAATGAGTGCATGGATTTGAAACGGAACAGTACCATGGTGCACCACTCTCCAGCGATGGTAAATCGAAGACCAGCCACAGTAATCCCGTTTTACCGTAAAAATCCACGTGTCGAAAAAACGAAGGGTAAAAAACTTCCGAGACCCGATTGAGATTCGTATAGTATTTCTTGGGCACTAAACAATCCATTGACGGCTGAAAGCTGTCACGGCCGTAGAACTCACTGAGGCCTTCGTTTTGACTGGTTATGGCTCCCATAACTCTAAACTAGCCAGAAGTTATGGCCGTCCGAATAATCGCTATCTACAGGGTGCAACATCCACGGTGCAAGGTGCAACATCCGTCCGAAATGGCGAAACAGTGTCGTACGACTTTTTGAAATGCGAGCATGGATTTGAAACGAAACGGTATCATGGTGCACCACTCTCCAGCGATGGTAAATCGAAGACCAGCCACGGTATTCCCGTTTTACCGTAAAAATCCACGTGTCGAAAAAACGAAGGGTAAAAAACTTCCGAGACCCGATTGAGATTCGGATAGTCTTTTTTGGGCATTAAACAATCCATTGATGGTTGAAAGCTGTCACAGCCGTAGAACTCACTAAGACCTTCGTTTTGACCAGTTATGGCTCCCGTAACTCTAAACGAGCCAGAAGTTATGGCCATCCGAATAATCGATATCTACAGGGTGCAACATCCACGGTGCATGGTACAACATCAGTCCAAAATGGAGAAACAGTGTCGTACGACTTTTTGAAATGCGTGAATGGATTTGAAACGGAACGGTACCATGGTGCACCACTCTCCAGCGATGGTAAATCGAAGACCAACCTCGGTAATCCCGTTTTACCGTAAAAATCCACGTGTCGAAAAAACGAAGGGTAAAAAAATTCCAAGACCCGATGGAGATTCGGATAGTCTTTTTTGGCATTAAACAATCCATTGACTGATGAAAGCGGTCACTTCTGGCTCATTTAGATTTACGGGAGCCATAACCAGTCAAAACGAAGGCCTTAGTGAGTTCTACGGCTATGACAGCTTTCATCCGTCAATGGATTGTTTAATGCCCAAAAAATACTATCCGAATCTCAATCGGGTCTAGGAAGTTTTTTACCCTTCGTTTTTTCGACACGTGGATTTTTACGGTAGAACGGGATTACCGTGGCTGGCCTTCGATTTACCATCGCTGAAGAGTGGTGCACTATAGTACCATTTTTTTCAAATCCATGCACACATTTCAAAAAGTCGTAGGACACTGTTTCTCCATTTCGGACGGATGTTGCACCTTGCACCGTGGATGTTGCACCCTGTAGATATCGATTATTCGGACGACCATAACTTCTGGCTTGTTTAGAGTTACGGGAGCCATAACCAGTCAAAATGAAGGCCTCAGTGATTTTTACGGCTATGACAGCTTTCAGCCGTCAATGGATTGTTTAGTGCCCAAAAAAGACTATCCGAATCTCAATCGGGTCTAGGAAGTTTTTTACCCTTCGTTTTTTCGACACGTGGATTTTTACGGTAGAACGGGATTAACGTGGCTGGTCTTCGATTTACCATCGCTAGAGAGTGGTGCACCACGGTACCGTTTCATTTCAAATCCATGCACGCATTTCAAAAATTCGTACGATACTGTTTCGCCATTTCGGACGGATGTTGCACCTTGCACCGTGGATGTTGCACCTAGTAGATACCGATTATTCGGACGGCCATAACTTCTGGCCGTTTAGGGTTACGGGAGCCATAACCAGTCAAAACGAAGGCCTCAGTGAGTTCTACGGTATGACAGCTTTCAGCTGTCAATGGGTTGTTTAATGCCCAAAAAAGACTATCCGAATCTCTATCGGGTCTAGGAAGTTTTTTACCCTTCGTTTTTTCGACACGTGGATTTTTACGGTAGAACGGGATTACTGTGGCTGGCCTTCGATTTTCCATCGCTGGAGAGTGGTGCACCATGGTACCGTTTCGTTTCAAATCCATGCACGCATTTCCAAAAGTCGTACGACACTGTTTCGCCATTTTGGACGGATGTTGCACCTTGCACCGTGGATGTTGCACCCTGTAGATATCGATTATTCGGACGGCCATAACTACTGGCTCGTTTAGAGATACGGGATCCATAACCAGTTAAAACGAAGGCCCCAGTGAGTTCCATGGCTATGACAGCTTTCAGCCGTCAATGGATTGTTTAATGCCCAAAAAAGACTATCCGAATCTCAATCGGGTCTAGGAAGTTTTTTACCCTTCGTTTTTTCGACACGTGGATTTTTACGGTAGAACAGCATTGCCGTGGCTGGTCTTCGATTTACCATCGCTGGAGAGTGGTGCACCATGGTACCATTTCATTTCAAATCCATGCATGCATTTCAAAAAGTCGCACGACACTGTTTCGCCATTTCGGACGGATGTTGCACTCTGTAGATATCGATTATGCGGACGGCCATAACTTCTGGCTCGTTTAGAGTTACGGGAGGCATAACCAGTCAAAACGAAGGCCTCAGTGAGTTCTACGGCTATGACAGCTTTCAGCCATCAATGGATTGTTTAATGCCCAAAAAATACTATTCGAATCTCAATCGGGTCTAGGAAGTTTTTTACCCTTCATTTTTTCGACACGTGGATTTTTACGGTAAAACGGGATTACCATGGCTGGTCTTCAATTTACCATCGCTGGAGAGTGGTGCACCAGGGTACCGTTTCCTTTCAAATCCATGCACGCATTTTAAAAATTCGTACGACACTATTACGCCATTACGGACGTATGTTGCACCTTGCACCGTGGATGTTGCACCCTGTAGATATCGATTATTCGGACGGCCATAACATCTGGCTCGTTTAGAGTTACGGGAGCCATAACTAGTCAAAACAAAGGCCTCAGTGAATTCTACAGCTATGACTGCTTCCAGCCGTCAATGGATTGTTTAATGCCCAAAACAGACTATCCGAATCTCTATCGGGTCTCGGAAGTTTTTTACCCTTTGTTTTTTCGACACGTGGATTTTTGCGGCAGAACGGGATCACCGTGGCTGGTCTTCGATTTACCATCGCTGGAGAGTGGTGCACCATGGTACCGTTCCATTTCAAATCCACGTACGCATTTCAAAAAGTCGTACGACACTGTTTCGCCATTTCGGACGGATGCTGCAACTTGCACCGTGTATGTTGCACCCTGTAGATATCGATTATTCGGACGGCCATAACTTCTGGCTCGTTTAGAGTTACGGGAGCCAAAACCAGTCAAAACGAAGGCCTCAGTGAGTTCTACGTCTGTGATAGCTTTCATCCGTCAATGGATTGTTTAATGCCCAAAAAAGACTATCCGAATCTCAATCGGGTCTAGGAAGTTTTTTACCCTTCGTTTCGTCGACACGTGGATTTTTACGGTAGAACGGGATTACCGCGGCTGGCCTTCGATTTACCATCGCTGGAGAGTGCTGCACCATGGTACCGTTTTGTTTCAAATCCATGCACGCATTTCAAAACGTCATACGACACTGTTTCGCCATTTCGGTCGGATGTTGCACCTTGCACCGTGGATGTTGCACCCTGTAGATATCGATTATTCGGATGGCCATAACTTCTGAATCGTTCAGAGTTACGGGAGCCATAACCAGTCAAAACGAAGGCCTCAGTGAGTTCTACGGCTATGACAACTTTCAGCCATCAATGGATTGTTTAATGCCCAAAAAAGACTATCCGAAGATCAATCGGGTCTAGGAAGTTTTTTACCCTTCGTTTTTTCGACACGTGGATTTTTACGGTAGAACGGGATTACCGTGGCTGGTCTTCGATTTACCATCGTTGGAGAGTGGTGCACCACGGTACCGTTTCATTCAAATCCATGCACGCATTTCAAAAATTCGTACGATACCGTTTCTCCATTTCGGACGGATGTTGCACCTTGCACCGTGGATGTTGCACCCTGTAGATATCGATTATTCGGACGACCTTAACTTCTGGTTCGTTTAGAGTTACGGGAGCCATAACCAGTCAAAACGAAGGCATCAGTGAGTTCTACGGTATGACAGCTTTCAGCTGTCAATGGATTGTTTAATGCCCAAAAAAGACTATCCGAATCTCAATCGGGTCTAGGAAGTTTTTTGCCCTTCGTTTTTTCGACACGTGGATTTTTACGTTAGAACGGGATTACCGTGGCTGGCCTTTGATTTGCCATCGCTGGAGAGTGGTGCAACATGGTACCGTTTCGTTTCAAATCCATGCACGCATTTCAAAAAGTCGTACGACACTGTTTCGCCATTTCGGACGGATGTTGCACCTTGCACCGTGGATGTTGCACCCTGTAGATATCGATTATTCGGACGGCCATAACTTCTGGCTCGGTTAGAGATACGGGAGCCGTAACCAGTCAAAACGAACGCCTCAGTGAATTCTACGGCTATGATAGCTTTCTGCCGTCAATGGATTGTTTAATGCCCAAAAAAGACTATCCGAATCTCAATAAGGTCTAGGAAGTTTTTTACCCTTCGTTTTTTCGACACGCGGATTTTTACGATAGAACGGGATTACCATGGCTAGTCTTCGATTTACCATCGCTGGAGAGTGTTACACCACGGTACCGTTTCATTTCAAATCCATGCACGCATTTCAAAAATTCGTACGATACTGTTTCACCATTTCGGACGGATGTTGCACCTTGCACCGTGGATGTTGCACCCTGTAAATATCAATTATTCGGACGACCATAACTTCTAGCTCGTTTAGAGTTACGGGAGCCATAACCAGTCAAAACGAAGGCCTCAGTGAGTTCTAAGGCTATGACCGCTTTCAGCCATCAATGGATTGATAAATGCCCAAAAAAGACTATCTGAATCTCAATCGGGTCTTGGATGTTTTTTACCCTTCGTTTTTTCGAGACGTGGATTTTTATGGTAAAACGGGATTACCGTGTCTGGTCTTCAATTTACCGTCGCTGGAGAGTGGTGCACCAGGGTACCATTTTGTTTCAAATCCATGCACGCATTTCAAAAAGTCGTACGACACTGTTACGCCATTTCGGACGGATGTTGCACCTTGCACCGTGGATGTTGCACCCTGTAGATATCGATTATTCGGACGGCCATAACTTCTGGATCGTTCAGAGTTACGGAAGCCATAACCAGTCAAAACGAAGGCCTCAGTGAGTTCTACGGCTATGACAGCTTTCAGCCGTCAACGGATTGTTTAATGCCCAAAAAAGACTATCCGAATCTCAATCGGGTCAAGGAAGTTTTTTACCCATCGTTTTTTCGACACGTGGATTTTTACGGCAGAGCGGGATTACCGTGGCTGGTCTTCGATTTACCATCGCTGGAGAGTGGTGCACCATGTTACCATTTCGTTTCAAATCCATGCACGCATATCAAAAAGTCGTACGACACTGTTTCGCCATTTCGGACGGATGTTGCACCCTGTAGATATCGATTATTCGGACGGCCATAACTTCTGGCTCGCTTAGAGTTACGGGAGCCATAACCAGTTAAAACGAAGGCCTCAGTGAGCTCTACGTCTATGACAGCTTTCAGCCATCAATGGAGTGTCTAATGCCCAAAAAAGACTATCCGAATCTCAATCGGGTCTAGGAAGTTTTTTACCCTTCGTTTTTTCGACACGTGGATTTTTACGGTAGAACGGGATTACCGTGGCTGGCCTTCGATTTACCATCGCTGGAGAGTGGTGCACCATGGTACCATTTCGTTTCAAATCCATGCACGCATTTCAAAAAGTCGTACGACACTGTTTCGCCATTTCGGACGGATGTTGCACCTTGCACCGTGGATGTTGCACCCTATAGATATCGATTATTCGGACGGCAATAACTTCTGGCTCGTTTAGAGTTACGGGAGCCATAACCAGTCAAAACGAAGGCCTCAGTGAGTTCTACGGCTGTGACAGCTTTCATCCATCAATGGATTGTTTAATGCACCAGAAAGAATATCCGAATCTCAATCGGGTCTAGGAAGTTTTTTACCCTTCGTTTTTTCGACACGTGGATTTTTACGGTAGAACGGGATTACCGTGGCTGGCCTTCGATTTACCATCGTTGGAGACGGGTGCACCATGGTACCGTTTTGTTTCAAATCCATGCACGCATTTCAAAAAGTCGTACGACACTGCTTCTCCATTTCGGACGGATGTTGCACCTTGCACCGTGGATGTTGCACCCTGTAGATATCGATTATTCGGACGGCCATAACTTCTGGCTCGTTTAGAGTTACGGGAGCCAAAACCAGCCAAAACGAAGGCCTTAGTGAGTTCTACAGCTATGACAGTTTTCAGCCGTCAATGGATTGTTTAATGCCCAAAAAAGACTATCCGAATCTCAATCGGGTCTAGGAAGTTTTTTACCCTACGTTTTTGCGACACGTGGATTTTTACGTTAGAACGGGATTACCGTGGCTGGTCTTCGATTTACCATCGCTGGAGAGTGGTGCACAATGGTACCGTTTCTTTTAAAATCCATGCATGCATTTCAAAAATTCGTACGATAATGTTTTGCGATTTCGAACGGATGTTGCACCTTCCACCGTGGATGGTGCACCCTATAGATATCGATTATTCGGACGGCCATAACTTCTGGCTCGTTTAGAGTTACGGGAGCCATAACCAGTCAAAACGAAGGCCTCAGTGAGTTCTACGGCTATGACGGCTTTCAGCCGTCAATGGATTGTTTAATGCCTAAAAAAGACTATCCGAATCTCAATCGGGGCTAGAAAGTTTTTTACCCCTCGTTTTTTCGACACGTGGATTTTTACGGTAGAACGGGATTACCGTGGCTGGTCTTCGATTTACCATCGCTGGAGAGTGGTGCACCGTGGTACTGTTTCATTTCAAATCCATGCACGCATTTCAAAAATTCGTACGATACTGTTTCGCCATTTCGGACGGATGTTGCACCTTGCACCGTGGATATTGCACCCTGTAGATATCGATTATTCGGACGGCCATAACTTCTGGCTTGTTTAGAGTTACGGGAGCCATAACCAGTCAAAACGAAGGCCTCAGTGAGTTCTACGGCTATGACAGCTTTCATCCGTCAATGGATTGTTTAATGCCCAAAAAGACTATCTGAATCTCAATCGGGTCTAGGAAGTTTTTTACCCTTCATTTTTTCGACACGTGGATTTTTACGGTAGAACGGGATTACCGTGGCTGGCCTTCGATTTACCATCACTGGAGAGTGGTGCACCATGGTACCGTTTCGTTTCAAATCCACGCGCGCATTTCAAAAAGTCGTACGACATTGTTTCGCTATTTCGGACGGATGTTGCACCCTGTAGATATCGTTTATTCGGACGGCCATAACTTATGGCTCGTTTAGAGTTACGGGAGCCATAACTAGTCAAAACGAAGGCCTCAGTGAGTTCTACGGCTATTACAGCTTTCAGCCATCAATGGATTGTTTAATGCCCAAAAAAGACTATCTAAATCTCAATCGGGTCTAGGAAGTTTTTTACCCTTCGTTTTTTCGACACGTGGATTTTTACGGTAGAACTGGATTACCGTGGCTGGTCTTCGATTTACCATCGCTGGAGAGTGGTGCACCATGGTATCGTTTCGTTTCAAATCCATGCACGCATTTCAAAAAGTCGTACGACACTGTTTCGCCATTTCGGACGGATGTTGCACCTTGCACCGTGTATGTTGCACCCTGTAGATATCGATTATTCGGACGGCCATAACTTCTGGCTCGTTTAGAGTTACGAGAGCCATAACCAGTTAAAACGAAGGCCTCAGTGAGTTCTACGGCTATGACGGCTTTCAGCCGTCAATGGATTGTTTAATGCCTAAAAAAGACTATCCGAATCTCAATCGGGGCTAGAAAGTTTTTTACCCTTCGTTTTTTCGACACGTGGATTTTTACGGTAGAACGGGATTACCGTGGCTGGCCTTCGATTTACCATCGCTGGAGAGTGGTGCACCATGGTACCGTTTCGTTTCAAATCCATGCACGCATTTCAAAAAGTCGTACGACACTGTTTCGCCATTTCGGACGGATGTTGCACCTTGCATCGTGGATGTTGCACCCTGTAGATATCGATTATTCGGATGGCCATAACTCCTGGCTCGTTTAGAGTTGCGGGAGCCATAACCAGTCAAAACGAAGGCCTCAGAGAGTTCTACGGCAGTGACAGCTTTCATCCGTCAATGGATTGTTTAATGCCCAAAAAAGACTATTCGAATCTCTATCGGGTCTCGGATGTTTTTTACCCTTCGTTTTTTCGACACGTGGATTTTTATGGTAAAACGGGATTACCGTGGCTGGTCTTCAATTTACCATCGCTGGAGAGTGATGCACCACGGTACCGTTTTGTTTCAAATCCATGCACGCATTTCAAAAAGTCGTACGACACTGTTACGCCATTTCAGACGGATGTTGCACCTTGCACCGTGGATGTTGCACCCTGTAGATATCGATTATTTGGACGGCCATAAATTCTGGCTCGTTTAGAGTTACGGGAGCCATAACGAGTCAAAACAAAGGCCTCAGTGAGTTCTACGGCTATGACAGCTTTCAGCCGTCAATGGATTGTTTAATGCCCAAAAAAGACTATCCGAATCTCAATCGGATCTAGGAAGTTTTTTACCCTTCGTTTTTTCAACCCGTGGATTTTTACGGTAGAACGGGATTACCGTGGGTGGTCTTCGATTTACCATCGCTGGAGAGTGGTGCACCATGGTACCATTCTGTTTCAAATCCATGCACGCATTTCAAAAAGTCGTACGACATTGTTACGCCATTTCGGACGGATTTTGCACCTTGCACCGTGGATGTTGCACCCTGTAGATATCGATTATTCGGACGGCCATAACTTCTGGCTCATTTAGAGTTACGGGAGCCATAACGAGTCAAAACGAAGGCCTCAGTGAGTTCTATGGCTATGACAGCTTTCAGCCATCAATGGATTGTTTAATGCCCAAAAAAGTCTATCTGAATCTCAATCGGGTCTAGGAAGTTTTTTACCCTTCGTTTTTTCGACACATGGATTTTTACGGTAGAACGGGATTACCGTGGCTGGTCTTCGATTTACCATCGCTGGGGAGTGGTGCACCATGGTACTGTTTCGTTTCAAATCCATGCACGCACTTCAAAAATTCGTACGATGCTGTTTTGCCATTTCGGACGGATGTTGCACCTTGCACTGTGGATGGTGCACCCTGTAGATATCGATTATTCGGACGGCCATAACTTCTGGCTCGTTTTGAGTTACGCGAGCCATAACCAGTCAAAACGAAGGCCTCAGTGAGTTCTACGGCTGTGACAGCTTTCATCCGTCAATGGATTGTTTAATGCCCAAAAAAGACTATCTGAATCTCAATCGGGTCTCGGGAGTTTTTTACCCTTCGTTTTTTCAACACGTGGATTTTTATGGTAAAACGGGATTACCGTGGCTAGTCTTCAATTTACCATCGCTGGAGAGTGGTGCACCAGGGTACTGTTTTGTTTCAAATCCATGCATGCATTTCAAAAAGTCGTACGACACAGTTAAGCCATTTCGGCCGGATGTTGCACCTTGCACCGTGGATGTTGCACCCTGTAGATATCGATTATTCGGACGACCATAACTTCTGGCTCGTTTACAGTTACGGGAGCCATAACGAGTCAAAACAAAGGCCTCAGTGAGTTCTACGGCTATGACAGCTTTCAGCCATCAATGGATTGTTTAATGCCCAAAAAAGACTATCCGAATCTCAATCGGGTCTAGGAAGTTTTTTACCCTTCGTTTTTTCGACACGTGGATTTTTACGGTAGAACGGGATTACCGTGGCTGGTCTTCGATTTACCATCGCTGGATAGTGGTGCACCATGGTACCATTTCGTTTCAAATCCATGCACGCATTTCAAAAAGTCGTACGACACTGTTTCGCCATTTCGGACGGATGTTGCACCCTATAGATATCGATTATTCGGACGGCCATAACTTCTGGCTCGTTTAGAGTTACGGGAGCCATAACCAGTCAAAACGAAGGCCTCAGTGAGTTCTACGGCTATGACAGCTTTCAGCCATCAATGGATTGTTTAACGCCCATAAAAGACTATCCGAATCTCAATCGGGTCTAGGATGTTTTTTACCCTTCGTTTTTTCGACACGTGGATTTTTACGGTAAAACGGGATTATCATGGCTGGTCTTCAATTTACCATCGCTGGAGAGTGGTGCATCAGGGTACCATTTCGTTTCAAATCCATGCACGCATTTCAAAAAGTCGTACGACGCTGTTACGCCATTTTGGATGGATGTTGCACCTTGCACCGTGGATGTTGCACCCTGTAGATATCGATTATTCGGACGGTCATAATTTCTGGCTCGTTTAGAGTAACGGAAGCCATAACCAGTCAAAACGAAGGCCTCAGTGAGTTCTACAGCTATGACCGCTTTCAGCCGTCAATGGATTTTTTAATGCCCAAAACAGACTATCCGAATCTCAATCGGGTCTCGGAAGTTTTTTACCCTTTGTTTTTTCGACACGTGGATTTTTACGGCAGAACGGGATCACCGTGGCTGGTCTTCGATTTACAATCGCTGGAGAGTGGTGCACCATGGTACCGTTCCATTTCAAATCCATGCACTCATTTCAAAAAGTTGTACGACACTGTTTCGCCATTTCGGACGGATGTTGCACCTTGTAGATATCGATTATTCGGACGGCCATAACTTCTGGCTCGTTTAGAGTTACGGGAGCCATAACCAGTCAAAACGAAGGGCTCAGTGAGTTCTACGGCTATGACAGCTTTCAGCCATCAATGGATTGTTTAATGCCCAAAAAAGACTATCCGAATCTCAATCGGGTCTAGGAAGTTTTTTACCCTTCGTTTTTTCGACACGTGAATTTTTACGGTAGAACGGGATTACCGTGGTTGGTCTTCGATTTACCATCGCTGGAGATTGGTGCACCATGGTACCGTTTTGTTTCAAATCCATGCACGCATTTCAAAAATTCGTAGTATACTGTTTCGCCATTTCGGACGGATGTTGCACCTTGCACCGTGGATGTTGCACCCAGTAGATATCGATTATTCGGACGGCCATAACTTCTGGCTCGTTTAGAGTTACGGGAGCCATAACCAGTCAAAACGAAGGCCTCAGTGAGTTCTACGGCTATGACAGCTTTCAGCCATCAATGGAATGTTTAATGCCCAAAAAAGATTATCCGAATCTCAATCGGGTCGAGGAAGTTTTTTACCCTTCGTTTTTTCGACACGTGGATTTTTACGGCAGAACGGGATTACCGTGGCTGGTCTTCGATTTACCATCGCTGGAGAGTGGTGCACCATGGTACTGTTTTGTTTCAAATCCACGCACGCATTTCAAAAAGTCGTACGACACTGTTTCGCCATTTCGGACGGATGTTGCACCTTGCACCGTGTATGTTGCACCCTGTGGATATCGATTATTCGGACGGCCATAACTTCTGGCTCATTTAGAGTTACGGGAGCCATAAACAGTCAAAACGAAGGCCTTAGTGAGTTCTACGGCTATGACAGCTTTCATCCGTCAATGGATTGTTTAATGCCCAAAAAAGACAATCCGAATCTCAATCGGGTCTAGGAAGTTTTTTACCTTTCGTTTTTTCGACACGTGGATTTTTACGGTAGAACGGGATTCCCGTGGCTGGCCTTCGATTTACCATCGCTGGAGAGTGGTGCACTATGGTACCGTTTTGTTTCAAATCCATGCACGCATTTCAAAAAGTCGTACGACACTGTTTCGCCATTTCGGACGGATGTTGCACCTTGCACCGTGGATGTTGCACCCTCTAGATATCGATTATTCGGACGGCAATAACTTCTGGCTCGTTTATGGTTACGGGAGCCATAACCAGTCAAAACGAAGGCCTCAGTGAGTTCTACGGCTATGATAGCTTTCAGCCGTCAATGGATTGTTTAATGCCCAAAAAAGACTATCCGAATCTCCATCGGGTCTAGGAAGTTTTTTACCCTTCGTTTTTCCGCACGTGGATTTTTACGGTAGAACGGGATTACCGTGGCTAGTCTTTGATTTACCATCGCTGAGAGTGGTGCACCATGTACCGTTTTGTTTCAAATACAAGCGCGCATTTCATAAATTCGTACGATACTGTTTCGCCATTTCGGACGGATGTTGCACCTTGCACCATGGATGTTGCACAATGTAGATATCGATTATTCGGACGGTCGGACGGTGTTGCACCTTGCACCGTGGATGTTGCACCCTGTAGATATCGATTATTCGGACGGCCGTAACTTCTGGCTCGTTTAGAGATACGGGAGCCGTAACCAGTAAAAACAAAGGCCTTAGTGAGTTCTACGGCTCTGACAGCTTTCGGCCGTCAATGGATTGTTTAATGCCTAAAAAAGACCATTCGAATCTCAATCGGGTCTAGGAAGTTTTTTACCCTTCGTATTTTCGACACGTGGATTTTTATGGTAGAACGGGATTACCGTGGCTGGTCCTCGCTGGAGAGTGGTGCACCACGGTACCGTTTCGTTTCAAATCCATGCACGCATTTCAAAAATTCGTACGATACTGTTTCTCCATTTCAGACGGAAGTTGCACCTTGCACCGTGGATGTTGCACACTGTAGATATCGATTATTCGGACGGCCATAACTTCTGGCTCGTTTAGAGTTACAGGAGCCATAACCAGTCAAAAAGAAGGCCCCAGTGAGTTCTAAGGCTATGACCGCTTTCAGCCGTCAATGGATTGTTAAATGCCCAAAAAAGACTATCCGAATCTCAATCGGGTCTCGGAAGTTTTTTACCCTTCGTTTTTTCGACACGTGGATTTTTATGGTAAAACGGGATTACCGTGGCTGGTCTTCAATTTACCATCGCTGGAGAGTGGTGCACCAGGGTATCGTTTTGTTTCAAATCCATGCACGCATTTTAAAAAGTCGTACGACACTGTTACGCCATTTCGGACGGATGTTGCACCTTGCACCGTGGATGTTGCACCCTGTAGATATCGATTATTCGGACGGCCATAACTTCTGGCTCATTTAGAGTTACGAGAGCCAAAACCAGTCAAAACGAAGGCCTCAGTGAGTTCTACGGCTATGACAGCTTTCAGCCGTCAATGGATTGTTTAATGCCCAAAAAAGACTATCCGAAACTCAATCAAGTCTAGGAAGTTTTTTAACCTTCGTTTTTTCGACACGTGGATTTTTACGGTAGAACGGGATTGCCATGGCTGGTCTTCGATTTACCATCGCTGGAGAGTGGTGCACCATGGTACCATTTCGTTTCAAATCCATGCATGCATTTCAAAAAGTCGTACGACACTGTTTCGCCATTTCGGACGGATGTTGCACCCTGTAGATATCGATTATTCGGACGGCCATAACTTCTGTCTCATTTAGAGTTACGGGAGCCATAACCAGTCAAAACGAAGGCCTCAGTGAATTCTACGGCTATGATAGCTTTCAGCCATCAATGGATTGTTTAATGCCCAAAAACGACTATCCGAATCTCAATTGGGTCTAGGAAGTTTTTTACCCTTCGTTTTGTCGACACGTGGATTTTTACGGTAGAATGGGATTACCGTGGCTGGTCTTCGATTTACCATCGCTGGAGAGTGGTACACCATGGTACCATTTCGTTTCAAATCCATGCACGCATTTCAAAAAGTCATACGACACTGTTTTGCCATTTCGGACGGATGTTGCACCTTGCACCGTGTATGTTGCACCCTGTAGATATTGATTATTCGGACGGCCATAACTTCTGGCTCGTTTAGAGTTACGGGAGCCATAACCAGTCAAAATGAAGGCCTCAATGAGTTCTACGGCTATGACAGCTTTGAGCCATCAATGGATTGTTTAATGCCCAAAAAAGACTATCCGAATCTCAATCGGGTCTAGTAAGTTTTTTACCCTTCGTTTTTTCGACACGTGGATTTTACGGTAGAACGGGATTACCGTGGCTGGCCTTCGATTTACCATCGCTGGAGAGTGGTGCACCATGGTACCGTTTTGTTTCAAATCCATGCACGCATTTCAAAAAGTCATACGACACTGTTTCGCCATTTCGGACGGATGTTACACCCTGTAGATATCGATTATTCGGACGGCCATAACTTCTGGCTCGTTTAGAGTTACAGGAGCAATAACCAGTCAAAACGAAGGCCTCAGTGAGTTCTACGGCTATGACAGCTTTCAGCCATCAATGGATTGTTTAATGCCTAAAAAAGACTATCCGAATCTCAATCGGGTCTACGAAGTTTTTTACCCTTCGTTTTGTCGACACGTGGATTTTTACGGTAGAACGGGATTACCGTGGCTGGTCTTCGATTTAGCATCGCTGGAGAGTGGTACACCATGGTAACGTTTCGTTTCAAATCCATGCACGCATTTCAAAAATTCGTACGACACTGTTTCGCCATTTCGGACGGATGTTGCACCTTGCACTGTGTATGTTGCACCCTGTAGATATCGATTATTCGGAGGGCCATAACTTATGGCTTATTTAGAGTTACAGGTGCCATAACCCGTCAAAACGAAGGCCTCAGTGAGTTCTACGGCTATGACAGCTTTCAGCCGTCAATGGATTGTTTAATGCCCAAAAAAGACTATCCGAATCTCAATCGGGTCTAGGAAGTTTTTTACCCTTCGTTTTTTCGACACGTGGATTTTTACGGTAGAACGGGATTACCGTGGCTGGCCTTCAATTTACCATCGCTGGAGAGTGGTGCGCCACAGTACCGTTTCGTTTCAAATCCATGCACGCATATCAAAAATTCGTACGATACTGTTTCGCCATTACGGACGGATGTTGCACCTTGCACCGTGGATGTTGCACACTGTAGATATCGATTATTCGGACGGCCATAACTTCTGGCTCGTTTAGAGTTACAGGAGCCATAACCAGTCAAAAAGAAGGCCCCAGTGAGTTCTAAGGCTATGACCGCTTTCAGCCGTCAATGGATTGTTAAATGCCCAAAAAAGACTATCCGAATCTCAATCGGGTCTCGGAAGTTTTTTACCCTTCGTTTTTTCGACACGTGGATTTTTATGGTAAAACGGGATTACCGTGGCTGGTCTTCAATTTACCATCGCTGGAGAGTGGTGCACCAGGGTATCGTTTTGTTTCAAATCCATGCACGCATTTTAAAAAGTCGTACGACACTGTTACGCCATTTCGGACGGATGTTGCACCTTGCACCGTGGATGTTGCACCCTGTAGATATCGATTATTCGGACGGCCATAACTTCTGGCTCATTTAGAGTTACGAGAGCCAAAACCAGTCAAAACGAAGGCCTCAGTGAGTTCTACGGCTATGACAGCTTTCAGCCGTCAATGGATTGTTTAATGCCCAAAAAAGACTATCCGAAACTCAATCAAGTCTAGGAAGTTTTTTAACCTTCGTTTTTTCGACACGTGGATTTTTACGGTAGAACGGGATTGCCATTGCTGGTCTTCGATTTACCATCGCTGGAGAGTGGTGCACCATGGTACCATTTCGTTTCAAATCCATGCATGCATTTCAAAAAGTCGTACGACACTGTTTCGCCATTTCGGACGGATGTTGCACCCTGTAGATATCGATTATTCGGACGGCCATAACTTCTGTCTCATTTAGAGTTACGGGAGCCATAACCAGTCAAAACGAAGGCCTCAGTGAATTCTACGGCTATGATAGCTTTCAGCCATCAATGGATTGTTTAATGCCCAAAAACGACTATCCGAATCTCAATTGGGTCTAGGAAGTTTTTTACCCTTCGTTTTGTCGACACGTGGATTTTTACGGTAGAATGGGATTACCGTGGCTGGTCTTCGATTTACCATCGCTGGAGAGTGGTACACCATGGTACCATTTCGTTTCAAATCCATGCACGCATTTCAAAAAGTCATACGACACTGTTTTGCCATTTCGGACGGATGTTGCACCTTGCACCGTGTATGTTGCACCCTGTAGATATTGATTATTCGGACGGCCATAACTTCTGGCTCGTTTAGAGTTACGGGAGCCATAACCAGTCAAAATGAAGGCCTCAATGAGTTCTACGGCTATGACAGCTTTGAGCCATCAATGGATTGTTTAATGCCCAAAAAAGACTATCCGAATCTCAATCGGGTCTAGTAAGTTTTTTACCCTTCGTTTTTTCGACACGTGGATTTTACGGTAGAACGGGATTACCGTGGCTGGCCTTCGATTTACCATCGCTGGAGAGTGGTGCACCATGGTACCGTTTTGTTTCAAATCCATGCACGCATTTCAAAAAGTCATACGACACTGTTTCGCCATTTCGGACGGTGATTACACCCTGTAGATATCGATTATTCGGACGGCCATAACTTCTGGCTCGTTTAGAGTTACAGGAGCAATAACCAGTCAAAACGAAGGCCTCAGTGAGTTCTACGGCTATGACAGCTTTCAGCCATCAATGGATTGTTTAATGCCTAAAAAAGACTATCCGAATCTCAATCGGGTCTACGAAGTTTTTTACCCTTCGTTTTGTCGACACGTGGATTTTTACGGTAGAACGGGATTACCGTGGCTGGTCTTCGATTTAGCATCGCTGGAGAGTGGTACACCATGGTAACGTTTCGTTTCAAATCCATGCACGCATTTCAAAAATTCGTACGACACTGTTTCGCCATTTCGGACGGATGTTGCACCTTGCACTGTGTATGTTGCACCCTGTAGATATCGATTATTCGGAGGGCCATAACTTATGGCTTATTTAGAGTTACAGGTGCCATAACCCGTCAAAACGAAGGCCTCAGTGAGTTCTACGGCTATGACAGCTTTCAGCCGTCAATGGATTGTTTAATGCCCAAAAAAGACTATCCGAATCTCAATCGGGTCTAGGAAGTTTTTTACCCTTCGTTTTTTCGACACGTGGATTTTTACGGTAGAACGGGATTACCGTGGCTGGCCTTCAATTTACCATCGCTGGAGAGTGGTGCGCCACAGTACCGTTTCGTTTCAAATCCATGCACGCATATCAAAAATTCGTACGATACTGTTTCGCCATTACGGACGGATGTTGCACCTTGCACCGTGGATGTTGCACACTGTAGATATCGATTATTCGGACGGCCATAACTTCTGGCTCGTTTAGAGTTACAGGAGCCATAACCAGTCAAAAAGAAGGCCCCAGTGAGTTCTAAGGCTATGACCGCTTTCAGCCGTCAATGGATTGTTAAATGCCCAAAAAAGACTATCCGAATCTCAATCGGGTCTCGGAAGTTTTTTACCCTTCGTTTTTTCGACACGTGGATTTTTATGGTAAAACGGGATTACCGTGGCTGGTCTTCAATTTACCATCGCTGGAGAGTGGTGCACCAGGGTATCGTTTTGTTTCAAATCCATGCACGCATTTTAAAAAGTCGTACGACACTGTTACGCCATTTCGGACGGATGTTGCACCTTGCACCGTGGATGTTGCACCCTGTAGATATCGATTATTCGGACGGCCATAACTTCTGGCTCATTTAGAGTTACGAGAGCCATAACCAGTCAAAACGAAGGCCTCAGTGAGTTCTACGGCTATGACAGCTTTCAGCCGTCAATGGATTGTTTAATGCCCAAAAAAGACTATCCGAAACTCAATCAAGTCTAGGAAGTTTTTTAACCTTCGTTTTTTCGACACGTGGATTTTTACGGTAGAACGGGATTGCCATTGCTGGTCTTCGATTTACCATCGCTGGAGAGTGGTGCACCATGGTACCATTTCGTTTCAAATCCATGCATGCATTTCAAAAAGTCGTACGACACTGTTTCGCCATTTCGGACGGATGTTGCACCCTGTAGATATCGATTATTCGGACGGCCATAACTTCTGTCTCATTTAGAGTTACGGGAGCCATAACCAGTCAAAACGAAGGCCTCAGTGAATTCTACGGCTATGATAGCTTTCAGCCATCAATGGATTGTTTAATGCCCAAAAACGACTATCCGAATCTCAATTGGGTCTAGGAAGTTTTTTACCCTTCGTTTTGTCGACACGTGGATTTTTACGGTAGAATGGGATTACCGTGGCTGGTCTTCGATTTACCATCGCTGGAGAGTGGTACACCATGGTACCATTTCGTTTCAAATCCATGCACGCATTTCAAAAAGTCATACGACACTGTTTTGCCATTTCGGACGGATGTTGCACCTTGCACCGTGTATGTTGCACCCTGTAGATATTGATTATTCGGACGGCCATAACTTCTGGCTCGTTTAGAGTTACGGGAGCCATAACCAGTCAAAATGAAGGCCTCAATGAGTTCTACGGCTATGACAGCTTTGAGCCATCAATGGATTGTTTAATGCCCAAAAAAGACTATCCGAATCTCAATCGGGTCTAGTAAGTTTTTTACCCTTCGTTTTTTCGACACGTGGATTTTACGGTAGAACGGGATTACCGTGGCTGGCCTTCGATTTACCATCGCTGGAGAGTGGTGCACCATGGTACCGTTTTGTTTCAAATCCATGCACGCATTTCAAAAAGTCATACGACACTGTTTCGCCATTTCGGACGGATGTTACACCCTGTAGATATCGATTATTCGGACGGCCATAACTTCTGGCTCGTTTAGAGTTACAGGAGCAATAACCAGTCAAAACGAAGGCCTCAGTGAGTTCTACGGCTATGACAGCTTTCAGCCATCAATGGATTGTTTAATGCCTAAAAAAGACTATCCGAATCTCAATCGGGTCTACGAAGTTTTTTACCCTTCGTTTTGTCGACACGTGGATTTTTACGGTAGAACGGGATTACCGTGGCTGGTCTTCGATTTAGCATCGCTAGAGAGTGGTACACCATGGTAACGTTTCGTTTCAAATCCATGCACGCATTTCAAAAATTCGTACGACACTGTTTCGCCATTTCGGACGGATGTTGCACCTTGCACTGTGTATGTTGCACCCTGTAGATATCGATTATTCGGAGGGCCATAACTTATGGCTTATTTAGAGTTACAGGTGCCATAACCCGTCAAAACGAAGGCCTCAGTGAGTTCTACGGCTATGACAGCTTTCAGCCGTCAATGGATTGTTTAATGCCCAAAAAAGACTATCCGAATCTCAATCGGGTCTAGGAAGTTTTTTACCCTTCGTTTTTTCGACACGTGGATTTTTACGGTAGAACGGGATTACCGTGGCTGGCCTTCAATTTACCATCGCTGGAGAGTGGTGCGCCACAGTACCGTTTCGTTTCAAATCCATGCACGCATATCAAAAATTCGTACGATACTGTTTCGCCATTACGGACGGATGTTGCACCTTGCACCGTGGATGTTGCACACTGTAGATATCGATTATTCGGACGGCCATAACTTCTGGCTCGTTTAGAGTTACAGGAGCCATAACCAGTCAAAAAGAAGGCCCCAGTGAGTTCTAAGGCTATGACCGCTTTCAGCCGTCAATGGATTGTTAAATGCCCAAAAAAGACTATCCGAATCTCAATCGGGTCTCGGAAGTTTTTTACCCTTCGTTTTTTCGACACGTGGATTTTTATGGTAAAACGGGATTACCGTGGCTGGTCTTCAATTTACCATCGCTGGAGAGTGGTGCACCAGGGTATCGTTTTGTTTCAAATCCATGCACGCATTTTAAAAAGTCGTACGACACTGTTACGCCATTTCGGACGGATGTTGCACCTTGCACCGTGGATGTTGCACCCTGTAGATATCGATTATTCGGACGGCCATAACTTCTGGCTCATTTAGAGTTACGAGAGCCATAACCAGTCAAAACGAAGGCCTCAGTGAGTTCTACGGCTATGACAGCTTTCAGCCGTCAATGGATTGTTTAATGCCCAAAAAAGACTATCCGAAACTCAATCAAGTCTAGGAAGTTTTTTAACCTTCGTTTTTTCGACACGTGGATTTTTACGGTAGAACGGGATTGCCATTGCTGGTCTTCGATTTACCATCGCTGGAGAGTGGTGCACCATGGTACCATTTCGTTTCAAATCCATGCATGCATTTCAAAAAGTCGTACGACACTGTTTCGCCATTTCGGACGGATGTTGCACCCTGTAGATATCGATTATTCGGACGGCCATAACTTCTGTCTCATTTAGAGTTACGGGAGCCATAACCAGTCAAAACGAAGGCCTCAGTGAATTCTACGGCTATGATAGCTTTCAGCCATCAATGGATTGTTTAATGCCCAAAAACGACTATCCGAATCTCAATTGGGTCTAGGAAGTTTTTTACCCTTCGTTTTGTCGACACGTGGATTTTTACGGTAGAATGGGATTACCGTGGCTGGTCTTCGATTTACCATCGCTGGAGAGTGGTACACCATGGTACCATTTCGTTTCAAATCCATGCACGCATTTCAAAAAGTCATACGACACTGTTTTGCCATTTCGGACGGATGTTGCACCTTGCACCGTGTATGTTGCACCCTGTAGATATTGATTATTCGGACGGCCATAACTTCTGGCTCGTTTAGAGTTACGGGAGCCATAACCAGTCAAAATGAAGGCCTCAATGAGTTCTACGGCTATGACAGCTTTGAGCCATCAATGGATTGTTTAATGCCCAAAAAGACTATCCGAATCTCAATCGGGTCTAGTAAGTTTTTTACCCTTCGTTTTTTCGACACGTGGATTTTACGGTAGAACGGGATTACCGTGGCTGGCCTTCGATTTACCATCGCTGGAGAGTGGTGCACCATGGTACCGTTTTGTTTCAAATCCATGCACGCATTTCAAAAAGTCATACGACACTGTTTCGCCATTTCGGACGGTGATTACACCCTGTAGATATCGATTATTCGGACGGCCATAACTTCTGGCTCGTTTAGAGTTACAGGAGAAATAACCAGTCAAAACGAAGGCCTCAGTGAGTTCTACGGCTATGACAGCTTTCAGCCATCAATGGATTGTTTAATGCCTAAAAAAGACTATCCGAATCTCAATCGGGTCTACGAAGTTTTTTACCCTTCGTTTTGTCGACACGTGGATTTTTACGGTAGAACGGGATTACCGTGGCTGGTCTTCGATTTAGCATCGCTGGAGAGTGGTACACCATGGTAACGTTTCGTTTCAAATCCATGCACGCATTTCAAAAATTCGTACGACACTGTTTCGCCATTTCGGACGGATGTTGCACCTTGCACTGTGTATGTTGCACCCTGTAGATATCGATTATTCGGAGGGCCATAACTTATGGCTTATTTAGAGTTACAGGTGCCATAACCCGTCAAAACGAAGGCCTCAGTGAGTTCTACGGCTATGACAGCTTTCAGCCGTCAATGGATTGTTTAATGCCCAAAAAAGACTATCCGAATCTCAATCGGGTCTAGGAAGTTTTTTACCCTTCGTTTTTTCGACACGTGGATTTTTACGGTAGAACGGGATTACCGTGGCTGGCCTTCAATTTACCATCGCTGGAGAGTGGTGCGCCACAGTACCGTTTCGTTTCAAATCCATGCACGCATATCAAAAATTCGTACGATACTGTTTCGCCATTACGGACGGATGTTGCACCTTGCACCGTGGATGTTGCACCCTGTAGATATCGATTATTCGGATGGCCATAACTTCCGGCTCGTTTAGAGTTACGGGAGCCATATCCAGTCAAAACGAAGGCCTCAGTGAGTTCTACGGCTATGACAGCTTTCATCCGTCAATGGATTGTTTAATGCCCAAAAAAGACTATCCGAATCTCAATCGGGTCTAGGAAGTTTTTCACCCTTCGTTTTTTCGACACGTGGATTTTTACGGTAGAACGGGATTACCGTTGCTGGCCTTCGATTTACCATCGCTGGAAAGTGGTGTACCATGGTACCGTTTTGTTTCAAATCCATGCACGCATTTCAAAAAGTCGTATGACACTGTTTCGCCATTTCGGACGGATGTTGCACCTTGCACCGTGGATGTTGCACCCTGTAGATATCGATTATTCGGACGGCCATAACTTCTGGCTCGTTTAGAGTTACGGGAGCCCTAACCAGTCAAAACGAAGGCCTCAGTGAGTTCTACGGCTATGACAGCTTTTAGCCGTCAATGGATTGTTTAATGCCCAAAAAAGACTACCCGAATCTCAATCGGGTCTAGGAAGTTTTTTACCCTTCGTTTTTTCGACACGTGGATTTTTACGGTAGAACGGGATTACCGTGGCTGGCCTTCGATTTACCATCGCTGCAGAGTGGTGCGCCACAGTACCGTTTCGTTTCAAATCCATGCACGCATATCAAAAATTCGTACGATACTGTTTCGCCATTTCGGACGGATGTTGCACCTTGCACCGTGGATGTTGCACCCTGTAGATATCGATTATTCGGACGGCCATAACTTCTGGTTCGTTTAGAGTTACGGGAGCCATAACCAGTCAAAACGAAGGCCTCAGTGAGTTCTAAGGCTATGACCGCTTTCAGCCGTCAATGGATTGTTAAATGCCCAAAAAAGACTATCCGAATCTCAATCGGGTCTCGGAAGTTTTTTACCCTTCGTTTTTTCGACACCTGGATTTTTATGGTAAAACAGGATTACCATGGCTGGTCTTCAATTTATCATCGCTGGAGAGTGGTGCACAAGGGTACCGTTTTGTTTCAAATCCATGCACGCATTTCAAAAAGTCGTACGACACTGTTACGCCATTTCGGACGGATGTTGCACCATGCACCGTGGATGTTGTACCCTGTAGATATCGATTATTCGGACGGCCCTAACTTCTGGCTCGTTTAGAGTTACGGTAGCCATAACCAGTAAAAACGAGGGCCTCAGTGAGTTCTATGGCTATGACCGCTTTCAGCCGTTAATGGATTTTTAATGCCCAAAAAAGACTATCCAAATCTCAATCGGGTCTTGGAAGTTTTTTACCCTTCGTTTTTTCGACACGTGGATTTTTACGGTAGAACAGGATTACCGCGGCTGGTCCTCGATTTACCATCGCTGGAGAGTGGTGCACCAAGGTACCGTTTCGATACAAATCCCTGCACGCATTTCAAAAAGTCGTACGACACTGTTACGCCATTTCGGACTGATGTTGCACCTTGCACCGTGGATGTTGCACCTTGTAGATATCGATTATTCGGACGGCCATAACTTCTGGCTTGTTTAGAGTTGCGGGAGCCATAACCAGTCAAAACGAAGGCCTTAGTGAGTTCTACGGCTATGACAGCTTTCAGCCATCAGTGGACTTTTTAATGCCCAAAAAAGACTATCCGAATCTCAATCGGGTCAAGGAAGTTTTTTACCCTTCGTTTTTTCGACACGTCGATTTTTACGGTAGAACGGGATTACCGTGGCTGGTCTTCGATTTACCATCGTTGGAGAGTGGTGCACCATGCTACCATTTCGTTTCAAATCCATGCATGCATTTCAAAAAGTCATACGACACTGTTTCACCATTTCGGACGGATGTTGCACCCTGTAGATGTCGATTATTCGGACGGCCATAACTTCTGGCTCGTTTAGAGTTACGGGAGACATAACCAGTCAAAACGAAGGCCTCAGTGATTTCTACGTCTATGACAGCTTTTAGCCATCAATGGAATGTTTAATGCCCAAAAAAGACTATCCGAATCAAAATCGGGTCTAGGAAGTTTTTTACCCTTCGTTTTTTCGACACGAGGATTTTTGCGGTAGAATGGGATTACCGTGGCTGGCCTTCGATTTACCATCGCTGGAGAGTGGTGCACCATGGTACAGTTTTGTTTCGAATCCTTGCACGCATTTCAAATAGTCGTACGACACTGTTTTGCCATTTCGGACGGATGTTGCACCTTGCACCGTGGATGTTGCACCCTGTAGATATCGATTATTCGGACGGCCATAACTTCCGGCTCGTTTAGAGTTACGCGAGCCATAAACAGTCAAAACGAAGGCCTCCGTGAGTTCTACGGCTATGACAGCTTTCAGCCGTCAATTGTTTGTTTAATGCCTAAAAAAGACTATCCGAATCTCAATCGGGTCTTGGAAGTTTTTTACCCTTCGTTTTTTCGACACGTGGATTTTACGGTAGAACGGGATTACCGTGGCTGGTCCTCGATTTACCATCGTTGGAGAGTGGTGCACCAGGTTACCGTTTCGTTTCAAATCCATGCACGCATTTCAAAAAGTCGTACAACACTGTTACGCCATTTCAGACTGATGTTGCACCTTGCACCGTGGATGTTACACCCTGTAGATATCGATTATTCGGACGGCCATAACTTCTGGCTCGTTTAGAGTTACGGGAGCCATAACCAGTCAAAACGAAGGCCTCAGTGAGTTCTCAGGCTATGACCGCTTTCAGCCGTCAATGGATTGTTAAATGCCCAAAAAAGATTATCAGAATCTCAATCGGGTCTCGAAAGTTTTTTGCCCTTCGTTTTTTCGACAAGTGGATTTTTACGCTAGAACGGGATTACCGTGGCTGGCCTTCGATTTACCATCGCGGGAGAGTGGTGCACCATGGTACCGTTTCGTTTCAAATCCATGCAAGCATTTCATAAAATCGTACGACACTGTTTCGCCATTTCGGACAGATGTTGCACCTTGCACCATGGATGTTGCACCCTGTAGATATCGATTATTCGGACGGCCATAACTTCTGGCTCGTTTAGAGTTACGGGAGTCATAACCTGTGAAAACTGAGGCCTCTGTGAGTTCTACGGCTATGACAGCTTTCAGCCGTCAATGGATATTTTAATGCCCAAAAAAGACTATCCGAATCTCAATCAGGTCTAGGAAGTTTTTTACCCTTCGTTTTTTCGACACGTGGATTTTTACGGTAGAACGGGATTACCGTGGCTGGTCTTCGATTTACCATCACTGGAGAGTGGTGCACCACGGTACCGTTTCGTTTCAAATCCATTCACGCATTTCAAAAATTCGTACGATACTGTTTCGCCATTTCGGACGGATGTTGCACCTTGCACCGTGGATGGTTCACCCTGTAGATATCGATTAATCGGACGGCCATAACTTCTGGCTCGTTTAGAGTTACGGGAGCTATAACCAGTCAAAATGAAGGCCTCAGTGAGTTCTACGGCTATCACAGCTTTCATCCGTTAATGGATTGTTAAATGCCCAAAAAAGACTATCCGAATCTCAATCGGGTCTCGGATGTTTTTACCCTTCGTTTTTTCGGCACCTGGATTTTTATGGTAAAACGGGATTACCATGGCTGGTCTTCAATTTACCATCGCTGGAGAGTGGTGCAACAGGGTACCATTTTGTTTCAAATCCATGCACACATTTCAAAAAGTCGTACGACACTCTTACGCCATTTCGAACGGATGTAGCACGTTGCACCGTGGATGTTGCACCCTGTAGATATCGATTATTCGGACGGCCATAACTTCTGGCTCGTTTAGAGTTACGGGAGCCATAACTAGTCAAAACGAAGGCCTGAGTGAGTTCTACGGCTATGATAACTTTCAGCCGTCAATGGATTGTTTAATGCCCAAAAAAGACTATCCGAATCTCAATCGGGTTTAGAAAGTTTTTTACCCTTCGTTTTTTCGACACGTGGATTTTTACGCTAGAACGGGATTACCGTGGCTAGCCTTTGATTTACCATCGCGGGAGAGTGGTGCACCATGGTACCGTTTCGTTTCAAATCCATGCAAGCATTTCAAAAAATCGTACGACACTGTTTCGCCATTTCGGACAGATGTTGCACCTTGCACCATGGATGTTGCACCCTGTAGATATCGATTATTCGGACGGCCATAACTTCTGGCTCGTTTAGAGTTACGGGAGTCATAACCTGTCAAAACTGAGGCCTTAGTGAGTTCTACGGCTATCACAGCTTTCAGCCGTCAATGGATTGTTTAATGCCTAAAAAAGACTATCCGAATCTCAATCGGGTTTAGGAAGTTTTTTACCCTTCGTTTTTTCGACACGTGGATTTTTACGGTAGAACGGGATTACCGTGGCCGGTCCTCGATTTACCATCGTTGGAGAGTGGTGCACCAGGGTACCGTTTCGTTTCAAATCCATGCACCCATTTCAAAAAGTCGTACGACACTTTTACGCCATTTCGGACTGATGTTGCACCTTGCACCGTGGATGTTGCACCCTGTAGATATCGATTATTCGGACGGCCATAACTTCTGGCTTGTTTAGAGTTACGGGAGCCATAACCAGTCAAAACGAAGGCCTCAGTGAGTTCTAAGGCTATGACCGCTTTCATCCGTCAATGGATTGTTAAATGCCCAAAAAAGACTATCCGAATCTCAATCGGGTCTCGAAAGTTTTTTACCCTTCGTTTTTTCGACACGTGGATTTTTACGCTAGAACGGGATTACCGTGGCTGGCCTTCGATTTACCATCGCTGGAGAGCGGTGCACCATGGTGCCGTTTCGTTTCAAATCCATGCATGCATTTCAAAAAATCGTACGACACTGTTTCGCCATTTCGGACAGATGTTGCACCTTGCACCGTGGATGTTGCACCCTGTAGATATTCGGATGGCCATAACTTCTGGTTCGTTTAGAGTTACGGGAGCCATAACCTGTCAAAACGAAGGCCTCAGTGAGTTCTAAGGCTATGACCGCTTTCAGCCGACAATGGATTGTTTAATGCCCAAAAAAGACTATCCGAATCTCAATCAGGTCTAGAAAGTTTTTTACCCTTCGTTTTTTCGACACGTGGATTTTTACGGTAGAACGGGATTACCGTGGCTGGTCTTCGATTTACCATCGCTGGAGAGTGGTGCACCACGGTACCGTTTCGTTTCAAATCCATGCACGCATTTCAAAAATTCGTACGATACTGTTTCTCCATTTCGGACGGATGTTGCACCTTGCACCGTGGATGGTGCACCCTGTAGATATCGATTAATCGGACGACCATAACTTCTGGCTCGTTTAGAGTTACGGGAGCCATAACCAGTCAAAACGAAGGACTCAGTGAGTTCTACGGCTATGACAGCTTTCATCCGTTAGTGGATCGTTAAATGCCCAAAAAAGACTATCCGAATTTCAATCGGGTCTTGGATGTTTTTTTACCCTTCGTTTTTTCGTCACCTGGATTTTTATGGTAAAACGGGATTACCGTGGCTGGTCTTCAATTTACCATCGCTGTAGAGTGGTGCAACAGGGTACCGTTTTGTTTCAAATCCATGCACACATTTCAAAAAGTCGTACGACACTCCTACGCCATTTCGGACGGATGTTGCACCTTGCACCATGGATTTTGCACCCTGTAGATATCGATTATTCGGACGGTCATTACTTCTGGCTCGTTTAGAGTTACGGGAGCCACAACTAGTCAAAACGAAGGCCTGAGTGAGTTCTACGGCTATGATAACTTTCAGCCGTCAATGGATTGTTTAATGCCCAAAAAAGACTATCCGAATCTCAATCGGGTCTAGAAAGTTTTTTACCCTTCGTTTTTTCGACACGTCGATTTTTACGGTAGAACGGGATTACCGTGGTTGGTCTTCGATTTACCATCGCTGGAGAGTGGTGCACCATGGTACATTTCGTTTCAAATCGATGCATGCATTTCAAAAAGTCATACGACACTGTTTCGCCATTTCGGACGGATGTTGCACCCTGTAGATATCGATTATTCGGACGGCCACAACTTCTGGCTCGTTTAGAGTTACGGGAGCCAGAACCAGTCAAAACGAAGGCCTAAGTGAGTTCTATGGCTGTGACAGCTTTCAGCCATCAATGGATTGTTTAATGCCCAAAAAAGACTATCTGAATCTCAATTGGGTCTAGGAAGTTTTTTACCCTTCGTTTTTTCGACACGTGGATTTTTACGGTAAAACGAGATTACCGTGGCTGGTCTTCAATTTACCATCGCTGGAGAGTGGGGCACTAGGGTACCGTTTCGTTTCAAATCCATGCACGCATTTCAAAAAGTCGTACGACACTGTTACGCCATTTCGGACGGATGTTGCACCTTGCACCGTGGATGTTGCACCCTGTAGATATCGATTATTCGGACGGCCATAACTTCTGGCTCGTTTAGAGTTACGGGAGCCATAACCAGTCAAAACGAAGGCCTCAGTGAGTTCTACGGCTATGACCGCTTTCAGCCGTCAACGGATTGTTTAATGCCCAAAACAGACTATTCGAATCTCAATCGGGCTCGGAAGTTTTTTACCCTTTGTTTTTTCGACACGTGGATTTTTACGGCAGAACGGGATCACCGTGGCTGGTCTTCGATTTACCATCGCTGGAGAGTGGTGCACCATGGTACCATTCCATTTCAAATCCATGCACGCAGTTCAAAAAGTCGTACGACACTGTTTCGCCATTTCGGACGGATGTTGCACCTTGCACCGTGTACGTTGCACCCTGTAGATATCGATTATACGGACGACCATAACTTCTGGCTCGTTTAGAGTTACGGGAGCCATAACCATTCAAAACGAAGGCCTCAGTGAGTTCTTCGGCTATGACAGCTTTCAGCCGTCAATGGATTGTTTAATGCCCAAAAAAGTCTATCCGAAACTCAATCGGGTCTAGGAAGTTTTTTACCCTTCGTTTTTTTGACACGTGGATTTTTACGGTAGAACGGGATTACCGTGGCTGGTCTTCGATTTACCATCGCTGGAGAGTGGTGCACCGGGGTACCGTTTTGTTTCAAATCCATGCACGCATTTCAAAAAGTCGTACGACACTGTTACGCCATTTCGGACGGATGTTGCACCTTGCACCGTGGATGTTGCACCCTATAGATATCGATTATTTGGACGGCCATAACTTCTGCCTCGTTTAGAGTTACGGGAGCCATAACCAGTCAAAACGAAGGCCTCAGTGAGTTCTACGGTTATGACTGCTTTCAACTGTCAATGGATTGTTTACTGCCCAAAAAAGACTATCTGAATCTCAATCGGGTCTAGGAAGTTTTTTACCCTTCGTTTTTTTGACATGTGGATTTTTACGGTAGAACGGGATTACCATGGCTGGTCTTCGATTTACCATCGTTGGAGAGTGGTGCACCATGGTACCATTTCGTTTCAAATCCATGCATGCATTTCAAAAAGACGTACGACACTGTTGCGCCATTTCGGACGGATGCTGTAACGACCCGCGTTTTTGGACAGTTTAAACCGACGATCAAATACACATGTCGATTCCAAACCATTCAAAAGGGCAGATGGTTATTGGGGTAAATAAGAAAAGAAAAGAAAGAGAAATAAAGGAAATGAAACATCACAAAATCTCGCAGGGGAACGATAAAATATAATAGTCAAATAAACAGTTCATGAAGCTGTTTACTATACTTTGACAATTATTAATACAACATTTATCAGAGTTATACATATACAATAGAACAATTAAAATAATGCAGCAGATAGCATGATGCGAGGGTAATAATAGTAATAGTATACCAAATCTTCATCTTCATCCTCCAGAATAGATCTTCAAAAATCTGAAAAACTAAGGACTGACCCGAGCGTAATGAAAAGACAAAACACTCGAGTCAGGACTAAAATACCCATATGAAAGTTAAATCAATCGTAAATAAATATGAGTGTAACGGCGTCGGAGATGTTTACAGGGTTTGACATCTCCTATCCAGTGTCAACGTGCGTGCAATAACTCAAGAGATGTTACGGGATTTTCCATCTCTCAAGGATCCGTGAAACTATCTACTATGTAGTAATATACGCTAAGTAGATAATGCCTATCAGTAATATAAAGTATCAAAATAGCGTTAAGGCGTTACCATAATCCCCCTTAACACATTTTTATAATGTCATAGTCTATACAGCACTGTAAGCCCCACCGTAAACTGGTGGTTATCAGAGGGTACCCCAAAGGTATAACACAAAGCATAACGTAGTGGTTGCGAATAGGATAATCTGTATGACAAGGTACATGAGGAGATACCAACTAGGATACTAGTAGTTGCGTGATCCGGACTGATGTTGGGCATAGCCAGCAGCCACCCCAACACCGCGAAATAGCACTCCCAAATCAAGGGGTGCACCCAAATCGAATCACAGATGTAATAGATATGGTATCGAAGAAGTGTGTCCGCTAGAGGTGGCGAACCTCATTGGCCCGGCGCGGCTCCTGTTTTAGTCATGTCAGGGGTCATCCAATATCGTTCTCTTTCTTCAATCAACGCGTTCACCAAACCATCCACTTTATTCTGGATCAACACTCCACGTATAATAGTTATTAAAGTGGTTTTCGGTATCGACAGAGTGTATGTCCATATCCGATCCCCGTCTCTTTAATAACTACGTATTATTACACCGTTGGCTCTTTTACATTTCAAATCGATTCATAATTGATATCAAAATATCATATTCGCTTCAAAATCAAATCTATTTCAAAAATCGACATAGCTATTCAAAATATAAGGTTCCTTTTCAAAAATTATTTTTCATCTCAATATCTCATTTTGATTTCCAAATCATTCCGAATTTCAATTTAGGTTGCAACTTCATTTAACTCAATTCGTATTTGAATTCAAGATTTAAACATAAACATTTCACCGTATTAACCAGTTTGGAATTTTAGAAAAATAGTTTTAAGTAGTTTAAAAGTAGTTTAAATAATTAAAATAGTTAAAATACTTAGAATCTTAAAATGGATTTGAAATAGATAAATTAGTTTAAAATAATTTAAATTGGGTTAAGTAGATTTAAAATAGATTAAAATAGTTTAAGTATTCAAAAATGGTTTATATAGCAGAGTAATTTGGAAAACAAAATAAAACAGCTTCAAAACCAATCCATTTCAATTTATAACTTCCCAATTCAAATCAATTTCAATTTCCATTCTACAAATTCAATTTCGATTTCAATTCAAAACAACGTCAACTTTAACTTCAAATCAATTCAATTCTACATTCACCTTCAATTTATTCAATTTCAATTTTTATCGATTTGGAGCTTGATTTCAAAATATCCATTTATAACATTTAACAAATTTTCCATCAATATTCAAGTTTAAATCCAAATTTCAAATATGGTTCAATTCCAAGCTCGATTTCAAAATATCATTTTTATATAATTTTCTATCCTATGGCCAAGTAATTATTTATTTCAATTAAATGTCAGGGATGAGTATATATTACTTAAATTAAATCACAGTATCATATGTATGCATAAAAGGTTATATATAAGCAAATAAACATCCAAACATTTAAATATCAACCAATAGCATCCATCGAAATAAATCATCCAATAGACAATACAATTCATGGCAATTTCATAGTTATCAATGTTAGGCAATTTCATGGTTATTAATGTCATGGAGAGTGGTGCACCATGGTACCGTTTCGTTTCAAATCCTTGCACGCATTTCAAAAAGTCGTACGACATAGTTTCGCCATTTCGGACGGATGTTGCACCTTGCACCGTGTATGTTGCACCCTGTAGATATCGATTATTCGGACGGCCATAACTTCTGGATCGTTTAGAGTTACGGGAGCCATAACCAGTCAAAACGAAGGCCTCAGTGAGTTCTACGGCTATGACCGCTTTCAGCCGTCAATGGATTATTTAATGCCCAAAAAAGACTATCCGAATCTCAATCGGGTCTTGGAAGTTTTTTACCCTTCGTTTTTTCGACACGTGGATTTTTACGGTAAAACGGGATTACCGTGGCTGGTCTTCAATTTACCATCGCTGGAGAGTAGTGCACCAGGGTACCATTTCGTATCAAATCCATGCACGCATTTCAAAAAGTTGTACGACACTGTTACGCCATTTCGGACGGATGTTGCACCTTGCACCGTGGATGTTGCACCCTGTAGATATCGATTATTCGGACGGCCATAACTTCTGGCTCGTTTAGAGTTACGGGAGCCATAACCAGTCAAACCGAAGGCCTCAGTGAGTTCTACGGCTATCACCGCTTTCAGCCGTCAATGGATTGTTTAATGCCCAAAACAGACTATCCGAATCTCAATCGGGTCTCGGAAGTTTTTTACCCTTTGTTTTTTCGACACGTGGATTTTTACGGTAGAACGGGATCACCGTGGCTGGTCTTCGATTTACCATTGCTGGAGAGTGGTGCACCATGGTACCATTCCATTTCAAATCTATGCACGCATTTCAAAAAGTCGTACGACACTGTTTCGCTATTTCGGACGGATGTTGCACCTTGCACCGTGGATGTTGCACCTTGTAGATATCTATTATTCGGACGGCCATAACTTCTGGCTCGTTTAGAGTTACGGGAGCCATAACTAGTCAAAACGAAGGCCTCAGTGAGTTCTATGGCTATGACAGCTTTCAGCCTTCAATGGATTGTTTAATGCCCAAAAAAGACTATCTGAATCTCAATCGGGTCTAGGAAGTTTTTTACCCTTCGTTTTTTCGACACGTGGATTTTTACAGTAGAACGGGATTACCGTGGCTGGTCTTCGATTTACCATCGCTGGAGAGTGGTGCACCATGGTACCATTTCGTTTCAAATTCATGGACGCATTTCAAAAAGTCGTACGACACTGTTACGCCATTTCGGACGGATGTTGCACCTTGCACCGTGGATGTTGCACCCTGTAGATAACGATTATTCGTACGGCCATAACTTCTGGCTCGTTTAGAGTTACGGGAGCCATAACCAGTCAGAAAAAGGCCTCAGTGAGTTCTACGGCTATGACGGCTTTCAGCGGTCGATGGATTGTTTAATGACCCTAAAAAGACTATTTGAATCTCAATCGGGTCACGGAAGTTTTTTTACCCTTCCTTTTTTCGACACGTGGATTTTTACGGTAAAACGGGATTACCGTGGCTGGTGTTCATGTTACCATTGCTGGAGAGTGGTGCACCAGGGTACCGTTTCATTTCAAATCCATGCACGCATTTCAAAAAGTAGTACGACACTGTTTCGCCATTTCGGACGGATGTTGCACCTTGCACCGTGGATGTTGCACCCTGTAGATATCGATTATTCGGACGGCCATAACTTCTGGCTCGTTTAGAGTTGCAGGAGCCATAACCAGTGAAAACGAAGGACTCGGTGAGTTCTATGGCTATGACAGCTTTCAGCCGTTAATGGATTGTTTAATGCCCAAAAAAGACTACCCGAATCTCAATCGGGTCTAGGACGTTTTTTACCCTTCGTTTTTTCAACACGTGGATTTTTACTGTAGAACGGGATTACCGTGGCTGGTCTTCGATTTACCATCGCTAGAGAGTGGTGCACACGGTACCGTTTCGTTTCAAATCATGCACGCATTTCAAAAATTCGTACAATACTGTTTCTCCATTTCGGACGGATGTTGCACCTTGCACCGTGGATGTTGCACCCTGTAGATATCGATTATTCGGACGGCCATAACTTCTGGCTCGTTTAGAGTTACGGGAGCCATAACCAGTCAATACAAAGGCCTCAGTGAGTTCTACGGCTATGACAGCTTTCAGCCGTCAGTGGATTGTTTAATGACCAAAAATGACTATCCGAATCTCAATCGGGTCTAGGAAGTTTTTTTCCCTTCGTTTTTTCGACACGTGGATTTTTACGGTAGAACGGGATTACCATGGCTGGTCTTCGATTTACCATCGCTGAAGAGTGGTGCACCATGGTACTATTTCGTTTCTAATCCGTACATGCATTTCAAAAAGTCGTACGACACTGTTTCGCCATTTCGGACGGATGTTGCACCTTGCACCGTGGATGTTGCACCCTGTAGATATCGATTATTCGGACGGCCATAACTTCTGGCTCATTTAGAGTTACGGGAGCCATAACTAGTCAAAACGAAGGCCTCGGTGAGTTCTACGGCTATGACCGCTTCAGCTGTCAATGGATTGTTTAATGCCCAAAAAAGTCTATCCGAATCTCAATCGGGTCTACGAAGTTTTTTACCCTTCGTTTTTTCGACACGTGGATTTTTACGGTAGAACGGGATTACCATGGCTGGTCTTCGATTTACCATCGCTGGAGAGTGGTGCATTAAGGTAACGTTTCGTTTCAAATCCATGCATGCATTTCATAAAGTTGTACGAGACTGTTTCGCCATTTCGGACGAATGTTGCACCTTGCACCTGGATGTGGCACCCTATGGATATCGATTATTCGGACGGCCATAACTTTTGGCTCGTTTAGAGTTACAGGAGCCATAACAAGTCAAAACGAAGGCTTTAGTGAGTACTACGGTTACGACAGCTTTCAGCCGTCAATGGGTTGCTTAATACCCAAAAAAGACTGTCCGAATCTCAATCGGGTCTCGGAAGTTTTTTTACCCTTCGTTTTTTCGACACGAGGATTTTTACGGTAAAACGGGATTACCGTGGCTGGTCTTCAATTTACCATCGCTGGAGAGTGGTGCACCAGGGTACCGTTTCGTCTCAAATCCTTGCACGCATTTCAAAAAGTCGTACGACACTGTTTCGCCATTTCGGACGGATGTTGCACCTTGCACCGTGTATGTTGCACCCTGTAGATATCGATTATTAGGGAGGCCATAACTTCTGGCTCGTTTAGAGTTACGGGAGCCATAACCAGTCAAAACGAAGGCCACAGTGAGTTCTACGGCTATGACAGCTTTCAGCCATCAATGGATTGTTTAATGCCCAAAAAAGACTATCCGAATCTCAATCGGGTCCCGAAAGTTTTTTACCCTTCGTTTTTTCGACACGTGGATTTTTACGGTAAAACGGGATTACCGTGGCTGGTCTTCAATTTACCATCGCTCGAGAGTGGTGCACCAGGGTACCGTTTTGTATCAAATCCATGCACGCATTTCAAAAAGTCGTACGACACTGTTACGCCATTTCGGACGGATGTTGCAGCATGCACCGTGGATGTTGCACCCTATAGATATCGATTATTCGGACGACCATAACTTATGGATCATTTAGAGTTACGGGAGCCATAACCAGTCAAACCGAAGGCCTTAGTGAGTTCTACGGCTATCACCGCTTTCAGCTGTCAATGGATTGTTTAATGCCCAAAACAGACTATCCGAATCTCAATCGGGTCTCGGAAGTTTTTTACCCTTTGTTTTTTCGACACGTGGATTTTTACGGTAGAACGGGATCACCGTGGCAGGTCTTCGATTTACCATTGCTGGAGAGTGGTGCACCATGGTACCGTTCCATTTCAAATCCATACATGCATTTCAAAAAGTCGTACGACACTGTTTCGCTATTTCGGACGGATGTTGCACCTTGCACCGTGGATGTTGCACCCTGTAGATATCGATTATTCGGACGGCCATAACTTCTGGCTGGTTTAGAGTTACGGGAGCCATAACTAGTCAAAACGAAGGCCTCAGTGAGTTCTACGGCTATGACAGATTTCAGCCTTCAATGGATTGTTTAATGCCCAAAAAATACTATACGAATCTCAATCGGGTCTAGGAAGTTTTTTACCCTTCGTTTTTTCGACACGTGGATTTTTATGGTAGAACGGGATTACCGTGGCTGGTCTTCGACTTACCATCGCTGGAGAGTGGTGCACCACGGTACCGTTTCGTTTCAAATCCATGCACGTGTTTCAAAAAGTCGTACGACACTGTTACGTCATTTCGGACGGATGTTGCACCTTGCACCGTGGATGTTGCACCCTGTAGATATCGATTATTCGGACGGCCATAACTTCTGGCTCGTTTAGAGTTACGGGAGCCATAACCAGTCAAAACGAAGGCCTCAGTGAGTTCTACGGCTATGACAGCTTTCAGCCGTCAATGGATTGTTTAATGCCCAAAAAAGACTATCCGAATCTCAATCGGGCCTAGTAAGTTTTTTACCCTTCGTTTTTTCGACACGTGGATTTTTACGGTAGAATGGGATTACAGTGGCTGGTCTTCGATTTACCATCGCTGGAGAGTGGTGCACCATGGTACCGTTTCGTTTCAAATCCATGCATGCATTTCAAAAATTCGTACGACACTGTTTCGCCATTTCAGACGGATGTTGCACCTTGCACTGTGGATGTTGCATCTTATAGATATCGATTATTCGGACGGCCATAACTTCTGGCTCGTTTAGAGTTACAGGAGCCATAACCAGTCAAAACGAAGGCCTCAGTGAGTACTATGGTTATGTCAGCTTTCAGCCGTCAATGTGTTGCTTAATGCACAAAAAAGACTATCTGAATCTCAATCGGGTCTCCGAAGTTTTTTACCCTTCATTTTTTCGACACGTGGATTTTTACGGTAAAACGAGATTACCTTGGATGGTCTTCAATTTACCAACGCTGTAGAGTGGTGCACCATGGTACCGTTTCGTTTCAAATCCTTGCATGCATTTCAAAAATTCGTACGACACTGTTTCGCCATTTCGGACGGATGTTGCACCTTACACCGTGGATGTTGCACCCTGTAGATATCGATTATTCGGATGGCCATAACTTCTGGCTCGTTTAGAATTACGGGAGCCATAACCAGTCAAAATGAAGGCTTCAGTGAGTTCTACGGCTATGACAACTTTCAGCCATCAATGGATTGTTTAATGCCTAAAAAAGACTATCCGAATCTCAATCGAGTCTCGGAAGTTTTTTACCCTTCGTTTTTTGGACACGTGGATTTTTACGGTAAAACGGGATTACCGTGGCTGATCTTCATGTTATCATCGCTGGAGAGTGGTGCACCAGGGTACCGTTTCATTTCAAATCCGTGCACACATTTTAAAAAGTCGTACGACACTGTTTCGCCATTTCGGACGGATGTTGCACCTTGCACCGTCCATGTTGCACCCTGTAGATATCGATTATTCGGACGGCTATAACTTCAGGCTCATTTAGAGTTACGGGAGCCATAACAAGTTAACACGAAGGCCTCGGTGAGTTCTACGGCTATGACAGCTTTCAGCCATCAATGGATTGTTTAATGCCCAAAAAAGACTATTCGAATCTCAATCGGGGCTAGGAAGTTTTTTACCCTTCGTTTTTTCGACACGTGGATTTTTACTGTAAAACGGGATTACCGTGGCTGGTCTTCGATTTACCATCGCTGGAGAGTGGTGCAATATGGTACCATTTCGTTTCAAATCCTTGCACGCATTTCAAAAAGTCGTACGGCACTGTTTCGCCATTTCGGACGGATGTTGCACCTTGCACCGTGGATGTTGCACCCTGTAGATATCGATTATTCGGACGGCCATAACCTTTGGCTCGTTTAGAGTTTTGGGAGCCATAACCAGTCAAAACGATGGCCTCGGTGAGTTCTACGGCTATGACAGCTTTCAGCCGTCAATGGATTGTTTAATGCCCAAAACAGACTATCCGAATCTCAATCGGGTCTCGGAAGTTTTTTACCCTTCGTTTTTTCGACACGTGGATTTTTACGGTAGAACGGGATTACCGTGGCTGGTCTTCAATTTACCATCGTTGGAGAGCGGTGCACCAGGGTACCGTTTCGTCTCAAATCCTTGCACGCATTTCAAAAAGTCGTACGACACTGTTTCGCCATTTCGGACGGATGTTGCACCTTGCACCGTGGATGTTGCACCCTGTAGATATCGATTATTCGGACGACCATAACCTCTGGCTCGTTTAGAGTTACGGGAGCCATAACTAGTCAAACCGAAGGCCTCAGTGAGTTCTACGGCTATGACCGCTTTCAGTCGTCAATGGATTGTTTAATGCCCAAAACAGACTATCCGAATCTCAATCGGGTCTCGGAAGTTTTTTACCCTTTGTTTTTTCGACACGTGGATTTTTACGGTAGAACGGGATCACCGAGGCTGGTCTTCGATTTACCATTGCTGGAGAGTGGTGCACCATGGTACCGTTCCATTTAAAATCCATGCATGCATTTCAAAAAGTCGTACGAAACTGTTTCGCTATTTCGGACGGATGTTGCACCTTGCACCGTGGATGTTGCACCCTGTAGATATCGATTATTCGGGCGGCCTTAACTTCTGGCTCGTTTAGATTTACGGGAGCCATAACCAGTCAAAACGAAGGTCTCAGTGAGTTCTACGGCTATGACAGCTTTCAGCCTTCAATGGATTGTTTAATGCCCAAAAAATACTATTAGTATCTCAATCGGGTCTAGGAAGTTTTTTACCCTTCGTTTTTTGGACATGTGGATTTTTACGGTAGAACGGGATTACCGTGGCTGGTCTTCGATTTACCATCGCTGGAGAGTGGTGCACCATGTTACCGTTTCGTTTCAAATCCATGCACGCGTTTTAAAAAGTCGTACGACACTGTTACGCCATTTCGGACGGATGTTGCACCTTGCACCGTGGATGTTGCACCCTGTAGATATCGATTATTCGGACGGCCATAACTTCAGGCTCGTTTAGAGTTACGGGAGCCATAACCAGTCAAAACGAAGGCCTCAGTGAGTTCTACAGCTATGACAGCTTTCAGCCGTCGATGGATTGTTTAATGCCCAAAAAAGACTATCCGAATCTCAATCGGGTCTAGGAAGTATTTTACCCTTCGTTTTTTCGACACGTGGAGTTTTATGGTAGAACGGGATTACAGTGGCTGGTCTTCGATTTACCATCGCTGGAGAGTGGTGCACCATCGTACCGTTTCGTTTCAAATCCATGCATGCATTCCAAAAAGTCGTACGACACTATTTCTCCATTTCGGACGGATGTTGCACCTTGCACTGTGGATGTTGCACCCTATAGATATCGATTATTCGGACGGCCATAACTTCTGGCTCGTTCAGAGTTACGGGAGCCATATCCAGTCAAAACGAAGGCCTCAGTGAGTACTACGGTTATGTCAGCTTTCAGCCGTCAATGGATTGTTTAATGCACAAAAAAGACTATCTGAATCTCAATCGGGTCTCGGAAGTTTTTTACCCTTCATTTTTTCGACACGTGGATTTTTACGGTAAAACGAGATTACCTTGGCTGGTCTTCAATTTACCAACGCTGTAGAGTGGTGCACCATGGTACCGTTTCGTTTCAAATCCTTGCACGCATTTCAAAAAGTCGTACGACACTGTTTCGCTATTTCGGACGGATGTTGCACCTTGCACCGTGGATGTTGCACCCTGTAGATATCGATTATTCGGATGGCCATAACTTCTGGCTCGTTTAGAGTTACGGGAGCCATAACCAGTCAAAACGAAGGCCTCAGTGAGTTCTACGGCTATGACAGCTTTCAGCCGTCAATGGATTGTGTAATGCCCAAAAAAGACTATCCGAATCCCAATCGGGGCTAGGAAGTTTTTTACCCTTCGTTTTTTCGACACGTGGATTTTTACTGTAAAACGGGATTACCGTGGCTGGTCTTCGATTTACCATCGCTGGAGAGTGGTGCACCATGGTACCATTTCGTTTCAAATCCTTGCACGCATTTCAAAAAGTCGTACGGCACTGTTTCGCCATTTCGGACGGATGTTGCACCTTGCACTGCGGATGTTGCACCCTGTAGATATCGATTATTCGGACGGCCATAATTACTGACTCGTTTAGTGTTACGGGAGCCATAACCAGTCAAAACGATGGCCTCGGTGAGTTCTACGGCTATGACAGCTTTCAGCCGTCAATGGATTGTTTAATGCCCAAAAAAGGCTATCCGAGTCTCTATCGGGTCTAGGAAGTTTTTTACCCTTCGTTTTTCGACACGTGGATTTTTACGGTAGAACGGGATTACCATGGCTGGTCTTTGATTTACCATCGCCGGAGAGTGGCGCACCATGGTACCGTTTCGTTTCAAATCCATGCACGCATTTCAAAAATTCATACGATATTGTTTTGCCATTTTCGGACGGATGTTGCACCTTGCACCGTGGATGTTGCACCCTGTAGATATCGATTATTCAGACGGCCATAATTTCTGGCTCGTTTAGAGTTACGGTAGCCATAACCAGTCAAAACGAAGGCCTAAGTGAGTTCTACGGCGCTGACAGCTTTAAGCCGTCAATGGATTGTGTAATGCCCCAAAAAGTCTATCCGAATCTCAATCGGGGCTAGGAAGTTTTTTACCCTTCGTTTTTTCGACACGTGGATTTTTACGGTAAAACGGGATTACCGTGGCTGGTCTTCGATTTACCATCGCTGGAGAGTGGTGCACCATGGTACCATTTCGTTTCGAATCCTGGCACGCATTTCAAAAAGTCGTACGGCACTGTTTCGCCATTTCGGACGGATGTTGCACCTTGCACTGCGGATGTTGCACCCTGTAGATATCGATTATTCGGACGGCCATAATTACTGACTCGTTTAGTGTTACGGGAGCCATAACCAGTCAAAACGATGGCCTCGGTGAGTTCTACGGCTATGACAGCTTTCAGCCGTCAATGGATTGTTTAATGCCCAAAAAAGGCTATCCGAGTCTCTATCGGGTCTAGGAAGTTTTTTACCCTTCGTTTTTCGACACGTGGATTTTTACGGTAGAACGGGATTACCATGGCTGGTCTTTGATTTACCATCGCCGGAGAGTGGCGCACCATGGTACCGTTTCGTTTCAAATCCATGCACGCATTTCAAAAATTCATACGATATTGTTTTGCCATTTCGGACGGATGTTGCACCTTGCACCGTGGATGTTGCACCCTGTAGATATCGATTATTCAGACGGCCATAATTTCTGGCTCGTTTAGAGTTACGGTAGCCATAACCAGTCAAAACGAAGGCCTAAGTGAGTTCTACGGCACTGACAGCTTTAAGCCGTCAATGGATTGTGTAATGCCCAAAAAAGTCTATCCGAATCTCAATCGGGGCTAGGAAGTTTTTTACCCTTCGTTTTTTCGACACGTGGATTTTTACGGTAAAACGGGATTACCGTGGCTGGTCTTCGATTTACCATCGCTGGAGAGTGGTGCACCATGGTACCATTTCGTTTCGAATCCTGGCACGCATTTCAAAAAGTCGTACGGCACTGTTTCTCCATTTCAAACGAATGTTGCACCTTGCACCGTGGATGTTGCACCCTGTAGATATCGATTATTCGGACGGCCATAACCTCTGGCTCGTTTAGAGTTACGGGAGCCATAACCAGTCAAAACGATGGCCTCGGTGAGTTCTACGGCTATGACAGCTTTCAGCCGTCAATGGATTGTTTAATGCCCAAAACAGACTATCCGAATCTCAATCGGGTCTCGGAAGTTTTTTACCCTTCGTTTTTTCGACACGTGGATTTTTACGGTAGAACGGGATTACCGTGGCTGGTCTTCAATTTACCATCGTTGGAGAGCGGTGCACCAGGGTACCTTTTCGTCTCAAATCCTTGCACGCATTTCAAAAAGTCGTACGACACTGTTTCGTCATTTCGGACGGATGTTGCACCTTGCACCGTGGATGTTGCACCCTGTAGATATCGATTATTCGGACGGCCATAACCTCTGGCTCGTTTAGAGTTACGGGAGCCATAACTAGTCAAACCGAAGGCCTCAGTGAGTTCTACGGCTATGACCGCTTTCAGTCGTCAATGGATTGTTTAATGCCCAAAACAGACTATCCGAATCTCAATCGGGTCTCGGAAGTTTTTTACCCTTTGTTTTTTCGACACGTGGATTTTTACGGTAGAACGGGATCACCGAGGCTGGTCTTCAATTTACCATTGCTGGAGAGTGGTGCACCATGGTACCGTTCCATTTCAAATCCATGCATGCATTTCAAAAAGTCGTACGACACTGTTTCGCTATTTCGGACGGATGTTGCACCTTGCACCGTGGATGTTGCACCCTGTAGATATCGATTATTCGGACGGCCTTAACTTCTGGCTCGTTTAGAGTTACGGGAGCCATAACTAGTCAAAACGAAGGCCTCAGTGAGTTCTATGGCTATGACAGCTTTCAGCCTTCAGTGGATTGTTTAATGCCCAAAAAATACTATTAGAATCTCAATCGGGTCTAGGAAGTTTTTTACCCTTCGTTTTTTGGACACGTGGATTTTTACGGTAGAACGGGATTACCGTGGCTGGTCTTCGATTTACCATCGCTGGAGAGTGGTGCACCATGTTACCGTTTCGTTTCAAATCCATGCACGCGTTTCAAAAAGTCGTACGACACTGTTACGCCATTTCGGACGGATGTTGCACCTTGCACCGTGGATGTTGCACCCTGTAGATATCGATTATTCGGACGGCCATAACTTCAGGCTCGTTTAGAGTTACAGGAGCCATAACCAGTCAAAACGAAGGCCTCAGTGAGTTCTACAGCTATGACAGCTTTCAGCCGTCAATGGATTGTTTAATGCCCAAAAAAGACTATCCGAATCTCAATCGGGTCTAGGAAGTATTTTACTCTTCGTTTTTTCGACACGTGGAGTTTTATGGTAGAACGGGATTACAGTGGCTGGTCTTCGATTTACCATCGCTGGAGAGTGGTGCACCATTGTACCGTTTCGTTTCAAATCCATGCATGCATTTCAAAAAGTCGTACGACACTATTTCTCCATTTCGGACGGATGTTGCACCTTGCACTGTGGATGTTGCACCCTATAGATATCGATTATTCGGACGGCCATAACTTCTGGCTCGTTCAGAGTTACGGGAGCCATAACCAATCAAAACGAAGACCTCAGTGAGTACTACGGTTATGTCAGCTTTCAGCCGTCAATGGATTGCTTAATGCACAAAAAAGACTATCTGAATCTCAATCGGGTCTTGGAAGTTTTTTACCCTTCATTTTTTCGACACGTGGATTTTTACGGTAAAACGAGATTACCTTGGCTGGTCTTCAATTTACCAACGCTGTAGAGTGGTTCACCATGGTACCGTTTCGTTTCAAGTCCTTGCACGCATTTCAAAAAGTCGTACGACACTGTTTCGCTATTTCGGACGGATGTTGCACCTTGCACCGTGGATGTTGCACCCTGTAGATATTGATTATTCGGATGGCCATAACTTCCGGCTCGTTTAGAGTTACGGGAGCCATAACCAGTCAAAACGAAGGCCTCAGTGAGTTCTACGGCTACGATAGCTTTCAGCCGTCAATGGATTGTGTAATGCCCAAAAAAGACTATCCGAATCTCAATCTGGTCTAGGAAGGTTTTTACCCTTCGTTTTTTCGACACGTGGATTTTTACGGTAAAACGGGATTACCGTCGCTTGTCTTCAATTTACCGTCGCTGGAGAGTGGTGCACCATGGTACCGTTTCATTTCAAATCCTTGCAAGCAATTCAAAAAGTCGTACGACACTGTTTCGGCATTTCGGACGGATGTTGCACCTTGCACCGTGGATGTTGCACCCTGTAGATATCGATTATTCGGACGGCCATAACTTCTGGCTTGTTTAGAGTTACGGGAGCCATAACCAGTCAAAACGAAGGCCTCAGTGAGTTCTACGGCTATGACAGCTTTCAGCCGTCAATGGATTGTTTAATGCTTAAAAAAGACTATCCGAATCTCAATCGGGTCTAGGAAGTTTTTTACCCTTCGTTTTTTCCACACGTGGATTTTTACGGTAGAATGGGATTACCGTGGCTGGTCTTCGATTTACCATCTCTGGAGAGTGGTGCACCATGGTACCATTTCGCTTCAAATCCATGCACGCATTTCAAAATTCGTACGATACTGTGCCATTTCGGACGGATTTTGCACCTTGCACCGTGGATGTTGCACCCCGTAGATATCGATTATTCGGACGGCCATAAAATCTGGCTCGTTTAGAGTTACGGGAGCCATAACCAGTCAAAACGAAGGCCTCAGTGAGTTCTACGGCTATGAAAGCTTTCAGCCGTCGATGGATTGTTTAATGCCCAAAAAAGACTATCCGAATCTCAATCGGGTCTCGGAAGTCTTTTACCCTTCGTTTTTTCGACACGTGGATTTTTAAGTTAAAACGGGATTACCGTGGCTGGTCTTCAATTTACCATCGCTGGAGAGTGGTGCACCATGGTTCCGTTTCGTTTCAAATCCTTGCATGCATTTCAAAAAGTCGTACAACACTGTTTTGCCATTTCGGACGGATGTTGCACCTTGCACCATGGATGTTGCACCCTGTAGATATCGATTATTCGGACGGCCATAACTTCTGGCTCGTTTAGAGTTACGGGAGCCATAACCAGTCAAAACGAAGGCCTCGGTGATTTCTACGGCTTTGATAGCTTTCAGCCATCAATGGATTGTTTAATGCCCAAAAAAGACTATCCGAATCTCAATCGGGTCTCTGAAGTTTTTTACCCTTCGTTTTATCGAGATGTGGATTTTTACGTTAAAACGGGATTAACGTGGCTGGTCTTCAATTTACCATCGCTGGAGAGTGGTGCAACATGGTACCGTTTCGTTTCAAATCCTTGCACGCATTTCAAAAAGTCGTACAACACTGTTTCGCCATTTCGGACGGATGTTGCACCTTGCAACGTGGATGTTGCACCCTATAGATGTCGATTATTCGGACGGCCATAACTTCAGACTCGTTTAGAATTACGAGAGCCATAACTAGTCAAAACGAAGGCCTCAGTGAGTTCTACAGCTATGAAAGCTTTCAGCCGTCGATAGATTGTTTAATGCCCAAAAAAGACTTTCCGAATCTCGATCGGGTCTTTGAAGTTTTTTACCCTTCGTTTTTTCGACATGTGGATTTTTACGGTAAAATGGGATTCCCGTGGCTGGTCTTCAATTTACCATCGCTGGAGAGTGGTGCACCATGGTACCGTTTCGTTTCAAATCTATGCACGCGTTTCAAAAATTCGTACGATACGATTTCGCCATTGTGGACGGATGTTGCACCTTGCACCGTGGATGTTGCACCTTGTAGATATCGATTATTCGGACGACCATAACTTATGGCTCGTTTGGAGTTATGGGAGCCATAACCAGTCAAACCGTCAATGGATTGTGTAATGCCCAAAAAAGACTATCCAAATCTCAATCGGGGCTAGGAAGGTTTTTACCCTTCGTTTTTTCGATACGTGGATTTTTACGGTAAAACGGGATTACCGTGGTGGTCGTCGATTTACCATCGCTGGAGAGTGGTGCACCATGGTAGCGTTTCATTTCAAATCCTTGCACGTATTTCAAAAAGTCGTACGACACTGTTTCGCCATTTCGGACGGATGTTGCACCTTGCACCGTGGATGTTGCTCCCTGTAGATATCGATTATTCGGACGGCCATAACTTCTGGCTCGTTTAGAGTTACGGGAGCCATAACCAGTCAAAACGAAGGACTCAGTGAGTTCTAAGGCCACGACAGCTTTCAGCCGTCGATGGATTGTTTAATGCCCAAAAAAGACTATCCGAATCTCAATCGGGTCTCGAAAGTTTTTTACCCTTCGTTTTTTCGACACGTGGATTTTTACGGTAAAACGGGATTACCATGGCTGGTCTTCAATTTACCATCGCTGGAGAGTGGTGCACCATGGTGTCGTTTCGTTTCAAATCCTTGCACGCATTTCAAAAAGTCGTACGACACTGTTTCGCCATTTCGGACGGATGTTGCACCTTGCACCGTGGATGTTGCACCCTGTAGATATCGATTATTCGGACGGTCATAACTTCTGCTCGTTTAGAGTTACGGGAGCCATAACAAGTCAAAACGAAGGCCTCAGTGAGTTCTACAGCTATGTATGCTTTCAGCCGTCGATGGATTGTTTAATGCCCAAAAAAGACTATCCGAATCTCAATCGGGACTCGGAAGTTTTTTTTCTACGTTTTTTCGACACGTGGATTTTTACGGTATAACGGGATTACCGTGGCTGGTCTTCAATTTACCATCGCTGAAGAGTGGTGCACCATGGTACCGTTTCGTTTCAAATCCTTGCATGCATTTCAAAAAGTCGTACGACACTGTTTCGCCATTTCAGACGGATGTTGCACCTTGCACCGTGGATGTTGCACACTGTAGATATCGATTATTCGAACGGCCATAACTTCTGGCTCGTTTAGAGTTACGGGAGCCATAACCAGTAAAAACGAAGGCCTCAGTGATTTCTTCGGCTGTGACAGCTTTCAGCCGTCGATGGATTGTTTAATGCCCAAAAAAGACTATCCGAATCTCAATCGGGTCTCGGAAGTTTTTTACCCTTCGTTTTTTCCACACGTGGATTTTTACAGTAGAACGGGATTACCGGGGCTGGTCTTCGATTTACCATCTCTGGAGAGTGGTGCACCATGGTACCGTTTCGTTTCAAATCCTTGCACGCATTTCAAAATTAGTACGATACCGTTTCGCCATTTCGGACGGATGTTGCACCTTCACCGTGGATGTTGCACCTATAGATATCGATTATTCGGACGGCCATAACTTCTGGCTCGTTTAGATTTACGGGAGCCATAAATAGTCAAAACGAAGGACTCAGTGAGTTCTACGGCTATGAAATCTTTCAGCCGTCGATGGATTGTTTAATGCCCAGAAAAGACTATCCGAATCTCAATCGGGTGTCGGAAGGTTTTTACCCTTCGTTTTTTCGACACGTGGATTTTTACGGTTGAACGGGATTACCGTGGCTGGTCTTCGATTTACCATCGCTGGAGAGTGGTGCACCATGGTACCGTTTCGTTTCAAATCCATGCACGCATTTCAAAAATTTGTACGATACTGTTTCTCCATTTCGGACGGATGTTGCACCTTGCACCGTGGATGTAGCACCCTGTAGATATCGATTATTCGGACGGCCATAACTTCTGGCTCGTTTAGAGTTACGGTAGCCATAACCAGTCAAAACGAAGGCCTCAGTGAGTTCTACGGTTCTGACAACTTTAAGCCGTCGATGGATTGTGTAATGCCCAAAAAAGACTATCCGAATCTCAATCGGGTCTCGGAAGTTTTTTACCCTTCGTTTTTTCGACACGTGGATTTTTACGGTAAAACGGGATTACCGTGGCTGGTCTTCAATTTACCATCGCTGGAGAGTGGTGCAACATGGTACGGTTTCGTTTCAAATCCTTGCACGAATTTCAAAAAGTCTTACGACACTGTTTCGCCATTTCGGACGGATGTTGCACCTTGCACCGTGGATGTTGCACCCTGTAGATATCAATTATTCGGACGGCCATAACTTCTGGCTCGTTTAGAGTTACGGGAGCCATAACCTGTCAAAACGAAGGCCTCAGCGTGTTCTACGGCTATGACAGCTTTCAGCCATCAATGGATTTTTTAATGCCCAAAAAAGACTATCCGAATCTCAATCGGGTCTAGGTAGTTTTTTACCCTTCGTTTTTTCGACACGTGGATTTTTACAGTAGAACGGGATTACCGTGGCTAGTCTTCGATTTAACATCGCTGGAGAGTGGTGTACCATGGTACCGTTTCATTTCAAATCCATGCACACATTTCAAAAAGTCGTTCGACACTGTTTCGCCTTTTCGGACGGATGTTGCACCTTGCACCGTGGATGTTGCACCCTGTAGATATCGATTATTCGGACGGCCATAACTTCTGGCTCGTTTAGCGTTACGGGAGCCATAACCAGTCAAAATGAAGCCCTCAGTGAGTTCTACGGCTATGATAGCTTTCAGCCATCAATGGATTGTTTAATGCCCAAAAAAGACTATCCGAATCTCAATCGGGTCTCGGAAGTTTTTTACCCTTCGTTTTTTCGACCCGTGGATTTTTACGGTAAAACGGGATTACCGTGGCTGGTCTTCAATTTACCATCGCTGGAGAGTGGTGCACCATGGTACCGTTTCATTTCAAATCCTTGCACGCATTTCAAAAAGTCGTACGACACTGTTTCGCCATTTCGGACGGAAGTTGCACCTTGCACCGTGGATGTTGCACCCTGTAGATATCGATTATTCAGACGGCCATAACTTCCGGCTCGTTTAGAGTTACGGGAGCCATAACCAGTAAAAACGAAGGCCTTAGTGAGTTCTACGGCTATGACAGCTTTCAGCCGTCAATGGATTGTTTAATGCCCAAAAAAGACTATCCGAATCTCAATCGGGTCTCGGAAGTTTTTTGCCCTTCGTTTTTTCGGCACGTGGTTTTTTACGGTAAAACGGGATTACCGTGGCTGGTCTTCAATTTACCATCGCTAGAGAGTGGTGCACCAGGGTACCGTTTCGTTTCAAACCCATGCACGCATTTCAAAAATTAGTACGACACTGTTACGCCATTTTGGACGGATGTTGCACCTTGCACCGTGGATGTTGCACCCTGTAGATATCGATTATTCGGACGGCCATAACTTCTGGCTCGTTTAGAGTTACGGGAGCCATAACCAGTCAAAACGAAGGCCTTAGTGAGTTCTACGGCTATGACCGCTTTCAGCCATCAATGGATTGTTTAATGCCCAAAACAGACTATCCGAATCTCAATCGGGTCTCGGAAGTTTTTTACCCTTTGTTTTTTTTGGACACGTGGATTTTTACGGTAGAACGGGATCACCGTGGCTGGTCTTCGATTTACCACCGCTGGAGAGTGGTGAACCATGGTACCGTTCCATTTCAAATCCATGCACGCATTTCAAAAAGTCGTACGACACTGTTTCGCCATTTCGGACGGATGTTGCACCTTGCATCGTGGATGTTGCACCTTGCACCGTGGATGCTGCCCCCTGTAGATATCGATTATTCGGAGGGCCATAACTTCTGGCTCGTTTAGAGTTACGGGAGCCATAACAAGTCAAAACGAAGGCCTCAGTGAATTCTATGGCGATGACGGCTTTCAGCAGTCAGTGTATTGTTTAATGCCCAAAAAAGGCTATCCGAATCTCAATCGGGTCTAGGAAGTTTTTTACCCTTCGTTTTTTCGACATGTGGATTTTTACGGTAGAACGGGATTACCGTGGCTGGTCTTCGATTTACCATCGCTGGAGAGTGGTGCACCATGGTACCGTTTTGTTTCAAATCCATGCACACATTTCAAAAAGTCGTACGACACTGTTTCGCCATTTCGGACGGATGTTGCTCCTTGCACCGTGGATGTTGCACCCCGTAGATATCGATTATTCGGACGGCCATAACTTCTGGCTCGTTTAGAGTTACGGGAGCCATAACCAGTTAAAACGAAGGCCTCAGTGAGTTCTACGGCTATGACCGCTTTCAGCTGTCGATGGATTGCTTAATGCCCAAAAAAGACTATCCGAATCTCAATCGGGTCTCGGAAGTTTTTTACCCTTCGTTTTTTAGACACATGGATTTTTACCTAAAACAAGATTACCTTGGCTGGTCTTCAATTTACCAACGCTAGAGAGTGGTGCACCATGGTACCGTTTCGTTTCAAATCCTTACAAGCATTTCAAAAAGTCGTACGACACTCTTTCGCCATTTCGGACGGATGTTGCACCTTGCACCGTGGATGTTGCACCCTGTAGATATCGATTATTCGGACGGCCATAACTTCTGGCTCGTTTAGAGTTGCGGGAGCCATAACCAGTCAAAACGAAGGCCTTAGTGAGTTCTACGGCTATGACGGCTTTCAGCCGTCAATAGTGTTGGGTGAGTTTCGTCCGGCCCCTTCCCTACTACCGAACCACATCAAAGCCGAACCAGCTTGCCCCCTACATGCCGAACCAGACCCCTCAACCAAACCAAAGCCACCGGTCCACCATACACCCACTACCGGACCAACACCGCCGAATCAACTACAACAGAACCACCTTCTCTCCACGCTACCGAATCAACTATGACCGAACCACCTCTCCTCCATGTTCTACCGAACCAACAACGCCTTCATGCCGAACCATTCCCTTCCCCATCACCACCGAGTCGACCTGCCACCGGTCCATTCCATCACCGGTCCAAGCTCCATGCCGAATGAAGCCTCGCCGAACCAGAACGCTCCCAGACCAGATTGCTTCAGCCCAGGCCCATCAGTAGCTATATACATCCAAGACCCCTGCCCCCAACCTCACTCTATAAATAGAGGGGCAGGGGTACAACAATGGCAGACAAGTTTGAGAGCTCAAGCAAGGAAGGAACTTTCAAACAACTTTCATATACTTGTATACAAAGCTTTGTACTTGTAATCTGAAAGGAAAAAGAGAATAACATATAAAGTGGACGTAGGCACGTTCTGGCCGAACCACTATAAATCTGTTTGTCTTTTACAGTTTAGCCCCTGCTTTTTTCATATTTGCATAAGTGACCTAAAACCTTGAAAATAACATATAATCAACTAAGTTATACGGATTGGAGGTGTTTGTCCATTTTTTGCGCAAACATTTTTGGTGTTTTCACTGATAACTTGGGACTCGAAGCTTCAGCTTCCCTCATTCAACTTTCTTTCCCAATAGCACCCTTCATTGCTTAGGAAACATGACTTCCAGGCCGAGAAAAGACGCCAACAAGGGAAAGAACGTTGCAACCAGCAGCCCTCAAGATCCAGTGAATCCAGATCAAGAGAACCATCCCACTACGACAGCAGATCAGGCAAATCCGACAGCCCCTGCCGCGGAACAACCGGCAGCAATCACTAGTGCAGATCTAGACAGAGTTGTGACTGAAGTAACTAACCGCTTTGCATCCCAACAAGAAGCTTTGGTGAACCAACTCATGTCACACTTGAGGGATGCCAACGAATCCAACCGCAACACTGAATCATGGGGTGAGTCTCAATCTGGAGGATCTCAGAGACAGCAAAGGTCTTCCCTCTTCGAAGAAGCTATCAACAGGAACAACAATGATAGGGACCGTGCCCGGACTCAGCCCGAACTCCGACTCGAGGAAGAGTTTGGAACCGAACCCAATGGGGGAGGCACCAGGCGAGGGTCGGATGTAGCTAACCCAGTCATGCCGCCTAATCATAGAAACCCCGCTGAACGGAGCCGAGCTAGAACCCAGCCCGAAGTTGACCCCATGGAAATGCTCGAAGCAGAACCCCACAGGGGAGGATCAAGGCAGGGGGAAACTGTAGCTGGTCCTAGCATGCATCCGAGCAGCCAAAGACAGCCACTGGATAACGTCAGAGGTGACAGGCTATACCATCCCTACAGGTCATCTGGACGAGATCGATCCCGCAGAGAAGAACCTAGCTCATTTTTGTCCGCTCCAAATTCTGATGAAAGGATGGCACGATTATTCAGGGAATGCGTCCGACGGGAGCAAAGAGATCGAGGGATAGGCGCCAGGGTAACCAGCCCTTTCGCCCGCGACATCGAAACCGCCATCACCCCATGAAAATGGAAAATGCCGACGATGGAACCGTACAAGGGAACTTCCGACCCCGTTGTACACCTGCAAAGATACACACAACATATGCTCATGAGCGGGGCAACGGAAGGAGTATTATGCAAATGCTTCACACTATTTTTAGCAGATCTAGCTACCTCCTGGTTCTGCCATCTACCCCAAGGATCCATCAGTTCATGGGAAATGTTGAAGGAAAAGTTCATTAGCCAGTTCCGCATTCATGTGGAACAGCCCAAGGATGCTTATTCTCTTTCCAATGTCAAACAGAAATCCGGAGAGACACTGCAACAATATCTAACTCGGTTCAACGCTGCAGCGGCCGTAGTCCAAGATGCCGATGAGAAACTCACCCTAATGGCCCTCTGTAGTGGTGTGCACCCAGATACCAAGTTTGCTAGAAGACTAACTAAAGAAAAACCAGCTACCTTGCCCGATTTCTTCCATGAAGCTGGGAAGTACATGAGACTCGAAGAGGCTGCCACTGAAAGGCAGACCGGACCACAGGCTAAGACGGCCCATGGAAACTCCCCCGCCGCAGCGAAGGACATTAGGAGAAACGACTACAGAGACAATGCAGGGGGCAAAAAGGGAGAAAAGCGCTTGTACCGACCAGGACGGAGATTCGACGCTTACACTCCCCTGAATGAAACAGTCGAGAACATCTTCCTGGCCACCAAGGACGAACTTACATACAAGCGCCCCCCGTACAAGAAAGAGTCGGATCGCGCAATCCAGTCCGGAAAGTTCTGCCGTTTCCACGAGTCTCATGGGCACGATACCAATGAATGTCGCCACCTCCGAGATCTAATTGAATAACACATCAGGAGAAAGAAACTGGAACGCTATGTAAAGGGCCAGGACAGGACTCCAGCTCCCGCCAAGGAAAACCCAGGACAGCTCCACCCAGAAACAGGCGGAAGAAACCGCAACACCAGTGGCTCCAGTCAAGAAAAGATAGTGGTCCACACCATATCAGGAGGGCCACACATCGCCGACAAGAGCTGGGCAGAAATGGAAAGATATGGAAACTCACTCAGAAGCGAGGGTGACTGCGTCAATTCTGTTATGGAAGAACGCCACCCTAAGCGGAAGGAAAATAATGACATCACATTCAGTGGACGCGACCTAAAAGGAAGGCAGTACCTACACAAGGACCCTATGGTCATCTCCGCCTGGTTCGGTCCAGCCAAAGTTTTCCGAATTTTAATAGACACTGGAAGTTCAGTAAATATCTTATTCAAGCATGCTTTCGACAAAATGAAGCTGTCAATGAAGGATGTATCCCCCTGCAACAAACCACTGCACGGTTTCGCTGGAGAAGCAAAGATGCCCCTCGGACAATTGGATCTCTTTGTTGAGTTGGGAAGTCATCCCCGCTCCGCCGTTCGGAAACAAACATTCGTGCTAATAGACAACCACTCGGCCTACAATGCCTCTTTAGGAAGACCAGCCCTGTCCGACTTCCAAATTGTCCTTGCCCCATGGTGCCTGAAGATGAAGTTCCCAACGGATAATGGAGTGGGAGAAGTAGAAGGGGATCAAGACGCCGCTCGGGACTGCTATGTAACCGAACTTCGCAATAATCGCAGGAGAGATAAAGGAAAAAATGCAGAGACTATTCTCTGCATGAAAAGCTTGGAAGCATAGCAACTAAAGAAAGCCCCTCCTCTTCGGTATACCAGTGATCCTTTCAATGATGTAGACCCCAGGGACAAAGAGGAGGAGGCCACCGCCGAGCCTGCAGATGCAATGGAATTCGTATCTGTAGACAAACGCGACCCAAGTAAACTGCTGAGAGTCGAATCTCAGTTAAAAAGAGAATTAAAGAATCAAATCATTGATTTTCTTCGCCACAACATGGATGTATTTGCATGGATGCACGCTGATATGACCGGAATCTCCCCAGACATAGCATGCCACGCGTTAATCATCGATCCTACCAAGGTACCGGTAAAGCAAAAGAAAAGAAGCATGGGGGCAGAACGATCAGCAGCCCTCGAGGAAGAAGTAAAGAATTTACTTGCCAATGACTTCATACGTGAAGCCATCTACCCGGAATGGATCGCCAACCCGGTACTGGTAAAGAAAGCTAATGGAAAGTGGCGCACGTGCATCGATTTCTCCAACTTAAATGATGCTTGCCCAAAAGACTTCTTCCCACTCCCTCGAATCGACCAACTCGTAGACAGCACTGCCGGACACGAACTTTTATCCTTTATGGACGCATACTCAGGATATAACCAGATCCCTATGCACGCCCCCGATCAAGACCACACTAGCTTCATTACTGACCGGGGATTGTACTGCTACAAGGTAATGCCGTTCGGACTTAAAAATGCCAGAGCTACTTATCAACGCCTCGTCAACAAGATGTTTGCAGAACTGATAGGACGAACTATGGAAGTTTATGTGGATGACATGCTGGTAAAATCGAGGGAAGCCAACGACCATATAAACCACCTGGACGAGATGTTTCAAGTACTTCGCCAATATGGAATGAAGCTGAACCCTATAAAGTGCTCCTTCGGAGTGTCATCAGGAAAGTTCTTGGGATTCATCGTCCAAGCCAGAGGGATCGAAGCAAACCCCGAACAAGTCCGAGCCTTGCAAGATATCAAAATACCGTCCACTCGGAAAGAAATGCAAAGCCTAAACGGGAAGGTGGCCGCCCTAAGCCAGTTCATCTCTAAAGCAACTGACAAATGCATTCCTTTCTTCGAAGCCCTGAAGAAAGACAAAGGAAAATTCGAGTGGACCGACGAATGTTTAGCAGCTTTCCTTAACCTAATCGAGCACCTCCAACGGCCACCAGTACTCTCGACTCCGAAAGAAGGCGAAAAACTATAGCTATATCTTGCTGTGTCATCCCATGCTCTAAGTGCCGCTTTGGTAAGAGAAGAAAACCGCACACAACGGCCAGTGTACTTCATAAGAAAAAGGTTCACGGGAGCAGAAGCTCGGTATCCCAAACTCGAGAAACTGGCGTACTGTTTACTAATCACATCAAGGAAGCTGCGACACTATTTCCAATCTCATCTCGTCAGAGTTTTAACCGATCAACCGCTAAGGCAAGTGCTCCATAGTGATTGGATAATCACCCCCAAGGCTCGGGGGCAGGTGTTGTGATAATCACCCCCAAGGGAAAGAAGCTGCGCTACGCCCTAAGATTGGAATTCGCTACCACCAACAATGACGCAGAATACGAAGCAGTGATAGCCGGATTAGAACTTGCACTGGAAATCGGAGTCATTTCTTTATGTCTCCATAGTGATTCTCAACATATTGTGAATCAAACACTAGGAGAGTTCCAGACTCGAGGAGAACGACTCACAGCATACCTAAAGAGGACCAAGCTGCTACTTAACCAACTGGATCACTATTTGATCAGACACACTCCTCGAGAGGAAAATCGAGAGGCCGACAAGCTGGCAAAGCAAGCTAGCATGGGAAATGACACCGCTTTTGGAGCGATAATTGTCTCAAGGCTGCTAACCCCAAGTTTCGAGCAAGTACACCTGATAGTTGCAACCGAAGAAGAAACATGGATGACCCCTATTCGAGAATACTTACAAAACGGCACCCTACCAGACGGGCGAAATGAAGTTAAGAAAATTCTAAGGAAAGCTTCCCTCTACACGATGCAAGAAGGCATCCTCTATCGGCGCGGCTTCTCTAATCCCTTATTGAGGTGCGTTGCTGGACGAGAAGGCAGGGAAATTCTATCCAACATCCATCAGGGAAGTTGTGGAGACCACACCGGAGGGCAGACTCTGGCAAAAAAGATACTCCGATATGGATATTTCTGGCCCACCTTGAACAAAGACGCCTTAGACTTCGTCAAAAAATGTGACAGATGTCAGAAATTTGCGAAAATCCCTCGACTACCAACCAATGAAATTACTCAGATGACCAGCCCTTGGCCCTTCGCAATATGGGGGATTGACTTAATCGGCGAACTGTCAACGGGCCGAGGAGGAGCCAAATATGCTATAGTGGCAGTCGACTACTTCACCAAATGGGTGGAGGCGGAACCTCTAAATAAAATATCTTCGGCAAAAGTTATCAACTTCTTAATCAAAAATATTCTGTGCAGGTACGGAGTCCCAGTCAAGATCATATCAGACAACGGACTTCAATTTGACAGCGAAGAATTCGCCAACCGGTGCCAAGAGCACGGGATTCACAAAAGCTTCTCATCCGTGGCTTATCCCCAGGCAAACGGCCAAGTCGAAGCTGTCAACAAGATCCTCAAAACCTTAATCAAGAAGAAACTTGAAAAGTCGAAAGGTGCTTGGGTGGACGAACTTCCTACGGCACTTTGGGCCTATCGCACATCGTACAGAACTTCAACAGGGCATACTCCTTTCTCTTTGGCATACGGATCGGAGGCTATGCTCCCAGTTGAAACTATAGTGCCCTCTCACCGTAGGATGCACCACAACCAGGAAGAGAACGAAGAGCTCCTCCTCATGTCTTTGGATCTGATTGAGGAGAGAAGAAATGACGCAGCACTCAAAGCAGCAGCTCACAGACAAAAAGTGGCAGCACTATACAACTCCAAAGTCAAACATCGCAGCTTACAAGAAGGAGATCTTGTCCTCAAGAGAATCTTTCCGCGCCCCGGGGCACTGGACCCCATCTGGGACGGACCATATGTAATTCATAAAGATCTCCACAACGGAGCTTATATTTTGTCAACCGTGGACGGAGAGGTGTTCCAGAGGGCATGGAACATCCGACACCTCCGTCGATACTTTTCTTAACTTGTACTGCCCATATGAAGTGAATTAACAAAGAGAATCAGTGGACGTAGGCATTTTTCGTGCCGAACCACTTTAAAAATATTGGCTCTTGTTAACTTGTTCCTTTATATATTGGCTACTTGTTAAGCTTTATCATTTGCTGTTGAACAAAATCCTTTGCAGATGACATTTCAATCCAGAGCTTCACAACACAACTCCACCTGGACAAAATCTAACAGGTACGCTACGCTCCTATGCCCTCGCCAATGAGACACTTTGCTTCGGTATCTCTCTACCGCGAGTTAACTCATTGTTTGCCTCGACCCTTAAAGCCGACTGTAATAAGCCGAGTATAAGTCATCATAAAAAAGGCCGACTATAGCCGATGGCAGCTCATTACAGCGTTACGGCTCGCCGGCGACTGTGAACCGATCATAAGCCCCAACATAAGGTGTGGCCAGCCAGGTGCAGTTCACAGTTGACGATCGGCCCCCACGCTAGCCGGCCACAGTAAATCGAATAATACCCGCGATTACGGGCCATAATTGCCCGGGTAGTTACTATGCGCGATCGGCTCCGATGTGTCTTAAGTGCGGCTGTGGTAAAAAAGAAAACTCCCCGCAGTAGGCGTAAGATGGGTGACAAATGTCTCCAAGACCCATAGCTAGGGAAAGTGACTACAAAACCCGTTTGCCACGAACTTAAGCACATCGACGGCCTTCCGTGACTGGAAGTTTTACTTTTCCTATATTTCAATTCCATTTAAAACTTTTCTCCTATTCTCCGTAACGGTGCTTAAAAGTGCAGGACATGAAATAGGGAACGCTCGCTAATGGGAACAGAAACTTACAATTGAATGACGAAGCACTCAACATCATTCCGTGCTTAATCTTACAAGAGGCACGAAGTTGCCGTCCACAGCCGAAACATGAAGGGTGGTACCTTCTACTTTTTATACATTAATGCATAGCTGCAGTTCATATTCACACATCACATTTACATTGCAAAATGAGAAAATTATGCTTTAAGTAAAAAACTTGGCATCAGGCACAGTCAAGTCACTAGTAACAAGCGTAGTTACATCACTTACACAGCACAACAAAATAGCGATAAAATTCCAACATAAAGGAATCAACTTATGTTATGAAATTACATAAAGTCATTATTACAGTACATTAATGTTTTGAACTAGCATATACAGGAATGTCTAGCAGACCAAATAAAATAACCAGCTGCATTAGTGCTAACCACTACACTTCAGAACCAGCTCTCCGAATCTACTTGGTTGCTGGATCGGAACTCCCAGCATGTTGACCAGAGGTCCCACCTGTCCAATTCAGAAGAAGAATCCATCCGATAAACAGCGAACGATCAAGTTATGAAAAGCTAAAAAGGGAAAACTCACCGAAGCCCGCTTCTTGGTCCGCATCCCCCAACTGCACACCCGCTTCCTCTGCAGCAAGCAGCCGCATCCCTTCCTTCACCGCTACCTTCTCCTCCTTTGAGAACTGGGCGGTTACCACGTCCATCCTGAATGCCGCTCCACCTTCCTTATCCGCATCGGCCTTGGCCTCCTCCAAAGCCTGGAGATATATCCTAGCCATGATCCAGGGATAGTCATCCATCCAAGATAGATTACCCTGCTTCCAGGTACGGAAGTACATATCCTGCAACATCTCATCCATCATCCCCTCATTCTCCTTGAACTCCCTCACCCGGGCCTCGAAGGACAACAACTTAGCGACGGCAGCATCCCTCTCCGATCGATATCTCAAGCGGTCAGCCTGGAGAGACCTCCTCATTTCCTCTATCTCTTCCTTTAGCTTGGCCTGAGCAAGCTCTACGGCCTCAAGCCTCCCAGACAACGCTTCAATCCGCTCAAGATCTGCATTCCGAACCTCGTCCACCGTCGCAATGGCCATATCAATCCGCCCCTTGCAAGCATCCTCCATTTTACGCAATTCTGCCCTGCTTGCCTTTTCCAGATTCTTGTTCAACTGCCTGGAGGCTGCCTCGTGCTGAGAAATTTGGATAGCCTGATCGTCAAGCTGCTTGGCTTGATCAGAAACCTGTAGCCGCAGCCGGATGTTAGCACTCCCGATTTCCTCCCCAGCCCTAGCCAGTCGAGCATGATGCTCCATCAACTTCTTGACCTCCTCCGCGACCCGGTCAATGTTGGCATTGGCTTCGTCCCCCATAGCAGCTATCCGAGTAATGAGAAGATCCAAATCTAGGGACTTAGCCTCATCAAGAATCCGAACCATGGGATTGCGGGGGAGAAGATGCTCGCCCGTGACCTCGTCAAATAAAATATCCTAAGAGCTTGGGTCCAAATCCGGGTGGCCGGCAAAGGGATTGCGAGGCACGTCGGGACGTTTTATGCGGATCACAGTAGGATTCTCGGAAGGAGGCGGAGAGGGGACAAACTCTGTGGCCTTCTCCGTGGTATCTCGGGGAGGCTGAATAGGAGACTGAGGACCAGGTGGTGAATCAAACAAGGAACGCCTCCTCTTCCTCTGCTGGATATCTTCCTAAATGACTCCAAGAAGAGGGCGATATTTAACTACATCCCCGGAACGGCCAGTTGGCGGCTTAGTAGAAGCTCTCATCAACTTGAATTGTTCAAGGCGGTGTCAAACGTCTGAAGTTTTGGCAACCTCGCCTGCCCCTGTAATAAAGAACAAGTGTTACGAACATACAATGGTCCATAATCCGAGAAATATGTTAAGTTAAAAAGAATGAGAAGACACATTTATTATACAAACCCTGCGGAGAAAGAGAATACTGCAATAAGTCCTGAATCTCAGTCCAGGACGGAAGCGAACCATAAAATATTCCTAAGTCCCTATCATAAATGGAATCTGCAGAAGTCAAGAGTTCACCTTGAATCGCTGGAGCCACCTCAGCTGAAGAACTCTTAGGGAATGGATCGACGCCAGCCCCAGCCTTGTCAACCTCCTTTGCCTTCTTCACCGAGGCTGATCCTTCCTCCAACCCTTCAAAAGCCTGGCGGAAGGCATCATCCGTCCACTCCTGGATCTCCCCTGCCTGATCAGAAGACAAAGCCCCGACACCACTACCACCCTGTCCTTCACCTTCACCATCTCCTCCGCTCTCCTCTTCGTCTCTTTCCTCCTCTCCACCTTCCTCCTCCGGAATATCTGGACATGTACTGGGAGAGGGTCCATCAGACTTCTTAAGCTTCTTTCCCCCAACGGCTGGAGGCACCGAGAAAGGTCTCTTCTTGCTACTCTTCGCAGTAGCCCCATCCTTAGCTTTAGCAGCCCTCTCCTCGGCTGTATCTCTCTATTTAACCACAGATTGATGTGGCAGAATCAAGTTATACTCCAGGAGAGTGGCATTCCTGATCAGGAAAGAAGCCGATCTATCCCTTCCCGAAATGGCCTTTATTTCAGTAGCCATCCGAGCCAAGGAATTAGTCTCCACGACCGCAAAACCGCCTATCGCTAGCAAGAAATAAAAGCATATAAGAAGAAGCATTGTGATCGGGACAAGGAAAATATAAATGAAGTTCAACCTACAGCCGGAAGCGAAAAGGTGGAAAGAAACAGAGTCATCCCTAATGAAAAACCATTCCTTCTTGAACATACTGAACTTTGAATACAGATCCAGAACAGGCTTGAAGGGCACGGCCGCTTCCAAACTGATATATGGAGACCCCTTCTTGTAGCCTCTCAAGTTGTACAGATACCGGATCTCCCGGTTGGAAGGGGGACGCCCATATCTCCTCTGAAAGATGACGAAAAGACTCACCAGAATGGCGTAGGAGTTAGGCTGAAGCTGGAATGGAGCCACCTTCAGATATGCGATAAAGCTAACTATCCAGGCGTTGAGAGGCGGGATAGCACCACACATGCAGTGGTAACTACTGTACGCAAAATATCCTTCAGGAGGATTGTACGGCATCACTCCTTTCCCCGGCAACCGCATAAGCGCTCTATCTATCCCGAAGGAACGAGATATAACATCAAGTTGCTCCTCCTTTAGGGAGCTAGGAAAGCAATCGGGAGTGGAGACCAGAAGTTCCTGGGGACCATACCCATCCACTAACGATCTCGGGGCAGGTCCATGTCGCTCCGGTCCTGACTGGGCTGGGGGCACGGAAGAAGACTCTCCCCTATCCTTGGACTTCTTACTATCCGATCGAGTTTCCGCTTTGCGAGACATTTATCTGCGGCACAAGAAAAACATGGTATTAGAACAAGGAGTATGGAAATATAAACAAATAGGTCCGAGTTTCATTCGGTATTATAAGTCCAAATTTCATTCGGTATTGAAGGTCCAAATATCATTCGGTATTGAACGTCCCAATTTCATTCGGTATTGGAGGTCCAAATTTCATTCGGTAATTGAAAATAAAGGTCGTTCGGCCTAGTAGCTCCTCACCTGATTCGGCAGAGACTTTGATTCGGCAGAGATAACTCTTTGATTCGGCAAAGGCAAGGAGATGGTTCGGCTGATAAGAAATAACGAAGGCGTATAGCCCCTATTTATAGGCAAATGTAGGAACCGGACCAATTGGTTCGGCACCCAGGGACCGAATGAAGACCACCTAGCTAAAACAAAGCATGGCCAATACTAGCATATGCCCTGCTTTGGGGGGCAAGTGTTGGGTGAGTTTCGTCCGGCCCCTTCCCTACTACCGAACCACATCAAAGCCGAACCAGCTCGCCCCCTACATGCTGAACCAGACCCCTCAACTAAACCAAAGCCACCGGTCCACCATACACCCACTACCAGACCAACACTGCCGAATCAACTACAACCGAACCACCTTCTCTCCACGCTACCGTATCAACTATGACCGAACCACCTCTCCTCCATGTTCTACCGAACCAACAACGCCTTCATGCCGAACCAATCCCTTCCCCATCACCACCGAGTCGACCTGCCACCGGTCCATTCCATCACCAGTCCAAGCTCCATGCCGAATGAAGCCTCGCCGAACCAGAACGCTCCCAGACCAGATTGCTTCAGCCCAGGCCCATCAGCAGCTATATACATCCAACACCCCTGCCCCCAACCTCACTCTATAAATAGAGGGGCAGGGGTACAATAATGGCAGACAAGTTTGAGAGCTCAAGCAAGGAAGGAACTTTTAAACAACTTTCATATACTTGTATACAAAGCTTTGTACTTGTAATCTGAAAGGAAAAGGAGAATAACATATAAAGTGGACGTAGGCACGTTCTGGCCGAACCACTATAAATCTGTGTGTCTTTTATAGTTTAGCCCCTGCTTTTTTCATATTTGCATAAGTAACCTAAAACCTTGAAAATAACATATAATCAACTAAGTTATACGGATTGGAGGTGTTTGTCCATTTTTTGCGAAAACAAATGGATTGTTTAATGCCCAAAAAAGACTATCCGAATCTCAATCGGGTCCCGGAAGTTTTTTACCCTTCGTTTTTTCGACACGTGGATTTTTACGGTAAAACGGGATTACCGTGGCTGGTCTTCATGTTACCATCGGTGGAGAGTGGTGCACCAGGGTACCGTTTCGTTTCAAATCCATGCACGCATTTTAAAAAGTCGTACGACACTGTTTCGCCATTTCGGACGGATATTGCACCTTGCACAGTGGATGTTGCACCCTGTAGATATCGTTTATTCAAACGGCCATAACTTCTGGCTCATTTAGAGTTACGGGAGCCATAACCAGTCAAAACGAAGGCCTCGGTGAGTTCTACGGCTATGACAGCTTTTAGCCGTCAATGGATTGTTTAATGCCCAAAAAAGACTATCCGAATCTCAATCGGGCCTAGGAAGTTTTTTACCCTTCGTTTTTTCGACACGTGGATTTTTACGGTAGAACGGGATTACCGTGGCTGGTCTTTAATTTACTATTGCTGGAGAGTGGTGCACCATGGTACCGTTTCGTTTCAAATCCATACACGCATTTCAAAAAGTCGTACGACACTGTTTCGCCATTTCGGACGGATGTTGCACCTTGCACCATGGATGTTGCACCCTGTAGATATCGATTATTCGGACGGCCATAACTTCTGGCTCGTTTATAGTTACGAGAGCCATAACCTGTCAAAACGAAGGCCTCAGTGAGTTCTACGGTTATGATAGCGTTCAGCCGTCAATGGATTGCTTAATGCCCAAAAAAGATTATCCGAATCTCAATCGGGTCTCGGAAGTTTTTTACCCTTCGTTTTTTCGACACGTGGATTTTTACGGTAAAACGGGATTATCGTGGCTGGTCTTCGATTTACCATCGCTGGAGAGTGGTGCACCATGGTACCGTTTCGTTTCAAATACATGCACGCATTTCAAAAAGCCGTACGACACTGTTTCGCCATTTCGGACGGATGTTGCACCTTGCACCATGGATGTTGCACCATGTAGATATAGATTATTCGAACGACCATAACTTCTGGCTCGCTTAGAGTTACGGGAGCCATAACTAGTCAGAATGAAGGCCTCAGTGAGTTCTACGGCTATGACAGCTTTCAGCCATCAATGGATTGTTTAATGCCCAAAAAAGACTATCCGAATCTCAATCGGGTCTAGGAAATTTTTTACCCTTCGTTTTTTCGACACGTGGATTTTTACGATAGAACGGGTTTACCGTGGCTGGTCTTCGATTTACCATTGCTGGAGAGTGGTGCACCACGGTACCGTTTCGTTTCAAATCCATGCACGCATTTCAAAAAGTCGTACGACACTGTTTCGCCATTTCGGACGGATGTTGCTCCTTGCATCGTGGATGTTGCACCCTGTAGATATCGATTATTCGGACGGCCTTAACTTCTGGCTCGTTTAGAGTTACGGGAGCCATAACCAGTCAAAACGAAGGCCTCAGTGAGTTCTACGGCTATGATAGCTTTCATCCATCAATGGATTATTTAATGCCCAAAAAAGACTATCCGAATCTCAATCGGGTCTCGGAAATTTTTTACCCTTCGTTTTTTCGACACGTGGATTTTTACGATAAAATGGGATTACCGTGGCTGGTCTTCAATTTACCATCGCTGGAGAGTGGTGCACCATGGTACCGTTTCGTTTCAAATCCTTGCATGCATTTCAAAAAGTCATACAGCATTTTTCGCCATTTCGGACGGATGTTGCCCCTTGCACCGTGGATGTTGCACCCTGTAGATATCGATTATTCGGACGGCCATAACTTCTGGCTCATTTATAGTTACGGGAGCCATAACACGTAAAAATGAAGGCCTCAGTGAGTTCTACGGCTATGACAGGTTTCAGCCGTCAATGGATTGTTTAATGCCCAATAAAGACTATCCGAATCTCAATCGGGTCTCGGAAGTTTTTGACCCTTCGTTTTTGTGGATTTTTACGTTAAAACGGGATTACCATGGCTGGTCTTCATGTTACCATCGCTGGAGAGTGGTGCACCAGGGTACCGTTTCATTTCACATCCATGCACGCATTTCAAAAAGTCGTACGACACTGTTTCGCCATTTCGGACGGATGTTGCACCTTGCATCGTGGATGTTGAGCCCTATAGATATCGATTATTCGGACGACCACTTCTGGCTCGTTTAGAGTTACGGGAGCCATAACCAGTCAAAACGAAGGCCTCGATGAGTTCTACTGCTATGACAGCTTTCAGCCATCAATGGATTGTTTAATGCCTAAAAAAAGACTATCTGAATCTCAATCGGGTCTAGGTAGTTTTTTACCCTTCGTTTTTTCAACAGGTGGATTTTTACGGTAGAACGGGATTACCGTGTCTGGTCTTCGATTTACCATCGCTGGAGAGTGGTGCACCACGGTACCGTTTCATTTCAAATCCATGCACGCATTTCAAAAATTCGTACAATACTATTTCGCCATTTCGGACGGATGTTGCACCTTGCACCGTGGATGTTGCACCTGTAGATATCGATTATTCGGACAGCCATAACTTCTGGCTCGTTTAGAGTTACGGGAGCCATAACCAGTCAAAACGAAGGCCTCAGTGAGTTCTACAGCTATGAGTGCTTTTAGCCGTCAATGGATTGTTAAATGCCCAAAAAAGACTATCCTAATCTCAATCGGGTCTCGGAAGTTTTTTACCCTTCGTTTTTTCGACACGTGGATTTTTATGGTAAAACGGGATTACTGTGGCCGGTCTTCAATATACCATCGCTGGAGAGTGGAGCACCTGCGTACCGTTTTGTTTCAAATCCATGCACGCATTTCAAAAAGTCATAAGACACTGTTATGCCATTTCGGACGGATGTTGCACCTTGCACCGTGGATGTTGCACCCTGTCGATGGATTGTTTACTGACCAAAAAAGCCTATCTGAATCTCAATCGGGTCTAGGAAGTTTTTTTACCCTTCGTTTTTTCGACACGTGGATTTTTACGGTAGAACGGGATTACCGTGGCTGGTCTTCGATTTACCATCGCTGGAGAGTGGTGCACCATGGTACTATTTCGTTTCAAATCAATGCATGCGTTTCAAAAAGTCGTACGACACTGTTTCGCCATTTCGGACGGATGTTTCACCTTGTAGATATCGATTATTCGGACGGCCACAACTTCTGGCTTATTTAGAGTTACGGGAGCCATAACCAGTCAAAACGAAGGCCTCAGTGAGTTCTACGGCTATTACCGCTTTCAGCCATCAATGGATTGTTTAGTGCCCAAAACAGACTATCCGAATCTCAATCGGGTCTCGGAAGTTTTTTACCCTTTGTTTTTTCGACACGTGGATTTTTACGGTAGAACGGGATCACCGTGGCTGGTCTTCGATTTACCATCGCTGGAGAGTGGTGCACCATGGTACCGTTCCATTTCAAATCCATGCACGCATTTCAAAAAGTCGTACGACACTGTTTCGCCATTTCGGACGGATGTTGCACCTTTCACCGTGTATGTTGCACCCTGTAGATATCGATTACTCGGACGGCCATAACTTCTGGCTCGTTTAGAGTTACGGGAGCCATAACCAGTCAAAACGAAGGCCTTAGTGAGTTCTACGGCTATGACAGCTTTCAGCCGTCAATGGATTGTTTAATGACCAAAAAAGACTATCCGAATCTCAATCGGGTCTCGGAAGTTTTTTACCCTTCGTTTTATTCGACACGTGGATTTTTACGGTTAAACGGGATTACCGTGGCTGGTCTTCAATTTACCATCGCTGGAGAGTGGTGCACCATGGTACCGCTTCGTTTCAAATCCTAGCACGCATTTCAAAAAGTCGTACGACACTGTTTCGCCATTTTGGACGGATGTTGCACCTTGCACCGTGGATGTTGCACCCTGTAGATATCGATTATTCGGACGACCATAACTTCTGGCTCGTTTTGAGTTACGGGAGCCATAACCAGTCAAAACGAAGGCCTCCGTGAGTTCTACGGTTATTACAGCTTTCAGCCGTCAATGGATTGGTTAATGCCCACGAAAGACTATCCGAATCTCAATCGGGTCTCGGAAGTTTTTTACCCTTCGTTTTTTCGACACGTGGATTTTTACGGTAGAACGGGATTACCGTGGCTGGTCTTCATGTTACCATCGCTGGAGAGTGATGCACCAGGGTACCCTTTCATTTCAAATCCATGCACGCATTTCAAAAAGTCGTACGACACTGTTTCGCCATTTCGGACGGATGTTGCACCTTGCACCGTGGATGTTGCACCCTGTAGATATCGATTATTCGGACGGCCGTAACCTCTGGCTCGTTTAGAGTTACGGGAGCCATAACCAGTCAAAACGAAGGCCCCGGTGAGTTCTACGTCTATGACAGCTTTCATCCGTCAATGGATTGTTTAATGCCCAAAAATGACTATCCGAATCTCAATCGGGTCTAGGTAGTTGTTTACCCTTCGTTTTTTCCACACGTGGATTTTTACGGTAAAACGAGATTACCATGACTGGTCATCGATTTACCATCGCTGGAGAGTGGTTCACTACGGTACCGTTTCATTTAAAATCCATGCACGCATTTCAAAAATTCGTACGATACTGTTTCTCCATTACGGACAGATGTTGCACCTTGCACCGTGGATGTTGCACCCTGTAGATATCGATTATTCGGACGGCCATAACTTCTGGCTCGTTTAGAGTTACGGGAGCCATAACCAGTCAAAACGAAGGCCTCAGCGAGTTCTACGACTATGACTGCTTTCATCCATCAATGGGTTGTTAAATGCCCAAAAAAGACTATCCGAATCTCAATCGGGTCTCGGAAGTTTTTTACCCCTCGTTTTTTCGACACGTGGATTTTTATGGTAAAACAGGATTACCGTGGCTGGTCTTCAATTTACCATCGCTGCAGAGTGGTGCATCAGGGTACCATTTTGTTTCAAATCCATGCACGCATTTTAAAAAGTCGTACGACACTGTTACGCCATTTCGGACGGATGTTGCACCTTGCACCGTGGATGTTGCACCCTGTAGATATCGATTATTCGGACGGCCATAACTTCTGGCTCGTTTAGAGCTACGGGAGCCATAACTAGTCAAAACGAAGGCCTTAGTGAGTTCTACGGCTATGACAGCTTTCAGCGGTCAATGGATTGTTTAATGACCAAAAAAGACTATCCGAATCTCAATCGGGTCTAGGAAGTTTTTTTACCCTTCGTTTTTTCGACACGTGGATTTTTACGGTAGAACGGGATTACGGTGGCTGGACTTCGATTTACCATCGCTGGAGAGTGGTGCACCATGGTACCATTTCGTTTCAAATCCATGCATGCATTTCAAAAAGTCGTACGACACTTTTTCACCATTTCGGACGGATGTTGCACCCTGTAGATATCGATTATTCGGACGGCCATAACTTCTGGCTCGTTTAGAGTTACGGGAGCCATAACCAGTCAAAACGAAGGCCTCAGTGAGTTCTACGGCTATGACAGCTTTCATCCATCAATGGATTGTTTAATGCTCAAAAAAGACTATCCGTATCTCAATCGGGTCTAGGAAGTTTTTTACCCTTCGTTTTTTCGACACGTGGATTTTTTCGGTAGAACGGGATTACCGTGGCTGGTCTTCGATTTACCATCGCTGGAGAGTGGTGCACCATGGTACCGTTTCGTTTAAAATCCATACACGCATTTCGGACGGATGTGGCATCTTGCACCGTGGATGTTGCACCCTATAGATATCGATTATTCAGACGGCCATAACTTCTAGCTCGTTTAGAGTTACAGGAGCCATATCCATTCAAAACGAAGGCCTCAGTGAGTTATACGGCTATGACAACTTTCAGACATCAATGGATTGTTTAATGCCCAAAAAAGACTATCCGAATCTCAATCGGGTCTCGGATGTTTTTTACCCTTCGTTTCAAAAGGTCGTACGACACTGTCACGCCATTTCGGACGGATGTTGCACCTTGCACCGTGGATGTTAAACCCTGTAGAGATCGATTAATCGGACGTCCATAACTTCTGGCTCGATTAGAGTTGCGGGAGCCATAACCATTCAAAACGAAGGACTCAGTGAGTTCTACGGCTATGACCGCTTTCAGCCGTCAATGGATTGTTTAATGCCCAAAACAAAATATCTGAATATCAATCGGGTCTCGAAAGTTTTTTACCCTTTGTTTTTTCTACTGGATTTTTACGGTAGAACAGGATCACCGTGGCTGGTCTTCGATTTACCATCGCTGGAGAGTGGTGCACCATGGTACCGTTTCATTTCAAATCCATGCACGCATTTCAAAACATCGTACGACACTGTTTCGCCATTTCGGACGGATGTTGCACGTTGCACCGTGGATGTTGCACCCTGTAGATATCGATTATTCGGACGGCCATAACTTCTGGCTCGTTTAGAGTTACGGCAGCCATAACTAGTCAAAACGATGGCCTCAGTGAGTTCTACGGCTATGACATCTTTCAGCCATCAATGGATTGTTTAATGCCCAAAAAGACTATCCGAATCTCAATCGGTTCTATGAAGTTTTTTACCCTTCGTTTTTTCGACACGTGGATTTTTACGGTAGAACGGGATTACCGTGGCTGGTCTTCGATTTACCGTCGCTGGAGAGTGGTGCACCATGGTACCGTTTCGTTTCAAATCCATGCACGCATTTCAAAAAGTCATACGACACTGTTTCGCCATTTCAGACGGATGTTGCACCTAGCACCGTGGAAGTTGCACCCTGTAGATATCGATTGTTCGGACTGCCATAACTTCTGGCTCGTTTAGAGTAACGGGAGCCATAACCAGTCAAAACGAAGGCCTCAGTGAGTTCTACGGCTATGACAGCTTTCAGCCATCAATGGATTGTTTAACGCCCAAAAAAGACTATCCAAATCTCGATCGAGTCTAGGAAGTTTTTTACCCTTCGTTTTTTCGACACATGGATTTTTACGTAGAACGGGATTACCGTGGTTGGTCTTCGATTTACCATCGCTGGAGAGTGGTGCACCATGGTACCGTTTCGTTTCAAATCTATGCACGCATTTCACAAAGTCGTACGACACTGTTTCGCTATTTCGGACGGATATTGTACCTTGCACCGTGGATGTTGCACCCTGTAGATATCGATTATTCGGACGGCCATAACTTTTGGCTCGTTTAGTATTACTGGAGCCATAACCAGTCAAAACGATGGCCTCCGTGAGTTCTACGGCTATGATAGATTTCAGCCGTCAATGGATTGTTTAATGCCCAAAAAATACTATCCGAATCTCAATCGGGTCTCGGAAGTTTTTTACCCTTCGCTTTTTCGACACGTGGATTTTTATTGTGAAACGGGATTACCGTGGCTGGTCTTCAATTTACCATCGCTAAAGAGTGGTGCACCATGGTACCGTTTCGTTTCAAATCCTTGCACGCATTTCAAAAAGTCGTACGACACTGTTTCGCCATTACGGACGGATGTTGCACCTTGCACTGTGGATGTTGTATCTTGTAGATATCGATTATTCGGACGGCCACAACTTCTGGCTCGTTTAGAGTTAAGGGAGCCATAACTAGTCAAACCGAAGGCCTCAGTGAGTTCTACGGCTGTGACAGCTTTCAGCTGTCAATGGATTGTTTAATGCCCAAAAAAGACTATCAGAATCTCAATCGGGTCTCGGAAGTTTTTTACCCTTCGTTTTTTCGACACGTGGATTTTTACGGTAAAACGGGATTACCGTGGCTGGTCTCCAATTTACCATCACTGGAGAGTGGTGCACCAGGGTACCGTTTTGTATCAAATCCATGCACGCATTTCAAAAAGTCGTACGACACTGTTACGCCATTTCAGACGGATGTTGCACCTTGCACCGTGGATGTTACACCCTATAGATGTCGATTATTCGGACGACCATAACTTCTGGCTCGTTTAGAGTTACGGGAGCCATAACTAGTCAAAACGAAGGCCTCGGTGAGTTCTACGGTAATGACCGCTTTCAGCCGTCAATGGATTGTTTAATGCCCAAAACATACCATCTGAATCTCAATCGGGTCTCGGAAGTTTTTACCCTTTGTTTTTTCGACACGTGGATTTTTACGGTATAACGGGATCACCGTGGCTGTTATTCGATTTACCATCGCTGGAGAGTGGTGCACCATGGTACTGTTCCATTTCAAATCCATGCACGCATTTCAAAAAGTCGTACGACACTGTTACGCCATTTCGGACGGATGTTGCACCTTGCACCGTGGATGTTGCACCCTGTAGATATCGATTATTCGGACGGCCATAACTTCTGGCTCGTTTAGAGTTACGGGAGCCATAACCAGTCAAAACGAAGGCCATAGTGAGTTCTACGGCTATGACAGCTTTCATACATCAATGGAATGTTTAATGCCCAAAAAAGACTATCCGAATCTCAATCGGGTCTAGGAAGTTTTTTACCCTTCGTTTTTTCGACACGTGGATTTTTACGGTAGAACGGGATTACCGTGGCTGGTCTTCGATTTACCATCGCTGGAGAGTGGTGCACCATGGTACTGTTTCATTTCAAATCCTTGCACGCATTTTAAACAGTCTTACGGAATTGTTTCGACATTTCGGACGGATGTTGCACCTTGTAGATATCGATTATTCGGACGACCATAACATCTGGCTCGTTTAGTGTTACGGGAGCCATAACTGGTCAAAAGGATGGCCTTAGTGAGTTCTACGGCTATGATAGCTTTCAGGTGTCAATGGAATGTTTAATGCCCAAAAAAGACTATTCGAATCTCAATCGGGTCTCGAAAGTTTTTTTACCCTTCGTTTTTTGACACGAGGATTTTTACGGTAAAACGGGATTACCGTGGCTGGTCTTCAATTTACCATCACTGGAGAGTGGTGTACCAGGGTACGGTTTCGTCTCAAATCCTTGCACGCATTTCAAAAAGTCGTACGACATTGTTTCTCCATTTCGGGCGGATGTTGCACCTTGCACCGTGTATGTTGCACCCTGTAGATATCGATTATTCGGACGGCCATAACTTCTGGCTCGTTTAGAGTTACGGGAGCCAGAACCAGTCAAAACGAAGGCCTCAGTGAGTTCGACAGCTATGACAGCTTTCAGCCGTCAATGGATTGTTTAATGCCCAAAATAGACTATCCGAATCTCAATCGGGTCTCGGAAGTTTTTTACCCTTCGTTTTTTCGACACGTGGATTTTTACGGTAGAACGGGATTACCGTGGCTGGTCTTCGATTTACCATCGCTGGAGAGTGGTGCACCATGGTACCGTTTCGTTTCAAATCCATGCACGCATTTCATAAAGTCGTACGACACTGTTTCTCCATTTCGGACGGATGTTGCACCTTGCACCGTGAATGTTGCACCCTATAGATATCGATTATTCGGAAGGCCATAACTTCTGGCTCGTTTAGAGTTATGGGAGCCATAACCAGTCAAAACGAAGGCCTCGGTGAGTTCTACGCTATGAAAGCTTTCAGCCGTCAATGGATTGATTAATGCCCAAAAAAGACTATCCGAATCTCAATCGGGTCACGGAAGTTTTTTACCCTTCGTTTTTTCGACACGTGGATTTTTACGGTAAAACGAGATTACCTTGGCTGGTCTTCAATTTACCAACGCTGGAGAGTGGTGCACCAGGGTACCGTTTCGTTTCAAATCCTTGCACGCATTTCAAAAAGTCGTACGACACTGTTTCGCCATTTCGGACGGATGTTGCACCTTGCACCGTGGATGTTGCACCCTGTAGATATCGATTATTCGGACGGCCATGACTTCTGGCTCGTTTAGAGTTACGGGAGCCATAACAAGTCAAAACGAAGGCCTCAGTGAGTTCTACGGCTATGACAGCTTTCAGCCGTCAATGGATTGTTTAATGCCAAAAAAAGACTATCCGAATCTCAATCGGGTCTCGGAAGTTTTTTACCCTTCGTTTTTTCGACACGTGGATTTTTACGGTACAACGGGATTACCGTGGCTGGTCTTCGTTTTACCATCGCTGGAGAGTGGTGCACCATGGTACCGTTTCGTTTCAAATCCATGCACGCATTTCAAAAAGTCGTACGACACTGTTTCGCCATTTCGGACGGATGTTGCACTTGCACCGTGGATGTTGCACCCTGCAGATATCGTTTATTCGGACGGCCATAACTTCTGGCTCGTTTAGAGTTACGGGAGCCATAACCAGTCAAAACGAAGGTCTCAGTGAGTTCTAAGGCTATGAAAGCTTTCAGCCATCGATGGATTGTTTAATACCCAAAATAGACTATCCGAATCTCAATCGGGTCTCGGAAGTTTTTTACCCTTCGTTTTTTCGACACGTGGATTTTTACGGTAGAACGGGATTACCGTGGCTGGTCTTCGATTTACCGTCGCTGGAGAGTGGTGCACCAAGGTACCGTTTCGTTTTAAATCCATGCACGCATTTCATAAAGTCGTACGACACTGTTTCTCCATTTCGGACGGATGTTGCACCTTGCACCGTGGATGTTGCACCCTATAGATATCGATTATTCGGAAGGCCATAACTTCTGGCTCGTTTAGAGTTATGGGAGCCATAACCAGTCAAAACGAAGGCCTCGGTGAGTTCTACGGCTACGACAGCTTTCAGCCGTCAATGGATTGCTTAATGCCCAAAAAAGACTATCTGAATCTCAATCCGGTCTCGGAATTTTTTTACCCTTCGTTTTTTCGACACGTGGATTTTTACGGTAAAACGAGATTACCTTGGCTGGTCTTCAATTTACCAACGCTGGAGAGTGGTGCACCAGGGTAACCGTGGATGTTGCACCCTGTAGATATCGATTATTCGGATGGCCAAAACTTCCGGCTCATTTGGAGTTACGGGAGCCAAAACCAGTCAATACGAAGGCCTCGGTGAGTTCTACAGCTATGACAGCTTTCAGCCGTCAATGGATTGTTTAATACCCAAAAAAGACTATCCGAATCTCAATCGGGTCTAGGAAGTTTTTTACCCTTCGTTTTTTCGACACGTGGATTTTTACGGTGGAACGGGATTACCGTGGCTGGTCTTCGATTTACCATTGTTGCAGAGTGGTGCACCATGGTACCATTTCGTTTCAAATCCTTGCACGCATTTTAAAAAGTCTTACAGAACTGTTTCGCCATTTCGGACGGATGTTGCACCTTGCACCGTGGATGTTGCACCCTGTAGATATCGATTATTCGGACGGCCATAACTTCTGGCTCGTTTAGTGTTATGGGAGCCATAACCAGTAAAAACGATGGCCTCAGGGAGTTCTACGGCTATGATAACTTTCAGCCGTCAATGGATTGTTTAATGCCCAAAAAAGACTATCCGAATCTCAATCGGGTCTCGGAAGTTTTTTACCCTTCGTTTTTTCGACACGTGGATTTTTACGGTAGAACGGGGTTACCGTGGCTGGTCTTCATTTTACCATCGCTGGAGAGTGGTGCACCAGGGTACCGTTTCGTCTCAAATCCTTGCACGCATTTCAAAAATTCGTACGACACCGTTTCCCCATTTCGGACGGATGTTGCAATTTGCACCGTGTATGTTGCACCCTGTAGATATCGATTATTCGGACGGCCGTAACTTCTGGCCCGTTTAGAGTTATTGGAGCCAAAACCAGTCAAAACGAAGGACTTAGTGAGTTCTATGGCTATGACAGCTTTCAGCCGTCAATGGATTGTTTAATGCCCAAAATAGACTATCTGAATCTCAATCGGGTCTAGGAAGTTTTTTACCCTTCGTTTTTTCGACACGTGGATTTTTACGGTGGAACGGGATTACCGTGGCTGGTCTTCGATTTACCATCGCTGGAGAGTGGTGCACCATGGTACTGTTTCCTTTCAAATCCTTGCACGCATTTCAAAAATTCGTACGACACTGTTTCGCCATTTCGGACGGATGTTGCACATTGCACCGTGGATGTTGCACCATGTAGATATTGATTATTCAGACGGCCATAACTACTGGCTCGTTTAGAGTTACGGGAGCCATAGCCTCAAAACGAAGGCCTCAGTGAGTTTTACGGCTGTGACAGCTTTCAGCCGTCGATGGATTGTTTAATGCCCAAAAAAGACTATCCGAATCTCAATCGGGTCTCGGAAGTTTTTTACCCTTCGTTTTTTCGACACGTGGATTTTTACGGTAAAACGGGATTACCCTGGCTGGTCTTCAATTTACCATCGCTGGAGAGTGGTGCACCATGGTACCGTTTCGTTTCAAATCCTTGCACGCATTTCAAAAAGTCGTATGACACTGTTTCGCCATTTCAGACGGATGTTGCACCTTGCACCGTGGATGTTGCACCCTGTAGATATCGATTATTCAGACGACCATAACTTCTAGCTCGTTTTGAGTTACGGGAGCCATAACCAGTCAAAACGAAGGCCTCAGTGAGTTCTACGACTATGAATGCTTTCAGCCGTCGATGGATTGCTTAATACCCAAAAAAGACTATCCGAATCTCAATCGGGTCTCGGAAGTTTTTTCCCTACGTTTTTTCGACACGTGGATTTTTACGGTAAAACGGGATTACCGTGGCTGGTCTTCAATTTACCATCGCTGGAGAGTGGTGCACCAAGGTACCGTTTCGTTTCAAATCCTTGCACGCATTTCAAAAAGTCGTACGACACTGTTTCTCCATTTCGGACAGATGTTGCACCTTGCACCATGGATGTTGCACCCTGTAGATATCGATTATTCGGAAGGCCATAACTTCTGGCTCGTCTAGAGTTACGGGAGCCATAACCAGTCAAAACGAAGGCCTCAGTATGTTCTACGGCTCTGACAGATTTCACCCGTCAATGGATTGTTTAATGCCCAAAAAAGACTATCCGAATCTCAATCGGGTCTCGAAAGTTTTTTTACCCTTCGTTCTTTCGACACGTGGATTTTTACGGTAAAACGGGATTACCGTGGCTGGTCTTCATGTTATCATCGCTGGAGAGTGGTACACCAGGGTACCGTTTCGTTTCAAATCCATGCACGTATTTTAAAAAGTCGTACGACACTGTTTCGCCATTTCGTATGGATGTTGCACCTTGCACCGTGGATGTTGCACCCTGTAAAAATCGATTATTCGGACGGCCATAACTTCTGGCTCATTTTGAGTTACGGGAGCCATAACCAGTCAAAACGAAGGCCTCGGTGAGTTCTACGGCTATGAGAGCTTTCAGCCGTCAATTGATTGTTTAATGCCTAAAAAAGACTATCGAAATCTCAATCGGGTCTAGGAAGTTTTTTACCCTTCGTTTTTTCGACACGTGGATATTTACGGTTGAACGGGATTACCGTGGCTGGTCTTCGATTTACCATCACTGGAGAGTGGTGCACCATGGTACCGTTTCGTTTCAAATCCATGCACGCATTTCAAAAATTCGTACGATACTGTTTCGCCATTTCGGACGGACGTTGCACCTTGCATCGTGTTGTTGCACGCTGTAGATATCGATTATTCGGACGACCATAACTTCTGGCTCGTTTAGAGTTACGATAGCCATAACCAGTCAAAACGAAGGCCTCAGTGAGTTCTACGGCTCTGACAACTTTCAGCTGTCAATGGATTGTGTAATGCCCAAAAAAGACTATCCGAATCTCAATCGGGGCTAAGAAGTTTTTTACCCTTCGTTTTTTCGACACGTGGATTTTTACGGTAGAACGGGTACCGTGGCTGGTCTTCGATTTACCATCGCTGGAGAGTGGTGCACCATGGTACCGTTTCGTTTCAAAACCTTGCACGCATTTCAAAAAGTCGTACAGCACTGTTTCGCCATGTCGGATGGATGTTGCACCTTGCACCGTGGATGTTGCACCCTATAGATATCGATTATTCGGACGGCCATAACTTCTGGCTCGTTTAGAGTTACGGGAGCCATAACCAGTCAAAACGAAGGCCTCAGTGAGTTCTACGGCTATGACTGCTTTCAGCCATCAATGGATTGTTTAATGCCCAAAAAAGACTATCCGAATCTCAATCGGGTCTCGGAAGTTTTTTACCCTTCGTTTTTTCGACACGTGGATTTTTGCGGTACAACGGGATTACCGTGGCTGGTCTTCGTTTTACCATCGCTGGAGAGTGGTGCACCATGGTACCGTTTCGTTTCAAATCCATGCACGCATTTCAAAAAGTCGTACGACACTGTTTCGCCATTTCGGACGGATGTTGCACTTGCACCGTGGATGTTGCACCCTGCAGATATCGTTTATTCGGACGGCCATAACTTCTGGCTCGTTTTGAGTTACGGGAGCCATAACCAGTCAAAACGAAGGTCTCAGTGAGTTCTAAGGCTATGAAAGCTTTCAGCCATCGATGGATTGTTTAATACCCAAAATAGACTATCCGAATCTCAATCGGGTCTCGGAAGTTTTTTACCCTTCGTTTTTTCGACACGTGGATTTTTACGGTAGAACGGGATTACCGTGGCTGGTCTTCGATTTACCGTCGCTGGAGAGTGGTGCACCAAGGTACCGTTTCGTTTTAAATCCATGCACGCATTTCATAAAGTCGTACGACACTGTTTCTCCATTTCGGATGGATGTTGCACCTTGCACCGTGGATGTTGCACCCTATAGATATCGATTATTCGGAAGGCCATAACTTCTGGCTCGTTTAGAGTTATGGGAGCCATAACCAGTCAAAACGAAGGCCTCGGTGAGTTCTACGGCTACGACAGCTTTCAGCCGTCAATGGATTGCTTAATGCCCAAAAAAGACTATCTGAATCTCAATCCGGTCTCGGAATTTTTTTACCCTTCGTTTTTTCGACACGTGGATTTTTACGGTAAAACGAGATTACCTTGGCTGGTCTTCAATTTACCAACGCTGGAGAGTGGTGCACCAGGGTAACCGTGGATGTTGCACCCTGTAGATATCGATTATTCGGATGGCCAAAACTTCCGGCTCATTTGGAGTTACGGGAGCCAAAACCAGTCAATACGAAGGCCTCGGTGAGTTCTACGGCTATGACAGCTTTCAGCCGTCAATGGATTGTTTAATACCCAAAAAAGACTATCCGAATCTCAATCGGGTCTAGGAAGTTTTTTACCCTTCGTTTTTTCGACACGTGGATTTTTACGGTGGAACGGGATTACCGTGGCTGGTCTTCGATTTACCATTGCTGCAGAGTGGTGCACCATGGTACCATTTCGTTTCAAATCCTTGCACGCATTTTAAAAAGTCTTACAGAACTGTTTCGCCATTTCGGACGGATGTTGCACCTTGCACCGTGGATGTTGCACCCTGTAGATATCGATTATTCGGACGGCCATAACTTCTGGCTCGTTTAGTGTTATGGGAGCCATAACCAGTAAAAACGATGGCCTCAGGGAGTTCTACGGCTATGATAACTTTCAGCCGTCAATGGATTGTTTAATGCCCAAAAAAGACTATCCGATTCTCAATCGGGTCTCGGAAGTTTTTTACCCTTCGTTTTTTCGACACGTGGATTTTTACGGTAGAACGGGGTTACCGTGGCTGGTCTTCATTTTACCATCGCTGAAGAGTGGTGCACCAGGGTACCGTTTCGTCTCAAATCCTTGCACGCATTTCAAAAATTCGTACGACACCGTTTCCCCATTTCGGACGGATGTTGCAATTTGCACCGTGTATGTTGCACCCTGTAGATATCGATTATTCGGACGGCCGTAACTTCTGGCCCGTTTAGAGTTATTGGAGCCATAACCAGTCAAAACGAAGGCCTTAGTGAGTTCTATGGCTATGACAGCTTTCAGCCGTCAATGGATTGTTTAATGCCCAAAATAGACTATCTGAATCTCAATCGGGTCTAGGAAGTTTTTTACCCTTCGTTTTTTCGACACGTGGATTTTTACGGTGGAACGGGATTACCGTGGCTGGTCTTCGATTTACCATCGCTGGAGAGTGGTGCACCATGGTACTGTTTCCTTTCAAATCCTTGCACGCATTTCAAAAATTCGTACGACACTGTTTCGCTATTTCGGACGGATGTTGCACATTGCACCGTGGATGTTGCACCATGTAGATATTGATTATTCGGACGGCCATAACTTCTGGCTCGTTTAGAGTTACGGGAGCCATAGCCTCAAAACGAAGGCCTCAGTGAGTTTTACGGCTATGACAGGTTTCAGCCGTCGATGGATTGTTTAATGCCCAAAAAAGACTATCCGAATCTCAATCGGGTCTCGGAAGTTTTTTACCCTTCGTTTTTTCGACACGTGGATTTTTACGGTAAAACGGGATTACCCTGGCTGGTCTTCAATTTACCATCGCTGGAGAGTGGTGCACCATGGTACCGTTTCGTTTCAAATCCTTGCACGCATTTCAAAAAGTCGTATGACACTGTTTCGCCATTTCAGACGGATGTTGCACCTTGCACCGTGGATGTTGCACCCTGTAGATATCGATTATTCAGACGACCATAACTTCTAGCTCGTTTTGAGTTACGGGAGCCATAACCAGTCAAAACGAAGGGCTCAGTGAGTTCTACGACTATGAATGCTTTCAGCCGTCGATGGATTGCTTAATACCCAAAAAAGACTATCCGAATCTCAATCGGGTCTCGGAAGTTTTTTCCCTACGTTTTTTCGACACGTGGATTTTTAAAGTAAAACGGGATTACCGTGGCTGGTCTTCAATTTACCATCGCTGGAGAGTGGTGCACCAAGGTACTGTTTCGTTTCAAATCCTTGCACGCATTTCAAAAAGTCGTACGACACTGTTTCGCCATTTCGGACAGATGTTGCACCTTGCACCGTGGATGTTGCACCCTGTAGATATCGATTATTCGGAAGGCCATAACTTCTGGCTCGTCTAGAGTTACGGGAGCCATAACCAGTCAAAACGAAGGCCTCAGTAAGTTCTACGGCTCTGACAGATTTCACCCGTCAATGGATTGTTTAATGCCCAAAAAAGACTATCCGAATCTCAATCGGGTCTCGAAAGTTTTTTTACCCTTCGTTCTTTCGACACGTGGATTTTTACGGTAAAACGGGATTACCGTGGCTGGTCTTCATGTTATCATCGCTGGAGAGTGGTACACCAGGGTACCGTTTCGTTTCAAATCCATGCACGTATTTTAAAAAGTCGTACGACACTGTTTCGCCATTTCGTATGGATGTTGCACCTTGCACCGTGGATGTTGCACCCTGTAAAAATCGATTATTCGGACGGCCATAACTTCTGGCTCATTTTGAGTTACGGGAGCCATAACCAGTCAAAACGAAGGCCTCGGTGAGTTCTACGGCTATGAGAGCTTTCAGCCGTCAATTGATTGTTTAATGCCTAAAAAAGACTATCGAAATCTCAATCGGGTCTAGGAAGTTTTTTACCCTTCGTTTTTTCGACACGTGGATTTTTACGGTTGAACGGGATTACCGTGGCTGGTCTTCGATTTACCATCGCTGGAGAGTGGTGCACCATGGTACCGTTTCGTTTCAAATCCATGCACGCATTTCAAAAATTCGTACGATACTGTTTCGCCATTTCGGACGGATGTTGCACCTTGCATCGTGTTGTTGCACGCTGTAGATATCGATTATTCGGACGACCATAACTTCTGGCTCGTTTAGAGTTACGATAGCCATAACCAGTCAAAACGAAGGCCTCGGTGAGTTCTACGGCTCTGACAGCTTTCAGCTGTCAATGGATTGTGTAATGCCCAAAAAAGACTATCCGAATCTCAATCGGGGCTAAGAAGTTTTTTACCCTTCGTTTTTTCGACACGTGGATTTTTACGGTAGAACGGGTACCGTGGCTGGTCTTCGATTTACCATCGCTGGAGAGTGGTGCACCATGGTACCGTTTCGTTTCAAAACCTTGCACGCATTTCAAAAAGTCGTACAGCACTGTTTCGCCATGTCGGATGGATGTTGCACCTTGCACCGTGGATGTTGCACCCTATAGATATCGATTATTCGGACGGCCATAACTTCTGGCTCGTTTAGAGTTACGGGAGCCATAACCAGTCAAAACGAAGGCCTCAGTGAGTTCTACGGCTATGACTGCTTTCAACCGTCAATGGATTGTTTAATGCCCAAAAAAGACTATCAGAATCTCAATCGGGTCTCAGAAGTTTTTTTCCCTTCGTTTTTTCTACACGTGGATTTTTACGGTAAAACGGGATTACCGTGGCTGGTCTTCATGTTATCATCGCTGGAGAGTGGTGCACCAGGGTACCGTTTCATTTCAAATCCACGCACGCATTTTAAAAAGTCGTACGACACTGTTTCGCCATTTCGGACGGATGTTGCACCTTGCACCGTGGATGTTGCACCCTGTAGATATCGATTATTCGGACGACCATAACTTCTGGCTCATTTAGAGTTACGGGAGCCATAACCAGTCAAAAAGAAGGCCTCGGTGAGTTCTACGGATATGACAACTTTCAGCCGTCAATGGATTGTTTAATGCCCAAAAAAGACTATCAGAATCTCAATCGGGTCTAGGAAGTTTTTTACCCTTCGTTTTTTCGACACGTGGATTTTTACGGTAGAACGGGATTACCGTGGCTGGTCTTCGATTTACCATCGCTGGAGATTGGTGCACCATGGTACCGTTTCGTTATAAATCCATGCACGCATTTCAAAAATTCGTACGATACTGTTTCGCCATTTCGGACGGATATTGCACCTTGCATCGTGGATGTTGCACCCTGTAGATATCGATTATTCGGACGGCCATAACTTCTGGCTCGTTTAGAGTTACGGGAGCCATAACCAGTCGAAACGAAGGCCTCAGTGAGTTCTACGGCTCTGACAGCTTTCAGCCGTCAATGGATTGTGTAATGCCCAAAAGAGACTATCCGAATCTCAATCGGGGCTAGGAAGTTTTTTACCCTTCGTTTTTTCGACATGTGAATTTTTACGGTAGAACGGGATTACCGTGGCTGGTCTTTGATTTACCATTACTGGAGAGTGGTGCACCATGGTACCGTTTCGTTTCAAATCCTTTCACGCGTTTCAAAAAGTCGTACGGCACTGTTTCGCCATTTCGGACGGATGTTGCACCTTGCACCGTGGATGTTGCACCCTGTAGATATCGATTATTCGGACGGCCATAACTTCTGGCTCGTTTAGTGTTATGGGAGCCATAACCAGTAAAAACGATGGCCTCAGTGAGTTCTACGGCTATGATAGCTTTCAGCCGTCAATGGATTGTTTAATGCCCAAAAAAGACTATCCGAATCTGAATCGGGTCTCGGAAGTTTTTTACCATTCGTTTTTTCGACACGAGGATTTTTACGGTAAAACGGGATTACCGTGGCTGGTCTCCAATTTACCCTCGCTGGGCAGTGGTGCACCAGGGTACCGTTTTGTCTCAAATCCTTGCACGCATTTAAAAAAGTCGTACGACACTGTTTCGCCATTTCGGACGGATGTTGCACATTGCACCGTGTATGTTGCACCCTGTAGATATCGATTATTCGGACGGCCATAACTTCTGGTTCGTTTAGAGATACGGGAGACATAACCATTCAAAACGAAGGCCTCAGTGAGTTCTATGGCTATGACAGCTTTCAGCCGTCAGTGGATTGTTTAATGTCCAAAAAAGACTATCCGAATCTCAATCGGGTCTAGGAAGTTTTTTACCCTTCGTTTTTCCGACACGTGGTTTTACGGTAGAACGGGATTTCCGTGGCTGGTCTTCGATTTACCATCGCTGGAGAGTGATGCACCATGGTACCATTTCCTTTCAAATCCTTGCACGCATTTCAAAAAGTCGTACGACATTGTTTCGCCATTTCGGACGAATGTTGCACATTGCACCGTGGATGTTGCACCCAGCAGATATCGATTATTCGGATGGCCATAACTTCTGGCCCGTTTAGACTTACGGGAGCCATAACCAGTCAAAACGAAGGCCTCAGTGAGTTCTACGGCTATTACAGCTTTCAGCCGTCGATGGGTTGTTTGATGCCCAAAAAAGACTATCTGAATCTCAATCGGGTCTCGGAAGTTTTTTATCCTTCGTTTTTTCGACACGTGGATTTTTATTGTAAAACGGGATTACCGTGGCTGGTGATCAATTTACCATCGCTGGAGAGTGGTGCACCATGGTACCGTTTCATTTCAAATCCTTGCATGCATTTCAAAAAGTCGTACGACACTGTTTTGCCATTTCATACGGATGTTGCACCTTGCACCGTGGGTGTTGCACCCTGTAGATATCGATTATTCGGACGACCATAACTTCTGGCTCGTTCAGAGTTACGGGAGATATAACCAGTCAAAACGAAGGCCTCAGTGAGTTCTACGACTATGCTTTCAGCCTTCGATGGATTGTTTAATGCCCAAAAAAGACTATCCGAATCTCAATCGGGTCTCGGAAGTTTTTTCCCTACGTTTTTTCGACACGTGGATTTTTACGTAAAACGGGATTACCGTGGCTGGTCTTCAGTTTACCATCGCTGGAGAGTGGTGCACAATGGTACCATTTCGTTTCAAATCCTTACACGCATTTCAAAAAGTCGTACGACACTGTTTCGCCATTTCGGACGGATGTTGCACCTTGCACCGTGGATGTTGCACCCTGTAGATATCGATTATTCGGACGGCCATAACTTCTGGCTCGTTTAGAGTTACGGGAGCCATAACCAGTCAAAACGAAGGCCTTAGTGAATTCTACGGGTATGACAGCTTTCAGCCGTCAATGGATTGTTTAATGCCCAAAAAAGACTATCCGAATCTAAATCGGGTCTAGGAAGTTTTTTACCCTTAGTTTTTTCCACACGTGGATTTTTACGGTCGACCGGGATTACCGTGGCTGGTCTTCGATTTACCATCTCTGGAGTGTGGTGCACCATGGTACCGTTACGTTTCAAATCCATGCACGCACTCAAAATTCGTACGATACTGTTGCGCCATTTCGGACGGTTGTTGCTCCTTGCACCGTGGATATCGATTATTCGGACGGCCATAACTTCTGGCTCGTTTAGAGTTACGGGGGCCATAACTAGTCAAAACGAAGGCCTCAGTGAGATCTACGGCTATGAAAGCTTCCAGTCGTCGATGGATTGTTTAATGCCCAAAAAAGACTATCCGAATCTCAATCGGGTCTCGGAAGTTTTTTACCCTTCCTTTTTTCGACACGTGGATTTTTACGTTAAAACGGGATTACCGTGGCTGATCTTCAATTTACCATTGCTGGAGAGTGGTGCACCACGGTACCGTCTCATTTCAAATCCTTGCACGCATTTCAAAAAGTCGTACAACACTGTTTCGCCATTTCGGACGGATGTTGCACCTTGCACCATGGATGTTGCACCCTGTAGATATCGATTATCCGGATGGCCATAACTTCTGGCTCGTTTAGAGTTACGGGAGCCATAACCAGTAAAAATGAAGGCCTCAGTGAGTTCTATGGCTATGACTGCTTTCAGCCATCAATGGATTGTTTAATGCCCATAAAAGACTTTCCGAATCTCAATCGGGTCTCGGAAGTTTTTTACCCTTCGTTTTTTCGACACGTGGATTTTTACGTTAAAATGGGATTACCGTGGCTGGTCTTCAATTTACCATCGCTGGAGAGTGGTGCACCATGGTACCGTTTCGTTTCAAATCCTTGCACGTATTTCAAAAAGTCGTACAACACAGTTTCGTCATTTCGGACGGATGTTGCACCTTGCACCGTGGATGTTGCACCCTATAGATATCGATTATTCGGACGACCATAACTTCTGGCTCGTTTAGAGTTACGTGTGCCATAACCAGTCAAAACGAAGGCCTCGGTGAGTTCTACGGCTATGACAACTTTCAGCCGTCGATGGATTGTTTAATGCCCAAAAAAGACTATCCGAATCTCAATCGGGTCTGAGAAGTTTTTTACCCTTCGTTTTTTCGACACGTGGATTTTTACGGTAAAACGGGATTACCGTGGCCGGTCTTCAATTTACCCTCGCTGGAGAGTGGTGCACCAGGGTACTGTTTCGTTTCAAATCCATGCACGCATTTCAAAAATTCGTACAACTGTTTCGCCATTTCGGACGGATGTTGCACCTTGCACCGTGGACGTTGCACCCTGTACATATCGATTATTCGGACGGCCATAACTTCTGGTTCGTTTAGAGTTACGGGAGTCATAACCAGTCAAAACGAAGGCATCAGTGAGTTCTACGGCTATGACTGCTTTCAGCCGTCAATGGATTGTTTAATGCCCAAAAAAGACTATCTGAATCTCTATCGGGTCTAGGAAGTTTTTTACCCTTCGTTTTTTCGACAAGTGGATTTTTACGGTAGAACGGGATTACCGTGGCTGGTCTTCGATTTACCATCGATGTAGAGTGGTGCACCATGGTACCGTTTCGTTTCAAATCCATACACGCATTTCAAAAAGTCGTACGGCACTGTTTCGCCATTTCGGATGGATGTTACACCTTGCACCATGGATGTTGCACCCTGTAGATATCGATTATTTGGACGGCCATAACTTCTGGATCGTTTAGAGCTACGGGAGCCATAACTTGTCAAAACGAAGGCGTCAGTGAGTTCTACGGCTATGACAGCTTTCAGCCATCAATGGATTGTTTAATGCCCAAAAAAGACTATCCGAATCTCAATCGGGTCTAGGAGGTTTTTTACCCTTCGTTTTTTCCACTCGTGGATTTTTACGGTAGAACGGGATTACCGTGGTTGGTCTTCGATTTACCATCTCTGGAGAGCGGTGCACCATGGTACCGTTTCGTTTCAAATCCATGCACGCATTTCAAAAATTCGTACGATACTGTTTCTCCATTTCGAACGGATGTTGCACCTTGCACCGTGGATGTTGCACCCTGTAGATATCGATTATTTGGACGGCCATAACTTCTGGCTCGTTTAGAGTTACGGGAGCCATAACCAGTCAAAACGAAGGCCTCAGTGAGTTCTAAGGCTATGAAAGCTTTCAGCCATCGATGGATTGTTTAATACCCAAAAAAGACTATCCGAATCTCAATCGGGTCTTGGAAGTTTTTTACCCTTCGTTTTTTCGACACGTGGATTTTTACGTTAAAACGGGATTACCGTGGCTGGTCTTCAATTTACCATCGTTGGAGAGTGGTGCACCATGGTACCGTTTCGTTTCAAATCCTTGCACGCATTTCAAAATGTCGTACGACACTGTTTCGCCATTTCGGACGGATGTTGCACCTTGCACCGTGGATGTTGCACCCTGTAGATATCGATTATTCGGACGGCCATAACGTCTGGCTCGTTTAGAGTTACGGGAGCCATAACCAGTCAAAAAGAAGGCCTTAGTGAGTTCTACGGCTATGACTGCTTTCAGTCGTCAATGGATTGTTTAATGCCCAAAAAAGACTATCCGAATCTCAATCGGGTCTATGATGTTTTTTACCCTTCGTTTTTTCGACACGTGGATTTTTACGGTAGAACGGGATTACTGTGGCTGGTCTTCGATTTACCATTGTTGGAGAGTGGTGCACCATGGCACCGTTTCGTATCAAATCCATGCACGCATTTCAAAAAGTCGTACGACACTGTTTCGCCATTTCGGACGGATGTTGCACCTTGCACCGTGGATGTTGCACCCTGTAGATATCGATTATTCGGACGGCCATAATTTCTGGCGCGTTTAGAGTTACGGGAGCCATAACCAGTCAAAACGAAGGCCTCAGTGAGTTCTACGGCTATGACTGCTTTTAGCCGTCAATGGATTGTTTAATGCCCAAAAGGACTATCCGAATCTCAATCGGGTGTAGGAAGTTTTTTACCCTTCGTTTTTTCGACACGTGGATTTTTACGGTAGAATGGGATTACCGTGGCTGGTATTCGATTTACCATCGCTGGAGAGTGGTGCACCATGGTACCATTTCGTTTCAAATCCATGCACGCATTTCAAAAAGTCGTACGACACTGTTTCGCCATTTCGGATGGATGTTGCACCTTGCACCTTGCACCGTGGATGTTGCACCCTGTAGATATCGATTATTCGGACGACCATAGCTTCTGGCTCGTTTAGAGTTACTGTAACAACCCGGAATTTGCATTACCGAATAATAAATAAAAATTTAGGATTTTATTTAAATGGAGCAAATAGATTTTTGGGATAAGGATAATTTATTTAAAAAAAAATATATGGACATTTTAAATAAATGGGTTTTTAAAAATGAGGCGAAGTAGTATTTTGGAACAATTAAAAGCTAATGGGAAATTTAAGAAGGGGATTTGGTTAAGTATGGGGTTTTCATGACTATGTTAATACTTAAACATTTTTATACATGTTTAGAGCCACTCTCCCTCAATGGGTCCATTAGCCTAACCCAAACCCACTTACCATTCTATAAATCATCTCAAACTCTTAACCCTCATTCATTCAAACCCTAATCACAAAAAAATTCCTAAAACCCTAAACCTAAAAATGGCCTCCATGCTTAGGAAAGCTCCATCCTCTCTTATATTGGCTTAAGCAAGTTAAAGTAAGGGAAGGTAATGCAAAAACCCTCTTATAATCCATTTCTAACTCTCTTTAATTTCTGAAATTAGTTTGTTAACACATGTTGTATGTGTTTTTATGATCTTATAGCTCCTTGATCATCATCTCTTAGCTTTGGGTTAGTGCCATATAGGTGTTTGTTCTTTTGCTTGAGAGGAATACTAGGTAAATCCTCTCCTAATATACGTATAAACATCTCTTAATTTCTAAAATTAGCCTAGTAACACTTGATTTGTTGTGTTGCATGATTACCAAAGCTTGTTCATTATCATTCCTTCCATTTGGACATTGCACACAAGATGCTTGCTATATTGTTTGTGAGGTAATGCTAAGCTTTGGCCCTTTGTTTCCTTTAATTTAATGTGTTAATCATTATATGGTAGTTAGTGATTGTTACTAGTGAAATTTGAGGCCAAAAACTTGAAAAAAACACCCCTAAAGCACTAAAAACTATAAAAATTGCTGGCTGGAATTGCACAGGCTGAAAATGGGCTGAAAACCCAATTCTGAATGCACCAGGGCAGGCCTAGTTTGCACCCAGGCTGCTGCCCGGGTGCAGCAGGCTAGCCCAGTTGGGCTAGCCAGTAGCTGGACCGAAGTCCCCAGCCCGTGTGGGCTGGGGCCGGCTACAGACCCGTGCCCGCTTGGGGCTGGGGCCGACCGCAGGTCCCCAGCCCGCTCGGGTTGGGGCGGGTCCCCAGACCCCAGCCCGCAAGGGGGCTGGGGCGGCCCATTTATCCCCAGCCCGCAAGGGGCTGTGGGGCGGCCCCTTTTCCCCAGCCCGCAACGGGCTGGGGCGGGCCCAGGTCCCCCATCCCGCAACGGGCCGGGGGCGGGCCGAAGTCCCCCAAACCGCGTGGGCCGGGGGCGGGCCCCATGTACCCCCAGCCCAAGCGGGCTAGGGGTCCAAGAAAAGAAGAAAAAAAATTGAATGAAAGCAATTTTTTTTTTGGTGGCAGTTTTGGGACTGAACTTTGTGACATCGCCACGGTCACCTCCGTGGTCGAAATCCAACATTTTTGGACTCGTTGGAATGCTGGAGCTCTGAAACCCATCTCTAGAAAGTTTGATTAGTTTCCGAGTTCATTTGACTCTTCGAAATTGCTGTCGAAGAGGGACCCGGATCTCAGCCTGAAACAGTGTATTCACTGTTTCCGGGTCCGAATTTGGAGCGTCGCTGCGACTTCATTTCAAGTCGGAATCGAGTAATTCGTTTTGTGTTCTGAAGTAGGAATGTCGGACTACGTTCCTACCAATTTTCATGCCATTCGGATTCAGTTTGCTGGTCCGAATAATTTTCCGAACTTGGGTTCACGTCAGTTTTGGACTATTTTTCCAACACTTAGAATATTTTCAATGATTTTCTGATTTATCGATTTCTTTGAGATTTGTCTCTAGATTTCGTGCACGGGTTTTTATAAACTATTTTAAAAGGATTTTTCACTCCTAAATGGCTTTCGAAATTATTATATAATATTATTTTTAATTATTAAATTAATTACTCCATAATAGGAGAGTTTCCAAAAGCCGTTTTAAAGTGATTTCAAAATCAATTATAAATCTGTTTCGCACCATTATTTTCTATAATAAAAATCTCACACTCACTTTTAGCACGTCGAGCGAAGTGGAAAGGTGCTTAAACGGTTAGGAAATCTCCGGCCTATGGAACCATGTGTATTTTCTTTCCGGTTAATCCCCGACCTATTCGATTGATCGTTTTGACCTTTGGGTCTAGTTTACCGATGATACGAGGTGGACTTTTTTATTGTTTGGAGTGTGAGCTTGCTATTGGTTAGTAAACCGTTTAGTGCGAACGTGGGGTATGGGACTCATTGTTAACACTTTATGGGTTTCTCTCCAAGAAGTTAGTGACACATTAGTCTCTGGGCGGCCAATACTGGACCTCTGGGTCACCACGCCTCTGGGCAACCGTCTCTGGACACCTGCTCTATGGAGCAGTTTATTTTTCGGCGTGCGCCTCTGGGCCTTTATCCTTTTGGGAAGGATCTCGCCGTCTCGCGCGTTCCGCATCTGTGCGAGTGATCGATCACAACTCTACAGTACTTGGCAACAACGACTCTGGTCGGTGCACGTGCAATATTTGTATTATCTAATGATTTTATATCCATTCGAGTATCGCCATTCAGTGTTGGTTCTATGGAACCATCTGATGTAAGTGCGATTACCTTGTGGATTCACAGTGTCTTTCGACACTCCTTTTCAGTGTTTGATTTCATTGACTTTTCAGTATATCCCTATGGCTCTTTGGAGCATCGATCTTTGCTTGGGCATTGATTACTGACTCTGGTCACTCTTGGGATTATTGCCTATGGGCAACTTTATATAGCTTTGGCAATGCCGATGATATGAGGCGATTTTATTTATTCCACACTTTGGTGTTGATATTCTCTTTGGAGATTTTTACTGTTTATTGATGATTAGGGATCGTCATTATATTCATGTAGTCCATATTACTCTTCTCTTTGGAGAAGTACTGTTTTATTTATGTACTGCATTATTATATATATCTCAGTTATTACTGATTATTTAGCTTGCCTGACCCGAGTGTTTTCGCTCGGGTCAGACCGAGTTGTTTCAGGTTAGGTCTCTGGACTTTGCTTTCTGTGCTTTCGCTTGGACATTATCTGCTATGCCGTTAGATAGCTCTTTTATTTGTCCACTATTCCGCTACTCTGTTATTTCAGACTCTTATGTACATATTTTTGACTCACATGTGTGAGCGGTGGCTTTGTACCCACCTTTCTGATACTTGGATCTGTATTGACGATATATTGTACCTATGTCCTGTGACTGTTATGTGACTGTTCTGTGATGATGATGTTATCATTTAGTATTATGTTTTTTCTGAACCTATTTTCCTTAGCCATTGTAATTTCGTTATAAATATCTATTGGATATGTCGAACCACTTAAGAAAAGAATACCACCTATTCGACGTATTCAGTAGTTAGTTATAGCTTGATTACACATGGTCGCTTCCATTATACTCTATTCTCCATTCTAGTAGACGGTATTACTCCGTAATACGCTTTACTAGAGTGGGTCTCGGAGTGGGGCGTTACATCTTGGTATCAGAGCTAAGGTTCAGAATTAAGCATAACAAACACAGAACAGATACACTTAGTACAATACATTTTAATTGTATCCGAATTAAATCAAATCCCTTCCTTATGCCTATCGATAGATAAGTTAGGAGTATGTGTAGGAATTTATTGTATTCCGTAGTATTCCTTAATTAAGTATCTATCATTGAATCATGTCTAACTCTAATTCCCGTTTGACTTTCAGTATGTCTGGAAGGGGAAGAGGGAGAACCACATGTCATACCAGTGCTGCTGGGCAGTCCAGCAACACTCATCCAGAGGGCGTGTTCATGACCACCGACCAGATCATGGAGCTGGTTCGGAACTCCCAGTCTCATTCTCACTCTCCAGCCCCAGTTGCTGATGCTCCATGCAAGTCTGCTTTTGCGCGTCTCTGCAGCGATTTTACCCATCTCGGAGGGAAGCCGTTCAGTGGCTCCGAGAATGTCTTAGACGTCCAGGCTTGGATTCGGATATGCGAGCGCATTTTCACTCGTATGGATATCCCGGATCATGACCGTGTTCTTATTGCTTCTAGTCAGCTTCTGAGTCGTGCCCTGGATTGGTACGAACTCCTTATTGCTGAGATCGATGAGACCACACTTACTTGGGCTCAGTTTCGTGAGAGATTTGAGCTCAAATTCATACCAGAGTCAGACAAGAACTCCCTTGCCCGCCGCTTTCTTGATCTCAAGCAGGGGAAGTCTTCCATATCCGACTATGTCTCTTCCTTCGAGGCCCTGTCCAAGTACGACCTTGAGTATATTTTTACTCCTTATAAGAGGAACCTCAAATTTGTTGAGGGCTTGAACAAATATCTAAAGAGGCAGCTTATGCTTCAGCTTGAGCTCTCATTCGAGAAGCTAGTCGATGCAGCTCTACATCTTGAGTCAATCGAGATGGAGCATAGTGATGATGATGGTGGGGGTTCCAAAAACCCCAATCAGAGGCGGGGTCCATTTCAGAAGACCAAGCCTTAGAATAAGAAGAAGAAGACTGGCGGTTTTGCTGTCCAAGCTCAGCCTCAGATTCAGTCACAGCCTAGTGGAACCCGTCCTCCGAAGAAATGCTTCAACTGCGGTTCTCCAGATCACTTTATTCGAGAGCGCCCCAAACCTCTCTATTGCACCTTCTGCAAGAAGGAGGGACACAGGATCTCCACTTGTCCTATTGCTCCAGCTAGTGCCAAGCCTGGCAAGCTTAATGCTACCAAGGCTCCTACATCTTCAGCTCAGCCTCGAGGTACGCATCCTTCCGTTCTCGAAGGTTCTATTTTATTTCATGGTAGATCTTGTAGAGTTCTCTTTGATACGGGTGCCTCTCACTCATTCGTATCAAAGGAGCTAGTAGATGCTTTATCCTTGGATGTTACTTGTCTGGTTTCTTCACTAAGGATTGTGAATCCCATTGGTGGATCCACGACCATTAGCTTGCTTTGTGAGGATATAGATATCGATCTTTGTGAATTTTCTTTCCGTGCGAATCTGCACGTTATGGAGTATTTGGGCTTTGACATGATTCTTGGCATGGATTGGCTCGCTCAGTATGATGCCAAAATCATTTGTTCGGAGCGGATATTATTTCTTCGTCATCCTGACTCGTCCGCTCCATTAGCTATTGCTCTCCAGGATGTTGGGATTTCTGATATTACTTTATTTTCTCTTGATGCACGAGATGAGGATTTGGACATATCTCGTATTCCTGTTGTTCAGGATTTCCCCGATATATTCGAGCCAGTATCAGGCCTGCCGCCAAAGCGAGCCATTGAGTTCCGCATCGATCTCATTCCAGGCTCCCACCCAGTTGGGCGTCCTCCCACGAGGATGTCTACTAAAGAGAATGAGGAACTCAGGAAGCAGTTAGTTGAGCTTGAGGCGAAGCAGCTCATTTGGTCCATTTCTTCGCCATGGGGTGCTGCTGTTGTTATCCCATTTTTGGTCAAAACTGGAATATCAATGTTGTGTGCATTTCCACCTACCGAACCAAGGTAAACCGGACCAAGGCAATACCGTATATCCTCATTCGGTGGTCCGAGCACCCATTTCCATTCGGCAGCTCATGTATAAAAGAGACATTCGGTGCTTGGAACACGCGATGTTCATTCGGTGAGCCAAGTCCATCTGCACGTTCGGTAGTACAAAACAAAGACACATTCGGCAGAAAAGCCGAACCAAGAGGAAGGAAGACAATGCCGAACCAACCTTCTTTTCCTTGCATAACCGAACCAATCGCCTTCCCATACATAGCCGAATCAAAACCACTCCACCACATCACCGAATAAACCATCCGAACCAAGCCACACCGAATCAACAATGCCGAACCATCTCCTCTCCAAGCACTACCGGTCCAAACTCCACTTCCACCGGACCAACACTACCAGGCCAGATTGCATCAGGCCTGGCCCACTGGCAGCTATATACATCCAGGACCCCTTTCCTCAGCCTCACTATATAAATAGAGGGGCAGGGGAACAACAATGAGAGACAAGTTTGAGAGCTCAAGCACGGAAGGAACTTTCAAACATCATTCATATACTTGTATACAAAGCTTTGTACTTGTAATCTGAAGAGAATAGGAGAATAACATATAAATTGGACGTAGGCATGTTCTGGCCGAACCACTATAAATCTGTGTGTCTTTTACAGTTTAGTCCCTGCTTTTTACATATTTGCACAAATCACCCAAATCGCTAAGAACAACATATAATCAACTAAATCGTACGACTTTGAGGTGTTTGCCCATTTTTTGCGCAAACATTTTTGGTGCTTTCACTAAGAATTGAACTCAGGGACCTACCGCTTGGAAGTTGAATTTGAAAGTTTAGAGATTCAGATTGGAAGAGTCATGGCGAGACAATCAAGTAGAAGGCCAAGGCCAGAGCAGAGTCAACAGGAAGGGAGTCAAGAGGCTTCCTTAGGAGCAAACCAAGCTTCAGCCTTCATCACCAGGGATGAGATGGAGGCTATGATGAGAAGACAAGAAGAGATGATCCAGAACTTGCTTCAGCAAATTGGGCAACTTGGAGCACAAAACCAAGGAGCAACTGGAGTTCAGAACGGAGCAGGACCATCTGGCGTAGAACCAGAGCTAGGGGGCACTCACGCAGAGCATGTTGATACGACCCCGGGAAGAGAGATGGGGGCATCCGAGCCACCTGGTAGCAATAGAGGAATGAACGTTCAGCCAGGGAGGCATACACATGAAAACTCCCGCGGACTCGGGGGGCAGGTCGAAGGCAGTGAACGAGGACTACAGCTTGGAGACAATGACAGATTATCAGAGATGGTTAGAAGAGCTATGAGAGGCGGTTTAGTAAATAGAGACTTGGAAGATGTAAACAAGAGTCCTTTTTCTTCTACGATTAGGATGGCTAGGAACCCACCAGAATTCAAGCTACCATCAGTAGAGATGTACGATGGGAGGACAGACCCTGCGGTCCATCTTACTAAGTATATGAGGCACGTGGAAGTGCTGGGGGCATCACAGGAGATCATGGCCCGGTGCTTTCCACTGTATTTGACGGACATTGCAGCGTTATGGTTTAGGCAACTGGAGAGAGCGGCTCCATAGGAACATGGGCAGATTTAACTGAGAGATTCATGAGGCAATTCAGGGTTCATATTGCGAGACCCAAGAATGTGATGACTTTGGCAACCTTGAAGCAGAAAACTGGAGAGACTCTGAGGAGCTTTCTAACGCGATTTAATGCGGTGGCAGCATCAGTGGATCGACAAGATCCATCTATGGTCATGATGGCGGCTGTATCTGGAATAGCTGATAGTACAGAGTTCAAGAATTCATTAACCAAGGACCCGCCTATGAATCAGGGAGAGTTCTATCATGAGGCTGAAAAGTTTCTATGTTTGGAAGATGCTAGTGCAGAAAGAGAGGAAGAAGATGACGTTTACGCAATCAAGAGCGGAAACCCACCTGAAAAGGGTGCGGAGACTAGCAAAGGAAAGAGAAAGGCTGAGGATAGTGATGACAGGACAAAGCGGCTATGAAGAGAGCCACGATTCACCACCTATTCAGAGCTGAATGAGAGTTTGGAGCGAATCAACCAAGATACACGAGAGCAAGTTCCATACCGTAGACCAATACGAAGGGACCCCACCTCGGACGAAAGAAAATCAGATAATTTTTGTGTATTTCATGAATTAAATGGTCATAACACTAATGATTGAAGGCATTTGAAGGACGAGGTGGAAGGGCATATCAGGAACGGTATGCTCCTTCAGTATGTGAGGAGGCGAACTCGAACAGTGGAGCCAGAGCGACCACCGTCTACATCGGCAAGAGGTGACCCTGGATCGGGGCACCGTTTGATTATCCATTGATTGCTTGATTAAAATAACGATGAACAAGTTGTAAACCTCTCGCTAACACGGTCAAATCATTTACACATGTGAGCGATCGCGCACGATCCATAGGCATGCTCTGAATGACTACCAACCGCGTTATAGTAAGAGTTTACGCTTTGACATCTTCATTTTGCTTTTTGCTTTGATTTTGATTTGAACATTTAAATTCTTCCTGTTTGGACATTTCTGTCGTAAGGTTCATATGATTATTGCTTTAACATTTACAATTCTATGGAAAAATTTACTTGTATGCTCGTTGGATTGCGAACGGTCCACGAGCACCTCTTGCATGGCAGCGAACTGCCGAAGTCCTTGATTCGGAAACTCCCCCAAACAATAACTCCGGCACTGATATTATTAAGCCCCCCGGGAACACTCACTCGCCTCGAACGGCACCCGACTTCGAACAGTCACAACTCGCCTCGAACGGCACCCGACTTCGAACAGTCACAACTCGCCTCGAACGGCACCCGACCTCGAACTGTCACAAAATCGCCTCGAACGGCACATCATCGCGAACGGTCACAACTCACCTGGAACGGCATCTGACTTCGAATAGTCACAAACTCGCCTCGAACGGCACAACTCATCTCGCCACAAATGGCTCGATCGCGAAAGGTCGCCACTTGAGGTCCACCCCCGACCGCCAACAGTCGTACCTTACCACGAATGGCTCGATCTCGAACGATCGTCATTTGAAGTAAGGCGCTTGACCGCGAACGGTCCCATTCCATCTTTTGCCGCGAACGGCACCAGCCGTGAACGGTCACATTTCACCCCAAGTGGCTTGTTCGCGAACGGTCGCCATTTGAGGTCCGCCCTCCGACTGGGCTCGGTCGCACTTTACCTCGAATGGCTCGACCTCGAACGGTCGTCATTTGAAGTAAAGCGCTTGACCATGAACGGTCACATCCCACCGCAAATGACTCGATCTCGAATGATCGTCGCATGGATTTAGACGCTTGACCGCGAACGGTCGCACTTCACCTCAAATGACTCGATCATGAACGGTCGTCATTTGAAGTTAGGCGCTTGACCATGAACGGCCGTGCTACATCCCAAATAGCTCGATCCCGAACGGTCGTCATTTGGGGCCATATAAAACTATCAAGCTCTTTACAGGTTGTCAACAGGATATGAACATCCAGCTCATGGCATTACAAAACACGCCTTCCTATCGCAAGGCATGTTTTGGGGGGGCAAAGTGTTATCCCATTTTTGGTCAAAACTGGAATATCAATGTTGTGTGCATTTCCACCTACCGGACAAAGGCAATACCGTATATCCTCATTCGGTGGTCCGAGCACCCATTTCCATTCGGCAGCTCAGGTATAAAAGAGACATTCGGTGCTTGGAACACGCGAGGTTCATTCGGTGAGCCAAGTCCATCTGCACGTTCGGTAGTACAAAACAAAGACACATTCGGCAGAAAAGCCGAACCAAGAGGAAGGAAGACAATGCCGAACCAACCTTCTTTTCCTTGCATAACCGAACCAATCGCCTTCCCATACATAGCCGAATCAAAACCACTCCGCCACATCACCGAATAAACCATCCAAACCAAGCCACACCGAATCAACAATGCCGAACCATATCCTCTCCAAGCACTACCGGTCCAAACTCCACTTCCACCGGACCAACACTGCCAGGCCAGATTGCGTCAGGCCAGGCCCACTGGCAGTTATATACATCCAGGACCCCTGCCCTCAGCCTCACTATATAAATAGAGGGGCAGGGGTACAACAATGAGAGACAAGTTTGAGAGCTCAAGCACGGAAGGAACTTTCAAACAACATTCATATACTTGTATACAAAGCATTGTACTTGTAATCTGAAGAGAAAAAGGAGAATAACATATAAAGTGGACGTAGGCACGTTCTGGCCGAACCACTATAAATCTGTGTGTCTTTTACAGTTTAGTCCCTGCTTTTTACATATTTGCACAAATCACCCAAATCGCTAAGAACAACATATAATCAACTAAATCGTACGACTTTGAGGTGTTTGCCCATTTTTTGCGCAAACAGCTGTGGTCTTCGTTAAGAAGCCCGATGGCTCTCTTAGGCTTTGCATTGACCATCGCAAGCTTGATGAGTTGACCATCAGAAATCGTTATCCATTACCACGGATAGACGATATGTTTGATCAGTTGAGCGGTGCGAAGGTCTTTTCACAGCTCGACCTTGCCACCTGATTTCATCAGCTCCGAGTTGTGGAAGATAGCATTCCTCTTACCCTTTCCGCACTCATTATGGTTCTTTTGAGTGGTTGGTCATGCCATTCGGCTTGACGAACGCACCGGCTTTCTTCGTCGATCTTATGAATCGAGTATTCCGGGAATACATCGATAGATTCGTTCTGGTTTTCATCGACGATATTCTTATTTACTCTAGATCCGAGGCAGAGCATGCTCATCATTTGCGGATCGTCTTGGATACTCTTCGTCAGCATCAGCTTAAGACCAAGCTCTCCAAGTGCCATTTTTGGGCGAGCAAGGTCAAGTTCTTGGGCCATATTGTATCATCTGAGGGTGTTTCTGTCGATCCTGCCAAGATCGAAGCTTCTCAGAATTGGAAGCAGCCCGAGAACGTTCATGATATTCGCAGCTTCCTTGGTCTGGTGGGTTATTACCGTCGGTTTGTCAAGGATTTCCCTCGAGTTGCACTTCCCCTTACGACGCTGACTCGTAAGGGTGTTCGATTTATTTGGTCTGATAAGTGTGAAGCTTCCTTTCAGCGACTGAAGGAACTTCTCACTCATGCTCCTATTCTTGTGGTTCCTGAGAGTAATCAGGATCTGGTGGTTTACACCGATGCTTGTGGTAGCGGGCTCGGTGTCGTGCTTATGCAGAAGGATCGGGTAGTCGCTTATGCTTCTAGGCAGCTACGTCCGAATGAGGTTCGCTATCCGACTCATGATCTTGAGTTGGCAGCTATCGTCTTTGCCTTGAAGACGTGGCGTCACTTTCTATTAGGCTAACGCTTCACTCTTTACACCGATCACAAGTCGCTGAAGTATCTATTCAGTCAGAGGGATCTCAATATGAGGCAGCAGCGATGGCTTGAGTTTCTCGCCTCATATGATTTAGATATTCAGTATACCCCTGGCAAGGGTAATCGTGTTGTAGATGCGCTCAGTCGCAAGCACTCGGCGGTAGTTTCTATGATGATTGCTGAGTGGGATGTTCTTGATGGTCTTCGATTTACCATCGCTGGAGAGTGGTGCACCATGGTACCGTTTCGTTTCAAATCCATGCACACATTTCAAAAAGTCGTACGACACTGTTTCGCCATTTCGGACGGATGTTGCACCTTCACCGTGGATGTTGCACCCTGTAGATATTGATTATTCGGACGGCCATAACTTCTGGTTCGTTTAGAGTTACGGGGGCCATAACCAGTCAGAACGAAGGCCTCAGTGAGTTCTACGGCTATGACAGCTTTCATCCGTCAATAGATTGTTTAATGCCCAAAAAAGACTATCCGAATCTCAATCGGGTCTAGGAAGTTTTTTACCCTTCGTTTTTTCGACACGTGGATTTTTACGGTAGAACGGGATTACCGTGGCTGGTCTTCGATTTACCATCGCTGGAGAGTGGTGCACCATGGTACCGTTTCGTTTCAAATCGATGCACGCATTTCAAAATGTCGTACGACATTGTTTCGTCATTTCGGACGGATGTTGCACCATGCACCGTGGATGTTGCACCCTATAGATATCAATTATTCGGACGGCCATAACTTCTGGCTCGTTTAGAGTTATGTTTGCGTAAAAAATGGCCGCAAACACCCAATGGCGTATGAGTTGGTTGATTTTATGTTGTATTTAGTGATTTGGGTGATTTATGCAAATATATAAAAAGCAGGGACTAAACTGTAAAAGACACACAGATTTATAGTGGTTCGGCCAGAACGTGCCTACGTCTACTTTATATGTTATTCTCCTTTTTTCTTTAGATTACAAGTACAAAGCTTTGATTACAAGTATCTAAAGTTGTTTGAGAGTTCCTTCCAGGCTTGAGCTCTCAAACTTCTCTGCCATTGTTGTACCCCTGCCCCCCTATTTATAGAGTGAGGCTGGGGGCAGGGGTCTTGGATGTTTATAGCTGCTGGTGGGCTTGGGCTGAAGCAATCTGATCTGGTAGCGTTCTGGTTCTGCGAGGCTTCATTCGGCATGGAGCTTGGAGAAGTTGGAGCTTGGTCCGGTTATGGATGGTTCGGTGATGGACGAAATGACTTGGTTCGGTGGTATGTGGTTCGGTGGAGCATGGAAGTGGAGCTTGGTTCGGCTATGCATGGTTCGGCATGGAGGTGGAGAGGTCCGGTTCGGCTGTGATATGCGGGGAAGGTTGGATTTGGATCGGTACTACCGAATGGATTGGGAAAGCCGAATGAACTCTTGTACTGGGAACGCCGGATGAACTTATGTGCTCTGAGTGCCGAGTGAGGCCTTGCTTCTTATTGCCGAATGGGCTATGCCGAATGGAACTTTTATATTTGATCCTTGAGCGAAACCCCTGACTTATGTATGCTTGCTGGCTTCTTCCTGTTCCGGTCGTGGTGGAAACGCACACAATATTGATATTCAAGTTTTGTCCAAAAAATGGGATAACACTTTGCCCCCCAAAATATGCCTTGCGGTAGGAAGGCGTGTTTTGTAATGCCATGAGCTGGATGTTCGTATCCTGTTGACAACCTGTAAAGAGCTTGATATTTTATATGGCCCCAAATGACGACCGTTCGGGATCGAGCTATTTGGGATGAAGCGCGGCCATTCATGGTCAAGCGCCTAACTTCAAATGACGATCGTTCGTGATCAAGTCATTTGAGGTGAAGTGCGACCGTGCGGGGTCAAGCGCATAAATCCGTGCGTCGATCGTTCGGGATCGAGTCATCTGCAGTGAAATGTGACCGTTCAAGGTCAAGCGCTTTACTTCAAATGACGACCGTTCGGGATCGAGTCATTCGAGGTAAAGTGCGACAGTGCGCGGTCGAGTGGGGACCGTTCAAGGTCAAGCGCTTAACTTCAAATGACGATCGTTCGTGATCGAGTCATTCGAGGTAAAGTGCGACAGTGCGCGGTCAAGTGGTGGTCCTCAAATGACGACCGTACGCGATCAAGCCATTTGAGGTAAGGCGTAACAGTCAGTGATCAGGTGGCCGATCTCAAATGACGACCGTTCGCGATCGAGTCATTTGAGGTAAGGTGAGTTGTGCCGTTCGAGGCGAGTTTGTGACCGTTCGCAGTCGGGTGTCGTTCGAGGCGAGTTGTGACTGTTCGAAGTCGGGTGCCGTTCGAGGCGAATTGTGACTGTTCGAAGTCGAGTGCCGTTCGAGGCGAATTGTGACTGTTCGAAGTCTGGTGCCGTTCGAGGCGAATGAGTGTGCCCGGGGGGGACTTAATATCATCAGTGTTGGAGTCATTGTTTGGGGGAATTTTTCGAATCAAAGACTTCGGCGGTTCGCTGCCATGCAATAGGTGCTCGTGGACCGTTCGCGATCCAACGGGCACACAAGTAAATAATTTTTTCATAGAATTGTAAATGTTAAAGCAATAGTACCTTACAGCAGAAATGTCCAAACAGGAAGAATTCAAATGTTCAAATCGAAACAAAAGCAAAGCAAGGATGTCAAAGTGTAAGTTCCCACTCCGAAGCAGTCAATGATCATTCAGAGCATGCCTGGAGATCGTTCGCGATCTCGTACATGTGTAAACGATTCAATTGCGTTAGTGGAAGCTTACGACCTACTCATCGTTATTTTAATCAAGCAATCAATGGATAATCAAATGGTGCCTTGATCCAGGGTCACCTCTAGCTGACGTAGAGGGCGGTCGCTCTGGCTCCACCGCTGGAGTTCGCCTCCTCACATACTGAAGGAGCATACCGTTCCTGATATGCCCTTCTACCTCGTCCTTCAAATGCCTACAATCATTAGTCTTATGACCATTCAATTCATGAAATACACAAAACTTATCCGATTTTCTTTCGTCGGAGGTTGGATCCCTTCGCATTGGTCTACGATACGGAACCTGCCCCTTGGTATCCTGATAAATCCGTTCCAAACTCTCATTCAGCTCTGAATAGGTGGTGAAGCGTGGTTCTCTTCGTAGCCACTTTGTCCTGTCATCATTATCCTCAGCCTTTCTTTTTCCTTTGCTAGTCTCCGCACCCTTTCCAGGTGGGTTTCCGCTCTTGATTACGTAAACGTCATCTTCTTCCTCTCTTTCTGCACTAGCATCTTCCAAACACAGAAACTTTTCAGCCTCATGATAGAACTCTCCCAGATTCATAGGCGGGTCCTTGGTTAATGAATTCTTGAACTCTGTATTACCAGCTATTCCAGATACAGCCGCCATCATGACCATAGATGGATCTGGTCGATCCACTGATGCTACCGCCGCATTAAATCGCGTTAGAAAGATCCTCAAAGTCTCTCCAGTTTTCTGTTTCAAGGTTGCCAAAGTCATCACATTCTTAGGTCTCGCAATATGAACCCTGAATTGCCTCATGAATCTCTCAGTTAAATCTGCCCATGTTCCTATGGAGCCGCTCTCCAGTTGCTTAAACCATAACGCTGCAATGTCCGTCAAATACAGTGGAAAGCACCGGGCCATAACCTCCTCTGATGCCCCCAGCACTCCCATATGTCTCATATACTTCGTTAGATGGACCGTGGGGTCCGTTTTCCCGTTGTACATGTCCAATGATGGTAGCTTGAATTCTGGTGGGTTCCTAGCCATCCTAATCGCAGAAGAAAAAGGACTCCTGTTTACATCTTCCAAGTCTCTGTTAACTAAACCGCCTCTCATAGCTCTCCTAACCATCTCTGCTAATCTGTCATTGTCTCCAAGCTGTAGTTCTCGTTCACTGTCTTCGACCTGCCCCCCAAGTCCGTGGGAGTTTTCATGTGTATGCCTCCCTGGATGAACGTTCATTCCTCTATTGCTACCAGGTGGTTCGGATGCCCCCATCTCACTTCCCGGGGTCGGATCAACATGCTCTGCGTGAGTGCCCCCTAGCTCTGGTGCTGCGCCAGATGGTCCTGCCCCATTCTGAACCCCAGTTGCTCCTTGGATTTGTGCTCCAATTTGCCCAATTTGTTGAAGTAAGTTCTGGATCATCTCTTCTTGTCTTCTCATCATGGCCTCCATCTCATCCCTAGTGATGAAGATCGACGCTTGATTCCCTCCTGAGGAAGCCTCTTGACTTCCTTGGTGTTCACTTCTCTCTGGCCTTTGCCTTCTACTTGTTTTTCTCGTCATAACTCTTAGGTCTGAACTCTTACATTTTCAAATTCAACTTCTATCCGATGTAGCGGGAGCTGGTTCTTCTCAGTGAAAGCACCAAAATGTTCGCGTAAAAAATGGCCGCAAACACCCAAAGGCGTATGAGTTGGTTGATTTTATGTTGTATTTAGTGATTTGGGTGATTTATGCAAATATATAAAAAGCAGGGACTAAACTGTAAAAGACACACAGATTTATAGTGGTTCGGCCAGAACGTGCCTACGCCCACTTTATATGTTAATCTCCTTTTTTCTTTAGATTACAAGTACAAAGCTTTGATTACAAGTATCTAAAGTTGTTTGAGAGTTCCTTCCAGGCTTGAGCTCTCAAACTTCTCTGCCATTGTTGTACCCCTACCCCTCTATTTATAGAGTGAGGCTGGCGGCATGGGTCTTGGATGTTTATAGCTGCTGGTGGGCTTGGGCTGAAGCAATCTGATCTGGTAGCGTTCTGGTTCGGCGAGGCTTCATTCGGCATGGAGCTTGGAGAAGTTGGAGCTTGGTCCGGTTGTGGATGGTTCGGTGATGGACGAAGTTACTTGGTTCGATGGTATGTGGTTCGGTGGAGCATGGAAGTGGAGCTTGGTTCGGCTATGCATGGTTCGGCATGGAGGTGGAGAGGTCCGGTTCGGCTGTGATATGGGGGGAAGGTTGGATTTGGATCGGTACTAACGAATGGATTGGGAAAGCCGAATGAACTCTTGTACTGGGAACGCCGGATGAACTAATGTGCTCTGAGTGCCGAGTGAGGCCTTGCTTCTTATTGCCGAATGGGCTATGCCGAATGGAACTTTTATATTTGATCCTTGAGCGAAACCCCTGACTTATGTACGCTTGCTGGCTTCTTCCTGTTCCAGTCGTGGTGGAAACGCACACAACATTGATATTCCAGTTTTGTCCAAAAAATGGGATAACAAGTTACGGGAGCCATAACCAGTCAAAACGAAGGCTTCAGTGAGTTCTACGGTTATGACAGCTTTCACCCGTCAATGGATTGCTTAATGCCCAAAAATGACTATCCCAATCTCAATCGGGTCTCGGAAGTTTTTTACCCTTCGTTTTTTCGACACGTGGATTTTTACGGTAAAACGAGATTACCTTGGTTGGTCTTCAATTTACCAATGCTGGAGAGTGGTGCACCATAGTACCGTTTTGTTTCAAATCCTTGCACGCATTTCAAAAAGTCGTACGACACAGTTTCGCCATTTCGGAAGGATGTTGCACCTTGCACCGTGGATGTTGCACCATGTAGACATCGATTATTCGGACAACCATAGCTTCTGGCTCGTTTAGAGTTACGGGAGCCATAACCAGTCAAAACGAAGGCCTCAGTGAGTTCTACGGCTATGTCAGCTTTCAGCCGTCAATGGATTGTTTAATGCCCAAAAAAGACTATCCGAATCTCAATCGGGTCTCGGAAGTTTTTTACCCTTCGTTTTTTCGGCACGTGGATTTTTACGGTAAAACGGGATTACCGTGGCTGGTCTTCAATTTACCATCGCTGGAGAGTGGTCCACCAGGGTACCATTTCGTTTCAAATCCATGCATGCATTTCAAAAAGTCGTACGACACTGTTACGCCATTTCGGACGGATGTTGCACCTTGCACCGTGTATGTTGCACCCTGTAGATATCGATTATTCGGACGGCCATAACTTCTGGCTCGTTTAGAGTTACGGGAGCCATAACCAGTCAAAACGATGGCCTCAGTGAGTTCTACGGCTGTGACCGCTTTCAGCGGTCAATGGATTGTTTAATGCCCAAAACAGACTATCCGAATCTCAATCGGGTCTCGGAAGTTTTTTTACACTTTGCTTTTTCGACACGTGGATTTTTACGGTAGAACGGGATCACCGTGGCTAGTCTTCGATTTACCATGCTGGAGAGTGGTGCACCATGGTACCGTTCCATTTCAAATCCATGCACGCATTTCAAAAAGTCGTACGACACTGTTTCGCCATTTCGGACGGATGTTGCACCTTGCACCGTGTATGTTGCACCCTGTAGATATCGATTATTCCGACGACCATAACTTCTGGCTCGTTTAGAGTTACGGGAGCTATAACCAGTCAAAACGAAGGCCTCAGTGATTTCTACGGCTATGACAGCTTTCAGCCGTCAATGGATTGTTTAATGCCCAAAAAAGACTATCCGAATCTCAATCGGGTCTAGGATGTTTTTTACCCTTCGTTTCTTCGACAGGTGGATTTTTACTGTAGAACGGGATTACCGTGGCTGGTCTTCGATTTACCATCGCTGGAGAGTGGTGCACCATGGTACCGTTTCGTTTCAAATCCATGCATGCATTTCAAAAAGTCGTACGACACTGTTTCGCCATTTCGGACGGATGTTGGACCTTGCACCGTGGATGTTGCACCCTGTAGATATTGATTATTCGGACGGCCATAACTTCTGGCTCGTTTAGAGTTACGGGAGCCATAACCAGTCAAAACGAAGGCCTCAGTGAGTTCTACGGCTATGACAGCTTTCAGCCGTCAATGGATTGTTTAATGCCCAAAAAAGACTATCCGAATCTCAATCGGGTCTAGGAAGTTTTTTACCCTTCGTTTTTTCGACACGTGGATTTTTACGGTAAAACGGGATTACCGTTGCTGGTCTTCGATTTATCATCTCTGGAGAGTGGCGCACCATGGTATCGTTTTGTTTCAAATCCATGCACGCATTTCAAAAAGTCGTACGACACAGTTTCGCCATTTCGGCACCTTGCACCGTGGATGTCGCACCCTGTAGATATCGATTATTCGGACCGCCATAACTTCTGGCTCGTTTAGAGTTACGGGAGCCATAACCAGTCAAAACGAAGGCCTCAGTGAGTTCTACGGCTATCATAGCTTGCAGCCGTCAATGGATTGTTTAATGCCCAAAAAAGACTATCCGAATCTCAATTGGGTCTTGGAAGTTTTTTACCCTTCGTTTTTTCGACACGTGGATTTTTACGGTAAAACGGGATTACCGTGGCTGGTCTTCAATTTACCATCACTGGAGAGTGGTGCACCATGGTACCGTTTCATTTCAAATCCTTGCACGCATTTCAAAAGGTAGTACGACACTGTTTCGCCATTTCGGACGGATGTTGCACTTTGCACCGTGGATGTTGCACCCTATAGATATCAATTATTCGGACGGCCATAACTTCTGACTCGGTTAGAGTTATGGGAGCCATAACCAGTCAAAACGAAGGCCTCGGCGAGTTCTACGGCTATGACAGCTTTCAGCCATCAATGGATTGTTTAATGCCCAAAAAAGACTATCCGAATCTCAATCGCGTCTAGGAAGTTTTTTGCCCTTCCTTTTTTCGACACGTAGATTTTTACGGTAGAACGGGATTACCGTGGCTGGTCTTTGATTTACCATCGCTGGAGAGTGGTGCACCATGGTACCGTTTCGTCTCAAATCGCTGCACGCATTTCAAAAAGTCGTACGACACTGTTTCGCCATTTCGGGCGGATGTTGCACCTTGCACCGTGGATGTTGCACCCTATAGGTATCGATTATTCGGACGGCCATAACTTCTGGCTCGTTTAGAGTTACGGGAGCCATGACCAGTCAAAACGAAGGCCTCAGTAAGTTATACGGCTATGACAGCTTTCAGCCATCAATGGATTGTTTAATGCCCAAAAAAGACTATCCGAATCTCAATCGTGTCTCGGAAGTTTTTTACCCTTCGTTTTTCGACACGTGGATTTTTACGGTAAAACGGGATTACCGTGGCTGGTCTTCAATTTACCATCGCTGGAGAGTGCTGCACCATGGTACCGTTTCGTTTCAAATCCTTGCACGCATTTCAAAAAGTCTTACGACATTGTTTCGCCATTTCGGACGGATGTTGCACCTTGCACCGTGGATGTTGCACCCTGTAGATATCGATTATTCGGACGGCCATAACTTATGGCTCGTTCAGAGGTACGGGAGCCATAACCGGTCAAAATGAAGGCCTCAGCGAGTTCTACGGCTATGACAGCTTTCAGCCGTCAATGGATTGTTTAACGTCCAAAAAAGACTATCCGAATCTCAATCGGGTCTTGGAAGTTTTTTACCCTTCGTTCTTTCGACACGTGGATTTTTACGGTAGAACGGGAATACCGTGGCTGGTCTTCGATTTACCATCGCTGGAGAGTGGCACACCATGGTACCGTTTCTTTTCAAATCCATGAACGCATTTCAAAAAGTCGTATGACACTATTTCACCATTTCGGCACCTTGCACCGTGGATGTTGCACCCTGTAGATATCGATTATTCGGACCGCCATAACTCCTGGCTCGTTTGGAGTTACGGGAGCCATAACCAGTCAAAACGAAGGACTCCGTGAGTTCTACGGCTATCATAGCTTTTAGCCATCAATGGATTGTTTAATGTCCAAAAAAGACTATCCGAATCTCAATCGGGTCTCGGAAGTTTTTTACCCTTCGTTTTTTCGACACGTGGATTTTTACGGTAAAACGAGATTACTGTGGCTGGTCTTCAATTTACCATAGCTGGATAGTGGTGCACCATGGTACCGTTTCGTTTCAAATCCTTGCACGCATTTCAAAAAGTCGTACGACACTGTTTCGCCATTTCGGACGGATGTTGCACCTTGCACCGTGGATGTTGCACCCTGTACATATCAATTATTCGGACGGCCATAACTTCAGGCTCGTTTAGAGTTACGGGAGCCATAACCAGTCAAAATGAAGGCCTCAGCGAGTTCTACGGCTATGACAGCTTTCAGCCATAATGGATTGTTCAATGACCAAAAAAAACTATCCGAATCTCAATCGGGTCTACGAAGTTTTTTACCCTTCGTTTTTTCGACACATGGATTTTTAGGTTAGAACGGGATTACCGTGGCTGGTCTTCGATTTACCATCGCTGGAGACTGGTGCACCATGGTACCGTTTCGTTTCAAATCCATGCACGCATTTCAAAAAGTCATACGACACTGTTTCGCCATTTCGGACGGATGTTGCACCTTGCACCGTGGATGTTGCACCCTCTAGATATCGATTATTCGGACGGCCGTAACTTCTGGCTCGTTTAGAGTTACGGGAGCCACGACCAGTCAAAACGAAGGCCTCAGCGACTTCTACGGCTATGACAGCTTTCAGCCATCAATGGATTGTTTAATGCCCAAAAAAGACTATCCGAATCTCAATCGGGTCTAGGAAGTTTTTTACCCTTCGTTTTTTCGACACGTGGATTTTTACGGTAGAACGGGATTACCGTGGTTGGTCTTCGATTTACCATCGCTGGAAAGTGGTGCACCATGGTACCGTTTCGTTTCAAATCCATGCACGCATTTCAAAAAGTCGTACGACACTGTTTCGCCATTTCGGACGGATGTTGCACCTTGCACCGTGGATGTTGCACCCTGTAGATATTGATTATTCGGACGGCCATAACTTCTGGCTCGTTTAGAGTTGCGGGAGCCATAACCAGTCAAAACGAAGACCTCAGTGAGTTCTACGGCTATGACAGCTTTCATCCGTCAATGGATTGTTTAATGCCCAAAAAAGACTATCCGAATCTCAATCGGGTCTAGGAAGTTTTTCACCCTTCGTTTTTTCGACACGTGGATTTTTACGGTAGAACGGGATTACCGTGGCTGGTCTTCGATTTACCATCGCTTGAGGGTGGTGCACCATGGTACCGTTTCGTTTCAAATCCATGCACGCATTTCAAAAAGTCGTACGACACTGTTTCGCCATTTCGGACGGATGTTGCACCTTGCACCGTGGATGTTGCACCCTCTAGATATCAATTATACCGACGGCCATAACTTCTGGCTCGTTTAGAGTTACGGGAGCCATAACTAGTCAAAACGAAGGCGTTAGTGAATTCTACTGTTATGACAGCTTTCAGCCGTCAATGGATTGCTTAATACCCAAAAAAGACTATCCGAATCTCAATCGGGTCTCGGAAGTTTTTTACCCTTCGTTTTTTCGACATGTGGATTTTTACGGTAAAACGAGATTACCTTGGCTGGTCTTCAATTTACCAACGCTGAAGAGTGGTGCACCATGGTACCGTTTCGTTTCAAATCCTTGCACGCATTTCAAAAAGTCGTACGACAATGTTTCGCCGTTTCGGACGGATGTTGCACCTTGCACCGTGGATGTTGCACCATGTAGATATCGATTATTCGGACGACCATAGATTCTGGCTCGTTTAGAGTTACGGGAGCCATAATCAGTCAAAATGAAGGCCTCAATGAGTTCTACGGCTATGATAGCTTTCAGCCGTCAATGGATTGTTTAACGTCCAAAAAAGACTATCCGAATCTCAATCGGGTCTTGGAAGTTTTTTACCCTTCGTTCTTTCGACACGTGGATTTTTACGGTAGAACGGGAATACCGTGGCTGGTCTTCGATTTACCATCGCTGGAGAGTGGCACACCATGGTACCGTTTCTTTTCAAATCCATGAACGCATTTCAAAAAGTCGTACGACACTATTTCACCATTTCGGCACCTTGCACCGTGGATGTTGCACCCTGTAGATATCGATTATTCGGACCGCCATAACTCCTGGCTCGTTTAGAGTTACGGGAGCCATAACCAGTCAAAACGAAGGACTCCGTGAGTTCTACGGCTATCATAGCTTTTAGCCATCAATGGATTGTTTAATGTCCAAAAAAGACTATCCGAATCTCAATCGGGTCTCGGAAGTTTTTTACCCTTCGTTTTTTCGACACGTGGATTTTTACGGTAAAACGAGATTACCGTGGCTGGTCTTCAATTTACCATAGCTGGATAGTGGTGCACCATGGTACCGTTTCGTTTCAAATCCTTGCACGCATTTCAAAAAGTCGTACGACACTGTTTCGCCATTTCGGACGGATGTTGCACCTTGCACCGTGGATGTTGCACCCTGTACATATCAATTATTCGGACGGCCATAACTTCTGGCTCGTTTAGAGTTACGGGAGCCATAACCAGTCAAAATGAAGGCCTCAGCGAGTTCTACGGCTATGACAGCTTTCAGCCATAATGGATTGTTCAATGCCCAAAAAAAACTATCCGAATCTCAATCGGGTCTACGAAGTTTTTTACCCTTCGTTTTTTCGACACATGGATTTTTAGGTTAGAACGGGATTACCGTGGCTGGTCTTCGATTTACCATCGCTGGAGACTGGTGCACCATGGTACCGTTTCGTTTCAAATCCATGCACGCATTTCAAAAAGTCATACGACACTGTTTCGCCATTTCGGACGGATGTTGCACCTTGCACCGTGGATGTTGCACCCTCTAGATATCGATTATTCGGACGGCCGTAACTTCTGGCTCGTTTAGAGTTACGGGAGCCACGACCAGTCAAAACGAAGGCCTCAGCGACTTCTACGGCTATGACAGCTTTCAGCCATCAATGGATAGTTTAATGCCCAAAAAAGACTATCCGAATCTCAATCGGGTCTAGGAAGTTTTTTACCCTTCGTTTTTTCGACACGTGGATTTTTACGGTAGAACGGGATTACCGTGGCTGGTCTTCGATTTACCATCGCTGGAAAGTGGTGCACCATGGTACCGTTTCGTTTCAAATCCATGCACGCATTTCAAAAAGTCGTACGACACTGTTTCGCCATTTCGGACGGATGTTGCACCTTGCACCGTGGATGTTGCACCCTGTAGATATTGATTATTCGGACGGCCATAACTTCTGGCTCGTTTAGAGTTGCGGGAGCCATAACCAGTCAAAACGAAGAACTCAGTGAGTTCTACGGCTATGACAGCTTTCATCCGTCAATGGATTGTTTAATGCCCAAAAAAGACTATCCGAATCTCAATCGGGTCTAGGAAGTTTTTCACCCTTCGTTTTTTCGACACGTGGATTTTTACGGTAGAACGGGATTACCGTGGCTGGTCTTCGATTTACCATCGCTTGAGGGTGGTGCACCATGGTACCGTTTCGTTTCAAATCCATGCACGCATTTCAAAAAGTTGTACGACACTGTTTCGCCATTTCGGACGGATGTTGCACCTTGCACCGTGGATGTTGCACCCTCTAGATATCAATTATTCCGACGGCCATAACTTCTGGCTCGTTTAGAGTTACGGGAGCCATAACCAGTCAAAACGAAGGCGTTAGTGAATTCTACTGTTATGACAGCTTTCAGTCGTCAATGGATTGCTTAATGCCCGAAAAAGACTATCCGAATCTCAATCGGGTCTCGGAAGTTTTTTACCCTTCGTTTTTTCGACATGTGGATTTTTACGGTAAAACGAGATTACCTTGGCTGGTCTTCAATTTACCAACGCTGAAGAGTGGTGCACCATGGTACCGTTTCGTTTCAAATCCTTGCACGCATTTCAAAAAGTCGTACGACACTGTTTCGCCGTTTCGGACGGATGTTGCACCTTGCACCGTGGATGTTGCACCATGTAGATATCGATTATTCGGACGACCATAGATTCTGGCTCGTTTAGAGTTACGGGAGCCATAATCAGTCAAAATGAAGGCCTCAATGAGTTCTACGGCTATGATAGCTTTCAGTCGTCAATGGATTGTTTAACATCCAAAAAAGACTATCCGAATCTCAATCGGGTCTTGGAAGTTTTTTACCCTTCGTTCTTTCGACACGTGGATTTTTACGGTAGAACGGGAATACCGTGGCTGGTCTTCGATTTACCATCGCTGGAGAGTGGCACACCATGGTACCGTTTCTTTTCAAATCCATGAACGCATTTCAAAAAGTCGTACGACACTATTTCACCATTTCGGTACCTTGCACCGTGGATGTTGCACCCTGTAGATATCGATTAATCGGACCGCCATAACTCCTGGCTCGTTTAGAGTTACGGGAGCCATAACCAGTCAAAACGAAGGACTCAGTGAGTTCTACGGCTATCACAGTTTTAAGCCGTCAGTGGATTGTTTAATGCCCAAAAAAGACTATCCGAATCTCAATCGCGTCTCGGAAGTTTTTTACCCTTTGTTTTTTTAACACGTGGATTTTTACGGTAAAACGGGATTACCGTGGCTGGTCTTCAATTTACCATCGCTGGAGAGTGGTGCACCATGGTACCGTTTCATTTCAAATCCTTGCACGCATTTCAAAAAGTCATACGACATTGTTTCGCTATTTGGACTGATGTTGCACCTTGCACCGTGGATGTTGCACCCTGTAAATATCAATTATTCGGACGGCCATAACTTCTGGCTCGTTTAGAGCTACGGGAGCCATAACCAGTCAAAATGAAGGCCTCAGCGAGTTCTACGGCTATGACAGCTTTCAGCCATAATGGATTGTTTAATGCCCAAAAAAAACTATCCGATTCTCAATCGGGTCTACGAAGTTTTTTACCCTTCGTTTTTTCGACACATGGATTTTTAGGTTAGAACGGGATTACCGTGGCCGGTCTTCGATTTACCATCGCTGGAGAGTGGTGCACCATGGTAGCATTTCTTTCAAATCCATGCACGCATTTCAAAAAGTCGTATGACACTGTTTCGCCATTTCGGACGGATGTTGCACCTTGCACCGTGGATGTTGCACCCTATAGATATCGATTATTCGGAAGGCCATAACTTCTGGCTCGTTTAGAGTTACGGGAGCCATGACCAGTCAAAACGAAGGCCTCAACGAGTTCTACGGCTATGACAGCTTTCAGCCATCAATGGATTGTTTAATGCCCAAAAATACTATCCGAATCTCAATCGGGTCTCGGAAGTTTTTTACCCTTCGTTTTTTCGACACGTGGATTTTTACGTTAAAACGGGATTACCGTAAGTGTTTGCGCCAAAATTGGTCACAAACCCTAAATACCGTGAAAGCACCAGTGTATGAATACAAGTCAGCAATATTTAGGCACAAATCACAGATCTAAGCAGATATTGAACAGCAATCCAAAAGTAAAGCAAAGTGACACAAGTTTTATAGTGGTTCGGCTATCTCCGGCCTACGTCCACTCCAAAGTTTTTTATCCTTTTATTGATTATCCTTGATGACTGCAGCAGTTACAAAGTCCAAAACTTGAAATAAGTAGCAGTAGTGATGTTATCGAGTGATTCTGGCAGCGTTCGGGCGTGCTTTCTCTCTCTCAATTCTCCGACCCCTTTTCTGAATGACCAGGGGCTCTATTTATAGGCATAGGAGGCTGATATTTCTCCTAAAAATCCGGTAGTCCTCTTCTAGCACGTGAGGGGGGCCCATGCGCCCGGCCTCAGGAAGTTGGGCCCACTTTGGGATCGATTCGGACACCACTCGAATCGATTAAGAAATCATCCAATTGAGCTGAAATTTGGTGAGAACATTCTTCAACATGTATGTAAGCTCCTGTAAAAATTTCATTGCATTTGGATCAACGGTTTGTAAGATATGATGGATTCAAATCTGGGGTTGTCCGTTGCCTGTCGCCTTCGAATCCATGCTTAGCACCCATGCTTCGAATCCATGCTTCGAATCCATCCAAAGCGCATGTGTATCGATGACGTGGCGCTATTTCTCTGGGTCGATCCACCTTTATCGCCGAGTCTACTGGGTCGAATCCTTCTTTTTCTCCGAGTTTTACTGGGTTGAGTCCATGGATTCGAGGTAGTGGATTCGAAGGTGTTCGTTCGAATCGATCGGGGTATCTCATAGTTGATCGATTCGAAGCTGCCTGATGGATTCGAAGGAGCCTAGGTTGCCGTCTGCCATCGATACGAACGTATCGATTCGAAGCATGCCGTCTCTTCCCATCCTAACCGATGCAAACTTCACTAAGCCGAATCCATGATGATCGATATGAAGTCCTTCATCGAGTCGAACAAACACCTGGTCGATGCGAAGTCATTGATCGAATCTGTGCCTATCGATGCGAACTCTATCGATTCGAAGCAATTCCTACGTGCCGTGCCTTCGATCGATTCGAACCTTATGGTTTCGAAATGACCAAAAACATTGATGGGTTCGAATCTGATGGATTCGAAATGAGCACCATCTTGACCCCTCGATGGATTCGAACAGCCATGCCTTTCCTACCTTGCATCGATCATAACTCCTTCATATGAACTCCGATTAACCTGAAATTTGAAACATAGCCTTTCCTAATCCATATCATCATCTCCAATTAATGTCGTCCCGATCGGAGTTCAACCAGATTTTGAAGATATCGGTCGTAGCCATGATTCCAACTGATCTCCAATCCTGATATCCATCATTCCTTGCCAGTTTGTTGATATTCCAGTTTTGACCAAAAATGGGATAACACTTTGCCCCCTAAAACATGCCTTGTGATAACAAGGCATGTTTTGAATAGTTCCGAATCCAATATCCAAAGTCCATAGCCACATTGCCAGAGTATATCATCCTTGACTGCTACGAGTTGATATCCAATTCCAAATCCCATAACCAAAGCCTTAGCCAATTCCATATCCATTCGAACTCGACAGCCGAGTCCTAATCCATCCTTATCCAATAGCCAATAACCAGATCCAGGACCTCCCCAGGTCGATACCCGAATTCATAACCTCTTCGGATTCTTGCCAAGCGCAATCCACACCTGACGACCGTGGTCCAGTGTCCCTGGACATTGTACAATGCCGTGGCTTAAGTCCTAAGCCGGATCTTGGTCTCTCCGGACCCTTGTTGAGCATAGTCGATACTCAACGACCTGAAACAATAATCGATAATATGGGGCCTAAGTCCTAGGACGAATCCTGGTCACTCCGTACCCTTGCCGAGCATAGTCTATACTCGACGACCTGAATGAGTCAATTTACCACGTTCGGGCAAAGTGACTCACTCCTTGCCAGACATAATCCATACCCGACGACCATTTATCAAAAACCAGATGTAAATCCAATCAAAATCCAATCCAGATTCCAAATCCCAAAAATCCAAATCGAAATCAAAGAATCAGAAATTCAAACCAGCATCCAAAACCAAAACCAATCATTCAGTGGAAAATCCAAACCAAAAAATAAGCAAAAAACAGGAGTTCGATCCGAACTCCAAAACCAAATCCAAAGAGAAAAGCAGTGTCCAATCAAAAAGCAAAAGGTAAATTTCACAAACCAAAATATCGCAGTTTGTCATCATTCAGAGCATGCCTAGGGGCTATCTCCGTCCCCATACATGTGTAAATGACTTAGTTGCTTGCCAGCAGTTTGCTACTTATTTCATATTATCCTGATCAGTGGATGATCAATCGACCATCATCCCTGGGCCTCACATCATCACGGCATGAGGTTGCCGGTGGTTGCTCCTGCTCCACTGCTACATTCCGAGTTCCGACATATTGCTGTAACTGTCCATTCCTTACATGATCCTCGATTATATCCTTTAAGTGCCTACAGCTGTTGGTATCGTGTCCATCTAAATCATGGAAGAGGCAGTGCCTTCCTTATGTCCTTTCCCGTTCTGATGGTTCTCTCCTAGCCGGCCTTCGGTAAGGAAGGCGATTTCGAGTATCCAGGTACATCCGCTCCAGCGTCTCGTTCAATCCTGTGTATGTGGGAAAATTTGTATCCTTCCATCGCTTCTTAGTGTTTCCAGAATCATCGTCCAACTTCCTTTTCCCTTTGTCTTTGTCCAAACCTTTCCTGGATGGTCCTACATCCTGAGTAGCATTGACCCTTTGTACCTTTAAATCCGCACTCGCATCTTCCTGCCGAAGGAACCTTTCTGCCTCGTGAAAGAATTCGTCGAGATCCTATGTGGGATCTCGTATCAGAGATACCTTGAAATCCGAGTCCTCCCTGACTCCTGATACCGATGCCATTAAAACCATCGATGGATCAGGCCGATCCACTGAAGCGACTGCCGCACTGAATCGAGTTAGAAAAGCTCTAAGCGATTCATCCATCCTTTGCTTCACCGATATCAATGTCATCACATTCTTTGGCCTCTTGACGTGAACCTGAAAGTGTCCCAAAAACTTTTCCACCAATTACCTCCAAGTCCTGATAGATCCTTCTCCCAGCTGCCTAAACCACATTGCAGCTAAGTCCGTCAAATATAAAGGGAAGCAACGAGCCATCACTTCCTCCGATGCCCCCAGCACCTCCATGTGCAAGTGATCTGTTGGATCTGCCTTGCCATCATAAACCTCCACGCGAGGTAGCTTAAACTAAGGTGGATTTTGAGCCATCCTTATTTCCCGAGAAAATGGGCTCCTATTCACTCTTTCCAAGTCTCCGTTGGTCAAACCACCTCGCACAGTTTTTCTGATGATTCTACTAATCCGGTATTGTCTGTTGGGGGTTGCCTTCCATGCCCCCAGGGGAACTCTGGCACATATTCCTCGTGTGGTCCACTAGCAGCAACGTTAGCTCTAGCTTGTTGAACTCCTTCCAAAGGTCCTCCTGTGTTGGATCCTGTGGGCCTGTCCCCAAGCCCTTGTTGATTGCCCTCTGGCTTCGCATCCCGTCCTCCGATGGGTTCCACAACCCTAGTTCGTTGTCCTCCATCCACCGTGGCTGTGGCTGTTCCTAAGTTCTGCATCCCTACAGCTCTCACTTGCTCAAAGAAAGTCTGCATCATTTCCTGTTGGCTCTTCAATAATCTCTCTTGCAAAGAATTTGCCATAGCCTCCATTTCATCCCGAGTTATGTAGATTGAAGCCTGTCCTTCCCCAGCTCCGGAGGATGCTTGTTGACATCCTTCCTGTTGGCTTCTCTCGGCCCTTTGCCTTCTACTATTTTGTCTAGTCATTGTCCTTGAATCCAAACTTTTTAAAATCTTCAAATCAAACTTTCAAATCCGATGCAGCAGGTGCTAGTCGCTCTCAGTAAAAGCACCAAAGTGTTTGCGCCAAAATTGGTCACAAACCCCAAATACCGTGAAAGCACCAGTGTATGAATACAAGTCAGCAATATTCAGGCACAAATCACAGATCTAAGCAGATATTGAACAGCAATCCAAAAGTAAGGCAAAGTGACACAAGTTTTATAGTGGTTCGGCTATCTCCGGCCTACGTCCACTCCAAAAATTTATATCCTTTTATTGATTATCCTTGATGATTACAGATTATTACAGCAGTTACAAAGTCCAAAACTTGAAATAAATAGCAGTAGTGATGTTATCGAGTGATTCTGGCCGCGTTCGGGCGTGCTTTCTCTCTCTCAATTCTCCGACCCCTTTTCTGAATGACCAGGGGCTCTATTTATAGGCGTAGGAGGCTGATATTTCTCCTAAAAATCCGGTAGACCTCTTCTAGCACGTGAGGGGGGCCCATGCGCCCGGCCTCAGGAAGTTGGGCCCACTTTGGGATCGATTCGAACTCCATTCGAATCGATCAAGAAATCATCCAATTGAGCTGAAATTTGGTGAGAACATTCTTCAACATGTATGTAAGCTCCTGTAAAAATTTCATTGCATTTGGATCAATGGTTTGTAAGATATGATGGATTCAAATCTGGGGTTGTCCGTTGCCTGTCGCCTTCGAATCCATGCTTCGCACCCATGCTTCGAATCCATGCTTCGAATCCAACCAAAGCGCATGTGTATCGATGACGTGGCGCTATTTCTCTGGGTCGATCCACCTTTGTCGCCGAGTCTACTGGGTCGAATCCTTCTTTTTCTCCGAGTTTTACTGGGTTGAGTCCATGGATTCGAGGTAGTGGATTCGAAGGTGTTCGTTCAAATCGATCGGGGTATCTCATAGTTGATCGATTCGAAGCTGCCTGATGGATTCGAAGGAGCCTAGGTTGCCGTCTGCCATCGATACGAACGTATCGATTCGAAGCATGCCGTCTCTTCCCATCCTAACCGATGTAAACTTCACTAAGCCGAATCCATGATGATCGATACGAAGTCCTTCATCGAGTCGAACAAACACCTGGTCGATGCGAAGTCATTGATCGAATCTGTGCCTATCGATGCGAACTCTATCGATTCGAAGCAATTCCTACGTGCCATGCCTTCGATCGATTCGAACCTGATGGTTTCGAAATGACCAAAAACATTGATGGGTTCGAATCTGATGGATTCGAAATGAGCACCATCTTGACCCCTCGATGGATTCGAACAGCCATGCCTTTCCTACCTTGCATCGATCATAACTCCTTCATATGAACTCCGATTAACCTGAAATTTGAAACATAGCCTTTCCTAATCCTTATCATCATCTCCAATTAATGTCGTCCCGATCGGAGTTCAACCAGATTTTGAAGATATCGGTCGTAGCCATGATTCCAACTGATCTCCAATCCTGATATCCATCATTCCTTGCCAGTTTGTTGATATTCCAGTTTTGACCAAAAATCGGATAACACTTTGCCCCCTAAAACATGCCTTGTGATAACAAGGCATGTTTTGAATAGTTCCGAATCCAATATCCAAAGTCCATAGCCACATTGCCAGAGTATATCATCCTTGACTGCTACGAGATGATATCCAATTCCAAATCCCATAACCAAAGCCTTAGCCAATTCCATATCCATTCGAACTCGACAGCCGAGTCCTAATCAATCCTTATCCAATAGCCAATAACCAGATCCAGGACCTCCCCAGGTCGATACCCGAATTCATAACCTCTTCGAATTCTTGCCAAGCGCAATCCACACCTGACGACCGTAGTCCAGTGTCCCTGGACATTGTACAATGCCGTGGCTTAAGTCCTAAGCCGGATCTTGGTCTCTCCGGACCCTTGTTGAGAATAGTCGATACTCAACGACCTGAAACAATAATCGATAATATGGGGCCTAAGTCCTAGGCCGAATCCTGGTCACTCCGTACCCTTGCCGAGCATAGTCCATAATCGACGACCTGAATGAGTCAATTTACCACGTTCGGGCAAAGTGACTCACTCCTTGCCAGGCATAATCCATACCCGACGACCATTTATCAAAAACCAGATGAAAATCCAATCAAAATCCAATCCAGATTCCAAATCCCAAAAATCCAAATCGAAATCAAAGAATCAGAAATTCAAACCAGCATCCAAAACCAAAACCAATCATTCAGTGGAAAATCCCAACCAAAAAATAAGCAAAAAACAGGAGTTCGATCCGAACTCCAAAACCAAATCCAAAGAGAAAAGCAGTGTCCAATCAAAAAGCAAAAGGTAAATTACTTAAAGGCTATAATAATAAAAACTCTGCCCCTAAAGCTATGATGAAACTTGATATCATGAAGGCCTTTGATATGCTGCAGTGGGATAGCATTGTTCGCATAATGGGATATATGTATTTCCCTCCACATTTTGTTGCATGGGTTTACGAATGTATGTCTACTCCAACCTTCTCCATTAACATCAATGGTGTGATGAAGGGATTTTTTGGAAGCAAACAGGGAATTAGGCAAGGGGATCCTCTCTCTGCTTATATTTTTATTCTAGTTATGGAGCTTCTTACTAGAATGATTAATGATGCCATTCAACTTAAAAGAATTAGGCTTCACCCTAAATGTGCTGCTCCTCAGATTTCTACTCTAATGTTTGCTGATGATCTTATATTGTTTTGTGCTCCTGATCTTGACACTGTGCAGGAAGTTATGAATACTCTTAATCATTTTTACAACATGACTGGTCTTAAAGTGAATATTCAAAAATCTTCTATATCTGTAGCTGGTGTGAGTGTGCAACAAATTTCTCAATTAGTCAGTATCTCTGGTTTAACTCTGAGCATGGCCACTGAATCTTACCTTGGTTTGCCTCTATCTTCTTCCAAGATTACTATTTCTCAGTGTCTTCCTTTATATCAAAGAATTACTACTAGAATGAATTTGTGGACCACCAGAAAGCTTAGCCAAGCAGGAAGACTTACTCTAATCAAATCAATCATTTTTGCAATGCAAGTGTACTGGGCCAGGATGTTTGTTCTTCCCTACAAGCTTATTAAAATGATCAGAAGTGCAATTATGAAATTCTTTTGGATTGGCAAGACTGTGGGCAGGTATCTTACTCCTGTTAAATTCAATGCTCTCGAGGCACCTTTAAATAAGGGAGGACTTGGTCTTTTCAATCTCAAACAGTGGAACAAAACTGCCTTTGCCAAACATATTGACACTTATTTCAATAATACTGCTAGCATTTGGACTTCCTGGTCTGAAAATAATGTAATCAAAGGAAAAAACTTGTGGAGTATGAACAAACCACAAAACTTAAGCTGGACTTGGCAGTGCATTTTCAAACTAAGGGACACTATCCTCCCTCTAATACAAATGAATACTGATCCTATCTATAAGACTAGCTTCTGGGAAGACCCTTGGCTTGATAAGGGGTACATTTTAAAAAGAAAACTGACTTACAATGAAATAATGCAATCTGGCATTCATCTCTCTGCTAGGGTTATGGATGTTCTATACACTTTTCAGGGTGGAGGCAGGAATTCTTCCAATCAACGTTTGCAAAATATTTGGGATAAGATAAAAAACTTTACTCCTATGCAGCCTACCTATGCAAGAATTGTATGGGGTGAAAAGAATAATGTGTTTAAAGTTGGTGAAGTTTATGAGAGAATACAATGTAACAGTGACATTCTGTGCTGGCCTTGGTGGAAAACTGTTTGGAGTAAAGATAGTAGTATGAAACATAATTTGATACTATGGAAGGTTCTGAAGGATGCTCTACTAACTAGGGTTAAATTGGCTAGCAAGGGCATGAGCATTGCTGTGATGTGTCCCTTCTGCGGTATCTATGAAGAGACTGCTAATCACTTATTCTTTAACTGTGACATAGTGCTGAGCAGATGGAATGATATCATGGCTTGCATTGAAGGAGGTACTCCTTCTCCTGACAGCAATGTTGAGTGGAACAGAATTCAAAACAAGACAAAGGGAAGGAACCAGTGTAAGCGTATTTTCACTGTGGCTTTAAAAAGCTTTATGTATGCTGTATGGAATGAACGGAATATTAGAATTTTTGATTCTAGCAAGAGTAAGTCTGCTGTGTCATTCAAACTTTGGATTAGGCATGAAGTGAAGAGCTCCTTGGATATGCTGTTTTTTCATGATCCCGGTATACACATGTTTATGCATTTCTAGTGCTCAGTCCTCCTTTTGTCTTAGTTTGTGTTTGTGTGTCTCTGCCTTTGTGTGTGGAGTATTGCTTGTGTGAGTGTTCCTTAATGTTTCTCTGTTTTCTTTGTTTTCTATTTGTACTTTATGTTTTCGTGAGGAATAAATTGGTCGGGGACCAATTAACCCCGTCGGCCATGCCAAAAAAAAGCAAAAGGTAAATTTCACAAACCAAAATATCGCAGTTTGTCATCATTCAGAGCATGCCTAGGGGCTATCTCCGTCCCCATACATGTGTAAATGACTTAGTTGCTTGCCAGCAGTTTGCTACTTATTTCATATTATCCTGATCAGTGGATGATCAATCGACCGTCATCCCTGGGCCTCACATCATCACGGCATGAGGTTGCCGGTGGTTGCTCCTGCTCCACTGCTACATTCCGAGTTCCGACATATTGCTGTAACTGTCCATTCCTTACATGCTCCTCGATTATATCCTTTAAGTGCCTACAGCTGTTGGTATCGTGTCCATCTAAATCATGGAAGAGGCAGTGCCTTCCTCATGTCCTTTCCCGTTCTGATGGTTCTCTCCTAGCCGGCCTTCGGTAAGGAAGGCGATTTCGAGTATCCAGGTACATCCGCTCCAGCGTCTCGTTCAATCCTGTGTATGTGGGAAAATTTGTATCCTTCCATCGCTTCTTAGTGTTTCCAGAATCATCGTCCAACTTCCTTTTCCCTTTGTCTTTGTCCAAACCTTTCCTGGATGGTCCTACATCCTGAGTAGCATTAACCCTTTGTACCTTTAAATCCGCACTCGCATCTTCCTGCCGAAGGAACCTTTCTGCCTCGTGAAAGAATTCGTCGAGATCCTATGTGGGATCTCGTATCAGAGATACCTTGAAATCCGAGTCCTCCCTGACTCCTGATACCGATGCCATTAAAACCATCGATGGATCAGGCCGATCCACTGAAGCGACTACCGCACTGAATCGAGTTAGAAAAGCTCTAAGCGATTCATCCATCCTTTGCTTCACCGATATCAATGTCATCACATTCTTTGGCCTCTTGACGTGAACCTGAAAGTGTCCCAAAAACTTTTCCACCAATTACCTCCAAGTCCTGATAGATCCTTCTCCCAGCTGCCTAAACCACATTGCAGCTAAGTCCGTCAAATATAAAGGGAAGCAACGAGCCATCACTTCCTCCGATGCCCCCAGCACCTTCATGTGCAAGTGATCTGTTGGATCTGCCTTGCCATCATAAATCTCCACGCGAGGTAGCTTAAACTAAGGTGGATTTTGAGCCATCCTTATTTCCCGAGAAAATGGGCTCCTATTCACTCTTTCCAAGTCTCCGTTGGTCAAACCACCTCGCACGGTTCTTCTGATGATTCTACTAATCCGGTATTGTCTGTTGGGGGTTGCCCTCCATGCCCCCAGGGGAACTCTGGCACATATTACTCGTGTGGTCCACTAGCAGCAACGTTAGCTCTAGCCTGTTGAACTCCTTCCAAAGGTCCTCCTGTGTTGGATCCTGTGGGCCTGTCCCCAAGCCCTTGTTGATTGCCCTCTGGCTCCGCATCCCGTCCTCCGTTGGGTTCCACAACCCTAGTTCGTTGTCCTCCATCCACCGTGGCTGTGGCTGTTCCTAAGTTCTGCATCCCTACAGCTCTCACTTGCTCAAAGAAAGTCTGCATCATTTCCTGTTGGCTCTTCAATAATCTCTCTTGCAAAGAATTTGCCATAGCCTCCATTTCACCCCGAGTTATGTAGATTGAAGCATGTCCTTCCCCAGCTCCGGAGGATGCTTGTTGACATCCTTCCTGTTGGCTTCTATCGGCCCTTTGCCTTCTACTATTTTGTCTAGTCATTGTCCTTGAATCCAAACTTTTTAAAATCTTCAAATCAAACTTTCAAATCCGATGCAGCAGGTGCTAGTCGCTCTCAGTAAAAGCACCAAAGTGTTTGCGCCAAAATTGGTCACAAACCCCAAATACCGTGAAAGCACAAGTGTATGAATACAAGTCAGCAATATTCAGGCACAAATCACAGATCTAAGCAGATATTGAACAGCAATCCAAAAGTAAAGCAAAGTGACACAAGTTTTATAGTGGTTCGGCTATCTCCGGCCTACGTCCACTACAAAATTTTTTATCCTTTTATTGATTATCCTTGATGATTACAGATTATTACAGCAGTTACAAAGTCCAAAACTTGAAATAAATAGCAGTAGTGATGTTATCGAGTGATTCTGCCAGCGTTCGGGCGTGCTTTCTCTCTCTCAATTCTCCGACCCTTTTTCTGAATGACCAGGGGCTCTATTTATAGGCGTAGGAGGCTGATATTTCTCCTAAAAATCCGGTAGACCTCTTCTAGCACGTGAGGGGGGCCCATACGCCCGGCCTCAGGAAGTTGGGCCCACTTTGGGATCGATTCGAACTCCATTCGAATCGATCAAGAAATCATCCAATTGAGCTGAAATTTGGGGAGAACATTCTTCAACATGTATGTAAGCTCCTGTAAAAATTTCATTGCATTTGGATCAACGGTTTGGAAGATATGATGGATTCGAATCTGGGGTTGTCCGTTGCCTGTCGTCTTCGAATCCATGCTTCGAACCCATGCTTCGAATCCATCCAAAGCGCGTGTGTATCGATGACGTGGCGCTATTTCTCTGGGTCGATCCACCTTTGTCGCCGAGTCTACTGGGTCGAATCCTTCTTTTTCTCCGAGTTTTACTGGGTTGAGTCCATGGATTCGAGGTAGTGGATTCGAAGGTGTTCGTTCGAATCGATCGGGGTATCTCATAGTTGATCGATTCGAAGCTGCCTGATTGATTCGAAGGAGCCTAGGTTGCCGTCTGCCATCGATACGAACGTATCGATTCGAAGCATGCCGTATCTTCCCATCCTAACCGATGCAAACTTCACAGAGCCGAATCCATAATGATCGATACGAAGTCCTTCATCGAGTCGAACAAACACCTGGTCGATGCGAAGTCATTGATCGAATCTGTGCCTATCGATGCGAACTCTTTCGATTCGAAGCAATTCCTATGTGTCGTGCCTTCGATCGATTCGAACCTGATGGTTTCGAAATGACCAAAAACCTTGTTGGGTTCGAATCTGATGGATTCGAAATGAGCACCATCTTGACCCCTCGATGGATTCGAACAGCCGTGCCTTTCCTACCTTGCATCGATCATAACTCCTTCATATGAACTCCGATTAACCTGAAATTTGAAACATAGCCTTTCCTAATCCTTGGCATCATCTCCAATTAATTTCGTCCCGATCGGAGTTAAAACAGATTTTGACGATATCGATCGTAGCCTTGATTCCAACTGATCTCCAATCCTGATTTCCATCATTCCTTGCCAGTTTGTTGATATTCCAGTTTTGACCAAAAATGGGATAACAAAAGTGTTTTTGTTATCCCATTTTTGGTCAAAACTGGAATATCAACAAACTGGCAAGGAATGATGGAAATCAGGATTGGAGATCAGTTGGAATCAAGGCTACGATCGATATCGTCAAAATCTGTTTTAACTCCGATCGGGACGAAATTAATTGGAGATGATGCCAAGGATTAGGAAAGGCTATGTTTCAAATTTCAGGTTAATCGGAGTTCATATGAAGGAGTTATGATCGATGCAAGGTAGGAAAGGCACGGCTGTTCGAATCCATCGAGGGGTCAAGATGGTGCTCATTTCGAATCCATCAGATTCGAACCCAACAAGGTTTTTGGTCATTTCGAAACCATCAGGTTCGAATCGATCGAAGGCACGACACATAGGAATTGCTTCGAATCGATAGAGTTCGCATCGACAGGCACAGATTCGATCAATGACTTCGTATCGACCAGGTGTTTGTTCGACTCGATGAAGGACTTCGTATCGATCATCATGGATTCGGCTCAGTGAAGTTTGCATCGGTTAGGATGGGAAGATACGGCATGCTTCGAATCGATACGTTCGTATCGATGGCAGACGGCAACCTAGGCTCCTTCGAATCCATCAGGCAGCTTCGAATCGATCAACTATGAGATACCCCGATCAATTCGAACGAACACCTTCGAATCCACTGCCTCGAATCCATGGACTCAACCCAGTAAAACTCGGAGAACAAGAAGGATTCGACCCAGTAGACTCGGCGACAAAGGTGGATCGACCCAGAGAAATAGCGCCACGTCATCGATACACACGCGCTTTGGATGGATTCGAAGCATGGATTCGAAGCATGGGTTCGAAGCATGGATTCGAAGGCGACAGGCAACGGACAACCCCAGATTCGAATCCATCATATCTTCCAAACCGTTGATCCAAATGCAATGAAATTTTTACAGGATCTTACATACATGTTGAAGAATGTTCTCACCAAATTTCAGCTCAATTGGATGATTTCTTAATCGATTCGAATGGTGTTCGAATCGATCCCAAAGTGGGCCCAACGTCCTGAGGTCGGGCGCATGGGCCCCCCTCACGTGCTAGAAGAGGTCTACCGGATTTTTAGGAGAAATATCAGCCTCCTACGCCTATAAATAGAGCCCCTGATCATTCAGAAAAGGGGTCGGAGAATTGAGAGAGAGAAAGCACGCCCGGACGCTGCCAGAATCACTCCATAACATCGCTACTGCTATTTATTTCAAGTTTTGGACTTTGTAACTGCTGAAATCATCTGTAATCATCAAGGATAATCTATAAAAGGATAAAAAACTTTGGAGTGGACGTAGGCCTGAGATAGCCGAACCACTTTTAAACTTGTGTCACTTTGCTTTACTTTTGGATTGCCGTTCAATATCTGCTTAGATCTGTGATTTGTGCCTGAATATTGCTGACTTGTATTCATACACTGGTGCTTTCACGGTATTCGGGGTTTGTGACCAATTTTGGCGCAAATAGCTGGTGTTTGTGCCAAAATTGGTCACAAACCTCGAATACCGTGAAAGCACCAGTGTATGAATACAAATCAATAATATTCAAACACAAATCTTAGATCTCAGCAAATATTAAACAGTAATCCCAAAATACAGAACAGAGACACATGTTTTATAGTGGTTCGGCTATCTCCGGCCTACGTCCACTCTAAAGTTTTTGTCCTTTTATTGATTATCCTTCATGGTTATAGATGATTACAAGAGTTACAAAGTCCAAAACTTGAAATAAATAACAACAATGATGATATGGAGTGATTCTGGCAGCGTCCGAGCGTGCTTTTTCTCTCTAGAATCTCCGACCCCTTTTCTGAATGACCAGGGGCTCTATTTATAAGCGTAGGAGGCTGATATTTCTCCCAAAATCCGGGAAGACCGCTTCAGGCACGTAAGGGGGCCCACACGCCCGAAATCTGGAGGTCCGGGCCCACCTTGGGATCGATTCGAAGTAAGGTTCGAATCGATCAAGAAATCATCCAATTGAGCTGAAATTTGGTGAGAACATTCTTCAACATGTATGTAAGCTCCTGTAAAAATTTCATTGCATTTGGATCAATGGTTTGGAAGATATGATCGATTCAAATTCAAAGCCTCGTGTGTTCTGCCTGGTTCGAACCTATACATCGAACCCACTTCCTTCGAATCCATCCCCCTCGAATCCATCTTCTTCGAATCCATCTCCCTCGATTCCATCTTCTTCGAATCCATTTCCCTTCGAGTCCATCGCCTTGAACCCACGAAGCCGACTCCCCTCCTTCGAATCCATAAAGCAGACTCCCCTCCTTCGAATCCACGAAGCCGACTCCCCTCCTGATCGATACGAACTTCATCGATTCGAACTACCATCGATACGAACTTCACCAAGCCACGCCTATGTTGTTCGATACGAACCGTATCGATTCGAACCGTCCATGTGCCTTGTTCACGATCGATACGAACCTGATGGGTTCGAATCCAATGGATTCGAACCGAGCACTACCTTGATGGATTCGAACAACATGCCTCACCTACCTTGAATCCATCATATTTTCTTCATACGAACTCCGATTAACCTGAAATTTGAAACATAATCTTTCCTAGTCCTTATCATCATCTCCAATCAATTTCGTCTTGATCGGAGTTTAACAAAATTTTGATGATATCGATCGCAGCCTTGATTCCAACCGATCTCCAATCCCGATATTCATAATTCCATGCCAATTCGTTGATATTCCAGTTTTGACCAAAAAATGGGATAACATTTTGCCCCCCAAAACATGCCTTGTGATAACAAGGCGTGTTTTGAATAGTTCCGAATCCAATATCCGAAGTCCATAGCCACAATGTCAGAGAATATCATCCTTGACTGCTTCGAGTCGATGCCTGATTCCAAATTCCATAACAAAAGCCATAGCCAATCCTATATCCATTCGGACTCGACAACCGAGTCCTAAACCATCCTTATCCAATAGCCAATAACTGAATCCAGGACCTCTCCGGGTCGATATCCAAATCCATAACCTCTCCGGGTTCTTGCCAAGCGTGATCCATACTTGACGACCGTGGTCCAGTGTCCCAGGACATTGAGCTAACCTCTTCGGGTTCTTGCCAAGCGTGATCCATACTTGACGACCGTGGTCCAGTGTCCTTGGACGTTGTGCAATGCCATGGCTTAAGTCCTAAGCCGAATCCTGGTCTCTCCGGACCCTTGTTGAGCATAGTCCATACTCAACGACCTGAAAATAACAATTGATAACACAGGGCCTAAGTCCTAGGCCGAATCCTGGTCACTTCGGACCCTTGCTGAGCATAGTCCATACTCAGCGACCTGAATGAGTCAATTTACCACGTTCGGGCAAAGTGACTCACCCCTTGCCAGGCATAATCCATACCCGACGACCATTTATCAAAAACCAGATGAAAATCCAATCAAAATCCAATCCAACATCCGAACCCCAAAATCCAAACCCAAAAACCAGAAAACCAGAAAACCAAACCAGCATTCAAAACCGGAAACAATCATCCAAAGAAAAATCTAAATCAAAAGAACGCAAAACCAGGAGCTCGATCCAAACTCCAAAACCAAAATCCGAAAAGAAAAGTAGTGTCCAATCCAAAAGCAAAAGATAGATTTCACAAACCATAGCGTTGCAGTTTATCATCATTCAGAGCATGCCTAGGGGCTATCTCTGTCCCCGTACATGTGTAAATGACTTGGTTGCTTGCTAATAGTTCGTTACTTATTCCATATTATCCTGATTAGTGGATGATCAATCGACCACCATCCCTGGGTCTCCCATCATCACGGCGAGAGGTTGTCGGTGGTTGCTCCTGCTCCACCATTGCATTCTGAGCTCCGACATACTGGTGTAACTGTCCATTCCTTACATGCTCCTCGATTTTATCCTTCAAGTGCCTGCAGCTGTTGGTGTCATGTCCGTCTAAATCATAGAAGAGACAATGCCTCCCTGATGCCCTCTCTCGTTCAGAAGGCTCTCTCCTGGCTGGCCTCCGGTAGGGAAGGCGATTTCGAGTATCCATGTATATCCGATCCAGCGTCTCGTTCAATCCTGTGTTTGTGGAAAACTTTGGATCCTTCCATCGCTTCCTAGCGTTTCCAGAATCATTATCCAATTTCCATTTTCCTTTGTCTTTATCCGAACCACCGCTGGATATTGCTCCAACCTCGATTGCACTAACCTTTTTCACTTTTAAGTCCGTACTCGCATCCTCCTGCCGAAGGAACCTTTCTAGCTCGTGAAAGAACTCGTCGAGATCCTGTGGGGGATCTCGTATCAGAGATACCTCGAAATCCGAGTCCTCGCTGACTCCTGATACTGCTGCCATTAAAACCATCGATGGATCAGGCTGATCCACCGAAGCGACTGCCGCACTGAATCAAGTTAGAAAAGCTCTAAGCGATTCATCCATCCTTTGCTTCACTGATGTCAATGTCATCACATTCTTTGGCCTCTTGACGTGAACCCGAAATTGTCCCAAAAACTTTTCCACCAATTCCCTCCAAGTCCTGATAGATCCTTCTCCCAGCTGCCTAAACCACATTGCAGCTAAATCCGTCAGATACAAAGGGAAACATCGGGCCATCACTTCTTCCGATGCCCCCAGCACCTCCATATGTCTGGTGTACCTCATCAAGTGATCAGTTGGGTCTGCCTTACCATCATATACCTCCACGCTAGGTAGCTTAAACTTAGGTGGATTCTGAGCCATCCTTATTTCCTGAGCGAACGGACTCCTATTCACTCCTTCCAAGTCTCTATTGGTCAAACCACCCCGCATAGTTCTTCTGATAATTTCTGCTAATCCGGTATTATCTGTTGGGGGTTGCCCCCCATGCCCTCGAGGGAACTCTGGTACATATTCTTCGTGTGGCTCACTAGGAGCAATGTTAGCTCTAGCCTGTTGAATTTCTTCCAAAGGTCCTCCTGTATTGGATCCCGTGGGCCTGCCCCCAAGCCCTTGTTGATTGCCTTCTGGCTCCGTATCTCGTCCTCCATTGGGTTCCACGATCCTAGTCCCCGGTCCTGCATCCACAGCGGCTGTAGCTGTTCCTAAGTACTGCATCCCTGCATCTCTCATTTGCTCAAAGAAAGTCTGCATCATTTCCTGTTGGCTCTTCAATAATCTCTCTTGCAAAGAATTTGCCATAGCCTCCATTTCATCCCGGGTTATGTAGACTGAAGCTTGTCCTTCCCCGGCTCCGGAGGATGCTTGTTGACTTCCTTCCTGTTGGCTTTTCTCAGCCCTTTGCCTTCTACTATTTTGTCTGGTCATTGTCCTTGAATCCAAACTTTTTAAAATCTTCAAATCCAACTTTCAAATCCGATGTAGCGGGTGCTAGTCGTTCTCAGCGAAAGCACCAAAGTGTTTGTGCCAAAATTGGTCACAAACCTCGAATATCGTGAAAGCACCATTGTATGAATACAAATACATAATATTCAAACACAAATCTCAGATCTCAGCAAATATTAAACAGTAATCCCAAAATAAAGAACAGAGACACAAGTTTTATAGTGGTTCGGCTATCTCCGGCCTACGTCCACTCTAAAGTTTTTATCCTTTTATTGATTATCCTTGATGGTTACAGATCATTACAACAGTTACAAAGTACAAAACTTGAAATAAATTGCAGCAATGATGAGATGGAGTGATTCCGGCAGCGTCCGAGCGTGCTTTTTCTCTCTAGAATCTCCGACCCCTTTTCTGAATGACCAGGGGCTCTATTTATAAGCGTAGGAGGCTGATATTTCTCCCAAAATCCGGGAAGAACTCTTCAGGCACGTGAGGGGGGCCCACACGCCCGAAATCTGGAGGTCCGGGCCCACCTTGGGATCGATTCGAAGTAAGGTTCGAATCGATCAAGAAATCATCCAATTGAGCTGAAATTTGGTGAGAACATTCTTCAACATGTATGTAAGCTCCTGTAAAAATTTCATTGCATTTGGATCAACGGTTTGGAAGATATGATCGATTCAAATTCATAGCCTCGTGTGTTCTGCTTGGTTCGAACCTATACATCGAACCCACTTCCTTCGAATCCCTCCCCCTCGAATCCAACTTCTTCGAATCCATCTCCCTCGAGTCCATCTTCTTCGAATCCATTTCCCTTCGAGTCCATCGCCTTGAACCCACGAAGCCGACTCCCCTCCTTCGAATCCACGAAGTCGACTCCCCTCCTGATCGATACGAACTTCATCGATTCGAACTACCATCGATACGAACTTCACCAAGCCGCGCCTATGTTGATCGATACGAACCGTATCGATTCGAACCGTCCCTATGCCTTGTTCACGATCGATACGAACCTGATGGGTTCGAATCCAATGGATTCGAACCGAGCACTACCTTGATGGATTCGAACAACATGCCTCACCTACCTTGAATCCATCATATTTTCTTCATACGAACTCCGATTAACCTGAAATTTGAAACATAGCCTTTCCAAGTCCTTATCATAATCTTCGATCAATTTCGTCCTGATTGGAGTTCAACAAAATTTTGATGATATCGATCGTAGCCTTGATTCCAACCGATCTCCAATCCCGATATTCATAATTCCATGCCAATTCGTTGATATTCCAGTTTTGACCAAAAAATGGGATAACAGCTGGTCTTCAATTTACCATCGCTGGAGAGTGGTGCACCTGCACGCATATCAAAAAGTCGTACGACATTGTTCCGCCATTTCGGATGGATGTTGCACCTTGCACCGTGGATGTTGCACCCTGTAGATATCAATTATTCGGACGGCCATAACTTCTGGCTCGTTTAGAGTTACGGGAGCCATAACCATTCAGAACGAAGGCCTCAGTGAGTTCTACGGCTGTGACAGCTTTCAGCCGTCAATGGATTGTTTAATGCCCAAAAAAGATTATCCGAATCTCAATCGGGTCTCGGAAGTTTTTTACCCTTCGTTTTTTCGGCACGTGGATTTTTACGGTAAAACGGGATTACCGTGGCCGGTCTTCAATTTACCATTGCTGGAGAGTGGTGCACCAGGGTACCGTTTCGTTTCAAATCCATGCACGCATTTCAAAAAGTCGTACGACACAGTTACGCCATTTCGGACGGATGTTGCACCTTGCACCGTGGATGTTGCACCCTGTAGATATCGATTATTCGGACGGCCATAACATCTGGCTCGTTTAGAGTTACGGGAGCCATAACCAGTCAAAACGAAGGCCTTAGTGAGTTCTACGGCTTGACCACTTTCAGCCGTCAATGGATTGTTTAATGCCCAAAACAGACTATCCGAATCTCAATCTGGTCTCGGAAGTTTTTTACCCTTTGTTTTTTCGACACATGCATTTTTATGGTAGAACGGGATCACCGTGGCTGGTCTTTGATTTACCATGCTGGAGAGTGGTGCACCATGGTACCGTTCCATTTCAAATCCATGCGCGCATTTCAAAAAGTCGTACGACACTGTTTCGCCATTTCATACGGATGTTGCACCTTGCACCGTGTATGTTGCACCCTGTAGATATCGATTATTCGGACGGCCATAACTTCTGGCTCGTTTAGAGTTACGGGAGCCATAACCAGTCAAAACGAAGGTCTCGGTGAGTTCTACGGCTGTGACAGCTTTCAACCGTCAATGTTGTTTGTGTCAAAGTTGGGCACAACACTCTTCGGGAGTCGTTGAAGAGATAATATTCAAGAATGTAAATTCAAAACAGATATTATCTAACAAAAACTCCAATCAACAGTAAAGTTAATGCGTAGACAAGCAATTTATAGTGGTTCGGCGTGTTGCCTACGTCCACTGTGAAGTATTTTGACGTTTTATTGATTCTCTTTCAATGATTACAAGTTGTTGCCGCGATCAACAGCAAGTTACAACTGGAAATTCGAAATTAACAGTAAAATTATGATGTAGGATGATGGAGATCTCGATCCGGCAGAGTCTGGGCGCTTGAGAGTCGAAAAATATCCCTTTTCTATTGGCTCTGGAGCTCTATTTATAGGCGTAGGCTGGTGATATTTCGCTGAAAACTCGGGAGACCACTTCTGGCAAGTGAGGGGGCCCACACGCCCTGTCTCAGGAAGTTTGGGCCCACTTTGGCATCGGTTTGAACTCCATTCGAATCGATCAAGAATTCGTCCAATCGAGGTGAAATTTGGCGTGGACACTCTTCGACATGAATGCAAGCTTCTGTGAAAATTTCATGGCATTTGGATCAGTGGATTGAAAGATATGATGGATTCGAAATGGGGTTCACGGCGTGGCTGTGTGGTTCGAAACCATGCATTCGAATCGATGGTTTCAAAACCATGGTGGCGCGTGGCTTCGTGGTGACGTGGAGCACAAACTTCGAATAGACCCGGGTTTCGCTCCGAGTTGAATGCTTCGACTCCATATTCTTCGGCGCATTCGAACCGATGAAAGACACATCATCATGGTTAGTTGACCCAGTGGGTTCGAATGAAGCTTCATAGGTGGGTTCGAACAAGGCCTCTGTGATGGGTTCGAACAAGGCTTCTGTGATGGATTCGAACAACCGAAGCTCAGTGGATTTGAACAAGGATTCTTTGGACGGGTTTGAATGAGGCTTCTGTCAATGGATTCGAACAACTGATGCTCGATGGATTCGAAGGTGATGGAGTCGAACCAGAGGAGCGTTGATGGGTTCGAAGTATATGGATTCGAAGGCGATGGATTCGAAGGTGATCGGTTCGAACCACTGATCAGCTATTGGTTCGAAACTACGGTCTTCCCCTCCAAATTGAATCGATCATAACTTGAGCATATGAACTCGGATTCACTTGAAATTTGAGATGCTGACTTCTACGGTCTTTCTTGTCGTGTCCTATCAATTGTAGCTCAATCTGGACTTAGAAAAAATTCAGCGATATCCATAGCTAAACGAAATACGACCAATCTCTGACACAAAATATTCTCCGTTTTTCGATCGATCTTTTGGTATCGCGGCTTTGCCAAAAAGCGGGATAACATTTTTCCCCCCAAAGTACGTCTTGTGGGAACATGACGTGCTTTGAATAGCTGCAACTTCTCTCCGAACAATCATTGCTCTCTTTTTGTTGGGATTCGTACTCTGTATTGCTGCAACCTTTCGTTGATATGATTGATTGTTGTATAATAGTGCTTAGCCGTTGGTTGTTGCATTTGTAACAAGATAAGTGTTTGATCCCTGCGAATGCTTAAAATCGAATGTTAGTTCGATATATATGCACATATGCTAGTTTGATCTTTGTTAACGCCGTGCGTCTTCAAGTCGTTGTTAGTTTTGTTTGCTATTGAATTTCGTATCGATTCTCTCCTGAACAGATTTTGAAATTTGAATTGAGACAACGCTTGATGGTTGTTTTGAAAAGTCCCTTCGTATCGATCCTCTCCTGAACCGATATTGAAAGTTGAAGGAATTGGATTTGTATTGCGCGAGTGTAAGATTTCGAATCGATGCGTTTGAGCATCGATGGGTTCGAAACCTATGCTCGTATGGATGCGGTATGCTCGTGTTGTGATGGTTTCGAAACTGACATTCGAAACGATGTGAATGGATGGATTCGAACTAGCAGTTCATTTCGGTAGGTTATGGATGGATACGAAGTCATTGATGTCTGCAGCTCGTCACTCTGCTGTGTGCTTCGTATCGATGAAGTGTGAGGGCAACTTCGAACCCACATGGTATTAGGCGAATGGCTTCGAATGGATGGTTTCGAAACGATCCACGTTCTCACTGGTTGCAGCCGGTCAAGTCCACCGGAAGAGGAATCATCTAGGTTGAAATCAAGACTCCATATAAATAGCAGTGGGCCTGCCATTTTTTCACTTTTTACTTTTTTAACTTTCGCCTTGGTTTTTCTGTGCTTCGCATCGTCTCGAAGCTTCAAAGGAGAAAACACCGTGTCACGCATTCGAAACAATCTACATCCAAGACCTTAACTCCTCGAATCCATCACATAAACTAGGTAATTAGCTTCGAATCCAAATGGCTAAGTTACTTCGAACCTATCTCATCTTCATTGATTGCTTAGTCTCAAGATTAGCAAAACCAGATCTGGTTTGGGAGGGCTTCGAATCGACGCGTGGATTTGAGTTCGAATCGATGACGGCGGCGTCATTTTTCTTGGATTTCGTATCGATTTCTTGGATGACCTTATGGGGTGACGCAGTTCGCACCGATTGATGGATTCGATAGGTTCATTCGAATCGATGGATTCGAATCCATCGGCTATCGGTTCGAAATTCGCAACTTTATATCGATTCGAATAGGATCGATTCGAATGATATCAATGTCAAGTTGGGGGTTTTTGATCGGTACGAACTAGCCAAACAAGGATCGATTCGAAGTCAACCATTTTGGATCGATTCGAAGTCGACACCTGACCATCGTTTCGAAGCGCGCTTTCCAGTCATCGGTTCGAAGTAATGTTAGGTTGGTTTCGAGCGAGGTCCCTGTGATCCGTTCGAACCCTCTATGATGGATTCCAAAGATTGACATTTCTAAGCACAACTCCGACGAGCTTCATTCCTGCATATTTGGACATATTAAATTGCATAATTGACCACCTTTCGAAGCTCGTCGATGGAACGATGACGACTTCTATTCAAATCAAATTTCCATCATACAAACGGTTCAACGATGACGGTCAGCGATGATGATCATTATAACTGGACTCCGTAGCTTTGTCGTTTGCATATTTTCTTTAACTCTGTGATGTTTATTCAAGTAATGCATGGCACTGCACGACATACATTCATACACTTTACATTGGGGAACGCACAGGTCCTTTGTCGTCTAACGATGGTTTCTCATGAGTTAGCTAGTTATGGAACCTTCAAGTTCGCAATAGTAGGAGGTTCAAACCACAGCTGCTCCGAGATTAGAAGTTCCAGATATTGAACCTGAGATCATTGGTCCGGCCCCGGACGAACTTCCCAATGCGTCTTTCATTGCCAATCCGTCGGATTCCGTTCAATCGAATATTTCTGAAGACATGTTAGGGAGAATATGCTTGAGACACGGTCTGTCACTGGATGACGTGTTGTTGCCAGGGCCGAACGATAGACCACACAACCCGCCTGAGGGATATACAACATTTAATCGCCACGCGTGCGCGGTTGGGACACTTCCTCTATTCAACAAGTATACAAGGGAAGTGTTGTCTTTTTTGGGGGTCGCTCCATCTCAACTACACCCAAACGGATATGCTTCCGTGAATAGTTTATTCATCGTCTTCATGGAGTACCTTCACAGGCCACCGATCCTGACCGAGATTAGATATCTGTTTAACTTCAAGACCCGAGGCGATCATCCTTCCTTCACATTTTTGGAAGCGGTGAGGAACTGCCAAGTGGTCAATGGGTCCTGGACCAGGTTGAGTTACTATAGGACGGAATGGTTCTATGTCAGGTGTCCTCCGGGGTTTGCCCGACGATGGTTATTTAGACGTGAGTGTAGTTGAGTTATTAAGTAATTATCAAGGCAATTGTAGTCGAAGTGAAACTTATGTTTTTTCTCTTCTTCGCAGCGATGATTCAGCGACCTGAGGGCGAGCACTTTAAGGAGATGGTGCGGGTGCTCCAGGGGGTCCCGAGCGAAGATAGGGATATTGAGTCGCTTTTGACCAATAGGAATCTCCGGACTTACGGGCCGATCGAACGAGGGCAAAGTATAAAGTTTGAGGGAGCACTAAAGGCTGTTTTGAAAAAACGAGTCAAGCACAAGAAGCCCAAAGTTATTATAGCCGAGGAGGCAGATTCTGAAAGAACTAATACTGACGACGAGCCGTTGTTGGAGCCTACAGACGTGGCTCAGAATGTTGAAGAGCAAAAAAAAGGGAAGGCAGCCGTCGTCACATAAACTAAGAAGGGGAGATGGAAATCGGTTGTCACGGCCCGATCTTCCCCCGGAGTTAGAATTTCTGAGATGTCTCCTCCGCGTACGGAAAGTCTTTACGAAGGGCGTACCGATCTTCCAATCCCGGATGATGTGTCTTTTCAGCATGACGCCAGGTTGGAGGAATTCCATCGTACTCTAGATTTGAGCGAGCCTTTTATTACTAGCTCAGTCGACACTTCTGGTTGGTCGGGGGGAATACATGTTCATACACATTTCACGACACTACATAGCCCCGAGTCCTAGGTCATCGGTTTCGAGAAACCACTAACTTTATTCTCATTTTGCTTTGCAGATTTTATGACTGGACGTGGTTCGATGCTAGGGAGCCTAAGACATGCTCGCAGATCTTCTTCATATTACGATTCACAACGGTGAGAAGGAGATAGGAGTTACGATCGCAGGTACTCCGCGTATTCTAGCCAAGAATGGAGAGATAGGGATTACAGACATCGGCCTCGATCGCGCACTCCTCCTCCAAGAGTTCCTGTACAACCTCCCGTCCATGTTTCTCGTCCTTCTGATTCCTCACACTACCAGTCGGCCTCTCAATCTTCTAAGCATGATTCTCGCCATCCTAGATATGAGGCAATGTCTTCCGTAGTTGCGGAACAACCTCCTACTGAAATTTCGGGAGAAGGAGCAATCAGGCTCGCTCAACTAAAGAAGGACTTTCCAAATATTTGCTTTGATAACTACATTTTTCCTTTTCACTTGAAAAGAATCCCGCCGGAGGCCGAGCAGACGGCGCACGATTATGTGCATGATTTTTATGCCCAATAAAGGGCGTGGTATAAGGCGACCGAGAGAGCGTCGACATTGGCCTTTGAGCGTGGGGCCACCATCGAGAAATTGCAGGCTGAGTTAGCTCAAAAGAGCCGTATTATTAATGTGCTAAACACCGAAATTGAATCTTCTCGGAAGTCTGAAATGGAGGCCATCAAAAAAGCCGATGAAGCCCAAGCAACGATGGATAGAATGAAACGTGAGCATTACGCCACGGTAGAGTATATGGGCCATCGGAACACCCTAGTTACTGCCGAGAGGGACGCAGCCCTAAAGGAGTTGAACGAGCTTAAGTCAAAATTCGCTAAAATCGCCAAGGATAGGGATGATGCGAACAATGCAGCACAGGAGGCGTGTGAACAGGCCGTTATTCTCCGGACTGAACGGGATGCGGCAGTAGCCAAGGTCTAAGCGGTAGAGATGGAGGTTGAGGAGAAAGTTCATCAAGCGGAGGCCAGGCTGGAGGCTGATATTGAAGATTTGCTCATCACTTACAACGCCAACGTGTTGAGACACAGAAATTTGGCCTGGCTCCAAGATTACCCGATGCACCTCCGCAACGCTTGGGATCGATTGGTTGAGGAAGAAGAGGAAGCACATCCGGATGAGTTGGTCGACCGATTTGAACTTGATATTATGCCCCCGGCCGAAGAGCAACCACCAGAGTGGAGGTCGTCCAAACGAAGGATTTCCGTTCCTAGCGATTCTGATGACGAACCGCTGATAAGGAAGCCAAGAAAGAAGGAATAGATCAGCCTCCCAAGCTGATTTTTTGGTAGATAGAACTTGTTTTCGTTTTTTTTTTGTTAGTAGGCCGTGTATCGATGCAGGTTCGGCCCCTGCTAGTAGGGATTCTTTTTTGGAAGAACTTATTTGCGTGTAAGTCCTTGTCTTCAGTTAGTTGAAATAAAATTTAGTTTCTTTGTTTCAATTCTCATTTCTTTCGTGATTAAGTGTTTTTAGTATTATGTTCTCAGTCCGGTGTACTTGTGGTGTTTTTACCTTCAAGTAGGGTTCGTTTTTTACTCGCCAAGTCTGAGAATATTGGCCGTGAGTAGTGATCGATGAATAATCGAACTTCGGACATTCTATCACTTTGGTTAGCGACTAACACTTAGCTTTTTTCCCCCTAGTCTCGGGGAATAACATTTGTGTTACGGTGGTTGACTGCGTTTGTTGCAAACCTTAAGTGCATGTCCACACTCTGGGGACTTAGTATAATTTGTAACCGATAACTAGGTCCGCACTGTGGGGATTTGAGAGTTATCGATGTTTGTAGTACGGTTCGCGCTCCGGGAACCTGGAATTGATGTTTACACTCCACTTCACGCTCCGGGAACTTGGAGTTAGTGTCGATATTTAAGTTCGCACTCAGGAAACTTCGACTTGGTATTTACGCTCTGATTCACACTCTGGGAACTCAGAGATAACATGTATGCTTGGATGCGCACTCTGGGAACTTGCAATTTACGTTTTACTCCAATTCATGCCTTGGGAACTGGGAGTTAGCACGGATTCTTCGGTTCGCGGTTCGGGAACCTGTAATTTATGTTTATACTCCAATTCATGCTTTGGCAACTTGGAGTTAGCCGTTGGATGGTCAGTCACATCTATTTGGGCTTTCAGGAATTCGTTCACACTTTGAGAACGTTGGATTCGATGTTTGTACTCCAATTCATGCTCTGGGAAGTTGGAGTCCGTTCGCACTCTGGTAACGAGTTATTTAATGTTTATACTCCAATTCACGCTCTGGGAAGTTGGAGTCCGTTCGCACTCTGGGAACGAATTGTTGAATGTTTATACTCCAATTCACGCTCTGGGAAGTTGGAGTCCGTTCGCGCTCTGGGAACGAATTGTTTAATGTTTATACTCCAATTCACGCTCTGGGAAGTTGGAGTCCGTTCGCGCTCTGGGAACGAACTGTTGAATGTTTATACTCCAATTCACGCTCTGGGAAGTTGGAGTCCGTTCGCGCTTTGGGAACGAACTGTTGAATGTTTATACTCCAATTCACGCTCTGGGAAGTTGGAGTCCGTTCGCACACTGGGAACGAATTATTGAATGGACTGTCGTGTGTTTGTCCAATTCAGCCTTTGACGTGATGGCTTGCCCCCGAGCTGGGGTTTCACTTGGTGAGTGGCCGGTCGTATCGCAGTCGCTCGCTATTTGAATAAATTACATTGTTTGATGGAACTTAGCTCTTCGTGTGTCGTGATTGTTGAACGTTGCATTCGGTGAATCACAGCTCTAGCTTGAAGAGATAGTATTTTATTGCTGAAATAAGAAAATATGGCAAAGTCAGTGCCTTATTACAAATTCAAATTTCAAAATATGAAGGAAACTGCAAAATATTCATAGATTGAAGGAGCCTGTCATGTGTGACAGTGAAGAGGATCTTCGTTGTTCCAGGCTCGTGAATAAGTAGGTCCGCCACAGATGGCGTTTATTACCAATCTTCCACGGGGACAAGTCGAGTCCTCCTGTCACGGTCGGTTGGATTCATTGTTTTGGATTGATGGGCCCGCTTCTCTGGGCTGCGGTGTCCGCACAAACTGTTCCAGCTTCCTTTCTCGGATCAGTTTTTCAACAAGATCGTGTAAGTGACGACACTCGTTCGTATTGTGCCCATAGCTTTCATGGAACCTACAAAACTTTCCAGTTTGGATTTGTCTTTCTGACAACGGCCTTGGCGCAGGCTTTTGATATTGAATTGTTCCATAGGTTTGTAAGTACAAGTCCTCCAGTGATGTATTCAGAGGAGTGTAACTGTCAAACATTGGGTTCTTGCGCTGCGGGCCAGGATTTTGATCTCGTTTCCTGGTTTGATTCACGCTCTCTCTTCGCCAAGCTTGTTTATTTTTAATGTTCAACTGAACTTTTCCGGAGCTTTCACCGGACTGTTTGACTGCAACACTGATTTTGATCCCTTCCGCACTTGATCCTGCATCAGTTTGTTTCCTAGAGTGTTTCGCATCTTCGCGTCTCAGGAATTGAGCTGCTTTGGCATGGAAACGGTCCAATGATGCAGGTGGTTTCCCAGCTAGCCAATTGCCGAATTCAAAATCGGGGTCGAGCCCCTTAGTCAATGCCATAAGGATGGAGTTATCGTTTGGATTACTAATCTCCGCGCATGCAGTATGAAATCTCCCTAAGTAGTGTCTGAGTGTCTCTCCGGGAGCTTGCGTGACACTAGATAGAGTGTTGACATCTTTTGGCCTTGCGACGTGCATGTGGAATTGCTCAACGAATTTTGTGGCCAGCTAGTCGAATGAGGGGATGGATCGAGGTGGCAATCGAGTGAACCACGTGGTGGCGATGCCCCCCAAGGATATGTGGAAACTACGACACTTCACTGCATCGTCGGCTCTGGCAGTAGTCATCGACCATTCATATTTCAGAATATGTTGGTTGGGGTTGGAGTTTCCCTCGTACATGGGTAGAGTGGGCATTCGGAATCGCCGTGGGGGTTCAGCGTTAAGAATATCGTCCGTAAAGGGAGTGTGACTTCGGGAAACTCCCCAATCATCGTTTGTGAATCCCTGACTCTCACGGATCATCTGACGTATCATAGTCGAAAGATCTGGCATTTGCGCCAGAGTATGATCATGTTCCATACTTTGGGTTTGAACCGGATATCGTCGACGGTCCAAGTCTCGCCTTCTTGGGTCGTAGTCCTTTGGGACGTACGGTTCAGGAGTACGCCTGCTATGACGACGGTCCAGGTCCGACTGATCTTGGGCGTCGACCCCTGGTTCAGCCGCAACGTTAGTGGTGCGGTATTCTACGGCGTGGTGAGGAACGGCACCTCCTCGGGAGGAGGGTCCGGTTTGGAAACTGGCTGACGGACCAACTCTTATTCGTGCAACGGTCAATGTCGGTTGGTTTCCAACGGGTGGCATACGACTCCCATCTAACCGGGGTCGTGGAGGCCAGTTATAATAATCAGAGGATGAAGAACTTTCGCTGGATGAGCGAGAAGCATGGTCTCTCATGGATCTCTTTCGTTTCTGGCGATCCGGCTTGTTAATTAGCTCAGCGTTAGCGCGTAGCTGTTCTTCTAGTTGTCGCCGACACTGGGTCAGCTCTTGGAGTAGCAACTGCAACTCTTGTCGGGTGACCGGTCCCGACGGTCCCGATTGCCCAGCGGCATCTTGGTTAGATGAAGGTAGAGGGGCAGGATTCTGTCTATCCTGTTCTTCTTGATTGACAACGTTCGAGGTGGTTCTTGTGCTAACCATCTTGAGAGTTGAGTTCCTTTCCTAGACTTTATGCAAATCTGAATAGAAGGGAAGGAAGTCGGATTCAATAATCTGGATCTCTCTCATAGATTTATTCAATCCGGCATCGATGACAGATCCAATGAGCATGAGAAAACCTGAGTTCAATTCTCAGTGAAAGCACCAAAGTGTTTGTGTCAAAATTGGGCACAACACTCTTCGGGAGTCGTTGAAGAGATAATAGTCAAAAATGTAAGTTCAAAACAGATATTATCTAACAAAAACTCCAATTAACAGTAAAGTTAATGCGTAGAGAAGCAATTTATAGTGGTTCGGCGTGTTGCCTACGTCCACTGTGAAGTATTTTGACGTTTTATTGATTCTTTTTCAATGATTACAAGTTGTTGCAGCGATCAACAGCAAGTTACAACTGGAAATTTGAAATCAACAGTAAAATTATGATGTAGGATGATGGAGATTTCGATCCGGCAGAGTCTGGGCACTTGAGAGTCGAAAAAGATCCCTTTTCTGTTGGCTCTGGAGCTCTATTTATAGGCGTAGGCTGTTGATATTTCGCTGAAAACTCGGGAGACCACTTCTGGCACGTGAGGGGGCCCACACGCTCGGTCTCAAAAAGTTTGGGCCCACTTTGGCATCGGTTTGAACTCCATTCGAATCGATCAAGAATTCGTCCAATCGAGGTGAAATTTGGCGTGGACACTCTTCGACATGAATGCAAGCTTCTGTGAAAATTTCATGGCATTTGGATCAGTGGATTGAGAGATATGATGGATTCGAAATGGGGTTCACGGTGTGGCTGTGTAGTTCGAAACCATGCATTCGAATCGATGGTTTCGAAACCATGGTGGCGCGTGGCTTCGTCGTGACGTGGAGCGCAAACTTCGAATCGACCCGAGTTTCGCTCCGAGTTGAATACTTCGACTCCATATTCTTCGGCGCATTCGAACCGATGAAAGACACGTCATCATGGTTAGTTGACCCAGTGGGTTCGAATGAAGCTTCACAGGTGGGTTCGAACAAGGCCTCTGTGATGGGTTCGAACAAGGCTTCTGTGATGGATTCGAACAACCGAAGCTTAGTGGATTCGAACAAGGATTCTTTGGACGGGTTCGAATGAGGCTTCTGTCAATGGATTCGAACAACTGATCCTCGATTGATTCGAAGGTGATGGAGTCGAACCAGAGGCGCGTTGATGGGTTCGAAGTATATGGATTCGAAGGCGATGGATTCGAAGGTGATCGGTTCGAACCATTGATCAGCTATCGGTTCAAAACTTCGGTCTTCCCCTCCAAATTGAATCGATCATAACTTGAGCATATGAACTCGGATTCACTTGAAATTTCAGATGCTGACTTCTACAGTCTTTCTTGTCGTGTCCTTTCAATTGTAGCTCAATCTAGCCTCGGACAAAATTCAGCGATATCCATAGCAAAACGAAATACGACCAATCTCCGACACGAACTATTCTCCGTTTTTCGATCGATCTTTATGTATCGCGGCTTTTCCAACAAGCGGGATAACAAATGGTTTGTTTAATGCCCAAAAAAGACTATCCGGATCTCAATCGGGCCTAGGAAGTTTTTTACCCTTCGTTTTTTCGACACGTGGATTTTTACGGTAGAACGGGATTACCGTGGCTGGTCTTCGATTTACCATCGCAGGAGAGTGGTGCACCATGGTACCATTTCGTTTCAAATCCAGGCACGCATTTCAAAAAGTCGTACGACACTGTTTCGCCATTTCGGACGGATGTTGCACCTTGCACCGTGGATGTTGCACCCTGTAGATATCGATTATTCGGACGGTCATAACTTCTGGCTCGTTTAGAGTTACGGGAGCCATAACCAGTCAAAACGAAGGACTCAATGAGTTCTATGGCTATGACAGCTTTCAGCCGTCAACGGATTGTTTAATGCCCAAAAAAGACTATCCCAATCTCAATCGGGTCTAGGAAGTTTTTTACCCTTCGTTTTTTGGACACGTGGATTTTTACGGTAGAACGGGATTACCGTGGCTGGTCTTTGATTTACCATCGCTGGAGAGTGGTGCACCATGGTACCATTTCATTTCAAATCCATGCACGCATTTCAAAAAGTCGTACGACACTGTTTCTCCATTTCGGACGGATGTTGCACCTTGCACTGTGGATGTTGCACCCTATGGATATCAAATATTCGGACGACCACAATTTCTGGCTCGTTTAGAGTTACGGGAGCCATAACCAATCAAAACGAAGGCCTCAGTGAGTTCTACGGTTATGATAGCTTTCAGCCGTCAATGGATTGCTTAATGCGCAAAAAAGACTATCCGAATCTCAATCGGGTCTCGGAAGTTTTTTACCCTTCTTTTTTTCGACACGTGGATTTTTACGGTAGAACGAGATTACCTTGGCTGGTCTTCAATTTACCAACGCCGGAGAGTGGTGCACCATGGTACCGTTTCGTTTCAAATCCTTGCACGCATTTCAAAAAGTAGTACGACACTGTTTCGCCATTTCGGACGGATGTTGCACCTTGCACCGTGGATGTTGCAACATGTATATATCGATTATTCGGACGACCATAACTTCTGGCTCGTTTAGAGTTACGGGAGCCATAACCAGTCAAAACGAAGGCCTCAGTGAGTACTGCGGCTATGACAGCTTTCAGTCGTCAATGGATTGTTTAATGCCCAAAAAAGACTATCCGAATCTCAAACGGGTCTCGAAAGTTTTTTACCCTTCGTTTTTTCGACACGTGGATTTTTACGTTAAAACGGGATTACCGTGGCTGGTCTTCATGTTATCATCGCTGGAGAGTGGTGCACCAGGGTATCGTTTCGTTTCAAATCCATGCACGCATTTTAAAAAGTCGTACGACACTATTTCGCCATTTCAGACGGATGTTGCACCTTGCACCGTGGATGTTGCACCCTGTAGATATCGATTATTCGGACGGCCATAACTTCTTGCTCATTTAGAGTTACGGGAGCCATAACCAGACAAAACGAAGGCCTCGGTAAGTTCTACGGCTATGACAGCTTTCAGCCGTCAATGGATTGTCTAATGCCAAAAAAAGACTATCCGAATCTCAACCGGGTCTAGGTAATTTTTTACCCTTCGATTTTTCGACACGTGGATTTTTATGGTAGAACGGGATTACCGTGGCTGGTCTTCGATTTACCATCGCTGGAGAGTGGTGCAACATGGTGCCGTTTCGTTTCAAATCTATGCACGCATTTCAAAAAGTCGTACGACAGAGTTTCGCAATTTCGGACGGATGTTGCACCTTGCACCGTGGATGTTGCACCCTGTAGATATCGATTATTCGGACGACCATAACTTCAGGCTCGTTTAGAGTTACGGGAGCCATAACCAGTCAAAATGAAGGCCTCAGTGAGTTTTACATTTATGACAGCTTTCAACCGTCAATGTATTTCTCAATGCCCAAAAAAGACTATCCGAATCTCAATCAGGTCTCGGAAGTTTTTCACCCTTCATTTTTTCGACACTTGGATTTTTACGGTAAAACGAGATTACCTTGGCTGGTCTTCAATTTACCAACGTTGGAGAGTGGTGCACCATGGTACCGTTTCGTTTCAAATCCTTGCACGCATTTCAAAAAGTCGTACGACACTGTTTCGCCATTTCGGACGGATGTTGCACCTTGCACTGTGGATGTTGCACCCTATAGATATCGATTATTCGGACGACCATAACTTCTGGCTCGTTTAGAGTTACGGGAGCCATAACCTGTCAAAACGAAGGCCTCAGTGAATTCTACGGCTATGAACGCTTTCAGCCGTCAATGGATTGTTTAATGCCCAAAAAAGACTATCCGAATCTCAATCGGGTCTCGGAAGTTTTTACCCTTCGTTTTTTCGACACGTGGATTTTTACGGTAAAACGGGATTACCGTGGCTGGTCTTCATTTTATCATCGCTGGAGAGTGGTGGACCCGGGTACCGTTTCTGGTCAAATCCATGCACGCATTTTAAAAAGTCGTATGACACTATTTCGCCATTTCGGACGGATGTTGCACCTTGCACCGTGAATGTTGCACCCTGTAGATATCGATTATTCAGAAGGCCATAACTTCTGGCTCATTTAGACTTACGGGAGCCATAACCAGTCAAAACGAAGGCCTCGGTGAGTTCTACGGCTATGACAGCTTTTAGCCGTCAATGGGTTGTTTACTGCCCAAAAACAACTATCCGAATCTCAATCGGGTCTAGGAAGTTTTTTACCCTTCGTTTTTTCGACACGTAGATTTTTACGGTAGAACGGGATTACCGTGGCTGGTCTTCGATTTACCATCGCTGGAGAGTGGTGCACCATGGTACCGTTTCGTTTCAAAACCATGCACGCATTTCAAAAAGTCGTACGACACTGTTTCGCCATTTCGGACGGATGTTGCACCTTGCACCGTGGATGTTGCACCCTGTAGATATCGATTATTCGGACGGCCATAACTTCTGGCTCGTTTAGAGTTACGGGAGCCATAACTAGTCAAAATGAAGGCCTTAGTGAGTTCTACGGCTATGATAGCTTTCAGCCATCAATGGATTGTGTAATGCCCAAAAAAGACTATCCGAATCTCAATCGAGTCTAGGAAGTTTTTTACCCTTCATTTTTTCGACACGTGGATTTTTACGGTAGAACGGGATTACCATGGCTGGTCTTCGATTTACCATCGCTGGAGAGTGGTGCACCATGGTACCGTTTCGTTTCAAGTCCATGCACGCATTTCAAAAAGTCGTACGACACTATTTCGCCATTTCGGACGGATGTTGCACCTTGCACCATGGATGTTGCACCCTATAAATATCGATTATTCGGACGGCCATAACTTCTGGCTCATTTAGAGTTACGGGAGCCAAAACCAGTCAAAGCGAAGGCCTCAGTGAGTTCAACGGTTATGACAGCTTTCAGCCATCAATGGATTGCTTAATGCCCAAAAAAGACTATTCGAATCTCAATCGGGTCTTGGAAGTTTTTTACCCTTCGTTTTTTAGACACGTGGATTTTTACGGTAGAACAGGATTACCTTGGCTAGTCTTCGATTTACCATCGCTGGAGAGTGGTGCACCATGGTGCCGTTTCATTTCAAATCCATGCACACATTTCAAAAAGTCGTACGACACTGTTACGCCATTTCGGACGGATGTTGCACCTTGCACCGTGGATGTTGCGCCCTGTAGATATCGATTATTCGGACGGCCATAATTTCTGGCTCGTTTAGAGTTACGGGAACCATAACCAGTCAAAACAAAGGCCTCAGTGAGTTCTACGGCTATGACCGCTTTCAGCCGTCAATGGATTGTTTAATGCCCAAAACAGACTATCCGAATCTCAATCGGGTCTCGGAAGTTTTTTACCCTTTGTTTTTTCGACAAGTGGATTTTTACGGTAGAACGGGATCACCGTGGCTGGTCTTCGATTTAGCATCGCTGGAGAGTGGTGCACCATGGTACCGTTCCATTTCAAATCCATGCACGCATTTCAAAAAGTCGTACGACACTGTTTCGCCATTTCGGACGGATGTTGCACCTTGCACCGTGTATGTTGCACCCTGTAGATATCGATTATTCGGACGGCCATAACTTCTGGCTCGTTTAGAGTTACGGGAGCCATAACCAGTCAAAACGAAGGCCTCAGTGAGTTCTAGGGCTATTACAGCTTTCATCCGTCAATGGATTGTGTAATGCCCAAAAAAGACTATCCGAATCTCAATCGAGTCTTGGAAGTTTTTTACACTTCGTTTTTTCGACACGTGGATTTCTACGGTAGTAGGGATTACCGTGGCTGGTCTTCGATTTACCATCGCTGGAGAGTGGTGCACCGTGGTACCGTTTTGTTTCAAAACCATGCACGCATTTTAAAAAGTCGTACGACACTGTTTCGCCATTTCGGACGGATGTTGCACCTTGCACCGTGGATGTTGCACCCTGTAGATATCGATTATTCGGACGGCCATAACATCTGGCTCGTTCAGAGTTACGGAAGCCATAACCAGTCAAAACGAAGGCCTCGGTGAGTTCTACGGCTATGACAGCTTTTAGCTATCAATGGATTGTTTACTGCCCAAAAACAACTATCCGAATCTCAATCGGGTCTAGGAAGTTTTTTACCCTTCGTTTTTTCGACACGTGGATTTTTACGGTAGAACGGGATTACCGTGGCTGGTCTTCGATTTACCATCGCTGGAGAGTGGTGGACCATGGTACCGTTTCATTTCAAAACCATGCACGCATTTCAAAAAGTCGTACGACACTGTTTCGCCATTTCGGACGGATGTTGCACCTTGCACCGTGGATGTTGCACCCTGTAGATATCGATTATTCGGACGGCCATAACTTCTGGCTCGTTTAGAGTTACGGGAGCCATAACTAGTCAAAAGGAAGGCCTTAGTGAGTTCTACGGCTATGATAGCTTTCAGCCGTCAATGGATTGTGTAATGCCCAAAAAAGACTATCCGAATCTCAATCGAGTCTAGGAAGTTTTTTACCCTTCGTTTTTTCGACACGTGGATTTTTACGGTAGAACGGATTACCATGGCTGGTCTTCGATTTACCATCGCTGGAGAGTGGTGCACCATGGTACCGTTTCGTTTCAAGTCCATGCACGCATTTCAAAAAGTCGTACGACACTATTTCGCCATTTCGGACGGATGTTGCACCTTGCACCATGGATGTTGCACCCTATAAATATCGATTATTCGGACGGCCATAACTTCTGGCTCATTTAGAGTTACGGGAGCCAAAACCAGTCAAAGCGAAGGCCTCAGTGAGTTCAACGGTTATGACAGCTTTCAGCCATCAATGGATTGCTTAATGCCCAAAAAAGACTATTCGAATCTCAATCGGGTCTTGGAAGTTTTTTACCCTTCGTTTTTTAGACACGTGGATTTTTACGGTAGAACAGGATTACCTTGGCTAGTCTTCGATTTACCATCGCTGGAGAGTGGTGCACCATGGTGCCGTTTCATTTCAAATCCATGCACACATTTCAAAAAGTCGTACGACACTGTTACGCCATTTCGGACGGATGTTGCACCTTGCACCGTGGATGTTGCGCCCTGTAGATATCGATTATTCGGACGGCCATAATTTCTGGCTCGTTTAGAGTTACGGGAACCATAACCAGTCAAAACAAAGGCCTCAGTGAGTTCTACGGCTATGACCGCTTTCAGCCGTCAATGGATTGTTTAATGCCCAAAACAGACTATCCGAATCTCAATCGGGTCTCGGAAGTTTTTTACCCTTTGTTTTTTCGACAAGTGGATTTTTACGGTAGAACGGGATCACCGTGGCTGGTCTTCGATTTAGCATCGCTGGAGAGTGGTGCACCATGGTACCGTTCCATTTCAAATCCATGCACGCATTTCAAAAAGTCGTACGACACTGTTTCGCCATTTCGGACGGATGTTGCACCTTGCACCGTGTATGTTGCACCCTGTAGATATCGATTATTCGGACGGCCATAACTTCTGGCTCGTTTAGAGTTACGGGAGCCATAACCAGTCAAAACGAAGGCCTCAGTGAGTTCTAGGGCTATTACAGCTTTCATCCGTCAATGGATTGTGTAATGCCCAAAAAAGACTATCCGAATCTCAATCGAGTCTTGGAAGTTTTTTACACTTCGTTTTTTCGACACGTGGATTTCTACGGTAGTAGGGATTACCGTGGCTGGTCTTCGATTTACCATCGCTGGAGAGTGGTGCACCGTGGTACCGTTTTGTTTCAAAACCATGCACGCATTTTAAAAAGTCGTACGACACTGTTTCGCCATTTCGGACGGATGTTGCACCTTGCACCGTGGATGTTGCACCCTGTAGATATCGATTATTCGGACGGCCATAACATCTGGCTCGTTCAGAGTTACGGAAGCCATAACCAGTCAAAACGAAGGCCTCGGTGAGTTCTACGGCTATGACAGCTTTTAGCCGTCAATGGATTGTTTACTGCCCAAAAACAACTATCCGAATCTCAATCGGGTCTAGGAAGTTTTTTACCCTTCGTTTTTTCGACACGTGGATTTTTACGGTAGAACGGGATTACCGTGGCTGGTCTTCGATTTACCATCGCTGGAGAGTGGTGGACCATGGTTCCGTTTCATTTCAAAACCATGCACGCATTTCAAAAAGTCGTACGACACTGTTTCGCCATTTCGGACGGATGTTGCACCTTGCACCGTGGATGTTGCACCCTGTAGATATCGATTATTCGGACGGCCATAACTTCTGGCTCGTTTAGAGTTACGGGAGCCATAACTAGTCAAAAGGAAGGCCTTAGTGAGTTCTACGGCTATGATAGCTTTCAGCCGTCAATGGATTGTGTAATGCCCAAAAAAGACTATCCGAATCTCAATCGAGTCTAGGAAGTTTTTTACCCTTCGTTTTTTCGACACGTGGATTTTTACGGTAGAACGGATTACCATGGCTGGTCTTCGATTTACCATCGCTGGAGAGTGGTGCACCATGGTACCGTTTCGTTTCAAGTCCATGCACGCATTTCAAAAAGTCGTACGACACTATTTCGCCATTTCGGACGGATGTTGCACCATGCACCGTGGATGTTGCACCCTATAAATATCGATTATTCGGACGGCCATAACTTCTGGCTCATTTAGAGTCACGGGATCCAAAACCAGTCAAAGCGAAGGCCTCAGTGAGTTCAACGGTTATGACAGCTTTCAGCCATCAATGGATTGCTTAATGCCCAAAAAAGACTATTCGAATCTCAATCGGGTCTTGGAAGTTTTTTACCCTTCGTTTTTTAGACACATGGATTTTTACGGTAGAACGGGATTACCTTGGCTAGTCTTCGATTTACCATCGCTGGAGAGTGGTGCACCATGGTGCCGTTTCATTTCAAATCCATGCACACATTTCAAAAAGTCGTACGACACTGTTACGTCATTTCGGACGGATGTTGCACCTTGCACCGTGGATGTTGCGCCCTGTAGATATCGATTATTCGGACGGCCATAATTTCTGGCTCGTTTAGAGTTACGGGAGCCATAACCAGTCAAAACAAAGGCCTCAGTGAGTTCTACGGCTATGACCGCTTTCAGCCGTCAATGGATTGTTTAATGCCCAAAACAGACTATCCGAATCTCAATCGGGTCTCGGAAGTTTTTTACCCTTTGTTTTTTCGACAAGTGGATTTTTACGGTAGAACGGGATCACCGTGGCTGGTCTTCGATTTAGCATCGCTGGAGAGTGGTGCACCATGGTACCGTTCCATTTCAAATCCATGCACGCATTTCAAAAAGTCGTACGACACTGTTTCGCCATTTCGGACGGATGTTGCACCTTGCACCGTGTATGTTGCACCCTGTAGATATCGATTATTCGGACGGCCATAACTTCTGGCTCGTTTAGAGTTACGGGAGCCATAACCAGTCAAAACGAAGGCCTCAGTGAGTTCTAGGGCTATTACAGCTTTCATCCGTCAATGGATTGTGTAATGCCCAAAAAAGACTATCCGAATCTCAATCGAGTCTTGGAAGTTTTTTACACTTCGTTTTTTCGACACGTGGATTTCTACGGTAGTAGGGATTACCGTGGCTGGTCTTCGATTTACCATCGCTGGAGAGTGGTGCACCGTGGTACCGTTTTGTTTCAAAACCATGCACGCATTTCAAAAAGTCGTACGACACTGTTTCGCCATTTCGGACGGATGTTGCACCTTGCACCGTGGATGTTGCACCCTGTAGATATCGATTATTCGGACGGCCATAACATCTGGCTCGTTCAGAGTTCGGAAGCCATAACCAGTCAAAACGAAGGCCTCGGTGAGTTCTACGGCTATGACAGCTTTTAGCCGTCAATGGATTGTTTACTGCCCAAAAACAACTATCCGAATCTCAATCGGGTCTAGGAAGTTTTTTACCCTTCGTTTTTTCGACACGTGGATTTTTACGGTAGAACGGGATTACCGTGGCTGGTCATCGATTTACCATCGCTGGAGAGTGGTGCACCATGGTACCGTTTCATTTCAAAACCATGCACGCATTTCAAAAAGTCGTACGACACTGTTTCGCCATTTCGGACGGATGTTGCACCTTGCACCGTGGATGTTGCACCCTGTAGATATCGATTATTCGGACGGCCATAACTTCTGGCTCGTTTAGAGTTACGGGAGCCATAACTAGTCAAAATGAAGGCCTTAGTGAGTTCTACGGCTATGATAGCTTTCAGCCGTCAATGGATTGTGTAATGCCCAAAAAAGACTATCCGAATCTCAATCGAGTCTAGGAAGTTTTTTACCCTTCGTTTTTTCGACACGTGGATTTTTACGGTAGAACAGGATTACCATGGCTGGTCTTCGATTTACCATCGCTGGAGAGTGGTGCACCATGGTACCGTTTCGTTTCAAGTCCATGCACGCATTTCAAAAAGTCGTACGACACTATTTCGCCATTTCGGACGGATGTTGCACCTTGCACCGTGGATGTTGCACCCTATAAATATCGATTATTCGGACGGCCATAACTTCTGGCTCATTTAGAGTCACGGGATCCAAAACCAGTCAAAGCGAAGGCCTCAGTGAGTTCAACGGTTATGACAGCTTTCAGCCATCAATGGATTGCTTAATGCCCAAAAAAGACTATTCGAATCTCAATCGGGTCTTGGAAGTTTTTTACCCTTCGTTTTTTAGACACGTGGATTTTTACGGTAGAACGGGATTACCTTGGCTAGTCTTCGATTTACCATCGCTGGAGAGTGGTGCACCATGGTGCCGTTTCATTTCAAATCCATGCACACATTTCAAAAAGTCGTACGACACTGTTACGCCATTTCGGACGGATGTTGCACCTTGCACCGTGGATGTTGCGCCGTATAGACATCGATTATTCGGACGGCCATAACTTCTGGATCGTTTAGAGTTACGGGAGCCATAACCAGTCAAAACGAAGGCCTCAGTGAGTTCTACGGTTATGTAAGCTTTCAGCCGTCAATGGATTGCTTAATGCCCAAAAAAGACTATCAGAATCTCAATCAGGTCTCGGAAGTTTTTTACCCTTCGTTTTTTCGACACGTGGATTTTTACGGTAGAACGGGATTACCGTGGATGGTCTTCTATTTACCATCGCTGGAGAGTGGTGCACCATGGTACCGTTTCGTTTCAAATCCATGCACGCATTTCAAAAAGTCTTACGACACTGTTACGCCATTTCGGACGGATGTTGCACCTTGCACCGTGGATGTTGCACCCTGTAGATATCGATTATTCGGACGGCCATAATTTCTGGCTCGTTTAGAGTTACGGGAGCCATAACCAGTCAAAACGAAGGCCTCAGTGAGTTCTACGGCTATGACCGCTTTCAGTCGTCAATGGATTGTTTAATGCCCAAAACAGACTATCCGAATCTCAATCGGGTCTCGGAAGTTTTTTACCCTTTGTTTTTTCGACACGTGGATTTTTACGGTAGAACGGGATCACCGTGGATGGTCTTCGATTTACCATCGCTGGAGAGTGGTGCACCATGGTACCGTTCCATTTCAAATCCATCCACGCATTTCAAAAAGCCGTACGACACTGTTTCACCATTTCGGACGGATGTTGCACCTTGCACCGTGTATGTTGCACCCTGTAGATATCGATTATTCGGACGGCCATAACTTCTGGCTCGTTTAGAGTTACGGGAGCCATAACCAGTCAAAACGAAGGCCTCAGTGAGTTCTACGGATATGACAGCTTTCGGCCGTCAATGGATTGTTTAATGCCCAAAAAAGACTATCCGAATCTCAATCGGGTCTAGAAAGTTTTTTGCCCTTCGTTTTTTCGACACGTGGATTTTTACGGTAGAACGGGATTACCGTGGCTGGTCTTCGATTTACCATCGCTGGAGAATGGTGTACCATGGTACCGTTTCGTTTCAAATCCGTGCACGCATTTCAAAAAGTCGTACGACACTATTTCGCCATTTCGGACGGATGTTGCACCTTGCACCGTGGATGTTGCACCCTGTAGATATCGATTATTCGGACGGCCATAACTTCTGGCTCGTTTAGAGTTACGAGAGCCATAACCAGTCAAAACGAAGGCCTCAGTGAGTTCTACGGCTATGACCGCTTTCAGCCGTCAATGGATTGTGTAATGCCCAAAAAAGACTATCCGAATCTCAATCGGGTCTAGGAAGTTTTTTACCCTTCGTTTTTTGGACACGTGGATTTTTACGGTAGAACGGGATTACCGTGGCTGGTCTTTGATTTACCATCGCTAGAGAGTGGTGCACCATGGTACCGTTTCGTTTCAAATCCATGCACACATTTCAAAAAGTCGTGCGACAATGTTTCGCCATTTCGGACGGATGTTGCACCTTGCACCGTGGATGTTGCACCCTATATATATCGATAATTCGAACGGCCATAACTTCTGGCTCGTTTAGAGGTACGGCAGCCATAACCAGTCAAAACGAAGGCCTCAGTGAGTTCTACGGTTATGACAGCTTTCGCCCGTCAATGGTTTGCTTAATGTCCAAAAAAGACGATCCGAATCTCAATCGGGTCTTGGAAGTTTTTTACCCTTCGTTTTTTCATCACATGGATTTTTACGGTAAAACGAGATTACCTTGGCTGATCTTCAATTTACCAATGCTGGAGAGTGGTGAACCATGGTACCGTTTTGTTTCAAATCCTTGCACGCATTTCAAAAATTCGTACGACACTGTTTCGCCATTTCGGACGGATGTTGTACCTTGCTCCGTGGATGTTGCACCCTGTAGATATCGATTATTCGGACGGCCATAACTTCTGGCTCGTTTAGATTTACGGGAGCCATTACCAGTCAAAACGAAGGCCTCAGTAAGTTCTACGGCTATGATAGCTTCCAGATGTCAATGGATTGTTTAATGCCAAAAAGACTATCCGAATCTCAATCGGGTCTCGGAAGTTTTTTACCCTTCGTTTTTTCGACACGTGAATTTTTACGGTAAAACGGGATTACCGTGGCTGGTCTTCATGTTATCATCGCTGGAGAGTGGTGTACCAGGGTACCGTTTCATTTCAAATCCATGCACGCATTTTAAAAAGTCGTACGACAATGTTTCTCCATTTCGGACGGATGTTGCATCTTGCACCGTGGATGTTTCACCCTGTAGATATCGATTATTCGGACGGCCATAACTTCTGGCTCATTTAGAGTTACGGGAGCCATAACTAGTCAAAACGAAGGCCTCGGTGAGTTCTACGGCTATGACAGCTTTCAGCCATCAATGGATTGTTTAATGCCCAAAAAAGACTATCCGAATCACAATCGGGTCTAGGAAGTTTTTTACCCTTCGTTTTTTCGAAACGTGGAATTTTACGGTAGAACGGGTTTACCGTGGCTGGTCTTCGATTTACCATCGCTGGAGAGTGGTGCACCATGGTACCGTTTCGTTTCAAAACCATGCATGCATTTCAAAAAGTCGTACGACACTGTTTCGCCATTTCGGACGGATGTTGCACCTTGCACCGTAGATGTTGCACCCAGTAGATATCGATTATTCGGACGGCCATAACATCTGGCTCGTTCAGAGTTGCAGAAGCCATAGCTAGTCAAAACGAAGGCCTCAGTGAGTTCTACGGCTATGACAGCTTTCAGCCGTCAGTGGATTGTGTAATGCCCAGAAAAGACTATCGGAATCTCAATCGAGTGTAGGAAGTTTTTTACCCTTCGTTTTTTCGACACATGGATTTTTACGGTAGAACGGGATTACCGCGGCTGGTCTTCGATTTACCATCGCTGGAGAGTGGTGCACTATGCTACCGTTTTGTTTCAAATCCATGCACGCATTTCAAAAAGTCGTACGACACTATTTCGCCATTTCGGACGGATGTTGCGCCTTGCACCGTGGATGTTGCACCCTATAGACATCGATTATTCGGACGACCATAACTTCTGGATCGTTTAGAGTTACGGGAGCCATAACCAGTCAAAACGAAGGCCTCGGTGAGTTCTACGGTTATGTAAGCTTTCAGCCGTCAATGGATTGCTTAATGCCCAAAAAAGACTATCCGAATCTCAATCAGGTCTCGGAAGTTTTTTACCCTTCGTTTTTTCGACACGTGGATTTTTACGGTAGAACGGGATTACCGTGGCTGGTCTTCGATTTACCATCGTTGGAGAGTGGTGCACCATGGTACCGTTTCGTTTCAAATCCATGCACGCATTTCAAAAAGTCTTACGACACTGTTACGCCATTTCGGACGGATGTTGCACCTTGCACCGTGGATGTTGCACCCTGTAGATATCGATTATTCGGACGGCCATAATTTCTGGCCCGTTTAAAGTTACGGGAGCCATAACCAGTCAAAACGAAGGCCTCAGTGAGTTCTACGGCTATGACCGCTTTCAGCCGTCAATGGATTGTTTAATGCCCAAAACAGACTATCGAAATCTCAATCGGGTCTAGGAAGTTTTTTACCCTTCGTTTTTTCGACACGTGGATTTTTACGGTAGAACGGGATTACCGTGGCTGGTCTTCGATTTACCATCGTTGGAGAGTGGTGCACCATGGTACCGTTTCGTTTCAAATCCATGCACGCATTTCAAAAATTCGTACGATACTGTTTCGCCATTTCGGACGGATGTTGCACCTTGCATCGTGTTGTTGCACCCTGTAGATATCGATTATTCGGACGGCCATAACTTCTGGCTCGTTTAGAGTTACGATAGCCATAACCAGTCAAAACGAAGGCCTCAGTGAGTTCTACGGCTCTGACAGCTTTCAGCTGTCAATGGATTGTGTAATGCCCAAAAAAGACTATCCGAATCTCAATCGGGGCTAAGAAGTTTTTTACCCTTCGTTTTTTCGACACTTGGATTTTTACGGTAGAACGGTTACCGTGGCTGGTCTTCGATTTACCATCTCTGGAGAGTGGTGCACCATGGTACCGTTTCATTTCAAATCCATGCACGCATTTCAAAAAGTCGTACGACACTATTTCGCCATTTCGGACGGATGTTGCACCTTGCACCGTGGATGTTGCACCCTGTAGATATCGATTATTCGGACGGCCATAACTTCTGCCTCGTTTAGAGTTACGAGAGCTATAACCAGTCAAAACGAAGGCCTCAGTTGGTTCTATGGCTATGACCGCTTTCAGCCATCAATGGATTGTGTAATGACCAAAAACGACTATCCGAATCTCAATCGGGTCTAGGAAGTTTTTTACCCTTCGTTTTTTCGACACGTGGATTTTTACGGTAGAACGGGATTGCCGTGGCTGGTCTTCGATTTTCCATCGCTGGAGAGTGGTGCACCATGGTACCGTTTCGTTTCAAATCCATGCACGCATTTCAAAAAGTCGTGCGACACTGTTTCGCCATTTCGGACGGATGTTGCACCTTGCACCGTGGATTTTGCACCCTATAGATACCGATTATTCGAACAGCCATAACTTCTGGCTCGTTTAGAGTTACGGGATCCATAACAAGTTAAAACGAAGGCCGCAGCGAGTTCTACGGCTATGATAGCTTTCAGTCGTCAATGGATTGTTTAATGCCAAAAAGACTATCCGAATCTCAATCGGGTCTCGGAAGTTTTTTACCCTTCGTTTTTTCGACACGTGAATTTTTACGGTAAAACGGGATTACCGTGGCTGGTCTTCTTGTTATCATCGCTGGAGAGTGGTGTACCAGGGTACCGTTTCATTTCAAATCCATGCACGCATTTTAAAAAGTCGTACGACACTGTTTCGCCATTTCGGACGGATGTTGCACCTTGCACCGTGGATGTTGCAACCTGTAGATATCAATTATTCGGACGACCATAACTTCTGGCTCATTTAGAGTTACGGGAGCCATAACCAGTAAAAACGAAGGCCGCGGTGAGTTCTAAGGCTATGACAGCTTTCAACCATCAATGGATTGTTTAATGCCCAAAAAAGAATATCCGAATCTCAATCGGGTCTAGGAAGTTTTTTACCCTTCGTTTTTTCGAAACGTGGATTTTTACGGTAGAACGGGATTACCGTGGCTGGTCTTCGATTTACCATCGCTGGAGAGTGGTGCACCATGGTACCGTTTCGTTTCAAAACCATGCATGCATTTCAAAAAGTCGTACGACACTGTTTCGCCATTTCGGACGGATGTTGCACCTTGCACCGTGGATGTTGCACCCTGTAGATATCGATTATTCGGACGGCCATAACTTCTGGCTCGTTTAGAGTTACGGGAGCCATAACCAGTCAAAACGAAGGCCTCAGTGAGTTCTATGGCTATGAAAGTTTTCAGCCGTCAATGGATTGTTTAATGCCCAAAAAAAGACTATCCGAATCTCAATCGGGTCTAGGAAGTTTTTTACCCTTCGTTTTTTCGAAACGTGGATTTTTACGGTAGAACGGGATTACCGTGGCTGGTCTTCGATTTACCATCGCTGGAGAGTGGTGCACCATGGTACCGTTTCGTTTCAAAACCATGCATGCATTTCAAAAAGTCATACGACACTGTTTCGCCATTTCGGACGGATGTTGCACCTTGCACCGTAGATGTTGCACCCTGTAGATATCGATTATTCGGACGGCCATAACTTCTGGCTCGTTCAGAGTTACGGAAGCCATAACTAGTCAAAACGAAGGCCTCAGTGAGTTCTACGGCTGTGATAGCTTTCAGCCGTCAATGGATTGTGTAATGCCCAAAAAAGACTATCTGAATCTCAATCGAGTCTAGGAAGTTTTTTACCCTTCGTTTTTTCAACACGTGGATTTTTACGGTAGAACGGGATTACCGTGGCTGGTCTTTGATTTATCATCACTGGAGAGTGGTGCACCATGGTACCGTTTCGTTTCAAAACCATGCATGCATTTCAAAAAGTCGTATGGCACTATTTCGCCATTTCGGACGGATGTTGCACCTTGCACCGTGGATGTTGCTCCCTATAGATATCGATTATTCGGACGGCCATAACTTCTAGCTGTTTAGAGTTACAGGAGTCATAACCAGTCAAAACGAAGGCCTCAGTGAGTTCTACGGTTATGTAAGCTTTCAGCCGTCAATGGATTGCTTAATGCCCAAAAAAGACTATCCGAATCTCAATCGGGTCTCGGAGGTTTTTTACCCTTCATTTTTTCGACACGTGGATTTTTACGGTAGAATGGGATTACCGTGGCTGGTCTTCGATTTACTATCGCTGGGGAGTGGTGCACCATGGTACCATTTCGTTTCAAATCCATGCACGCATTTCAAAAAGTCGTACGACACAGTTACGCCATTTCGGACGGATGTTGCACCTTGCACCATGGATGTTGCACCCTGTAGATATCGATTATTCGGACGGCCATAACTTCTGGCTCGTTTAGAGTTACGGGAGCCCTAACCAGTCAAAACGAAGGCCTCAGTGAGTTCTTCGGCTATGACAGCTTTCAGCCGTCAATGGATTGTTTAATGCCCAAAAAAGACAATCCAAATCTCAATCGGGTCTAGGAAGTTTTTTACCCTTCGTTTTTTCGACACGTGGATTTTTACGGTAGAACAGGATTACCGTGGCTGGTCTTCGATTTACGATCGCTGGAGAGTGGTGCACCATGGTACCGTTTTGTTTCAAATCCATGCACGCATTTCAAAAAGTCGTACGACTCTGTTTCGCCATTTCGGACGGATGTTGCACCTTGCACCGTTGATGTTGCACCCTGTAGATATTGATTATTCGGACGGCCATAACTTCTGGCTCGTTTAGAGTTACGGGAGCCATAACCGGTCAAAACGAAGGCCTCGGTGATTTCTACGGCCATGACCGCTTTCAGCCGCCAATGGATTGTGTAATGCCCAAAAAAGACTATCCGAATCTCAATCGGGTCTAGGAGGTTTTTTACCCTTCGTTTTTTCGACACGTGGATTTTTACGGTAGAATGGGATTACCGTGGCTGGTCTTCGATTTACCATCACTGGAGAGTGGTGCACCATGGTACCATTTCGTTTCAAATCCATGCACGCATTTCAAAAAGTCGTATGACACTATTTCGCCATTTCGGACGGATGTTGCACCTTGCACCGTGGATGTTGCTCCCTATAGATATCGATTATTCGAACGGCCATAACTTCTGGCTCGTTTAGTATTACAGGAGCCATAACCAGTCAAAACGATGGCCTCAGTGAGTTCTACGGTTATGTAAGCTTTCATCCGTCAATGGATTGCTTAATGCCCAAAAAAGACTATCCGAATCTCAATCGGGTCTGGGAGGTTTTTTACCCTTCATTTTTTTGACACGTGGATTTTTACGGTAGAATGGGATTACCGTGGATGGTCTTCGATTTACTATCGCTGGGGAGTGGTGCATCATGGTACCATTTCGTTTCAAATCCGTACACGCATTTCAAAAAGTCGTACGACACAGTTACGCCATTTCGGACGGATGTTGCACCTTGCACCGTGGATGTTGCACCCTGTAGATATCGATTATTCGGACGGCCATAACTTCTGGCTCGTTTAGAGTTACGGCAGCCCTAACTAGTCAAAACGAAGGCCTCAGTGAGTTCTACGGCTGTGACAGCTTTCAGCCGTCAATGGATTGTTTAATGCCCAAAAAAGACTATCCGAATCTCAATCGGGTCTAGGAAGTTTTTTACCCTTCGTTTTTTCGACACGTGGATTTTTACGGTAGAACAGGATTACCGTGGCTGGTCTTCGATTTACCATCGCTGGAGAGTGGTGCACCATGGTACCGTTTTGTTTCAAATCCATGCACGCATTTCAAAAAGTCGTACGACACTGTTTCGCCATTTCGAACGGATGCTGCACCTTGTACCGTGGATGTTGCACCCTGTAGATATCGATTATTCGGACGGCCATAACTTCTGGCTCGTTTAGAGTTACGGGAGCCATAACTAGTCAAAACGAAGGCCCCAGTGATTTCTACGGCTCTGACCGCTTTCATCCGTTAATGGATTGTGTAATGCCCAAAAAAGACTATCCGAATCTCAATCGGGTCTAGGAGGTTTTTTACCCTTCGTTTTTTCGACACGTGGATTTTTACGGTAGAACGGCATTACCGTGGCTGGTCTTCGATTTACCATCGTTGGAGAGTGGTGCACTATGGTACCGTTTCGTTCCAAATCCATGCACGCATTCCAAAAAGTCGTGCGACACTGTTTCGCCATTTCGGACGGATATTGCACCTTGCACCGTGGATGTTGCACCCCATAGATATCGATTATTCGGACGGCCATAACTTCTGGCTCGTTTAGAGTTACGGGAGCCATAACCAGTAAAACGAAGGCCCTAGTGAGTTCTACGGCTATGACAGCTTTCAGCCGTCAATGGATTGTGTAATGCCCAAAAAAGACTATCCGAATCTCAATCGGGTCTAGGAAGTTTTTTACCCTTCGTTTTTTTGACACGTGGATTTTTACGGTTGAACGGGATTACCGTGGCTGGTCTTCGACTTACCATCGCTGGAGAGTGGTGCACCATGGTACCGTTTCGTTTCAAATCCATGCATGCATTTCAAAAAGTCGTGCGACACTGTTTCGCCATTTCGGACGGATGTTGCACCTTGCACCGTGGATGTTGCACCCTATAGATATCGATTATTCGGACGGCCATAACTTCTGGCAAGTTTAGAGTTACGGGAGCCATAACCAGTAAAACGAAGGCCCCAGTGAGTTCTACGGCTATGACAGCTTTCAGCCGTCAATGGATTATGTAATGCCCACAAAAGACTATCCAAATCTCAATCGGGTTTAGGAAATTTTTTACCCTTCGTTTTTTCGACACGTGGATTTTTACGGTAGAACGGGATTACCGTGGCTGGTCTTCGATTTACCATCGCTGGAGAGTGGTGCACCATGGTACCGTTTCGTTTCAAATCCATGCACGCTTTTCAAAAAGTCGTGCGACACTGTTTCGCCATTTCGGACGGATGTTGCACCTTGCACCATGGATGTTGCACCCTTAGATATCGATTATTCAGACGGCCATAACTTCTGGCTCGTTTAGAGTTACGGGAGCCATAACCAGTAAAACGAAGGCCCCAGTGAGTTCTACGGCTATGACAACTTTCAGCTGTCAATGGAATGTTTAATGCCCAAAAAGACTATCCGAATCTCAATCGGGTCTAGGAAGTTTTTTACCCTTCGTTTTTTCGACGCGTGGATTTTTACGGTAGAACGGGATTACCGTGGCTGGTCTTCGATTTACCATCGCTGGAGAGTGGTGAACCATGGTACCGTTTCGTTTCAAATCCATGCACGCATTTCAAAAAGTCGTATGACACTATTTCGCCATTTCGGACGGATGTTGCACCTTGCACCGTGGATGGTACTCCCTATAGATATCGATTATTCGAACGGCCATAACTTCTGACTCGTTTAGAGTTACAGGAGCCATAACCAGTCAAAACGTTGGCCTCAGTGAGTTCTACGGTTATGTAAGCTTTCATCCGTCAATGGATTGCTTAATGCCCAAAAAAGACTATCTGAATCTCAATCGGGTCTCGGAGGTTTTTTACCCTTCATTTTTTCGACACGTGGATTTTTACGGTAGAATGGGATTACCGTGGCTGCTCTTCGATTTACTATCGCTGGGGAGTGGTGCACCATGGTACCATTTCGTTTCAAATCCATGCACGCATTTCAAAAAGTCGTACGACACTGTTACGCCATTTCGGACGGATGTTGCACCTTGCACCGTGGATGTTGCACCCTGTAGATATCGATTATTCGGACGGCCATAACTTCTGGCTCGTTTAGAGTTACGGCAGCCCTAACTAGTCAAAACGAAGGCCTCAGTGAGTTCTACGGCTATGACAGCTTTCAGCCATCAATGGATTGTTTAATTCCCACAAAAGACTATCCGAATCTCAATCGGGGCTAGGAAGTTTTTTACCCTTCGTTTTTTCCACACGTGGATTTTTACGGTAGAACAGGATTACCGAGGCTGGTCTTCGATTTACCATCGCTGGAGAGTGGTGCACCATGGTACCGTTTTGTTTCAAATCCATGCACGCATTTCAAAAAGTCGTACGACACTGTTTCGCCATTTCGGACGGATGTTGCACCTTACAACGTGGATGTTGGACCCTGTAGATATCGATTATTCGAACCGCCATAACTTCTGGCTCATTTAGAGTTACGGGAGCCATAACCAGTCAAAACGAAAGCCATAGTGAGTTCTACGGCTATGACCGTTTTTAGCCGTCAATGGATTGTGTAATGCCCAAAAAAGACTATCCGAATCTCAATCGGGTCTAGGAAATTTTTTACCCTTCGTTTTTTCGACACGTGGATTTTTACGGTAGAATGGGATTACCGTGGCTGGTCTTCGATTTACCATCACTGGAGAGTGGTGCACCATGGTACCATTTCGTTTCAAATCCATGCACGCATTTCAAAAAGTCGTATGACACTATTTCGCCATTTCGGACGGATGTTGCACCTTGCACCGTGGATGTTGCTACCTATAAATATCGATTATTCGAACGGCCATAACTTCTGGCTCGTTTAGAGTTACAGGAGCCATAACCAGTCAAAACAATGGCCTCAGTGAGTTCTACGGTGATGTAAGCTTTCATCCGTCAATGGATTGCTTAATGCCCAAAAAAGACTATCCGAATCTCAATCGGGTCTCGGAGGTTTTTTACCCTTCATTTTTTCGACACGTGGATTTTTACGGTAGAATGGGATTACCGTGGCTGGTCTTCGATTTACTATCGCTGGGGAGTGGTGCACCATGGTACCATTTCTTTTCAAATCCATGCACGCATTTCAAAAAGTCGTACGACACTGTTACGCCATTTCGGACGGATGTTGCACCTTGCACCGTGGATGTTGCACCCTGTAGATATCGATTATTCGGACGGCCATAACTACTGGCTCGTTTAGAGTTACGGCAGCCCTAACTAGTCAAAACGAAGTCCTCAGTGAGTTCTACGGCTATGACAGCTTTCAGCCGTCAATGGATTGTATAATGCCCAAAAAAGACTATCCGAATCTCAATCGGGTCTAGGAAGTTTTTTACCCTTCGTTTTTTCGACACGTGGATTTTTACTGTAGAACAGGATTACCGTGGCTGGTCTTCGATTTACCATCGCTGGAGAGTGGTGCACCATGGTACCGTTTTGTTTCAAATCCATGCACGCATTTCAAAAAGTCGTACGACACTGTTTCGCCATTTCGGACGGATGTTGCACCTTGCACCGTGGATGTTGCACCCTGTAGATATCGATTATTCGGACGGCCATAACTTCTGGCTCGTTTAGAGTTACGGGAGCCATAACCAGTCAAAACGAAGGCCTCAGTGAGTTTTACGGCTTTGACCGCTTTCATCCGTCAATGGATTGTGTAATGCCCAAAAAAGACTATCCGAATCTCAATCGGGTCTAGGAGGTTTTTTACCCTTCGTTTTTTCGACACGTGGATTTTTACGGTAGAACGGCATTACCGTGGCTGGTCTTCGATTTACCATCGCTGGAGAGTGGTGCACCATGGTACCGTTTCGTTCCAATCCATGCACGCATTCCAAAAAGTCGTGCGACACTGTTTCGCCATTTCGGATGGATATTGCACCTTGCACCGTGGATGTTGCACCCCATAGATATCGATTATTCGGACGGCCATAACTTCTGTCTCGTTCAGAGTTACGGGAGCCATAACCAGTAAAACGAAGGCCCTAGTAAGTTCTACGGCTATGACAGCTTTCAGCCGTCAATGGGTTGTGTAATGCCCAAAAAAGACTATCCGAATCTCAATCGGGTCTAGGAAGTTTTTTACCCTTCGTTTTTTCGACACGTGGATTTTTACGGTTGAACGGGATTACCGTGGCTGGTCTTCGACTTACCATCGCTGGAGAGTGGTGCACCATGGTACCGTTTCATTCCAAATCCATGCATGCATTTCAAAAAGTCGTGCGACACTGTTTCGCTATTTCGGACGGATGTTGCACCTTGCACCGTGGATGTTGCACCCTATAGATATCGATTATTCGGACGGCCATAACTTCTGGCAAGTTTAGAGTAACGGGAGCCATAACCAGTAAAACGAAGGCCCCAGTGAGTTCTACGGCTATGACAGCTTTCAGCCGTCAATGGATTGTGTAATGCCCAAAAAAGACTATCCAAATCTCAATCGGGTTTAGGAAGTTTTTTACCCTTCGTTTTTTCGACACATGGATTTTTACGGTAGAACGGGATTACCGTGGCTGGTCTTCGATTTACCATCGCTTGAGAGTGGTGCAACATGGTACCGTTTCGTTTCAAATCCATGCATGCTTTTCAAAAAGTCGTGCGACACTGTTTCGCCATTTCGGACGGATGTTGCACCTTGCACCGTGGATGTTGCACCCTTAGATATCGATTATTCAGACGGCCATAACTTCTGGCTCGTTTAGAGTTACGGGAGCCATAACCAGTAAACGAAGGCCCCAGTGAGTTCTACGGCTATGACAACTTTCAGCCGTCAATGGAATGTTTAATGCCCAAAAAGACTATCCGAATCTCAATCGGGTCTAGGAAGTTTTTTACCCTTCGTTTTTTCGACGCGTGGATTTTTACGGTAGAACGGGATTACGGTGGCTGGTCTTCGATTTACCATCGCTGGAGAGTGGTGAACCATGGTACCGTTTCGTTTCAAATCCATGCACGCATTTCAAAAAGTCGTACGACACTGTTTCGCCATTTCCGACGGATGTTGCACCTTACAACGTGGATGTTGCACCCTGTAGATATCGATTATTCGAACCGCCATAACTTCTGGCTCGTTTAGAGTTACGGGAGCCATAACCAGTCAAAACGAAAGCCATAGTGAGTTCTACGGCTATGACCGTTTTTAGCCGTCAATGGATTGTGTAATGCCCAAAAAAGATTATCCGAATCTCAATCGGGTCTAGGAAGTTTTTTACCCTTCGTTTTTTTCGACACGTGGATTTTTACGGTAGAACGGGATTACCATGGGTGGTCTTCGATTTACCATCGCTGGAGAGCGGTACACCATGGTACCGTTTCATTTCAAATCCATGCACGCATTTCAAAAAGTCGTACGACACTGTTTCGCCATTTCGAACGGATGTTGCACCTTACACCGTGGATGTCGCACCCTTTAGATATCGATTATTCGGACCGCCATAGCTTCTGGCTCGTTTAGAGTTACGGGAGCCATAACCAGTCAAAACGAAGGCCTTAGTGAGTTCTACGGTTATGATAGCTTTCAGCCATCAATGGAATGCTTAATGTCCAAAAAAGACTATCCGAATCTCAATCGGGTCTCGGAAGTTTTTTACCCTTCGTTTTTTCGACACGTGGATTTTTACGGTAAAAAGAGATTACCTTGGCTGGTCTTCAATTTACCAACACTGGAGAGTGGTGCACCATGGTACCATTTCGTTTCAAATTCTTGCACGAATTTCAAAAAGTCGTACGACACTGTTTCGCCATTTCGGACGGATGTTGCACCTTGAACCGTGGATGTTGCACCCTGTAGATATCGATTATTCGGACGGCCATAACTTCTGGCTTGTTTAGAGTTACGGGAGCCATAACCAGTCAAAACGAAGGCCTCAGTGAGTTCTACGGTTATGACAGCTTTCAGCCGTTAATGGATTGTTTAATGCCCAAAAAAGACTATCTGAATCTCAATCAGGTCTTGGAAGTTTTTTACCCTTCGTTTTTTCGTCACGTGGATTTTTAAGTTAAAACGGGATTACCGTGGCCAGTCTTCATGTTATCATCTCTGGAGAGTGGTGCACCAGGGTACCGTTTCGTTTCAAATCCATGCACGCATTTTAAAAAGTCGTACGACACTGTTTCGCCATTTCGGAAGGATGTTGCACCTTGCAACATGGGTGTTGCACCCTGTAGATATCGATTATTCGGACGGCCATAACTTCTGGCTCATTTAGAGTTACGGGAGCCATAACCAGTCAAAACGAAGGACTCGGTGAGTTCTACGGCTATGACTGCTTTCAGCCGTCAACGAGTTCCTTAATGCCCAAAAAAGACTATCCGAATCTCAATCGGGTCTAGGAAGTTTTTTACCCTTTATTTTTTCGAAATGTGGATTTTTACGGTAGAACGGGATTACCGTGGCTGGTCTTCGATTTACCATCGCTGGAGAGTGGTGCACCAAGGTACCGTTTCATTTCAAATCCATGCACGCATTTCAAAAAGTCGTACGATACTGTTTCGCCATTTCAGACGGATGTTGCACTTGCACCGTGGATGTTGCACCCTGTAGATATCGATTATTCGGACGGTCATAACTTCTGGCTCATTTAGAGTTACGGGAGCCATAACCAGTAAAAACGAAGGCCTCAGTGAGTTCTACGGTTATTAAAGCTTTCAGCCATCAATGGATTGCTTAATGCCCAAAAAAGACTATCCGAATCTCAATCGGGTCTCGGAAGTTTTTTACCCTTCGTTTTTTCGACACGTGGATTTTTACGGTAAAACGAGATTACCTTAGCTGGTCTTCAATTTACCAACGCTGGAGAGTGGTGCACAATGGTACCATTTTGTTTAAAATCCTTGCACGCACTTCAAAAAGTCTAATGACACAGTGTCGCCATTTCGGACGGATGTTGCACCTTGCACCGTGGATGTTGCACCCTATAGATATCGATTATTCGGACGGCCATAACTTCTGGCTCGTTTAGAATTATGGGAGCCATAACCAGTCAAAACGAAGGCCTCGGTGAATTCTACGGCTATGATGGCTTTCATCTGTCAATGGATTGTTTAATGCCCAAAAAAGACTATCCGAATCTCAATCGGGTCTCGGAAGTTTTTTACCCTTCGTTTTTTCGACACGTGGATTTTTACGGTAAAACGGGATTACCGTGGCTGGTCTTCATGTTATCATCGCTGGAGAGTGGTGCACCATGGTGCTGTTTCTGTTCAAATCCATGCATGCATTTCAAAAAGTCGTGCGACACTGTTTCGCCATTTCGGACGGATGTTGCACCTTGCACCGTGGATGTTGCACCCTATAGATATCGATTATTCGGACGGCCATAACTTCTGGCAAGTTTAGAGTTACGGGAGCCATAACCAGTAAAACGAAGGCCCCAGTGAGTTCTACGGCTATGACAGCTTTCAGCCGTCAATGGATTGTGTAATGCCCAAAAAAGACTATCCAAATCTCAATCGGGTTTAAGAAGTTTTTTACCCTTCGTTTTTTCGACACGTGGATTTTTACGGTAGAACGGGATTACCGTGGTTGGTCTTCGATTTACCATCGCTGGAGAGTGGTGCACCATGGTACCGTTTCGTTTCAAATCCATGCACGCTTTTCAAAAAGTCGTGCGACACTGTTTCGCCATTTCAGACGGATGTTGCACCTTGCACCGTGGATGTTGCACCCTTAGATATCGATTATTCAGACGGCCATAACTTCTGGCTCGTTTAGAGTTACGGGAGCCATAACCAGTAAAACGAAGGCCCTAGTGAGTTCTACGGCTATGACAACTTTCAGCCGTCAATGGAATGTTTAATGCCCAAAAAGACTATCCGAATCTCAATCGGGTCTAGGAAGTTTTTTACCCTTCGTTTTTTCGACGCGTGGATTTTTACGGTAGAACGGGATTACCGTGGCTGGTCTTCGATTTACCATCGCTGGAGAGTGGTGAACCATGGTACCGTTTCGTTTCAAATCCATACACGCATTTCAAAAAGTCGTACGACACTGTTTCGCCATTTCCGACGGATGTTGCACCTTACAACGTGGATGTTGCACCCTGTAGATATCGATTATTCGAACCGCCATAACTTCTGGCTCGTTTAGAGTTACGGGAGCCATAACCAGTCAAAACGAAAGCCATAGTGAGTTCTACGGCTATGACCGTTTTTAGCCGTCAATGGATTGTGTAATGCCCAAAAAAGACTATCCGAATCTCAATCGGGTCTAGGAAGTTTTTTACCCTTCGTTTTTTCGACACGTGGATTTTTACGGTAGAACGAGATTACCATGGCTGGTCTTCGATTTACCATCGCTGGAGACCGGTACACCATGGTACCGTTTCATTTCAAATCCATGCACGAATTTCAAAAAGTCGTACGACACTGTTTCGCCATTTCGAACGGATGTTGCACCTTACACCGTGGATGTCGCACCCTTTAGATATCGATTATTCGGACCGCCATAGCTTCTGGCTCGTTTAGAGTTACGGGAGCCATAACCAGTCAAAACGAAGGCCTCAGTGAGTTCTACGGTTATGATAGCTTTCAGCCGTCAATGGAATGCTTAATGTCCAAAAAAGACTATCCGAATCTCAATCGGGTCTCGGAAGTTTTTTACCCTTCGTTTTTTCGACATGTGGATTTTTACGGTAAAAAGAGATTACCTTGGCTGGTCTTCAATTTACCAACGCTGGAGAGTGGTGCACCATGGTACCATTTCGTTTCAAATTCTTGCACGAATTTCAAAAAGTCGTACGACACTGTTTCGCCATTTCGGACGGATGTTGCACCTTGCACCGTGGATGTCGCACCCTGTAGATATCGATTATTCGGACGGCCATAACTTCTGGCTTGTTTTGAGTTACGGGAGCCATAACCAGTCAAAACGAAGGCCTCAGTGAGTTCTACGGTTATGACAGCTTTCAGCCGTCAATGGATTGTTTAATGCCCAAAAAAGACTATCTGAATCTCAATCAGGTCTCGGAAGTTTTTTACCCTTCGTTTTTTCGTCACGTGGATTTTTAAGGTAAAACGGGATTACCGTGGCCATTCTTCATGTTATCATCGCTGGAGAGTGGTGCACCAGGGTACCGTTTCGTTTCAAATCCATGCACGCATTTTAAAAAGTCGTACGACACTGTTTCGCCATTTCGGACGGATGTTGCACCTTGCACCATGGGTGTTGCACCCTATAGATATCGATTATTCGGACGGCCATAACTTCTGGCTCATTTAGAGTTACGGGAGCCATAACCAGTCAAAACGAAGGACTCGGTGATATCTACGGCTATGACTGCTTTCAGCCATCAACGGATTGCTTAATGCCCAAAAAAGACTATCCGAATCTCAATCGGGTCTAGGAAGTTTTTTACCCTTCATTTTTTCGAAACGTGGATTTTTACGGTAGAACGGGATTACCGTGGCTGGTCTTCGATTTACCATCGCTGGAGAGTGGTGCACCATGGTACCGTTTCATTTCAAATCCATGCACGCATTTCAAAAAGTCGTACGATACTGTTTCGGCATTTCAGACGGATGTTGCACTTGCACCGTGGATGTTGCACCCTGTAGATATCGATTATTCGGACGGTCATAACTTCAGGCTCATTTAAAGTTACGGGAGCCATAACCAGTAAAAACGAAGGCCTCAGTGAGTTCTACGGTTATTAAAGCTTTCAGCCATCAATGGATTGCTTAATGCCCAAAAAAGACTATCCGAATCTCAATCGGGTCTCGGATGTTTTTTACCCTTCGTTTTTTCGACACGTGGATTTTTACGATAAAACGAGATTACCTTAGCTGGTCTACAATTTACCAACGCTGGAGAGTGGTGCACCATGGTACCGTTTTGTTTAAAATCCTTGCACGCACTTCAAAAAGTCTAACGACACAGTGTCGCCATTTCGGACGGATGTTGCACCTTGCACCGTGGATGTTGCACCCTATATATATCGATTATTCGGACGGCCATAACTTCTGGCTCGTTTAGAGTTATGGGAGCCATAACCAGTCAAAACGAAGGCCTCGGTGAATTCTACGGCTATGATGGCTTTCATCTGTCAATGGATTGTTTAATGCCCAAAAAAGATTATCCGAATCTCAATCGGGTCTCGGAAGTTTTTTACCCTTCGTTTTTTCGACACGTGGATTTTTACGGCAAAACGGGATTACCGTGGCTGGTCTTCATGTTATCATCGCTGGAAAGTGGTGCACCATGGTGCTCTTTCTGTTCAAATCCTTGCACGCATTTTAAAAAGTCGTACGACACTGTTTCGCCATTTCGGACGGATGTTGCACCTTGCACCGTGGATGTAGCACCCTGTAGATATCGATTATTCGGACGGCCATAACTTCTCGCTCATATAGACTTACGAGAGCCATAACCAGTCAAAACGAAGGACTCGGTGAGCTCTACGGCTATGACAGCTTTCAGCCGTCAGTGGATTGTTTACTGCCCGAAAAAGACTATCCGAATCTCAATCGGGTCTAGGAAGTTTTTTACCCTTCGTTTTTTCGACACGTGGATTTTTACGGTAGAACGGGATTACCGTGGCTGGTCTTCGATTTACCATCGCTGGTGAGTGGTGCACCATGGCACCGTTTCGTTTCAAAACCATACACGCATTTGAAAAAGTCGTACGACACTGTTTCGCCATTTCGGACGGATGTTGCACCTTGCACCGTGGAAGTTGCACCCTGTAGATGTCGATTATTCGGACGGCCACAACTTCTGGCTAGTTTAGAGTTACGGGGGCCATAACCAGTCAAAACGAAGGCCTCAGTGAGTTCTACGGCTATTACCGCTTTCAGCCGTCAATGGATTGTGTAATGCCCAAAAAAGACTATCCGAATCTCCATCGGGTCTAGGAAGTTTTTTACCCTTCGTTTTTTCGACACGTGGATTTTTACGGTAGAACGGTATTACCGTGGCTAGTCCTCGATTTACCATCGCTAGAGAGTGGTGCACCTTGGTACCGTTTCGTTTCAAATACATGCACACATTTCCAAAAGTCGTACGACACTATTTCGCCATTTCGGACGGATGTTGCACCTTGCACCGTGGATGTTGCACCCTATAGATATCGATTATTCGGACGGCCATAACTTCTGGGTCGTTTAGGGTTATGGGAGCCATAACCAGTCAAAACGAAGGCCTCAATGAGTTCTACGGCTATGACAGTTTTCAGCCGTCAATGGATTGCTTAATGCCCAAAAAAGACTATCCGAATCTCAATCGGGTCTCGGAAGTTTTTTACCCTTCGTTTTTTCGACACGTGGATTTTTACGGTAAAATGAGATTACGTTGGCTGGTCTTCAATTTAGCAACGCTGGAGAGTGGTGCACCATGGTATCGTTTTGTTTCAAATCCTTGCATGCATTTCAAAAGGTCGTACGACACTGTTTCGCCATTTCGGACGGATGTTGCACCTTGCACCGTGGATGTTGCACCCTGTAGATATCGATTATTCGGACGGCCATAACTTCTGCCTCATTTAGAGTTACGGGAGCCATAACCAGTCAAAACGAAGGCCTCAGTGAGTTCTACGGCTATGACAGCTTTCAGCCGTCAATGGATTGTTTAATGCCCAAAAAAGACTATCCGAATCTCAATCGGGTCTCGGAAGTTTTTTACCCTTCGTTTTTTCGACACGTCTTTTTTTACGGTAAAACAGGATTACCGTGGCTGGTCTTCATGTTATCATCGCTGGAGAGTGGTGCACCAGGGTACCTTTTCGTTTCAAATCCATGCACGCATTTTACAAAGTCATACGACACTGTTTCGCAATTTCGGACGGATGTTGCACCTTGCACCGTGGATGTTGCACCCTTTAGATATCGATTATTCGAACGGCCATAACTTCTGGCTCATTTAGAGTTACGGGAGCCATAACCAGTCAAAACGAAGGCCTCGGTGAGTACTACGGCTATGACAGCTTTCAGCCGTCAATGGATTGTTTAATGCCCAAAAAAGACTATCCGAATCTCAATCGGGTCTAGGAAGTTTTTTACCCTTCGTTTTTTCGACACGTGGATTTTTACGGTAGAACGGGATTACAGTGGCTGGTCTTCTATTTACCATCGCTGGAGAGTGGTGCACCGTGGTACTGTTTTGTTTCAAAACCATGCATGCATTTCAGAAAGTCGCTGTAACGACCCATATTTTACATGTCGATAAATCGTAGAATTTGCAGGTCGTTAGTGTTGTTTATGTTGTCTCTAGCCTGAGTCGTATGGAGAGTAACTCGTGTGTTGAAGTGTTGAGTCGTGACCGACTCATAGGCATTACCGAGTTAAAGGGTCACCGGGATAAGGTAGTGACCGACCTATAGTGTTGCCGACTTAAGGAGGTTGGTGGTTTAAAGGTTGGCTGACTCATAGGGGTGACCGACCTAAGAAGATAGTGAGATAAGAAGTGTGGCTGAGTCAATGAGTTACGACTTAAGTATAGTGGACGGCCTAGGAGGTGTTGCCGAGTTAGGTTTGGGCCGACTTAGTTGGTTACCGGGTTAAGAGCTAACGACTTAAGCCCTTCACCGAGCTATAGGAGTTAACACGCTAAGGGGGATACCGACTTAGAGTGTGACCGAGATAGGTTGTAGGTCGTTGGCTCGGTTTGGTGTTAGGTCGTAAGGTAGTTGTTAGCTCGGTAAGGTTTGGGTCGGTAGGCCGTGTTTGTTAGGTCGTTGTCTCGGAGCTGTTGTGTAGGTCTTTAGGTCGTAGGTCTTTGGGTCGGCAGGATAGTTAGCTCGTATGGCCTGTGTATGGTTAGGTCGTAGGGTCGGCAGAGTATGTTGAGGCATTGGGTCGGTAAGTCGCAGAACGACTTAGAGTTAGGTCGGCCATGTGGCATCTGTGTTAGGTCGGCAGAGGTTAGGTCGGCGGCGACTTAGGGACGGCCGAGCTAAGGGGTTTTCCAGCCTATAAATAGAGGGGTTTGGCTCACTTTTTGGCACCGGTTTTCGAAGCGACGAAGTGCTGCCATTTTGGAAACTCGACTACAGTATTTTCTTCACTTCTTTCTCTACTTCTATCAAGTGCTAACATCCATTGAAGATTGAAGATCAAGATCAAAGATCAAGAGCCAAAGTTGAAGATTTTCATCCGAAGAGGCTAGATTTCACCGTTTCAAGTGAAATTTCTCCGGATCAAGCTCAAGTCCTTGCTGTCCAGATCTGAAGTTGATTGATTTTAGGTTGTTTTGGTGATTTGGTGAGTGGTAGTTATCTCTCACGCGGATCCAAGGGAGTATATTGGATTGGTGGCTTGTTTGAGTGTTAAAGTTAGAGATTTCATGCGTTTTTCTTAGATCCGAGTCTAGATCCATGGTTTTTGAAGATGTTTACTTATGCAAGTTTGTTTAACAAGTATTAGAGACAAAACCCATGTTTTATATTTGATAGGTCTATGCTAAAAACCATGATATCACACATGTTGGACTTTTGCTCATTTATTTACGAAATTGCCATTATAGTTGATATTGCTTAATAGATCTTGTTTGAATGTTTGATTGGTTGTATTAATGATCGATTGTGTGAATGTATGATAGATTTGATTGTTTCCAAGTTAGCTAGTAGTTGATTTGGAACAAGATGATGGAAGAGGATTCAAAAGCTACGGAAGAAGGCTCTTGAATGGTGAAAGCTGCTTAAGGCATATGTAGCGGGTGTTGAAGCTCATATGTATAGATTGGATGATGTTGAGATGGAACTTTGCCATGATGCGATGAGGCAAACCATGTTGTTGAGTTGAGACTTTGCTTTGATGCGATGAAGCGGAGTATGATGTGAGTCTTGGCTTAATCCAAGCAGGGATCATTCCAAGCATGTTGATAACTTGAAGGGGTAGTTCAAGTTGGTTGATAATGGATTGTTCAAGAGGTAGCTTGAGCTTGTATGAGGATAGTCGTCAAGAAGGATGGCTAGGAGGCTTGGATCTCATCGTTGTTGAAGGTTCTAGCATGCTCAAGAGCAAGAGTACATGGGGCGCCCATAACGACTACAGGTAGGTAGTCGGGACACCCAAAAGACTACAGGTAGGTAGTTGAGTACTCTGGGCAAAGTAGATAAGTCCTAGGCACAAGGCAGTGTGCGGAGTTATGGTTAGAACCGGGGTTACCATTAGCCCTTGACAGATGGTCATTCAACTAACGGTGAAATCGAGGCAAGGATAACAGTGATAGCCAGAGTCATGGATGTTTGGTTGTATTATCATTCGGCTTCAAGAGCGGTGTTTTCTGGGTGCTTATCTGATCTTGGTTTAGGCCTTGGGGGTTTGTATTTGGAAAACATCGTCCTTGACTCGAGTGGTATTTGCTTTACCTTAATTGTCTATGTTGTTATGCTTGCTTCTCCTTAGTGTATGTCTGGGGCTATCACTGTAGAAAGAGGTGGAGTGGGATGGTTTGGTTCCTATTCCTTTTATCCTTTATGCTCTTTTGGTATGTTTGATAGTTAATTTACTGCTCACTAAGACTTTGTCTGACTCAAGGTTTTATGTCTCCTCTTATTACCTTGGGCTGTTCATCCATGTTGGGATGGGCAGACTAGGTAGCAGGTGACAGGTGCTGTGCTAGGAGTTCTACGCTGAAGATGACGAAGACGAGCAGGAGGCTTTGCATATTAGTTTTCTTTCTATATGTACTGGGTATCCGCTGCTGTATTTGGTTGAGTGTTATGTAGTGAGGCCTTGATGTATGGATGATTCATGTTTGTATAAGACTACTATGATGCTTATATGATGATTTTCTGTTATGGAGCTTCACTATATATTTCTCTATTGTATTTTATCCATGCGCTGTGAGTTGTACGATAGAGATTCTTTTGTTTTGTTTTACCCTGACTATCGTCCATGGCTGCCTGGCACGCCTTTCAGCGCATTATTTCCTTGTTTTGGTGCGGGAGTCATGGGCGGTCGTCACATTTGGTATCAGAGCTTTGGTTAATCGATTTTAGCCAACGCTCGCTGATGTAACTACGTATGAGAGACGTAATTGTATTTTGATGGATGATTACTATATATAATATAGTAGCTTAGAAGGATTTGAACTCCTTATGCAGTTGTTTCTTAAGGTGTTCTAATCATTCTTATTTACAGATATTAAGGATGAGTCGAAGTGAGAGACAAGCTGCGAGAGATAGCCGTGCTGCTAGGGAGGCTGTTGATTATGCTCCTATGTTTGAGGCCATGATGACTTCAATCATGAGGAGGATGCCAGCTTCAGGATCATCTGTGGATGTGGGAGTTCAGGTCCAAGCTCCAAGACCAGTGGATTTTGCCAAGCTCTGTAAGGATTTTACTGCTCTTGGAGGGAAAGTTTTCTTGGGGACAGAGTCGACCATTGAAGTGCAGAGATGGATTGATGCTTGCCGAAGGATCTTTGGTGACTTAGGGATTAAGGATGCAACTAAGAGGAAGCTTGCATCGAGACAGCTTCAGGGAAGAGCTGCTGATTGGTGGAATTCTATCACCATAGATACACCAGAAGAAGAGATTACTTGGGAGCAATTCCAAGTTAGATTTGAAGCTAAGTTCATCTCTACTTCTCAGAAATCTGTCTTGTTTAAGAGGTTTGTGGAGCTCAAGCAAGGTGGGAGGCCTGTTCTTGAGTATATTTCTGAATTTGAAGCTTTGTCTAAGTATGCCAGATCGTATATTGATTCTCCCTACCAGAAGAATGAGAAGTTTGTGACTGGTCTGGATGCTTATCTTGGGAGGCAGTTAGTGGATCATTTGGATGATCCGTTTGAGAAGCTTGTGGAGAAAGCTCTTAGGCATGAGAGTTTGTTTCCTAGGGAAAGTTCTGTTGTTGCTGTAACCAGGGAAGGATCTAAACCACGGCAGAGTGGCAATAGGAAGAGGAAGCAGCAGCAACAGAAGGGTAGGGATGGCCAGAAGAAGCCGAAGAGTGAAGTGACTTGCTATAACTGCCAGCAGAAGGGCCATCTTTACAAAGACTGTAAGAATCCCAAAGTGCCGGGAAAGTGTTACAACTGTGATAAGTTGGGACATATCAAGAAGGATTGTCCAGAGCCAAGGAAGGATAGGCAGGTTGTGCAAGCCTATGCTTTGGGGGCTGTTCCATCGTCTTCGAAAGCTCCTACTGCTGAAGAGAAGGGGAAGAGCGTGGTTGTTCAAGGTACTCTTTCTATTTGTGGTATTCCGGTTAGAGTGTTGTTTGATACTGGAGCGTCGCATTCTTTTGTTTGTGATGATTTGGTAGGCCGGTTGGGTTTGGAACCGAATGTTGTTGATAGGCCATTGGTTGTGACTAATCCGGTTGGGGGTTCGTCATGTTTGTGTATGATATGCCGTGGTCTAGTTGTGTCGAGTCATGATTGCTCGTTTGTTTGTGATTGCTTTGTTCTGAACTTTGCGGGGTTCGGAATTATTTTGGGTATGGACTGGCTTAGGAAGTATGCGGCTAGGATTGATTGTGAGAGGCTTGAGGTGACAGTCGGGAATGTGGAAGGGCGAAAGGTTGTGATACGATGTAAGCATGAAGAAGGCGTCTTCATGAGCTTCATGTATTCGCTGGTTGTTCCACGGGATGGACTGTCATCGGTGCCTATTGTGAATGAGTTTGAGAATGTCTTTGAGGAAGTCAAAGGGTTGCCGCCGCATAGGGAGATCGAGTTTCGTATCGATCTAGTTGAGGGAGCCAGACCTGTTGTGATGCCTCTTAGGCGTATGGCACCGAGGGAGCAGCAAGAGCTGAAGGTGCAAGTTGATGACCTTTTGCGGAAAGGATTCATTCGGAGAATTGTGTCCGAATGGGGTGCGCCCGTTGTGTTCGCAACCAAAGCGGATGGATCGTTGAGGTTGTGTGTTGATTATCGTGAGCTGAATAAGGTGACTAAGAAGAACAAGTATCCATTGCCGAGAATAGATGACTTGTTTGATCAGCTTCACGAGGCTAAGGTGTTTTCTCAGATGGATTTGGCAACGGGATTTCACCAGTTGAGAGTGGCGAAGGATAGTGTGCCGAAGACTGCTTTCAGGACACCATCCGGGTTTTATGAGTGGCTGGTAATGCCGTTTGGATTGACTAACGCGCCAGCATATTTTGTGGATCTTATGAATAGAGTGTTCAGAGATCAGTTGAATAAGTTCGTGCTTGTGTTCGTGGATGATATTCTGATTTATTCCAGAACTGAGGGAGAGCACAAGACGCACTTGGGGATTGTTTTGGAAATCTTGCGGAAACATCAGCTGAAGGCTAAGTTTTCGAAGTGTCACTTCTGGAAGAATGAAGTGAGGTTCTTAGGCCATGTTATTTCTGGAAATGGAATAGCGGTTGACCCCGCTAAGGTGGCAGCGATCCAGGATTGGGTTAGACCTAAGAATGCATCTGATGTGAGAAGTTTTCTTGGATTAGCAGGATATTATCGACGGTTTATCAAAGACTTTCCCAAGATAGCTGCACCGTTGACAGGATTGACAAAGAAGAACCAGGTGTTCAAATGGGATGATAAGTGTGAGCAAGCTTTCGTAATCCTGAAAGAGCGACTGACAAGTGCTCCTGTTTTGACTATTCCAAGTGGGAATGATGAGATGGTGGTTTACACCGATGCATGTGGCACTGGACTAGGAGCAGTGCTAATGCAGAGAGATAAGGTTGTTGCGTATGCAAGTCGACAACTGAAGCCGCATGAAAGGAATTATCCGACTCACGATTTGGAGTTAGCGGCGATTGTGTTTGCTTTGAAGATGTGGAGACATTATCTATTGGGAGTTAGATTCGAGCTGTTTACAGATCATAAGTCGTTGAAGTATCTGTTCTCCCAAAAGGATTTGAATCTTCGACAGCAAAGGTGGCTAGAGTTTTTAGCATCTTATGATTTTGGTATAGCCTATACTCCAGGGCCAGGTAACGCAGTGGCCGATGCGTTGAGTCGAAGACATGCAGGATTGGGAGCCATGTTTTCGGAATGGAAGAGTCTCGAGTATTTGGCTGGATTTGATTTCAGGCCTAGATGTGAATTGGAACCTGAGATGTTGGCAAACTTATCGATAAGGCCTACTCTTGTGGAAAGAGTTGGCGAGAGCCAAAGGAGAGATGATAAGCTTGTCAAGATTATCCGTGATTTGGAATCCGGATTGGACCCGGAGAAGGATAAAGGATTCGAGGTCGATCGAGAGGGTTGGCTTCGAAAGCAAGGACGACTAGTTGTTCCCGATGTAGATGGATTGAGAGATGAAGTTCTGAGGGAAAGTCATCACTCGAAGTTGACAATTCATCCAGGTGGAAATAAGATGTATCGGGATATGAAGAGAACCTACTACTGGGAAGGTATGAAGAAGGATGTTGGAAATTTTATTTCCAAGTGTATGAATTGCCAGTTGGTGAAAGCTGAGCAGAAGCAGCCCAGTGGATTACTTCAGCCATTAGAGGTTCCTACATGGAAGTGGGAGCAAGTGTCGATGGATTTTATCGATGGTCTACCTAGGACAAGAGCAGGGAATGAAGGGATTTGGGTCATAGTAGATCGCTTGACCAAGAGTGCAAGGTTCATTCCTGTTCGATCAACTAGGACTGCATCGAAGTTGGCTGAACTGTATGTGAAGTGGATAGTTCGTTTCCATGGTGTTCCGAAGAGTATAGTGAGCGATCGGGACCCATTGTTCACTAGTAGATTTTGGAAGAGCTTCCAGGAAGTTTTGGGAACTGAGTTGTGTTTGAGTACAGCTTATCACCCTCAAACAGATGGTCAGACTGAGAGAGTCAACCGAGTTTTGGAAGATCTTCTTAGGGCATGTGTTTTGGACTTCGGAGGATCATGGGAAGATCACCTTCATTTGGTGGAGTTTGCTTATAATAACAGTTATCAGTCGAGTATTGGTATGGCACCATATGAAGCATTGTATGGAAGACCGTGTAACTCTCCGACATGTTGGTTGGAAATTGGAGAAAAGCTGATACTTGGGCCAGAGATGATTCGACAGACTTCGGATTGTATAGAGATCATTCGGCAACGAATGAAGGCAGCCCAGGATCGTCAGAAAAGTTATGCAGATAATCGTCGAAAGGATTTGGAATTCGACGTGGGTGATATGGTTTTTGTGAAGATTTCTCCATTAAAGAATGTTATTAGATTCGGGAAGAAAGGAAAGTTAACTCCGAGATTTGTTGGACCATTCCCGATCATCGAGCATATTGGAAAGCTCGCTTATAGATTGGAGTTACCGGAAAGGATGGCGGGTGTGAACAATGTTTTTCACGTATCCTATCTACGGAAGTATGTGCATGACCCGAGTACGGTGGTTTCTGCTGATAGCTGTGAAGACTTAGAGGTTGATCCCGTGGGTACGAGACCTCGTGAGCCGCTTCGTATTGTTGAAACCGATACGAAACAGCTTAGGAGGAAGACGATTACGTTGCTCAAGGTACAATGGAGTGATGATGTTAACGACTGTACATGGGAGGAGGAAGAGAGGATGAAGGCAGCTCATCCCGGACTCTTCGAGGTATGGCCCTAAAGTGTCGTGACATCTCATGAATTTGTAGCTTGTTCTAAGTCTTAGAATTCTGCATGCTAGGTTAGAATTGGTTGCATGGATTGTTGATTGCTATGGATGATAGGCATGCGGAATAATTTTGATTGCTGTTGTTTGCTTGGAATTTCGGGGGCGAAATTCCTAAGGGGGAGAGAATGTAACGACCCATATTTTACGTGTCGATAAATCGTAGAATTTGCAGGTCGTTAGTGTTGTTTATGTTGTCTCTAGCCTGAGTCGTATGGAGAGTAACTCGTGTGTTGAAGTGTTGAGTCGTGACCGACTCATAGGCATTACCGAGTTAAAGGGTCACCGGGATAAGGTAGTGACCGACCTATAGTGTTGCCGACTTAAGCAGGTTGGTGGTTTAAAGGTTGGCTGACTCATAGGGGTGACCGACCTAAGAAGATAGTGAGATAAGAAGTGTGGCCGAGTGAATGAGTTACGACTTAAGTATAGTGGACGGCCTAGGAGGTGTTGCCGAGTTAGGTTTGGGCCGACTTAGTTGGTTACCGGGTTAAGAGCTAACGACTTAAGCCCTTCACCGAGCTATAGGAGTTAACACGCTAAGGGGGATACCGACTTAGAGTGTGACCGAGATAGGTTATAGGTCGTTGGCTCGGTTTGGTGTTAGGTCGTAAGGTAGTTGTTAGCTCGGTAAGGTTTGGGTCGGTAGGCCGTGTTTGTTAGGTCGTTGTCTCGGAGCTGTTGTGTAGGTCTTTAGGTCGTAGGTCTTTGGGTCGGCAGGATAGTTAGCTCGTATGGCCTGTGTATGGTTAGGTCGTAGGGTCGGCAGAGTATGTTGAGGCATTGGGTCGGTAAGTCGCAGAACGACTTAGTGTTAGGTCGGCCATGTGGCATCTGTGTTAGGTCGGCAGAGGTTAGGTCGGCGGCGACTTAGGGACGGCCGAGCTAAGGGGTTTTCCAGCCTATAAATAGAGGGGTTTGGCTCACTTTTTGGCACCGGTTTTCGAAGCGACGAAGTGCTGCCATTTTGGAAACTCGACTACAGTATTTTCTTCACTTCTTTCTCTACTTCTATCAAGTGCTAACATCCATTGAAGATTGAAGATCAAGATCAAAGATCAAGAGCCAAAGTTGAAGATTTTCATCCGAAGAGGCTAGATTTCACCGTTTCAAGTGAAATTTCTCCGGATCAAGCTCAAGTCCTTGCTGTCCAGATCTGAAGTTGATTGATTTTAGGTTGTTTTGGTGATTTGGTGAGTGGTAGTTATCTCTCACGCGGATCCAAGGGAGTATATTGGATTGGTGGCTTGTTTGAGTGTTAAAGTTAGAGATTTCATGCGTTTTTCTTAGATCCGAGTCTAGATCCATGGTTTTTGAAGATGTTTACTTATGCAAGTTTGTTTAACAAGTATTAGAGACAAAACCCATGTTTTATATTTGATAGATCTATGCTAAAAACCATGATATCACACATGTTGGACTTTTGCTCATTTATTTACGAAATTGCCATTATAGTTGATATTGCTTAATAGATCTTGTTTGAATGTTTGATTGGTTGTATTAATGATCGATTGTGTGAATGTATGATAGATTTGATTGTTTCCAAGTTAGCTAGTAGTTGATTTGGAACAAGATGATGGAAGAGGATTCAAAAGCTACGGAAGAAGGCTCTTGAATGGTGAAAGCTGCTTAAGGCATATGTAGCGGGTGTTGAAGCTCATATGTATAGATTGGATGATGTTGAGATGGAACTTTGCCATGATGCGATGAGGCAAACCATGTTGTTGAGTTGAGACTTTGCTTTGATGCGATGAAGCGGAGTATGATGTGAGTCTTGGCTTAATCCAAGCAGGGATCATTCCAAGCATGTTGATAACTTGAAGGGGTAGTTCAAGTTGGTTGATAATGGATTGTTCAAGAGGTAGCTTGAGCTTGTATGAGGATAGTCATCAAGAAGGATGGCTAGGAGGCTTGGATCTCATCGTTGTTGAAGGTTCTAGCATGCTCAAGAGCAAGAGTACATGGGGCGCCCATAACGACTACAGGTAGGTAGTCGGGACACCCAAAAGACTACAGGTAGGTAGTTGAGTACTCTGGGCAAAGTAGATAAGTCCTAGGCACAAGGCAGTGTGCGGAGTTATGGTTAGAACCGGGGTTACCATTAGCCCTTGACAGATGGTCATTCAACTAACGGTGAAATCGAGGCAAGGATAACAGTGATAGCCAGAGTCATGGATGTTTGGTTGTATTATCATTCGGCTTCAAGAGCGGTGTTTTCTGGGTGCTTATCTGATCTTGGTTTAGGCCTTGGGGGTTTGTATTTGGAAAACATCGTCCTTGACTCGAGTGGTATTTGCTTTACCTTAATTGTCTATGTTGTTATGCTTGCTTCTCCTTAGTGTATGTCTGGAGCTATCACTGTAGAAAGAGGTGGAGTGGGATGGTTTGGTTCCTATTCCTTTTATCCTTTATGCTCTTTTGGTATGTTTGATAGTTAATTTACTGCTCACTAAGACTTTGTCTGACTCAAGGTTTTATGTCTCCTCTTATTACCTTGGGCTGTTCATCCATGTTGGGATGGGCAGACTAGGTAGCAGGTGACAGGTGCTGTGCTAGGAGTTCTACGCTGAAGATGACGAAGACGAGCAGGAGGCTTTGCATATTAGTTTTCTTTCTATATGTACTGGGTATCCGCTGCTGTATTTGGTTGAGTGTTATGTAGTGAGGCCTTGATGTATGGATGATTCATGTTTGTATAAGACTACTATGATGCTTATATGATGATTTTCTGTTATGGAGCTTCACTATATATTTCTCTATTGTATTTTATCCATGCGCTGTGAGTTGTACGATAGAGATTCTTTTGTTTTGTTTTACCCTGACTATCGTCCATGGCTGCCTGGCACGCCTTTCAGCGCATTATTTCCTTGTTTTGGTGCGGGAGTCATGGGCGGTCGTCACAGTCGCACGACACTGTTTCTCCATTTCGGACGGATGTTGCACCTTGCACCGTAGATGTTGCACCATGTAGATATCGATTATTCGGACGGTCATAACTTCTGGCTCGTTCAGAGTTACGGAAGCCATAACCATTCTAAACGAAGGCCTCAGTGAGTTCTACGGCTACGACAGCTTTCAGCCGTCAATGGATTGTGTAATGCAAAAAAAGACTATCTGAATCTCAATCGAGTCTAGGAAGTTTTTTACCCTTCGTTTTTTCGACACGTGGATTTTTACGGTAGAACGGGATTACCGTGGCTGGTCTTCGATTTACCTTGGTACCGTTTCGTTTCAAATCCATGCACGCATTTCAAAAAGTCGTATGACACTATTTCTCCATTTCGGACGGATGTTGCACCTTGCACCGTGGATGTTGCTCCCTATAGATATCGATTATTCGGACGGCCATAACTTCTGGCTCGTTTAGAGTTACGGGAGCCATAACCAGTCAAAACGAAGGCCTCAGTGAGTTCTACGGTTATGTAAGCTTTCATCCGTCAATGGATTACTTAATTCCCAAAAAAGACTATCCGAATCTCAATCGGGTCTCGGAGGTTTTTTACCCTTCATTTTTTCGTCACGTGGATTTTTACGGTAGAATGGGATTACCGTGGCTGGTCTTCGATTTACTATCGCTGGGGAGTGGTGCACCATGGTACCATTTCGTTTCAAATCCATGCATGCATTTCAAAAAGTCGTACGACACTGTTACGCCATTTCGGACGGATGTTGCACCTTGCACCGTGGATGTTGCACCCTGTAGATATCGATTATTCGGACGGCCATAACTTCTGGCTCGTTTAGAGTTACGGGAGCCCTAACCAGTCAAAACGAAGGCCTCAGTGAGTTCTACGGCTATGACAGCTTTCAGCCGTCAATGGATTGTTTAATGCCCAAAAAAGACTATCTGAATCTCAATCGGGTCTAGGAAGTTTTTTACCCTTCGTTTTTTCGATACGTGGATTTTTACGGTAGAACAGGATTACCGTGGCTGGTCTTCGATTTACCATCACTGGAGAGTGGTGCACCATGGTACCGTTTTGTTTCAAATCCATGCACGCATTTCAAAAAGTCGTATGACACTGTTTCGCCATTTCGGACGGATGTTGCACCTTACAACGTGGATGTTGCACCCTATAGATATCTATTATTCGGACCGCCATAACTTCTGGCTCGTTTAGAGTTACGAGAGCCATAACCCGTCAAAACGAAGGCCTCGGTGAGTTCTACGGCTTTGACCGCTTTCATCCGTCCATGGATTGCTTAATGCCCAAAAAAGACTATCCGAATCTAAATCGGGTCTAGGAGGTTATTTATCCTTCGTTTTTTCGACACGTGGATTTTTACGGTAGAACGGCATTACCGCGGCTGGTCTTCGATTTACCATCGCTGGAGAGTGGTGCACCATGGTGCCGTTATGTTCCAAATCCATGCACGCATTTCAAAAAGTCGTGCGACACTGTTTCGCCATTTCGGACGGATATTGCACATTGCACCGTGGATGTTGCAACCCATAGATATCGATTATTCGGACGGCCATAACTTCTGGCTCGTTTAGAGTTATGGGAGCCATAACCAGTAAAACGAAGGCCCTAGTGAGTTCTACGGCTATGACAGCTTTCAGCCGTCAATGGATTGTGTAATGCCCAAAAAAGACTATCCGAATCTCAATCGGGTCTAGGAAGTTTTTTACCCTTCGTTTTTTCGACACGTGGATTTTTATGGTTGAACGGGATTACCGTGGCTAGTCTTCGACTTACCATCGCTGGAGAGTGGTGCATCATGGTACTGTTTCGTTTCAAATCCATGCATGCATTTCAAAAAGTTGTGCGACACTGTTTCGCCATTTCGGACGGATGTTGCACCTTGCACCGTGGATGTTGCACCCTATAGATACCGATTATTCGGACGGCCATAACTTCTGGCAAGTTTAGAGTTACGGGAGCCATAACCAGTAAAACGAAGGCCCCAGTGAGTTCTACGACTATGACAGCTTTCAGCCGTCAATGGATTGTGTAATGCCCAAAAAAGTCTATCCAAATCTCAATCGGGTTTAGGACGTTTTTTTACCCTTCGTTTTTTCGACACGTGGATTTTTACGGTAGAACGGGATTACCGTGGCTGGTCTTCGATTTACCATCGCTGGAGAGTGGTGCACCATGGTACCGTTTCGTTTCAAATCCATGCACGCTTTTCAAAAAGTCGTGCGACACTGTTTCGCCATTTCGGACAGATGTTGCACCTTGCACCGTGGATGTTGCACCCTTAGATATCGATTATTCGGACGGCCATAACTTCTGGCTCGTTTAGAGTTACGGGAACCATAACCAGTAAAACGAAGGCCCCAGTGAGTTCTACGGCTATGACAACTTTCAGCCGTCAATGGAATGTTTAATGCCCAAAAAGACTATCCGAATCTCAATCGGGTCTAGAAAGTTTTTTACCCTTCGTTTTTTCGACGCGTCGATTTTTTTGGTAGAACGGGATTACCGTGGCCGGTCTTTGATTTACCATCGCTGGAGAGTGGTGGACCATGGTACCGTTTCGTTTCAAATCCATGCACGCAATTCAAAAAGTCGTACGACACTGTTTCGCCATTTCGGACGGATGTTGCACCTTACAACATGGATGTTGCACCCTGTAGATATCGATTATTCGAACCGCCATAACTTCTGGCTCGTTTAGAGTTACGGGAGCCATAACCAGTCAAAACGAAAGCCATAGTGAGTTCTACGGCTATGACCGTTTTTAGCCGTCAATGGATTGTGTAATGCCCAAAAAAGACTATCCGAATCTCAATCGGGTCTAGGAAGTTTTTTACCCTTCGTTTTTTCGACACGTGGATTTTTACGGTAGAACGGGATTACCGTGGCTGGTCTTCGATTTACCATCGCTGGAGAGCGGTACACCATGGTACCGTTTCATTTCAAATCCATGCACGCATTTCAAAAAGTCGTACGACACTGTTTCGCCATTTCGAACGGATGTTGCACCTTACACCGTGGATGTCGCACCCTTTAGATATCGATTATTCGGACCGCCATAACTTCTGGCTCGTTTAGAGTTGCGGGAGCCATAACCAGTCAAAACGAAGGCCTCAGTGAGTTCTACGGTTATGATAGCTTTCATCCCTCAATGGAATGCTTAATGTCCAAAAAAGACTATCCGAATCTCAATCGGGTCTCGGAAGTTTTTTACCCTTCGTTTTTTCGACACGTGGATTTTTACGGTAAAAAGAGATTACCTTGGCTGGTCTTCAATTTACCAACGCTGGAGAGTGGTGCACCATGGTACAATTTCGTTTCAAATTCTTGCACGCATTTCAAAAAGTCATACGACACTGTTTCGCCATTTCGGACGGATGTTGCACCTTGCACCGTGGGTGTTGCATCCTGTAGATATCGATTATTCGGACGGCCATAACTTCTGGCTCATTTAGAGTTACAAGAGCCATAACCAGTCAAAACGAAGGACTCGGTGAGTTCTACGGCTATGACTGCTTTCAGCCGTTAACGGATTGTTTAATGCCAAAAAAAGACTATCCGAATCTCAATCAGGTCTAGGAAGTTTTTTACCCTTCATTTTTTCGAAACGTGGATTTTTACGGTAGAACGGGATTACTGCGGCTGGTCTTCGATTTACCATCGCTGGAGAGTGGTGCACCATGGTACCGTTTCATTTCAAATCCATGCACGCATTTCAAAAAGTCGTACGATACTGTTTCGCCATTTCAGACGGATGTTGCACTTGCACCGTGGATGTTGCACCCTGTAGATATCGATTATTCGGACGGTCATAACTTCTGGCTCATTTATAGTTACGGGAGCCATAACCAGTAAAAACAAAGGCCTCAGTGAGTTCTACGGTTATTAAAGCTTTCAGCCATCAATGGATTGCTTAATGCCCAAAAAAGACTATCCGAATCTCAATCGGGTCTCGGAAGTTTTTTACCCTTCGTTTTTTCGACACGTGGATTTTTACGGTAAAACGAGATTACCTTAGCTGGTCTTCAATTTACCAACGCTGGAGAATGGTGCACCATATTACCGTTTTGTTTAAAATCCTTGCACGCACTTCAAAAAGTCTAACGACACAGTGTCGCCATCTCGGACGGATGTTGCACCTTGCACCGTGGATGTTGCACCCTATAGATATCGATTATTCGGATGGCCATAACTTCTGGCTCGTTTAGAGTTATGGGAGCCATAACCAGTCAAAACGAAGGCCTCGGTGAATTCTACGGCTATGATGGCTTTCAGCTCTCAATGGATTGTTTAATGCCCAAAAAAGACTATCCGAATCTCAATCGGGTCTCGGAAGTTTTTTACCCTTCGTTTTTTCGACACGTGGATTTTTACGGTAAAACGGGATTACCGTGGCTGGTCTTCATGTTATCATCGCTGGAGAGTGGTGCACCATGGTGCCGTTTCTGTTCAAATCCTTGCACGCATTTTAAAAAGTCGTACGACACTGTTTCGCCATTTCGGACGGATGTTGCACCTTGCGCCGTGGATGTAGCACCCTGTAGATATCGATTATTCGGACGGCCATAACATCTGGCTCATTTAGACTTACGAGAGCCATAACCAGTCAAAACGAAGGCCTCGGTGAGTTCTACGGCTATGACAGCTTTCAGCCGTCAGTGGATTGTTTACTGCCCGAAAAAGACTATCCGAATCTCAATCGGGTCTAGGAAGTTTTTTACCCTTCGTTTTTTCGACACGTGGATTTTTACGGTAGAACGGGATTACCGTGGCTGGTCTTCGATTTACCATCGCTGGAGAGTGGTGCACCATGGCACCGTTTCGTTTCAAAACCATACACGCATTTCAAAAAGTCGTACGACACTGTTTCGCCATTTCGGACGGATGTTGCACCTTGCACCGTGGAAGTTGCACCCTGTAGATATCGATGATTCGGACGGCCACAACTTCTGGCTAGTTTAGAGTTACGGTGGCCATAACCAGTCAAAACGAAGGCCTCGGTGAGTTCTACGGCTATGACCGCTTTCAGCCGTCAATGGATTGTGTAATGCCCAAAAAAGACTATCCGAATCTCAATCGGGTCTAGGAAGTTTTTTACCCTTCGTTTTTTCGACACGTGGATTTTTTCGGTAGAACGAGATTACCGTGGCTGGTCTTCGATTTACCATCGCTGGAGAGTGGTGCACCATGGTACCTTTTCGTTTCAAATACATGCACACATTTCCAAAAGTCGTACGACACTATTTCGCCATTTCGGTCGGATGTTGCACCTTGCACCGTGGATGTTGCACCCTATAGATATCGATTATTCGGACGGCCATAACTTCTGGCTCGTTTAGGGTTACGGGAGCCATAACCAGTCAAAACAAAGGCCTCAATGAGTTCTACGGCTATGGCAGCTTTCAGCCGTCAATGGATTGTTTAATGCCCAAAAAAGACTATCCGAATCTCAATCGGGTCTAGGAAGTTTTTTACCCTTCGTTTTTTCGACACGTGGATTTTTACGGTAGAACGGGATTACCGTGGCTGGTCTTCTATTTACCATCGCTGGAGAGTGGTGCAACATGGTACCGTTTTGTTTCAAAACCATGCATGCATTTCAAAAAGTCGTACGACACTGTTTCGCCATTTCGGACGGATGTTGCACCTTGCACCATGTAGATATCGATTATTCGGACGGCCATAACTTCTGGCTCGTTTAGAGTTACGGAAGCCATAACCAGTCAAAACGAAGGCCTCAGTGAGTTCTACGGCTATGACAGCTTTCAGCCGTCAATGGATTGTGTAATGCCAAAAAAGACTATCTGAATCTCAATCGAGTCTAGGAAGTTTTTTACCCTTCGTTTTTTCGACACGTGGATTTTTACGGTAGAACGGGATTACCGTGGCTGGTCTTCGATTTACCATCACTAGAGAGTGGTGCACCATGGTACCATTTCATTTCAAATCCTTGCACGCATTTCAAAAAGCCGTATGACACTATTTCGCCATTTCGGACGGATGTTGCACCTTGCACCGTGGATGTTGCTCCCTATAGATATCGATTATTCGGACGGCCATAACTTCTGGCTCGTTTAGAGTTACAGGAGCCATAACCAGTGAAAACGAAGGCCTCAGTGAGTTCTACGGTTATGTAAGCTTTCATCCGTCAATGGATTGCTTAATGCCCAAAAAAGACTATCAGAATCTCAATCGGGTCTCGGAGGTTTTTTACCCTTCATTTTTTCGACACGTGGATTTTTACGGTAGAATGGGATTACCGTGGCTGGTCTTCGATTTACTATCGCTGGGGAGTGGTACACCATGGTACCATTTCGTTTCAAATCCATGCACGCATTTCAAAAAGTCGTACGACACTGTTACGCCATTTCGGACGGATGTTGCACCTTGCACCGTGGATGTTGCACCCTGTAGATATCGATTATTCGGACGGCCATAACTTCTGGCTCGTTTAGAGTTACGGGAGCCCTAACCAGTCAAAATGAAGGCCTCAGTGAGTTCTACAGCTATGACAGCTTTCAGCCGTCAATGGATTGTTTAATGCCCAAAAAAGACTATCCAAATCTCAATCGGGTCTAGGAAGTTTTTTACCCTTCGTTTGTTCGACACGTGGATTTTTACGGTAGAACAGGATTACCGTGGCTGGTCTTCGATTTACCATCGCTGGAGGGTGGTGCACCATGGTACCGTTTTGTTTCAAATCCATGCACGCATTTCAAAAAGTCGTACGACACTGTTTCGCCATTTCGGATGGATGTTGCACCTTGCACCGTGGATGTTGCACCCTGTAGATATCGATTATTCGGACGGCCATAACTTCTGGATCGTTTAGAGTTACGGGAGCCATAACCAGTCAAAACGAAGGCCTCAGTGAGTTCTACGGCTTTGACCGCTTTTAGCCATCAATGGATTGTGTAATGCCCAAAAAAGACTATCCGAATCTCAATCGGGTCTAGGAGGTTTTTTACGCTTCGTTTTTTCGACACGTGGATTTTTACGTTAGAACGGCATTACCGTGGCTAGTCTTCGATTTACCATCGCTAGAGAGTGGTGCACCATGGTACCGTTTCGTTCCAAATCCATGCACGCATTTCAAAAAGTCGTGCGACACTTTTTCGCCATTTCGGACGGATATTGCACCTTGCACCGTGGATGTTGCACCCCATAGATATCGATTATTCGGACGGCCATAACTTCTGGCTCGTTTAGAGTTACGCGAGCGATAACCAGTAAAACGAAGGCCCCAGTGAATTCTACGGCTATGACAGCTTTCAGCCGTCAATGGATTGTGTAATGCCCAAAAAAGACTATCCGAATCTCAATCGGGTCTAGGAAGTTTTTTACCCTTCGTTTTTTCGACACGTGGATTTTTACGGTTGAACGGGATTACCATGGCAGGTCTTCGACTTACCATCGCTGGAGAGTGGTGCACCATGGTACCGTTTCGTTTCAAATCCATGCACGCATTTCAAAAAGTCGTGCGACACTGTTTCGCCATTTCGGACGGATGTTGCACCTTGCACCGTGGATGTTGCACCCTATAGATGTTGATTATTCGGACGGCCATAACTTATGGCAAGTTTAGAGTTACGGGAGCCATAACCAGTAAAACGAAGGCCCCAGTGAGTTCTACGACTATGACAGCTTTCAGCCGTCAATGGATTGTGTAATGCCCAAAAAAGTCTATCCAAATCTCAATCGGGTTTAGGACGTTTTTTACCCTTCGTTTTTTCGACACGTGGATTTTTACGGTAGAACGGGATTACCGTGGCTGGTCTTCGATTTACCATCGCTGGAGAGTGGTGCACCATGGTACCGTTTCGTTTCAAATCCATGCACACTTTTCAAAAAGTCGTGCGACACTGTTTCGCCATTTCGGACGGATGTTGCACCTTGCACCGTGGATGTTGCACCCTTAGATATCGATTATTCGGACGGCCATAACTTCTGGCTCGTTTAGAGTTACGGGAGCCATAACCAGTAATACGAAGGCCCCAGTGAGTTCTACGGCTATGACAACTTTCAGCCGTCAATGGAATGTTTAATGCCCAAAAAGACTATCCGAATCTCAATCGGGTCTAGGAAGTTTTTTACACTTCGTTTTTTCGACGCGTGGATTTTTGCGGTAGAACGGGATTACCGTGGCTGGTCTTCGATTTACCATCGCTGGAGAGTGGTGAACCATGGTACCATTTCGTTTTAAATCAATGCACGCATTTCAAAAAGTCGTACGACACTGTTTCGCCATTTCGGACGATGTTGCACCTTACAACGTGGATGTTGCACCCTGTAGATATCGATTATTCGAACCGCCATAACTTCTGGCTCGTTTAGAGTTACGGGAGCCATAACCAGTCAAAACGAAAGCCATAGTGAGTTCTACGGCTATGACCGTTTTTAGCCGTCAATGGATTGTGTAATGCCCAAAAAAGACTATCTGAATCTCAATCGGGTCTAGGAAGTTTTTTACCCTTCGTTTTTTCGACACGTGGATTTTTACGGTAGAACGGGATTACCGTGGCTGGTCTTCGATTTACCATCGCTGGAGAGCGGTACACCATGGTACCGTTTCATTTCAAATCCATGCACGCATTTCAAAAAGTCGTACGACACTGTTTCGCCATTTCGAACGGATGTTGCACCTTACACCGTGGATGTCGCACCCTTTAGATATCGATTATTCGGACCGCCATAACTTCTGGCTCGTTTAGAGTTACGGGAGCCATAACCAGTCAAAACGAAGGCCACAGTGAGTTCTACGGTTATGACTGCTTTCAGCCGTCAATGGATTGTTTAATGCACAAAAAAGACTATCTGAATCTCAATCAGGTCTCGGAAGTTTTTTACCTTTCGTTTTTTCGTCACGTGGATTTTTACGGTAAAACGGGATTACCGTGGCCGGTCTTCATGTTATCATCGCTGGAGAGTGGTGCACCAGGGTACCGTTTCGTTTCAAATCCTTGCACGCATTTCAAAAAGTCGTACGACACTGTTTCGCCATTTCGGACGGATGTTGCACCTTGCGCCGTGGGTGTTGCACCCTGTAGATATCGATTATTCGGACGGCCATAACTTCTGGCTCATTTAGAGTTACAGGAGCCATAACTAGTCAAAACGAAGGACTCGGTGAGTTCTACGGCTATGACTACTTTCAGCTGTCAACGGATTGTTTAATACCCAAAAAAGACTATCCGAATCTCAATCGGGTCTAGGAAGTTTTTTACCCTTCGTTTTTTCGAAATGTGGATTTTTACGGTAGAACGGGATTACCGTGGCTGGTCTTCGATTTACAATCGCAGGAGAGTGTTGCACCATGGTACCGTTTCATTTCAAATCCATGCACGCATTTCAAAAAGTCGTACGATACTGTTTTGCCATTTCAGACGGATGTTGCACCTTGCACCGTGGATGTTGCACCCTGTAGATATCGATTATTCGGACGGTCATAACTTCTGGCTCATTTAGAGTTACGGGAGCCATAACCAGTAAAAACGAAGGCCTCAGTGAGTTCTACGGTTATTAAAGCTTTCAGCCATCAATGGATTGCTTAATACTCAAAAAAGACTATCCGAATCTCAATCGGGTCTCGGAAGTTTTTACCCTTCGTTTTTTCGACACGTGGATTTTTACGGTAAAACGAGATTACCTTAGCTGGTCTTCAATTTACCAACGCTGGAGAGTGGTGCACCATGGTACCATTTTGTTTAAAATCCTTGCACGCATTTCAAAAAGTCTAACGACACTGTGTCGCCATTTCGGACGGATGTTGCACCTTGCACCGTGGATGTTGCACCCTATAGATATCCATTATTCGGACGGCCATAACTTCTGGCTCGTTTAGAGTTATGGGAGCCACAACCAGTCAAAACGAAGGCCTCGGTGAATTCTACGGCTATGATGGCTTTCAGCTGTCAATGGATTATTTAATGCCCAAAAAAGACTATCCGAATCTCAATCGGGTCTCGGAAGTTTTTTACCCTTCGTTTTTTCGACACGTGGATTTTTACGGTAAAACGGGATTACCGTGGCTGGTCTTCATGTTATCATCGCTGGAGAGTGGTGCACCATGGTACCGTTTTGTTTAAAATCCTTGCACGCATTTCAAAAAGTCTAACGACGCTGTTTCGCCATTTCGGACGGATGTTGCACCTTGCACCGTGGATGTAGCACCCTGTAGATATCGATTATTCGAACGGCCATAACTTCTGGCTCATTTAGACTTACGAGAGCCATAACCAGTCAAAACGAAGGCCTCGGTGAGTTCTACGGCTATGACAGCTTTCAACCGTCAGTGGATTGTTTACTGCCCAAAAAGACTATCCGAATCTCAATCGGGTCTAGGAAGTTTTTTACCCTTCGTTTTTTCGACACGAGGATTTTTGCGGTAGAACGGGATTACCGTGGCTGGTCTTCGATTTACCATCGCTGGAGAGTGGTGCACCATGGCACCGTTTCGTTTCAAAACCATACACGCATTTCAAAAAGTCGTACGACACTGTTTCGCCATTACGGACAGATGTTGCACCTTGCACCGTGGATGTTGCACCCTGTTGATATCGATTATTCGGACGGCCACAACTTCTGGCTAGTTTAGAGTTACGGGGGCCATAACCAGTCAAAACGAAGGCCTCAGTGAGTTCTACGGCTATGACCGCTTTCAGCCGTCAATGGATTGTGTAATGCCCTAAAAAGACTATCCGAATCTCAATCGGGTCTAGGAAGTTTTTTACCCTTCGTTTTTTCGACACGTGGATTTTTGCGGTAGAACGGGATTACCGTGGCTGGTCTTCGATTTACCATCGCTGGAGAGTGGTGCACCATGGTACTGTTTCGTTTCAAATACATGCACACATTTCCAAAAGTCGTACGACACTATTTCGCCATTTCGGACGGATGTTGCACCTTGCACCGTGGATGTTGCACCTTATAGATATCGATTATTCGGACGGGCATAACTTCTGGCTCGTTTAGGGTTACGGGAGCCATAACCAGTCAAAACGAAGGCCTCAATGAGTTCTACGGTTGTGACAGTTTTCAGCCGTCAATGGATTGCTTAATGCCCAAAATAGACTATCCGAATCTCAATCGGGTCTCGGAAGTTTTTTACCCTTCGTTTTTTCGACACGTGGATTTTTACGGTAAAACGAGATTACCTTGGCTGGTCTTCAATTTACCAACGCTGGAGAGTGGTGCACCATGGTATCGTTTTGTTTCAAATCCTTGCATGCATTTCAAAAGGTCGTACGACACTGTTTCGCCATTTCGGATGGATGTTGCTCCTTGCACCGTGGATGTTCCACCCTATAGATATCAATTATTCGGACGGCCATAACTTCTGGGTCATTTAGAGTTACGGGAGCCATAACCAGTCAAAACGAAGGCCTCGGTGAGTTCTACGGCTATGACAGCTTTCAGCCATCAATGGATTGTTTAATGCCCAAAAAAGACTATCCGAATCTCAATCGGGTCTCGGAAGTTTTTTACCCTTCGTTTTTTCGGCACGTGTATTTTTACGGTAAAACGGGATTACCGTGGCTGGTCTTCATGTTATCATCGCTGGAGAGTGGTGCACCAGGGTACCATTTCGTTTCAAATCCATGCACACATTTTAAAAAGTCATACGACACTGTTTCGCAATTTCGGACGGATGTTGCACCTTGCACCGTGGATGTTGCACTATGTAGATATCGATTATTCGAACAGCCATAACTTCTGGCTCATTTAGAGTTACGGGAGCCATAACCTGTCAAAACGAAGGCCTCAGTGAGTTCTACGGCTATGACAGCTTTCAGCCGTCAATGGATTGTCTAATGCCCAAAAAAGACTATCCGAATCTCAATCGGGTCTAGGAAGTTTTTTACCCTTCGTTTTTTCGACACGTGGATTTTTGCGGTAGAACGGGATTACCGTGGCTGGTCTTCGATTTACCATCGCTGGAGAGTGGTGCACCATGGTACTGTTTCGTTTCAAATACATGCACACATTTCCAAAAGTCGTACGACACTATTTCGCCATTTCGGACGGATGTTGCACCTTGCACCGTGGATGTTGCACCTTATAGATATCGATTATTCGGACGGGCATAACTTCTGGCTCGTTTAGGGTTACGGGAGCCATAACCAGTCAAAACGAAGGCCTCAATGAGTTCTACGGTTGTGACAGTTTTCAGCCGTCAATGGATTGCTTAATGCCCAAAATAGACTATCCGAATCTCAATCGGGTCTCGGAAGTTTTTTACCCTTCGTTTTTTCGACACGTGGATTTTTACGGTAAAACGAGATTACCTTGGCTGGTCTTCAATTTACCAACGCTGGAGAGTGGTGCACCATGGTATCGTTTTGTTTCAAATCCTTGCATGCATTTCAAAAGGTCGTACGACACTGTTTCGCCATTTCGGATGGATGTTGCTCCTTGCACCGTGGATGTTCCACCCTATAGATATCAATTATTCGGACGGCCATAACTTCTGGGTCATTTAGAGTTACGGGAGCCATAACCAGTCAAAACGAAGGCCTCGGTGAGTTCTACAGCTATGACAGCTTTCAGCCATCAATGGATTGTTTAATGCCCAAAAAAGACTATCCGAATCTCAATCGGGTCTCGGAAGTTTTTTACCCTTCGTTTTTTCGGCACGTGTATTTTTACGGTAAAACGGGATTACCGTGGCTGGTCTTCATGTTATCATCGCTGGAGAGTGGTGCACCAGGGTACCATTTCGTTTCAAATCCATGCACACATTTTAAAAAGTCATACGACACTGTTTCGCAATTTCGGACGGATGTTGCACCTTGCACCGTGGATGTTGCACTCTGTAGATATCGATTATTCGAACAGCCATAACTTCTGGCTCATTTAGAGTTACGGGAGCCATAACCTGTCAAAACGAAGGCCTTCGTGAGTTCTACGGCTATGACAGCTTTCAGCCGTCAATGGATTGTCTAATGCCCAAAAAAGACTATCCGAATCTCAATCGGGTCTCGGAAGTTTTTTACCCTTCGTTTTTTCGACACGTGTATTTTAACGGTAAAACGGGATTACCGTGGCTGGTCTTCATGTTATCATCGCTGGAGAGTGGTGCACCAGGGTACCGCTTCGTTTCAAATCCATGCACGCATTTTAAAAAGTCATACGACACTGTTTCGCAATTTCGGACGGATGTTGCACCTTGCACCGTGGATGTTGCACCCTGTAGATATCGATTATTCGAACGGCCATAACTTCTAGCTCATTTAAAGTTACGGGATCCATAACCAGTCAAAACGAAGGCCTCGGTGAGTACTACGGCTATGACAGCTTTCAACCGTCAATGGATTGTTTAATGCCCAAAAAAGACTATCCGAATCTCAATCGGGTCTAGGAAGTTTTTTACCCTTCATTTTTTCGACACGTGGATTTTTACGGTAGAACGGGATTACCGTGGCTGGTCTTCAATTTACTATCGCTGGAGAGTGGTGCACCATGGTACCGTTTTGTTTCAAATCCATGCACGCATTTCAAAAATTCGTACGATGTTGTTTCTCCATTTCAGACGGATGTTGCTCCTTGCACCGTGGATGTTGCGCCCTGTAGATATCGATTATTCGGACGGCCATAACTTCTGGCTCGTTTAGAGTTACGGGAGCCATAATCAGTCAAAACGAAGGCCTCAGTAAGTTCTACGGCTATGACCGCTTTCAGCCGTCAATGGATTGTTTAATGCCCAAAACAGACTATTCGAATCTCAATCGGGTCTCGGAAGTTTTTTACTCTTTGTTTTTTCGACACATGGATTTTTACGGTAGAACGGGATCACCGTGGCTGGTCTTCGAGTTACCATCGCTGGAGAGTGGTGCACCATGGTACCGTTCCATTTCAAATCCATGCACGCATTTCAAAAAGTCGTACGACACTGTTTCGCCATTTCGGACGGATGTTGCACCTTACACCGTGTATGTTGCACCCTGTAGATATCGATTATTCGGACGACATAACTTCTGGCTCGTTTAGAGTTACGGGTGCCATAACCAGTCAAAACGAAGGCCTCAGTGAGTTCTGCGGCTGTGACATCTTTCAGCCGTCAATGGATTGTTTAATGCCCAAAAAAGACTATCCGAATCTCAATCGGGTCTAGGAAGTTTTTTACCCTTCGTTTTTGCGACAACTGGATTTTTACGGTTGAACGGGATTACCGTGGCTAGTCTTCGATTTACCATCGCTGGAGAGTGGCTCACCATGGTACCGTTTCGTTTCAAATCCATGCACGCATTTCAAAAAGTCGTACGACATTTTTTCGCCATTTCGGTCAATTGTTGCACCTTGCACCGTGTGTGTTGCACCCAGTGGATATCTATTATTCATACGGCCATAACTTCTGGCTCGTTTAGAGTTACGGGAGCCATAACCAGTAAAACGAAGGCCCCAGTGAGTTCTACGGCTATGACAGCTTTCAGCCGTCAATGGATTGTTTAATGCCCAAAAAAGACTATCCGAATCTCAATCGGGTCTCGGAAGTTTTTTACCCTTCTTTTTTCGACACGTGGATTTTTACGGTAGAACGGGATTACCGTGGCTGGTCTTCATGTTATCATCGCCGGAGAGTGGTGCACCAAGGTAATGTTTCGTTTCAAATCCAGCACGCATTTTAAAAAGTCGTACGACACTGTTTCACCATTTTGGATGGATGTTGCACCTTGCACCGTGGATGTTGCACCCTGTAGATATCGATTATTCGGACGGCCATAACTTCTGGCTCATTTAGAGTTACGGAAGCCATAACCAGTCAAAACGAAGGCCTCGGTGAGTTCTACGGCTATGACAACTTTCAGCCGTCAATGGATTGTTTAATGCCCAAAAAAGACTATCCGTATCTCAATCGGGTCTAGGAAGTTTTTTACCCTTCGTTTTTTCGACACGTGGATTTTTACGGTAGAACGGGATTACCGTGGCTGGTCTTTGATTTATATAACGACCCGTATTTTACGTGTCGATAAATCGTAGAATAATTGTCTTTAGGTCGTTGTTATTGTTTAAGTCAACCTGGTCTTACCTTGTTCAGGAGCATAAGTCGTGTGGAAGTTAGTGGTTTAAGGGTTCTAACGACCTAGTGGGGAGCGACCTATGTTTGCTAAGTATAGTTAGGTCGGAACCGACCTAAGGAATGTGGACGACATAGGGAGTTGGTGGCTTTAGTGTTCGACTTAAGGTGGTTAGCGGGTTAAGGAGATGGGCCGACCTAAGAGCTAATGACTTAAGAGATTGACCGACTCATAGGGTAAGCGACTAATAGGAGTTAACAACCTAAGTGTTGGACCGATTTATAGGATGGAACGACCTAAGGGTTAGTGGCTTATGGGAGTTAGCGGCTTAACATGATTAGTGGGTTCGACTATGTGTTAGGTCGGCTACATTGTTAAGTCGTAAGTCGTTGAGACCCTGTGTATAGCGTTAGGTCGCTGCCGACTTATGTTTGGTATGTGTGTGTGTTAGGTCGGCTATGTTAAGTCGTGCGTGTTTTAGGTCGGCATACTAGTTGAGTCGTTAGGTCGTAAGTCGGCTAGGGTTAGGTCGGTGACGACTTAAGGAGGGGCGGCCGACTCATGGGATTTCTGCCTATAAATTCACCCGGTTGCTTCACTTTTTGGCATCAGACTTTGAAGCGACGAAGTGCATCCATTTTGAGAGCTCGACTACAACACTTCTTCACTTCTTTTCTCCACTCTAATCTAGTGCTTACATCCATCTAAGATCGATGATCCAAGAGCTAAAGTTGAAGATCTACATTCTTCGAAGAGAGATTTCATCATTTGAAGAGAAATTTTGTCGGATCGAGCTAGATCCTTTGCTGTCCAGATCTGAAGTTGGTAGCTTTGGGGGTGTTTAGGTGATTCGGTGAGTGGTGGTTATCTCTCACACGGACCCAAAGGAGTATATTGGATCGGTGGCTTTTTTGTGGGTTAAAGATAGTGATTTCATGCATTTTCCTTAAGTCTGCATGTAGATCCATTGTTCATAAAGTTTTGATATCCATTTTACTACATGTTAACCTATGCTAGTTCATTCATCAAGATATTACTTAGAATTCATGTTTGTTAGATTTGGACTCTTTATTTACGAAATTGCCATTATTGTTATAACTGTTTATTTAGATCTAGTTTGAATGATTGATTGTTTGGATTAATGATTGATTTGATTGATTGTTATAAATTAGATGATTGATGTTTTGATTTTGACAAATTGGTCGAAGATGATTCAAAAGCTAAGTGGAAAGGCTTTTGAATAAGGAAAGATGCTCGTGGCAAAACGGATGATAAAGCTCATATGGATAGATTTGATGACGATGTTGAGATGGGACTTTGCTACGATGCGATGAGGCAAAGCATGATGTTGATATGGGACTTTGCTATGATGCGATAAAGCAAAGCATGATGTGAGATAGCCTTGGTCTAATCCAGACGGGATCATCCCAAGCATGTTGATAACTCGGTGATATGGTTCGAGTTTGTTGATAATGGATGGCTCGAGAGGCGCTTGAGCTAGTATGAGAATAGTCGTCGAGGAGGATGACTAGGAGGCTGAGATTTCATCGTTATTGAAGGTTCTAGCATGCTCAAAGCAAGAGTACACTGGGTAGATTCGATAATCCCAGGCACGGGCTGCGACGACGTGCTAAGTACTCTGGGCAGATTCGATAGTCCTAGGCACGGGCTGCGACGACGTGCGGAGTTATGTCTAGAACCGGGGTTACAATTAGCCCTTGACGGACGGATGAAAGAATGAGCCGGTCATTCAATTAACGGTGATATCGAGGCAATGATAACAGTGATAGCCAGAGTCATGGAAGTTTGGATGCTTTGGTTGTATCGTCACTCGGTCTCAAGAGCGATGTTTTGTGGGTGCTTATCTGATCTTGGTTTAGGCCTTGGGGTTTGTACTTGGAAAACATCGACCTTGACTCGAGTGATAACTGCTTTACTTTAATTGTCTGTTTTGCTGTACTTGCTTCTGCTTAGTGGGTCTGGGGCTATCACTGTAGAAAGAGGTGGAGTGGGATGGTTGGGTTCCTATTCCTTTTTACCCTTTATGCTCTTTGGTATGTTTGATAGTTGATTTACTGCTCACTGGGACTTTTGTCTGACTCAAGGTTTTATGTTCAACTCTTATTACCTTGGGCTGTTCATCCGTTTTGGGATGGGCAGACTAGGTAGCAGGTGACAGGTGCTGTTCTTAGTGACCAATGCTGTTGATGACGAAGACGAGTTGGAGGCATTTGCATATTGTTCTTCTTACTATATGTACTGGGTGTTCCGTTGTTTGTATGATTCTCTGAGTGTTATGTAGTGAGGCTTGATGTATTGACTATTCAGATGTTTGTATCAAACTATTATGAGTCTATATGATGAGATTCTGTTCTATGGAGCTTCACTATGTAAACTTTTCTATTGTATTTTTATCCATGCGCTGTGAGTAATACGATAGCGTTTATTGTGTTTCCCTACCCTGATGATCGTCCATGGCGGCCTGGCATACTTTACAGCGCACTATTTCTTTGTTTAGTGCAGGAGTCATGGGCGGTCGTCACATTTGGTATCAGAGCTTTGGTTAATCGATTTTAGCCAACGCTCGCTGACGTAACTACGTATGAGAGACGTAATTGTAATTTTGATGGTTGATTACTATATATAATATAGTAGCTTAGAAGGATTTGAACTCCTTATGCAGTTGTTTCTCAGGGTATATTAATCATTTTCTTATCGATATTAGGAATGAGTCGAAGAGTGAGACCAGCTGCTAGGGAAGGCCATGCTGTTGAGGGGGCTGCTGATTATGCTTCTATGTTCGAGGCTATGATGACTTCGATCATGGGAAGGATGCCGGCTCCGGGGCCATCGATAGATGTTGGAGTTCAAGTTCAAGCTCCAAGACCAGTGGATTTTGCTAAGTTGTGTAAGGACTATACTGCTCTTGGAGGAAAGGTTTTCTTGGGGACATAATCAACCATTGAAGTCCAGAGATGGATAGATGCTTGTAGAAGGATTTTTGGTGATTTGGGAACTGAGGATGCAACTAAGAGGAAGTTTGCATCAAGACAGCTTCGAGAGAGAGCTTCGGATTGGTGGAACTCTATCACCATTGATACTCCAGAGGAAGAAATTACTTGGGAGCAATTCAAAGTCAGATTTGAAGCTAAGTTCATTTCTACAGCTCAGAAATCTATTCTGTTTAATAAGTTTGTGGAACTCAAGCAAGGTGGGAGACCAGTTCTTGAGTATGTTTCTGAGTTTGAAGCTTTGTCCAAGTATGCTCGGTCATATATTGAATCTCCCTATCAAAAGAATGAGAAGTTTGTGACAGGCTTGGACAAGTATCTTGGGAGGCAGTTCGTGGATCATTTGGATGATCCGTTTGAGAAGCTTGTGGAGAAAGCTCTCAGGCATGAGAATCTGTTTCCTAAGGAATGATCTGTTGTTGCTGTAACCAAGGAAGGGCCTAAACCACAGCAGGGTGGAAACAAGAAGAGGAAGCAGCAGCAACAGAAGGGAAAGGATGGCCAGAAGAAGCCGAAGGGTGAAGTGAACTGCTACAATTGTCAGCAGAAGGGCCATTGGTCTAGGGATTGTAGGAATCCGAAGGTGCCGGCGAAGTGCCACAATTGTGAAAAACCGAGGCATTTCAGGAGAAATTGTCCGGAACCGAGAAAGGACAAGCAGATCGTGCAAGCTAATGCTTTGGGGGCTGTTCCATCATCTTCGAAAGCTCCTATTGTGGAAGAGAAAGGGAAGAGTGTGGTGGTTCAAGGTACTCTTTCCAAATGTGGTGTTCCAGTTAGAGTGTTGTTTGATACTGGGGCGTCGCATTCGTTTGTTTGTAGTGAATTGGTAGACCGATTGGGTTTGGAACCGGATATTGTTGATAGACCATTGGTTGCGACTAATCCAATTGGGGGTTCGTCTTGTTTGTGTATGATATGCCGTGGTCTAGTTGTATCGAGTCATGATTTCTCTTTTGTTTGTGATTGTTTTGTTCTGAACTTTGCGGGGTTCGGAATTATTTTGGGTATGGACTGGCTTAGGAAGTATGCGGCAAAGGTTGATTGTGAAAGGCTGGAGGTGACAGTCGAGAATGTGGAAGGGAGAAAGGTTGTGATACGAAGTAAGCATGAAGAAGGCGTCTTCATGAGCTTCATGTATTCGCTGGTTGTTCCACGGGATGGACTATCACCGGTGCCGGTTGTGAATGGATTTGAGGATGTCTTTGACGAGGTCGAAGGGTTACCGCCACATAGAGGGATCGAGTTTCGTATCGATCTAGTTGAGGGAGCCAGACCTGTTGTGATGCCTCTTAGGCGGATGGCGCCTAGGGAACAGCAAGAGTTGAAGGTGCAAGTTGATGACCTTTTACGGAAAGGATTCATTCGGCGTAGTGTGTCCGAATGGGGTGCACCAGTTGTGTTCGCAACCAAAGCGGATGGATCGTTGAGGTTGTGTGTGGATTATCGTGAGCTGAATAAAGTGACTAAAAAGAACAAGTATCCATTTCCGAGAATAGATGACTTGTTTGATCAGCTTCATGAAGCTAAGGTGTTTTCTCAGATGGATTTGGCAACGGGATTTCACCAATTGAGAGTGGCAAAGGATAGTGTGCCGAAGACTGCTTTCAGGACACCATCCGGTTTCTATGAGTGGCTGGTAATGCCGTATGGATTGACTAATGCACTAGCGTATTTTGTGGATCTTATGAATAGAGTGTTCAGGGATCAGTTGAACAAGTTCGTACTTGTGTTCGTGGATGATATTCTGATTTATTCCAGAACTGAAGAAGAGCACAAGACACACTTGCGGATTGTTTTGGAAATCTTGCGAAAACATCAACTGAGGGCTAAGTTTTCGTAGCGTCACTTCTGGAAGAGTGAAGTGAGGTTCTTAGGCCATGTTATCTCTGGAATTGGAATAGCGGTTGATCCCGCAAAGGTGGCAGCGATCCAGGATTGGGTTAGACCTAAGAATGCATCTGATGTGAGAAGTTTTCTTGGATTAGCAGGATATTATCGTCGGTTTATCAAAGACTTTTCCAAGATAGCTGCACCATTAACAGGATTGACGAAAAAGAACCAAGTGTTCAGATGGGATGCTAAGTGCGAGCAAGCTTTCGGAATCCTGAAAGAGCGACTAACAAGTGCTCCTGTTTTGATTATTCCAAGTGGAAATGATGAGATGGTGGTTTACACCGATGCATGTGGCACTGGACTTGGAGCAGTGCTAATGCAGAAGGATAAAGTTGTTGCATATGCAAGTCGACAAATGAAGCCGCATGAAAGGAATTATCCGACTCATGATTTGGAATTGGCGGTGATTATATTTGCTTTGAAGATGTGGAGACATTACATATTGGGAGTTCGGTTCGAGTTGTTTACAGATCATAAGTCATTGAAGTATCTTTTCTCCCAAAGGGATTTGAATCTTCGACAGCAACGATGGCTAGATTTTTTAGCATCATATGATTTTGGAATAGCCTATACTCCAGGAAATGGTAACGTAGTGGCAGATGCGTTAAGTCAAAGACATGCGGGATTGGGAGCCATGTTTTTAGAATGGAAGAGTCTCGAGTATTTGGCTGAATTTGACTTCAGGCCTAGATGTGAATTGGAACCTGAGATGTTGGCAAACTTATCAATAAGACCTACTCTTGTGGAAAGGATTGGCGAGAGCCAAAAGCGAGACGATAAGCTTGTCAAGATTATCCGTAATTTGGAATCTAGATCTGACCCAGAGAAGGATAAAGGATTCGAAGTCGATCGAGAGGGTTGGCTTCGGAAGCAAGGACGACTAGTTGTTCCCGATATAGATGAATTGAGAGATGAAGTTCCAAAGGAAAGTCATCACTCGAAGTTGACAATTCATCCAGGTGGAAATAAGATGTATCGGGATATGAAGAGAACCTATTACTGGGAAGGTATGAAGAAGGATGTTGGAAATTTTATTTCCAAATGTATGAACTTCCAGTTGGTTAAAGCCGAACAGAAGAAGCCAAGTGGATTGCTTCATCCATTAGAAGTTCCTACATGGAAGTGGGAGCAAATATCGATGGATTTTATCGATGGTCTACCTAGAACCAGGGCAGGAAATGAAGGGATTTGGGTCATCGTAGATCGTTTGACTAAGAGTGCAAGATTCATTCCTATTCGATCAACTAGGACTGCATCGAAATTGGCTGAGTTGTATGTTATGTGGATAGTTCGATTCCATGGTATTCCGAAGAGTATAGTGAGCGATCGAGACCCATTGTTCACTAGTGGATTTTGGAAGAGCTTCCAAGAAGTTTTGGGGACCGAGTTGTGTTTGAGTACAGCTTATCACCCCCAAACAGATGGTCAGACCGAGAGAGTCAACAGAGTTTTGGAAGACCTCCTTAGAGCATGTGTTTTAGATTTCGGAGGATCATGGGAAGATCATCTTCATTTGGTAGAATTTGCATATAATAACAGTTACCAGTCAAGTATTGGTATGGCACCGTATGAAGCATTGTATGGAAGACCGTGTAACTCTCCAACATGTTGGTTGGAAACTGGAGAAAAGCTAATACTTGGGCCCGAAATGATTCGACAGACTTTGGATTGCATAGAGATTATTCGGCGACGAATGAAGGCAGCCCAAGACCGTCAGAAAAGTTATGCCGATAAGCGTCGTAAGGATTTGGAATTTGACGTAGGCGATATGGTTTTCGTGAGGGTTTCTCCACTGAAGAATGTTATTCGATTCGGGAAGAAAGGAAAGTTGACTCCGAGATTTGTTGGACCATTCCCGATCATCGAGCGAATTGGAAAGCTCGCCTATAAATTGGAGTTACCGGAAAAGATGTCGAGTGTGCACAATGTTTTTCATATATCGTATCTACGGAAGTATGTGCACGACTCGAATACAGTGGTTTCTGCTGATAGCTATGAAGATTTAGAAGTTGATCCAGTTGTTAAAAGACCTCGTAAGCCACTTTGTGTTGTGGAAACTGACACGAAACAACTTAGGAGGAAGGTAGTCAAGTTGCTCAAGGTACAATGGAGTGATGATGTTAACGACTGTACATGGGAAGAGGAAGAGAGGATGAAGGCAGCTCATCCTGAACTCTTCGAGGTATGGCCCTAAGGTGTCGTAACATCTCATGAATTTGTAACTTGTTCTAATCTTAGAATTCTGCATGCTAGGCTAGTAATTGGATGCATGGTTTGTTGATTTCTATGGATGGTAGGCATGCATAATAGTTTTTGATTGCTCTTGTTTGTTTGGAATTTCGGGGGCGAAATTTCCTAAGGGGGAGAGAATGTAACGACCCGTATTTTACGTGTCGATAAATCGTAGAATAATTGTCTTTAGGTCGTTGTTATTGTTTAAGTGAACCTGAGCTTACCTTGTCCAGGAGCTTAAGTCGCGTGGAATTTAGTGGTTTAAGGGTTCTAACGGCTTAGTGGGGAGCGACCTATGTTTGCTAAGTATAGTTAGGTCGGAACTGACCTAAGGAACGTGGACGACATAGGGAGTTGGTGGCTTTAGTGTTCGACTTAAGGTGGTTAGCGGGTTAAGGAGATGGGCCGACCTAAGAGCTAACGACTTAAGAGATTGACCGACTCATAGGGTAAGCGACTTGTAGGAGTTAACGACCTATGTGTTGGACCGATTTATAGGATGGAACGACCTAAGGGTTAGTGGGTTAGGGGAGTTAGTGGCTTAACATGATTAGTGGGGTCGGCTATGTGTTAGGTCGGCTACATAGTTAAGTCGTAAGTCGTTGAGACCCTGTGTATAGCGTTAGGTCGCTGCCGACTTATGTTTGGTATGTGTGTGTGTTAGGTTGGCTATGTTAAGTCGCGCGTGTTTTAGGTCGGCATACTAGTTGAGTCGTTAGGTCGTAAGTTGGCTAGGGTTAGGTCGGCGACGACTTAAGGAGCGGCGGCCGACTCATGGGATTTCTGCCTATAAATACACCTGGTTGCTTCACTTTTTGGCATCAGATTTTGAAGCAACGAAGTGCTGCCATTTTGAGAGCTCGACTACAACACTTCTTCACTTCTTTTCTCCACTCTAATCTAGTGCTTACATCCATCTAAGATCGAAGATCCAAGAGCTAAAGTTGAAGATCTACATTCTTCAAAGAGAAATTTAATCATTTGAAGGGAAATTTTGTCGGATCGAGCTAGATCCTTTGCTGTCCAGATATGAAGTTGGTAGCTTTGGAGGTGTTTAGGTGATTCGGTGAGTGGCGGTTATCTCTCACACGGTCCCAAAGGAGTATATTTGATCGGTGGCTTGTTTGTGGGTTAAAGATAGTGATTTCATGCATTTTCCTTAAGTCTGCATGCAGATCTATTGTTCATAAAGTTTTGATATCCATTTTACTACATGTTAACCTATGCTAGTTCATTCATCAAGATATTACTTAGAATTCATGTTTGTTAGATTTGGACTCTTTATTTACGAAATTGCCATTATTGTTATAACTGTTTATTTAGATCTTGTTTGAATGATTGATTGTTTGGATTAATGATTGATTTGATTTATTGTTATAAATTAGATGATTAATTATTTGATTTTGACAAATTGGTCGAAGATGATTCAAAAGCTAAGTGGAAAGGCTTTTGAATAAGGAAAGCTGCTCGTGGCATATGAAGCGGATGATAAAGCTCATATGGATAGATTTGATGATGATGTTGAGATGGGACTTTGCTATGATGCGATGAGGCAAAGCATGATGTTGAGATGGGACATTGCTATGATGCGATAAAGCAAATCATGATATGAGATAGCCTTGGTTTAATCCAGACGGGATCATCCCAAGCATGTTGATAACTCGGTGATATGGTTCGAGTTTGTTGATAATGGATGGCTCGAGAGGCGCTTGAGCTAGTATGAGAATAGTCGTCGAGGAGGATGACTAGGAGGCTGAGATTTCATCGTTATTGAAGGTTCTAGCATGCTCAAAGCAAGAGTACACTGGGTAGATTCGATAATCCCAGGCACGGGCTACGACGACGTGCTAAGTACTCTGGGCAGATTCGATAGTCCTAGGCACGGGCTGCGACGACGTGCAGAGTTATGTCTAGAACTGGGGTTACCATTAGCCCTTGACGGACGGATGAAAGAATGAGCCGGTCATTCAATTAACGGTGCTATCGAGGCAATGATAATAGTGATAGCCAGAGTCATGGAAGTTTGGATGCTTTGGTTGTATCGTCACTCGGTCTCAAGAGCGATGTTTTGTGGGTGCTTATCTGATCTTGGTTTAGGCCTTAGGGGTTTGTACTTGGAAAACATCGACCTTGACTCGAGTGATAATTGCTTTACTTTAATTGTCAGTTTTGCTGTATTTGCTTCTGCTTAGTAGGTCTGGGGCTATCACTGTAGAAAGAGGTGGAGTGGGATGGTTGGGTTCCTATTCCTTTTTACCCTTTATGCTCTTTTGGTATGTTTGATTGTTGATTTACTGCTCGCTCGGACTTTTGTCTGACTCAAGGTTTTATGTTCAACTCTTATTACCTTGGTCTGTTCATCCGTTTTGGGATGGGCAGACTAGGTAGCAGATGACAGGTGCTGTTCTTAGTGACCAACGCTGTTGATGACGAAGACGAGTTGGAGGCTTTTGCATATTGTTCTTCTTACTATATGTACTGGGTGTTCCGCTGTTTGTATGATTCTCTGAGTGTTATGTAGTGAGGCTTGATGTATTGACTATTCAGATGTTTGTATCAAACTATTATGAGTCTATATGATGAGATTCTATTCTATGGAGCTTCACTATGTAAACTTTTCTATTGTATTTTTATCCATGCGCTGTGAGTAATACAATAGAGTTTATTGTGTTTACCCTACCCTGATGATCGTCCATGGCGGCCTGGCATACTTTACAGCGCACTATTTCTTTGTTTAGTGCAGGAGTCATGGGCGATCGTCACATTTACCATCGCTGGAGATTGGTGCACCACGGTACCGTTTCGTTTCAAATCCATGCATGCATTTCAAAAATTCGTACGATACGGTTTCGCCATTTCGGACGGATGTTGCATCTTGCACCGTGGATGTTGCACCCTGTAGATATCGATTATTCGGACGGCCATAACTTCTGGCTCGTTTAGAGTTACGGGAGCCATAACCAGTCAAAACGAAGGCCTCAGTGAGTTCTACGGCTATGACCGCTTTCAGCCGTCAATGGATTGTTTAATTCCCAAAACAGACTATCCGAATCTCAATCGGGTCTCGGAAGTTTTTTACACTTTGTTTTTTCAACACGTGGATTTTTACGGTAGAACGGGATCACCGTGGCTGGTCTTCGATTTACCATCGCTAGAGAGTGGTGCACCATGGTACCGTTCCATTTCAAATCCATGCACGCATTTCAAAAAGCCGTACGACACTGTTTCGCCATTTCGGACGGATGTTGCACCTTGCACCGTGTATGTTGCACCCTGTAGATATTGATTATTCGGACGGTCATAACTTCTGGCTCGTTTAGAGTTACGAGAGCCATAACCAGTCAAAACGAAGGCCTCGGTGAGTTCTACGGCTATGACAGCTTTCAGCCGTCAATGGATTGTTTAATGCCCGAAAAAGACTATCCGAATCTCAATCGGGTCTAGAAAGTTTTTTACCCTTCGTTTTTTCGACACGTGGATTTTTACGGTAGAACGGGATTACCGTGGCTGGTCTTCGATTTACCATCGCTGGAGAGTGGTGCACTATGGTACCGTTTTGTTTCAAATCCATGCACGCATTTCAAAAAGTCGTACGACACTATTTCACCATTTCGGACGGATGTTGCACCTTGCACCGTGGATGTTGCACCCTATAGATATCGATTATTCGGACGGCCATAACTTCTGGCTCGTTTAGAGTTACGGGAGCCATAACCAGTCAAAACGAAGGCCTCAGTGAGTTCTACGGCTATGACAGCTTTCAGCCGTCAATGGATTGTTTAATGCGCAAAAAAGACTATCCGAATCTCAATCGGGTCTAGGAAGTTTTTTACCCTTCGTTTTTTCGACACGTGGATTTTTACGGTAGAACGGGATTACCGTGGCTGGTCTTCGATTTACCATCGTTGGAGAGTGGTGCACCGTGGTACCATTTCGTTTCGTATCCATGCACGTATTTCAAAAAGTCGTACGACACTGTTTCGCCATTTCGGACGGATGTTGCACCTTCCACCGTGTATGTTGCACCCTGTAGATACCGATTATTCGGACGGCCATAACTTCTGGCTCGTTCAGAGTTACGGGAGCCATAACCAGTCAAAACGAAGGCCTCAGTGAGTTCTACGGCTGTGACAGCTTTCAGCCGTCAATGGATTGTTAATGCCAAAAAAAGACTATCCGAATCTCAATCGGGTCTAGGAAGTTTTTTACCCTTCGTTTTTTCGACACGTGGATTTTTACGGTACTGTGGCTGGTCTTCGATTTACCATCGCTGGAGAGTGGTGCACCATGGTACCGTTTCATTTCAAATCCATGCACGCATTTTAAAAAGTCGTACGACACTGTTTCGCCATTTCGGACGGATGTTGCACCTTGCACCGTGGATGTTGCACCCTATAGATATCGATTATTCGGACGGCCATAACTTCTGGCTCGTTTAGAGCTACGGGAGCCATAATTAGTCAAAACGAAGGCCTCGGTGAGTTCTACGGCTATGACCGCTTTCAGCCGTCAATGGATTGTTTAATGCCCAAAACAGACTATCTGAATCTCGATCGGGTCTCCGAAGTTTTTTACCCTTTGTTTTTTCGACACGTGGATTTTTACGGTAGAACGGGATCACCGTGGCTGGTCTTCGATTTACCATCGCTGGAGAGTGGTGCACCATGGTACCGTTCCATTTCTAATCCATGCACGCATTTCAAAAAGTCATACGACATTGTTTCGCCATTTCGGACGGATGTTGCACCTTGCACCGTGTACGTTGCACCCTGTAGATATCGATTATTCGGACGGCCATAACTTCTGGCTCGTTTAGAGTTACGGGAGCCATAACCGGTCAAAACGAAGGCCTCAGTGAGTTCTACGGCTCTGACAGTTTTCAGCCGTCAATGGATTGTGTAATGCCTAAAAAAGACTATCCGAATCTCAATCGGTGCTAGGAAGTTTTTTACCCTTCGTTTTTTCGACACGTGGATTTTTACGGTAAAACGGGATTACCATGGCTGGTCTTCGATTTAACATCGCTGGAGAGTGGTACACCATGGTACCATTTCGTTTCAAATCCTTGCACGCATTACAAAAAGTCGTACGGCACTTTTCGCCATTGCGGACGGATGTTGCACATTGCACCGTGGATGTTGCACCCTGTAGATATCGATTATTCGGACGACCATAACTTCTGGCTCGTTCAGAGTTACGGGGGCCATAACCAGTCAAAACGAAGGCCTTAGTGAGTTCTACGGTTATGACAGCTTTCAGCCGTCAATGGATTGTTAATGCCCAAAAAAGACTATCCGAATCTCAATCGGATCTCGGAAGTTTTTTACCCTTCGTTTTTTCGACACGTGGATTTTTACGGTAAAACGAGATTACCTTGGCTGGTCTTCAATTTACCAACGCTGGAGAGTGGTGCACCATGGTACCGTTTCGTTTCAAATCCTTGCACGCATTTCAAAAAGTGGTATGAAACTGTTTCGCCATTTCGGACGGATGTTGCACCTTGCACCGTGGATGTTTCACCCTGTAGATATCGATTATTCGGACGGCCATAACTTCTGGCTCGTTTAGAATTACGGGAGCCATAACCAGTCAAAACGAAGGTCTCAGTGAGTTCTATGGCTATGAAAGCTTTCAGCCGTCAATGGATTGTTTAATGCCCAAAAAAAGACTATCTGAATCTCAATCGGGTCTCGGAAGTTTTTTACCCTTCGTTTTTTCGACACGTGGATTTTTACGGTAAAACGAGATTACCATGGCTGGTCTTCAATTTACAAACGCTGGAGAGTGATGCACCATGGTACCGTTTCGTTTCAAATCCTTGTACGCATTTCAAAAAGTCGTACGACACTGTTTCGCCATTACGGACGGATGTTGCACCTTGCACTGTGGATGTTGCACCCTGTAGATATCGATTATTCGGACGGCCATAACTTCTGGCTCGTTTACAGTTACAGGAGCCATAACCAGTCAAAACGAAGGCCTCAGTGATTTCTACGGCTATGATAGCTTTCAGCCATCAATGGATTGTTTAATGCCCAAAAAAGACTATCTGAATCTCAATCGGGACTTGGAAGTTTTTTACCCTTTGTTTTTTCGACACGTGGATTTTTACGGTAGAACGGGATCACCGTGGCTGGTCTTCGATTTACCATCGCTGGAGAGTGGTGCACCATGGTACCGTTCCATTTCAAATCCATGCACGCATTTCAAAAATTCGTACGACACTGTTTCGCCATTTCGGACGGATGTTGCACCTTGCACCGCGTATGTTGCACTCTGTAGATATCGATTATTCGGACGGTCATAACTTCTGGCTCGTTTAGAGTTACGAGAGCCATAACCACTCAAAACGAAGGCCACAGTGAGTTCTACGGCTATGACAGCTTTCAGCCGTCAATGGATTGCTTAATACCCAAAAAAGACTATGAGAATCTCAATCGGGTCTAGAAAGTTTTTTACCCTTCGTTTTTTCGACACGTGGATTTTTACGGTAGAACGGGATTACCGTGGCTGGTCGTCGATTTACCATCGCTGGAGAGTGGTGCACCACGGTACCGTTTCGTTTCAAATCCATGCGCGCATTTCAAAAAGTCGTACGACACTATTTCACCATTTCGGACGGATGTTGCACCTTGCACCGTGGATGTTGCACCCTATAGATATCGATTATTCGGACGGCCATAACTTCTGACTCGTTTAGAGTTACGGGAGCCATAACAAGTCAAAACGAAGGCCTCAGTGAGTTCTACGGCTATGACCGCTTTCAGCCGTCAATGGATTGTTTAATGCCTAAAACAGACTATCCGAATCTCAATCGGGTCTCGGAAGTTTTTTACACTTTGTTTTTTCGACACGTGGATTTTTACGGTAGAACGGGATCACCGTGGCTGGTCTTCGATTTACCATCGCTGGAGAGTGGTGCACCATGGTACCGTTCCATTTCAAATCCATGCACGCATTTCAAAAAGCCGTACGACACTGTTTCGCCATTTCGGACGGATGTTGCACCTTGCACCGTGTATGTTGCACCCTGTAGATATTGATTATTCGGACGGTCATAACTTCTGGCTCGTTCAGAGTTACGAGAGCCATAACCAGTCAAAACGAAGGCCTCAGTGAGTTCTACGGCTATGACAGCTTTCAGCCATCAATGGATTGTTTAATGCCTGAAAAAGACTATCCGAATCTCAATCGGGTCTAGAAAGTTTTTTACCCTTCGTTTTTTCGACACGTGGATTTTTACGGTAGAACGGGATTACCGCGGCTGGTCTTCGATTTACCATCGCTGGAGAGTGGTGCACCATGGTACCGTTTCGTTTCAAATCCATGCACGCATTTCAAAAAGTCGTACGACACTATTTCACCATTTCGGACGGATGTTGCACCTTGCACCGTAGATGTTGCACCCTATAGATATCGATTATTCGGACGGCCATAACTTCTGGCTCGTTTAGAGTTACGGGAGCCATAACCAGTCAAAACGAAGGCCTCAGTGAGTTCTACGGCTATGACAGCTTTCAGCCGTCAATGGATTGTTTAATGCGCAAAAAAGACTATCCGAATCTCAATCGGGTCTAGGAAGTTTTTTACCCTTCGTTTTTTCGACACGTGGATTTTTACGGTAGAACGGGATTACCGTGGCTGGTCTTCGATTTACCATCGCTGGAGAGTGGTGCACAATGGTACCATTTCGTTTCGTATCCATGCACGCATTTCTAAAAGTCGTACGACACTGTTTCGCCATTTCGGACGGATGTTGCACCTTCCACCGTGTATGTTGCACCCTGTAGATACCGATTATTCGGACGGCCTTAACTTCTGGCTCGTTCAGAGTTACGGGAGCCATAACCAGTCAAAACGAAGGCCTCAGTGAGTTCTACGGCTATGACAGCTTTCAGCCGTCAATGGATTGTTAATGCCCAAAAAAGACTATCCGAATCTCAATCGGGTCTAGGAAGTTTTTTACCCTTCGTTTTTTCGACACGTGGATTTTTACGGTAGAACGGGATTACCGTGGCTGGTCTTCGATTTACCATCGCTGGAGAGTGGTGCACCATGGTACCGTTTCATTTCAAATCCATGCATGCATTTTAAAAAGTCGTACGACACTGTTTCGCCATTTCGGACGGATGTTGCACCTTGCACCGTGGATGTTGCACCCTATAGATATCGATTATTCGGACGGCCATAACTTCTGGCTCGTTTAGAGCTACGGGAGCCATAATTAGTCAAAACGAAGGCCTCGATGAGTTCTACGGCTATGACCGCTTTCAGCCGTCAATGGATTGTTTAATGCCCAAAACAGACTATCCGAATCTCAATCGGGTCTCCGAAGTTTTTTACCCTTTGCTTTTTCGACACGTGGATTTTTACGGTAGAACGGGATCACCGTGGCTGGTCTTCGATTTACCATCGCTGGAGAGTGGTGCACCATGGTACCGTTCCATTTCTAATCCATGCACGCATTTCAAAAAGTCATACGACATTGTTTCGCCATTTCGGACGGATGTTGCACCTTGCACCGTGTATGTTGCACCCTGTAGATATCGATTATTCGGACGGCCATAACTTCTGGCTCGTTTAGAGTTACGGGAGACATAACCAGTCAAAACGAAGGACTCAGTGAGTTCTACGGCTCTGACAGTTTTCAGCCGTCAATGGATTGTGTAATGCCTAAAAAAGACTATCCGAATCTCAATCGGGGCTAGGAAGTTTTTTACCCTTCGTGTTTTCGACACGTGGATTTTTACGGTAAAACGGGATTACCATGGCTGGTCTTCGATTTAACATCGCTGGAGAGTGGTACACCATGGTACCGTTTCATTTCAAATCCTTGCATGCATTACAAAAAGTCGTACGGCACTTTTCGCCATTGCGGACGGATGTTGCACATTGCACCGTGGATGTTGCACCCTGTAGATATCGATTATTCGGACGACCATAACTTCTGGCTCGTTCAGAGTTACGGGGGCCATAACCAGTCAAAACGAAGGCCTTAGTGAGTTCTACGTTATGACAGCTTTCAGCCGTCAATGGATTGTTAATGCCCAAAAAAGACTATCCGAATCTCAATCGGGTCTCGGAAGTTTTTTACCCTTCGTTTTTTCGACACGTGGATTTTTACGGTAAAACGAGAATACCTTGGCTGGTCTTCAATTTACCAACGCTGGAGAGTGGTGCACCATGGTACCGTTTCATTTCAAATCCTTGCACGCATTTCAAAAAGTGGTATGAAACTGTTTCGCCATTTCGGACGGATGTTGCACCATGCACCGTGGATGTTTCACCCTGTAGATATCGATTATTCGGACGGCCATAACTTCTGGCTCGTTTAGAGTTACAGGAGCCATAACCAGTCAAAACTAAGACCTAAGTGAGTTCTATGGCTATGAAAGCTTTCAACCGTCAATGGATTGTTTAATGCCCAAAAAAAGACTATCCGAATCTCAATTGGGTCTCGGAAGTTTTTTACCCTTCGTTTTTTCGACACGTGGATTTTTACCGTAAAACGAGATTACCATGGCTGGTCTTCAATTTACCAACGCTGGAGAGTGATGCACCGTGGTACCGTTTCGTTTCAAATCCTTGTACGCATTTCAAAAAGTCGTACGACACTGTTTCGCCATTTCGGACGGATGTTGCACCTTGCACCGTGGATGTTGCACCCTGTAGATATCGATTATTCGGACGGCCATAACTTCTGGCTCGTTTACAGTTACAGGAGCCATAACCAGTCAAAACGAAGGCCTCAGTGATTTATACGGCTATAATAGCTTTCAGCCATCAATGGATTGTTTAATGCCCAAAAAAGACTATCTGAATCTCAATCGGGACTTGGAAGTTTTTTACCCTTTGTTTTTTCGACACGTGGACTTTTACGGTAGAACGGGATCACCGTGGCTGGTCTTCGATTTACCATCGCTGGAGAGTGGTGCACCATGGTACCGTTCCATTTCAAATCCATGCACGCATTTCAAAAAGTCGTACGACACTGTTTCGCCATTTCGGACGGATGTTGCACCTTGCACCGTGTATGTTGCACCCTGTAGATATCAATTAATCGGACGGTCATAACTTCTTGCTCGTTTAGAGTTACGAGAGCCATAACCAGTCAAAACGAAGGCCTCAGTGAGTTCTACGGCTATGACAGCTTTCAGCCGTCAATGGATTGCTTAATACCCAAAAAAGACTATCCGAATCTCAATCGGGTCTAGAAAGTTTTTTACCCTTCGTTTTTTCGACATGTGGATTTTTACGGTAGAACGGGATTACCGTGGCTGGTCTTCGATTTACCATCGCTGGAGAGTGGTGCACCATGGTACCGTTTCGTTTCAAATCCATGCGCGCATTTCAAAAAGTCTTACGACACTATTTCACCATTTCGGACGGATGTTGCACCTTGCACCGTGGTTGTTGCACCCTATAGATATCGATTATTCGGACGGCCATAACTTCTGGCTCGTTTAGAGTTACGGGAGCCATAACCAGTCAAAACGAAGGGCTCAGTGAGTTCTACGGCTATGACAGCTTTCAGCCGTCAATGGATTGTTTAATGCGCAAAAAAGACTATCCGAATCTCAATCGGGTCTAGGAAGTTTTTTACCCTTCGTTTTTTCGACACGTGGATTTTTACGGTAGAACGGGATTACCGTGGCTGGTCTTCGATTTACCATCACTGGAGAGTGGTGCACCATGGTACCATTTCGTTTCATATCCATGCACGCATTTCAAAAAGTCGTACGACACTGTTTCGCCATTTCGGACGGATGTTGCACCTTCCACCGTGTATGTTGCACCTTGTAGATACCGATTATTCGGACGGCCATAACTTCTGGCTCGTTCAGAGTTACGGGAGCCATAACCAGTCAAAACGAAGGCCTCAGTGAGTTCTACGGCTGTGACAGCTTTCAGCCGTCAATGGATTGTTAATGCCCAAAAAAGACTATCTGAATCTCAATCGGGTCTAGGAAGTTTTTTACCCTTCGTTTTTTCGACATGTGGATTTTTACGGTAGAACGGGATTACCGTAGCTGGTCTTCGATTTACCATCGCTGGAGAGTGGTGCACCATGGTACCATTTCGTTTCGTATCCATGCACGCATTTCAAAAAGTCGTACGACACTGTTTCGCCATTTCGGACGGATGTTGCACCTTCCACCGTGTATGTTGCACCCTGTAGATACCGATTATTCGGACGGCCATAACTTCTGGCTCGTTCAGAGTTACGGGAGCCATAACCAGTCAAAACGAAGGCCTCAGTGAGTTCTACGGCTATGACAGCTTTCAGCCGTCAATGGATTGTTAATGCCCAAAAAAGACTATCCGAATCTCAATCGGGTCTAGGAAGTTTTTTACCCTTCGTTTTTTCGACACGTGGATTTTTACGGTAGAACGGGATTACCGTGGCTGGTCTTCGATTTACTATCGCTGGAGAGTGGTGCACCATGGTACCGTTTCATTTCAAATCCATGCATGCATTTTAAAAAGTCGTACGACACTGTTTCGCCATTTCGGACGGATGTTGCACCTTGCACCGTGGATGTTGCACCCTATAGATATCGATTATTCGGACGGCCATAACTTCTGGCTCGTTTAGAGCTACGGGAGCCATAATTAGTCAAAACGAAGGCCTCGATGAGTTCTACGGCTATGACCGCTTTCAGCCGTCAATGGATTGTTTAATGCCCAAAACAGACTATCCGAATCTCAATCGGGTCTCCGAAGTTTTTTACCCTTTGTTTTTTCGACACGTGGATTTTTACGGTAGAACGGGATCACCGTGGCTGGTCTTCGATTTACCATCGCTGGAGAGTGGTGCACCATGGTACCGTTCCATTTCTAATCCATGCACGCATTTCAAAAAGTCGTACGACATTGTTTTGCAATTTCGGACGGATGTTGCACCTTGCACCGTGTATGTTGCACCCTGTAGATATCGATTATTCGGACGGCCATAACTTCTGGCACGTTTAGAGTTACGGGAGCCATAACCAGTCAAAACGAAGGCCTCAGTGAGTTCTACGGATCTGACAGTTTTCAGCAGTCAATGGATTGTGTAATGCCCAAAAAAGACTATCCGAATCTCAATCGGGGCTAGGAAGTTTTTTACCCTTCGTTTTTTCGACACCAGGATTTTAACGGTAAAACGGGATTACCATGGCTGGTCTTCGATTTAACATCGCTGGAGAGTGGTTCACCATGCTACCGTTTCGTTTCAAATCCTTGCACGCATTACAAAAAGTCGTACGGCACTTTTCGCCATTGCGGACGGATGTTGCACATTACACCGTGGATGTTGCACCTTGTAGATATCGATTATTCGGACGGCCATAACTTCTGGCTCGTTTAGAGTTACGGGAGCCATAACCAGTCAAAACGAAGGCCTCAGTGAGTTCTACGGCTCTGACAGTTTTCAGCCGTCAATGGATTGTGTAATGCCTAAAAAAGACTATCTGAATCTCAATCGGTGCTAGGAAGTTTTTTACCCTTCGTTTTTTCGACACGTGGATTTTTACGGTAAAACGGGATTACCATGGCTGGTCTTCGATTTAACATCGCTGGAGAGTGGTACACCATGGTACCGTTTCGTTTCAAATCCTTGCACGCATTACAAAAAGTCGTACGGCACTTTTCGCCATTGCGGACGGATGTTGCACATTGCACCGTGGATGTTGCACCCTGTAGATATCGATTATTCGGACGACCATAACTTCTGGCTCGTTCAGAGTTACGGGGGCCATAACCAGTCAAAACGAAGGCCTTAGTGATTTACCATCACTGGAGAGTGGTGCACCATGGTACCATTTCGTTTCGTATCCATGCACGCATTTCAAAAAGTCGTACGACACTGTTTCGCCATTTCGGACGGATGTTGCACCTTCCACCGTGTATGTTGCACCCTGTAGATACCGATTATTCGGACGGCCATAACTTCTGGCTCGTTCAGAGTTACGGGAGCCATAACCAGTCAAAACGAAGGCCTCAGTGAGTTCTACGGCTGTGACAGCTTTCAGCCGTCAATGGATTGTTAATGCCCAAAAAAGACTATCCGAATCTCAATCGGGTCTAGGAAGTTTTTTACCCTTCGTTTTTTCGACACGTGGATTTTTACGGTAGAACGGGATTACCGTGGCTGGTCTTCGATTTACCATCGCTGGAGAGTGGTGCACCATGGTACCATTTCGTTTCGTATCCATGCACGCATTTCAAAAAGTCGTACGACACTGTTTCGCCATTTCGGACGGATGTTGCACCTTCCACCGTGTATGTTGCACCCTGTAGATACCGATTATTCGGACGGCCATAACTTCTGGCTCGTTCAGAGTTACGGGAGCCATAACCAGTCAAAACGAAGGCCTCAGTGAGTTCTACGGCTGTGACAGCTTTCAGCCGTCAATGGATTGTTAATGCCCAAAAAAGACTATCCGAATCTCAATCGGGTCTACGAAGTTTTTTACCCTTCGTTTTTTCGACACGTGGATTTTTACGGTAGAACGGGACAACCGTGGCTGGTCTTCCATTTTCCATCGCTGGAGAGGGGTGCACCATGGTACCGTTTCATTTCAAATCCTTGCACGCATTTCAAAAGGTCGTACGACAATGTTTCTCCATTTCGGACGGATGTTGCACCTTGCACCGTGGATGTTGCACCCTGTAGATATCGATTATTCGGACGGCCATAACTTCTGGCTCGTTTAGAATTACGAGAGCTATAACCAGTCAAAACGAAGGCATCAATGAGTTCTACGGTTATGACTGCTTTCAGCCGTCAATGGATTGTTTAATGCCCAAAAAAGACTATCCGAATCTCAATCGGGTCTAGGAAGTTTTTTACCCTTCGTTTTTTCGACACGTGGATTTTTACGGTAGAACGGGACTACCGTGGCTGGTCTTCGATTTACCATCGCTGGAGAGTGGTGCACCATGGTACCGTTTCATTTCAAATCCATGCATGCATTTTAAAAAGTCGTACGACACTGTTTCGCCATTTCGGACGGATGTTGCACCTTGCACCGTGGATGTTGCACCCTATAGATATCGATTATTCGGACGGCCATAACTTCTGGCTCGTTTAGAGCTACGGGAGCCATAATTAGTCAAAACGAAGGCCTCGATGAGTTCTACGGCTATGACCGCTTTCAGCCGTCAATGGATTGTTTAATGCCCAAAACAGACTATCCGAATCTCAATCGAGTCTCGGAAGTTTTTTACCCTTCGTTTTTTCGACACGTGGATTTTTACGGTAAAACGAGATTACCTTGGCTGGTCTTCGATTTACAAACGCTGGAGAGTGGTGCACCATGGTACCGTTTCGTTTCAAATCCTTGCACGCATTTCAAAAAGTGGTATGAAACTGTTTCGCCATTTCGGACGGATGTTGCACCTTGCACCGTGGATGTTTCACCCTGTAGATATCGATTATTCGGACGGCCATAACTTCTGGCTCGTTTAGAGTTACGGGAGCCATAACCAGTCAAAACGAAGGTCTCAGTGAGTTCTATGGCTATGAAAGCTTTCAGTCGTCAATGGATTGTTTAATGCCCAAAAAAAGACTATCCGAATCTCAATCGGGTCTCGGAAGTTTTTTACCCTTCGTTTTTTCGACACGTGGATTTTTACGGTAAAACGAGATTACCATGGCTGGTCTTTAATTTACCAACGCTGGAGAGTGATGCACCATGGTACCGTTTCGTTTCAAATCCTTGTACGCATTTCAAAAAGTCGTACGACACTGTTTCGCCATTTCGGACGGATGTTGCACCTTGCACCGTGGATGTTGCACCCTGTAGATATCGATTATTCGGACGGCCATAACTTCTGGCTCGTTTACAGTTACAGGAGCCATAACTAGTCAAAACGAAGGCCTCAGTGATTTCTACGGCTATGATAGCTTTCAGCCATCAATGGATTGTTTAATGCCCAAAAAAGACTATCTGAATCTCAATCGGGACTTGGAAGTTTTTTACCCTTTGTTTTTTCGACACGTGGATTTTTACGGTAGAACGGGATCACCGTGGCTGGTCTTCGATTTACCATCGCTGGAGAGTGGTGCACCATGGAACCATTCCATTTCATATCCATGCACGCATTTCAAAAATTCGTACGACACTGTTTCGCCATTTCGGACGGATGTTGCACCTTGCACCGCGTATGTTGCACTCTATAGATATCGATTATTCGGACGGTCATAACTTCTGGCTCGTTTAGAGTTACGAGAGCCATAACCAGTCAAAACGAAGGCCACAGTGAGTTCTACGGCTATGACAGCTTTCAGCCGTCAATGGATTGCTTAATACCCAAAAAAGACTATCAGAATCTCAATCGGGTCTAGAAAGTTTTTTACCCTTCGTTTTTTCGACACGTGGATTTTTACGGTAGAACGGGATTACCGTGGCTGGTCGTCGATTTACCATCGCTGGAGAGTGGTGCACCACGGTACCGTTTCGTTTCAAATCCATGCGCGCATTTCAAAAAGTCGTACGACACTATTTCACCATTTCGGACGGATGTTGCACCTTGCACCGTGGATGTTGCACCCTATAGATATCGATTATTCGGACGGCCATAACTTCTGGCTCGTTTAGAGTTACGGGAGCCATAACAAGTCAAAACGAAGGCCTCAGTGAGTTCTACGGGTATGACCGCTTTCAGCCGTCAATGGATTGTTTAATGCCTAAAACAGACTATCCGAATCTCAATCGGGTCTCGGAAGTTTTTTACACTTTGTTTTTTCGACACGTGGATTTTTACGGTAGAACGGGATCACCGTGGCTGGTCTTCGATTTACCATCGCTGGAGAGTGGTGCACCATGGTACCGTTCCATTTCAAATCCATGCACGCATTTCAAAAAGCCGTACGACACTGTTTCGCCATTTCGGACGGATGTTGCACCTTGCACCCTGTAGATATTGATTATTCGGACGGTCATAACTTCTGGCTCGTTTAGAGTTACGAGAGCGATAACCAGTCAAAACGAAGGCCTCAGTGAGTTCTACGGCTATGACAGCTTTCAGCCGTCAATGGATTGTTTAATGCCCGAAAAAGACTATCCGAATCTCAATCGGGTCTAGAAAGTTTTTTACCCTTCGTTTTTTCGACACGTGGATTTTTACGGTAGAACGGGATTACCGTGGCTGGTCTTCGATTTACCATCGCTGGAGAGTGGTGCACCATGGTACCGTTTCGTTTCAAATCCATGCACGCATTTCAAAAAGTCGTACGACACTATTTCACCATTTCGGACGGATGTTGCACCTTGCACCGTGGATGTTGCACCCTATAGATATCGATTATTCGGACGGCCATAACTTCTGGCTCGTTTAGAGTTACGGGAGCCATAACCAGTCAAAACGAAGGCCTCAGTGAGTTCTACGGCTATGACAGCTTTCAGCCGTCAATGGATTGTTTAATGCGCAAAAAAGACTATCCGAATCTCAATCGGGTCTAGGAAGTTTTTTACCCTTCGTTTTTTCGACACGTGGATTTTTACGGTAGAACGGGATTACCGTGGCTGGTCTTCGATTTACCATCGCTGGACAGTGGTGCACAATGGTACCATTTCGTTTCGTATCCATGCACGCATTTCAAAAAGTCGTACGACACTGTTTCGCCATTTCGGACGGATGTTGCACCTTCCACCGTGTATGTTGCACCCTGTAGATACCGATTACTCGGACGGCCATAACTTCTGGCTCGTTCAGAGTTACGGGAGCCATACCCAGTCAAAACGAAGGCCTCAGTGAGTTCTACGGCTATGACAACTTTCAGCCGTCAATGGATTGTTAATGCCCAAAAAAGACTATCCGAATCTCAATCGGGTCTAGGAAGTTTTTTACCCTTCGTTTTTTCGACACGTGGATTTTTACGGTAGAACGGGATTACCGTGGCTGGTCTTCGATTTACCATCGCTGGAGAGTGGTGCACCATGGTACCGTTTCATTTCAAATCCATGCATGCATTTTAAAAAGTCGTACGACACTGTTTCGCCATTTCGGACGGATGTTGCACCTTGCACCGTGGATGTTGCACCCTATAGATATCGATTATTCGGACGGCCATAACTTCTGGCTCGTTTAGAGCTACGGGAGCCATAATTAGTCAAAACGAAGGCCTCGATGAGTTCTACAGCTATGACCGCTTTCAGCCGTCAATGGATTGTTTAATGCCCAAAACAGACTATCCGAATCTCAATCGGGTCTCCGAAGTTTTTTACCCTTTGTTTTTTCGACACGTGGATTTTTACGGTAGAACGGGATCACCGTGGCTGGTCTTCGATTTACCATCGCTGGAGAGTGGTGCACCATGGTACCGTTCCATTTCTAATCCATGCACGCATTTCAAAAAGTCATACGACATTGTTTCGCCATTTCGGACGGATGTTGCACCTTGCACCGTGTATGTTGCACCCTGTAGATATCGATTATTCGGACGGCCATAACTTCTGGCTCGTTTAGAGTTACGGGAGCCATAACCAGTCAAAACGAAGGCCTCAGTGAGTTCTACGGCTCTGACAGTTTTCAGCCGTCAATGGATTGTGTAATGCCTAAAAAAGACTATCCGAATCTCAATCGGGGCTGGGAAGTTTTTTACCCTTCGTGTTTTCGACACGTGGATTTTTACGGTAAAACGGGATTACCATGGCTGGTCTTCGATTTAACATCGCTGGAGAGTGGTACACCATGGTACCGTTTTGTTTCAAATCCTTGCACGCATTACAAAAAGTCGTACGGCACTTTTCGCCATTGCGGACGGATGTTGCACATTGCACCGTGGATGTTGCACCCTGTAGATATCGATTATTCGGACGACCATAACTTCTGGCTCTTTCAGAGTTACGGGGGCCATAACCAGTCAAAACGAAGGCCTTAGTGAGTTCTACGGTTATGACAGCTTTCAGCCGTCAATGGATTGTTAATGCCCAAAAAAGACTATCCGAATCTCAATCGGGTCTCGGAAGTTTTTTACCCTTCGTTTTTTCGACACGTGGATTTTTACGGTAAAACGAGAATACCTTGGCCGGTCTTCAATTTACCAACGCTGGAGAGTGGTGCACCATGGTACCGTTTCGTTTCAAATCCTTGCACGCATTTCAAAAAGTGGTATGAAACTGTTTCGCCATTTCGGACGGATGTTGCACCTTGCACCGTGGATGTTTCACCCTGTAGATATCGATTATTCGGACGGCCATAACTTCTGGCTCGTTTAGAGTTACGGGAGCCATAACCAGTTAAAACGAAGGCCTCAGTGAGTTCTATGGCTATGAAAGCTTTCAACTATCAATGGATTGTTTAATGCCCAAAAAAAGACTATCCGAATCTCAATCGGGTCTCGGAAGTTTTTTACCCTTCGTTTTTTCGACACGTGGATTTTTACCGTAAAACGAGATTACCATGGCTGGTCTTCAATTTACCAACGCTGGAGAGTGATGCACCGTGGTACCGTTTCGTTTCAAATCCTTGTACACATTTCAAAAAGTCGTACGACACTGTTTCGCCATTTCGGACGGATGTTGGACCTTGCACCATGGATGTTGCACCCTGTAGATATCGATTATTCGGACGGCCATAACTTCTGGCTCGTTTACAGTTACAGGAGCCATAACCAGTCAAAACGAAGGCCTCAGTGATTTCTACGGCTATGATAGCTTTCAGCCATCAATGTATTGTTTAATGCCCAAAAAAGACTATCTGAATCTCAATCGGGACTCGGAAGTTTTTTACCCTTTGTTTTTTCGACACGTGGACTTTTACGGTAGAACGGGATCACCGTGGCTGGTCTTCGATTTACCATCGCTGGAGAGTGGTGCACCATGGTACCGTTCCATTTCAAATCCATGCACGCATTTCAAAAAGTCGTACGACACTGTTTCGCCATTTCGGACGGATGTTGCACCTTGCACCGTGTATGTTGCACCCTGTAGATATCGATTATTCGGACGGCCATAACTTCTGGCTCGTTTAGAGTTACGAGAGCCATAACCAGTCAAAACGAAGGCCTCAGTGAGTTCTACGGATATGACAGCTTTCAGCCGTCAATGGATTGCTTAATACCCAAAAAAGACTATCCGAATCTCAATCGGGTCAAGAAAGTTTTTTACCCTTCGTTTTTTCGACACGTGGATTTTTACGGTAGAACGGGATTACCGTGGCTGGTCTTCGATTTACCATCGCTGGAGAGTGGTGCACCAAGGTACCGTTTCGTTTCAAATCCATGCGCGCATTTCAAAAAGTCTTACGACACTATTTCACCATTTCGGACGGATGTTGCACCTTGCACCGTGGTTGTTGCACCCTATAGATATCGATTATTCGGACGGCCATAACTTCTGGCTCGTTTAGAGTTACGGGAGCCATAACCAGTCAAAACGAACGCCTCAGTGAGTTCTACGGCTATGACAGCTTTCAGCCGTCAATGGATTGTTTAATGCGCAAAAAAGACTATCCGAATCTCAATCGGGTCTAGGAAGTTTTTTACCCTTCGTTTTTTCGACACGTGGATTTTTACGGTAGAACGGGATTACCGTGGCTGGTCTTCGATTTACCATCACTGGAGAGTGGTGCACCATGGTACCATTTCGTTTCGTATCCATGCACGCATTTCAAAAAGTCGTACGACACTGTTTCGCCATTTCGGACGAATGTTGCTCCTTCCACCGTGTATGTTGCACCCTGTAGATACCGATTATTCGGACGGCCATAACTTCTGGCTCGTTCAGAGTTACGGGAGCCATAACCAGTCAAAACGAAGGCCTCAGTGAGTTCTACGGCTGTGACAGCTTTCAGCCGTCAATGGATTGTTAATGCCCAAAAAAGACTATCCGAATCTCAATCGGGTCTAGGAAGTTTTTTACCCTTCGTTTTTTCGACACGTGGATTTTTATGGTAGAACGGGATTACCGTGGCTGGTCTTCGATTTACCATCGCTGGAGAGTGGTGCACCATGGTACCGTTTCATTTCAAATCCATGCACGCATTTTAAAAAGTCGTACGACACTGTTTCGCCATTTCGTACGGATGTTGCACCTTGCACCGTGGATGTTGCACCCTATAGATATCGATTATTCGGACGGCCATAACTTCTGGCTCGTTTAGAGCTACGGGAGCCATAATCAGTCAAAACGAAGGCCTCGGTGAGTTCTACGGCTATGACCGCTTTCAGCCGTCAATGGATTGTTTAATGCCCAAAATAGACTATCCGAATCTCAATCGGGTCTCGGAGGTTTTTTACCCTTTGTTTTTTCGACACGTGGATTTTTACGGTAGAACGGGATCACCGTGGCTGGTCTTCGATTTACCATCGCTGGAGAGTGGTGCACCATGGTACCGTTCCATTTCTAATCCATGCACGCATTTCAAAAAGTCGTACGACATTGTTTCGCCATTTCGGACGGACGTTGCACCTTGCACCGTGTATGTTGCACCCTGTAGATATCGATTATTCGGACGGCCATAACTTCTGGCACGTTTAGAGTTACGGGAGCCATAACCAGTCAAAACGAAGGCCTCAGTGAGTTCTACGGATCTGACCGTTTTCAGCAGTCAATGGATTGTGTAATGCCCAAAAAAGACTATCCGAATCTCAATCGGGGCTAGGAAGTTTTTTACCCTTCGTTTTTTCGACACCTGGATTTTAACGGTAAAATGGGATTACCATGGCTGGTCTTCGATTTAACATCGCTGGAGAGTGGTTCACCATGCTACCGTTTCGTTTCAAATCCTTGCACGCATTACAAAAAGTCGTACGGCACTTTTCGCCATTGCGGACAGATGCTGCACATTGCACCGTGGATGTTGCACCCTGTAGATATCGATTATTCGGACGGCCATAACTTCTGGCTCGTTCAGAGTTAAGGGGGCCATAACCAGTCAAAACGAAGGCCTTAGTGAGTTCTACGGTTATGACAGCTTTCAGCCGTCAATGGGTTGTTAATGCCCAAAAAAGACTATCTGAATCTCAATCGCGTCTCGGAAGTTTTTTACCCTTCGTTTTTTCGACACGTGGATTTTTGCGGTAAACCGAGATTACCTTGACTGGTCTTCAATTTACCAACGCTGGAGAGTGGTGCACCATGGTACCCTTTCGTTTCAAATCCTTGCACGCATTTCAAAAAGTGGCACGAAACTGTTTCGCCATTTCGGACGGATGTTGCACCTTGCACCGTGGATGTTGCACCCTGTAGATATCGATTATTCGGACGGCCATAACTTCTGGCTCGTTTAGAGTTACGGGAGCCATAACCAGTCAAAACGGAGGCCTCAGTGAGTTCTATGGCTATGAAAGCTTTCAGCCGTCAATGGATTGCTTAATGCCCAAAAAAAGACTATCCGAATCTCAATCGGGTCTCGGAAGTTTTTTACCCTTCGTTTTTTCGACACATGGATTTTTACGGTAAAACGAGATTACCATGGCTGGTCTTCAATTTACCAACGCTGGAGAGTGATGCACCGTGGTACCGTTTTGTTTCAAATCCTTGTACGCATTTCAAAAAGTCGTACGACACTGTTTCGCCATTTCGGACGGATGTTGCACCTTGCACCGTGGATGTTGCACCCTGTAGATATCGATTATTCGGACGGCCATAACTTCTGGCTCGTTTAGAGTTACGGGAGCCATAACCAGTCAAAACCAGTCAATGGATTGTTTAATGCCCAAAAAAGACTATCTGAATCTCAATCGGGACTCGGAAGTTTTTTACCCTTTGTTTTTTCGACACGTGGATTTTTACGGTAAAACGGGATTACCGTGGCTGGTCTTCATGCTATCATCGCTGGAGAGTGGTTCTCCAGGATACCGTTTCATATCAAATCCATGCATGCATTTTAAAAAGTCGTACGACACTGTTTCGCCATTTCGGACGGATGTTGCACCTTGCACCGTGGATGTTGCACCCTGTAGATATCAATTATTCGAACGGCCATAACTTTTGGCTCATTTAGAGTTACGGGAGCCATAACCAGTCAAAACGAAGGCTTCGGTGAGTTCTACGGCTATGACAGCTTTTAGCCGTCAATGGATTGTTTAATTCCCAAAAAAGACTATCCGAATCTCAATCGGGTCTAGGAAGTTTTTTACCCTTCGTTTTTTCGACACATGGATTTTTACGGTAGAACGGGATCACCGTGGCTGGTCTTCGATTTACCATCGCTGGAGAGTGGTGCACCACGGTACCGTTTCGTTTCAAATCAATGCACGCATTTCAAAAATTCGTACGATACTGTTTCGCCATTTCGGACGGATGTTGCACCTTGCACCGTGGATGTTGCACCCTGTAGATATCGATTATTCGGACGGCCATAACTTCTGGCTCGTTTAGAGTTACGGGAGCCATAACCAGTCAAAACGAAGGCCTCCGTGAGTTCTACGGCTCTGATAGTTTTCAGCCGTCAATGGATTGTGTAATGCCCAAAAAAGACTATCCGAATCTCAATCGGGGCTTGGAAGTTTTTTACCCTTCGTTTTTTCGACACGTGGATTTTTACGGTAAAACGGGATTACCGTGGCTGGTCTTCGACTTACCATCGCTGGAGAGTGGTGCACCATGGTACCGTTTCGTTTCAAATCCTTGCGCGCATTTCAAAAAGTCGTACGGCACTGTTTCGCCATTTCGGACGGATGTTGCACCTTGCACCGTGGATGTTGCACCCTGTAGATATCGATTACTCGGACAGCCATAACTTCTGGCTCGTTTAGTGTTACGGGAGCCAAAACCAGTCAAAACGATGGCCTCGGTGAGTTCTACGGCTATGATAGCTTTCAGCCGTCAATGGATTGTTTAATGCCCAAAAAAGACTATTCGAATCTCAATCGGGTCTCGGAAGTTTTTTTACCCTTCGTTTTTTCGACACGAGGATTTTTAAGGTAAAACGGGATTACCGTGGCTGGTCTTCAATTTACCATCGCTGGAGAGTGGTGCACCAGGGTACCATTTCGTCTCAAATCCTTGCACGCATTTCAAAAAGTCGTACGACACTGTTTCGCCATTACGGACGGATGTTGCACCTTCCACCGTGTATGTTGCACCCTGTAGATACCGATTATTCGGACGGCCATAACTTTTGGCTCATTTAGAGTTACGGGTGCTATAACCAGTCAAAATGAAGACTTCGGTGAGTTCTACGGCTATGACAGCTTTTAGCCGTCAATGGATTGTTTAATGCCCAAAAAAGACTATCCGAATCTCAATCGGGTCTAGGAAGTTTTTAACCCTTCGTTTTTTCGACACGTGGATTTTTACGGTAGAACGGGATTACTGTGGCTGGTCTTCGATTTACCATCGCTGGAGAGTGGTGCACCACGGTACCGTTTCGTTTCAAATCCATGCACGCATTTCAAAAATTCGTACGATACTGTTTCGCCATTACGGACGGATGTTGCACCTTTGCATCGTGGATGTTGCACCCTGTAGATATCGATTATTCGGACGGCCATAACTTTTGGCTCGTTAAGATTTACGGGAGCCATAACCAGTCAAAACGAAGGCCCCAGTGAGTTCTACAGCTCTGACAGCTTTCACCCGTCAATGGATTGTGTAATGCCCAAAAAAGACTATCCGAATCTCAATCGGGTCTTGGAAGTTTTTTACCCTTCGTTTTTTCGACACGTGGATTTTTACGGTAAAACGGGATTACCGTGGCTGGTCTTCGATTTACCATCGCTGGAGAGTGGTGCACCATGGTACCGTTTCGTTTCAAATCCTTGCACGCATTTCAAAAAGTCGTACGACACTGTTTTGCCATTTCGGACGGATGTTGCACCTTGCACCGTGGATGTTGCACCCAGTAGATATCGATTACTCGGACGGCCCTAACTTCTGGCTCGTTTAGTGTTACGGGAGCCAAAACCAGTCAAAACGTTGGCCTCGGTGAGTTCTACGGCTATGATAGCTTTCAGCCGTCAATGGATTATTTAGTGCCCAAAAAAGACTATTCGAATCTCAATCGGGTCTCGGAAGTTTTTTTACCCTTCGTTTTTTCGACACGAGGATTTTTAAGGTAAAACGGGATTACCGTGGCTGGTCTTCAATTTACCATCGCTGGAGAGTGCTGCACCAGGGTACCGTTTCGCCTCAAATCCTTGCACGCATTTCAAAAAGTCGTACGACACTGTTTCGCCATTTCGGACGGATGTTGCACCTTCCACCGTGTATGTTGCACCCTGTAGATACCGATTATTCGGACGGCCATAACTTCTGGCTCGTTTAGAGTTACGGGAGCCATAACCAGTCAAAACGAAGGCCTCAGTGAGTTCTACGACTATGACAGCTTTCAGCCACCAATGTATTGTTTAATGCCCAAAAAAGACTATCCGAATCTCAATAAGGTCTAGGAAGTTTTTTACCCTTCGTTTTTTCGACACGTGGATTTTTACGGTAGAACGGGATTACCGTGGCTGGTCTTCGATTTACCATCGCTGGAGAGTGGTGCACCATGGTACCGTTTCGTTTCAAATCCATGCACGCATTTCAAAAAGTCGTACGACACTGTTTCGCCATTTCGGACGGATGTTGCACCTTGCACCGTGGATGTTGCACCCTGTAGATATCGATTATTCGGGCAGCCATAACTTCTGGCTCGTTTAGAGTTACGGGAGCCATAACCAGTCAAAAGAAGGCCTCAGTGAGTCCTACGGCTATGACTGCTTTCAGCCGTCAATGGATTGTTTAATGCCCAAAAAAGACTATCCGAATCTCAATCGGGTCTAGGAAGTTTTTTACCCCTCGTTTTTTCGACCCGTGGATTTTTACGGTAGAACGGGATTACCGTGGCTGGTCTTCGATTTACCATCGCTGGAGAGTGGTGCACCATGGTACCGTTTCGTTTCAAATCCATGCACGCATTTCAAAAAGTTGTACGACACTGTTTCACCATTTCGGACGGATGTTGCACCTTGCACCGTGGATGTTGCACCCTATAGATATCGATTATTCGGACGGCCATAACTTCTGGCCCGTTTAGAGTTACGGGAGCCATAACCAGTCAAAACGAAGGCCTCAGTGATTTCTATGGTTATGACAGCTTTCAACCGTCAATGGATTGTTAATGCCCAAAAAAGACTATCCGAATCTCAATCGGGTCTCGGAAGTTTTTTACCCTTCGTTTTTTCGACACGTGGATTTTTACGATAAAACGAGATTACCTTGGCTGATCTTCAATTTACCAACGCTGGAGAGTGATGCACCATGGTACCGTTTCGTTTCAAATCCTTGTACGCATTTCAAAAAGTCGTACGACACTGTTTCGCCATTTCGGACGGATGTTGCACCTTGCACCATGGATGTTGCACCCTATAGATATCGATTATTCGGACGGCCATAACTTCTGGCTCGTTTATAGTTACAGGAGCCATAACCAGTCAAAATGAAGGCCTCAGTGATTTCTACGCTATGATAGCTTTCAGCCATCAATGGATTGTTTAATGCCCAAAAAAGACTATCTAAATCTCAATCGGGACTCGGAAGTTTTTTACCCTTCGTTTTTTCGACACGTGGATTTTTACGGTAAAACGTGATTACCGTGGCTGGTCTTCATGCTATCATCGCTGGAGAGTGGTTCTCTTGGATACCGTTTCGTATAAAATCCATGCATGCATTTTAAAAAGTCGTACGACACTGTTTCGCCATTTCGGACGGATGTTGCACCTTGCACCGTGGATGTTGCACCCTGTAGATATCAATTATTCGGACGGCCATAACTTTTGGCTCATTTAGAGTTACGGGAGCCATAACCAGTCAAAACGAAGGCTTCGGTGAGTTCTACGGCTATGACAGCTTTTAGCCGTCAATGGATTGTTTAATTCCCAAAAAAGACTATCCGAATCTCAATCGGGTCTAGGAAGTTTTTTACCCTTCGTTTTTTCGACACGTGGATTTTTACGGTAGAACGGGATTACCGTGGCTGGTCTTCGATTTACCATCGCCGGAGTGTGGTGCACCACGGTACCGTTTCGTTTCAAATCAATGCACGCATTTCAAAAATTCGTACGATACTGTTTCGCCATTTCGGACGGATGTTGCACCTTGCACCGTGGATGTTGGACCCTATAGATATCGATTATTCAGACGGCCATAACTTCTGGCTCGTTTAGAGTTACGGGAGCCATAACCAGTCAAAACGAAGGCCTCAGTGAGTTCTACGGCTCTAACAGTTTTCAGCCGTCAATGGATTGTGTAATGCCCAAAAAAGACTATCCGAATCTCAATCGGGGCTAGGAAGTTTTTTACCCTTCGTTTTTTCGACACTTGGATTTTTACGGTAAAACGGGATTACCATGGCTGGTCTTCGATTTAACATCGCTGGAGAGTGGTACACCATGGTACCGTTTCGTTTCAAATCCTTGCACGCATTACAAAAAGTCGTACGGCACTTTTCGCCATTGCGGACGGATGTTGCACATTGCACCATGGATGTTGCACCCTGTAGATATCGATTATTCGAACGGCCATAACTTCTGGCTCGTTCAGAGCTACGGGGGCCATCACCAGTCAAAACGAAGGCCTTAGTGATTTCTACGGTTATGACAGCTTTCAGCCGTCAATGGATTGTTAATGCCCAAAAAAGACTATCAGAATCTCAATCGGGTCTTGGAAGTTTTTTACCCTTCGTTTTTTCGACACGTGGATTTTTACGGTAAAACGAGATTACCTTGACTGATCTTCAATTTACCAACGCTGGAGAGTGGTGCACCATGGTACCGTTTCGTTTCAAATCCTTGCACGCATTTCAAAAAGTGGTACGAAACTGTTTCGCCATTTCGGACGGATGTTGCACCTTGCACCGTGGATGTTGCACCCTGTAGATATCGATTATTCGGACGGCCATAACTTCTGGCTCGTTTAGAGTTACGGGAGCCATAACCAGTCAAAACGAAGGCCTCAGTGAGTTCTATGGCTATGAAAGCTTTCAGCCGTCAATGGATTGTTTAATGCCCAAAAAAAGACTATCCGAATCTCAATCGGGTCTCGGAAGTTTTTTACCCTTCGTTTTTTCGACACGTGGATTTTTACGGTAAAACGAGATTACCATGGCTGGTCTTCAATTTACCAACCCTGGAGAGTGATGCACCGTTGTACCGTTTCGTTTCAAATCCTTGTACGCATTTCAAAAAGTCGTACGACACTGTTTCGCCATTTCGGACGGATGTTGCACCTTGCACCGTGGATGTTGCACCCTGTAGATATCGATTATTCGGACGGCCATAACTTCTGGCTCGTTTAGACTTACGGGAGCCATAACCAGTCAAAACGAAGGCCTCAGTGAGTTCTATGGCTATGAAAGCTTTCAGCCGTCAATGGATTGCTTAATGCCCAAAAAAAGACTATCCGAATCTCAATCGGGTCTCGGAAGTTTTTTACCCTTCGTTTCTTCGACACGTGGATTTTTACGGTAAAACGAGACTACCATGGCTGGTCTTCAATTTACCAACGCTGGAGAGTGATGCACCGTGGTACCGTTTCGTTTCAAATCCTTGTACGCATTTCAAAAAGTCGTACGACACTGTTTCGCCATTTCGGACGGATGTTGCACCTTGCACCGTGGATGTTGCACCCTGTAGATATCAATTATTCGAACGGCCATAACTTTTGGCTCATTTAGAGTTACGGAAGTCATAACCAGTCAAAACGAAGGCTTTGGAGAGTTCTACGGCTATGATATTTTTCAGCCATCAATGGATTGTTTAATGCCCAAAAAAGACTATTTGAATCTCAATCGGGTCTCAGAAGTTTTTTTACCCTTCGTTTTTTCGACACGAGGATTTTTACGGTAAACCGGAATTATCTTTGCTGGTCTTCAATTTACCATTGCTGGAGAGTGGTGCACCAGGGCAAAATTTTGTCTCAAATCCTTGCACGCATTTCAAAAAGTCGTACGACACTGTTTCGCCATTTCGGACGGATGTTGCACCTCGCACCGTGTATGTTGCACCCTGTAGATATCGATTATTCGGACGGCTATAACTTCTGGCTCGTTTAGAGTTACGGGAGCCATAACCAGTCAAAACGAAGGCCTCAGTGAATTCTACGGCTATGACAGCTTTCAGCCGCCAATGGATTGTTTAATGCCCAAAAAAGACTATCCGAATCTCAATCGGGTCTCGGAAGTTTTTTTACCCTTCGTTTTTTCGACACGTGGATTTTTACGGTAGAACGGGATTACCGTGGCTAGTCTTCGATTCACCATCTCTGGAGAGTGATGCACCATGGTACCGCTTCGTTTCAAATCCATGCATTCATTTCAAAAAGTCGTACGACACTGTTTCGCCATTTCGGACGGATGTTGCACCTTGCACCGTAGATGTTGCACCCTAAGATATCGATTATTCGGACGGCCATAATTTCTAGCTCGTTTAGAGTTACGGGAGCCATAACAAGTCAAAATGAAGGCCTAAGTGAGTTCTACGGTTATGACAGCTTTCAGCCATCAATGGATTGATTAATGCCCAAAAAAGACTATCCGAATCTCAATCGGGTCTCGGAAGTTTTTTACCCTTCATTTTTCCGACACGTGGATTTTTAGGGTAAAACGAGATTACCCTGGCTGGTCTTCAATTTACCAACACTGGAGAGTGGTACACCATGGTACCGTTTCATTTCAAATCCTTGCACGCATTTCAAAAAGTCGTACGACACTGTTTCGCCATTTCGGACGGATGTTGCAACTTGCACCGTGGATGTTGCACCCTTTAGATATCGATTATTCAGACGGCAATAACTTCTGCCAGGTTTAGAGTTACGGGAGGCATAACCAGTCAAAACGAAGACCTCAGTGAGTTCTACGGCTATGACAGCTTTCAGCGGTCAATGGATTGTTTAATGCCCAAAAAAGACTATCCGAATCTCGATCGGGTCTCTGAAGTTTTTTACCCATCGTTTTTTCGACACGTGATTTTTACGGTAAAACGGGATTACCGTGGCTGGTCTTTATGTTATCATCGCCGAAGAGTGGTGCACAAGGGTACCGTTTCGTTTCAAATCCATGCACGCATATTAAAAAGTCGTACGACACTATTTCGCCATTTCGGACGGATGTTGCACCTTGCACCGTGGATGTTGCACCCTGTAGATATCGATTATTCGGACGGCCATAACTTCTGGCTCATTCAGAGCTACGGGAGCCATAACCAGTCAAAACGAAGGCCTCGGTGAGTTCTACGGCTATGACAGCTTTCAGCCGTCAATGGATTGTTTAATGCCCAAAAAAGACTATCCGAATCTCAATCGGGTCTAGGAAGTTTTTTACCCTTCATTTTTTCGACTCGTGGATTTTTACGGTAGAACGGGATAACCGTGGCTGGTCTTCGATTTACCATCGCTGGAGAGTGGGGCATCACGGTACCATTTCGTTTCAAATCCATGCACGCATTTCAAAAATTCGTACGATACTGTTTCGCCATTTCGGACGGATGTTGCACCTTGCACCGTGGATGTTGCACCCTGTAGATATCGATTATTCGGACGGCCATAACTTCTACCTCGTTTAGAGTTACGGGAGCCATAACCTGTCAAAACGAAGGCCTCGGTGAGTTCTACGGCTCTGACAGCTTTCAGCCGTCAATGGATTGTGTAATGCCCAAAAAGACTATCTGAATCTCAATCGGGGCTAGGAAGTTTTTTACCCTTCGTTTTTTCGACACGTGGATTTTTACGGTGAAACGGGATTATCGTGGCTGGTCTTCGATTTACCATCGTTGGAGAGTAGTACACCATGGTACCGTTTCGTTTCAAATCCTTGCGCGCATTTCAAAAAGTCGTACGGCACTGTTTCGCCGGTTCGGACGGATGTTGCACCTTGCACCATGGATGTTGCACCCTGTAGATATCGATTATTTGGACGGCCATAACTTCTAGCTCGTTTAGTGTTACGGGAGCCATAACTAGTCAAAACGATGGCCTCGGTGAGTTCTACGGCTATGATAGCTTTCAGCCGTCAATGGATTGTTTAATGCCCAAAAAAGACTATTCGAATCTCAATCGGGTCTCGGAAGTTTTTTTACCCTTCGTTTTTTCGACACTAGGATTTTTACGGTAAAACGGGATTACCGTGGCTGGTCTTCAATTTACCATTGCTGGAGAGTGGTGCACCAGGGTACAATTTCGTCTAAAATCCTTGCATGCATTTCAAAAAGTCATACGACACTGTTTCTCCATTTCGAACGGATGTTGCACCTTGCACCGTGTATGTTGCACCCTGTAGATATCGATTATTCGGACGGCCATAACTTCTGGCTCGTTTAGAGTTACGGGAGCCATAACCAGTCAAAACGAAGGCCTCAGTGAGTTCTACGGCTATGACCGCTTTAAGCCATCAATGGATTGTTTAATGCCCAAAAAAGACTATCCGAATCTCAATCGGGTCTCGGAAGTTTTTTTGCCCTTCGTTTTTTCGACACGTGGATTTTTACGGTAGAACGGGATTACCGTGGCTGGTCTTCGATTTACCATCGCTGGAGAGTGGTGCACCATGGTACCGTTTCGTTTCAAATCCATGCACGCATTTCAAAAAGTCGTACGACACTGTTTCGCCATATCGAACGAATGTTGCACCTTGCACCTTGGATGTTGCACCCTAAGATATCGATTATTTGGACGGCCATAACTTCTTGCTCGTTTAGAGTTTCGCGAGCCATAACCAGTCAAAATGAAGGCCTCAGTGAGTTCTACGGTTATGACAGCTTTCAGCCATCAATGGATTGCTTAATGCCCAAAAAAGACTATCCGAATCTCAATCGGGTCTCGGAAGTTTTTTACCCTTCGTTTTTTCGACACGTGGATTTTTACGGTAAAACGAGATTACCTTGGCTGGTCTTCAATTTACCAACGCTGGAGAGTGGTGCACCATGGAACCATTTCGTTTCAAATCCTTGCACGCATTTCAAAAAGTCGTACGACACTGTTTCGCCATTTCAGACGGATGTTGCACCTTGCACCGTGGATGTTGCACCCTGTAGATATCGATTATTCGGACGGCCATAACTTCTGGCTCGTTTAGAGTTAGGGAGCCATAACCAGTCAAAACGAAGGCCTCATTGAGTTCTACGGCTATGACCGCTTTAAGCCATCAATGGATTGTTTAATGCCCAAAAAAGACTATCCGAATCTCAATCGGGTCTCGGAAGTTTTTTACCCTTCGTTTTTTCGACACGTGGATTTTTACAGTAAAACGAGATTACCGTGGCTGGTCTTCATGTTATCATCGCTAGAGAGTGGTGCACCAGGGTACCGTTTCGTTTCAAATCCATGCACGCATTTTAAAATGTCGTACGACACTGTTTCGCCATTTCGGATGGATGTTGCACCTTGCACAGTGGATGTTGCACCTTGTAGATATCAATTATTCGGACGGCCATAACTTCTGGCTCATTTAGAGTTACGGGAGCCATAATCCGTCAAAACGAAGGCATCGGTGATTTCTACGGCTATGACAGCTTTCAGCCGTCAATGGATTGTTTAATGCCCAAAAAAGACTATCTGAATCTCAATCGGGTCTAGGAAGTTTTTTACCCTTCGTTTTTTCGACACGTGGATTTTTACGGTAGAACGGGATTATCGTGGCTGGCCTTCGATTTACCATCACTGGAGAGTGGTGCATCATGGTACCATTTCGTTTCAAATCCATGCACGCATTTCAAAAAGTCGTACGAAACAGTTTCGCCATTTCGGACGGATGTTGCACCTTGCACCGTGGATGTTGCACCCTAAGATATCGATTATTCGGACGGCCATAACTTCTGGCTCGTTTAGAGTTGTGGAAGCCATTACCAGTCAAAATGAAGGCCTCAGTGAGTTCTACAATTATGACAGCTTTCATCCATCAATGGATTGCTTAATGCCCAAAAAAGACTATCCGAATCTCAATCGGGTCTCCGAAGTTTTTTACCCTTCGTTTTTTCGACACGTGGATTTTTACGGTAAAACGAGATTACCTTGGCTGGTCTTCAATTTACCAACGCTGAAGAGTGGTGCACCATGGTACCGTTTCGTTTCAAATCCTTGCACGCATTTCAAAAAGTCGTACGACACAGTTTCGCCATTTCGGACGGATGTTGCACCTTGCACCTTGAATGTTGCACCCCGTAGATATCGATTATTCGGACGGCTATAACTTCTGGCTCGTTTAGAGTTACGGGAGCCATAACCAGTCAAAACGAAGGCCTCAGTGAGTTCTACGGCTATGAAAGCTTTCAGCCGTCAATGGATTATTTAATGCCCAAAAAAGACTATCCGAATCTCAATCGGGTCTCGGAAGTTTTTTACCCTTCGTTTTTTCGATTCATGGATTTTTACGGTTAAACGAGATTACCGGGGCTGGTCTTCATGGTATCATCGCTGGAGAGTGGTGAACAAGGGTACCGTTTCATTTCAAATCCATGCACGCATTTTAAAAAGTCATACGACACTGTTTCGCCATTTCGGACGGATGTTGCACCTTGCACCGTGGATGTTGCACCTTATAGATATCGATTATTCGGACGGCCATAACTTCTGGCTCATTTAGAGTTACGGGAGCCATAACCCGTCAAAACGAAGGCATCGGTGAGTTGTACGGCTATGACAGCTTTCAGCCGTCAATGGATTGTTTAATGCCCAAAAAAGACTATCCGAATCTCAATCGGGTCTAGGTAGTTTTTTACCCTTCGTTTTTTCTACACGTGGATTTTTACGATAGAAGGGGATTACCGTGGCTGGTCTTCGAATTACCATCGCTGGAGAGTGGTGCACCACGGTACCGTTTTGTTTCAAATCCATGCACGCATTTCAAAAATTCGTACGATAATGTTTCCCCATTTCGGACGGATGTTGGACCTTGCACTGTGGATATTGCACCCTGTAGATATCGATTATTCAGACGGCCATAACTTTTGGCTCGTTTAGAGTTACGGGAGCCATAACCAGTCAAAACGAAGGCCTCAGTGAGTTCTACTGCTCTGGCAGCTTTCAGCCGTCAATGGATTGTGTAATTCCCAAAAAAGACTATCTGAATCTCAATCGGGGCTAGGAAGTTTTTTACCCTTCATTTTTTCGACACGTGGATTTTTACGGTAAAACGGGATTACCGTGGCTGGTCTTCGATTTACCATCGCTGGAGAGTTGTGCATCATGGTACCGTTTTGTTCCAAATCCTTGCACGCATTTCAAAAAGTCGTACGACATTGTTTCGGCATTTCGGACGGATGTTGCACCTTGCACCGTGGATGTTGCACCCTGTAGATATCGATTATTCGGATGGCCATAACTTCTGGCTCGTTTAGTGTTACGGGAGCCATAACCAGTCAAAACGATGGCCTCAGTGAGTTCTACGGCTATGATAGCTTTCAGCCGTCAATGGATAGTTTAATGCCCAAAAAAGACTATCCGAATCTCAATCGGGTCTCGGAAGTTTTTTACCCTTCGTTTTTTCGACACGAGGATTTTTACGGTAAAACGGGATTACCGTGGCTGGTCTTAAATTTACTATCGCTGGAGAGTGGTGCACCAAGGTACCGTTTCGTCTCAAATCCTTGCACGCATTTCAAAAAGTCGTACGATACTGTTTCGCCATGTCGGACGGATGTTGCACCTTGCACCGTGTATGTTGCACCTTGTAGATATCGATTATTCGGACGGCCATAACATCTGGCTCGTTTAGAGTTACGGGAGCCATAACCAGTCAAAACGAAGGCCTCAGTGAATTCTACGGCTATGACAGCTTCCAGCCGTCAATGGATTATTTAATGCCCAAAAAAGACTATCCGAATCTCAATCGGGTCTAGGAAGTTTTTTACCCTTTGTTTTTTCGACACGTGGATTTTACGGTAGAACGGGATTACCGTGGCTGGTCTTCGATTTACCATCGCTAGAGAGTGGTGCACCATGGTACCGTTTCGTTTCCAATCCATGCATGCATTTCAAAAAGTCGTACGACACTGTTTCGCCATTTCGGATGGATGTTGCACCTTGCACCGTGGATGTTGCACCCTAAGATATCGATTATTCGGACGGCCATAACTTCTGGCTCGTTTAGAGTTACGGGAGCCATAACCAGTCAAAATGAAGGCCTCAGTGAGTTCTACGGTTATGATAGCTTTCAGCCATCAATGGAATGCTTAATGCTCAAAAAAGACTATCCGAATCTCATTCGGGTCTCGGAAGTTTTTTACACTTCGTTTTTTCGACACGTGGATATTAACGGTAAAACGAGATTACCTTGGCTGGTCTTCAATTTACCAATGCTGGAGAGTGGTGCTGTAACGACCCGTATTTGTACGTGTTGATAAATCATAGAATTATTAGGTCGTTAGTGTTGTTTATGTCATCCTTAGCCTAAGTCGTGTAAAAGATGGTTCATAAGGAAGTTAACTCGGTTGCATAAGGTCCTTAGATCGGCTCTTGGTTAGGTCGTAGATGGTTTTAAGTCGTGAACGACTTAGGGGATTACGACCTAGCAGTTTAGATGTGATAGCTTGAGTCGTGTAGAAGATAAGTCGGTTGAACGACTTAGTGGTGTTGAGCGACTTAAGGTGTTGGCCAAGTTAAGGTGTAGCGAGTTAGAGAGGGTAGCGACTTAGTGGAGTAAGCGACTTAAGGGCTGGAACGAGTTAACGAGTTAAGGGGTAAATCGTTAACGAGTTAGTGAGTTACTGGGGTTTTAAGTCGTAAACGACATATAGGAACTGGCCGACTTAAGGGTTAGCGGTCTAAGGATTGGGACGACCTATAGTAGCTAGCGACTCAGGAGTTAACGACTTAAGGTAGGAAGGTCATTCGTGCGACTTAGTATAGTTAGGTCGTGAACGACCTAAGGCTTAAGTCGTTATGGTATAAGTCGTAGGGGACCTAGGCTTAGTGTTAAGTCGCGTGCACGTGTTAGGTCGTGTATGCTATAAGTCGTATACGAGTTAAGGATAGGTCGCGAGTGTGCTAAGTCGTAGGTCGTGTGACCCCGTGTTGTAGTTAGGTCGCTGAGTCGTGTGAACGACTTAGTGATAGGTCGTGGATGTGCATATGTTTTAGGTCGGAGGCTTTTTGAGTCGTGTGCAGTTGGGTCGGCCTCTCCGATGAGTTGTAGGTCGTAACTCGCGCGTGTGTTAAGTCGTGAGTCGTGCACCTGTGTTGAGTCGCGCGTGTTAGGTCGTATGCCGCATGCAGTTAAGTCGTGAGTCGACTCATGGGTTAGGTCGTGGTCGACTTAAAGGGGGACGACTCAGGGGAATTTCAGCCTATAAATAGAAGGGTTTGGCTCACTTTTTGGCACCGGATTTTGAAGCGACGAAGTGCTGCCATTTTGAGAACTCGACTACAACACTTCTTCACTTCTTTTCTCCACTCTAATCTAGTGATTCCTTCCACATAAATTGAAGATCAAATTGAAGATCCTAGAGCCAAAGTTGAAGATCTTCATCCAACAAAGAGAGATTTCATCGATTGAAGCGAGATTTTGCCAGATCAAGCTTAGGTCTTTGCTGTCCAGATCTGAAGTTGGTTGTTTTTGAGGTGTTTAGGTGATTCGGTGAGTGGTAGTTATCTCTCACACGGACCCAAGGGAGTATATTGGATTGGTGGCTTGTTTATGTGTTAAAGATAGTGATTTCTTGCATTTTCCTTAAGTCTGCATGTAGATCTATCTCCTATGAAGTTTTGATATCTATTTTACTACATGTTCACTTATGCAAGTTCATTCATCAAGTTATAGAGGCATTTGCCTATGATTCATACTTGTTAGATTTGGACACTTTAATTACCAAATTGCCATTATTGTTGTAATTGCTTATTAGATCTTGCTGAATGTTTGATTGCTTGGATTAATGATTGATTTATGATTGATTTGATTGTTTCAAATTAGCTAGTAGTTGATTTGAACAAGTTGATCGAAGATGATTCAAAAGCTAAGTGGAAAGGCTCTTGAATGGTGAAAGCTGCTTGTGGCATATGAAACGGATGTGGAAGCTCATATGGATAGATTTGATGATGATGGACTTTGCCATGATGCGATGAGGCAAACCATGATGTGAGATGGGACTTTGCTATGATGAGTTGAAGCAAAGCATGATGTTTGAAAGCCTTGGTTTAATCCAGACGGGATCATCCCAAGCATGTTGATAACTCGGTGATGCGGTCCGGGTTGGTTGATAATGGTGGGCTCGAGAGGCGTTTGGGCCAGTGTGAGAATAGTCGTCGAGGAGGATGACTAGGAGGCTTGGATCTTATCGTTATTGAAGGTTATAGCATGCCCAAAGCAAGAGTACGTTGGAACGGGTCACAATGACGTTACAGACACGGGTCTTGATGACGTGTCAGTACTCTGGGCAGATGCGATAGTCCTAGGCACGGGTCATGATGACGTGCGGGGTCATGTCTAGAACCGGGGTTGCCATTAGCCCTTGACGGACGGCTGAAAGAAGGTGCCGGTCATTTAATTAACGGTGATATCGAGGCAATGTTAACAGTGATAACCTGAGTCATGGATGTTTGATTGTACCATCATTCGGTCTCAAGAGCAGTGTTTTCTGGGTGCTTATCTGATCTTGGTTTAGGCCTTGGGGGTTTGTATTTGGAAAACATCGACCTTGACTCGAGTGATAATTACTTTACTTAAATTGTCTGCTTTGCTATGCTTGTTTATGCTTAGTGGTTCTGGGGGCTATCACTGTGGAATGAGGTGGAGTGGGATGGTTGAGTTCCTATTCCTTTTATCCTTTATGCTCTTTTGATATGTTTGATAGTTAATTTACTGCTCACTAAGACTGTTGTCTGACTCAAGGTTTTATGTTCAACTCTTATTACCTTGGGTTGTTCATCCATGTTGGGATGGGCAGACTAGGTAGCAGGTGACAGGTGCTGTTCTTGGCTACCAACGCTGTTGATAACGAAGACGAGCTGGAGGCTTTTACATATTGTTTTCTTACTATATGTACTGGATGTTCCGTTGTTTGTATATTCTCTGAGTGATATGTAGTGAGGCTTGATGTATTGACTTTGCTGATTGTTGTATCAAACTATTAGAGTTTATATGATGAGATTCTGTTATATGGAGCTTCACTATGTATATTTTCTATTGTATTTTATCCATGCGCTATGAGTAATACGATAGAGTTTCTATTTTATCTTACCCTGACTATTGTCCATGGCTGCCTGGCACGCCTTTCAGCGCACCATTCTCTTGTTTTAGTGCGGGAGTCATGGGCGGTCGTCACATTTGGTATCAGAGCTTTGGGTAATCGATTTTAGCCAATGCTCGATGACGTAACTACGTAAGAGAGACGTAATTGTATTTTGATGGATGATTACTATATATAATATAGTAGTTTAGAAGTATTTGAACTCCTTATGTAGTTGTTTCTCAAGGTGTTCTGAATCATTCCTTTTTGTAGATATTAAGGATGAGTCGAAGTGAGAGACAAGCTGCTAGGGAAAGCCGTGCTATTGGGGGAGCTACTGACTATGCTGCGATGTTCGAAGCTATGATGACTTCGATCATGAGAAGGATACCAACTTCAGGACAGTCAGTAGATGTTGGAGTTCAAGTTCAAGCTCCAAGATCAGTGGATTTTGCTAAGTTGTGTAAGGACTATACTGCTCTTGGAGGGAAGGTTTTCTTGGGAACAGAATCAACCATTGAGTTGCAGAGATGGATTGATGCTTGTAGAAGGATCTTTGGTGATTTGGGAACTGAGGATGCAACTAAGAGGAAGCTTGCTTCAAGACAGCTTCAAGGGAGAGCTTCTGATTGGTGGAATTCTATCACTATTGATACTCCAGAGGAAGAGATCACTTGGGAGAAATCTGTTCTGTTTAAGAAGTTTGTGGAGCTTAAGCAATGTGGGAGACCAGTTCTTGAGTATGTTTCTGAGTTTGAAGCTTTGTCCAAGTGTGCTCGGTCGTATATTGAATCTCCCTATCAGAAGAATGAGAAGTTTGTGACAGGCTTGGACAGTTATCTTGGGAGACAGTTGGTGGATCATCTGGACGATCCATTTGAGAAGCTTGTGGAGAAAGATCTCAGGCACGAGAGTTTGTTTCCTAAGGAAGGGTCTTTTGTTGTTGTGACCAAGGAAGAGTCCAAACCACAACAGGGTGGAAGCAAGAAGAGGAAGCAGCAGCAACAGAAGGGTAAGGATGGCCAGAAGAAGCCAAAGGGTGAAGTGACCTGCTACAATTGTCGGCAGAAGGGCCATTTCTCTAGGGATTGCAAGAATCCAAAGGTGCAGTTGAAGTGCCACAACTATGATAAGCTGGGACATATCAAGAAGGACTGTCCTGAACCGAGGAATGATAAGCAGATTGCGCAAGCTTATGCTTTGGGAGCTGTTCCATCGTCTTCGAAAGCTCCTACTGTTGATGAGAAAGGGAAGAGTGTGGTGGTTCAAGGTACTCTTTCCATTTGTGGTGTTCCAGTTAGGGTTTTGTTTGATATTAGGGCATCGCATTCGTTTGTTTGTGATGATTTGGTAGGCCGGTTGGGTTTGGAACCGGAAATTGTTGATAGACCATTGGTTGTGACTAATCCAGTTGGGGGTTCGTCTTGTTTATGTATGGTATGTCGTGGTCTAGTTGTATCGAGTCATGATTGCTTTTTTGTTTGTGATTGTTTTGTTCTGAACTTTGCGGGGTTCGGAATTATTTTGGGTATGGACTGGCTTAGGAACTATGCGGCAAAGGTTGATTTTGAGAAACTAGAGGTGACAGTCGGGAAAGTGGAAGGGCGAAAGGTTGTGATACGATGTAAGCATGAAGAAGGCGTCTTCATGGGCTTCATGTATTCGCTGGTTGTTCCACGGGATGGACTGTCATCGATGCCGGTTGTGAATGGATTTGAGGACGTCTTTGACGAAGTCAAAGGGTTACCGCCGCATAGGGAGATCGAGTTTCGTATCGATCTAGTTGAGGGAGCCAGACCTGTTGTGATGCCTCTTAGACGGATTGCGCCTAGAGAACAACAAGAGCTGAAGGTGCAGGTTGACGACCTTTTTCGGAAAGGATTCATTCGGCGTAGTGTGTCCGAATGGGGTGCACCAGTTGTGTTCGCAACCAAAGCGGATGGATCGTTGAGGTTGTGTGTGGATTATCGTGAGCTGAATAAGGTGGCTAAGAAGAACAAGTATCCATTGTCGAGAATAGATGACTTGTTTGATCAGCTTCACGAAGCTAAGGTGTTTTCTCAGATGGAATTGGCAACGGGATTTCACCAGTTGAGAGGGGCTAAGGATAGTGTGCCGAAGACTGCTTTTAGGACACCATCCGGTTTTTATGAGTGGCTGGTAATGCCGTTTGGATTGACTAACGCACCAGCATATTTTGTGGATCTTATGAATAGAGTATTCAGAGATCAGTTGAACAAGTTTGTACTTGTGTTCGTGGATGATATTCTGATTTATTCCAGAAATGAGGAAGAGCACAAGACACACTTGCGTATTGTTTTGGAAATCTTGCGGAAACATCAGCTGAAGGCTAAGTTTTCGAAGTGTCACTTCTGGAAGAGTGAAGTGAGGTTCTTAGGCCATGTTATTTCTGGAAATGGAATAGCGGTTGATCCCGCTAAGGTGGCAGCAATCCAGGATTGGGTTAGACCTAAGAATGCATCTGATGTGAGAAGTTTTCTTGGATTAGCAGGATATTATCGTCGTTTTTTCAAAGACTTTTCCAAGATAGCTGCACCGTTAAGAGGATTGACGAAAAAGAATCAGGTATTCAGATGGGATGATAAGTGTGAGCAAGCTTTCGTAATCCTGAAAGAGCGACTGACAAGTGCTCCTGTTTTGACTATTCCAAGTGGGAATGATGAGATGGTGGTTTACACCGATGCATGTGGTACTGGACTTGGAGCAGTGCTAATGCAAAAGGATAAAGTTGTTGCGTATGCAAGTCGACAACTGAAGCCGCATGAAAGGAATTACCCGACTCATGATTTGGAGATAGCCGCGATTGTTTTTGCTCTGAAGATGTGGAGACATTATCTATTGGGATTTCGATTCGAGTTGTTTACGGATCATAAGTCGTTGAAGTATCTTTTCTCCCAAAAGGATTTGAATCTTCGGCAACAACGATGGCTAGAGTTTTTAGCATCATATGATTTTGGTATAGCTTATACTCCGGGAAAAGGTAACGCAGTGGCGGATGCGTTAACTCGAAGACATGCAGGATTGGGAGCCATGTTTTCGGAATGGAAGATTCTCGAGTATTTGGCTGGATTCGACTTCAGGCCTAGATGTGAATTGGAACCTGAGATGTTGGCAAACTAATCGATAAGACCTACCCTTGTGGAAAGGATTGGCGAGAGCCAAAAGCGAGACGATAAGATTGTCAAGATTATTCGTGATTTGGAATCTGGATTGAATCCAGAAAAGAATATAGGATTCGAAGTCGATCGAGAGGGTTGGCTTCGAAAGCAAGGACGATTAGTTGTTCCTGATGTAGATGGATTGAGAGATGAAGTTCTGAGGGAAAGTCATCACTCAAAGTTGACGATTCATCCAGGCGGAAATAAGATGTATCGGGATATGAAGAGAACCTACTACTGGGAAGGTATGAAAAAGGATGTTGGAAATTTTATTTCCAAGTGTATGAACTGCCAGTTGGTAAAAGCCGAACAGAAGAAGCCAAGTGGATTGCTTCAGCCGTTAGAGGTTCCTTCATGGAAGTGGGAGCAGATATCGATGGATTTTATAGATGGTCTACCTAGAACCAGTCTAGGAAATGAAGGGATTTGGGTTATTGTAGATCGTTTGACTAAGAGTGAAAGATTCATTCCTGTTCGATCAACTAGGACTGCATCGAAGTTGGCTGAGTTGTATGTTAAGTGGATAGTTCGATTCCATGGTGTTCCGAAGAGTATAGTGAGCGATCGAGACCCATTGTTCACTAGTGGATTTTGGAAGAGCTTCCAGGAAGTTTTGGGAACCAAGTTGTGTTTGAGTACAGCTTATCACCCACAAACAGATGGTCAGACTGAGAGAGTCAATCGAGTTTTGGAAGATCTTCTGAGGGCATGTGTTTTAGATTTCGGAGGATCATGGGAAGATCACCTTCATTTGGTGGAATTTTCATATAATAACAGTTACCAGTCAAGTATTGGTATGGCACCGTATGAAGCATTGTTTGGAAGACCGTGTAACTCTCCGACATGTTGGTTGGAAACAGGAGAAAAGCTTATGCTTGCGCCAGAAATGATTCGACAGACTACGGATTGCATAGTGATCATTCGGCGACGAATGAAGGCAGCCCAAGATCGTCAGAAAAGTTATGCCGATAATCGTCGTAAGAATTTGGAATTCGACGTAGGTGATATGGTTTTTGTGAAGATTTCTCCTATGAAGAATGTTATTAGATTCGGGAAGAAAGGAAAATTGACTCTGAGATTTGTTGGACCATTCCCGATTATCGAGCGAATTGGAAAGCTCGCTTATAGATTGGAGTTACCGGAAAAGATGGCGGGTGTGCACAATGTTTTTCATGTATCTTATCTACGGAAGTATGTGCACGACTCGAATACGGTGGTTTCTGCGGATACCTGTGAAGACTTGGAGGTTGACCCAGTTGTTACGAGACGTCGTAAGCCGCTTTGTGTTGTTGAAACCGACACGAAACAGCTTAGGAAGAAAACGATCACGTTGCTCAAGGTACAATGGAGTGATGATGTTGACGACTGTACATGGGAGGAGGAAGAGAGGATGAAGGCAGCTCATCCTGAACTCTTCGAGGTATGGCCCTAAGGTGTCGAGACATCTCATGAATTTGAAGCTTGTTCTAAGTCTTAGAATTCTGCATGCTAGGCTAGTAATTGGATGCATGGTTTGTTGATTGCTATGGATGGTAGGCATGTGGAATAACTTTGATTGCTCTTGTTTGTTTGGAATTTCGGGGGCGAAATCCCTAAGGGGGAGAGAATGTAACGACCCGTATTTGTACGTGTTGATAAATCGTAGAATTATTAGGTCGTTAATATTGTTTATGTCATCCTTAGCCTAAGTCGTGTAAAAGATGGTTCATAAGGAAGTTAACTCGGTTGCATAGGGTCCTTAGATCGGCTCTTGGTTAGGTCGTAGATGGTTTTAAGTCGTGAACGACTTAGGGGATTACGACCTAGCAGTTTAGATGTGACAGCTTGAGTCGTGTAGGAGATAAGTCGGTTGTACGACTTAGTGGTGTTGAGCGACTTAAGGTGTTGGCCGAGTTAAGGTGTAGCGAGTTAGAGAGGGTAGCGACTTAGTGGAGTAAGCGACTTAAGGGCTGGAACGAGTTAACGAGTTAAGGGGTAAATCATTAACGAGTTAGTGAGTTACTGGGGTTTTAAGTCGTAAACAACTTATAGGAACTGGCCGACTTAAGGGTTAGCGGTCTAAGGATTGGGACGACCTACAGTAGCTAGCGACTCAGGAGTTAACGACTTAAGGTAGGAAGGTCATTCGTGCGACTTAGTATAGTTAGGTCGTGAACGACCTAAGGCTTAAGTCGTTATGGTATAAGTCGTAGGGGACCTAGGCTTAGTGTTAAGTCGCGTGCACGTGTTAGGTCGTGTATGCTATAAGTCGTATACGAGTTAAGGATAGGTCGCGAGTGTGCTAAGTGGTAGGTCGTGTGACCCTGTGTTGTAGTTAGGTCGCTGAGTCGTGTGAATGACTTAGTGATAGGTCGTGGATGCGCATATGTTTTAGGTTGGAGGCTTTTTGAGTCTTGTATAGTTGGGTCGGCCTCTCCGATGAGTCGTAGGTCGTAACTCACGCGTGTGTTAGGTCGTGAGTCGTGCACCTGTGTTGAGTCGCGCGTGTTAGGTCGTATGCCGCATGCAGTTAAGTCGTGAGTCGACTCATGGGTTAGGTCGTGGGCGACTTAAAGGGGGACGACTCAGGGGAATTTCAGCCTATAAATAGAGGGGTTTGGCTCACTTTTTGGCACCGGATTTTGAAGCGACGAAGTGCTGCCATTTTGAGAACTCGACTACAACACTTCTTCACTTCTTTTCTCCACTCTAATCTAGTGATTCCTTCCATCTAAATTGAAGATCCAAGAGCCAAAGTTGAAGATCTTCATCCAACAAAGAGAGATTTCATCGATTGAAGCGAGATTTTGCCGGATCAAGCTTAGGTCTTTGCTGTCCAGATCTGAAGTTGGTTTTTTTAAGGTGTTTAGGTGATTCGGTGAGTGGTAGTTATCTCTCACACGGACCCAAGGGAGTATATTGGATTGGTGGCTTGTTTATGTGTTAAAGATAGTGATTTCTTGCATTTTCCTTAAGTCTGCATGTAGATCTATCTCCTATGAAGTTTTGATATCTATTTTACTACATGTTCACTTATGCAAGTTCATTCATCAAGTTATAGAGACATTTGCCTATGATTCATACTTGTTAGATTTGGACACTTTAATTACCAAATTGCCATTATTGTTGTAATTGCTTATTAGATCTTGTTGAATGTTTGATTGCTTGGATTAATGATTGATTTGATTGTTTCAAATTAGCTAGTAGTTGATTTGAACAAGTTGATCGAAGATGATTCAAAAGCTAAGTGGAAAGGCTCTTGAATGGTGAAAGCTGCTTGTGGCATATGAAACGGATGTGGAAGCTCATATGGATAGATTTGATGATGATGGACTTTGCCATGATGCGATGAGGCAAACCATGATGTGAGATGGGACTTTGCTATGATGAGTTGAAGCAAAGCATGATGTGTGAAAGCCTTGGTTTAATCTAGACGGGATCATCCCAAGCATGTTGATAACTCGGTGATGCGGTCCGGGTTGGTTGATAATGGTGGGCTCGAGAGGCGGTTGGGCCAGTGTGAGAATAGTCGTCGAGGAGGATGACTAGGAGGCTTGGATCTTATCGTTATTGAAGGTTCTAGCATGCTCAAAGCAAGAGTACGTTGGAACGGGTCACGATGATGTTCCAGACACGGGTCATGATGACGTGTCAGTGCTCTGGGCAGATGCGATAGTCCTAGGCACGGGTCATGATGAAGTGCGGGGTTATGTCTAGAACCGGGGTTGCCATTAGCCCTTGACGGACGGCCGAAAGAAGGTGCCGGTCATTCAATTAATGGTGATATCGAGGCAATGTTAACAGTGATAGCCAGAGTCATGGATGTTTGATTGTACGATCATTCGGTCTCAAGAGCAGTGTTTTCCGGGTGCTTATCTGATTTTGGTTTAGGCCTTGGGGGTTTGTATTTGGAAAACATCGACCTTGACTCGAGTGATAATTACTTTACTTAAATTGTCTGCTTTGTTATGCTTGTTTATGCTTAGTGGGTCTGGGGGCTATCACTGTGGAATGAGGTGGAGTGGGATGGTTGAGTTCCTATTCCTTTTATCCTTTATGCTCTTTTGGTATGTTTGATAGTTAATTTACTGCTCGCTAAGACTGTTGTCTGACTCAAGGTTTTATGTTCAACTCTTATTACCTTGGGCTGTTCATCCATGTTGGGATGGGCAGACTAGGTAGCAGGTGACAGGTGCTGTTCTTGGCTACCAACGTTGTTGATAACGAAGACGAGCTGGAGGCTTTTACATATTGTTTTCTTACTATATGTACTGGATGTTCCGTTGTTTGTATATTCTCTGAGTGATATGTAGTGAGGCTTGATGTATTGACTTTGCTGATTGTTGTATCAAACTATTAGAGTTTATATGATGAGATTCTGTTATATGGAGCTTCACTATGTATATTTTCTATTGTATTTTATCCATGCGCTGTGAGTAATACGATAGAGTTTCTATTTTATCTTACCCTGACTATCGTCCATGGCTGCCTGGCACTCCTTTCAGCGCACCATTCTCTTGTTTTAGTGCGGGAGTCATGGGCGGTCGTCACAGGTGCACCATGGTACCGTTTCGTTTCAAATCCTTGTACGCATTTCAAAAAGTCGTACGACACTGTTTCGCCATTTCGGACGGATGTTGCACCTTGCACCGTGGATGTTGCACCCTGTAGATATCGATTATTCGGACGGCCATAACTTTTGGCTCGTTTAGAGTTACGGGAGCCATAACCAGTCAAAACGAAGGCCTCAGTGAGTTCTACGGCTATGACAGCTTTCAGCTGTCAATGGATTGTTTAATGCCCAAAAAAGACTATCTGAATCTCAATCGGGTCTCGGAAGTTTTTTACCCTTCATTTTTTCGACACGTGGATTTTTACGGTAAAACGGGATTACCGTGGCCGGTCTTCATGTTACCATCGCTGGAGAGTGGTGCACCAGGGTACCGTTTCGTTTCAAATCCATGCACACATTTTAAAAAGTCGTACGACACTGTTTCTCCATTTCGGACGGATGTTGCACCTTGCACCGTGGATGTTGCACCCTGTAGATATCGATTATTCGGACGGCCATAACTTCTGGATCATTTAGAGTTATGGGAGCCATAACCCGTCAAAACGAAGGCCTCGGTGAGTTCTACGGCTGTGACAGCTTTCAGCGGTCAATAGTTTGTTTAATGCCCAAAAAAGACTATTCGAATCTCAATCGGGTCTAGGAAGTTTTTTACCCTTCGTTTTTTCTACACGTGGATTTTTACGGTAGAACGGGATTACCGTGGTTGGTCTTCGATTTACCATCGCTGAAGAGTGGTGCACCACGGTACCGTTTCGTTTCAAATCCATGCACGCATTTCAAAAATTCGTACGATACTGTTTCGCCATTTCGGACGGATGTTGCACCTTGCACCGTGGATGTTGCACCCTGTAGATATCGATTATTCGGACTGCCATAACTTCTGGCTCGTTTAGAGTTACGGGAGCAATAAGCAGTCAAAACGAAGGCCTTAGTGGGTTCTACGGCTCTGACATCTTTTAGCCGTTAATGGATTGTGTAATGCCCAAAAAAGACTATCCGAATCTCAATCGGGGCTCGGAAGTTTTTTTACCCTTCGTTTTTTCGACACGAGGATTTTTACGGTAAAACGGGATTACCGTGGCTGGTCTTCGATTTACCATTGCTGGAGAGTGGTGCACCAGGGTACCGTTTCGTCTCAAATCCTTGCACGCATTTCAAAAAGTCGTACGACACTGTTTTTCCATTTCGGACGGATGTTGCACCTTGCACCATGTATGTTGCACCCTGTAGATATCGATTATTCGGACGGCCATTACTTCTGGGTCGTTTAGAGTTATGGGAGCCATAACCAGTCAAAACGAAGGCCTTAGTAAGTTCTACGGCTATGACGGCTTTTAGCCGTCGATGGATTGTTTAATGCCCAAAAAAGAATATCTGAATCTCAATCGGGTCTAGGAAGTTTTTTACCCTTCGTTTTTTCGACACGTGGATTTTTACGGTAGAACGGGATTACCGTGGTTGGTCTTCAATTTACCATCCCTGGAGAGTGATGCACCATGGTACCGTTTCGTTTCAAATCCTTGCATGCATTTCAAAAAGTCGTACGACATTGTTTCGCATTTCGGACGGATGTTGCACCCTGTAGAAATCGATTATTTGGATGGCCATAACTTCTGGCTCGTTTAGAGTTACGGGAGCCATAACCAGTCAAAACGAAGGCCTTAGTGAGTTCTACGGCTATGATAGCTTTCAGCCGTCGATGGGTTGTATAATATCCAAAAAAGACTATCCGAATCTCAATCGGGACTCGGAAGTTTTTTACCCTTCGTTTTTTCGACACGTGGATTTTTACGGTAAAACGGGATTACCGTGGCTGGTCTTCAATTTACCATTGCTGGAGTGTGGTGCACCATCGTACCGTTCTTTTCAAATCCTTGCAAGCATTTCAAAAGTCGTACGACACTGTTTCGCAATTTCGGACGGATGTTGCACCTTGCGCCGTGGATATTGCACCCTGTAGATATCGATTATTCGGACGGCCATAACTTCTGGGTCGTTTAGAGTTACGGGAGCCATAACCAGCAAAACGAAGGCCTCGGTGAGTTCTACGGCTATGAATGCTTTCAGGCGTCGATGGATTGTTTAATGCCCAAAAAAACTATCCGAATCTCAATAGGGTCTCGGAAGTTTTTTTCCCTTCGTTTTTTCGACACGTGGATTTTTACGGTAAAACGGGATTACTGTGCTGGTCTTCAATTTACCATCGCTGGAGAGTGGTGCACCATGGTACCGTTTTGTTTCAAATCCTTGCACGCATTTCAAAAAGTCGTATGGCACTGTTTCACCATTTCGGACGGATATTGCACCTTGCACCGTGGATGTTGCACCCTGTAGATATCGATTATTCGAACGGCCATAACTTCTGGCTCGTTTAGAGTAACGGGAGCCATAACCTGTCAAAACGAAGGCCTCTGTGAGTTCTACAGCTATGATAGCTTTAAGCTGTCCATGGATTGTTTAATGCCCAAAAAAGACTATCCGAATCTCAATCGGGTCAAGGAAGTTTTTTACCCTTCGTTTTTTCTACACGTGGATTTTTACGGTAGAACGGAATTACCGTGGCTGGTCTTCGATTTACCATCTCTGGAGAGTGGTGCACCATGGTACCATTTCGTTTCAAATCCATGCACGCATTTCAAAAATTCGTACGATACTGTTATGCCATTTCGGACGGATGTTGCACCTTGCACCGTGGATGTTGCACCCTGTAGATATCGATTATTCGGACGGCCATAACTTCTGGCTCGTTTAGAGTTACGGGAGCCATAACCAGTCAAAACGAAGGCGTCAGTGAGTTCTACGGCTGTGAAAGCTTTCAGCCGTCGATGGATTGTTTAATGCCCAAAAAAGACTCCGAATCTCAATCGGGTCTCGGAAGTTTTTTACCCTTCGTTTTTTCGACACGTGGATTTTTACCTTAAAACGGGATTACCGTGGCTGGTCTTCAATTTACCATCACCGGAGAGTGGTGCACCATGGTACCGTTTCGTTTCAAATCCTTGCACGCATTTCAAAAAGTCGTACGACACTGTTTCGCGATTTCGGATGGATGTTGCACCTTGCACCGTGGATGTTGCACCCTGTAGATATCGATTATTCGGACGGCCATAACTTCTGGCTCGTTTAGAGTTACGGGAGCCATAACCAGTCAAAACGAAGGCCTCAGTGAGTTCTACGGCTATGACTGCTTTCAGCCGTCGATGGATTGTTTAATCCCCAAAAAAACTATCCGAATCTCAATCGGGTCTAGGAAGTTTTTTACCCTTCGTTTTTTCGACACGTGGATTTTTACGGTAGAATGGATTACTGTGGCTGGTCTTCGATTTACCATCGCTGGAGAGTGGTGCACCATGGTACCGTTTCGTTTCAAATCCATGCACGCATTTCAAAAAGTCGTATGTGTTATCCCAACTTTTGGCAAAGTGGAGATACCCAAAATTTACTAAAAATTAATGATTACTATTCTTGAACATCGACTGTGCACCGCAGGATAACCATGGATATCGATGAATTTTGGCCGAGTCCGGATTGAGCTACAATTGATAGGACATGACGAGAAAGATCATAAAAGTCCGCATCTCAAATTTCAAGTCAATACGAATTCGTATGCTCAAGTTCTGATGGATTCGAGATTGAGAGAGATGAACTCGCTCGGTTCGAATCCATCACCCCTTCATTGGTTCGAACCCATCTAGCTCGAACCCATCAGGACAGGCATCATGTTCGAATCCATAAGCAGAGACGACGTTCGAATCCATCAGCTAGTGCCTGCCTCGCATCCATCAACTTCGACTCCATTTACTTCGAATCCATCCCATGACCTTCCTTCGTATCCATCCAACTGAAGCCACTCCATATCCTTGCTTCGGATTCATGCACGCCTGCCTTAGTTCGAATCCATCTAGACCAGCTAGCTTCGAATCCACGATCCTACCTCTCTTCGTATCCCTCAAGGTTAAAGGGTTCGAATCCATGGAGTTGCTATACTACCCGACCTGCACCTTGCCTCGAATCCATTCCATCGTGTCCATCAAAGAAGGGCCTCCTCGAATCCATGCAAGTGAAGAAGCCCCGGCTCCATTCCAAGACTCATCTTCGAACACCCATATTGAGGCAGCTTCGAATTGGTCCACCGTAGCCTATTCTGATCGATTCGAATGAATACTGGCTCCAACGATTCGAAGCAAACCTTCGAATCCATCACTCGAAACCACCAAGTAAACGCAGCTAAAACTCCGGAGTCGACCCAATCAACTCGGCGATAAATAAGGATCGACTCGAGGAACGCGCGCCACATCGTCAGGAGCATGGATTCGACCCCATGGGTTTGAACCATATCGATTCGAACGAACCCATAGGATCGAGTCGAAGCAGCTAGCACGCCGAGAATCTCCATCTTGAATCCATCATATCTCTCAATCCCTAGATCCAAACACCATGAAATTTTTACATGAGTTTGCCTACATGTTGAAGAATGTTCACGCCAAGTTTCATCACGATTGGACACCTTTTTGATCGATTCGAACCAAGGGTCGAATCGATCCCAATGTGGGCCCGGATCACCAGATTTCGGCCATGTGGGCCCCCTCACGTGCCTGAAGCGGCCTACCATACTTTTAGGAGAAATATCAGCCTCCTACGCCTATAAATAGAGCCCCGGGTCATTCAGAAAAGAGGATCTTGATTTGGAAGCGCCCAGACTCTACCAGACTCTACTGTGCACTTCACAACTACCGTTGTACTCGAATTTGAGGGCTATAATCCATTGTAATCCGCTGTAATCGACTGTAATCGGCGAAGAACATCAATAAAAGTGAAAACCTTTGAAGTGGACGTAGGCCGGAGATAGCCGAACCACTATATATCGTGTGTTCTTGTTCATAATTTCTGTTTTGCTGCGTATTGCTTGCTTAGATCTGTGATTTGTGTTTGAATATTGTTGATTTATATTCCAACACTGGTGCTTTCATAACGCTTGGGGTTTGTGACCAATTTTGCCGCAAACACTTTGGTGCTTTCACTGAGAAGAACCAGCACCCGCTACATCAGATTCAGAAGTCGGGTTTAAGAGTTTGAAGACTTCCGATTCAAAGACTATGACTCGACAAACAAGAAAAAGAGTTGATCGGAGCCAACAGGGAGGAAGCCAAGAAGCATCCTCAGGAGCAGGAGAAGGACAAGCTTCCGTCTACATCACTAGAGACGAGATGGAGGCTATGGCTAATTCAATACGTGAAAGCATGATAAAGACCCAACAGGAGATGCTGCAGAATTTCCTCGAACAGATGAGGGCGGCGAATATGCAGAACCTTGGACCAACTACAACAACTGCAAGTGCGGGACAAGGAATCAGGATTACAGAAGCCAACGAAGGTCAGGTTCAAGACCAGAATGTAGGAGTTGAGGGTGATCTACAAGGACTTGGGGGCAGACCCTCAGGGTCCGATGCTGGAAGACCAAAAGATGGAGCTCAGCAAGCCGGAGCCAATGCTTATGCTAACGAGCCACCAGAAGAATACGTACCAGAGTTCCCTTCAAGGCTCAGGAGGTAGGATAGGAACTTGACAAAGGGGCAACCCCTAGACGGAGACGAGAGAATGATTGGCCAAATGCGACAAATCATGAGAGGAGGACTGCCTAGCGGAGGGCTGGAGGAAGTTAGTCGGAGTCCATTCACCCCAAACAACCGAAACGCAAGGAACCCTCCAAAATTCAAACTACCAACGCTAGAACCTTATGACGGGAGGTCAGACCCGACCATGCATATTACCAGATATATTAGGCACATGGAAGTGCTGGGGGCATCCGAGGAAGTGATGGCATGATGCTTCCCTCTGTATTTGTCAGATTTGGCTGCGTTTTGGTTCAGGCAACTTGAGACCGGATCAATCAGAACATGGAGCGAGCTTGTAGACTGCTTCATGAGACAGTTTAGGGTCCATGTGACGCGACCCAAGAGTGTGATGACTTTAGCTTCAATCAAGCAAAGGGCCGGAGAGTCCAAAAAAGATTTCCTACTAAGATTCAATGTAACAGTGACTTCTGTAGATCGCCCGGATCCATCGATGATTTTGATAGCGGCGGTGGCAGGGGTCGCGGAAGGCACAAAATTTAAAGATTCTCTGACTAAAGATCCACCACAAGATCTTGGAGAGTTTTTTCATAAAGCTGAAAAGTTCGTCCAATTAGAAGAATCACGAGCCGAGAGGCTGGAAACAAATGTTGCACGGAGTGAAGGAACCTCCAGAGAACAGTCCAGAGCGGACAGGGGAAAAAGGAAACAGGATGGCAGACATGATGGTCCTGATAAACGGAAGAAATACCGAGAACCAAGATTTAGGCAGTACACAGATCTGAATGCAGGCCTAGAAAGAATTTACACTGAAACTCGGGGGCAACTCCCCTATCGAAAGCCACCTATAAGGGACCCCACTAAGCAGGAGCGCAGGACTGGAAAATATTGCCTATTCCATGAGCTGGATGGGCACACCACAGATGAATGCCGCCATCTAAAGGATGAGGTGGAAGAACATGCCAGAGGTGGTGGATTGCCATAATTTGTCAGAGAACGGACAGCAACGGTAAGTCCTGAACAACTACCGCCTCCACCTAACAGGAACGATCCCGGATCGGGATCACGACTCGTCATCCACTGATTAAAGATGGCAAGGGCCAAGTCCAAGATTCGGACTTCGGTCGAATAATTTTATTTAGATTTGTTTTCAGAATAAACGGTTACTCCACTTACACATGTACGGGAACCGGAGAGATCCCTAGGCATGCTCTGAGACGGAGATAAACCGATATGCCCAGAGAGGCAATGTTTAGCTTTTTCTGATGTTTGAGATTGAACATCTAGAACTCGAATTTTAATAAATAAATTAGAATCTCTTGCAATAAACCTTTTGACCAAAGAGTCAGAAGATGAACGTTAAATACCAATATAAAAGTGATCGCTTTATGACCCTACCCGGAGAGGCGGGGTCCGGAGTGCAAGAAGTGAGTTTCTTCGTCGGAGAGCGACAGGATCAACTCCCTTAAGCGATGTTTCCCCTCCACCAGAGAGTGACAGGATGGGATCCCGCGAGAGCTCGGAGAGGCTATGATCGGTCTCGAACGGCCAAGACATCGCCTAATGTTCAGATACACTGAACCGGAGTGCAAGAAGTGAGTCGCGTCGCCCCAGAGCGACAGGATCGACTCACTTAAGCGCTGTTTCCCCTTCACCGGAGAGTGACAGGATGGGATCCAGCAAGAGCCCGGAGAGGCTATGATCAGTCCAGAACGACCATGACATCGTTATACGTCCTAACCAGGACCAGAGTGCAAGGGATAGAAGGCAATGCCATAGTGCAGTAGGATCTTTCTATTCAATCACTAAGTCTAGAATGGACTTAGTAAGGGTTCAGAGTAGCTATTAATATTCCGGAGAGACTACGAAACTTATTTCTCCAAGAATGAATGCTGATTCGGCTTCGAACAGCCATAAACTCGATTGATAATACTACAGCTATGAACGAAACATGAATTTAATACACTCGATTTAAGATTGTTCAAAACATACCTTTTACAAAAAGGCATGTTTTGGGGGGCAAAGTGTTATCGCAAATTTTGGCAAAGTGGAGATACCCAAAATTTACTAAAAATCAATGATTACTATTCTTGAACATCGACTGTGCACCGCAGGATAACCATGGATATCGATGAATTTTGGCCGAGTCCGGATTGAGCTACAATTGATAGGACATGATGAGAAAGATCATAGAAGTCCGCATCTCAAATTTCAAGTCAATCCGAGTTCGTATGCTCAAGTTATGATGGACTCGAGATTGAGAGAGATGAACCTCGCTCGGTTCGAATCCATCACCCCTTCATTGTTTCGAACCCATCTAGCTCGAACCCATCAGGACAGGCATCATATTCGAATCCATAAGCAGAGACGACGTTCGAATCCATCAGCTAGTGCCTGCCTCACATCCATCAACTTCGACTCCGTTTACTTCGAATCCATCCCATGACCTTCCTTCGTATCCATCTAACTGAAGCCACTCCATATCCTTGCTTCGGATTCATACACGCCTGCCTTAGTTCGAATCCATCCAGACCACCCAGCTTCGAATCCACGATCCTACCTCTCTTCGTATCCCTCAAGGTTAAAGGGTTCGAATCCAAGGAGTTGCTATACTACCCGACCTGCACCTTGCCTCGAATCCATTCCCTCGAGTCCATCAAAGAAGGGCCTCCTCGAATCCATGCAAGTGAAGAAGCCCCGGCTCCATTCCAAGACTCATCTTCGAAAACCCATATTGAGGCAGCTTCGAATTGGTCCACCATAGCCTATTCTGATAGATTCAAATGAATACTGGCTCCAACGATTTGAAGCAAACCTTCGAATCCATCACTCGAAACCACCAAGTAAACGCAGCTAAAACTCCGGAGTCGACCCAATCAACTCGGCGATAAATAAGGATCGACTCGAGGAACGCGCGCCACGTCGTCAGGAGCATGGATTCGACCCTATGTGTTCGAACCATATCAATTCGAACGAACCCATAGGATCGAGTCGAAGCAGCCAGCATGCCGAGAATCTCCATCTTGAATCCATCATATATCTTAATCCCTGGATCAAAACACCATGAAATTTTTACAGGAGTTTGCCTACATGTTGAAGAATGTTCACGCCAAGTTTCATTACGATTGGACACTTTTTTGATCGATTCGAACCAAGGGTCTAATCGATCCCAATGTGGGCCCGGATCTTCAGGTTTCAGCCATGTGGGCCCCCACACATGCCTGAAGCGGTCTACCATACTTTTAGGAGAAATATCAGCCTCCTACGCCTATAAATAGAGCCCCAGGTCATTCAGAAAAGAGGATCTTGATTTGGAAGTGCCCAGACTCTACCAGACTCTACTGTGCACTTCACAACTACCGTTGTACTCGAATTTCAGAGCTATAATCCATTGTAATCCGCTGTAATCGACTGTAATCGGCGAAGAACATCAATAAAAGTGAAAACCTTTGAAGTGGACGTAGGCCGGAGATAGCCGAACCACTATAAATTGTGTGTTCTTGTTCATAATTTCTGTTTTGCTACGTATTGCTTGCTTAGATCTGTGATTTGTGTTTGAATATTGCTGATTTATATTCCAACACTGGTGCTTTCATAACGCTTGGGGTTTGTGACCAATTTTGGCGCAAACAGTACGATACCGTTTCGCCATTTCGGACGGATGTTGCACCTTGCACCATGGATGTTGCACCCTGTAGGTATCGATTATTCGGACGGCCATAACTTCTGGCTCGTTTAGAGTTACGGGAGCCATAACTAGTCAAAACGAAGGCCTCGGTGAGTTCTACGGCTATGACTGCTTTCAGCCGTCAATGGATTGTTTAATGCCCAAAAAAGACTATCTGAATCTCAATCGGGTCTAGGAAGTTTTTTACCCTTCGTTTTTTCGACACGTGGATTTTTACGGTAGAACGGGATTACCGTGGCTGGTCTTTGATTTACCAACGCTGGAGAGTGGTGCACCATGCTACCGTTTCGTTTCAAATCCATGCACGCATTTCAAAAAGTCATACGACACTGTTTCGCCATTTCGGATGGATGCTACACCGTGCACCGTGGATGTTGCACCCTGTAGATATCGATTATTCGGACGACCATAGCTTCTGGCTCGTTTAGAGTTATGGGAGCCATAACCAGTCAAAATGAAGGCCTCAGTGAGTTCTACGGCTGTGACAGCTTTCAGCCGTCAATGGATTGTTTAATGCCCAAAAAAGACTACCCGAATCTCAATCGGGTCGAGGAAGTTTTTTACCCTTCGTATTTTCGACACGTGGATTTTTACGGTAGAACGGGATTACCATGGCTGGTCTTCGATTTACCATTGCTGGAGAGTGGTGCACCATGGTACCGTTTCGTTTCAAATCCATGCACGCATTTCAAAAAGTCGTACGATACTGTTTTGCCATTTTGGACGGATGTTGCACCTTGCACCGTGCATGTTGCACCCTATAGATATCGATTATTCGGACCGCCATAACTTCTGGCTTGTTTAGAGTTACGGGAGCCATAACCAGTCAAAACGAAGGCCTTAGTGAGTTCTACGGCTATGACAGCTTTCAGCCATCAATGGATTGTTTAATGCCCAAAAAAGACTACCCGAATCTCAATCGGGTCTCGGAAGTTTTTTACCCTTCGTTTTTTCGACACGTGGATTTTTACGGTAAAAAGGGATTACCGTGGCTGGTCTTCAATTTACCATCGCTGGAGAGTGGTGCACCATGGTACCATTTCGTTTCAAATCCATGCACGCATTTCAAAAAGTTGCACGACACTGTTTCGCCATTTCGGACGGATGTTGCACCTTGCACCGTGGATGTTGCACCCTGTAGATAACGATTATTCGGACGGCCATAACTTCTGGCTCGTTTAGAGTTACGGGAGCCATAACCAGTCAAAACGAAGGCCTCAGTGAGTTCACCGGCTATGATAGCTTTCAGTCGTCAATGGATTGTTTAATGCCCAAAAAAGACTAACCGAATCTCAATTGGGTCTCGGAAGTTTTTTACCCTTCGTTTTTTCGACACGTGGATTTTTACGGTAAAACGGGATTACCGTGGCTGGACTTCAATTTACCATCGCTGGAGAGTGGTGCACCATGGTATTGTTTCGTTTCAAATCCTTTCACGCATTTCAAAAAGTCGTACGACACTGTTTCGCCATTTCGGACTGATGTTGCACCTTGCGTCGTGGATGTTGCACCCTGTAGATATCGATTATTCGGACGGCCATAAATTCTGGCTCGTTCAGAGTTACGGGAGCCATAACCAGTCAAAACGAAGGCCTCAGTATGTTCTACGGCTATGACAGCTTTCAGCCGTCAACGGATTGTTTGATGCCCAAAAAAGACTATCCGAATCTCAATCGGGTCTAGGAACTTTTTTACCCTTCGTTTTTTCGACATGTGGATTTTTACGGTAAAACGGGATTACCGTGGCTGGTCTTCGATTTACCATCGCTGGAGAGTGGTGCACCATGGTACCATTTCGTTTCAAATCCATGCACGCATTTCAAAAAGTCGCACGACACTGTTACGCCATTTCGGACGGATGTTGGACCTTGCACCGTGGATGTTGCACCCTGTAGATAACGATTATTCGGACGGCCATAACTTCTGGCTCGTTTAGAGTTACGGGAGCCATAACTAGTCAAAATGAAGGCCTAAGTGAGTTCAACGGCTATGACAGCTTTCAGTCGTCAATGGATTGTTTAATGCCCAAAAAAGACTACCCGAATCTCAATTGGGTCTCGGAAGTTTTTTACCCTTCATTTTTTCGACACGTGGATTTTTACGGTAAAACGTGATTACCGTGGCTGGTCTTCAATTTACCATTGTTGGATAGTGGTGCACCATGGTATTGTTTCGTTTCAAATCCTTGCACGCATTTCAAAAAGTCGTACGACACTGTTTCGCCATATCGGACTGCTGTTGCACCTTGCCCCGTGGATGTTGACCCTGTAGATATCGATTATTCGGACGGCCATAACTTCTGGCTCGTTTAGAGTTACGGGAGCCATAACCAGTCAAAACGAAGGCCTCAGTAAGTTCTACGGCAATGACAGCTTTCATCCGTCAACGGATTGTTTGATGCCCAAAAAAGACTATCCGAATCTCAATCGGGTCTAGAAACTTTTTTACCCTTCGTTTTTTCGACATGTGGATTTTTACGGTAAAACGGGATTACCGTGGCTGCTCTTCAATTTACCATCGCTGGAGAGTGGTGCACCATGGTATTGTTTCGTTTCAAATCCTTGCACGCATTTCAAAAAGTCGTACGACACTGTTTCGCCATTTCGGACTGATGTTGCACCTTGCGCCGTGGATGTTGCACCCTGTAGATATCGATTATTCGGAGGGCCATAACTTCTGGCTCGTTTAGAGTTACGGGAGCCATAACCAGTCAAAACGAAGGCCTCAGTAAGTTCTACGGCTATGACAGCTTTTAGCCGTCAACGGATTGTTTGATGCCCAAAAAAGACTATCCGAATCTCAATCAGGTCTAGGAAGTTTTTTACCCTTCGTTTTTTCGACACGTGGATTTTTACGGTAAAACGGGATTACTGTGGCTGGTCTTCAATTTACCATCGCTGGAGAGTGGTGCACCATGGTACCGTTTTGTTTCAAATCCTTGCACGCATTTCAAAAAGTCGTACGACACTGTTTCGCCATTTCGGACGGATGTTGCACCTTGCACCGTGGATGTTACACCCTGTAGATATCGATTATTCGGACGGCCATAACTTCTGGCTCGTTTAGAGTTACGGGAGCCATAACTAGTCAAAACGAAGGCCTCAGTGAGTTCAACGGCTATGACAGCTTTCAGTCGTCAATGGATTGTTTAATGCCCAAAAAAGACTATCCGAATCTCAATTGGGTATCGGAAGTTTTTTACCCTTCGTTTTTTCGACACGTGGATTTTTACGGTAAAACGGGATTACCGTGGCTGATCTTCAATTTACCATCGCTGGAGAGTGGTGCACCATGGTACCGTTTCGTTTCAAATCCTTGCACGCATTTCAAAAATTCGTACGACACTGTTTCGCCATTTCGGACGGATGTTGCACCTTGCACCGTGGATGTTGCACCCTGTAGATATCGATTATTCGGACGGCCATAACTTCTGGCTCGTTTAGAGTTACGGGAGCCATAACAAGTCAAAACGAAGGCCTTGGTGAGTTCTACGATTATGACTGCTTTCAGCCGTCAATGGATTGTTTAATGCCCAAAAAAGACTATCCGAATCTCAATCAGGTCTAGGAAGTTTTTCACCTTTCGTTTTTTCGACACGTGGATTTTTACGGTAGAACGGGATTACCGTGGCTGGCCTTCGATTTACCATCGCTGGAGAGTGGTGCACCATGGTACCGTTTCGTTTCAAATCCATGCATGCATTTCAAAAAATCGCACGACACTGTTTCTCCATTTCGGACGGATGTTGCACCTTGCACCGTGGATGTTGCACCCTGTAGATAACGATTATTCCGACGGCCATAACTTCTGGCTCGTTTAGAGTTACGGGAGCCATAACCAGTCAAAATGAAGGCCTCTGTGAGTTCTATGGCTACGACAGCTTTCAGCTGTCGATGGATTGTTTAATGCCCCAAAAAGACTATCCGAATCTCAATCGGGTCTCGGAAGTTTTTTACCCTTCGTTTTTTCGACACGAGGATTTTTACTGTAGAACGGGATTACCGTGGCTGGTCTTCGATTTACCCTTGCTGGAGAGTGGTGCATCAGGGTACCGTTTTGTTTCAAATCCATGCATGCATTTCAAAAATTCTTACGATACTGTTTCGCCATTTCGGACGGATGTTGCACCTTGCACCGTGGATGTTGCACCCTGTAGACATCGATTATTCGGACGGCCATAACTTCTGGTTCATTTAGAGTTACGAGAGCCATAACCAGTCAAAACGAAGGCCTCTATGAGTTCTACGGCTGCGACAGCTTTCAGCCGTCGATGGATTGTTTAATGCCCCAAAAAGACTATCGAATCTCAATCGGGTCTCGGAAGTTTTTTACCCTTCGTTTTTTCGACACGTGGATTTTTACGGTAGAACGGGATAACCGTGGCTGGTCTTCGATTTACCATCGCTGAAGAGTGGTGCACCATGGTACCGTTTCGTTTCAAATCCATGCATGCATTTCAAAAAGTCGTATGACACTGTTTCGCCATTTCGGACGGATGTTGCACCTTGCACCGTGGATGTTGCACCCTGTAGATATCGATTATTCGGACGGCCATAACTTCTGGCTCGTTTAGAGTTACGAGAGCCATAACCAGTCAAAACGAAGGCCTCAATGAGTTCTACGTCTATGACAGATTTTATCCATCAATGGATTGTTTAATGCCCGAAAAAGACTATCCGAATCTCAATCGGGTCTAGGAAGTTTTTTACCCTTCGTTTTTTCGACACGTGGATTTTTACGTTATAACGGGATTACCGTGGCTGGTCTTCAATTTACCATCGCTGGAGAGTGGTGCATAATGATATCGTTTCGTTTCAAATCGATGCACGCATTTCAAAAAGTCGTACGACACTGTTTCGCCATTTCGGGCGGATGTTGCACCTTGCATCGTGGATGTTGCACCCTATAGATATCGATTATTCGGACGGCCATAACTTCTGGCTCGTTTAGAGTTACTGGAGCCATAACAAGTCAAAACGAAGGCCTCAGTGAGTTCTACGGCTATGACAGCGTTCAGCCGTCAATGGATTGTTTAATGCCCAAAAAGACTATCCGAATCTCAATCGGGTCTCGGAAATTTTTTACCCTTCGTTTTTTCGACACGTGGATTTTTACGGGCAAAACGGGATTACCGTGGCTGGTCTTCAATTTACCATCGCTGGAGATTGGTGCACCATGGTACCGTTTCATTTCAAATCCTTGCACGCATTTCAAAAAGTCGTACGACACTGTTTCGCTATTTCGGAAGGATGTTGCTCCTTGCACCGTGGATGTTGCACCCTGTAAGTATCGATTATTCGGACGGCCATAACTTCTGGCTCGTTTAGAGTTACGGGAGCCATAACCTGTCAAAACGAAGGCCTTAGTGATTTCTACGGTTATGACTGCTTTCAGCCGTCAATGGATTGTTTAATGCCCAAAAATCCGAATCTCAATCGGGTCTAGGAAGTTTTTTACCCTTCGTTTTATCGACACGTGGATTTTTACAGTAGAACGGGATTACTGTGGCTGGTCTTTGATTTACCATCGTTGGAGAGTGGTGCACCATGGTACCGTTTCGTCTCAAATCCATGCACGCATTTCAAAAAGTCGTTCGACACTGTTTCGCCATTTCGGACGGATGTTGCACCTTGCACCATGGATGTTGCACCCTGTAGATATCGATTATTCGGACGGCCATAACTTCTGGCTCGTTTAGAGTTACGGGAGCCATAACTAGTCAAAAAGAAGGCCTCAGTGAGTCCTACGGCTATGAAAGCTTTTAGCCGTCGATGGATTGTTTAATGCCCATAAAAGACTATCCGAATCTCAATCGGGTCTCGGAAGTTTTTTACCCTTCGTTTTTTCGACACATGGATTTTTACGTTAAAACGGGATTACCATGGCTGGTCTTCAATTTACCATCGCTGGAGAGTGGTGCACCATGGTACCGTTTCGTTTCAAATCCTTGCACGCATTTCAAAAAATCGAACGACACTGTTTTGCCATTTGGGACGGATGTTGCACCTTGCACCGTCGATGTTGCACCCTGTAGATATCGATTATTCGGACGGCCATAACTTCTGGCTCGTTTAGAGTTACGGGAGCCATAACCAGTCAAAACGAAGGCCTTAGTGAGTTCTACGGCTATGACCGCTTTCAGCCGTCAATGGATTGTTTAATGCCAAAAAAAGACTATCCGAATCTCAATTGGGTCTAGGAAGTTTTTTACCCTTCGTTTTTTCGACACGTGGATTTTTATGGTAGAATGGGATTACTGTGGCTGGTCTTCGATTTACCATCGCTGGAGATTGGTGCACCAAGGTACCATTTCGTTTCAAATCCATGCACGCAATTCAAAAAGTCGTACGACACTGTTTCACCATTTCGGACGGTTGTTGCACCTTGCACCGTGGAAGTTGCACCCTGTAGATATCGATTATTCGGACGGCCATAACTTCTAGCTCGTTTAGAGTTACGGGAGCCATAACCAGTCAAAACGAAGGCCTCAGGGAGTTCTATGGCCATGACTGCTTTCAGCCGTCAATGGATTGTTAATGCCCAAAAAAGACTGTCTGAATCTCAATCGGGTCTAGGAAGTTTTTACCCTTCGTTTTTTCAACACGTGGATTTTTACGGTAGAACGGGATTGCCGTGGCTGGTCTTCGATTTACCATCGCTGGAGAGTGCTGCACCATGGTACCATTTCGTTTCAAATCCATGCACGCATTTCAAAACGTCGTACGACACTGTTTCGCCATTTCGGATGGATGTTGCACCTTGCACCGTGGATGTTGCACCCTGTAGATATTGATTATTCGGACGACCATAGCTTCTGGCTCGTTTAGAGTTACGGGAGCTATAACCAGTCAAAACAAAGGCCTCGGTGAGTTCTACGGCTATGACAGCTTTCAACCGTCAATGGATTGTTTAATGCCCAAAAAAGACTATCCGAATCTCAATCGGGTGTAGGAAGTTTTTTACCCTTCGTATTTTCGACACGTGGTTTTTTACGGCAGAACGGGATTACCGTGGCTGGTCTTCGATTTACCATCGCTAGAGATTGGTGCACCATGGTACCGTTTCGTTTCAAATCCATGCACGCATTTCAAAAAGTCGTACGACACTGTTTCGCCATTTCGAACGGATGTTGCACCTTGCTCCGTGGATGTTGCACCCTGTAGATATCGATTATTCGGACCGCCATAACTTCTGGCTCGTTTAGAGTTACGGGAGCCATAACTAGTCACAACGAAGGCCTCAATGAGTTCTACGGCTATGATAGCTTTCAGCCGTTAATGGATTGTTTAATGCCCAAAAAAGTCTATTCGAATCTCAATCGGGTCTCGCAAGTTTTTTACCCTTCGTTTTTTCGACACGTGGATATTTACGGTACAACGTGATTACCGTGGCTGGTCTTCAATTTACCATCGCTAAAGAGTGATGCACCATGGTACCGTTTCATTTCAAATCCTTACACACATTTCAAAAAGTCGTACGATACTGTTTCGCCATTTCGGACGGATGTTGCACCTTGCACCGTGGATGTTGCACCCTGTAGATATCGATTGTTCGGACGGCCATAACTTCTGGCTCGTTTGGAATTACGGGAGCCATAACCAGTCAAAACGAAGGCCTCGGTGAGTTTTACGGGTATGACTGCTTTCAGCCGTCAATGGACTGTATAATGCCCAAAAAAGACTATCCGAATCTCAATCGGGTCTAGGAAGTTTTTTAACCTTCGTTTTTTCGACACGTTGATTTTTACGGTAGAACGGGATTACCGTGGCTGGTCTTCGATTTACCATCGCTGGAGAGTGGTGCACCATGGTACCGTTTTGTTTCAAATCCATGCACGCAATTCAAAAAGTCGTACGACACTGTTTCGCTATTTCGGACGGATGTTGCACCTTGCACCGTGGATGTTGCACCCTGTAGATATCGATTATTCGGACGGCCATAACTTCTGGCTCGTTTAGAGTTACGGTAGCCATAACCAGTCAAAACGAAGGCCTCTGTTAGTTCTATGGCTATGACTGCTTTCAGCCGTCAATGGATTGTTTAATGCCCAAAAAAGACTGTCCGAATCTCAATCGGGTCTAGGAAGTTTTTTACCCTTCGTTTTTTCGACACGTGGATTTTTACGGTAGAACGGGATTACCGTGGCTGGTCTTCGATTTACCATCGCTGGAGAGTGGTGCACCATGGTACCGTTTCGTTTCAAATCCATGCACGCATTTCAAATCGTCGTACGACACTGTTTCGCAATTTCGGATGGATGTTGCACCTTGCACCGTGGATGTTGCACCCTGTAGATATCGATTATTCGGACGACCATAGCTTCTGGCTCGTTTAGAGTTACGGGAGCCATAACCAGTCAAACGAAGGCCTCGGTGAGTTCTACGGCTATGACAGCTTTCAACCGTCAATGGATTGTTTAATGCCTAAAAAAGACTATCCGAATCTCAATCGGGTCTAGGAAGTTTTTTACCCTTCGTATTTTCGACACGTGGATTTTTACGGCAGAACGGGATTACCGTGGCTGGTCTTCGATTTACCATCGCTAGAGATTGGGGCACCATGGTACCGTTTCGTTTCAAATCCATGTACGCATTTCAAAAAGTCGTACGACACTGTTTCGCCATTTCGAACGGATGTTGCACCTTGCACCGTGGATGTTGCACCCTGTAGATATCGATTATTCGGACCGCCATAACTTCTGGCTCGTTAAGAGTTACGGGAGCCATAACTAGTCACAACGAAGGCCTCAATGAGTTCTACGGCTGTGATATCTTTCAGCCGTCAATGGATTGTTTAATGCCCAAAAAAGACTATTCGAATCTCAATCGGGTCTCGCAAGTTTTTTACCCTTCGTTTTTTCGACACGTGGATATTTACGGTACAGCGTGATTACCGTGGCTGGTCTTCAATTTACCACCGCTACAGAGTGATGCACCATGGTACCGTTTCATTTCAAATCGTTACACACATTTCAAAAAGTCGTACGATACTGTTTCGCCATTTCGGACGGATGTTGCACCTTGCACCGTGGATGTTGCACCCGGTAGATATCGATTGTTCGAACGGCCATAACTTCTGGCTCGTTTTGAATTACGGTAGCCACAACCAGTCAAAACGAAGGCCTCAGTGAGTTCTACGGGTATGACTGCTTTCAGCCGTCAATGGATTGTATAATGCCCAAAAAAGACTATCCGAATCTAAATCGGGTCTAGGAAGTTTTTTAACCTTCGTTTTTTCGACACGGGGATTTTTACGGTAGAACGGGATTACCGTGGCTGGTCTTCGATTTACCATTGCTGGAGAGTGGTGCACCATGGTACCGTTTTGTTTCAAATCCATGCACGCATTTCAAAAATTCGTATGACATTGTTTCGCTATTTCGGACGGATGTTGCACCTTGCACCGTGGATGTTGCACCCTGTAGATATCGATTATTCGGACGGCCATAACTTCTGGCTCGTTTAGAGTTACGGTAGCCATAACCAGTCAGAACGAAGGCCTCTGTGAGTTCTACGGCTTTCAGCCGTCAATGGATTTTTTAATGCCCAAAAAAGACTATCCGTAACTCAATCGGGTCTCGGAAGTTTTTTACCCTTCGTTTTTTCGACACGTGGATTTTTACGTTAAAACGGGATTACCGTGGCTGGTCTTCCATTTACCATCGCTGGAGAGTGGTGCACCATGGTACCGTTTCGTTCCAAATCCATGCATGCATTTCAAAAAGTCGTACGACACTGTTTCACCATTTCGGATGGATGTTGCACCTTGCACCGTGGATGTTGCACCCTGTAGATACCGATTATTCGAACGACCATAGCTTCTGGCTCGTTTAGAGTTACGGGAGCAATAACCAGTCAAAAGGAAGGCCTCAGTGAGTTCTACGGCTATGACAGCTTTCAGCCTTCAATGGATTGTTTAATGCCCAAAAAAGACTATCCGAATCTCAATCGGGTCTCGGAAGTTTTTTACCCTTCCTTTTTTCGACACGTGGATTTTTACGGTAAAATGGGATTACCGTGGCTGGTCTTCTGTTTACCATCGCTGGAGAGTGGTGCACAATGGTACCGTTTTGTTTCAAATCCATACACGCATTTTAAAAAGACGTACGACACTGTTTCGCCATTTCGGACGAACGTTGCACCTTGCACCGTGGATGTTGCACCCTGTAGATATCGATTATTCGGACGGCCATAACTTCTGGCTCGTTTAGAGTTACGGGAGCCATGACCAGTCAAAACGAAGGCCTCAGTGAGTTCTACGGTTATGACTTCTTTCAGCCGTCAATGGATTGTTTAATGCCCGAAAAAGACTATCCGAATCTCAATCGGGTCTAGGAAGTTTTTTACCCTTCGTTTTTTCGACACGTGGATTTTTACGGTAGAACGGGATTACTGTGGCTGTTCTTCGATTTACCATCGCTGTAGAGTGGTGCACCATGGTACCGTTTTGTTTCAAATCCATGCACGCATTTCAAAAAGTCGCACGACACTGTTTCGCTATTTCGGACGGATGTTGCACCTTGCACCGTGGATGTTGCACCCTGTAGATATCGATTATTCGGACGGCCATAACTTCTGGCTCGTTTAGAGTTACGGAAGCCATAACCAGTCAAAACGAAGGCCTCAGTGAGTTCTACGGCTATGACGGCTTTTAGCCGTCAATGGATTGTTTAATTCCCAAAAATGACTATCCGAATCTCAATCGGGTCTCGGAAGTTTTTTACCCTTCGTTTTTTCGACACATGGATTTTTACGTTAAATCGGGATTACCATGGATGGTCTTTAATTTACCATCGCTGGAGAGTGGTGCACCATGGTACCATTTCGTTTCAAATCCTTGCACGCATTTCAAAAAGTTGTACGACACTGTTTCGCCATTTCGGACGGATGTTGCACCTTGCACCGTGGATGTTGCACACTGTAGATATCGATTATTCGGACGGCCATAACTTCTAGCTCGTTTAGCGTTACGGGAGCCATAACAAGTCAAAACGAAGGCCTCAGTGAGTTCTACGGCTATGACAGCTTTCAGCCGTCAATTGATTGTTTAATGTCCAAAAAAGACTATCCGAATCTCAATCGGGTCTAGGAAGTTTTTTACCCCTCGTTTTTTCGACACGTGGATTTTTACGGTAGAACAGGATTACCGTGGCTGGTCTTCGATTTACCATCGCTGGAGAGTGGTGCACCATGGTACCATTTCGTTTCAAATCCATGCATGCATTTCAAAAAGTCGTACGACACTGTTTCGCCATTTCGGACGGATGTTGCACCCTGTAGATATCGATTATTCGGACGGCCATAACTTCTGGCTCGTTTAGAGTTACGGGAGCCATAACCAGTCAAAACGAAGGCCTCAGTGAGTTCTACGGCTATGACAGCTTTCAGCCATCAATGGATTGTTTAATGCCCAAAAAAGACTATCCGAATCACAATCGGGTCTAGGAAGTTTTTTACCCTTCCTTTTTTTGACACGTGGATTTTTACGGTAGAACGGGACTACCGTGGCTGGTCTTCGATTTACCATCGCTGGAGAGTGGTGCACCATGGTACCGTTTCGTTTCAAATCCATGCACGCATTTCAAAAAGTCGTACGACACCGTTTCGCCATTTCGGACGGATGTTGCACCTTGCACCGTGGATGTTGCACCCCGTAGATATCGATTATTCGGACGGCCATAACTTCTGGCTCGTTTAGCGTTACGGGAGCCATAACCAGTCAAAACGAAGGCCTCAGTGAGTTCTACGGCTATGACAGCTTTCAACCGTCAATGGATTGTTTAATGCCCAAAAAAGACTATCCGAATCTCAATCGGGTCTAGGAAGTTTTTTACCCTTCGTTTTTTCGACACGTGGATTTTTACGGTAGAACATGATTACCGTGGCTGGTCTTCGATTTACCATCGCTGGAGAGTGGTGCACCATGGTACCATTTCGTTTCAAATCCATGCACGCATTTCAAAAAGTCGTACGACACTGTTTCGCCATTTCGGACGGATGTTGCGCCCTGTAGATATCGATTATTCGGACGGCCATAACTTCTGGCTCGTTTAGAGTTACGGGAGCCATAACCAGTCAAAACGAAGGCCTCAGTGAGTTCTACGGCTATGACAGCTTTCAGCCATCAATGGATTGTTTAATGCCCAAAAAAGACTATCCGAATCACAATCGGGTCTAGGAAGTTTTTTACCCTTCCTTTTTTTGACACGTGGATTTTTACGGTAGAACGGGATTACCGTGGCTGGTCTTCGATTTACCCTCGCTGGAGAGTGGTGCACCATGGTACCGTTTCGTTTCAAATTCATGCACGCATTTCAAAAAGTCGTACGACACCGTTTCGCCATTTCGGACGGATGTTGCACCTTGCACCGTGGATGTTGCACCCCGTAGATATCGATTACTTGGACGGCCATAACTTCTGGCTCGTTTAGCGTTACGGGAGCCATAACCAGTCAAAACGAAGGCCTCAGTGAGTTCTACGGCTATGACAGCTTTCAGCCGTCAATGGATTGTTTAATGCCCAAAAAAGACTATCCGAATCTCAATCAGGTATAGGAAGTTTTTTACCCTTCGTTTTTTCGACACGTGGATTTTTACGGTAGAACAGGATTGCCGTGGCTGGTCTTCGATTTACCATCGCTGGAGAGTGGTGCACCATGGTACCATTTTGTTTCAAATCCATGCACGCATTTCAAAAAGTCGTACGACACTGTTTCGCCATTTCGGACGGATGTTGCACCCTGTAGATATCGATTATTCGGACGGCCATAACTTCTAGCTCGTTTAGAGTTACGGGAGCCATAACCAGTCAAAACGAAGGCCTCAGTGAGTTCTACGGCTATGACAGCTTTCAGCCATCAATGGATTGTTTAATGCCCAAAAAAGACTATCCGAATCACAATCGGGTCTAGGAAGTTTTTTACCCTTCCTTTTTTTGACACGTGGATTTTTACGGTGGAACGGGATTACCGTGGCTGGTCTTCGATTTACCATCGCTGGAGAGTGGTGCACCATGGTACCGTTTCGTTTCAAATCCATGCACGCATTTCAAAAAGTCGTACGACACTGTTTCGCCATTTCGTACGAATGTTGCACCATGCACCGTGGATGTTGCACCCTGTAGATATCGATTATTCGGACGGCCATAACTTCTGGCTCGTTTAGATTTACGGGAGCCATAAACAGTCAAAACGAAGGCCTCAGTGAGTTCTACGGCTATGATAGCTTTCGGCCATCAATGGATTGTTTAATGCCCAAAAAGGACTATCCGAATCTCAATCGGGTCTAGGAAGTTTTTTACCCTTCGTTTTTTCGACACGTGGATTTTTACGGTAGAACGGGATTACCATGGCTGGTCTTCGATTTACCATCGCTGAAGAGTGGTGCACAATGGTACCGTTTCGTTTCAAATACATGCACACATTTCAAAAAGTCGTACGACACTGTTTCGCCATTTCGGACGGATGTTGCACCTTGCACCGTGGATGTTGCACCCTATAGATATCGATTATTCGGACGGCCATAACTTCTGGCTCGTTTAGAGTTACGGGAGTCATAACCAGTCAAAACGAAGGCCTCAGTGAGTTCTACGGCTATGACAGCTTTCAGCCGTCAATGGATTGTTTAATGCCAAAAGAAGACTACCCGAATCTCAATCGGGTCTAGGAAGTTTTTTACCCTTCTCATTTTCGACACGTGGATTTTTACGGTAGAACGGGATTACCGTGGCTGGTCTTCGATTTACCATCGCTGGAGAGTGGTACATCATGGTACCGTTTCGTTTCAAATCCATGCACGCATTTCAAAAAGTCGTACGACACTGTTTCGCCATTTCGGACGGATGTTGCACCTTGCACCGTGAATGCTGCACCCTGTAGATATCGATTATTCGGACCGCCATAACTTCTGGCTCGTTTAGAGTTACGGGAGCCATAACCAGTCAAAACGAAGTCCTTGGTGAGTTCTACTGCTATGACAGCTTTCAGCCGTCAATGGATTGTTTAATGCCCAAAAAAGACTATCCGAATCTCAATCGGGTCTCGGAAGTTTTTTTCCCTTCGTTTTTTCGACACGTGGATTTTTACGGTAAAACGGGATTACCGTGGCTGGTCTTCAATTTACCATCGCTGGAGAGTGGTGCACCATGGTACCGTTTCGTTTCAAATCCTTGCACGCATTTCAAAAAGTCGTACGACACTGTTTCGCCATTTCGGACGGACGTTGCACCTTGCACCGTGGATGTTGCACCCTGTACATATCGATTATTCAGACGGCCATAACTTCTGGCTCGTTTAGAGTTACTGGAGCCATGACCAGTCAAAACGAAGGCCTCGTTGAGTTCTACGGTTATGACTGCTTTCAGCCGTCAATGGATTGTTTAATGCTCAAAAAAGACTATCCGAATCTCAATCGGGTCTAGGAAGTTTTTTACCCTTCGTTTTTTCGACACGTGGATTTTTACGGTAGAACGGGATTACTGTGGCTGGTCTTCGATTTACCATCGCTGGAAAGTGGTGCACCATAGTACCGTTTCGTTTCAATTCCAAGCACGCATTTCCAAAAGTCGCACGAAACGGTTTCGCCATTTCGGACGGATGTTGCACTTTGCACCGTGGATGTTGCACCCTGTAGATATTGATTATTCGGACGGCCATAACTTCTGGCTCGTTTAGAGTTACGGGAGCCATAACCAGTCAAAATGAAGAGCTCAGTGATTTCTACGGCTATGACCGCTTTTAGCCGTCAACGGAATATTTAATGCCCAAAAAAGACTATCCGAATCTCAATCGGGTCTCGAAAGTTTTTTACCCTTCGTTTTTTCGACACGTGGATTTTTACGGTAAAATGGGATTACCGTGGCTGGTCTTCAATTTACCATCGCTGGAGAGTGGTGCACCATGGTACTATTTCGTTTCAAATCCTTGCACGCATTTCAAAAAGTTGTACGACATTGTTTCGCCATTTCGGACGGATGTTGCACCTTGCACCATGGATGTTGCACCCTGTAGATATCGATTATTCGGACGGCCATAACTTCTGGCTCGTTTAGAGTTACGGGAGCCATAACCAGTCAAAACGAAGGCCTCAGTGAGTTCTACGGCTATGAAAGCTTTCGGCCTGTTTGTGTCAAAAATGGGCACAGCACTCGTCGGAAGTCTTTGAGGAGATAATAAATGAAGGAAGTATATTAAAACGTGGATTATCTAACAAAAACTCCAAATAGAAGGAAGTAAATTGCATAATAGACAGCGATTTAGAGTGGTTCGGCGTTTTGCCTACGTCCGCTATGAAGTTTTGTTACTTTATTGCTTGATATTTGGAGAATACAACTTTTTAATGTCAAAGTACAGCAAGTAGTAAGCCAAAATTTGAAATCAAAGGCAGCAGTGGTGCTCTGAAGCAATTTCATCACTGGAGAGTGGTGCACCATGGTACCGTTTTGTTTCAAATCCATGCACGCATTTCAAAAATTCGTACGACACTGTTTCGCCATTTCGGACGGATGTTGCACCTTGCACCGTGGATGTTGCACCCTCTAGATATCGATTATTCGGACGGCCATAACTTCTGGCTCGTTTAGAGTTATGGGAGCCATAACCAGTCAAAACGAAGGCCTCTGTGAGTTCTACGGCTATGACAGCTTTCAGCCGTCGATGGATTGTTTAATGCCCAAAAAAGACTATCCGAATCTCAATCGGGTCTCGGAAGTTTTTTACCCTTCGTTTTTTCGACACGTGGATTTTTATGTTAAAATGGGATTATCGTGGCTGGTCTTCAATTTACCATCGCTGGAGAGTGGTGCACCGTGGTACTGTTTCATTTCAAATCCTTGCATGCATTTCAAAAAGTCGTACGACACTGTTTCGCCATTTCGGACGGATGTTGCACCTTGCACCGTGGATGTTGCACCCTGTAGATATCGATTATTCGGACGGCCATAACTTCTGGCACGTTTAGTGTTACGGGATCCATAACCAGTCAAAACGAAGGCCTTAGTGAGTTCTACGGCTATGACTGCTTTCAGCCGTCAATGGATTGTTTAATGCCCAAAAAAGACTATCCGAATCTCAATCGGGTCTAGGAAGTTTTTTACCCTTCGTTTTTTGGACACGTGGATTTTTACGGTAGAACGAGATTACCCTGGCTGGTCTTCGAATTACCATCGCTGGAGAGTGGTGCACCATGGTACCGTTTCTTATCAAATCCATGCACGCATTTCAAAAAGTCATACGACACTGTTTCGCCATTTCGGACGGATGTTGCACCTTGCACCGTGGATGTTGCACCCTGTAGATATCGATTATTCGAACGGCCATAACTTCTGGCTCGTTTAGAGTTTCGGGAGCCATAACCAGTCAAAACGTAGGCCTCAGTGAGTTCTACGGCTACGATAGCTTTCAGCCGTCAATGGATCGTTTAATGCCCAAAAAAGACTATCCGAATCTCAATCGGGTCTAGGAAGTTTTTTACCCTTCGTTTTTTCGACACGTGGATTTTAACGGTAGAACGGGATTACCGTAGTAGGACTTCGATTTACCATCGCTGGAGAGTGGTGCACCATGGTACCGTTTTGTTTCAAATCCATGCACTCATTTCAAAAATTCGTATGACACTGTTTCGCCATTTCAAACGGATGTTGCACCTTGCACCGTGGATGTTGCACCCTCTAGATATCGATTATTCGGACGGCCATAACTTCTGGCTCGTTTAGAGTTACGGGAGCCATAACCAGTCAAAACGAAGGCCTCTGTGAGTTCTACGGTTTTGACAGCTTTCAGCCGTCGATGGATTGTTTAATGCCCAAAAAAGACTATCCGAATCTCAATCGGGTCTCGGAAGTTTTTTACACTTCGTTTTGTCGACACGTGGATTTTTATGTTAAAACGGGATTACCGTGGCTAGTCTTCAATTTACCATCGCTGGAGAGTGGTGCACCATGGTACCGTTTCGTTTCAAATCCTTGCACGCATTTCAATAAGTCGTACGACACTGTTTCGCCATTTCGGACGGATGTTGCACCTTGCACCGTGGATGTTGCACCCTTTAGATATCGATTATTCGGACGACCATAACTTCAGGGTCGTTTAGAGTTACGGGATCCATAACCAGTCAAAACGAAGGCCTTATTGAGTTCTACGGCTATGACTGCTTTCAGCCGTCAATGGATTGTTTAATGCCCAAAAAAGACTATCCGAATCTCAATCGGGTCTAGGAAGTTTTTTACCCTTCGTTTTTTCGACACGTGGATTTTTACGGTAGAACGGGATAACCCTGGCTGGTCTTCGATGTACCATCGCTGGAGAGTGGTGCACGATGGTACCGTTTCGTTTCAAATCCATGCACGCATTTCAAAAAATCGTACGACGCTGTTACGCCATTTCGGACGGATGTTGCACCTTGCAACGTGGATGTTGCACCCTGTAGATATCGATTATTCGGACGGCCATAACTTCTGGCTCGTTTAGACTTACGGGAGCCATAACCAGTAAAAACGAAGGCCTTAGTGAGTTCTATGGCTATGACTGCTTTCAGCAGTCAATGGATTGTTTAATGCCTAAAAAAGACTATCCGAATCTCAATCGGGTCTAGGAAGTTTTTTACCCTTCGTTTTTTCGACACGTGGATTTTTACGTAGAACGGGATTACCGTGGCTGGTCTTCGAGTTACCATCGCTGGAGAGTGGTGCACAGTGGTACCGTTTTGTTTCAAATCCATGCACGCATTTCAAAAAGTCGTACGACACTGTTTCGCCATTTCGGACGAATGTTGCACCCTGTAGATATCGATTATTCGGACGGCCATAACTTCTGGCTCGTTTAGAGTTACGGGAGCTATATCCAGTCAAAACGAAGGCCTCTGTGAGTTCTACTGCTATGACAGCTTTCAGCCTTCGGTGGATTGTTTAATGCCCAAAAAGACTATCCGAATCTCAATCGGGTCTCGGAAGTCTTTTATCCTTCGTTTTTTCAACACGTGGATTTTTATGGTAAAACAGGTCAACTTGGCTGGACTTCAATTTACCCTCGCTAGAGAGTCGTGCACCAGGGTACCGTTTTGTTTCAAATCCATGCACGCATTTCAAAAAGTCGTACGACACTGTTACGCCATTTCGGATGGATATTGCACCATGCACCGTGGAAGTTACACCCTGTAGATATCGATTATTCGGACGGCCATAACTTCTGGCTGATTTAGAGTTACGGGAGCCATAACCAGTCAAAATGAAGGCCTCAGTGAGTTCTACGGCTATGACAGCTTTCAGCCGTCAATGGATTGTTTAATGCCCAAAAAAGACTATCTGAATCTCAATCGGGTCTAGGAAGTTTTTCACCCTTCGTTTTTTCGACACGTGGATTTTTACAGTAGAACGGGATAACCGTGGCTGGTCTTTGATGTACCATCGCTGGAGAGTGGTGCACCATGGTACCGTTTCGTTTCAAATCCATGCACGGATTTCAAAAAGTTCTACGACACTGTTTCGCCATTTCGAACGAATGTTGCACCTTGCACCGTGGATGTTGCACCTTGTAGATATCGATTATTCGGACGGCCATAACTTTTGGCTCGTTTAGAGTTACGGGAGCCATAACCAGTCAAAACGAAGGCCGCAGTGAGTTCTACGGCTATGACAGCTTTCAGCCATCAATGGATTGTTCAATGCCCAAAAAAGACTATCCGAATCTCAATCAGGTCTAGGAAGTTTTATACCCTTCGTTTTTTCGACATGTGAATTTTTACGTAGAACGGGATTACCGTGGCTGATCTTCGATTTACCATCGCTGGAGAGTGGTGCACAATGGTACCGTTTCGTTTCAAATCCATTCATGCATTTCAAAAAGTCGTACGACACTGTTTCGCCATTTCGGACGGATGTCGCACCTTGACCGTGGATGTTGCACCCTATACATTTTCATTATTCGGACGGCCATAACTTCTGGCTCGTTTAGAGTTACGGGAGCCATAACCAGTCAAAACGAAGGCCTCAGTGAGTTCTACGGCTATGACAACGGTCAGCCGTCAATGGATTGTTTGATGCCCAAAAAAGACTATCCGAATCTCAATCGGGTCTCGGAAGTTTTTTACCCTTCGTTTTTTCGACACATGGATTTTTACGGGTAAAACGGGATTACCGTGGCTGGTCTTCAATTTACCATCGCTGGAGAGTGGTGCACCATGGTACCGTTTCATTTCAAATCCTTGCATGTATTTCAAAAAGTCGTACGACACTGTTTCGCCATTTCGGATGGATGTTGTACCTTGCACCGTGGATGTTGCACCCTGTAGATATCGATTATTCGGACGGCCATAACTTCAGGCTCGTTTAGAGTTACGGGAGCCATAACCAGTCAAAACGAAGGCCTCAGTGAGTTCTACGGTTATGACTATTTTCAGCCATCAATGGATTGTTTAATGCCCAAAAAAGACTATCCGAATCTCAATCGGGTCTAGGAAGTTTTTTACCCTTCGCTTTTTTGACACGTGGCTATTAACGGTGGAATGGGATTACCGTGGATGGTCTTCGATTTACCATCGCTGGAGAGTGGTGCACCATGGTACCGTTTTGTTTCAAATCCATGCACGCATTTCAAAAATTCGTACGACACTGTTTCGCCATTTCGGACGGATGTTGCACCTTGCACCGTGGATGTTGCACCCTCTAGATATCGATTATTCGGACGGCCATAACTTCTGGCTCGTTTAGAGTTACGAGAGCCATAACCAGTCAAAACGAAGGCCTCTGTGAGTTCTACGGCTATGATAGCTTTCAGCCGTCGATGGATTGTTTAATGCCCATAAAAGACTATCCGAATCTCAATCGGGTCTCGGAAGTTTTTTACCCTTCGTTATTTCGACACGTGGATTTTTATGTTAAAACGGGATTACCGTGGCTGGTCTTCAATTTACCATCACTGGAGAGTGGTGCACCATGGTACCGTTTCGTTTCAAATCCATGCACGCATTTCAAAAAGTCGTACGACACTGTTTCGCCATTTCGGACGGATGTTGCACCTTGCACCGTGGATGTTGCACCCTGTAGATATCGATTATTCGGACGGCCATAACTTCTGGCTCGTTTAGAGTTACGGGAGCCGTAACCAGTCAAAACGAATGCCTCAGTGAGTTCTACGGCTATGACTGCTTTCAGCCGTCAATGGATTGTTTAATGCCCAAAAAAGACTATGCGAATCTCAATCGGGTCTAGGAAGTTTTTTACCCTTTGTTTTTTTGACACGTGGATTTTTGCGGTAGAACGGGATTACCGTGGCTGGTCTTCGATTTACCATCGCTGGAAAGTGGTGCACAATGGTACCGTTTCGTTTCAAATCCATGCACGCATTTCAGAAAGTCGTACGACGCTGTTACGCCATTTCGGACGGATGTTGCACCTTGCACCGTGGATGTTGCACCCTGTAGATATCGATTATTCGGACGGCCATAACTTCTGGCTCGTTTTGAGTTACGGGAGCCATAACCAGTCAAAACGAAGGCGTCAATGAGTTCTACGGCTATGACAGCTTTCAGCCGTCAATGGATTGTTTAATGCTCAAAAAAGACTATCCAAATCTCAATCGGGTCTAGGAAGTTTTTTACCCTACGTATTTTCGACACGTGGATTTTTACGGTAGAACGGGATTACCGTGGCTGGTCTTCGATTTACCATTGCTGGAGAGTGGTTCACCATGGTAACGTTTTGTTTCAAATCCATGCCCACATTTCAAAAATTCGTACGATACTGTTTCGCCATTTCGGATGGATGTTGCACCTTGCACCGTGGATGTTGCACCCAATAGATATCGATTATTCGGACGGCCATAACTTCTGGCTGATTTAGAGTTACGGGAGCCATAACCAGTCAAAACGAAGGCCTCTGTGAGTTCTACGGCTATGACAGCTTTCAGCCGTCGATGGATTGTTTAATGCCCAAAAAAGACTATCCGAATCTCAATCGGGTCTCGGAAGTTTTTTACCCTTCGTTTTTTCGACACGTGGATTTTTACGGTAGAACGGGATTACCGTGGCTGGTCTTCGATTTACCATCGCTGGAGAGTGGTGCACCATGGTACTGTTTCGTTTCAAATCCATGCACGCATTTCAAAAAGTCGTACGACACTGTTTTGCCATTTCGGACGGATGTTGCACCTTGCACCGTGGATGTTGCACCCTGTAGATATCGATTATTCAGACGACCATAACATCTGACTCGTTTAGAGTTACGGGAGCCATAACCAGTCAAAACGAAGGCCTCAGTGAGTTCTACGGCTATGACAGCTTTCAGCCGTCGATGGATTGTTTAATGCCCAAAAAATACTATCCGAATCTCAATCGGGTCTAGGAAGTTTTTTAGCCTTCGTTTTTCGACACGTGAATTTTTACGGTTGAACGGGATAACCGTGGCTGGTGTTCGATGTACCATCGCTGGAGAGTGGTGAACCATGGTACCGTTTCATTTCAAATCCATGCACGCATTTCAAAAAGTCGTACGACGTTGTTACGCCATTTCGGACGGATGTTGCACCTTGCACCGTGGATGTTCCACACTGTAGATATCGATTATTCGGACGGCCATAACTTCTGGCTCGTTTAGAATTACGGGAGCCATAACCTGTAAAAACGAAGGCCTTAATGAGTTCTACGGCTATGACTGCTTTCAGCAGTCAATGGATTGTTTAATGCCCAAAAAAGACTATCCGAATCTCAATCGGGTCTAGGAAGTTTTTTACCATTCATTTTTTCGACACTTGGATTTTTACGGTAGAATGGGATTACTGTGGCTGGTCTTCGATTTGCCATCGCTGGAGAATGGTACACCATGGTACCGTTTCGTTTCAAATCCATACACGCATTTCAAAAAGTCGTACGACACTGTTACGCCATTACGGACGGATGTTGCACCTTGCACCGTGGATGTTGCACCCTATAGATATCGATTATTCGGACGGCCATAACTTCTGGCTCGTTTAGAGTAACGGGAGCCATAACCAGTCAAAACGAAGGCCTCAGTGAGCTCTACGGCTATGAACGCGGTCAGCCATCAATGGATTGTTTAATGCCCAAAAAAGACTATCCGAATCTCAATCGGGTCTCGTAAGTTTTTTACCCTTCGTTTTTTCGACAGGTGGATTTTTACGGGTAAAACGGGATTACAGTGGCTGGTCTTCAATTTACCATCGCTGGAGATTGGTGCACCATGGTACCGTTTCATTTCAAATCCTTGCACGCATTTCAAAAACTCGTACGACACTGTTTCGCCATTTCGGACGGATGTTGTACCCTGCACCGTGGATGTTGCACCCTGTAGATATCGATTATTCGGACGGCCATAACTTCTGGCTCGTTTAGAGTTACGGGAGCCATAACCAGTCAAAACAAAGGCCTCGGTGATTTCTACGGTTATGATTGCTTTCAGCCGTCAATGGATTGTTTAATGCCCAAAAAAAACTATCCGAATCTCAATCGTGTCTATGAAGTTTTTTACCCTTCGTTTTTTCGACGCGTGGATTTTTACGGTAGAACGGGATTACCGTGGCTGGTCTTCGATTTACCATCGCTGGAGAGTGGTGCACCATGGTACCGTTTCGTTTCAAATCCATGCACGCATTTCAAAAAGTCGTACGACACTGTTTCGCCATTTCGGACGGATGTTGCACCTTGCACCGTGGATGTTGCACCCTGTAAATATCGATTATTCGGACGGCCATAACATCTGACTCGTTTAGAGTTACGGGAGCCATAACTAGTCAAAACGAAGGCCTCAGTGAGTTCTACGTCTATGACATCTTTCGGCCGTCAATGGATTGTTTAATGCCCAAAAAAGACTATCCGAATCTCAATCGGGTCTAGGAAGTCTTTTACCCTTCGTTTTTTCGACACGTGGATTTTTACGGTAGAACGGGATTACCGTTGCAGGTCTTCGGTTTACCATCGCTGGAGAGTGGTACACCATGGTACCGTTTCGTTTCAAATCCATGCACGCATTTCAAAAAGTCGTACGACACTGTTTCACCATTTCGGATGGATGTTGCACCTTGCACCGTGGATGTTGCACCCTGTAGATATCGATTATTTGGACGACCATAGCTTCTGGCTCGTTTAGATTTACGGGAGCCATAACCAGTCAAAATGACGGCCTCAGTGAGTTCTACGGCTATGACAGCATTCAGCCGTCAACGGATTGTTTAATGCCAAAAAAAGACTATCCGAATCTCAATCGGGTCTAGAAAGTTTTTTACCCTTCGTATTTTCGAGACGTGGATTATTACGATAGAAAGGGATTACCGTGGCTGGTCTTCGATTTACCATCGCTGGAGAGTGGTGCATCATGGTATCGTTTCGTTTCAAATCCATGCACGCATTTCAAAAAGTCGTACGAAACTGTTTCGCCATTTCGGACGGATGTTGCACCTTGCACCGTGGATGTTGCACCCTGTAGATATCGATTATTCGGACCGCCATAACTTCTGGCTCGTTTAGAGTTACGGGAGCCATAACCAGTCAAAACGAAGGCCTCGTTGAGTTCACGGCTATAACAGCTTTCAGCCGTCAGTGGATTGTTTAATGCCCAAAAAAGACTATCCGAATCTCAATCGGGTCTTGGAAGTTTTTTACCCTTCGTTTTTTCGACACGTGGATTTTTACGGTAAAACGGGGTTACCGTGGCTGGTCTTCAATTTACCATCGCTGGAGAGTAGTGCACCATGATACCGTTTCGTTTCAAATCCTTGCACGCATTTCAAAAAGTCGTACGACACTGTTTCGCCATTTCGGACGGATGTTGCACCTTGCACCGTGGATGTTACACCCTGTAGATATCGATTATTCGGACGGCCATAACTTCTGGCTCGTTTAGAGTTACGGGAGCCATGACCAGTCAAAAAGAAGGCGTCAGTGAGTTCTACGGTTGTGATTGCTTTCAGCCTTCAATGGATTGTTTAATGCCCAAAAAAGACTATCCGAATCTCAATCGGGTCTAGGAAGCTTTTTACCCTTCGTTTTTTCGACACATGGATTTTAACGGTAGAACGGGATTACTGTGGCTGGTCTTCGATTTACCATCGCTGGAGAGTGGTGCACCATGGTACCGTTTCGTTTCAAATCCAAGCACGCATTTCAAAAAGTCGCACGACACGGTTTCGCCATTTCGGATGGATGTTGCACCTTGCACCGTGGATTTTGCACCCTGTAGATATCGATGATTCAGACGGCCATAACTTCTGGCTCGTTTAGAGTTACGGGAGCCATAACCAGTCAAAACGAAGGCCTCAGTGAGTTCTACGGGTATGACCGCTTTCAGCCGTCAATGGATTGTTTAATGCCCAAAAAGACTATCCGAATCTCAATCGAGTCTCGAAAGGTTTTTACCCTTCGTTTTTTCGACACGTGGATTTTTACGGTAAAACGGGATTACTGTGGCTGGTCTTCAATTTACCTTCGCTGGAGAGTGGTGCACCATGGTACTATTTCGTTTCAAATCCTTGCACGCATTTCAAAAGGTTGTACGACACTGTTTCGCCATTTCGGACGGATGTTGCACCTTGCACCGTGGAAGTTGCACCCTGTAGATATCGATTATTCGGACGGCCATAACTTCTGGCTCGTTTAGATTTACGGGAGCCATAACCAGTCAAAACGAAGGCATCAATGAGTTCTACGGCTATGACCGCTTTCAGCCATCAATGGATTGTTTAATGTCCAAAAAAGACTATCTGAATCTCAATCGGATCTAGGAAGTTTTTTACCCTTCGTTTTTTCGACACATGGATTTTTACGGTAGAACGGGATTACAGTGGCTGGTCTTCGATTTATCGTCGCTGGAGAGTGGTGCACCATGGTACCGTTTCGTTTCAAATTCATGCACGCATTTCAAAAAGTCGTACGACACTGCTTCGCCATTTCGGATGGATGTTGCACCTTGCACCGTGGATGTTGCACCCTGTAGATATCGATTATTCGGACGACCATAGCTTCTGGCTCGTTTAGATTTACGGGAGCCATAACCAGTCAAAACGAAGTCCTTAGTGAGTTCTACGGCTATTATAGCTTTCAGCCGTCAATGGATTGTTTAATGCCCAAAAAAGACTATATGAATCTCAATCGGGTCTAGGAAGTTTTTTACCCTTCGTTTTTTCGACACGTTGATTTTTACGGTAGAACGGGATTACCGTGGCTGGTCTTCGATTTAGCATCGCTGGAGAGTGGTGCACCATGGTACCATTTCGTTTAAAATCCATACACGCATTTCCAAAAGTCGTACGACACTGTTTCGCCATTTCGGCACCTTGCACCGTGGATGTTGCACCCTGTAGATATCGATTATTCGGACCGCCATAACTACTGGCTCGTTCAGAGTTACGGGAGCCATAACTAGTCAAAACGAAGGCCTCAGTGAGTTCTACGGCTATCACAGCTTTCATCCGTCAATGGATTGTTTCATGCCCAAAAAAGACTATCTGAATCTTAATCGGGTCTCGGAAGTTTTTTACCCTTCGTTTTTTTGACACATGGATTTTTGCGGTAGAACGGGATTACCATGGATGGTCTTCGATTTACCATCGCTGGAGAGTGGTGCACCACGGTACCGTTTCGTTTCAAATCCATGCACGTATTTCAAAAATTCGTACGACCCTGTTTCGCCATTTCGGACGGATGTTGCACCTTGCACCGTGGATGTTTCACCCTGTAGATACCGATTATTCGGACGGCCATAACTTCTGGCTCGTTTAGAGTTACGGGAGCCATAACCAGTCAAAACGAAGGCCTCTGTGAGTTCTACGGTTATGACAGCTTTCAGCCGTCAATGGATTGTTTAATGCCCAAAAAAGACTATCTGATTCTCAATCGGGTCTAGGAAGTTTTTTACCCTTCGTTTTTTCGACACGTGGATTTTTACGGTAGAATGGGATAACCGTGGTTGGTCTACGATGTACCATCGCTGGAGAGTGGTGCACCATGGTACCGTTTCGTGTCAAATTCATGCACGCATTTCAAAAATTCATACGACACTGTTTCGCCATTTCGGATGGATGTTGCACCTTGCACCGTGGATGTTGCACCCTCTAGATATCGATTATTCGGACGGCCATAACTTCTGGCTCGTTTAGAGTTACGGGGGCAATAACCAGTCCAAACAAAGGCCTATGTGAGTTCTACAGCTATGACGGCTTTTAGCCTTCGATGGATTGTTTAATGCCCAAAAAAGACTATCCGAATCTCAATCGGGTCTAGGAAGTTTTTTACCCTTCGTATTTTCGACACATGGATTTTTACGGTAGAACGGGATTACCGTGGCTGGTCTTCGATTTACCATCGCCGGAGAGTGGTGCACAATGGTACCGTTTCGTTTCAAATCCATGCACGCATTTCATAAAGTCGTACGACACTGTTTCGCCATTTCGGACGGATGTTGCACCTTGCACCGTGGATGTTGTACCCTGTAGATATCGATTATTCCGACGGCCATAACATCTGACTCGTTTAGAGTTACGGGAGCCATAACCAGTCAAAAAGAAGGCCTCAGTGAGTTCTACGGCTATGACTGCTTTCAGCCGTCAATGGATTGTTTAATGCCCAAAAAAGACTATCCGAATCTCAATCGGGTCTAGGAAGTTTTTTAGCCTTCGTTTTTTCGACACGTGAATTTTTACGGTAGAACGGGATAACCGTGGCTGGTGTTCGATGTACCATCGTTGGAGAGTGGTGCACCATGGTACCGTTTCACTTCAAATCCATGCACGCATTTCAAAAAGTCGTACGACGCTGTTACGCCATTTCGGACGGATGTTGCACCTTGCACCGTGGATGTTGCACCCTGTAGATATCGATTATTCGGACGGCCATAACTTCTGGCTCGTTTAGAGTTACGGGAGCCATAACCAGTCAAAACGAAGGCCTCTGTGAGTTCTACGGTTATGACAGCTTTCAGCCGTCAATGGATTGTTTAATGCCCAAAAAAGACTATCTGATTCTCAATCGGGTCTAGGAAGTTTTTTACCCTTCGTTTTTTCGACACGTGGATTTTTACGGTAGAATGGGATAACCGTGGTTGGTCTACGATGTACCATCGCTGGAGAGTGGTGCACCATGGTACCGTTTCGTTTCAAATTCATGCACGCATTTCAAAAATTCATACGACACTGTTTCGCCATTTCGGATGGATGTTGCACCTTGCACCGTGGATGTTGCACCCTCTAGATATCGATTATTCGGACGGCCATAACTTCTGGCTCGTTTAGAGTTACGGGGGCAATAACCAGTCCAAACAAAGGCCTATGTGAGTTCTACAGCTATGACGGCTTTTAGCCTTCAATGGATTGTTTAATGCCCAAAAAAGACTATCCGAATCTCAATCGGGTCTAGTAAGTTTTTTACCCTTCGTATTTTCGACACGTGGATTTTTACGGTAGAACGGGATTACCGTGGCTGGTCTTCGATTTACCATCGCTGGAGAGTGGTGCACAATGGTACCGTTTCGTTTCAAATCCACGCACGCATTTCAAAAAGTCGTACGACACTGTTTCGCCATTTCGGACGGATGTTGCACCTTGCACCGTGGATGTTGCACCCTGTAGATATCGATTATTCCGACGGCCATAACATCTGACTCGTTTAGAGTTACGGGAGCCATAACCAGTCAAAAAGAAGGCCTCAGTGATTTCTACGGCTATGACTACTTTCAGCCGTCAATGGATTGTTTAATGCCCAAAAAAGACTATCCGAATCTCAATCCGGTCTAGGAAGTTTTTTAGCGTTCGTTTTTTCGACACGTGAATTTTTACGGTAGAACGGGATAACCGTGGCTGGTGTTCGATGTACCATCGTTGGAGAGTGGTGCACCATGGTACCGTTTCATTTCAAATCCATGCACGCATTTCAAAAAGTCGTACGACGCTGTTACGCCATTTCGGACGGATGTTGCACCTTGCACCGTGGATGTTGCACCCTGTAGACATCGATTATTCGGACGGCCAAAACTTCTGGCTCGTTTAGAATTACGGGAGCCATAGCCTGTAAAAACAAAGGCCTTAATGAGTTCTACGGCTATGACTGCTTTCCGCAGTCAATGGATTGTTTAATGCCCAAAAAAGACAATCTGAATCTCAATCGGGTCTAGGAAGTTTTTTACCCTTCGTTTTTTCGACACGTGGATTTTTACGTAGAACGGGATTACCGTGGCTGGTCTTCGATTTACCATCGCTGGAGAGTGGTGCAAAATGGTACCGTTTCGTTTCAAATCCATGCACGCATTTCAAAAAGTCGTACGACACTGTTACGCCATTTCGGACGGATGTTTGACCTTGCACCGTGGATGTTGCACCTATAGATATCGATTATTCGGACGGCCATAACTTCTGGCTCGTTTAGAGTAACGGGAGCCATAACCAGTCAAAACGAAGGCCTCAGTGAGTTCTACGGCTATGAACGCGGTCAGCCGTCAATGGATTGTTTAATGCCCAAAAAAGACTATCAGAATCTCAATCGGGTCTCGGAAGTTTTTTACCCTTCGTTTTTTCGACACGTGGATTTTTACGGGTAAAACGGGATTACCGTGGCTGGTCTTCAATTTACCATCGCTGGAGATTGGTGCACCATGGTACCGTTTCGTTTCAAATCCTTGCACGCATTTCAAAAAGTCGTACGACACTGTTTCGCCATTTCGGACGGACGTTGTACCTTGCACCGTGGATGTTGCACCCTGTAGATATCGATTATTCGGACGGCCATAACTTCTGGCTCGTTTAGAGTTACGGGAGCCATAACCAGTCAAAACAAAGGCCTCAGTGATTTCTACGGTTATGATTGCTTTCAGCCGTCAATGGATTGTTTAATGCCCAAAAAAAACTATCCGAATGTCAATCGGGTCCAGGAAGTTTTTTACCCTTCGTTTTTTCGACACGTGGATTTTTACGGTAGAACGGGATTAACGTGGCTGGTCTTCGATTTACCATCGCTGGATAGTGGTGCACCATGGTACCGTTTCGCCATTTCGGATGGATGTTGCACCTTGCACCGTAGATGTTGCACCCTCTAGATATCGATTATTCGGACGGCCATAACTTCTGGCTCGTTTAGAGTTACAGGAGCAATAACTAGTCCAAACAAAGACCTCTGTGAGTTCTACAGCTATGACGGCTTTTAGTCGTCGATGGATTGTTTAATGCTCAAAAAAGACTATCCGAATCTCAATCGGGTCTAGGAAGTTTTTCACCCTTCGTATTTTCGACACGTGGATTTTTACGGTAGAACGGGATTACCGTGGTTGGTCTTCGATTTACCATTGCTAGAGAGTGGTTCACCATGGTACCGTTTTGTTTCAAATCCATGCTCGCATTTCAAAAATTTGCACGATACTGTTTCGCCATTTCGGACGGATGTTGCACCTTGCACCGTGGATGTTACACCCTGTAGATATCGATTATTCGGACGGCCATAACTTCTGGCTCGTTTAGAGTTACGGGAGCGATAACCAGTCAAAACGAAGGCCTCTGTGAGTTCTATGGCTATGATCGCTTTCAGCCGTCGATGGATTGTTTAATGCCCAAAAAGACTATCTGAATCTAAATCGGGTCTCGGAAGTTTTTTACCCTTCGTTTTTTCGACACGTGGATTTTTACGGTAGAACGGGATTACCGTGGCTGGTCTTCGATTTCCCATCGCTGGAGAGTGGTGCACCATGGTACCATTTCATTTAAAATCCATGCACGCATTTCAAATAGTCGTACGACACTGTTTTGCCATTTCGGACGGATGTTGCACCTTGCACCGTGGATGTTGCATTCTGTAGATATCGATTATTCGGACGGCCATAACATCTGACTCGTTTAGTGTTACGGGAGCCATAACCAGTCAAAACGAAGGCCTCAGTGAGTTCTACGGCTATGACAGCTTTCAGCCGTCAATGGATTGTTTAATGCCCAAAAAAGACTATCCGAATCTCAATCGGGTCTAGGTAGTTTTTTACCCTTCGTTTTTTCGACACGTGGATTTTTACGGTAGAATGGGATTACTGTGGCTGGTCTTCGATTTACCATCGCTGGAGAGAGGTGCACCATGGTACCATTTCATTTCAAATCCATGCACGCATTTCAAAAAGTCGTACGACACTGTTTCTCCATTTCGGAAGGTTGTTGCACCTTGCACCGTGGTTGTTGCACCCTATAGATATCGATTATTCGGACGACCATAACTTCTGGCTCGTTTAGAGTTACGGGAGCCATAACCAGTCAAAACGAAGGCCTCAGTGAGTTCTACGGCTATGACAGCTGTTTGCGTAAAAAATGGCCGCAAACACCCAAAGTCGTATGAGTTGGTTGATTTTATGTTGTGTTTAGTGATTTGGGTGATTTATGCAAATATGTAAAAAGCAAGGACTAAAATGTAAAAGACACACAGATTTATAGTGGTTCGGCAAGAACGTGCCTACGTCCACTTTATATGTTATTCTCCTTTTTTCTTCAGATTACAAGTACAAAGCTTTGATTACAAGTATCTAAAGTTGTTTGAGAGTTCCTTCCAGGCTTGAGCTCTCAAACTTGTCTCAAAACTCGTCCCCCCATTGTTGTACCCCCGCCCCTCTATTTATAGAGTGAGGCTGGGGGTAGGGGTCTTGGATGTTTATAGCTGCTGGTGGGCTTGGGCTGAAGCAATCTGGCCTGGCAGATCTGGTTCGGTTGTCACCTGGTTCGGTGGTAGGAGTATGGTGGTGGACCGGTGGAGCTTGGATTCGGTAGGAGGATGGAGGTTGAGATGGACCGGTGGCGTTGGATCGGTAGTGGATGGAAGAGATGGTTCGGTAGAAGAGATTCGGTGGTGAGAGGGATGCCGAATGAACTGTGGTGAGAGGGATGCCGAATGAACTGTGGTGAGAGGGATGCCGAATGAACTTCCATATATGGGAGTGCCGAATGGAAATGGGTGCTCGGACCACCGAATGAGAATTGCGACCACCGAATGAGAATTGCCTTGGGAATGCCGAATGGAACTTCATGTTTGGAGTGCCGAATAAGGCTCTGCCGAATGAAACCTTAAACTTCCTATTACCGAATGAGCTTTTGCACTGGGGCTATGAATGAAATCTTCGACTTGTATACGCTTGCTTGCTTCTTATTGGCTCGATCGTGGTGGAGACGCGCTCGACATGGATATCCTAGTTTTGACCAAAAAATGGGATAACACTTTGCCCCCCAAAATATGCCTTGCGGTAGGAAGGCGTGTTTTGTAATGCCATGAGCTGGATGTTCATATCCTGTCATCAACCTGTAAAGAATTTGATAGTTTATATGGCCCCAAATGACGACCGTTCGGGATCGAGCTATTCGGGATGAAGCGCGGCCGTTCATGGTCAAGCGCCTAACTTCAAATGACGACCGTTCGCGATCGAGTCATTCGAGGTGAAGTGCGACCCTGCGCGGTCAAGCGCGTAAATCCATGCGTCGATCGTTCGGGATCGAGTCATCTGCGGTGAAATGTGACCGTTCAAGGTCAAGCGCTTAACTTCAAATGACGACCGTTCGGGATCGAGTCATTCGAGGTAAAGTGCGACAGTGCGCGGTCGAGTTGTAAGTCCATGCGTCGATCGTTTGGGATCGAGCCATCTGTGGTGAAATGTGACCGTTCAAGGTCAAGCGCCCAACTTCAAATGACGATCGTTCGTGATCAAGTCATTCGAGGTAAGGTGCGACAGTGTGCGGTCAAGTGGTGGTCCTCAAATGACGACCGTTCGCGATCAAGCCATTTGAGGTGAGGTGTAACAGTCAGTGATCATGTGGCGGACCTCAAGTGACGACCGTTCGCGATCGAGCCATTTGAGGTAAGGTGAGTTGTGCCGTTCGAGGCGAGTTGTGCCGTTCGAGGCGAGTTGTGCCGTTCGAGGCGAGTTGTGATCGTTCGCGATCGGGTGCCGTTCGAGGCGAGTTGTGACTGTTCGAAGTCGGGTGCCGTTCGAGGCGAATTGTGACTGTTCGAAGTCGGGTGCCGTTCGAGGCGAGTTGTGACTGTTCGAAGTCGGGTGCCGTTCGAGGCGAATGAGTGTGCCCGGGGGGGACTTAATATTATCAGTGTTGGAGTCATTGTTTGGGGGAATTTTTCGAATCAAAGACTTCGGCAGTTCGTTGCCATGCAATAGGCGCTCGTGGACCGTTCGCGATCCATCGGGCATACAAGTAAATAATTTTTCCATGGAATTGTAAATGTTAAAGCAATAGTCATACGAGTTCCACAGTAGGAATGTTCAAATCAAAGTCAAAGCAGGAGCAAGACGAGGATGTCAAAGTGTAAACTCTTACTATGGTGCGGTCTATAGTCATTCAGAGCATGCCTATGGATCGTGCGCGATCGCTCGCATGTGTAAATGATTTAACCGTGCTAGTGAGAGTTTTGCGACTTGTTCATCGTTTTCGACCTGCCCCCGTGTTCATGAGGGAATTTTACCTGCCCCCTGGCTGGGCGTTCATTCCTTACCTGGTTGCTCAGAGGCCTCTATCTCACTCTCTGTGATTGGATTAACTGGCTCCAAGTGTGGTGCCCCCATGCGGGATCGACGCCTGATTGATAGTCGTCTGCTGCTTGGGGGTTGCCCCCTAGCTCTGGTGCTGCGCCAGATGGTTCCGCTCCGTTCTGAACTCTAGTTGCTCCTTGGATTTGTGCTCCAATTTGCCCAATTTGTTGAAGTAAGTTCTGTATCATCTCTTCCTGTCTTCTCATCATGACCTCCATCTCATCCCTAGTGATGAAGATCGACACTTGATTCCCTCCTGAGGAGGCCTCTTGACTTCCTTGGTGTTCACTTCTCACTGGCCTTTGCCTTCTACTTGTTTGTCTCGTCATAATTCTTAGATCTGAACTCTTAGACTTTCAAATTCAACTTCTGTCCGTGTAGCGGAAGCTGGTTACTCTCAGTGAAAGCACCAAAATGTTTGCGTAAAAAATGGCCGCAAACACCCAAAGTCGTATGAGTTGGTTGATTTTATGTTGTGTTTAGTGATTTGGGTGATTTATGCAAATATGTAAAAAGCAAGGACTAAAATGTAAAAGACACACAGATTTATAGTGGTTCGGCAAGAACGTGCCTACGTCCACTTTATATGTTATTCTCCTTTTTTCTTCAGATTACAAGTACAAAGCTTTGATTACAAGTATCTAAAGTTGTTTGAGAGTTCCTTCCAGGCTTGAGCTCTCAAACTTGTCTCAAAACTCGTCCCCCCATTGTTGTACCCCCGCCCCTCTATTTATAGAGTGAGGCTGGGGGTAGGGGTCTTGGATGTTTATAGCTGCTGGTGGGCTTGGGCTGAAGCAATCTGGCCTGGCAGATCTGGTTCGGTTGTCACCTGGTTCGGTGGTAGGAGTATGGTGGTGGACCGGTGGAGCTTGGATTCGGTAGGAGGATGGAGGTTGAGATGGACCGGTGGCGTTGGATCGGTAGTGGATGGAAGAGATGGTTCGGTAGAAGAGATTCGGTGGTGAGAGGGATGCCGAATGAACTGTGGTGAGAGGGATGCCGAATGAACTGTGGTGAGAGGGATGCCGAATGAACTTCCATATATGGGAGTGCCGAATGGAAATGGGTGCTCGGACCACCGAATGAGAATTGCGACCACCGAATGAGAATTGCCTTGGGAATGCCGAATGGAACTTCATGTTTGGAGTGCCGAATAAGGCTCTGCCGAATGAAACCTTAAACTTCCTATTACCGAATGAGCTTTTGCACTGGGGCTATGAATGAAATCTTCGACTTGTATACGCTTGCTTGCTTCTTATTGGCTCGATCGTGGTGGAGACGCGCTCGACATGGATATCCTAGTTTTGACCAAAAAATGGGATAACAACAGCTTTCTGCCGTCAATGGATTGTTTGATGCCCAATAAAGGCTATCTTATTCTCAATCGGGTCTAGGAAGTTTTTTACCCTTCGTTTTTTCGACACGTGGATTTTTACGGTAGAACGGGATTACCGTGGCTGGTCTTCGATTTACCATCGCTGGAGAGTGGTGCACCATGGTACCATTTCGTTTCAAATCCATGCACGCATTTCAAAAAGTCGTACGACACTGTTTTGCCATTTCGGACGGATGTTGCACCTTGCACCGTGGATGTTGCACCCTGTAGATATCGATTATTCCAACGGCCATAACATCTGACTCGTTTAGAGTTACGGGAGCCATAACCAGTCAAAACGAAGGCCTCAGTGAGTTCTACGGCTATGACCGCTTTCAGCCGTCAATGGATTGTTTAATGCCCAAAAAAGACTATCCGAATCTCAATCGGGTCTAGGAAGTTTTTTAGCCTTCGTTTTTTCGACACGTGAATTTTTACGGTAGAACGGGATAACCGTGGCTGGTGTTCGATGCACCATCGCTGGAGAGTGGTGCACCATGGTACCGTTTCATTTCAAATCCATGCACGCATTTCAAAAAGTCGTACGACGCTGTTACGCCATTTCGGACGGATGTTGCACCTTGCACCGTGGATGTTGCACCCTGTAGACATCGATTATTCGGACGACCATAACTTCTGCCTCGTTTAGAATTACGGGAGCCATAACCAGTAAAAACGAAGGCCTTAATGAGTTCTACGGCTATGACTGCTTTCAGCAGTCAATGGATTGTTTAATGCCCAAAAAAGACTATCCGAATCTCAATCGGGTCCAGGAAGTTTTTTACCCTTCGTTTTTTCGACACGTGGATTTTTACGTACAACGGGATTACCGTGGCTGGTCTTCGATTTACCATCGCTGGAGAGTGGTGCACAATGGTACCGTTTCGTTTCAAATCCATGCACGCATTTCAAAAAGTCGTACGACACTGTTTCGCCATTTCGAACGGATGTTTAACCTTGCACCGTGGATGTTGCACCTATAGATATCGATTATTCGGACGGCCATAACTTCTGGCTCGTTTAGAGTAACGGGAGCCATAACCAGTCAAAACGAAGGCCTCAGTGAGTTCTACGGCTATGAACGCGGTTAGCCGTCAATGGATTGTTTAATGCCCAAAAAAGACTATCTGAATCTCAATCGGGTCTCGGAAGTTTTTTACCCTTCGTTTTTTCGACACGTGGATTTTTACGGTAGAACGGGATTACCGTGGCTGGTCTTCGATTTACCATCGCTGGAGAGTGGTGCACCATGGTACCATTTCGTTTCAAATCCATGCACGCATTTCAAAAAGTCGTACGACACTGTTTTGCCATTTCGGACGGATGTTGCACCTTGCACCGTGGATGTTGCACCCTGTAGATATCGATTATTCCAACGGCCATAACATCTGACTCGTTTAGAGTTACGGGAGCCATAACCAGTCAAAACGAAGGCCTCAGTGAGTTCTACGGCTATGACCGCTTTCAGCCGTCAATGGATTGTTTAATGCCCAAAAAAGACTATCCGAATCTCAATCGGGTCTAGGAAGTTTTTTAGCCTTCGTTTTTTCGACACGTGAATTTTTACGGTAGAACGGGATAACCGTGGCTGGTGTTCGATGCACCATCGCTGGAGAGTGGTGCACCATGGTACCGTTTCATTTCAAATCCATGCACGCATTTCAAAAAGTCGTACGACGCTGTTACGCCATTTCGGACGGATGTTGCACCTTGCACCGTGGATGTTGCACCCTGTAGACATCGATTATTCGGACGACCATAACTTCTGCCTCGTTTAGAATTACGGGAGCCATAACCAGTAAAAACGAAGGCCTTAATGAGTTCTACGGCTATGACTGCTTTCAGCAGTCAATGGATTGTTTAATGCCCAAAAAAGACTATCCGAATCTCAATCGGGTCCAGGAAGTTTTTTACCCTTCGTTTTTTCGACACGTGGATTTTTACGTACAACGGGATTACCGTGGCTGGTCTTCGATTTACCATCGCTGGAGAGTGGTGCACAATGGTACCGTTTCGTTTCAAATCCATGCACGCATTTCAAAAAGTCGTACGACACTGTTTCGCCATTTCGAACGGATGTTTAACCTTGCACCGTGGATGTTGCACCTATAGATATCGATTATTCGGACGGCCATAACTTCTGGCTCGTTTAGAGTAACGGGAGCCATAACCAGTCAAAACGAAGGCCTCAGTGAGTTCTACGGCTATGAACGCGGTTAGCCGTCAATGGATTGTTTAATGCCCAAAAAAGACTATCTGAATCTCAATCGGGTCTCGGAAGTTTTTTACCCTTCGTTTTTTCGACACGTGGATTTTTACGGGTAAAACGGGATTACCGTGGATGGTCTTCAATTTACCATCGCTGGAGATTGGTGCACCATGGTATCGTTTCGTTTCAAATCCATGCACGCATTTCAAAAAGTCGTACGACACTGTTTCGCCATTTCGGACGGACGTTGTACCTTGCACCGTGGATGTTGCACCCTGTAGATATCGATTATTCGGACAGCCATAACTTCTGGCTCGTTTAGAGTTACGGGAGCCATAACCAGTCAAAACAAAGGCCTCGGTGATTTCTACGGTTATGATTGCTTTCATCCGTCAATGGATTGTTTAATGCCCAAAAAAAACTATCCGAATCTCAATCGGGTCTAGGAAGTTTTTTACCCTTCGTTTTTTCGACACGTGGATTTTTACGGTAGAACGGGATAACCGTGGCTGGTGTTCGATGCACCATCGCTGGAGAGTGGTGCACCATGGTACCGTTTCATTTCAAATCCATGCACGCATTTCAAAAAGTCGTACGACGCTGTTACGCCATTTCGGACGGATGTTGCACCTTGCACCGTGGATGTTGCACCCTGTAGACATCGATTATTCGGACGACCATAACTTCTGCCTCGTTTAGAATTACGGGAGCCATAACCAGTAAAAACGAAGGCCTTAATGAGTTCTACGGCTATGACTGCTTTCAGCAGTCAATGGATTGTTTAATGCCCAAAAAAGACTATCTGAATCTCAATCGGGTCCAGGAAGTTTTTTACCCTTCGTTTTTTCGACACGTGGATTTTTACGTAGAACGGGATTACCGTGGCTGGTCTTCGATTTACCATCGCTGGAGAGTGGTGCACAATGGTACCGTTTCGTTTCAAATCCATGCACGCATTTCAAAAAGTCGTACGACACTGTTTCGCCATTTCGAACGGATGTTTAACCTTGCACCGTGGATGTTGCACCTATAGATATCGATTATTCGGACGGCCATAACTTCTGGCTCGTTTAGAGTAACGGGAGCCATAACCAGTCAAAACGAAGGCCTCAGTGAGTTCTACGGCTATGAACGCGGTTAGCCGTCAATGGATTGTTTAATGCCCAAAAAAGACTATCTGAATCTCAATCGGGTCTCGGAAGTTTTTTACCCTTCGTTTTTTCGACACGTGGATTTTTACGGGTAAAACGGGATTACCGTGGATGGTCTTCAATTTACCATCGCTGGAGATTGGTGCACCATGGTACCGTTTCGTTTCAAATCCATGCACGCATTTCAAAAAGTCGTACGACACTGTTTCGCCATTTCGGACGGACGTTGTACCTTGCACCGTGGATGTTGCACCCTGTAGATATCGATTATTCGGACAGCCATAACTTCTGGCTCGTTTAGAGTTACGGGAGCCATAACCAGTCAAAACAAAGGCCTCGGTGATTTCTACGGTTATGATTGCTTTCAGCCGTCAATGGATTGTTTAATGCCCAAAAAAAACTATCCGAATCTCAATCGGGTCTAGGAAGTTTTTTACCCTTCGTTTTTTCGACACGTGGATTTTTACGGTAGAACGGGATTACCGTGGCTGGTCTTCGATTTACCATCGCTGGAGAGTGGTGCGCCATGGTACCGTTTCGTTTCATATCCATGCACGCATTTCAAAAAGTCGTACGACGCTGTTTCGCCATTTCGGACGGATGTTGCACCTTGCACGGTGGATGTTGCACCCTGTAAATATCGATTATTCGGACGGCCATAACATCTGACTCGTTTAGAGTCACGGGAGCCATAACCAGTAAAAACGAAGGCCTCGGTGAGTTCTACGTCTATGACAGCTTTCGGCCGTCAATGGATTGTTTAATGCCCAAAAAAGACTATCCGAATCTCAATCGGGTCTAGGGAGTTTTTTACCCTTCGTTTTTTCGACACGTGGATTTTTATGGTAGAACGGGATTACCATGGCTGGTCTTCGATTTACCATCACTGGAGAGTGGTGCACCATGGTACCATTTTGTTTCAAATCTATGCACGCATTTCAAAAATTCATACGACACTGTTTCGCCATTTCGGATGGATGTTGCACCTTGCACCGTAGATGTTGCACCCTCTAGATATCGATTATTCGGACGGCCATAACTTCTGGCTCGTTTAGAGTTACAGGAGCAATAACCAGTCCAAACAAAGGCCTTTGTGAGATCTACAGCTATGACGGCTTTTAGCCGTCGATGGATTGTTTAATGCTCAAAAAAGACTATCCGAATCTCAATTGGGTCTAGGAAGTTTTTTACCCTTCGTATTTTCGACACGTGGATTTTTACGGTAGAACGGGATTACCGTGGTTAGTCTTCGATTTACCATTGCTGGAGAGTGGTGCACCATGGTACCGTTTTGTTTCAAATCCATGCTCGCATTTCAAAAATTCGTACGATACTGTTTCGCCATTTCGGACGGATGTTGCACCTTGCACCGTGGATGTTACACCCTGTAGATATCGATTATTCGGACGGCCATAACTTCTGGCTCGTTTGGAGTTACGGGAGCGATAACCAGTCAAAACGAAGGCCTCTGTGAGTTCTATGGCTATGACAGCTTTCAGCCGTCGATGGATTGTTTAATGCCCAAAAAAGATTATCTGAATCTCAATCGGGTCTCGGAAGTTTTTTACCCTTCGTTTTTTCGACACGTGGATTTTTACGGTAGAACGGGATTACCGTGGCTGGTCTTCGATTTCCCATCGCTGGAGAGTGGTGCACCATGGTACCATTTCGTTTCAAATCCATGCACGCATTTCAAAAAGTCGTACGACACTGTTTTGCCATTTCGGACGGATGTTGCACCTTGCACCGTGGATGTTGCACCCTGTAGATATCGATTATTCGGACGGCCATAACATCTGACTCGTTTAGAATTACGGGAGCCATAACCAGTCAAAACGAAGGCCTCAGTGAGTTCTATGGCTATGACAGCTTTCAGCCGTCAATGGATTGTTTAATGCCCAAAAAAGACAATCCGAATCTCAATCGGGTCTAGGTAGTTTTTTACCCTTCGTTTTTTCGACACGTGGATTTTTACGGTAGAATGGGATTACTGTGGCTGGTCTTCGATTTACCATCGCTGGAGAGCGGTGCACCATGGTACCATTTCGTTTCAAATCCATGCACGCATTTCAAAAAGTCGTACGACACTGTTTCGCCATTTCGGAAGGATGTTGCACCTTGCACCGTGGATGTTGCACCCTATAGATATCGATTATTCGGACGACCATAACTTCTGGCTCCTTTAGAGTTACGGGAGCCATAACCAGTCAAAACGAAGGCCTTAGTGAGTTCTACGGCTATGACAGCTTTCTGCCGTCAATGGATTCTTTGATGCCCAAAAAAGGCTATCTTAATCTCAATCGGGTCTAGGAAGTTTTTTACCCTTCGTTTTTTCGACACGTGGATTTTTACGGTAGAACGGGATTACCATGGCTGGTGTTCGATTTACCATCGCTGGAGAGTGGTGCACAATGGTATCGTTTCGTGTCAAATCCTTGCACGCATTTCGAAAAGTCGTACGACACTGTTTCGCCATTTCGGACGGATGTTGCACCTTGCACCGTGGATGTTGCACCTTGTAGATATCGATTATTCGGACGGCCATAACTTCGGGCTCGTTTATAGTTACGGGAGCCATAACCAGTCAAAACGAAGGCCTAAGTGAGTTTTACGGTTATGACTGCTTTCAGCCGTCAATGGATAGCTTAATGCCCAAAAAAACTATCCGAATCTCAATCGGGTCTAGGAAGGTTTTTACCCTTCGTTTTTTCGACACGTGGATTTTTACGGTAGAACGGGATTACCGTGGCTGGTCTACGATTTACCGTCGCTGGGGAGTGGTGCACCATGGTACCGTTTCGTTTCAAATCCATGCATGCATTTCAAAAAGTCGTACGACACTGTTTCGCCATTTCGGACGGATGTTGCACCTTGCACCGTGGATGTTGCACCCTGTAGATATCGATTATTCGGACGGCCATAACTTCTGACTCGTTTAGAGCTACGGGAGCCATAACCAGTCAAAACGAAGCCTCGGTGAGTTCTACGGCTATGACAGCTTTCAGCTGTCAATGGATTGTTTAATGCCCAAAAAAGACTATCCGAATCTCAATCGGGTCTAGGAAGATTTTTACCCTTCGTTTTTTCGACACGTGGATTTTTACGGTTGAACGGGATTCCCGTGGCTGGTCTTCGATTTACCATCGTTGGAGAGTGGTGCACCATGGTACCGTTTTGTTTCAAATCCATGCACGCATTTCAAAAATTCGTACGACACTGTTTCGCTATTTCGGACGGATGTTGCACCTTGCACCATGGATGTTGCACCCTATAGATATCGATTATTCAGACGGCCATAACTTCTGGCTCGTTTAGAGTTACGGGAGCCATAACCAGTAAAAACGAAGGCCTCTGTGAGTTCTACGGCTATGACAGCTTTCAGCCCTCAATGGATTGTTTAATGCCCAAAAAAAACTATCCGAATCTCAATCGGGTCTCGGAAGTTTTTTACACTTCGTTTTTTCGACACGTGGATTTTTACGTTAAAACGGGGTTACCGTGGCTCGTCTTCAATTTACCATCGCTGGAGAGTGGTGCACCATGGTACCGTTTCGTTTCAAATCCTTGCACGCATTTCAAAAAGTCGTACGACACTGTTTCGCCATTTCAGACGGATGTTGCACCTTGCACCGTGGATGTTGCACCCTGTAGATATCGATTATTCGGACGGCCATAACTTCTGGCTCGTTTAGAGTTACGGGAGCCATAACTAGTCAAAATGAAGGCCTCAGTGAGTTATGTGGCTATGACAGCCTTCAGCCGTCAATAGATTGTTTAATGCCCAAAAAAGAATATCCGAATCTTAATCGGGTCTTGGTAGTTTTTAACCCTTCGTGTTTTCGACACATGGTTTTTACGGTAGAATGGGATTACTATGGCTGGTCTTCGATTTACCATCGCTGGAGAGTGGTGCACCATGGTATCGTTTTGTTTCAAATCCATGCACGCATTTCAAAAAGTCGTACGACACTGTTTCGCCATTTCGAACGGATGTTGCACCTTGCACGGTGGATGTTGCACCCTGTAGATATCGATTATTCGGACGGCCATAACTTATGGCTCGTTTAGAGTTACGGGAGCCATAACCAGTCAAAACGAAGGCCTCAGTGAGTTCTACGGCTATGACTGCTTTCAGCCGTCAACGGATTGTCTAATGCTCGAAAAAGACTATCCGAATCTCAATCGGGTCTACCCTTCGTTTTTTCGACACGTGGATTTTTACGGTAGAGCGGGATTACCGTTGCTGCTCTTCGATTTACCATCGCTGGAGAGTGGTGTACCATGGTACCATTTCGTTTCAAATCCACGCACGCATTTCAAAAAGTCGTACGACACTGTTTCGCCATTTCGGACGGATGTTGCACCCTGTAGATATCGATTATTCGGATGGCCATAACTTCTGGCTCGTTTAGAGTTACGGAAGCCATAACCAGTCAAAACGAAGGCCTCGGTGAGTTCTACGGTTATGACTGCTTTCAGCCGTCAATGGATTGTTTAATGCCCAAAAAAGACTATCCGAGTCTCAATCGGGTCTAGGAAGTTTTTTACCCTTCGTTTTTTTGACACGTGGATTTTTACGGTAGAACGGGATTACTGTGGCTGGTCTTCGATTTTCCATCGCTGGAAAGTGGGGCACCATGGTACCGTTTCGTTTCAAATCCACGCACGCATTTCAAAAAGTCGCACGACACTGTTTCGCCATTTCGGACGGATGTTGCACCCTGTAGATATCGATTATTCGGATGGCCATAACTTCTGGCTCGTTTAGAGTTACGGAAGCCATAACCAGTCAAAACGAAGGCCTCAGTGACTTCTACGGCTATGACAGCTTTCAGCCGTCAATGGATTGTTTAATGCCAAAAAAAGACTATCCGAATCTCAATCGGGTCTCGGAAGTTTTTTACCCTTCGTTTATTCGACACGTGAATTTTTATGGTAAAATGGGATTACCTTGGCTGGTCTTCAATTTACCATCGCTGGAGAGTGGTGCGCCATGGTACTATTTCATTTCAAATCCTTGCACGTATTTCAAAAAGTCGTACGACACTGTTTCGCCATTTCGGATGGATGTTGCACCTTGCACCGTGGATGTTGCACCCTGTAGATATCGATTATTCGGACGGCCATAACTTCTGGCTCGTTTAGAGTTACAGAATCCATAACCAGTCAAAATGAAGGCCTCAGTGAGTTCTACGGCTATGAGAGCTTTCAGCCGTAAATGGATTGTTTAATGCCCAAAAAAGACTATCCGAATCTCAATCGGGTCTAGGAAGTTTTTTACCCTTCGTTTTTTCGACACATGGATTTTTACGGTAGAACGGGATTACCGTGGCTGCTCTTTGATTTACCATCGCTGGAGAGTGGTGCACCATGGTACTATTTTGTTTCAAATCCATGCACGCATTCAAAAATTCGTACGACACTGCTTCGCCATTTCGGACGGATGTTGCACCTTGCACCGTGGATGTTGCACCCTGTAGATATCGATTATTCGGACGGCCATAACTTCTGGCTCGTTTAGAGTTACGGGAGCCATAACCAGTCAAAACGAAGGCCTCTGTGAGTTCTACGGCTATGACAGCTTTCAGCCGTCGATGGATTGTTTAATGCCCAGACTATCCGAATCTCAATCGGGTCTCGGAAGTTTTTTTCCCTTCGTTTTTTCGACACGTGGATTTTTATGGTAAAACGGGATTACCGTGGCTGGTCTTCAATTTACAATCACTGGAGAGTGGTGCACCATGGTACCGTTTCGTTTCAAATCCTTGCATGCATTTCAAAAAGTCGTACGACACAGTTTCGCCATTTCGGACGGATGTTGCACCTTGCACCGTGGATGTTGCACCCTGTGGATATCGATTATTCGGATGGCCATAACTTCTGGCTCGTTTAGAGTTACGGGAGCCATAACAAGTCGAAACGAAGGCCTCGGTGAGTTCTACTGTTATGACTGCTTTCACTGTCAATGGATTGTTTAATGCCCAAAAAAGACTATCCGAATCTCAATCGGGTCTAGGTAGTTTTTTACCCTTCGTTTTTTCGACACGTGGATTTTTACAGTAGAACGGGATTACCGTGGCTGGTCTTCGATTTACCATCGCTGGAGAGTGGTGCACCATGGTATCGTTTCATTTCAAATCCATGCACGCATTTCAAAAAGTCGCACGACACTATTTCGCCATTTTGGATGGATGTTGCACCTTGCACCGTGGATGTTGCACCCTGTAGATATCGAATATTCGGACGGCCATAACTTCTGGCTCATTTAGAGTTACGGGATCCATAACCAGTCAAAACGAAGGTCTCAGTGAGTTCTACGGCTACGACAGCTTTCAGCCATCAATGGATTGTTTAATGCCCAAAAAAGACTATACGAATCTCAATCGGGTCTAGGAAGTTTTTTACCCTTCGTTTTTTCGACACGTGGATTTTTACGGTAGAACGGGATTACCGTGGTTGGTCTTCGATTTACCATCGCTGGAGAGTGGTGCACCATGGTACCATTTCGTTTCAAATCCATGCATGCATTTCAAAAAGTCATACGACACTGTTTCGCCATTTCGGACGGATGTTGCACCTTGCACCGTGGATGTTGCACCTTGTAGATATCGATTATTCGGACGGCCATAACTTTTGTCTCGTTTAGAGTTACGGGAGCCATAACCAGTCAAAACGAAGGCCTCAGTGAGTTCTACGCCTATGACAGCTTTCAGCCGTCAATGGATTGTTTAATGCCAAAAAAAGACTATCTGAATCTCAATCGGGTCTAGGAAGTTTTTTACCCTTCGTTTTTTCGACACGTGGATTTTTACGGTAGAACGGGATTACCGTGGCTGGTCTTCAATTTACCATCCCTGGAGAGTGGTGCACCATGGTACCGTTTTGATTCAAATCCATGCAGGCATTTCAAAAATTCGTACGACACTGTTTCGCCATTTCGGACGGATGTTGCACCTTGCACCGTGGATGTTGCACCCTGTAGATATCGATTATTCGGACGGCCATAACATCTGGCTCGTTTAGAGTTACGGGAGCCATAACCAGTCAAAACGAAGGCCTCTGCGAGTTCTACGGCTATGACAGCTTTCAGCCATCGATGGATTGTTTAATGCCCAAAAAAGACTATCCGAATCTCAATCGGGTCTTGGAAGTTTTTTACCCTTCGTTTTTTCGACACGTGGATTTTTACGTTAAAACGGGATTACCGTGGCTGGTCTTCAATTTACCATCGCTGTAGAGTGGTGCACCATGGTACCGTTTCGTTTCAAATCCTTGCACGCATTTCAAAAAGTCATACGACACTGTTTTTCCATTTCGAACGGATGATGCACCTTGCACCGTGGATGTTGCACCCTGTAGATATCGATTATTCGGACGGCCATAACTTCTGGCTCGTTTAGAGTTACGGGAGCCATAACCAGTCAAAACAAAGGCCTCAGTGAGTTCTACGGCTATGACTGCTTTCAGCCGTCAATGGATTGTTTAATGCCCAAAAAAGACTATCTAAATCATAATCGGGTCTAGGAAGTTTTTTACCCTTCGTTTTTTCGACACGTGGATTTTTACGGTAGAATGGGATTACTGTGGCTGGTCTTCGATTTACCATCACTGGAGAGTGCTGCACCATGGTACCGTTTCATTTCAAATCCATGCACGCATTTCAAAAAGTCGTACGACACTGTTTCGCCATTTCCGACGGATGTTGCACCTTGCACCGTGGATGTTGCACCCTGTAGATATCGATTATTCGGACGGCCATAACTTCTGGCTCGTTTAGAGTTACGGGAGCCATAACCAGTCAAAACGACGACCTCATTGAGTTCTACGGCTATGACTGCTTTCAGCCGTCAACGGATTTTTAAATGCCCAAAAAAGACTATCTGAATCTCAATCGGGTCTAGGAAGTTTTTTACCCTTCGTTTTTTCGACACGTGGATTTTTACGGTAGAACGGGATTACCGTGGCTGGCCTTCGATTTACAATCGCTGGAAAGTGGTGCACCATGGTACCGTTTTGTTTCAAATCCATGCACGCATTTCAAAAAGTCGTACGACACGGTTTCGCCATTTCGGATGGATGTTGCACCTTGCACCGTGGATGTTGCACCCTCTAGATATAGATTATTCGGACGACCATAGCTTCTGGCTCGTTTAGAGTTACGGGAGCCATAACTAGTCAAAACGAAGGCCTCCGTGAGTTCTACAGCTATGACAGCTTTCAGCCGTCAATGGATTGTTTAATACCCAAAAAAGACTATCCGAATCTCAATCGGGTCTAGGAAGTTTTTTAGCCTTTGTATTTTCGACTCGTGGATTTTTACGGTAGAACGGGATTACCATGGCTGATCTTCGATTTACCATCGCTGGAGAGTGGTGCACCATGATACCGTTTCGTTTCGAATCAATGCACGCATTTCAAAAAGTCGTACGACACTGTTTCGCCATTTCGGACGGATGTTGCACCTTGCACTGTGGATGTTGCACCCTGTAGATATCGATTAATCGGACCGCCATATCTTCTGGCTCGTTTAGAGTTATGTGAGCCATAACCGGTCAAAACGAAGGCCTTAGTGAGTTCTACGTCGATGACAGCTTTCAGCCATCAGTGGATTGTTTAATGCCCAAAAAAGACTATCCGAATCTCAATCGGGTCTCGGTTGTTTTTTACCCTTTGTTTTTTCGACACGTGGATTTTTACGGTAAAACGGGATTACCGTGGCTGGTCTTCAATTTACCATCGCTGGAGAGTGTTGCACGATGGTACCGTTTCGTTTCAAATCCTTGCATGCATTTCAAAAAGTCGTATGACACTGTTTCGCCATTTCGGACGGATGTTGCACCTTGCACCGTGTATGTTGCACCCTGTAGATATCGATTATTCGGACGGCCATAACTTCTGGCTCGTTTAGAGTTACGGGAGCCATATCCTGTCAAAACGAAGGCCTCAGTGAGTTCTATGGTTATGACTGCTTTCAGCCGTCAATGGATTGTTTAATGCCCAAAAAAGACTATCCGAATCTCAATCGGGTCTAGGAAGTTTTTTACCCTTCGTTTTTTCGACACGTGGATTTTTATGGTAGAACGGGATTACCGTTGCTGGTCTTCGATTTACCATCGCTGGAGAGTGGTGCACCATGGTACCGTTTTGTTTCAAATCCATGCACGCATTTCAAAAATTCGTACGACACTGTTTCGCCATTTCGGACGGATGTTGCACCTTGTACCGTGGATGTTGCACCCTGTAGATATCTATTATTCGGACGGCCATAACTTCTGGCTCGTTTAGAGTTACGGGAGCCATAACCAGTCAAAAATAAGGCCTCTGTGAGTTCTACGGCTATGACAGCTTTCAGCCGTCGATGGATTGTTTAATGCCCAAAAAAGACTATCCGAATCTCAATCGGGTCTTGGAAGTTTTTACCCTTCGTTTTTTCGACACGTGGATTTTTACGTTAAAACGGGATTACCGTGGCTGGTCTTCAATTTTCCATCGCTGGAGAGTGGTGCACCATGGTACCGTTTCGTTTCAAATCCTTGCACGCATTTCAAAAAGTCATACGACACTGTTTCGCCATTTCGGACGGATGTTGCACATTGCACCGTGGATGTTGCACCCTATAGATATCGATTATTCGGACGGCCATAACTTCTGGTTCTTTTAGAGTTACGGGAGCCATAACCAGTCAAAACGAAGGCCTCAGTGAGTTCTACGGCTATGACTGCTTTCAGCCGTCAATGGATTGTTTAATGCCTAAAAAAGACTATCCGAATCTTAATCGGGTCTAGGAAGTTTTTAACCCGTCGTTTTTTCGACACGTGGATTTTTACGGTAGAATGGGATTACTGTGGATGGTCTTCGATTTACCATCGCTGGAGAGTGGTGCACCATGGTACCATTTCGTTTCAAATCCATGCACGCATTTCAAAAATTCGTACGACACTGTTTCGCCATTCCGGACGGATGTTGTACCTTGCACCGTGGATGTTGCACCCTGTAAATATCGATTATTCGGACGGCCATAACTTCTGGCTCGTTTAGAGTTACGGGAGCCATAACCAGTCAAAACGAAGCCCTCAGTGAGTTCTACGGCTATGACTGCTTTCAGCCGACAATGGATTGTTTAATGCCCAAAAAGACTATCCGAATCTCAATCGGGTCTAGGAAGTTTTTTACCCTTCGTTTTTTCGACACATTGATTTTTACGGTAGAACGGGATTACCGTGGCTGGTCTTCGATTTACCATCGCTGGAGAGTGGTGCACCATGGTACCGTTTTGTTTCAAATCCATGCACGCATTTCAAAAAGTCGTACGACACTGTTTCGCCATTTCGGATGGATGTTGCACCTTGCACCGTGGATGTTGCACCCTATAGATATCGATTATTCGGACGACCATAGCTTCTGGCTCGTTTAGAGTTACGGGAGCCATAACCAGTCAAAATGAAGGCCTCAGTGAGTTCTGTGGCTATGACAGCCTTCAGCCGTCAATAGATTGTTTAATGCTAAAAAATACTAGCCGAATCTCAATCGGGTCTAGGAAGTTTTTTACCCTTCGTATTTCCGACACGTGGATTTTAACGGTAGAACGGGATTACCGTAGCTGGTCTTCGATTTACCGTTGCTGGAGAGTGGTGCACCATGGTACCGTTTCATTTCAAATCCATGCATGCATTTCAAAAAGTCGTACGAAACTGTTTCGCCATTTCGGACGGATGTTGCACCTTGTGCCGTGGATGTTGCACCCTGTAGATATCGATTATACGGACCGCCATAACTTCTGGCTCGTTTAGAGTTACGGGAGCCATAACCAGTCAAAAAGAAGGCCTCAGTGAGTTCTACGGCTATGACAGCTTTCAGCCGTCAATGGACTTTTTAATGCCCAAAAAAGACTATCCGAATCTCAATCGGGTCTCGGAAGTTTTTTACCCTTCTTTTTTTCGACACGTGGATTTTTACGGTAAAATGGGATTACCGTGGCTGGTCTTCAATTTACCATCGCTGGAGAGTGGTGCACCAGGGTACCGTTTCGTTTCAAATCCTTGCATGCATTTCAAAAAGTCGTACGACACTGTTTCGCCATTTCGGACGGATGTTGCACCTTGCACCTTGAATGTTGCACCCTGTAGATATCGCTTATTCGGACGGCCATAACTTCTGGCTCGTTTAGAGTTACAGGAGCCATAACCAGTCAAAACGAAGGCCTCAGTGAGTTCGACGGCTATGACAGCTTTCAGCCGTCAATGGATGGTTTACTGCCCAAAAAACACTATCCGAATCTCAATCGGGTCTAGGAAGTTTTTTACCCTTCGTATTTCCGACACGTGGATTTTAACGGTAGAACGGGATTACCGTAGCTGGTCTTCGATTTACCATCGCTGGAGAGTGGTGCACCATGGTACCGTTTCGTTTCAAATCCATGCACGCATTTCAAATTGTCATACGACACTGTTTCGCCATTCCGGACGGATGTTGCACCTTGCACCGTGGATGTTGCACCCTGTAGATATCGATTATTCGGACGGCCATAACTTCTGGCTCGTTTAGAGTTACGGGAGCCATAACCAGTCAAAACGAAGGCCTCAGTGAGTTCTACGGCTATGACCGCATTCAGCCATCAATGGATTGTTTTAATGCCCAAAAAAGACTATCCGAATCTCAATCGGGTCTAGGAAGTTTTTACCCTTCGTTTTTTCGACACATTGATTTTTACGGTAGAACGGGATTACCGTGGCTGGTCTTCGATTTACCATCGCTGGAGAGTGGTGTACCATGGTACCGTTTTGTTTCAAATCCATGCACGCATTTCAAAAAGTCGTACGACACTGTTTCGCCATTTCGGATGGATTTTGCACCTTGCACCGTGGATGTTGCACCCTATAGATATCGATTATTCGGACAACCATTGCTTCTGGCTCGTTTAGAGTTACGGGAGCCATAACCAGTCAAAACGAAGGCCTCAGTGAGTTCTACGGCTATGACAGTTTTCGGCCGTCAATGGATTGTTTAATGCCCAAAAAATACTATCCGAATCTCAATCGGGTCTAGGAAGTTTTTTACCCTTCGTATTTTCGACACGTGGATTTTTACGGTAGAACGGGATTACCGTGGCTGGTCTTCGATTTACCATCGCTGGAGAGTGGTGCACCATGGTACCGTTTTGTTTCAAATCCATGCACGCATTTCAAAAAGTCGTACGACACTGTTTCGCCATTTCGGATGGATGTTGCACCTTGCACCGTGGATGTTGCACCCTATAGATATCGATTATTCGGACGACCATAGCTTCTGGCTCGTTTAGAGTTACGGGAGCCATAACCAGTCAAAATGAAGGCCTCAGTGAGTTCTGTGGCTATGACAGCCTTCAGCCGTCAATAGATTGTTTAATGCTAAAAAATACTAGCCGAATCTCAATCGGGTCTAGGAAGTTTTTTACCCTTCGTTTTTTCGACACGTGGATTTTTACGGTAGAACGGGATTACTGTGGCTGGTCTTCGATTTACCATCGCTGGAGAGTGGTGCACCATGGTACCGTTTCGTTTCAAATCCATGCACGCATTTCAAAAAGTCGTACGACGCTGTTTCGCCATTTCGGACGGATGTTGCACCTTGCACGGTGGATGTTGCACCCTGTAAATATCGATTATTCGGACGGCCATAACATCTGACTCGTTTAGAGTTACGGGAGCCATAACCAGTCAAAACGATGGCCTCAGTGAGTTCTACGTCTATGACATCTTTTGGCCGTCAATGGATTGTTTAATGCCCAAAAAAGACTATCCGAATCTCAATCGGGTCTAGGAAGTTTTTTACCCTTCGTTTTTTCGACACATGGATTTTTATGGTAGAACGGGATTACAGTGGCTGGTCTTCGATTTACCGTCGCTGGAGAGTGGTGCACCATGGTACCATTTTGTTTCAAATCCATGCACGCATTTCAAAAATTCATACGACACTGTTTCGCCATTTCGGATGGATGTCGCACCTTGCACCGTGGATGTTGCACCCTCTAGATATCGATTATTCGGACGGCCATAACTTCTGGCTCGTTTAGAGTTACGGGAGCAGTAACCAGTCCAAACAAAGGCCTCTGTGAGTTCTACAGCTATGACGGCTTTTAGCCGTCGATGGATTGTTTAATGCCTAAAAAAGACTATCCGAATCTCAATCGGGTCTAGGAAGTTTTTTACCCTTCGTATTTTCGACACGTGGATTTTTATGGTAGAACGGGATTACCGTGGCTGGTCTTCGATTTACCATCACTGGAGAGTGGTGCACCATGGTACCGTTTCGTTTCAGATCCTTGCATGCATTTCAAAAAGCCGTACGACACTGTTTCGCCATTTTGGACGGATGTTGCACCTTGCACCGTGGATGTTGCACCCTGTAGACATCGATTATTCGGATAGCCATAACTTCTGGCTCGTTTAGAGTTACGAGAGCCATAACCATTCAAAACGAAGGCCTCAGTGAGTTCTATGGTTATGACTGCTTTCATCCGTCAATGGATTGTTTAATGCCCAAAAAAGACTATCCGAATCTCAATCGAGTCTAGGAAGTTTTTTACCCTTCGTTTTTTCGACATGTGGATTTTTACGGTAGAACGGGATTACCGTGGCTGGTCTTCGATTTACCACCGCTGGAGAGTAGTGCACCATGGTACCGTTTTGATTCAAATCCATGCACGCATTTCAAAAATTCGTACGACATTGTTTTGCCATTTCGGACGGATGTTGCACCTTGCACCGTGGATGTTGCACCCTGTAGATATCGATTATTCGGACGGCCATAACTTCTGGCTCGTTTAGAGTTACGGGAGCCATAACCAGTCAAAACGAAGGCCTCGGTGAGTTCTACGTCTATGACTGCTTTCAGCCGTCAATGGATTGTTTAATGCCCAAAAAAGACTATCCGAATCTCAATCGGGTCTAGGAAGTTTTTTACCCTTCGTTTTTTCGACACGTGGATATTTACGGTAGAACGGGATTACCGTGACTGGTCTTCGATTTACCAACGCTGGAGAGTGGTGCACCATGGTACCGTTTCTTTTCAAATCCTTGCACGCATTTCAAAAAGTGGTATGACACCGTTTCGCCATTTCGGACGGATGTTGCACCTTGCACCGTGGATGTTGCATCCTGTAGATATCGATTATTCGGACGGCCATAACTTCTGGCTCGTTTAGAGTTACGGGGGCCATAACCAGTAAAAACGAAGGCCTCAGTGAGTTCTATGGCTATGACTGCTTTCAGCCGTCAATGGATTGTTTAATGCACAAAAAAGACTATCTGAATCTTAATCGGGTCTAGGAAGTTTTAACCCTTCGTTTTTTCGACACATGGATTTTTACGGTAGAATGGGATTACTGTGGCTGGTCTTCGATTTACCATCGCTGGAGAGTGGTGCACCATGGTACCATTTCGTTTCAAATCCATGCATGCATTTCAAAATGTCATACGACACTGTTTCGCCATTCCGGACGGATGTTGCAGCTTGCACCGTGGATGTTGCACCCTGTAGATATCGATTATTCGGACGGTCATAACTTCTGGCTCGTTTAGAGTTACGGGAGCCATAACCAGTCAAAACGAAGGCCTCAGTGAGTTCTACGGCTATGACTTCATTCAGCCATCAATGGATTGTTTTAATGCCCAAAAAAGACTATCCGAATCTCAATCGGGTCTTGGAAGTTTTTACCCTTCGTTTTTTCTACACATTGATTTTTACGGTAGAACGGGATTACCGTGGCTGGTCTTCGATTTACCATCGCTGGAGAGTGGTGTACCATGGTACAGTTTTGTTTCAAATCCATGCACGCATTTCAAAAAGTCGTACGACACTGTTTCGCCATTTCGGATGGATTTTGCACCTTACACCGTGGATGTTGCACCCTATAGATATCGATTATTCGGACGACCATTGCTTCTGGCTCGTTTAGAGTTACGGGAGCCATAACCAGTCAAAACGAAGGCCTCAGTGAGTTCTACGGCTATGACAGCTTTCGGCCGTCAATGGATTGTTTAATGCTCAAAAAATACTATCTGTTATCCCGCTTTTTGGGCAAAATCCGTGATACCAAAGGATTGGTCAAAAACAGAAAACAGTTCACCTCAGAGATTGGTCGTATTTCACTTCACTATGGATATCGATGAATTCTGTCCGAGCCCGGATCGGGCCGCAATTGATAAGCCATGACAATAAAGACCATAGAAGCCAGCATTTCAAATTTCAAGTCAATCCGAGGTCATACGCTCAAGTTATGATGGATTCAAGTTAAGAAGGTGCACATTGCTCGGTTCGAACCCATCATGTTCGAACCCATCATATTCGAACCCATCGTGTTCGAAACCATCGTGTTCGAAACCATCTATTTCGAACCCATCATATTCGAACCCATAGGAAGAGGCGACATTCGAATCCATCTAAGGAACTCCCTACTTCGAATCCATCACAAATTCGAGTCCTGCCTATGCTTCGAATCCACCACAGCTTCGAATCCATTAATAGCTTCGAACCCATCACAGCCTCGACTCCATCGCTCACCTTCGAATCCATCCATCATCTTCGACTCCATCACTCACCTTCAACTGCATCGACTTCGACAACTTCGAATCCACTCCATCGATTCGAAGACGACCTTCGAATCCAACAAAGCGGCTAAGCTAGCACGAACATGGATCGGCTCGAAGATAGGCGCGCCCCAATCGATTCGAAGTATTCGCTTCGGCCATGCATCGATTCGAACGAATCGATTCCATCGATTCGAACCAAACAGCATGCCGAACACCCAATTTCGAACCGATCATAACTCCCAATCTACTGATCCAAATCCCATGAAATTTTTACAGAAGTTTGTCTACATGATGAAGAACGTCCACGCCAAGTTTCATCGCAATTGGAAAATTTTTTGATCGATTCGAAGTTCACTTCGAATCGATCCCAAACTGGGCACGCACTTTAAGAACGCGGGCCTGTGGGCCCCCCGTCACGTGCCAAGCAGCCTCTCCATGATTTAGGCGAGATTTTGGCCTTCCACACCTATAAATAGAGCCCCTGGTCATTCAGAGAAGGGGTCGGAGAATTTGGAGAAGAAGAACAAGCCTAAACGCTGCCAGAATCACTCCATACTATCTCAATTGCTGTTAATTTCGAATTTAAGTCCATTTGCCGTTGTAATTTGCTGAAAAGCACTTGTAATCTTCAAGTATTAAGAAATAAAGTGATAAAACTTCATAGTGGACGTAGGCGCATGGCCGAACCACTCTAAATCCTTGTCTTCTGCGCAATTTACTTTTCTGTGACTTGGAGTTTTTGTTAGATAGTCCCTATTTCCAATTCAAGTTCTTCATTTACTATCTCTTCAAAAACTTCCGAAGGGTGTTTGCCCAATTTTGGTGCAAACATTTTGGTGCTTTCACTGAGAAAGAAAAAGAACCAGTTCTTTCTCCCGCTCCGTGGGTCTATCTTCGATACCGGATTGCACAAATCTAAGAGGGAGATCCAGACTTCAAATTCAGATTCCATCCATTCTTTTCAGATTTTCTCAAAATCTAGGACAGGAATCCAACCTTCAGGATGGTTAGTACGAGAACCACTTCCAACATTGGTAACCAAGAAGGTCAGGATAGGCAGAATCCCGCACAGCTACAGTCAGCCAATCAGGATGCCGTTGGGCAAATGGATCAGTCGGGTCCGGTTACAAGACAGGAGTTCCAAACATTACTGCAGGAATTAACTAAAAGCCGACAACAGCTAACTGAGCAGCTACGTGTCAATGCTGAATTGGCTAACCAACTAAACCACCAAGGGCGAAGGAGATCAAAGAGGGACCACGCTCCGCATTCTTCCACGGAAAGATCTGCCTCATCCGACTATGACGGCAGATCTACGCGCCCCAGGCTAGACGGAAGTCATGCGCATGCTTCTGGTCTCCGGCAAACGTTGACTGTTGGGCAAATAAGAGTTGGCCCCTCTGTCAGTTTTCATACGGGACCCTCCTCTCGAGGAGGCACTGTCCCACAGCACACTGCAGATAACCAAGCCACTGCAGTTGACACAGGAGTTGACACCCGAAGTCACTCCAGTCCAAACTACCACCCACAGGAACGTGTCCCAGGACCGAACATCCCAGAAGATGTTGAGCCAAGGAGGCGAGATTCGGATCGTCGACAGCGCCCGATCCCACCTCGCACTGTGGAACCAGACCGCACTTTGGCTCGACACCCTTCGAATACAGCAACACCTGATCTCTCAGCTATGGTCCGCCAAATGGTTCGCGAAAGTCAAGGTTTGACAAATGACGATTGGGGGATCTCTCGAAGTCACACCCCATTCACCGATGACATATTGTATGCTGAGCCTCCCCGGCGATTCAGAATGCCGGCTTTGCCCATGTATGAAGGAAACTCCGACCCTAACCAGCATATTCTAAAATACGAATGGTCAATGACTGCTGCAAGAGCTGATGATGTAGTAAAGTGCCGTAGTTTTCCTATTTCCTTGGGGGGGATTGCGACAATGTGGTTTACACGATTACCACCACGGTCTATCTCCTCGTTTGACCAATTGGCAACCAAATTTATCGAACAATTCCGTATGCACATCGCCAGGCCTCAAGATGTAAACACTTTATCTTGTGTCACTCAAGCCCCTGGGGAGACACTCAGGCGATACCTGGAAAGATTCAACGCCGCCTGCGCAGAAATTACTAACCCCAGTGATAATTCAATCTTGATGGCTCTGACTAAGGGGATTGACCCTGACTCTGATTTTGGAAACTGGCTAGCTGGAAAACCTCCCGCATCGTTGGATCGTTTCTATTCCAAAGCCGCCCAATTCCTGAGGCGTGAGGATGCGAAACAATCTAGGAAGCAGGACGATGCGAGGCCCAGCAATGAAGGGGTTCAAAGCAATGTGGCGGTTAAACAGTCAGGAGAGGGCTCAGGAAGAGCGCAGTTGAATATTCAGAACAAGCAACCCCAGCCAAGGCACGGCGATAATAGGAGTAAGAAGCAGGATCAGAACCGTGGCCCGCGACGTAGGGTGCAAATGTTTGAAAGCTATACACCACTGAATACGACATTGGAAAACGTATATCTACAAACCTGTAATGCGATGCAATATAAGAAGCCGACTCTGAAGCCATCATCAGAGAAACAGAACCAAACGGGGAAGTTTTGTAGATTTCACGAAAGCTATGGGCACAACACCAATGACTGCAGGCATCTGCAAGACCTTATTGAAAAATTGATCAGAGAGAGGAAGTTGGATCAATTTGTGCAGGCACCGCAAGCCGGTGGTGTGGGCCCGTCAAACCAAAATCGTGCGCAGAACCAGGAAAGACGGGAGGAGCCCGCTCGTACAAGCGGAAGGTTGGTCATAAATACAGTCAGTGGTGGCCCTCATCCAGCGGATCGAAGTTGGAGGGAAATGGAATCATACGCCAATTCGATCAGGCACGTAAGTTTTGAAAGCTGCTGTACACTTGATGAAGGGGCTCGGGCTAAGCAACAGAAGACGATGGAGGATGATATCGTATTTAGAAACCGAGATGCTGACAAAGTCGAAGCCCCGACCATAGACCCACTAGTCATATCCGCCCAGGTTGGTCCTGCTTGGATGAAGAGGATCCTGGTAGACAGTGGAAGCTCAGTAAACATCTTGTTTAAAAGGGCATATGATCAGATGAAGATGGAAGCTAAGGATCTAAAGCCATGTCAATGTAGGATTTACGGCTTCGATGGAAGTGCTAATATACCCACCGGGATGGTGGAATTGCCAGTAGAATTGGGAAACGGAGAACGCCGTAGAGTCCGAATGTTACAGTTTGTTGTCCTGGATATCCATTCACCCTATAATGCCTTTTTGGGCCGACCAGCCCTTGCAGAATTTAGGGCAGCAATTGCCCCGTGGTGTTTGACTCTAAAGTTCCCTACTGACCACGGGATTGGGGTCATTCAAGGGGACCAGGCTGCCGGGAGAGCTTGTTATGTTGTTGAACTACGAGAAGCACAAAAGAGGGAGAAAGGAAAGGGCGTGGGGGAATCTCTCCGCGTTCGCTTTACCGATGATTGACAATTAGCGCCTGGGCCTCGGCTCGGGCACCACGGCCAATTCCAGAAGGATCTTGACCCTCGAGACACTGAAGATAATGATGGATCCAAAGAAAGTCAAGCTTCCCCAGCCGAGCTGACGATCGATGTTCCAATTGATGACAATAACGATTCGAAAATATTGAAAATTGGGTCTCAGCTAAACCTACAAGCACAACAGGAATTGGTCGAATTTCTCCAAGCGAATCTAGACGTATTCGCCTGGACGCACTCCGATATGTGTGGAATCTCGTCGGACATCGCGAGCCACACCTTAAATATTGACCCGCGGTACATCCCGGTCAAGCGAAAGAGACGCGGTATGGATCCAGAGAGATCTGCCGCCCTCAAAGAAGAAGTCGACAAGTTGAAAACGAATGGGTTTATCCGAGATGCTTTGTAACCGGAGTGGGTATCCAATCCTGTACTTGTCCGCAAACCGAATGGAAAATGGAGAACGTGCATCGACTACTCTGACTTAAATAAGGCTTGTCCAAAAGACAGTTTTCCACTTCCTCGAATCGATCAACTTGTGGATTCGACGGCCGGACATGAATTATTGTCTTTCATGGATGCTTACTCTGGGTACAATCAGATACCCATGCATGTGCCCGATCAAGAACATACAAGCTTCGTAACTGACCTAGGACTATACTGCTACATGGTCATGCCTTTTGGCTTAAAGAATGCCGGAGCAACTTACCAACGGTTAGTCAACCGAATGTTTGCCGACCAGATCGGGAAAACCATGGAGGTCTACGTGGACGACATGTTGGTAAAATCACGATACTCCACTGATCATGTCAAGGACTTGGAGTCAATGTTCAATGTCCTCCGGAGATATGGGATGAAGCTAAATCCGTTAAAATGTCATTTTGGGGTTGCTTCCGGAAAATTCCTTGGGTTCATCGTCAACGCCCGGGGAATAGAGGCCAACCCCGAGAAGATCTGGGCAATCAGGAATCTTCAAACCCCGAGGACCATAAAACAGGTTCAAAGTCTCAATGGAAAGGTTGCAGCGCTGAGCAGGTTCATCTCGAAATCAACGGATAAATGCATACCCTTTTTCGATCTGATCCGAAAGGGGAAACGAAACTTCGAATGGACTACAGAATGTGAGGGCGCGTTTCAATCGCTAATCCAGCATCTTTCCACACCACCGATTCTTTCAAAACCTGTTGATCACGAACAATTATACCTTTATCTGGCTGTATCTGAAAACGCCATTAGTGCTGCATTGGTTCGAGAGGAAGACCGAACACAGAAACCAGTCTATTATGTCAGTAAACGATTGACCGGGGCCGAGAGAAATTACCCAAGGCTAGAAAAGTTGGCATACTGCCTAGTCTTCGCCTCGAGGAAGCTCCGTCCATATTTTCAGGCTCACCCTATCATTGTGTACACCGACCAACCGTTACGACAGGTCCTCACACGACCTGAGACGTCTGGCAGGTTACTAAAGTGGAACATTGAGCTGAGTCAATTCGACATCACATATGTTCCAAGGAGTGCCATACACGGTCAAGTCTTAGCAGATTTCATTGCTGAATTCACTGTTCCTGAAGACTTACCTGAAACTAGTAACTCCCCCGAATGTATATGGAAGCTATACACTGATGGCGCATCCAACGATCGGTGCTCGGGCGCAGGGATTGTGCTTGAGACTCCCGAGGGCCGATCCATCTGCTACGCCTTAAAGTTTGATTTCCGGGCAACCAACAACGAAGCTGAATACGAAGCCTTGCTCACCGGGTTGAAGTTAGCCCGAGACCTGAGAATTATCGCTGTGGAGATCTACTGCGATTCCCAGTTGGTGGTATGCCAAGTTCGGGGTGAATATCAGGCCAAGGATCGAAGGCTAGCCGCTTATCTAGCCCAGGTCCGAGAAATACTGGATCAGTTTGATTATTATACCATTTTTTACATACCCCGAGAGCACAATCAGAAAGCCGATTCATTGGCAAAGTTGGCAAGTACAGGCGAAGCTCAACACTTGGGGCTCGTCCCCGTCGAGACATTATCCTCTCCGAGCGTTGATCGAACGGAGAATGATTTCACATTAGAAGCTACCTCCGAGAAGGAATCGTGGATGACTCCATACCAAGATTACATTGAGCATGGCACCCTTCCTGAACGACGAAGTGAAAGAAGACAGGTTCTTCGAAAGGTGTCACGATTTGTCATTCAAAACGGAGTTATGTATCGGAGAGGATACTCTTTTCCTCTTCTCCGATGTATCGCGCATGACGAAATCAAGCGAGTGTTGCGTGAGGTGCACGAAGGAGAATGTGGCGATCACATTGGGGGCAAGCGCTTGCCAAGAAAATACTTCGATACGGATACTATTGGCCTACCGTTAACCGCGATGCTATGGATTATGCCAAAAGATGTGATAAATGCCAGAGACACGCTCGGGTCCCTAGAGCCCCGCCTTCTGAAATAACCCAAATGGTCAGCCCGTGGCCATTTGCGATGTGGGGGATGGATATAATCGGTGCATTGCCTTTAGCTAAAGGGGGTGCAAGGTACGCCATAGTGGCGGTTGATTACTTCACCAAGTGGGCTGAGGCCGAGCCTCTTGCAACGATAACAACAAAAAAGGTAATCAACTTCGTGGTACGCAACATCATCTGCCGGTACGGTCTCCCGCATACTATAATCACCGACAATGGAACCCAATTCGACAGTGTCGAATTCAGGGACTTCTGTCAGCGATTTCACATCCATAAGAGATTCTCAGCAGTAGCGCACCCGCAAGCGAATGGTCAGGTCGAGGCCGTCAACAAGGTTATCAAGTCTATATTGAAGAAAAGACTGGAGAAAGCCGGGGGCAAGTGGGTTGATGAGCTACCAATGGCCCTGTGGGCGTACAGAACGACTCACAAAACTGCAACCGGGCACACCCCTTTTTCTCTATCCTATGGCTCCGAAGCAGTTATCCCGGTCGAAATGGAAGTTCACTCTCACCGTGTGACATACTACGACCCGAAAACGAATGCTATATTACTTGCTGAATCCCTAGATTTGCTTGATGAGAAACGTGAAGAAGCCGACGTGAGGGCAGCTGCATATCGAAGTCGAGTCGCTCGAATATACAACGCCAAGGTCCGTCCACGAACTTTTGAACACGGCGACCTGGTACTCAAAAGAATTTACCCGTTTCCTTCGCACATGAACCCAAATTGGTAAGGGCCGTATATGATTTCACAAAAACTCAGAGATGGCACATTCAAGTTATCGACCGTTGATGGTCTCACTTTACCAAGAGCCTGGAATAGCGGAAGCCTCCGTCACTACTACACCTGACAGGATTTATTTATCTTTCTATCAATTTCTTCCTTATCATTTTGTTTTTTGCATTTTGAAATTTGAACTTGTAATAAGGCAACTGATGTTGCCATGCTTCTTTTGTTTCAGCAATAAAACGCCATCTCTTCGAGCCAAAAGTTGTGATTCACTGAAAATAACACATAATATCACATTGCACGAAGAGCTAAATTCCATCACACGGTGGGATTTATCCAAATAGGGAGTAACTGTGATACGACCAGTCACTCATTAAATGAGACCCGAGCTCGGGGGCAAAACACAATACCAGCATTCACAGGGATTGATACACGATAATCCTTTTACTAACTCCAACTTCCCAGAGTGCGAATTGGAGTATAAAACATCCAATAAATCGTTCCCAGAGTGCGAACGGACTCCAACTTCTCAGAGTGTGAATTGGAGTATAAAATAAGTCGTTCCCAGAGTGCGAACGGACTCCAACTTCTCAGAGTGTGAATTGGAGTATAAAATAAGTCGTTCCCAGAGCGCGAACGGACTCCAACTTCCCAGATTGTGAATTGGAGTATAAACATCCAATAAATCGTTCCCAGAGTGCGAACGGACTCCAACTTCCCAGAGCGTGAATTGGAGTATAAAACATCCAATAAGTCGTTTCCAGAGTGCGAACGGACTCCAACTCCCCAGAGTGTGAATTGGAGTATAAACATCCAATAAATCGTTCCCAGAACGCGAACGGACTCCAACTTCCCAGAGTATGAATTGGAGTATAAACATCCAATAAGTCGTTCCCAGAGCGCGAACGGACTCCAACTTCCCAAAGTGCAAATTGGAGTATAAACATCTAATCCAGATTCCCGAAGCGCGAATCAAAGTACAAGTAACAATGCGAAGTTCCCGAAATACGGGCCGAGATATCAACATCAACTCCCAATTCCCATAGCGTGGAATGGAGTGTAAACATCGATAACCCTTAGATTCCTGGAATGCAGGACAGATTATCAATCTCAAATTGTCATGAATCCCCAGAAGGGGGGGCATGTGCTCAGGGCTTGCAATAAACGCAATCAGCCGCCAGAATATGAGTATTATTCCCCGCAACTAAGGGGCAAAAAGCTGGGTGCTAATCGCTGGCTTAAGTGATAATATACTCAAAATCCGACTCATTCATTAAATCACGACACGAAGCTATATAAATACTGAGCGGATACAAAACAAATACTGCAAGGCATTCAGGTAAGAAGAAAAGTGTGATTTCCCATTTCATCAACCAACAAAAACAAGTTTGATTACATGGCAAGTAAAGATGTTTCAATTAAGTGGAGGCCGCATCCATACATACACATGGCCCAAGAAAGAACAAAAGAAGAGGCAAAAGAATTGTTATCCGTAAATCTCACGACAAAGCGAGGGGCTCACTCTTTCTTCCTCCGGTGTTTCTTCCTCGGAGTCGAGCCGCTAGACCCACTGCCTGGCTTCCTACGAGACTTTTTGCCTTTCTTTGGAACATCCTCCGGTTCCGGCATGATATCAACATCTTCCTCAGAACTGGAAGGGATGGAGATCCTTTTATGAGGACGAACCGAGGGCATGGGAGCAGTAACAGATACTTGTTCAGCAACACTCGAGACGGTTACTGTGCCACCAGGAGAAATCATCATTAGAGAAGATAAGCTTGAAGGAACGGCGTCACCACCGGGACCAACTGTCACTGTCTTGGCCATCTCGGCACTTATCTCTGCTAAAATCTCCTCCTCTCGAGACAGTTGAGCTGCGCTAGGTACGCCAGTGGTCGTCACGATCGAACTAGAAACTGGAGCAGCTCCGCTCGTCATAAAAGAGAGGTCGGGCATGGGATCAAGAGGATGACCAAATAGCTCTTCAAACATTTGAACATCGAATGACATTGAGCCTCCCTCTCCCATATCACCAACCATGGCGGCAGTTGAAATCGCCTCAGTGACAATAACTCCACGTGTAGGATATAAAGCCGAAGGAACAGGGAGCACGGGTGCGACACTCTCGGTCACTAAACAACCAAAATTAGAGCTATCAGACCAAGAAATTCCCTCGAAAATCAATGTTTTAAGACGTAAAGGGAGTAATCAAAATACCTACTTTACCTTGCCTTGGAGCTTGAACAAGCTCGGGGATGAGCGTCTTGCCCGAAGACAGTTCTGGTTGGTCCAGATTGTAGGCTGGAATAGCTTGTGGATCAACCACGGCAGCAGCTTCGGATGAAGTCGAAACGGGGACTTCAGTATTCTCGCTATGGTGCACGATACCCGAACCTTCGCCAACCTCCGTTTGATGGACGACAAGTCTTTCTTTTTCAACAGAAATGATTGCTTCATGAAGGGTCCTCCTCTCATCCTCGCTGAGCAGACGTGACTCAAGCTCAAACTCATCTAATACCGAATCCAGACAAGACATCCTCTTGTTTTCCACTAATTTCTTCCAAGCATTGTAGAGAGGCATCGAGTAATCCCCTAGCCAGGAGAGATTTCTATGCTCCAATACATTGCATTATATGTGTCCAAAAGATCGTCGAATTCGGCCTCCATTTTGAACCTCTCTGCTTGGACTCTCTCCTCCAACTCTGATTCAACCTCCTTAACCCTTGCAATTGCCGCATCGCGCTCAGCCCGAAAAGATACAGCCTGCTCACACGCCTCTTGCGCAGCCACGTTCGCGTCGTCTTTTTCTTTATTCATGTTAGCGAACCTAGCCTTTCGCTCCTCTAGTTCCTTCACTACCGCATCCCGCTCAGATTCAACATTCTTGTATCGATGGCCTAAGTCTTCAACTAAAGTACAATGTGCCTGTTGCATTTTCGCCATTTCAGCTAATGTCTCATCAACCTTCTGTAACGACTCGACCTCGGCCTTGCGGGAAGATTCCGCCTCAGATTGGAGTATGTCGACAATACGACTCTTTTGGGCCAAGTCGGCCTCTAGCTTCTCGATGATTTGGGCCCGGTCGAAGGCAGCTTTGGAAGCCTTAACAGCCGCTTTGTACCATTCTTTGTACTGAGCAAAAAAGTCACGGGTGTAGTTGAGCGCCGTAGTCGCGGCATCATCGGGAATTCTTTTAAGATTGGGAGGAAAAATACAAGCATCAAAGCAAATCTCTGGAAAATCTTTCCTCAGTTGAGCAAGCCTGATGGCCCCTTCGCCAGAAGACTCAATAAGGGTCTCCTCCCCAGACATAGACGTTGCGACCCCGGTTCGAGAACGATGTGGCTCAAGCCTCGAAACCTGCGAAGATGACTGATGTCGCAGAGGCTCGGATGCCTGGACATGACTTCGGGATTGCGGAGGAGATCGAGATGGGGAGCGATGCCTACGATCTCTGTCTGATCGTTCCTGGCTGGAGTTACCACGGTGATGATCCTTTGCATAATACTCCTGGCCATATTGCCTCCGGTCACGATCACGATCGGGGCCTCCACGACGAGATTCATAATAGGTTGAGGGGTGATGCACTCTCCGGAGTTTGTCCAATGTAGTCTGACGACCAGCCATATTACCTGGAAAAGAGATACAGTTCAGTTAAGTACCAGGCAAAATCAATAGGGCGAGTGAAGCAGTCATGCAGTGTCATGAAAGTGTATGCAAATGTGCAAAGCCCCCGACCAACCAGAAGTATCGACTGCACTAATGGGTAAAAGCCCGCTTATGTCTAACGCTTCCCGGAGCTCAACCAACCCGGACTCGTGATAAAGAGAAACGCATTCCGGGATGGGAACGTCATCCAGTCCTGCGAAAATGTTTCCTGATTGACAAAGAGCGGAGTCAGAAGAAATAATTCCAGGAATCAAGCGAGACACGATTACAGACTTCCGTCTCGCAAATTTAGGAACAACAGCCTTGCCTTTCCGCTTTTTTCCTGCTTGGGGAAAATCAACCGCAAGCCCGGTGTCAGTAGGCATCCTCTCATCATCGCCCATTCCTCTTATCGCTACACCGGTCTTCTTCTTTGCCTTCGGAGACGATTTCACAAACCCTTCAACGACAATACTCTGGTTCGTCTCAATTAAACCCAGCATCCTTAAGTTATCATCGGTTAAGACCAAGCCAATGTGCCGCAGATCACTCGGAACCTCTTGTAGACTTCGGATGACGTTTCTGTATCGACCACCGTCTGGCCTTGATATGATAGCTGCAGGAAAAAACACCTGATGTCAGTTCGAGTGTTGACAATGACCATTAAAGAAGGCTAACACGATTTACGACACTTACGTCTGGACAGCCATCGCCTAGCGAATCCTGGGGGGCATCGGACAAAGAACCGTTCATTCTTAAAGTAACTGAGTCTGGTCCAGGCTCCCGTCACAATCTGGCAGTTTCTAACTGCCTCCAGAAAGGTGAACGATGGACTATCAACCCTGCTCTTGAAGTTGAATATATGTCTAATCTCAGCTGGCCTAGGCGGACGAAAAAGGCGGTCCATGAATAAGATGAAAACACTGTTCAGTAACGCGTGCCCGTTGGGGTGAAGTTATGCGGGAGCGATTCCAATGAACGATAGCATCTCCCTGATATATTGGTTAAACGGAGGGAGAGTTCCAGCCGCACAAGCGTGGCGATAAAAAGCAGTATAGCCCTCGGGTGGATTGTGAGGCCTATCATCAATTCCCGGTAGCAAAACATCATCCAGGGATAAGTTATGTTTCGAACATATCCGACCCAATAATGCTCCAGAAATATTAGATCGGACGGAGTCTATGGGATCCTCGATAAGTAAGGCCTCCGGCAATTCGTCCGGAGCAGGATCTATTACTTCAGGAAGGATCTCTGGAATTTCTAGCATTGGAGGAGGCAAGCTTTGTAACTCTTATTGTTCAGAACCCGAAGACTCCATAATTAACTAACTCACGAGAAAGCAGCGTTAAAAACGAAGAAAGTCCGTATATTCCCCGGTGTGAAGCATATGGATATGCCGTGCGGTGCAAATACATAACTAAAACAAATTTTACAAGAGTAGAACACGGTGTCTGAACGACTAGGCTTTTGAATCAGAGAACGAAAACGACCGTCATCGCTGACCGTCACTTTCGCGTCCCTCGGATACTATTGACCAATTCAAGTATGAATTCGTTATATGTGTTTAAGTCATGGTGCCATCGACGAGCTCCAAAAGACAGGTCAGGTCAACTTTGATCATGCGAAGGACGAAGCTCGTCGGAATCAAATATGCTAAAAATTTAGTGAGTTCGTTAGAGTTCGATTTAAAGGTGGTCGTAGTTCGTTAGAGCGGTTCGAATCCACGGAGCCCCACCTGACTTCGAATCCATCGAAGTCGAGCTCCTTCGAATCCATCAAGAGCGGTTTGAATCCACGGAGTCCCACCTAGCTTCGGATCCATCGGAGTTGAACTCCTTCGAACCGATGAACGTATCATTGCTTCGAACCGATCAGTAGTGAGCTCCTTCGACTCGATCAGAATGCCAGTGTTTCGAATCCATCACCGCATGCCTTTTTTGTTGTGTTCTCCTGCAATCATCGATTCGAAGCTGCACATTCGAAACCAACTCAAAGTGCGCACCCCTGATCGATACGGCTCAAAAGTTTGCATTCCTTAGTTCCATGGAGTCAGCCTACTTCGTTCAAACCTCATCACTCTCCAAAAATTTCCAGAAGAAGGGGTTGAACCAATGCCAAAAAAGATTACGGTTTCTACCATTCTCAAATCGAATCGACCCCTTGGTTACCTGATTTAGTTTGATTACTAATGGAAGCTTGAAGGAATTTGGTCGATTCGTGAAAAAGCACGTTTGATTTGGCTCTGGGAAATCGATTCGGAGAGGCAGCTAAAGCAATGGTAAAAGGTAAAAAAGTGAAAATGAAGTCTGCCTCATGTATTTATACGGATTCCAAAAGGGATAAGTGTCACTTCGACTCCCATCGATTCGAAGGACCACTTCCGAATCCCTTCTAAGTTTCGAATCCATCCAAGTTTCGAATCCATTGGAAGCTTCGAGTCCATCCAAGTTCCGAATCCCTTCTAAGCTTCAAATCCATCAGGAGTTTCGAATCCATCCAAGTTTCGAATCCATCAGGAGTTTCGAATCCATCCAAGTTTCGAATCCATCACAGCTCCGAATCCCTTCTAAGCTTCGAATCCAGCAAAACGGCATCGATACGAGGCAACATTGATTCGAAGAAGCACATGGGCAAAGGATGGATCGAAGGTCCGATCGATTCGAAGCGCAAGGCCCATCGGGCCATCGATTCGAAAGCCATCAACTCATACAAGCATAACTTCGAACCCATCAAAAACCACTGATTAACAACACTTTGGCTTGAATCTAAAATCGATTCAGGAGAAAATCGAGACGGAGTTCGGCAGCAAACAAAGACCGACATGACTCATGGACACACGACGTTAATAAGGGCGGAGCTAATGTATGTGCACACATAACGAACTAACGTTCGATTTTGAACATTCACAGGGATCAAATATTCACCCTGTTATAGCAACGACAGCCAACGATTAAGCACAGTCGCACAGTAATCAATCATATCAAGGCAAGGTTACGGCAATACGGTATATGAGTCTCAACGAAAAGGGAGCAATAATCTTCAGAATAAAATGGCGACTATTCAAAGCACGTCATGTTCCCACAAGACGTACTTTGGGGGGCAAAATGTTATCCCGCTTTTTGGGCAAAAGCCGTGATACCAAAGGATTGGTCAAAAACAGAAAACAGTTCACCTCAGAGATTGGTCGTATTTCACTTCACTATGGATATCGATGAATTCTGTCCGAGCCCGGATCGGGCCGCAATTGATAAGGCATGACAAGAAAGACCATAGAAGCCAGCATTTCAAATTTCAAGTCAATCGTGGTCATACGCTCAAGTTATGATGGATTCAAGTTAAGAAGGTGCACATTGCTCGGTTCGAACTTATCATGTTCGAACCCATCATATTCGAACCCATCGTGTTCGAACCCATCGTGTTCGAAACCATCGTGTTCGAAACCATCTATTTCGAACCCATCATATTCGAACCCATAGGAAGAGGCGACATTCGAATCCATCTAAGGAACTCCCTACTTCGAATCCATCACAAATTCGAGTCCTTCCTATGCTTCGAATCCACCACAGCTTCGAATCCATTAATAGCTTCGAACCCATCACAGCCTCGACTCCATCGCTCACCTTCGAATCCATCCATCATCTTCGAATCCATCACTCACCTTCGACTCCATCGACTTCGACAACTTCGAATCCACTCCATCGATTCGAAGACGACCTTCGAATCCAACAAAGCGGCTAAGCTAGCACGAACATGGATCGGCTCGAAGACAGGCGCGCCCCAATCGATTCGAAGTATTCGCTTCGGCCATGCATCGATTCGAACGAATCGATTCCATCGATTCGAACCAAACAGCATGCCAAACACCGAATTTCGAACCGATCATAACTCCCAATCTACTGATCCAAATCCCATGAAATTTTTACAGAAGTTTGTCTACATGATGAAGAACGTCCACGCCAAGTTTCATCGCAATTGGACAATTTTTTGATCGATTCGAAGTTCACTTCGAATCGATCCCAAACTGGACACGCACTTCAAGAACGCGGGCCTGTGGGCCCCCCGTCACGTGCCAAGCAACCTCTACATGAGTTAGGCGGGATTTTGGCCTTCCACACCTATAAATAGAGCACCTGGTCATTCAGAGAAGGGGTCGGAGAATTTGGAGAAGAAGAACAAGCCTAAACGCTGCCAGAATCACTCCATACTATCTCAATTGCTGTTAATTTCGAATTTAAGTCCATTTGCCGTTGTAATTTGCTGAAAAGCACTTGTAATCTTCAAGTATTAAGAAATAAAGTGATAAAACTTCATAGTGGACGTAGGCGCATGGCCGAACCACTCTAAATCCTTGTCTTCTACGCAATTTACTTTTCTGTGACCTGGAGTTTTTGTTAGATAGTCCCTATTTCCAATTCAAGTTCTTCATTTACTATCTCTTCAAAAACTTCCGAAGGGTGTTTGCCCAATTTTGGTGCAAACACTATCCGAATCTCAATCGGGTCTAGGAAGTTTTTTACCCTTCGTATTTTCGACACGTGGATTTTTACGGTAGAAGGGGATTACAGTAGCTGGTCTTCGATTTAGCATCGCTGGAGAGTGGTGCACCATGGTACCGTTTCGTTTCAAATCCATGCACGCATTTCAAAAAGTCGTACGACACTGTTTCGCCATTTCGGACGGATGTTGTACCTTGCACCGTGGATGTTGCACCCTGTAGATATCGATTATTCGGACGGCCATAACTTCTGGCTCGTTTAGAGTTACGGGAGCCATAACCAGTCAAAACAAAGGCCTCAGTGATTTCTACGGTTATGATTGCTTTTAGCCGTCAATGGATTGCTTAATGCCCAAAAAAAACTATCCGAATCTCAATCGGGTCTAGGAAGTTTTTTACCCTTCGTTTTTTCGACACGTGGATTTTTACGGTAGAACGGGATTACAGTGGCTGGTCTTCGATTTACCATCGCTGGAGAGTGGTGCACCATGGTACCGTTTCGTTTCAAATCCATGCACGCATTTCAAAAAGTCGTACGACGCTGTTTCGCCATTACGGACGGATGTTGCACCTTGCACGGTGGATGTTGCACCCTGTAAATATCGATTATTCGGACGGCCATAACATCAGACTCGTTTAGAGTTACTTGAGCCATAACCAGTCAAAACGAAGGCCTCAGTGAGTTCTACGTCTATGACATCTTTTGGCCGTCAATGGATTGTTTAATGCCCAAAAAAGACTATCCGAATCTCAATCGGGTCTAGGAAGTTTTTTACCCTTCGTTTTTTCGACACGTGGATTTTTATGGTAGAACGGGATTACCGTGGCTGGTCTTCGATTTACCATCGCTGGAGAGTGGTGCACCATGGTACCATTTTGTTTCAAATCCATGCACGCATTTCAAAAATTCATACGACACTGTTTCGCCATTTCGGATGGATGTCGCACCTTGCACCGTGGATGTTGCACCCTCTAGATATCGATTATTCGGACGGCCATAACTTCTGGCTCGTTAAGAGTTACGGAAGCAATAACCAGTCCAAACAAAGGCCTCTGTGAGTTCTACAGCTATGACGGCTTTTAGCCGTCGACGGATTGTTTAATGCCTTAAAAAGACTCCGAATCTCAATCGGGTCTAGGAAGTTTTTTACCCTTCGTAATTTCGACACGTGGATTTTTATGGTAGAACGGGATTACCGTGGCTGGTCTTCGGTTTACCATTGCTGGAGAGTGGTGCACCATGGTACTGTTTTGTTTCAAATCCATGCTCGCATTTCAAAAATTCGTACGATACTGTTTCGCCATTTCGGACGGATGTTGCACCTTGCACCGTGGATGTTACACCCTGTAGATATCGATTATTCGGACGGCCATAACTTCTGGCTCGTTTAGAGTTACGGGAGCCATAACTAGTCAAAACGAAGGCCTCTGTGAGTTCTATGGCTATGACAGCTTTCAGCCGTCGATGGATTGTTTAATGCCCAAAAAAGAGTATCTGAATCTCAATCGGGTCTCGGAAGTTTTTTACCCTTCGTTTTTTCGACACGTGGATTTTTACGGTAGAACGGGATTACCGTGGCTGGTCTTCGATTTACCACCGCTGGAGAGTGGTGCACCATGGTACCGTTTTGTTTCAAATCCATGCACGCATTTCAAAAATTCGTACGACTCTGTTTCGCCGTTTCGGACGGATGTTGCACCTTGCACCGTGGATGTTGCACCCTGTAGATATCTATTATTCGCACGGCCATAACTTCTGGCTCGTTTAGAGTTACGGGAGCCATAACCAGTCAATAAGGCCTCTGTGAGTTCTACGGCTATGACAGCTTTCAGCCGTCGATGGATTGTTTAATGCCTAAAAAAGACTATCCGAATCTCAATCGGGTCTAGGAAGTTTTTTACCCTTCGTTTTTTCGACACATTGATTTTTACGGTAGAACGGGATTACCGTGGCTGGTCTTCGATTTACCATCGCTGGAGAGTGGTGCACCATGGTATCGTTTTGTTTCAAATCCATGCACGCATTTCCAAAAGTCGTACGACACTGTTTTTCACCATTTCGGATGGATGTTGCACCTTGCACCGTGGATGTTGCACCCTATAGATATCGATTATTCGGACGACCATAGCTTCTGGCTCGTTTAGAGTTATGGGAGCCATAACCAGTCAAAATGAAGGCCTCAGTGAGTTCTATGGCTATTACAGCCTTCAGCCGTCAATGGATTGTTTAATGCTAATAAAATACTATCCGAATCTCAATCGGGTCCAGGAAGTTTTTTACGTTTCGTATTTTTGACACGTGGATTTTAACGGTAGAACGGGATTACCGTAGCTGGTCTTCGATTTACCATTGCTGGAGAGTGGTGCACCATGGTACCGTTTCATTTCAAATCCATGCATGCATTCCAAAAAGTCGTCCGAAACTGTTTCACCATTTCGGACGGATGTTGCACCTTGCACCGTGGATGTTGCACCCTGTAGATATCGATTATTCGGACCGCCATAACTTCTGGCTCGTTTAGAGTTACGGGAGCCATAACCAGTAAAAAAGAAGGCATCAGTGAATTCTACGGCTATGACAGCTTTCAGCCGTCAATGGATTGTTTAACGCCCAAAAAAGACTATCCGAATCTCGATCGGGTCTCGGAAGTTTTTTACCCTTCTTTTTTTCGACAAGTGGATTTTTACGGTAAAATGGGATTACCGTGGCTGGTCTTCAATTTACCATCGCTGGAGAGTGGTGCACCATGGTACCGTTTCGTTTCAAATCCTTGCATGCATTTCAAAAAGTCGTACGACACTGTTTCGCCATTTCGGACGGATGTTGCACCTTGCACCGTGGATGTTGCACCATGTAGATATCGATTATTCGGACGGCCATAACTTCTGGCTCGTTTAGAGTTACGGGAGCCATAACCAGTCAAAACGAAGGCCTCAGTGTGTTCTACGGCTATGACAGCTTTCAGCCGTCAATGGATGGTTTAATGCCCAAAAAACACTATCCGAATCTCAATCGGGTCTAGGAAGTTTATTACCTTTCGTTTTTTCGACACGTGGATTTTTACGGTAGAAAGGGATTACCGTGGCTGGTCTTCGATTTACCATCGCTGGAGAGTGGTGCACCATGGTCCCGTTTCGTTTCAAATCCATGCACGCATTTCAAAAAGTCGTACGACACTGTTTCGCCATTTCCGACGGATGCTGCACCTTGCACCGTGGATGTTGCACCCTGTAGATATCGATTATTCGGACGGCCATAACTTCTGGCTCGTTTAGAGTTATGGGAGCCATAACCTGTCAAAACGATGGCCTCAGTGAGTTCTACGACTATGACAGCTTTCAGCCGTCAATGGACTATTTAATGCCCAAAAAAGACTATCCTAATCTCAATCGGGTCTCGGAAGTTTTTTACCCTTCGTTTTTTCGACACGTGGATTTTTACGGTAAAACGGGATTACCGTGGCTGGTCTTCAATTTACCATCACCGGAGAGTGGTGCACCATGGTACCGTTTCGTTTCAAATACTTGCATGCATTTCAAAAAGTCGTACGACACTGTTTCGCCATTTTGGACGGATGTTGCACCTTGCACCGTGGATGTTGCACCCTGTAGATATCGATTATTCGGACAGCCATAACTTCTGGCTCGTTTAGAGTTACGGGAGCCATAGCCATTCAAAACGAAGGCCTCAGTGAGTTCTACGGTTATGACTGCTTTCATCCGTCAATGGATTGTTTAATGCCCAAAAAAGACTATCCGAATCTCAATCGGGTCTAGGAAGTTTTTTACCCTTCGTTTTTTCGACACGTGGATTTTTACGGTAGAACGGGATTACCGTGGCTGGTCTTCGATTTACCATCGCTGGAGAGTGGTGCACCATGGTACCGTTTTGATTCAAATCATTGCACGCATTTCAAAAATTCGTACGAAACTGTTTTGCCACTTCGGACGGATGTTGCACCTTGCACGGTGGATGTTGCACCCTGTACATATCGATTATTCGGACGGCCATAACATCTGACTCGTTTAGAGTTACGGGAGCCATAACCAGTCAAAACGAAGGCCTCAGTGAGTTCTACGTCTATGACAGCTTTCGGCTGTCGATGGATTGTTTAATGCCCAAAAAAGACTATCCGAATCTCAATCGGGTCTTGGAAGTTTTTACCCTTCGTTTTTTCGACACGTGGATTTTTACGTTAAAACGGGATTACCGTGGCTGGTCTTCAATTTACCATCGCTGGAGAGTGGTGCACCGTGGTACCGTTTCGTTTCAAATCCTTGCACACATTTCAAAAAGTCGTACGACACTGTTTCGCCATTTCGGACGGATGTTGCACCTTGCACCGTGGATGTTGCACCCTGTAGATATCGATTATTCGGACAGCCATAACTTTTGGCTCGTTTAGAGTTACGGGAGCCATAACCATTCAAAATGAAGGCCTCAGTGAGTTCTACGGTTATGACTGCTTTCATCCATCAATGGATTGTTTAATGCCCAAAAAAGACTATCCGAATCTCAATCGGGTCTAGGAAGTTTTTTACCCTTCGTTTTTTCGACACGTGGATTTTTACGGTAGAACGGGATTACCGTGGCTGGTCTTCGATTTACCATCGCTGGAGAGTGGTGCACCATGGTACCGTTTTGATTCAAATCCATGCACGCATTTCAAAAATTCGTACGACACTGTTTCGCCATTTCGGACGGATGTTGCACCTTGCACGGTGGATGTTGCACGCTGTACATATCGATTATTCGGACGGCCATAACATCTGACTCGTTTAGAGTTACGGGAGCCATAACCAGTCAAAACGAAGGCCTCAGTGAGTTCTACGTCTATGACAGCTTTCGGCCGTCGATGGATTGTTTAATGCCCAAAAAAGACTATCCGAATCTCAATCGGGTCTTGGAAGTTTTTACCCTTCGTTTTTTCGACACGTGGATTTTTACGTTAAAACGGGATTACCGTGGCTGGTCTTCAATTTACCATCGCTGGAGAGTGGTGCACCATGGTACCGTTTCGTTTCAAATCCTTGCTCGCATTTCAAAAAGTCGTACGACACTGTTTCGCCATTTCGGACGGATGTTGCACCTTGCACCGTGGATGTTGCACCCTGTAGATATCGATTATTCGGACAGCCATAACTTCTGGCTCGTTTAGAGTTACGGGAGCCATAACCATTCAAAACGAAGGCCTCAATGAGTTCTACGTTTATGACTGCTTTCATCCGTCAATGGATTGTTTAATGCCCAAAAAAGACTATCCGAATCTCAATCGGGTCTAGGAAGTTTTTTACCCTTCGTTTTTTCGACACGTGGATTTTTACGGTAGAACGGGATTACCGTGGCTGGTCTTCGATTTACCATCGCTGGAGAGTGGTGCACCATGGTACCGTTTTGATTCAAATCAATGCACGCATTTCAAAAATTCGTACGACACTGTTTCGCCATTTCTGACGGATGTTGCACCTTGCACGGTGGATGTTGCACCCTGTACATATCGATTATTCGGACGGCCATAACATCTGACTCGTTTAGATTTACGGGAGCCATAACTAGTCAAAACGAAGGCCTCAGTGATTTCTACGTCTATGACAGCTTTCGGCCGTCGATGGATTGTTTAATGCCCAAAAAAGACTATCCGAATCTCAATCGGGTCTTGGAAGTTTTTACCCTTCGTTTTTTCGACACGTGGATTTTTACGTTAAAACGGGATTACCGTGGCTGGTCTTCAATTTACCATCGCTGGAGAGTGGTGCACTATGGTACCGTTTCGTTTCAAATCCTTGCACGCATTTCAAAAAGTCGTACGACACTGTTTCGCCATTTCGGACGGATGTTGCACCTTGCACCATGGATGTTGCACCCTGTAGATATCGATTATTCGGACGGCCATAACTTCTGGCTCGTTTATAGTTACGGGGGCCATAACCAGTCAAAACGAAGGCCTAAGTGAGTTCTACGGCTATGACTGCTTTCAGCCGTCAATGGATTGTCTAATGCACAAAAAAGACTATCCGAATCTTAATCGGGTCTAGGAAGTTTTAACCCTTCGTTTTTTCGACACGTGGATTTTTACGGTAGAATGGGATTACTGTGGCTGGTCATCGATTTACCATCGCTGGAGAGTGGTGCACCATGGTACCATTTCGTTTCAAATCCATGCATGCATTTCAAAAAGTCATACGACACTGTTTCGCCATTCCGGACGGATGTTGCACCTTGCACCGTGGATGTTGCACCCTGTAGATATCGATTATTCGGACGGCCATAACTTCTGGCTCGTTTAGAGTTACGGGAGCCATAACCAGTCAAAACGAAGGCCTCAGTGAGTTCTACGGCCATGACTGCTTTCTGCCATCAATTGATTGTTTAATGCTCAAAAAAGACTATCCGAATCTCAATCGGGTCTAGGAAGTTTTTTACCCTTCGTTTTTTCGACACATTGAATTTTACGGTAGAACGGGATTACCGTGGCTGGTCTTCGATTTACCATCGCTGGAGAGTGGTGCACCATGGTACCGTTTTGTTTCAAATCCATGCACGCATTTCAAAAAGTCGTACGACACTGTTTCGCCATTTCGGATGGATGTTGCACCTTGCACCGTGGATGTTGCACCCTATAGATATCGATTATTCGGACGACCATTGCTTCTGGCTCGTTTAGAGTTACGGGAGCCATAACCAGTCAAAACGAAGGCCTTAGTGAGTTCTACGGCTATGACAGCTTTTGGCCATCAATGGATTGTTTAATGCTCAAAAAATACTACCCGAATCTCAATCGGGTCTAGGAAGTTTTTTACCCTTCGTATTTTCGACACGTGGATTTTTACGGTAGAAGGGGATTACGGTAGCTGGTCTTCGATTTACCATCGCTGGAGAGTGGTGCACCATGGCACCGTTTCGTTTCAAATCCATGCACGCATTTCAAAAAGTCGTACGACACTGTTTCGCCATTTCGGACGGATGTTGCACCTTGCACCGTGGATGTTGCACCCTGTAGATATCGATTATTCGGACGGCCATAACTTCTGGCTTGTTTAGATTTACGGGAGCCATAAGCAGTCAAAACAAAGGCCTTAGTGATTTCTACGGTTATGATTGCTTTCAGCCGTCAATGGATTGTTTAATGCCCAAAAAAACTATTCGAATCTCAATCGGGTCTAGGAAGTATTTTACCCTTCGTTTTTTCGACACGTGGATTTTTATGGTAGAACGGGATTACCGTGGCTGGTCTTCGATTTACCATCGCTGGAGAGTGGTGCACCATGGTACCGTTTCGTTTCAAATCCATGCACGCATTTCAAAAAGTCGTACGACGCTGTTTCGCCATTTCGGACGGAAGTTGCACCTTGCACGGTGGATGTTGCACCCTGTAAATATCGATTATTCGGACGGCCATAACATCTGACTCGTTTAGAGTTACGGGAGCCATAACAGTCGAAACGAAGGCCTCAGTGAGTTCTACGTCTATGACAGCTTTCGGTCGTCAATGGATTGTTTAATGCCCAAAAAAGACTATCCGAATCTCAATCGGGTCTAGGAAGTTTTTTACCCTTCGTTTTTTCGACACGTGAATTTTTATGGTAGAACGGGATTACCGTGGCTGGTCTTCGATTTACCGTCGCTGGAGAGTGGTGCACCATGGTACCATTTAGTTTCAAATCCATGCACGCATTTCAAAAATTCATACGACACTGTTTCGCCATTTCGGATGGATGTTGCACCTTGCACCATGGATGTTGCACCCTGTAGATATCGATTATTCGGACGGCCATAACTTCTGGCTCGTTTAGAGTTACGGGAGCCATAACCAGTCAAAACGAAGGCCTCAGTAAGTTCTACGGCTATGACAGCTTTTAGCCGTCAATGGATGGTTTAATGCCCAAAAAACACTATCCGAATCTCAATCGGGTCTAGGAAGTTTATTACCTTTCGTTTTTTCGACACGTGGATTTTTACGGTAGAAAGGGATTACCATGGCTGGTCTTCGATTTACCATCGCTGGAGAGTAGTGCACCATGGTACCGTTTCGTTTCAAATCCATGCACGCATTTCAAAAAGTCGTACGACACTGTTTCGCCATTTCGGACGGATGTTGCACCTTACACCGTGGATGTTGCACCCTGTAGATATCGATTATTCGGACGGCCATAACTTCTGGCTCGTTTAGAGTTACGGGAGCCATAACCTGTCAAAACGAAGGCCTCAGTGAGTTCTACGACTATGATAGCTTTCAGCCGTCAATGGACTGTTTAATGCCCAAAAAAGACTATCCTAATCTCAATCGGGTCTCGGAAGTTTTTTACCCTTCGTTTTTTCGACACGTGGATTTTTACGGTAAAACGGGATTACCGTGGCTGGTCTTCAATTTACCATCACTGGAGAGTGGTGCACCATGGTACCATTTCGTTTCAAATCCTTGCATGCATTTCAAAAAGTCGAACAACACTGTTTCGTCAGTGAGTTCTACGGTTATGACTGCTTTCTTCCGTCAGTGGATTGTTTAATGCCCAAAAAAGACTATCCGAATCTCAATCGGGTCTAGGAAGTTTTTTACCCTTCGTTTTTTCGACACGTGGATTTTTACGGTAGAACGGGATTACCGTGGCTGGTCTTCGATTTACCATCGTTGGAGAGTGGTGCACCATGGTACCGTTTTGATTCAAATCCATGCACGCATTTCAAAAATTCGTACGACACTGTTTCGCCATTTCGGACGGATGTTGCACCTTGCACCGTGGATGTTGCACCCTGTAGATATCGATTATTTGGACGGGCATAACTTCTGGCTCGTTTAGAGTTACGGGAGCCATAACTAGTCAAAACGAAGGCCACTGTGAGTTCTACGGCTATGACAGCTTTCAGCCGTCAATGGATTGTTTAATGCCCAAAAAAGACTATCCGAATCTCAATCGGGTCTTGGAAGTTTTTACCCTTCGTTTTTTCGACACGTGGATTTTTACGTTAAAACGGTATTACCGTGGCTGGTCTTCAATTTACCATCGTTGGAGAGTGGTGCACCATGGTAACATTTCGTTTCAAATCCTTGCACGCATTTCAAAAAGTCGTACGACACTGTTTCGCCATTTCGGACGGATGTTGCACCTTGCACCGTGGATGTTGCACCCTGTAGATATCGATTATTCGGACGGCCATAACTTCTGGCTCGTTTAGAGTTACGGGGGCCATAACCAGTCAAAACGAAGGCCTCAGTGACTTCTACGGCTATGACTTCTTTCAGCCGTCAATGGATTGTTTAATACACAAAAAAGACTATCCGAATCTTAATCGGGTCTAGGAAGTTTTAACCCTTCGTTTTTTCGACACGTGGATTTTTACGGCAGAATGGGATTACTGTGGCTGGTCTTCGATTTACCATCGCTGGAGAGTGGTGCACCATGGTACCATTTCGTTTCAAATCCATGCACGCATTTCAAAAAGTCATACGACACTGTTTCGCCATTCCGGACGGATGTTGCACCTTGCAGCGTGGATGTTGCACCCTGTAGATATCGATTATTCGGACGGCCATAACTTCTGACTCGTTTAGAGTTACGGGAGCCATAACCAGTCAAAACGAAGGCCTCAGTGAGTTCTATGGCTACGACTGCTTTCAGCTATCAATAGATTGGTTAATGCCCAAAAAAGACTATCCGAATCTCAATCGGGTCTAGGAAGTTTTTTACCCTTCGTTTTTTCGACACATTGATTTTTACGGTAGAACGGGATTACCGTGGCTGGTCTTCGATTTACCATCGCTGGAGAGTGGTGCACCATAGTACCGTTTTGTTTCAAATCCATGCACGCATTTCAAAAAGTCGTACGACACTGTTTCGCCATTTCGGATGGATGTTGCACCTTGCACCGTGGATGTTACACCCTATAGATATCGATTATTCGGACGACCATTGCTTCTGGCTCGTTTAGAGTTACGGGAGACATAACCAGTCAAAACGAAGGCCTCAGTGAGTTCTACGGCTATGACAGCTTTCGGCCGTCAATGGATTGTTTAATGCTCAAAAAATTCTACCCGAATCTCAATCGGGTCTAGGAAGTTTTTTACCCTTCGTATTTTCGACACGTGGATTTTTACGGTAGAAGGGGATTACCGTAGCTGGTCTTCGATTTACCATCGCTGGAGAGTGGTGCACCATGGTACCGTTTCGTTTCAAATCCATGCACGCATTTCAAAAAGTCGTACGACACTGTTTCGCCATTTCGGACGGATGTTGTACCTTGCACCGTGGATGTTGCACCCAGTAGATATCGATTATTCGGACGGCCATAACTTCTGGCTCGTTTAGAGTTACGGGAGCCATAAGCAGTCAAAACAAAGGCCTCAGTGATTTCTACGGTTATGATTGCTTTCAGCCGTCAATGGATTGTTTAATGCCCAAAAAAACTATCCGAATCTCAATCGGGTCTGGGAAATTTTTTACCCTTCATTTTTTCGACACGTGGATTTTTACGGTAGAACGGGATTACCATGGCTGGTCTTCGATTTACCATCGCTGGAGAGTGGTGCACCATGGTACCGTTTCGTTTCAAATCCATGCACGCATTTCAAAAAGTTGTACGACGCTTTTTCGCCATTTCGGGCGGATGTTGCACCTTGCACGGTGGATGTTGCACCCTGTAAATATCGATTATTCGGACGGCCATAACATCTGACTCGTTTAGAGTTACGGGAGCCATAACCAGTCAAAACGAAGGCCTCAGTGAGTTCTACGTCTATGACAGCTTTCGGCGGTCAATGGATTGTTTAATGCCCAAAAAAGACTATCCGAATCTCAATCGGGTCTAGGAAGTTTTTTACCCTTCGTTTTTTCGACACGTGGATTTTTATGGTAGAACGGGATTACCGTGGATGGTCTTCGATTTACCGTCGCTGGAGAGTGGTGCACCATGGTACCATTTTGTTTCAAATCCATGCACGCATTTCAAAAATTCATACGACACTGTTTCGCCATTTCGGATGGATGTTGCACCTTGCACCGTGGATGTTGCAACCTCTAGATATCGATTATTCGGACAGCCATAACTTCTGGCTCGTTTAGAGTTACGGGAGCAATAACCAGTCCAAACAAAGGCCTCTGTGAGTTCTACAGCTATGACGGCTTTTAGCCGTCGATGGATTGTTTAATGCCCAAAAAAGACTATCCGAATCTCAATCGGGTCTAGGAAGTTTTTTACCCTTCGTATTTTCGACACGTCGATTTTTACGGTAGAACGGGATTACCGTGGCTGGTCTTCGATTTACCATTGCTGGAGAGTGGTGCACCATGGTACCGTTTTGTTTCAAATCCATGCTCGCATTTCAAAAATTCGTACGATACTGTTTCGCCATTTCGGACGGATGTTGCACCTTGCACCGTGGATGTTACACCCTGTAGATATCGATTATTCGGACGGCCATAACTTCTGGCTCGTTTAGAGTTACGAGAGCCATAACCAGTCAAAACGAAGGCCTCTGTGAGTTCTATGGCTATGACAGCTTTCAGCCGTCGATGGATTGTTTAATGCCCAAAAAAGACTATCTGAATCTCAATCGGGTCTCGGAAGTTTTTTACCCTTCGTTTTTTCGACACGTGGATTTTTACGGTAGAACGGGATTACCGTGGCTGGTCTTCGATTTACCATCGCTGGAGAGTGGTGCACCATGGTACCATTTCGTTTCAAATCCATGCACGCATTTCAAAAAGTCATACGACACTGTTTTGCCATTTCGGATGGATGTTGCACCTTGCCCCGTGGATGTTGCACCCTGTAAATATCGATTATTCGGACGGCCATAACATCTGACTCGTTTAGAGTTACGGGAGCCATAACCAGTCAAAACGAAGGCCTCGGTGAGTTCTACGGCTATGACAGCTTTCAGCCGTCAATGGATTGTTTAATGCCCAAAAAAGTCTATCTGAATCTCAATCGGGTCTAGGTAGTTTTTTACCCTTCGTTTTTTCGACACGTGGATTTTTATGGTAGAATGGGATTACTGTGGCTGGTCTTCGATTTACCATCGCTAGAGAGCGGTGCACCATAGTACCATTTTGTGTCAAATCCATGCACGCATTTCAAAAAGTCGTACGACACTGTTTCGCCATTTCGGACGGATGTTGCACCTTGCACCGTGGATGTTGCACCCTATAGATATCGGTTATTCGGACGACCATAACTTCTGGCTCGTTTAGAGTTACGGGAGCCATAACCAGTCAAAATGAAGGCCTCAGTGAGTTCTACGGCTATGACAGCTTTCTGCCGTCAATGGATTGTTTGATGCCCAAAAAAGGCTATCTTAATCTCAATCGGGTCTAGGAAGTTTTTTACCCTTCGTTTTTTCGACACGTGGATTTTAACGGTAGAACGGGATTACCGTGGCTGGTCTTCGATTTACCATCGCTGGAGAGTGGTGCACAATGGTATCGTTTCGTTTCAAATCCTTGCACGCATTTCAAAAAGTTGTATGACACTGTTTCGCCATTTCGGACGGATGTTGCACCTTGCACCGTGGATGTTGCACCTAGTAGATATCGATTATTCGGACGGCCATAACTTCGGGCTCGTTTAGAGTTACGGGAGCCATAACTAGTCAAAACGAAGGCCTAAGTGAGTTTTACGGTTATGACTGCTTTCAGCCGTCAATGGATTGCTTAATGCCCAAAAAAAACTATCCGAATCTCAATCGGGTCTAGGAAGGTTTTTACCCTTCGTTTTTTAGACACGTGGATTTTTACGGTAGAACGGGATTACCGTGGCTGGTCTTCGATTTACCGCCGCTGGGGAGTGGTGCACCATGGTACCATTTCGTTTCAAATCCATGCACGCATTTCAAAACGTCGTACGACACTGTTTCGCCATTTCGGACGGATGTTGCACCTTGCACCGTGGATGTTGCACCCTGTAGATATCGATTATTCGGACGGCCATAACTTCTGACTCGTTTAGAGCTATGAGAGCCATAACCAGTCAAAATGAAGGCTTCAGTGAGTTCTACGGCTATGACAGCTTTCAGCTGTCAATGGATTGTTTAATGCCCAAAAAAGACTATCCGAACCTAATCGGGTCTAGGAAGTTTTTTACCCTTCGTTTTTTCAACACGTGGATTTTTACGGTAGAACGGGATTCCCGTGGCTGGTCTTCGATTTACCATCGTTGGAGAGTGGTGCACCATGGTACCGTTTTGTTTCAAATCCATGCACGCATTTCAAAAATTCATACGACACTGTTTCGCCATTTCGGACGGATGTTGCACCTTGCACCGTGGATGTTGCACCCTATAGATATCGATTATTCAGACGGCCATAACTTCTGGCTCGTTTAGAGTTACGGGAGCCATAACCAGTAAAAACGAAGGCCTCTGTGAGTTCTACGGCTATGACAGCTTTCAGCCCTCAATGGATTGTTTAATGCCCAAAAAAGACTATCCGAATCTCAATCGGGTCTCGGAAGTTTTTTACCCTTCGTTTTTTCGACACGTGGATTTTTACGTTAAAACGGGGTTACCGTGGCTGGTCTTCAATTTACCATCGCTGGAGAGTGGTGCACCATGGTACCGTTTCGTTTCAAATCCTTGCACGCATTTCAAAAAGTCGTACGACACCGTTTCGCCATTTCAGACGGATGTTGCACCTTGCACCGTGGATGTTGCACCCTGTAGATATCGATTATTCGGACGGCCATAACTTCTGGCTCGTTTAGAGTTACGGGAGCCATAACCAGTCAAAATGAAGGCCTCAGTGAGTTCTACGGCTATGACTGCTTTCAGCCGTCAATGGATTGTTTAATGCCCAAAAAAGAATATCCGAATCTTAATCGGGTCTTGGAAGTTTTTAACCCTTCGTGTTTTCGACACGTGGTTTTTACGGTAGAATGGGATTACTATGGCTGGTCTTCGATTTACCATCGCTGGAGAGTGGTGCACCATGGTACCGTTTCGTTTCAAATCCATGCACGCATTTCAAAAAGTCGTACGACACTGTTTCGCCATTTTGGACGGATGTTGCACCTTGCACCGTGGATGTTGCACCCTGTAGATATCGATTATTCGGACGGCCATAACTTATGGCTCGTTTAGAGTTACGGGAGCCATAACCAGTCAAAATGAAGGCCTCGGTGAGTTCTACGGCTATGACTGCTTTCAGCCGTCAATGGATTGTCTAATGCTCAAAAAAGACTATCCGAATCTCAATCGGCTCTACCCTTCGTTTTTTCGACACGTGGATTTTTACGGTAGAGCGGGATTACCGTTGCTGGTCTTCGATTTACCATCGCTGGAGAGTGGTGCACCATGGTACCGTTTCGTTTCAAATCCACGCACGCATTTCAAAAAGTCGTACGACACTGTTTCGCCATTTCGGACGGATGTTGCACCTTGCACCGTGGATGTTGCACCCTATAGATATCGATTATTCGGACCGCCCTAACTTCTGGCTCGTTTAGAGGTACGGGAGCCACAACCAGTCAAAATGAAGGCCTCAGTGAGTTCTACGGCTATGACATCTTTCAACCGTCAATGGATTGTTTAATGCCCAAAAAAGACTATCCGAATCTCAATCGGGTATAGGAAGTTTTTTACCCTTCGTATTTTCGACACGTGGATTTTTACGGTAGAGAGGGATTACCGTTGCTGGTCTTCGATTTACCATCGCTGGAGAGTGGTGCACCATGGTACCATTTCGTTTCAAATCCATGCACGCATTTCAAAAAGTCGTACGACACTGTTTCGCCATTTCGGACGGATGTTGCACCTTGCACCGTGGATGTTGCACCCTATAGATATCGATTATTCAGACGGCCATAACTTCTGGCTCGTTTAGAGTTACGGGAGCCATAACCAGTAAAAACGAAGGCCTCTGTGAGTTCTACGGCTGTGACAGCTTTCAGCCCTCAATGGATTGTTTAATGCCCAAAAAAGACTATCCGAATCTCAATCGGGTCTCGGAAGTTTTTTACCCTTCGTTTTTTCGACACGTGGATTTTTACGTTAAAACGGGGTTACCGTGGCTGGTCTTCAATTTACCATCGCTGGAGAGTGGTGCACCATGGTACCGTTTCGTTTCAAATCCTTGCACGCATTTCAAAAAGTCGTACGACACCGTTTCGCCATTTCAGACGGATGTTGCACCTTGCACCGTGGATGTTGCACCCTGTAGATATCGATTATTCGAACGGCCATAACTTCTGGCTCGTTTAGAGTTACGGGAGCCATAACCAGTCAAAATGAAGGCCTCAGTGAGTTCTACGGCTATGACTGCTTTCAGCCGTCAATGGATTGTTTAATGCCCAAAAAAGAATATCCGAATCTTAATCGGGTCTTGGAAGTTTTTAACCCTTCGTGTTTTCGACACGTGGTTTTTACGGTAGAATGGGATTACTATGGCTGGTCTTCGATTTACCATCGCTGGAGAGTGGTGCACCATGGTACCGTTTCGTTTCAAATCCATGCACGCATTTCAAAAAGTCGTACGACACTGTTTCGCCATTTTGGACGGATGTTGCACCTTGCACCGTGGATGTTGCACCCTGTAGATATCGATTATTCGGACGGCCATAACTTATGGCTCGTTTAGAGTTACGGGAGCCATAACCAGTCAAAATGAAGGCCTCGGTGAGTTCTACGGCTATGACTGCTTTCAGCCGTCAATGGATTGTCTAATGCTCAAAAAAGACTATCCGAATCTCAATCGGCTCTACCCTTCGTTTTTTCGACACGTGGATTTTTACGGTAGAGCGGGATTACCGTTGCTGGTCTTCGATTTACCATCGCTGGAGAGTGGTGCACCATGGTACCGTTTCGTTTCAAATCCACGCACGCATTTCAAAAAGTCGTACGACACTGTTTCGCCATTTCGGACGGATGTTGCACCTTGCACCGTGGATGTTGCACCCTATAGATATCGATTATTCGGACCGCCCTAACTTCTGGCTCGTTTAGAGGTACGGGAGCCACAACCAGTCAAAATGAAGGCCTCAGTGAGTTCTACGGCTATGACATCTTTCAACCGTCAATGGATTGTTTAATGCCCAAAAAAGACTATCCGAATCTCAATCGGGTATAGGAAGTTTTTTACCCTTCGTATTTTCGACACGTGGATTTTTACGGTAGAGAGGGATTACCGTTGCTGGTCTTCGATTTACCATCGCTGGAGAGTGGTGCACCATGGTACCATTTCGTTTCAAATCCATGCACGCATTTCAAAAAGTCGTACGACACTGTTTCGCCATTTCGGACGGATGTTGCACCTTGCACCGTGGATGTCGCACCCTGTAGATATCGATTATTCGGACCGCCATAACTTCTGGCTCGTTTAGAGTTACGGGAGCCATAACCAGTCAAAACGAAGGCCTCAGTGAGTTCTACGGCTATGACGGCTTTCAGCCATCAATGGATTGTTTAATGCCCAAAAAAGACTATCCGAATCTCAATCGGGTCTCGGAAGTTTTTTACCCTTCGTTTTTTCACACGTGAATTTTTACGGTAAAACGAGATTATTGTGGCTGGTCTTCAATTTACCATCGCTGGAGAGTGGTGCACCATGGTACCGTTTTGTTTCAAATCCTTGCATGCATTTCAAAAAGTCGTACGACACTGTTTCGCCATTTCGGACGGATGTTGCACCTTGCACCGTGGATGTTGCACCCTGTAGATATCGATTATTCGGATGGCCATAACTTCTGGCTCGTTTAGAGTTACGGGAGCCATAACCAGTCAAAACGAAGGCCTCGGTGAGTTCTACGGTTATGACTGCTTTCAGCCGTCAACGGATTTTTTAATGCCCAAAAAAGACTATCCGAGTCTCAATCGGGTCTAGGAAGTTTTTTACCCTTCGTTTTTTTGACATGTGGATTTTTACGGTAGAACGGGATTACTGTGGCTGGTCTTCGATTTACCATCGCTGGAGAGTGGGGAACCATGGTACTGTTTCGTTTCAAATCCATGCATGCATTTCAAAAAGTCGCACGACACTGTTTCGCCATTTCGGACGGATGTTGCACCTTGCACCGTGGATGTTGCACCCTGTAGATATCGATTATTCGGACGGCCATAACTTCTGGCTCGTTTAGAGTACGGGAGCCATAAACAGTCAAACCGAAGGCCTTAATGAGTTCTACAGCTATGATAGCTTTCGGCCATCAATGGATTGTTTAATGCCAACAAAAGACTATCCGAATCTCAATCGGGTCTCGGAAGTTTTTTACCCTTCGTTTATTCGACGCGTGGATTTTTACCGTAAAATGGGATTACCTTGGCTGGTCTTCAATTTACCATCACTGGAGAGTGGTGCACCATGGTACTATTTCGTTTCAAATCCTTGCATGCATTTCAAAAAGTCGTACGACACTGTTTCGCCATTTCGGATGGATGTTGCACCTTGCACCGTGGATGTTGCACCCTGTAGATATCGATTATTCGGACGGCCATAACTTCTGGCTCGTTTAGAGTTACGGAAGCCATAACCAGTCAAAATGAAGGCCTCAGTGAGTTCTACGGCGGTGAGAGCTTTCATCCGTAAATGGATTGTTTAATGCCCAAAAAAGACTATACGAATCTCAATCGGGTCTATGAAGTTTTTTACCCTTCGTTTTTTCGACACGTGGATTTTTACGGTAGAACGGGATTACCGTGGCAGGTCTTCGATTTACCATCGCTGGAGAGTGGTGCACCATGGTACCGTTTTGTTTCAAATCCATGCACGCATTTCAAAAATTCGTACGACACTGTTTCGCCATTTCGGACGGATGTTGCACCTTGCACCGTGGACGTTGCACCCCGTAGATATCGATTATTCGGACAGCCATAACTTCTGGCTCGTTTAGAGTTACGGGAGCCATAACCAGTCAAAACGAAGGCCTCTGTGACTTCTACGGCTATGATAGCTTTCAGCCGTCGATGGATTGATTAATGCCCAGACTATCCGAATCTCAATCAGGTCTCGGAAGTTTTTTACCCTTCGTTTTTTCGACACGTGGATTTTTATGGTAAAACGGGATTACCGTGGCTGGTCTTCAATTTACCATCGCTAGAGAGTGGTGCACCATGGTACCGTTTCGTTTCAAATCCTTGCATGCATTTCAAAAAGTCGTACGACACAGTTTCGCCATTTCGGAAGGATGTTGCACCTTGCGCCGTGGATGTTGCACCCTGTGGATATCGATTATTCGGATGGCCATAACTTCTGGCTCGTTTAGAGTTACGGGAGCCATAACCAGTCAAAACGAAGGCCTCAGTGAGTTCTACTGTTATGACTGCTTTCAGCTGTCAATGGATTGTTTAATGCCCAAAAAAGACTATCCGAATCTCAATCGGGTCTAGGAAGTTTTTTACCCTTCATTTTTTCGACACGTGGATTTTTACAGTAGAACGGGATTACCGTGGCTGGTCTTCGATTTACCATCGCTGGAGAGTGGTGCACCATGGTACCGTTTCGTTTCAAATCCATGCACGCATTTCAAAAAGTCGCACGACACTGTTTCGCCATTTCGGATGGATGTTGCACCTTGCACCATGGATGTTGCACCCTATAGATATCGATTATTCAGACGGCCATAACTTCTGGCTCGTTTAGAGTTACGGGAGCCATAACCAGTCAAAAGAAGGCCTCAGTGAGTTCTACGGCTATGACATCTTTCAGCCGTCAATGGATTGTTTAATGCCCAAAAAAGACTATCCGAATCTCAATCGGGTCTAGAAAGTTTTTTACCCTTCGTATTTTCGACACGTGGATTTTTACGGTAGAGCGGGATTACCGTTGCTGGTCTTCGATTTACCATCGCTAGAGAGTGGTGTACCACGGTACCATTTCGTTTCAAATCCATGCACGCTTTTCAAAAAGTCATACGACACTGTTCCGCCATTTCGGACGGATGTTGCACCTTGCACCGTGGATGTTGCACCCTGTAGATATCGATTATTCGGACTGCCATAACTTCTGGCTCGTTTAGAGTTACGGGAGCCATAACAAGTCAAAACGAAGGCCTCAGTGAGTTCTACGGCTATGACGGCTTTCAGCCGTCAATGGATTGTCTAATGCCCAAAAAAGACTATCCGAATCTCAATCGGGTCTCGGAAGTTTTTTACCCTTCGTTTTTTCGACACGTGGATTTTTACGGTAAACCGGGATTATTGTGGCTGGTCTTCAATTTACCGTCGCTGGAGAGTGGTGCACCATGGTACCGTTTCATTTCAAATCCTTGCACACATTTCAAAAAGGCGTACGACACTATTTCGCCATTTCGGACGGATGTTGCACCTTGCACCATGGATGTTGCACCCTGTAGATATCGATTATTCGGATGGCCATAACTTCTGGCTCGTTTAGAGTTACGGGAGCCATAACCAGTCAAAACGAAGGCCTCGGTGAGTCTACGGTTATGACTGCTTTCAGCCGTCAATGGATTTTTTAATGCCCAAAAAAGACTATCCGAGTCTCAATCGGGTCTTGGAAGTTTTTTACCCTTCGTTTTTTTGACACGTGGATTTTTACGGTAGAACGGGATTACTGTGGCTGGTCTTCGATTTACCATCGCTGGAGAGTGGGGCACCATGGTACCGTTTCGTTTCAAATCCATGCACGCATTTCAAAAAGCCGCACGACACTGTTTCGCCATTTCGGACGGATGTTGCACCTTGCACCGTGGATGTTGCACCCTCTAGATATCGATTATTCGGACGGCCATAACTTCTGGCTAGTTTAGAGTTACGGGAGCCATAACCAGTCAAAACGAAGGCCTCAGTGAGTTCTACGGCTATGACAGCTTTCATCCATCAATGGATTGTTTAATGCCAAAAAAAGACTATCCGAATCTCAATCGGGTCTCGGAAGTTTTTTACCCTTCGTTTATTAGACACGTGGATTTTTATGGTAAAATGGGATTACCTTGGCTGGTCTTCAATTTACAATCACTGGAGAGTGGTGTACCATGGTACTGTTTCATTTCATATCCTTGCACATATTTCAAAAAGTCGTACGACACTGTTTCGCCATTTCGGATGGATGTTGCACCTTGCACCGTGGATGTTGCACCCTATAGATATCGATTATTCGGACGTCCATAACTTCTGGCTCGTTTAGAGTTACGGAATCCATAACCAGTCAAAATGAAGGCCTCAGTGAGTTCTACGGCTATGAGAGCTTTTAGCCGTAAATGGATTGTTTAATGCCCAAAAAACACTATCCGAATCTCAATCGGGTCTAGGAAGTTTTTTACCCTTCGTTTTTTCGACACGTGGATTTTTACGGTAGAACGGGATTACCGTGGCTGGTCTTCGATTTACCATCGTTGGAGAGTGGTGCACCATGGTACCGTTTTGTTTCAAATCCATGCACGCATTCAAAAATTCGTACGACACTGTTTCGCCATTTCGGACGGATGTTGCACCTTGCACCGTGGATGTTGCACCCTGTAGATATCGATTATTCGGACGGCCATAACTTCTGGCTCGTTTAGAGTTACGGGAGCCATAACCAGTCAAAACGAAGGCCTCTGTGAGTTCTACGGCTATGACAGGTTTCAGCCGTCGATGGATTGTTTAATGCCCAGACTATCCGAATCTCAATCGGGTCTCGGAAGTTTTTTCCCTTCGTTTTTTCGACACGTGGATTTTTATGGTAAAACGGGATTACCGTGGATGGTCTTCAATTTACCATCGCTGGAGAGTGGTGCACCATGGTACCGTTTCGTTTCAAATCCTTTCATGCATTTCAAAAAGTCGTACGACACAGTTTCGCCATTTCGAACGGATGCTACACCTTGCACCGTGGATGTTGCACCCTGTGGATATCGATTATTCGGATGGCCATAACTTCTGGCTCGTTTAGAGTTACGGGAGCCATAACCAGTCGAAACGAAGGCCTCGGTGAGTTCTACTGTTATGACTGCTTTCAGCTGTCAATGGATTGTTTAATGCCCAAAAAAGACTATCCGAATCTCAATCGGGTCTCGGAAGTTTTTTACCCTTCGTTTTTTCGACACGTGGATTTTTACGGTAAAACGAGATTACCTTAGCTGGTCTTCAATTTACCAACGCTGGAGAATGGTGCACCATGGTATCGTTTCGTTTCAAATCCATGCACGCATTTCAAAAGGTCGCACGACACTGTTTCGCTATTTCAGACGGATGTTGCACTTGCACCGTGGATGTTGCACCCTGTAGATATCGATTATTCAGACGGTCATAACTTCTGGCTCGTTTAGAGTTACGGGAGCCATAACCAGTAAAAACGAAGGCCTCAGTGAGTTCTACGGTTATTAAAGCTTTCAGCCATCAATGGATTGCTTAATGCCCAAAAAAGACTATCCGAATCTCAATCGGGTCTCGGAAGGTTTTTACCCTTCGTTTTTTCGACACGTGGATTTTTACGGTAAAACGAGATTACCTTAGCTGGTCTTCAATTTACCAACGCTGGAGAATGGTGCACCATATTACCGTTTTGTTTAAAATCCTTGCACGCACTTCAAAAAGTCTAACGACACAGTGTCGCCATCTCGGACGGATGTTGCACCTTGCACCGTGGATGTTGCACCCTATAGATATCGATTATTCGGATGGCCATAACTTCTGGCTCGTTTAGAGTTATGGGAGCCATAACCAGTCAAAACGAAGGCCTCGGTGAATTCTACGGCTATGATGGCTTTCAGCTCTCAATGGATTGTTTAATGCCCAAAAAAGACTATCCGAATCTCAATCGGGTCTCGGAAGTTTTTTACCCTTCGTTTTTTCGACACGTGGATTTTTACGGTAAAACGGGATTACCGTGGCTGGTCTACATGTTATCATCGCTGGAGAGTGGTGCACCATGGTGCCGTTCTTGTTCAAATCCTTGCACGCATTTTAAAAAGTCGTACGACACTGTTTCACCATTTCGGACGGATGTTGCACCTTGCACCGTGGATGTAGCACCCTGTAGATATCGATTATTCGGACGGCCATAACATCTGGCTCATTTAGACTTACGAGAGCCATAACCAGTCAAAACGAAGGCCTCGGTGAGTTCTACGGCTATGACAGCTTTCAGCCGTCAGTGGATTGTTTACTGCCCGAAAAAGACTATTCGAATCTCAATCGGGTCTAGGAAGTTTTTTACCCTTCGTTTTTTCGACACGTGGATTTTTACGGTAGAACGGGATTACCGTGGCTGGTCTTCGATTTACCATCGCTGGAGAGTGGTGCACTATGGCACCGTTTCGTTTCAAAACCATACACGCATTTCAAAAAGTCGTACGACACTGTTTCGCCATTTCGGACGGATGTTGCACCTTGCACCGTGGAAGTTGCACCCTGTAGATATCGATTATTCGGACGGCCACAACTTCTGGATAGTTTAGAGTTACGGTGGCCATAACCAGTCAAAACGAAGGCCTCAGTGAGTTCTACGGCTATGACCGCTTTCAGCCGTCAATGGATTGTGTAATGCCCAAAAAAGACTATCCGAATCTCAATCGGGTCTAAGAAGTTTTTTACCCTTCGTTTTTTCGACACGTGGATTTTTTCGGTAGAACGAGATTACCGTGGCTGGTCTTCGATTTACCATCGCTGGAGAGTGGTGCACCATGGTACCTTTTCGTTTCAAATACGTGCACACATTTCCAAAAGTCGTACGACACTATTTCGCCATTTCGGACGGATGTTGCACCTTGCACCGTGGATGTTGCACCCTATAGATCGATTATTCGGACGGCCATAACTTCTGGCTCGTTTAGGGTTACGGGAGCCATAACCAGTCAAAACAAAGGCCTCAATGAGTTCTACGGTTATGACAGTTTTCAGCCATCAATGGATTGCTTAATCCCCAAAAAAGACTATTCGAATCTCAATCGGGTCTCGGAAGTTTTTTACCCTTCGTTTTTTCGACACGTGGATTTTTACGGTAAAACGAGATTACCTTGGCTGGTCTTCAATTTAGCAACGCTGGAGAGTGGTGCACCATGGTATCGTTTTGTTTCAAATCCTTGCATGCATTTCAAAAGGTCGTACGACACTGTTTCGCCATTTCGGACGGATGTTGCACCTTGCACCGTGGATGTTGCACCCTGTAGATATCGATTATTCGGACGGCCATAACTTCTGGCTCATTTAGAGTTACGGGAGCCATAACCAGTCAAAACGAAGGCCTCAGTGAGTTCTACGGCTATGACAGCTTTCAGCCGTCAATGGATTGTTTAATGCCCAAAAAAGACTATCCGAATCTCAATCGGGTCTTGGAAGTTTTTTACCCTTCGTTTTTTCGACACTTGTATTTTTACGGTAAAACAGGATTACCGTGGCTGGTCTTCATGTTATCATCGCTGGAGAGTGGTGCACTAGGGTACCGTTTCGTTTCAAATCCATGCACGCATTTTACAAAGTCATACGACTCTGTTTCGCAAATTCGGACGGATGTTGCACCTTGCACCGTGGATGTTGCACCCTTTAGATATCGATTATTCGAACGGCCATAACTTCTGGCTCATTTAGAGTTACGGGAGCCATAACCAGTCAAAACGAAGGCCTCGGTGAGTACTACGGCTATGACAGCTTTCAGCCGTCAATGGATTGTTTAATGCCCAAAAAAGACTATCCGAATCTCAATCGGGTCTAGGAAGTTTTTTACCCTTCGTTTTTTCGACACGTGGATTTTTACGGTAGAACGGGATTACCGTGGCTGGTCTTCTATTTACCATCGCTGGAGAGTGGTGCAACATGGTACCGTTTTGTTTCAAAACCATGCATGCATTTCAAAAAGTCGTACGACACTGTTTCGCCATTTCGGACGGATGTTGCACCTTGCACCGTAGATGTTGCACCATGTAGATATCGATTATTCGGACGACCATAACTTCTGGCTCGTTCAGAGTTACGGAAGCCATAACCAGTCAAATCGAAGGCCTCAGTGAGTTCTACGGTTATGTAAGCTTTCATCCGTCAATGGATTGCTTAATGCCCAAAAAAGACTATCAGAATCTCAATCGGGTCTCGGAGGTTTTTTACCCTTCATTTTTTCGACACGTGGATTTTTACGGTAGAACGGGATTACCGTGGCTGGTCTTCGATTTACCATCACTAGAGAGTGGTGCACCATGGTACCATTTCGTTTCAAATCCATGCACGCATTTCAAAAAGCCGTATGACACTATTTCGCCATTTCGGACGGATGTTGCACCTTGCACCGTGGATGTTGCTCCCTATAGATATCGATTATTCGGACGGCCATAACTTCTGGCTCGTTTAGAGTTACAGGAGCCATAACCAGTCAAAACGAAGGCCTCAGTGAGTTCTACGGTTATGTAAGCTTTCATCCGTCAATGGATTGCTTAATGCCCAAAAAAGACTATCAGAATCTCAATCGGGTCTCGGAGGTTTTTTACCCTTCATTTTTTCGACACGTGGATTTTTACGGTAGAATGGGATTACCGTGGCTGGTCTTCGATTTACTATCGCTGGGGAGTGGTGCACCATGGTACCACTTCGTTTCAAATCCATGCACGCATTTCAAAAAGTCGTACGACACTGTTACGCCATTTCGGACGGATGTTGCACCTTGCACCGTGGATGTTGCACCCTGTAGATATCGATTATTCGGACGGCCATAACTTCTGGCTCGTTTAGAGTTACGGGAGCCCTAACCAGTCAAAATGAAGGCCTCAGTGAGTTCTACGGCTATGACAGCTTTCAGCCGTCAATGGATTGTTTAATGCCCAAAAAAGACTATCCAAATCTCAATCGGGTCTAGGAAGTTTTTTACCCTTCGTTTTTTCGACACGTGGATTTTTACGGTAGAACAGGATTACCGTGGCTGGTCTTTGATTTACCATCGCTGGAGGGTGGTGCACCATGGTACCGTTTTGTTTCAAATCCATGGACGCATTTCAAAAAGTCGTACGACACTGTTTCGCCATTTCGGATGGATGTTGCACCTTGCACCGTGGATGTTGCACCCTGTAGATATCGATTATTCGGACGGCCATAACTTCTGGCTCGTTTAGAGTTACGGGAGCCATAACCAGTCAAAACGAAGGCCTCAGTGAGTTCTACGGCTTTGACCGCTTTTAGCCATCAATGGATTGTGTAATGCCCAAAAAAGACTATCCGAATCTCAATCGGGTCTAGGAGGTTTTTTACGCTTCGTTTTTTCGACACGTGGATTTTTACGGTAGAACGGCATTACCGTGGCTGGTCTTCGATTTACCATCGCTGAAGAGTGGTCCACAATGGTACCGTTTTGTTCCAAATCCATGCACGCATTTCAAAAAGTCGTGCGACACTTTTTCGCCATTTCGGACGGATATTGCACCTTGCACCGTGGATGTTGCACCCCATAGATATCGATTATTCGGACGGCCATAACTTCTGGCTCGTTTAGAGTTACGCAAGCCATAACCAGTAAAACGAAGGCCCCAGTGAGTTCTACGGCTATGACAGCTTTCAGCCGTCAATGGATTGTGTAATGCCCAAAAAAGACTATCCGAATCTCAATCGGGTCTAGGAAGTTTTTTAACCTTCGTTTTTTCGACACGTGGATTTTTACGGTTGAACGGGATTACCATGGCTGGTCTTCGACTTACCATCGCTGGAGAGTGGTGCACCATGGTACCGTTTCGTTTCAAATCCATGCACGCATTTCAAAAAGTCGTGCGACACTGTTTCGCCATTTCGGACGGATGTTGCACCTTGCACCGTGGATGTTGCACCCTATAGATATTGATTATTCGGACGGCCATAACTTCTGGCAAGTTTAGAGTTACGGGAGCCATAACCAGTAAAACGAAGGCCCCAGTGAGTTCAACGACTATGACAGCTTTCAGCCGTCAATGGATTGTGTAATGCCCAAAAAAGTCTATCCAAATCTCAATCGGGTTTAGGAAGTTTTTTACCCTTCGTTTTTTCGACACGTGGATTTTTACGGTAGAACGGGATTACCGTGGCTGGTCTTCGATTTACCATCGCTGGAGAGTGGTGCACCATGGTACCGTTTCGTTTAAAATCCATGCACGCTTTTCAAAAAGTCGTGCGACACTGTTTCGCCATTTCGGACGGATGTTGCACCTTGCACCGTGGATGTTGCACCCTTAGATATCGATTATTCGGACGGCCATAACTTCTGTCTCGTTTAGAGTTACGGGAGCCATAACCAGTAAAACGAAGGCCCTAGTGAGTTCTACGGCTATGACAACTTTCAGCCGTCAACGGAATGTTTAATGCCCAAAAAGACTATCCGAATCTCAATCGGGTCTAGGAAGTTTTTTACACTTCGTTTTTTCGACGCGTGGATTTTTACGGTAGAACGGGATTACCATGGCTGGTCTTCGATTTACCATCGCTGGAGAGTGGTGAACCATGGTACCATTTCGTTTCAAATCAATGCACGCATTTCAAAAAGTCGTACGACACTGTTTCGCCATTTCGGACGGATGTTGCACCTTACAACGTGGATGTTGCACCCTGTAGATATCGATTATTCGAACCGCCATAACTTCTGGCTCGTTTAGAGTTACGGGAGCCATAACCAGTCAAAACGAAAGCCATAGTGAGTTCTACGGCTATGACCGTTTTTAGCCGTCAATGGATTGTGTAATGCCCAAAAAAGACTATCTGAATCTCAATCGGGTCTAGGAAGTTTTTTACCCTTCGTTTTTTCGACACGTGGATTTTTACGGTAGAACGGGATTACCGTGGCTGGTCTTCGATTTACCATCGCTGGAGAGCGGTACCCCATGGTACCGTTTCATTTCAAATCCATGCACGCATTTCAAAAAGTCGTACGACACTGTTTCGCCATTTCGAACGGATGTTGCACCTTACACCGTGGATGTCGCACCCTTTAGATATCGATTGTTCGGACCGCCATAACTTCTGGCTCGTTTAGAGTTACGGGAGCCATAACCAGTCAAAACGAAGGCCACAGTGAGTTCTACGGTTATGACAGCTTTCAGCCGTCAATGGATTGTTTAATGCACAAAAAAGACTATCTGAATCTCAATCAGGTCTCGGAAGTTTTTTACCTTTCGTTTTTTCGTCACGTGGATTTTTACGGTAAAACGGGATTACCGTGGCCGGTCTTCATGTTATCATCGCTGGAGAGTGGTGCACCAGGGTACCGTTTCGTTTCAAATCTTTGCACGCATTTCAAAAAGTCGTACGACACTGTTTCGCCATTTCGGACGGATGTTGCACCTTGCGCCGTTGGTGTTGCACCCTGTAGATATCGATTATTCGGACGGCCATAACTTCTGGCTCATTTAGAGTTACAGGAGCCATAACCAGTCAAAACGAAGGAATCGGTGAGTTCTACGGCTATGACTGCTTTCAGCCGTCAACGGATTGTTTAATGCCCAAAAAAGACTATCCGAATCTCAATCGGGTCTAGGAAGTTTTTTACCCTTCGTTTTTTCGAAACGTGGATTTTTACGGTAGAACGGGATTACCGTGGCTGGTCTTCGATTTACAATCGCTGGAGAGTGTTGCACCATGGTACCGTTTCATTTCAAATCCATACACGCATTTCAAAAAGTCGTACGATACTGTTTTGCCATTTCAGACGGATGTTGCACCTTGCACCGTGGATGTTGCACCCTGTAGATATCGATTATTCGGACGGTCATAACTTCTGGCTCATTTAGAGTTACGGGAGCCATAACCAGTAAAAACGAAGGCCTCAGTGAGTTCTACGGTTATTAAAGCTTTCAGCCATCAATGGATTGCTTAATACCCAAAAAAGACTATCCGAATCTCAATCGGGTCTCGGAAGTTTGTACCCTTCGTTTTTTCGACACGTGGATTTTTACGGTAAAACGAGATTACCTTAGCTGGTCTTCAATTTACCAACGCTGGAGAGTGGTGCACCATGGTACCATTTTGTTTAAAATCCTTGCACGCATTTCAAAAAGTCTAACGACACTGTGTCGCCATTTCGGACGGATGTTGCACCTTGCACCGTGGATGTTGCACCCTATAGATATCCATTATTCGGACGGCCATAACTTCTGGCTCGTTTAGAGTTATGGGAGCCACAACCAGTCAAAACGAAGGCCTCGGTGAATTCTACGGCTATGATGGCTTTCAGCTGTCAATGGATTATTTAATGCCCAAAAAAGACTATCCGAATCTCAATCGGGTCTCGGAAGTTTTTTACCCTTCGTTTTTTCGACACGTGGATTTTTACGGTAAAACGGGATTACCGTGGCTGGTCTTCATGTTATCATCGCTGGAGAATGGTGCACCATGGTACCGTTTTGTTTAAAATCCTTGCACGCATTTCAAAAAGTCTAACGACACTGTTTCGCCATTTCGGACGGATGTTGCACCTTGCACCGTGGATGTAGCACCTTGTAGATATCGATTATTCGAACGGCCATAACTTCTGGCTCATTTAGACTTACGAGAGCCATAACCAGTCAAAACGAAGGCCTCGGTGAGTTCTACGGCTATGACAGCTTTCAACCGTTAGTGGATCGTTTACTGCCCAAAAAGACTATCCGAATCTCAATCGGGTCTAGGAAGTTTTTTACCCTTCGTTTTTTCGACACGCGGATTTTTACGGTAGAACGGGATTACCGTGGCTGGTCTTCGATTTACCATCGCTGGAGAGTGGTGCACCATGGCACCGTTTCGTTTCAAAACCATACACGCATTTCAAAAAGTCGTACGACACTGTTTCGCCATTACGGACAGATGTTGCACCTTGCACCGTGGATGTTGCACCCTGTTGATATCGATTATTCGGACGGCCACAATTTCTGGCTAGTTTAGAGTTACGGGGGCCATAACCAGTCAAAACGAAGGCCTCAGTGAGTTCTACGGCTATGACCGCTTTCAGCCGTCAATGGATTGTGTAATGCCCAAAAAAGACTATCCGAATCTCAATCGGGTCTAGGAAGTTTTTTACCCTTCGTTTTTTCGACACGTGGATTTTTGCGGTAGAACGGGATTACCGTGGCTGGTCTTCGATTTACCATCGCTGGAGAGTGGTGCACCATGGTACTGTTTCGTTTCAAATACATGCACACATTTCCAAAAGTCGTACGACACTATTTCGCCATTTCGGACGGATGTTGCACCTTGCACCGTGGATGTTGCACCTTATAGATATCGATTATTCGGACGGGCATAACTTCTGGCTCGTTTAGGGTTACGGGAGCCATAACCAGTCAAAACGAAGGCCTCAATGAGTTCTACGGTTGTGACAGTTTTCAGCCATCAATGGATTGCTTAATGCCCAAAATAGACTATCTGAATCTCAATCGGGTCTCGGAAGTTTTTTACCCTTCGTTTTTTCGACACGTGGATTTTTACGGTAAAACGAGATTACCTTGGCTGGTCTTCAATTTACCAACGCTGGAGAGTGGTGCACCATGGTATCGTTTTGTTTCAAATCCTTGCATGCATTTCAAAAGGTCGTACGACACTGTTTCGCCATTTCGGATGGATGTTGCTCCTTGCACCGTGGATGTTGCACCCTATAGATATCAATTATTCGGACGGCCATAACTTCTGGGTCATTTAGAGTTACGGGAGCCATAACCAGTCAAAACGAAGGCCTCAGTGAGTTCTACGGCTATGACAGCTTTCAGCCATCAATGGATTGTTTAATGCCCAAAAAAGACTATCCGAATCTCAATCGGGTCTCGGAAGTTTTTTACCCTTCGTTTTTTCGGCACGTGTATTTTTACGGTAAAACGGGATTACCGTGGCTGGTCTTCATGTTATCATCGCTGGAGAGTGGTGCACCAGGGTACCATTTCGTTTCAAATCCATGCACGCATTTTAAAAAGTCATACGACACTGTTTCGCAATTTCGGACGGATGTTGCACCTTGCACCGTGGATGTTGCACTCTGTAGATATCGATTATTCGAACGGCCATAACTTCTGGCTCATTTAGAGTTACGGGAGCCATAACCAGTCAATACGAAGGCCTTCGTGAGTTCTACGGCTATGACAGCTTTCATCCGTCAATGGATTGTCTAATGCCCAAAAAAGACTATCCGAATCTCAATCGGGTCTCGGAAGTTTTTTACCCTTCGTTTTTTCGACACGAGTATTTTAACGGTAAAACGGGATTACCTTGGCTGGTCTTCAATTTAGCAACGCTGGAGAGTGGTGCACCATGGTATCGTTTTGTTTCAAATCCTTGCATGCATTTCAAAAGGTCGTACGACACTGTTTCGCAATTTCGGACGGATGTTGCACCTTGCACCGTGGATGTTGCACCCTGTAGATATCGATTATTCGAACGGCCATAACTTCTGGCTCATTTAGAGTTACGGGAGCCATAACCAGTCAAAACGAAGGCCTCGGTGAGTACTACGGCTATGACAGCTTTCAGCCGTCAATGGATTGTTTAATGCCCAAAAAAGACTATCCGAATCTCAATCGGGTCTAGGAAGTTTTTTACCCTTCATTTTTTCGACACGTGGATTTTTACGGTAGAACGGGATTACCGTGGCTGGTCTTCAATTTACTATCGCTGGAGAGTGGTGCACCACGGTACCGTTTTGTTTCAAATCCATGCACGCATTTAAAAAATTCGTACGATGTTGTTTCTCCATTTCAGACGGATGTTGCTCCTTGCACCGTGGATGTTGCGCCCTGTAGATATCGATTATTCGGACGGCCATAACTTCTGGCTCGTTTAGAGTTACGGGAGCCATAATCAGTCAAAACGAAGGCCTCAATAAGTTCTACGGCTATGACCGCTTTCAGCCGTCAATGGATTGTTTAATGCCCAAAACAGACTATTCGAATCTCAATCGGGTCTCGGAAGTTTTTTACTCTTTGTTTTTTCGACACGTGGATTTTTACGGTAGAACGGGAGCTGGTCTTCGAGTTACCATCGCTGGAGAGTGGTGCACCATGGTACCGTTCCATTTCAAATCCATGCACGCATTTCAAAAAGTCGTACGACACTGTTTCGCCATTTCGGACGGATGTTGCACCTTACACCGTGTATGTTGCACCCTGTAGATATCGATTATTCGGAAGGCCATAACTTCTGGCTCGTTTAGAGTTACGGGTGCCATAACCAGTCAAAACGAAGGCCTCAGTGAGTTCTGCGGCTGTGACAGCTTTCAGCCGTCAATGGATTGTTTAATGCCCAAAAAAGACTATCCGAATCTCAATCGGGTCTAGGAAGTTTTTTACCCTTCGTTTTTGCGACAACTGGATTTTTACGGTTGAACGGGATTACCGTGGATGGTCTTCGATTTACCATCGCTGGAGAGTGGCTCACCATGGTACCGTTTCGTTTCAAATCCATGCACGCATTTCAAAAAGTCGTACGACATTTTTTCGCCATTTCGGTCGATTGTTGCACCTTGCACCGTGTGTGTTGCACCCAGTGGATATCTATTATTCATACGGCCATAACTTCTGGCTCGTTTAGAGTTACGGGAGCCATAACCAGTAAAACGAAGGCCCCACTGAGTTCTACGGCTATGACAGCTTTAAGCCGTCAATGGATTGTTTAATGCCCAAAAAAGACTATCCGAATCTCAATCGGGTCTCGGAAGTTTTTTACCCTTCTTTTTTCGACACGTGGATTTTTACGGTAGAACGGGATTACCGTGGCTGGTCTTCATGTTATCATCGCCGGAGAGTGGTGCACCAAGGTAATGTTTCGTTTCAAATCCAGCACGCATTTTAAAAAGTCGTACGACACTGTTTCACCATTTTGGATGGATGTTGCACCTTGCACCGTGGATGTTGCACCCTGTAGATATCGATTATTCGGACGACCATAACTTCTGGCTCATTTAGAGTTACGGAAGCCATAACCAGTCAAAACGAAGGCCTCGGTGAGTTCTACGGCTATGACAACTTTCAGCCGTCAATGGATTGTTTAATGCCCAAAAAAGACTATCCGAATCTCAATCGGGTCTAGGAAGTTTTTTACCCTTCGTTTTTTCGACACGTGGATTTTTACGGTAGAACGGGATTACCGTGGCTGGTCTTTGATTTACTATAACGACCCGTACTTTACGTGTCGATAAATCGTAGAATAATTGTCTTTAGGTCGTTGTTATTGTTTAAGTCAACCTGGTCTTACCTTGTTCAGGAGCTTAAGTCGTGTGGAAGTTAGTGGTTTAAGGGTTCTAACGACCTAGTGGGGAGCGACCTATGTTTGCTAAGTATAGTTAGGTCGGAACCGACCTAAGGAATGTGGACGACATAGGGAGTTGGTGGCTTTAATGTTCGACTTAAGGTGGTTAGCGGGTTAAGGAGATGGGCCGACCTAAGAGCTAATGACTTAAGAGATTGACCGACTCATAGGGTAAGCGACTTATAGGAGTTAACAACCTAAGTGTTGGACCGATTTATAGGATGGAACGACCTAAGGGTTAGTGGCTTATGGGAGTTAGCGGCTTAACATGATTAGTGGGGTCGACTATGTGTTAGGTCGGCTACATTGTTAAGTCGTAAGTCGTTGAGACCCTGTGTATAGCGTTAGGTCGCTGCCGACTTATGTTTGTTATGTGTGTGTTAGGTCGGCTATGTTAAGTCGTGCGTGTTTAAGGTCGGCATACTAGTTGAGTCGTTAGGTCGTAAGTCGGCTAGGGTTAGGTCGGTGACGACTTAAGGAGGGGCGGCCGACTCATGGGATTTCTGCCTATAAATTCACCCGGTTGCTTCACTTTTTGGCATCAGACTTTGAAGCGACGAAGTGCTTCCATTTTGAGAGCTCGACTACAACACTTCTTCACTTCTTTTCTCCACTCTAATCTAGTGCTTACATCCATCTAAGATCGATGATCCAAGAGCTAAAGTTGAAGATCTACATTCTTCGAAGAGAGATTTCATCATTTGAAGAGAAATTTTGTCGGATCGAGCTAGATCCTTTGCTGTCCAGATCTGAAGTTGGTAGCTTTGGAGGTGTTTAGGTGATTCGGTGAGTGGTGGTTATCTCTCACACGGACCCAAAGGAGTATATAGGATCGGTGGCTTTTTTGTGGGTTAAAGATAGTGATTTCATGCATTTTCCTTAAGTCTGCATGTAGATCCATTGTTCATAAAGTTTTGATATCCATTTTACTACATGTTAACCTATGCTAGTTCATTCATCAAGATATTACTTAGAATTCATGTTTGTTAGATTTGGACTCTTTATTTACGAAATTGCCATTATTGTTATAACTGTTTATTTAGATCTAGTTTGAATGATTGATTGTTTGGATTAATGATTGATTTGATTGATTGTTATAAATTAGATGATTGATGTTTTGATTTTGACAAATTGGTCGAAGATGATTCAAAAGCTAAGTGGAAAGGCTTTTGAATAAGGAAAGATGCTCGTGGCATATGAAACGGATGATAAAGCTCATATGGATAGATTTGATGACGATGTTGAGATGGGACTTTGCTACGATGCGATGAGGCAAAGCATGATGTTGATATGGGACTTTGCTATGATGCGATAAAGCAAAGCATGATGTGAGATAGCCTTGGTCTAATCCAGACGGGATCATCCCAAGCATGTTGATAACTCGGTGATATGGTTCGAGTTTGTTGATAATGGATGGCTCGAGAGGCGCTTGAGCTAGTATGAGAATAGTCGTCGAGGAGGATGTGACGACCGCCCATGACTCCCGCACCAAATCAAGGAAATAATGCGCTAAAAGGTGTGCCAGGCAGCCATGGACGATAGTCAGGGTAAAACAAAACAGAAGAATCTCTATCGCATAACTCACAGCGCATGGATAAAATACAATAGAGAAATATAATATAGTGAAGCTCCATAGAACAGAACATCATCATATAAGCATCACAGTAGTTTCATACAATCATCTACTCAAATCCATACATGAAAGCCTCACTACAAATCACTCAACCAAATACAGCAGCGGATACCCAGTACATATAGTAAGAAAACTAATATGCAAAGCCTCCTGCTCGTCTTCGTCATCTTTAGCGTAGAACTCCTAGCACAGCACCTGTCACCTGCTACCTAGTCTGCCCATCCCGACATGGATGAACAGCCCAAGGTAATAAGAGGAGACATAAAACCTTGAGTCAGACAAAGTCTTAGTGAGCAGTAAATCAACTATCAAGCATACCAAAAGAGCATAAAGGATAAAAGGAATAGGAACCAAACCATCCCACTCCACCTCTTTCTACAGTGATAGCCCCAGACATACACTAAGGAGAAGCAAGCATAACAACATAGACAATTAAGGTAAAGCGAATACCACTCGAGTCAAGGACGATGTTTTCCAAATACAAACCCCCAAGGCCTAAACCAAGATCAGATAAGCACCCAGAAAACACCGCTCTTGAAGCCGAATGATAATACAACCAAACATCCATGACTCTGGCTATCACTGTTATCCTTGCCTCGATTTCACCGTTAGTTGAATGACCATCTGTCAAGGGCTAATGGTAACCCCGGTTCTAACCATAACTCCGCACACTGCCTTGTGCCTAGGACTTATCTACTTTGCCCAGAGTACTCAACTACCTACCTGTAGTCTTTTGGGTGTCCCGACTACCTACCTGTAGTCGTTATGGGCGCCCCATGTACTCTTGCTTTTGAGCATGCTAGAACCTTCAACAACGACGAGATCCAAGCCTCCTAGCCATCCTTCTTGACGACTATCCTCATACAAGCTCAAGCTACCTCTTGAACAATCCATTATCAACCAACTTGAACTACTCTTCAAGTTATCAACATGCTTGGAATGATCCCTGCTTGGATTAAGCCAAGACTCACATCATACTTCGCTTCATCGCATCAAAGCAAAGTCTCAACTCAACAACATGGTTTGCCTCATCAAATCATGGCAAAGTCCCATCTCAACATCATCCAATCTATACATATGAGCTTCAACATCCGCTACATATGCCTTAAGCAGCTTTCACCATTCAAGAGCCTTCTTCCATAGCTTTTGAATCCTCTTTCATCATCTTGTTCCAAATCAACTACTAGCTAACTTGGAAACAATCAAATCAATCATACATTCAAATAATCAATCATTCAAACAAGATCTATTAAGCAATTTAAGCAATATCAACTATAATGGCAATTTCGTAAATAAACGAGCAAAAGTCCAACATATGTGAAATCATGGTTTTTAGCATAGATCTATCAATTATAAAACATGGGTTTTGTCTCTAATGCTTATTAAACAAACTTGCATAAGTAAACATCTTCAAAAACCATGGATCTAGACTTAGATCTAAGAAAAATGCATGAAATCTCTAACTTTAACACCCAAACATGCCACCAATCCAATATACTCCTTTGGATCCGCGTGAGAGATAACTACCACTCACCAAATCACCAAAACAACCTAAAATCAATCAACTTCAGATCTGGACAGCAAGGACTTGAGCTTGATCCGGAGAAATTTCACTTGAAACGGTGAAATCTAGCTTCTTCGGATGAAAATCTTCAACTTTGGCTCTTGATCTTTGATCTTGATCTTCAATCTTCAATGGATGTTAGCACTTGATAGAAGTAGAGAAAGAAGTGAAGAAAATACCGAAGTCGAGTTCCAAAATGGCAGCACTTCGTCGCTTCGAAATCCGGTGCCAAAAAGTGAGCCAAACCCCTCTATTTATAGGCTGGAATCCCCCTTAACTCGGCCAACTTCTTAACTCGGAGCTCGCTATTAGGTCGTCCCCGACTCATCCTTGCCGACTCATCCTTGCCGACTCACGACCTAAGCGACCCCATACGACCCAACACTCTGCCGACCTATACGACTCAACTACCTACGACTTATCCCCAAGACGCCGACCCAACTACACAACACATACAGGGTTACACGACCTAGTTCCTGCCGACCTAAGCCAAAGCCTTATCCCGACCTAACACGTATGCACGACTCAAAGGCCTAAGTCCCCAACGACTTATCTACTAAGTCGGCCCACCGACCTAACAACACAAGGGATAACGTACTCTACCGACCCAATCCCTGAGTCGCCCCACGACTCATCTCCAAGCCTAACCGAGACAACAACCTAGCTACACAACGGCTCTACGACTCAACGCTTCAATCAAACACGGCCGACTCAACCCTTTGCCGACTCAAGCCAACGACTCAACAACACGCTAACTCGGCCATACGAGTTAACTTTTAAGCCGGCCTCCTATGAGTCGTAACCCGTACACGACTCATCCCTTGACCCCTATCTCGCCTCTCATCTTAAGTCGGTAACCCCTATGCCGTTCTAACTCTTAACTCGGTCCAAATCCCTATCCAGTTAACTCCTATAGCTCGGCCCCTACCTTAGGTCGGCCATACGACCTAAACTTCCTTAGGTCGGTTATGCGACCTAGACTCAACTCGGCAACTCTAGACTCAGTCACGAGTTAACTCCATAACTCGTTCCAACTTATGAGTCGGTCACGACTCAATACTCCAACACACGAGTTACTCTCCATATGACTCAGGCTAGAGACAACACAAACAACACTAACAACCTGTAAATTCTACGATTTATCGACACGTAAAAATACGGGTCGTTACATTCTCTCCCCCTTAGGAATTTCGCCCCCGAAATTCCAAGCAAACAACAGCAATCAAAATTATTCCGCATGCCTATCATCCATGGCAATCAACAATCCATGCAACCAATTCTAACCTAGCATGCAGAATTCTAAGACTTAGAACAAGCTACAAATTCATGAGATGTCACGACACTTTAGGGCCATACCTCGAAGAGTTCGGGATGAGCTGCCTTCATCCTCTCTTCCTCCTCCCACGTACAGTCGTTAACATCATCACTCCATTGTACCTTGAGCAACGTAATCGTCTTCCTCCTAAGCTGTTTCGTATCGGTTTCAACAATACGAAGCGGCTTACGAGGTCTCGAAACAACTGGATCAACCTCCAAGTCTTCACAGCTATCAGCAGAAACCACCGTAGTTGGGTCGTGCATATACTTCCGTAGATAAGATACATGAAAAACACTGTGCACACCCGCCATCTTTTCCGGTAACTCCAATCTATAAGCGAGCTTTCCAATACGCTCGATAATCGGGAATGGTCCAACAAATCTCGGAGTTAACTTTCCTTTCTTCCCGAATCTAATGACACTCTTCAGAGGAGAAATCTTCACAAAAACCATATCACCTACGTCGAATTCCAAATCCTTACGACGATTATCGGCATAACTTTTCTGACGATCTTGGGCTGCCTTCATTCGTTGCCGAATGATCTCTATACAATCTGAAGTCTGTCGAATCATCTCTGGCCCAAGTATCAGCTTTTCTCCAGTTTCCAACCAACATGTCGGAGAGTTACACGGTCTTCCATATAATGCCTCATATGGTGCCATACCGATACTCGACTGATAACTGTTATTATAAGCAAACTCCACCAAATGAAGGTGATCTTCCCATGATCCTCCGAAGTCCAAAACACATGCTCTAAGAAGATCTTCCAAAACTCGGTTGACTCTCTCAGTCTGACCATCTGTTTGAGGGTGATAAGCTGTACTCAAACACAACTCAGTTCCCAAAACTTCCTGGAAGCTCTTCCAAAATCTACTAGTGAACAATGGATCTCGATCGCTCACTATACTCTTCGGAACACCATGGAAACGAACTATCCACTTCACATATAATTCAGCCAACTTCGATGCAGTCCTAGTCGATCGAACAGGAATGAACCTTGCACTCTTGGTCAAACGATCTACTATGACCCAAATCCCTTCATTCCCTGCTCTTGTCCTAGGTAGACCATCGATAAAGTCCATCGACACTTGCTCCCACTTCCATGTAGGAACCTCTAATGGCTGAAGCAATCCACTGGGCTTCTTCTGCTCAGCTTTCACCAACTGGCAATTCATACACTTGGAAATAAAATTTCCAACATCCTTCTTCATACCTTCCCAGTAGTAGGTTCTCTTCATATCCCGATACATCTTATTTCCACCTGGATGAATTGTCAACTTCGAGTGATGACTCTCCCTCAGAACTTCATCTCTCAATCCATCTACATCGGGAACAACTAGTCGCCCTTGCTTTCGAAGCCAACCCTCTCGATCGACTTCAAATCCTTTATCCTTTTCTGGATCCAATCCGGATTCCAAATCACGGATAATCTTGATAAGCTTATCATCTCTCCTTTGCCTCTCGCCAATTCTTTCCACAAGAGTAGGCCTTATCGATAAGTTTGCCAACATCTCAGGTTCCAATTCACATCTAGGCCTGAAATCAAATCCAGCCAAATACTCAAGACTCTTCCATTCCGAAAACATGGCTCCCAATCCTGCATGTCTTCGACTTAACGCATCAGCCACTGCGTTACCTTTCCCTGGAGTATAGGCTATACCAAAATCATACGATGCTAAGAACTCTAGCCACCTTTGCTGTCGAAGATTCAAATCCTTTTGGGAAAACAGATACTTCAACGACTTATGATCTGTAAACAGCTCGAATCTAACTCCCAATAGATAGTGTCTCCACATCTTCAAAGCAAACACAATCGCCGCTAACTCCAAATCATGAGTCGGATAATTCCTTTCATGCGGCTTTAGTTGTCGACTAGCACACGCAACAACTTTATGCTTCTGCATTAGCACCGCTCCTAGTCCAGTGCCACATGCATCGGTGTAAACCACCATCTCATCATTCCCACTTGGAATAGTCAAAACAGGAGCGCTCGTCAGTCGCTCTTTCAGGATTACGAAAGCTTGCTCACACTTATCATCCCATCTGAACACTTGGTTCTTCTTCGTCAATCCTGTCAACGGTGCAGCTATCTTGGAAAAGTCTTTGATAAACCGACGATAATATCCTGCTAATCCAAGAAAACTTCTCACATCAGATGCATTCTTAGGCCTAACCCAATCCTGGATCGCTGCCACCTTAGCGGGATCAACCGCTATTCCATTTCCAGAAATAACATGACCTAAGAACCTCACTTCATTCTTCCAGAAGTGACACTTCGAAAACTTAGCCTTCAGCTGATGTTTCCGTAAGATTCCTAAAACAATCCTCAAGTGCGTCTTGTGCTCTTCCTCAGTTCTGGAATAAACCAAAATATCATCCACGAACACAAGCACGAACTTATTCAACTGATCTCTGAACACTCTATTCATAAGATCCACAAAATATGCTGGCGCGTTAGTCAACCCAAACGGCATTACCAGCCACTCATAAAACCCGGATGGTGTCCTGAAAGCAGTCTTCGGCACACTATCCTTCGCCACTCTCAACTGGTGAAATCCCGTTGCCAAATCCATCTGAGAAAACACCTTAGCCTCGTGAAGCTGATCAAACAAGTCATCTATTCTCGGCAATGGATACTTGTTCTTCCTAGTCACCTTATTCAGCTCACGATAATCAACACACAACCTCAACGATCCATCCGTTTTGGTTGCGAACACAACGGGCGCACCCCATTCGGACACACTTCTCCGAATGAATCCTTTCCGCAAAAGGTCATCAACTTGCACCTTCAGCTCTTGCTGCTCCCTCGGTGCCATCCGCCTAAGAGGCATCACAACAGGTCTGGCTCCCTCAACTAGATCGATACGAAACTCGATCTCCCTATGCGGCGGCAACCCTTTGACTTCCTCAAAGACATTCTCAAACTCATTCACAATAGGCACCGATGACAGTCCATCCCGTGGAACAACTAGCGAATACATGAAGCTCATGAAGACGCCTTCTTCATGCTTACATCGTATCACAACCTTTCGCCCTTCCACATTCCCGACTGTCACCTCAAGCCTCTCACAATCAATCCTAGCCGCATACTTCCTAAGCCAGTCCATACCCAAAATAATTCCGAACCCCGCAAAGTTCAGAACAAAGCAATCACAAACAAACGAGCAATCATGACTCGACACAACTAGACCACGACATAACATACACAAACATGACGAACCCCCTACCGGATTAGTCACAACCAATGGCCTATCAACAATATCCGGTTTCATACCTAACCGGCTTACCAAATCATCACAAACAAAAGAATGCGACGCTCCAGTATCAAACAACACTCTAACTGGAACACCACAAATAGAAAGAGTACCTTGAACAACCACACTCTTCCCCTTCTCTTCAGCAGTAGGAGCTTTCGAAGACGATGGAACAGCCCCCAAAGCATAGGCTTGCACAACCTGCCTATCTTTCCTCGGTTCTGGACAATCCTTCTTGATATGTCCCAGCTTATCACAGTTGTAACACTTTCCCGGCACTTTGGGATTCTTACAATCTTTGTAAAGATGGCCCTTCTGCTGGCAGTTATAGCAAGTCACTTCACTCTTCGGCTTCTTCTGGCCATCCCTACCCCTCTGTTGCTGTTGTTTCCTCTTCTTATTGCCACTCTGCTGTGGTTTAGATCCTTCCCTGGTTACAGAAACGACAGAACTTTCCCTAGGAAACAAACTCTCATGCCTAAGAGCTTTTTCCACAAGCTTCTCAAATGGATCGTCCAGATGATCCACTAACTGCCTCCCAAGATAAGCATCCAGACCAGTCACAAACTTTTCATTCTTCTGGTAGGGAGAATCAATATACGATCTGGCATACTTAGACAAAGCTTCAAACTCAGAAATGTACTCAAGAACAGGCCTTCCCCCTTGCTTGAGCTCCACAAACCTCTTAAACAAGACAGATTTCTGGGAAGTAGAGATGAACTTAGCTTCAAATCTAACTTGGAATTGCTCCCAAGTAATCTCTTCTTCTGGAGTATCGATGGTGATAGAATTCCACCAATCAGCAGCTCTTCGCTGAAGCTGTCTCGATGCAAGCTTCCTCTTAGTTGCATCCTCAATCCCTAAGTCACCAAAGATTCTTTTGCAAGCATCAATCCATCTCTGCACCTCAATAGTCGACTCCGTCCCCAAGAAAACTTTCCCTCCAAGAGCAGTATAATCCTTGCAAAGCTTGGCAAAATCCACCGGTCTCGGAGCTTGGACTTGAACTCCCACATCCACAGATGATCCTGAAGCTGGTATTCTCCTCATGATTGAAGTCATCATGGCCTCAAACATAGGAGCATAATCAACAGCTTCCCTAGCATCACGGCTACCCCTCGCAGCTTGTCTCTCACTTCGACTCATCCTTAATATCTGTAAATAAGAATGATTAGAACACCTTAAGAAACAACTGCATAAGGAGTTCAAACCCTTCTAAACTACTATATTATATATAGTAATCATCCATCAAATTACAATTACGTCTCTCTTACGTAGTTACATCAGCGAGCGTTGGCTAAAATCGATTAACCTGGCTCTGATACCAAATGTGACGACCGCCCATGACTCCCGCACCAAATCAAGGAAATAATGCGCTAAAAGGTGTGCCAGGCAGCCATGGACGATAGTCAGGGTAAAACAAAACAGAAGAATCTCTATCGCATAACTCACAGCGCATGGATAAAATACAATAGAGAAATATAATATAGTGAAGCTCCATAGAACAGAACATCATCATATAAGCATCACAGTAGTTTCATACAATCATCTACTCAAATCCATACATGAAAGCCTCACTACAAATCACTCAACCAAATACAGCAGCGGATACCCAGTACATATAGTAAGAAAACTAATATGCAAAGCCTCCTGCTCGTCTTCGTCATCTTTAGCGTAGAACTCCTAGCACAGCACCTGTCACCTGCTACCTAGTCTGCCCATCCCGACATGGATGAACAGCCCAAGGTAATAAGAGGAGACATAAAACCTTGAGTCAGACAAAGTCTTAGTGAGCAGTAAATCAACTATCAAGCATACCAAAAGAGCATAAAGGATAAAAGGAATAGGAACCAAACCATCCCACTCCACCTCTTTCTACAGTGATAGCCCCAGACATACACTAAGGAGAAGCAAGCATAACAACATAGACAATTAAGGTAAAGCGAATACCACTCGAGTCAAGGACGATGTTTTCCAAATACAAACCCCCAAGGCCTAAACCAAGATCAGATAAGCACCCAGAAAACACCGCTCTTGAAGCCGAATGATAATACAACCAAACATCCATGACTCTGGCTATCACTGTTATCCTTGCCTCGATTTCACCGTTAGTTGAATGACCATCTGTCAAGGGCTAATGGTAACCCCGGTTCTAACCATAACTCCGCACACTGCCTTGTGCCTAGGACTTATCTACTTTGCCCAGAGTACTCAACTACCTACCTGTAGTCTTTTGGGTGTCCCGACTACCTACCTGTAGTCGTTATGGGCGCCCCATGTACTCTTGCTTTTGAGCATGCTAGAACCTTCAACAACGACGAGATCCAAGCCTCCTAGCCATCCTTCTTGACGACTATCCTCATACAAGCTCAAGCTACCTCTTGAACAATCCATTATCAACCAACTTGAACTACTCTTCAAGTTATCAACATGCTTGGAATGATCCCTGCTTGGATTAAGCCAAGACTCACATCATACTTCGCTTCATCGCATCAAAGCAAAGTCTCAACTCAACAACATGGTTTGCCTCATCAAATCATGGCAAAGTCCCATCTCAACATCATCCAATCTATACATATGAGCTTCAACATCCGCTACATATGCCTTAAGCAGCTTTCACCATTCAAGAGCCTTCTTCCATAGCTTTTGAATCCTCTTTCATCATCTTGTTCCAAATCAACTACTAGCTAACTTGGAAACAATCAAATCAATCATACATTCAAATAATCAATCATTCAAACAAGATCTATTAAGCAATTTAAGCAATATCAACTATAATGGCAATTTCGTAAATAAACGAGCAAAAGTCCAACATATGTGAAATCATGGTTTTTAGCATAGATCTATCAATTATAAAACATGGGTTTTGTCTCTAATGCTTATTAAACAAACTTGCATAAGTAAACATCTTCAAAAACCATGGATCTAGACTTAGATCTAAGAAAAATGCATGAAATCTCTAACTTTAACACCCAAACATGCCACCAATCCAATATACTCCTTTGGATCCGCGTGAGAGATAACTACCACTCACCAAATCACCAAAACAACCTAAAATCAATCAACTTCAGATCTGGACAGCAAGGACTTGAGCTTGATCCGGAGAAATTTCACTTGAAACGGTGAAATCTAGCTTCTTCGGATGAAAATCTTCAACTTTGGCTCTTGATCTTTGATCTTGATCTTCAATCTTCAATGGATGTTAGCACTTGATAGAAGTAGAGAAAGAAGTGAAGAAAATACCGAAGTCGAGTTCCAAAATGGCAGCACTTCGTCGCTTCGAAATCCGGTGCCAAAAAGTGAGCCAAACCCCTCTATTTATAGGCTGGAATCCCCCTTAACTCGGCCAACTTCTTAACTCGGAGCTCGCTATTAGGTCGTCCCCGACTCATCCTTGCCGACTCATCCTTGCCGACTCACGACCTAAGCGACCCCATACGACCCAACACTCTGCCGACCTATACGACTCAACTACCTACGACTTATCCCCAAGACGCCGACCCAACTACACAACACATACAGGGTTACACGACCTAGTTCCTGCCGACCTAAGCCAAAGCCTTATCCCGACCTAACACGTATGCACGACTCAAAGGCCTAAGTCCCCAACGACTTATCTACTAAGTCGGCCCACCGACCTAACAACACAAGGGATAACGTACTCTACCGACCCAATCCCTGAGTCGCCCCACGACTCATCTCCAAGCCTAACCGAGACAACAACCTAGCTACACAACGGCTCTACGACTCAACGCTTCAATCAAACACGGCCGACTCAACCCTTTGCCGACTCAAGCCAACGACTCAACAACACGCTAACTCGGCCATACGAGTTAACTTTTAAGCCGGCCTCCTATGAGTCGTAACCCGTACACGACTCATCCCTTGACCCCTATCTCGCCTCTCATCTTAAGTCGGTAACCCCTATGCCGTTCTAACTCTTAACTCGGTCCAAATCCCTATCCAGTTAACTCCTATAGCTCGGCCCCTACCTTAGGTCGGCCATACGACCTAAACTTCCTTAGGTCGGTTATGCGACCTAGACTCAACTCGGCAACTCTAGACTCAGTCACGAGTTAACTCCATAACTCGTTCCAACTTATGAGTCGGTCACGACTCAATACTCCAACACACGAGTTACTCTCCATATGACTCAGGCTAGAGACAACACAAACAACACTAACAACCTGTAAATTCTACGATTTATCGACACGTAAAAATACGGGTCGTTACAGAGGATGACTAGGAGGCTGAGATTTCATCGTTATTGAAGGTTCTAGCATGCTCAAAGCAAGAGTACACTGGGTAGATTCGATAATCCCAGGCACGGGCTGCGACGACGTGCTAAGTACTCTGGGCAGTTTCAATAGTCCTAGGCACGGGCTGCGACGACGTGCGGAGTTATGTCTAGAACCGGGGTTACAATTAGCCCTTGACGGACGGATGAAAGAATGAGCCGGTCATTCAATTAACGGTGATATCGAGGCAATGATAACAGTGATAGCCAGAGTCATGGAAGTTTGGATGCTTTGGTTGTATCGTCACTCGGTCTCAAGAGCGATGTTTTGTGGGTGCTTATCTGATCTTGGTTTAGGCCTTGGGGTTTGTACTTGGAAAACATCGACCTTGACTCGAGTGATAACTGCTTTACTTTAATTGTCTGTTTTGCTGTACTTGCTTCTGCTTAGTGGGTCTGGGGCTATCACTGTAGAAAGAGGTGGAGTGGGATGGTTGGGTTCCTATTCCTTTTTACCCTTTATGCTCTTTGGTATGTTTGATAGTTGATTTACTGCTCACTAGGACTTTTGTCTGACTCAAGGTTTTATGTTCAACTCTTATTACCTTGGGCTGTTCATCCGTTTTGGGATGGGCAGACTAGGTAGCAGGTGACAGGTGCTGTTCTTAGTGACCAATGCTGTTGATGACGAAGACGAGTTGGAGGCTTTTGCATATTGTTCTTCTTACTATATGTACTGGGTGTTCCGTTGTTTGTATGATTCTCTGAGTGTTATGTAGTGAGGCTTGATGTATTGACTATTCAGATGTTTGTATCAAACTATTATGAGTCTATATGATGAGATTCTATTCTATGGAGCTTCACTATGTAAACTTTTCTATTGTATTTTTATCCATGCGCTGTGAGTAATACGATAGCGTTTATTGTGTTTCCCTACCCTGATGATCGTCCATGGCGGCCTGGCATACTTTACAGCGCACTATTTCTTTGTTTAGTGCAGGAGTCATGGGCGGTCGTCACATTTGGTATCAGAGCTTTGGTTAATCGATTTTAGCCAACGCTCGCTGACGTAACTACGTATGAGAGACGTAATTGTAATTTTGATGGTTGATTACTATATATAATATAGTAGCTTAGAAGGATTTGAACTCCTTATGCAGTTGTTTCTCAGGGTATATTAATCATTTTCTTATCGATATTAGGAATGAGTCGAAGAGTGAGACCAGCTGCTAGGGAAGGCCGTGCTGTTGAGGGGGCTGCTGATTATGCTTCTATGTTCGAGGCTATGATGACTTCGATCATGGGAAGGATGCCGGCTCCGGGGCCATCGATAGATGTTGGAGTTCAAGTTCAAGCTCCAAGACCAGTGGATTTTGCTAAGTTGTGTAAGGACTATACTGCTCTTGGAGGAAAGGTTTTCTTGGGGACAGAATCAACCATTGAAGTCCAGAGATGGATAGATGCTTGTAGAAGGATTTTTGGTGATTTGGGAACTGAGGATGCAACTAAGAGGAAGTTTGCATCAAGACAGCTTCGAGAGAGAGCTTCGGATTGGTGGAACTCTATCACCATTGATACTCCAGAGGAAGAAATTACTTGGGAGCAATTCAAAGTCAGATTTGAAGCTAAGTTCATTTCTACAGCTCAGAAATCTATTCTGTTTAAGAAGTTTGTGGAACTCAAGCAAGGTGGGAGACCAGTTCTTGAGTATGTTTCTGAGTTTGAAGCTTTGTCCAAGTATGCTCGGTCATATATTGAATCTCCCTATCAAAAGAATGAGAAGTTTGTGACAGGCTTGGACAAGTATCTTGGGAGGCAGTTGGTGGATCATTTGGACGATCCGTTTGAGAAGCTTGTGGAGAAAGCTCTCAGGCATGAGAATCTGTTTCCTAAGGAATGATCTGTTGTTGCTGTAACCAAGGAAGGGCCTAAACCACAGCAGGGTGGAAACAAGAAGAGGAAGCAGCAGCAACAGAAGGGAAAGGATGGCCAGAAGAAGCCGAAGGGTGAAGTGAACTGCTACAATTGTCAGCAGAAGGGCCATTGGTCTAGGGATTGTAGGAATCCGAAGGTGCCGGCGAAGTGCCACAATTGTGAAAAACCGAGGCATTTCAGGAGAAATTGTCCGGAACCGAGAAAGGACAAGCAGATCGTGCAAGCTAATGCTTTGGGGGCTGTTCCATCATCTTCGAAAGCTCCTATTGTGGAAGAGAAAGGGAAGAGTGTGGTGGTTCAAGGTACTCTTTCCAAATGTGGTGTTCCAGTTAGAGTGTTGTTTGATACTGGGGCGTCGCATTCGTTTGTTTGTAGTGAATTGGTAGACCGATTGGGTTTGGAACCGGATATTGTTGATAGACCATTGGTTGTGACTAATCCAATTGGGGGTTCGTCTTGTTTGTGTATGATATGCCGTGGTCTAGTTGTATCGAGTCATGATTTCTCTTTTGTTTGTGATTGTTTTGTTCTGAACTTTGCGGGGTTCGGAATTATTTTGGGTATGGACTGGCTTAGGAAGTATGCGGCAAAGGTTGATTGTGAAAGGCTGGAGGTGACAGTCGAGAATATGGAAGGGAGAAAGGTTGTGATACGAAGTAAGCATGAAGAAGGCGTCTTCATGAGCTTCATGTATTCGCTGGTTGTTCCACGGGATGGACTATCACCGGTGCCGGTTGTGAATGGATTTGAGGATGTCTTTGACGAGGTCAAAGGGTTACCGCCACATAGAGGGATCGAGTTTCGTATCGATCTAGTTGAGGGAGCCAGACCTGTTGTGATGCCTCTTAGGCGGATGGCGCCTAGGGAACAGCAAGAGTTGAAGGTGCAAGTTGATGACCTTTTACGGAAAGGATTCATTCGGCGTAGTGTGTCCGAATGGGGTGCACCAGTTGTGTTCGCAACCAAAGCGGATGGATCGTTGAGGTTGTGTGTGGATTATCGTGAGCTGAATAAAGTGACTAAGAAGAACAAGTATTCATTTCCGAGAATAGATGACTTGTTTGATCAGCTTCATGAAGCTAAGGTGTTTTCTCAGATGGATTTGGCAACGGGATTTCACCAATTGAGAGTGGCAAAGGATAGTGTGCCGAAGACTGCTTTCAGGACACCATCCGGTTTCTATGAGTGGCTGGTAATGCCGTTTGGATTGACTAATGCACCAGCGTATTTTGTGGATCTTATGAATAGAGTGTTCAGGGATCAGTTGAACAAGTTCGTACTTGTGTTCGTGGATGATATTCTGATTTATTCCAGAACTGAAGAAGAGCACAAGACACACTTGCGGATTGTTTTGGAAATCTTGCGAAAACATCAACTGAGGGCTAAGTTTTCGTAGTGTCACTTCTGGAAGAGTGAAGTGAGGTTCTTAGGCCATGTTATCTCTGGAAATGGAATAGCGGTTGATCCCGCAAAGGTGGCAGCGATCCAGGATTGGGTTAGACCTAAGAATGCATCTGATGTGAGAAGTTTTCTTGGATTAGCAGGATATTATCGTCGGTTTATCAAAGACTTTTCCAAGATAGCTGCACCATTAACAGGATTGACGAAAAAGAACCAAGTGTTCAGATGGGATGCTAAGTGTGAGCAAGCTTTCGGAATCCTGAAAGAGCGACTAACAAGTGCTCCTGTTTTGATTATTCCAAGTGGAAATGATGAGATGGTGGTTTACACCGATGCATGTGGCACTGGACTTGGAGCAGTGCTGATGCAGAAGGATAAAGTTGTTGCATATGCAAGTCGACAAATGAAGCCGCATGAAAGGAATTATCCGACTCATGATTTGGAATTGGCGGTGATTATATTTGCTTTGAAGATGTGGAGACATTACATATTGGGAGTTCGATTCGAGTTGTTTACAGATCATAAGTCATTGAAGTATCTTTTCTCCCAAAGGGATTTGAATCTTCGACAGCAACGATGGCTAGATTTTTTAGCATCATATGATTTTGGAATAGCCTATACTCCAGGAAATGGTAACGTAGTGGCAGATGCGTTAAGTCAAAGACATGCGGGATTGGGAGCCATGTTTTTAGAATGGAAGAGTCTCGAGTATTTGGCTGAATTTGACTTCAGGCCTAGATGTGAATTGGAACCTGAGATGTTGGCAAACTTATCAATAAGACCTACTCTTGTGGAAAGGATTGGCGAGAGCCAAAAGCGAGACGATAAGCTTGTCAAGATTATCCGTAATTTGGAATCTAGATCTGACCCAGAGAAGGATAAAGGATTCGAAGTCGATCGAGAGGGTTGGTTTCGGAGGCAAGGACGACTAGTTGTTCCCGATATAGATGAATTGAGAGATGAAGTTCCAAAGGAAAGTCATCACTCGAAGTTGACAATTCATCCAGGTGGAAATAAGATGTATCGGGATATGAAGAGAACCTATTACTGGGAAGGTATGAAGAAGGATGTTGGAAATTTTATTTCCAAATGTATGAACTTCCAGTTGGTTAAAGCCGAACAGAAGAAGCCAAGTGGATTGCTTCATCCATTAGAAGTTCCTACATGGAAGTGGGAGCAAATATCGATGGATTTTATCGATGGTCTACCTAGAACCAGGGCAGGAAATGAAGGGATTTGGGTCATCGTAGATCGTTTGACTAAGAGCAAGATTCATTCCTATTCGATCAACTAGGACTGCATCGAAATTGGCTGAGTTGTATGTTATGTGGATAGTTCGATTCCATGGTATTCCGAAGAGTATAGTGAGCGATCGAGACCCATTGTTCACTAGTGGATTTTGGAAGAGCTTCCAAGAAGTTTTGGGGACCGAGTTGTGTTTGAGTACAGCTTATCACCCCCAAACAGATGGTCAGACCGAGAGAGTCAACAGAGTTTTGGAAGACCTCCTTAGAGCATGTGTTTTAGATTTCGGAGGATCATGGGAAGATCATCTTCATTTGGTAGAATTTGCATATAATAACAGTTACCAGTCAAGTATTGGTATGGCACCGTATGAAGCATTGTATGGAAGACCGTGTAACTCTCCAACATGTTGGTTGGAAACTGGAGAAAAGCTAATACTTGGGCCCGAAATGATTCGACAGACTTTGGATTGCATAGAGATTATTCGGCGACGAATGAAGGCAGCCCAAGACCGTCAGAAAAGTTATGCCGATAAGCGTCGTAAGGATTTGGAATTTGACGTAGGCGATATGGTTTTCGTGAGGGTTTCTCCACTGAAGAATGTTATTCGATTCGGGAAGAAAGGAAAGTTGACTCCGAGATTTGTTGGACCATTCCCGATCATCGAGCGAATTGGAAAGCTCGCCTATAAATTGGAGTTACCGGAAAAGATGTCGAGTGTGCACAATGTTTTTCATATATCATATCTACGGAAGTATGTGCACGACTCGAATACAGTGGTTTCTGCTAATAGCTATGAAGATTTAGAAGTTGATCCAGTTGTTAGAAGACCTCGTATGCCGCTTTGTGTTGTGGAAACTGACACGAAACAACTTAGGAGGAAGGTAGTCAAGTTGCTCAAGGTACAATGGAGTGATGATGTTAACGACTGTACATGGGAAGAGGAAGAGAGGATGAAGGCAGCTCATCCTGAACTCTTCGAGGTATGGCCCTAAGGTGTCGTAACATCTCATGAATTTGTAACTTGTTCTAATCTTAGAATTCTGCATGCTAGGCTAGTAATTGGATGCATGGTTTGTTGATTGCTATGGATGGTAGGCATGCATAATAGTTTTTGATTGCTCTTGTTTGTTTGGAATTTCGGGGGCGAAATTTCCTAAGGGGGAGAGAATGTAACGACCCGTATTTTACGTGTCGATAAATCGTAGAATAATTGTCTTTAGGTCGTTGTTATTGTTTAAGTGAACCTGAGCTTACCTTGTCTAGGAGCTTAAGTCGCGTGGAATTTAGTGGTTTAAGGGTTCTAACGGCTTAGTGGGGAGCGACCTATGTTTGCTAAGTATAGTTAGGTCGGAACTGACCTAAGGAACGTGGACGACATAGGGAGTTGGTGGCTTTAGTGTTCGACTTAAGGTGGTTAGCGGGTTAAGGAGATGGGCCGACCTAAGAGCTAACGACTTAAGAGATTGACCGACTCATAGGGTAAGCGACTTGTAGGAGTTAACGACCTATGTGTTGGACCGATTTATAGGATGGAACGACCTAAGGGTTAGTGGGTTAGGGGAGTTGGTGGCTTAACATGATTAGTGGGGTCGGCTATGTGTTAGGTCGGCTACATAGTTAAGTCGTAAGTCGTTGAGACCCTGTGTATAGCGTTAGGTCGCTGCCGACTTATGTTTGGTATGTGTGTGTGTTAGGTTGTCTATGTTAAGTCGCGCGTGTTTTAGGTCGGCATACTAGTTGAGTCGTTAGGTCGTAAGTTGGCTAGGGTTAGGTCGGCGACGACTTAAGGAGCGGCGGCCGACTCATGGGATTTCTGCCTATAAATACACCTGGTTGCTTCACTTTTTGGCATCAGATTTTGAAGCAACGAAGTGCTGCCATTTTGAGAGCTCGACTACAACACTTCTTCACTTCTTTTCTCCACTCTAATCTAGTGCTTACATCCATCTAAGATCGAAGATCCAAGAGCTAAAGTTGAAGATCTACATTCTTCAAAGAGAAATTTAATCATTTGAAGGGAAATTTTGTCAGATCGAGCTAGATCCTTTGCTGTCCAGATCTGAAGTTGGTAGCTTTGGAGGTGTTTAGGTGATTCGGTGAGTGGCGGTTATCTCTCACACGGTCCCAAAGGAGTATATTGGATCGGTGGCTTGTTTGTGGGTTAAAGATAGTGATTTCATGCATTTTCCTTAAGTCTGCATGCAGATCTATTGTTCGTAAAGTTTTGATATCCATTTTACTACATGTTAACCTATGCTAGTTCATTCATCAAGATATTACTTAGAATTCATGTTTGTTAGATTTGGACTCTTTATTTACGAAATTGCCATTATTGTTATAACTGTTTATTTAGATCTTGTTTGAATGATTGATTGTTTAAATTAACGATTGATTTGATTGATTGTTATAAATTAGATGATTAATTATTTGATTTTGACAAATTGGTCGAAGATGATTCAAAAGCTAAGCGGAAAGGCTTTTGAATAAGGAAAGCTGCTCGTGGCATATGAAGCGGATGATAAAGCTCATATGGATAGATTTGATGATGATGTTGAGATGGGACTTTGCTATGATGCGATGAGGCAAAGCATGATGTTGAGATGGGACATTGCTATGATGCGATAAAGCAAATCATGATATGAGATAGCCTTGGTTTAATCCAGACGGGATCATCCCAAGCATGTTGATAACTCGGTGATATGGTTCGAGTTTGTTGATAATGGATGGCTCGAGAGGCGCTTGAGCTAGTATGAGAATAGTCGTCGAGGAGGATGACTAGGAGGCTGAGATTTCATCGTTATTGAAGGTTCTAGCATGCTCAAAGCAAGAGTACACTGGGTAGATTCGATAATCCCAGGCACGGGCTACGACGACGTGCTAAGTACTCTGGGCAGATTCGATAGTCCTAGGCACGGGCTGCGACGACGTGCAGAGTTATGTCTAGAACCGGGGTTACCATTAGCCCTTGAAGGACGGATGAAAGAATGAGCCGGTCATTCAATTAACGGTGCTATCGAGGCAATGATAACAGTGATAGCCAGAGTCATGGAAGTTTGGATGCTTTGGTTGTATCGTCACTCAGTCTCAAGAGCGATGTTTTGTGGGTGCTTATCTGATCTTGGTTTAGGCCTTAGGGGTTTGTACTTGGAAAACATCGACCTTGACTCGAGTGATAATTGCTTTACTTTAATTGTCAGTTTTGCTGTACTTGCTTCTGCTTAGTAGGTCTGGGGCTATCACTGTAGAAAGAGGTGGAGTGGGATGGTTGGGTTCCTATTCCTTTTTACACTTTATGCTCTTTTGGTATGTTTGATTGTTGATTTACTGCTCGCTATGACTTTTGTCTGACTCAAGGTTTTATGTTCAACTCTTATTACCTTGGTCTGTTCATCCGTTTTGGGATGGCCAGACTAGGTAGCAGGTGACAGGTGCTGTTCTTAGTGACCAACGCTGTTGATGACAAAGACGAGTTGGAGGCTTTTGCATATTGTTCTTCTTACTATATGTACTGGGTGTTCCGCTGTTTGTATGATTCTCTGAGTGTTATGTAGTGAGGCTTGATGTATTGACTATTCAGATGTTTGTATCAAACTATTATGAGTCTATATGATGAGATTCTATTCTATGGAGCTTCACTATGTAAACTTTTCTATTGTATTTTTATCCATGCGCTGTGAGTAATACGATAGAGTTTATTGTGTTTACCCTACCCTGATGATCGTCCATGGCGGCCTGGCATACTTTACAGCGCACTATTTCTTTGTTTAGTGCAGGAGTCATGGGTGATCGTCACATTTACCATCGTTGGAGATTGGTGCACCACGGTACCGTTTCGTTTCAAATCCATGCATGCATTTCAAAAATTCGAACGATACGGTTTTGCCATTTCGGACGGATGTTGCATCTTGCACCGTGGATGTTGCACCCTGTAGATATCGATTATTCGGACGGCCATAACTTCTGGCTCGTTTAGAGATACGGGAGCCATAACCAGTCAAAACGAAGGCCTCAGCGAGTTCTACGGCTATGACCGCTTTCAGCCGTCAATGGATTGTTTAATGCCCAAAACAGACTATCCGAATCTCAATCGGGTCTCGGAAGTTTTTTACACTTTGTTTTTTCGACACGTGGATTTTTACGGTAGAACGGGATCACTGTGGCTGGTCTTCGATTTACCATCGCTAGAAAGGGGTGCACCATGGTACCGTTCCGTTTCAAATCCATGCACGCATTTCAAAAAGCCGTACGACACCGTTTCGCCATTTCGGACGGATGTTGCACCTTGCACCGTGTATGTTGCACCCTGTAGATATTGATTATTCGGACGGTCATAACTTCTGGCTCGTTTAGAGTTACGAGAGCCATAACCAGTCAAAACGAAGGCCTCAGTGAGTTCTACGGCTATGACAGCTTTCAGCCGTCAATGGATTGTTTAATGCCCGAAAAAGACTATCCGAATCTCAATCGGGTCTAGAAAGTTTTTTACCCTTCGTTTTTTCGACACGTGGATTTTTACGGTAGAACGGGATTACCGTGGCTGGTCTTCGATTTACCATCGCTGGAGAGTGGTGCACCATGGTACCGTTTTGTTTCAAATCCATGCACGCATTTCAAAAAATCGTACGACACTATTTCACCATTTCGGACGGATGTTGCACCTTGCACCGTGGATGTTGCACCCTATAGATATCGATTATTCGGACGGCCATAACTTCTGGCTCGTTTAGAGTTACGGGAGCCATAACCAGTCAAAACGAAGGCCTCAGTGAGTTCTACGGCTATGACAGCTTTCGGCCGTCAATGGATTGTTTAATGCGCAAAAAAACTAACCGAATCTCAATCGGGTCTAGGAAGTTTTTTACCCTTCGTTTTTTCGACACGTGGATTTTTACGGTAGAACGGGATTACCGTGGCTGGTCTTCGATTTACCATCGCTGGAGAGTGGTGCACCATGGTACCATTTCGTTTCGTATCCATGCACGCATTTCAAAAAGTCGTACGACACTGTTTCGCCATTTCGGACGGATGTTGCACCTTCCACCGTGTATGTTGCACCCTGTAGATACCGATTATTCGGACGGCCATAACTTCTGGCTCGTTTAGAGTTACGGGAGCCATAACCAGTCAAAACGAAGGCCTCAGTGAGTCCTACGGCTGTGACAGCTTTCAGCCGTCAATGGATTGTTAATGCCCAAAAAAGACTATCCGAATCTCAATCGGGTCTAGGAAGTTTTTTACCCTTCGTTTTTTCGACACGTGGATTTTTACGGTAGAACGGGATTACCGTGGCTGGTCTTCGATTTACCATCGCTGGAGAGTGGTGCACCATGGTACCGTTTCATTTCAAATCCATGCATGCATTTTAAAAAGTCGTACGACACTGTTTCGCCATTTCGGACGGATGTTGCACCTTGCACCGTGGATGTTGCACCCTATAGATATCGATTATTCGGACGGCCATAACTTCTGGCTCGTTTAGAGCTACGGGAGCCATAATTAGTCAAAACGAAGGCCTCGGTGAGTTCTACGGCTATGACCGCTTTCAGCCGTCAATGGATTGTTTAATGCCCAAAACAGACTATCCGAATCTCAATCGGGTCTCCGAAGTTTTTTACCCTTTGTTTTTTCGACACGTGGATTTTTACGGTAGAACGGGATCACCGTGGCTGGTCTTCGATTTACCATCGCTGGAGAGTGGTGCACCATGGTACCGTTCCATTTCTAATCCATGCACGCATTTCAAAAAGTCATACGACATTGTTTCGCCATTTCGGGCGGATGTTGCACCTTGCACCGTGTATGTTGCACCCTGTAGATATCGATTATTCGGACGGCCGTAACTTCTGGCTCGTTTAGAGTTACGGGAGCCATAACTAGTCAAAACGAAGGCCTCAGTGAGTTCTACGGCTCTGACAGTTTTCAGCCGTCAATGGATTGTGTAATGCCTAAAAAAGACTATCCGAATCTCAATCGGGGCTAGGAAGTTTTTTACCCTTCGTTTTTTCGACACGTGGATTTTTACGGTAAAACGGGATTACCATGGCTGGTCTTCGATTTAACATCGCTGGAGAGTGGTACACCATGGTACCGTTTCGTTTCAAATCCTTGCACGCATTACAAAAAGTCGTACGGCACTTTTCGCCATGGCGGACGGATGTTGCACATTGCACCGTGGATGTTGCACCCTGTAGATATCGATTATTCAGACGACCATAACTTCTGGCTCGTTCAGAGTTACGGGGGCCATAACCAGTCAAAACGAAGGCCTTAGTGAGTTCTACGGTTATGACAGCTTTCAGCCGTCAATGGATTGTTAATACCCAAAAAAGACTATCTGAATCTCAATCGGGTCTCGGAAGTTTTTTACCCTTCGTTTTTTCGACACGTGGATTTTTACGGTAAAACGAGATTACCTTGGCTGGTCTTCAATTTACCAACGCTGGAGAGTGGTGCACCATGGTACCGTTTCGTTTCAAATCCTTGCACGCATTTCAAAAAGTGGTATGAAACTGTTTCGCCATTTCGGACGGATGTTGCACCTTGCACCGTGGATGTTTCACCCTGTAGATATCGATTATTCGGACGGCCATAACTTCTGGCTCGTTTAGAGTTACGGGAGCCATAACCAGTTAAAACGAAGGTCTCAGTGAGTTCTATGGCTATGAAAGCTTTCAGCCGTCAATGGATTGTTTAATGCCCAAAAAAAGACTATCCGAATCTCAATCGGGTCTCGGAAGTTTTTTACCCTTCGTTTTTTCGACACGTGGATTTTTACGGTAAAATGAGATTACCATGGCTGGTCTTCAATTTACCAACGCTGGAGAGTGATGCACCGTGGTACCGTTTCGTTTCAAATCCTTGTACGCATTTCAAAAAGTCGTACGACACTGTTTCGCCATTTCGGACGGATGTTGCACCTTGCACCGTGGATGTTGCACCCTGTAGATATCGATTATTCGGACGGCCATAACTTCTGGCTCGTTTACAGTTACAGGAGCCATAACCAGTCAAAACGAAGGCCTCAGTGATTTCTACGGCTATGATAGCTTTCAGCCATCAATGGATTGTTTAATGCCCAAAAAAGACTACCTGAATCTCAATCGAGAATCGGAAGTTTTTTACCCTTTGTTTTTTCGACACGTGGATTTTTACAGTAGAACGGGATCACCGTGGCTGGTCTTCGATTTACCATCGCTGGAGAGTGGTGCACCATGGTACCGTTCCATTTCAAATCCATGCACGCATTTCAAAAATTCGTACGACACTGTTTCGCCATTTCGGACGGATGTTGCACCTTGCACCGCGTATGTTGCACTCTGTAGATATCGATTATTCGGACGGTCATAACTTCTGGCTCGTTTAGAGTTACGAGAGCCATAACCAGTCAAAACGAAGGCCACAGTGAGTTCTACGGCTATGACCGCTTTCAGCCGTCAATGGATTGCTTAATACCCAAAAAAGACTATCCGAATCTCAATCGGGTCTAGAAAGTTTTTTACCCTTCGTTTTTTCGACACGTGGATTTTTACGGTAGAACGGGATTACCGTGGCTGGTCTTCGATTTACCATCGCTGGAGAGTGGTGCACCACGGTACCGTTTCGTTTCAAATCCATGCGCGCATTTCAAAAAGTCGTACGACACTATTTCACCATTTCGGACGGATGTTGCACCTTGCACCGTGGATGTTGCACCCTATAGATATCGATTATTCGGACGGCCATAACTTCTGGCTCGTTTAGAGTTACGGGAGCCATAACAAGTCAAAACGAAGGCCTCAGTGAGTTCTACGGCTATGACCGCTTTCAGCCGTCAATGGATTGTTTAATGCCTAAAACAGACTATCCGAATCTCAATCGGGTCTCGGAAGTTTTTTACACTTTGTTTTTTCGACACGTGGATTTTTACGGTAGAACGGGATCACCGTGGCTGGTCTTCGATTTACCATGGCTGGAGAGTGGTGCACCATGGTACCGTTCCATTTCAAATCCATGCACGCATTTCAAAAAGACGTACGACACTGTTTCGCCATTACGGACGGATGTTGCACCTTGCACCGTGTATGTTGCACCCTGTAGATATTGATTATTCGGACGGTCATAACTTCTGGCTCGTTTAGAGTTACGAGAGCCATAACCAGTCAAAACGAAGGCCTCAGTGAGTTCTACGGCTATGACAGCTTTCAGCCGTCAATGGATTGTTTAATGCCCGAAAAAGACTATCCGAATCTCAATCGGGTCTAGAAAGTTTTTTACCCTTCGTTTTTTCGACACGTGGATTTTTACGGTAGAACGGGATTACCGTGGCTGGTCTTCGATTTACCATCGCTGGAGAGTGGTGCACCATGGTACCGTTTCGTTTCAAATCCATGCACGCATTTCAAAAAGTCGTACGACACTATTTCACCATTTCGGACGGATGTTGCACCTTGCACCGTGAATGTTGCACCCTATAGATATCGATTATTCGGACGGCCATAACTTCTGGCTCGTTCAGAGTTACGGGAGCCATAACCAGTCAAAACGAAGGCCTCAGTGAGTTCTACGGCTATGACAGCTTTCAGCCGTCAATGGATTGTTTAATGCGCAAAAAAGACTATCCGAATCTCAATCGGGTCTAGGAAGTTTTTTACCCTTCGTTTTTTCGACACGTGGATTTTTACGGTAGAACGGGATTACCGTGGCTGGTCTTCGATTTACCATCGCTGGAGAGTGGTGCACAATGGTACCATTTCGTTTCGTATCCATGCACGCATTTCAAAAAGTCGTACGACACTGTTTCGCCATTTCGGACGGATGTTGCACCTTCCACCGTGTATGTTGCACCCTGTAGATACCGATTATTCGGACGGCCATAACTTCTGGCTCGTTCAGAGTTACGGAAGCCATAACCAGTCAAAACGAAGGCCTCAGTGAGTTCTACGGCTATGACAGCTTTCAGCCGTCAATGGATTGTTAATGCCCAAAAAAGACTATCCGAATCTCAATCGGGTCTAGGAAGTTTTTTACCCTTCGTTTTTTCGACACGTGGATTTTTACGGTAGAACGGGATTACCGTGGCTGGTCTTCGATTTACCATCGCTGGAGAGTGGTGCACCATGGTACCGTTTCATTTCAAATCCATGCATGCATTTTAAAAAGTCGTACGACACTGTTTCGCCATTTCGGACGGATGTTGCACCTTGCACCGTGGATGTTGCACCCTATAGATATCGATTATTCGGACGGCCATAACTTCTGGCTCGTTTAGAGCTACGGGAGCCATAATTAGTCAAAACGAAGGCCTCGGTGAGTTCTACGGCTATGACCGCTTTCAGCCGTCAATGGATTGTTTAATGCCCAAAACAGACTATCCGAATCTCAATCGGGTCTCCGAAGTTTTTTACCCTTTGTTTTTTCGACACGTGGATTTTTACGGTAGAACGGGATCACCGTGGCTGGTCTTCGATTTACCATCGCTGGAGAGTGGTGCACCATGGTACCGTTCCATTTCTAATCCATGCACGCATTTCAAAAAGTCATACGACATTGTTTCGCCATTTCGGACGGATGTTGCACCTTGCACCGTGTATGTTGCACCCTGTAGATATCGATTATTCGGACGGCCATAACTTCTGGCTCGTTTAGAGTTACGGGAGCCATAACCAGTCAAAACGAAGGCCTCAGTGAGTTCTACTGCTCTGACAGTTTTCAGCCATCAATGGATTGTGTAATGCCTAAAAAAGACTATCCGAATCTCAATCGGGGCTAGGAAGTTTTTTACCCTTCGTGTTTTCGACACGTGGATTTTTACGGTAAAACGGGATTACCATGGCTGGTCTTCGATTTAACATCGCTGGAGAGTGGTACACCATGGTACCGTTACGTTTCAAATCCTTGCACGCATTACAAAAAGTCGTACGGCACTTTTCGCCATTGCGGACGGATGTTGCACATTGCACCGTGGATGTTGCACCCTGTAGATATCGATTATTCGGACGACCATAACTTCTGGCTCATTCAGAGTCAAAACGAAGGCCTCAGTGAGTTCTACGGTTATGACAGCTTTCAGCCGTCAATGGATTGTTAATGCCCAAAAAAGACTATCCGAATCTCAATCGGGTCTCGGAAGTTTTTTACCCTTCGTTTTTTCGACACGTGGATTTTTACGGTAAAACGAGAATGCCTTGGCAGGTCTTCAATTTACCAACGCTGGAGAGTGGTGCACCATGGTACCGTTTCGTTTCAAATCCTTGCACGCATTTCAAAAAGTGGTATGAAACTGTTTCGCCATTTCGGACGGATGTTGCACCTTGCACCGTGGATGTTTCACCCTGTAGATATCGATTATTCGGACGGCCATAACTTCTGGCTCGTTTAGAGTTACGGGAGCCATAACCAGTCAAAACGTAGGTCTCAGTGAGTTCTATGGCTATGAAAGCTTTCAGCCGTCAATGGATTGTTTAATGCCCAAAAAAAGACTATCCGAATCTCAATCGGGTCTCGGAAGTTTTTTACCCTTCGTTTTTTCGACACGTGGATTTTTACCGTAAAACGAGATTACCATGGCTGGTCTTCAATTTACCAACGCTGGAGAGTGATGCACCGTGGTACCGTTTCGTTTCAAATCCTTGTACGCATTTCAAAAAGTCGTACGACACTGTTTCGCCATTTCGGACGGATGTTGCACCTTGCACCGTGGATGTTGCACCCTGTAGATATCGATTATTCGGACGGCCATAACTTCTGGCTCGTTTACAGTTACAGGAGCCATAACCAGTCAAAACGAAGGACTCAGTGATTTCTACGGCTATGATAGCTTTCAGCCATCAATGGATTGTTTAATGCCCAAAAAAGACTATCTGAATCTCAATCGGGACTCGGAAGTTTTTTACCCTTTGTTTTTTCGACACGTGGATTTTTACGGTAGAACGGGATCACCGTGGCTGGTCTTCGATTTACCATCGCTCGAGAGTGGTGCACCATGGTACCGTTCCATTTCAAATCCATGCACGCATTTCAAAAAGTCGTACGACACTGTTTCGCCATTTCGGACGGATGTTGCACCTTGCACCGTGTATGTTGCACCCTGTAGATATCGATTATTCGGACGGTCATAACTTCTGGCTCGTTTAGAGTTACGAGAGCCATAACCAGTCAAAACGAAGGCCTCAGTGAGTTCTACGGCTATGACAGCTTTCAGCCGTCAATGGATTGCTTAATACCCAAAAAAGACTATCCGAATCTCAATCGGGTCTAGAAAGTTTTTTACCCTTCGTTTTTTCGACACGTGGATTTTTACGGTAGAACGGGATTACCGTGGTTGGTCTTCGATTTACCATCGCTGGAGAGTGGTGCACCACGGTACCGTTTCGTTTCAAATCCATGCGCGCATTTCAAAAAGTCTTACGACACTATTTCACCATTTCGGACGGATGTTGCACCTTGCACCGTGGTTGTTGCACCCTATAGATATCGATTATTCGGACGGCCATAACTTCTGGCTCGTTTAGAGTTACGGGAGCCATAACCAGTCAAAACGAAGGCCTCAGTGAGTTCTACGGCTATGACAACTTTCAGCCGTCAATGGATTGTTTAATGCGCAAAAAAGACTATCCGAATCTCAATCGGGTATAGGAAGTTTTTTACCCTTCGTTTTTTCGACACGTGGATTTTTACGGTAGAACGGGATTACCGTGGCTGGTCTTCGATTTACCATCACTGGAGAGTGGTGCACCATGGTACCATTTCGTTTCGTATCCATGCACGCATTTCAAAAAGTCGTACGACACTGTTTCGCCATTTCGGACGGATGTTGCACCTTCCACCGTGTATGTTGCACCCTGTAGATACCGATTATTCGGACGGCCATAACTTCTGGCTCGTTCAGAGTTACGGGAGCCATAACCAGTCAAAACGAAGGCCTCAGTGAGTTCTACGGCTGTGACAGCTTTCAGCCGTCAATGGATTGTTAATGCCCAAAAAAGACTATCCGAATCTCAATCGGGTCTAGGAAGTTTTTTACCCTTCGTTTTTTCGACACGTGGATTTTTATGGTAGAACGGGATTACCGTGGCTGGTCTTCGATTTACCATCGCTGGAGAGTGGTGCACCATGGTACCGTTTCATTTCAAATCCATGCACGCATTTTAAAAAGTCGTACGACACTGTTTCGCCATTTCGGACGGATGTTGCACCTTGCACCGTGGATGTTGCACCCTATAGATATCGATTATTCGGACGGCCATAACTTCTGGCTCGTTTAGAGCTACGGGAGCCATAAACAGTCAAAACGAAGGCCTCGGTGAGTTCTACGGCTATGACCGCTTTCAGCCGTCAATGGATTGTTTAATGCCCAAAATAGACTATCCGAATCTCAATCGGGTCTCGGAGGTATTTTACCCTTTGTTTTTTCGACACGTGGATTTTTACGGTAGAACGGGATCACCGTGGCTGGTCTTCGATTTACCATCGCTGGAGAGTGGTGCACCACGGTACCGTTTCGTTTCAAATCAATGCACGCATTTCAAAAATTCATACGATACTGTTTCGCCATTTCGGACGGATGTTGCACCTTGCACCGTGGATGTTGCACCCTGTAGATATCGATTATTCGGACGGCCATAACTTCTGGCTCGTTTAGATTTACGGGAGCCATAACCAGTCAAAACGAAGGCCTCAGTGATTTCTACGGATCTGACAGTTTTCAGCAGTCAATTGATTGTGTAATGCCCAAAAAAGACTATCCGAATCTCAATCGGGGCTAGGAAGTTTTTTACCCTTCGTTTTTTCGACACCTGGATTTTTACGGTAAAACGGGATTACCATGGCTGGTCTTCGATTTAACATCGCTGGAGAGTGGTTCACCTTGCTACCGTTTCGTTTCAAATCCTTGCACGCATTACAAAAAGTCGTACGACACTTTTCGCCATTGCGGACGGATGTTGCACATTGCACCGTGGATGTTGCACCCTGTAGATATCGATTATTCGGACGGCCATAACTTCTGGCTCGTTCAAAGTCAAGGGGGCCATAACCAGTCAAAACGAAGGCCTTAGTGAGTTCTACGGTTATGACAGCTTTCAGCCGTCAATGGATTGTTAATGCCCAAAAAAGACTATCCGAATCTCAATCGAGTCTCGGAAGTTTTTTACCCTTTGTTTTTTCGACACGTGGATTTTTGCGGTAAACCGAGATTACCTTGACTGGTCTTCAATTTACCAACGCTGGAGAGTGGTGCACCATGGTACCCTTTCGTTTCAAATCCTTGCACGCATTTCAAAAAGTGGTACGAAACTGTTTCGCCATTTCGGACGGATGTTGCACCTTGCACCGTGGATGTTGCACCCTGTAGATATCGATTATTCGGACGGCCATAACTTCTGGCTCGTTTAGAGTTACGGGAGCCATAACCAGTCAAAACGAAGGCCTCAGTGAGTTCTATGGCTATGAAAGCTTTCAGCCGTCAATGGATTGCTTAATGCCCAAAAAAGACTATCTGAATCTCAATCGGGTCTAGGAAGTTTTTTACCCTTCGTTTTTTCGACACGTGGATTTTTACGGTAAAACGAGATTACCATGGCTGGTCTTCAATTTACCAACGCTGGAGAGTGATGCACCATGGTACCGTTTCGTTTCAAATCCTTGTACGCATTTCAAAAAGTCGTACGACACTGTTTCACCATTTCGGACGGATGTTGCACCTTGCACCGTGGATGTTGCACCCTGTAGATATCGATTATTCGGACGGCCATAACTTCTGGCTCGTTTAGAGTTACGGGAGCCATAACCAGTCAAAACGAAGGCCTTAGTGAGTTCTACGGCTATGATAGCTTTCAGCCATCAATGGATTGTTTAATGCCCAAAAAAGACTATCTGAATCTCAATCGGGACTCGGAAGTTTTTTACCCTTTGTTTTTTCGACACGTGGATTTTTACGGTAAAACGGGATTACCGTGGCTGGTCTTCATGCTATCATCGCTGGAGAGTGGTTCTCCAGGATACCGTTTCGTATCAAATCCATGCATGCATTTTAAAAAGTCGTACGACACTGTTTCGCCATTTCGGACGGATGTTGCACCTTGCACCGTGGATGTTGCACCCTGTAGATATCAATTATTCGAACGGCCATAACTTTTGGCTCATTTAGAGTTACGGGAGCCATAACCAGTCAAAACGAAGGCTTCGGTGAGTACTACGGCTATGACAGCTTTTAGCCGTCAATGGATTGTTTAATTCCCAAAAACGACTATCCGAATCTCAATCGGGTCTAGGAAGTTTTTTACCCTTCGTTTTTTCGACACATGGATTTTTACGGTAGAACGGGATTACCGTGGCTGGTCTTCGATTTACCATCGCTGGAGAGTGGTGCACCACGGTACCGTTTCGTTTCAAATCAATGCACGCATTTCAAAAATTCATACGATACTGTTTCGCCATTTCGGACGGATGTTGCACCTTGCACCGTGGATGTTGCACCCTGTAGATATCGATTATTCGGACGGCCATAACTTCTGGCTCGTTTAGAGTTACGGGAGCCATAACCAGTCAAAACGAAGGCCTCCGTGAGTTCTACGGCTCTGACAGTTTTCAGCCGTCAATGGATTGTGTAATGCCCAAAAAAGACTATCCGAATCTCAATCGGGGCTTGGAAGTTTTTTACCCTTCGTTTTTTCGACACGTGGATTTTTACGGTAAAACGGGATTACCGTGGCTGGTCTTCGATTTACCATCGCTGGAGAGTGGTGCACCATGGTACCGTTTCATTTCAAATCCTTGCGTGCATTTCAAAAAGTCGTACGGCACTGTTTCGCCATTTCGGACGGATGTTGCACCTTGCACCGTGGATGTTGCACCCTGTAGATATCGATTACTCGGACAGCCATAACTTCTGGCTCGTTTAGTGTTACGGGAGCCAAAACCAGTCAAAACGATGGCCTCGGTGAGTTCTACGGCTATGATAGCTTTCAGCCGTCAATGGATTGTTTAATGCCCAAAAAAGACTATTCGAATCTCAATCGGGTCTCGGAAGTTTTTTTACCCTTCGTTTTTTCGACACGAGGATTTTTACGGTAAAACGGGATTACCGTAGCTGGTCTTCAATTTACCATCGCTGGAGAGTGGTGCACCAGGGTACCATTTCGTCTCAAATCCTTGCACGCATTTCAAAAAGTCGTACGACACTGTTTCGCCATTACGGACGGATGTTGCACCTTCCACCGTGTATGTTGCACCCTGTAGATACCGATTATTCGGACGGCCATAACTTTTGGCTCATTTAGAGTTACGGGTGCTATAACTAGTCAAAATGAAGGCTTCGGTGATTTCTACGGATATGACAGCTTTTAGCCGTCAATGGATTGTTTAATGCCCAAAAAAGACTATCCGAATCTCAATCGGGTCTAGGAAGTTTTTAACCCTTCGTTTTTTCGACACGTGGATTTTTACGGTAGAACGGGATTACCGTGGCTGGTCTTCGATTTACCATCGCTGGAGAGTGGTGCACCACGGTACCGTTTCATTTCAAATCCATGCACGCATTTCAAAAATTCGTACGATACTGTTTCGCCATTACGGACGGATGTTGCACCTTTGCATCGTGGATGTTGCACCCTGTAGATATCGATTATTCGGACGGCCATAACTTTTGGCTCGTTAAGAGTTACGGGAGCCATAACCAGTCAAAACGAAGGCCCCAGTGAGTTCTACAGCTCTGACAGCTTTCACCCGTCAATGGATTGTGTAATGCCCAAAAAAGACTATCTGAATCTCAATCGGGTCTTGGAAGTTTTTTACCCTTCGTTTTTTCGACACGTGGATTTTTACGGTAAAACGGGATTACCGTGGCTGGTCTTCGATTTACCATCGCTGGAGAGTGGTGCACCATGGTACCGTTTCGTTTCAAATCCTTGCACGCATTTCAAAAAGTCGTACGACACTGTTTTGCCATTTCGGACGGATGTTGCACCTTGCACCGTGGATGTTGCACCCAGTAGATATCGATTACTCGGACGGCCCTAACTTCTGGCTCGTTTAGTGTTACGGGAGCCAAAACCAGTCAAAACGTTCGCCTCGGTGAGTTCTACGGCTATGATAGCTTTCAGCCGTCAATGGATTATTTAGTGCCCAAAAAAGACTATTCGAATCTCAATCGGGTCTCGGAAGTTTTTTTACCCTTCGTTTTTTCGACACGAGGATTTTTAAGGTAAAACGGGATTACCGTGGCTGGTCTTCAATTTACCATCGCTGGAGAGTGCTGCACCAGGGTACCGTTTCGCCTCAAATCCTTGCACGCATTTCAAAAAGTCGTACGACACTGTTTCGCCATTTCGGACGGATGTTGCACCTTCCACCGTGTATGTTGCACCCTGTAGATACCGATTATTCGGACGGCCATAACTTCTGTCTCGTTTAGAGTTACGGGAGCCATAACCAGTCAAAACGAAGGCCTCAGTGAGTTCTACGACTATGACAGCTTTCAGCCACCAATGGATTGTTTAATGCCCAAAAAAGACTATCCGAATCTCAATAAGGTCTAGGAAGTTTTTTACCCTTCGTTTTTTCGACACGTGGATTTTTACGGTAGAACGGGATTACCGTAGCTGGTCTTCGATTTACCATCGCTGGAGAGTGGTGCACCATGGTACCGTTTCGTTTCAAATCCATGCACGCATTTCAAAAAGTCGTACGACACTGTTTCGCCATTTCGGACGGATGTTGCACCTTGCACCGTGGATGTTGCACCCTGTAGATATCGATTATTCGGGCGGCCATAACTTCTGGCTCGTTTAGAGTTACGGGAGCCATAACCAGTCAAAAGAAGGCCTCAGTGAGTCCTACGGCTATGACCGCTTTCAGCCGTCAATGGATTGTTTAATGCCCAAAAAAGACTATCCGAATCTCAATCGGGTCTAGGAAGTTTTTTACCCCTCGTTTTTTCGACCCGTGGATTTTTACGGTAGAACGGGATTACCGTGGCTGGTCTTCGATTTACCATCGCTGGAGAGTGGTGCACCATGGTACCGTTTCGTTTCAAATCCATGCACGCATTTCAAAAAGTTGTACGACACTGTTTCACCATTTCGGACGGATGTTGCACCTTGCACCGTGGATGTTGCACCCTATAGATATCGATTATTCGGACGGCCATAACTTCTGGCCCGTTTAGAGTTACGGGAGCCATAACCAGTCAAAACGAAGGCCTCAGTGATTTCTATGGTTATGACAGCTTTCAGCCGTCAATGGATTGTTAATGCCCAAAAAAGAATATCCGAATCTCAATCGGGTCTCGGAAGTTTTTTACCCTTCGTTTTTTCGACACGTGGATTTTTACAATAAAACGAGATTACCTTGGCTGGTCTTCAATTTACCAACGCTGGAGAGTGATGCACCATGGTACCGTTTTGTTTCAAATCCTTGTACACATTTCAAAAAGTCGTACGACACTGTTTCGCCATTTCGGACGGATGTTGCACCTTGCACCATGGATGTTGCACCCTATAGATATCGATTATTCGGACGGCCATAACTTCTGGCTCGTTTACAGTTACAGGAGCCATAACCAGTCAAAACGAAGGCCTCAGTGATTTCTACGGCTATGATAGCTTTCAGCCATCAATGGATTGTTTAATGCCCAAAAAAGACTATCTAAATCTCAATCGGGACTCGGAAGTTTTTTACCCTTCGTTTTTTCGACACGTGGATTTTTACGGTAAAACGGGATTACCGTGGCTGGTCTTCATGCTATCATCGCTGGAGAGTGGTTCCCTTGGATACCGTTTCATATCAAATCCATGCATGCATTTTAAAAAGTCGTACGACACTGTTTCGCCATTTCGGACGGATGTTGCACCTTGCACCGTGGATGTTGCACCCTGTAGATATCAATTATTCGGACGGCCATAACTTTTGGCTCATTTAGAGTTACGGGAGCCATAACCAGTCAAAACGAAGGCTTCGGTGAGTTCTACGGCTATGACAGCTTTTAGCCGTCAATGGATTGTTTAATTCCCAAAAAAGACTATCCGAATCTCAATCGGGTCTAGGAAGTTTTTTACCCTTCGTTTTTTCGACACGTGGATTTTTACGGTAGAACGGGATTACCGTGGCTGGTCTTCGATTTACCATCGCCGGAGAGTGGTGCACCACGGTACCGTTTCGTTTCAAATCAATGCACGCATTTCAAAAATTCGTACGATACTGTTTCGCCATTTCGGACGGATGTTGCACCTTGCACCGTGGATGTTGGATCCTATAGATATCGATTATTCGGACGGCCATAACTTCTGGCTCGTTTAGAGTTACGGGAGCCATAACCAGTCAAAACGAACGCCTCAGTGAGTTCTACGGCTCTAACAGTTTTCAGCCGTCAATGGATTGTGTAATGCCCAAAAAAGACTATCCGAATCTCAATCGGGGCTAGGAAGTTTTTTACCCTTCGTTTTTTCGACACCTGGATTTTTACGGTAAAACGGGATTACCATGGCTGGTCTTCGATTTAACATCGCTGGAGAGTGGTACACCATGGTACCGTTTCGTTTCAAATCCTTGCACGCATTACAAAAAGTCGTACGGCACTTTTCGCCATTGCGGACGGATGTTGCACATTGCACCGTGGATGTTGCACCCTGTAGATATCGATTATTCGGACGGCCATAACTTCTGGCTCGTTCAGAGCTACGGGGGCCATAACCAGTCAAAACGAAGGCCTTAGTGAGTTCTACGGTTATGACAGCTTTCAGCCGTCAATGGATTGTTAATGCCCAAAAAAGACTATCCGAATCTCAATCGGGTCTCGGAAGTTTTTTACCCTTCGTTTTTTCGACACGTGGATTTTTACGGTAAAACAAGATTACCTTGACTGGTCTTCAATTTACCAACGCTGGAGAGTGGTGCACCATGGTACCGTTTCGTTTCAAATCCTTGCACGCATTTCAAAAAGTGGTACGAAACTGTTTCGCCATTTCGGACGGATGTTGCACCTTGCACCGTGGATGTTGCACCCTGTAGATATCGATTATTCGGACGGCCATAACTTCTGGCTCGTTTAGAGTTACGGGAGCCATAACCAGTCAAAACGAAGGCCTCAGTGAGTTCTATGGCTATGAAAGCTTTCAGCCGTCAATCGATTGTTTAATGCCCAAAAAAAGACTATCCGAATCTCAATCGGGTCTCGGAAGTTTTTTACCCTTCGTTTTTTCGACACGTGGATTTTTACGGTAAAACGAGATTACCATGGCTGGTCTTCAATTTACCAACGCTGGAGAGTGATGCACCGTGGTACCGTTTCGTTTCAAATCCTTGTACGCATTTCAAAAAGTCGTACGACACTGTTTCGCCATTTCGGACGGATGTTGCACCTTGCACCGTGGATGTTGCACCCTGTAGATATCGATTATTCGGACGGCCATAACTTCTGGCTCGTTTACAGTTACAGGAGCCATAACCAGTCAAAACGAAGGCCTCAGTGATTTCTACGGCTGTGATAGCTTTCAGCCATAAATAGATTGTTTAATGCCCAAAAAAGACTATCTGAATCTCAATCGGGACTCGGAAGTTTTTTACCCTTTGTTTTTTCGACACGTGGATTTTTACGGTAAAACGGGATTACAGTGGCTGGTCTTCATGCTATCATCGCTGGAGAGTGGTTCTCCAGGATACCGTTTCGTATCAAATCCATGCACGCATTTTAAAAAGTCGTACGACACTGTTTCGCCATTTCGGACGGATGTTGCACCTTGCACCGTGGATGTTGCACCCTGTAGATATCAATTATTCGAACGGCCATAACTTTTGGCTCATTTAGAGTTACGGAAGCCATAACCAGTCAAAACGAAGGCTTTGGAGAGTTCTACGGCTATGATATTTTTCAGCCGTCAATGGATTGTTTAATGCCCAAAAAAGACTATTTGAATCTCAATCGGGTCTCAGAAGTTTTTTTACCCTTCGTTTTTTCGACACGAGGATTTTTACGGTAAACCGGGATTATCGTGGCTGGTCTTCAATTTACCATTGCTGGAGAGTGGTGCACCAGGGCAAAATTTTGTCTCAAATCCTTGCACGCATTTCAAAAAGTCGTACGACATTGTTTCGCCATTTCGGACGGATGTTTCACCTTGCACCGTGTATGTTGCACCCTGTAGATATCGATTATTCGGACGGCTATAACTTCTGGCTCGTTTAGAGTTACGTGACCCATAACCAGTCAAAACGAAGGCCTCAGTGAATTCTACGGCTATGACAGCTTTCAGCCGCCAATGGATTGTTTAATGCCCAAAAAAGACTATCCGAATCTCAATCGGGTCTCGGAAGTTTTTTTACCCTTCGTTTTTTCGACACGTGGATTTTTACGGTAGAACGGGATTACCGTGGCTAGTCTTCGATTTACCATCTCCGGAGAGTGATGCACCATGGTACCGCTTCGTTTCAAATCCATGCATTCATTTCAAAAAGTCGTACGACACTGTTTCGCCATTTCGGACGGATGTTGCACCTTGCACCGTAGATGTTGCACCCTAAGATATCGATTATTCGGACGGCCATAACTTCTAGCTCGTTTAGAGTTACGGGAGCCATAACCAGTCAAAACGAAGGCCTCAGTGATTTCTATGGTTATGACAGCTTTCAGCCGTCAATGGATTGTTAATGCCCAAAAAAGAATATCCGAATCTCAATCGGGTCTCGGAAGTTTTTTACCCTTCGTTTTTTCGACACGTGGATTTTTACAATAAAACGAGATTACCTTGGCTGGTCTTCAATTTACCAACGCTGGAGAGTGATGCACCATGGTACCGTTTTGTTTCAAATCCTTGTACACATTTCAAAAAGTCGTACGACACTGTTTCGCCATTTCGGACGGATGTTGCACCTTGCACCATGGATGTTGCACCCTATAGATATCGATTATTCGGACGGCCATAACTTCTGGCTCGTTTACAGTTACAGGAGCCATAACCAGTCAAAACGAAGGCCTCAGTGATTTCTACGGCTATGATAGCTTTCAGCCATCAATGGATTGTTTAATGCCCAAAAAAGACTATCTAAATCTCAATCGGGACTCGGAAGTTTTTTACCCTTCGTTTTTTCGACACGTGGATTTTTACGGTAAAACGGGATTACCGTGGCTGGTCTTCATGCTATCATCGCTGGAGAGTGGTTCCCTTGGATACCGTTTCATATCAAATCCATGCATGCATTTTAAAAAGTCGTACGACACTGTTTCGCCATTTCGGACGGATGTTGCACCTTGCACCGTGGATGTTGCACCCTGTAGATATCAATTATTCGGACGGCCATAACTTTTGGCTCATTTAGAGTTACGGGAGCCATAACCAGTCAAAACGAAGGCTTCGGTGAGTTCTACGGCTATGACAGCTTTTAGCCGTCAATGGATTGTTTAATTCCCAAAAAAGACTATCCGAATCTCAATCGGGTCTAGGAAGTTTTTTACCCTTCGTTTTTTCGACACGTGGATTTTTACGGTAGAACGGGATTACCGTGGCTGGTCTTCGATTTACCATCGCCGGAGAGTGGTGCACCACGGTACCGTTTCGTTTCAAATCAATGCACGCATTTCAAAAATTCGTACGATACTGTTTCGCCATTTCGGACGGATGTTGCACCTTGCACCGTGGATGTTGGATCCTATAGATATCGATTATTCGGACGGCCATAACTTCTGGCTCGTTTAGAGTTACGGGAGCCATAACCAGTCAAAACGAACGCCTCAGTGAGTTCTACGGCTCTAACAGTTTTCAGCCGTCAATGGATTGTGTAATGCCCAAAAAAGACTATCCGAATCTCAATCGGGGCTAGGAAGTTTTTTACCCTTCGTTTTTTCGACACCTGGATTTTTACGGTAAAACGGGATTACCATGGCTGGTCTTCGATTTAACATCGCTGGAGAGTGGTACACCATGGTACCGTTTCGTTTCAAATCCTTGCACGCATTACAAAAAGTCGTACGGCACTTTTCGCCATTGCGGACGGATGTTGCACATTGCACCGTGGATGTTGCACCCTGTAGATATCGATTATTCGGACGGCCATAACTTCTGGCTCGTTCAGAGCTACGGGGGCCATAACCAGTCAAAACGAAGGCCTTAGTGAGTTCTACGGTTATGACAGCTTTCAGCCGTCAATGGATTGTTAATGCCCAAAAAAGACTATCCGAATCTCAATCGGGTCTCGGAAGTTTTTTACCCTTCGTTTTTTCGACACGTGGATTTTTACGGTAAAACAAGATTACCTTGACTGGTCTTCAATTTACCAACGCTGGAGAGTGGTGCACCATGGTACCGTTTCGTTTCAAATCCTTGCACGCATTTCAAAAAGTGGTACGAAACTGTTTCGCCATTTCGGACGGATGTTGCACCTTGCACCGTGGATGTTGCACCCTGTAGATATCGATTATTCGGACGGCCATAACTTCTGGCTCGTTTAGAGTTACGGGAGCCATAACCAGTCAAAACGAAGGCCTCAGTGAGTTCTATGGCTATGAAAGCTTTCAGCCGTCAATCGATTGTTTAATGCCCAAAAAAAGACTATCCGAATCTCAATCGGGTCTCGGAAGTTTTTTACCCTTCGTTTTTTCGACACGTGGATTTTTACGGTAAAACGAGATTACCATGGCTGGTCTTCAATTTACCAACGCTGGAGAGTGATGCACCGTGGTACCGTTTCGTTTCAAATCCTTGTACGCATTTCAAAAAGTCGTACGACACTGTTTCGCCATTTCGGACGGATGTTGCACCTTGCACCGTGGATGTTGCACCCTGTAGATATCGATTATTCGGACGGCCATAACTTCTGGCTCGTTTACAGTTACAGGAGCCATAACCAGTCAAAACGAAGGCCTCAGTGATTTCTACGGCTGTGATAGCTTTCAGCCATAAATAGATTGTTTAATGCCCAAAAAAGACTATCTGAATCTCAATCGGGACTCGGAAGTTTTTTACCCTTTGTTTTTTCGACACGTGGATTTTTACGGTAAAACGGGATTACAGTGGCTGGTCTTCATGCTATCATCGCTGGAGAGTGGTTCTCCAGGATACCGTTTCGTATCAAATCCATGCACGCATTTTAAAAAGTCGTACGACACTGTTTCGCCATTTCGGACGGATGTTGCACCTTGCACCGTGGATGTTGCACCCTGTAGATATCAATTATTCGAACGGCCATAACTTTTGGCTCATTTAGAGTTACGGAAGCCATAACCAGTCAAAACGAAGGCTTTGGAGAGTTCTACGGCTATGATATTTTTCAGCCGTCAATGGATTGTTTAATGCCCAAAAAAGACTATTTGAATCTCAATCGGGTCTCAGAAGTTTTTTTACCCTTCGTTTTTTCGACACGAGGATTTTTACGGTAAACCGGGATTATCGTGGCTGGTCTTCAATTTACCATTGCTGGAGAGTGGTGCACCAGGGCAAAATTTTGTCTCAAATCCTTGCACGCATTTCAAAAAGTCGTACGACATTGTTTCGCCATTTCGGACGGATGTTTCACCTTGCACCGTGTATGTTGCACCCTGTAGATATCGATTATTCGGACGGCTATAACTTCTGGCTCGTTTAGAGTTACGTGACCCATAACCAGTCAAAACGAAGGCCTCAGTGAATTCTACGGCTATGACAGCTTTCAGCCGCCAATGGATTGTTTAATGCCCAAAAAAGACTATCCGAATCTCAATCGGGTCTCGGAAGTTTTTTTACCCTTCGTTTTTTCGACACGTGGATTTTTACGGTAGAACGGGATTACCGTGGCTAGTCTTCGATTTACCATCTCCGGAGAGTGATGCACCATGGTACCGCTTCGTTTCAAATCCATGCATTCATTTCAAAAAGTCGTACGACACTGTTTCGCCATTTCGGACGGATGTTGCACCTTGCACCGTAGATGTTGCACCCTAAGATATCGATTATTCGGACGGCCATAACTTCTAGCTCGTTTAGAGTTACGGGAGCCATAACAAGTCAAAATGAAGGCCTAAGTGAGTTCTACGGTTATGACAGCTTTCAGCCATCAATGGATTGATTAATGCCCAAAAAAGACTATCCGAATCTCAATCGGGTCTCGGATGTTTTTTACCCTTCATTTTTTCGACACGTGGATTTTTAGGGTAAAACGAGATTACCCTGGCTGGTCTTCAATTTACCAACACTGGAGAGTGGTACACCATGGTACCGTTTCATTTCAAATCCTTGCACGCATTTCAAAAAGTCGTACGACACAGTTTCGCCATTTCGGACGGATGTTGCAACTTGCACCGTGGATGTTGCACCCTTTAGATAACGATTATTCAGACGGCAATAACTTCTGCCAGGTTTAGAGTTACGGGAGGCATCACCAGTCAAAACGAAGACCTCAGTGAGTTCTACGGCTATGACAGCTTTCAGCCGTCAATGGATTGTTTAATGCCCAAAAAAGACTATCCGAATCTCGATCGGGTCTCTGAAGTTTTTTACCCATCGTTTTTTCGACACGTGGATTTTTACGGTAAAACGGGATTACCGTGGCTGGTCTTTATGTTATCATCGCCGAAGAGTGGTGCACAAGGGTACCGTTTCGTTTCAAATCCATGCACGCATATTAAAAAGTCGTACGACACTGTTTCGCCATTTCGGACGGATGTTGCACCTTGCACCGTGGATGTTGCACCCTGTAGATATCGATTATTCGGACGGCCATAACTTCTGGCTCATTTAGAGCTACGGGAGCCATAACCAGTCAAAACGAAGGCCTTGGTGAGTTCTACGGCTATGACAGCTTTCAGCCGTCAATGGATTGTTTAATGCCCAAAAAAGACTATCCGAATCTCAATCGGGTCTAGGAAGTTTTTTACCCTTCATTTTTTCGACTCGTGGATTTTTACGGTAGAACGGGATAACCGTGGCTGGTCTTCGATTTACCATCGCTGGAGAGTGGGGCATCACGGTACCGTTTCGTTTCAAATCCATGCACGCATTTCAAAAATTCGTACGATACTGTTTCGCCATTTCGAACGGATGTTGCACCTTGCACCGTGGATGTTGCACCCTGTAGATATCGATTATTCGGACGGCCATAACTTCTGCCTCGTTTAGAGTTACGGGAGCCATAACCTGTCAAAACGAAGGCCTCGGTGAGTTCTACGGCTCTGACAGCTTTCAGCCGTCAATGGATTGTGTAATGCCCAAAAAGACTATCTGAATCTCAATCGGGGCTAGGAAGTTTTTTACCCTTCGTTTTTTCGACACGTGGATTTTTACGGTGAAACGGGATTATCGTGGCTGGTCTTCGATTTACCATCGTTGGAGAGTAGTACACCATGGTACCGTTTCGTTTCAAATCCTTGCGCGCATTTCAAAAAGTCGTACGGCACTGTTTCGCCGTTTCGGACGGATGTTGCACCTTGCACCATGGATGTTGCACCCTGTAGATATCGATTATTTGGACGGCCATAACTTCTGGCTCGTTTAGTGTTACGGGAGCCATAACTAGTCAAAACGATGGCCTCGGTGAGTTCTACGGCTATGATAGCTTTCAGCCGTCAATGGATTGTTTAATGCCCAAAAAAGACTATTCGAATCTCAATCGGGTCTCGGAAGTTTTTTTACCCTTCGTTTTTTCGACACTAGGATTTTTACGGTAAAACGGGATTACCGTGGCTGGTCTTCAATTTACCATTGCTGGAGAGTGGTGCACCAGGGTACAATTTCGTCTAAAATTCTTGCATGCATTTCAAAAAGTCATACGACACTGTTTCGCCATTTCGGACGGATGTTGCACCTTGCACCGTGTATGTTGCACCCTATAGATATCGATTATTCGGACGGCCATAACTTCTGGCTCGTTTAGAGTTACGGGAGCCATAACCAGTCAAAATGAAGGCCTCAGTGAATTCTACGGCTATGACAGCTTTCAGCCGTCAATGGATTGTTTAATGCCCAAAAAAGACTATCCGAATCTCAATCGGGTCTAGGAAGTTTTTTACCCTTCGTTTTTTCGACACGTGGATTTTTACGGTAGAACGGGATTACCGTGGCTGGTCTTCGATTTACCATCGCTGGAGAGTGGTGCACCAAGGTACCGTTTCGTTTCAAATCCATGCACGCATTTCAAAAAGTCGTACGACACTGTTTCGCCATATCGAACGGATGTTGCACCTTGCACCTTGGATGTTGCACCCTAAGATATCGATTATTTGGACGGCCATAACTTCTGGCTCGTTTAGAGTTTCGCGAGCCATAACCAGTCAAAATGAAGGCCTCAGTGAGTTCTACGGTTATGACAGCTTTCAGCCATCAATGGATTGCTTAATGCCCAAAAAAGACTATCCGAATCTCAATCGGGTCTCGGAAGTTTTTTACCCTTCGTTTTTTCGACACGTGGATTTTTACGGTAAAACGAGATTACCTTGGCTGGTCTTCAATTTACCAACGCTGGAGAGTGGTGCACCATGGTACCGTTTCGTTTCAAATCCTTGCACGCATTTCAAAAAGTCGTACGACACTGTTTCGCCATTTCAGACGGATGTTGCACCTTGCACCGTGGATGTTGCACCCTGTAGATATCGATTATTCGGACGGCCATAACTTCTGGCTCGTTTAGAGTTAGGGAGCCATAACCAGTCAAAACGAAGGCCTCAGTTAGTTCTACGGCTATGACCGCTTTAAGCCATCAATGGATTGTTTAATGTCCAAAAAAGACTATCCGAATCTCAATCGGGTCTCGGAAGTTTTTTACCCTTCGTTTTTTCGACACGTGGATTTTTACAGTAAAACGAGATTACCGTGGCTGGTCTTCTTGTTATCATCGCTAGAGAGTGGTGCACCAGGGTACCGTTTCGTTTCAAATCCATGCACGCATTTTAAAATGTTGTACGACACTGTTTCGCCATTTCGGATGGATGTTGCACCTTGCACCGTGGATGTTGCACCTTGTAGATATCGATTATTCGGACGGCCATAACTTCTGGCTCATTTAGAGTTACGGGAGCCATAATCCGTCAAAACGAAGGCATCGGTGAGTTCTACGGCTATGACAGCTTTCAGCCGTCAATGGATTGTTTAATGCCCAAAAAAGACTATCTGAATCTCAATCGGGTCTAGGAAGTTTTTTACCCTTCGTTTTTTCGACACGTGGATTTTTACGGTAGAACGGGATTATCGTGGCTGGCCTTCGATTTACCATCGCTGGAGAGTGGTGCATCATGGTACCATTTCGTTTCAAATCCATGCACGCATTTCAAAAAGTCGTACGAAACAGTTTCGCTATTTCGGACGGATGTTGCACCTTGCACCGTGGATGTTGCACCCTAAGATATCGATTATTCGGACGGCCATAACTTCTGGCTCGTTTAGAGTTGTGGGAGCCATTACCAGTCAAAATGAAGGCCTCAGTGAGTTCTACAATTATGACAGCTTTCAGCCATCAATGGATTGCTTAATGCCCAAAAAAGACTATCCGAATCTCAATCGGGTCTCCGAAGTTTTTTACCCTTCGTTTTTTCGACACGTGGATTTTTACGGTAAAACGAGATTACCTTGGCTGGTCTTCAATTTACCAACGCTGAAGAGTGGTGCACCATGGTACCGTTTCGTTTCAAATCCTTGCACGCATTTCAAAAAGTCGTACGACACAGTTTCGCCATTTCGGACGGATGTTGCACCTTGCACCTTGAATGTTGCACCCCGTAGATATCGATTATTCGGACGGCTATAACTTCTGGCTCGTTTAGAGTTACGGGAGCCATAACCAGTCAAAACGAAGGCCTCAGTGAGTTCTACGGCTATGAAAGCTTTCAGCCGTCAATGGGTTGTTTAATGCCCAAAAAAGACTATCCGAATCTCAATCGGGTCTCGGAAGTTTTTTACCCTTCGTTTTTACGATTCATGGATTTTTACGGTTAAACGAGATTACCGTGGCTGGTCTTCATGGTATCATCGCTGGAGAGTGGTGAACAAGGGTACCGTTTCATTTCAAATCCATGCACGCATTTCAAAAAGTCATACGACACTGTTTCGCCATTTCGGACGGATGTTGCACCATGCACCGTGGATGTTGCACCTTATAGATATCGATTATTTGGACGGCCATAACTTCTGGCTCATTTAGAGTTACGGGAGCCATAACCCGTCAAAACGAAGGCATCGGTGAGTTGTACGGCTATGACAGCTTTCAGCCATCAATGGATTGCTTAATGCCCAAAAAAGACTATCCGAATCTCGATCGGGTCTCTGAAGTTTTTTACCCATCGTTTTTTCGACACGTGGATTTTTACGGTAGAAGGGGATTACCGTGGCTGGTCTTCGAATTACCATCGCTGGAGAGTGGTGCACCACGGTACCGTTTTGTTTCAAATCCATGCACGCATTTCAAAAATTCGTACGATAATGTTTCGCCATTTCGGACGGATGTTGGACCTTGCACTGTGGATATTGCACCCTGTAGATATCGATTATTCAGACGGCCATAACTTTTGGCTCGTTTAGAGTTACGGGAGCCATAACCAGTCAAAACGAAGGCCTCAGTGAGTTCTACTGCTCTGGCAGCTTTCAGCCGTCAATGGATTGTGTAATTCCCAAAAAAGACTCTCTGAATCTCAATCGGGGCTAGGAAATTTTTTACCCTTCATTTTTTCGACACGTGGATTTTTACGGTAAAACGGGATTACCGTGGCTGGTCTTCGATTTACCATCGCTGGAGAGTTGTGCACCATGGTACCGTTTTGTTCCAAATCCTTGCACGCATTTCAAAAAGTCGTACGGCATTGTTTCGGCATTTCGGACGGATGTTGCACCTTGCACCGTGGATGTTGCACCCTGTAGATATCGATTATTCGGATGGCCATAACTTCTGGCTCGTTTAGTGTTACGGGAGCCATAACCAGTTAAAACGATGGCCTCAGTGAGTTCTATGGCTATGATAGCTTTCAGCCGTCAATGGATAGTTTAATGCCCAAAAAAGACTATCCGAATCTCAATCGGGTCTCGGAAGTTTTTTACCCTTCGTTTTTTCGACACGAGGATTTTTACGGTAAAACGGGATTACCGTGGCTGGTCTTCAATTTACTATCGCTGGAGAGTGGTGCACCAAGGTACCGTTTCGTCTCAAATCCTTGCACGCATTTCAAAAAGTCGTACGATACTGTTTCGCCATGTCGGACGGATGTTGCACCTTGCACCGTGTATGTTGCACCCTGTAGATATCGATTATTCGGACGGCCATAACATCTGGCTCGTTTAGAGTTACGGGAGGCATAACCAGTCAAAACGAAGGCCTCAGTGAATTCTACGGCTATGACAGCTTCCAGCCGTCAATGGATTGTTTAATGCCCAAAAAAGACTATCCGAATCTCAATCGGGTCTAGGAAGTTTTTTACCCTTTGTTTTTTCGACACGTGGATTTTACGGTGGAACGGGATTACCGTGGCTGGTCTTCGATTTACCATCGCTAGAGAGTGGTGCACCATGGTACCGTTTCGTTTCCAATCCATGCATGCATTTCAAAAAGTCGTACGACACTGTTTCTCCATTTCGGACGGATGTTGCACCTTGCACCGTGGATGTTGCACCCTAAGATATCGATTATTCGGACGGCCATAACTTCTGGCTCGTTTAGAGTTACGGGAGCCGTAACCAGTCAAAATGAAGGCCTCAGTGAGTTCTACGGTTATGATAGCTTTCAGCCATCAATGGAATGCTTAATGCTCAAAAAAGACAATCCGAATCTCAATCGGGTCTCTGAAGTTTTTTACCCTTCGTTTTTTCGGCACGTGGATATTAACGGTAAAACGAGATTACCTTGGCTGGTCTTCAATTTACCAACGCTGGAGAGTGGTGCTGTAACGACCCGTATTTGTACGTGTTGATAAATCGTAGAATTATTAGGTCGTTAGTATTGTTTATGTCATCCTTAGCCTAAGTCGTGTAAAAGATGGTTCATAAGGAAGTTAACTCGGTTGCATAAGGTCCTTAGATCGGCTCTTGGTTAGGTCGTAGATGGTTTTAAGTCGTGAACGACTTAGGGGATTACGACCTAGCAGTTTAGATGTGATAGCTTGAGTCATGTAGGAGATAAGTCGGTTGAACGACTTAGTGGTGTTGAGCGACTTAAGGTGTTGGCCAAGTTAAGGTGTAGCGAGTTAGAGAGGGTAGCGACTTAGTGGAGTAAGCGACTTAAGGGCTGGAACGAGTTAACGAGTTAAGGGGTAAATCGTTAACGAGTTAGTGAGTTACTGGGGTTTTAAGTCGTAAACGACATATAGGAACTGGCCGACTTAAGGGTTAGCGGTCTAAGGATTGGGACGACCTATAGTAGCTAGCGACTCAGGAGTTAACGACTTAAGGTAGGAAGGTCATTCGTGCGACTTAGTATAGTTAGGTCGTGAACGACCTAAGGCTTAAGTCGTTATGGTATAAGTCGTAGGGGACCTAGGCTTAGTGTTAAGTCGCGTGCACGTGTTAGGTCGTGTATGCTATAAGTCGTATACGAGTTAAGGATAGGTCGCGAGTGTGCTAAGTGGTAGGTCGTGTGACCCTGTGTTGTAGTTAGGTCGCTGAGTCGTGTGAACGACTTAGTGATAGGTCGTGGATGCGCATATGTTTTAGGTTGGAGGCTTTTTGAGTCTTGTATAGTTGGGTCGGCCTCTCCGATGAGTCGTAGGTCGTAACTCACGCGTGTGTTAGGTCGTGAGTCGTGCACCTGTGTTGTGTCGCGCGTGTTAGGTCGTATGCCGCATGCAGTTAAGTCGTGAGTCGACTCATGGGTTAGGTCGTGGTCGACTTAAAGGGGGACGACTCAGGGGAATTTCAGCCTATAAATAGAAGGGTTTGGCTCACTTTTTGGCACCGGATTTTGAAGCGACGAAGTGCTGCCATTTTGAGAACTCGACTACAACACTTCTTCACTTCTTTTCTCCACTCTAATCTAGTGATTCCTTCCATATAAATTGAAGATCAAATTGAAGATCCTAGAGCCAAAGTTGAAGATCTTCATCCAACAAAGAGAGATTTCATCGATTGAAGCGAGATTTTGCCGGATCAAGCTTAGGTCTTTGCTGTCCAGATCTGAAGTTGGTTGTTTTTGAGGTGTTTAGGTGATTCGGTGAGTGGTAGTTATCTCTCACACGGACCCAAGGGAGTATATTGGATTGGTGGCTTGTTTATGTGTTAAAGATAGTGATTTCTTGCATTTTCCTTAAGTCTGCATGTAGATCTATCTCCTATGAAGTTTTGATATCTATTTTACTACATGTTCACTTATGCAAGTTCATTCATCAAGTTATAGAGGCATTTGCCTATGATTCATACTTGTTAGACTTGGACACTTTAATTACCAAATTGCCATTATTGTTGTAATTGCTTATTAGATCTTGCTGAATGTTTGATTGCTTGGATTAATGATTGATTTATGATTGATTTGATTGTTTCAAATTAGCTAGTAGTTGATTTGAACAAGTTGATCGAAGATGATTCAAAAGCTAAGTGGAAAGGCTCTTGAATGGTGAAAGCTGCTTGTGGCATATGAAACGGATGTGGAAGCTCATATGGATAGATTTGATGATGATGGACTTTGCCATGATGCGATGAGGCAAACCATGATGTGAGATGGGACTTTGCTATGATGAGTTGAAGCAAAGCATGATGTTTGAAAGCCTTGGTTTAATCCAGACGGGATCATCCCAAGCATGTTGATAACTCGGTGATGCGGTCCGGGTTGGTTGATAATGGTGGGCTTGAGAGGCGGTTGGGCCAGTGTGAGAATAGTCGTCGAGGAGGATGACTAGGAGGCTTGGATCTTATCGTTATTGAAGGTTATAGCATGCTCAAAGCAAGAGTACGTTGGAACGGGTCACAATGACGTTACAGACACGGGTCTTGATGACGTGTCAGTACTCTGGGCAGATGCGATAGTCCTAGGCACGGGTCATGATGACGTGCGGGGTCATGTCTAGAACCGGGGTTGCCATTAGCCCTTGACGGACGGCTGAAAGAAGGTGCCGGTCATTTAATTAACGGTGATATTGAGGCAATGTTAACAGTGATAACCTGAGTCATGGATGTTTGATTGTACCATCATTCGGTCTCAAGAGCAGTGTTTTCTGGGTGCTTATCTTATCTTGGTTTAGGCCTTGGGGGTTTGTATTTGGAAAACATCGACCTTGACTCGAGTGATAATTACTTTACTTAAATTGTCTGCTTTGCTATGCTTGTTTATGCTTAGTGGGTCTGGGGGCTATCACTGTGGAATGAGGTGGAGTGGGATGGTTGAGTTCCTATTCCTTTTATCCTTTATGCTCTTTTGATATGTTTGATAGTTAATTTACTGCTCACTAAGACTGTTGTCTGACTCAAGGTTTTATGTTCAACTCTTATTATCTTGGGCTGTTCATCCATGTTGGGATGGGCAGACTAGGTAGCAGGTGACAGGTGCTGTTCTTGGCTACCAACGCTGTTGATAACGAAGACGAGCTGGAGGCTTTTACATATTGTTTTCTTACTATATGTACTGGATGTTCCGTTGTTTGTATATTCTCTGAGTGATATGTAGTGAGGCTTGATGTATTGACTTTGCTGATTGTTGTATCAAACTATTAGAGTTTATATGATGAGATTCTGTTATATGGAGCTTCACTATGTATATTTTCTATTGTATTTTATCCATGCGCTATGAGTAATACGATAGAGTTTCTATTTTATCTTACCCTGACTATTGTCCATGGCTGCCTGGCACGCCTTTCAGCGCACCATTCTCTTGTTTTAGTGCGGGAGTCATGGGCGGTCGTCACATTTGGTATCAGAGCTTTGGGTAATCGATTTTAGCCAATGCTCGATGACATAACTACGTAAGAGAGACGTAATTGTATTTTGATGGATGATTACTATATATAATATAGTAGTTTAGAAGTATTTGAACTCCTTATGTAGTTGTTTCTCAAGGTGTTCTGAATCATTCCTTTTTGTAGATATTAAGGATGAGTCGAAGTGAGAGACAAGCTGCTAGGGAAAGCCGTGCTATTGGGGGAGCTACTGACTATGCTGCGATGTTCGAAGCTATGATGACTTCGATCATGAGAAGGATACCAACTTCAGGACAGTCAGTAGATGTTGGAGTTCAAGTTCAAGCTCCAAGATCAATGGATTTTGCTAAGTTGTGTAAGGACTATACTGCTCTTGGAGGGAAGGTTTTCTTGGGAACAGAATCAACCATTGAGTTGCAGAGATGGATTGATGCTTGTAGAAGGATCTTTGGTGATTTGGGAATTGAGGATGCAACTAAGAGGAAGCTTGCTTCAAGACAGCTTCAAGGGAGAGCTTCTGATTGGTGGAATTCTATCACTATTGATACTCCAGAGGAAGAGATCACTTGGGAGCAATTCCAAGTCAGATTTGAAGCTAAGTTCATTTCTACGGCTCAGAAATCTGTTCTGTTTAAGAAGTTTGTGGAGCTTAAGCAAGGTGGGAGACCAGTTCTTGAGTATGTTTCTGAGTTTGAAGCTTTGTCCAAGTATGCTCGGTCGTATATTGAATCTCCCTATCAGAAGAATGAGAAGTTTGTGACAGGCTTGGACAGTTATCTTGGGAGACAGTTGGTGGATCATCTGGACGATCCATTTGAGAAGCTTGTGGAGAAAGCTCTCAGGCACGAGAGTTTGTTTCCTAAGGAAGGGTCTGTTGTTGTTGTGACCAAGGAAGAGTCCAAACCACAACAGGGTGGAAGCAAGAAGAGTAAGCAGCAGCAACAGAAGGGTAAGGATGGCCAGAAGAAGCCAAAGGGTGAAGTGACCTGCTACAATTGTCGGCAGAAGGGCCATTTCTCTAGGGATTGCAAGAATCCAAAGGTGCAGTTGAAGTGCCACAACTATGATAAGCTGGGACATATCAAGAAGGACTGTCCTGAACCGAGGAATGATAAGCAGATTGTGCAAGCTTATGCTTTGGGAGCTGTTCCATCGTCTTCGAAAGCTCCTACCGTTGATGAGAAAGGGAAGAGTGTGGTGGTTCAAGGTACTCTTTCCATTTGTGGTGTTCCAGTTAGGGTTTTGTTTGATACTGGGGCATCGCATTCGTTTGTTTGTGATGATTTGGTAGGCCGGTTGGGTTTGGAACCGGAAATTGTTGATAGACCATTGGTTGTGACTAATCCAGTTGGGGGTTCGTCTTGTTTGTGTATGGTATGTCGTGGTCTAGTTGTATCGAGTCATGATTGCTCTTTTGTTTGTGATTGTTTTGTTCTGAACTTTGCGGGGTTCGGAATTATTTTGGGTAAGGACTGGCTTAGGAAGTATGCGACAAAGGTTGATTTTGAGAAACTAGAGGTGACAGTCGGGAAAGTGGAAGGGCGAAAGGTTGTGATACGATGTAAGCATGAAGAAGGCGTCTTCATGGGCTTCATGTATTCGCTGGTTGTTCCACGGGATGGACTGTCATCGATGCCGGTTGTGAATGGATTTGAGGACGTCTTTGACGAAGTCAAAGGGTTACCGCCGCATAGGGAGATCGAGTTTCGTATCGATCTAGTTGAGGGAGCCAGACCTGTTGTGATGCCTCTTAGACGGATTGCGCCTAGAGAACAACAAGAGCTGAAGGTGCAGGTTGACGACCTTTTTCGGAAAGGATTCATTCGGCGTAGTGTGTCCGAATGGGGTGCACCAGTTGTGTTCGCAACCAAAGCGGATGGGTCGTTGAGGTTGTGTGTGGATTATCGTGAGCTGAATAAGGTGGCTAAGAAGAACAAGTATCCATTGTCGAGAATAGATGACTTGTTTGATCAGCTTCATGAAGCTAAGGTGTTTTCTCAGATGGAATTGGCAACGGGATTTCACCAGTTGAGAGTGGCTAAGGATAGTGTGCCGAAGACTGCTTTTAGGACACCATCCGGTTTTTATGAGTGGCTGGTAATGCCGTTTGGATTGACTAACGCACCAGCATATTTTGTGGATCTTATGAATAGAGTATTCAGAGATCAGTTGAACAAGTTTGTACTTGTGTTCGTGGATGATATTCTGATTTATTCCAGAAATGAGGAAGAGCACAAGGCACACTTGCGTATTGTTTTGGAAATCTTGCGGAAACATCAGCTGAAGGCTAAGTTTTCGAAGTGTCACTTCTGGAAGAGTGAAGTGAGGTTCTTAGGCCATGTTATTTCTGGAAATGGAATAGCGGTTGATCCCGCTAAGGTGGCAGCAATCCAGGATTGGGTTAGACCTAAGAATGCATCTGATGTGAGAAGTTTTCTTGGATTAGCAGGATATTATCGTCGTTTTATCAAAGACTTTTCCAAGATAGCTGCACCGTTAACAGGATTGACGAAAAAGAATCAGGTATTCAGATGGGATGATAAGTGTGAGCAAGCTTTCGTAATCCTGAAAGAGCGACTGACAAGTGCTCCTGTTTTGACTATTCCAAGTGGGAATGATGAGATGGTGGTTTACACCGATGCATGTGGTACTGGACTTGGAGCAGTGCTAATGCAAAAGGATAAAGTTGTTGCGTATGCAAGTCGACAACTGAAGCCGCATGAAAGGAATTACCCGACTCATGATTTGGAGATAGCCGCGATTGTTTTTGCTCTGAAGATGTGGAGACATTATCTATTGGGATTTCGATTCGAGTTGTTTACGGATCATAAGTCGTTGAAGTATCTTTTCTCCCAAAAGGATTTGAATCTTCGGCAATAACGATGGCTAGAGTTTTTAGCATCATATGATTTTGGTATAGCTTATACTCGGGGAAAAGGTAACGCAGTGGCGGATGCGTTAACTCGAAGACATGCAGGATTGGGAGCCATGTTTTCGGAATGGAAGAGTCTCGAGTATTTGGCTGGATTCGACTTCAGGCCTAGATGTGAATTGGAACCTGAGATGTTGGCAAACTTATCGATAAGACCTACCCTTGTGGAAAGGATTGGCGAGAGCCAAAAGTGAGACGATAAGATTGTCAAGATTATTCGTGATTTGGAATCTGGATTGAATCCAGAAAAGGATATAGGATTCGAAGTCGATCGAGAGGGTTGGCTTCGGAAGCAAGGACGATTAGTTGTTCCTGATGTAGATGGATTGAGAGATGAAGTTCTGAGGGAAAGTCATCACTCGAAGTTGACGATTCATCCAGGCGGAAATAAGATGTATCGGGATATGAAGAGAACCTACTACTGGGAATGTATGAAAAAGGATGTTGGAAATTTTATTTCCAAGTGTATGAACTGCCAGTTGGTAAAAGCCAAACAGAAGAAGCCAAGTGGATTGCTTCAGCCGTTAGAGGTTCCTTCATGGAAGTGGGAGCAGATATCGATGGATTTTATAGATGGTCTACCAAGAACCAGTGTAGGAAATGAAGGGATTTGGGTCATTGTAGATCGTTTGACTAAGAGTGAAAGATTCATTCCTGTTCGATCAACTAGGACTGCATCGAAGTTGGCTGAGTTGTATGTTAAGTGGATAGTTCGATTCCATGGTGTTCCGAAGAGTATAGTGAGCGATCGAGACCCATTGTTCACTAGTGGATTTTGGAAGAGCTTCCAGGAAGTTTTGGGAACCAAGTTGTGTTTGAGTACAGCTTATCACCCACAAATAGATGGTCAGACTGAGAGAGTCAATCGAGTTTTGGAAGATCTCCTGAGGGCATGTGTTTTAGATTTCGGAGGATCATGGGAAGATCACCTTCATTTGGTGGAATTTTCATATAATAACAGTTACCAGTCAAGTATTGGTATGGCACCATATGAAGCATTGTTTGGAAGACCGTGTAACTCTCCGACATGTTGGTTGGAAACTGGAGAAAAGCTTATGCTTGCGCCAGAAATGATTCGACAGACTACGGATTGCATAGTGATCATTCGGCGACGAATGAAGGCAGCCCAAGATCGTCAGAAAAGTTATGCCGATAATCGTCGTAAGAATTTGGAATTCGACGTAGGTGATATGGTTTTTTGTGAAGATTTCTCCTATGAAGAATGTTATTAGATTCGGGAAGAAAGGAAAATTGACTCTGAGATTTGTTGGACCATTCCCGATTATCGAGCGAATTGGAAAGCTCGCTTATAGATTGGAGTTACCGGAAAAGATGGCGGGTGTGCACAATGTTTTTCTTGTATCTTATCTACGGAAGTATGTGCACGACTCGAATACGGTGGTTTCTGCGGATACCTGTGAAGACTTGGAGGTTGACCCAGTTGTTACGAGACGTCGTAAGCCGCTTTGTGTTGTTGAAACCGACACGAAACAGCTTAGGAAGAAAACGATCACGTTGCTCAAGGTACAATGGAGTGATGATGTTGACGACTGTACATGGGAGGAGGAAGAGAGGATGAAGGCAGCTCATCCTGAACTCTTCGAGGTATGGCCCTAAGGTGTCGAGACATCTCATGAATTTGAAGCTTGTTCTAAGTCTTAGAATTCTGCATGCTAGGCTAGTAATTGGATGCATGGTTTGTTGATTGCTATGGATGGTAGGCATGTGGAATAACTTTGATTGCTCTTGTTTGTTTGGAATTTCGGGGGCGAAATCCCTAAGGGGGAGAGAATGTAACGATCCGTATTTGTACGTGTTGATAAATCGTAGAATTATTAGGTCGTTAATATTGTTTATGTCATCCTTAGCCTAAGTCGTGTAAAAGATGGTTCATAAGGAAGTTAACTCGGTTGCATAGGGTCCATAGATCGGCTCTTGGTTAGGTCGTAGATGGTTTTAAGTCGTGAACGACTTAGGGGATTACGACCTAGCAGTTTAGATGTGACAGCTTGAGTCGTGTAGGAGATAAGTCGGTTGTACGACTTAGTGGTGTTGAGCGACTTAAGGTGTTGGCCGAGTTAAGGTGTAGCGAGTTAGAGAGGGTAGCGACTTAGTGGAGTAAGCGACTTAAGGGCTGGAACGAGTTAACGAGTTATGGGGTAAATCATTAACGAGTTAGTGAGTTACTGGGGTTTTAAGTCGTAAACAACTTATAGGAACTGGCCGACTTAAGGGTTAGCGGTCTAAGGATTGGGACGACCTACAGTAGCTAGCGACTCAGGAGTTAAGGACTTAAGGTAGGAAGGTCATTCGTGCGACTTAGTATAGTTAGGTCGTGAACGACCTAAGGCTTAAGTCGTTATGGTATAAGTCGTAGGGGACCTAGGCTTAGTGTTAAGTCGCGTGCACGTGTTAGGTCGTGTATGCTATAAGTCGTATACGAGTTAAGGATAGGTCGCGAGTGTGCTAAGTGGTAGGTCGTGTGACCCTGTGTTGTAGTTAGGTCGCTGAGTCGTGTGAACGACTTAGTGATAGGTCGTGGATGCGCATATGTTTTAGGTTGGAGGCTTTTTGAGTCTTGTATAGTTGGGTCGGCCTCTCCGATGAGTCGTAGGTCGTAACTCACGCGTGTATTAGGTCGTGAGTCGTGCACCTGTGTTGTGTCGCGCGTGTTAGGTCATATGCCGCATGCAGTTAAGTCGTGAGTCGACTCATGGGTTAGGTCGTGGGCGACTTAAAGGGGGATGACTCAGGGGAATTTCAGCCTATAAATAGAGGGGTTTGGCTCACTTTTTGGCACCGGATTTTGAAGCGACGAAGTGCTGCCATTTTGAGAACTCGACTACAACACTTCTTCACTTCTTTTCTCCACTCTAATCTAGTGATTCCTTCCATCTAAATTGAAGATCCAAGAGCCAAAGTTGAAGATCTTCATCCAACAAAGAGAGATTTCATCGATTGAAGCGAGATTTTGCCGGATCAAGCTTAGGTCTTTGCTGTCCAGATCTGAAGTTGGTTGTTTTTGAGGTGTTTAGGTGATTCGGTGAGTGGTAGTTATCTCTCACACGGACCCAAGGGAGTATATTGGATTGGTGGCTTGTTTATGTGTTAAAGATAGTGATTTCTTGCATTTTCCTTAAGTCTGCATGTAGATCTATCTCCTATGAAGTTTTGATATCTATTTTACTACATGTTCACTTATGCAAGTTCATTCATCAAGTTATAGAGACATTTGCCTATGATTCATACTTGTTAGATTTGGACACTTTAATTACCAAATTGCCATTATTGTTGTAATTGCTTATTAGATCTTGTTGAATGTTTGATTGCTTGGATTAATGATTGATTTATGATTGATTTGATTGTTTCAAATTAGCTAGTAGTTGATTTGAACAAGTTGATCGAAGATGATTCAAAAGCTAAGTGGAAAGGCTCTTGAATGGTGAAAGCTGCTTGTGGCATATGAAACGGATGTGGAAGCTCATATGGATAGATTTGATGATGATGGACTTTGCCATGATGCGATGAGGCAAACCATGATGTGAGATGGGACTTTGCTATGATGAGTTGAAGCAAAGCATGATGTGTAAAAGCCTTGGTTTAATCTAGACGGGATCATCCCAAGCATGTTGATAACTCGGTGATGCGGTACGGGTTGGTTGATAATGGTGGGCTCGAGAGGCGGTTGGGCCAGTGTGAGAATAGTCGTCGAGGAGGATGACTAGGAGGCTTGGATCTTATCGTTATTGAAGGTTCTAGCATGCTCAAAGTAAGAGTAAGTTGGAACGGGTCACGATGACGTTCCAGACACGGGTCATGATGACGTGTCAGTGCTCTGGGCAGATGCGATAGTCCTAGGCACGGGTCATGATGAAGTGCGGGGTTATGTCTAGAACCGGGGTTGCCATTAGCCCTTGACGGACGGCTGAAAGAAGGTGCCGGTCATTCAATTAACGGTGATATCGAGGCAATGTTAACAGTGATAGCCAGAGTCATGGATGTTTGATTGTACGATCATTCGGTCTCAAGAGAAGTGTTTTCCGGGTGCTTATCTGATTTTGGTTTAGGCCTTGGGGGTTTGTATTTGGAAAACATCGACCTTGACTCGAGTGATAATTACTTTACTTAAATTGTCTGCTTTGTTATGCTTGTTTATGCTTAGTGGGTCTGGGGGCTATCACTGTGGAATGAGGTGGAGTGGGATGGTTGAGTTCCTATTCCTTTTATCCTTTATGCTCTTTTGGTATGTTTGATAGTTAATTTACTGCTCACTAAGACTGTTGTCTGACTCAAGGTTTTATGTTCAACTCTTATTACCTTGGGCTGTTCATCCATGTTGGGATGGGCAGACTAGGTAGCAGGTGACAGGTGTTGTTCTTGGCTACCAACGTTGTTGATAACGAAGACGAGCTGGAGGCTTTTACATATTGTTTTCTTACTATATGTACTGGATGTTCCGTTGTTTGTATATTCTCTGAGTGATATGTGTTTGCGTGAAAAATGGCCGCAAACACCCAAAGTCGTATGAGTTGGTTGATTTTATGTCGTATTTAGTGATTTGGATGATTTATGCAAATATATGAAAAACAGGGACTAAATTGTAAAAGACACACAGATTTATAGTGGTTCGGCAAGAACGTGCCTACGTCCACTTTATATGTTATTCTCCTTTTTTCCTTCAGATTACAAGTACAAAGCTTTGATTACAAGTATCTAAAGTTGTTTGAGAGTTCCTTCCAGGCTTGAGCTCTCAAACCTCTCTCTCAAAATTGTCCCCCATTGTTGTACCCCTGCCCCTCTATTTATAGAGTGAGGCTGGGGGCAGGGGTCTTGGAGTTTATAGCTACTGGTGGGCCTGGGCTGATGCAATCTGGACTGGCAATTCTGGTTCGGCGAAGCTTGGTTCGGTTTGGAATGGGTGGTGTTGGACCTGTGATGGAGTGGATTCGGTGATGGCCTTGTTGTTGGGTTGGTTCGGCATGGGTTGTCCTACTCCTGGTTCGGCAGTAGGGAGGAATGCTGGTTCGGTTTGTTGGTTCGGTGGTGGAAAGGAGGCCGGTCCGGTGGTGGCTTGGACCGGTGGCCGAATACGTGGGGACCGAATGGAAGGAGCCGAATGGAAGGAGCCGAATGGAGGCTTTGCCGAATGGAAGGGGCCGAATGGAGGCTTTGCCGAATGAGCCTTAGTATCTGAGAACGCCGGATGACTCTGGTGATGATTACTGAATGGATCCTTCAACCTTTAATGCCGGATTGATTTTTATGCTTGAACTTTGAGTGAAATCCCCGCTTGCTTGCTTCTTCCTGGTTCCGGTCGTGGTGGAAATGCATACAATCTTGATATTCCAGTTTTGTCCAAAAAATGGGATAACACTTTGCCCCCCAAAATATGTCTTGCGGTAGGAAGGCGTGTTTTGTAATGCCATGAGCTGGATGTTCATATCCTGTCATCAACCTGCAAAGAACTTGATATTTTATATAGCCCCAAATGACGACCGTTCGGGATCGAGCTATTTGGGATGAAGCGCGGCCGTTCATGGTCAAGCGCCTAACTTCAAATGACGATCATTCGTGATCAAGTCACTTGCGGTGAAGTGCGACCGTGCGCGGTCAAGCGCATAAATCCGTGCGTCGATCGTTCGGGATCGCGTCATCTGCAGTGAAATGTGACCGTTCAAGGTCAAGCGCTTTACTTCAAATGACGATCGTTCGGGATCGAGTCATTCGCGGTAAAGTGCGACAGTGCGCGGTCGAGTGGGGACCGTTCAAGGTCAAGCGCTTAACTTCAAATGACGATCGTTCGTGATCGAGTCATTCGAGGTAAAGTGCGACAGTGCGCGGTCAAGTCTGTAAGTCCACGCGTCGATCGTTCGAGACCGAGCCATTTGTGATGAAATGTGACCGTTCAAGGTCAAGCGCCTAACTTCAAATGACGATCGTTCGTGATCAAGTCATTCGAGGTAAGGTGCGACAGTGTGCGGTCAAGTGGCGGTCCTCAAATGACGACCGTTCGCGATCAAGCCATTTGAGGTAAGGTGTAACAGTCAGTGATCAGGTGGCGGACCTCAAATGACGACCGTTCGCGATCGAGTCATTTGAGGTAAGGTGAGTTGTGCCGTTCGAGGCGAGTTGTGCCGTTCGAGGCGAGTTGTGATCGTTCGCGATCGGGTGCCGTTCGAGGCGAGTTGTGACTGTTCGAAGTCGGGTGCCGTTCGAGGCGAGTTGTGACTGTTCGAAGTCGGGTGCCGTTCGAGGCGAATGAGTGTGCCCGGGGGGGACTTAATATTATCAGTGTTGGAGTCATTGTTTGGGGGAATTTTTCGAATCAAAGACTTCGGCAGTTCGTTGCCATGCAATAGGTGCTCGTGGACCGTTCGCGATCCAACGGGCATACAAGTAAATAATTTTTTCATAGAATTGTAAATGTTAAAGCGATAGTACCTTACAGCAGAAATGTCCAAACAGGAGGAATTCAAATGTTCAAATTGAAACAAAAGCAAAGCAAGGATGTCAAAGAGTAAGTTCCCACCCCGAAGCAGTCAATGATCATTCAGAGCATGCCTGGAGATCGTTCGCGATCTCGTACATGTGTAAATGATTTAATTGCTTTAGTGGAAGCTTACGACTTGTTCATCGTTATTTTAATCAAGCAATCAATGGATAATCAAATGGTGCCCTGATCCAGGGTCACCTCTAGCTGATGCAGAGGGTGGTCGCTCTGGCTCCACCGCTGGAGTTCGCCTCCTCACATATTGGAGGAGCATACCGTTCCTGATAAGCCCTTCCACCTCGTCCTTCAAATGCCTACAATCATTAGTGTTATGACCATTCAATTCATGAAATACACAAAACTTATCTGATTTTCTTTCGTCAGAGGTTGGATCCCTTCGCATTGGTCTACGATACGGAACCTGCCCCTTGGTATCCTGATAAATCCGTTCCAAATTCTCATTCAGCTCTGAATAGGTGGTGAATCGTGGCTCTCTTCGTAGCCACTTTGTCCTGTCATCATAATCTTCGGCCTTTCTTTTTCCTTTGCTAGTCTCCGCACCCTTTCCAGGTGGGTTTCCGCTCTTGATTGAGTAAACGTCATCTTCTTCCTCTCTTTCTGCACTAGCATCTTCCAAACGCAGAAACTTTTCAGCCTCATGATAGAACTCTCCCAGATTCATAGGCGGGTCCTTGGTTAATGAATTCTTGAACTCTGTATTACCAGCTATTCCGGATACAGCTGCCATCATGACCATAGCTGGATCTGGTCGATCCACTGATGCTGCTGCAGCATTAAATCGCGTTAGAAAGCTCCTCAAAGTCTCTCCAGTTTTCTGTTTCAAGGTTGCCAAAGTCATCACATTCTTGGGTCTCGCAATATGAACCCTGAATTGCCTCATGAATCTCTCAGTTAAATCTGCCCATGTTCCTATGGAGCCGCTCTCCAGTTGCCTAAACCATAACGCTGCAATGTCCGTCAAATACAGTGGAAAGCACCGGGCCATAACCTCCTCTGATGCCCCCAGCACTTCCATATGTCTCATATACTTCGTTAGATGGACCGTGGGGTCCGTTTTCCCGTTGTACATGTCCAATGATGGTAGCTTGAATTCTGGTGGGTTCCTAGCCATCCTAATCGCAGAAGAAAAAGGACTCCTGTTTACATCTTCCAAATCTCTGTTTACTAAACCGCCTCTCATAGCTCTTCTAACTATCTCCGCTAATCTGTCGTTGTTTCCAAGCTGTAGTTCTCGTTCACTGTCTTCGACCTGCCCCCCAAGTCCGCGGGAGTTTCCATGTGTATGCATCCCTGGCTGAACGTTCATTCCTCTATTGCTACCAGGTGGTTCGGATGCCCCCATCTCACTTCCCGGGGTTGGATCAACATGCTCTGCGTGAGTGCCCCCTAGCTCTGGTGCTGCGCCAGATGGTCCTGCTCCGTTCTGAACTCCAGTTGCCCCTTGGATTTGTGCTCCAATTTGCCCAATTTGTTGAAGTAAGTTCTGGATCATCTCTTCTTGTCTTCTCATCATGACTTCCATCTCATCCCTAGTGATGAAGATCGACGCTTGATTCCCTCCTGAGGAAGCCTCTTGACTTCCTTGGTGTTCACTTCTCTCTGGCCTTTGTCTTTTACTTGTTTGTCTCGTCATAACTCTTAGATCTGAACTCTTAGATTTTCAAATTCAACTCCTATCCGATGTAGCGGGAGTTGGTTCCTCTCAGTGAAAGCACCAAAATGTTTGCGTGAAAAATGGCCGCAAACACCCAAAGTCGTATGAGTTGGTTGATTTTATGTCGTATTTAGTGATTTGGATGATTTATGCAAATATATGAAAAACAGGGACTAAATTGTAAAAGACACACAGATTTATAGTGGTTCGGCAAGAACGTGCCTACGTCCACTTTATATGTTATTCTCCTTTTTTCCTTCAGATTACAAGTACAAAGCTTTGATTACAAGTATCTAAAGTTGTTTGAGAGTTCCTTCCAGGCTTGAGCTCTCAAACCTCTCTCTCAAAATTGTCCCCCATTGTTGTACCCCTGCCCCTCTATTTATAGAGTGAGGCTGGGGGCAGGGGTCTTGGAGTTTATAGCTACTGGTGGGCCTGGGCTGATGCAATCTGGACTGGCAATTCTGGTTCGGCGAAGCTTGGTTCGGTTTGGAATGGGTGGTGTTGGACCTGTGATGGAGTGGATTCGGTGATGGCCTTGTTGTTGGGTTGGTTCGGCATGGGTTGTCCTACTCCTGGTTCGGCAGTAGGGAGGAATGCTGGTTCGGTTTGTTGGTTCGGTGGTGGAAAGGAGGCCGGTCCGGTGGTGGCTTGGACCGGTGGCCGAATACGTGGGGACCGAATGGAAGGAGCCGAATGGAAGGAGCCGAATGGAGGCTTTGCCGAATGGAAGGGGCCGAATGGAGGCTTTGCCGAATGAGCCTTAGTATCTGAGAACGCCGGATGACTCTGGTGATGATTACTGAATGGATCCTTCAACCTTTAATGCCGGATTGATTTTTATGCTTGAACTTTGAGTGAAATCCCCGCTTGCTTGCTTCTTCCTGGTTCCGGTCGTGGTGGAAATGCATACAATCTTGATATTCCAGTTTTGTCCAAAAAATGGGATAACAATATGTAGTGAGGCTTGATGTATTGACTTTGCTGATTGTTGTATCAAACTATTAGAGTTTATATGATGAGATTCTGTTATATGGAGCTTCACTATGTATATTTTCTATTGTATTTTATCCATGCGCTGTGAGTAATACGATAGAGTTTCTATTTTATCTTACCCTGACTATCGTCCATGGCTGCCTGGCACTCCTTTCAGCGCACCATTCTCTTGTTTTAGTGCGGGAGTCATGGGCGGTCGTCACAGGTGCACCATGGTACCGTTTCGTTTCAAATCCTTGTACGCATTTCAAAAAGTCGTACGACACTGTTTCGCCATTTCGGACGGATGTTGCACCATGCACCGTGGATGTTGCACCCTGTAGATATCGATTGTTCGGACGGCCATAACTTTTGGCTCGTTTAGAGTTACGGGAGCCATAACCAGTCAAAACGAAGGCCTCAGTGAGTTCTACGGCTATGACAGCTTTCAGCTGTCAATGGATTGTTTAATGCCCAAAAAAGACTATCCGAATCTCAATCGGGTCACGGAAGTTTTTTACCCTTCATTTTTTCGACACGTGGATTTTTACGGTAAAACGGGATTACCGTGGCCGGTCTTCATGTTACCATCGCTGGAGAGTGGTGCACCAGGGTACCGTTTCGTTTCAAATCCATGCACACATTTCAAAAAGTCGTACGACACTGTTTCGCCATTTCGGACGGATGTTGCACCTTGCACCGTGGATGTTGCACCCTGTAGATATCGATTATTCGGACGGCCATAACTTCTGGCTCATTTAGAGTTATGGGAGCCATAACCCGTCAAAACGAAGGCCTCGGTGAGTTCTACGGCTGTGATAGCTTTCAGCGGTCAATGGTTTGTATAATGCCCAAAAAAGACTATTCGAATCTCAATCGGGTCTAGGAAGTTTTTTACCCTTCGTTTTTTCTACACGTGGATTTTTACGGTAGAACGGGATTACCGTGGTTGGTCTTTGATTTACCATCGCTAAAGAGTGGTACACCACGGTACCGTTTCGTTTCAAATCCATGCACGCATTTCAAAAATTCGTACGATACTGTTTCGCCATTTCGGACGGATGTTGCACCTTGCACCGTGAATGTTGCACCCTGTAGATATCGATTATTCGGACTGCCATAACTTCTGGCTCGTTTAGAGTTACGGGAGCCATAAGCAGTCAAAACGACGGCCTTAGTGGGTTCTACGGCTCTGACAGCTTTTAGCCGTTAATGGATTGTGTAATGCCCAAAAAAGACTATCCGAATCTCAATCGGGGCTCGGAAGTTTTTTTACCCTTCGTTTTTTCGACACGAGGATTTTTACGGTAAAACGGGATTACCGTGGCTGGTCTTCGATTTACCATTGCTGGAGAGTGGTGCACCAGGGTACCGTTTCGTCTCAAATCCTTGCACGCATTTCAAAAAGTCGTACGACACTGTTTTGCCATTTCGGACGGATGTTGCACCTTGCACCATGTATGTTGCACCCTGTAGATATCGATTATTCGGACGGCCATTACTTCTGGCTCGTTTAGAGTTATGGGAGCCATAACCAGTCAAAACGAAGGCCTTAGTAAGTTCTACGGCGATGACGGCTTTTAGCCGTCGATGGATTGTTTAATGCCCAAAAAAGACTATCTGAATCTCAATCGGGTCTAGGAAGTTTTTTACCCTTCGTTTTTTCGACACGTGGATTTTTACGGTAGAACGGGATTACCGTGGTTGGTCTTCGATTTACCATCCCTGGAGAGTGATGCACCATGGTACCGTTTCGTTTCAAATCCTTGCATGCATTTCAAAAAGTCGTACGACACTGTTTCGCATTTCGGACGGATGTTGCACCCTGTAGAAATCGATTATTTGGATGGCCATAACCTCTGGCTCGTTTAGAGTTACGGGAGCCATAACCAGTCAAAACGAAGGCCTTAGTGAGTTCTACGGCTATGATAGCTTTCAGCCGTCGATGGGTTGTATAATATCCAGAAAAGACTATCCGAATCTCAATCGGGACTCGGAAGTTTTTTACCCTTCGTTTTTTCGACACGTGGATTTTTACGGTAAAACGGGATTACCGTGGCTGGTCTTCAATTTACCATTGCTGGAGTGTGGTGCACCATCGTACCGTTCTTTTCAAATCCTTGCAAGCATTTCAAAAAGACGTATGACACTGTTTTGCCATTTCGGACGGATGTTGCACCTTGCGCCGTGGATATTGCACCCTGTAGATATCGATTATTCGGACGGCCATAACTTCTGGCTCGTTTAGAGTTACGGGAGCCATAACCAGCAAAACGAAGGCCTCGGTGAGTTCTACGGCTATGAATGCTTTCAGGCGTCGATGGATTGTTTAATGCCCAAAAAAGACTATCCGAATCTCAATAGGGTCTCGGAAGTTTTTTTCCCTTCGTTTTTTTGACACGTGGATTTTTACGGTAAAACGGGATTACTGTGCTGGTCTTCAATTTACCATCGCTGGAGAGTGGTGCACCATGGTACCGTTTTGTTTCAAATCCTTGCACGCATTTCAAAAAGTCGTACGACACTGTTTCGCCATTTCGGACGGATATTGCACCTTGCACCGTGGATGTTGCACCCTGTAGATATCGATTATTCGAACGGCCATAACTTCTGGCTCGTTTAGAGTAACGGGAGCCATAACCAGTCAAAACGAAGGCCTCTGTGAGTTCTACAGCTATGATAGCTTTAAGCTGTCCATGGATTGTTTAATGCCCAAAAAAGACTATCCGAATCTCAATCGGGTCAAGGAAGTTTTTTACCCTTCGTTTTTTCCACACGTGGATTTTTACGGTAGAACGGAATTACCGTGGCTGGTCTTCGATTTACCATCTCTGGAGAGTGGTGCACCATGGTACCATTTCGTTTCAAATCCATGCACGCATTTCAAAAATTCGTACGATACTGTTATGCCATTTCGGACGGATGTTGCACCTTGCACCGTGGATGTTGCACCCTGTAGATATCGATTATTCGGACGGCCATAACTTCTGGCTCGTTTAGAGTTACGGGAGCCATAACCAGTCAAAACGAAGGCCTCGGTGAGTTCTACGGCTATGAAAGCTTTCAGCCGTCGATGGATTGTTTAATGCCCAAAAAAGACTCCGAATCTCAATCGGGTCTCGGAAGTTTTTTACCCTTCGTTTTTTCGACACGTGGATTTTTACCTTAAAACGGGATTACCGTGGCTGGTCTTCAATTTACCATCGCCGGAGAGTGGTGCACCATGGTACCGTTTCGTTTCAAATCCTTGCACGCATTTCAAAAAGTCGTACGACACTGTTTCGCCATTTCGGACGGATGTTGCACCTTGCACCGTGGATGTTGCACCCTGTAGATATCGATTATTTGGACGGCCATAACTTCTGGCTCGTTTAGAGTTACGGGAGCCATAACCAGTCAAAACGAAGGCCTCGGTGAGTTCTACGGCTATGACTGCTTTCAGCCGTCGATGGATTGTGTAATCCCCAAAAAAGACTATCCGAATCTCAATCGGGTCTAGGAAGTTTTTTACCCTTCGTTTTTTCGACACGTGGATTTTTACGGTAGAATGGATTACTGTGGCTGGTCTTCGATTTACCATCGCTGGAGAGTGGTGCTCCATGGTACCGTTTCGTTTCAAATCCATGCACGCATTTCAAAAAGTCGTACGTGTTATCCCAACTTTTGGCTAAGTGGAGATACCCAAAATTTACTAAAAATTAATGATTACTATTCTTGAACATCGACTGTGCACCGCAGGATAACCATGGATATCGATGAATTTTGACCGAGTCCGGATTGAGCTACAATTAGGACATGACGAGAAAGATCATAGAAGTCCGCATCTCAAATTTCAAGTCAATACGAATTCGTATGCTCAAGTTCTGATGGATTCGAGATTGAGAGAGATGCACTCGCTCGGTTCGAATCCATCACCCCTTCATTGGTTCGAACCCATCTAGCTCGAACCCATCAGGACAGGCATCATGTTCGAATCCATAAGCAGAGACGACGTTCGAATCCATCAGCTAGTGCCTGCCTCGCATCCATCAACTTCGACTCCATTTACTTCGAATCCATCCCATGACCTTCCTTCGTATCCATCCAACTGAAGCCACTCCATATCCTTGCTTCGGATTCATGTACGCCTGCCTTAGTTCGAATCCATCTAGACCGGCTAGCTTCGAATCCACGATCCTACCTCTCTTCGTATCCCTCAAGGTTAAAGGGTTCGAATCCATGGAGTTGCTATACTACCCGACCTGCACCTTGCCTCGAATCCATTCCATCGTGTCCATCAAAGAAGGGCCTCCTCGAATCCATGCAAGTGAAGAAGCCCCGGCTCCATTCCAAGACTCATCTTCGAACACCCATATTGAGGCAGCTTCGAATTGGTCCACCATAGCCTATTCTGATCGATTCGAATGAATACTGGCTCCAACGATTCGAAGCAAACCTTCGAATCCATCACTCGAAACCACCAAGTAAACGCAGCTAAAACTCCGGAGTCGACCCAATCAACTCGGCGATAAATAAGGATCGACTCGAGGAACGCGCGCCACATCGTCAGGAGCATGGATTCGACCCCATGGGTTTGAACCATATCGATTCGAACGAACCCATAGGATCGAGTCGAAGCAGCTAGCATGCCGAGAATCTCCATCTTGAATCCATCATATCTCTCAATCCCTGGATCCAAACACCATGAAATTTTTACATGAGTTTGCCTACATGTTGAAGAATGTTCACGCCAAGTTTCATCACGATTGGACACCTTTTTGATCGATTCGAACCAAGGGTCGAATCGATCCCAATGTGGGCCCGGATCACCAGATTTCGGCCATGTGGGCCCCCTCACGTGCCTGAAGCGGCCTACCATACTTTTAGGAGAAATATCAGCCTCCTACGCCTATAAATAGAGCCCCGGGTCATTCAGAAAAGAGGATCTTGATTTGGAAGCGCCCAGACTCTACCAAACTCTACTGTGCACTTCACAACTACCGTTGTACTCGAATTTGAGAGCTATAATCCATTGTAATCCGCTGTAATCGACTGTAATCGGCGAAGAACATCAATAAAAGTGAAAACCTTTGAAGTGGACGTAGGCCGGAGATAGCCGAACCACTATATATCGTGTGTTCTTGTTCATAATTTCTGTTTTGCTGCGTATTGCTTGCTTAGATCTGTGATTTGTGTTTGAATATTGTTGATTTATATTCCAACACTGGTGCTTTCATAACGCTTGGGGTTTGTGACCAATTTTGCCGCAAACACTTTGGTGCTTTCACTGAGAAGAACCAGCACCCGCTACATCAGATTCAGAAGTCGGGTTTAAGAGTTTGAAGACTTCCGATTCAAAGACTATGACTCGACAAACAAGAAAAAGAGTTGATCGGAGCCAACAGGGAGGAAGCCAAGAAGCATCCTCAGGAGCAGGAGAAGGACAAGCTTCCGTCTACATCACTAGAGACGAGATGGAGGCTATGGCTAATTCAATACGTGAAAGCATGATAAAGACCCAACAGGAGATGCTGCAGAATATCCTCGAACAGATGAGGGCGGCGAATATGCAGAACCTTGGACCAACTACAACAACTGCAAGTGCGGGACAAGGAATCAGGATTACAGAAGCCAACGAAGGTCAGGTTCAAGACCAGAATGTAGGAGTTGAGGGTGATCTACAAGGACTTGGGGGCAGACCCTCAGGGTCCGATGCTGGAAGACCAAAAGACGGAGCTCAGCAAGCCGGAGCCAATGCTTATGCTAACGAGCCACCAGAAGAATACGTACCAGAGTTCCCTTCAAGGCTCAGGAGGCAAGATAGGAACTTGACAAAGGGGCAACCCCTAGACGGAGACGAGAGAATGATTGGCCTAATGCGACAAATCATGAGAGGAGGACTGCCTAGCGGAGGGCAGGAGGAAGTTAGTCGGAGTCCATTCACCCCAAACAACCGAAACGCAAGGAACCCTCCAAAATTCAAACTACCAACGCTAGAACCTTATGACGTGAGGTCAGACCCGACCATGCATATTACCAGATATATTAGGCACATGGAAGTGCTGGGGGCATCCGAGGAAGTGATGGCATGATGCTTCCCTCTGTATTTGTCAGATTTGGCTGCGCTTTGGTTCAGGCAACTTGAGACCGGATCAATCAGAACATGGAGCGATCTTGTAGACTGCTTCATGAGACAGTTTAGGGTCCATGTGACGCGACCCAAGAGCGTGATGACTTTAGCTTCAATCAAGCAAAGGGCCGGAGAGTCCAAAAAAGATTTCCTACTAAGATTCAATGTAAAAGTGACTTCTGTAGATCGCCCGGATCCATCGATGATTTTGATGGCGGCGGTGGCAGGGGTCGCGGAAGGCACCAAATTTAAAGATTCTCTGACTAAAGATCCACCACAAGATCTTGGAGAGTTTTTTCATAAAGCTGAAAAGTTCGTCCAATTAGAAGAATCACGAGCCGAGAGGCTGGAAACAAATGTTGCACGGAGTGAAGGAACCTCCAGAGAACAGTCCGGAGCGGACAGGGGAAAAAGGAAACAGGATGGCAGACATGATGGTCCTGATAAACGGAAGAAATACCGAGAACCAAGATTTAGGCAGTACACAGATCTGAATGCAGGCCTAGAAAGAATTTACACTGAAACTCGGGGGCAATTCCCCTATCGAAAGCCACCTATAAGGGACCCCACTAAGCAGGAGCGCAGGACTGGAAAATATTGCCTATTCCATGAGCTGGATGGGCACACCACAGATGAATGCCGCCATCTAAAGGATGAGGTGGAAGAACATGCCAGAGGTGGTGGATTGCCATAATTTGTCAGAGAACGGACAGCAACGATAAGTCCTGAACAACTACCGCCTCCACCTAACAGGAACGATCCCGGATCGGGATCACGACTCGTCATCCACTGATTAAAGATGGCAAGGGCCAAGTCCAAGATTCAGACTTCGGTCAAATAATTTTATTTAGATTTGTTTTCAGAATAAACGGTTACTCCACTTACACATGTACGGGAACCGGAGAGATCCCTAGGCATGCTCTGAGACGGAGATAAACCGATATGCCCGGAGAGGCAATGTTTAGCTTTTTCTGATGTTTGAGATTGAACATCTAGAACTCGAATTTTAATAAATATTTTAGAATCTCTTGCAATAAACCTTTTGACCAAAGAGTCAGAAGATGAACGTTAAATACCAATATAAAAGTGATCGCTTTATGACCCTACCCTGAGAGGCGGGGTCCGGAGTGCAAGAAGTGAGTTTCTTCGCCGGAGAGCGACAGGATCAACTCCCTTAAGCGATGTTTCCCCTCCACCGGAGAGTGACAGGATGAGATCCAGCGAGAGCTCGGAGAGGCTATGATCGGTCTCGAACGGCCAAGACATCGCCTAATGTTCAGATACACTGAACCGGAGTGCAAGAAGTGAGTCGCGTCGCCCCAGAGCGACAGGATCGACTCACTTAAGCGCTGTTTCCCCTTCACCGGAGAGTGATAGGATGGGATCCAGCAAGAGCCCGGAGAGGCTATGATCAGTCCAGAACGACCATGACATCGCTATACGTCCTAACCAGGACCAGAGTGCAAGGGATAGAAGGCAATGCCATAGTGCAGTAGGATCTTTCTATTCAATCACTAAGTATAGAATGGACTTAGTAAGGGTTCAGAGTAGCTATTAATATTCCGGAGAGACTACGAAACTTATTTCTCCAAGAATGAATGCTGATTCGGCTTCGAACAGCCATAAACTCGATTGATAATACTACAGCTATGAACGAAACATGAATTTAATACACTCGATTTAAGATTGTTCAAAACATACCTTTTACAAAAAGGCATGTTTTGGGGGGCAAAGTGTTATCCCAAATTTTGGCAAAGTGGAGATACCCAAAATTTACTAAAAATCAATGATTACTATTCTTGAACATCGACTGTGCACCGCAGGATAACCATGGATATCGATGAATTTTGGCCGAGTCTGGATTGAGCTACAATTGATAGGACATGATGAGAAAGATCATAGAAGTCCGCATCTCAAATTTCAAGTCAATCCGAGTTCGTATGCTCAAGTTATGATGGACTCGAGATTGAGAGAGATGAACCTCGCTCGGTTCGAATCCATCACCCCTTCATTGTTTCGAACCCATCTAGCTCGAACCCATCAGGACAGGCATCATATTCGAATCCATAAGCAGAGACGACGTTCGAATCCATCAGCTAGTGCCTGCCTCGCATCCATCAACTTCGACTCCGTTTACTTCGAATCCATCCCATGACCTTCCTTCGTATCCATCCAACTGAAGCCACTCCATATCCTTGCTTCGGATTCATACACGCCTGCCTTAGTTCGAATCCATCCAGACCACCCAGCTTCGAATCCACGATCCTACCTCTCTTCGTATCCCTCAAGGTTAAAGGGTTCGAATCCAAGGAGTTGCTATACTACCCGACCTGCACCTTGCCTCGAATCCATTCCCTCGAGTCCATCAAAGAAGGGCCTCCTCGAATCCATGCAAGTGAAGAAGCCCCGGCTCCATTCCAACACTCATCTTCGAAACCCCATATTGAGGCAGCTTCGAATTGGTCCACCATAGCCTATTCTGATCGATTCAAATGAATACTGGCTCCAACGATTTGAAGCAAACCTTCGAATCCATCACTCGAAACCACCAAGTAAACGCAGCTAAAACTCCGGAGTCGACCCAATCAACTCGGCGATAAATAAGGATCGACTCGAGGAACGCGCGCCACGTCGTCAGGAGCATGGATTCGACCCTATGTGTTCGAACCATATCAATTCGAACGAACCCATAGGATCGAGTCGAAGCAGCCAGCATGCCGAGAATCTCCATCTTGAATCCATCATATATCTTAATCCCTGGATCAAAACACCATGAAATTTTTACAGGAGTTTGCCTACATGTTGAAGAATGTTCACGCCAAGTTTCATTACGATTGGACACTTTTTTGATCGATTCGAACCAAGGGTCTAATCGATCCCAATGTGGGCCCGGATCTCCAGGTTTCGGCCATGTGGGCCCCCACACATGCCTGAAGCGGTCTACCATACTTTTAGGAGAAATATCAGCCTCCTACGCCTATAAATAGAGCCCCAGGTCATTCAGAAAAGGGGATCTTGATTTGGAAGCGCCCAGACTCTACCAGACTCAACTGTGCACTTCACAACTACCGTTGTACTCGAATTTCAGAGCTATAATCCATTGTAATCCGCTGTAATCGACTGTAATCGGCGAAGAACATCAATAAAAGTGAAAACCTTTGAAGTGGACGTAGGCCGGAGATAGCCGAACCACTATAAATTGTGTGTTCTTGTTCATAATTTCTGTTTTGCTACGTATTGCTTGCTTAGATCTGTGATTTGTGTTTGAATATTGCTGATTTATATTCCAACACTGGTGCTTTCATAACGCTTGGGGTTTGTGACCAATTTTGGCGCAAACAGTACGATACTGTTTCGCCATTTCGGACGGATGTTGCACCTTGCACCATGGATGTTGCACCCTGTAGGTATCGATTATTCGGACGGCCATAACTTCTGGCTCGTTTAGAGTTACGGGAGCCATAACCAGTCAAAACAAAGGCCTCGGTGAGTTCTACGGCTATGACTGCTTTCAGCCGTCAATGGATTGTTCAATGCCCAAAAAAGACTATCTGAATCTCAATCGGGTCTAGGAAGTTTTTTACCCTTCGTTTTTTCGACACGTGGATTTTTACGGTAGAACGGGATTACCGTGGCTGGTCTTTGATTTACCAACGCTGGAGAGTGGTGCACCATGGTACCGTTTCGTTTCAAATCCATGCACGCATTTCAAAAAGTCATACGACACTGTTTCGCCATTTCGGATGGATGTTGCACCTTGCATCGTGGATGTTGCACCCTGTAGATATCGATTATTCGGACGACCATAGCTTCTGGCTCGTTTAGAGTTACGGGAGCCATAACCAGTCAAAATGAAGGCCTCAGTGAGTTCTACGGCTGTGACAGCTTTCAGCCGTCAATGGATTGTTTAATGCCCAAAAAAGACTATCCGAATCTCAATCGGGTCGAGGAAGTTTTTTACCCTTCGTATTTTCGACACGTGGATTTTTACGGTAGAACGGGATTACCATGGCTGGTCTTCGATTTACCATTGCTGGAGAGTGGTGCACCATGGTACCGTTTCGTTTCAAATCCATGCACGCATTTCAAAAAGTCGTACGACACTGTTTTGCCATTTTGGACGGATGTTGCACCTTGCACCGTGCATGTTGCACCCTATAGATATCGATTATTCGGACCGCCATAACTTCTGGCTTGTTTAGAGTTACGGGAGCCATAACCAGTCAAAACGAAGGCCTTAGTGAGTTCTACGGCTATGACAGCTTTCAGCCATCAATGGATTGTTTAATGCCCAAAAAAGACTACCCGAATCTCAATCGGGTCTCGGAAGTTTTTTACCCTTCGTTTTTTCGACACGTGGATTTTTACGGTAAAAAGGGATTACCGTGGCTGGTCTTCAATTTACCATCGCTGGAGAGTGGTGCACCATGGTACCATTTCGTTTCAAATCCATGCACGCATTTCAAAAAGTTGCACGACACTGTTTCGCCTATTCGGACGGATGTTGCACCTTACACCGTGGATGTTGCACCCTGTAGATAACGATTATTCGGACGGCCATAACTTCTGGCTCGTTTAGAGTTACGGGAGCCATAACCAGTCAAAACGAAGGCCTCAGTGAGTTCACCGGCTATGATAGCTTTCAGTCGTCAATGGATTGTTTAATGCCCAAAAAAGACTAACCGAATCTCAATTGGGTCTCGGAAGTTTTTTACCCTTCGTTTTTTTGACACGTGGATTTTTACGGTAAAACGGGATTACCGTGGCTGGACTTCAATTTACCATCGCTGGAGAGTGGTGCACCATGGTATTGTTTCGTTTCAAATCCTTTCACGCATTTCAAAAAGTCGTACGACACTGTTTCGCCATTTCGGACTGATGTTGCACCTTGCGTCGTGGATGTTGCACCCGGTAGATATCGATTATTCGGACGGCCATAAATTCTGGCTCGTTTAGAGTTACGGGAGCCATAACCAGTCAAAACGAAGGCCTCAGTATGTTCTACGGCTATGACAGCTTTCAGCGGTCAACGGATTGTTTGATGCCCAAAAAAGACTATCCGAATCTCAATCGGGTCTAGGAACTTTTTTACCCTTCGTCTTTTCGACATGTGGATTTTTACGGTAAAACGGGATTACCGTGGCTGGTCTTCGATTTACCATCGCTGGAGAGTGGTGCACCATGGTACCATTTCGTTTCAAATCCATGCACGCATTTCAAAAAGTCGCACGACACTGTTACGCCATTTCGGACGGATGTTGGACCTTGCACCGTGGATGTTGCACCCTGTAGATAACGATTATTCGGACGGCCATAACTTCTGGCTCGTTTAGAGTTACGGGAGCCATAACTAGTCAAAACGAAGGCCTAAGTGAGTTCAACGGCTATGACAGCTTTCAGTCGTCAATGGATTGTTTAATGCCCAAAAAAGACTACCCGAATCTCGATTGGGTCTCGGAAGTTTTTTACCCTTCATTTTTTCGACACGTGGATTTTTACGGTAAAACGGGATTACCGTGGCTGGTCTTCAATTTACCATTGCTGGATAGTGGTGCACCATGGTATTGTTTCGTTTCAAATCCTTGCACGCATTTCAAAAAGTCGTACGACACTGTTTCGCCATATCGGACTGCTGTTGCACCTTGCCCCGTGGATGTTGCACCCTGTAGATATCGATTATTCGGACGGCCATAACTTCTGGCTCGTTTAGAGTTACGGGAGCCATAACCAGTCAAAACGAAGGCCTCAGTAAGTTCTACGGCAATGACAGCTTTCATCCGTCAACGGATTGTTTGATGCCCAAAAAAGACTATCCGAATCTCAATCGGGTCTAGGAACTTTTTTACCCTTCGTTTTTTCGACATGTGGATTTTTACGGTAAAACGGGATAACCGTGGCTGGTCTTCAATTTACCATCGCTGGAGAGTGGTGCACCATGGTATTGTTTCGTTTCAAATCCTTGCACGCATTTCAAAAAGTCGTACGACACTGTTTCGCCATTTCGGACTGATGTTGCACCTTGCGTCGTGGATGTTGCACCCTGTAGATATCGATTATTCGGAGGGCCATAACTTCTGGCTCGTTTAGAGATACGGGAGCCATAACCAGTCAAAACGAAGGCCTCAGTAAGTTCTACGGCTATGACAGCTTTTAGCCGTCAACGGATTGTTTGATGCCCAAAAAAGACTATCCGAATCTCAATCAAGTCTAGGAAGTTTTTTACCCTTCGTTTTTTCGACACGTGGATTTTTACGGTAAAACGGGATTACTGTGGCTGGTCTTCAATTTACCATCGCTGGAGAGTGGTGCACCATGGTACCGTTTTGTTTCAAATCCTTGCACGCATTTCAAAAAGTCGTACGACACTGTTTCGCCATTTCGGACGGATGTTGCACCTTGCACCGTGGATGTTGCACCCTGTAGATATCGATTATTCGGACGGCCATAACTTCTGGCTCGTTTAGAGTTACGGGAGCCATAACTAGTCAAAACGAAGGCCTCAGTGAGTTCAACGGCTATGACAGCTTTCAGTCGTCAATGGATTGTTCAATGCCCAAAAAAGACTATCCGAATCTCAATTGGGTATCGGAAGTTTTTTACCCTTCGTTTTTTCGACACGTGGATTTTTACGGTAAAACGGGATTACCGTGGCTGATCTTCAATTTACCATCGCTGGAGAGTGGTGCACCATGGTACCGTTTCGTTTCAAATCCTTGCACGCATTTCAAAAATTCGTACGACACTGTTTCGCCATTTCGGACGGATGTTGCACCTTGCACCGTGGATGTTGCACCCTGTAGATATCGATTATTCGGACGGCCATAACTTCTGACTCGTTTAGAGTTACGGGAGCCATAACAAGTCAAAACGAAGGCCTTGGTGAGTTCTACGATTATGACTGCTTTCAGCCGTCAATGGATTGTTTAATGCCCAAAAAAGACTATCCGAATCTCAATCAGGTCTAGGAAGTTTTTTACCTTTCGTTTTTTCGACACGCGGATTTTTACGGTAGAACGGGATTACCGTGGCTGGCCTTCGATTTACCATCGCTGGAGAGTGGTGCACCATGGTACCGGTGCGTTTCAAATCCATGCATGCATTTCAAAAAATCGCACGACACTGTTTCTCCATTTCGGACGGATGTTGCACCTTGCACCGTGGATGTTGCACCCTGTAGATAACGATTATTCCGACGGCCATAACTTCTGGCTCGTTTAAAGTTACGGGAGCCATAACCAGTCAAAATGAAGGCCTCTGTGAGTTCTATGGCTACGACAGCTTTCAGCCGTCGATGGATTGTTTAATGCCCCAAAAAGACTATCTGAATCTCAATCGGGTCTCGGAAGTTTTTTACCCTTCGTTTTTTCGACACGAGGATTTTTACTGTAGAACGGGATTACCGTGGCTGGTCTTCGATTTACCCTTGCTGGAGAGTGGTGCATCAGGGTACCGTTTTGTTTCAAATCCATGCATGCATTTCAAAAATTCTTACGATACTGTTTCGCCATTTCGGACGGATGTTGCACCTTGCACCGTGGATGTTGCACCCTGTAGACATCGATTATTCGGACGGCCATAACTTCTGGTTCATTTAGAGTTACGAGAGCCATAACCAGTCAAAACGAAGGCCTCTGTGAGTTCTACGGCTATGACAGCTTTCAGCCATCGATGGATTGTTTAATGCCCAAAAAAGACTATCCGAATCTCAATCGGGTCTCGGAAGTTTTTTACCCTTCGTTTTTTCGATACGTGGATTTTTACGGTAGAACGGGATAACCGTGGCTGGTCTTCGATTTACCATCGCTGAAGAGTGGTGCACCATGGTACCGTTTCGTTTCAAATCCATGCATGCATTTCAAAAAGTCGTACGACACCGTTTCGCCATTTCGGACGGATGTTGCACCTTGCACCGTGGATGTTGCACCCTGTAGATATCGATTATTCGGACGGCCATAACTTCTGGCTCGTTTAGAGTTACGAGAGCCATAACCAGTCAAAACGAAGGCCTCAGTGAGTTCTACGTCTATGACAACTTTCATCCGTCAATGGATTGTTTAATGCCCAAAAAAGACTATCCGAATCTCAATCGGGTCTAGGAAGTTTTTTACCCTTCGTTTTTTCGACACGTGGATTTTTACGTTATAACGGGATTACCGTGGCTGGTCTTCAATTTACCATCGCTGGAGAGTGGTGCATAATGATATCGTTTCGTTTCAAATCCATGCACGCATTTCAAAAAGTCGTACGACACTGTTTCGCCATTTCGGGCGGATGTTGCACCTTGCATCGTGGATGTTGCACCCTATAGATATCGATTATTCGGACGGCCATAACTTCTGGCTCGTTTAGAGTTACTGGAGCCATAACAAGTCAAAACGAAGGCCTCAGTGAGTTCTACGGCTATGACAGCGTTCAGCCGTCAATGGATTGTTTAATGCCCAAAAAGACTATCCGAATCTCAATCGGGTCTCGGAAATTTTTTACCCTTCGTTTTTTCGACACATGGATTTTTACGGGTAAAACGGGATTACCGTGGCTGGTCTTCAATTTACCATCGCTGGAGATTGGTGCACCATGGTACCGTTTCATTTCAAATCCTTGCACGCATTTCAAAAAGTCGTACGACACTGTTTCGCTATTTCGGAAGGATGTTGCACCTTGCACCGTGGATGTTGCACCCTGTAAATATCGATTATTCGGACGGCCATAACTTCTGGCTCGTTTAGAGTTACGGGAGCCATAACCTGTCAAAACGAAGGCCTTAGTGATTTCTACGGTTATGACTGCTTTCAGCCGTCAATGGATTGTTTAATGCCCAAAAATCCGAATCTCAATCGGGTCTAGGAAGTTTTTTACCCTTCGTTTTTTCGACACGTGGATTTTTACAGTAGAACGGGATTACTGTGGCTAGTCTTTGATTTACCATCGCTGGAGAGTGGTGCACCATGGTACCGTTTCGTCTCAAATCCATGCACGCATTTCAAAAAGTCGTTCGACACTGTTTCGCCATTTCGGACGGATGTTGCACCTTGCACCATGGATGTTGCACCCTGTAGATATCGATTATTCGGACGGCCATAACTTCTGGCTCGTTTAGAGTTACGGGAGCCATAACTAGTCAAAAAGAAGGCCTCAGTGAGTCCTACGGCTATGAAAAGCTTTTAGCCGTCGATGGATTGTTTAATGCCCATAAAAGACTATCCGAATCTCAATCGGGTCTCGGAAGTTTTTTACCCTTCGTTTTTTCGACACATGGATTTTTACGTTAAAACGGGATTACCATGGCTGGTCTTCAATTTACCATCGCTGGAGAGTGGTGCACCATGGTACCGTTTCGTTTCAAATCCTTGCACGCATTTCAAAAAATCGAACGACACTGTTTTGCCATTTGGGACAGATGTTGCACCTTGCACCGTCGATGTTGCACCCTGTAGATATCGATTATTCGGACGGCCATAACTTCTGGCTCGTTTAGAGTTACGGGAGCCATAACTAGTCAAAACGAAGGCCTTAGTGAGTTCTACGGCTATGACCGCTTTCAGCCGTCAATGGATTGTTTAATGCCAAAAAAAGACTATCCGAATCTCAATTGGGTCTAGGATGTTTTTTACCCTTCGTTTTTTCGACACGTGGATTTTTATGGTAGAATGGGATTACCGTGGCTGGTCTTCGATTTACCATCGCTGGAGATTGGTGCACCAAGGTACCATTTCGTTTCAAATCCATGCACACAATTCAAAAAGTCGTACGACACTGTTTCGCCATTTCGGACGGATGTTGCACCTTGCACCGTGGAAGTTGCAACCTGTAGATATCGATTATTCGGACGGCCATAACTTCTAGCTCGTTTAGAATTACGGGAGCCATAACCAGTCAAAACGAAGGCCTCAGGGAGTTCTATGGCCATGACTGCTTTCAGCCGTCAATAGATTGTTTAATGCCCAAAAAAGACTGTCTGAATCTCAATCGGGTCTAGGAAGTTTTTACCCTTCGTTTTTTCGACACGTGGATTTTTACGGTAGAACGGGATTACCGTGGCTGGTCTTCGATTTACCATCGCTGGAGAGTGCTGCACCATGGTACCATTTCGTTTCAAATCCATGCACGCATTTCAAAACGTCGTACGACACTGTTTCGCCATTTCGGATGGATGTTGCACCTTGCACCGTGGATGTTGCACCCTGTAGATATTGATTATTCGGACGACCATAGCTTCTGGCTCGTTTAGAGTTACGGGAGCCATAACCAGTCAAAACGAAGGCCTCGGTGAGTTCTACGGCTATGACAGCTTTCAACCGTCAATGGATTGTTTAATGCCCAAAAAAGACTATCCGAATCTCAATCGGGTGTAGGAAGTTTTTTACCCTTCGTATTTTCGACACGTGGATTTTTACGGCAGAACGGGATTACCGTGGCTGGTCTTCGATTTACCATCGCTAGAGATTGGTGCACCATGGTACCGTTTCGTTTCAAATCCATGCACGCATTTCAAAAAGTCGTACGACACTGTTTCGCCATTTCGAACGGATGTTGCACCTTGCACCGTGGATGTTGCACCCTGTAGATATCGATTATTCGGACCGCCATAACTTCTGGCTCGTTTAGAGTTACGGGAGCCATAACTAGTCACAACGAAGGCCTCAATGAGTTCTACGGCTATGAAAGCTTTCAGCCGTTAATGGATTGTTTAATGCCCAAAAAAGTCTATTCGAATCTCAATCGGGTCTCGCAAGTTTTTTGCCCTTCGTTTTTTCGACACGTGGATATTTACGGTACAACGTGATTACCGTGGCTGGTCTTCAATTTACCATCGCTAAAGAGTGATGCTCCATGGTACCGTTTCATTTCAAATCCTTACACACATTTCAAAAAGTCGTACGATACTGTTTCGCCATTTCGGACGGATGTTGCACCTTGCACCGTGGATGTTGCACCCTGTAGATATCGATTGTTCGAACGGCCATAACTTCTGGCTCGTTTGGAATTACGGGAGCCACAACCAGTCAAAACGAAGGCCTCAGTGAGTTTTACGGGTATGACTGCTTTCAGCCGTCAATGGATTGTATAATGCCCAAAAAAGACTATCCGAATCTCAATCGGGTCTAGGAAGTTTTTTAACCTTCGTTTTTTCGACACGTTGATTTTTACGGTAGAACGGGATTACCGTGGCTGGTCTTCGATTTACCATCGCTGGAGAGTGGTTCACCATGGTACCGTTTTGTTTCAAATCCATGCACGCAATTCAAAAAGTCGTACGACACTGTTTCGCTATTTCGGACGGATGTTGCACCTTGCACCGTGGATGTTGCACCCTGTAGATATCGATTATTCGGACGGCCATAACTTCTGGCTCGTTTAGAGTTATGGTAGCCATAACCAGTCAAAACGAAGGCCTCTGTGAGTTCTATGGCCATGATTGCTTTCAGCCGTCAATGGATTGTTTAATGCCCAAAAAAGACTGTCTGAATCTCAATCGGGTCTAGGAAGTTTTTTACCCTTCGTTTTTTCGACACGTGGATTTTTACGGTAGAACGGGATTACCGTGGCTGGTCTTCGATTTACCATCGCTGGAGAGTGGTGCACCATGGTACCGTTTCGTTTCAAATCCATGCACGCATTTCAAATCGTCGTACGACACTGTTTCGCAATTTCGGATGGATGTTGCACCTTGCACCGTGGATGTTGCACCCTGTAGATATCGATTATTCGGACGACCATAGCTTCTGGCTCGTTTAGAGTTACGGGAGCCATAACCAGTCAAACGAAGGTCTCGGTGAGTTCTGCGGCTATGACAGCTTTCAACCGTCAATGGATTGTTTAATGCCTAAAAAAGACTATCCGAATCTCAATCGGGTCTAGGAAGTTTTTTACCCTTCGTATTTTCGACACGTGGATTTTTACGGCAGAACGGGATTACCGTGGCTGGTCTTCGATTTACCATCGCTAGAGATTGGGGCACCATGGTACCGTTTCGTTTCAAATCCATGCACGCATTTCAAAAAGTCGTACGACACTGTTTCGCCATTTCGAACGGATGTTGCACCTTGCTCCGTGGATGTTGCACCCTGCAGATATCGATTATTCGGACCGCCATAACTTCTGGCTCGTTAAGAGTTACGGGAGCCATAACGAGTCACAACGAAGGCCTCAATGAGTTCTACGGCTGTGATATCTTTCAGCCGTCAATGGATTGTTTAATGCCCAAAAAAGACTATTCGAATCTCAATCGGGTCTCGCAAATTTTTTACCCTTCGTTTTCTCGACACGTGGATATTTACGGTACAACGTGATTACCGCGGCTGGTCTTCAATTTACCATCGCTACAGAGTGATGCACCATGGTACCGTTTCATTTCAAATCCCTACACACATTTCAAAAAGTCGTACGACACTGTTTCGCCATTTCGGACGGATGTTGCACCTTGCACCGTGGATGTTGCACCCGGTAGATATCGATTGTTCGAACGGCCATAACTTCTGGCTCGTTTTGAATTACGGTAGCCACAACCAGTCAAAACGAAGGCCTCAGTGAGTTATACGGGTATGACTGCTTTCAGCCGTCAATGGATTGTATAATGCCCAAAAAAGACTATCCGAATCTCAATCGGGTCTAGGATGTTTTTTAACCTTCGTGTTTTCGACACGGTGATTTTTACGGTAGAACGGGATTACCGTGGCTGGTCTTCGATTTACCATCGCTGGAGAGTGGTGCACCATGGTACCGTTTTGTTTCAAATCCATGCACGCATTTCAAAAATTCGTATGACATTGTTTCGCTATTTCGGACGGATGTTGCACCTTGCACCGTGGATGTTGCACCCTGTAGATATCGATTATTCGGACGGCCATAACTTCTGGCTCGTTTAGAGTTACGGTAGCCATAACCAGTCAGAACGAAGGCCTCTGTGAGTTCTACGGCTTTCACCATCGATGGATTTATTAATGCCCAAAAAAGACTATCCGTAACTCAATCGGGTCTCGGAAGTTTTTTACCCTTCGTTTTTTCGACACGTGGATTTTTACGTTAAAACGGGATTACCGTGGCTGGTCTTCAATTTACCATCGCTGGAGAGTGGTGCACCATGGTACCGTTTCGTTCCAAATCCATGCACGCATTTCAAAAAGTCGTACGACACAGTTTCACCATTTCGGATGGATGTTGCACCTTGCACCGTGGATGTTGCACCCTGTAGATACCGATTATTCGAACGACCATAGCTTCTGGCTCGTTTCGAGTTACGGGAGCAATAACCAGTCAAAACGAAGGCCTCGGTGAGTTCTACGGCTATGACAGCTTTCAGCCTTCAATGGATTGTTTAATGCCCAAAAAAGACTATCCGAATCTCAATCGGGTCTCGGAAGTTTTTTACCCTTCCTTTTTTCGACACGTGGATTTTTACGGTAAAATGGGATTACCGTGGCTGGTCTTCTGTTTACCATCGCTGGAGAGTGGTACACAACGGTACCGTTTTGTTTCAAATCCATACGCGCATTTTAAAAAGACGTACGACACTGTTTCGCCATTTCGGACGAACGTTGCACCTTGCACCGTGGATGTTGCACCCTGTAGATATCGATTATTCGGACGGCCATAACTTCTGGCTCGTTTAGAGTTACGGGAGCCATGACCAGTCAAAACGAAGGCCTCAGTGAGTTCTACGGTTACGACTTCTTTCAGCCGTCAATGGATTGTTTAATGCCCGAAAAAGACTATCCGAATCTCAATCGGGTCTAGGAAGTTTTTTACCCTTCGTTTTTTCGACACGTGGATTTTTACGGTAGAACGGGATTACTGTGGCTGTTCTTCGATTTACCATCGCTGTAGAGTGGTGCACCATGGTACCGTTTTGTTTCAAATCCATGCACGCATTTCAAAAAGTCGCACGACACTGTTTCGCTATTTCGGACGGATGTTGCACCTTGCACCGTGGATGTTGCACCCTGTAGATATCGATTATTCGGACGGCCATAACTTCTGGCTCGTTTAGAGTTACGGAAGCTATAACCAGTCAAAACGAAGGCCTCAGTGAGTTCTACGGCTATGACAGCTTTCAGCCGTCAATGGATTGTTTAATTCCCAAAAATGACTATCCGAATCTCAATCGGGTCTCGGAAGTTTTTTACCCTTCGTTTTTTCGACACATGGATTTTTACGTTAAATCGGGATTACCATGGATGGTCTTTAATTTACCATCGCTGGAGAGTGGTGCACCATGGTACCGTTTCGTTTCAAATCCTTGCACGCATTTCAAAAAGTTGTACGACACTGTTTCGCCATTTCGGACGGATGTTGCACCTTGCACCGTGGATGTTGCACCCTGTAGATATCGATTATTCGGAGGGCCATAACTTCTGGCTCGTTTAGCGTTACGGGAGCCATAACAAGTCAAAACGAAGTCCTCAGTGAGTTCTACGGCTATGACAGCTTTCAGCCGTCAATGGATTGTTTAATGTCCAAAAAAGACTATCCGAATCTCAATCGGGTCTAGGAAGTTTTTTACCCCTCGTTTTTTCGACACGTGGATTTTTACGGTAGAACAGGATTACCGTGGCTGGTCTTCGATTTACCATCGCTGGAGAGTGGTGCACCATGGTACCGTTTCATTTCAAATCCATGCATGCATTTCAAAAAGTCGTACGACACTGTTTCGCCATTTCGGACGGATGTTGCACCCTGTAGATATCGATTATTCGGACGGCCATAACTTCTGGCTCGTTTAGAGTTACGGGAGCCATAACCAGTCAAAACGAAGGCCTCAGTGAGTTCTACGGCTATGACAGCTTTCAGCCATCAATGGATTGTTTAATGTCCAAAAAGGACTATCCGAATCACAATCGGGTCTAGGAAGTTTTTTACCCTTCCTTTTTTTGACACGTGGATTTTTACGGTAGAACGGGACTACCGTGGCTGGTCTTCGATTTACCATAGCTGGAGAGTGGTGCACCATGGTACCGTTTCGTTTCAAATCCATGCACGCATTTCAAAAAGTCGTACGACACCGTTTCGCCATTTCGGACGGATGTTGCACCTTGCACCGTGGATGTTGCACCCCGTAGATATCGATTATTCGGACGGCCATAACTTCTGGCTCGTTTAGCGTTACGGGAGCCATAACCAGTCAAAACGAAGGCGTCAGTGAGTTCTACAGCTATGACAGCTTTCTGCTGTCAATGGATTGTTTAATGCCCAAAAAAGACTATCCGAATATCAATCGGGTCTAGGAAGTTTTTTACCCTTCGTTTTTTCGACACGTGGATTTTTACGGTAGAACATGATTACCGTGGCTGGTCTTCGATTTACCATCGCTGGAGGGTGGTGCACCATGGTACCATTTCGTTTCAAATCCATGCACGCATTTCAAAAAGTCGTACGACACTGTTTCGCCATTTCGGACGGATGTTGCACCCTGTAGATATCGATTATTCGGACGGCCATAACTTCTGGCTCGTTTAGAGTTACGGGAGCCATAACCAGTCAAAACGAAGGCCTCAGTGAGTTCTACGGCTATGACAGCTTTCAGCCATCAATGGATTGTTTAATGCCCAAAAAAGACTATCCGAATCACAATCGGGTCTAGGAAGTTTTTTACCCTTCCTTTTTTTGACACGTGGATTTTTACGGTAGAACGGGATTACCGTGGCTGGTCTTCGATTTACCCTCGCTGGAGAGTGGTGCACCATGGTACCGTTTCGTTTCAAATTCATGCACGCATTTCAAAAAGTCGTACGACACCGTTTCGCCATTTCGGACGGATGTTGCACCTTGCACCGTGGATGTTGCACCCCGTAGATATCGATTACTTGGACGGCCATAACTTCTGGCTCGTTTAGCGTTACGGGAGCCATAACCAGTCAAAACGAAGGCCACAGTGAGTTCTACGGCTATGACAGCTTTCAGCCGTCAATGGATTGTTTAATGCCCAAAAAAGACTATCCGAATCTCAATCAGGTATAGGAAGTTTTTTACCCTTCGTTTTTTCGACACGTGGATTTTTACGGTAGAACAGGATTACCGTGGCTGGTCTTCGATTTACCATCGCTGGAGAGTGGTGCACCATGGTACCATTTCGTTTCAAATCCATGCACGCATTTCAAAAAGTCGTACGACACTGTTTCGCCATTTCGGACGGATGTTGCACCCTGTAGATATCGATTATTCGGACGGCCATAACTTCTAGCTCGTTTAGAGTTACGGGAGCCATAACCAGTCAAAACGAAGGCCTCAGTGAGTTCTACGGCTATGACAGCTTTCAGCCATCAATGGATTGTTTAATGCCCAAAAAAGACTATCCGAATCACAATCGGGTCTAGGAAGTTTTTTACCCTTCCTTTTTTTGACACGTGGATTTTTACGGTGGAACGGGATTACCGTGGCTGGTCTTCGATTTACCATCGCTGGAGAGTGGTGCACCATGGTACCGTTTCGTTTCAAATCCATGCACGCATTTCAAAAAGTCGTACGACACTGTTTCGCCATTTCGGACGAATGTTGCACCATGCACCGTGGATGTTGCACCCTGTAGATATCGATTATTCGGACGGCCATAACTTCTGGCTCGTTTAGATTTACGGGAGCCATAAACAGTCAAAACGAAGGCCTCAGTGAGTTCTACGGCTATGATAGCTTTCAGCCATCAATGGATTGTTTAATGCCCAAAAAGGACTATCCGAATCTCAATCGGGTCTAGGAAGTTTTTTACCCTTCGTTTTTTCGACACGTGGATTTTTACGGTAGAACGGGATTACCATGGCTGGTCTTCGATTTACCATCGCTGAAGAGTGGTGCACAATGGTACCGTTTCGTTTCAAATACATGCACACATTTCAAAAAGTCGTACGAAACTGTTTCGCCATTTCGGACGGATGTTGCACCTTGCACCGTGGATGTTGCACCCTATAGATATCGATTATTCAGACGGCCATAACTTCTGGCTCGTTTAGAGTTACGGGAGCCATAACCAGTCAAAACGAAGGCCTCAGTGAGTTCTACGGCTATGACAGCTTTCAGCCGTTAATGGATTGTTTAATGCCAAAAAAAGACTACCCGAATCTCAATCGGGTCTAGGAAGTTTTTTACCCTTCTCATTTTCGACACGTGGATTTTTATGGTAGAACGGGATTACCGTGGCTGGTCTTCGATTTACCATCACTGGAGAGTGGTACATCATGGTACCGTTTCGTTTCAAATCCATGCACGCATTTCAAAAAGTCGTACGACACTGTTTCGCCATTTCGGACGGATGTTGCACCTTGCACCGTGAATGCTGCACCCTGTAGATATCGATTATTCGGACCGCCATAACTTCTGGCTCGTTTAGAGTTACGGGAGCCATAACCAGTCAAAACGAAGGCCTTGGTGAGTTCTACTGCTATGAAAGCTTCCAGCCGTCAATGGATTGTTTAATGCCCAAAAAAGACTATCCGAATCTCAATCGGGTCTCGGAAGTTTTTTTCCCTTCGTTTTTTCGGCACGTGGATTTTTACGGTAAAACGGGATTACCGTGGCTGGTCTTCAATTTACCATCGCTGGAGAGTGGTGCACCATGGTACCATTTCGTTTCAAATCCTTGCACGCATTTCAAAAAGTCGTACGACACTGTTTCGCCATTTCGGACGGACATTGCACCTTGCACCGTGGATGTTGCACCCTGTAGATATCGATTATTCAGACGGCCATAACTTCTGGCTCGTTTAGAGTTACTGGAGCCATGACCAGTCAAAACGAAGGCCTCGGTGAGTTCTACGGTTATGACTGCTTTCAGCCGTCAATGGATTGTTTAATGCTCAAAAAAGACTATCTGAATCTCAATAGGGTCTAGGAAGTTTTTTACCCTTCGTTTTTTCGACACGTGGATTTTTACGGTAGAACGGGATTACTATGGCTGGTCTTCGATTTACCATCGCTGGAAAGTGGTGCACCATAGTACCGTTTCGTTTCAATTCCAAGCACGCATTTCCAAAAGTCGCACGACACGGTTTCGCCATTTCGGACGGATGTTGCACTTTGCACCGTGGATGTTGCACCCTGTAGATATTGATTATTCGGACGGCCATAACTTCTGGCTCGTTTAGAGTTACGGGAGCCATAACCAGTCAAAACGAAGACCTCAGTGAGTTCTACGGCTATGACCGCTTTTAGCCGTCAACGGAATATTTAATGCCCAAAAAAGACTATCCGAATCCCAATCAGGTCTCGAAAGTTTTTTACCCTTCGTTTTTTCGACACATGGATTTTTACGGTAAAATGGGATTACCGTGGCTGGTCTTCAATTTACCATCGCTGGAGAGTGGTGCACCATGGTACTATTTCGTTTCAAATCCTTGCACGCATTTCAAAAAGTTGTACGACATTGTTTCGCCATTTCGGACGGATGTTGCACCTTGCACCATGGATGTTGCACCCTGTAGATATCGATTATTCGGACGGCCATAACTTCTGGCTCGTTTAGAGTTACGGGAGCCTTAACCAGTCAAAACGAAGGCCTCAGTGAGTTCTACGGCTATGAAAGCTTTCGGCCTGTTTGTGTCAAAAATGGGCACAGCACTCGTCGGAAGTCTTTGAGGAGATAATAAATGAAGAAAGTATATTAAAACGTGGATTATCTAACAAAAACTCCAAATAGAAGGAAGTAAATTGCATAATAGACAGCGATTTAGAGTGGTTCGGCGTTTTGCCTACGTCCACTATGAAGTTTTGTTACTTTATTGCTTGATATTTGGAGAATACAACTTTTTAATGTCAAACTACAGCAAGTAGTAAGCCAAAATTTTAAATCAAAGGCAGCAGTGGTGCCCTGAAGCAATTTCATCACTGGAGAGTGGTGCACCATGGTACCGTTTTGTTTCAAATCCATGCACGCATTTCAAAAATTCGTACGACACTGTTTCGCCATTTCGGACGGATGTTGCACCTTGCATCGTGGATGTTGCACCCTCTAGATATCGATTATTCGGACGGCCATAGCTTCTGGCTCGTTTAGAGTTATGGGAGCCATAACCAGTCAAAACGAAGGCCTCTGTGAGTTCTACGGCTATGAGAGCTTTCAGCCGTCGATGGATTGTTTAATGCCCAAAAAAGACTATCCGAATCTCAATCGGGTCTCGGAAGTTTTTTACCCTTCGTTTTTTCGACACGTGGATTTTTATGTTAAAACGGGATTACCGTGGCTGGTCTTCAATTTACCATCGCTGGAGAGTGGTGCACCGTGGTACTGTTTCATTTCAAATCCTTGCATGCATTTCAAAAAGTCGTACGACACTGTTTCGCCATTTCGGACGGAAATTGCACCTTGCACCGTGGATGTTGCACACTGTAGATATCGATTATTTGGACGGCCATAACTTCTAGCACGTTTAGAATTATGGGAGCCATAACCAGTCAAAACGAAGGCCTTAGTGAGTTCTACGGCTATGACTGCTTTCAGCCGTCAATGGATTGTTTAATGCCCAAAAAAGACTATCCGAATCTCAATCGGGTCTAGGAAGTTATTTACCCTTCGTTTTTTGGACACGTGGATTTTTACGGTAGAACGGGATTACCATGGCTGGTCTTAGAATTACCATCGCTGGAGAGTGGTGCACCATGGTACCGTTTCTTTTCAAATCCATGCACGCATTTCAAAAAGTCATACGACACTGTTTCGCCATTTCGGACGGATGTTGCACCTTGCACCGTGGATGTTGCACCCTGTAGATATCGATTATTCGGACGGCCATAACTTCTGGCTCGTTTAGAGTTTCGGGAGCCATAACCAGTCAAAACGTAGGCCTCAGTGAGTTCTACGGCTACGATAGCTTTCAGCCGTCAATGGATTGTTTAATGCCCAAAAAAGACTATCCGAATCTCAATCGGGTCTAGGAAGTTTTTTACCCTTCGTTTTTTCGACACGTGGATTTTTACGGTAGAACGGGATTACCGTATTAGGACTTCGATTTACCATCGCTGGAGAGTGGTGCACCATGGTACCGTTTTGTTTCAAATCCATGCACTCATTTCAAAAATTCGTATGACACTGTTTCGCCATTTCAGACAGATGTTGCACCTTGCACCGTGGATGTTGCACCCTCTAGATATCGATTATTCGGACGGCCATAACTTCTGGCTCGTTTAGAGTTACGGGAGCCATAACCAGTCAAAACGTAGGCCTCTGTGAGTTCTACGGTTTTGACAGCTTTCAGCCGTCGATGAATTGTTTAATGCCCAAAAAAGACTATCCGAATCTCAATCGGGTCTCGGAAGTTTTTTACCCTTCGTTTTTTCGACACGTGGATTTTTATGTTAAAACGGGATTACCGTGGCTAGTCTTCAATTTACCATCACTGGAGAGTGGTGCACCATGGTACCGTTTCGTTTCAAATCCTTGCACGCATTTCAATAAGTCGTACGACACTGTTTCGCCATTTCGGACGGATGTTGCACCTTGCACCGTGGATGTTGCACCCTTTAGATATCGATTATTCGGACGGCCATAACTTCCGGGTCGTTTAGAGTTACGGGAGCCATAACCAGTCAAAACGAAGGCCTTAGTGAGTTCTACGGCTATGACTGCTTTCAGCCGTCAATGGATTGTTTAATGCCCAAAATAGACTATCCGAATCTCAATCGGGTCTAGGAAGTTTTTTACCCTTCGTTTTTTCGACACGTGGATTTTTACGGTAGAACGGGATAACCGTGGCTGGTCTTCGATGTACCATCGCTGGAGAGTGGTGCACCATGGTACCGTTTCGTTTCAAATCCATGCACGCATTTCAAAAAATCGTACGACGCTGTTACGCCATTTCGGACGGATGTTGCACCTTGCACCGTGGATGTTGCACCCTGTAGATATCGATTATTCGGACGGCCATAACTTCTGGCTCGTTTAGACTTACGGGAGCCATAACCAGTAAAAACGAAGGCCTTAGTGAGTTCTATGGCTATGACTACTTTCAGCAGTCAATGGATTGTTTAATGCCCAAAAAAGACTATCCGAATCTCAATCGGGTCTAGGAAGTCTTTTACCCTTCGTTTTTTCGACACGTGGATTTTTACGTAGAACGGGATTACCGTGGCTGGTCTTCGAGTTACCATCGCTGGAGAGTGGTGCGCAATGGTACCGTTTTGTTTCAAATCCATGCACGCATTTCAAAAAGTCGTACGACACTGTTTCGCCATTTCGGACGGATGTTGCACCCTGTAGATATCGATTATTCGGACGGCCATAACTTCTGGCTCGTTTAGAGTTACGGGAGCCATATCCAGTCAAAACGAAGGCCTCTGTGAGTTCTACGGCTATGACAGCTTTCAGCCTTCGATGGATTGTTTAATGCCCAAAAAGACTATCCGAATCTCAATCGGGTCTCGGAAGTCTTTTACCCTTCGTTTTTTCAACACGTGGATTTTTATGGTAAAACAGGTTAACTTGGCTGGACTTCAATTTACCCTCGCTAGAGAGTCGTGCACCAGGGTACCGTTTTGTTTCAAATCCATGCACGCATTTCAAAAAGTCGTACGACACTGTTACGCCATTTCGGATGGATATTGCACCATGCACCGTGGAAGTTACACCCTGTAGATATCGATTATTCGGACGGCCATAACTTCTGGCTCATTTAGAGTTACGGGAGCCATAACCAGTCAAAATAAAGGCCTCAGTGAGTTCTACGACTATGATAGCTTTCAGCCGTCAATGGATTGTTTAATGCCCAAAATAGACTATCTGAATCTCAATCGGGTCTAGGAAGTTTTTCACCCTTCGTTTTTTCGACACGTGGATTTTTACAGTAGAACGGGATAACCGTGGCTAGTCTTCGATGTACCATCGCTGGAGAGTGGTGCACCATGGTACCGTTTCGTTTCAAATCCATGCACGGATTTCAAAAAGTTCTACGACACTGTTTCGCCATTTCGAACGGATGTTGCACCTTGCACCGTGGATGTTGCACCCTGTAGATATCGATTATTCGGACGGCCATAACTTTTGGCTCGTTTAGAGTTACGGGAGCCATAACCAGTCAAAACGAAGGCCGCAGTGAGTTCTACGGCTACGACAGCTTTCAGCCATCAATGGATTGTTCAATGCCCAAAAAAGACTATCCGAATCTCAATCGGGTCTAGGAAGTTTTATACCCTTCGTTTTTTCGACACGTGGATTTTTACGTAGAACGGGATTACCGTGGCTGATCTTCGATTTACCATCGCTGTAGAGTGGTGCACAATGGTACCGTTTCGTTTCAAATCCATTCATGCATTTCAAAAAGTCGTACGACACTGTTTCGCCATTTCGGACGGATGTTGCACCTTGCACCGTGGATGTTGCACCCTATAGATACCGATTATTCGGACGGCCATAACTTCTGGCTCGTTTAGAGTAACGGGAGCCATAACCAGTCAAAACGAAGGCCTCAGTGAGCTCTACGGCTATGAACGCGGTCAGCCATCAATGGATTGTTTAATGCCCAAAAAAGACTATCCGAATATCAATCGGGTCTCGTAAGTTTTTTACCCTTCGTTTTTTCGACAGGTGGATTTTTACGGGTAAAACGGGATTACCGTGGCTGGTCTTCAATTTACCATCGCTGGAGAGTGGTGCACCATGGTACCGTTTCATTTCAAATCCTTGCATGTATTTCAAAAAGTCGTACGACACTGTTTCGCCATTTCGGATGGATTTTGTACCTTGCACCGTGGATGTTGCACCCTGTAGATATCGATTATTCGGACGGCCATAACTTCAGGCTTGTTTAGAGTTACGGGAGCCATAACCAGTCAAAACGAAGGCCTCAGTGAGTTCTACGGTTATGACTATTTTCATCCATCAATGGATTGTTTAATGCCCAAAAAAGACTATCCGAATCTCAATCGGGTCTAGGAAGTTTTTTACCCTTCGCTTTTTTGACACGTGGATATTAACGGTGGAATGGGATTACCGTGGCTGGTCTTCGATTTACCATCGCTGGAGAGTGGTGCACCATGGTACCGTTTTGTTTCAAATCCATGCACGCATTTCAAAAATTCGTACGACACTGTTTCGCCATTTCGGACGGATGTTGCACCTTGCACCGTGGATGTTGCACCCTCTAGATATCGATTATTCGGACGGCCATAACTTCTGGCTCGTTTAGAGTTACGGGAGCCATAACCAGTCAAAACGAAGGCCTCTGTGAGTTCTACGGCTATGATAGCTTTCAGCCGTCGATGGATTGTTTAATGCCCATAAAAGACTATCCGAATCTCAATCGGGTCTCGGAAGTTTTTTACCCTTCGTTATTTCGACACGTGGATTTTTATGTTAAAACGGGATTACCGTGGCTGGTCTTCAATTTACCATCACTGGAGAGTGGTGCACCATGGTACCGTTTCGTTTCAAATCCATGCACGCATTTCAAAAAGTCGTACGACACTGTTTCGCCATTTCGGACGGATGTTGCACCTTGCACCGTGGATGTTGCACCCTGTAGATATCGATTATTCGGACGGCCATCACTTCTGGCTCGTTTAGAGTTACGGGAGCCATAACCAGTCAAAACGAATGCCTCAGTGAGTTCTACGGCTATGACTGCTTTCAGCCGTCAATGGATTGTTTAATGCCCAAAAAAGACTATGCGAATCTCAATCGGGTCTAGGAAGTTTTTTACCATTTGTTTTTTTGACACGTGGATTTTTGCGGTAGAACGGGATTACCGTAGCTGGTCTTCGATTTACCATCGCTGGAGAGTGGTGCACAATGGTACCGTTTCGTTTCAAATCCATGCACGCATTTCAAAAAGTCGTACGACGCTGTTATGCCATTTCGGACGGATGTTGCACCTTGCACCGTGGATGTTGCACCCTGTAGATATCGATTATTCGGACGGCCATAACTTCTGGCACGTTTTGATTTACGGGAGCCATAACCAGTCAAAACGAAGGCGTCAATGAGTTCTACGGCTATGACCGCTTTCAGCCGTCAATGGATTGTTTAATGCTCAAAAAAGACTATCCGAATCTCAATCGGGTCTAGGAAGTTTTTTACCCTACGTATTTTCGACACGTGGATTTTTACGGTAGAACGGGATTACCGTGGCTGGTCTTCGATTTACCATTGCTGGAGAGTGGTTCACCATGATAACGTTTTGTTTCAAATCCATGCCCACATTTCTAAAATTCGTACGATACTGTTTCGCCATTTCGGATGGATGTTGCACCTTGCACCGTGGATGTTGCACCCAATAGATATCGATTATTCGGACGGCCATAACTTCTGGCTGATTTAGAGTTACGGGAGCCATAACCAGTCAAAACGAAGGCCTCTGTGAGTTCTACGGCTATGACAGCTTTCAGCCGTCGATGGATTGTTTAATGCCCAAAAAAGACTATCCGAATCTCAATCGGGTCTCGGAAGTTTTTTACCCTTCGTTTTTTCGACACGTGGATTTTTACGGTAGAACGGGATTACCGTGGCTGGTGTTCGATGTACCATCGCTAGAGAGTGGTGAACCATGGTACCGTTTCATTTCAAATCCATGCACGCGTTTCAAAAGGTCGTACGACACTGTTTTGCCATTTCGGACGGATGTTGCACCTTGCACCGTGGATGTTGCACCCTGTAGATATCGATTATTCAGACGACCATAACATTTGACTCGTTTAGAGTTACGGGAGCCATAACCAGTCAAAACGAAGGCCTCAGTGAGTTCTACGGCTATGACAGCTTTCAGCCGTCGATGGATTGTTTAATGCCCAAAAAAGACTATCCGAATCTCAATCGGGTCTAGGAAGTTATTTACCCTTCGTTTTTTGGACACGTGGATTTTTACGGTAGAACGGGATTACCATGGCTGGTCTTAGAATTACCATCGCTGGAGAGTGGTGCACCATGGTACCGTTTCTTTTCAAATCCATGCACGCATTTCAAAAAGTCATACGACACTGTTTCGCCATTTCGGACGGATGTTGCACCTTGCACCGTGGATGTTGCACCCTGTAGATATCGATTATTCGGACGGCCATAACTTCTGGCTCGTTTAGAGTTTCGGGAGCCATAACCAGTCAAAACGTAGGCCTCAGTGAGTTCTACGGCTACGATAGCTTTCAGCCGTCAATGGATTGTTTAATGCCCAAAAAAGACTATCCGAATCTCAATCGGGTCTAGGAAGTTTTTTACCCTTCGTTTTTTCGACACGTGGATTTTTACGGTAGAACGGGATTACCGTAGTAGGACTTCGATTTACCATCGCTGGAGAGTGGTGCACCATGGTACCGTTTTGTTTCAAATCCATGCACTCATTTCAAAAATTCGTATGACACTGTTTCGCCATTTCAGACAGATGTTGCACCTTGCACCGTGGATGTTGCACCCTCTAGATATCGATTATTCGGACGGCCATAACTTCTGGCTCGTTTAGAGTTACGGGAGCCATAACCAGTCAAAACGAAGGCCTCTGTGAGTTCTACGGTTTTGACAGCTTTCAGCCGTCGATGAATTGTTTAATGCCCAAAAAAGACTATCCGAATCTCAATCGGGTCTCGGAAGTTTTTTACCCTTCGTTTTTTCGACACGTGGATTTTTATGTTAAAACGGGATTACCGTGGCTAGTCTTCAATTTACCATCACTGGAGAGTGGTGCACCATGGTACCGTTTCGTTTCAAATCCTTGCACGCATTTCAATAAGTCGTACGACACTGTTTCGCCATTTCGGACGGATGTTGCACCTTGCACCGTGGATGTTGCACCCTTTAGATATCGATTATTCGGACGGCCATAACTTCCGGGTCGTTTAGAGTTACGGGAGCCATAACCAGTCAAAACGAAGGCCTTAGTGAGTTCTACGGCTATGACTGCTTTCAGCCGTCAATGGATTGTTTAATGCCCAAAATAGATTATCCGAATCTCAATCGGGTCTAGGAAGTTTTTTACCCTTCGTTTTTTCGACACGTGGATTTTTACGGTAGAACGGGATAACCGTGGCTGGTCTTCGATGTACCATCGCTGGAGAGTGGTGCACCATGGTACCGTTTCGTTTCAAATCCATGCACGCATTTCAAAAAATCGTACGACGCTGTTACGCCATTTCGGACGGATGTTGCACCTTGCACCGTGGATGTTGCACCCTGTAGATATCGATTATTCGGACGGCCATAACTTCTGGCTCGTTTAGACTTACGGGAGCCATAACCAGTAAAAACGAAGGCCTTAGTGATTTCTATGGCTATGACTACTTTCAGCAGTCAATGGATTGTTTAATGCCCAAAAAAGACTATCCGAATCTCAATCGGGTCTAGGAAGTCTTTTACCCTTCGTTTTTTCGACACGTGGATTTTTACGTAGAACGGGATTACCGTGGCTGGTCTTCGAGTTACCATCGCTGGAGAGTGGTGCGCAATGGTACCGTTTTGTTTCAAATCCATGCACGCATTTCAAAAAGTCGTACGACACTGTTTCGCCATTTCGGACGGATGTTGCACCCTGTAGATATCGATTATTCGGACGGCCATAACTTCTGGCTCGTTTAGAGTTACGGGAGCCATATCCAGTCAAAACGAAGGCCTCTGTGAGTTCTACGGCTATGACAGCTTTCAGCCTTCGATGGATTGTTTAATGCCCAAAAAGACTATCCGAATCTCAATCGGGTCTCGGAAGTCTTTTACCCTTTGTTTTTTCAACACGTGGATTTTTATGGTAAAACAGGTTAACTTGGCTGGACTTCAATTTACCCTCGCTAGAGAGTCGCGCACCAGGGTACCGTTTTGTTTCAAATCCATGCACGCATTTCAAAAAGTCGTACGACACTGTTACGCCATTTTGGATGGATATTGCACCATGCACCGTGGAAGTTACACCCTGTAGATATCGATTATTCGGACGGCCATAACTTCTGGCTCATTTAGAGTTACGGGAGCCATAACCAGTCAAAATGAAGGCCTCAGTGAGTTCTACGACTATGACAGCTTTCAGCCGTCAATGGATTGTTTAATGCCCAAAATAGACTATCTGAATCTCAATCGGGTCTAGGAAGTTTTTCACCCTTCGTTTTTTCGACACGTGGATTTTTACAGTAGAACGGGATAACCGTGGCTGGTCTTCGATGTACCATCGCTGGAGAGTGGTGCACCATGGTACCGTTTCGTTTCAAATCCATGCACGGATTTCAAAAAGTTCTACGACACTGTTTCGCCATTTCGAACGGATGTTGCACCTTGCACCGTGGATGTTGCACCCTGTAGATATCGATTATTCGGACGGCCATAACTTTTGGCTCGTTTAGAGTTACGGGAGCCATAACCAGTCAAAACGAAGGCCGCAGTGAGTTCTACGGCTACGACAGCTTTCAGCCATCAATGGATTGTTCAATGCCCAAAAAAGACTATCCGAATCTCAATCGGGTCTAGGAAGTTTTATACCCTTCGTTTTTTCGACACGTGGATTTTTACGTAGAACGGGATTACCGTGGCTGATCTTCGATTTACCATCGCTGGAGAGTGGTGCACAATGGTACCGTTTCGTTTCAAATCCATTCATGCATTTCAAAAAGTCGTACGACACTGTTCGCCATTTCGGACGGATGTTGCACCTTGCACCGTGGATGTTGCACCCTATAGATACCGATTATTCGGACGGCCATAACTTCTGGCTCGTTTAGAGTAACGGGAGCCATAACCAGTCAAAACGAAGGCCTCAGTGAGCTCTACGGCTATGAACGCGGTCAGCCATCAATGGATTGTTTAATGCCCAAAAAAGACTATCCGAATCTCAATCGGGTCTCGTAAGTTTTTTACCCTTCGTTTTTTCGACAGGTGGATTTTTACGGGTAAAACGGGATTACCGTGGCTGGTCTTCAATTTACCATCGCTGGAGAGTGGTGCACCATGGTACCGTTTCATTTCAAATCCTTGCATGTATTTCAAAAAGTCGTACGACACTGTTTCGCCATTTCGGATGGATTTTGTACCTTGCACCGTGGATGTTGCACCCTGTAGATATCGATTATTCGGACGGCCATAACTTCAGGCTTGTTTAGAGTTACGGGAGCCATAACCAGTCAAAACGAAGGCCTCAGTGAGTTCTACGGTTATGACTATTTTCATCCATCAATGGATTGTTTAATGCCCAAAAAAGACTATCCGAATCTCAATCGGGTCTAGGAAGTTTTTTACCCTTCGCTTTTTTGACACGTGGATATTAACGGTGGAATGGGATTACCGTGGCTGGTCTTCGATTTACCATCGCTGGAGAGTGGTGCACCATGGTACCGTTTTGTTTCAAATCCATGCACGCATTTCAAAAATTCGTACGACACTGTTTCGCCATTTCGGACGGATGTTGCACCTTGCACCGTGGATGTTGCACCCTCTAGATATCGATTATTCGGACGGCCATAACTTCTGGCTCGTTTAGAGTTACGGGAGCCATAACCAGTCAAAACGAAGGCCTCTGTGAGTTCTACGGCTATGATAGCTTTCAGCCGTCGATGGATTGTTTAATGCCCATAAAAGACTATCCGAATCTCAATCGGGTCTCGGAAGTTTTTTACCCTTCGTTATTTCGACACGTGGATTTTTATGTTAAAACGGGATTACCGTGGCTGGTCTTCAATTTACCATCACTGGAGAGTGGTGCACCATGGTACCGTTTCGTTTCAAATCCATGCACGCATTTCAAAAAGTCGTACGACACTGTTTCGCCATTTCGGACGGATGTTGCACCTTGCACCGTGGATGTTGCACCATGTAGATATCGATTATTCGGACGGCCATCACTTCTGGCTCGTTTAGAGTTACGGGAGCCATAACCAGTCAAAACGAATGCCTCAGTGAGTTCTACGGCTATGACTGCTTTCAGCCGTCAATGGATTGTTTAATGCCCAAAAAAGACTATGCGAATCTCAATCGGGTCTAGGAAGTTTTTTACCATTTGTTTTTTTGACACGTGGATTTTTGCGGTAGAACGGGATTACCGTGGCTGGTCTTCGATTTACCATCGCTGGAGAGTGGTGCACAATGGTACCGTTTCGTTTCAAATCCATGCACGCATTTCAAAAAGTCGTACGACGCTGTTATGCCATTTCGGACGGATGTTGCACCTTGCACCGTGGATGTTGCACCCTGTAGATATCGATTATTCGGACGGCCATAACTTCTGGCACGTTTTGATTTACGGGAGCCATAACCAGTCAAAACGAAGGCGTCAATGAGTTCTACGGCTATGACCGCTTTCAGCCGTCAATGGATTGTTTAATGCTCAAAAAAGACTATCCGAATCTCAATCGGGTCTAGGAAGTTTTTTACCCTACGTATTTTCGACACGTGGATTTTTACGGTAGAACGGGATTACCGTGGCTGGTCTTCGATTTACCATTGCTGGAGAGTGGTTCACCATGGTAACGTTTTGTTTCAAATCCATGCCCACATTTCTAAAATTCGTACGATACTGTTTCGCCATTTCGGATGGATGTTGCACCTTGCACCGTGGATGTTGCACCCAATAGATATCGATTATTCGGACGGCCATAACTTCTGGCTGATTTAGAGTTACGGGAGCCATAACCAGTCAAAACGAAGGCCTCTGTGAGTTCTACGGCTATGACAGCTTTCAGCCGTCGATGGATTGTTTAATGCCCAAAAAAGACTATCCGAATCTCAATCGGGTCTCGGAAGTTTTTTACCGTTCGTTTTTTCGACACGTGGATTTTTACGGTAGAACGGGATTACCGTGGCTGGTGTTCGATGTACCATCGCTAGAGAGTGGTGAACCATGGTACCGTTTCATTTCAAATCCATGCACGCGTTTCAAAAAGTCGTACGACACTGTTTTGCCATTTCGGACGGATGTTGCACCTTGCACCGTGGATGTTGCACCCTGTAGATATCGATTATTCAGACGACCATAACATTTGACTCGTTTAGAGTTACGGGAGCCATAACCAGTCACAACGAAGGCCTCAGTGAGTTCTACGGCTATGACAGCTTTCAGCCGTCGATGGATTGTTTAATGCCCAAAAAACACTATCCGAATCTCAATCGGGTCTAGGAAGTTTTTTAGCCTTCGTTTTTTCGACACGTGAATTTTTACGGTAGAACGGGATGACCGTGGCTGGTGTTCGATGTACCATCGCTAGAGAGTGGTGAACCATGGTACCGTTTCATTTCAAATCCATGCACGCGTTTCAAAAAGTCGTACGACGCTGTTACGCCATTTCGGACGGATGTTGCACCTTGCACCGTGGATGTTCCACCCTGTAGATATCGATTATTCGGACGGCCATAACTTCTGGCTCGTTTAGAATTACGTGAGCCATAACCTGTAAAAACGAAAGCCTTAATGAGTTCTACGGCTATGACTGCTTTCAGCGGTCAATGGATTGTTTAATGCCCAAAAAAGACTATCCGAATCTCAATCGGGTCTAGGAAGTTTTTTACCATTCATTTTTTCGACACTTGGATTTTTACGGTAGAACGGGATTACTGTGGCTGGTCTTCGATTTGCCATCGCTGGAGAATGGTGCACCATGGTACCGTTTCGTTTCAAATCCATACACGCATTTCAAAAAGTCGTACGACACTGTTACGCCATTACGGACGGATGTTGCACCTTGCACCGTGGATGTTGCACCCTACAGATATCGATTATTCGGACGGCCATAACTTCTGGCTCGTTTAGAGTAACGGGAGCCATAACCAGTCAAAACGAAGGCCTCAGTGAGCTCTACGGCTATGAACGCGATCAGCCATCAATGGATTGTTTAATGCCCAAAAAAGACTATCCGAATCTCAATCGGGTCTCGTAAGTTTTTTACCCTTCGTTTTTTCGACAGGTGGATTTTTACGGGTAATACGGGATTACCGTGGCTGGTCTTCAATTTACCATCGCTGGAGATTGGTGCACCATGGTACCGTTTCATTTCAAATCCTTGCCCGCATTTCAAAAACTCGTACGACACTGTTTCGCCATTTCGGACGGATGTTGTACCCTGCACCGTGGATGTTGCACCCTGTAGATATCGATTATTCGGACGGCCATAACTTCTGGCTCGTTTAGAGTTACGGGAGCCATAACCAGTCAAAACAAAGGCCTCGGTGATTTCAACGGTTATGATTGCTTTCAGCCGTCAATGGATTGTTTAATGCCGAAAAAAAACTATCCGAATCTCAATCGTGTCTATGAAGTTTTTTACCCTTCGTTTTTTCGACGCGTGGATTTTTACGGTAGAACGGGATTACCGTGGCTGGTCTTCGATTTACCATCGCTGGAGAGTGGTGCACCATGGTACCATTTCGTTTCAAATCCATGCACGCATTTCAAAAAGTCGTACGACACTGTTTCGCCATTTCGGACGGATGTTGCACCTTGCACCGTGGATGTTGCACCCTGTAAATATCGATTATTCGGACGGCCATAACATCTGACTCGTTTAGAGTTATGGGAGCCATAACCAGTCAAAACGAAGGCCTCAGTGAGTTCTACGTCTATGACATCTTTCGGCCGTCAATGGATTGTTTAATGCCCAAAAAAGACTATCCGAATCTCAATCGGGTCTAGGAAGTATTTTACCCTTCGTTTTTTCGACACGTGGATTTTTACGGTAGAACGGGATTACCGTTGCTGGTCTTCGGTTTACCATCGCTGGAGAGTGGTACACCATGGTACCGTTTCGTTTCAAATCCATGCACGCATTTCAAAAAGTCGTACGACACTGTTTCACCATTTCGGATGGATGTTGCACCTTGCACCGTGGATGTTGCACCCTGTAGATATCGATTATTCGGACGACCATAGCTTCTGGCTCGTTTAGATTTACGAGAGCCATAACCAGTCAAAACGACGGCCTCAGTGAGTTCTACAGCTATGACAGCATTCAGCCGTCAACGGATTGTTTAATGCCAAAAAAAGACTATCCGAATCTCAATCGGGTCTAGAAAGTTTTTTACCCTTCGTATTTTCGAGACGTGGATTATTACGATAGAAAGGGATTACCGTGGCTGGTCTTCGATTTACCATCGCTGGAGAGTGGTGCATCATGGTATCGTTTCGTTTCAAATCCATGCACGCATTTCAAAAAGTCGTACGAAACTGTTTCGCCATTTCGGACGGATGTTGCACCTTGCACCGTGGATGTTGCACCCTGTAGATATCGATTATTCGGACCGCCATAACTTCTGGCTCGTTTAGAGTTACGGGAGCCATAACCAGTCAAAACGAAGGCCTCGTTGAGTTCACGGCTATAACAGCTTTCAGCCGTCAATGGATTGTTTAATGCCCAAAAAAGACTATCCGAATCTCAATCGGGTCTTGGAAGTTTTTTACCCTTCGTTTTTTCGACACGTGGATTTTTACGGTAAAACGGGGTTACCGTGGCTGGTCTTCAATTTACCATCGCTGGAGAGTAGTGCACCATGATACCGTTTCGTTTCAAATCCTTGCACGCATTTCAAAAAGTCGCACGACACTGTTTCGCCATTTCGGACGGATGTTGCACCTTGCACCGTGGATGTTACACCCTGTAGATATCGATTATTCGAACGGCCATAACTTCTGGCTCGTTTAGAGTTACGGGAGCCATGACCAGTCAAAACGAAGGCGTCAGTGAGTTCTACGGTTGTGATTGCTTTCAGCCTTCAATGGATTGTTTAATGCCCAAAAAAGACTATCCGAATCTCAATCGGGTCTAGGAAGCTTTTTACCCTTCGTTTTTTCGACACATGGATTTTAACGGTAGAACGGGATTACTGTGGCTGGTCTTCGATTTACCATCGCTGGAGAGTGGTGCACCATGGTACCGTTTCGTTTCAAATCCAAGCACGCATTTCAAAAAGTCGCACGACACGGTTTCGCCATTTCGGATGGATGTTGCACCTTGCACCGTGGATGTTGCACCCTGTAGATATCGATGATTCGGACGGCCATAACTTCAGGCTCGTTTAGAGTTACGGGAGTCATAACCAGTCAAAACGAAGGCCTCAGTGAGTTCTACGGGTATGACCGCTTTCAGCCGTCAATGGATTGTTTAATGCCCAAAAAGACTATCCGAATCTCAATCGAGTCTCGAAAGGTTTTTACCCTTCGTTTTTTCGACACGTGGATTTTTACGGTAAAACGGGATTACCGTGGCTGGTCTTCAATTTACCTTCGCTGGAGAGTGGTGCACCATGGTACTATTTCATTTCAAATCCTTGCACGCATTCAAAAGGTTGTACGACACTGTTTCGCCATTTCGGACGGATGTTGCACCTTGCACCGTGGAAGTTGAACCCTATAGATATCGATTATTCGGACGACCATAACTTCTGGCTCGTTTAGATTTACGGGAGCCATAACCAGTCAAAACGAAGGCATCAGTGAGTTCTACGGTTATGACCGCTTTCAGCTGTCAATGGATTGTTTAATGTCCAAAAAAGACTATCTGAATCTTAATCGGATCTAGGAAGTTTTTTACCCTTCGTTTTTTCGACACATGGATTTTTACGGTAGAACGGGATTACAGTGGCTGGTCTTCGATTTATCGTCGCTGTAGAGTGGTGCACCATGGTACCGTTTCGTTTCAAATTCATGCACGCATTTCAAAAAGTCGTACGACACTGCTTCGCCATTTCGGATGGATGTTGCACCTTGCACCGTGGATGTTGCACCCTGTAGATATCGATTATTCGGACGACCATAGCTTCTGGCTCGTTTAGATTTACGGGAGCCATAACCAGTCAAAACGAAGTCCTTAGTGAGTTCTACGGGTATTATAGATTTCAGCCGTCAATGGATTGTTTAATGCCCAAAAAAGACTATATGAATCTCAATCGGGTCTAGGAAGTTTTTTACCCTTCGTTTTTTCGACACGTTGATTTTTACGGTAGAACGGGATTACCGTGGCTGGTCTTCGATTTAGCATCGCTGGAGAGTGGTACACCATGGTACCATTTCATTTAAAATCCATACACGCATTTCCAAAAGTCGTACGACACTGTTTCGCCATTTCGGCACCTTGCACCGTGGATGTTGCACCCTGTAGATATCGATTATTCGGACCGCCATAACTACTGGCTCGTTCAGAGTTACGGGAGCCATAACTAGTCAAAACGAAGGCCTCAGTGAGTTCTACGGCTATCACAGCTTTCATCCGTCAACGAATTGTTTAATGCCCAAAAAAGACTATTTGAATCTTAATCGGGTCTTGGAAGTTTTTTACCCTTCGTTTTTTTGACACATGGATTTTTGCGGTAGAACAGGATTACCGTGGATGGTCTTCGATTTACCATCGCTGGAGAGTGGTGCACCATGGTACCGTTTCGTTTCAAATCCATGCACGTATTTCAAAAATTCGTACGACCCTGTTTCGCCATTTCGGACGGATGTTGCACCTTGCACCGTGGATGTTGCACCCTGTAGATACCGATTATTCGGACGGCCATAACTTCTGGCTCGTTTAGAGTTACGGGAGCCATAACCAGTCAAAACTAAGGCCTCTGTGAGTTCAACGGTTATGACAGCTTTCAGCCGTCAATGGATTGTTTAATGCCCAAAAAAGACTATCTGATTCTCAATCGGGTCTAGGAAGTTTTTTACCCTTCGTTTTTTCGACACGTGGATTTTTACGGTAGAATGGGATAACCGTGGTTGGTCTACGATGTACCATCGCTGGAGAGTGGTGCACCATGGTACCGTTTCGTTTCAAATTCATGCACGCATTTCAAAAATTCATACGACACTGTTTCGCCATTTCGGATGGATGTTGCACCTTGCACCGTGGATGTTGCACCCTCTAGATATCGATTATTCGGACGGCCATAACTTCTGGCTCGTTTAGAGTTACGGGGCCAATAATCAGTCCAAACAAAGGCCTATGTGAGTTCTACAGCTATGACGGCTTTTAGCCTTCGATGGATTGTTTAATGCCCAAAAAAGACTATCTGAATCTTAATCGGGTCTAGGAAGTTTTTTACCCTTCGTATTTTCGACACGTGGATTTTTACGGTAGAACGGGATTACCGTGGCTGGTCTTCGATTTACCATCGCTGGAGAGTGGTGCACAATGGTACCGTTTCGTTTCAAATCCATGCACGCATTTCAAAAAGTCGTACGACACTGTTTCGCCATTTCGGACGGATGTTGCACCTTGCACCGTGGATGTTGCACCCTGTAGATATCGATTATTCCGACGGCCATAACATCTGACTCGTTTAGAGTTACGGGAGCCATAACCAGTCAAAAAGAAGGCCTCAGTGAGTTCTACGGCTATGACTGCTTTCAGCCGTCAATGGATTGTTTAATGCCCAAAAAAGACTATCCGAATCTCAATCGGGTCTAGGAAGTTTTTTAGCCTTCGTTTTTTCGACACGTGAATTTTTACGGTAGAACGGGATAACCGTGGCTGGTGTTCGATGTACCATCGTTGGAGAGTGGTGCACCATGGTACCGTTTCATTTCAAATCCATGCACGCATTTCAAAAAGTCGTACGACGCTGTTACGCCATTTCGGACGGATGTTGCACCTTGCACCGTGGATGTTGCACCCTGTGGACATCGATTATTCGGACGGCCAAAACTTCTGGCTCGTTTAGAATTACGGGAGCCATAGCCAGTAAAAACAAAGGCCTTAATGAGTTCTACGGCTATGACTGCTTTCCGCAGTCAATGGATTGTTTAATGCCCAAAAAAGACAATCTGAATCTCAATCGGGTCTAGGAAGTTTTTTACCCTTCGTTTTTTCGACACGTGGATTTTTACGTAGAACGGGATTACCGTGGCTGGTCTTCGATTTACCATCGCTGGAGAGTGGTGCACAATGGTACCGTTTCGTTTCAAATCCATGCACGCATTTCAAAAAGTCGTACGACACTGTTTCGCCATTTCGGACGGATGTTTGACCTTGCACCGTGGATGTTGCACCTATAGATATCGATTATTCGGACGGCCATAACTTCTGGCTCGTTTAGAGTAACGGGAGCCATAACCAGTCAAAACGAAGGCCTCAGTGAGTTCTACGGCTATGAACGCGGTCAGCCGTCAATGGATTGTTTAATGCCCAAAAAAGACTATCAGAATCTCAATCGGGTCTCGGAAGTTTTTTACCCTTCGTTTTTTCGACACGTGGATTTTTACGGGTAAAACGGGATTACCGTGGCTGGTCTTCAATTTACCATCGCTGGAGATTGGTGCACCATGGTACCGTTTCGTTTCAAATCCTTGCACGCATTTCAAAAAGTCGTACGACACTGTTTCGCCATTTCGGACGGACGTTGTACCTTGCACCGTGGATGTTGCACCCTGTAGATATCGATTATTCGGACGGCCATATCTTCTGGCTCGTTTAGAGTTACGGGAGCCATAACCAGTCAAAACAAAGGCCTCAGTGATTTCTACGGTTATGATTGCTTTCAGCCGTCAATGGATTGTTTAATGCCCAAAAAAAACTATCCGAATCTCAATCGGGTCTAGGAAGTTTTTTACCCTTCGTTTTTTCGACATGTGGATTTTTACGGTAGAACGGGATTACCGTGGCTGGTCTTCGATTTACCATCGCTGGATAGTGATGCACCGTGGTACCGTTTCGTTTCAAATCCATGCACGCATTTCAAAAAGTCGTACGACGCTGTTTCTCCATTTCGGACGGATGTTGCACCTTGCACGGTGGATGTTGCACCCTGTAAATATCGATTATTCGGACGGCCATAACATCTGACTCGTTTAGAGTTACAGGACGAAGGCCTCAGTGAGTTCTACGTCTATGACAGCTTTCGGCCGTCAATGGATTGTTTAATGCCCAAAAAAGACTATCCGAATCTCAATCGGGTCTAGGAAGTTTTTTACCCTTCGTTTTTTCGACACGTGGATTTTTATGGTAGAACGGGATTACCGTGGCTGGTCTTCGATTTACCATCGCTGGAGAGTGGTGCACCATGGTACCATTTTGTTTCAAATCCATGCACGCATTTCAAAAATTCATACGACACTGTTTCGCCATTTCGGATGGATGTTGCACCTTGCACCGTAGATGTTGCACCCTCTAGATATCGATTATTCGGACGGCCATAACTTCTGGCTCGTTTAGAGTTACAGGAGCAATAACTAGTCCAAACAAAGACCTCTGTGAGTTCTACAGCTATGACGGCTTTTAGTCGTCGATGGATTGTTTAATGCTCAAAAAAGACTATCCGAATCTCAATCGGGTCTAGGAAGTTTTTCACCCTTCGTATTTTCGACACGTGGATTTTTACGGTAGAACGGGATTACCGTGGTTGGTCTTCGATTTACCATTGCAAGAGAGTGGTTCACCATGGTACCGTTTTGTTTCAAATCCATGCTCGCATTTCAAAAATTCGTACGATACTGTTTCGCCATTTCGGACGGATGTTGCACCTTGCACCGTGAATGTTACACCCTGTAGATATCGATTATTCGGACGGCCATAACTTCTGGCTCGTTTAGAGTTACGGGAGCCATAACCAGTCAAAACGAAGGCCTCAGTGAGTTCTACGGCTAAGACAGCTTTCAGCCGTCAATGGATTGTTTAATGCCCAAAAAAGACTATCCGAATCTCAATCGGGTCTAGGTAGTTTTTTACCATTCGTTTTTTCGACACGTGGATTTTTACGGTAGAATGGGATTACTGTGGATGGTCTTCGATTTACCATCGCTGGAGAGCGGTGCACCATGGTACCGTTTCATTTCAAATCCATGCACGCCTTTCAAAAAGTCGTACGACACTGTTTCTCCATTTCGGAAGGTTGTTGCACCTTGCACCGTGGATGTTGCACCCTATAGATATCGATTATTCGGACGACCATAACTTCTGGCTCGTTTAGAGTTACGGGAGCCATAACCAGTCAAAACGAAGGCCTCAGTGAGTTCTACGGCTATGACAGCTTTCTGCCGTCAATGGATTGTTTGATGCCCAAAAAAGGCTATCTTATTCTCAATCGGGTCTAGGAAGTTTTTTACCCTTCGTTTTTTCGACACGTGGATTTTTACGGTAGAACGGGATTACCGTGGCTGGTTTTCGATTTACCATCGCTGGAGAGTGGTGCACCATGGTACCATTTCGTTTCAAATCCATGCACGCATTTCAAAAAGTCGTACGACACTGTTTTGCCATTTCGGACGGATGTTGCACCTTGCACCGTGGATGTTGCACCCTGTAGATATCGATTATTCCGACGGCCATAACATCTGACTCGTTTAGAGTTACGGGAGCCATAACCAGTCAAAACGAAGGCCTCAGTGAGTTCTACGGCTATGACAGCTTTCAGCCGTCAATGGATTGTTTAATGCCCAAAAAAGACTATCCGAATCTCAATCGGGTCTAGGAAGTTTTTTAGCCTTCGTTTTTTCGACACGTGGATTTTTACGGTAGAACATGATTACCGTGGCTGGTCTTCGATTTACCATCGCTGGAGGGTGGTGCACCATGGTACCATTTCGTTTCAAATCCATGCACGCATTTCAAAAAGTCGTACGACACTGTTTTGCCATTTCGGACGGATGTTGCACCTTGCACCGTGGATGTTGCACCCTGTAGATATCGATTATTCGGACGGCCATAACATCTGACTCGTTTAGAGTTACGGGAGCCATAACCAGTCAAAACGAAGGCCTCAGTGAGTTCTATGGCTATGACAGCTTTCAGCCGTCAATGGATTGTTTAATGCCCAAAAAAGACAATCCGAATCTCAATCGGGTCTAGGTACTTTTTTACCCTTCGTTTTTTCGACATGTGGATTTTTACGGTAGAATGGGATTACTGTGGCTGGTCTTCGATTTACCATCGCTGGAGAGCGGTGCACCATGGTACCATTTCGTTTCAAATCCATGCACGCATTTCAAAAAGTCGTACGACACTGTTTCGCCATTTCGGAAGGATGTTGCACCTTGCACCGTGGATGTTGCACCCTATAGATATCGATTATTCGGACGACCATAACTTCTGGCTCGTTTAGAGTTACGGGAGCCATAACCAGTCAAAACGAAGGCCTTAGTGAGTTCTACGGCTATGACAGCTTTCTTCCGTCAATGGATTCTTTGATGCCCAAAAAAGGCTATCTTAATCTCAATCGGGTCTAGGAAGTTTTTTACCCTTCTTTTTTCGACACGTGGATTTTTACGGTAGAACGGGATTACCATGGCTGGTCTTCGATTTACCATCGCTGGAGAGTGGTGCACAATGGTATCGTTTCGTGTCAAATCCTTGCACGCATTTCGAAAAGTCGTACGACACTGTTTCGCCATTTCGGACGGATGTTGCACCTTGCACCGTGGATGTTGCACCTAGTAGATATCGATTATTCGGATGGCCATAACTTCGGGCTCGTTTATAGTTACGGGAGCCATAACCAGTCAAAACGAAGGCCTAAGTGAGTTTTACGGTTATGACTGCTTTCAGCCGTCAATGGATATCTTAATGCCCAAAAAAACTATCCGAATCTCAATCGGGTCTAGGAAGGTTTTTACCCTTCGTTTTTTCGACACGTGGATTTTTACGGTAGAACGGGATTACCGTGGCTGGTCTACGATTTACCGTCGCTGGGGAGTGGTGCACCATGGTACCGTTTCGTTTCAAATCCATGCATGCATTTCAAAAAGTCGTACGACACTGTTTCGCCATTTCGGACGGATGTTGCACCTTGCACCGTGGATGTTGCACCCTGTAGATATCGATTATTCGGACGGCCATAACTTCTGACTCGTTTAGAGCTACGGGAGCCATAACCAGTCAAAACGTATGCCTCGGTGAGTTCTACGGCTATGACAGCTTTCAGCTGTCAATGGATTGTTTAATGCCCAAAAAAGACTATCCGAATCTCAATCGGGTCTAGGAAGATTTTTACCCTTCGTTTTTTCGACACGTGGATTTTTACGGTTGAACGGGATTCCCGTGGCTGGTCTTCGATTTACCATCGTTGGAGAGTGGTGCACCGTGGTACCGTTTTGTTTCAAATCCATGCACGCATTTCAAAAATTCATACGACACTGTTTCGCTATTTCGGACGGATGTTGCACCTTGCACCATGGATGTTGCACCCTATAGATATCGATTATTCAGACGGCCATAACTTCTGGCTCGTTTAGAGTTACGGGAGCCATAACCAGTAAAAACGAAGGCCTCTGTGAGTTCTACGGCTATGACAGCTTTCAGCCCTCAATGGATTGTTTAATGCCCAAAAAAGACTATCTGAATCTCAATCGGGTCTCGGAAGTTTTTTACACTTCGTTTTTTCGACACGTGGATTTTTACGTTAAAACGGGGTTACCGTGGCTGGTCTTCAATTTACCATCGCTGGAGAGTGGTGCACCATGGTACCGTTTCGTTTCAAATCCTTGCACGCATTTCAAAAAGTCGTACGACACTGTTTCGCCATTTCAGACGGATGTTGCACCTTGCACCGTGGATGTTGCACCCTGTAGATATCGATTATTCGGACGGCCATAACTTCTGGCTCGTTTAGAGTTACGGGAGCCATAACTAGTCAAAATGAAGGCCTCAGTGAGTTATGTGGCTATGACAGCCTTCAGCCGTCAATAGATTGTTTAATGCCCAAAAAAGAATATCCGAATCTTAATCGGGTCTTGGAAGTTTTTAACCCTTCGTGTTTTCGACACATGGTTTTTACGGTAGAATGGGATTACTATGGCTGGTCTTCGATTTACCATCGCTGGAGAGTGGTACACCATGGTATCGTTTTGTTTCAAATCCATGCACGCATTTCAAAAAGTCGTACGACACTTTTTCGCCATTTCGAACGGATGTTGCACCTTGCACGGTGGATGTTGCACCCTGTAGATATCGATTATTCGGACGGCCATAACTTATGGCTCGTTTAGAGTTACAGGAGCCATAACCAGTCAAAACGAAGGCCTCAGTGAGTTCTACGGCTATGACTACTTTCAGCCGTCAACGGATTGTCTAATGCTCGAAAAAGACTATCTGAATCTCAATCGGGTCTACCCTTCGTTTTTTCGACACGTGGATTTTTACGTTAGAGCGGGATTACCGTTGCTGCTCTTCGATTTACCATCGCTGGAGAGTGGTGTACCATGGTACCGTTTCGTTTCAAATCCACGCACGCATTTTAAAAAGTCGTACGACACTGTTTCCCCATTTCGGACGGATGTTGCACCCTGTAGATATCGATTATTCGGATGGCCATAACTTCTGGCTCGTTTAGAGTTACGGAAGCCATAACCAGTCAAAACGAAGGCCTCGGTGAGTTCTACGGTTATGACTGCTTTCAGCCGTCAATGGATTGTTTAATGCCCAAAAAAGACTATCCGAGTCTCAATCGGGTCTAGGAAGTTTTTTACCCTTCGTTTTTTTGACACGTGGATTTTTACGGTAGAACGGGATTACTGTGGCTGGTCTTCGATTTACCATCGCTGGAGAGTGGGGCACCATGGTACCGTTTCGTTTCAAATCCATGCACGCATTTCAAAAAGTCGCACGACACTGTTTCGCCATTTCGGACGGATGTTGCACCTTGCACCGTGGATGTTGCACCCTCTAGATATCTATTATTCGGACGGCCATAACTTCTGGCTAGTTTAGAGTTACGGGAGCCATAACCAGTCAAAACGAAGGCCTCAGTGACTTCTACGGCTATGACAGCTTTCAGCCGTCAATGGATTGTTTAATGCCAAAAAAAGACTATCCGAATCTCAATCGGGTCTCGGAAGTTTTTTACCCTTCGTTTATTCGACACGTGGATTTTTATGGTAAAATGGGATTACCTTGGCTGGTCTTCAATTTTCCATCGCTGGAGAGTGGTGCGCCATGGTACTATTTCATTTCAAATCCTTGCACGCATTTCAAAAAGTCGTACGACACTGTTTCGCCATTTCGGATGGATGTTGCACCTTGCACCGTGGATGTTGCACCCTGTAGATATCGATTATTCGGACGGCCATTACTTCTGGCTCGTTTAGAGTTACGGAATCCATAACCAGTCAAAATGAAGGCCTCAGTGAGTTCTACGGCTATGACAGCTTTCAGCCGTAAATGGATTGTTTAATGCCCAAAAAAGACTATCCGAATCTCAATCGGGTCTAGGAAGTTTTTTACCCTTCGTTTTTTCGACACGTGGATTTTTACGGTAGAACGGGATTACCGTGGCTGCTCTTTGATTTACCATCGCTGGAGAGTGGTGCACCATGGTACTATTTTGTTTCAAATCCATGCACGCATTCAAAAATTCGTACAACACTGCTTCGCCATTTCGGACGGATGTTGCACCTTGCACCGTGGATGTTGCACCCTGTAGATATCGATTATTCGGACGGCCATAACTTCTGGCTCGTTTAGAGTTACGGGAGCCATAACCAGTCAAAACGAAGGCCTCTGTGAGTTCTACGGCTATGACAGCTTTCAGCCGTCGATGGATTGTTTAATGCCCAGACTATCCGAATCTCAATCGGGTCTCGGAAGTTTTTTTCCCTTCGTTTTTTCGACACGTGGATTTTTATGGTAAAACGGGATTACCGTGGCTGGTCTTCAATTTACCATCACTGGAGAGTGGTGCACCATGGTACCGTTTCGTTTCAAATCCTTGCATGCATTTCAAAAAGTCGTACGACACAGTTTCGCCATTTCGGACGGATGTTGCACCTTGCACCGTGGATGTTGCACCCTGTGGATATCGATTATTCGGATAGCCATAACTTCTGGCTCGTTTAGAGTTACGGGAGCCATGACAAGTCGAAACGAAGGCCTCGGTGAGTTCTACTGTTATGACTGCTTTCAGCTGTCAATGGATTGTTTAATGCCCAAAAAAGACTATCCGAATCTCAATCGGGTCTAGGTAGTTTTTTACCCTTCGTTTTTTCGACACGTGGATTTTTACAGTAGAACGGGATTACCGTGGCTGGTCTTCGATTTACCATCGCTGGAGAGTGGTGCACCATGGTATCGTTTCATTTCAAATCCATGCACGCATTTCAAAAAGTCGCACGACACTATTTCGCCATTTTGGATGGATGTTGCACCTTGCACCGTGGATGTTGCACCCTGTAGATATCGAATATTCGGACGGCCATAACTTCTGGCTCGTTTAGAGTTACGGGATCCATAACCAGTCAAAACGAAGGTCTCAGTGAGTTCTACGGCTATGACAGCTTTCAGCCATCAATGGACTGTTTAATGCCCAAAAAAGACTATACGAATCTCAATCGGGTCTAGGAAGTTTTTTACCCTTCGTTTTTTCGACACGTGGATTTTTACGGTAGAACGGGATTACCGTGGTTGGTCTTCGATTTACCATCGCTGGAGAGTGGTGCACCACGGTACCATTTTGTTTCAAATCCATGCATGCATTTCAAAAAGTCATACGACACTGTTTCGCCATTTCGGACGGATGTTGCACCTTGCACCGTGGATGTTGCACCCTGTAGATATCGATTATTCGGACGGCCATAACTTTTGTCTCGTTTAGAGTTACGGGAGCCATAACCAGTCAAAACGAAGGCCTCAGTGAGTTCTACGCCTATGACAGCTTTCAGCCATCAATGGTTTGTTTAATGCCCAAAAAAGACTATCTGAATCTCAATCGGGTCTAGGAAGTTTTTTACCCTTCGTTTTTTCGACACGTGGATTTTTACGGTAGAACGGGATTACCGTGGCTGGTCTTCAATTTACCATCCCTGGAGAGTGGTGCACCAAGGTACCGTTTTGATTCAAATCCATGTAGGCATTTCAAAAATTCGTACGACACTGTTTCGCCATTTCGGACGGATGTTGCACCTTGCACCGTGGATGTTGCACCCTGTAGTTATCGATTATTCGGACGGCCATAACATCTGGCTCGTTTAGAGTTACGGGAGCCATAACCAGTCAAAACGAAGGCCTCTGTGAGTTCTACGGCTATGACAGCTTTCAGCCATCGATGAATTGTTTAATGCCCAAAAAAGACTATCCGAATCTCAATCGGGTCTCGGAAGTTTTTTACCCTTCGTTTTTTCGACACGTGGATTTTTACGTTAAAACGGGATTACCGTGGCTGGTCTTCAATTTACCATCGCTGTAGAGTGGTGCACCATGGTACCGTTTCATTTCAAATCCTTGCACGCATTTCAAAAAGTCATACGACACTGTTTTTCCATTTCGGACGGATGATGCACCTTGCACCGTGGATGTTGCACCCTGTAGATATCGATTATTCGGACGGCTATAACTTCTGGCTCGTTTAGAGTTACGGGAGCCATAACCAGTCAAAACAAAGGCCTCAGGGAGTTCTACGGCTATGACTGCTTTCAGCCGTCAATGGATTGTTTAATGCCCGAAAAAGACTATCTAAATCATAATCGGGTCTAGGAAGTTTTTTACCCTTCGTTTTTTCGACACGTGGATTTTTATGGTAGAATGGGATTACTGTGGCTGGTCTTCGATTTACCATCACTGGAGAGTGGTGCACCATGGTACCGTTTCGTTTCAAATCCATGCACGCATTTCAAAAAGTCGTACGACACTGTTTCGCCATTTCCGACGGATGTTGCACCTTGCACCGTGGATGTTGCACCCTGTAGATATCGATTATTCGGACGGCCATAACTTCTGGCTCGTTTAGAGTTACGGGAGCCATAACCAGTCAAAACGACGACCTCAGTGAGTTCTACGGCTATGACTGCTTTCAGCCGTCAACGGATTTTTAAATGCCCAAAAAAGACTATCCGAATCTCAATCGGGTCTAGGAAGTTTTTTACCCTTCGTTTTTTCGACACGTGGATTTTTACGGTAGAACGGGATTACCGTGGCTGGCCTTCGATTTACAATCGCTGGAAAGTGGTGCACCATGGTACCGTTTTGTTTCAAATCCATGCACGCATTTCAAAAAGTCGTACGACACAGTTTCGCCATTTCGGATGGATGTTGCACCTTGCACCGTGGATGTTGCACCCTCTAGATATAGATTATTCGGACGACCATAGCTTCTGGCTCGTTTGGAGTTACGGGAGCCATAACTAGTCAAAACGAAGGCCTCCGTGAGTTCTACAGCTATGACAGCTTTCAGCCGTCAGTGGATTGTTTAATGCCCAAAAAAGACTATCCGAATCTCAATCGGGTCTAGGAAGTTTTTTAGCCTTTGTATTTTCGACACGTGGATTTTTACGGTAGAACGGGATTACCATGGCTGATCTTCGATTTACCATCGCTGGAGAGTGGTGCACCATGATACCTTTTCGTTTCGAATCAATGCACGCATTTCAAAAAGTCGTACGACACTGTTTCGCCATTTCGAACGGATGTTGCACCTTGCACTGTGGATGTTGCACCCTATAGATATCGATTAATCGGACCGCCATATCTTCTGGCTCGTTTAGAGTTATGGGAGCCATAACCGGTCAAAACGAAGGCCTTAGTGAGTTCTACGTCGATGACAGCTTTCAGCCATCAGTGGATTGTTTAATGCCCAAAAAAGACTATCCGAATCTCAATCGGGTCTCGGTTGTTTTTTACCCTTTGTTTTTTCGACACGTGGATTTTTACGGTAAAACGGGATTACCGTGGCTGGTCTTCAATTTGCCATCGCTGGAGAGTGTTGCACGATGGTACCGTTTCGTTTCAAATCCTTGCATGCATTTCAAAAAGTCGTACGACACTGTTTCGCCATTTCGGACGGATGTTGCACCTTGCACCGTGTATGTTGCACCCTGTAGATATCGATTATTCGGACGGCCATAACTTCTGGCTCGTTTAGAGTTACGGGAGCCATAACCTGTCAAAACGAAGGCCTCAGTGAGTTCTATGGTTATGACTGCTTTCAGCCGTCAATGGATTGTTTAATGCCCAAAAAAGACTATCCGAATCTCAATTGAGTCTAGGAAGTTTTTTACCCTTCGTTTTTTCGACACGTGGATTTTTATGGTAGAACGGGATTACCGTTGCTGGTCTTCGATTTACCATCGCTGAAGAGTGGTGCACCATGGTACCGTTTTGTTTCAAATCCATGCACGCATTTCAAAAATTCGTACGACACTGTTTCGCCATTTCGGACGGATGTTGCACCTTGTACCGTGGATGTTGCACCCTGTAGATATCTATTATTCGGACGGCCATAACTTCTGGCTCGTTTAGAGTTACGGGAGCCATAACCAGTCAAAAATAAGGCCTCTGTGAGTTCTACGGCTATGACAGCTTTCAGCCGTCGATGGATTGTTTAATGCCCAAAAAAGACTATCCGAATCTCAATCGGGTCTCGGAAGTTTTTACCCTTCGTTTTTTCGACACGTGGATTTTTACGTTAAAACGGGATTACCGTGGTTGGTCTTCGATTTACCATCGCTGGAGAGTGGTGCACCATGGTACCATTTCGTTTCAAATCCATGCATGCATTTCAAAAAGTCATACGACACTGTTTCGCCATTTCGGACGGATGTTGCACCTTGCACCGTGGATGTTGCACCCTGTAGATATCGATTATTCGGACGGCCATAACTTTTGTCTCGTTTAGAGTTACGGGAGCCATAACCAGTCAAAACGAAGGCCTCAGTGAGTTCTACGCCTATGACAGCTTTCAGCCGTCAATGGATTGTTTAATGCCCAAAAAAGACTATCTGAATCTCAATCGGGTCTAGGAAGTTTTTTACCCTTCGTTTTTTCGACACGTGGATTTTTACGGTAGAACGGGATTACCGTGGCTGGTCTTCAATTTACCATCCCTGTAGAGTGGTGCACCATGGTACCGTTTTGATTCAAATCCATGCAGGCATTTCAAAAATTCGTACGACACTGTTTCGCCATTTCGGACGGATGTTGCACCTTGCACCGTGGATGTTGCACCCTGTAGATATCGATTATTCGGACGGCCATAACATCTGGCTCGTTTAGAGTTACGGGAGCCATAACCAGTCAAAACGAAGGCCTCTGTGAGTTCTACGGCTATGACAGCTTTCAGCCATCGATGGATTGTTTAATGCCCAAAAAAGACTATCCGAATCTCAATCGGGTCTCGGAAGTTTTTTACCCTTCGTTTTTTCGACACGTGGATTTTTACGTTAAAACGGGATTACCGTGGCTGGTCTTCCATTTACCATCGCTGTAGAGTGGTGCACCATGGTACCGTTTCGTTTCAAATCCTTGCACGCATTTCAAAAAGTCATACGACACTGTTTTTCCATTTCGGACGGATGATGCACCTTGCACCGTGGATGTTGCACCCTGTAGATATCGATTATTCGGACGGCCATAACTTCTGGCTCGTTTAGAGTTACGGGAGCCATAACCAGTCAAAACAAAGGCCTCAGTGAGTTCTATGGCTATGACTGCTTTCAGCCGTCAATGGATTGTTTAATGCCCGAAAAAGACTATCTAAATCATAATCGGGTCTAGGAAGTTTTTTACCCTTCGTTTTTTCGACACGTGGATTTTTACGGTAGAATGGGATTACAGTGGCTGGTCTTCGATTTACCATCACTGGAGAGTGGTGCACCATGGTACCGTTTCGTTTCAAATCCATGCACGCATTTCAAAAAGTCGTACGACACTGTTTCGCCATTTCCGACGGATGTTGCACCTTGCACCGTGGATGTTGCACCCTGTAGATATCGATTATTCGGACGGCCATAACTTCTGGCTCGTTTAGAGTTACGGGAGCCATAACCAGTCCAAACGACGACCTCAGTGAGTTCTACGGCTATGACTGCTTTCAGCCGTCAACGGATTTTTAAATGCCCAAAAAAGACTATCCGAATCTCAATCGGGTCTAGGAAGTTTTTTACCCTTCGTTTTTTCGACACGTGGATTTTTACGGTAGAACGGGATTACCGTGGCTGGCCTTCGATTTACAATCGCTGGAAAGTGGTGCACCATGGTACCGTTTTGTTTCAAATCCATGCACGCATTTCAAAAAGTCGTACGACACGGTTTCGCCATTTCGGATGGATGTTGCACCTTGCACCGTGGATGTTGCACCCTCTAGATATAGATTATTCGGACGACCATAGCTTCTGGCTCGTTTAGAGTTACGGGAGCCATAACTAGTCAAAACGAAGGCCTCCGTGAGTTCTACAGCTATGACAGCTTTCAGCCGTCAATGGATTGTTTAATGCCCAAAAAAGACTATCCGAATCTCAATCGGGTCTAGGAAGTTTTTTAGCCTTTGTATTTTCGACACGTGGATTTTTACGGTAGAACGGGATTACCATGGCTGATCTTCGATTTACCATCGCTGGAGAGTGGTGCACCATCATACCGTTTCGTTTCGAATCAATGCACGCATTTCAAAAAGTCATACGACACTGTTTCGCCATTTCGGACGGATGTTGCAACTTGCACTGTGGATGTTGCACCCTGTAGATATCGATTAATCGGACCGCCATATCTTCTGGCTCGTTTAGAGTTATGGGAGCCATAACCGGTCAAAACGAAGGCCTTAGTGAGTTCTCCGTCGATGACAGCTTTCAGCCATCAGTGGATTGTTTAATGCCCAAAAAAGACTATCCGAGTCTCAATCGGGTCTCGGTTGTTTTTTACCCTTTGTTTTTTCGACACGTGGATTTTTACGGTAAAACGGGATTACCGTGGCTGGTCTTCAATTTACCATCGCTGGAGAGTGTTGCACGATGGTACCGTTTCGTTTCAAATCCTTGCATGCATTTCAAAAAGTCGTACGACACTGTTTCGCCATTTCGGACGGATGTTGCACCTTGCACCGTGTATGTTGCACCCTGTAGATATCGATTATTCGGACGGCCATAACTTCTGGCTCGTTTAGAGTTACGGGAGCCATAACCTGTCAAAACGAAGGCCTCAGTGAGTTCTATGGTTATGACTGCTTTCAGCCGTCAATGGATTGTTTAATACCCAAAAAAGACTATCCGAATCTCAATCGGGTCTAGGAAGTTTTTTACCCTTCGTTTTTTCGACACGTGGATTTTTATGGTAGAACGGGATTACCGTTGCTGGTCTTCGATTTACCATCGCTGGAGAGTGGTGCACCATGGTACCGTTTTGTTTCAAATCCATGCACGCATTTCAAAAATTCGTACGACACTGTTTCGCCATTTCGGACGGATGTTGCACCTTGTACCGTGGATGTTGCACCCTGTAGATATCTATTATTCGGACGGCCATAACTTCTGGCTCGTTTAGAGTTACGGGAGCCATAACCAGTCAAAAATAAGGCCTCTGTGAGTTCTACGGCTATGACAGCTTTCAGCCGTAGATGGATTGTTTAATGCCCAAAAAAGACTATCCGAATCTCAATCGGGTCTCGGAAGTTTTTACCCTTCGTTTTTTCGACACGTGGGTTTTTACGTTAAAACGGGATTACCGTGGCTGGTATTCAATTTTCCATCGCTGGAGAGTGGTGCACCATGGTACCGTTTCGTTTCAAATCCTTGCACGCATTTCAAAAAGTCGTACGACACAGTTTCGCCATTTCGGACGGATGTTGCACATTGCACCGTGGATGTTGCACCCTATAGATATCGATTATTCGGACGGCCATAACTTCTGGTTCTTTTAGAGTTACGGGAGCCATAACCAGTCAAAACGAAGGCCTCAGTGAGTTCTACGGCTATGACTGCTTTCAGCCGTCAATGGATTGTTTAATGCCTAAAAAAGACTATCCGAATCTTAATCGGGTCTAGGAAGTTTTTAACCCGTCGTTTTTTCGACACGTGGATTTTTACGGTAGAATGGGATTACTGTGGATGGTCTTCGATTTACCATCGCTGGAGAGTGGTGCACCATGGTACCATTTCGTTTCAAATCCATGCACGCATTTCAAAAATTCGTACGACACTGTTTCGCCATTCCGGACGGATGTTGCACCTTGCACCGTGGATGTTGCACCCTGTAAATATCGATTATTCGGACGGCCATAACTTCTGGCTCGTTTAGAGTTACGGGAGCCATAACCAGTCAAAACGAAGACCTCAGTGAGTTCTACGGCTATGACTGCTTTCAGCCGTCAATGGATTGTTTGATGCCCAAAGAAGACTATCCGAATCTCAATCGGGTCTAGGAAGTTTTTTACCCTTCGTTTTTTCGACACATTGATTTTTACGGTAGAACGGGATTACCGTGGCTGGTCTTCGATTTACCATCGCTGGAGAGTGGTGCACCATGGTACCGTTTTGTTTCAAATCCATGCACGCATTTCAAAAAGTCGTACGACACCGTTTCGCCTTGCACCGTGGATGTTGCACATTATAGATATCGATTATTCGGAAGACCATAGCTTCTGGCTCGTTTAGAGTTACGGGAGCCATAACCAGTCAAAATGAAGGCCTCAGTGAGTTCTGTGGCTATGACAGCCTTCAGCCGTCAATAGATTGTTTAATGCTAAAAAATACTAGCCGAATCTCAATCGGGTCTAGGAAGTTTTTTACCCTTCGTATTTCCGACACGTGGATTTTAACGGTAGAACGGGATTACCGTAGCTGGTCTTTGATTTACCATTGCTGGAGAGTGGTGCACCATGGTACCGTTTCATTTCAAATCCATGCATGCATTTCAAAAAGTCGTACGAAACTGTTTCGCCATTTCGGACGGATGTTGCACCTTGTACCGTGGATGTTGCACCCTGTAGATATCGATTATACGGACCGCCATAACTTCTGCCTCGTTTAGAGTTACGGGAGCCATAACCGGTCAAAAAGAAGGCCTCGGTGAGTTCTACGGCTATGACAGCTTTCAGCCGTCAATGGACTTTTTAATGCCCAAAAAAGACTATCCGAATCTCAATCGGGTCTCGGAAGTTTTTTACCCTTCTTTTTTTCGACACGTGGATTTTTACGGTAAAATGGGATTACCGTGGCTGGTCTTCAATTTACCATCGCTGGAGAGTGGTGCACCATGGTACCGTTTCGTTTCAAATCCTTGCATGCATTTCAAAAAGTCGTACGACACTGTTTCGCCATTTCGGACGGATGTTGCACCTTGCACCTTGAATGTTGCACCCTGTAGATATCGCTTATTCGGACGGCCATAACTTCTGGCTCGTTTAGAGTTACGGGAGCCATAACCAATCAAAACGAAGGCCTCAGTGAGTTCGACGGCTATGACAGCTTTCAGCCGTCAATGGATGGTTTAATGCCCAAAAAACACTATCCGAATCTCAATCGGGTCTAGGAAGTTTATTACCTTTCGTTTTTTCGACACGTGGATTTTTACGGTAGAAAGGGATTACCGTGGCTGGTCTTTGATTTACCATCGCTGGAGAGTGGTGCACCATGGTACCATTTCGTTTCAAATCCATGCACGCATTTCAAAAAGTCGTACGACACTGTTTCGCCATTTCGGACGGATGTTGCACCTTGCACCGTGGATGTTGCACCCTATAGATATCGATTATTCGGACGGCCATAACTTCTGGCTCGTTTAGAGTTACGGGAGCCATAACCTGTCAAAACGAAGGCCTCAGTGAGTTCTACGACTATGATAGCTTTCAGCCGTCAATGGACTGTTAATGCCCAAAAAAGACTATCCTAATCTCAATCGGGTCTCGGAAGTTTTTTACCCTTCGTTTTTTCGACACGTGGATTTTTACGGTAAAACGGGATTACCGTGGCTGGTCTTCAATTTACCATCACTGGAGAGTGGTGCACCATGGTACCATTTTGTTTCAAATCCTTGCATGCATTTCAAAAAGTCGTACGACACTGTTTCGCCATTTTGGACGGATGTTGCACCTTGCACCGTGGATGTTGCACCCTGTAGATATCGATTATTCGGATAGCCATAACTTCTGGCTCGTTTAGGGTTACGGGAGCCATAACCATTCAAAACGAAGGCCTCAGTGAGTTCTACGGTTATGACTGCTTTCATCCGTCAATGGATTGTTTAATGCCCAAAAAAGACTATCCGAATCTCAATCGGGTCTAGGAAGTTTTTTACCCTTCGTTTTTTCGACACGTGGATTTTTATGGTAGAACGGGATTACCGTTGCTGGTCTTCGATTTACCATCGCTGGAGAGTGGTGCACCATGGTACCGTTTTGTTTCAAATCCATGCACGCATTTCAAAAATTCGTACGACACTGTTTCGCCATTTCGGACGGATGTTGCACCTTGTACCGTGGATGTTGCACCCTGTAGATATCTATTATTCGGACGGCCATAACTTCTGGCTCGTTTAGAGTTACGGGAGCCATAACCAGTCAAAAATAAGGCCTCTGTGAGTTCTACGGCTATGACAGCTTTCAGCCGTCGATGGATTGTTTAATGCCCAAAAAAGACTATCCGAATCTCAATCGGGTCTCGGAAGTTTTTACCCTTCGTTTTTTCGACACGTGGGTTTTTACGTTAAAACGGGATTACCGTGGCTGGTATTCAATTTTCCATCGCTGGAGAGTGGTGCACCATGGTACCGTTTCGTTTCAAATCCTTGCACGCATTTCAAAAAGTCGTACGACACAGTTTCGCCATTTCGGACGGATGTTGCACATTGCACCGTGGATGTTGCACCCTATAGATATCGATTATTCGGACGGCCATAACTTCTGGTTCTTTTAGAGTTACGGGAGCCATAACCAGTCAAAACGAAGGCCTCAGTGAGTTCTACGGCTATGACTGCTTTCAGCCGTCAATGGATTGTTTAATGCCTAAAAAAGACTATCCGAATCTTAATCGGGTCTAGGAAGTTTTTAACCCGTCGTTTTTTCGACACGTGGATTTTTACGGTAGAATGGGATTACTGTGGATGGTCTTCGATTTACCATCGCTGGAGAGTAGTGCACCATGGTACCATTTCGTTTCAAATCCATGCACGCATTTCAAAAATTCGTACGACACTGTTTCGCCATTCCGGACGGATGTTGCACCTTGCACCGTGGATGTTGCACCCTGTAAATATCGATTATTCGGACGGCCATAACTTCTGGCTCGTTTAGAGTTACGGGAGCCATAACCAGTCAAAACGAAGACCTCAGTGAGTTCTACGGCTATGACTGCTTTCAGCCGTCAATGGATTGTTTGATGCCCAAAGAAGACTATCCGAATCTCAATCGGGTCTAGGAAGTTTTTTACCCTTCGTTTTTTCGACACATTGATTTTTACGGTAGAACGGGATTACCGTGGCTGGTCTTCGATTTACCATCGCTGGAGAGTGGTGCACCATGGTACCGTTTTGTTTCAAATCCATGCACGCATTTCAAAAAGTCGTACGACACCGTTTCGCCTTGCACCGTGGATGTTGCACCCTATAGATATCGATTATTCGGAAGACCATAGCTTCTGGCTCGTTTAGAGTTACGGGAGCCATAACCAGTCAAAATGAAGGCCTCAGTGAGTTCTGTGGCTATGACAGCCTTCAGCCGTCAATAGATTGTTTAATGCTAAAAAATACTAGCCGAATCTCAATCGGGTCTAGGAAGTTTTTTACCCTTCGTATTTCCGACACGTGGATTTTAACGGTAGAACGGGATTACCGTAGCTGGTCTTCGATTTACCATTGCTGGAGAGTGGTGCACCATGGTACCGTTTCATTTCAAATCCATGCATGCATTTCAAAAAGTCGTACGAAACTGTTTCGCCATTTCGGACGGATGTTGCACCTTGTACCGTGGATGTTGCACCCTGTAGATATCGATTATACGGACCGCCATAACTTCTGCCTCGTTTAGAGTTACGGGAGCCATAACCGGTCAAAAAGAAGGCCTCGGTGAGTTCTACGGCTATGACAGCTTTCAGCCGTCAATGGACTTTTTAATGCCCAAAAAAGACTATCCGAATCTCAATCGGGTCTCGGAAGTTTTTTACCCTTCTTTTTTTCGACACGTGGATTTTTACGGTAAAATGGGATTACCGTGGCTGGTCTTCAATTTACCATCGCTGGAGAGTGGTGCACCATGGTACCGTTTCGTTTCAAATCCTTGCATGCATTTCAAAAAGTCGTACGACACTGTTTCGCCATTTCGGACGGATGTTGCACCTTGCACCTTGAATGTTGCACCCTGTAGATATCGCTTATTCGGACGGCCATAACTTCTGGCTCGTTTAGAGTTACGGGAGCCATAACCAATCAAAACGAAGGCCTCAGTGAGTTCGACGGCTATGACAGCTTTCAGCCGTCAATGGATGGTTTAATGCCCAAAAAACACTATCCGAATCTCAATCGGGTCTAGGAAGTTTATTACCTTTCGTTTTTTCGACACGTGGATTTTTACGGTAGAAAGGGATTACCGTGGCTGGTCTTTGATTTACCATCGCTGGAGAGTGGTGCACCATGGTACCATTTCGTTTCAAATCCATGCACGCATTTCAAAAAGTCGTACGACACTGTTTCGCCATTTCGGACGGATGTTGCACCTTGCACCGTGGATGTTGCACCCTATAGATATCGATTATTCGGACGGCCATAACTTCTGGCTCGTTTAGAGTTACGGGAGCCATAACCTGTCAAAACGAAGGCCTCAGTGAGTTCTACGACTATGATAGCTTTCAGCCGTCAATGGACTGTTAATGCCCAAAAAAGACTATCCTAATCTCAATCGGGTCTCGGAAGTTTTTTACCCTTCGTTTTTTCGACACGTGGATTTTTACGGTAAAACGGGATTACCGTGGCTGGTCTTCAATTTACCATCACTGGAGAGTGGTGCACCATGGTACCATTTTGTTTCAAATCCTTTCATGCATTTCAAAAAGTCGTACGACACTGTTTCGCCATTTTGGACGGATGTTGCACCTTGCACCGTGGATGTTGCACCCTGTAGATATCGATTATTCGGATAGCCATAACTTCTGGCTCGTTTAGGGTTACGGGAGCCATAACCATTCAAAACGAAGGCCTCAGTGAGTTCTACGGTTATGACTGCTTTCATCCGTCAATGGATTGTTTAATGCCCAAAAAAGACTATCCGAATCTCAATCGGGTCTAGGAAGTTTTTTACCCTTCGTTTTTTCGACACGTGGATTTTTACGGTAGAACGGGATTACCGTGGCTGGTCTTCGATTTACCATCGCTGGAGAGTGGTGCACCATGGTACCGTTTTGATTCAAATCCATGCACGCATTTCAAAAATTCGTACAACACTGTTTTGCCATTTCGGACGGATGTTGCATCTTGCACCGTGGATGTTGCACCCTGTAGATATCGATTATTCGGACGGCCATAACTTCTGGCTCGTTTAGAGTTACGGGAGCCATAACCAGTCAAAACGAAGGCCTTGGTGAGTTCTACGGCTATGACTGCTTTCAGCCGTCAATGGATTGTTTAATGCCCAAAAAAGACTATCCGAATCTCAATCGGGTCTAGGAAGTTTTTTACCCTTCGTTTTTTCGACACGTGGTTTTTTATGGTAGAACGGGATTACCGTGGCTGGTCTTCGATTTACCAACGCTGGAGAGTGGTGCACCATGGTACCGTTTCGTTTCAAATCCTTGCACGCATCTCAAAAAGTCGTACGACACTGTTTCGCCATTTCGGACGGATGTTGCACCTTGCACCGTGGATGTTGCACCCTGTAGATATCGATTATTCGGACGGCCATAACTTCTGGCTCGTTTAGAGTTACGGGGGCCATAACCAGTCAAAACGAAGGCCTCAGTGAGTTCTACGGCTATGACTGCTTTCAGCCGTCAATGGATTGTTTAATGCACAAAAAAGACTATCCGAATCTTAATCGGGTCTAGGAAGTTTTAACCCTTCGTTTTTTCGACACGTGGATTTTTATGGTAGAATGGGATTACTGTGGCTGGTCTTCGATTTACCATCGCTGGAGAGTGGTGCACCATGGTACCATTTCGTTTCAAATCCATGCACGCATTTCAAAATGTCATACGACACTGTTTCGCCATTCCGGACGGATGTTGCACCTTGCACCGTGGATGTAGCACCCTGTAGATATCGATTATTCGGACGGCCATAACTTCTGGCTCGTTTAGAGTTACGGGAGCCATAACCAGTCAAAACGAAGGCCTCAGTGAGTTCTACGGCTATGACTGCATTCAGCCATCAATGGATTGTTTTAACGCCCAAAAAAGACTATCCGAATCTCAATCGGGTCTAGGAACTTTTTACCCTTCGTTTTTTCGACACATTGATTTTTACGGTAGAACGGGATTACCGTGGCTGGTCTTCGATTTACCATCGCTGGAGAGTGGTGTACCATGGTACCGTTTTGTTTCAAATCCATGCACGCATTTCAAAAAGTCGTACGACACTGTTTCTCCATTTCGGATGGATTTTGCACCTTGCACCGTGTATGTTGCACCCTATAGATATCGATTATTCGGACAACCATTGCTTCTGGCCCGTTTAGAGTTACGGGAGCCATAACCAGTCAAAACAAAGGCCTCAGTGAGTTCTACGGCTATGACAGCTTTCGGCCGTCAATGGATTGTTTAATGCTCAAAAAATACTATCCGAATCTCAATCGGGTCTAGGAAGTTTTTTACCCTTCGTATTTTCGACACGTGGATTTTTACGGTAGAAGGGGATTACCGTAGCTGGTCTTCGATATACCATCGCTGGAGAGTGGTGCACCATGGTACCGTTTCGTTTCAAATCCATGCACGCATTTCAAAAAATCGTATGACACTGTTTCGCCATTTCGGACGGATGTTGTACCTTGCACCGTGGATGTTGCACCCTGTAGATATCGATTATTCGGACGGCCATAACTTCTGGCTCGTTTAGAGTTACGGGAGCCATAACCAGTCAAAACAAAGGCCTCAGTGATTTCTACGGTTATGATTGCTTTTAGCCGTCAATGGATTGTTTAATGCCCAAAAAAAACTATCCGAATCTCAATCGGGTCTAGGAAGTTTTTTACCCTTCGTTTTTTCGACACGTGGATTTTTACGGTAGAACGGGATTACTGTGGCTGGTCTTCGATTTACCATCGCTGGAGAGTGGTGCACCATGGTACCGTTTCATTTCAAATCCGTGCACGCATTTCAAAAAGTCGTACGACGCTGTTTCGCCATTTCGGACGGATGTTGCACCTTGCACGGTGGATGTTGCACCCTGTAAATATCGATTATTCGGACGGCCATAACATCTGACTCGTTTAGAGTTACGGGAGCCATAACCAGTCAAAACGAAGGCCTTAGTGAGTTCTACGTCTATGACATCTTTTGGCCGCCAATGGATTGTTTAATGCCCAAAAAAGACTATCCGAATCTCAATCTGGTCTAGGAAGTTTTTTACCCTTCGTTTTTTCGACACGTGGATTTTTATGGTAGAACGGGATTATAGTGGCTGGTCTTCGATTTACCGTCGCTGGAGAGTGGTGCAACATGGTACCATTTTGTTTCAATTCCATGCACGCATTTCAAAAATTCATACGACACTGTTTCGCCATTTCGGATGGATGTCGCACCTTGCACCGTGGATGTTGCACCCTCTAGATATCGATTATTCAGACGGCCATAACTTCTGGCTCGTTTAGAGTTACGGGAGCAATAACCAGTCCAAACAAAGGCCTCTGTGAGTTCTACAGCTGTGACGGCTTTTAGCCGTCGATGGATTGTTTAATGCCTAAAAAAGACTATCCGAATCTCAATCGGGTCTAGGAAGTTTTTTACCCTTCGTATTTTCGACACGTGGATTTTTATGGTAGAACGGGATTACCGTGGCTGGTCTTCGATTTACCATCACTGGAGAGTGGTGCACCATGGTACCGTTTCGTTTCAAATCCTTGCATGCATTTCAAAAAGCCGTACAACACTGTTTCGCCATTTTGGACGGATGTTGCACCTTGCACCGTGGATGTTGCACCCTGTAGACATCGATTATTCGGATAGCCATAACTTCTGGCTCGTTTAGAGTTACGAGAGCCATAACCATTCAAAACGAAGGCCTCAGTGAGTTCAATGGTTATGACTGCTTTCATCCGTCAATGGATTGTTTAATGCCCAAAAAAGACTATCCGAATCTCAATCGAGTCTAGGAAGTTTTTTACCCTTCGTTTTTTCGACACGTGGATTTTTACGTTAGAACGGGATTACCGTGGCTGGTCTTCGATTTACCACCGCTGGAGAGTAGTGCACCATGGTACCGTTTTGATTCAAATCCATGCACGCATTTCAAAAATTCGTACGACACTGTTTTGCCATTTCGGACGGATGTTGCACCTTGCACCGTGGATGTTGCACCCTGTAGATATCGATTATTCGGACGGCCATAACTTCTGGCTCGTTTAGAGTTACGGGAGCCATAACCAGTCAAAACGAAGGCCTCGGTGAGTTCTACGGCAATGACTGCTTTCAGCCGTCAATGGATTGTTTAATGCCCAAAGAAGACTATCCGAATCTAAATCGGGTCTAGGAAGTTTTTTACCCTTTGTTTTTTCGACACGTGGATTTTTACGGTAGAACGGGATTACCGTGGCTGGTCTTCGATTTACCAACGCTGGAGAGTGGTGCACCATGGTACCGTTTCTTTTCAAATCCTTGCACGCATTTCAAAAAGTGGTATGACACTGTTTCGCCATTTCGGACGGATGTTGCACCTTGCACCGTGGATGTTGCATCCTGTAGATATCGATTATTCGGACGGCCATAACTTCTGGCTCGTTTAGAGTTACGGGGGCCATAACCAGTAAAAACGAAGGCCTCAGTGAGTTCTACGGCTATGACTGCTTTCAGCCGTCAATGGATTGTTTAATGCACAAAAAAGACTATCCGAATCTTAATCGGGTCTAGGAAGTTTTAACCCTTCGTTTCTTCGACACGTGGATTTTTACGGTAGAACGGGATTACCGTGGCTGGTCTTCGATTTACCATCGCTGGAGAGTGGTGCACCATGGTACCGTTTTGTTTCAAATCCATGCACGCATTTCAAAAAGTCGTACGACACCGTTTCGCCTTGCACCGTGGATGTTGCACCCTATAGATATCGATTATTCGGAAGACCATAGCTTCTGGCTCGTTTAGAGTTACGGGAGCCATAACCAGTCAAAATGAAGGCCTCAGTGAGTTCTGTGGCTATGACAGCCTTCATCCGTCAATAGATTGTTTAATGCTAAAAAATACTAGCCGAATCTCAATCGGGTCTAGGAAGTTTTTTACCCTTCGTATTTCCGACACGTGGATTTTAACGGTAGAACGGGATTACCGTAGCTGGTCTTCGATTTACCATTGCTGGAGAGTGGTGCACCATGGTACCGTTTCATTTCAAATCCATGCATGCATTTCAAAAAGTCGTACGAAACTGTTTCGCCATTTCGGACGGATGTTGCACCTTGTACCGTGGATGTTGCACCCTGTAGATATCGATTATACGGACCGCCATAACTTCTGCCTCGTTTAGAGTTACGGGAGCCATAACCGGTCAAAAAGAAGGCCTCGGTGAGTTCTACGGCTATGACAGCTTTCAGCCGTCAATGGACTTTTTAATGCCCAAAAAAGACTATCCGAATCTCAATCGGGTCTCGGAAGTTTTTTACCCTTCTTTTTTTCGACACGTGGATTTTTACGGTAAAATGGGATTACCGTGGCTGGTCTTCAATTTACCATCGCTGGAGAGTGGTGCACCATGGTACCGTTTCGTTTCAAATCCTTGCATGCATTTCAAAAAGTCGTACGACACTGTTTCGCCATTTCGGACGGATGTTGCACCTTGCACCTTGAATGTTGCACCCTGTAGATATCGCTTATTCGGACGGCCATAACTTCTGGCTCGTTTAGAGTTACGGGAGCCATAACCAATCAAAACGAAGGCCTCAGTGAGTTCGACGGCTATGACAGCTTTCAGCCGTCAATGGATGGTTTAATGCCCAAAAAACACTATCCGAATCTCAATCGGGTCTAGGAAGTTTATTACCTTTCGTTTTTTCGACACGTGGATTTTTACGGTAGAAAGGGATTACCGTGGCTGGTCTTTGATTTACCATCGCTGGAGAGTGGTGCACCATGGTACCATTTCGTTTCAAATCCATGCACGCATTTCAAAAAGTCGTACGACACTGTTTCGCCATTTCGGACGGATGTTGCACCTTGCACCGTGGATGTTGCACCCTATAGATATCGATTATTCGGACGGCCATAACTTCTGGCTCGTTTAGAGTTACGGGAGCCATAACCTGTCAAAACGAAGGCCTCAGTGAGTTCTACGACTATGATAGCTTTCAGCCGTCAATGGACTGTTAATGCCCAAAAAAGACTATCCTAATCTCAATCGGGTCTCGGAAGTTTTTTACCCTTCGTTTTTTCGACACGTGGATTTTTACGGTAAAACGGGATTACCGTGGCTGGTCTTCAATTTACCATCACTGGAGAGTGGTGCACCATGGTACCATTTTGTTTCAAATCCTTGCATGCATTTCAAAAAGTCGTACGACACTGTTTCGCCATTTTGGACGGATGTTGCACCTTGCACCGTGGATGTTGCACCCTGTAGATATCGATTATTCGGATAGCCATAACTTCTGGCTCGTTTAGGGTTACGGGAGCCATAACCATTCAAAACGAAGGCCTCAGTGAGTTCTACGGTTATGACTGCTTTCATCCGTCAATGGATTGTTTAATGCCCAAAAAAGACTATCCGAATCTCAATCGGGTCTAGGAAGTTTTTTACCCTTCGTTTTTTCGACACGTGGATTTTTACGGTAGAACGGGATTACCGTGGCTGGTCTTCGATTTACCATCGCTGGAGAGTGGTGCACCATGGTACCGTTTTGATTCAAATCCATGCACGCATTTCAAAAATTCGTACAACACTGTTTTGCCATTTCGGACGGATGTTGCATCTTGCACCGTGGATGTTGCACCCTGTAGATATCGATTATTCGGACGGCCATAACTTCTGGCTCGTTTAGAGTTACGGGAGCCATAACCAGTCAAAACGAAGGCCTTGGTGAGTTCTACGGCTATGACTGCTTTCAGCCGTCAATGGATTGTTTAATGCCCAAAAAAGACTATCCGAATCTGAATCGGGTCTAGGAAGTTTTTTACCCTTCGTTTTTTCGACACGTGGTTTTTTATGGTAGAACGGGATTACCGTGGCTGGTCTTCGATTTACCAACGCTGGAGAGTGGTGCACCATGGTACCGTTTCGTTTCAAATCCTTGCACGCATCTCAAAAAGTCGTACGACACTGTTTCGCCATTTCGGACGGATGTTGCACCTTGCACCGTGGATGTTGCACCCTGTAGATATCGATTATTCGGACGGCCATAACTTCTGGCTCGTTTAGAGTTACGGGGGCCATAACCAGTCAAAACGAAGGCCTCAGTGAGTTCTACGGCTATGACTGCTTTCAGCCGTCAATGGATTGTTTAATGCACAAAAAAGACTATCCGAATCTTAATCGGGTCTAGGAAGTTTTAACCCTTCGTTTTTTCGACACGTGGATTTTTATGGTAGAATGGGATTACTGTGGATGGTCTTCGATTTACCATCGCTGGAGAGTGGTGCACCATGGTACCATTTCGTTTCAAATCCATGCACGCATTTCAAAATGTCATACGACACTGTTTCGCCATTCCGGACGGATGTTGCACCTTGCACCGTGGATGTAGCACCCTGTAGATATCGATTATTCGGACGGCCATAACTTCTGTCTCGTTTAGAGTTACGGGGGCCATAACCAGTCAAAACGAAGGCCTCAGTGAGTTCTACGGCTATGACTGCATTCAGCCATCAATGGATTGTTTTAACGCCCAAAAAAGACTATCCGAATCTCAATCGGGTCTAGGAAGTTTTTACCCTTCGTTTTTTCGACACATTGATTTTTACGGTAGAACGGGATTACCGTGGCTGGTCTTCGATTTACCATCGCTGGAGAGTGGTGTACCATGGTACCGTTTTGTTTCAAATCCATGCACGCATTTCAAAAAGTCGTACGACACTGTTTCTCCATTTCGGATGGATTTTGCACCTTGCACCGTGTATGTTGCACCCTATAGATATCGATTATTCGGACAACCATTGCTTCTGGCCCGTTTAGAGTTACGGGAGCCATAACCAGTCAAAACGAAGGCCTCAGTGAGTTCTACGGCTATGACAGCTTTCGGCCGTCAATGGATTGTTTAATGCTCAAAAAATACTATCCGAATCTCAATCGGGTCTAGGAAGTTTTTTACCCTTCGTATTTTCGACACGTGGATTTTTACGGTAGAAGGGGATTACCGTAGCTGGTCTTCGATATACCATCGCTGGAGAGTGGTGCACCATGGTACCGTTTCGTTTCAAATCCATGCACGCATTTCAAAAAATCGTATGACACTGTTTCGCCATTTCGGACGGATGTTGTACCTTGCACCGTGGATGTTGCACCCTGTAGATATCGATTATTCGGACGGCCATAACTTCTGGCTCGTTTAGAGTTACGGGAGCCATAACCAGTCAAAACAAAGGCCTCAGTGATTTCTACGGTTATGATTGCTTTTAGCCGTCAATGGATTGTTTAATGCCCAAAAAAAACTATCCGAATCTCAATCGGGTCTAGGAAGTTTTTTACCCTTCGTTTTTTCGACACGTGGATTTTTACGGTAGAACGGGATTACTGTGGCTGGTCTTCGATTTACCATCGCTGGAGAGTGGTGCACCATGGTACCGTTTCATTTCAAATCCGTGCACGCATTTCAAAAAGTCGTACGACGCTGTTTCGCCATTTCGGACGGATGTTGCACCTTGCACGGTGGATGTTGCACCCTGTAAATATCGATTATTCGGACGGCCATAACATCTGACTTGTTTAGAGTTACGGGAGCCATAACCAGTCAAAACGAAGGCCTTAGTGAGTTCTACGTCTATGACATCTTTTGGCCGCCAATGGATTGTTTAATGCCCAAAAAAGACTATCCGAATCTCAATCTGGTCTAGGAAGTTTTTTACCCTTCGTTTTTTCGACACGTGGATTTTTATGGTAGAACGGGATTATAGTGGCTGGTCTTCGATTTACCGTCGCTGGAGAGTGGTGCACCATGGTACCATTTTGTTTCAAATCCATGCACGCATTTCAAAAATTCATACGACACTGTTTCGCCATTTCGGATGGATGTCGCACCTTGCACCGTGGATGTTGCACCCTCTAGATATCGATTATTCAGACGGCCATAACTTCTGGCTCGTTTAGAGTTACGGGAGCAATAACCAGTCCAAACAAAGGCCTCTGTGAGTTCTACAGCTGTGACGGCTTTTAGCCGTCGATGGATTGTTTAATGCCTAAAAAAGACTATCCGAATCTCAATCGGGTCTAGGAAGTTTTTTACCCTTCGTATTTTCGACACGTGGATTTTTATGGTAGAACGGGATTACCGTGGCTGGTCTTCGATTTACCATCACTGGAGAGTGGTGCACCATGGTACCATTTCGTTTCAAATCCTTGCATGCATTTCAAAAAGCCGTACAACACTGTTTCGCCATTTTGGACGGATGTTGCACCTTGCACCGTGGATGTTGCACCCTGTAGACATCGATTATTCGGATAGCCATAACTTCTGGCTCGTTTAGAGTTACGAGAGCCATAACCATTCAAAACGAAGGCCTCAGTGAGTTCAATGGTTATGACTGCTTTCATCCGTCAATGGATTGTTTAATGCCCAAAAAAGACTATCCGAATCTCAATCGAGTCTAGGAAGTTTTTTACCCTTCGTTTTTTCGACACGTGGATTTTTACGTTAGAACGGGATTACCGTGGCTGGTCTTCGATTTACCACCGCTGGAGAGTAGTGCACCATGGTACCGTTTTGATTCAAATCCATGCACGCATTTCAAAAATTCGTACGACACTGTTTTGCCATTTCGGACGGATGTTGCACCTTGCACCGTGGATGTTGCACCCTGTAGATATCGATTATTCGGACGGCCATAACTTCTGGCTCGTTTAGAGTTACGGGAGCCATAACCAGTCAAAACGAAGGCCTCGGTGAGTTCTACGGCAATGACTGCTTTCAGCCGTCAATGGATTGTTTAATGCCCAAAGAAGACTATCCGAATCTAAATCGGGTCTAGGAAGTTTTTTACCCTTCGTTTTTTCGACACGTGGATTTTTACGGTAGAACGGGATTACCGTGGCTGGTCTTCGATTTACCAACGCTGGAGAGTGGTGCACCATGGTACCGTTTCTTTTCAAATCCTTGCACGCATTTCAAAAAGTGGTATGACACTGTTTCGCCATTTCGGACGGATGTTGCACCTTGCACCGTGGATGTTGCATCCTGTAGATATCGATTATTCGGACGGCCATAACTTCTGGCTCGTTTAGAGTTACGGGGGCCATAACCAGTAAAAACGAAGGCCTCAGTGAGTTCTACGGCTATGACTGCTTTCAGCCGTCAATGGATTGTTTAATGCACAAAAAAGACTATCCGAATCTTAATCGGGTCTAGGAAGTTTTAACCCTTCGTTTCTTCGACACGTGGATTTTTACGGTAGAATGGGATTACTGTGGCTTGTCTTCGATTTACCATCGCTGGAGAGTGGTGCACCATGGTACCATTTCGTTTCAAATCCATGCATGCATTTCAAAATGTCATACGACACTGTTTCGCCATTCCGGACGGATGTTGCACCTTGCACCGTGGATGTTGCACCCTGTAGATATCGATTATTCGGACGGTCATAACTTCTGGCTCGTTTAGAGTTACGGGAGCCATAACCAGTCAAAACGAAGGCCTCAGTGAGTTCTACGGCTATGACTGCATTCAGCCATCAATGGATTGTTTTAATGTCCAAAAAAGACTATCCGAATCTCAATCGGGTCTTGGAAGTTTTTACCCTTCGTTTTTTCTACACATTGATTTTTACGGTAGAACGGGATTACCGTGGCTGGTCTTCGATTTACCATCGCTGGAGAGTGGTGTACCATGGTACAGTTTTGTTTCAAATCAATGCACGCATTTCAAAAAGTCGTACGACACTGTTTCGCCATTTGGGATGGATTTTGCACCTTGCACCGTGGATGTTGCACCCTATAGATATCGATTATTCGGACGACCATTGCTTCTGGCTCGTTTAGAGTTACGGGAGCCATAACCAGTCAAAACGAAGGCCTCAGTGAGTTCTACGGCTATGACAGCTTTCGGCCGTCAATGGATTGTTTAATGCTCAAAAAATACTATCTGTTATCCCGCTTTTTGGGCAAAATCCGTGATACCAAAGGATTGGTCAAAAACAGAAAACAGTTCACCTCAGAGATTGGTCGTATTTCACTTCACTATGGATATCGATGAATTCTGTCCGAGCCCGGATCGGGCCGCAATTGATAAGGCATGACAATAAAGACCATAGAAGCCAGCATTTCAAATTTCAAGTCAATCCGAGGTCATACGCTCAAGTTATGATGGATTCAAGTTAAGAAGGTGCACATTGCTCGGTTCGAACCCATCATGTTCGAACCCATCATATTCGAACCCATCGTGTTCGAAACCATCGTGTTCGAAACCATCTATTTCGAACCCATCATATTCGAACCCATAGGAAGAGGCGACATTCGAATCCATCTAAGGAACTCCCTACTTCGAATCCATCACAAATTCGAGTCCTTCCTATGCTTCGAATCCACCACAGCTTCGAATCCATTAATAGCTTCGAACCCATCACAGCCTCGACTCCATCGCTCACCTTCGAATCCATCCATCATCTTCGACTCCATCACTCACCTTCGACTCCATCGACTTCGACAACTTCGAATCCACTCCATCGATTCGAAGACGACCTTCGAATCCAACAAAGCGGCTAAGCTAGCACGAACATGGATCGGCTCGAAGACAGGCGCGCCCCAATCGATTCGAAGTATTCGCTTCGGCCATTCATCGATTCGAACGAATCGATTCCATCGATTCGAACCAAACAGCATGCCGAACACCCAATTTCGAACCGATCATAACTCCCAATCTACTGATCCAAATCCCATGAAATTTTTACAGAAGTTTGTCTACATGACGAAGAACGTCCATGCCAAGTTTCATCGCAATTGGACAATTTTTTGATCGATTCGAAGTTCACTTCGAATCGATCCCAAACTGGGCACGCACTTCAAGAACGCGGGCCTGTGGGCCCCCCGTCACGTGCCAAGCAGCCTCTCCATGATTTAGGCGGGATTTTGGCCTTCCACACCTATAAATAGAGCCCCTGGTCATTCAGAGAAGGGGTCGGAGAATTTGGAGAAGAAGAACAAGCCTAAACGCTGCCAGAATCACTCCATACTATCTCAATTGCTGTTAATTTCGAATTTAAGTCCATTTGCCGTTGTAATTTGCTGAAAAGCACTTGTAATCTTCAAGTATTAAGAAATAAAGTGATAAAACTTCATAGTGGACGTAGGCGCATGGCCGAACCACTCTAAATCCTTGTCTTCTGCGCAATTTACTTTTCTGTGACTTGGAGTTTTTGTTAGATAGTCCCTATTTCCAATTCAAGTTCTTCATTTACTATCTCTTCAAAAACTTCCGAAGGGTGTTTGCCCAATTTTGGTGCAAACATTTTGGTGCTTTCACTGAGAAAGAAAAAGAACCAGTTCTTTCTCCCGCTCCGTGGATCTATCTTCGATACCGGATTGCACAAATCTAAGAGGGAGATCCAGACTTCAAATTCAGATTCCATCCATTCTTTTCAGGTTTGCTCAAAATCTAGGACAGGAATCCAACCTTCAGGATGGTTAGTACGAGAACCACTTCCAACATTGGTAACCAAGAAGGTCAGGATAGGCAGAATCCCGCACAGCTACAGTCAGCCAATCAGGATGCCGTTGGGAAAACGGATCAGTCGGGTCCGGTTACAAGACAGGAGTTCCAAACATTACTGCAGGAATTAACTAAAAGCCGACAACAGCTAACTGAGAAGCTACGTGTCAATGCTGAATTGGCTAACCAACTAAACCACCAAGGGCGAAGGAGATCAAAGAGGGACCACGCTCTGCATTCTTCCACGGAAAGCTCTGCCTCATCCGACTATGACGGCAGATCTACGCGCCCCAGGCTAGACGGAAGTCATGCGCATGCTTCTGGTCTCCGGCAAACGTTGACTGTTGGGCAAATAAGAGTTGGCCCCTCTGCCAGTTTTCATACGGGACCCTCCTCTCGAGGAGGCACTGTCCCACAGCACACTGCAGATAACCAAGCCACCGCAGTTGACACAGGAGTTGACACCCGAAGTCACTCCAGTCCAAACTACCACCCACAGGAACGTGTCCCAGGACCGAACATCCCAGAAGATGTTGAGCCAAGGAGGCGAGATTCGGATCGTCGACAGCGCCCGATCCCACCTCGCACTGTGGAACCAGACCGCACTTTGGCTCGACACCCTTCGAATACAGCAACACCTGATCTCTCAGCTATGGTCCGCCAAATGGTTCGCGAAAGTCAAGTTTTGACAAATGACGATTGGGGGATCTCTCGAAGTCACACCCCGTTCACTGATGACATATTGTATGCTGAGCCTCCCCGGCGATTCAGAATGCCGGCTTTGCCCATGTATGAAGGAAACTCCGACCCTAGCCAGCATATTCTAAAATACGAATGGTCAATGACTGCTGCAAGAGCTGATGATGTAGTAAAGTGCCGTAGTTTTCCTATTTCCTTGGGAGGGATTGCGACAATGTGGTTTACACGATTACCACCACGGTCTATCTCCTCGTTTGACCAATTGGCAACCAAATTTATCGAACAATTCCGTATGCACATTGCCAGGCCTCAAGATGTAAACACTTTATCTAGTGTCACTCAAGCCCCTGGGGAGACACTCAGGCGATACCTGGAAAGATTCAACGCCGCCTGTGCAGAAATTACTAACCCCAGTGATAATTCAATCTTGATGGCTCTGACTAAGGGGATTGACCCCGACTCTGATTTTGGAAACTGGCTAGCTGGAAAACCTCCCGCATCGTTGGATCGTTTCTATTCCAAAGCCGCCCAATTCCTGAGGCGTGAGGATGCGAAACAATCTAGGAAGCAGGACGATGCGAGGCCCAGCAATGAAGGGGTTCAAAGCAATGTGGCGGTTAAACAGTCAGGAGAGGGCTCAGGAAGAGCGCAGTTGAATATTCAGAACAAGCAACCCCAGCCAAGGCACGGCGATAATAGGAGTAAGAAGCAGGATCAGAACCGTGGCCCGCGACGTAGGGCGCAAATGTTTGAAAGCTATACACCACTGAATACGACATTGGAAAACGTATATCTACAAACCTGTAATGCGATGCAATATAAGAAGCCGACTCTGAAGCCATCATCAGAGAAACAGATCCAAACGGGGAAGTTTTGTAGATTTCACGAAAGCTATGGGCACAACACCAATGACTGCAGGCATCTGCAAGACCTTGTTGAAAAATTGATCACAGAGAGGAAGTTGGATCAATTTGTGCGGGCACCGCAAGCCGGTGGTGTGGGCCCGTCAAACCATAATCGTGCGCAGAACCAGGAAAGACAGGAGGAGCCCGCTCGTACAAGCGGAAGGTTGGTCATAAATACAGTCAGTGGTGGCCCTCATCCAGCGGATCGAAGTTGGAGGGAAATGGAATCATACGCCAATTCGATCAGGCACGTAAGTTTTGAAAGCTGCAGTACACTTGATGAAGGGGCTCCGGCTAAGCAACAGAAGACGATGGAGGATGATATCGTATTTAGAAACCGAGATGCTGACAAAGTCGAAGCCCCGACCATAGACCCACTAGTCATATCCGCCCAGGTTGGTCCTGCTTGGATGAAGAGGATCCTGGTAGACAGTGGAAGCTCAGTAAACATCTTGTTTAAAAGGGCATATGATCAGATGAAGATGGAAGCTAAGGATCTAAAGCCTTGTCAATGTAGGATTTACGGCTTCGATGGAAGTGTTAATATACCCACCGGGATGGTGGAATTGCCAGTAGAATTGGGAAACGGAGAACGCCGTAGAGTCCGAATGTTACAGTTTGTTGTCCTGGATATCCATTCACCCTATAATGCCTTTTTGGGCCGACCAGCCCTTGCAGAATTTAGGGCAGCAATTGCCCCGTGGTGTTTGACTCTAAAGTTCCCTACTGACCACGGGATTGGGGTCATTCAAGGGGACCAGGCTGCCGGGAGAGCCTGTTATGTTGTTGAACTACGAGAAGCACAAAAGAGGGAGAAAGGAAAGGGCGTGGGGGAATCTCTCCGCGTCCGCTTTACCGATGATTGACAATTAGCGCCTGGGCCTCGGCTCGGGCACCACGGCCAATTCCAGAAGGATCTTGACCCTCGAGACACTGAAGATAATGATGGATCCAAAGAAAGTCAAGCTTCCCCAGCCGAGCTGACGATCGATGTTCCAATTGATGACAATAACGATTCGAAAATATTGAAAATTGGGTCTCAGCTAAACCTGCAAGCACAACAGGAATTGGTCGAATTTCTCCAAGCGAATCTAGACGTACTCGCCTGGACGCACTCCGATATGTGTGGAATCTCGTCGGACATCGCGAGCCACACCTTAAATATTGACCCGCGGTACATCCCGGTCAAGCGAAAGAGACGCGGTATGGATCCAGAGAGATCTGCCGCCCTCAAAGAAGAAGTCGACAAGTTGAAAATGAATGGGTTTATCCGAGATGCTTTGTAACCGGAGTGGGCATCCAATCCTGTACTTGTCCGCAAACCGAATGGAAAATGGAGAACGTGCATCGACTACTCTGACTTAAATAAGGCTTGTCCAAAAGACAGTTTTCCACTTCCTTGAATCGATCAACTTGTGGATTCGACGGCCGGACATGAATTATTGTCTTTCATGGATGCTTACTCTGGGTACAATCAGATACCCATGCATGTGCCCGATCAAGAACATACAAGCTTCGTAACTGACCTAGGACTATACTGCTACATGGTCATGCCTTTTGGCTTAAAGAATGCCGGAGCAACTTACCAACGCTTAGTCAACCGAATGTTTGCCGACCAGATCGGGAAAACCATGGAGGTCTACGTGGACGACATGTTGGTAAAATCACGATACTCCACTGATCATGTCAAGGACTTGGAGTCAATGTTCAATGTCCTCCGGAGATATGGGATGAAGCTAAATCCGTTAAAATGTCATTTTGGGGTTGCTTCCGGAAAATTCCTTGGGTTCATCGTCAACGCCCGGGGAATAGAGGCCAACCCCGAGAAGATCTGGGCAATCAGGAATCTTCAAACCCCGAGGACCATAAAACAGGTTCAAAGTCTCAATGGAAAGGTTGCAGCGCTGAGCAGGTTCATCTCGAAATCAACGGATAAATGCATACCCTTTTTCGATCTGATCCGAAAGGGGAAACGAAACTTCGAATGGACTACGGAATGTGAGGGCGCGTTTCAATCGCTAATCCAGCATCTTTCCACACCACCGATTCTTTCAAAACCTGTTGATCACGAACAATTATACCTTTATCTGGCTGTATCTGAAAACGCCATTAGTGCTGCATTGGTTCGAGAGGAAGACCGAACACAGAAACCAGTCTATTATGTCAGTAAACGATTGACCGGGGCCGAGAGAAATTACCCAAGGCTAGAAAAGTTGGCATACTGCCTAGTCATCGCCTCGAGGAAGCTCCGTCCATATTTTCAGGCTCACCCTATCATTGTGTACACCGACCAACCGTTACGACAGGTCCTCACACGACCTGAGACGTCTGGCAGGTTACTAAAGTGGAACATTGAGCTGATTCAATTTGACATCACATATGTTCCAAGGAGAGCCATACACGGTCAAGTCTTAGCAGATTTCATTGCTGAATTCACTGTTCCTGAAGACTTACCTGAAACTAGTAACTCCCCCGAATATATATGGAAGCTATACACTGATGGCGCATCCAACGATCGGTGCTCGGGCGCAGGGATTGTGCTTGAGACTCCCGAGGGCGGATCCATCTGCTACGCCTTAAAGTTTGATTTCCGGGCAACCAACAACGAAGCTGAATACGAAGCCTTGTTCACCGGGTTGAAGTTAGCCCGAGACCTGAGAATTATCGCTGTGGAGATCTACTGCGATTCCCAGTTGGTGGTATGCCAAGTTCGGGGTGAATATTAGGCCAAGGATCGAAGGCTAGCCGCTTATCTAGCCCAGGTCCGAGAAATACTGGATCAGTTTGATTATTATGCCATTTTTTACATACCCCGAGAGCACAATCAGAAAGTCGATTTATTGGCAAAGTTGGCAAGTACAGGCGAAGCTCAACACTTGGGGCTCGTCCCCGTCGAGACATTATCCTCTCCGAGCGTTGATCGAACGGAGAATGATTTCACATTAGAAGCTACCTCCGAGAAGGAATCGTGGATGACTCCATACCAAGATTACATTGAGCATGGCACCCTGCCTGAACGACGAAGTGAAAGAAGACAGGTTCTTCGAAAGGTGTCACGATTTGTCATTCAAAACGGAGTTATGTATCGGAGAGGATACTCTGTTCCTCTTCTCCGATGTATCGCGCATGACGAAATCAACCGAGTGTTGCATGAGGTGCACGAAGGAGAATGTGGCGATCACACTGGGGGCAAGCGCTTGCCAAGAAAATACTTCGATACAGATACTATTGGCCTACCGTTAACCGCGATGCTATGGATTATGCCAAAAGATGTGATAAATGCCAGAGACACGCTCGGGTCCCTAGAGCCCCGCCTTCTGAAATAACCCAAATGGTCAGCCCGTGGCCATTTGCGATGTGGGGGATGGATATAATCGGTGCATTGCCTTTAGCTAAAGGGGGTGCAAGGTACGCCATAGTGGCGGTTGATTACTTCACCAAGTGGGCTGAGGCCGAGCCTCTTGCAACGATAACAACAAAAAAGGTAATCAACTTCGTGGTACGCAACATCATCTGCTGGTACGGTCTCCCGCATACTATAATCACCGACAATGGAACCCAATTCGACAGTGCCGAATTCAGGGACTTCTGTCAGCGATTTCACATCCATAAGAGATTCTCAGCAGTAGCGCACCCGCAAGCGAATGGTCAGGTCGAGGCCGTCAACAAGGTTATCAAGTCTATGTTGAAGAAAAGACTGGAGAAAGCCGGGGGCAAGTGGGTTGATGAGCTACCAATGGCCCTGTGGGCGTACAGAACGACTCACAAAACTGCAACCGGGCACACCCCTTTTTCTCTATCCTATGGCTCCGAAGCAGTTATCCCGGTCGAAATGGAAGTTCACTCTCACCGTGTGACATACTACGACCCGAAAACGAATGCTATATTACTTGCTGAATCCCTAGATCTGCTTGATGAGAAACGTGAAGAAGCCGACGTGAGGGCAGCTGCATATCGAAGTCGAGTCGCTCGAATATACAACGCCAAGGTCCGCCCACGAACTTTTGAACCCGGCGACCTGGTACTCAAAAGAATTTACCCGTTTCCTTCGCACATGAACCCAAATTGGTAAGGGCCGTATATGATTTCACAAAAACTCAGAGATGGCACATTCAAGTTATCGACCGTTGATGGTCTCACTTTACCAAGAGCCTGGAATAGCGGAAGCCTCCGTCACTACTACACCTGACAGGCTTTATTTATCTTTCTATCAATTTCTTCCTTATCATTTTGTTTTTTGCATTTTGAAATTTGAACTTGTAATAAGGCAACTAATTTTGCCATGCTTCTTTTGTTTCAGCAATAAAACGCCATCTCTTCGAGCCAAAAGTTGTGATTCACTGAAAATAACACATAATATCACATTGCACGAAGAGCTAAATTCCATCACACGGTGGGATTTATCCAAATAGGGAGTAACTGTGATACGACCAGTCACTCACTAAATGAGACCCGAGCTCGGGGGCAAAACACAATACCAGCATTCACGGGGATTGATACACGACAATCCTTTTACTAACTCCAACTTCCCAGAGTGCGAATTGGAGTATAAGACATCCAATAAATCGTTCCCAGAGTGCGAACGGACTCCACCTTCTCAGAGTGTGAATTGGAGTATAAAATAAGTCGTTCCCAGAGTGCGAACGGACTCCAACTTCTCAGAGTGCGAATTGGAGTATAAAATAAGTCGTTCCCAGAGCGCGAACGGACTCCAACTTCCCAGATTGTGAATTGGAGTATAAACATCCAATAAATCGTTCCCAGAGTGCGAACGGACTCCAACTTCCCAGAGCGTGAATTGGAGTATAAAACATCCAATAAGTCGTTTCCAGAGTGCGAACGGACTCCAACTCCCCAGAGTGTGAATTGGAGTATAAACATCCAATAAATCGTTCCCAGAACGCGAACGGACTCCAACTTCCCAGAGTATGAATTGGAGTATAAACATCCAATAAGTCGTTCCCAGAGCACGAACGGACTCCAACTTCCCAGAGTGCAAATTGGAGTATAAACATCTAATCCAGATTCCCGAAGCGCGAATCAAAGTACAAGTAACAATTCGAAGTTCCCGAAATACGGGCCGAGATATCAACATCAACTCCCAATTCCCATAGCGTGGAATGGAGTGTAAACATCGATAACCCTTAGATTCCTGGAATGCAGGACAGATTATCAATCTCAAATTGTCATGAATCCCCAGAAGGGGGGGCATGTGCTCAGGGCTTGCAATAAACGCAATCAGCCGCCAGAATATGAGTATTATTCCCCGCAACTAAGGGGCAAAAAGCTGGGTGCTAATCGCTGGCTTAAGTGATAATATACTCAGAATCCGACTCATTCATTAAATCACGACACGAAGCTATATAAATACTGAGCGGATACAAAACAAATACTGCAAGGCATTCAGGTAAGAAGAAAAGTGTGATTTCCCATTTCATCAACCAACAAAAACAAGTTTGATTACATGGCAAGTAAAGATGTTTCAATTAAGTGGAGGCCGCATCCATACATACACATGGCCCAAGAAAGAACAAAAGAAGAGGAAAAAGAATTGTTATCCGTAAATCTCACGACAAAGCGAGGGGCTCGCTCTTTCTTCCTCCGGTGTTTCTTCCTTGGAGTCGAGCCGCTAGACCCACTGCCTGGCTTCCTACGAGACTTTTTGCCTTTCTTTGGAACATCCTCCGGTTCCGGCATGATATCAACATCTTCCTCAGAACTGGAAGGGATGGAGATCCTTTTATGAGGACGAACCGAGGGCATGGGAGCAGTAACAGATACTTGTTCAGCAACACTCGAGACGGTTACTGTGCCACCAGGAGAAATCATCATTAGAGAAGATAAGCTTGAAGGAACGGCGTCACCACCGGGACCAACTGTCACTGTCTTGGCCATCTCGGCACTTATCTCTGCTAAAATCTCCTTCTCTCGAGACAGTTGAGCTGCGCTAGGTACGCCAGTGGTCGTCACGATCGAACTAGAAACTGGAGCAGCTCCGCTCGTCACAAAAGAGAGGTCGGGCATGGGATCAAGAGGATGACCAAATAGCTCTTCAAACATTTGAACATCGAATGTCATTGAGCCTCCCTCTCCCATATCACCAACCATGGCGGCAGTTGAAATCGCCTCGGTGACAATAACTCCACGTGTAGGATATAAAGCCGAAGGAACAGGGAGCACGGGTGCGACACTCTCGGTCATTAAACAACCAAAATTAGAGCTATCAGACCAAGAAATTCCCTCGAAAATCAATGTTTTAAGACGTAAAGGGAGTAATCAAAATACCTACTTTACCTTGCCTTGGAGCTTGAACAAGCTCGGGGACGAGCGTCTTGCCCGAAGACAGTTCCTGGTTGGTCCAGATTGTAGGCTGGAATAGCTTGTGGATCAACCACGGCAGCAGCTTCGGATGAAGTCGAAACGGGGACTTCAGTATTCTCGCTATGGTGCACGATACCCGAACCTTCGCCAACCTCCGTTTGATGGACGACAAGTCTTTCTTTTTCAACAGAAATGATTGCTTCATGAAGGGTCCTCCTCTCATCCTCGCTGAGCAGACGTGACTCAAGCTCAAACTCATCTAATACCGAATCCAGACAAGACATCCTCTTGTTTTCCACTAATTTCTTCCAAGCATTGTAGAGAGGCATCGAGTAATCCCCTAGCCAGGAGAGATTTCTATGCTCCAATACATTGGCATTATATGTGTCCAAAAGATCGTCGAATTCGGCCTCCATCTTGAACCTCTCTGCTTGGACTCTCTCCTCCAACTCCGATTCAACCTCCTTAACCCTTGCAATTGCCGCATCGCGCTCAGCCCGAAAAGATACAGCCTGCTCACACGCCTCTTGCGCAGCCACGTTCACGTCGTCTTTTTCTTTATTCATGTTAGCGAACCTAGCCTTTCGCTCCTCTAGTTCCTTCACTGCCGCATCCCGCTCAGATTCAACATTCTTGTATCGATGGCCTAAGTCTTCAACTAAAGTACAATGTGCCTGTTGCATTTTCGCCATTTCAGCTAATGTCTCATCAACCTTCTGTAACGACTCGACCTCGGCCTTGCGGGAAGATTCCGCCTCAGATTGGAGTATGTCGACAATACGACTCTTTTGGGCCAAGTCGGCCTCTAGCTTCTCGATGATTTGGGCCCGGTCGAAGGCAGCTTTGGAAGCCTTAACAGCCGCTTTGTACCATTCTTTGTACTGAGCAAAAAAGTCACGGGTGTAGTTGAGCGCCGTAGTCGCGGCATCATCGGGAATTCTTTTAAGATTGGGAGGAAAAATACAAGCATCAAAGAAAATCTCTGGAAAATCTTTCCTCAGTTGAGCAAGCCTGATGGCCCCTTCGCCAGAAGACTCAATAAGGGTCTCCTCCCCAGACATAGACGTTGCGACCCCAGTTCGAGAACGATGTGGCTCAAGCCTTGAAACCTGCGAAGATGACTGATGTCGCAGAGGCTCGGATGCCTGGACATGACTTCGGGATTGCGGAGGAGATCGAGATGGGGAGCGATGCCTACGATCTCTGTCTGATCGTTCCTGGCTGGAGTTACCACGGTGATGATCCTTTGCATAATACTCCTGGCCATATTGCCTCCGGTCACGATCACGATCGGGGCCTCCACGACGAGATTCATAATAGGTTGAGGGGTGATGCACTCTCCGGAGTTTGTCCAATGTAGTCTGACGACCAGCCATATTACCTGGAAAAGAGATACAGTTCAGTTAAGTACCAGGAAAAATCAATAGGGCGAGTGAAGCAGTCATGTAGTGTCATGAAAGTGTATGCAAATGTGCAAAGCCCCCGACCAACCAGAAGTATCGACTGCACTAATGGGTAAAAGCCCGCTTATGTCTAACGCTTCCCGGAGCTCAACCAACCCGGACTCGTGATAAAGAGAAACGCATTCCGGGATGGGAACGTCATCCAGTCCTGCGAAAATGTTTCTTGATTGACAAAGAGCGGAGTCAGAAGAAATAATTCCAGGAATCAAGCGAGACACGATTACAGACTTCCGTCTCGCAAATTTAGGAACAACAGCCTTGCCTTTCCGCTTTTTTCCTGCTTGGGGAAAATCAGCCGCAAGCCCGGTGTCAGTAGGCATCCTCTCATCATCGCCCATTCCTCTTATCGCTACACCGGTCTTCTTCTTTGCCTTCGGAGCCGATTTCACAAACCCTTCAACGACAATACTCTGGTTCGTCTCAATTAAACCCAGCATCCTTAATTTATCATCGGTTAAGACCAAGCCAATGTGCCGCAGATCACTCGGAACCTCTTGTAGACTTCGGATGACGTTTCTGTATCGGCCACCGTCAGCTGCAAGAAAAAACACCTGATGTCAGTTCGAGTGTTGACAATGACCATTAAAGAAGGCTAACACGATTTACGACACTTACGTCTGGACAGCCATCGCCTAGCGAATCCTGGGGGGCATCGGACAAAGAACCATTCATTCTTAAAGTAACTGAGTCTGGTCCAGGCTCCCGTCACAATCTGGCAGTTTCTAACTGCCTCCAGAAAGGTGAACGATGGACTATCACCCCTGCTCTTGAAGTTGAATATATGTCTAATCTCAGCTGGCCTAGGCGGACGAAAAAGGCGGTCCATGAATAAGATGAAAACACTGTTCAGTAACGCGTGCCCGTTGGGGTGAAGTTGTGCGGGAGCGATTCCAATGAACGATAGCATCTCCCTGATATATTGGTTAAACGGAGGGAGAGTTCCAGCCGCACAAGCGTGGCGATAAAAAGCAGTATAGCCCTCGGGTGGATTGTGAGGCCTATCATCAACTCCCGGTAGCAAAACATCATCCGGGGATAAGTTATGTTTCGAACATATCCGACCCAATAATGCTCCAGAAATATTAGATCGGACGGAGTCTATGGGATCCTCGATAAGTAAGGCCTCCGGCAATTCGTCCGGAGCAGGATCTATTACTTCAGGAAGGATCTCTGGAATTTCTAGCATTGGAGGAGGCAAGCTTTGTAACTCTTATTGTTCAGAACCCGAAGACTCCATAATTAACTAACTCACGAGAAAGCAGCGTTAAAAACGAAGAAAGTCCGTATATTCCCCGGTGTGAAGCATATGGATATGCCGTGCGGTGCAAATACATAACTAAAACAAATTTTACAAGAGTAGAACACGGTGTCTGAACGACTAGGCTTTTGAATCAGAGAACGAAAACGACCGTCATCGCTGACCGTCACTTTCGCGTCCCTCGGATACTATTGACCAATTCAAGTATGAATTCATTATATGTGTTTAAGTCATGGTGCCATCGACGAGCTCTAAAAGACAGGTCAGGTCAACTTTGATCATGCGAAGGACGAAGCTCGTCGGAATCAAATATGCTAAAAATTTAGTGAGTTCGTTAGAGTTCGATTTAAAGGTGGTCGTAGTTCAGATATTGGAACGAATCGATGAGGTGGAAGTTCCAGAAGCAAGAACGTTCGAATCGATCGACTCGATTCGACACGAATAAGATCGATGAACCTCGAATCGGCGCAGTTCGAACCCATGGAGCCCCACCTGACTTCGAATCCATCGAAGTCAGACTCCTTCGAATCCATCAAGAGCGGTTCGAATCCACGGAGCCCCACCTGACTTCGAATCCATCGAAGTCGAGCTCCTTCGAATCCATCAAGAGCGGTTTGAATCCACGGAGTCCCACCTAGCTTCGGATCCATCGGAGTTGAACTCCTTCGAACCGATGAACGTATCATTGCTTCGAACCGATCAGTAGTGAGCTCCTTCGACTCGATCAGAATGCCAGTGTTTCGAATCCATCACCGCACACCTTTTTTGTTGTGTTCTCCTGCAATCATCGATTCGAAGCTGCACATTCGAAACCAACTCAAAGCGCGCACCCCTGATCGATACGGCTCAAAAGTTTGCATTCCTTAGTTCCATGGAGTCGGCCTACTTCGTTCAAACCTCATCACTCTCCAAAAATTTCCAGAAGAAGGGGTTGAACCAATGCCAAAAAAGATTACGGTTTCTACCATTCTCAAATCGAATCGACCCCTTGGTTACCTGATTTAGTTTGATTACAAATGGAAGCTTGAAGGAATTTGGTCGATTCGTGAAAAAGCACGTTTGATTTGGCTCTGGGAAATCGATTCGGAGAGGCAGCTAAAGCAATGGTAAAAGGTAAAAAAGTGAAAATGAAGTCTGCCTTGTTATCCCGCTTTTTGGCAAAGCCGCGATACCAAAAGATTGATCGAAAAACGAAGGACAGTTCGCCTCAGAGGTTGATCGTACTTCCTTTAGCCATGGATATCACTGAATTTTATCCGAGTCCAGAATGAGCCACAATTGATAGGACACGGCAAGAAAGGCTACAAGAGTCAGCATTTCAAATTTCAGGACAATCCGAGGTCGTATGCTCAAGTTATGATGGATTCAAGTTGAGAAAGATGGACGTTGCTCTGTTCGAAACCATGACCTTACCTATGTTCGAACCCATCTGGTTCGAACCCAAGAAGTGAGGCAGCGCCTCGAATCCATGCACATATACCAAAGTTCGAATCGATGAGTTCGTATCCATCGGTTCGACTCCACTTCGAACCCAACTAGTTCGAACCCACCATGTTCGAATCGACAAGAAGGGACGACGTTCGAATCCATCAGCTAGAACCTCGCTTCGACTCCATCAAGTAAATCCCCAGATAGCCTTGCTTCGAATCCACCAGACAAGCATGCTTCGAACCCATCGATATGCTTCGTTCGAACCCATCCCTGGAATCATGTTCGAACCCATCACAGTGCCATCTTCGAACCCATCACAGAGTCGTGTTCGAACCCATCCCTGATGCCATGTTCGAACCCATCCTGTGCTGCCTTATTCGAACCCACTGGGTCAACCCACGTGTCTCCCATCGGTTCGAAATCACCGAGATACACGGAGTCGAAGCGGTCAACACGGAGAGAAGTCCGGATCGATTCGAAACTTGCGCTCCACGTCACCACGAGGTCGCGTGCCACACTGGTTTCGAAACCACCGTTTCGAGTAACAGGGGTTCGAACCAAACAGCCTTGCCGTGAAGTCTATTTCGAACCCAACATATCTCCTAACCTACTGATCCAAATGCAATGAAACTTTCACAGATGCTCGCATACATGTTGAAGAATGTCCACGCCAAATTTCACCTCGATTGGATGAATTCTTGATCGGTTCGAATGGAGTTCGAACCGATGCCAAAGTGGGCCCAAACTTCCCGGGACCGTACGTGTGGGCCCCCTCACGTGCCAGAAGTGGTCTCCCGAGTTTTCAGCGAGATACCAGCAGCCTACACCTATAAATAGAGCCCCAGGGCCAACAGAAAAGGGATCTTCTGACTCTGAGACGCCGAGACTCTGCCGGATCAAGATCTCCATCATCCTACATCATAATCCTATTGTTGATTTCGAATTTCCAGTTGTAACTTGCTATGGATCGCTGTAACAACTTGTAATCATTGAAAGAGAATCAATAAAACATCAAAAAACTTCACAGTGGACGTAGGCAACACGCCGAACCACTATAAATCGCTTGTCTACGCATTTACTTTACTGTTGATTGGAGTTTTTGTTAGATAATATCTGTTTTGAACTTGCATTCTTGACTATTATCTCTTCAACGACTCCCGAAGAGTGTTGTGCCCAATTTTGACACAAACACTTTGGTGCTTTCACTGAGAAAACCCAGATTTTCTCCTGCTCGTTGGATCTGTCATCGATACCGGATTGAACAAATCTAAGAGAGAGATCCAGATTGTTAAATCCAACTTCCTTCCCTTCTATTCAGATTTGCATAAAGTCTAGGAAAGGAACTCAACTGTAAAAATGGTTAGCACAAGAACCACCTCGAACGCCGTCAATCAAGAAGGACAGGATAGACAGAATCCTGCCCCTCTGCCTCCACCTAATCAAGATGCCGCTAGGCACTCAGAACCGTCGGGTCCGGTTACCCGACAAGAATTGCAGTTGTTACTTCAAGAGCTGACCCAGAGTCGGCGACAACTAGAAGAACAGTTACGCGCCAACGCTGAGCTAATCAACCAGCTGGATTGCCAGAAACGAAAACGATCCACGAGAGATCGTGCTTATCGCTCTTCTAGCGAAAGTTCTTCATCTTCTGATTATCATAACCGACCTCCACGACCCCGGTTAGATGAGGGTCGTATACCATCCGCTGGAAACCAACCGATATTGACCGTTGGACAAATAAGAGTTGGTCCGTCAGCCAGCTTCCAAACCGGACCCTCCTCCCGAGGGGGTGCCATTCCTCACCACGCCGCTGAGTACCGCACCGCTAGCGTTGCGGCTGAACCAGGGGTCGACACTCGAGATCAGTCGGACCCGGACCGTCGCCAAAGCGGTCATACTCCTGAACCGTACGTCCCAGAGGACTATGAGCCGAGAAGGCGAGATTTGAACCGTCAACGATATCCGGCTCAAACCCAAAGTATGGAACGTGACCATACCCCGGTGCAAATGCCGGATCTATCAACTATGATACGACAGATGATTCGTGAGAGTCAGGGATTCACAAACGACGATTGGGGGGTTTCCCGAAGTCACACTCCCTTTACGGACGACATTCTTAATGCTGAACCCCCACGGCGATTCCGAATGCCCACTCTGCCCATGTATGAGGGAAACTCCAATCCCAATCAACATATTCTAAAATATGAATGGTCGATGACGGCTGCCAGAGCCGACGACGCTGCGAAATGTCGTAGTTTCCCCATATCCCTGGGGGGCATCGCCACCATGTGGTTCACCCGATTGCCTCCTCGATCCGTCTCCTCATTCGACCAGCTGGCCACAAAATTCGTTGAGCAATTCCGCATGCACGTCGCAAGGCCGAAAGATGTCAACACTCTATCCAGTGTCACGCAAGCTCCCGGAGAGACGCTCAGACACTACTTAGAAAGATTCCATACTGCATGTGCGGAGATTAGTAATCCAAATGATAACTCCATCCTTATGGCGTTAACCAAGGGGATCGACCCCGATTCTGAATTCGGCAATTGGCTAGCTGGAAAACCACCTGCGTCATTGGACCGTTTCCATGCCAAAGCAGCTCAATTCCTGAGACGGGAAGACGCGAAATAGTCTAGGAAGCAAACTGACGCAGGATCAAACGTGGGAGGAACCCAAAGCAATGTTGCAATAAAACAATCCGGTGAGAGCTCCGGAAAAGTTCAGTTGAACATTAAAAATAAACAAGCTCGGCGAAGAGAGAGCGTGAATCAAATTAAAAAACAAGATCAAAATAGCGGTCCGCAACGCAAAAATCCGAAGTTCGACAGTTATACTCCTTTGAATACTTCATTGGAGGACTTGTATTTACAAACCCGTAGTACAATTCAATATGAAAAGCCTGCTCCGAGACCGTCGTCAGAGAGACAAATTCAAACAGGAAAATTTTGCAGGTTCCATGAAGGCTACGGACACGATACGAACGAGTGTCGTCACCTACAGGATCTTGTTGAAAAACTGATCAGGGAAAGGAGACTCGATCGATTTGTGCGGACACCGCAACCCAGGGAAGCAGGTCCATCAAATCAAATCAATGAACCCGATCAACCGAAGCATGAGGACTCCGATGGTCCTCGCGGGAGATTGGTGATAAACGCCATCAGTGGCGGACCGACTTTCTCAGGAGCCTGGAACGACGAGGATCTTCGTCATTGTCACACATGACAGGCTCATTCAATCTATGAATATTTTGCAATTTCATTTACATTCTGAAATTTGATTTTGTAATAAGGCACTGACTTTGCCATATTTTCTCATTTCAGCAATAAAACATTATCTCTTCAAGCTAAAGCTGTGATTCATCGAATACAACATTCAACGATCACGACACACGAAGAGCTAAGTTCCATCGAACAATGGAATTTATTCAAATAGCGAGTGACTGCGTTACAACCGGCCACTCACTAAGTGAAACCCCAGCTCGGGGGCAAGTCAACACATCGAAGGCTGAACCGGACCAACACACGACAGTCCATTTAACAATTCGTTCCCGGAGTGCGAACGGACTCCAACTTCCCACTGCGTGAATTGGAGTATAAACATTTAACAATTCGTTCCCGGAGTGCGAACGGACTCCAACTTCCCACTGCGTGAATTGGAGTATAAACATTTAACAATTCGTTCCCGGAGTGCGAACGGACTCCAACTTCCCACTGCGTGAATTGGAGTATAAACATTTAACAATTCGTTCCCGGAGTGCGAACGGACTCCAACTTCCCACTGCGTGAATTGGAGTATAAACATTTAACAATTCGTTCCCGGAGTGCGAACGGACTCCAACTTCCCACTGCGTTAATTGGAGTATAAACATTTAACAATTCGTTCCCGGAGTGCGAACGGACTCCAACTTCCCGCAGCGTGAATTGGAGTATAAACATTTAACAATTCGTTCCCGGAGTGCGAACGGACTCCAACTTCCCGCAGCGTGAATTGGAGTATAAACATTTAATAATTCGTTCCCACTGCGTGAACCAACCCATCAATGCGGACTCCGAATCCCCAAAACATGAATTGGGGTATGAACATAAGCTACGGGTTTCCGGAGCGCGAACCGAAGCATCCGTGCAAACTCCATATTCCCGAAGTGCGAGTTGGGGTATAAATGTCAATTCCGGGTTCCTGAAGTACGAACCCAAACTTACATGTTTTATCCAAGCTCCCGGCGTGTGAATTGGAGCACCAACACCAAGTCAAAGTTCCCGTAGTGCGAACTAAAGCGTTAATACTAACTCCGAGTTAGTAGAGTGCAAGTTGGAACGTGAACACCATCCCCAAGTTCCCGGAGCGTGAACCATGTTACAAGTATCAATGACACTTGAACTCCTGGAATGCAAACCAGGTTATCGATCTCAAATTACTCTAAGTCCCCGGAAGGCGGACGTGTACTTAAGATTTGCAACAAGTGCAATCGACTGCCAAAAATATAAGTGTTGTTCCCCAAGACTGGGGGCACGAAAGCTAAGTGACAATCACTCACCGAAGTGATACAACGTCCGAAGTTCAACTCATTCATCAATCACAACTTGTGACCTAGGTTCTCAAGCGTGGCAAATGAAACGAGCTCTACTTAAACGGTAAAAACACCACAAGTACACCGGACCGAAAACAAGGCATTGCAAGTACTTAAGCACAAATAAAGCAAGAGTTGAAACAAAGAAACTAAAGTTTATTTCAACTAACCAAAAATGAGGGCTTACATATGAAAAAGTTTTCCCAAAAACAATCCCTACTAGCAGGAGCCGAACCTGCATTTATACACGGCTTACTAATAAAAAACAAAAACAAGTACTTATCCACCAAAACATCTACTTGTAAAGCCGATCTACTTCTTCCTCTTTTTCGTCTTCCTTATTAGTGGTTCATCATTATCAGAATCACTAGCGACAGAAATTCTTTTTGAGTGCCTCCTCTTCGGCGGTGACTCTTCGGCTGGGGGCATGATATCGATGTCCCCCTCAGAGCTCGAATCTACAGGGAGGCTTCCCACCGGAGGAGTAGGGGGAACTGGATCTGTGACGGAAATTGAGATAGTGCCACCCGATGGTACTATCCTAGCGGGTGTTGAGCTATGCGCCGTCGCGCTGCCACCGGCGCTACCACTGTGCCCCGCAGCTTCTATTTCAACGCTGATTTCAGCCAAAATTTCCTCTTCTCGAGTCGCTTGGGCTTGGCTGGGGGCATCCGCAACTTGCATCGAAGAGCTTGAGGTCGGCAGGGGATCACTAACGATGATAAACTGTAAGTCCGTAGAGTAACCGCCCTGCTCACCGAGCAGCTCGCTCACCATCTGTTCCTCGAGAGATAACCCACTCCCCTGTGCCGCCTCGATCGATACCGCAGTTACAGCAGTGGTCTCGGTGGCGATGGCCTTAACCTTTTGGCTTGATTCTTGAGCCGTGACTGTCGGCGCAACCTCCGTCACTAGGCAAAAACAATAAGTTATTAGTAACTCCTTCAAAACAAACTCTTTATTTAGAAAACACTTGAGATAATTTCGAAATACCTTCTCCAGTTTGACTCGCAGACGGCTGAACGACCTCGGAAGTGTGCTCATGGATAGGAGATAAGTGCGGCCGCTCCGGGTCATAAGCAGGAACAGGTGGCAAGCTGACCGCAGACGCAGGCACTGACGAAGGCGATGTGATGACTTCAGTGACATCCGCATGGTGCTCAACACCCGATCCCTCTCCAACTTCCAGGGAACGACCACCCACCATCTCCTTCTCATGAGCAATGATAGCATCGTGAAGGACCTTCTTTTCATCCACAGTTAATAACCGGTTCTCAAGCTCGAATCGGTCAACCGATTCGCCCGGATGCGCTTCCCCCTCTTCCTCGACCAATCGCTCCCAAGCGCTGCGAAGGTGAACGGGATAATCTTGAAGCCAGGCTAAATTTCGGTGTTTTAACACGTTGGCGTTATAAGTTATAAGCAGATCTTCGATATCGGCCTCTAGCCTGGCCTCTGCTCGTTGAACTTTCTCCTCCACCTCTGTCTCGACCGCTTGAACTTTCGCCACCGCAGCATCCCTTTCGTTGCGAAGAATCACAGCTTGTTCGCACGCCTCCTGAGCTGCGCTATTCGCATCATCCCTTTCCTTGGCGATTTCAGCAAATTTTGACTTAAGCTCGTTCAACTCCTTCAGGGCTGCGTCCCTCTCTGCAGTAACCAATGTGTTTCGATGACCCATGTCCTCAACCGTGGCGTAGTGTTCGCGTTTCATCCTATCCATGATTGCCTGGGCTTCATCGGCTTTTTTAGTGGCCTCTATTTCAGATTTACGGGATGATTCAGCCTCAGTATTCAGCACTTGAATGATGCGATCTTTTTGTGCTAACTCGGCTTGCAATTTTTCAATGGTGGCTGCTCTTTCGAAGGCCAAGGCCGATGCTTTTTCGGCCGCTCTATACCACACTTTGTACTGTGCGTAGAAATCGTGCACATAATCAAGCGCCCACTGCTCGGCCTCCTGTGGGATTCTTTTCAAGTTCGGGGGGAATACGTAGTTGTCGAAGCATATATTCGGGAACTCCCTTTTCAATTGCGCGAGCCTGATTGCTCCTTCCCCCATGATTTCAGTAGGAGGTTCCTCCGCAGCCATCGGTGCCGTCACCTCAGATCTAGAAGCTTGAGAAACTGGCGCATGTCGAGAAGAGTCACGAGGAACATGAACGGGATGTTGTACGGGACCTCTGGAAGGAGGAGGGGTACGCGATCGCGATCGACGCCTATGGCCCTTGTCCGAATCGTATCTCTCATGACTAGAATATCCGGAACGTCCTTGGTCATAGTATCCAGGGCGTCCCTGATCATAATCTCTATCTCCCTCTCGCCTGCGCGAATCATAATAAGAAGACTTGCGGGCATGTCGAAGACTCCCAAGCATTGAACCTCGTTTAGACATAGTATCTGCAAAGCAAAGTAAAATCGAATTAGTCACTCTTCGAATCAGGTAGTTTACAATCAAAGGTTATGCAGTGTCGTGAAGTGTGTGTGAATATGCATTCCCCCCGACCAACCAGAAATGTCGACCTCGCTAGTAATAAGAGGCTCGCTCAATTCTAGATTACGATGGAACTCCTCCAACCCGGCATCATGTTGAAAAGACACATCTTCCGGGATTGGAAGGTCGGCAAGCCCTTCGTAGAGGCTTTCAGTACGCGGAGGAGACATCTCAGAGATTCTAACTCCGGAAGAGGGCCGGGCAATGACAACCGATTTCCGTCTCCCCCGCTTAGTTGACTTAACCATGGCAGCCTTGCCTTTTCTCTGCTCCGCGACATCCGAAGCTACATCCGTAGGCTCGATCAACGGCTCGTCGTCAGTATGAGTTCTTTCAGAGTCAGCCTCCTCGGCTATGAAAACTTCGGGCTTCTTATGTTTGACTCGTTTCTTAAGAACGATCCTTTGTGCCACCTCAAACCTTATACTCTGTCCTCGTTCAATCAGCCCAAAGGTCCGGAGATTCCTATCGGTCAAAAGCAACTCGATGTCCCTATCTTCGCTCGGGACTTCTCGAAGTACTCGCACCATCTCCTTAAACTCTTCACCTTCGGGTCTCGAGATCGTTGCTGTAAAAAGAAAAAATTAATATAAGTTCCACTTCGACAGCAACTGTCGTAGTAACTATTTAAAAACTCGGTTATACTCACGTCTGAATAACCATCGTCGGGCAAATCCTGGAGGACATCTGACATAAAACCATTCTGTCCTATAGTAACTCAGCCTTATCCAGGATCCGGCGACCACTTGACAATTTCTCACCGCCTCCAGAAATGTGAAAGAAGGATAATTACCACGAGTTTTGAAGTTGAACAAGTATCTAATTTCGATTGGAAGCGGCGGTCGATGGAGACATTCCATAAATGCAATGAACAAGCTATTGATCGACGCATATTCGTTCGGATGCAACTGAGATGGGGCGATCCTCAAAAACGACAATACTTCTCTTATATACTCGTTGAACGGGGGAAGTGTCCCGGCCGCACACGCGTGGCGATTAAATGCTGTATACCCTTCTGGCGGATTATGTGGTCTATCATTCGGCCCCGGCAGTAACACATCGTCCAATGACAAGCCGTGCCTCAAACAAATTCTTCCCAACATGTCTTCATCGATATTCGATGGAACGGAATCTGATGGATTGGCAATGAACGACGCATCAGGAAGTTCGTCCGGAGCCGGACCGATGATCTCAGGATCTATATCCGGAACTTCTAGCCTTGGAGGGACTGTACCTTGAATCTCTTGCTGCTGTGAACTTGAAGGTTCCATAACTAGCTAACTCAGGAGAAACCATCGTTAGACGACAAAGAACCCGTGTGTTCCCCAGTGTAAAGTATATGAATGTGTGTGGTACCGTGCCATGCATTACTTGAACAAATGTTGCAGAGTTAAAGTGAACATTCAAACGACAAAGCTACGAAGTTCAGCTGTAATGACCGTCATCGCTGACCGTCATCACTAAATCGTTTATATGGTGGAAGTCGGTTCAAATAGAAGTTGTTATAGTTCCATCGACGAGCTTCAAAGGGCAGTCAAGTATGCAGTTCAATATTCAGGTCCAAGTATGCAAGAACGAAGCTCGTCGGAGTTATGCTTGAAAAATTTCAAATTTTGGAGTCCATCATACAGGGTTCGAAACCATCACAGAGGCTTCGTTCGAACCCAACCGAACACCTCTTCCTTCGAACCCATCCAAACTTCTTTCGAACCCACGCGTTCGAAACCATCATGACGTTGCTTCGAACCCATGCGTTCGAACCCGTCCAAACTTCTTTCGAACCCACGCGTTCGCAACCATCATGTCATTGCTTCGAACCCATGCGTTTGAACCCATCCTGACATCACTTCGAAACCATACAGTTAGACGCGCTTCGAACCGATAGCCAAATGACAAGTTCGAACCGATACCGAAACCCTTAAACTTGACATCGGTCGCGTTCGAACCGATCCACTTCGTATCGATACGAAGTTGTCGACTTCGAACCGATAACCTATGGGTTCGAATCCATCGATTCGAATGGATCCCTCGAATCCCCCAATCGTTGCGAACTGCGCATCCCAACAAGGACATTCCAAGGATCGATTCGAAATCCAATGAAAACACACCACCGTGATCGGTTCGAACTCGAATCCACACATCGGTTCGAAACCCTCTCAAACCAGATCTGGTTTTGCCAATCTCGAAGCCATGCAATCGATAAACAGAAATAGGTTCGAAATAGCTTCGTCGTTTGAATCCGAGGCTAATTACCTAGTTTGAACAATGGATTCGAGAAATTTAAGTCTTAAATCTTGATGGGTTCGAAAACGCGTCGCAGTTTTTCTCTTTTGAGGCTTCGAGACGATGCAGAGAGCAAGCGGAAGTGAAAAAGTAAAAAGTGAAACTGGGGCAGGTCCTCTGCTATTTATATGGGGGGTTGAAGATGACCGGGCCGATTCGAATTCCGGTAAAAATTGACCGAGTACAACAGGTCAGAGGGCAGAATGGTTTCGAAACCTATCTTCGAACCCAAATGCTTGAGGCTCCATTGTGTGAAGCACACAGACCACTGCCGCGAATAATAGTTTCGTACCCATCCAAGTCATCGGTTCGAAGATCAGTTTCGAACCCACCGAAACGAACTACTTGTTCGAAACCATGCTCTCACATCGGTTCGAATGCTAGTTTCGAACCCATCACAGCACAAAGAATACTCCATCTTCTAACATCGTTTCGAATGTCAACTTCGAACCCATCGTGACACGAGTATACTCCGTTGGGTCGAATGTCAATTTCGAATCCATCCATGCTCCAACGCATCGGTTCGAAATCTCATATTCACACGACCCATCATTGCACAGGCATATTGCGTCCATACAAAATTGAACTTCGAACCCATCAATGCTCAAGTGCATCGGTTCGAAACATTACACTTGCGCAATTCAAATTCAATTTCTTCAACCTTCAATGTCGGTTCAGGAGAGGATCGATACGAAGGAACTTTTCAAAACAATCGTCAAGCGTTGTTTCAAATTCAAATTTCAAAAATCGATTCAGGAGAGAATCGATACGCAATTCTATAGCAAACAAAACTGACAACAACTCGCGGACGCACGACGTTAACAACGATCATATTAACATACGTGCATACATGTCGGACTAACGTTCGATTTTGAATATTCACAGGGATCAAACACTCATCCTATTACAAATGCGACAGCCAACGGCTAAGCACTATTATACAGCAGTCAATCATATCAACGCAGGGTTACAGCAGTACAGCATACGAGTTTCAACAAAAAAGAGAACAATGATTGTTCAGAGAGAAATGGTAGCTATTCAAAGCACGTCATGTTCCCACAAGACGTACTTTGGAGGGCAAAATGTTATCCCGCTTTTTGGCAAAGCCGCGATACCAAAAGATTGATCGAAAAACGAAGGACAGTTCGCCTTAGAGGTTGATCGTACTTCCTTTAGCCATGGATATCACTGAATTTTATCCGAGTCCAGAATGAGCCACAATTGATAGGACACGGCAAGAAAGGCTACAAGAGTCAGCATTTCAAATTTCAGGACAATCCGAGGTCGTATGCTCAAGTTATGATGGATTCAAGTTGAGAAAGATGGACGTTGCTCTGTTCGAAACCATGACCTTACCTATGTTCGAACCCATCTGGTTCGAACCCAAGAAGTGAGGCAGCGCCTCGAATCCATGCACATATACCAAAGTTCAAATCGATGAGTTCGTATCCATCGGTTCGACTCCACTTCGAACCCAACTAGTTCGAACCCACCATGTTCGAATCGACAAGAAGGGACGACGTTCGAATCCATCAGCTAGAACCTCGCTTCGACTCCATCAAGTAAATCCCCAGATAGCCTTGCTTCGAATCCACCAGACAAGCATGCTTCGAACCCATCGATATGCTTCGTTCGAACCCATCCCTGGAATCATGTTCGAACCCATCACAGTGCCATCTTCGAACCCATCACAGAGTCGTGTTCGAACCCATCCCTGATGCCATGTTCGAACCCATCCTGTGCTGCCTTATTCGAACCCACTGGGTCAACCCACGTGTCTCCCATCGGTTCGAAATCACCGAGATACACGGAGTCGAAGCGGTCAACACGGAGAGAAGTCCGGATCGATTCGAAACTTGCGCTCCACGTCACCACGAGGTCGCGTGCCACACTGGTTTCGAAACCACCGTTTCGAGTAACAGGGATTCGAACCAAACAGCCTTGCCGTGAAGTCTATTTCGAACCCAACATATCTCCTAACCTACTGATCCAAATGCAATGAAACTTTCACAGATGCTCGCATACATGTTGAAGAATGTCCACGCCAAATTTCACCTCGATTGGATGAATTCTTGATCGGTTCGAATGGAGTTCGAACCGATGCCAAAGTGGGCCCAAACTTCCCGAGACCGTACGTGTGGGCCCCCTCACGTGCCAGAAGTGGTCTCCCGAGTTTTCAGCGAGATACCAGCAGCCTACACCTATAAATAGAGCCCCAGGGCCAACAGAAAAGGGATCTTCTGACTCTGAGACGCCGAGACTCTGCCGGATCAAGATCTCCATCATCCTACATCATAATCCTATTGTTGATTTCGAATTTCCAGTTGTAACTTGCTATGGATCGCTGTAACAACTTGTAATCATTGAAAGAGAATCAATAAAACATCAAAAAACTTCACAGTGGATGTAGGCAACACGCCGAACCACTATAAATCGCTTGTCTACGCATTTACTTTACTGTTGATTGGAGTTTTTGTTAGATAATATCTGTTTTGAACTTGCATTCTTGACTATTATCTCTTCAACGACTCCCGAAGAGTGTTGTGCCCAATTTTGACACAAACATGCCTCATGTATTTATACGGATTCCAAAAGGGATAAGTGTCACTTCGACTCCCATCGATTCGAAGGACCACTTCCGAATCCCTTCTAAGTTTCGAATCCATCCAAGTTTCGAATCCATTGGAAGCTTCGAATCCATCCAAGTTCCGAATCCCTTCTAAGCTTCAAATCCATCAGGAGTTTCGAATCCATCCAAGTTTCGAATCCATCAGGAGTTTCGAATCCATCCAAGTTTCGAATCCATCACAGCTCCGAATCCCTTCTAAGCTTCGAATCCAGCAAAACGGCATCGATACGAGGCAACATTGATTCGAAGAAGCACATGGGCAAAGGATGGATCGAAGGTCCGATCGATTCGAAGCGCGAGGCCCATCGGGCCATCGATTCGAAAGCCATCAACTCATACAAGCATAACTTCGAACCCATCAAAAACCACTGATTAACAACACTTTGGCTTGAATCTAAAATCGATTCAGGAGAAAATCGAGACGGAGTTCGGCAGCAAACAAAGACCGACATGACTCATGGACACACGACGTTAATAAGGGCGGAGCTAATGTATGTGCACACATAACGAACTAACGTTCGATTTTGAACATTCACAGGGATCAAATATTCAACCTGTTATAGCAACGACAGCCAACGATTAAGCACAGTCGCACAGTAATCAATCATATCAAGGCAAGGTTACGGCAATACGGTATATGAGTCTCAACGAAAAGGGAGCAATAATCTTCAGAATAAAATGGCGACTATTCAAAGCACATCATGTTCCCACAAGACGTACTTTGGGGGGCAAAATGTTATCCCGCTTTTTGGGCAAAAGCCGTGATACCAAAGGATTGGTCAAAAACAGAAAACAGATCACCTCAGAGATTGGTCGTATTTCACTTCACTATGGATATCGATGAATTCTGTCCGAGCCCGGATCGGGCCGCAATTGATAAGGCATGACAAGAAAGACCATAGAAGCCAGCATTTCAAATTTCAAGTCAATCGAGGTCATACGCTCAAGTTATGATGGATTCAAGTTAAGAAGGTGCACATTGCTCGGTTCGAACCTATCATGTTCGAACCCATCATATTCGAACCCATCGTGTTCGAAACCATCGTGTTCGAAACCATCTATTTCGAACCCATCATATTCGAACCCATAGGAAGAGGCGACATTCGAATCCATCTAAGGAACTCCCTACTTCGAATCCATCACAAATTCGAGTCCTTCCTATGCTTCGAATCCACCACAGCTTCTAATCCATTAATAGCTTCGAACCCATCACAGCCTCGACTCCATCGCTCACCTTCGAATCCATCCATCATCTTCGACTCCATCACTCACCTTCGACTCCATCGACTTCGACAACTTCGAATCCACTCCATCGATTCGAAGACGACCTTCGAATCCAACAAAGCGGCTAAGCTAGCACGAACATGGATCGGCTCGAAGACAGGCGCGCCCCAATCGATTCGAAGTATTCGCTTCGGCCATGCATCGATTCGAACGAATCGATTCCATCGATTCGAACCAAACAGCATGCCGAACACCCAATTTCGAACCGATCATAACTCCCAATCTACTTATCCAAATCCCATGAAATTTTTACAGAAGTTTGTCTACATGATGAAGAACGTCCACGCCAAGTTTCATCGCAATTGGACAATTTTTTGATCGATTCGAAGTTCACTTCGAATCGATCCCAAACTGGGCACGCACTTCAAGAACGCGGGCCTGTGGGCCCCCCGTCACGTGCCAAGCAGCCTCTACATGATTTAGGCGGGATTTTGGCCTTCCACACCTATAAATAGAGCCCCTGGTCATTCGGAGAAGGGGTCGGAGAATTTGGAGAAGAAGAACAAGCCTAAACGCTGCCAGAATCACTCCATACTATCTCAATTGCTGTTAATTTCGAATTTAAGTCCATTTGCCGTTGTAATTTGCTGAAAAGCACTTGTAATCTTCAAGTATTAAGAAATAAAGTGATAAAACTTCATAGTGGACGTAGGTGCATCGCCGAACCACTCTAAATCCTTGTCTTCTACGCAATTTACTTTTCTGTGACTTGGAGTTTTTGTTAGATAGTCCCTATTTCCAATTCAAGTTCTTCATTTACTATCTCTTCAAAAACTTCCGAAGGGTGTTTGCCCAATTTTGGTGCAAACACTATCCGAATCTCAATCGGGTCTAGGAAGTTTTTTACCCTTCGTATTTTCGACACGTGGATTTTTACGGTAGAACGGGATTACCGTGGCTGGTCTTCGATTTACCATCGCTGGAGAGTGGTGCACCATGGTACCGTTTCGTTTCAAATCCATGCACGCATTTCAAAAAGTCGTACGACACTGTTTCGCCATTTCGGACGGATGTTGCACCTTGCACCGTGGATGTTGCACCCTGTAGATATCGATTATTCGGACGGCCATAACTTCTGGCTCGTTTAGAGTTACGGGAGCCATAAGCAGTCAAAACAAAGGACTTAGTGATTTCTACGGTTATGATTGCTTTCAGCCGTCAATGGATTGTTTAATGCCCAAAAAAACTATTCGAATCTCAATCGGGTCTAGGAAGTTTTTTACCCTTCGTTTTTTCGACACGTGGATTTTTATGGTAGAACGGGATTACCGTGGCTGGTCTTCGATTTACCATCGCTGGAGAGTGGTGCACCATGGTACCGTTTCGTTTCAAATCCATGCACGCATTTCAAAAAGTCGTACGACGCTGTTTCGCCATTACGGACGGATGTTGCACCTTGCACGGTGGATGTTGCACCCTGTAAATATCGATTATTCGGACGGCCATAACATCTGACTCGTTTAGAGTTACTTGAGCCATAACCAGTCAAAACGAAGGCCTCAGTGAGTTCTACGTCTATGACATCTTTTGGCCGTCAATGGATTGTTTAATGCCCAAAAAAGACTATCCGAATCTCAATCGGGTCTAGGAAGTTTTTTACCCTTCGTTTTTTCGACACGTGGATTTTTATGGTAGAACGGGATTATCGTGGCTGGTCTTCGATTTACCGTCGCTGGAGAGTGGTGCACCATGGTACCATTTTGTTTCAAATCCATGCACGCATTTCAAAAATTCATACGACACTGTTTCGCCATTTCGGATGGATGTCGCACCTTGCACCGTGGATGTTGCACCCTCTAGATATCGATTATTCGGACGGCCATAACTTCTGGCTCGTTTAGAGTTACGGAAGCAATAACCAGTCCAAACAAAGGCCTCTGTGAGTTCTACAGCTATGACGGCTTTTAGCCGTCGACAGATTGTTTAATGCCTTAAAAAGACTCCGAATCTCAATCGGGTCTAGGAAGTTTTTTACCCTTCGTGATTTCGACACGTGGATTTTTATGGTAGAACGGGATTACCGTGGCTGGTCTTCGATTTACCATTGCTGGAGAGTGGTGCACCATGGTACTGTTTTGTTTCAAATCCATGCTCGCATTTCAAAAATTCGTACGATACTGTTTCGCCATTTCGGACGGATGTTGCACCTTGCACCGTGGATGTTACACCCTGTAGATATCGATTATTCGGACGGCCATAACTTCTGGCTCGTTTAGAGTTACGGGAGCCATAACTAGTCAAAACGAAGGCCTCTGTGAGTTCTATGGCTATGACAGCTTTCAGCCGTCGATGGATTGTTTAATGCCCAAAAAAGACTATCTGAATCTCAATCGGGTCTCGGAAGTTTTTTACCCTTCGTTTTTTCGACACGTGGATTTTTACGGTAGAACGGGATTACCTTGGCTGGTCTTCGATTTACCACCGCTGGAGAGTGGTGCACCATGGTACCGTTTTGTTTCAAATCCATGCACGCATTTCAAAAATTCGTACGACACTGTTTCGCCATTTCGGACGGATGTTGCACCTTGCACCGTGGATGTTGCACCCTGTAGATATCTATTATTCGCACGGCCATAACTTCTGGCTCGTTTAGAGTTACGGGAGCCATAACCAGTCAAAAATAAGGCCTCTGTGAGTTCTACGGCTATGACAGCTTTCAGCCGTCGATGGATTGTTTAATGCCCAAAAAAGACTATCCGAATCTCAATCGGGTCTCGGAAGTTTTTACCCTTCGTTTTTTCGACACGTGGATTTTTACGTTAAAACGGGATTACCGTGGCTGGTCTTCAATTTTCCATCACTGGAGAGTGGTGCACCATGGTACCGTTTCGTTTCAAATCCTTGCATGCATTTCAAAAAGTCGTACGACACTGTTTCGCCATTTCGGACGGATGTTGCACACTGCACCGTGGATGTTGCACCCTATAGATATCGATTATTCGGACGGCCATAACTTCTGGCTCGTTTAGAGTTACGGGAGCCATAACCAGTCAAAACGAAGGCTTCAGTGAGTTCTACGGCTATGGCTGCTTTCAGCCGTCAATGGATTGTTTAATGCCTAAAAAAGACTATCCGAATCTTAATCGGGTCTAGGAAGTTTTTAACCCGTCGTTTTTTCGACACGTGGATTTTTACGGTAGAATGGGATTACTTTGGCTGGTCTTCGATTTACCATCGCTGGAGAGTGGTGCACCATGGTACCATTTCGTTTCAAATCCATGCACGCATTTCAAAAAGTCGTACGACACTGTTTCGCCATTCCGGACGGATGTTGCACCTTGCACCGTGGATGTTGCACCCTGTAGATATCGTTTATTCGGACGGCCATAACTTCTGGCTCGTTTAGAGTTACGGGAGCCATAACCAGTCAAAACGAAGACCTCAGTGAGTTCTACGGCTATGACTGCTTTCAGCTGTCAATGGATTGTTTAATGCCCCAAAAAGACTATCCGAATCTCAATCGGGTCTAGGAAATTTTTTACCCTTCGTTTTTTCGACACATTGATTTTTACGGTAGAACGGGATTACCGTGGCTGGTCTTCGATTTACCATCGCTGGAGAGTGGTGCACCATGGTATCGTTTTGTTTCAAATCCATGCACGCATTTCCAAAAGTCGTACGACACTGTTTTTCACCATTTCGGATGGATGTTGCACCTTGCACCGTGGATGTTGCACCCTATAGATATCGATTATTCGGACGACCATAGCTTCTGGCTCGTTTAGAGTTATGGGAGCCATAACCAGTCAAAATGAAGGCCTCAGTGAGTTCTATGGCTATTACAGCCTTCAGCCGTCAATGGATTGTTTAATGCTAATAAAATACTATCCGAATCTCAATCGGGTCTAGGAAGTTTTTTACCTTTCGTATTTTCGACACGTGGATTTTAACGGTAGAACGGGATTACCGTAGCTGGTCTTCGATTTACCATTGCTGGACAGTGGTGCACCATGGTACCGTTTCATTTCAAATCCATGCATGCATTCCAAAAAGTCGTACGAAACTGTTTCGCCATTTCGGACGGATGTTGCACCTTGCACCGTGGATGTTGCACCCTGTAGATATCGATTATTCGGACCGCCATAACTTCTGGCTCGTTTAGAGTTACGGGAGCCATAACCAGTCAAAAAGAAGGCATCAGTGAATTCTACGGCTATGACAGCTTTCAACCGTCAATGGATTGTTTAACGCCCAAAAAAGACTATCCGAATCTCGATCGGGTCTCGGAAGTTTTTTACCCTTCTTTTTTTCGACAAGTGGATTTTTACGGTAAAATGGGATTACCGTGGCTGGTCTTCAATTTACCATCGCTGGAGAGTGGTGCACCATGGTACCGTTTCGTTTCAAATCCTTGCATGCATTTCAAAAAGTCGTACGACACTGTTTCGCCATTTCGGACGGATGTTGCACCTTGCACCGTGGATGTTGCACCCTGTAGATATCGATTATTCGGACGGCCATAACTTCTGGCTCGTTTAGAGTTACGGGAGCCATAACCAGTCAAAACGAAGGCCTCAGTGTGTTCTACGGCTATGACAGCTTTCAGTCGTCAATGGATGGTTTAATGCCCAAAAAACACTATCCGAATCTCAATCGGGTCTAGGAAGTTTATTACCTTTCGTTTTTTCGACACGTGGATTTTTACGGTAGAAAGGGATTACCGTGGCTGGTCTTCGATTTACCATCGCTGGAGAGTGGTGCACCATGGTACCGTTTCGTTTCAAATCCATGCACGCATTTCAAAAAGTCGTACGACACTGTTTCGCCATTTCCGACGGATGAAGCACCTTGCACCGTGGATGTTGCACCCTCTAGATATCGATTATTCGGACGGCCATAACTTCTGGCTCGTTTAGAGTTATGGGAGCCATAACCTGTCAAAACGAAGGCCTCAGTGAGTTCTACGACTATGACAGCTTTCAGCCGTCAATGGACTGTTTAATGCCCAAAAAAGACTATCCTAATCTCAATCGGGTCTCGGAAGTTTTTTACCCTTCGTTTTTTCGACACGTGGATTTTTTCGGTAAAACGGGATTACCGTGGCTGGTCTTCAATTTACCATCACTGGAGAGTGGTGCACCATGGTACCGTTTCGTTTCAAATCCTTGCATGCATTTCAAAAAGTCGTACGACACTGTTTCGCCATTTTGGACGGATGTTGCACCTTGCACCGTGGATGTTGCACCCTGTAGATATCGATTATTCGGACAGCCATAACTTCTGGCTCGTTTAGAGTTACGGGAGCCATAGCCATTCAAAACGAAGGCCTCAGTGAGTTCTACGGTTATGACTGCTTTCATCCGTCAATGGATTGTTTAATGCCCAAAAAAGACTATCCGAATCTCAATCGGGTCTAGGAAGTTTTTTACCCTTCGTTTTTCCGACACGTGGATTTTTACGGTAGAACGGGATTACCGTGGCTGGTCTTCGATTTACCATCGCTGGAGAGTGGTGCACCATGGTACCGTTTTGATTCAAATCATTGCACGCATTTCAAAAATTCGTACGACACTGTTTTGCCACTTCGGACGGATGTTGCACCTTGCACGGTGGATGTTGCACCCTGTACATATCGATTATTCGGACGGCCATAACATCTGACTCGTTTAGAGTTACGGGAGCCATAACCAGTCAAAACGAAGGCCTCAGTGAGTTCTACGTCTATGACAGCTTTCGGCTGTCGATGGATTATTTAATGCCCAAAAAAGTCTATCCGAATCTCAATCGGGTCATGGAAGTTTTTACCCTTCGTTTTTTCGACACGTGGATTTTTACGTTAAAACGGGATTACCGTGGCTGGTCTTCAATTTACCATCGCTGGAGAGTGGTGCACCGTGGTACTGTTTTGTTTCAAATCCTTGCACGCATTTCAAAAAGTCGTACGACAATGTTTCGCCATTTCGGACGGATGTTGCACCTTGCACCGTGGATGTTGCACCCTGTAGATATCGATTATTCGGACAGCCATAACTTTTGGCTCGTTTAGAGTTACGGGAGCCATAACCATTCAAAATGAAGGCCTCAGTGAGTTCTACGGTTATGACTGCTTTCATCCGTCAATGGATTGTGTAATGCCCAAAAAAGACTATCCGAATCTCAATCGGGTCTAGGAAGTTTTTTACCCTTCGTTTTTTCGACACGTGGATTTTTACGGTAGAACGGGATTACCGTGGCTGGTCTTCGATTTACCATCGCTGGAGAGTGGTGCACCATGGTACCGTTTTGATTCAAATTCATGCACGCATTTCAAAAATTCGTACGACACTGTTTCGCCATTTCGGACGGATGTTGCACCTTGCACGGTGGATGTTGCACGCTGTACATATCGATTATTCGGACGGCCATAACATCTGACTCGTTTAGAGTTACGGAAGCCATAACCAGTCAAAACGAAGGCCTCAGTGAGTTCTACGTCTATGACAGCTTTCGGCCGTCGATGGATTGTTTAATTCCCAAAAAAGACTATCCGAATCTCAATCGGGTCTTGGAAGTTTTTACCCTTCGTTTTTTCGACACGTGGATTTTTACGTTAAAACGGGATTACCGTGGCTGGTCTTCAATTTACCATCGCTGGAGAGTGGTGCACCATGGTACCGTTTCGTTTCAAATCCTTGCACGCATTTCAAAAAGTCGTACGACACTGTTTCGCCATTTCGGACGGATGTTGCACCTTGTACCGTGGATGTTGCACCCTGTAGATATCGATTATTCGGACAGCCATAACTTCTGGCTCGTTTAGAGTTACGGGAGCCATAACCATTCAAAACGAAGGCCTCAGTGAGTTCTACGTTTATGACTGCTTTCATCCGTCAATGGATTGTTTAATGCCCAAAAAAGACTATCCGAATCTCAATCGGGTCTAGGAAGTTTTTTATCCTTCGTTTTTTCGACACGTGGATTTTTACGGTAGAACGGGATTACCGTGGCTGGTCTTCGATTTACCATCGCTGGAGAGTGGTGCACCATGGTACCATTTTGATTCAAATCCATGCACGCATTTCAAAAATTCGTACGACACTGTTTCACCATTTCGGACGGATGTTGCACCTTGCACGGTGGATGTTGCACCCTGTACATATTGATTATTCGGACGGCCATAACATCTGACTCGTTTAGATTTACGGGAGCCATAACCAGTCAAAACGAAGGCCTCAGTGATTTCTACGTCTATGACAGCTTTCGGCCGTCGATGGATTGTTTAATGCCCAAAAAAGACTATCCGAATCTCAATCGGGTCTTGGAAGTTTTTACCCTTCGTTTTTTCAACACGTGGATTTTTACGTTAAAACGGGATTACCGTGGCTGGTCTTCAATTTACCATCGCTGGAGAGTGGTGCACCATGGTACCGTTTCGTTTCAAATCCTTGCACGCATTTGAAAAAGTCGTACGACACTGTTTCGCCATTTCAGACGGATGTTGCACCTTGCACCATGGATGTTGCACCCTGTAGATATCGATTATTCGGACGGCCATAACTTCTGGCTCGTTTATAGTTACGGGGGCCATAACCAGTCAAAACGAAGGCCTAAGTGAGTTCTACGGCTATGACTGCTTTCAACCGTCAATGGATTGTTTAATGCACAAAAAAGACTATCCGAATCTTAATCGGGTCTAGGAAGTTTTAACCCTTCGTTTTTTCGACACGTGGATTTTTACGGTAGAACGGGATTACTGTGGCTGGTCATCGATTTACCATCGCTGGAGAGTGGTGCACCACGGTACCATTTTGTTTCAAATCCATGCACGCATTTCAAAAAGTCATACGACACTGTTTCGCCATTCCGGACGGATGTTGCACCTTGCACCGTGGATGTTGCACCCTGTAGATATCGATTATTCGGACGGCCATAACTTCTGGCTCGTTTAGAGTTACGGGAGCCATAACCAGTCAAAACGAAGGCCTCAGTGAGTTCTACGGCTATGACTGCTTTCTGCCATCAATTGATTGTTTAATGCCCAAAAAAGACTATCCGAATCTCAATCGGGTCTAGGAAGTTTTTTACCCTTCGTTTTTTCGACACATTGAATTTTACGGTAGAACGGGATTACCGTGGATGGTCTTCGATTTACCATCGCTGGAGAGTGGTGCACCATAGTACCGTTTTGTTTCAAATCCATGCACGCATTTCAAAAAGTCGTACGACACTGTTTCGCCATTTCGGATGGATGTTGCACCTTGCACCGTGGATGTTGCACCCTATAGATATCGATTATTCGGACGACCATTGCTTCTGGCTCGTTTAGAGTTACGGGAGCCATAACCAGTCAAAACGAAGGCCTCAGTGAGTTCTACGGCTATGACAGCTTTTGGCCGTCAATGGATTGTTTAATGCTCAAAAAATACTACCCGAATCTCAATCGGGTCTAGGAAGTTTTTTACCCTTCGTATTTTCGACACGTGGATTTTTACGGTAGAAGGGGATTACGGTAGCTGGTCTTCGATTTACCATCGCTGGAGAGTGGTGCACCATGGTACCGTTTCGTTTCAAATCCATGCACGCATTTCAAAAAGTCGTACGACACTGTTTCGCCATTTTGGACGGATGTTGCACCTTGCACCGTGGATGTTGCACCCTGTAGATATCGATTATTCGGACGGCCATAACTTCTGGCTCGTTTAGAGTTACGGGAGCCATAAGCAGTCAAAACAAAGGACTTAGTGATTTCTACGGTTATGATTGCTTTCAGCCGTCAATGGATTGTTTAATGCCCAAAAAAACTATTCGAATCTCAATCGGGTCTAGGAAGTTTTTTACCCTTCGTTTTTTCGACACGTGGATTTTTATGGTAGAACGGGATTACCGTGGCTGGTCTTCGATTTACCATCGCTGGAGAGTGGTGCACCATGGTACCGTTTCGTTTCAAATCCATGCACGCATTTCAAAAAGTCGTACGACGCTGTTTCGCCATTTCGGACGGATGTTGCACCTTGCACGGTGGATGTTGCACCCTGTAAATATCGATTATTCGGACGGCCATAACATCTGACTCGTTTAGAGTTACGGGAGCCATAACAGTCAAAACGAAGGCCTCAGTGATTTCTACGTCTATGACAGCTTTCGGCCGTCAATGGATTGTTTAATGCCCAAAAAAGACTATCCGAATCTCAATCGGGTCTAGGAAGTTTTTTACCCTTCGTTTTTTCGACACGTGAATTTTTATGGTAGAACGGGATTACCGTGGCTGGTCTTCGATTTACCGTCGCTGGTGTTATCCCATTTTTTGGTCAAAGCTAGGATATCCATGTTGAGCGCATCTCCACCACGACCAAACCAAGAAGAAGCAAGCAAGCGTATACAAGTCGAAGATTTCATTCATAACCCAAGTGCAAAAGCTCATTCGATATTAAGAAGCTTAAGGTTTCATCCGGCAAAGCCTTATTCGGCAATTCAAGCGTACAGTCCCATTCGGCATTCACATGCACCAGTTCATTCGGCATAAGCTACCGAACCAACTCACTGCTACCCCATACCGAACCAACTCCCTGCTGCCCCATACCGAACCAACTCCCTGCTGCCCCATGCCGAACCAACCACGAGAACTCACCATCAACCGAACCAGGCGACCACCGGACCACCATTCAACCTACCACCGGACCGACACTCCACACAACCTATCGCCGGTCCAAACATCTCAGCCCAGCCTGCCGAATCAACCTCTATTACTCCATCACCGAGCCAAACAACTACTGAACCAAACTCCAACTTCTCCAAGCATGACCGAATGAAGCTCCGCCGAGCCAGAAGTTGCCAGTCCAGATTGCTTCAGCCCAGGCCCAACAGCAGCTATAAACATCCAAGACCCCTGCCCCCAGCCTCACTCTATAAATAGAGGGGCAGGGGTACAACAATGGCAGACAAGTTTGGGAGCTCAAGCCTGGAAGGAACTCTCAAACAACTTTAGATACTCGTAATCAAAGCTTTGTACTTGTAATCTAAAGAAAAAAAGGAGAATAACATATAAAGTGGACGTAGGCACGTTCTGGCCGAACCACTATAAATCTGTGTGTCTTTTACAGTTTAGTCCCTGCTTTTTCTATATTTGCATAAATCACCCAAATCACTAAATACAACATAAAATCAACCAACTCCCACGACCTTGGGTGTTTGCGGCCATTTTTTACGCAAACATTTTGGTGCTTTCACTGAGAAGAACCAGCTCCCGCTACATCGGATAGAAGTTGAATTTGAAAATCTAAGAGTTCAGATCTAAGAATTATGACAAGACAAACAAGTAGAAGGCAAAGGCCAGAGAGAAGTGAACACCAAGGAAGTCAAGAGGCTTCCTCAGGAGGGAATCAAGCATCGATCTTCATCACTAGGGATGAGATGGAGGTCATGATGAGAAGACAGGAAGAGATGGTACAGAACTTACTTCAACAAATTGGGCAAATTGGAGCACAAATCCAAGGAGCAACTAGAGTTCAGAACGGAGCAGAACCATCTGACGCAGCACCAGAGCTAGGGGGCAACCCCCAAGCAGCAGACGACTATCAATCAGGCGTCGATCCCGCATGGGGGCACCACACTTGGAGCCAGTTAATCCAATCACAGAGAGTGAGATAGAGGCCTCTGAGCAACCAGGTAAGGAATGAACGCCCAGCCAGGGGGCAGGTAAAATTCCCTCATGAACACGGGGGCAGGTCGAAAACGATGAACAAGTCGCAAAACTCTCACTAGCACAGTTAAATCATTTACACATGCGAGCGATCGCGCACGATCCATAGGCATGCTCTGAATGACTATAGACCGCACCATAGTAAGAGTTTACACTTTGACATCCTCGTCTTGCTCCTGCTTTGACTTTGATTTGAACGTTCCTACTGTGGAACTCGTATGACTATTGCTTTAACATTTACAATTCTATGAAAAAATTATTTACTTGTATGCCCGTTGGATCGCGAACGGTCCACGAGCACCTATTGCATGGCAACGAACTGCCGAAGTCTTTGATTCGAAAAATTCCCCCAAACAATGACTCCAACACTGATAATATTAAGTCCCCCCCGGGAACACTCATTCGCCTCGAACGGCACCCGACTTCGAACAGTCACAATTCGCCTTGAACGGCACCCGACTTCGAACAGTCACAACTCGCCTCGAACGGCACCCGATCGCGAACGATCACAACTCGCCTCGAACGGCACCACTCGCCTCGAACGGCACAACTCGCCTCGAACGGCACAACTCATCTTACCTCAAATGGCTCGATCGCGAACGGTCGTCATTTGAGGTCCGCCACCTGATCACTGACTGTTACACCTTATCTCGAATGGCTTGATCGCGAACGGTCGTCATTTGAGGACCGCCACTTGACCGCGCACTGTCGCACCTTACCTCGAATGACTTGATCACGAACGATCGTCATTTGAAGTTAGGCGCTTGACCCTGAACGGTCACATTTCATCACAAATAGCTCGGTCTCGAACGATCGACGCGTGGACTTACAGGCTCGACCGCGCACTGTCGCACTTGACCTCAAATGACTCGATCCCGAACGGTCGTCATTTGAAGTTAAGCGCTTGACCTTGAACGGTCACATTTCACTGCAGATGACTCGATCCCGAACGATCGACGCACGGATTTAGACGCTTGACCGCGCAGGGTCGCACTTTCCCTCGAATGACTCGATCGCGAACGGTCGTCATTTGAAGTTAGGCGCTTGACCATGAACGGCCGCGCTTCACCCCGAATAGCTCGATCCCGAACGGTCGTCATTTGGGGCCACATAAACTATCAAATTCTTTACAGGTTGATGACAAGATATGAACATCCAGCTCATGGCATTACAAAACACGCCTTCCTACCGCAAGGCATATTTTGGGGGGCAAAGTGTTATCCCATTTTTTGGTCAAAGCTAGGATATCCATGTTGAGCGCATCTCCACCACGACCAAACCAAGAAGAAGCAAGCAAGCGTATACAAGTCGAAGATTTCATTCATAACCCAAGTGCAAAAGCTCATTCGATATTAAGAAGCTTAAGGTTTCATCCGGCAAAGCCTTATTCGGCAATTCAAGCGTACAGTCCCATTCGGCATTCACATGCACCAGTTCATTCGGCATAAGCTACCGAACCAACTCACTGCTACCCCATACCGAACCAACTCCCTGCTGCCCCATACCGAACCAACTCCCTGCTGCCCCATGCCGAACCAACCACGAGAACTCACCATCAACCGAACCAGGCGACCACCGGACCACCATTCAACCTACCACCGGACCGACACTCCACACAACCTATCGCCGGTCCAAACATCTCAGCCCAGCCTGCCGAATCAACCTCTATTACTCCATCACCGAGCCAAACAACTACTGAACCAAAATCCAACTTCTCCAAGCATGACCGAATGAAGCTCCGCCGAGCCAGAAGTTGCCAGTCCAGATTGCTTCAGCCCAGGCCCAACAGCAGCTATAAACATCCAAGACCCCTGCCCCCAGCCTCACTCTATAAATAGAGGGGCAGGGGTACAACAATGGCAGACAAGTTTGGGAGCTCAAGCCTGGAAGGAACTCTCAAACAACTTTAGATACTCGTAATCAAAGCTTTGTACTTGTAATCTAAAGAAAAAAGGAGAATAACATATAAAGTGGACGTAGGCACGTTCTGGCCGAACCACTATAAATCTGTGTGTCTTTTACAGTTTAGTCCCTGCTTTTTCTATATTTGCATAAATCACCCAAATCACTAAATACAACATAAAATCAACCAACTCCCACGACCTTGGGTGTTTGCGGCCATTTTTTACGCAAACAGCTGGAGAGTGGTGCACCATGGTACCATTTAGTTTCAAATCCATGCACGAATTTCAAAAATTCATACGACACTGTTTCGCCATTTCGGATGGATGTTGCACCCTGTAGATATCGATTATTCGGACGGCCATAACTTCTGGCTCGTTTAGAGTTACGGGAGCCATAACCAGTCAAAACGAAGGCCTCAGTAAGTTCTACGGCTATGACAGCTTTTAGCCGTCAATGGATGGTTTAATGCCCAAAAAACACTATCCGAATCTCAATCGGGTCTAGGAAGTTTATTACCTTTCGTTTTTTCGACACGTGGATTTTTACGGTAGAAAGGGATTACCATGGCTGGTCTTCGATTTACCATCGCTGGAGAGTAGTGCACCATGGTACCGTTTCGTTTCAAATCCATGCACGCATTTCAAAAAGTCGTACGACACTGTTTCGCCATTTCGGACGGATGTTGCACCTTGCACCGTGGATGTTGCACCCTGTAGATATCGATTATTCGGACGGCCATAACTTCTGGCTCGTTTAGAGTTACGGGAGCCATAACCTGTCAAAACGAAGGCCTCAGTGAGTTCTACGACTATGACAGCTTTCAGCCGTCAATGGACTGTTTAATGCCCAAAAAAGACTATCCTAATCTCAATCGGGTCTCGAAAGTTTTTTACCCTTCGTTTTTTCGACACGTGGATTTTTACGGTAAAACGGGATTACCGTGGCTGGTCTTCAATTTACCATCACTGGAGAGTGGTGCACCATGGTACCATTTCGTTTCAAATCCTTGCATGCATTTCAAAATGTCGAACAACACTGTTTCGCCATTTTGGACGGATGTTGCACCTTGCACCGTGGATGTTGCACCCTTTAGATATCGATTATTCGGACAGCCATAACTTCTGGCTCGTTTAGAGTTACGGGAGCCATAACCATTCAAAACGAAGGCCTCAGTGAGTTCTACGGTTATGACTGCTTTCTTCCGTCAATGGATTGTTTAATGCCCAAAAAAGACTACCCGAATCTCAATCGGGTCTAGGAAGTTTTTTACCCTTCGTTTTTTCGACACGTGGATTTTTATGGTAGAACGGGATTACCGTGGCTGGTCTTCGATTTACCATCGCTGGAGAGTGGTGCACCATGGTACCGTTTTGATTCAAATCCATGCATGCATTTCAAAAATTCGTACGACACTGTTTCGCCATTTCGGACGGATGTTGCACCTTGCACCGTGGATGTTGCACCCTGTAGATATCGATTATTCGGACGGCCATAACTTCTGGCTCGTTTAGAGTTACGGGAGCCATAACTAGTCAAAACGAAGGCCTCTGTGAGTTCTACGGCTATGACAGCTTTCAGCCGTCGATGGATTGTTTAATGCCCAAAAAAGACTATCCGAATCTCAATCGGGTCTTGGAAGTTTTTACCCTTCGTTTTTTCGACACGTGGATTTTTACGTTAAAACGGGATTACCGTGGCTGGTCTTCAATTTACCATCGTTGGAGAGTGGTGCACCATGGTAACATTTCGTTTCAAATCCTTGCACGCATTTCAAAAAGTCGTACGACACTGTTTCGCCATTTCGGACGGATGTTGCACCTTGCACCGTGGATGTTGCACCCTGTAGATATCGATTATTCGGACGGCCATAACTTCTGGCTCGTTTAGAGTTACGGGGGCCATAACCAGTCAAAACGAAGGCCTCAGTGACTTCTACGGCTATGACTTCTTTCAGCCGTCAATGGATTGTTTAATACACAAAAAAGACTATCCGAATCTTAATCGGGTCTTGGAAGTTTTAACCCTTCGTTTTTTCGACACGTGGATTTTTACGGTAGAATGGGATTACTGTGGCTGGTCTTCGATTTACCATCGCTGGAGAGTGGTGCACCATGGTACCATTTCGTTTCAAATCCATGCACGCATTTCAAAAAGTCATACGACACTGTTTCGCCATTCCGGGCGGATGTTGCACCTTGCAGCGTGGATGTTGCACCCTGTAGATATCGATTATTCGGACGGCCATAACTTCTGACTCGTTTAGAGTTACGGGAGCCATAACAAGTCAAAACGAAGGCCTCAGTGAGTTCTACGGCTATGACTGCTTTCAGCTATCAATAGATTGTTTAATGCCCAAAAAAGACTATCCGAATCTCATTCGGGTCTAGGAAGTTTTTTACCCTTCGTTTTTTCGACACATTGATTTTTACGGTAGAACGGGATTACCGTGGCTGGTCATCGATTTACCATCGCTGGAGAGTGGTGCACCATGGTACCGTTTTGTTTCAAATCCATGAACGCATTTCAAAAAGTCGTACGACACTGTTTCGCCATTTCGGATGGATGTTGCGCCTTGCACCGTGGATGTTGCACCCTATAGATATCGATTATTCGGACGACCATTGCTTCTGGCTCGTTTAGAGTTACGGGAGCCATAACCAGTCAAAACGAAGGCCTCAGTGAGTTCTACGGCTATGACAGCTTTCGGCCGTCAATGGATTGTTTAATGCTCAAAAAATTCTACCCGAATCTCAATCGGGTCTAGGAAGTTTTTTACCCTTCGTATTTTCGACACGTGGATTTTTACGGTAGAAGGGGATTACCGTAGCTGGTCTTCGATTTACCATCGCTGGAGAGTGGTGCACCATGGTACCGTTTCGTTTCAAATCCATGCACGCATTTCAGAAAGTCGTACGACACTGTTTCGCCATTTCGGACGGATGTTGTACCTTGCACCGTGGATGTTGCACCCAGTAGATATCGATTATTCGGACGGCCATAACTTCTGGCTCGTTTAGAGTTACGGGAGCCATAAGCAGTCAAAACAAAGGCCTCAGTGATTTCTACGGTTATGATTGCTTTCAGCCGTCAATGGATTGTTTAATGCCCAAAAAAAACTATCCGAATCTCAATCGGGTCTAGGAAGTTTTTTACCCTTCGTTTTTTCGACACGTGGATTTTTACGGTAGAACGGGATTACCATGGCTGGTCTTCGATTTACCATCGCTGGAGAGTGGTGGACCATGGTACCGTTTCGTTTCAAATCCATGCACGCATTTCAAAAAGTCGTACGATGCTGTTTCGCCATTTCGGACGGATGTTGCACCTTGCACGGTGGATGTTGCACCCTGTAAATATCGATTATTCGGACGGCCATAACATCTGACTCGTTTAGAGTTACGGGAGCCATAACCAGTCAAAACGAAGGCCTCAGTGAGTTCTACGTCTATGACAGCTTTCGGCCATCAATGGATTGTTTAATGCCCAAAAAAGACTATCCGAATCTCAATCGGGTCTAGGAAGTTTTTTACCCTTCGTTTTTTCGACACGTGGATTTTTATGGTAGAACGGGATTACCGTGGCTGGTCTTCGATTTACCGTCGCTGGAGAGTGGTGCACCATGGTACCATTTTGTTTCAAATCCATGCACGCATTTCAAAAATTCATACGACACTGTTTCGCCATTTCGGATGGATGTTGCACCTTGCACCGTGGATGTTGCAACCTCTAGATATCGATTATTCGGACAGCCATAACTTCTGGCTCGTTTAGAGTTACGGGAGCAATAACCAGTCCAAACAAAGGCCTCTGTGAGTTCTACAGCTATGACGGCTTTTAGCCGTCGATGGATTGTTTAATGCCCAAAAAAGACTATCCGAATCTCAATCGGGTCTAGGAAGTTTTTTACCCTTCGTATTTTCGACACGTCGATTTTTACGGTAGAACGGGATTACCGTGGCTGGTCTTCGATTTACCATTGCTGGAGAGTGGTGCACCATGGTACCGTTTTGTTTCAAATCCATGCTCGCATTTCAAAAATTCGTACGATACTGTTTCGCCATTTCGGACGGATGTTGCACCTTGCACCGTGGATGTTGCACCCTGTAGATATCGATTATTCGGACGGCCATAACTTCTGGCTCGTTTAGAGTTACGAGAGCCATAACCAGTCAAAACGAAGGCCTCTGTGAGTTCTATGGCTATGATAGCTTTCAGCCGTCGATGGATTGTTTAATGCCCAAAAAAGACTATCTGAATCTCTATCGGGTCTCGGAAGTTTTTTACCCTTCGTTTTTTCGACACGTGGATTTTTACGGTAGAACGGGATTACCGTGGCTGGTCTTCGATTTACCATCGCTGGAGAGTGGTGCACCATGGTACCATTTCGTTTCAAATCCATGCACGCATTTCATAAAGTCATACGACACTGTTTTGCCATTTCCGACGGATGTTGCACCTTGCCCCGTGGATGTTGCACCCTGTAGATATCGATTATTCGGACGGCCATAACATCTGACTCGTTTAGAGTTACGGGAGCCATAACCAGTCAAAACGAAGGCCTCGGTGAGTTCTACGGCTATGACAGCTTTCAGCCGTCAATGGATTGTTTAATGCCCAAAAAAGACTATCCGAATCTCAATCGGGTCTAGGTAGTTTTTTACCCTTCGTTTTTTCGACACGTGGATTTTTACGGTAGAATGGGATTACTGTGGCTGGTCTTCGATTTACCATCGCTGGAGAGCGGTGCACCATGGTACCATTTTGTTTCAAATCCATGCACGCATTTCAAAAAGTCGTACGACACTGTTTCGCCATTTTGGACGGATGTTGCACCTTGCACCGTGGATGTTGCACCCTATAGATATCGGTTATTCGGACGACCATAACTTCTGGCTCGTTTAGAGTTACGGGAGCCATAACCAGTCAAAATGAAGGCCTCAGTGAGTTCTACGGCTATGACAGCTTTCTGCCGTCAATGGATTGTTTGATGCCCAAAAAAGGCTATCTTAATCTCAATCGGGTCTAGGAAGTTTTTTACCCTTCGTTTTTTCGACACGTGGATTTTAACGGTAGAACGGGATTACCGTGGCTGGTCTTCGATTTACCATCGCTGGAGAGTGGTGCACAATGGTATCGTTTCGTTTCAAATCCTTGCACGCATTTCGAAAAGTTGTACGACACTGTTTCGCCATTTCGGACGGATGTTGCACCTTGCACCGTGGATGTTGCACCTAGTAGATATCGATTATTCGGACGGCCATAACTTCGGGCTCGTTTAGAGTTACGGGAGCCATAACTAGTCAAAACGAAGGCCTAAGTGAGTTTTACGGTTATGACTGCTTTCAGCCGTCAATGGATTGCTTAATGCCAAAAAAAAAACTATCCGAATCTCAATCGGGTCTAGGAAGGTTTTTACCCTTCGTTTTTTCGACACGTGGATTTTTACGGTAGAACGGGATTACCGTGGCTGGTCTTCGATTTACCGCCGCTGGGGAGTGGTGCACCATGGTACCGTTTCGTTTCAAATCCATGCACGCATTTCAAAACGTCGTACGACACTGTTTCGCCATTTCGGACGGATGTTGCACCTTGCACCGTGGATGTTGCACCCTGTAGATATCGATTATTCAGACGGCCATAACTTCTGACTCGTTTAGAGCTATGAGAGCCATAACCAGTCAAAATGAAGGCTTCAGTGAGTTCTACGGCTATGACAGCTTTCAGCTGTCAATGGATTGTTTAATGCCCAAAAAAGACTATCCGAACCTCAATCGGGTCTAGGAAGTTTTTTACCCTTCGTTTTTTCAACACGTGGATTTTTACGGTAGAACGGGATTCCCGTGGCTGGTCTTCGATTTACCATCGTTGGAGAGTGGTGCACCATGGTACCGTTTTGTTTCAAATCCATGCACGCATTTCAAAAATTCATACGACACTGTTTCGCCATTTCGGACGGATGTTGCACCTTGCACCGTGGATGTTGCACCCTATAGATATCGATTATTCAGACGGCCATAACTTCTGGCTCGTTTAGAGTTACGGGAGCCATAACCAGTAAAAACGAAGGCCTCTGTGAGTTCTACGGCTATGACAGCTTTCAGCCCTCAATGGATTGTTTAATGCCCAAAAAAGACTATCCGAATCTCAATCGGGTCTCGGAAGTTTTTTACCCTTCGTTTTTTCGACACGTGGATTTTTACGTTAAAACGGGGTTACCGTGGCTGGTCTTCAATTTACCATCGCTGGAGAGTGGTGCACCATGGTACCGTTTCGTTTCAAATCCTTGCACGCATTTCAAAAAGTCGTACGACACCGTTTCGCCATTTCAGACGGATGTTGCACCTTGCACCGTGGATGTTGCACCCTGTAGATATCGATTATTCGGACGGCCATAACTTCTGGCTCGTTTAGAGTTACGGGAGCCATAACCAGTCAAAAGGAAGGCCTCAGTGAGTTCTACGGCTATGACTGCTTTCAGCCGTCAATGGATTGTCTAATGCTCAAAAAAGACTATCCGAATCTCAATCGGCTCTACCCTTCGTTTTTTCGACACGTGGATTTTTACGGTAGAGCGGGATTACCGTTGCTGGTCTTCGATTTACCATCGCTGGAGAGTGGTGTACCATGGTACCGTTTCGTTTAAAATCCTTGCATGCATTTCAAAAAGGCGTACGACACTGTTTCGCCATTTCGGACGGATTTTGCACCTTGCACCGTGGATGTTGCACCCTGTAGATATCGATTATTCGGATGGCCGTAACTTCTGGCTCGTTTAGAGTTACGGGAGCCACAACCAGTCAAAACGAAGGCCTCGGTGAGTCTACGGTTATGACTGCTTTCAGCCGTCAATGGATTTTTTAATGCCCAAATAAGACTATCCGAGTCTCAATCGGGACTTGGAAGTTTTTTACCCTTCGTATTTTCGACACGTGGATTTTTACGGTAGAACGGGATTACCGTTGCTGGTCTTCGATTTACCATCGCTGGAGAGTGGGGCACCATGGTACCGTTTCGTTTCAAATCCATGCACGCATTTCAAAAAGTCGCACGACACTGTTTCGCCATTTCGGACGGATGTTGCACCTTGCACCGTGGATGTCGCACCCTGTAGATATCGATTATTCGGACGGCCATAACTTCTGGCTCGTTTAGAGTTACGGGAGCCATAACCAGTCAAAACGAAGGCCTCAGTGAGTTCTACGGCTATGACGGCTTTCAGCCATCAATGGATTGTTTAATGCCCAAAAAAGACTATCCGAATCTCAATCGGGTCTCGGAAGTTTTTTACCCTTCGTTTTTTCACACGTGGATTTTTACGGTAAAACGAGATTATTGTGGCTGGTCTTCAATTTACCATCGCTGGAGGGTGGTGCACCATGGTACCGTTTTGTTTCAAATCCTTGCATGCATTTCAAAAAGTCGTACGACACTGTTTCGCCATTTCGGACGGATGTTGCACCTTGCACCGTGGATGTTGCACCCTGTAGATATCGATTATTCGGATGGCCATAACTTCTGGGTCGTTTAGAGTTACGGGAGCCATAACCAGTCAAAACGAAGGCCTCGGTGAGTTCTACGGTTATGACTGCTTTCAGCCGTCAACGGATTTTTTAATGCCCAAAAAAGACTATCCGAGTCTCAATCGGGTCTAGGAAGTTTTTTACCCTTCGTTTTTTTGACATGTGGATTTTTACGGTAGAACGGGATTACTGTGGCTGGTCTTCGATTTACCATCGCTGGAGAGTGGGGAACCATGGTACTGTTTCGTTTCAAATCCATGCATGCATTTCAAAAAGTCGCACGACACTGTTTCGCCATTTCGGACGGATGTTGCACCTTGCACCGTGGATGTTGCACCCTGTAGATATCGATTATTCGGACGGCCATAACTTCTGGCTCGTTTAGAGTACGGGAGCCATAAACAGTCAAACCGAAGGCCTTAATGAGTTCTACAGCTATGATAGCTTTCGGCCATCAATGGATTGTTTAATGCCAACAAAAGACTATCCGAATCTCAATCGGGTCTCGGAAGTTTTTTACCCTTCGTTTATTCGACGCGTGGATTTTTATGGTAAAATGGGATTACCTTGGCTGGTCTTCAATTTACCATCACTGGAGAGTGGTGCACCATGGTACTATTTCGTTTCAAATCCTTGCATGCATTTCAAAAAGTCGTACGACACTGTTTCGCCATTTCGGATGGATGTTGCACCTTGCACCGTGGATGTTGCACCCTGTAGATATCGATTATTCGGACGGCCATAACTTCTGGCTCGTTTAGAGTTACGGAAGCCATAACCAGTCAAAATGAAGGCCTCAGTGAGTTCTACGGCGGTGAGAGCTTTCATCCGTAAATGGATTGTTTAATGCCCAAAAGACACTATCCGAATCTCAATCGGGTCTATGAAGTTTTTTACCCTTCGTTTTTTCGACACGTGGATTTTTACGGTAGAACGGGATTACCGTGGCTGGTCTTCGATTTACCATCGCTGGAGTGTGGTGCACCATGGTACCGTTTTGTTTCAAATCCATGCACGCATTTCAAAAATTCGTACGACACTGTTTCGCCATTTCGGACGGATGTTGCACCTTGCACCGTGGACGTTGCACCCTGTAGATATCGATTATACGGACAGCCATAACTTCTGGCTCGTTTAGAGTTACGGGAGCCATAACCAGTCAAAACGAAGGCCTCTGTGACTTCTACGGCTATGATAGCTTTCAGCCGTCGATGGATTGATTAATGCCCAGACTATCCGAATCTCAATCAGGTCTCGGAAGTTTTTTACCCTTCGTTTTTTCGACACGTGGATTTTTATGGTAAAACGGGATTACCGTGGCTGGTCTTCAATTTACCATCGCTGGAGAGTGGTGCACCATGGTACTGTTTTGTTTCAAATCCTTGCATGCATTTCAAAAAGTCGTACGACACAGTTTCGCCATTTCGGAAGGATGTTGCACCTTGCGCCGTGGATGTTGCACCCTGTGGATATCGATTATTCGGATGGCCATAACTTCTGGCTCGTTTAGAGTTACGGGAGCCATAACCAGTCAAAACGAAGGCCTCAGTGAGTTCTACTGTTATGACTGCTTTCAGCTGTCAATGGATTGTTTAATGCCCAAAAAAGACTATCCGAATCTCAATCGGGTCTAGGAAGTTTTTTACCCTTCATTTTTTCGACACGTGGATTTTTACAGTAGAACGGGATTACCGTGGCTGGTCTTCGATTTACCATCGCTGGAGAGTGGTGCACCATGGTACCGTTTCGTTTCAAATCCATGCACGCATTTCAAAAAGTCGCACGACACTGTTTCGCCATTTCGGATGGATGTTGCACCTTGCACCGTGGATGTTGCACCCTATAGATATCGATTATTCAGACGGCCATAACTTCTGGCTCGTTTAGAGTTACGGGAGCCATAACCAGTCAAAAGAAGGCCTCAGTGAGTTCTACGGCTATGACATCTTTCAGCCGTCAATGGATTGTTTAATGCCCAAAAAAGACATCCGAATCTCAATCGGGTCTAGGAAGTTTTTTACCCTTCGTATTTTCGACACGTGGATTTTTACGGTAGAGCGGGATTACCGTTGCTGGTCTTCGATTTACCATCGCTAGAGAGTGGTGTACCACGGTACCGTTTCGTTTCAAATCCATGCACGGTTTTCAAAAAGTCGTACGACACTGTTCCGCCATTTCGGACGGATGTTGCACCTTGCACCGTGGATGTTGCACCCTGTAGATATCGATTATTCGGACTGCCATAACTTCTGGCTCGTTTAGAGTTACGGGAGCCATAACAAGTCAAAACGAAGGCCTCAGTGAGTTCTACGGCTATGACGGCTTTCAGCTGTCAATGGATTGTCTAATGCCCAAAAAAGACTATCCGAATCTCAATCGGGTCTCGGAAGTTTTTTACCCTTCGTTTTTTCGACACATGGATTTTTACGATAAACCGGGATTATTGTGGCTGGTCTTCAATTTACCATCGCTGGAGAGTGGTGCACCATGGTACCGTTTCGTTTCAAATCCTTGCATGCATTTCAAAAAGGCGTACGACACTGTTTCGCCATTTCGGACGGATGTTGCACCTTGCACCGTGGATGTTGCACCCTGTAGATATCGATTATTCGGATGGCCGTAACTTCTGGCTCGTTTAGAGTTACGGGAGCCATAACCAGTCAAAACGAAGGCCTCGGTGAGTCTACGGTTATGACTGCTTTCAGCCGTCAATGGATTTTTTAATGCCCAAATAAGACTATCCGAGTCTCAATCGGGTCTTGGAAGTTTTTTACCCTTCGTTTTTTTGACACATGGATTTTTACGGTACAACGGGATTACTGTGGCTGGTCTTCGATTTACCATCGCTGGAGAGTGGGGCACCATGGTACCGTTTCGTTTCAAATCCATGCACGCATTTCAAAAAGTCGCACGACACTGTTTCGCCATTTCGGACGGATGTTGCACCTTGCACCGTGGATGTTGCACCCTCTAGATATCGATTATTCGGACGGCCATAACTTCTGGCTAGTTTAGAGTTACGGGAGCCATAACCAGTCAAAACGAAGGCCTCAGTGAGTTCTACGGCTATGAGAGCTTTCATCCATCAATGGATTGTTTAATGCCAAAAAAAGACTATCCGAATCTCAATCGGGTCTCGGAAGTTTTTTACCCTTCGTTTATTAGACACGTGGATTTTTATGGTAAAATGGGATTACCTTGGCTAGTCTTCAATTTACAATCGCTGGAGAGTGGTGTACCATGGTACTGTTTCATTTCAAATCCTTGCACGTATTTCAAAAAAGTCGTACGACACTGTTTCGCCATTTCGGATGGATGTTGCACCTTGCACCGTGGATGTTGCACCCTGTAGATATCGATTATTCGGACGTCCATAACTTCTGGCTCGTTTAGAGTTACGGAATCCATAACCAGTCAAAATGAAGGCCTCAGTGAGTTCTACGGCTATGAGAGCTTTCAGCCGTAAATGGATTGTTTAATGCCCAAAAAAGACTATCCGAATCTCAATCGGGTCTAGGAAGTTTTTTACCCTTCGTTTTTCCGACACGTGGATTTTTATGGTAGAACGGGATTACCGTGGCTGGTCTTCGATTTACCATCGTTGGAGAGTGGTGCACCATGGTACCGTTTTGTTTCAAATCCATGCACGCATTCAAAAATTCGTACGACACTGTTTCGCCATTTCGGACGGATGTCGCACCTTGCACCGTGGATGTTGCACCCTGTAGATATCGATTATTCGGACGGCCATAACTTCTGGCTCGTTTAGAGTTACGGGAGCCATAACCAGTCAAAACGAAGGCCTCTGTGAGTTCTACGGCTATGACAGGTTTCAGCCGTCGATGGATTGTTTAATGCCCAGACTATCCGAATCTCAATCGGGTCTCGGAAGTTTTTTTCCCTTCGTTTTTTCGACACGTGGATTTTTATGGTAAAACGGGATTACCGTGGATGGTCTTCAATTTACCATCGCTGGAGAGTGGTGCACCATGGTACCGTTTCGTTTCAAATCCTTGCATGCATTTCAAAAAGTCGTACGACACAGTTTCGCCATTTCGAACGGATGTTACACCTTGCACCGTGGATGTTGCACCCTATGGATATCGATTATTCGGATGGCCATAACTTCTGGCTCGTTTAGAGTTACGGGAGCCATAACCAGTCGAAACGAAGGCCTCGGTGAGTTCTACTGTTATGACTGCTTTCAGCTGTCAATGGATTGTTTAATGCCCAAAAAAGACTATCCGAATCTCTATCGGGTCTAGGAAGTTTTTTACCCTTCGTTTTTTCGACACGTGGATTTTTACAGTAGTACGGGATTACCGTGGCTGGTCTTCGATTTACCATCGCTGGAGAGTGGTGCACCATAGTATCGTTTCGTTTCAAATCCATGCACGCATTTCAAAAGATCGCACGACACTGTTTCGCTATTTCGGATGGATGTTGCACCTTGCACCGTGGATGTTGCACCCTGTAGATATCGAATATTCGGACAATCATAAATTCTGGCTCGTTTAGAGTTATGGGAGCCATAACCAGTCAAAACGAAGGCCTCTGTGAGTTCTATGGCTATGACAGCTTTCAGCCATCAATGGATTGTTTAATGCCCAAAAAAGACTATACGAATCTCAATCGGGTCTAGGAAGTTTTTTACCCTTAGTTTTTTCGACACGTTGATTTTTACGGTGGAACGGGATTACCGTGGTTGGTCTTCGATTTACCATCGCAGGAGAGTGGTGCACCATGGTACCATTTCATTTCAAATCCATGCATGCATTTCAAAAAGTCGTACGACACTGTTTCGCCATTTCGGACTGATGTTGCACCTTGCACCGTGGATGTTGCACCCTGTAGATATCGATTATTCGGACGGCCATAACTTTTGTCTCGTTTAGAGTTACGGGAGCCATAACCAGTCAAAACGAAGGCCTCAGTGAGTTCTACGCCTATGACAGCTTTCAGCCGTCAATGGATTGTTTAATGCCCAAAAAAGACTATCCGAATCTCAATCGGGTCTAGGAAGTTTTTTACCCTTCGTTTTTACGACACGTGGATTTTTACGGTAGAACGGGATTACCGTGGCTGGTCTTCGATTTACCATCCCTGGAGAGTGGTGCACCATGGTACCGTTTTGTTTCAAATCCATGCACGCATTTCAAAAATTCGTACGACACTGTTTCGCCATTTCGGACGGATGTTGCACCTTGCACCGTGGATGTTGCACCCTGTAGATATCGATTATTCGGACGGCCATAACAACTGGCTCGTTTAGAGTTACGGGAGCCATAACCAGTCAAAACGAAGGCCTCTGTGAGTTCTACGGCTATGACAGCTTTCAGCCATCGATGGATTGTTTAATGTCCAAAAAAGACTATCCGAATCTCAATCGGGTCTCGGAAGTTTTTTACCCTTCGTTTTTTCGAAACGTGGATTTTTACGTTAAAACGGGATTACCGTGGCTGGTCTTCAATTTACCATCGCTGGAGAGTGGTGCACCATGGTACCGTTTCGTTTCAAATCCTTGCACGCATTTCAAAAAGTCATACGACACTGATTCGCCATTTCGGACGGATGATGCACCTTGCACCGTGGATGTTGCACCCTGTAGATATCGATTATTCGGACGGCCATAACTTCTGGCTCGTTTAGAGTTACGGGAGCCATAACCAGTCAAAACGAAGGCCTCAGTGAGTTCTACGGCTGTGACAGCTTTCAGCCATCAATGGATTGTTTAATACCAAAAAAAGACTATCCGAATCTCAATCGGGTCTCGGAAGTTTTTTACCCTTCGTTTATTCGACACGTGGACTTTTACGGTAGAATGGGATTACTGTGGCTGGTCTTCGATTTACCATCACTAGAGAGTGGTGCACAATCGTACCGTTTCGGTTCAAATCCATGCACGCATTTCAAAAAGTCATACGACACTGTTTCGCCATTTCCGACGGATGTTGCACCTTGCACCGTGGATGTTGCACCCTGTAGATATCGATTATTCGGACGGCCATAACTTCTGGCTCGTTTAGAGTTACGGGAGCCATAACCAGTCAAAACGACGGCATCAGTGAGTTCTACGACTATGACTTCTTTCAGCCGTCAATGGATTGTTTAATGCCCAAAAAAGACTATCCGAATCTCAATCGGGTCTAGGAAGTTTTTTACCCTTCGTTTTTTCGACACGTGGATTTTTACGGTAGAACGGGATTACCGTGGCTGGTCTTCGATTTACCATCGCTGGAGAGTGGTGCACCATGGTACCGTTTCGTTTCAAATCAATGCACGCATTTCAAAAAGTCGTACGACACTGTTTCGCCATTTCGGACGGATGTTGCACCTTGCACCATGGATGTTGCACCCTGTAGATATCGATTAATCGGACTGCCATATCTTCTGGCTCGTTTAGAGTTACGAAAGCCATAACCGGTCAAAACGAAGGCCTCAGTGAGTTCTACGTCTATGACAGCTTTCAGCCATCAATGGATTGTTTAATGCCCAAAAAAAGACTATCCGAATCTCAATCGGGTCTCGGATGTTTTTTACCCTTTGTTTTTTCGACACGTGGATTTTTACGGTAAAACGGGATTACCGTGGCTGGTCTTCAATTTACCATCGCTGGAGAGTGTTGCACCATGGTACCGTTTCGTTTCAAATCCTTGCATGCATTTCAAAAAGTCGTACGACACTGTTTCGCCATTTATGACGGATGTTGCACCATGCACCGTGGATGTTACACCCTGTAGATATCGATTATTCGGACGGCCATAACTTCTGGCTCGTTTAGAGTTACGGGAGCCATAACCTGTCAAAACGAAGGCCTCGGTGAGTTCTATGGTTATGACTGCTTTCAGCCGTCAATGGATTGTTTAATGCCCAAAAAAGACAATCCGAATCTCAATCGGGTCTAGGAAGTTTTTTACCCTTCGTTTTTTCGACACGTGGATTTTTATGGTAGAACGGGATTACCATGGCTGGTCTTCGATTTACCATCGCTGGAGAGTGGTGCACCATGGTACCGTTTTGTTTCAAATCCATGCACGCATTTCAAAAATTCGTACGACACTGTTTCGCCATTTCAGACGGATGTTGCACCTTGCACCGTGGATGTTGCACCCTGTAGATATCTATTATTCGGACGACCATAACTTCTGGCTCGTTTAGAGTTACGGGAGCCATAACTAGTCAAAAATAAGGCCTCTGTGAGTTCTACGGCTATGACAGCTTTCAGCCGTCGATGGATTGTTTAATGCCCAAAAAAGACTATCCGAATCTCAATCGGGTCTTGGAAGTTTTTACCCTTCGTTTTTTCGACACGTGGATTTTTACGTTAAAACGGGATTACCGTGGCTGGTCTTCAATTTTCCATCGCTGGAGAGTGGTGCACCATGGTACCGTTTCGTTTCAAATCCTTGCACGCATTTCAAAAAGTCGTACGACACTGTTTCGCCATTTCGGACGAATGTTGCACATTGCACCGTGAATGTTGCACCCTATAGATATCGATTATTCGGACGGCCATAACTTCTGGCTCGTTTAGAGTTACGGGAGCCATAACCAGTCAAAACGAAGGACTTAGTGAGTTCTACGGCTATGACTGCTTTCAGCCGTCAATGTATTGTTTAATGCCTACAAAAGACTATCCGAATCTTAATCGGGTCTAGGAAGTTTTTAACCCGTCGTTTTTTCGACACGTGGATTTTTACGGTAGAATGGGATTACTGTGGCTGGTCTTCGATTTACCATCGCTGGAGAGTGGTGCACCATGGTACCATTTCGTTTCAAATCCGTGCACGCATTTCAAAAAGTCGTACGACACTGTTTCGCCATTCCGAACGGATGTTGCATCTTGCACCGTGGATGTTGCACCCTGTAGATATCGATTATTCGGACGGCCATAACTTCTGGCTCGTTTAGAGCTACGGGAGCCATAACCAGTCAAAACGAAGACCTCGGTGAGTTCTACGGCTATGACTGCTTTCAGCCGTCAATGGATTGTTTAATGCCCAAAAAAGACTATCCGAATCTCAATCAGGTTTAGGAAGTTTTTTACCCTTCGTTTTTTCGACACATTGATTTTTACGGTAGAACGGGATTACCGTGGCTGGTCTTCGATTTACCATCGCTGGAGAGTGGTGCACCATGGTATCGTTTTGTTTCAAATCCATGCACGCATTTCAAAAGGTCGTACGACACTGTTTTGCCATTTCGGATGGATGTTGCACCTTGCACCGTGGATGTTGCACCCTATAGATATCGATTATTCGGACGACCATAGCTTCTGGCTCGTTTAGAGTTACGGGAGCCATAACCAGTCAAAATGAAGGCCTCAGTGAGTTCTATGGCTATGACAGCCTTCAGCCGTCAATGGATTGTTTAATGCTAAAAAAATACTATCCGAATCTCAATCGGGTCTAGGAAGTTTTTTACCCTTCGTATTTTCGACACGTGGATTTTAATGGTAGAACGGGATTACCGTAGCTGGTCTTCGATTTACCATTGCTGGAGAGTGGTGCACCATGGTACCGTTTCATTTCAAATCCATACATGCATTTCAAAAAGTCGTACGACACTGTTTTGCCATTTCGGACGGATGTTGCACCTTGCACCGTGGATGTTGCACCCTGTAGATATCGATTATTCGAACCGCCATAACTTCTGGCTCGTTTAGAGTTACGGGAGCCATAACCAGTCAAAACGAAGGCCTCGGTGAGTCTGCGGTTATGACTGCTTTCAGCCGTCAATGGATTTTTTAATGCCCAAATAAGACTATCCGAGTCTCAATCGGGTCTTGGAAGTTTTTTACCCTTCGTTTTTTTGACACGTGGATTTTTACGGTAGAACGGGATTACTGTGGCTGGTCTTCGATTTACCATCGCTGGAGAGTGGGGCACCATGGTACCGTTTCGTTTCAAATCCATGCACGCATTTCAAAAAGTCGCACGACACTGTTTCGCCATTTCGGACGGATGTTGCACCTTGCACCGTGGATGTTGCACCCTCTAGATATCGATTATTCGGACGGCCATAACTTCTGGCTAGTTTAGACTTACGGGAGCCATAACCAGTCAAAACGAAGGCCTCAGTGAGTTCTACGGCTATGAGAGCTTTCATCCATCAATGGATTGTTTAATGCCAAAAAAAGACTATCCGAATCTCAATCGGGTCTCGGAAGTTTTTTACCCTTCGTTTATTAGACACGTGGATTTTTATGGTAAAATGGGATTACTTTGGCTAGTCTTCAATTTACAATCGCTGGAGAGTGGTGTACCATGGTACTGTTTCATTTCAAATCCTTGCACGTATTTCAAAAAAGTCGTACGACACTGTTTCGCCATTTCGGATGGATGTTGCACCTTGCACCGTGGATGTTGCACCCTGTAGATATCGATTATTCGGACGTCCATAACTTCTGGCTCGTTTAGAGTTACGGAATCCATAACCAGTCAAAATGAAGGCCTCAGTGAGTTCTACGGCTATGAGAGCTTTCAGCCGTAAATGGATTGTTTAATGCCCAAAAAAGACTATCCGAATCTCAATCGGGTCTAGGAAGTTTTTTACCCTTCGTTTTTTCGACACGTGGATTTTTATGGTAGAACGGGATTACCGTGGCTGGTCTTCGATTTACCATCGTTGGAGAGTGGTGCACCATGGTACCGTTTTGTTTCAAATCCATGCACACATTCAAAAATTCGTACGACACTGTTTCGCCATTTCGGACGGATGTCGCACCTTGCACCGTGGATGTTGCACCCTGTAGATATCGATTATTCGGACGGCCATAACTTCTGGCTCGTTTAGAGTTACGGGAGCCATAACCAGTCAAAACGAAGGCCTCTGTGAGTTCTACGGCTATGACAGGTTTCAGCCGTCGATGGATTGTTTAATGCCCAGACTATCCGAATCTCAATCGGGTCTCCGAAGTTTTTTTCCCTTCGTTTTTTCGACACGTGGATTTTTATGGTAAAACGGGATTACCGTGGATGGTCTTCAATTTACCATCGCTGGAGAGTGGTGCACCATGGTACCGTTTCGTTTCAAATCCTTGCATGCATTTCAAAAAGTCGTACGACACAGTTTCGCCATTTCGAACGGATGTTACACCTTGCACCGTGGATGTTGCACCCTATGGATATCGATTATTCGGATGGCCATAACTTCTGGCTCGTTTAGAGTTACGGGAGCCATAACCAGTCGAAACGAAGGCCTCGGTGAGTTCTACTGTTATGACTTCTTTCATCTGTCAATGGATTGTTTAATGCCCAAAAAAGACTATCCGAATCTCTATCGGGTCTAGGAAGTTTTTTACCCTTCGTTTTTTCGACACGTGGATTTTTACAGTAGTACGGGATTACCGTGGCTGGTCTTCGATTTACCATCGCTGGAGAGTGGTGCACCATGGTATCGTTTCGTTTCAAATCCATGCACGCATTTCAAAAGGTCGCACGACACTGTTTCGCTATTTCGGATGGATGTTGCACCTTGCACCGTGGATGTTGCACCCTGTAGATATCGAATATTCGGACAATCATAAATTCTGGCTCGTTTAGAGTTATGGGAGCCATAACCAGTCAAAACGAAGGCCTCTGTGAGTTCTATGGCTATGACAGCTTTCAGCCATCAATGGATTGTTTAATGCCCAAAAAAGACTATACGAATCTCAATCGGGTCTAGGAAGTTTTTTACCTTTAGTTTTTTCGACACGTGGATTTTTACGGTGGAACGGGATTACCGTGGTTGGTCTTCGATTTACCATCGCAGGAGAGTGTTGCACCATGGTACCATTTCATTTCAAATCCATGCATGCATTTCAAAAAGTCGTACGACACTGTTTCGCCATTTCGGACTGATGTTGCACCTTGCACCGTGGATGTTGCACCCTGTAGATATCGATTATTCGGACGGCCATAACTTTTGTCTCGTTTAGAGTTACGGGAGCCATAACCAGTCAAAACGAAGGCCTCAGTGATTTCTACGCCTATGACAGCTTTCAGCCGTCAATGGATTGTTTAATGCCCAAAAAAGACTATCCGAATCTCAATCGGGTCTAGGAAGTTTTTTACCCTTCGTTTTTACGACACGTGGATTTTTACGGTAGAACGGGATTACCGTGGCTGGTCTTCGATTTACCATCCCTGGAGAGTGGTGCACCATGGTACCGTTTTGTTTCAAATCCATGCACGCATTTCAAAAATTCGTACGACACTGTTTCGCCATTTCGGACGGATGTTGCACCTTGCACCGTGGATGTTGCACCCTGTAGATATCGATTATTCGGACGGCCATAACATCTGGCTCGTTTAGAGTTACGGGAGCCATAACCAGTCAAAACGAAGGCCTCTGTGAGTTCTACGGCTATGACAGCTTTCAGCCATCGATGGATTGTTTAATGTCCAAAAAAGACTATCCGAATCTCAATCGGGTCTCGGAAGTTTTTTATCCTTCGTTTTTTCGACACGTGGATTTTTACGTTAAAACGGGATTACCGTGGCTGGTCTTCAATTTACCATCGCTGGAGAGTGGTGCACCATGGTACCGTTTCGTTTCAAATCCTTGCACGCATTTCAAAAAGTCATACGACACTGATTCGCCATTTCGGACGGATGATGCACCTTGCACCGTGGATGTTGCACCCTGTAGATATCGATTATTCGGACGGCCATAACTTCTGGCTCGTTTAGAGTTACGGGAGCCATAACCAGTCAAAACGAAGGCCTCAGTGAGTTCTACGGCTGTGACAGCTTTCAGCCATCAATGGATTGTTTAATACCAAAAAAAGACTATCCGAATCTCAATCGGGTCTCGGAAGTTTTTTACCCTTCGTTTATTCGACACGTGGACTTTTACGGTAGAATGGGATTACTGTGGCTGGTCTTCGATTTACCATCACTAGAGAGTGGTGCACAATCGTACCGTTTCGGTTCAAATCCATGCACGCATTTCAAAAAGTCATACGACACTGTTTCGCCATTTCCGACGGATGTTGCACCTTGCACCGTGGATGTTGCACCCTGTAGATATCGATTATTCGGACGGCCATAACTTCTGGCTCGTTTAGAGTTACGGGAGCCATAACCAGTCAAAACGACGGCCTCAGTGAGTTCTACGACTATGACTTCTTTCAGCCGTCAATGGATTGTTTAATGCCCAAAAAAGACTATCCGAATCTCAATCGGGTCTAGGAAGTTTTTTACCCTTCGTTTTTTCGACACGTGGATTTTTACGGTAGAACGGGATTACCGTGGCTGGTCTTCGATTTACCATCGCTGGAGAGTAGTGCACCATGGTACCGTTTCGTTTCAAAACAATGCACGCATTTCAAAAAGTCGTACGACACTGTTTCGCCATTTCGGACGGATGTTGCACCTTGCACCATGGATGTTGCACCCTGTAGATATCGATTAATCGGACTGCCATATCTTCTGGCTCGTTTAGAGTTACGAAAGCCATAACCGGTCAAAACGAAGGCCTCAGTGAGTTCTACGTCTATGACAGCTTTCAGCCATCAATGGATTGTTTAATGCCCAAAAAAGACTATCCGAATCTCAATCGGGTCTCGGATGTTTTTTACCCTTTGTTTTTTCGACAAGTGGATTTTTACGGTAAAACGGGATTACCGTGGCTGGTCTTCAATTTACCATCGCTGGAGAGTGTTGCACCATGGTACCGTTTCGTTTCAAATCCTTGCATGCATTTCAAAAAGTTGTACGACACTGTTTCGCCATTTCGGACGGATGTTGCACCATGCACCGTGGATGTTACACCCTGTAGATATCGATTATTCGGACGGCCATAACTTCTGGCTCGTTTAGAGTTACGGGAGCCATAACCTGTCAAAACGAAGGCCTCGGTGAGTTCTATGGTTATGACTGCTTTCAGCCGTCAATGGATTGTTTAATGCCCAAAAAAGACAATCCGAATCTCAATCGGGTCTAGGAAGTTTTTTACCCTTCGTTTTTTCGACACGTGGATTTTTATGGTAGAACGGGATTACCATGGCTGGTCTTCGATTTACCATCGCTGGAGAGTGGTGCACCATGGTACCGTTTTGTTTCAAATCCATGCACGCATTTCAAAAATTCGTACGACACTGTTTCGCCATTTCGGACGGATGTTGCACCTTGCACCGTGGATGTTGCACCCTGTAGATATCTATTATTCGGACGGCCATAACTTCTGGCTCGTTTAGAGTTACGGGAGCCATAACCAGTCAAAAATAAGGCCTCTGTGAGTTCTACGGCTATGACAGCTTTCAGCCGTCGATGGATTGTTTAATGCCCAAAAAAGACTATCCGAATCTCAATCGGGTCTTGGAAGTTTTTACCCTTCGTTTTTTCGACACGTGGATTTTTACGTTAAAACGGGATTACCGTGGCTGGTCTTCAATTTTCCATCGCTGGAGAGTGGTGCACCATGGTACCGTTTCGTTTCAAATCCTTGCACGCATTTCAAAAAGTCGTACGACACTGTTTCGCCATTTCGGACGAATGTTGCACATTGCACCGTGAATGTTGCACCCTATAGATATCGATTATTTGGACGGCCATAACTTCTGGCTCGTTTAGAGTTACGGGAGCCATAACCAGTCAAAACGAAGGACTTAGTGAGTTCTACGGCTATGACTGCTTTCAGCCGTCAATGTAATGTTTAATGCCTACAAAAGACTATCCGAATCTTAATCGGGTCTAGGAAGTTTTTAACCCGTCGTTTTTTCGACACGTGGATTTTTACGGTACAATGGGATTACTGTGGCTGGTCTTCGATTTACCATCGCTGGAGAGTGGTGCACCATGGTACCATTTCGTTTCAAATCCATGCACGCATTTCAAAAAGTCGTACGACACTGTTTCGCCATTCCGAACGGATGTTGCATCTTGCACCGTGGATGTTGCACCCTGTAGATATCGATTATTCGGACGGCCATAACTTCTGGCTCGTTTAGAGCTACGGGAGCCATAACCAGTCAAAACGAAGACCTCGGTGAGTTCTACGGCTATGACTGCTTTCAGCCGTCAATGGATTGTGTAATGCCCAAAAAAGACTATCCGAATCTCAATCGGGTTTAGGAAGTTTTTTACCCTTCGTTTTTTCGACACATTGATTTTTACGGTAGAACGGGATTACCGTGGCTGGTCTTCGATTTACCATCGCTGGAGAGTGGTGCACCATGGTATCGTTTTGTTTCAAATCCATGCACGCATTTCAAAAGGTCGTACGACACTGTTTCGCCATTTCGGATGGATGTTGCACCTTGCACCGTGGATGTTGCACCCTATAGATATCGATTATTCGGACGACCATAGCTTCTGGCTCGTTTAGAGTTACGGGAGCCATAACCAGTCAAAATGAAGGCCTCAGTGAGTTCTTTGGCTATGACAGCCTTCAGCCGTCAATGGATTGTTTAATGCTAAAAAAATACTATCCGAATCTCAATCGGGTCTAGGAAGTTTTTTACCCTTCGTATTTTCGACACGTGGATTTTAATGGTAGAACGGGATTACCGTAGCTGGTCTTCGATTTACCATTGCTGGAGAGTGGTGCACCATGGTACCGTTTCATTTCAAATCCATACATGCATTTCAAAAAGTCGTACGACACTGTTTTGCCATTTCGGACGGATGTTGCACCTTGCACCGTGGATGTTGCACCCTGTAGATATCGATTATTCGGACCGCCATAATTTCTGGCTCGTTTAGAGTTACGGGAGCCATAACCAGTCAAAAAGAAGGACTCAGTGAGTTCTACGGCTATGATAGCTTTCAGCCGTCAATGGATTGTTTAATGCCGAAAAAAGACTATCCGAATCTCAATCGGGTCTCGGAAGTTTTTTACCCTTCTTTTTTTCGACACGTGGATTTTTACGGTAAAATGGGAATACCGTGGCTGGTCTTCAATTTACCATTGCTGGAGAGTGGTGCACCATGGTACTGTTTCGTTTCAAATCCTTGCATGCATTTCAAAAAGTCGTACGACACTGTTTCGCCATTTCGGATGGATGTTGCACCTTGCACCGTGGATGTTGCACACTGTAGATATCGATTATTCGGACGGCCATAACTTCTGGCTCGTTTAGAGTTACGGGAGCCATAACCAGTCAAAACGAAGGCCTTAGTGAGTTCTACGGCTATGACAGCTTTCAGCCGTCAATGGATGGTTTAATGCCCAAAAAACACTCTCCGAATCTCAATCGGGTCTAGGAAGTTTTTTACCTTTCGTTTTTCGACACGTGGATTTTTACGGTAGAAAGGGATTACCGTGGCTGGTCTTCGATTTACCATCGCTGGAGAGTGGTGCACCATGGTACCGTTTCGTTTCAAATCCATGCAGGCATTTCAAAAAGTCGTATGACACTGTTTCGCCATTTCGGACGGATGTTGCACCTTGCACCGTGGATGTTGCACCCTGTAGATATCGATTATTCGGACGGCCATAACTTCTGGCTCGTTTAGAGTTTCGGGAGCCATAACCAGTCAAAACGAAGGCCTCAGTGAGTTCTACGACTATGACAGCTTTCAGCCGTCAATGGATTGTTTAATGCCCAAAAAAGACTATCCTAATCTCAATCGGGTCTCGGAAGTTTTTTACCCTTCGTTTTTTCGACACGTGGATTTTTACGGTAAAACGGGATTACCGTGGCTGGTCTTCAATTTACCATCACTGGAGAGTGGTGCACCATGGTACCGTTTCATTTCAAATCCTTGCTTGCATTTCAAAAAGTCGTACGACACTGTTTCGCCATTTTGGACGGATGTTGCATCTTGCACCGTGGATGTTGCACCCTGTAGATATCGATTATTCGGACAGCCATAACTTCTGGCTCGTTTAGAGTTACGGGAGCCATAACCATTCAAAACGAAGGCCTCAGTGAGTTCTACGGTTATGACTGCTTTTATCCGTCAATGGATTGTTTAATGCCCAAAAAAGACTATCTGAATCTCAATCGGGTCTAGGAAGTTTTTTACCCTTCGTTTTTTCGACACGTGGATTTTTACGGTAGAACGGGATTACCGTGGCTGGTCTTCGATTTACCATCGCTGGAGAGTGGTGCACCATGGTACCATTTTGATTCAAATCTATGCACGCATTTCAAAAATTCGTACGACACTGTTTCGCCATTTCGGACGGATGTTGCACCTTGCACCGTGGATGTTGCACCCTGTAGATATCGATTATTCGGACAGCCATAACTTCTGGCTTATTTAGAGTTACGGGAGCCATATCTAGTCAAAACGAAGGCCTCTGTGAGTTCTACGGCTATGACAGCTTTCAGCCGTCAATGGATTGTTTAACGCCCAAAAAAGACTATCCGAATCTCAATCGGGTCTTGGAAGTTTTTACCCTTCGTTTTTTCGACACGTGTATTTTTACCTTAAAACGGGATTACCGTGGCTGGTCTTCAATTTACCATCGCTGGAGAGTGGTGCACCATGGTACCGTTTCGTTTCAAATCCTTGCACGCATTTCAAAAAGTTGTACGACACTGTTTCGCCATTTCGGACGGATGTTGCACCTTGCACCGTGGATGTTGCACCCTGTAGATATCGATTATTCGGACGGCCATAACTTCTGGCTCGTTTAGAGTTAGGGGGCCATAACCAGTCAAAACGAAGGTCTCAGTGAGTTCTACGGCTATGACTGCTTTCAGCCGTCAATGGATTGTTTAATGCACAAAAAGGACTATCCGAATCTTAATCGGGTCTAGGAAGTTTTAACCCTTCGTTTTTTCGACATGTGGATTTTTACGGTAGAATGGGATTACTGTGGCTGGTCTTCGATTTACCATTGCTGGAGAGTGGTGCACCATGGTACCATTTCATTTCAAATCCATGCACGCATTTCAAAAAGTCATACGACACTGTTTCGCCATTCCGGACGGATGTTGCACCTTGCACCGTGGATGTTGCACCCTGTAGATATCGATTATTCGGACGGCCATAACTTCTGGCTCGTTTAGAGTTACGGGAGTCATACCCAGTCAAAACAAAGGCCTCAGTGAGTTCTACGGCTATGACTGCTTTCATCCATTAATGGATTGTTTAATGCCAAAAAAGACTATCCGAATCTCAATCGGGTTTAGGAAGTTTTTTACCCTTCGTTTTTTCGACACATTGATTTTTACGGTAGAACGGGATTACCGTGGCTGGTCTTCGATTTACCATCGCTGGAGAGTGGTGCACCATGGTACCGTTTTGTTTGAAATCCATGCACGGATTTCAAAAAGTCGTGCGACACTGTTTCGCCATTTCGGATGGATGTTGCACATTGCACCGTGGATGTTGCACCCTATAGATATCGATTATTCGTACGACCATTGCTTCTGGCTCGTTTAGAGTTACGGGAGCCATAACCAGTCAAAACGAAGGCCTCTGTGAGTTCTACGGCTATGACAGCTTTCGGCCGTCAATGGATTGTTTAATGCTCAAAAAATACTATCCGAATCTCAATCGGGTCTAGGAAGTTTTTTACCCTTCGTATTTTCGACACGTGGATTTTTACGGTAGAAGGGGATTACCGTAGCTGGTCTTCGATTTACCATCGCTGGAGAGTGGTGTACCATGGTACCGTTTCATTTCAAATCCATGCACGCATTTCAAAAAGTCGTACGACATTGTTTCGCCATTTCGGACGGATGTTGCACCTTGCACTGTGGATGTTGCACCCTATAGATATCGATTATTCGGACCGCCATAACTTCTGGCTCGTTTAGAGTTACGGGAGCCATAACCAGTCAAAAAGAAGGCCTTGGTGAGTTCTATGGCTATGACAGCTTTCAGCCGTCAATGGATTGTTTAATGCCCAAAAAAGACTATCCGAATCTCAATCGGGTCTCGGAAGTTTTTTACCCTTCGTTTTTTCGACACGTGGATTTTTACGGTAAAACGGGATTACCGTGGCTGGTCTTCAATTTACCATCGCTGGAGATTGGTGCACCATGGTACCATTTCGTTTCAAATCCCTGCATGCATTTCAAAAAGTCGTACGACACTGTTTCGCCATTTCGGACGGATGTTGCACGTTGCACCGTGGATGTTGCACTCTATAGATATCGATTATTCGGATGGCCATAACTTCTGGCTCGTTTAGAGTTAAGGGAGACATAACTAGTCAAAACGAAGGCCTCAGTGAGTTCTACGGCTATGACAGCTTTCAGCCGTCAATGGATTGTTTAATGCCCAAAAAAGACTATCCGAATCTCAATTGGGTCTAGGAAGTTTTTTACCCTTCGTTTTTTCGACACGTGAATTTTTACGGTAGAACGGGATTACCGTGGCTGGTCTTCGATTTACCATTGCTGGAGAGTGGTGCACCATGGTACCGTTTCGTTTCAAATCCATGCACGCATTTCAAAAAGACGTACGACACTGTTTCGCCATTTCAGACGGATGTTGCACCTTGCACCGTGGATGTTGCACCCTGTAGATATCGATTATTCGGACCGCCATAACTTCTGGCTCGTTTAGAGTTACGGGAACCATAACTAGTCAAAACGAAGGCCTCAGTGAGTTTTACGGCTATGACAGCTTTCAGCCGTCAATGGATTGTTTAATGCCCAAAAAAGACTATCCTAATCTCAATCGGGTCTCGGAAGTTTTTTACCCTTCGTTTTTTCGACACAAGGATTTTCACGGTAAAACGGGATTACCGTGGCTGGTCTTCAATTTACCATCACTGGAGAGTGGTGCACCATGGTACCGTTTCATTTCAAATCCTTCCATGCATTTCAAAAAGTCGTACGACACTGTTTCGCCATTTCGGACGGATGTTGCACCTTGCACCGTGGATGTTGCACCATGTAGATATCGATTATTCGGACAGCCATAACTTCTAGCTCGTTTAGAGTTACGGGAGCCATAACCATTCAAAACGAAGGCCTCAGTGAGTTCTACAGTTATGACTGCTTTCAGCCGTCAATGGATTGTTTAATGCCCAAAAAAGACTATCCGAATCTCAATCGGGTCTAGGAAGTTTTTTACCCTTTGTTTTTTCGACAAGTGGATTTTTACGGTAGAACGGGATTACTGTGGCTGGTCTTCGATTTACCATCGCTGGAGAGTGGTGCACCATGGTACCGTTTCTTTCCAAATCAATGCACGCATTTCAAAAAGTCGCACGACACTGTTTCGCCATTTCGGACGGATGTTGCATCTTGCACCGTGGATGTTGCACCCTGTAGATATCGATTATTCGGACGGCCATAACTTCTGGCTCGTTTAGAGTTACGGGAGCCATAACCAGTCAAAACGAAAGCCTCAGTGAGTTCTACGGCTATGACAGCTTTCAGCCGTCAATGGATTGTTCAATGCCCAAAAAAGACTATCCGAATCTCAATCGGGTCTCGGAAGTTTTTTACTCTTCGTTTATTCGACACGTGGATTTTTACGGTAAAACGGGATTACCGTGGCCGGTCATCAATTTACCATCGCTGCAGAGGGGTGCACCATGGTACTGTTTCGTTTCAAATCCTTGCACGCATTTCAAAAAGTCGTACGACACTATTTCTCCATTTTGGACGGATGTTGCACCTTGCACCGTGGATGTTGCACCCTCTAGATATCGATTATTCGGACGGCCATAACTTCTGGCTCGTTTAGAGTTATGGGAGCCATAACCAGTCAAAATGAAGGCCTCAGTATGTTCTACGGCTATGACAGCTTTCGGCCGTCAATGGATTGTTTATTGCCCAAAAAAGACTATCCGAATCTCAATCGGGTCTAGGAAGTTTTTTACCCTTCGTTTTTTCGACACGTGGATTTTTACGGTTGAACGAGATTACCATGGCTGGTCTTCGATTTACCGTCGCTGGAGAGTGGTGCACCAAGGTACCGTTTTGTTACAAATCCATGCACGCATTTCAAAAATTCGTACGACACTGTTTCGCCATTTCGGACGGATGTTGCACCTTGCACCGTGGTTGTTGCACCCTGTAGATATCGATTATTCGGACAGCCATAACTTCTGGCTCGTTTAGAGTTACGGGAGCCATAACCAGTCAAAACGAAGGCCTCTGTGAGTTCTACGGCTATGACAGCTTTCAGCTGTCGATGGATTGTTTAATGCCCAAAAAAGACTATCCGAATCTCAATCGGGTCTCGGAAGTTTTTTACCCTTCGTTTTTTCGACACGTGGATTTTTACGATAAAACGGGATTACCTTGGCTGGTCTTCAATTTACCATCACTGGAGAGTGGTGCACCAAGGTACCGTTTCATTTCAAATCTTTGCATGCATTTCAAAAAGTCGTACGACACTGTTTCGCCATTTCGGACGGATGTTGCACCTTGCACCGTGGATGTTGCACCCTGTAGATATCGATTATTCGGACGGCCATAACTTCTGGCTTGTTTAGAGTTACGGGAGCCATAACCATTCAAAACGAAGGCCTCAGTGAGTTCTACGGTTATGACTGCTTTCATACGTCAATGGATTGTTTAATGCCCAAAAAAGACTATCCGAATCTCAATCAGGTCTAGGAAGTTTTTTACCCTTCGTTTTTTCGACACATGGATTTTTACGGTAGAACGGGATTACTGTGGCTGGTCTTCGATTTACCATCGCTGGGGAGTGGTGCACCATGGTACCGTTTTGTTTCAAATCCATGCACGCATTTCAAAAAGTCGCACGACACTGTTTCGCTATTTCGGACGGATGTTGCATCTTGCACCGTGGATGTTGCACCCTGTAGATATCGATTATTCGGACCGCCAAAACTTCTGGCTCGTTTAGAGTTATGGGAGCCATAACCAGTCAAACCGAAGGCCTCGGTGAGTTCTACGGCTGTGACAACTTTCAGCCGTCAATGGATTGTTTAATGCCCAAAAAAGACTATCCGAATCTCAATCGGGTCTCGGAAGTTTTTTACCCTTCGTTTATTCGACACGTGGATTTTTACGGTAAAACGGGATTACCGTGGCTGGTCTTCAATTTACCATCGGAAGTGAGTGGTGCACCATGGTACCGTTTCGTTTCAAATCCTTGCATGCATTTAAAAAAGTCGTACGACACTGTTTCGCCATTTCGGACGGATGTTGCACCTTGCACCGTGGATGTTGCACCCTGTAGATATCGATTATTCGAACGGCCATAACTTCTGGCTCGTTTAGAGTTACGAGAGACATTACCAGTTAAAACGAAGGCCTCAGTGAGTTCTAAGGCTATGACAGCTTCCAGCCGTCAATGGATTGTTTAATGCCCAAAAAAGACTATCCGAATCTCAATCGGGTATAGGAAGTTTTTTACCCTTCGATTTTTCGACACGTGGATTTTTACGTTAGAACGGGATTACCGTGGCTGGTCTTCGATTTACCACCGCTGGAGAGTGGTGCACCATGGTACGGTTTCGTTTCAAATCCATGCACGCATTTCAAAAAGTCGTACGACACTGTTTCGCCATTTCAGACGGATGTTGCACCTTGCACCGTGGATGTTGCACCCTGTAGATATCGATTATTCGGAACGCCATAACTTCTAGCTCGTTTAGAGTTACGGGAGCCATAACCAGTCAAAATGAAGGCCTAAGTGAGTTTTACGGCTATGACAGCTTTCGGCCGTCAATGGTTTGTTTTATGGCCAAAAAAGACTATCCTAATCTCAATCTGGTCTCGGAAGTTTTTTACCTTTCGTTTTTTCGACACGTGGATTTTTACGGTAAAACGGGATTACCGTGGCTGGTCTTCAATTTACCATCACTGGAGAGTGGTGCACCATGGTACCTTTTCGTTTCAAATCCTTGCATGCATTTCAAAAAGTCGTACGACACTGTTTCGCCATTTCGGACGGATGTTGCACCTTGCACCGTGGATGTTGCACCCTGTAGATATCGATTATTCGGACAGCCATAACTTCTGGCTCGTTTAGAGTTACGGGATCCATAACCATTCAAAACGAAGGCCTAAGTGAGTTCTACAGTTATGACTGCTTTCAGCCGTCAATGGATTGTTTAATGCCCAAAAAAGACTATCCGAATCTCAATCGGTTCTAGGAAGTTTTTTACCCTTCGTTTTTTCGACACGTGGATTTTTACGGTAGAACGGGATTACTGTGGCTGGTCTTCGATTTACCATCGCTGCAGAGTGGTTCACCATGGTACCGTTTCGTTTCAAATCCATGCGTGCATTTCAAAAAGTCGCACGACACTGTTTCGCCATGTCGGACGGATGTTGCATCTTGCACCGTGGATGTTGCACCCTGTAGATATCGATTATTCGGACGGCCATAACTTCTGGCTCGTTTAGAGTTACGGGAGCCATAACCAGTCAAAACGAAAGCCTCAGTGAATTCTACGGCTATGACAGCTTTCAGTCGTCAATGGATTGTTTAATGCCCAAAAAGACTATCTGAATCTCAATCGGGTCTCGGAAGTTTTTTACCCTTCGTTTATTCGACACGTGGATTTTTACGGTAAAACGGGATTACCTTGGCTGGTCTTCAATTTACCATCGCTAGAGAGTGGTGCACCATGGTACTGTTTCGTTCAAATCCTTGCACGCATTTCAAAAAGTCGTACGACACTATTTCGCCATTTTGGACGGATGTTGCACCTTGCACCGTGGATGTTGCACCTTGCACCGTGGATGTTGCACCCTGTAGATATCGATTATCCGGACAGCCATAACTTCTGGCTCGTTTAGGGTTACGGGAGCCATAACCAGTCAAAACGAAGGCCTCAATGAGTTCTACGTCTATGACAGCTTTTAGCCGTCAATGGATTGTTTATTGCCCAAAAAAGACTATCCGAATCTCAATCGGGTCTAGGAAGTTTTTTACCCATCGTTTTTTCGACACGTGGATTTTTACGGTAGAACGGGATTACAGTGGCTGGTTTTCGATTTACCGTCGCTGGAGAGTGGTGCACCATGGTACCGTTTTGTTTCAAATCCATGCACGCATTTCAAAAATTCGTACGACACTGTTTCGCCATTTCGGACGGATGTTGCACCTTGCACCGTGGTTGTTGCACCCTGTAGATATCGATTATTCGGACGGCCATAACTTCTAGCTCGTTTAGGGTTACGGGAGCCATAACCAGTCAAAACGAAGGCCTCTATGAGTTCTACGGCTATGACAGCTTTCAGCCGTCGATGGATTGTTTAACGCCCAAAAAAGACTATCCGAATCTAAATCGGGTCTCGGAAGTTTTTTACCCTTCGTTTTTTCGACACGTGGATTTTTACGGTAAAACGAAATTACCGTGGCTGGTCTTCAATTTACCATCGCTGCAGAGTGGTGTAGTATGGTACCGTTTTGTTTCAAATCCTTGCATGCATTTCAAAAAGTCGTACGACACTGTTTCGCCATTTCGGACGGATGTTGCACCTTGCACCGTGGATGTTGCACCCTGTAGATATCGATTATTCGGACGGTCATAACTTCTGGCTCGTTTAGAGTTACGGGAGCCATAACCATTCAAAACGAAGGCCTCGGTGAGTTCTACGATTATGACTGCTGTCATCCGTCAATGGATTGTTTAATGCCCAAAAAAGACTATCCGAATCTCAATCAGGTCTAGGAAGTTTTTTACCCTTCGTTTTTTCGACACGTGGATTTTTACGGCAGAACGGAATTACTGTGGCTGGTCTTCGATTTACCATCGCTGGAGAGTAGTGCACCATGGTATCGTTTTGTTTCAAATCCATGCACGCATTTCAAAAAGTCGCACGACACTGTTTCGCCATTTCGGACGGATGTTGCATCTTGCACCGTGGATGTTGCACCCTGTAGATATCGATTATTCGGACGGCCATAACTTTTGGCTCGTTTAGATTTATGGGAGCCATAACCAGTCAAAACGAAGGCCTCAGTGAGTTCTATGGCTATGACAGATTTCAGCCGTCAATGGATTGCTTAATGCCCAAAAAAGACTATCCGAATCTCAATCGGGTCTCGGAAGTTTTTTACCCTTCGTTTATTCGACACGTGGATTTTTACGGTAAAATGGGATTACCATGGCTGGTCTTCAATTTACCATCGTTGGAGAGTGGTGCACCATGGTACTGTTTCGTTTCAAATCCTTGCACGCATTTCAAAAGGTCGTACGACACTGTTTCGCCATTTCGGACGGATGTTGCACCTTGCACCGTGGATGTTGCACCCTGTAGCTATCGATTATTCGGACGGCCATAACTTCTGGCTCGTTTAGATTTACGGGAGCCATAACCAGTAAAAACGAAAGCCTCGGTGAGTTCTACGGCTACGACAGCTTTCAGCCGTCAATGGATTGTTTAGTGCCCAAAAAAGACTATCCGAATCTCAATCGGGTCTAGGAAGTTTTTTACCCTTCGTTTTTTCGACACGTGGATTTTTACGGTAGAACGGGATTACCGTGGCTGGTCTTCGATTTACCGTCGCTGGAGAGTGGTGCACCACGGTACTGTTTTGTTTCAAATCCATGCACGCATTTCAAAAATTCATACGACACTGTTTCGCCATTTCAGACGGATGTTGCACCTTGCACCGTGGTTGTTGCACCCTGTAGATATCGATTATTCGGACGGTCATAACTTCTGGCTCGTTTAGAGTTACGGGAGCCATGACAAGTCAAAACGAAGGCCTCTGTGAGTTCTACGGCTATGACATCTTTCAGCCGTCGATGGATTGTTTAATGCCCAAAAAAGACTATCCGAATCTCAATCGGGTCTCGGAAGTTTTTTACCCTTCGTTTTTTCGACACGTGGATTTTTACGGTAAAACGGGATTACCGTGGTTGGTCTTCAATTTACCATCGCTGGAAAGTGGTGCACCATGGTACCGTTTCATTTCAAATCCTTGCATGCATTTCAAAAAGTCGTACGACACTGTTTCGCCATTTCGGACGGATGTTGCACCATGCACCATGGATGTTGCACCCCGTAGATATCGATTATTCGGACGGCCATAACTTCTGGCTCGTTTAGAGTTACGGGAGCCATAACCAGTCAAAACGAAGGCCTCAGTGAGTTCTACGGTTATGACTACTTTCAGCCGTCAATGGATTGTTTAATGCCCAAAAAAGACTATCCGAATCTCAATCGGGTCTAGGAAGTTTTTTACCCTTCGTTTTTTCGACACGTGGATTTTTACGGTAGAACGTGATTACTGTTGCTGGTCTTCGATTTACCATTGCTGGAGAGTGGTGCACCATGGTACCGTTTCGTTTCAAATCCGTGCACGCATTTGAAAAAATCGCAAACACTGTTTCGCCATTTCGGACGGATGTTGCACCTTGCACCGTGGATGTTGCACCCTGTAGATATCGATTATTCAAACGGCCATAACTTCTGGTCCTTTAGAGTTACGAGAGCCATATCCAGTCAAAACAAAGGCCTCGGTGAATTCTACGGCTATGACAGCTTTCAGCCGTCAATGGATTGTTTAATGCCCAAAAAAGACTATACGAATCTCAATCGGGTGTCGGAAGTTTTTTACCCTTCGTTTATTCGACACGTGGATTTTTACGGTAAACGGGATTACCGTGGCTGGTCTTCAATTTACCATCACTGGAGAGTGGTGCACCATGGTACTGTTTCGTTTCGAATCCTTGCACGAATTTCAAAAAGACGTACGACACTGTTTCTCCATTTCGGACGGATGTTGCACCTTGCACCGTGGATGTTGCACCCTGTAGATATCGATTATTCAGACGGCCATTACTTCTGGCTCGTTCAGAGTTACGGGAGCCATAACCAGTCAAAACAAAGGCCTCAGTGAGTTCTACGGCTATGACAACTTTCAGCCGTCAGTGGATTGTTTAATGCCCAAAAAAGACTATCCGAATCTCAATCGGGTCTAGGAAGTTTTTTACCCTTCGTTTTTTTAACACATGGATTTTTACGGTAGAACGGGATTACCGTGGCTGGTCTTCGATTTACCATCGCTGGAGAGTGGTGCACCATGGTACAGTTTTGTTTCAAATCCATGCACGCATTTCAAAAATTCGTACGACACTGTATCGCCATTTTCGACGGATGTTGCACCTTGCACCGTGGATGTTGCACCCTGTAGATATCGATTATTCGGACGGCCATAACTTCTGGCTCATTTAGAGTAACGGGAGCCATAACCTGTCAAAACGAAGGCCTCTGTGAGTTCTACGGCTATGATAGCTTTCAGCCGTCGATAGATTGTTTAATGCCCAAAAAAGACTATCCGAATCTCAATCGGGTCTCGGAAGTTTTTTACCCTTCGTTTTTTCGACACTTGGATTTTTACGGTAGAACGGGATTACCGTGGCTGGTCTTCGATTTACCACCGCTGGAGAGTGGTGCACCATGGTACCATTTCGTTTCAAATCCGTGCACGCATTTCAAAAAGTCGTACGACACTGTTTTGCCATTTCAGACGGATGTTGCGCCTTGCACCGTGGATGTTGCACCCTATAGATACGATTATTCGGACGGCCATAACTTCTGGCTCGTTTGGAGTTACGGGAGCCATAACTAGTCAAAACGAAGGCCACAGTGAGTTCTACGGCTATGACTGCTTTTAGCCATCAATGGATTGTTTAATGCCCAAAAAAGACTATCGGAATCTCAATCGGGTCTAGGAAGTTTTTTACCCTTCGATTTTTCGACACTTGGATTTTTACGGTAGAACGGGATTACCGTGGCTGGTCTTCGATTTACCATCGCTGGAGAGTAGTGCACCATGGTACCGTTTCGTTTCAAATCCATGCATGCATTTCAAAAATTCGTACGACACTGTTTCGCCATTTCGGACGGATGTTGTACCTTGCACCGTGGATGTTGCACCCTGTAGATATCGATTATTCAGACCGCCATAACTTCTGATTCGTTTAGATTTACGGGAGCCATAACCAGTCAAAACGAAGGCCTCAGTAAGTTCTAAGGCTATGACAGCTTTCAGCCGTCAATGGATTGTTTAATGCCCAAAAAAGACTATCCGAATCTCAATCGGGTCTAGGAAATTTTTTACCCTTCGTTTTTTCGACACGTGGATTTTTACGGTAGAACGGGATTACTGTGGCTAGTCTTCGATTTACCATTGCTGGAGAGTGGTGCACCATGGTACCGTTTCGTTTCAAATCCATGCACGCATTTTAAACAGTCGCACGACACTGTTTCGCCATTTCGGACGGATGTTGCACCTTGCACCGTGGATGTTGCACCTTGCACCGTGGATGTTGCACCTTGTAGATATCGATTATTCGGACGACCATAACTTCTGGCTCGTTTAGAGTTACGGGAGCCATAACTAGTCAAAATGAAGGCCTCGGTGATTTCTACGGCTATGACCGCTTTCAGCCGTCAATGGATTGTTTAATGCTCAAAAAAGACTATCCGAATCTCAATCAGGTCTCGGAAGTTTTTTTACCCTTCGTTTATTCGACACGTGGATTGTTATGGTAAAACGGGATTACCGTGGCTGGCCTTCAATTTCAAAAATTCGTACGATACTGTTTCGCCATTTCGGACGGATGTTGCACCTTGCACCGTGGATGTTGCACCCTGTAGATATCGATTATTCGGACGGCCATAACTTCTGGCTCGTTTAGAGTTACGGGAGCAATAGCCAGTCAAAACGAAGGCCTCTCTGAGTTCTATCGCTATGACAGCTTTCATCCGTCGATGCGTTGTTTAATGCCCAAAAAAGACTATCCGAATCTCAATCGGGTCTCGGTAGTTTTTTACCCTTCGTTTTTTCGACACGTGAATTTTTATGGTAAAACTGGATTACCGTGGCTGGTCTTCAATTTACCCTCGCTGGAGAGTGGTGCACCAGGGTACCGTTTTATTTCAAACCCATGCACGCATTTCATAATTTCGTACGACACTGTTACGCCACTTCGGACGGATGTTGCACCTTGCACCGTGGATGTTGCACCCTGTCGGTATCGATTATTCGGACGGCCATAACTTCTGGCTCGTTTAGAGTTAGGAAGCCATAACCAGTCAAAACGAAGGCCTCAGTGAGTTATACGGCTATGACAGCTTTCAGCCGTCAATGGATTGTTTAATGCCCAAAAAAGACTATCCGAATCTCAATCGGGTCTAGGAAGTTTTTTACCCTTCGTTTTTTCGACACGTGGATTTTTACGGTAGAACGGGATAACCGGGGATGGTCTTTGATTTACCATCGCTGGAGAGTTGTGCACCATGGTACCGTTTCGTTTCAAATCCATGCACGCATTTCAAAAGGTCGTACGACACTGTTTCGCCATTTCGGACGGACGTTGCACCTTGCACCGTGGATGTTGCACCCTATAGATATCGATTATTCGGACGGCCATAACTTCTGGCTAGTTTAGAGTTACGGGAGCCATAACCAGTCAAAACGAAGGCCTCAGTGAGTTATACGGCTATCGCAGCTTTCAGCCGTCAATGGATTGTTTAATGCCCAAAAAAGACTATCCGAATCTCAATCAGGTCTAGGAAGTTTTTTACCTTTCGTTTTTTCGACACGTGGATTTTTACGGTCGAACGGGATTACCGTGGCTGGTCTTCGATTTACCATTGCTGGAGAGTGGTGCACAATGGTACCGTTTCGTTTCAAATCCATGCACGCATTTCAAAAAGTCGTACGACACTGTTTCTCCATTTCGGACGGATGTTGCACCTTGCACCGTGGATGATGCACCCTATTGATATCGATTATTCGGACGGCCATAACTTTTGGCACGTTTAGAGTTACAGAAGCCATAACCATTCAAAACGAAGGCCTCAGTGAGTTCTACGGCTATGACAGCGTTCAGCCGTCAATGGATTGTTTAATGCCCAAAAAAGACTATCCTAATCTCAATTGGGTCTCGTAAGTTTTTTACCCTTCGTTTTTTCGACACGTGGATTTTTACGGTAGAACGGGATTACCGTGGCTGGTCTTCGATTTACCATCGCTGGAGAGTGGTGCACCATGGTATCGTTTTGTTTCAAATCCATGCACGCATTTCAAAAATTCATACGATACTGTTTCGCCATTTCAGACGGATGTTGCACCTTGCACCGTGGATGTTGCACCCCGTAGATATCGATTATTCGGACGGCCATAACTTCTGGATCGTTTAGAGTTATGGGAGCCATAGCCAATCAAAACGAAGGCCTCTCTGAGTTCTACGGCTACGACAGCTTTCATCCATCGATGGATTGTTTAATGCCCAAAAAAGACTATCCGAATCTCAATCGGGTCCCGGAAGTTTTTTACTCTTCATTTTTTCGACACGTGAATTTTATTGGTAAAATGGGATTACCGTGGCTGGTCCTCAATTTACCCTCGCTGGAGAGTGGTGCACCAGGGTACCGTTTTGTTTCAAATCCATGCACGCATTTCAAAAAGTCGTACGACATTGTTACGCCATTTCGGACGGATGTTGCACCTTGCACCGTGGATGTTGCACCCTGTCGATATCGATTATTCGAACGGCCATAACTTTTGGCTCGTTTAGAGTTACGAGAGCCATAACCAGTCAAAACGAAGGCCTCAGTGAGTTATACGGCTGTTTGTGTCAAAATTGGGCACAACACTCTTCGGAAGTTTTTGAAGAGATAATAAATGAAGAAAGCAAATTAAAATGAGGATTATCTAACAAAAACTCCAAGCAACAGAAAGTAAATTGCGCAGAAGACGACAATTTAGAGTGGTTCGGCGATTTGCCTACGTACACTATGAAGTTATGTTGTTTTATTGCTCGATTTTCGGAGAATACAACTTTTATATGACTAAATACAGCAGTTCTTAAGCAAAAATTCGAAGGCAAAGGCAGAAGTGGTGCTCTGAAGCAATTCTGGCAGCGTCCGGGCGTTCTCTTGCTCTTCCAATTCTCCGATCCCCTTTCTGAATGACCAGGGCCTCTATTTATAGGTGCTGGAGGCTGATATTTCGCCTAAAATTCGGGGAGGCCACTTCTGGCACGTGTGGGGGGCCCACATGGCCAAATTCTGGAGACCCGGGCCCACTTTGGGATCGATTCGACCCTTGATTCGAATCGATCTAAAAAGTGTCCAATCGTGATGAAAATTGGCGTGAACATTCTTCTATGTATATGCAAGCTCCTGTGAATATTTCATAGCATTTGGACTTGTAGATCTCAAGTTATGATCGATTCAAGATTGCATTTTTAGTTGATATGCGTGCGTCGAATCCAAGGTCTTCGAATCGATAGGGTCGAACCCTTGGTTTCAGCTGCTACAACTTGATGGGTTCGATGTTATGGATTCGAAGGTACCCTCACACGCATCCTTCGTATCGTTCAGAGTATTTTGTATTTGGTCGATGTGAAGTCTTCTCTGCTTGATGGATTCGAAGGACCTTCATGGGATGGAGTCGAAGATAGGAATACTTCGAGGGATTCGAACCAAGGCAGGTGTGGATGGATTCGAAGCGGGCCTACCTCTGATGGGTTCGAAGACATGTCCCTGATGGATTCGAAGCAGGGATTGTGTCTCGTGCATTTGAACCGAGACTTGCTCGATGGGTTCGAGGCGAGGCCATCTGATGGATTCGAAGGAAGAAGTGACTTGATGGATTCGAACTAGGGGAAGCATTGGATGGATTCGAAGGAAGGGCTTGTCCGATGGAGTCGAAGCAAAGGAGCTCTTCATGGATTCGAGGCAAGGCTTTGGGAGGATGGGTTCGGACGTGATGCATGGTCTATCGATTCGACTGTGTGGCTCTCTCATGGATTCGAACCTACACTCCTTCTGATGGATTCGAACTGAGGTTGCCTCCTCCACTTTCCATTGGCGATAACTTGAGCATACGAACTCGGTTTGCCTCGAAATTTGGAACGTTGGTTTCCAAAGCTTCGCTTGACGTGTCTTATCAATTGCAGCCCGATCCAGTCTTGGACAAAATCCATCGATATTTGTAGTAAACCGACAATCATTCAAAACTGAGGAAATATGACCCTTATTTTCAAGCCAGTTCCTTGGTATCTCGGCCTTGCCAAAAGGCAGGATAACATTTGCCCCCCAAAGTACGTCTTGTGTAAACATGACGTGCTTTGAAAAGCTGCAGTTTCACGTTGAGTAATTAGGACATGCTCTGCTGAAAGCCGTATTCTTTATTGCTGTTATCATCTGTCGTATGATTGTGATTGGTTGTTCGTCGTTGAAATGTTGACAAGATGGATATCTGATCCCTGTGAATGATAAAGATCAAACATTAGTCAAACATATGCGCATACGTGTATCACCTTGACTTTGGTTAACGTTGCGTGATTGCAAGTTGTTGCCAGTTTGGTTTGTTACCGAATTCTGCATCGATCCTCTCCTGAACCGATTTGAGATTCGGGCTAAAATATTGTTGTTATAATCGTCTATGATCATCCTCTTGTATCGATCCTCTCCTGAATTGGTGTAAAAGGTAGACCAGTAATTTTTATATTGAAGCACTACGTTCATTCTCATCAATGGTGCCCAGTGGATTCGAGGCACGCTTGTTCGAACCTATAAGGCTTCGAATCGATGGTCTTGCCTTTGCTCAGTGCTTCCTCGAATCGATGATGCCTCGCATCGATTAAGTAGGGATGGATTCGATTGTGTAAAGGGTTGGAAGGTAATGGGTTCGAAGTGACGACTCTACGCTGTGATAGATTCGAACGCAGCGGGTTATTGAGCGTTTGTTCGAATCGATAGGGTATGTCGAGTGACCGGTGGTAGGAAGTTAACGCAACCGGGAGTCGAAGAGTCACGCGTTTTCTATGGAACCTATATAAATACCCAAGGCCATCTTCATTTTTACTTTTTACTTTTTTACTGTTGCTATTTCTTCTTCATCGAATCAATCTTCCAGAGCCTCGAACAAGTGTGTTTTCCACGAATCGAATCGAATTTTTCAGGCTTTTTCTTGCGATTTCATCAAGTCAGGTAATTGGTGGATCAAGCCGAGTAAGGAATGATGGAACTTGAAGTTTTTGATATCGATTCAATCTTTCTCTTTTGAAAATTTCAAGGAGTGGTAGGATCTGGACAAGGTGGTTCGACTCAATGGGACTGGGGATTGAGGTCATTCAAGTCGCATCGATCAAAGCGTCACTTCTCATTGCTTCGCATCAATCCGAGAATGAGCAATTTTGAATTGATTTTTATGCATAGCTTCGAAACGGTGGTTGCATAGAAAAGGGGATTGCGGCGATCGATTCGAAATAGCGATATTCTGATCGATTCGAAGGAGCTTAATGTGGATCGATTTGAAGGAATGATGTGACGATCGATTCGAAAGAGTTCAAATTTGATCGATTCGAAGTAATGATATTTTTGATTGATTCGAATTACGTAAGGCTTCATGGATTCGAACTGCTCCTTTGTTCCCAGGTCTCATCGAGTCGAACCACATGGAGTTGGGGCGCATCGATTCGAAGTTCATCGATTCGACTCGTGCCGATTCGAGTCGATCGATTCGAACCTTCTTGCTCCTGGGACTTCCACTCTTCTGATTTGCTTTAGTATCTGAACTACGACCAATTTCAAGCCGAACTTTGACGAGCTGACTGAATTTGTAATATACTTGATTCCAGCGAGCTTCGGCCTTGCATAATCGAATTTTTACTTGATCTTCCTTTAGGAGCTCGTCGATGGCACCATGACTTAAACTAAATATAAAAAATTTATACTTGGACTGGTCAGTAACATTTGGGTGGTGTGAAAGTGACGGTCAGCGATGACGGTCGTTTTCATTCGCAAATTCCAGAGTTTCGTCGTTCGAACATCTCGTAAAATCTGCTTAAATTTTTGCATAGCACTTGCACCGCATGTCATACTCATACACCTTGCACCGGGGGAATGCATGGGTTTTTTATGTATTTAACGCCGCTTTCTGGTGAGTTAGTCAATTATGGAGTCTTCGGGTTCTCAACAACAAGAAGCACAAAGCTCGCCCCTTCCAGCGCTTGAGATTCCGGACATCCCTCCTGAAGTCGTAGATCCGGCCCCGGATGAATTGCCGGAGGCCATATTTATCGAAGATCCGGTTGATTCTGTTCAATCCAATATCTCAGAGTCTCTGTTGGGCCGGATATGTTCGAAACACAACATATCTCTGGACGATGTTTTATTACCCAGTGCTAGTGATAGACCACACAACCCTCCTGAAGGATATACTGCCTTCTACCGCCATGCCTGTGCGGCTGGATCTCTTCCTCCTTTTAACCAATATATCAGAGAGATGTTGTCGTACTTAGGAATCGCTCCTTCACAGCTTCATCCCAACGGGCATGCACTACTAAACAGTGTCTTCGTCATATTTATGGATTGCCTTTTTCGCCTGCCAAGACCTAACGAGATCAGGCACATCTTCAACTTTAAGAGTAGGGGTGATAGCCCGTCTTTCACTTTTCTGGAGGCGGTCAGGAACTGTCAGGTCGTGACTGGGGCCTAGACCAGGCTTAGTTATTTCAAGAACGAGTGGTTTTTTGTTCGATGCCCACCAGGGTTTGCCAGGAGATGGTTATCCAGACGTAAGCAGCATAATTCGTTATTGAATGGTCACTTTTAATACTTTACACTAATACTCTGTTGCTCTTGCATCCATCATTTCGAGCCCTACCGGTGGTCATTACAGGGGTGTTGTTCAAAGTTTGCAAAGGGTTCCCCATGACTTAAGGCACATAGACTTGCTTTTGACCGAGGATAACTTAAGGACATTGGGTTTGATTGAGATAGGTCAGAGTATTGTAATTGAAGGTTTGGCGAAATCGGCCTCGAGGAAGAAGAAGAAAGTGGCAAAAAGAAAAACTGGCGTTGTGATAAGAGAAATGAGCGATTATGAAAGAACGCCCACAGACACTGAGATAGCAGCCGACCTTTCCCGAATAGAGGAGGGCCAGACAGGCAAGGCTGCTGTACCTAAGTTTAAGAGATGGAAGTCCGTAGTCGTAACCCGTTCCCAACCTGGGGTTACTGTTTCCAGCGCCTCTCCTTGCCAGTCCGGAGACCTTTTCACAGGGTTGGATGATATTCCCATTCCGGACTACGTATCTCTCCACCACGGGTCCAGGTTGGAAGAGCTCCGGGAAGCGCTTGATATAAGCGAATCTTTACCCATTAGTGTAATCGACGCTTCTGGTTGGTCGGGGGGTTTGCGCATTTATACACTTTTCACAACACTTCACGACTTCCACACGCATTGCAGTGTTTTTTCTTGGTACTTAATCGAATTGTTCCTTTTTTTAAAGGTGCCATGTCGAATCGTCCTTCTACACTTGATAAACTTCGGCGAGTACACCATTCTTCATCCTACTATGAGTCTCGCCGCAGGGATTCTGACCGAGATCGTGAGCGGAGGTATTATGAGCAGGGGCATCGTGATAGGGACCATTCCCGACACTATTCTATCCAGGAGCATTCTGATAGGGACCGAAGGTATCGTTCACCCTCTCGTTCTCCTCCGTCATCCAGGGGCCAAGCACCTGCAGTCGAAACTTCGCGGCAACAACCATCTCAACAAATTTCTAAACCTGGTCCACATCGTTCAAGGACCGATACGGCCACGACCGTAACCGTGGAGGAGGCGCCTCTTGAACCGTCTGGTGAAGGGGCTATTAGAATTTCTCAGTTGAAAAAAGACTTTCCAGAAATATGCTTTGACGCCTATATCTTTCCACCCAATCTTAAAAGAATTCCCGAAGAGGCCATGCACACCGCCCTCAGCTATACCCGGGATTTTTATGCTCAGCATAAAGAATGGTACAGGGCGGCTGTTAAAGCCTCGAAAGTAGCCTTCGAACGAGCCAAAGTTATTGAGAACTTGGAAGCAGACTTGGCTCAGAAGAACCGTATTGTTGACGTACTTCAATCTGAAACGGAATCTTCTCGCAAGGATGAACTGGAGTCGCTACAGAAGGTCAACGAGACACTAGCTGAGATGGCGAAAATGCAACAAGCGCATTGTACTTTAGTTGAGGATTTAGGCCATCGGTACAAAAACGTTGAGGCCGAGCGAGATGCGGCGGTCAGGGAACTTGAGGAGTTAAAAGCTAAATTCGCCAGTTTAAACAAGGAAAAAGATGACGCTAATGCGGCCGCACAGGAAGCATGCGAGCAAGCTGTGTCTCTCCAAGCTGAGCGAGACGCGGCGGTTGCTAAGGTTGAAGCGGTGGAAGCAGAGGTAGAAGGGAGAGTTCAAGCGGAGATATTCAGAGTAGAAGCTGAGTTTGACGATCTTCTCGACACTTATAATGCTAATGTACTTGAGCACAGGAATCTCTCTTGGCTTGGAGATTATTCTATGCTTCTACTCAGTGCTTGGAAAAAATTGGTGGCGAATAAAAGAGCATCTCTCCCTAAAGGCGCCGTAGACGAATTTGAACTTGAATCTCGCTTGTTGAGTGAAGAGGAAAGGAAACTCCTCCATGATGCGATGATCTCCGCTGAGAGAGAGAGAGACTTGGGTTTCATCATGTAGAGACTGGTGAAGGTTCTGGAGCCGCACATTACAGTGAGAATGTTTCAGTTGATGCCCCAACCTCGTCTGAAGTCACCACTACCGTCGGTCCACATGTTGTCCCTGCTTATAACCCGGACCGACCGGAACTGTCTCTCGGTACAACTACCGTTTCAGAGCTCGTCCCATCACCGAGCCGAGGCAAAGAAGGTATTTTATATGTTGCTTAAGTGTTTCTAGAATGTTGTACTTGGGGCCGATTATTTGACTAATTATCCTTTTTTCTTTTTAACCAGTGACGGAAAGTGATGCGCCAGCACTTCCAATACCACAAACTTCGCAGCCAATGCAAGGAGCCGTCGTTACTGAGGCTATCACAATTACTGCCGTAGCCGGCGAGATGGGAGAGGGGAGTTCAATATCGTTTTATGTTCAGATGATTGAGGAGCTTCTTAAGCAACCCTGTGAACCCTTTACCGATCCTTCCTTTGCAATGGGTGGAGTTGCCCCTACTTTCAGCTCGTTTATGCCGACCGTCAGTGTTTCCAGCGCCGCTCGATCTTCCCGAGAAGAAGAAATCCTTGCTGAGATAAGCGCTGAAATGGCTGCGGTGACGACGGCTGGTGGTTTCGGAGGTGATGTTGCTCCGCCAAGCTTAACTCCTTCAATGGTTACTTCTCTCACCAGCACTGTTATAACTTCTAGCGTCGAAGCTTCGCCACCTGTTACGGCTCCTCCACCTCCGGTTCGCCCTCTAAAAAGGATCTCTGTCCCTTCCAGCTCTGAGGAAGACGTAGATATCATGCCAGACCCTGAGCATGTTCCAAAGAAGGACAAGAAATCTCGTAAGAAGCCGGGTAGCGGGTCTAGCGGCTCAACTCCAAAGAAGAGACACCGGAAGAAGACGGAATGAACTTCTCGTCTTGTCATGCAGTTGCGAAGTGGAAATTCTTTTTACTTCTCCTTTTGTAGGCCGTGTATGAATGTGGATTCGGCACCCACTTTATGAGTTGTTTTTGGTTTTATCATGTAATCAAACTCTTTTTTCGTTTGTTAATAAAATAGAAAACAACTCTTTTCTTATTTGCTTAAGTATTGCATTGATTGGCTCACGCCCATATATGTCATAAGCCTTGAATACATGTCCACACTTCGGGGACTTAACATAATTTGTAATTAACAGTTCGGCCCATGTTCTGGGAACTCATTAATTATCAGTGTTTATGACTTAGTTCGCTCTCCGGGAAATTGCAATCGACGTTTATACTCCAGTTCGCGCCCTGGGAAGTTGGGGTCTGTTCGCGCTCTGGGAACGACTTATTTAATATTTATACTCTAATTTGCGCTTTGGGAGGTTGGAGTCCGCTCGCCCTCTGGGAACGAATTGTTTAATGTTTATACTCCAATTTGCGCTCTGGGAAGTTGGAGTCCGTTCGCACTCTGGGAACGAATTGTTTAATGTTTATACTCCAATTAACACTATGGGCATTTGGAGTCGGCTCACACTCTGGGAGCGGTGGATTTGTACTCCGGTTCGCGCTCCGGGAACCGAGAGTTGAAGTTTATACTCCAATTCACACTCTGGGAATTTGGAGTCGGCTCACACTCTGGGAATAGTGGATTTGTACTCCGGTTCGCGCTCCAGGAACTGAGAGTTGAAGTTTATACTCCAATTCACACTCTGGGAATTTGGAGTCGGCTCACACTCTGGGAGTGGCGGATTTGTACTCCGGTTCGCGCTCTGGGAACCGAGAGTTGAAGTTTATACTCCAATTCACACTCTGGGAATTTGGAGTTGGCGGAGGGATTGTCGTGTATCAATCCCCGTGAATGTTGATGTAGTGTTTTGCCCCCGAGCACGGGTTTCACTTAGTGAGTGACCGGTCGCATCACAGTCACTCCCTATTTGAATAAGTCCCACCGCGTGATGGGACTTAGCTCTTCTTGCATTGTGATATAGTGCGTCATATTCAGTAAATCACAGCTCTGGCTCGAAGAGATGGCATTTTATTGCTGAAACGAGAAAAAATGGCAAAGTCAGTTGCCTTATTACAAATTTAAGTCTCGAAATGCTAGAATAAAATGCAAAGAAATAGATTGACAGAAAGTAAATGAGTAAAATCTTTCATATGTAGTAGCGACGAAGACTTTCGCTATTCCAAGCTCTCGGCAAGGTAAAACCGTCAACTGTTGATAATTTGAACGTGCCATCTCCGAGCTTTTGTGAAATCAGATACGGCCCTTCCCAATTTGGCTTCATGTGTGAAGGGACCGGATAAACTCTTTTGAGTACGAGATCGCCGAGTTTGAAGGTTCGCGGACGGACCTTGGCGTTGTCTAGTCGGGCGACTTGATTACGATATGCGGTTGCCCTCAAATTAGCCTCTTCGCGCTTTTCATCGAGTAAATCCAAAGATTCAGCAAGTAATACGGCGTTTGTTTTCAGATCGTAATACGTTACACGATGAGAATGCACTTCCATTTCGACCGGAATAACGGCTTCAGAACCATAAGATAAGGAAAACGGGGTATGACCGGTTGCAGTTTTATGAGTCGTTCGATAGGCCCATAGTGTCATATGAAGTTCGTCGACCCATTTGCCCCTAGCTTTTTCCAGTCGCTTCTTTAGAATGGACTTGATAACTTTATTAACAGCTTCAACCTGACCATTTTCTTGAGGGTGCGCTACTGCAGAGAATTTCTTGTGGATGTGGAATCGTTGACAGAAATTCTTGAATTCAGCACTGTCGAATTGAGTTCCGTTATCGGTGATGATAGTATGTGGGAGACCAAAATGGCAGATGATGTTACGCACTACAAAGTTGATTACTTTCTTTGTTGTAATTGTCGCAAGGGGTCCAGCTTCAGCCCATTTGGTGAAATAGTCAACTGCGACAATGGCGTACTTCGCGCCACCTTTGGCCAGAGGCAATGTGCCGATGATATCCATTCCCCATACCGCAAATGGCCAAGGACTGACCATTTGGGTTATCTCAGTAGGAGGGGCTCTTGGAATTTGAGCGTGTTTCTGGCATTTGTCACATTTTCTAGCATAGTCTGCAGCATCGCGATTAACAGTGGGCCAATAATACCCATATCGAAGTATCTTCTTTGCAAGTGCTTGCCCCCCAGTGTGATCACCACATTCTCCTTCGTGTACATCGTGTAACACTCGTTTGATTTCATCGTGTGCGATACACCGGAGGAGAGGGACAGAGTATCCTCTCCGATACATGACTCCATTCTGAATAACAAATCGTGAGGCCTTTCGTAGAACTTGTCTTTTCTCGCTTCGCCGCTCGGGCAATACACCGCGTTCGATATAATCTTGATAAGGAGTCATCCACGACTCCTTGATGGAGGTAGCTTCAAATGTGAAATCAGTCTCCCTTCGATCAATGCTCAGAGATGATAAGGTTTCAACCAGAACAACCCCCAACTGTTGAGCCTCACCCGTACTTGCTAACTTTGCCAATGAATCGGCTTTATGATTGTGCTCTCGGGGTACGTAGAAAATGGCATAGTAATCGAATTGATTAAGTATCTCTAGAACTTGAATTAGATAAGCGGCCAGTCTTCGATCTTTGGCCTGATATTCACCTCGAACTTGACACACTATCAATTGGGAATCACAGTAGATCTCTACAGCGATGATTTTCAGATCACGGGCAAGTTTTAGTCCGGTAAGTAGAGCCTCGTACTCGGCTTCATTGTTGGTTGCGCGGAACTCGAATTTTAAAGCATAACATATGGACCGTCCCTCGGGGGTTTCAATCACTATCCCAGCTCCTGAGCACCGATCATTTGATGCACCATCGGTGTACAACTTCCAGATGGATTCGGGAGATTTGCTGGTCTCGGGCAAGTCTTCAGGAATAGTAAACTCGGCTATAAAATATGCAAGGACTTGGCCGTGAATGGCTCTCCTTGGAGTATAAGTGATGTCGAATTGACTCAGTTCGATGTTCCACTTCAGTAACCTACCAGACGTCTCAGGCCGCGTAAGGACCTGTCGTAACGGCTGATCGGTGTATACAATAATAGGATGAGCCTGGAAATATGGCTGGAGCTTCCTCGAGGCAATGACTAGGCAATATGCCAACTTTTCAAGCTTTGGATAATTTCTCTCGGCTCCGGTCAACCGTTTACTCACGTAGTAGACCGGCTTTTGTACTCGGTCTTCCTCCCGAATTAATGCGGCACTGATTGCATTCTCTGATACTGCCAGGTAAAGATATAACTGTTCATGATCTACAGGCTTTGAGAGGATTGGTGGTACAGAAAGATGCTGGATAAGCGATTGGAATATGCCCTCACATTCTGCGGTCCATTCGAAGTTTCGTTTCCCCTTTCGAATTAAATCGAAAAATGGAAAGCATTTGTCGGTCGATTTTGAGATAAACCTGCTCAGTGCTGCCACTTTTCCGTTAAGACTCTGAACTTGCTTTATGGTTTTTGGAGTTTGGAGATTTCTGATTGCCCTGATCATTTCGGGGTTGGTCTCTATTCCTCGGGCATTGACAATGAACCCAAGAAATTTTCCGGATGCGACTCCGAAATGACACTTGAATGGATTAAGCTTCATCCCGTATTTCCGAAGGATATTGAACATTGACTCCAAGTCTTTGACATGCTCATCAGAATATTGTGATTTCACCAACATATCATCTACATAGACCTCCATAGTTTTCCCAATCTGATTGGCAAACATTCGGTTGACCAAGCGTTGATAAGTTGCGCCAGCATTCTTTAATCCAAAAGGCATGACCTTGTAGCAATACAACCCCAAGTCGGTTATGAAGCTCGTGTGCTCTTGGTCTGGTACATGCATGGGTATCTGGTTGTAACCTGAGTAAGCATCCATGAAGGATAATAATTCATGTCCGGCGGTTGAATCCACCAGTTGATCGATCCGGGGAAGTGGAAAGCTGTCTTTTGGACAGGCTTTATTCAGGTCGGAGTAATCGATACACGTTCTCCATTTCCCGTTTGGTTTTCGGACAAGTACGGGATTGGACACCCACTCTGGGTATAAAGCGTCTCTAATAAACCCATTTGATTTTAACTTGTCGACCTCTTCTCTCAGGGCGGCAGATCTCTCTGGATCCATACCACGTCTTTTTTGCTTGACCGGGTTATACCGCGGGTCAATGTTCAAGGTGTGGCTCGCGATGTCAGGCGAGATTCCACACATATCAGAATGCGTCCAGGCGAACACGTCAAGATTCGCCCGGAGAAAATCAACCAATTCCAGTTGTGTCTTTTGATTAAGCCGAGACCCAATCTTCAACATTCTCGAGTCATCGTGATCATCGTCAATCGGGACATCAATGGTTAGCTCGGCCGTAGAAGCCTGACTTTCCGTAGATTCTTCTTTATTGTCATTGTCCCTTGGATCGAGATCCTTTTGGAATTGGTTGTGCTGCCCAGGCTGGAGCCCAGGCGCTAATTGTCAATCGTCAGTAAAACGGACGCAGAGAGATTCCTCTACGCCTTTTCCTTTCTCTTTCCGCTGCGCCTCCCGCAGCTCAGCAACATAACAGGCTCTTCCAGCAGCCTGATCTTCTTGTACAACTCCTATTCCGTGGTCAGTAGGGAACTTCAGAGTTAAACACCATGGGGCAATAGCAGCCCTAAATTCGGCAAGGGCCGGTCGGCCCAAAAAAGCATTGTGCGGGGAAGGAATATCTAAGACAACAAATTGCAACATCCGAACTCTTCGGCATTCTCCCGCTCCCAACTCTACTGGCAATTCAACTATTCCAGTTGGTATTGTTGCACTCCCATTGAAGCCGTGGACTCATGATTGACAAGGCTTTAAGTCCTTAGCTTCCATTTTCATTAAATCATATGCTCTTTTAAATAATATATTTACGGAACTTCCGCTGTCTACCAAGATCCTCTTCATCCAAGAAGGACCAACTTGAGCGGATATAACCAATGGGTCAATTGTGGGAGCTTCGACTTTATCGGCATCTCGATTTCTAAACACGATTTCATCAGCCATTGTCTTTTGTTGTTTAGCCGGTGTTCCGTCTTCCGAGTTGCTATAGCATTCAAAGTCTACATGCCTGATTGAGCTAGCATATGACTCCATTTCTCTCCAACTTCTGTCTGCCGGATGAGGACCACCACTTATTGTATTGATAACCAACCTTCCGCCCGTGCGAGCAGGTTCACCTTGTCTTTCTTGATTCTGCGTTCGATTTTGATTAGATAGGCCCGCTCCACCAGACTGCGGTGCCCGAACAAATTGGTCCAACTTTCTTTCTCTGATCAACTTTTCAATGAGGTCTTGCAAATGTCTACACTCATTGGTATTATGACCATAACCTTCATGAAACCTACAGAACTTCCCTGTCTGAATTTGCTTCTCCGACGAAGGCTTCGGAGCAGGCTTCTTGTATTGCATAGTATTACAAGTCTGCAAGTATACGTTTTCCAGTGACGTGTTAAGCGGTGTATAACTGTCAAACATAGCGACCCTACATCTCGGACCACGATTCTGATCTTGCTTCTTGCTTCGGTTATCACCGTTTCTTAATCGCTGGGCCTGTTTATTTTGGATATTCAATTCGACTTTTCCCGAATTTTCTCCGGATTGTTTAACCGCAACATTACTCTGAATCCCTTCACTGTTGGGCCTTGCATCGTCCTGCTTCCTAGACTGTTTCGCATCCTCTCGCCTCAAGAATTGAGCAGCTTTGGAATAGAAACGGTCCAATGATGCGGGAGGTTTTCCGGCTAACCAATTTCCGAACTCGGAATCAGGGTCGATTCCTTTGGTAAAAGCCATTAGAATGGAATTATCATTGGGGTTGGTGATCTCTGCGCATGCAACATTGAGTCTCTCCAAATATCGTCTAAGTGTTTCTCCGGGAGCTTGAGTGACACTTCATAGGGTATTAACATCTTTAGGTCTGGCAATATGCATGCGAAATTGTTCAACAAATTTAGTAGCTAACTGGTCAAACGAAGAAATAGATCGTGGCGGTAATCGGGTGAACCACATTGTCGCAATTCCCCCTAAGGAAATAGGAAAACTGCGGCACTTTACTGCGTCATCAGCTCTTGCAGCAGTCATTGACCATTCATATTTCAGAACATGTTGATTTGGGTCAGAATTTCCTTCATACATGGGAAGGGTTGGCATTCTGAATCGCCGAGGAGGTTCAGCATACAATATGTCATCAGCAAATGGGGTATGACTCCGGGAGATTCCCCAATCGTCATTTGTTAGGCCTTGACTCTCGCGAATCATTCGTCGTACCATGGCTGAGAAGTCTGGTATTGGAAAATTCTGTGGGTGGTGAGCCAAAGTATGGTCGGGTTCCATAGTGCGAGGTGGGATCGGGTGCTGTCGACGATCCTCACCTCGCCTCCTTGGCTCGATGTCTTATGGGACATATGGCTCTGGAGCCTGTCCCTGCTGATGATAATTTTGATTGGAGCGATCTCGAGCATCAACTCCTATGTCAACTGCAGCGGCTGTAGCAGCTCTATCGTCTGCAGTGTATTGAGGAATACTGCCTCCTCGGGAGGAGGGTCCTGTATGGAAGCTGGTAGATGGGCCAACCCCTATTTGCCCAACGGTTACTGCCTGTTGACAGTCAGCGGCTTGCGTATGATTTCCGTCTAGCCTGGGACGGACAGATCTGGTATTGTAATCAGAGGAAGCGGAGCTTTCGGTGGAAGAATGAGGAGCTTGATCCCTTCTGGATCTTCTTCGCTTTTGGCGATTTAGTTGATTGGTCAACTCAGCATTAGCGCGCAATTTCTCAGTTAGCTGTTGTCTGCTCTGGGTTAATTCTTGGAGTAGCGCTTGGAACTCTTGCCTTGTGACGGGACCTGACTAATCCGTATACCCAACAGCGCCTTGGTTAGTGGATTGTAGCTGTGTGGGATTTTGCCTATCCCGGCCTTCCTGATCACCAATGTTAGAAGTGGTTCTTGTACTCACCATTTTGAAATGTTGAATTCTTTCCTAGACTTTTAACAAATCTGAGTAGAATGGAAGGAATTTGAATATGAGGTCTGGATCTCTCTCTTAGATTTATGCAATCCGGTATCGAGGATAGATCCAAGGAGCAGGAGAAAAAACTGGGTTTTTTCTCACTGAAAGCACCAAAGTGTTTGTGTCAAAACTGGGCACAACACTCTTCGAAAGTTTTTGAAGAGATAATGAATGAAGAAAGCAAATTAAAATGAGGATTATCTAACAAAAACTACAAGCAACAGAAAGTAAATTGCGCAGAAGACGACAATTTAGAGTGGTTCGGCGATTTGCCTACGTCCACTATGAAGTTATGTTGTTTTATTGCTCGATATTCGGAGAATACAACTTTTATATGTCTAAATACAGTAGTTCTTAAGCAAAAATTCGAAGGCAAAGGTAGAAGTGGTGCTCTGAAGCAATTCTGGCTGCGTCCGGGCGTTCTCTTGTTCTTCCAATTCTCCGATCCCCTTTCTAAATGACCAGGGGCTCTATTTATAGGTGCTGGAGGCTGATATTTTGCCTAAAATTCGGGGAGACCACTTCTGACACGTGTGGGGGGCCCACATGGTCAAATTCTGGAGACCCGGGCCCACTTTGGGATCGATCCGACCCATGGTTCGAATCGATCAAAAAAGTGTCCAATCGTGATGAAAATTGGCGTGAACATTCTTCTATGTATATGCAAGCTCCTGTGAAAATTTCATAGCATTTGGACTTGTAGATCTCAAGTTATGATCGATTTAAGATTGCATTTTTAGTTGATATGCGTGCTTCGAATCCAAGGTCTTCGAATCGATAGGGTCGAACCTTTGGTTTCAGCTGCTACAACTTGATGGGTTCGATGTTATGGATTCGAAGGTACCCTCACATGCATCCTTCGTATCGTTCAGAGTATTTTGTATTTGGTCGATGCAAAGTCTTCTCTGTTTGTTGGATTCGAAGGACCTTCATGGGATGGAGTCGAAGATAGGATTACTTCGAGGGATTCGAACCAAGGCAGGTGTGGATGGATTCGAAGCGAGGCTACCTCTGATGGATTCGAAGACATGTCCCTGATGGATTCGAAGCAGGGATTGTGTCCCGTGCATTTGAACCGAGACTTGCTCGATGGGTTCGAGGCGAGGCCATCTGATGGATTCGAAGGAAGAAGTGACTTGATGGATTCGAACTAGGGGAAGCATTGGATGGATTCGAAGGAAGGGCTTGTCCGATGGAGTCGAAGCAAAGGATCTCTTCATGGATTCGAGGCAAGGCTTTGGGAGGATGGGTTCGGACGTGATGCATGGTCTATCGATTCGACTGTGTGGCTCTCTCATGGATTCGAACCTACACTCCTTCTGATGGATTCGAACTGAGGTTGCCTCCTCCACTTTCCATTGGCGATAACTTGAGCATACGAACTCGGTTTGCCTCGAAATTTGGAACGTTGGTTTCCACAGCTTCGCTTGACGTGTCTTATCAATTGCAGCCCGATCCAATCTTGGACAAAATCCATCGATATTTGTAGTAAACCGACAAATATTCAAAACTGAGGACATATGAACCTTATTTTCAAGCCAGTTCCTTGGTATCTCGGCCTTTCCAAAAGGCGAGATAACAACGGCTATGACAGCTTTCAGCCGTCAATGGATTGTTTAATGCCCAAAAAAGACTATCCGAATCTCAATCGGGTCTAGGAAGTTTTTTACCCTTCGTTTTTTCGACACGTGGATTTTTACGGTAGAACGGGATAACCGCAGATGGTCTTCGATTTACCATCGCTGGAGAGTTGTGCACCATGGTACCGTTTCGTTTCAAATCCATGCACGCATTTCAAAAGGTCGTACGACACTGTTTCGCCATTTCGGACGGACGTTGCACCTTGCACCGTGGATGTTGCACCCTATAGATATCGATTATTCGGACGGCCATAACTTCTGGCTAGTTTAGAGTTACGGGAGCCATAACCAGTCAAAACGAAGGCCTCAGTGAGTTCTACGGCTATGACAGCTTTCAGCCATCAATGGATTGTTTAATGCCCAAAATAGACTACCCGAATCTCAATCGGGTCTGGGAAGTTTTTTACCTTTCGTTTTTTCGACACGTAGATTTTTACGGTAGAACGGGATTACTGTGACTGGTCTTCGATTTACCATCGCTGGAGAGTGGTGCAAAATGGTACCGTTTCGTTTCAAATCGATGCACGCATTTCAAAAAGTCGTACGACACTGTTTCGCCATTTCGGACGGATGTTGCACCTTGCACCGTGGATGTTGCACCCTATAGATATCGATTATTCGGACGGCCATAACTTTTGGCACATTTAGAGTTACGGAAGCCATAACCAGTCAAAACGAAGGCCTCAGTGAGTTCTACGGCTATGATAGCGTTCAGCCGTCAATGGATTGTTTAATGCCCAAAAAAGACTATCCGAATCTCAATCGGGTCTCGTAAGTTTTTTACCCTTCGTTTTTTCGACACGTGGATTTTTACGGGTAAAACGGGATTACCGTGGCTGGTCTACTATTTACCATCGCTGGAGAGTTGTGCACCATGGTACCGTTTCGTTTCAAATCCTTGCACGCATTTCAAAAAGTCGTACGACACTTTTTCGCCATTTCGGACGGATGTTACACCTTGCACGGTGGATGTTGCACCCTGTAGATATCGATTATTCGGACGGCCATGACTTCTGGTTAGTTTAGAGTTACGGGAGCCATAACCAGTTAAAACGAAGGCCTCAGTGAGTTATACGGTTATGACTGCTTTCATCCGTCAATGGATTTTTTAATGCCCAAAAAAGACTATCCGAATGTCAATCGGGTCTAGGAAGTTTTTTACCCTTCGTTTTTTCGACACGTGGATTTTTACGGTAGAACGGGATTACCGTGGCTGGTCTTCGATTTTCCATCGCTGGAGAGTGGTGCACCATGGTACCGTTTCTTTTCAAATCAATGCACGCATTTCAAAACGTCGTACCGTGGATGTTGCACCCTGTAGATATCGATTATTCGGACGGCCATAACTTCTGGCTCGTTTAGAGTTACGAGAGCCATAACCAGTCAAAAGAAGGCCTCAGTGTGTTCTACGGCTACGACAGCTTTCAGCCGTCAGTGGATTGTTTAACGCCCAAAAAAGACTATCCGAATCTCAATCGGGTCTCGGAAGTTTTTTACCCTTCGTTTTTTCGACACGTGGATTTTTATGGTAAAATGGGATTACCGTGGCTGGTCTTCAATTTACCCTCGCTGGAGAGCGGTGCACCAGGGCACCGTTTTGTTTCAAATCCATGCACGCATTTCAAAAAGTCGTACGACACTGTTACGCCATTTCGGACGGATGTTGCCCCTTGCACCGTGGATGTTGCACCCTGTCGATATCGATTATTCGGACGGCCATAACTTCTGGCTCGTTTAGAGTTACGGGAGCCATAACCAGTGAAAACGAAGGCCTCAGTGAGTTCTACGGCTATGATAGCTTTCAGCCGTCAATGGATTGTTTAATGCCCAAAAAAGACTATCCAAATCTCAATCGGGTCTAGGAAGTTTTTTACCCTTCGTTTTTTCGACACGTGGATTTTTACGGTAGAATGGGATAACCGTGGCTGTCTTCGATTTACTTTCGCTGGAGAGTTGTGCACCATGGTACCGTTTCGTTTCAAATCCATGCACACATTTCAAAAATTCGTACGACACTGTTTCGCCATTTCGGACGGATGTTGCACCTTGCACCGTGGATGTTGCACCCTGTAGATATCGATTATTCGGACGGCCATATCTTCTGGCTCGTTTAGAGTTACGGGAGCCATAACCAGTCAAAACGAAGGCCTCAGTGAGTTCTACGGCTATGACAGCTTTCAGCCATCAATGGATTGTTTAATGCCCAAAAAAGACTATCCGAATCTCAATCGGGTCTAGGAAGTTTTTTACCCTTCGTTTTTTCGACACGTGGATTTTTACGTAGAACGGGATTACCGTGGCTGGTCTTCGATTTACCATCGCTGGAGAGTGGTTCACAATGGTACCGTTTCGTTTCAAATCCATGCACGCATTTCAAAAAGTCGTACGACACTGTTTCGCCATTTCGGACGGATGTTGCACCTTGCACCGTGGATGTTGCACCCTATAGATATCGATTATTCGGACAGCCATAACTTCTGGCTCGTTTAGAGTTACAGGAGCCATAACCAGTAAAAACGAAGGCCTCAATGAGTTCTACGGTTATGACAGCGTTCATCCGTCAATGGATTGTTTAATGCCCAAAAAAGACTATCCGAATCTCAATCGGGTCTCGGAAGTTTTTTACCCTTCGTTTTTTCGGCACGTGGATTTTTGCGGGTAAAACGGGATTACCGTGGCTGGTCTTCAATTTACCATCGCTGGAGAGTGGTCCACCATGGTACCGTTTCGTTTCAAGTCCTTGCACGCATTTCAAAAAGTCGTGCGACACTGTTTCGCCATTTCGTACGGATGTTGCACCTTGCACCGTGGATGTTGCTCCCTGTAGATATCGATTATTCGGACGACCATAACTTCCGGCTCATTTAGAGTTACTGGAGCCATAACCAGTCAAAACGAAGGCCTCGGTGAGTTATACGGTTATGACTGCTTTCATCCGTCAATGGATTGTTTAATGCCCAAAAAAGACTATCCGAATCTCAATCGGGTCTAGGAAGTTTTTTACCCTTCGTTTTTTCGACACGTCGATTTTTACGGTAGAACGGGATTACCGTGGCTGGTCTTCGATTTACCATCGCTGGAGAGTGGTGCACCATGGTACGTTTTGTTTCAAATCCATGCACGCATTTCAAAAAGTCGTACGACACTGTTTCGCCATTTCGGACGGATGTTGCACCTTGCACCGTGGATGTTGCACCCTGTAGATATCGATTATTCGGACGGCCATAACTTCTGAATCGTTTAGATTTACGGGAGCCATAACCAGTAAAAACGAAGGCCTCAGTGAGTTCTACGGTTATGACAGCGTTCAGCAGTCAATGGACTGTTTAATGCCTAAAAAGACTATCCAAATCTCAATCGGGTCTCGGAAGTTTTTTACGCTTCGTTTTTTCGGCACGTGGATTTTTGCGGGTAAAACGGGATACCGTGGCTGGTCTTCAATTTACCATCGCTGGAGAGTGGTGCACCATGGTGCCGTTTCGTTTCAAATCCTTGCACGCAGTTCAAAAAGTCGTACGACACTGTTTCGCCATTTCGGACGGATGTTGCACCTTGCACCGTGGATGTTGCACCCTGTAGATATTGACTATTCGGACGGCCATAACTTCTGGCTCGTTTAGAGTTACGGGAGCCATAACCAGTCAAAACGAAGGCCTTAGTGAGTTATACGGCTATGACTGCTTTCATCCTTCAATGGATTGTTTAATGCCCAAAAAAGACTATCCGAATCTCAATAGGGTCTCAGAAGTTCTTTACCCTTCGTTTTTTTGACACGTGGATTTTTACGGTAAAACGGGATTACCGTAGCTGGTCTTCAATTTACCATCGCTGGAGAGTGGTGCACCATGGTATTGTTTTGTTTCAAATCCTTGCACGCATTTCAAAAAGTCGTACGACACTGTTTCGCCATTTCGGACGGATGTTGCACCTTGCACCGTGGATGTTGCACACTGTAGATGTCGATTATTCGGACGGCCATAACTTCCGGCTCGTTTAGAGTTACGGGAGCCATAACCAGTCAAAACGAAGGCCTCAGTGAGTTCTACGGCTATGACGGCTTTCAGCCGTCAATGGATTGTTTAATGCCCACAAAAGACTATCCGAATCTCAATCGGGTCTAGGAAGTTTTTTAACCTTCGTTTTTTCAACACGTGGATTTTTACGGTAGGACGGGATTACCGTGGTCGATCTTCGATTTACCATCGCTGGAGAGTGGTGCAACACGGTACCGTTTTGTTTCAAATCCATGGACGCATTTTAAAAATTCGTACGACACTGTTTCGCCATTTCGGGCGGATGTTGCACCTTGCACCGTGGATGTTCCACCCTGTACATATCGATTATTCGGACGGCCATAACTTCTGGCTCGTTTAGAGTTACGGGAGCCATAACCAGTCAAAACGAAGGCCTTAGTGAGTTCTACGGCTATGATACCTTTCAGCCGTCGATGGATTGTTTAATGCCCAAAAAAGACTATCCGAATCTCAATCGGGTCTCGAAAGTTTTTTACCCTTCGTTTTTTCGACACGTTGATTTTTACAGTAGAACGGGATTGCCATGGCTGGTCTTCGATTTACCATCGCTGGGGAGTGGTGCACAATGGTACTGTTTCGTTTCAAATCCTTGCACGCATTTCAAAAAGTCGTACGACATGTTTCGCCATTTCGGACGGATGTAGCACCTTGCACCGTGGATGTTGCACCCAGTAGAAACCGATTATTCGGACGGCCATAACTTCTGGCTCGTTTAGAGTTACGGAAGCCGTAACCAGTCAAAACGAAGGCCTAAGTGAGTTCTACGGCTATGATAGCTTTCAGCAGTCAATGGATTGTTTAATGCCCAAAAAAGACTATCCGAATCTCAATCGGGTCTCGGAAGTTTTTTACCCTTCGTTTTTTCGACACGTGGATTTTTACGGTAGAACGAGATTACCGTGGCTGGTCTTCGATTTACCATCGCTGGAGAGTGGTGCACCATGGTACCGTTTTGTTTCAAATCCATTCCCGCATTTGAAAAATTCGTACGATACTGTTTCGCCATTTCGGACGGATGTTGCACCTTGCACCGTGGATGTTACACCCTGTAGATATCGATTATTCGGACGGCCATAACTTCTGGCTCGTTTAGAGTTACGGGAGCCATAACCAGTCAAAACGAAGGCCTCTGTGAGTTCTACGACTATGACAGCTTTTAGCTGTCGATGGATTGTTTAATTCCCAAAAAAGACTATCCAAATCTCAATCTCAATCTACGACTATGACAGCTTTTTACCCTTCGTTTTTTCGACACGTGGATTTTTATGGTAAAACGGGATTACCGTGGCTGGTCTTCAATTTACCCTCGCTGGAGAGTGGTGCACCAGGGTACCGTTTTTTTTCAAATCCATGCACGCATTTCAAAAAGTCGTACGACACTGTTACGCCATTTCGGACGGATGTTGCACCTTGCATCGTGGATGTTGCACCCTGTCGATATCGATTATTCGGACGGCCATACCTTCTGGCTCGTTTAGAGTTACGGGAGCCATAACCAGTCAAAACGAAGGCCTCAGTGGGTTCTACAGCTATTGCAGCTTTCAACCGTCAATGGATTGTCTAATGCCCAAAAAAGACTATCCGAATCTCAATCGGGTCTAGGAAGTTTTTTACCCTTCGTTTTTTCGACACGTGGATTTTTACGGTAGAACGGGATTACCGTGGCTGGTCTTCGATTTACCATCGTTGGAGAGTGGTGCACAATGGTACCGTTTCGTTTCAAATCCATGCACGCATTTCAAAAAGTCGTACGACACTGTTTCGCCATTTCGGACGGATGTTGCACCTTGCACCGTGGATGTTGCACCCTATAGATATCGATTATATGGACGGCCATAACTTCTGGCTCGTTTAGAGTTACGGGAGCAATAACCAGTCAAAATGAAGGCCTCAGTGAGTTCTACGGCTATGTGAGTTTTCAGCCATCAATGGATTATTTAATGCCAAAAAAGACTATCCGAATCTCAATCGCGTCTAGGAAGTTTTTTACTCTTCGTTTTTTCGACATGTGGATTTTTACGGTAGAACGGGATTACCGTGGCGGGTCTTCGATTTACCATCGCTGGAGAGTTGTGCACCATGGTACCGTTTCATTTCAAATCCATGCACGCATTTCAAAAAGTCGTACGACACTGTTTCGCCATTTCGGACGGATGTTGCACCTTGCACCGTGGATGTTGCACCCTATAGATATCGATTATTCGGACGACCATAACTTCTGGCTCGTTTAGAGTTACGGGAGCCATAACCCGTCAAAACGAAGGCCTCAGTGAGTTCTACGGCTGTGACAACTTTCAGCCATCAATGGATTGTTTAATGCCCAAAAAAGACTATCCGAATCTCAATCGCGTCTAGGATGTTTTTTACCCTTCGTTTTTTCGACACGTAGATTTTACGTCAGAACGGGATTACCGTGGCTGGTCTTCGATTTACCATCGCTGGAGAGTGGTGCACAATGGTACCGTTTCGTTTCAAATCCATGCACGCATTTCAAAAAGTCGTACGACACTGTTTCGCCATTTCGGACAGATGTTGCACCTTGCACCGTGGATGTTGCACCCTATAGATATCGATTATTTGGACGGCCATAACTTCTGGCTCGTTTAGAGTTACGGGAGCCATAACCAGTCAAAACGAAGGCCTCAGTGAGTTCTACGGCTATGACAACGTTCAGCCATCAATGGATTGTTTAATGCCCAAAAAAGACTATCTGAATCTCAATCGGGTCTCGGATGTTTTTTACCCTTTGTTTTTTCGACACGTGGATTTTTACAGGTAAAACGGGATTACCGTGGCTGGTCTACAATTTACCATCGCTGGAGAGTGGTGCACCACGGTACCGTTTCGTTTCAAATCCTTGCACACATTTCAAAAAGTCGTACGACACTGTTTCGCCATTTCGGACGGATGTTGCACCTTGCACCGTGGATGTTGCACCCTGTAGATATCGATTATTCGGACGGCCATAACTTTTGACTCGTTTAGAGTTACGAGAGCCATAACCAGTCCAAACGAAGGCCTCAGTGAGTTCTACGGCTATGACAGCTTTCAATCGTCAATGGATTGTTTAATGCCCAAAAAAGACTATCCGAATCTCAAACGGGTCTAGGAAGTTTTTTACCCTTCGTTTTTTCGACACGTGGATTTTTACGGTAGAATGGGATTACCGTGGCTGGTCTTCGATATACCATCGCTGGAGAGTGGTGCACCATGGTACCGTTTTGTTTCAAATCCATGCACGCATTTCAAAAATTCGTACGATATTGTTTCGCCATTTCGGACGGATGTTGCACCTTGCACCGTGGATGTTGCACCCTGTAGATATCGTTTATTCGGACGGCCATAACTTCTTGCACGTTTAGAGTTGCGGGAGCCATAACCAGTCAAAACGAAGGCCTCAGTGAGTTCTACGGCTATGGCAGCTTTCAGCCGTCGATTGATTGTTTAATGCCCAAAAAAGACTATCCGAATCTCAATCAGGTCTAGGAAGTTTTTTACCCTTCGTTTTTTCGACACGTGGATTTTTACGGTAGAACGGGATTACCGTGGCTGGTCTTCGATTTACCATCCCTGGAGAGTGGTGCACAATGGTACCATTTCATTTCAAATCCATGCACGCATTTCAAAAAGTCGTACGACACTGTTTCGCCATTTCGGACGAATGTTGCGCCTTGCACCGTGGATGTTGCACCCTATAGATATCGATTATTCGGACGGCCATAACTTCTGGCTCGTTTAGAGTTATGGAAGCCATAACTAGTCAAAACGAAGGCCTCAGTGAGTTCTACGGCTATGACAGCGTTCAGCCATCAATGGATTGTTTAATGCCCAAAAAAGACTATCCGAATCTCAATCGGGTCTCGAAAGTTTTTTACCCTTCGTTTTTTCGACACGTGGATTTTTACAGGTAAAACGGGATTACCGTGGCTGATCTTCAATTTACCATCGCTGGAGAGTGGTACACCATGGTACCGTTTCGTTTCAAATCCTTGCACGCATTTCAAAAAGTCGTACGACACTGTTTCGCCATTTCGGACGGATGTTGCACCCTGCACCGTGGATTTTGCACCCTGTAGATATCGATTATTCGGACGGCCATAACTTCTGCCTCGTTTAGAGTTACTGGAGCCATAACCAGTCAAAACGAAGGCCTCAGTGAGTTCTATGGTTATGACTGCTTTCAGCCGTCAATGGACTGTTTAATGCCCAAAAGAGACTATCCGAATCTCAATCGGGTCTAGGAAGTTTTTTACCCTTCGTTTTTTCGACACGAGGATTTTTACGGTAGAATGGATTACCGTGGCTGGTCTTCGATTTACCATCGCCGGAGAGTGGTGCACCATGGTACCGTTTCGTTTCAAATCCATGCACGCATTTCAAAAAGTCGTAAGACACTGTTTCGCCATTTCGGACGGATGTTGCACCTTGCACCGTGGATCTTGCACCCTATAGATATCGATTATTCGGGCGGCCATAACTTTTGACTCGTTTAGAGTTACGGGAGCCATAACCAGTCAAAATGAAGGCCTCAGTGAGTTCTACGGCTATGACCGCTTTCAGCCGTCAATGGATTGTTTAATGCCCAAAAAAGACTATCTGAATCTCAATCGGGTCTAGAAAGTTTTTTACCCTTCGTTTTTTCTACACGTGGATTTTTACGGTAAAACGGGATTACCGTGGCTGGTCTTCAATTTACCATCGCTGGAGAGTGGAGCATCATGGTACTATTTCGTTTCAAATCCTTGCACGCATTTCAAAAGGTCGTACGGCACTGTTTCGCCATTTCGGACGGATGTTGCACCCTGTAGATATCGATTATTCTGACGGCCATAACTTCTAGCTCGTTTAGAGTTACGGGAGTCATAACCAGTCAAAACGAAGGCCTCAGTGAGTTCTACGGCTATGACAGCTTTCAGCCGTCAATGGATTGTTTAATGCCCAAAAAAGACTATCCGAATCTCAATCGGGTCTAGGAAGTTTTTTACCCTTCGTTTTTTCGACACGTGGATTTTTACGGTAGAACGGAATTACCGTGGCTGGTCTTCGATTTACCATCGCTGGAGAGTGGTGCACAATGGTACCTTTTTGTTTCAAATCCATGCACGCATTTCAAAAAGTTGTACGACACTGTTTCGCCATTTCGGACGGATGTTGCACCTTGCACCGTGGATGTTGCACCCTGTAGATATCGATTATTCGGACGGCCATAACTTCTGGCTCGTTTAGAGTTAAGGAAGCCATAACCAGTCAAAACGAAGGGCTCAGTGAGTTCTACGGCTATGGTAGCATTCAGCCACTAATGGATTATTTAATGCCCAAAAAAGACTATCCGAATCTCAATCGGGTCTCGAAAGTTTTTTACCCTTCGTTTTTTCGACACGTGGATTTTTACAGGTAAAACGGGATTACCGTGGCTGGTCTTCAATTTACCATCGCTGGAGAGTGGTTCACCATGGTACCGTTTCGTTTCAAATCCTTGCACGCATTTCAAAAAGTCGTACGACACTGTTTCGCCATTTCGGACGGATGTTGCACCTTGCACCGTGGATGTTGCACCCTGTAGATATCGATTATTCGGACGGCCATAACTTTTGGCTCGTTTAGAGTTACGGGAGCCATAACCAGTCAAAACGAAGGCCTTAGTGAGTTCTACGGCTTTGACAGCTTTCAGCAGTCAATGGATTGTTTAATGCCCAAAAAAGACTATCCGGATCTCAATCGGGTCTTGGAAGTTTTTTACCCTACGTTTTTTCGACACGTGGATTTTTATGGTAAATCTGGATTACCATGGCTGGTCTTCTATTTACCCTCGCTGGAGAGTAGTGCACCGGGGTACCTTTTTTTTCAAATCCATGCACGCATTTCAAAAAGTCGTACGACACTGTTACGCCATTTCGGACGGATGTTGCACCTTGCACCGTGGATGTTGCACCCTGTAGATATCGATTATTCGGACGGCCATAACTTCTGGCTCGTTTAAAGTTACGGGAGCCATAACCAGTCAAAATGAAGGCCTCAGTGAGTTCAACGGCTATGACAGCTTTCAACCGTCAATGGATTGTTTAATGCCCAAAAAGACTAACTGAATCTCAATCGGGTCTAGGAAGTTTTTTGCCCTTCGTTTTTTCGACACGTGGATTTTTGCGGTAGAACGGGATTACCTTGGCTGGTCTTCGATTTACCATCGCTGGAGAGTGGTGCATCATGGTACCATTTCGTTTCAAATCCATGCACGCATTTCAAAAAGTCGTACGACACTGTTTCGCCATTTCGGACGGATGTTGCACGTTGCACCGTGGATGTTGCACCCTGTAGATATCGATTATTCGGACGGTCATAACTTCAGGCTCGTTTAGAGTTACAGGAGCCATAACAAGTCAAAACGAAGGCCTTAGTGAGTTCTACGGCTATGACAGCTTTCAGCAGTCAATGGATTGTTTAATGCCCAAAAAAGACTATCTGAATCTCAATCGGGTCTCGGAAGCTTTTTACCCTTCGTTTTTTTGACACGTGGATTTTTACGGTAAAATGGGATTATCGTGGCTGGTCTTCAATTTACCATCGCTGGAGAGTGGTGCACCATGGTACTGTTTTGTTTCAAATCTTTGCACGCATTTCAAAAAGTCGTACGACACTGTTTCGCCATTTCGGACGGATGTTGCACCTTGCACCGTGGATGTTGCACCCTGTAGATATCGATTATTCGGACGGCCATAACTTCTGGCTCGTTTAGAGTTACGGGAGCCATAACCAGTCAAAACGAAGGCCTCAGTGAGTTCTACGGCTATGACTGCTTTCAGCCGTCAATGGATTGTTTAATGCCCAAAAAAGACTATCTGAATCTCAATCGGGTCTCGGAAGCTTTTTACCCTTCGTTTTTTTGACACGTGGATTTTTACGGTAAAATGGGATTATCGTGGCTGGTCTTCAATTTACCATCGCTGGAGAGTGGTGCACCATGGTACTGTTTTGTTTCAAATCTTTGCACGCATTTCAAAAAGTCGTACGACACTGTTTCGCCATTTCGGACGGATGTTGCACCTTGCACCGTGGATGTTGCACCCTGTAGATATCGATTATTCGGACGGCCATAACTTCTGGCTCGTTTAGAGTTACGGGAGCCATAACCAGTCAAAACGAAGGCCTCAGTGAGTTCTACGGCAATGACTGCTTTCAGCCGTCGATGGATTGTTTAATGCCCAAAAAAGACTATCCGAATCTCAATTGGGTCTAGGAAGTTTTTTACCCTTCGTTTTTTCGACACATGGATTTTTACGGTAGAACGGGATTACCATGGCTGGTCTTCGATTTACAATCTGGAGAGTGGTGCACCATGGTACCATCGCTGGAGAGTGGTGCACCATAGCACCGTTTCGTTTCAAATACATGCACGCATTTCAAAAAGTCGTACGACACTGTTTCGCCCTTTCGGACGGATGTTGCACCTTGCACCGTGGATGCTGCACCCTGTACATATCGATTATTCGGACGGCCATAACTTCTGGCTCGTTTAGTGTTACGGGAGCCATAAACAGTCAAAACGAAGGCCTCGGTGAGTTCTACGGCTATGATAGATTTCAGCCGTCAATGGATTGTTCAATGCCCTAAAAATACTATCTGAATCTCAATCGGGTCTCGGAAGTTTTTTACCCTTCGTTTTTTCGACACGTGGATTTTTACGATAAAACGGGATTACCGTGGCTGGTCTTCAATTTACTCTCGCTGGAGAGTGGTGCACCAGGGTACCGTTTTGTTTCAAATCCATGCATGCATTTTAAAAAGTCGTACGACACTGTTACGCCATTTCGGACGAATATTCCACCTTGCACCGTGGATGTTGCACCCTGTAGATATCGATTATTCGGACGGCCATAACATCTGGATCGTTTAGAGTTACGGGAGCCATAACCAGTCAAAACGAAGGGCTCAGCGAGTTCTACGGCTATGACAGCTTTCAGCCGTCAATGGATTGTTTAGTGCCCAAAAAAGACTATCCGAATCTCAATCGGGTCTAGGAAGTTTTTTACCCTTCGTTTTTTCGACACGTGGATTTTTACGGTAGAACGGGATTACCGTGGTTGACCTTCGATTAACCATCGCTGGAGAGTGGTGCACCATGGTACCGTTTTGTTTCAAATCCATGCACGCATTTCAAAAATTCGTACGATATTGTTTCGCCATTTCGGACGGATGTTGCACCTTGCACCGTGGATGTTGCACCCTTTAGATATCGATTATTCGGACGGCCATAACTACTTGCACGTTTAAAGTTGCGGGAGCCATAACCAGTCAAAACGAAGGCCTCAGTGAGTTCTACGGCTATGACAGCTTTCAGCCGTCGATTGATTGTTTAATGCCCAAAAAAGACTATACGATTCTCAATCGGGTCTAGGAAGTTTTTTACCCTTCGTTTTTTCGACACGTGGATTTTTACGGTAGAACGGGATTACCGTAGCTGGTCTTCGATTTACCATCGCTGGAGAGTGGTGCACAATGGTACCGTTTCATTTCAAATCCATGCACGCATTTCAAAAAGTCGTACGACATTGTTTCGCCATTTCGGACGGATGTTGCACCTTGCACCGTGGATGTTGCACCCTATAGATATCGATTATTCGGACGGCCATAACTTCTGGTTCGTTTAGAGTTACGGAAGCCATAACCAGTCAAAACGAAGGCCACAGTGAGTTCTACGGCTATGACAGCGTTCAGCCATCAATGGATTGTTTAATGCCCAAAAAAGACTATCCGAATCTCAATCGGGTCTCAAAAGTTTTTTACCCTTCGTTTTTTCGACACGTGGATTTTTACAGGTAAAACGGGATTACCGTGGCTGATCTTCAATTTACCATCGCTGGAGAGTGGTGCACCATGGTACCGTTTCGTTTCAAATTCTTGCACGCATTTCAAAAAGTCGTACGACACTGTTTCGCCATTTCGGACGGATGTTGCACCCTGCACCGTGGATTTTGCACCCTGTAGATATCGATTATTCGGACGGCCATAACTTCTGGCTCGTTTAGAGTTACTGGAGCTATAACCAGTCAAAACGAAGGCCTCAGTGAGTTCTATGGTTATGACTGCTTTCAGCCGTCAATGAATTGTTTAATGCCCAAAAAAGACTATCCGAATCTCAATCGGGTCTAGGAAGTTTTTTAACCTTCGTTTTTTCGACACGAGGATTTTTACGGTAGAACGGGATTACCGTGGCTGGTCTTCGATTTACCATCGCCGGAGAGTGGTGCACCATGGTACCGTTTCGTTTCAAATCCATGCATGCATTTCAAAAAGTCGTAATACACTGTTTCGCCATTTCGGACGGATGTTGCACCTTGCAGCGTGGAACTTGCACCCTATGGATATCGATTATTCGGAAGGCCATAACTTTTGACTCGTTTAGAGTTACGGGAGCCATAACCAGTCAAAATGAAGGCCTCAGTGAGTTCTACGGCTATGACAGCTTTCAGCCGTCAATGGATTGTTTAATGCGCAAAAAAGACTATCCGAATCTCAATCGGGTCTAGGAAGTTTTTTACCCTTCGTTTTTTCTACACGTGGATTTTTACGGTAAAACGGGATTACCGTGGCTGGTCTTCAATTTACCATCGCTGGAGAATGGAGCACCGTGGTACTGTTTCGTTTCAAATCCTTGCATGCATTTCAAAAAGTCGTACGGCACTGTTTCGCCATTTCGGACGGATGTTGCACCCTGTAGATATCGATTATTCTGACGGCCATAACGTCTAGCTCGTTTAGAGTTACGGGAGTCATAACCAGTCAAAACGAAGGCCTCAGTGAGTTCTACGGCTATGACAGCTTTCAGCCGTCAATGGATTGTTTAATGCCCAAAAAAGACTATCCGAATCTCAATCGGGTCTAGGAAGTTTTTTGCCCTTCGTTTTTTCGACACGTGGATTTTTACGGTAGAACGGGATTACCGTGGATGGTCTTCGATTTACCATCGCTGGAGAGTGGTGCACAATGGTACCTTTTTGTTTCAAATCCATGCACGCATTTCAAAAAGTTGTAAGACACTGTTTCGCCATTTCGGACGGATGTTGCACCTTACACCGTGGATGTTGCACCCTATAGATATCGATTATTCGGACGGCCATAACTTCTGGCTCGTTTAGAGTTAAGGAAGCCATATCTAGTCAAAACGAAGGGCTCAGTGAGTTCTACGGCTATGGTAGCGTTCAGCCACCAATGGATTGTTTGATGCCCAAAAAAGAGTATCCGAATCTCAATCGGGTCTCGAAAGTTTTTTACCCTTCGTTTTTTCGACACGTGGATTTTTACAGGTAAAACGGGATTACCGTGGATGGTCTTCAATTTACCATCGCTGGAGAGTGATTCACCATGGTACCGTTTCGTTTCAAATCCTTGCACGCATTTCAAAAAGTCGTACGACACTAATTCGCCATTTCGGACGGATGTTGCACCTTGCACCGTGGATGTTGCACCCTGTAGATATCGATTATTCGGACGGCCATAACTTTTGGCTCGTTTAGAGTTACGGGAGCAATAACCAGTCAAAACGAAGGCCTCAGTGAGTTCTACGGCTTTGACAGCTTTCAGCAGTCAATGGATTGTTTAATGCCCAAAAAAGACTATCCGAATCTCAATCGGGTCTCGGAAGTTTTTTACCCTTCGTTTTTTCGACACGTGGATTTTTATGGTAAAGTTGGATTACCGTGGCTGGTCTTCAATTTACCCTCGCTGGAGAGTGGTGCACCAGGGTACCCTTTTTTTTCAAATCCATGCACGCATTTCAAAATGTCGTACGACACTGTTACGCCATTTCGGACGGATGTTGCACCTTGCACCGTGGATGTTGCACCCTGTAGATATCGATTATTCAGACGGCCATAACTTCTGGCTCGTTTAAAGTTACGGGAACCATAACCAGTCAAAATGAAGGCCTCAGTGAGTTCTACGGCTATGACAGCTTTCAGCCGTCAATGGATTGTTTAATGCCCAAAAAGACTATCTGAATCTGAATCGGGTCTAGGTAGTTTTTTGCCCTTCGTATTTTCGACACGTGGATTTTTACGGTAGAACGGGATTACCGTGGCTGGTCTTCGATTTACCATCGCTGGAGAGTGGTGCACCATAGTACCTTTTCGTTTCAAATCCATGCACGCATTTCAAAAAGTCGTATGACACTGTTTCGCCATTTCGGACGGATGTTGCACCTTGCACCGTGGATGTTGCACCCTGTAGATATCGATTATTCGGACGGTCATAACTTCAGGCTCGTTTAGAGTTACGGGAGCCATAACAAGTCAAAACGAAGGCCTCAGTGAGTTCTACGGCTATGACAGCTTTCAGCAGTCAATGGATTGTTTAATGCCCAAAAAAGACTATCTGAATCTCAATCGGGTCTCGGAAGCTTTTTACCCTTCGTTTTTTTGACACGTGGATTTTTACGGTAAAATGGGATTACCGTGGCTGGTCTTCAATTTAACATCGCTGGAGAGTGGTGCACCATGGTACTGTTTTGTTTCAAATCCTTGCACGCATTTCAAAAAGTCGTACGATACAGTTTCGCCATTTCGGACGGATGTTGCACCTTGCACCGTGAATGTTGCACCCTGTAGATATCGATTATTCGGACGGCCATAACTTCTGGCTCGTTTAGAGTTACGGGAGCCATAACCAGTCAAAACGAAGGCCTCAGTGAGTTCTACGGCTATGACTGCTTTCATCCGTCGATGGATTGTTTAATGCCCAAAAAAGACTATCCGAATCTCAATCAGGTCTAGGAAGTTTTTTACCCTTCGTTTTTTCGACACATGGATTTTTACGGTAGAACGGGATTACCATGGCTGGTCTTCGATTTACAATCTGGAGAGTGGTGCACCATGGTGCCATCGCTGGAGAGTGGTGCACCATAGCACCGTTTCGTTTCAAATACATGCACGCATTTCAAAAAGTCGTACGACACTGTTTCGCCATTTCGGACGGATGTTGCGCCTTGCACCGTGGATGTTGCACCCTGTAGACATCGATTATTCGGACGGCCATAACTTCTGGCTCGTTTAGAGTTACGGGAGCCATAACCAGTAAAAACGAAGGCATTAGTGAGTTCTACGGTTATGACTTCTTTCAGCCGTCATTAGATTGTTTAATGCCCAAAAAAGACTATCCGGATCTCAATCGGGTCTAGGAAGTTTTTTACCCTTCGTTTTTTCGACACGTGGATTTTTACGGTAAAATGGGATTACCGTGGCTGGTCTTCGATTTACCCTCGCTGGAGAGTGGTGCACCAGGGTACCGTTTTGTTTCAAATCCATTCACGCATTTTAAAAAGTCGTACGACACTGTTACGCCATTTCGGACGGATGTTCCACCTTGCACCGTGGATGTTGCACCCTGTAGATATCGATTATTCGGACGGCCATAACATCTGGATCGTTTAGAGTTACGGGAGCCATAACAAGTCAAAACGAAGGCCTCAGCGAGTTCTACGGCTATGACAGCTTTCAGCCGTCAATGGATTGTTTAATGCCCAAAAAAGACTATCCGAATCTCAATCGGGTCTAGGAAGTTTTTTACCCTTCGTTTTTTCGACCCATGGATTTTTACGGTAGAACGGGATTACCGTGGCTGGTCTTCGATTTACCATCGCTGGAGAGTGGTGCACCATGGTACCTTTTGTTTAAAATCCATGCACGCATTTCAAAAATTCGTACGATATTGTTTCGCCATTTCGGACGGATGTTGCACCTTGCACCGTGGATGTTGCACCCTGTAGATATCGTTTATTCGGACGGCCATAACTTCTTGCACGTTTAGAGTTGCGGGAGCCATAACCAGTCAAAACGAAGGCCTCGGTGAGTTTTACGGCTATGACAGCTTTCAGCCGTCAATGGATTGTTTAATGCCCAAAAAAGACTATTCGAATCTCAGTCGGATCCAGGATGTTTTTTACACTTCGTTTTTTCGACACGTGGATTTTTATGGTAGAACGGGATTACCGTGGCTGGTCTTCGATTTACCATCGCTGGAGAGTGGTGCACAATGGTACCATTTCGTTTCAAATCCATGCACGCATTTCAAAAAGTCGTACGACACTGTTTCGCCATTTCGGACGGATGTTGCACCTTGCACCATGGATGTTGCACCCTATAGATATCGATTATTCGGACGGCCATAACTTCTGGCTCGTTTAGAGTTACGGGAGCCATAACCAGTCAAAACGAAGGCCTCCGTGAGTTCTATGGATATGAAAGCTTTCAGCCGTCAATGGATTATTTAATGCCCAAAAAAGACTATCCGAATCTCAATTTGGTCTCGGAAGTTTTTTACCCTTTGTTTTTTCGACACGTGGATTTTTACGGTAAAACGGGATTACCGTGGCTGGTGTTCAATTTACCATCGCTGGAGAGTGGTGCACCATGGTACCATTTCGTTTCAAATCCATGCACGCATTTCAAAAAGTCGTACGACTCTGTTTCGCCATTTCGGACGGATGTTGCACCTTGCACCGTGGATGTTTCACCCTGTAGATATCGATTATTCGGACGGCCATAACTTCTGGCTCGTTTAGAGTTACAGGAGCCATAACCAGTTAAAACGAAGGCCTCAGTGAGTTCTACGGCTATGACTGCTTTCAGCCGTCAACGGATTGTTTAATGCCCAAATGGGCTATCTGAATCTCAATCGGGTCTAGGAAGTTTTTTACCCTTCGTTTTTTCGACACGTGGATTTTTACGGTAGAACGGGATTACCGTGGCTGGTCATCGATTTACCATCGCTGGAGAATGGTGCACCAGGGTACCGTTTTGTTTCAAATCCATGCACGCATTTTAAAAAGTCGTACGACACTGTTTCGCCATTTCGGACGGATGTTGCACCTTGCACCGTGGATGTTGCACCCTGTAGATATCGATTATTCAGACGGCCGTAACTTCTGGCTCGTTTAGAGTTACGGGAGCCATAACCAGTCAAAACGAAGGCCTAAGTGAGTTCTACGGCTATGACAGCTTTCAGCAGTCAATGGATTGTTTAATGCCCAAAAAAGACTATCCGAATCTCAATCGGGTCTCGGAAGTTTTTTACCCTTCGTTTTTTCGACACGTGGATTTTTATGGTAAAACGGGATTACCGTGGCTGGTCTTCAATTTACCCTCACTGGAGAGTGGTGCACCTGGGTACCGTTTTGTTTCAAATGCATGGACGCATTTCAAAAAGTCTTACGACACTGTTACGCCATTTCGGACGGATGTTGCACCTTTCACCGTGGATGTGGCACCCTTTAGATATCGATTATTTGGACGGCCATAACTTCTGGCTCGTTTAGAGTTATGGGAGCCATAACCAGTCAAAACGAAGGCCTTAGTGAGGTCTACGGTTATGATAGCTTTCAGCCATCAATGGATTGTTTAACGCCCAAAAAAGACTATCTGAATCTCAATAGTGTCTAGGAAGTTTTTTACCCTTCGTTTGTTCGACACGTGGATTTTTACGGTAGAACGGGATAACCGTGGGTGGTCTTCGATTTACCATCGCTGGAGAGAGGTGTACCATGGTACTGTTTCGTTTCACATCCATGCACGCATTTCAAAAAGTCGTACGACACAGTTTCGCCATTTCGGACAGATGTTGCACCTTGCACCGTGGATGTTGCACCCTGTAGATATTGATTATTCGGACGGTCATAACTTCTGGCTCGTTTAGAGTTACGGGAGCCATAACAAGTCAAAACGAAGGCCTCAGTGAGTTCTACGGCAATGACAGCTTTCAGCAGTCAATGGATTGTTTAATGCGCAAGAAGGACTATCCGAATCTCAATCGGGTCTCGGAAGTTTTTTACCCTTCGTTTTTTCGACACGTGGATTTTTACGGTAAAATGGGATTACCGTGGCTGGTCTTCAATTTACCATCGCTGGAGAGTGGTGCACCATGGCACTATTTCGTTTCAAATCCTTGCACGCATTTCAAAAAGTCATACGACACTGTTTCGCCATTTCGGACGGATGTTGCACCTTGCACCGTGGATGTTGCACCCTGTAGATATCGATTATTCGGAAGGCCATAACTTCTGGCTCGTTTAGAGTTACGGGAGCCAAAACCAGTCAAAACGAAGGCCTCAGTGAGTTCTACGGTTATGACTGCTTTCAGCCGTCAATGGATTGTTTAATGCCCAAAAAAGACTGTCCGAATCTCAATCGGGACTAGAAAGTTTTTTAACCTTCGTTTTTTCGACACGTGGAATTTTACGGTAGAACGAGTTTACTGTGGCTGGTCTTCGTTTTACCATCGCTGGAGAGTGGTGCACCATGGTACCGTTTCGTTTCAAATCAATGCACACATTTCAAAAAGTCGTACGACACTGTTTCGCCATTTCGGACGGATGTTGCACCTTGCACCGTGGATGTTGCACCCTGTAGATATCGATTATTCGGACGGCCATAACTTCTGGCTTGTTTAGGGTTACGGGAGCCATAACCAGTCAAAACGAAGGCATCAGTGAGTTCTACGGCTATGACGGCTTTCAGCGGTCAATGGATTGTTTAATGCCCAAAAAAGACTATTTGAATCTCAATCGGGTCTCGAAAGTTTTTTGCCCTTCGTTTTTTCGACACGTGGATTTTTACGGTAAAACGGGATTGCCGTGGCTGGTCTTCAATTTACCATCCCTGGAGAGTGGTGCACCAAGGTACCGTTTCGTTTCAAATCCATGCACGCATTTCAAAAAGTCGTACGACACTGTTACGCCATTTCGGACGGATGTTGCACCTTGCACCGTGGATGTTGCACCCTGTAGATATCTATTATTCGGACGGCCATAACTTCTGGCTCGTTTAGAGTTACGGGCGCCATAACCAGTTAAAACGAAGGCCTCAGTGAGTTCTACGGCTATGACAACTATCAGCCGTCAATGGATTGTTTAATGCCCAAAAAAGACTAACCGAATCTCAATCGGGTCTAGGAAATTTTTTACCCTTCGTTTTTTCGACACGTGGATTTTTACGGTAGAACGGGATTACCGTGGCTGGTCTTCGATTTACCATCGCTGGAGAGTGGTGCACAATGGTACCGTTTCATTTCAAATCCATGCACGCATTTCAAAAAGTCGTACGACACTGTTTCGCCATTTCGGACGGATGTTGCACCTTGCACCGTGGATGTTGCACACTGTAGATATCGATAATTCGGACGGCCATAACTTCTGGCTCGTTTAGAGTTACGGGAGCCATAACCAGTCAAAACGAAGGCCTCAGTGAGTTCTACGGCAATGACTGCTTTCAGCCGTCGATGGATTGTTTAATGCCCAAAAAAGACTATCCGAATCTCAATTGCGTCTAGGAAGTTCTTTACCCTTCGTTTTTTCGACATGTGGATTTTTACGGTAAAACGGGATTACCGTGGCTGGTCTTCAATTTACCATCGCTGGAGAGTGGTGCACCATCGTACTGTTTCGTTTCAAATTCTTGCACGCATTTCAAAAAGTCGTACGACACTGTTTCGCCATTTCGGACGGATGTTGCACCTTGCACCGTGGATGTTGCACACTGTAGATATCGATTATTCGGACGGCCATAACTTCTGGCTCGTTTAGAGTTACGGGAGCCATAACCAGTCAAAACGAAGGCCTCAATGAGTTCTACGGCTATGACGGCTTTCAGTAGTCAATGGATTGTTTAATGCCCAAAAAAGACTATCCGAATCTCAATCGGGTCTCGGAAGTTTTTTACCGTTCGTTTTTTCGACACGTGGATTTTTATGGTAAAACGGGATTACCGTGGCTGGTCTTCAATTTACCCTCGCTGGAGAGTGGCGCACCAGGGTACTGTTTCGTTTCAAATCCATGCACGCATTTTGAAAAGTCGTACGACTCTGTTTCGCCATTTCGGACGGATGTTGCACCTTGCACCGTGGATGTTTCACCCTGTAGATATCGATTATTCGAACGGCCATAACTTCTGGCTCGTTTAGAGTTACGGGAGCCATAACCAGTCAAAACGAAGGCCTCAGTGAGTTCTACGGCTATGACTGCTTTCAGCCGTCAACGGATTATTTAATGCCCAAAAATACTATCCGAATCTCAATCGGGTCTAGGAAGTTTTTTACCCTTCGTTTTTTCGACACGTGGATTTTTACGGTAGAACGGGATTACCGTGGATGGTCTTCGATTTACCATCGCTGGAAAGTGGTGCACCATGGTACCGTTTCGTTTCAAATCCATGCATGCATTTCAAAAAGTCATACGACACTGTTTCGCCATTTCGGATGGATGTTGCACGTTGCACCGTGGATGTTGCACCCTGTAGACATCGATTATTCAGACGGCCATAATTTCTGGCTCGTTTAGAGTTACGGAAGCCCTAACCAGTCAAAACTAAGGCCTCTGTGAGTTCTACGGCTGTGACCGCTTTCAGCCGTCAATGGATTGTTTAATGCCCAAAAAAGACTATCCGAATCTCAATCGGGTCTAGGAAGTTTTATAACTTTTCGTTTTTTCGACACGTGGATTTTTACGGTAGAACGGGATTACCGTGGCTGGTCTTCGATTTACCTTCGCTGGAGAGTGGTGCACCATGGTACCGTTTCGTTTCAAATCCATGCACGCATTTCAAAAAGACGTACGACACTGCTTCGCCATTTCGGATGGATCTTGCACCTTGCACCGTGGATGTTGCACCCTATAGATATCGATTATTCGGACGGCCATAACTTATGGCTCGTTTAGAGTTACGGGAGCCATAACCAGTCAAAACGAAGGCCTCAGTGAGTTCTATGGCTATGACAGCTTTCAGCCGTCAATGGATTGTTTAATGCCCAAAAAAGACTATCCGAATCTCAATTGGGTCTAGGAAGTTTTTTACCCTTCGTTTTTTCGACACGTGGATTTTTACGGTAGAACGGGATTACCGTGGCTGGTCTTCGATTTACCATCGCTGGAGATTGGTGCACCATGGTACCGTTTCGTTTCAAATCCATGCACGCATTTCAAAAGGTCGTACGACACTTTTTCGCCATTTCGGACGGATGTTGCAACTTTCACCGTGGATGTTGCACCCTGTAGATATCGATTATTCGGACCGCCATAACATCTGGCTCGTTTAGAGTTACGGGAGCCATAACCAGTCAAAACGAAGGCCTCAGTGAGTTCTACGGCTGTGACAGCTTTCATCCGTCAATGGATTGTTTAATGCCCAACAAAAAACTATCTGAATCTCAGTCGGGCCTCGGAAGTTTTGTACCCTTCGTTTTTTCGACACGTGGATTTTTACGATAAAACGGGATTACCATGGCTGGTCTTCAATTTACCATCGCTGGAGAGTGGTGCATGTAGGATCGATTTCGCCCTAGAGGGGGGGTGAATAGGGTGATTGTGTAAATTATTAAAATTAATCGCGGAAGATTATGAATTAATTTCAATTCAGATCACAGAATAGCAGCACAGATATCGCAGAACAGAATAAAACAGAACACAGAATTTACCCAGCTTCGACAAAACCCTGCCTACGTGCTGCCCCCAAGGTTTCTACTAGAATTTAGATAGTCCCTCGCTTACACACGTAAACTCGCTATACCCGCTATTGACTAATCTAACTCTACGCTCAAAACCCTGCCACAACTCAACCACCGAGTTGCGAATTCTCAAGCTACGCCACGTAGCTTGTCCCCTAGTCACACGACTAGAAATTTAAACGGTTTAAAAATGAAAATACAAATTTAAAAACAACGTAAATAAAAAACAGCCCTAAAAAGAAACTAAAGCCTTTTAAAATAAAAAAGGCCGGCCCAAACTAAAACAGTTCATCCCCTTTTTTTATTATTTCACCATGCCGGCCCTTTTTCTTTTATCTCGTATGTGATAATGTCGGCTTGTTCTTCCTTCTGAGATTAGGGCTTCGGCTCTTGTTTTGTTCCTCTTCCTTCAATAAATTAGGGCTGGAATCGAAGATGCCGATATTATATTAATCGATCGAATTTGTGATTTTCGTCCTTCTGCCCTGTCGATCGACTGCCTCCTTGTACCTTGCTTCGGCTACTTCGATTGATCGAGTTCGATTACAATTTTGGTGAGTATTTTTATTCCTTTTGCTTTCTGATTGAATGCTTGAACTCGACGATTATTTTTCCAATGATGATTGGGCTTATATAGGATTCGAAATCCTATTTTTGCGTTTGTATATTCGTGTTTGAATTTGTCTACTGATTTGCTTTGTCCATTCGATTATACTTGAATGGTTGAGATAAAATCTGACTAATTCATATGCGTATATTCTTGATACTTGCTTCCCATGGCTTGGTTGACATGGTTTTGATTATTGACTCGTTCAATATTGACTGTGACGATTTTTGGCTTTGCTATGCTTCCACGGCTTCGTCCCTTACATTGTTCACCTCGGCCTATAGTGTTCATGTTGTACTTGGATAGTTGGTATTTGATTTTGTACTGTAGTTATCTTCGATTGTGTGATGTTGCCTCTGGTTGCTGTCATATACTGATGAACTTGAAATGTACCATGATAGTCATGTGCCACTGCATCACCACTGTTGCACTGCCTTTGTGGTCTTCACTGTATTCGTGCACTTTGGTCTTTGTTTACCGTGTACATGTTGCTGCTGTGTTGCCAATTGGGCTTGTAGTTGATTCTTTGAGTCTAAAATTTATTTGCGAATTCATGTGCTTGATATTTGAGTTGTTGTATGGTCAGTGGTGCACTTGGTCATTCGAGTCTTCCCTGCATCATTATCTGTTGCATCTTTGGTTTTGGGGCTGTTGTGTTGGTCTGTCTTGTTTTTGGCCAGATTTGAGTTTTGCATTGTGTTGCTTGTATAGAGTAACTGGTTTTGGTCGAGACTTAATTCTTTGTTGGCACTGGCTATTGTAGTCCTGTCCACTCATGTACATGCTTCACTGCAGCCTTCTTTGCATTGTTCATTTTACTGTCTTTATTGTGGCATACTTTGATTCTTTTGAAACTCGAGTTGCACACTACTGTCTTGGTTTTGGGGATGCTGGATACATATGCATTCTGGTTCATTTTCGAGTCTAGTTGATGTTGCTGAAATCTGTAGCATCTTGGTTTCACTGATGGCCTGTTGTAGTGGTTGCGACTTGTTTACATTCTCGGAATTCAACAGCTAGTCTTCATTTGTGACTGGTTGACACTTGCAGTTGACTGTGTCACTTTCTAGGTGCATTTGTGCATTCATGTGTATTGGGTATTGTTTTTAGTTTTGTAATGTCCACCTGCCCTGTTTCATATTGCTTATATGCTTGAAGTCGTAACCTGTACAACTGCCCTGTGTTGAATCCAGCTAATAGCTCGAGTTTGACCTTGTGCGCGAAGTCGATATTTTATTTATATTGCACCTGAGTTGAACCCGGCTTTTCATTTGGGTTTGACCTGTGCTTACCTGTCCCTGTAAATCGATCAAGTGTATATATCGGCGTGCACGGCCTTGTGGCATATACAGTAATACATTGTGTATGTCACAAGTTGTTCGTGTATGATGAATTCAAATTTAAATTATGACGAACAACCCAAATAACTGAGGCAAATATTATTTTCAAAAATTATCTTTTATTTTTAAATTGCAAAAATATTTCTTTTTCAATTTTACTGCGTTAATTTATATTTTTGCAGATTGCTCAAATGCTGGATTCAAACTGGACTGAAGTTGAAGATAAATATGAGTGTGAGTGATATGTAGTGAGGTGATGATATGTAAAATAATGATGTAATTGAATTTGTATCAAAGTTGTATAGTGAATAGTGAGAGCTTGAATTTGTATACTATTCAAAATTGTAATAAATATTTGTTTGAATAAAATATTCGTTTGAATTCAAATTCCGTGTTATTTATTTTATTCAGCAAATATTTATTTAATCTGTGAAAAATAAAATAGTATATTATCAAATACATTTAAACGAATGTATATATGTTTATTATCATCAAACAAAAATCATATAAGCGCATATTCAACAATCTCCCCCTTTTGATGATAACAAACATATATTTAAGATTTTGAATATGTTAAATGTATTTGATCATTGATATGCTTTATTTGCTCCCCCTATTTAAATGCTTCCTCTCTACACAAAACTCCCCCTAGATATATGCATACAAATAAAATATGCAAATGAGTCTAGATGCAAAATGGAAAATTATTTGACCTTTGCTTGATTTTATTTGACAAAATCTTAACTTTTCTCTCCCCCTTTTGTTATCAGCAAAAGAATAACAGTGCTAGAGAAAATAGAGATAAAGTAATCGATATCAATCCAACATTAAAACTCAATTGAATATAAATATTAAAATTCAATAAAAAGTCAAACAAAAATCATAAATATTTTGTTAGACGCATATTCCACTTTTAGAATGATGGAAATGATGTCATCATATAAAACCATACAGTTGTGTCTATTTGTGGTATATTTATATCAGGAATTTGAATATCTACTAACCATGCATAACCGTTAGGACTTTTAAATGAGATTAGTAGTATTCCAATTTTATTTTAAAAAAAAATGAATTCAAGTATCTTTTAACCACGCATAACCGTGAGGACTTTTAAATGGGATTAGAATCAACTTGTTTATTTTACAAATCAACTTTTGATATGCGTTCCATACATGCATAACTGCGAGGACTTTTAAATGAGCATGGAAGCACATAACAAATTCCAAGTAATTCACCCATGCATAACCGTGACGACTTTTAAATGAGAGTGAATACTTTGGTATTTATTTATTATTATTATTATTAATTAATTTTTTTATTTTTTAAAAAAAATGTGAAAATGAAAAACGAACGATTCCTGTTTAAAGTACCACATATCGACAAACTATATAGAATTTTGATGAGTGATGGTTGTTAGAAATATGATAGATATAGAGATGGTCATGGAATTTTTACCAACAAACAGTTTTATAACTCTTGTTTAAATTTCTAAAGAAATTTATTAATTATACCGTCTCGAGTCATAATATTTGATCAATATTAACACTCATCACTTTTCCAATCACTATTTTTCTTTTTGATAAACATTAGGAAGTCAGATTAGTCAAAATAGTCATTTAAAATCAATTCAAAAATAATTATGAAATTAATTTTTCAAAATGACTAATCTGAAGATATGGTCAAAAATGATTTTCTCAAGGGGGTTTTAAAAGAAAATTTTCTGCTATTTGAAAATTATTTGAAGTGAAGAATATGCAGATATTTTCTTTGAAAAAAATGCAGTTACTAAATGTCTCAAAAGTCACGTTTAACTAGTAATTTTTCTTTCAACTAGATTACCAGTGTAATCCGCATCTGAATTTCTCTTTCACAAAAAAAATCATTAATTGAATTTTATAGACCGAAACATGAAGTGTGCACCAAAAATTTCAAATTCAATTTTAACAACAATTTAAATGACATTCTTTTGAATTTGAAATGAAGCCGTGTAAATAATCAGAAAACCGTGAATAAAGAGTTAGCCATATTATAACCAATTGTAATATCCAACAAAACACTATTTTTAATCCAAACTGATATGAAGTAATTCAAAGAATCTAGAGATTTTTATAGTGTTTTTGGCATAAGAATATAATTGGCCAACAATTTCGAATAAGTCAGAATCAAAATCATCATCTTTTCATCAATCTCAATATTGGCTGATTTAATTCAAAATACGGTGCAGATTATCACATTTAATATATCGTTTAAAACATACCATACCTGTTTTACCTTTACGATATTTTTCGTTGTTGTCCATTGTGATTCTGTCACCTTTATACTAGGCTAAGGAACTTTGTTTCGTCGTCCGTTGTGTTTCTGGAACAGCCAAAAATCCAGAGTACACTGTTGTTGTTCCTTAGCCTGCCACCACACCTACACGATGAAAGATTCATGTGACCTATTTGTTTTTATAGGTCCATGGTTGTTAGTGGCAGAAAATTTTGAAAAATAATTATGTGTAGACCCAAAACTGTTTATAATTGTTCCCTTCGGCACCCAAATTTGTTTAACTTTGAGAGATTTTATATTTGTGCCTTTTGGAACCCAAATTGGTATAGTTTTCACATGTTTGGGCCTATACCAACAATTATTGTGATCGTGTCCAAATTTTCTACAAATTGTACACAAAGAATTAAATTGATTAATATTGCTTGCAACAATTTTAGAATTATTGTATCCAAGTCCTTGTCTAACCGTATTAACAGTTTGCTTTCCTAATAGCATATTCAACGATTTTTCACTTTTTGAAAATTTATCTAAAGTCGTTGACAATTGTTGGACTTGTGTTTTGAGAGATTCATTTTCATTTAACAATTGAGTGCACTTTTTGATAGAATTCTCTCTCCTTGTATTTTCACTTTCTTTTAAAATCAGAATTTCATTTTCAAGTGATTTTATATTGATTTCCGATTTTTTAATTTCTTCTTCGAATGTTAGACACTTATCACACTTAGGGATCCTACTTTGATAGGTTTTAACTAGTTGATCAAGTTGTTTATTGCATTTTATCAAAGTATCCTTTTGTGATTCAAGTTTGGCATATTTCTCCCTAAGTCGTTCAAAACAGCCATTTACTTCGTGGAAATAAATGAGTAATTCAGAGTGAGTAAGTTTTGATACCTCGCTTGGCTCGTCATCGTCGCTATCGGTCATATTCCCATGAAGGCACATATCTGCTTTCTCACTCTCACTTCTATCGCTTTTATTCCACGTGGCTGTAAAACACCGTTTTGATTTCTTTTCAAAATCGCATTGAAATCGGGGATTTTTGGGCTTGATATCACCGGGTTTGTTGCAGATGATCCCGTGTTCTTTCGAGTTATCCAGTGCTGTGATTATTCTGCTTTTTAATTTTTGCTTTAGAGCTGGATTTCCATATTTGCGGTTTCACCTTTTGAATTTCTTCATTATTAATGCCAGCTCGGCTACTCCATCATCATCATCCTCATCACAACTGCTATTTACCAATCCTGTTAAGCACATTTCTTTAGCTGAGTTAGTTGTGGAGGACTTCTCATTGCTGTTGACTTTTGCACCATATATTGCATTGAAAGTATTCTAGATTTCCTGTGCATTTTCACAATGAGAAATGAAATTAAAATTATCTTGATTAATATGAGAATATAATATATGCATAGCAAGAGCATTAATCGAGATAATTTTCTTATCTGTTATGTCACACCCATTTTCAATAATATCCCAACATTTAATATTAACAGATTTTAAATAAAATTCCATTTTCAATTTCCAATTCAAAAAATCCGTTCCATCGAAAATAGGAATAATATTGGAACGACCCTCAAAATTATTATTAAAAGAAGCCATTTTAAAAATTCAAATTTTTAAAACAAAAACCAATTTTTTGAAACACGAATTTTTAAAACAAAAGTTGATTTTTGAAACATGAATTTTTAAAACAAAAAATTGGTTTTTGTAAAATCAAATTTTTAAAACAAAAACGGCATTTGTTCCTAGCTCTGATACCACTTGTAGGATCGATTTCACCCTAGAGGTGGGGGTGAATAGGGTGATTGTGTAAATTATTAAAATTAATCGCGGAAGCTTATGAATTAATTTCAATTCAGATCACATAATAATAGCACAGATATCGCAGAACAGAATAAAACAGAACAACACAGAATTTACCCAGCTTCGGCAAAACCCTGCCTACGTGCTGCCCCCAAGGTTTCTACTAGAAATTAGATAGTCCCTCGCTTACACACGTAAACTCGCTATACCTGCTATTGACTAATCTAACTCTACGCTCAAAACCCTTCCATAACTCAACTACCGAGTTGCGAATTCTCAAGCTACGCCACGTAGATTGTCCCCTAGTCACACGACTAGAAATTTAAACGGTTTAAAAATGCAAATACAAATTTAAAAACAACGTAAATAAAAAACAGCCCTAAAAAGAAACTAAAGCCGTTTAAAATAAAAAAGGCCGGCCCAAACTAAAACGGTTCATCCTTTTTTTTTATTATTTCACTATGCCGGCCCTTTTTCTTTTATCTCGTATGTGATAATGTCGGCTTATTCTTCCTTCTGAGATTAGGGCTTCAGCTCTTGTTTTGTTCCTCTTCCTTCAATAAATTAGGGCTGGAATCGAAGATGCCGATATTATATTAATCAATCGAATTTGTGATTTTCGTCCTTCTGCCCTGTCGATCGACTGCCTCCTTGTACCTTGCTTCGGCTACTTCGATTGATCGAGTTCGATTACAATTTTGGTGAGTACTTTTATTCCTTTTGCTTTCTGATTGAATTCTTGAACTCGACGATTATTTTGCCAATGATGATTGGGCTTATATAGGATTCGAAATCCTATTTTTGCGTTCGTATATTCGTGTTTGAATTTGTCTACTGATTTGCTTTGGCCATTCGATTATACTTGAATGGTTGAGATAAAATCTGACTAATTCATATGCGTATATTCTTGATACTTGCTTCCCACGGCTTGGTTGACACGGTTTTGATTATTGACTCGTTCAATATTGACTGTGACGATTTTTGGCTTTGCTATGCTTCCCCGGCTTCATCCCTTACATTGTTCACCTTGGCCTATAGTGTTCATGTTGTACTTGGATAGTTGGTATTTGATTTTGTACTGTAGTTATCTTCGATTGTGTGATGTTGCCTCTGGTTGCTGTCATATACTGATGAACTTGAAATGTACCATGATAGTCATGTGCCACTGCATCACCACTGTTGCACTGCCTTTGTGGTCTTCACTGTGTTCATGCACTTTGGTCTTTGTTTACTGTGTACATGTTGCTGCTGTGTTGCCAATTGGGCTTGTAGTTGATTCTTTGAGTCTGAAATTTATTTGCGAATTCATGTGCTTGATATTTGAGTTGTTGTATGGTCAGTGGTGCACTTGGTCATTCGAGTCTTCCCTGCATCATTATCTGATGCATCTTTGGTTTTGGGGCTGTTGTGTTGGTCTGTCTTGTTTTTGGCCAGATTTGAGTTTTGCATTGTGTTGCTTGTATATAGTAACTGGTTTTGGTCGAGACTTAATTCTTTGTTGGCACTGGCTGTTGTAGTCCTGTCCACTCATGTACATGCTTCACTGCAGCCTTCTTTGCATTGTTCATTTTACTGTCTTTATTGTGGCATACTTTGATTCTTTTGAAACTCGAGTTGCACACTACTGTCTTGGTTTTGGGGCTGCTGGTTACATATGCATTCTGGTTCATTTTCGAGTCTAGTTGATGTTGCTGAAATCTGTAGCATCTTGGTTTCACTGATGGCCTGTTGTAGTGGTTGCAACTTGTTTACATTCTCGGAATTCAGCAGCTAGTCTTCATTTGTGACTGGTTGACACTTGCAGTTGACTGTGTCACTTTCTAGGTGCATTTGTGCATTCATGTGTATTGGGTATTGTTTTTAATTTTGTAATATCCACCTGCCCTTTTTCATATTGCTTATATGCTTGAAGTCGTAACCTGTACAACTGCCCTGTGTTGAATCCAGCTAATAGCTCGAGTTTGACCTTGTGCGCGAAGTCGATATTTTATTTATATTGCACCTGAGTTGAACCCGGCTTTTCATTTGGGTTTGACCTGTGCTCACCTGTCCCTGTAAATCGATCAAGTGTATATATCGGCGTGCACGGCCTTGTGGCATATACAATAATACACTGTGTATGTCACAAGTTGTTCGTGTATGATGAATTCAAATTTAAATTATGACGAACAACCCAAATAACTGAGGCAAATATTATTTTCAAAAATTATCTTTTATTTTTGAATTGCAAAAATATTTCTTTTTCAATTTTACTGCGTTAATTTATATTTTTGCAGATTGCTCAAATGCTGGATTCAAACTGGACTGAAGTTGAAGATAAATATGAGTGTGAGTGATATGTAGTGAGGTGATGATATGTAAAATAATGATGTAATTGAATTTGTATCAAAGTTGTATAGTGAATAGTGAGAGCTTGAATTTGTATACTATTCAAAATTGTAATAAACATTTGTTTGAATAAAATATTCGTTTGAATTCAAATTCCGTGTTATTTATTTTATTCAGCAAATATTTATTTAATCTGTGAAAAATAAAATAGTATATTATCAAATACATTTAAACGAATGTATATATGTTTATTATCATCAAACAAAAATCATATAAGCGCATATTCAACAGTGCACCATGGTACCGTTTCGTTTCAAATCCTTGCACGCATTTCAAAAAGTCGTACGACACAGTTTCGCTATTTCGGACGGATGTTGCACCTTGCACCGTGGATGTTGCACCCTGTAGATATCGATTATTCGGACGACCATAACTTCTGGATCGTTTAGAGTTACGGGAGCCATAACCAGTCAAAACGAAGGCATTAGTGAGTTCTACGGTTATGACTGCTTTCAGCCGTCATTAGATCGTTTAATGCCCAAAAAAGACTATCCGAATCTCAATCGGGTCTAGGAAGTTTTTTACCCTTCGTTTATTCGACACGTCGATTTTTACGATAGAACGGGATTACTGTGGCTGATCTTCGATTTAACATCGCTGGAGAGTGGTGCACCATGGTACCGTTTCGTTTCAAATCAATGCACGCATTTCAAAAAGTCGTACGACACTATTTCGCCATTTCGGACGGATGTTGCACCTTGCACCGTGGATGTTGCACCCTGTAGATATCGTTTATTCGGACGGCCATAACTTCTGGCTCGTTTAGAGTTACGGGAGCCATAACCAGTCAAAACGAAGGCCTAAGTGAGTTCTACGGCTATGACGGCTTTCAGCCGTCAATGGATTGCTTAATGCCCAAAAAAGACTATCCGAATCTCAATCGGTTCTCGGAAGTTTTTTACTCTTCGTTTTTTCGACACGTGGATTTTTACGGTAAAATGGGATTACCGTGGCTGGTCTTCAATTTACCATCGCCGGAGAGTGCTGCACCATGGTACTGTTTCGTTTCAAATCCTTGCACGCATTTCAAAAAGTCGTACGACACTGTTTCGCCATTTCGGACAGATGTTGCACCTTGCACCGTGGATGTTGCACCCTGTAGATATCGATTATTCGGACGACCATAACTTCTGGCTTGTTTAGAGTTACGGGAGCCATAACCAGTCAAAACGAAAGCCTCAGTGAGTTCTACGGCTATGACAGCTTTTAGCCTTCAATGGATTGTTTAATGCCCAAAAAAGACTATCCGAATCTCAATCGGGTCTAGGAAGTTTTTTACCCTTCGTTTTTTGGACACGTGGTTCTTTACAGTAGAACGGGATTACCATGGATGGTCTTCGATTTACCATCGCTGGAGAGTGGTGCACCATGGTACCGTTTTGTTTCAAATCCATGGACGCATTTCACAAATTCGTACGATACTTTTTCGCCATTTCGGACGGATGTTGCACCTTGCACCGTGGATGTTGCACCCTGTAGATATCGATTATTCGGACGGCCATAACTTCTGGCTCGTTTAGAGTTGCGGGAACCATAACCAGTCAAAACGAAGGCCTCAGTGATTTCTACGGCTATGTCAGCTTTCAGCCGTCGATGGATTGCTTAATGCCCAAAAAAGACTATCCGAATCTCAATCGGTTCTAGGAAGTTTTTACCCTTCGTTTTTTCGACAAGTGGATTTGTACGGTAGAACGGGATTACTGTGGCTACTCTTCGATTTACCATCGCTGGACAGTGGTGCACCATGGTACCGTTTCATTTCAAATCCATGCACACGTTTCAAAAATTCGTACGACACTGTTACGCCATTACGGACGGATGTTGCACCTTGCACCGTGGATGTTGCACCCTGTAGATATCGATTATTCGGACGGCCATAACTTCTGGCTCGTTTAGAGTTACGGGAGCAAAAACCAGTCAAAACGAAGGCCTCAGTGAATTCTACGGCTATGACTACTTTTAGCCGTCAATGGATTGTTTAATGCCCAAAAAAGACTATCCGAATCTCAATCGGGTCTAGGAAGTTTTTTACACTTCGTTTTTTCGACACGTGGATTTTTACGGTAGAACGGGATTACCGTGGCTGGTCTTCGATTTACCATCGCTGGAGAGTGGTGCACCATGGTACCGTTTTGTTTCAAATCCATGCATGCATTTCAAAAAGTCGTACGACACTGTTTCGCCATTTCGGACGGATGTTGCACCTTGCACCGTGGATGTTGTACCCTGTAGATATCGATTATTCGGACGGCCATAACTTCTGGCTCGTTTAGAGTTACGGGAGCCATAACCAGTCAAAACGAAGGCATCAGTGAGTTCTATGATTATGACTGCTTTCAGCCGTCATTGGATTGTTTAATGCCCAAAAAAACTATCTGAATCTCAATCGGGTCTAGGAAGTTTTTTACCCTTCGTTTTTTCGACACGTGGAATTTTACGGTAGAACGGGATTACTGTGGCTGGTCTTCGATTTACCATCGCTGGAGAGTGGTGCACCATGGTACCTTTTCGTTTCAAATCAATGCACGCATTTCAAAAAGTTGTACGACACTGTTTCGCCATTTCGGACGGATGTTGCACCTTGCACCGTGGATGTTGCACCCTGTAGATATCGATTATTCGGACGGCCATAACTTCTGGCTCGTTTAGAGTTACGGGAGCCATAACCAGTCAAAACGAAGGCCTCAGTGAGTTCTACGGATATGACGGCTTTCAGCCGTCAATAGATTGTTTAATGCCCAAAAAAGACTATCTGAATCTCAATCGGGTCTCGGAAGTTTTTTACCCTTCATTTTTTCGACATGTGGATTTTTACGGTAAAACGGGATTACCGTGGCTGGTCTTCAATTTACCATCACTGGAGAGTGGTGCACCATGGTACTGTTTCGTTTCAAATCCTTGCACGCATTTCAAAAAGCCGTACGACACTGTTTCTCCATTTCGGACGGATGTTGCACCTTGCACCGTGGATGTTGCGCCCTGTAGAGATCGATTATTCGGACGGCCATAACTTCTGGCTCGTTTAGAGTTACGGGAGCTGTTGGGCGAATTCTCACCCATGTGATCACGAGGCCAAGGAGCATCAATTTCGTCTAGAATCACCATTTACATACTGTCCATTCGGTACCTATGCCTGGCCGAACCAAACCTCGCATCTACAAGTACCGAACCAAGCACACCCCTTCGGCACCGGACCAACACGAGGCTGTTGCCACCGAATCAACCTCTACCACCAAACCAACACCCATGCGGGACCAAGGCCTCTCCTCCATCACCGGACCACTCAACCTACAACCGATCCAAACGACACAACAATTCCCTACCGAGTCAAAACATGGCCAAACCAACCTCACCTCCATCTCACCGCCGGACCAACATCCTACCGGACCAAAGTCACTCCAACCACGACCGAACCAAGCTCCGCCGAACCAGATGTGCCAGACCAGATTGCTTCAGCCCAGGCCCATCAGCAGCTATAAACATCCATGACCCCTGCCCCCAGCCTCACTCTATAAATAGAGGGGCAGGGGTACAACAATGGCAGACAAGTTTGAGAGCTCAAGAACGGAAGGAACTTTCAAACAACTTTCATATACTTGTATACAAAGCTTTGTACTTATAATCTAAAGGAAAAAGGAGAATAACATATAAAGTCGACGTAGGCACGTTCTGGCTGAACCACTATAAATATGTGTGTCTTTTACAGTTTAGTCCTTACTTTTTACATACTTGCATGAGTCACCTAAAACCTTGAAAATAACATATAATCAACTAAATCATGCGGATTGGAGGTGTTTGTCCATTTTTTGCGCAAACATTTTTGGTTCTTTCACTGAGAGCTTGGAACTCGAAGCTTCAGCTTCCCTCATTCAACCTTCTTTCACCCTTCATTGCCTAGGAAACATGACTTCCAGGCCGAGAAAAGACGCCTATAAGGGAAAGAACGTTGCAACCAGCAGCGCTCCAGATCCAGTGGATCCAGATCAAGAGAACCGTCCCACTACGACAGTAGTGCCAAATGTAGATCAGGTAATTCCGACAGCCCCTGCCGCGGAACAACCGGCAGCAATCACTAGGGCAGACCTAGACAGAGTCGTGGTTGAAGTGACTAACCGCTTCGCATCCCAACAGGAAGCTTTGATGAACTAACTCATGTCACGCTTGAGGGATGCCGAAGAATCCAACCGTAACACTGAATCATGGTGGGAGTCTCAATCTGGAGGATCTCAGAGACAACAAAGGTCTTCCCTCTTCGAAGAAGTTATCAACAGGAACAACAATGATAGGGGCCACGCCCGGACTCAGTCCTAACTCCGACTCGAGGAAGCGCTTGGAACCGAACCCAATGGGGGAGGCACCAGGCGAGGATCGGATGTAGCTGAGCCGGTCATGCCACCTAATCAGAGAAACCCCGCTGAATGGAGCCGAGCTAGAACCCAACCCGAAGTTGACCCCATGGAAATGCTCGAAGCAGAACCCCACAGGGGAAGATCAAGGTAGGGGGCAACTGTAGCTGGTCCTAGCATGCATCCGAGCAGTCAAAGACAGCCACTGGATAACGTCAGAAGTGATAGGCTATACCATCCCTACAGGTCATCTGGACAAGATCGATCCCGCAGGGAAGAACCAAGCTCATTCTTGTCCGCTCCAAATTCTGATGAAAGAATGGCACGATTATTCAGGGATTGCGTCCGACGGGAGCAAAGAGATCGAGGGATAGGCGCTAGAGTAACCAGCCCTTTCACCCGCAACATCGAAACCGCCATCACACCTCGAGAATGGAAAATACCGACGATGGAACCGTACAAGGGAACTTCCGACCCCGTTGTACACATGCAAAGATACACACAGCATATGCTCATGAGTGGGGCAACGGAAGGAGTATTATGCAAATGCTTTCCACTATTTTTAGTAGATCTAGCTACCTCCTAGTTCTGCCATGTACCCCAAGGATCCATCAGTTCATGGGAAATGTTGAAGGAAAAGTTCATTAGCCAGTTCCGCATTCATGTGGAACAACCCAAGGATGCTTATTCTCTATCCAATGTCAAACAGAAATCCGGAGAGACACTGCAACAATATCTAACCCGGTTCAACGCCGCAGCGGCCGCAGTCCAAGATGCCGATGAGAAACTCACCCTAATGGCCCTCTGTAGTGGTATGCACCCAGATACCAAGTTTGCTAGAAGACTAACTAAAGAAAAACCAGCTACCTTGCCCGATTTCTTCCATGAAGCTGGGAAGTACATGAGACTCGAAGAGGCTGCCACTGAAAGGCAGATAGGACCACAGGCTAAGACGGTCCATGGAAACGCCCCCGCCGCAGCGAAGGACATTCGGAGAAACGACTCCAGAGACAATGCAGGGGGCAAGAAGGGAGAAAAGCGCTTGTACCGACCAGGACCGAGATTCGACGCTTACACTCTCCTGAATGAAACAGTCGAGAACATCTTCCTGGCCACCCAGGACGAACTTACATACAAGCGCCCCCGTACAAGAAAGAGTCGGATCGCGCAATCCAGTCCGGAAAATTCTGCCGTTTCCACGAGTCTCATGGGCACGATACCAATGAGTGCCGCCATCTCCGAGACCTAATTGAAGAACACATCAGGAGAAAGTGATTAGAACGCTATGTGAAGGGACAGGACAGGACCCCAGCTCCTGCCAAGGAAAACCCAGGGCAGCTCCACCCAGAGACAGGCGGAGGAAATCGCAACGCCAGCGGCTCCAGCCAAGAGAAGATAGTGGTCCATACAATATCAGGAGGGCCACACATCGCCGACAAGAGCTGGGCAGAAATGGAAAGATATGGAAACTCACTCAGAAGCGAGGAAGACTGCGTCAATTCTGTTATGGAAGAACGCCACCCTAAGCGGAAGGAAAATAATGACATCACATTTAGTGGGCGCGACCTAGAAGGAAGGCAGTACCCACACATGGACCCTATGCTCATCTCTGCCTGGTTTAGTCCAGCCAAAGTTTTCTGAATTTTGATAGACACTGGAAGTTCAGTAAATATCCTATTCAAGCATGCTTTCGACAAAATGAAGCTGTCGATGAAGGATGTATCCCCCTACAACAAACCACTACACGGTTTCACTGGAGAAGCAAAGATGCCCCTCGGACAATTGGATCTCTTTGTTGAATTGGGAAGTCATCCCCGCTCTGCCGTTCGGAAACAAACATTCGTGCTAATAGACAACCACTCGGCCTACAATGCCTTTTTAGGAAGACCAGCCTTGTCCGACTTCCAAATTGTCCTTGCCCTATGGTGCTTAAAGATGAAGTTCCCAACGGATAATGGAGTGGGAGAAGTAGAAGGGGATCAAGACGCCGCTCGGGACTGCTATGTAACCGAACTTCGCAATAATCGCAGGAGAGATAAAGGGAAAAATGCAGAGACTATTCTCCGCATGAAAAGCTTGGAAGCGTAGCAACTAAAGAAAGCCCCTCCTCTTCGGTATACCAGTGATCCTTTCAATGAATTAGACCCCAGGGACAAAGAGGAGGAGGCCACCGCCGAGCCTGCAGAGGCTATGGAATTCATATCTGTAGACAAATGCGACCCAAGTAAACTGCTGAGAGTCGGATCTCAGTTAAAAAGAGAACTAAAGAATCAACTCATTGATTTTCTTCGCCACAACATGGATGTATTTGCATGGACGCACGCTGATATGACTGGAATCTCCCCGGACATAGCATGCCACGCACTGAACATTGATCCTACCAAGGTGCCGGTAAAGCAGAAGAAGAGAAGTATGGGGGCAGAACGATAAGCGGCCCTCGAGGAAGAAGTAAAGAACTTACTGGCCAATGACTTCATACGTGAAGCCATCTACCCGGAATGGATTGCCAACCCGGTACTGGTAAAGAAAGCTAATGGGAAGTGGCGAACATGCATCGATTTCTCCAACTTAAACGACGCTTGCCCGAAAGATTGCTTCCCACTCCCCCGAATCGACCAACTCGTGGACAGCACTGCCGGACACGAACTCTTATCCTTTATGGACGCATACTCAGGATATAACCAGATCCCTATGCACGCCCCCGATCAAGACCACACTAGCTTCATCACTGACCGAGGATTGTACTGCTACAAGGTAATGCCATTTGGACTTAAAAACGCTGGAGCTAATTATCAGCACCTCGTCAACAAGATGTTTGCAGAACTGATAGGACGAACTATGGAGGTCTATGTGGATGACATGCTGGTTAAATCAAGAAAAGCCAACGATCATGTAAGCCACCTGGATGAGATGTTCCAAGTACTCAGCCAATATGGAATGAAGCTGAATCGTCTAAAGTGCTCCTTCGGAGTGTCATCAGGAAAGTTCTTGGGATTCATCGTCCATGCCATAGGGATCGAAGCAAACCCCGAACAAGTCCGAGCCTTGCAAGATATCAAAATACCATCCACTCGGAAAGAAATGCAAAGCCTAAACGGGAAGGTGGCCGCCCTAAGCAGATTCATCTCCAAAGAAACTGACAAGTGTGTCCCTTTCTTCGAAGCCCTAAAGAGAGACAAAGGAAAATTCGAGTGGACCGACGAATGTTCAGCGGCTTTTCTTAACCTAATCGACCACCTCCAACGGCCACCGGTACTCTCGACTCCAAATGAAGGCGGAGAACTATACCTATATCTTGCTGTGTCATCCCATGCTCTAAGCACCGCTCTGGTAAGAGAAGAAAATCGCACACAACGGCCAGTGTACTTCATAAGCAAAAGGTTCACGGGAGCAGAAGCCAGATATCCTAAACTTGAGAAGCTAGCGTACTGCTTACTAATCACGTCACGGAAACTGCGACACTACTTCCAGTCTCATTCCATCCGAGTTCTAACCGATCAACCACTAAGGCAAGTACTTCGTCGTCCCGATACCTCTGGGCGGTTACTTAAATGGTGCATTGAATTGAGTCAATATGATATCACCTACCATCCCCGCACCGCCATCAAGAGACAAACTATGGCCGATTTCATTGCCGAATTCACCACCGGTGAAGGTAGGGAGCAATCCGAGGTGTCAGAAGACGTCAAATGGAATCTCTTCGTAGATGGGGCGTCAAAAGAACAAGGCTCCGAGGTAGGTGTCGTGATAATCACCCCCAGGGGAAAGAAGCTGCACTACGCCCTAAGATTGGAATTCGCTGCCACCAACAATGATGCCGAATATGAAGAAGAAATAGCCGGATTAGAGCTTGCCTTGGAGATCGGAGTCAGTTCCTTATGTCTTCACAGTGATTCGCAACTCATCGTAAATCAAATACTAGGGGAGTACCAGATTCGAGGAGAGCGTCTCACGGCATATCTGAGAAAGACCAAGCGGTTGCTCAATCAATTGGATCACTACTCGATCAAGTACATTCCTCGAGAAGAAAATCAAGAGGCCGACGGGCTGGCAAAGCAAGCTAGCACGGGAGATGGTACCATTTCTGGAACGACAACTGTCTCAAGGCTACTAACCTCGAGTTTCGATCAAGTAAATATGATAGCTGCAACCGAAGAAGAAACATGGATGACCCCTATCCGAGAATACTTACAAAACGGCACCCTACCCGACGGGCGAAGTGAAGTTAAGAAAATTCTAAGGAAAGCTTCCCGCTGCACAATGCAAGAAGGCATCCTCTATCGGCGCGGCTTCTCTAACCCCTTATTGAGGTGCGTTGCTGGAAGAGAAGCCAAGGAAATTCTATCCAATATCCATCAGGGAAGTTGTGGAGACCACACTGGAGGGCAGACCTTAGCAAAAAATATACTCCGATATGGGTATTTCTGGCCCACTTTAAACAAAGATGCCTTAGACTTCGTCAGAAGATGCGACAGATGTCAGAAATTTTCTAAGATTCCTCGACTACCAACCAATGAAATTACTCAGATGACCAGCCCTTGGCCCTTCGCAATATGGGGAATTGACTTAATTGGCGAACTGCCGATGGGCCGAGGCGGGGCCAGACATGCCATAGTGGCAGTTGACTATTTCACCAAATGGGTGGAAGCGGAGCCTATGAATAAAATATCTTTAGCTAAAGTTATCAACTTCTTGATCAAAAACGTTCTGTGCCGGTACGGAGTTCCACTCAGAATCATATCAGACAACGGGCTTCAATTTGACAGCGAGGAATTCGCCGATTGGTGCCAAGAGCACGAAATTCACAAAAGCTTCTCATCTGTAGCTTATCCTCAAGAAAACGGACAAGTCGAAGCTGTCAACAAGATCCTCAAAACCTTAATCAAGAAGAAACTTGAAAAGTCGAAAGGCGCTTGGGTGGACGAACTTCCTACGGCACTTTGGGCCTATCGCACATCGTACAGAACTTCAACAGGGCATACTCCTTTCTCTTTGGCATATGGATCAGAGGCCATGCTCCCAGTTGAAACTATAGTGCCCTCTCACCGTAGGATCCACTACAGCCCGGAAGAGAACGAAGAACTCCTCCTCATGTCTTTGGATCTGATTGAGGAGAGAAGAAATGATGCAGCCCTCAAAGCAGCAGCTCACAGACAAAAAGTGGCAGCACTATACAACTCCAAAGTCAAACATCGCAGCTTACAAGAAGGAGATCTTGTCCTCAAGAGAATCTTTCCGTGCCCCGGGGCACTGGACCCCATCTGGGACGGACCATACGTAATTCATAGAGATCTCCACAACGGAGCTTATATTTTGTCAACAGTGGACGGAGAGGTGTTCCAGAGGGCATGGAACATCCGACATCTCCGTCGATACTTTTCTTAACTTGTACTGCCCATATGAAGTGAATTAACAAAGAGAATCAGTGGACGTAGGCATTTTCGTGCCGAACCACTTTAAAAAACTTGGCTTCTGTTAACTTGTTCCTTTATATCTTGGCTACTTGTTAAGCTTTATCCTTTGCCGTTGAACAAAATCCTTTGCAGATGACATTTCAATCCAGAGCTTCACAATACAACTCAACCTGGACAAAATCTAACAGGTACGCTACGCTCCTATGCCCTCGCCAATGAGACACTTTGCTCCGGTATCCCTCTACCGCGAGTTAACTCATTGTTTGCCTCGGCCCTTAAAGCCGACTGTAATAAGCCGAGTATAAGTCATCAAAAAAAAGGCCTACTATAGCCGATGGCAGCTCATTACAACGATTCGGCTCGCCGGCAACTGTGAACCGATCATAAGCCCCAACATAAGGTGTGGCCAGCCAGGGGCAGTTCACAGTTGACGATCGACCCCCACGCTAGCCAGCCACAGTAAATCGAATAATACCCACGATTACGGGCCATAATGGCCCGGGTAGTTACTGTGCGCGATCGGCTCCGATGTGTCTGAAGTGCGGCTGTGGTAAAAAAGAAAACTCCCCGCAGAGGCGTAAGATGGGTGACAAATGTCTCCAAGACCCACAACTAGGGAAAGTGACTACAAAACCCGTTTGCCACGAACTTAAGCACATCGACGGCCTTCCGTGACTGGAAGTTTTACTTTTCCTATATTTCAATTTCATTTAAAACTTTTCTCCTATTCTCCATAACGGTGCTTGAAAGTACAGGACATGAAATAGGGAACGTTCGCTAATGGGAACAGAAACTTACAATCGGATAACGAGACACTCAACAGCATTCCGTGCTTAGTCTTACAGGGCGCACGAAGTTGCCGTCCACAGCTGAAACATGAAGAGCAGTCCCTTCTACTTTTATACATTAATGCATAGCTGCAGTTCATATTCACACATCACATTTACGTTGCAAAATGAGAAATTATACTTTAAGCAAAAAACTTGGCATCAGGCACAGTCAAGTCACTAGTAACATGCATAGCTACATCACTTACACAGCACAACAAAATAGCGATAAAATTCCAACATAACGGAATCAGCTTATGTTATGAAATTACATAAAGTCATTCATCACAAACAATATTATTACAGTTACATCAATGTTTTGGACTAACATGAACAGCAATAAAAAGAAATCAAAAGGTAACCAGCTGTATTAGTGCTAACCACTACACCTTAGAACCAGCTCTCCGAATCTACTTGGTTGCTGGATCGGAACTCCTAGCATGTTGACCAGAGGTCCCACCTGTCCAATTCAGAAGAAGAATCCATCAGATAAACAGCGAACGATCAAGTAATGAAAAGCTAAAAAGGAAAAACTCACCGACGCCCGCTTCTTGGTCCTCATCCCCCAACTGCACACCGGCTTCCTCCGCAGCAAGCAGCCGCATCCCCTCCTTCACCGCTACCTTCTCCTCCTTTGAGAACTGGGCGGTTACCACGTCCATCCTGAATGCCGCTCCACCTTCCTTTTCCGCGTCGGCCTTGGCCTCCTCCAAAGCCCGGAGATATACCCTAGCCATGATCCGGGGATAGTCATCCATCCAGGATAGATTACCCTGCTTCCAGGTACGGAAGTACATATCCTGCAACATCTCATCCATCATCCCCTCATTCTCCTCAAACTCCCTCACAAGGGCCTCGGAGGACAACAACTTAGCGACGGCAACATCCCTCTACGATCGATATCTCAGGCGGTCAGCCTGGAGAGACCTCCTCATTTCCTCCATCTCTTCCTTTAGCTTGGCCTGAGCAAGCTCTGCGGCTTCAAGCCTCCCAGACAACTCTTCAATCCGCTCGAGATCCGCATTCCGAACCTCATCCACCGTCGCAATGGCCATATCAATCTGCCCCTTACAAGCAGCCTCCATTTTTCGCAATTCTGCCCTGCTGGCCTTTTCCAGATTCTCCTTCAACTGCTTGGAGGATGCCTCGTGCTGAGAAATCTGGATAGCCTGATCGGCAAGCTGCTTGGCCTGATCAGAAACCTGTAGCCGCAGCCGGATGTTAGCACTCCCGATTTCCTCCCCAGCCCTAGCCAGTCGAGCATGATGCTCCATCAACTATTTGACCTCCTCCGCGACCCGGTCAATGTTGGCCTTGGCTTCGACCCCATAGCAGCTATCCGAGTAGTGAGCAGATCCAAATCTAAGGACTTAGCCTCATCAAGAATCCGAACCATGGGACTGCGGGGGAGAAGATGCTCGCCCGTGGCCTCGTCAAATAATATATCCTGAGAGCTTGGGTCCAAATCCGGGTGGCCGGCAAAGGGATTGCGAGGCACGTCGGGACGTTTTATACGGATCACAGTAGGATTCTCGGAAGGAGGTGGAGAGGGGGCAAACTCCGTGGTCTCCTCCGCGGTATCTCGAGAAGGCTGAGTAGAAGGCTGAGGACCAGGTGGTGAATCAAACAAGGAACGCCTCCTCTTCCTCTGCTGGATACCTTCCTCAATGACTCCAAGAAGAGAGCGATATCTAACTACATCCCCGGAACGGCCGGATGGCGGCTTCGGCTTAGTAGAAGCTCTCATCAACTTGAATTGTTCGAGGCGGTGTCGAAGGTCTAAAGTTTTGGCCACCTCGCCTGCCCCTATAATATAGAACAAGTGTTACGAACATACAAGGGTCCATAATTCAAGAAATATGTTAACTTAAAAAGAACGAGAAGGCACGTCTGTTATACAAATCCTGCGGAGAAGGAGAATACTGCAATAAGTCCTGAATCTCAGTCCAGGACGGAAGCGAACCATAAAATATTCCTAAGTCCCTATCATAAATGGAATCTGCAGAAGTCAAGAGTTTACCTTGAATCGCTGGAGCCACCTCAGCTGAAGAACTCTTAGGGAATGGATCGGCGCCAGCCCCAGCCTTGTCAACCTCTTTTGCCTTCTTCACTGAGGCTGATCCTTCCTCCAACCCTTCAAAAGCCTGGCGGAAGGCATCATCCGTCCACTCCTGGATCTCCCCTGCCTGCTCAGAAGGCAAAGCCCCGACACCACTACCACCCTGTCCTTCACCTTCTCCATCTCCTCCGCTCTCCTCTTCGTCTCTTTCCTCCTCTCCACCTTCCTCCTCCGGAATATCTGGACACGTACTGGGAGAGGGTCCATCAGACTTCTTAAGCTTCTTTCCCCCAACGGCTGGAGGCACCGAGAAAGGTCTCTTCTTGCTACTCTTCGCAGTAGCCCCATCCCTAGCTTTAGAAGCCCTCTCCTCGGCTGTATCTCTCTGTTTAACCACAGATTGATGTGGAAGAATCAAGTTATACTCCAGGAGAGTGGCGTTCCGGATCAGGTAAGAGGCCGACCTATCCCTTCCCGAAATGACCTTTATTTCAGCAGCCATCCGCGCCAAGGAATCATTCTCCACAACCGCAAATCCACCTGTTGCTAGCAAGAAATAAAAGCATATAAGAAGAAGCATTGTGATCGGGACAAGAAAAATATAAATGAAGTTCAACTTACAGGCGGAAGTGAAAAGGCGGAATGAAACAGAGTCATCCCTAATGAAAAATCATTCCTTCTTGAACATACTGAACTTTGAGTACAAATCCAGAACAGGCTTGAAGGGCACGGCCGCTTCCAAACTGATATATGGAGACCCCTTCTTGTAGCCTCTCAAGTTGTACAGATACCAGATCTCCCAGTTGGAAGGGGGACGCCCATATTTCTTCTGAAAGATGACGAAAAGACTCACCAGAATGGCATAGGAGTTAGGCTGAAGCTGGAATGGAGCCACCTTCAGATATGTGATAAAGCTAACTATCCAAGCGTTAAGAGGCGGGATAGCACCACACATGCAATGATATCCGCTGTAAGAAAAGTAGCCTTCGGGGGGGTTATACGGCATCACCCCGTCCACCGGCAACCGCATAAGCGCTCTATCTATCCCGAAAGAACGAGATATAACATCAAGTTGCTCCTCCTTTAGGGAGCTAGGAAAGCAATCGGGAGGGGAGACCAGAAGTTCCTAGGGACTATACCCATCCACTAACGACCTCGGGGCAGGTCCATGTTATCCGTCGCCCTTAGACTTCCGTTTGTTGGATCGGATTTCCACTCTTTGAGACATTCTATCTACATACACAATAGAGAAAGACGTGTAGTTAGTACATGGAGTATAGAGATATAAGCAAACAAGTGTATAAAGCAAGCCAGCATGTGTAAATCTAGGGTTATCACTCAAAATTCAAATATGAAAGTTCATTCGGCAAAGCAATGCAAGAATCCATTCGGCACTTAAAACACAGGATCATTCGGCATCTACAACATAAGGTCATTCTGTAGTTCCAACCGAAGCCCATCCGGCACTTGAGGGTACTCATGTTCATTCGGTACAGAGAGCTTTCGAGTTCATCCGGTATTGAGAATATTCGGTATTAAAACTTCAAGCTCATTCGGTAAAACAATATATATCGAAGATGTCATTCGGCAGTCACCTGGTTCGGCAAAGTTGTTGGTTCGGCGAAAGTGTTGATTCGGCAAGAGATTCTTATCCGGTCCGGTAGAGAATAAGGGAAGCCCTAGGCCCCTACTTATAGACGAGCGCGAGATAACCGAACCATTGGTTCGGCACTTAGGACCGAGCGAAGCCATCCAACCAGAAGAAAAACAAAGAGCGACACATGCAAGCACGTGCCCCACTTTGGGGGGCAAATGTTGGGAGAATTCTCACCCATGTAATCACGAGGCCAAGGAGCATCAATTTCGTCTAGAATCACCATTTACATACTGTCCATTCGGTACCTATGCCTGGCCGAACCAAAACTCGCATCTACAAGTACCGAACCAAGCACACCCCTTCAGCACCGGACCAACACGAGGCTGTTGCCACCGAATCAACCTCTACCACCGAACCAACACCCCTGCCGGACCAAGGCCTCTCCTCCATCACCGGACCACTCCACCTACAACCGATCCAAACGACACAACGACTCCCCACCGAGTCAAAGCATGGCCGAACCAACCTCACCTCCATCTCACCACCGGACCAACATCCTACCGGACCAACATCCTACCGGACCAAAGTCACTCCAACCACGACCGAACCAAGCTCCGCCGAACCAGATGTGCCAGACCAGATTGCTTCAGCCCAGGCCCATCAGCAGCTATAAACATCCAAGACCCCTGCCCCCAGCCTCACTCTATAAATAGAGGAGCAGGGGTACAATAATGGCAGACAAGTTTGAGAGCTCAAGCACGGAAGGAACTTTCAAACAACTTTCATATACTTGTATACAAAGCTTTGTACTTGTAATCTAAAAGAAAAAGGAGAATAACATATAAAGTGGACGTAGGCACGTTCTGGCCGAACCACTATAAATCTGTGTGTCTTTTACAGTTTAGTTCTTGCTTTTTATATATTTTCATAAGTCACCTAAAACCTTGAAAATAACATATAATCAACTAAATCATACGGATTGGAGGCGTTTGTCCATTTTTTGCGCAAACAGGAGCCATAACCAGTCAAAACGAAGGCCTCAGTGAGTTCTACTTCTATGACAGCTTTCAGCCGTCAATGGATTGTTTAATGCCTAAAATAGAGTATCTGAATCTCAATCGGGTCTAGAAAGTTTTTTACCCTTCGTTTTTTCGACACGTGGATTTTTACGGTAGAATGGGATTACCATTGCTGGTCATCGATTTACCATCGTTGGAGAGTGGTGCACCATGGTACCATTTTGTTTCAAATCCATGCACGCATTTCAAAAATTCGTACGATACTGTTTCTCCATTTCGGACGGATGTTGCACCTTGCACCGTGGATGTTGCACCCTGTATATATCGATTATTCGAACGGCTATAACTTCTGGCTCGTTTAGAGTTGCGGGAGCCATAACCAGTAAAAACGAAGGCCTCAGTGATTTCTATGTCTAAGACAGCTTTCAGCCGTCGATGGATTGCTTAATGCCCAACAAAGACTATCCGAATCTCAATCGGGTCTAGGATGTTTTTTACCCTTTGTTTTTTCGACACGTGGATTTTTACGGTAGAACGGGAATACTGTGGCTAATCTTCGATTTACCATCGCTGGAGAGTGGTGCACCATGGTACCGTTTCGTTTCAAATCCATGCACACATTTCAAAAAGTCGTACGACACTGTTACGCCATTACGGACGGATGTTGCACCTTGCACCGTGGATGTTGCACCCTGTAGATATCGATTATTCGGACGGCCATAACTTCTGGCTCGTTTAGAGTTACGGGAGCCATAACCAGTCAAAACGACGGACTCAGTGAGTTCTACGGCTATGACAGCTTTTAGCCGTCAATGGATTGTTTAATGTCCAAAAATGACTATCCGAATCTCTATCGGGTCTAGGAAGTTTTTTACCCATCGTTTTTTCGACACGTGGATTTTTACGGTAGAACGGGATAACCGTGGCTGGTCTTCGATTTACCATCGCTGGAGAGTGGTGCACCATGGTACCGTTTCGATTCAAATCCATGCACGCATTTCAAAATGTCGTATGACACTGTTTCGCCATTTCGGACGGATGTTGCACCTTGCACCGTGGATGTTGCACCCTGTAGATATCGATTATTCGGACGGCCATAACTTCTGGCTCGTTTAGAGTTACGGGAGCCATAACCAGTCAAAACGAAGCCTCGGTGAGTTCTACGGCTATGACTGCTTTCAGACGTCAATGGACTGTTTAATGCCCAAAAAAGACTATCCGAATCTCAATCGGGTCAAGGAAGGTTTTTACCCTTCGTTTTTTCGACACGTGGATTTTTACGGTAGAACGGGATAACCGTGGCTTGTCTTCGATTTACCATCGCTGGAGAGTGGTGCACCATGGTACCGTTTCATTTCAAATCCTTGCACGCATTTCAAAAAGTCGTACGACACTGTTACGCCATTACGGACGGATGTTGCACCTTGCACCGTGGATGTTGCACCCTGTCGATATCGATTATTCGGACGGCCATAACTTCTGGCTCGTTTAGAGTTACGGGAGCCATAGCCAGTCAAAATGAAGGCCTCAGTGAGTTCTACGGCTATGACCGCTTTCAGCCGTCAATGGATTGTTTAATGCCCAAAAAAGACTATCCGAATCTCAATCGGGTCTAGGAAGTTTTTTACCCTTCGTTTTTTCGACACATGGATTTTTACGGTAGAACGGGATAACCGTGGCTGGTCTTCGATTTACGTTCGCTGGAGAGTTGTGCACCATGGTACCGTTTCGTTTCAAATCCATGCACACATTTCAAAAATTCGTACGACACTGTTTCGCCATTTCGAACGGATGTTGCACCTTGCACCGTGGATGTTGCACCCTGTAGATATCGATTATTCGGACGGCCATAACTTCTGGCTCGTTTAGAGTTACGGGAGCCATAACCAGTCAAAACGAAGGCCTCAGTGAGTTCTACGGCTATGATACCTTTCAGCCCTCGATGGATTGTTTAATGCCCAAAAAAGACTATCCGAATCTCAATCGGGTCTCGGAAGTTTTTTACCCTTCGTTTTTTCGACACGTGGATTTTTACAGTAGAACGGGATTGCCATGCTGGTCTTCGATTTACCATCGCTGGTGAGTGGTGCACAATGGTACAGTTTCGTTTCTAATCCTTGCACGCATTTCAAAAAGTCGTACGACATGTTTCGCCATTTCGGACGGATGTTGCACCTTGCACGGTGGATGTTGCACCCAGTAGTAATCGATTATTCGGACGGTCATAACTTCTGGCTAGTTTAGAGTTACGGAAGCCATAACCAGTAAAAACGATGGCCTCAGTGAGTTCTACGGCTATGACAGCTTTCAGCAGTCAATGGATTGTTTAATTTCCAAAAAAGACTATCCGAATCTCAATGGGGTCTCGGAAGTTTTTTACCCTTCGTTTTTTCGACACGTGGATTTTTATGGTAAAATGGGATTGCCAAGGCTGGTCTTCAATTTACCCTCGCTGGAGAGTGGTGCACCATGGTACTGTTTCGTTTCAAATCCTTGCACGCATTTAAAAAAGTCGTACGACACTGTTACGCCATTTCGGACGGATGTTGCACCTTGCACCGTGGATGTTGCACCCTGTAGATATCGATTATTCGGACGGCCATAACTTCTGGCTCGTTTAGAGTTACGGGCGCCATAACCAGTCAAAACGAAGGCCTCGGTGAGTTCTACGGATATGAAAACTATTAGCCGTCAATGGATTGTTTAATGCCCAAAAAAGACTAACCGAATCTTAATCGGGTCTAGGAAATTTTTTACCATTCGTTTTTTCGACACGTGGATTTTTACGGTAGGACGGGATTACCGTGGCTGGTCTTCGATTTACCATCGCTGGAGAGTGGTGCACCATGGTACCGTTTCGTTTCAAGTCCATGCACGCATTTCAAAAAGTCGGACGACACTGTTTCGCCATTTCGGACGGATGTTGCACCTTGCACCGTGGATGTTGCACCTTATAGATATCGATTATTCGGACGACCATAACTTCTGGCTCGTTTAGAGTTACGGGAGCCATAACCAGTCAAAACGAAGGCCTCAGTGAGTTCTACGGCTATGACAGCTTTCAGCCGTCAATGGATTGTTTAATGCCCAAAAAAGACTATCCGAATCTCAATCGGGTCTCGGAAGTTCTTTACCCTTCGTTTTTTCGACACGTGGATTTTTACGGTAAAACGGGATTACCATGGCTGGTCTTCAATTTACCATCGCTGGAGAGTGGTGCACCATGGTACTGTTTCGTTTCAAATTCTTGCACGCATTTCAAAAAGTCGTACGACACTGTTTCGCCATTTTGGACGGATGTTGCACCTTGCACCGTGGATGTTGCACACTGTAGATATCGATTATTCGGACGGCCATAACTTCTGGCTCGTTTAGAGTTACGGGAGCCATAACCAGTCAAAACGAAGGCCTCAGTGAGTTCTACGGCTATGACAGCTTTCAGTAGTCAATGGATTGTTTAATGCCCAAAAAAGACTATCCGAATCTCAATCGGGTCTCGGAAGTTTTTTACCGTTCGTTTTTTCGACACGTGGATTTTTATGGTAAAACGGGATTACCGTGGCTGGTCTTCAATTTACCCTCGCTGGAGAGTGGCGCATCAGGGTACCATTTCGTTTCAAATCCATGCACGCATTTCAAAAAGTCGTACGACACTGTTACACCATTTCGGACGGATGTTGCACCTTGCACCGTGGATGTTGCACCCTGTAGATATCGATTATTCGGACGGCCATAACTTCTGGCTCGTTTAGAGTTACGGGAGCCATAACCAGTCAAAACGAAGGTCTCAGTGAGTTCTATGGCTATGACAGCTTTCAGCCGTCAATGGATTGTTTAATGCCTAAAAAAGACTATCCGAATCTCAATCGGGTCTAGGAAGTTTTTTACCCTTCGTTTTTTCGACACGTGGATTTTTACTGTAGAACGGGATTACCGTGGCTGGTCTTCGATTTACCATCGCTGGAGAGTGGTGCACCATGGTACCGTTTCGTTTCAAATCCATGCACGCATTTCAAAAAGTCGGACGACACTGTTTCGCCATTTCGGACGGATGTTGCACCTTGCACCGTGGATGTTGCACCTTATAGATATCGATTATTCGGATGGCCATAACTTCTGGGTCGTTTAGAGTTACGGGAGCCATAACCAGTCAAAACGAAGGCCTCAGTGAGTTCTACGGCTATGACCGCTTTCAGCCGTCAATGGATTGTTTAATGCCCAAAAAAGACTATCCGAATCTCAATCGGGTCTCGGAAGTTCTTTACCCTTCGTTTTTTCGACACGTGGATTTTTACGGTAAAACGGGATTACCGTGGCTGGTCTTCAATTTACCATCGCTGGAGAGTGGTGCACCATGGTACCGTTTCGTTTCAAATCCATGCACGCATTTCAAAAAGTCGTACGACACTGTTTCGCCATTTTGGACGGATGTTGCACCTTGCACCGTGGATGTTGCACACTGTAGATATCGATTATTCGGACGGCCATAACTTCTGGCTCGTTTAGAGTTACGGGAGCCATAACCAGTCAAAACGAAGGCCTCAGTGAGTTCTACGGCTATGACAGCTTTCAGTAGTCAATGGATTGTTTAATGCCCAAAAAAGACTATCCGAATCTCAATCGGGTCTCGGAAGTTTTTTACCGTTCGTTTTTTCGACACGTGGATTTTTATGGTAAAACGGGATTACCGTGGCTGGTCTTCAATTTACCCTCGCTGGAGAGTGGCGCATCAGGGTACCGTTTCGTTTCAAATCCATGCACGCATTTCAAAAAGTCGTACGACACTGTTACACCATTTCGGACGGATGTTGCACCTTGCACCGTGGATGTTGCACCCTGTAGATATCGATTATTCGGACGGCCATAACTTCTGGCTCGTTTAGAGTTACGGGAGCCATAACCAGTCAAAACGGAGGTCTCAGTGAGTTCCATGGCTATGACAGCTTTCAGCCGTCAATGGATTGTTTAATGCCCAAAAAAGACTATCCGAATCTCAATCGGGTCTAGGAAGTTTTTTACCCTTCGTTTTTACGACACGTGGATTTTTACGGTAGAACGGGATTACCGTGGCCGGTCTTCGATTTACCATCGCTGGAGAGTGGTGCACCATAGTACCGTTACGTTTCAAATCCATGCACGCATTTCTAAAAGTCGGACGACAATGTTTCGCCATTTCGGACGGATGTTGCGCCTTGCACCGTGGATGTTGCACCTTGTAGATATCGATTATTCGGACGGCCATAACTTCTGGCTCGTTTAGAGTTACGGGAGCCATAACCAGTCAAAACAAAGGCCTCAGTGAGTTCTACGGCTATAACTGCTTTCAGCTGTCAATGGATTGTTTAATGCCCAAAAAGACTATCCGAATCTCAATCGAGTCTTGGAAGTTCTTTACCCTTCTTTTTTTCGACACGTGGATTTTTACGGTAAAACGGGATTACCGTGGCTGGTCTTCAATTTTCCATCGCTGGAGAGTGGTGCACCATGGTACCGTTTCGTTTCAAATCCATGCACGCATTTGAAAAAGTCGTACGACACTGTTTCGCCATTTCGGACGGATGTTGCACCTTGCACCGTGGATGTTGCACCCTGTAGATATTGATTATTCGGACGGCCATAACTTCTGGCTCGTTTAGAGTTACGGGAGCCATAACCAGTCAAAACGAAGGCCTCAGTGAGTTCTACGGCTATGACAATTTCAGCCGTCAATGGATTGTTTAATGCCCAAAAAAGACTATCCGAATCTCAATCGGGTCTACGAAGTTTTTTACCCTTCGTTTTTTCGACACGTGGATTTTTACGGTAGAACGGGATTACCGTGGCTGGTCTTCGATTTACCATCGCTGGAGAGTGGTGCACCATGGTACCGTTTTGTTTCAAATCCATTCACGCATTTCAAAAATTCGTACGATACTGTTTCGCCATTTCAGACGGATGTTGCACCTTGCACCGTGGATGTTGCACCCTGCAGATATCGATTATTCGGACGGCCATAACTTCTGGCTCGTTTAGAGTTACGGGAGCCATAACCAGTCAAAACGAAGGCCTCTGTGAGTTCTACGACTATGACAGTTTTCATCTGTCGATGGATTGTTTAATGCCCAAAAAAGACTATCCGAATCTCAATCGCGTCTCGGAAATTTTTTACCCTTCGTTTTTTCGACACGTGGATTTTTATGGTAACACGGGATTACCGTGGCTGGTCTTCAATTTACCCTCGCTGGAGAGTGGTGCACCAGGGTACCGTTTTGTTTCAAATCCATGCACACATTTCAAAAAGTCGTACGACACTGTTACGCCATTACGGACGGATGTTGCACCTTGCATCGTGGATGTTGCACCCTATAGATATCGATTATTCGGATGGCCATACCTTCTGGCTCATTTAGAGTTACGGGAGCCATAACCAGTCAAAACGAAGGCCTCAGTGAGTTCTACGGCTATTGCAGATTTCAGCCGTCAATGGATTGTCTAATGCCCAAAAACGACTATCTGAATCTCAATCGGGTCTAGGAAGTTTTTTACCCTTCGTTTTTTCGACACGTGGATTTTTACGGTAGAACGGGATTACCGTGGCTGGTCTTCGAATTACCATCGCTGAAGAGTGGTGCACGATGGTACCGTTTCGTTTCAAATCCATGCACGCATTTCAAAAAGTCGTACGACACTGTTTCGCCATTTCGGACGGATGTTGCACCTTGCACCGCGGATGTTGCACCCTATAGATATCGATTATTTGGACGGCCACAACTTCTGGCTCGTGTAGAATTACGGGAGCCATAACCAGTCAAAATGAAGGCCTCAGTGAGTTCTACGTCTATGACAGCTTTCAGCCATCAATGGATTGTTTAATGCCCAAAAAACACTATCCGAATCTCAATCGCGTCTAGGAAGTTTTTTACCCTTCGTTTTTTCGACATGTGGATTTTTACGGTAGAACAGGATTACCGTGGCTGGTCTTCGATTTACCATCGCTGGAGAGTTGTGCACCATGGTACCGTTTCGTTTCAAATCCATGCACGCATTTCAAAAAGTCGTACAACACTGTTTCGCCATTTCGGACGGATGTTGCACCTTGCACCGTGGATGTTGCACCCTATAGATATCGATTATTCGAACGACCATAACTTCTGGCTCGTTTAGAGTTACGGGAGCCATAACCAGTCAAACCGAAGGCCTCAGTCAGTTCTATGGCTATGAAAGCTTTCAGCCATCAATGGATTGTTTAATGCCCAAAAAAGACTATCCGAATCTCAATCGCGTCTAGGAAGTTTTTTACCCTTCGTTTTTTCGACACGTAGATTTTTACGGTTGAACGGGATTACCGTGCCTGGTCTTCGATTTACCATCGCTGGAGAGTGGTGCACAATGGTACCGTTTCGTTTCAAATCCATGCACGCATTTCAAAAAGTCGTACGACACTGCTTCGCCATTTCGGACGGATGTTGCACCTTGCACCGTGGATGTTGCACCCTATAGATATTGATTATTCGGACGACCATAACTTCTGGCTCGTTTAGAGTTACGGGAGCCACAACCAGTCAAAACGAAGGCCTCAGTGAGTTCTACGGCTATGACAGCTTTCAACCATCAATGGATTGTTTAATGCGCAAAAAAGACTATCCGAATCTCAATCGCGTCTAGGAAGTTTTTTACCCTTCGTTTTTTCGACACGTAGATTTTTGCGGTAGAACGGGATTACCGTGCCTGGTCTTCGATTTACCATCGCTGGAGAGTGATGCACAATGGTACCGTTTCGTTTCAAATCCATGCACGCATTTCAAAAAGTCGTACGACACTGTTTCGCCATTTCGGACGGATGTTGCACCTTGCACCGTGGATGTTGCACCCTATAGATATCGATTATTTGGACGGCCATAACTTCTGGCTCGTTTAGAGTTACGGGAGCCATGACTAGTCAAAACGAAGGCCGCAGTGAGTTCTACGGCTATGACAACGTTCAGCCATCAATGGATTGTTTAATGCCCAAAAAAGACTATCCGAATCTCAATCGGGTCTCGGAAGTTTTTTACCCTTTGTTTTTTCGACACGGGGATTTTTACAGGTAAAACGGGATTACCGTGGCTAGTCTTCAATTTACCATCGCTGGAGAGTGGTGCACCATGGTACCGTTTCGTTTCAAATCCTTACACGCATTTCAAAAAGTCGTACGACACTGTTTCACCATTTCGGACGGATGTTTCACCTTGCGCCGTGGATGTTGCACCTTGTAGATATCGATTATTCGGACGGCCATAACTTCTGACTCGTTTAGAGTTACGAGAGCCATAACCAGTCAAAACGAAGGCCTCAGTGAGTTCTACGGCTATGACAGATTTCAGTCGTGAATGGATCGTTTAATGCCCAAAAAAGGCTATCCGAATCTAAATCGGGTCTAGGAAGTTTTTTACCCTTCGTTTTTTCGACACGTGGATTTTTACGGTAGAACGGGATTACCGTGGCTGGTCTTCGATTTACCATCGCTGGAGAGTGGTGCACCATAGTACCGTTTCGTTTCAAATCCATGCACGCATTTCAAAAAGTCGGACGATAATATTTCGCCATTTCGGACGGATGTTGCATCTTGCACCGTGGATGTTGCACCTTGTAGATATCGATTATTCGGACGGCCATAACTTCTGGCTCGTTTAGATTTACGGGAGCCATAACCAGTCAAAACGAAGGCCTCAGTGAGTTCTACGGCTATGACAGCTTTCAGCCGTCAGTGGATTGTTTAATGCCCAAAAAAGACTATCCGAATCTCAATCGGGTCTCGTAAGTTCTTTACCCTTCGTTTTTTCGACACGTGGATTTTTTCGGTAAAACGGGATTACCGTGGCTGGTCTTCAATTTACCATCGCTAGAGAGTGGTGCACCATGGTACTGTTTCGTTTCAAATCCTTGCACGCATTTGAAAAAGTCGTACGACACTGTTTCGCCATTTCGGACGGATGTTGCACCTTGCACCGTGGATGTTGCACCCTGTAGATATCGATTATTCAGACGGCCATAACTTCTGGCCCGTTTAGAGTTACGGGAGTCATAACCAGTCAAAACGAAGGACTCAGTGAGTTCTACGGCTATGACAGCTTTCAGCCGTCGATGGATTGTTTAATGACCAAAAAAGACTATCCGAATCTCAATCGGGTCTAGGAAGTTTTTTACCCTTCGTTTTTTCGACACGTGGATTTTTACGGCAGAACGGGATTACCATGGCTGGTCTTCGATTTACCATAGCTAGAGAGTGGTGCACCATGGTACCGTTTTGTTTCAAATCCATGCACGCATTTCAAAAATTCGTACGATACTATTTCGCCATTTCGGACGGATGTTGCACCTTGCACCGTGGATGTTGCACCCTGTAGATATCGATTATTCGGACGACCATAACTTCTGGCTCGTTTAGAGTTACGGGAGCCATAACCAGTCAAAACGAAGGCCTCTGTGAGTTCTACGGCTATGACAGCTTTCAGCCGTCGATGGACTGTTTAATGCCCAAAAAAGACTATCCGAATCTCCACCCGGTCTCGGAAGTTTTTTACCATTCGTTTTTTCGACCCGTGGATTTTTATGGTGAAACGGGATTACCGTGGCTGGTCTTCAATTTACCCTCGCTGGAGAGTGGTGCACCAGGGTACCATTTTGTTTCAAATCCATTCAAGCATTTGAAAAAGTCGTACGACACTGTTACGCCATTACGGACGGATGTTGCACCTTGCACCGTGGATGTTGCACCCTATCGATATCGATTATTCGGACGGCCATAACTTCTGGCTCGTTTATAGTTACGGGAGCCATAACCAGTCAAAACAAAGGCCTCGGTGAGTTCTACGGCTATGACAGCTTTCAGCCGTCAATGGATTGTTTAATGCCCAAAAAAGACTATCTGAATCTCAATCGGGTCTAGGAAGTTTTTTACCCTTCGTTTTTTCGACACGTGGATTTTTACCGTAGAACGGGATAACCGTGGCTTGTCTTCGATTTACCTTCGCGGGAGAGTTGTGCACCATGGTACCGTTTCGTTTCAAATCCATGCACACATTTCAAAAATTCGTACGACACTGTTTCTCCATTTCGGACGGATGTTGCACCTTGCACAGTGTATGTTGCACCCTGTAGATATCGATTATTCGGACGGCCATAACTTCTGGCTCGTTTAGAGTTACGGGAGCCATAACCAGTAAAAACGATGGCCTCAGTGAGTTCTACGGCTATGATAGCTTTCAGCCGTCAATGGATTGTTTAATGCCCAAAAAAGACTATACGAATCTCAATCGGGTCTCGGAAGTTTTTTACCCTTCGTTTTTTCGACACGTGGATTTTTACGGTAAAACGGGATTACCGTGGCTGGTCTTTGATTTACCATCGCTGGAGAGTGGTGCACAGTGATACCGTTTCGTTTCAAATTCATGCACGCATTTCAGAAAATCGTACGACACTGTTTCGCCATTTCGGACGGATGTTGCACCTTACATCGTGGATGTTGCACCATATAGATATCGATTATTCGGACGGCCATAACTTCTGGCTCGTTTAGAGTTACGGGAGCGATAACCTGTAAAAACGAAGGCCTCGGTGAGTTCTATGGTTATGACAGCGTTCAGCCGTCAATGGATTGTTTAATACCCAAAAAAGATTATCCGAATCTCAATCGGGTCTCGGAAGTTTTTTACCCTTCGTTTTTTTGGCACGTGGATTTTTACGGGTAAAACGGGATACCGTGGCTGGTCTTCAATTTACCATCGCTGGAGCGTGGTGCACCATGGTACCGTTTCGTTTCAAATCCTTGCACGCATTTCAAAAAGTCGTACAACACTGTTTCGCCATTTCGGACGGATGTTGCACCTTGCACCGTGGATGTTGCACCCTGTAGATATCGATTATTCGGATGGCCATAACTTCTGGCTCGTTTAGAGTTACTAGAGCCATAACCAGACAAAACGAAGGCCTCAGTGAGTTATACGGTAATGACTGCTTTCATCCGTCAATAGATTGTTTAATGCCCAAAAAAGACTATCCGAATCTTAATCGGGTCTAGGATGTTTTTTACCCTTCGTTTTTTCGACACGTGGATTTTTACGGTAGAACGGGATTACCGTGGCTGGTCTTCGATTTACCATCACTGGAGATTGGTGCACCATGGTACCATTTTGTTTCAAATCCATGCACGCATTTCAAAAAGTCGTACGACATTGTTTCGCCATTTCGGACGGATGTTGCACCTTGCACCGTGGATGTTGCGCCCTGTAGATATTGGTTATTCAGACGACCATAACTTCTGAATCGTTTTGAGTTACGGGAGCCATAACCCGTCAGAACGAAGGCCTCAGTGAGTTCTACGGCTATGACATCTTTCAACCGTCAATGGACTATTTAATGCCCAAAAAAGACTATCCGAATCTCAATCGGGTCTAGGAAGTTTTTAACCCTTCGTTTTTTCGACACGTGTATTTTTACGGTAAAACGGGATTACCGTGGCTGGTCTTCAATTTACCATCGCTGGAGAGTGGTGCACCATGGTACCGTTTTGTTTCAAATCCATGCACGCATTTCAAAAATTCGTACGACACTGTTTCGCCATTTCGGACGGATGTTGCACCTTGCACCGTGGATGTTACACACTGTACATATCGATTATTCGGACGGCCATAACTTCTGGCTCGTTTAGAGTTACGGGAGCCATAATTAGTCAAAACGAAGGCCTCAGTGAGTTCTACGGCTATGATAGCTTTCAGCCGTCGATGGATTGTTTAATGCCCAAAAAAGACTATTCGAATCTCAATCGGGTCTCGGAAGTTTTTTACCCTTCGTTTTTTCGACACGTGGATTTTTACAGTGGAACAGGATTGTCGTGGCTGGTCTTCGATTTACCATCGCTGGAGAGTGGTGCACAATGGTACTGTTTTGTTTCAAATCCTTGCACGCATTTTAAAAATTCGTACGACATGTTTCGCCATTTCGGACGGATGTTGCACCTTGCACCGTGGATGTTGCACCCAGTAGAAATCGATTATTCGGACGACCATAACTTCTGGCTCGTTTAGAGTTACGGAAGCCATAACCAGTCAAAACGAAGGCCTCAGTGAGTTCTACAGCTATGATAGCTTTCAGCGGTCAATTTATTGTTTAATGCCCAAAAAAGACTATCCGAATCTCAATCGGGTCTCGGAAGTTTTTTACCCTTCGTTTTTTCGACACGTGGATTTTTATGGTAAAACGGGATTACCGTGGCTGGTCTTCAATTTACCCTCGCTGGAGAGTGGTGCACCAGGGTACCGTTTCGTTTCAAATCCATGCACGCATTTCAAAAAGTCGTACGACACTGTTACGGCATTTCGGACGGATGTTGCACCTTGCACCGTGGATGTTGCACCCTGTAGATATCGATTATTCGGACGGCCATAACTTCTGGCTCGTTTAGAGTTACGGGCGCCATAACAAGTCAAAACGAAGGCCTCAGTGAGTTCTACGGATATGACAACTATTAGCCGTCAATGGATTGTTTAATGCCCAAAACAGACTAACCGAATCTCAATCGGGTCTATGAAATTTTTTACCCTTCGTTTTTTCGACACGTGGATTTTTACGGTAGAACGGGATTACCGTGGCTGGTCTTCGATTTACCATCGCTGGAGAGTGGTGCACCATGGTACCGTTTCGTTTCAAGTCCATGCACGCATTTCAAAAAGTCGGACGACACTGTTTCGCCATTTCGGACGGATGTTGCACCTTGCACCGTGGATGTTGCACCTTATAGATATCGATTATTCGGACGACCATAACTTCTGGCTCGTTTAGAGTAACGGGAGCGATAACCAGTCAAAACGAAGGCCTCAGTGAGTTCTACGGCTGTGACAGCTTTCAGCCGTCAATGGATTGCTTAATGCCCAAAAAAGACTATCCGAATCTCAATCAGGTCTCGGAAGTTCTTTACCCTTCGTTTTTTCGACATGTGGATTTTTACGGTAAAACGGGATTACCGTGGCTGGTCTACAATTTACCATCACTGGAGAGTGGTGCACCATGGTACTGTTTCATTTCACATCCTCGCACGCATTTCAAAAAGTCGTACGACGCTGTTTCGCCATTTCGGACGGATGTTGCACCTTGCACCGTGGATGCTGCACACTGTAGATATCGATTATTCGGACGGCCATAACTTCTGGCTCGTTTAGAGTTACGGGAGCCATAACCAGTCAAAACGAAGGCCTCGGTGAGTTCTACGGCTATGACAGCTTTCAGTAGTCAATGGATTGTTTAATGCCCAAAAAAGACTATCCGAATCTCAATCGGGTCTCGGAAGTTTTTTACCGTTCGTTTTTTCGACACGTGGATTTTTATGGTAAAACGGGATTACCGTGGCTGGTCTTCAATTTACCCTCGCTAGAGAGTGGCGCACTAGGGTACCATTTCGTTTCAAATCCATGCACGCATTTCAAAAAGTCGTACGACACTGTTACGCCATTTCGGACGGATGTTGCACCTTGCACCGTGGATGTTGCACCCTATAGATATCGATTATTCGGACGGCCATAACTTCTGGCTTGTTTAGAGTTATGGGAGCCATAACCAGTCAAAACGAAGGTCTCAGTGAGTTCTATGACTATGACCGCTTTCAGCCGTCAATGGATTGTTTAATGCCCAAAAAAGACTATCCGAATCTCAATCGGGTCTAGGAAGTTTTTTACCCTTCGTTTTTTCGACACGTGGATTTTTACGGTAGAACGGGATTACCGTGGCCGGTCTTCGATTTACCATCGCTGGAGAGTGGTGCACCATAGTACCGTTTCATTTCAAATCCATGCACGCATTTCAAAAAGTCGGACGACACTGTTTCGCTATTTCGGACGGATCTTGCACCTTGCACCGTGGATGTTGCACCTTGTAGATATCGATTATTCGGACGGCCATAACTTCTGGCTCGTTTAGAGTTACGGGAGCCATAACCAGTCAAAACGAAGGCCTCAGTGAGTTCTACGGCTATGACTGCTTTCAGCTGTCAATGGATTGTTTAATGCCCAAAAAGACTATCCGAATCTCGATCGGGTCTTGGAAGTTCTTTACCCTTCTTTTTTTCGACACGTGGATTTTTACGGTAAAACGGGATTACCGTGGCTGGTCTTCAATTTTCCATCGCTGGAGAGTGGTGCACCATGGTACTTTTTCGTTTCAAAGCCTTGCACGTATTTCAAAAAGTCGTACGACACTGTTTCGCCATTTCGGACAGATGTTGCACCTTGCACCGTGGATCTTGCATCCTATAGATATCGATTATTCGGAAGGCCATAACTTCTGGCTCGTTTAGAGTTACGGGAGCCATAACCAGTCAAAACGAAGGCCTCAGTGAGTTCTACAGCTATGATAACGTTTAGCCATCAATGGATTGTTTAATGCCCAAAAAGACTATCCGAATCTCAATCGGGTCTAGGAAGTTTTTTACCCTTCGTTTTTTCGACACGTAGATTTTTACGGTAGAACGGGATTACCGTGCCTGGTCTTCGATTTACCATCGCTGGAGAGTGGTGCACAATGGTACCGTTTCGTTTCAAATCCATGAACGCATTTCAAAAAGTCGTACGACACTGTTTCGCTATTTCGGACGGATGTTGCACCTTGCACCGTGGATGTTGCACCCTATAGATATCGATTCTTTGGACGGCCATAACTTCTGGCTCGTTTAGAGTTACGGGAGCCATAACCAGTCAAAACGAAGGCCTCAATGAGTTCTACGGCTATGACAACGTTCAGCCATCAGGACTGTTTAATGCCCAAAAAAGACTATCCGAATCTCAATCGGGTCTCGGAAGTTTTTAACCCTTTGTTTTTTCGACACGTGGATTTTTACAGGTAAAACGGGATTACCGTGGCTGGTCTTCAATTTACCATCGCTGGAGAGTGGTGCACCATGGTACCGTTTCGTTTCAAATCCATGCACGCATTTCAAAAAGTCGAACGACACTGTTTCGCCATTTCGGACGGATGTTGCACCTTGCACCGTGGATGTTGCACCTTGTAGATATCGATTATTCGGACGGCCATAACTTCTGGCTCGGTTAGAGTTACGGGAGCCATAACCAGTCAAAACGAAGGCCTCAGTGAGTTCTACGGCTAAGACAGCTTTCAGCCGTCAATGGATTGTTTAATGCCCAAAAAAGACTATCTGAATCTCAATCGGGTCTAGGAAGTTTTTTACCCTTCGTTTTTTCGACACATGGATTTTTACGGTAGAACGGGATAACCGTGGCTTGTCTTCGATTTACCTTCGTTGGAGAGTTGTGCACCATGGTACCGTTTCGTTTCAAATCCATGCACACATTTCAAAAATTCGTACGACACTGTTTCGCCATTTCGGACGGATGTTGCACCTTGCACAGTGGATGTTACACACTGTAGATATCGATTATTCGAACGGCCATAACTTCTGGCTCGTTTAGAGTTACGGGAGCCACAACCAGTAAAAACGATGGCCTCAGTGAGTTCTACGGCTATGACAGCTTTCAGCCGTCAATGGATTGTTTAATGCCTAAAAAAGACTATCCGAATCTCAATCGGGTCTCGGAAGTTTTTTACCCTTCTTTTTTTCGACACGTGGATTTTTACGGTAAAACGGGATTACCGTGGCCGGTCTTCAATTTTCCATCGCTGGAGAGTGGTGCACCATGGTACTGTTTCGTTTCAAATCCTTGCACGCATTTCAAAAGTCGTACGACACTGTTTCGCCATTTCTGACGGATGTTGCACCTTGCACCGTGGATGTTGCACCCTATAGATATCGATTATTCGGACGGCCATAAGTTCTGGCTCGTTTAGAGTTATGGGAACCATAACCAGTGAAAACGAAGGCCTCAGTGAGTTCTACGGCTATGACAGCTTTCAGCCGTCGATGGTTTGTTTAATGCCCAAAAAAGACTATCCGAATCTCAATCGGGTCTAGGAAGTTTTTTAACCTTCGTTTTTTCGACACGTGGATTTTTACGGTAGAACGGGATTACCGTGGCTGGTCTTCGATTTACCATCGCTGGACAATGGTGCACCATGGTACCGTTTTGTTTCAAATCCATTCACGCATTTCAAAAATTCGTACGATACTGTTTCGCCATTTCGGACGGATGTTGCACTTGCACCGTGGATGTTGCACCCTGTAGATATCGATTATTCGGACGGCCATAACTTCTGGCTCGTTTAGAGTTACGGGAGCCATAACCAGTCAAAACGAAGGCCTCTGTGAGTTCTACGACTATGACAGCTTTCAGTGGTCGATGGATTGTTTAATGCCCAAAAAAGACTATCCGAATCTCAATCGCGTCTCGGAAATTTTTTACCCTTCGTTTTTTCGACACGTGGATTTTTATGGTAAAACGGGATTACCGTGGCTGGTCTTCAATTTACCCTCGCTGGAGAGTGGTGCACCAGGGTACCGTTTTGTTTCAAATCCATGCACGCATTTCAAAAAGTCGTACGACACTGTTACGCCATTTCGGACGGATGTTGCACCTTGCATCGTGGATGTTGCACCCTGTCGATATCGATTATTCGGACGGCCATACCTTCTGGCTCGTTTAGAGTTAGGGGAACCATAACCAGTCAAAACGAAGGCCTCAGTGAGTTCTACGGCTATTGCAGCTTTCAGCCGTCAATGGATTGTCTAATGCCCAAAAAAGACTATCCGAATCTCAATCGGGTCTAGGAAGTTTTTTACCCTACGTTTTTTCAACACGTGGATTTTTACGGTAGAACGGGATTACCGTGGCTGGTCTTCGATTTACCATCGTTGGAGAGTGGTGCACAATGGTACCGTTTCGTTTCAAATCCATGCACGCATTTCAAAAAGTCGTACGACACTGTTTCGCCATTTCGGACGGATGTTGCACCTTGCATCGTGGATGTTGCACCCCATAGATATCGATTATTTGGACGGCCATAACTTCTGGCTCGTTTAGAGTTACGGGAGCCATAACCAGTCAAAATGGAGGCCTCCGTGAGTTCTACGGCTATGACACCTTTCAGCCATCAATGGATTGTTTAATGCCCATAAAAGGCTATCCGAATCTGTGACGACCGCCCATGACTCCCGCACCCAATCAAGGAAATAATGCGCTAAAAGGTGTGCCAGGCAGCCATGGACGATAGTCAGGGTAAAACAAAACAGAAGAATCTCTATCGCATAACTCACAGCGCATGGATAAAATACAATAGAGAAATATAATATAGTGAAGCTCCATAGAACAGAACATCATCATATAAGCATCACAGTAGTTTCATACAATCATCTACTCAAATCCATACATGAAAGCCTCACTACAAATCACTCAACCAAATACAGCAGCGGATACCCAGTACATATAGTAAGAAAACTAATATGCAAAGCCTCCTGCTCGTCTTCGTCATCTTTAGCGTAGAACTCCTAGCACAGCACCTGTCACCTGCTACCTAGTCTGCCCATCCCGACATGGATGAACAGCCCAAGGTAATAAGAGGAGACATAAAACCTTGAGTCAGACAAAGTCTTAGTGAGCAGTAAATCAACTATCAAGCATACCAAAAGAGCATAAAGGATAAAAGGAATAGGAACCAAACCATCCCACTCCACCTCTTTCTACAGTGATAGCCCCAGACATACACTAAGGAGAAGCAAGCATAACAACATAGACAATTAAGGTAAAGCGAATACCACTCGAGTCAAGGACGATGTTTTCCAAATACAAACCCCCAAGGCCTAAACCAAGATCAGATAAGCACCCAGAAAACACCGCTCTTGAAGCCGAATGATAATACAACCAAACATCCATGACTCTGGCTATCACTGTTATCCTTGCCTCGATTTCACCGTTAGTTGAATGACCATCTGTCAAGGGCTAATGGTAACCCCGGTTCTAACCATAACTCCGCACACTGCCTTGTGCCTAGGACTTATCTACTTTGCCCAGAGTACTCAACTACCTACCTGTAGTCTTTTGGGTGTCCCGACTACCTACCTGTAGTCGTTATGGGCGCCCCATGTACTCTTGCTTTTGAGCATGCTAGAACCTTCAACAACGACGAGATCCAAGCCTCCTTGCCATCCTTCTTGACGACTATCCTCATACAAGCTCAAGCTACCTCTTGAACAATCCATTATCAACCAACTTGAACTACTCTTCAAGTTATCAACATGCTTGGAATGATCCCTGCTTGGATTAAGCCAAGACTCACATCATACTTCGCTTCATCGCATCAAAGCAAAGTCTCAACTCAACAACATGGTTTGCCTCATCAAATCATGGCAAAGTCCCATCTCAACATCATCCAATCTATACATATGAGCTTCAACATCCGCTACATATGCCTTAAGCAGCTTTCACCATTCAAGAGCCTTCTTCCATAGCTTTTGAATCCTCTTTCATCATCTTGTTCCAAATCAACTACTAGCTAACTTGGAAACAATCAAATCAATCATACATTCAAATAATCAATCATTCAAACAAGATCTATTAAGCAATTTAAGCAATATCAACTATAATGGCAATTTCGTAAATAAACGAGCAAAAGTCCAACATATGTGAAATCATGGTTTTTAGCATAGATCTATCAATTATAAAACATGGGTTTTGTCTCTAATGCTTATTAAACAAACTTGCATAAGTAAACATCTTCAAAAACCATGGATCTAGACTTAGATCTAAGAAAAATGCATGAAATCTCTAACTTTAACACCCAAACATGCCACCAATCCAATATACTCCTTTGGATCCGCGTGAGAGATAACTACCACTCACCAAATCACCAAAACAACCTAAAATCAATCAACTTCAGATCTGGACAGCAAGGACTTGAGCTTGATCCGGAGAAATTTCACTTGAAACGGTGAAATCTAGCTTCTTCGGATGAAAATCTTCAACTTTGGCTCTTGATCTTTGATCTTGATCTTCAATCTTCAATGGATGTTAGCACTTGATAGAAGTAGAGAAAGAAGTGAAGAAAATACCGAAGTCGAGTTCCAAAATGGCAGCACTTCGTCGCTTCGAAATCCGGTGCCAAAAAGTGAGCCAAACCCCTCTATTTATAGGCTGGAATCCCCCTTAACTCGGCCAACTTCTTAACTCGGAGCTCGCTATTAGGTCGTCCCCGACTCATCCTTGCCGACTCATCCTTGCCGACTCACGACCTAAGCGACCCCATACGACCCAACACTCTGCCGACCTATACGACTCAACTACCTACGACTTATCCCCAAGACGCCGACCCAACTACACAACACATACAGGGTTACACGACCTAGTTCCTGCCGACCTAAGCCAAAGCCTTATCCCGACCTAACACGTATGCACGACTCAAAGGCCTAAGTCCCCAACGACTTATCTACTAAGTCGGCCCACCGACCTAACAACACAAGGGATAACGTACTCTACCGACCCAATCCCTGAGTCGCCCCACGACTCATCTCCAAGCCTAACCGAGACAACAACCTAGCTACACAACGGCTCTACGACTCAACGCTTCAATCAAACACGGCCGACTCAAGCCAACGACTCAACAACACGCTAACTCGGCCATACGAGTTAACTTTTAAGCCGGCCTCCTATGAGTCGTAACCCGTACACGACTCATCCCTTGACCCCTATCTCGCCTCTCATCTTAAGTCGGTAACCCCTATGCCGTTCTAACTCTTAACTCGGTCCAAATCCCTATCCAGTTAACTCCTATAGCTCGGCCCCTACCTTAGGTCGGCCATACGACCTAAACTTCCTTAGGTCGGTTATGCGACCTAGACTCAACTCGGCAACTCTAGACTCAGTCACGAGTTAACTCCATAACTCGTTCCAACTTATGAGTCGGTCACGACTCAATACTCCAACACACGAGTTACTCTCCATATGACTCAGGCTAGAGACAACACAAACAACACTAACAACCTGTAAATTCTACGATTTATCGACACGTAAAAATACGGGTCGTTACATTCTCTCCCCCTTAGGAATTTCGCCCCCGAAATTCCAAGCAAACAACAGCAATCAAAATTATTCCGCATGCCTATCATCCATGGCAATCAACAATCCATGCAACCAATTCTAACCTAGCATGCAGAATTCTAAGACTTAGAACAAGCTACAAATTCATGAGATGTCACGACACTTTAGGGCCATACCTCGAAGAGTTCGGGATGAGCTGCCTTCATCCTCTCTTCCTCCTCCCACGTACAGTCGTTAACATCATCACTCCATTGTACCTTGAGCAACGTAATCGTCTTCCTCCTAAGCTGTTTCGTATCGGTTTCAACAATACGAAGCGGCTTACGAGGTCTCGAAACAACTGGATCAACCTCCAAGTCTTCACAGCTATCAGCAGAAACCACCGTAGTTGGGTCGTGCATATACTTCCGTAGATAAGATACATGAAAAACACTGTGCACACCCGCCATCTTTTCCGGTAACTCCAATCTATAAGCGAGCTTTCCAATACGCTCGATAATCGGGAATGGTCCAACAAATCTCGGAGTTAACTTTCCTTTCTTCCCGAATCTAATGACACTCTTCAGAGGAGAAATCTTCACAAAAACCATATCACCTACGTCGAATTCCAAATCCTTACGACGATTATCGGCATAACTTTTCTGACGATCTTGGGCTGCCTTCATTCGTTGCCGAATGATCTCTATACAATCTGAAGTCTGTCGAATCATCTCTGGCCCAAGTATCAGCTTTTCTCCAGTTTCCAACCAACATGTCGGAGAGTTACACGGTCTTCCATATAATGCCTCATATGGTGCCATACCGATACTCGACTGATAACTGTTATTATAAGCAAACTCCACCAAATGAAGGTGATCTTCCCATGATCCTCCGAAGTCCAAAACACATGCTCTAAGAAGATCTTCCAAAACTCGGTTGACTCTCTCAGTCTGACCATCTGTTTGAGGGTGATAAGCTGTACTCAAACACAACTCAGTTCCCAAAACTTCCTGGAAGCTCTTCCAAAATCTACTAGTGAACAATGGATCTCGATCGCTCACTATACTCTTCGGAACACCATGGAAACGAACTATCCACTTCACATATAATTCAGCCAACTTCGATGCAGTCCTAGTCGATCGAACAGGAATGAACCTTGCACTCTTGGTCAAACGATCTACTATGACCCAAATCCCTTCATTCCCTGCTCTTGTCCTAGGTAGACCATCGATAAAGTCCATCGACACTTGCTCCCACTTCCATGTAGGAACCTCTAATGGCTGAAGCAATCCACTGGGCTTCTTCTGCTCAGCTTTCACCAACTGGCAATTCATACACTTGGAAATAAAATTTCCAACATCCTTCTTCATACCTTCCCAGTAGTAGGTTCTCTTCATATCCCGATACATCTTATTTCCACCTGGATGAATTGTCAACTTCGAGTGATGACTCTCCCTCAGAACTTCATCTCTAAATCCATCTACATCGGGAACAACTAGTCGCCCTTGCTTTCGAAGCCAACCCTCTCGATCGACTTCAAATCCTTTATCCTTTTCTGGATCCAATCCGGATTCCAAATCATGGATAATCTTGATAAGCTTATCATCTCTCCTTTGCCTCTCGCCAATTCTTTCCACAAGAGTAGGCCTTATCGATAAGTTTGCCAACATCTCAGGTTCCAATTCACATCTAGGCCTGAAATCAAATCCAGCCAAATACTCAAGACTCTTCCATTCCGAAAACATGGCTCCCAATCCTGCATGTCTTCGACTTAACGCATCAGCCACTGCGTTACCTTTCCCTGGAGTATAGGCTATACCAAAATCATACGATGCTAAGAACTCTAGCCACCTTTGCTGTCGAAGATTCAAATCCTTTTGGGAAAACAGATACTTCAACGACTTATGATCTGTAAACAGCTCGAATCTAACTCCCAATAGATAGTGTCTCCACATCTTCAAAGCAAACACAATCGCCGCTAACTCCAAATCATGAGTCGGATAATTCCTTTCATGCGGCTTTAGTTGTCGACTAGCATACGCAACAACTTTATGCTTCTGCATTAGCACCGCTCCTAGTCCAGTGCCACATGCATCGGTGTAAACCACCATCTCATCATTCCCACTTGGAATAGTCAAAACAGGAGCGCTCGTCAGTCGCTCTTTCAGGATTACGAAAGCTTGCTCACACTTATCATCCCATCTGAACACTTGGTTCTTCTTCGTCAATCCTGTCAACGGTGCAGCTATCTTGGAAAAGTCTTTGATAAACCGACGATAATATCCTGCTAATCCAAGAAAACTTCTCACATCAGATGCATTCTTAGGCCTAACCCAATCCTGGATCGCTGCCACCTTAGCGGGATCAACCGCTATTCCATTTCCAGAAATAACATGACCTAAGAACCTCACTTCATTCTTCCAGAAGTGACACTTCGAAAACTTAGCCTTCAGCTGATGTTTCCGTAAGATTCCTAAAACAATCCTCAAGTGCGTCTTGTGCTCTTCCTCAGTTCTGGAATAAACCAAAATATCATCCACGAACACAAGCACGAACTTATTCAACTGATCTCTGAACACTCTATTCATAAGATCCACAAAATATGCTGGCGCGTTAGTCAACCCAAACGGCATTACCAGCCACTCATAAAACCCGGATGGTGTCCTGAAAGCAGTCTTCGGCACACTATCCTTCGCCACTCTCAACTGGTGAAATCCCGTTGCCAAATCCATCTGAGAAAACACCTTAGCCTCGTGAAGCTGATCAAACAAGTCATCTATTCTCGGCAATGGATACTTGTTCTTCCTAGTCACCTTATTCAGCTCACGATAATCAACACACAACCTCAACGATCCATCCGTTTTGGTTGCGAACACAACGGGCGCACCCCATTCGGACACACTTCTCCGAATGAATCCTTTCCGCAAAAGGTCATCAACTTGCACCTTCAGCTCTTGCTGCTCCCTCGGTGCCATCCGCCTAAGAGGCATCACAACAGGTCTGGCTCCCTCAACTAGATCGATACGAAACTCGATCTCCCTATGCGGCGGCAACCCTTTGACTTCCTCAAAGACACTCTCAAACTCATTCACAATAGGCACCGATGACAGTCCATCCCGTGGAACAACTAGCGAATACATGAAGCTCATGAAGACGCCTTCTTCATGCTTACATCGTATCACAACCTTTCGCCCTTCCACATTCCCGACTGTCACCTCAAGCCTCTCACAATCAATCCTAGCCGCATACTTCCTAAGCCAGTCCATACCCAAAATAATTCCGAACCCCGCAAAGTTCAGAACAAAGCAATCACAAACAAACGAGCAATCATGACTCGACACAACTAGACCACGACATAACATACACAAACATGACGAACCCCCTACCGGATTAGTCACAACCAATGGCCTATCAACAATATCCGGTTTCATACCTAACCGGCTTACCAAATCATCACAAACAAAAGAATGCGACGCTCCAGTATCAAACAACACTCTAACTGGAACACCACAAATAGAAAGAGTACCTTGAACAACCACACTCTTCCCCTTCTCTTCAGCAGTAGGAGCTTTCGAAGACGATGGAACAGCCCCCAAAGCATAGGCTTGCACAACCTGCCTATCTTTCCTCGGTTCTGGACAATCCTTCTTGATATGTCCCAGCTTATCACAGTTGTAACACTTTCCCGGCACTTTGGGATTCTTACAATCTTTGTAAAGATGGCCCTTCTGCTGGCAGTTATAGCAAGTCACTTCACTCTTCGGCTTCTTCTGGCCATCCCTACCCCTCTGTTGCTGTTGTTTCCTCTTCTTATTGCCACTCTGCTGTGGTTTAGATCCTTCCCTGGTTACAGAAACGACAGAACTTTCCCTAGGAAACAAACTCTCATGCCTAAGAGCTTTTTCCACAAGCTTCTCAAATGGATCGTCCAGATGATCCACTAACTGCCTCCCAAGATAAGCATCCAGACCAGTCACAAACTTTTCATTCTTCTGGTAGGGAGAATCAATATACGATCTGGCATACTTAGACAAAGCTTCAAACTCAGAAATGTACTCAAGAACAGGCCTTCCCCCTTGCTTGAGCTCCACAAACCTCTTAAACAAGACAGATTTCTGGGAAGTAGAGATGAACTTAGCTTCAAATCTAACTTGGAATTGCTCCCAAGTAATCTCTTCTTCTGGAGTATCGATGGTGATAGAATTCCACCAATCAGCAGCTCTTCCCTGAAGCTGTCTCGATGCAAGCTTCCTCTTAGTTGCATCCTCAATCCCTAAGTCACCAAAGATTCTTTTGCAAGCATCAATCCATCTCTGCACCTCAATAGTCGACTCCGTCCCCAAGAAAACTTTCCCTCCAAGAGCAGTATAATCCTTGCAAAGCTTGGCAAAATCCACCGGTCTCGGAGCTTGGACTTGAACTCCCACATCCACAGATGATCCTGAAGCTGGTATTCTCCTCATGATTGAAGTCATCATGGCCTCAAACATAGGAGCATAATCAACAGCTTCCCTAGCATCACGGCTACCCCTCGCAGCTTGTCTCTCACTTCGACTCATCCTTAATATCTGTAAATAAGAATGATTAGAACACCTTAAGAAACAACTGCATAAGGAGTTCAAACCCTTCTAAACTACTATATTATATATAGTAATCATCCATCAAATTACAATTACGTCTCTCTTACGTAGTTACATCAGCGAGCGTTGGCTAAAATCGATTAACCTGGCTCTGATACCAAATGTGACGACCGCCCATGACTCCCGCACCCAATCAAGGAAATAATGCGCTAAAAGGTGTGCCAGGCAGCCATGGACGATAGTCAGGGTAAAACAAAACAGAAGAATCTCTATCGCATAACTCACAGCGCATGGATAAAATACAATAGAGAAATATAATATAGTGAAGCTCCATAGAACAGAACATCATCATATAAGCATCACAGTAGTTTCATACAATCATCTACTCAAATCCATACATGAAAGCCTCACTACAAATCACTCAACCAAATACAGCAGCGGATACCCAGTACATATAGTAAGAAAACTAATATGCAAAGCCTCCTGCTCGTCTTCGTCATCTTTAGCGTAGAACTCCTAGCACAGCACCTGTCACCTGCTACCTAGTCTGCCCATCCCGACATGGATGAACAGCCCAAGGTAATAAGAGGAGACATAAAACCTTGAGTCAGACAAAGTCTTAGTGAGCAGTAAATCAACTATCAAGCATACCAAAAGAGCATAAAGGATAAAAGGAATAGGAACCAAACCATCCCACTCCACCTCTTTCTACAGTGATAGCCCCAGACATACACTAAGGAGAAGCAAGCATAACAACATAGACAATTAAGGTAAAGCGAATACCACTCGAGTCAAGGACGATGTTTTCCAAATACAAACCCCCAAGGCCTAAACCAAGATCAGATAAGCACCCAGAAAACACCGCTCTTGAAGCCGAATGATAATACAACCAAACATCCATGACTCTGGCTATCACTGTTATCCTTGCCTCGATTTCACCGTTAGTTGAATGACCATCTGTCAAGGGCTAATGGTAACCCCGGTTCTAACCATAACTCCGCACACTGCCTTGTGCCTAGGACTTATCTACTTTGCCCAGAGTACTCAACTACCTACCTGTAGTCTTTTGGGTGTCCCGACTACCTACCTGTAGTCGTTATGGGCGCCCCATGTACTCTTGCTTTTGAGCATGCTAGAACCTTCAACAACGACGAGATCCAAGCCTCCTTGCCATCCTTCTTGACGACTATCCTCATACAAGCTCAAGCTACCTCTTGAACAATCCATTATCAACCAACTTGAACTACTCTTCAAGTTATCAACATGCTTGGAATGATCCCTGCTTGGATTAAGCCAAGACTCACATCATACTTCGCTTCATCGCATCAAAGCAAAGTCTCAACTCAACAACATGGTTTGCCTCATCAAATCATGGCAAAGTCCCATCTCAACATCATCCAATCTATACATATGAGCTTCAACATCCGCTACATATGCCTTAAGCAGCTTTCACCATTCAAGAGCCTTCTTCCATAGCTTTTGAATCCTCTTTCATCATCTTGTTCCAAATCAACTACTAGCTAACTTGGAAACAATCAAATCAATCATACATTCAAATAATCAATCATTCAAACAAGATCTATTAAGCAATTTAAGCAATATCAACTATAATGGCAATTTCGTAAATAAACGAGCAAAAGTCCAACATATGTGAAATCATGGTTTTTAGCATAGATCTATCAATTATAAAACATGGGTTTTGTCTCTAATGCTTATTAAACAAACTTGCATAAGTAAACATCTTCAAAAACCATGGATCTAGACTTAGATCTAAGAAAAATGCATGAAATCTCTAACTTTAACACCCAAACATGCCACCAATCCAATATACTCCTTTGGATCCGCGTGAGAGATAACTACCACTCACCAAATCACCAAAACAACCTAAAATCAATCAACTTCAGATCTGGACAGCAAGGACTTGAGCTTGATCCGGAGAAATTTCACTTGAAACGGTGAAATCTAGCTTCTTCGGATGAAAATCTTCAACTTTGGCTCTTGATCTTTGATCTTGATCTTCAATCTTCAATGGATGTTAGCACTTGATAGAAGTAGAGAAAGAAGTGAAGAAAATACCGAAGTCGAGTTCCAAAATGGCAGCACTTCGTCGCTTCGAAATCCGGTGCCAAAAAGTGAGCCAAACCCCTCTATTTATAGGCTGGAATCCCCCTTAACTCGGCCAACTTCTTAACTCGGAGCTCGCTATTAGGTCGTCCCCGACTCATCCTTGCCGACTCATCCTTGCCGACTCACGACCTAAGCGACCCCATACGACCCAACACTCTGCCGACCTATACGACTCAACTACCTACGACTTATCCCCAAGACGCCGACCCAACTACACAACACATACAGGGTTACACGACCTAGTTCCTGCCGACCTAAGCCAAAGCCTTATCCCGACCTAACACGTATGCACGACTCAAAGGCCTAAGTCCCCAACGACTTATCTACTAAGTCGGCCCACCGACCTAACAACACAAGGGATAACGTACTCTACCGACCCAATCCCTGAGTCGCCCCACGACTCATCTCCAAGCCTAACCGAGACAACAACCTAGCTACACAACGGCTCTACGACTCAACGCTTCAATCAAACACGGCCGACTCAAGCCAACGACTCAACAACACGCTAACTCGGCCATACGAGTTAACTTTTAAGCCGGCCTCCTATGAGTCGTAACCCGTACACGACTCATCCCTTGACCCCTATCTCGCCTCTCATCTTAAGTCGGTAACCCCTATGCCGTTCTAACTCTTAACTCGGTCCAAATCCCTATCCAGTTAACTCCTATAGCTCGGCCCCTACCTTAGGTCGGCCATACGACCTAAACTTCCTTAGGTCGGTTATGCGACCTAGACTCAACTCGGCAACTCTAGACTCAGTCACGAGTTAACTCCATAACTCGTTCCAACTTATGAGTCGGTCACGACTCAATACTCCAACACACGAGTTACTCTCCATATGACTCAGGCTAGAGACAACACAAACAACACTAACAACCTGTAAATTCTACGATTTATCGACACGTAAAAATACGGGTCGTTACAGAATCTCAATCGCGTCTAGGAAGTTTTTTACCCTTCGTTTTTTTGACATGTGGATTTTTACGGTAGAACGGGATTACCGTGGATGGTCTTCGATTTACCATCACTGGAGAGTTGTGCACCATGGTACCGTTTCGTTTCAAATCCATGCACACATTTCAAAAAGTCATGCGACACTGTTTCGCCATTTCGGACGGATGTTGCACCTTGCACCGTGGATGTTGCACCCTATAGATATCGATTATTCGGACGACCATAACTTCTGGCTCGTTTAGAGTTACGGGAGCCATAACCAGTCAAAACAAAGGCCTCAGTGAGTTCTACGGCTATGACAGCTTTCAGCCATCAATGGATTGTTTAATGCCCAAAAAAGACTATCCGAATCTCAATCGCGTCTAGGAAGTTTTTTACCCTTCGTTTTTTCGACACGTTGATTTTTACGGTAGAATGGGATTACCGTGGCTGGTCTTCGATTTACCATCGCCGGAAAGTGGTGCACCATGGTACCGTTTTGTTTCAAATCCATGCACGCATTTCAAAAATTCGTACGACACAGTTTCGCCATTTCGGACGGATGTTGCACCTTGCACCGTGGATGTTGCACCCTATAGATATCGATTATTTGGACGGCCATAACTTCTGGCTCGTTTAGAGCTACGGGAGCCATAACCAGTCAAAACGAAGGCCTCAGTGAGTTCTACGGCTATGACAACGTTCAGCCATCAATGGATTGAATGCCCAAAAAAGCCTATCCGAATCTCAATCGGGTCTCGGAAGTTTTTTACCCTTTGTTTTTTCGACACGTGGATTTTTACAGGTAAAACGGGATTACCGTGGCTGGTCTTCAATTTACCATCGCTGGAGAGTGGTGCACAATGGTACCGTTTCATTTCAAATCCATGCACGCATTTCAAAAAGTCGTACGATACTGTTTCGCCATTTCGGACGGATGTTGCACCTTGCACCGTGGATGTTGCACCCTATAGATATCGATTATTCGGACGGCCATAACTTCTGGCTCGTTTAGAGTTAGGGAAGCCATAACCAGTCAAAACGAAGGCCTCAGTGAATTCTATGGTTATGACTGCTTTCAGCCGTCAATGGATTGTTTAAAGCCCAAAAAAGACTATCCGAATCTCAATCGGGTCTAGGAAGTTTTTTACCCTTCGTTTTTTCGACACGAGGATTTTTACGGTAGAACGGGATTACCGTGGCTGGTCTTCGATTTACCATCGCCGGAGAGTGGTGCACCATGGTACCGTTTTGTTTCAAATCCATGCACCCTATAGATATCGATTATTCGGAAGGCCATAACTTCTGGCTCGTTTAGAGTTACGGGAGCCATAACCAGTCAAAACGAAGGCCTCAGTGAGTTCTACGGCTATGACAACGTTCAGCCATCAATGGATTGTTTAATGCCCAAAAAAGACTATCCGAATCTCAATCGGGTCTCGGAAGTTTTTTACCCTTTGTTTTTTCGACACGTGGATTTTTACAGGTAAAATGGGATTACCGTGGCTGGTCTTCAATTTACCATCGCTGGAAGTGGTGCACCATGGTACCGTTTTGTTTCAAATCCTTGCACGCATTTCAAAAAGTCGTACGACACTGTTTCGCCATTTCGGACGGATGTTGCACCTTGCAACATGGATGTTGCACCCTGTAGATATCGATTATTCGGACGGCCATAACTTCTGACTCGTTTAGAGTTACGAGAGTCATAACCAGTCAAAACGAAGGCCTCAGTGAGTTCTACGGCTATAACAGCTTTCAGTCGTCAATGGATTGTTTAATGGCCAAAAAAGACTATCCGAATCTCAATCGGGTCTAGGAAGTTTTTTACCCTTCATTTTTTCGACACGTGGATTTTTACGGTAGAACGGGATTACCGTGGCTGGTCTCCGATTTACCATCGCAGGAGAGTGGTGCACCATAGTACCGTTTCGTTTCAAAACCATGCACGCATTTCAAAAATTCGGACGACACTATTTTGCCATTTCGGACGGATGTTGCATCTTGCACCGTGGATGTTGCACCTTGTAGATATCGATTATTCGGACGGCCATAACTTCTGGCTCGTTTAGATTTACAGGAGCCATAACCAGTCAAAACGAAGGCCTCAGTGAGTTCTACGGCTATGACAGCTTTCAGCCGTCAGTGGATTGTTTAATGCCCAAAAAAGACTATGCGAATCTCAATCGGGTCTCGTAAGTTCTTTACCCTTCGTTTTTTCGACACGTGGATTTTTACGGTAAAACGGGATTACCGTGGCTGGTCTTCAATTTACCATCGCTAGAGAGTGGTGCACCATGGTACTGTTTCATTTCAAATCCTTGCACGCATTTGAAAAAGTCGTACAACACTGTTTCGCCATTTCGGACGGATGTTGCACCTTGCACCGTGGATGTTGCACCCTGTAGATATCGATTATTCGAACGGCCATAACTTCTGGCTCGTTTAGAGTTACGGGAGCCATAACCAGTCAAAACGAAGGCCACAGTGAGTTCTACGGCTATGACAGCTTTCAGCCGTCAATGGATTGTTTAATGACCAAAAAAGACTATCCGAATCTCAATCGGGTCTAGGAAGTTTTTTACCCTTCGTTTTTTCGACACGTGGATTTTTACGGCAGAACGGGATTACCATGGCTGGTCTTCGATTTACCATAGCTTGAGAGTGGTGCACCATGGTACCGTTTTGTTTCAAATCCATGCACGCATTTCAAAAATTCGTACGATACTGTTTCGCCATTTCGGATGGATGGTGCACCTCGCACCGTGGATGTTGCACCCTGTAGATATCGATTATTCGGACGACCATAACTTCTGGCTCGTTTAGAGTTACGGGAGCCATATCCAGTCAAAACGAAGGCCTCTGTGAGTTCTACGGCTATGACAGCTTTCAGCCGTCGATGGATTGTTTAATGCCCAAAAAAGACTATCCGAATCTCAACCCGGTCTCGGAAGTTTTTTATCCTTCGTTTTTTCGACCCGTGGATTTTTATGGTAAAACGGGATTACCGTGGCTGGTCTTCAATTTACCCTCGCTGGAGAGTGGTGCTCCAGGGTACCGTTTTGTTTCAAATCCATGCAAGCATTTGGAAAAGTCGTACGACACTGTTACGCCATTTCGGACGGATGTTGCACCTTGCACCGTGGATGTTGCACCCTATCGATATCGATTATTCGGACGGCCATAACTTCTGGCTCGTTTAGAGTTACGGGAGCCATAACCAGTCAAAATGATGGCCTCAGTGAGTTCTACGGCTATTACAGCTTTTAGCCATCAATGGATTGTTTAATGCCCAAAAAAGACTATCCGAATCTCAATCGGGTCTAGGAAGTTTTTTACCCTTCGTTTTTTCGACACGTGGATTTTACGGTAGAACGGGATAACCGTGGCTGGTCTTCGATTTACCATCGCTGGAGAGTTGTACACCGTGGTACCGTTTCTTTTCAAATCCATGCACGCATTTCAAAAAGTCGTACGACACTGTTTCGCCATTTCGGACGGATGTTGCACCTTGCACCATGGATGTTGCACCCAGTAGATATCGATTATTCGGACAGCCATAACTTCGGGCTCGCTTAGAGTTACGGGAGCCATAACCAGTCAAAACGAAGGCCTCAGTGAGTTCTACGGCTATGACAGCTTTCAGCCATCAATGGATTGTTTAATGCCCAAAAAAGACTATCCGAATCTCAATCGGGTCTAGGAAGTTTTTTACCCTTCGTTTTTTCGACACGTGGATTTTTACGGTAGAACGTGATTACCGTGGCTGGTCTTCGATTTACCATCGCTGGAGAGTGGTGCACAATGGTACCGTTTCATTTCAAATCCATGCATGCATTTCAAAAAGTCGTACGATACTGTTTCGCCATTTCGGACGGATGTTGCACCTTGCACCGTGGATGTTGCACCCTATAGATATCGATTATTCAGACGGCCATAACTTCTGGCTCGTTTAGAGTTAGGGAAGCCATAACCAGTCAAAACGAAGGCCTCAGTGAGTTCTACGGCAATGACAGCGTTCAGCCATCAATGGATTGTTTAATGCCCAAAAAAGACTATCCGAATCTCAATCGGGTCTCGAAAGTTTTTTACCCTTCGTTTTTTCGACACGTGGATTTTTACAGGTAAAACAGGATTACCGTGGCTGATCTTCAATTTACCATCACTGGAGAGTGGTGCACCATGGTACCGTTTCGTTTCAAATCCTTGCACGCATTTCAAAAAGTCGTACGACACTTTTCCGCCATTTCGGACGGATGTTGCACCCTGCACCGTGGATTTTGCACCCTTTAGATATCGATTATTCGGATGCCCATAACTTCTGGCTCGTTTAGAGTTACTGGAGCCATAACCAGTCAAAACGAAGGCCTCCGTGAGTTCTATGGTTATGACTGCTTTCAGCCGTCAATGGATTGTTTAAAGCCCAAAAAAGACTATCCGAATCTCAATCGGGTCTAGAAAGTTTTTTACCCTTCGTTTTTTCGACACGAGGATTTTTACGGTAGAACGGGATTACCGTGGATGGTCTTCGATTTACCATCACCGGAGAGTTGTGCACCATGGTACCGTTTCGTTTCAAATCCATGCACGCATTTCAAAAAGTCATGCGACACTGTTTCGCCATTTCGGACGGATGTTGCACCTTGCACCGTGGATGTTGCACCCTATAGATATCGATTATTCGGACGACCATAACTTCTGGCTCGTTTAGAGTTACGGGAGCCATAACCAGTCAAAACAAAGGCCTCAGTGAGTTCTACGGCTATGACAGCTTTCAGCCATCAATGGATTGTTTAATGCCCAAAAAAGACTATCCGAATCTCAATCGCGTCTAGGAAGTTTTTTACCCTTCGTTTTTTCGACACGTGGATTTTTACGGTAAAACGGGATTACCTTGGCTGGTCTTCAATTTACCATCGCTGGAGTGTGGTGCACCATGGTACCGTTTCGTTTCAAATCCTTGCACGCATTTCAAAAAGTCGTACGACACTGTTTCGCCATTTCTGACGGATGTTGCACCTTGCACCGTGGATGTTGCACCCTGTAGATATCGATTATTCGGACGGCCATAACTTCTGGCTCGTTTAGAGTTACGAGAGCCAAAACCAGTCAAAACGAAGGCCTCAGCGAGTTCTACGGCTATGACAGCTTTCAGCCGTTAATGGATTGTTTAATGCCCAAAAAGGACTATCCGAATCTCAATCGGGTCTAGGAAGTTTTTTACACTTCATTTTTTCGACACGTGGATTTTTACGGTAGAACGGGATTACCGTGGCTGGTCTTCGATTTACCATCGCTTGAGAGTGGTGCACAATGGTACCGTTTCGTTTCAAATCCATGCACGCATTTCAAAAAGTCGTACGACACTGTTTCGCGACGGATGTTGCACCTTGCACCGTGGATGTTGCACCCTACAGATATCGATTATTCGGACGGCCATAACTTCTGGCTCGTTTAGAGTTACGGGAGCCATAGCCAGTCAAAACGAAGGCCCTTGTGAGTTCTACGGCTATGACAGCTTTCAGCCGTCAATGGATTATTTAATGCCCAAAAAAGCCTATCCGAATCTCAATCTGGTTTCGGAAGTTTTTTACCCTTCGTTTTTTCGACACATGGATTTTTACGGTAAAACGGGATTACCGTGGCTGGTGTTCAATTTACCATCGCTGCAGAGTGGTGCACCATGGTACCGTTTCGTTTCAAATCCATGCACGAATTTCAAAATGTCATACGACTCTGTTTCGCCATTTCGGACGGATGTTGCACCTTGCACCGTGGATGTTTCACCCTGTAGATATCGATTATTCAGACGGCCATAACTTTTGGCTCGTTTAGAGTTACGGGAGCCATAACCAGTCAAAACGAAGGCCTCAGTGAGTTCTACGGCTATGACTGCTTTCAGCCGTCAACGGATTGTTTAATGCCCAAATGGGCTATCCGAATCTCAATCGGGTCTAGGAAGTTTTTTACCCTTCGTTTTTTCGACACGTTGATTTTTACGGTAGAACGGGATTACCGTGGCTGGTCTTCGATTTACCATCGCTGGAGAATGGTGCACCAGGGTACCGTTTTGTTTCAAATCCATGCACGCATTTTAAAAAGTCGTACGACGCTGTTTCGCCATTTCGGACGGATGTTGCACCTTGCACCGTGGATGTTGCACCCTGTAGATATCGATTATTCGGACGGCCGTAACTTCTGGCTCGTTTAGAGTTACGGGAGCCATAACCAGTCAAAACGAAGGCCTCAGTGAGTTCTACGGCAATGACAGCTTTCAGCAGTCAATGGATTGTTTAATGCCCAAAAAAGACTACCCGAATCTCAATCGGGTCTCGGAAGTTTTTTACCCTTCGTTTTTTCGACACGTGGATTTTTTTGGTAATACGGGATTACCGTGGCTGGTCTTCAATTTACCCTCACTGGAGAGTGGTGCACATGGGTACCGTTTTGTTTCAAATCCATGGACGCATTTCAAAAAGTCGTACGACACTGTTACGCCATTTCGGACGGATGTTGCACCTTGCACCGTGGATGTTGCACCCTGTAGATATCGATTATTTGGACGGCCATAACTTCTGGCTCGTTTAGAGTTATGGGAGCCATAACCAGTCAAAACGAAGGCCTCAGTGAGCTCTACGGCTATGACAGCTTTCAGCCATCAATGGATTGTTTAATGCATAAAAAAGACTATCTGAATCTCAATCGTGTCTAGGAAGTTTTTTACCCTTCGTTTTTTCGACACGTGGATTTTTACGGTAGAACGGGATAACCGTGGCTGGTCTTCGATTTACCATCGCTGGAGAGAGGTGCATCATGGTACTGTTTCGTTTCAAATCCATGCACGCATTTCAAAAAGTCGTACGACACTGTTTCGCCATTTCGGACAGATGTTGCACCTTGCACCGTGGATGTTGCACCCTGTACATATTGATTATTCGGACGGTCATAACTTCTGGCTCGTTTAGAGTTACGGGAGCCATAACAAGTCAAAACGAAGGCCTCAGTGAGTTCTACGGCTATGACAGCTTTCAGCAGTCAATGGATGGTTCAATGACCAAAAAGGACTATCCGAATCTCAATCGGGTCTCGGATGTTTTTTACCCTTCGTTTTTTCGACACGTGGATTTTTACGGTAAAATGGGATTACCGTGGCTGGTCTTCAATTCACCATCGCTGGAGAGTGGTGCACCATGGCACTATTTCGTTTCAAATCCTTGCACGCATTTAAAAAAGTCATACGACACTGTTTCGCCATTTCGGACGGATGTTGCACCTTGCACCGTGGATGTTGCACCCTGTAGATATCGATTATTCGGAAGGCCATAACTTCGGGCTCGTTTAGAGTTACGGGAGACAAAACCAGTCAAAACGAAGGCCTCAGTGAGTTCTACGGTTATGACTACTTTCAGCCGTCAATGGTTTGTTTAATGCCCAAAAAAGACTATCCGAATCTCAATCGGGTCTAGGAAGTTTTTTACCCTTCGTTTTCTCGACACGTGGATTTTTACGGTAGAACGAGTTTACTGTGGATGGTCTTCGATTTACCATCGCTGGAGAGTGGTGCACCATGGTACCGTTTCGTTTCAAATCAATGCACGCATTTCAAAAAGTCGTACGACACTGTTTCGCCATTTCGGACGGATGTTGCACCTTGCACCGTGGATGTTGCACCCTGTAGATATCGATTATTCGGACGGCCATAACTTCTGGCTCGTTTAGAGTTACGGGAGCCATAACCAGTCAAAACGAAGGCATCAGTGAGTTCTACGGCTATGATGGCTTTCAGCCGTCAATGGATTGTTTAATGCCCTAAAAAGACAATCTGAATCTCAATCGGGTCTCGAAAGTTTTTTACCCTTCGTTTTTTCGACACGTGGATTTTTACGGTAAAACGGGATTGCCGTGGCCGGTCTTCAATTTACCATCCCTAGAGAGTGGTGCACCATGGTACCGTTTCGTTTCAAATCCATGCACGCATTTCAAAAAGTCGTACGACTCTGTTTCGCCATTTCGGACGGATGTTGCACCTTGCACCGTGGATGTTTCACCCTGTAGATATCGATTATTCGGACGGCCATAACATCTGGCTCGTTTAGAATTACGGGAGCCATAACCAGTCAAAACGAAGGCCTCAGTGAGTTCTACGGCTATGACTGCTTTCAGCCGTCAATGGATTATTTAATGCCCAAAAATACTATCCTAATCTCAATCGGGTCTAGGAAGTTTTTTACCCTTCGTTTTTTCGACACGTGGATTTTTACGGTAGACCGGGATTACCGTGGATGGTCTTCGATTTACCGTCGCTGTAGAGTGGTGCACCATGGTACCGTTTCCTTTCAAATCCATGCATGCATTTCAAAAAGTCGTACGACACTGTTTCGCCATTTCGGATGGATGTTGCACGTTACACCGTGGATGTTGCACCCTGTAGACATCGATTATTCAGACGGCCATAATTTCTGGCTCGTTTAGAGTTACGGAAGCCCTAACCAGTCAAAACTAAGGCCTCTGTGAGTTCTACGGCTATGACAGCTTTCAGCCGTCAATGGATTGTTTAATGCCCAAAAAAGACTATCCGAATCTCAATCGGGTCTAGGAAGTTTTTTAACCCTTCGTTTTTTCGACACGTGGATTTTTACTGTAGAACGGGATTACCGTGGCTTGTCTTCGATTTACCATCGCTGGAGAGTGGTGCACCATGGTACCGTTTCATTTCAAATCCATGCACGCATTTCAAAAAGTCGTACGACACTGCTTCGCCATTACGGATGTATCTTGCGCCTTGCACCGTGGATGTTGCACCCTGTAGATATCGATTATTCGGACGGCCATAACTTCTGGCTCGTTTAGAGTTACGGGAGCCATAACCAGTCAAAACGAAGGCCTCAGTGAGTTCTACGGCTATGACAGCTTTCAGCCATCAATGGATTGTTTAATGCCCAAAAAAGACTATCCGAATCTCAATCGGGTCTAGGAAGTTTTTTACCCTTCGTTTTTTCGACACGTGGATTTTTACGGTAGAATGGGATTACCGTGGCTGGTCTTCGATTTACCATCGCTGGAGAGTGGTGCACCATGTTACCGTTTCGTTTCAAATCCATGCACGCATTTCAAAAAGTCGTACGACACTTTTTCGCCATTTCGGACGGATGTTGCACCTTGCACCGTGGATGTTGCACCCTATAGATATCGATTATTCGGACCGCCATAACATCTGGCTCGTTTAGAGTTACGGGAGCCATAACCAGTCAAAACGAAGGCCTCAGGGAGTTCTACGGCTGTGACAGCTTTCATCCGTCGATGGATTGTTTAATGCCCAACAAAAAACTATCCGAATCTCAGTCGGGTCTTGGAATTTTTTTACCCTTCGTTTTTTCGACACGTGGATTTTTACGGTAAAACGGGATTACCGTGGCTGGTCTTCAATTTACCATCGCTGGAGAGTGGTGCACCATGGTACCGTTTCATTTCAAATCCTTGCACGCATTTCAAAAGGTCGTACGACACAGTTTTGCTATTTCGGACGGATGTTGCACCTTGCACCGTGGATGTTGCACCCTGTAGATATCGATTATTCGGACGGCCATAACTTCTGGCTCGTTTAGAGTTACGGGAGCCATAACCAGTAAAAACGAAGGCATTAGTGAGTTCTACGGTTATGACTTCTTTCAGCCGTCATTAGATTGTTTAATGCCCAAAAAAGACTATCCGGATCTCAATCGGGTCTAGGAAGTTTTTTACCCTTCGTTTTTTCGACACGTGGATTTTTACGGTAGAATGGGATTACTGTGGCTGATCTTCGATTTACCATCGCTGGAGAGTGGTGCACCATGGTACCGTTTCATTTCAAATCAATGCACGCATTTCAAAAAGTCGTACGACAATATTTCGCCATTTCGGACGGATGTTGCACCTTGCACCGTGGATGTTGCACCCTGTAGATATCGTTTATTCGGACGGCCATAACTTCTGGCTCGTTTATAGTTACGGGTGCCATAACCAGTCAAAACGAAGGCCTCAGTGAGTTCTACGGCTATGACGGCTTTCAGCCGTCAATGGATTGCTTAGTGCCCAAAAAAGACTATCCAAATCTCAATCGGGTCTCGGAAGTTTTTTACTCTTCGTTTTTTCGACACGTGGATTTTTACGGTAAAACGGGATTACCGTGGCTGGTCTTCAATTTACAATCGCCGGAGAGTGGTGCACCATGGTACTGTTTCGTTTCAAATCCTTGCCCGCATTTCAAAAAGTCGTACGACACTGTTTCCCCATTTCGGACGGATGTTGCACCTTGCACCGTGGATGTTGCACCCTGTAGATATCGATTATTCGGACGACCATAACTTCTGGCTTGTTTAGAGTTACGGGAGCCATAACCAGTCAAAACAAAAGCCTCAGTGAGTTCTACGGCTATGACAGCTTTCAGCCTTCAATGGATTGTTTAATGCCCAAAAAAGACTATACGAATCTCAATCGGGTCTAGGAAGTTTTTTACCCTTCGTTTTTTGGACACGTGGATTTTTACGGTAGAACGGGATTACCATGGATGGTCTTCGATTTACCATCGCTGGAGAGAGGTGCACCATGGTACCATTTTGTTTCAAATCCATGCACGCATTTCAAAAATTCGTACGATACTGTTTCGCCATTCCGGACGGATGTTGCACCTTGCACCGTGGATGTTGCACCCTATAGATATCGATTATTCGGACGGCCATAACATCTGGCTCGTTTAGAGTTGCGGGAGCCATAACCAGTCAAAACGAAGGCCTCAGTGATTTCTACGGCTATGACAGCTTTCAGCCGTCGTTGGATTGCTTAATGCCCAAAAAAGACTATCCAAATCTCAATCGGGTCTATGAAGTTTTTACCCTTCGTTTTTTCGACACGTGGATTTTTACGGTAGAACGGGATTACTGTGGCTGGTCTTCGATTTACCATCGCTGGAGAGTGGTGCACCATGTTACTGTTTCGTTTCAAATCCATGCACACATTTCAAAAATTCGTACAACACTGTTACGCCATTACGGACGGATGTTGCACCTTGCACCGTGGATGTTGCTCCCTGTAGATATCGATTATTCGGACGGCCATAACTTCTGGCTCGTTTAGAGTTACGGGAGGCAAAACCGGTCAAAACGAAGGCCTCAGTGAGTTCTACGGCTATGACTGCTTTTAGCCGTCAATGGATTGTTTAATTCCCAAAAAAGACTATCGGAATCTCAATCGGGTCTAGGAAGTTTTTTACACTCCATTTTTTCGACACGTGGTTTTTTACGGTAGAATGAGATTACCGTGGCTGGTCTTCGATTTACCATCGCTGGAGAGTGGTGCACCATGGTACCATTTTGTTTCAAATCCATGCACGCATTTCAAAAAGTCGTACGACACTGTTTCGCCATTTCGGACGGATGTTGCACCTTGCACCGTGGATGTTGCTCCCTGTAGATATCGATTATTCGGACGGTCATAACTTCTGGCTCGTTTAGAGTTACGGGAGCCATAACCAGTCAAAAAGAAGGTATCAGTGAGTTCTACGGTTTTGACTGCTTTCAGCCGTCATTGGATTGTTAAATGCCCAAAAAAACTATCTGAATCTCAATCGGGTCTAGGAAGTTTTTTACCCTTCGTTTTTTCGACACGTGGATTTTTACGGTAGAACGGGATTACTGTGGCTGGTCTTCGATTTACCATCGCTGGAGAGTGGTGCACCATGGTGTCCTTTCGTTTCAAATCAATGCACGCATTTCAAAAAGTCGTACGACACTGTTTCGCCATTTCGGACGGATGTTGCACCTTGCACTGTGGATGTTGCACCCTGTAGATATCGATTATTCGGACGGCCATAACTTCTGGCTCGTTTAGAGTTACGGGAGCTATAACCAGTCAAAACGAAGGCCTCAGTGAGTTCTACGGATATGACGGCTTTTAGCCGTCAATGGATTGTTTAATGCCTAAAAAAGACTATCTGAATCTCAATCGGGTCTCGGAAGTTTTTTACCCTTCGTTTTTTCGACACGTGGATTTTTACGGTAAAACGGCATTACCGTGGCTGGTCTTCAATTTACCATCACTGGAGAGTGGTGCACCATGGTACTGTTTCGTTTCAAATCCTTGCACGCATTTCAAAAAGTCATACGACACTGTTTCTTCATTTCGGACGGATGTTGCACCTTGCACCGTGGATGTTGCGCCCTGTAGATATCGATTATTCGGACGGCCATAACTTCTGGCTCGTTTAGAGTTACGGGAGCTGTTGGGCGAATTCTCACCCATGTGATCACGAGGCCAAAGAGCATCAATTTCGTCTAGAATCACCATTTACATACTGTCCATTCCGTACCTATGCCTGGCCGACCCAAACCTCGCATCTACAAGTACCGAACCAAGCACACCCCTTCGGCACCGGACCAACACGAGGCTGTTGCCACCGAACAAACCTCTACCACCAAACCAACACCCCTGCCGGTCCAAGGCCTCTCCTCCATCACCGGACCACTCCACCTACAACCGATCCAAACGACACAACAATTCCCTACCAAGTCAAAGCATAGCCAAACCAACCTCACCTCCGTCTCACCACCGGACCAACATCCTACCGGACCAAAGTCACTCCAACCACGACCGAACCAAGCTCCGCCGAACCAGATGTGCCAGACCAGATTGCTTCAGCCCAGGCCCATCAGCAGCTATAAACATCCAAGACCCCTGCCCCCAGCCTCACTCTATAAATAGAGGGGCAGGGGTACAACAATGGCAGACAAGTTTGAGAGCTCAAGAATGGAAGGAACTTTCAAACAACTTTCATATACTTGTATACAATGCTTTGTACTTGTAATCTAAAAGAAAAAGAGAATAACATATAAAGTGGACGTAGGCACGTTCTGGCCGAACCACTATAAATCTGTGTGTCTTTTACAGTTTAGTCCTTACTTTTTACATATTTGCATAAGTCACCTAAAACCTTGAAAATAACATATAATCAACTAAATCATGCGGATTGGAGGTGTTTGTCCATTTTTTTGCGCAAACATTTTTGGTGCTTTCACTGAGAGCTTGGAACTCGAAGCTTTAGTTTCCCTCATTCAACCTTCTTTCACCCTTCATTGCCTAGGAAACATGACTTCCAGGCCGAGAAACGACGCCAACAAGGGAAAGAACGTTGCAACCAGCAGCGCTCCAGATCCAGTGGATCCAGATCAAGAGAACTGTCCCACTACGACAGCAGTGCCAAATGTAGATCAGGTAATTCTGACAGCCCCTGCCGCGGAACAACCGGCAGCAATCACTAGGGCAGACCTAGACAGAGTCGTGGTTGAAGTGACTAACCGCTTCGCATCCCAACAAGAAGCTTTGATGAACCAACTCATGTCACGCTTGAGGGATGCCGAAGAATCCAACCGCAACACTGAATCATGGTGGGAGTCTCAATCTGGAGGATCTCAGAGACAGCAAAGGTCTTCCCTCTTCGAAGAAGCTATCAACAGGAACAACAATGATAGGGGCCGTGCCCGGACTCAGTCCTAACTCCGACTCGAGGAAGCGCTTGGAACCGAACCCCATGGGGGAGGCACCAGGCGAGGATCGGATGTAGCTGAGCCGGTCATGCCACCTAATCAGAGAAACCCCGCTGAATGGAGCCGAGCTAGAACCCAGCCCGAAGTTGACCCCCATGGAAATGCTCGAAGCAGAACCCCACAGGGGAAGATCAAGGCAGGGGGCAACTATAGCTGGTCCTAGCACGCATCCGAGCAGTCAAAGACAACCACTGGATAATGTCAGAAGTGATAGGCTATACCATCCCTACAGGTCATCTGGACGAGATCGATCCCGCAGGGAAGAACCAAGCTCATTCTTGTCCGCTCCAAATTCTGATGAAAGAATGGCACGATTATTCAGGGATTGCGTCCGACGGGAGCAAAGAGATCGAGGGATAGGTGCTAGAGTAACCAGCCCTTTCACCCGCAATATCGAAACCGCCATCACACCTCGAGAATGGAAAATGCCGACGATGGAAACGTACAAGGGAACTTCCGACCCCGTTGTACACCTGCAAAGATACACACAACATATGCTCATGAGTGGGGCAACGGAAGGAGTATTATGCAAATGCTTTCCACTATTTTTAGCAGATCTAGCTACCTCCTGGTTCTGCCATGTACCCCAAGGATCCATCAGTTCATGGGAAATGTTGAAGGAAAAGTTCATTAGCCAGTTCCGCATTCATGAAGAACAACCCAAGGATGCTTATTCTCTATCCAATGTCAAACAGAAATCCGGACAGACACTGCAACAATATCTAACCCGGTTCAACGCCGCAGCGGCCGCAGTCCAAGATGCCGATGAGAAACTCACCCTAATGGCCCTCTGTAGTGGTGTGCACCCAGATACCAAGTTTGCTAGAAGACTAACTAAAGAAAAACCAGCTACCTTGCCTGATTTCTTCCATGAAGCTGGGAAGTACATGAGACTCGAAGAGGCTGCCACTGAAAGGCAGACAGGACCACAGGCTAAGACGGCCCATGGAAACGCCCCCGCCGCAGCGAAGGACATTCGGAGAAACGACTCCAGAGACAATGCAGGGGGCAAGAAGGGAGAAAAGCGCTTGTACCGACCAGGACCGAGATTCGACGCTTACACTCTCCTGAATGAAACAGTCGAGAACATCTTCCTGGCCACCCAGGACTAACTTACATACAAGCGCGTACAAGAAAGAGTCGGATCGCGCGATCCAGTCCGGAAAATTCTGCCGTTACCACGAGTCTCATGGGCACGATACCAATGAGTGCCACCATCTCCGAGACCTAATTGAAGAACACATCAGGAGAAAGAGATTAGAACGCTATGTGAAGGGACAGGACAAGACCCCAGCTCCTGCTAAGGAAAACCCAGGGCAGCTCCACCCAGAGACAGGCGGAGGAAATTGCAACGCCAGCGGCTCCAGCCAAGAGAAGATAGTGGTCCATACAATATCAGGAGGGCCACACATCGCCGACAAGAGCTGGGCAGAAATGGAAAGATATGGAAACTCACTCAGAAGCGAGGAAGACTGCGTCAATTCTGTTATGGAAGAACGCCACCCTAAGCGGAAGGAAAATAATGACATCACATTTAGTGGGCGCTACCTAGAAGGAAGGCAGTGCCCACACATGGACCCTATGCTCATCTCTGCCTGGTTCGGTCCAGCCAAAGTTTTCTGAATTTTGATAGACACTGGAAGTTCAGTAAATATCCTATTCAAGCATGCTTTCGACAAAATGAAGCTGTCGATGAAGGATGTATCCCCCTGCAACAAACCACTACACGGTTTCACTGGAGAAGCAAAGATGCCCCTCGGACAATTGGATCTCTTTGTTGAATTGGGAAGTCATCCCCGCTCCGCCGTTCGGAAACAAACATTCGTGCTAATAGACAACCACTCGGCCTACAATGCCTTTTTAGGAAGACCAGCCTTGTCCGACTTCCAAATTGTCCTTGCCCCAGGGTGCCTAAAGATGAAGTTCCCAACGGATAATGGAGTGGGAGAAGTAGAAGGGGATCAAGACGCCGCTCGGGACTGCTATGTAACCGAACTTCGCAATAATCGCAGGAGAGATAAAGGGAAAAATGCAGAGACTATTCTCCGCATGAAAAGCTTGGAAGCGTAGCAACTAAAGAAAGCCCCTCCTCTTCGGTATACCAGTGATCCTTTCAATGAATTAGACCCCAGGGACAAAGAGGAGGAGGCCACCGCCGAGCCTGCAGAGGCTATGGAATTCATATCTGTAGACAAACGCGACCCAAGTAAACTGCTGAGAGTCGGATCTCAGTTAAAAAGAGAACTAAAGAATCAACTCATTGATTTTCTTCGCCACAACATGGATGTATTTGCATGGACGCGCGCTGATATGACTGGAATCTCCCCGGACATAGCATGCCACGCACTGAACATTGATCCTACCAAGGTGCCGGTAAAGCAGAAGAAGAGAAGTATGGGGGCAGAACGATAAGCGGCCCTCGAGGAAGAAGTAAAGAACTTACTGGCCAATGACTTCATACGGGAAGCCATCTACCCGGAATGGATTGCCAACCCGGTACTGGTAAAGAAAGCTAATGGGAAGTGGCGAACATGCATCGATTTCTCCAACTTAAATGACGCTTGCCCGAAAGACTGCTTCCCACTCCCCCGAATCGACCAACTCGTGGACAGCACTGCCGGACACGAACTCTTATCCTTTATGGACGCATACTCAGGATATAACCAGATCCCTATGCACGCCCCCGATCAAGACCACACTAGCTTCATCACTGACCGAGGATTGTACTGCTACAAGGTAATGCCATTTGGACTTAAAAACGCTGGAGCTACTTATCAGCGCCTCGTCAACAAGATGTTTGCAGAACTGATAGGACGAACTATGGAGGTCTATGTGGATGACATGCTGGTTAAATCAAGAAAAGCCAACGATCATGTAAGCCACCTGGACGAGATGTTCCAAGTACTCAGCCAATATGGAATGAAGCTGAATCCTCTAAAGTGCTCCTTCGGAGTGTCATCAGGAAATTTCTTGGGATTCATCGTCCATGCCAGAGGGATCGAAGCAAACCCCGAACAAGTCCGAGCCTTGCAAGATATCAAAATACCATCCACTCGGAAAGAAATGCAAAGCCTAAACGGGAAGGTGGCCGCCCTAAGCAGATTCATCTCCAAAGAAACTGACAAGTGCGTCCCTTTCTTCGAAGCCCTAAAGAGAGACAAAGGAAAATTCGAGTGGACCGACGAATGTTCAGCGGCTTTTCTTAACCTAATCGAGCACCTCCAACGGCCACCGGTACTCTCGACTCCGAATGAAGGCGGAGAACTATACCTATATCTTGTTGTGTCATCCCATGCTCTAAGCACCGCTCTGGTAAGAGAAGAAAATCGCACACAACGGCCAGTGTACTTCATAAGCAAAAGGTTCACGGGAGCAGAAGCCAGATATCCTAAACTTGAGAAGCTAGCGTACTGCTTACTAATCACGTCACGGAAACTGCGACACTACTTCCAGTCTCATTCCATCCGAGTTCTAACCGATCAACCCCTAAGGCAAGTACTTCATCGTCCCGATACCTTTGGGCGGTTACTTAAATGGTGCATTGAATTGAGTCAATATGATATCACCTACCATCCCCGCACCGCCATCAAGGGACAAACTATGGCCGATTTCATTGCCGAATTCACCACTGGTGAAGGTAGGGAGCAATCCGAGGTGTCAGAAGATGTCAAATGGAATCTCTTCGTAGATGGGGCGTCGAATGAACAAGGCTCCGGGGCAGGTGTCGTGATAATCACCCCCAGGGGAAAGAAGCTGCACTACGCCCTAAGATTGGAATTCGCTGCCACCAACAATGATGCCGAATATGAAGCAGTAATAGCCGGATTAGAGCTTGCCTTGGAGATCGGAGTCAGTTCCTTATGTCTTCACAGTGATTCGCAACTCATCGTAAATCAAATACTAGGGGAGTTCCAGACTCGAGTAGAGCGGCTCACGGCATATCTGAGAAAGACCAAGCGGCTGCTCAATAAATTGGATCACTACTCGATCAAGCACATTCCTCGAGAAGAAAATCAAGAGGCCGACGAGCTGGCAAAGTAAGCTAGCACGGGAGATGGTACCATTTCTGGAACGACAACTGTCTCAAGGCTACTAACCTCGAGTTTCGAGCAAGTAAATCTGATAGCTGCAACCGAAGAAGAAACATGGATGGCCCCTATCCGAGAATACTTACAAAACGGCACCCTACCCGACGGGCGAAGTGAAATTAAGAAAATTCTAAGGAAAGCTTCCCGCTACACAATGCAAGAAGGCATCCTCTATTGGCGCGGCTTCTCTAACCCCTTATTGAGGTGCGTTGCTGGAAGAGAAGCCAAGGAAATTCTATCCAATATCCATCAGGGAAGTTGTGGAGACCACACCGGAGGGCATACCTTAGCAAAAAATATACTCCGATATGGGTATTTCTGGCCCACTTTAAACAAAGATGCCTTAGACTTCGTCAGAAGATGCGACAGATGTCAGAAATTTTCTAAGATTCCTCGACTACCAACCAATGAAATTACTCAGATGACCAGCCCTTGGCCCTTCGCAATATGGGGACCAGACTTAATTGGCAAACTGCCGATGGGCCGAGGCGGGGCCAGACATGCCATAGTGGCAGTTGACTATTTCACCAAATGGGTGGAAGCGGAGCCTCTGAATAATTTATCTTCAGCTAAAGTTATCAACTTCTTGATCAAAAACGTTCTGTGCAGGTACGGAGTTCCACTCAGAATCATATCAGACAACGGGCTTCAATTTGACAGCGAGGAATTCGCCGATTGGTGCCAAGAGCACGGAATTCAAAAAAGCTTCTCATCTGTAGCTTATCCTCAAGCAAACGGACAGGTCAAAGCTGTCAACAAGATCCTCAAAACCTTAATCAAGAAGAAACTTGAAAAGTCGAAAGGCGCTTGGGTGGACGAACTTCCTACGGCACTTTGGGCCTATCGCACATCTTACAGAACTTCAACAGGGCATACTCCTTTCTCTTTGGCATATGGATCGGAGGCCATGCTCCCAGTTGAAACTATAGTGCCCTCTCACCGTAGGATCCACTACAGCCCGGAAGAGAACGAAGAACTCCTCCTCATGTCTTTGGATCTGATTGAGGAGAGAAGAAATGATGCAGCACTCAAAGCAGCAGCTCACAGACAAAAAGTGGAAGCACTATACAACTCCAAAGTCAAACATCGCAGCTTACAAGAAGGAGATCTTGTCCCCAAGAGAATCTTTCCGCGCCCCAGGGCACTGGACCCCATCTGGGACGGACCATTTGTAATTCATAGAGATCTCCACAATGGAGCTTATATTTTGTCAACAGTGGACGGAGAGGTGTTCCAGAGGGCATGGAACATCCGACACCTCCGTCGATACTTTTCTGAACTTGTACAGCCCATATGAAGTGAATTAACAAAGAGAATCAGTGGACATAGGCATTTTCGTGCCGAACCACTTTAAAAAACTTGGCTTCTGTTAACTTGTTCCTTTATATCTTGGCTACTTGTTAAGCTTTATCCTTTGCCGTTGAACAAAATCCTTTGCAGATGACATTTCAATCCAGAGCTTCACAATACAACTCAACCTGGACAAAATCTAACAGGTACGCTACGCTCCTATGCCCTCGCCAATGAGACACTTAGCTCCGGTATCCCTCTACCACGAGTTAACTCATTGTTTGCCTCGGCCCTTAAAGCCGACTGTAATAAGCCGAGTATAAGTCATAAAAAAAAAGGCCGACTATAGCCGATGGCAGCTCATTACAGCGATTCGGCTCGCCGGCAACTGTGAACCGATCATAAGCCCCAACATAAGGTGTGGCCAGCCGGGGGCAGTTCACAGTTGACGATCGGCCCCCACGCTAGCCGGCCAAGTAAATCGAATAATACCCACGATTACGGGCCATAATGGCCCGGGTAGTTACTGTGCGCGATCGGCTCCGATGTGTCTTAAGTGCGGCTGTGGTAAAAAAGAAAACTCCCCGCAGAGGCTTAAGATGGGTGACAAATGTCTCCAAGACCCATAGCTAGGGAAAGTGACTACAAAACCCGTTTGCCACGAACTTAAGCACATCGACGGCCTTCCGTGATAAGAAGTTTTACTTTTCCTATATTTCAATTTCATTTAAAACTTTTCTCCTATTCTCCGTAACGGTGCTTGAAAGTACAGGACATGAAATAGGGAACGTTCGCTAATGGGAACAGAAACTTACAATCGGATAACGAGACACTCAACAGCATTCCGTGCTTAGTCTTACAGGGCGCATGAAGTTGCCGTCCACAGCCGAAACATGAAGGGCAGTCCCTTCTACTTTTATACATTAATGCATAGCTGCAGTTCATATTCACACATCACATTTACGTTGCAAAATGAGAAAATTATACTTTAAGCAAAAAACTTAGCATCAGGCACAGTCAAGTCACTAGTAACATGCATAGCTACATCACTTACACAGCACAACAAAATAGCGATAAAATTCCAACATAAAGGAATCAGCTTATGTTATGAAATTACATAAAGTCATTCATCACAAACAATATTATTACAGTTACATCAATGTTTTGGACTAACATGAACAACAATAAAAAGAAATCAAAAGGTAACCAGCTGTATTAGTGCTAACCACTACACCTTAGAACCAGCTCTCCGAATCTACTTGGTTGCTGGATCGGAACTCCCAGCATGTTGACCAGAGGTCCCACCTGTCCAACTCAGAAGAAGAATCCATCAGATAAACAGCGAACGATCAAGTTATGAAAAGCTAAAAAGGGAAAACTCACCGACGCCCGCTTCTTGGTCCTCATCCCCCAACTGCACACCGGCTTCCTCCGCAGCAAGCAGCCGCATCCCCTCCTTCACCGCTACCTTCTCCTCCTTTGAGAACTGGGCGGTTACCACGTCCATCCTGAATGCCGCTCCACCTTCCTTATCTGCATCGGCCTTAGCCACCGCCAAAGCCCGGAGATATATCCTAGCCATGATCCGGGGATAGTCATCCATCCAGGATAGATTACCCTACTTCCAGGTACGGAAGTACATATCCTGCAACATCTCATCCATCATCCCCTCATTCTCCTCAAACTCCCTCACCCAGGCCTCGGAGGATAACAACTTAGCGACGGCAACATCCCTCTACGATCGATATCTCAGGCGGTCAGCCTGGAGAGACCTCCTCATTTCCTCCATCTCTTCCTTTAGCTTGGCCTGAGCAAGCTCTGCGGCTTCAAGCCTCCCAGACAACTCTTCAATCCGCTCGAGATCCGCATTCCGAACCTCATCCACCGTCGCAATGGCCATATCAATCTGCCCCTTACAAGCAGCCTCCATTTTTCGCAATTCTGCCCTGCTGGCCTTTTCCAGATTCTCCTTCAACTGCTTGGAGGTTGCCTCGTGCTGAGAAATCTGGATAGCTTGATCGGCAAGCTGCTTGGCCTGATCAGAAACCTGTAGCCGCAGCCGGATGTTAGCACTCCCGATTTCCTCCCCAGCCCTAGCCAGTCGAGCACGATGCTCCATCAACTTCTTGACCTCCTCCGCGACCTGGTCAATGTTGGCCTTGGCTTCGTCCCCCATAGCAGCTATCCGAGTAGTGAGCAGATCCAAATCTAGGGACTTAGCCTCATCAAGAATCCAAACCATGGGATTGTGGGGGAGAAGATGCTCGCCCGTGGCCTCGTCAAATAATATATCCTGAGAGCTTGGGTCCAAATCCGGGTGGCCGGCAAAGGGATTGCGAGGCACGTCGGGACGTTTTATGCGGATCACAGTAGGATTCTCGGAAGGAGGCGGAGAGGGGGCAAACTCCGTGGTCTCCTCCGCGGTATCTCGGGAAGGCTGAGGACCAGGTGATGAATCAAACAAGGAACGCCTCCTCTTCCTCTGCTGGATACATTCCTCAATGAATCCAAGAAGAGAACGATATCTAACTACATCCCCGGAACGGCCGGATGGCGGCTTCGGCTTAGTAGAAGCTCTCATCAACTTGAATTGTTTGAGGCGGTGTCGAACGTTTGAAGTTTTGGCCACCTCGCCTGCCCCTGTAATAAAGAACAAGTGTTACGAACATACAAGGGTCCATAATTCAAGAAATATGTTAACTTAAAAAGAATGAGAAGGCACGTCTGTTATACAAACCCTGCGGAGAAGGAGAATACTGCAATAAGTCCTGAATCTCAGTCCAGGAAGGAAGCGAACCATAAAATATTCCTAAGTCCCTATCATAAATGGAATCTGCAGAAGTCAAGAGTTCACCTTGAATCGCTGGAGCCACCTCAGCTGAAGAACTCTTAGGGAATGGATCGGCGCCAGCCCCAGCCTTGTCAACCTCTTTTTCCTTCTTCACTGAGGCTGATCCTTCCTCCAACCCTTCAAAAGCCTGGCAGAAGGCATCATCCGTCCACTCCTGGATCTCCCCTGCCTGCTCAGAAGACAAAGCCCCGACACCACTACCACCCTGTCCTTCACCTTCTCCATCTCCTCCGCTCTCCTCTTCGTCTCTTTCCTCCTCTCCACCTTCCTCCTCCGGAATATCTAGACATGTACTGGAGAGGGTCCATCAGACTTCTTAAGCTTCTTTCCCCCAACGGCTGGAGGCACCGAGAAAGGTCTCTTCTTGCTACTCTTCGCAGTAGCCCCATCCCTAGCTTTAGCAGCCCTCTCCTCGGCTGTATCTCTCTGTTTAACCACAGATTGATGTGGCAGAATCAAGTTATACTCCAGGAGAGTGGCGTTCCTGATCAGGTAAGAGGCCGACCTATCCCTTCCCGAAATGACCTTTATTTCAGCAGCCATCCGCGCCAAGGAATCATTCTCCACAACCGCAAAGCCACCTGTTGCTAGCAAGAAATAAAAGCATATAAGAAGAAGCATTGTGATCGGGACAAGAAAAATATAAATGAAGTTCAACTTACAGCCGGAAGTGAAAAGGCGGAAAGAAACAGAGTCATCCCTAATGAAAAATCATTCCTTCTTGAACATACTGAACTTTGAGTACAAATCCAGAACAGGCTTGAAGGGCACGGCCGCTTCCAAACTGATATATGGAGACCCCTTCTTGTAGCCTCTCAAGTTGTACAGATACCGGATCTCCCGGTTGGAAGGGGGACGCCCATATTTCCTCTGAAAGATGACGAAAAGACTCACCAGAATGGCGTAGGAGTTAGGCTGAAGCTGGAATGGGGCCACCTTCAGATATGTGATAAAGCTAACTATCCAAGCGTTAAGAGGCGGGATAGCACCACACATGCAATGATATCCGCTGTAAGCAAAGTAGCCTTCGGGGAGGGTCATACGGCATCACCCCGTCCCCCGGCAACAGCATAAGCGCTCTATCTATCCCGAAAGAACGAGATATAACATCAAGTTGCTCCTCCTTTAGGGAGCTAGGAAAGCAATCGGGAGGGGAGACCAGAAGTTCCTGGGGACCATACCCATCCACTAACGACCTCGGTGCAGGTCCATGTTGCGCCGGTCTTGGCTGGGCTGGGGGCACGGAGGAGGACTCTCCGTCGCCCTTAGACTTCCGTTTGTTGGATCGGGTTTCAACTCTTTGAGACATTTTATCTACATACACAATAGAGAAAGACGTGTTGTTAGTACATGGAGTATAGAGATATAAGCAAACAAGTGTATAAAGCAAGCCAGCATGTGTAAATCTAGGGTTATCACTCAAAATTCAAATATGAAAGTTCATTCGGCAAAGCAATGCAAGAATCCATTCGGCACTTAAAACACAGGATCATTCGGCATCTACAACATAAGGTCATTCGGTAGTTCCAACCGAAGCCCATCCGACACTTGAGGGTACTCATGTTCATTCGGTACAGAGAGCTTTCGAGTTCATCCGGTATTGAGAATATTCGGTATTAAAACTTCAAGCTCATTCGGTAAAACAATATATATCGAAGATGCCATTCGGCGGTCACCTGGTTCGGCAAAGTTGTTGGTTCGGCGAAAGTGTTGATTCGGCAAGAGATTCTTATCCGGTCCGGTAGAGAATAAGGGAAGCCCTAGGCCCCTACTTATAGACGAGCGTGAGATAACCGAACCATTGGTTCGGCACTTAGGACCGAGCGAAGCCATCCAACCAGAAGAAAAACAAAGCGCGACACATGCAAGCACGTGCCCCACTTTGGGGGGCAAATGTTGGGTGAATTCTCACCCATGTGATCACGAGGCCAAGGAGCATCAATTTCGTCTAGAATCACCATTTACATACTGTCCATTCGGTACCTATGCCTGGCCGAACCAAAACTCGCATCTACAAGTACCGAACCAAGCACACCCCTTCGGCACCGGACCAACACGAGGCTGTTGCCACCGAATCAACCTCTACCACCGAACCAACACCCTTGCCGGACGAAGACCTCTCCTCCATCACCGGACCACTCCACCTACAACCGATCCAAACGACACAACAACTCCCTACCGAGTCAAAGCATGGCCGAACCAACCTCACCTCCATCTCACCACCGGACCAACATCCTACCGGACCAAAGTCACTCCAACCACGACCGAACCAAGCTCCGCCGAACCAGATGTGCCAGACCAGATTGCTTCAGCCCAGGCCCATCAGCACCTATAAACATCCAAGGCCCCTGCCCCCAGCCTCACTCTATAAATAGAGGGGCAGGGGTACAATAATGGCAGACAAGTTTGAGAGCTCAAGCATGGAAGGAACTTTCAAACAACTTTCATATACTTGTATACAAAGCTTTGTACTTGTAATCTAAAATAAAAAGGAGAATAACATATAAAGTGGACATAGGCACGTTCTGGACGAACCACTATAAATCTGTGTGTCTTTTACAGTTTAGTTCTTGCTTTTTATATATTTGCATAAGTCACCTAAAACCTTGAAAATAACATATAATCAACTAAATCATACGGATTGGAGGTGTTTGTCCATTTTTTGCGCAAACAGGAGCCATAACCAGTCAAAACGAAGGCCTCAGTGAGTTCTACAGCTATGACAGCTTTCAGCCGTCAATGGATTGTTTAATGCCCAAAAAAGACTATCCGAATCTCAATCGGGTCTAGGAAGTTTTTTACCCTTCGTTTTTTCGACACGTGGATTTTTACGGTAGAAAGGGATTACCATTGCTGGTCTTCGATTTACCATCGTTGGAGAGTGGTGCACCATGGTACCGTTTTGTTTCAAATCCATGCACGCATTTCAAAAATTCGTACGATAATGTTTCTCCATTTCGGACGGATGTTGCACCATGCGCCGTGGATGTTGCACCCTGTAGATATCGATTATTCGGACGGCCATAACTTCTGGCTCGTTTAGAGTTGCGGGAGCCATAACTAGTCAAAACGAAGGCCTCAATGATTTCTATGGCTATGACAGCTTTCAGCCGTCGATGGATTGCTTAATGCCCAACAAAGACTATCCGAATCTCAATCGGGTCTAGGATGTTTTTTACCCTTTGTTTTTTCGACACGTGGATTTTTACGGTAGAACGGGATTACTGTGGCTGATCTTCGATTTACCATCGCTGGAGAGTGGTGCACCAAGGTACCGTTTCGTTTCAAATCCATGCACACATTTCAAAAAGTCGTACGACACTGTTACGCCATTACGGACGGATGTTGCACCTTGCACCGTGGATGTTGCACCCTGTAGATATCGATTATTCGGACGGCCATAACTTCTGGCTCGTTTAGAGTTACGGGAGCCATAACCAGTCAAAACAAAGGCCTCAGTGAGTTCTACGGCTATGACAGCTTTCAGCCGTCAATGGATTGTTTAATGCCCAAAAAAGACTATCTGAATCTCAATCGGGTCTAGGAAGTTTTTTACCCTTCGTTTTTTCGACACGTGGATTTTTACGGTAGAACGGGATAACCGTGGCTGGTCTTCGATTTACCATCGCTGCAGAGTGGTGCACCATGGTACCGTTTCGTTTCAAATCCATGCACTCATTTCAAAATGTCGTACGACACTGTTTCGCCATTTCGGACGGATGTTGCACCTTGCACCGTGGAAGTTGCACCCAGTAGATATCGATTATTCGGACGGCCATAACTTCTGGCTCGTTTAGAGTTACGGGAGCCATAACCAGTCAAAACGAAGGCCTTAGTGAGTTCTACGGCTATGATAGCTTTCAGCCGTCAATGGATTGTTTAATGCCCAAAAAAGACTATCTGAATCTCAATCGGGTCTAGGAAGTTTTCACCCTTCGTTTTTTCGACACGTGGATTTTTACGGTAGAACGGGATTACCGTGGCTGGTCTTCGATTTACCATCGCTGGAGAGTGGTGCACCATGGTACCGTTTCGTTTCAAATCCATGCACGCATTTCAAAAAGTCGTACGATACTGTTTCGCCATTTCGGACGGATGTTGCACCTTGCAACGTGGATGTTGCACCCTGTAGATATTGATTATTCGAACCGCCATAACTTCTGGCTCGTTTAGAGTTATGGGAGCCATAACCAGTCAAAACGAAGGCCTTAGTGAGTTCTACGGCTATGAAAGCTGTTATCCCGCTTTTTGGCAAAGCTGCGATACCAAAAGATCGATCAGAAACGGAGGACAGTTCGTCTCAGAGACCGGTCATACTTCGTTTCGCTATGGATATCACAGAATTTTGTCCGAGTCCGAATGGTGCTACAATTAATAGGACATGACAAGAAAGACCGTAGAAGTCAGCATCTCAAAGTTTGAGTCAATCCAAGTTCATACGCACAAGTTATGATCGGTTCAACTTGAGAGGGGAAGCGCTGGTTTCGAACCCCCGGAGCAAAGCGTCTTTGTGACGACCGCCCATGACTCCCTTACCAAAACAAGGAGATAGTGCACTGAAAGGCGTGCCAGGAAGCCATGGACGATAGTCAAGGTAAGATTAAACAGTGGAATCTATCGTATTACTCACAGCGCATGGACAAAATACAATAGAAAATATACATAGTGAAGCTCCATAGAACAGAATCATATAAACTCATAATAGTTTTATACAATCATCTGAATCGTCAATACATCAAGCCTCACTACATAACACTCAGAGTATCAAACAAACAGCGGAACATCGAGTACATATAGTAGGAAAACAATATGTAAAAGCCTCCAGCTCGTCTTCGTCATCTACAGTGTTGGTAGCCAAGAACAGCACCTGTCACCTGCTACCTAGTCTGCCCATCCCAACATGGATGAACAGCCCAAGATAATAAGAGTTGAACATAAAACCTTGAGTCAGACAACAGTCTTAGTGAGCAGTAAATCAACTATCAAACATACCAAAAGAGCATAAAGGGTAAAAGTAATAGGAACTCAACCATCCCACTCCACCTCATCCCACAGTGATAGCCCCCAGACCCTCTAAGTATAAACAAACATAGCAAAGCAGACAATTTAAGTAAAGCAATTATCACTTGAGTCAAGGTCGATGTTTTCCAAGTACAAACCCCCAAGGCCTAAACCAAGATCAGAAAAACACCCAGAAAACACCGCTCTTGAGGCCGAATGATGATACAATCAAACATCCATGACTCTGGCTATCATTGTTATCATTGCCTCGATATCACCGTTAATTGAATGACCGGCACCTTCTTTCAGCCGTCCGTCAAGGGCTAATGGCAACCCCGGTTCTAGACATAACTCCGCACGTCATCGTGACCCGTGCCTAGGACTATCGCATCTGCCCAGAGTACTAGCACGTCATCATGACCCGTGCTTGGAACGTCATCGTGACCCGTTCCAACGTACTCTTGCATTGAGCATGCTAGAACCTTCAATAACGATAAAATCTCAGCCTTCTAGTCATCCTCCTCGACGACTATTCCCATACTAGCTCAAGCGCCTCTCAAGCTAACCATTATCCACAAACTCGGACCGCATCACCGAGTTATCAACATGCTTGGGATGATCCCGTCTGGACTAAACCAAGGCTTTCACACATTACGCTTTGCTTCAACGCATCATAGCAAAGCCCCATCTCAACATCATGGTTTGCCTCATCGCATCATGGCAAAGTCCCATCTCAACAAATCTATCCATATGAGCTTCCACATCCGCTTCATATGCCACAGGCAGCTTTCCTTATTCAAGAGCCTTTCCACTTAGCTTTTGAATCATCTTCGACCAACTTGTCCAAATCAAGTTATCAATCAACTAATCCATCAAATCAAACATTAATCCAAGTAATCAATCATTCAAACAAGATCTAAATAAACAATTACAACAATAATGGCAATTTCGTAAATAAAGAGCCCAAATCTAACATGCAATCTAACAAGCATGAATCATGAACAATATCTCTACAACTTGATGAATAAACTTGCATAAGTGAACATGTAGTAAAATAGATGTCAAATCATCATGAACAATAGATCTACATGCAGACTTGAGAAAAATGCACGAAATCGCTCTCTTTAGCACATAAACAAGTCACTGATCCAATATACTCCTTTGGGTCCGTGTGAGAGATAACTACTGTTATCCCAACTTTTGGCAAAGTTGAGATACCCATAATTTACTAGAAATCAATGATTACTATTCATGAATATCAACCATGCATTACAGGATAACCATGGATATCGATGAATTTTGTCCGAGTCCAGAACGGGCCACAGTTGATAGGACACGACAAGAAAGACCATAGGAATCTGCATTCCAAATTTCAAGTCAATCCGAAGTCGTATGCTCAAGTTATGATGGATTCAAGAAAAGGGGGACTGACATTGCTCGGTTTGAACCCATTGTGTTCGAACCCATCACATTCGAAACCGTCTGGTTCGAACCCAAGAAATAGGTCCGCGCCTCGAATCCATAAGCATTTGCCCCAGTTCGAATCGATGGAGTTCGTACCCATCGGTTCGAAGCCATCTAGTTCGAACCCACCTGCGTTCGAACTGATAGCCCAGCCATGCCACACTCGAACCCATCGGGTTCGAGTCCATCTAGTTCGCATCCATTAGCCTCGACTCCACTTCGAACCCATCACAAAACCTAGCTTCGAACCCATCACAAAACCTAGCTTCGAACCCATCCATGATATCGTCTTCGAACCCAACCTGTGTAGCTTCATTCGAACCGACTGAGTCAACCAATCACGATGACGTGTCTTCCATCGGTTCGAATGCGCCGAGATATATGGAGTCGAAGCGGTCAACACGGAGAGAAGTCCGGATCGATTCGAAGCTTGCGCTCCACGTCACCACGAAGTCGTGTGCCACACTGGTTTCGAAATCATCGTTTCAAGCAACAGGGGTTCGAACGCAACAGCCTCACCGTGAAGTCAATTTCGAACCCTGCATATCTCCTAACCTACTGATCCAAATGCCATGAAATTTTCACAGATGCTTGCATACATGATGAAGAATGTCCACGCCAAATTTCACCTCGATTGGATGAATTCTTGATCGGTTCGAATGGAGTTCGAACCGATGCCAAAGTGGGCCCAAACTTTCCGAGACCGTACGTGTGGGCCCCCTCACGTGCCAGAAGAGGTCTCCCAAGTTTCCAGTGAGATAGCAGCAGCCAACGCCTATAAATAGCACCCTGAAGCCTTCAGAAAAGGGATCTTTCCGCGATTGAACGCCAAGACTCTGCCGGATTCAAGTTTAACTATCAGAACCACCGTTGTACTTGAATTTCAGAACTACAATTCATTGTAATCCGCTGTAATCGATTGTAATCAGCGAAGAACATCAATAAAAGGAAAAACCTTTGAAGTGGACGTAGGCCGGAGATAGCCGAACCACTATAAAATCGTGTGTTCTTGTTTACATTTACTATTTTGCTACTTAGATTTGCGATTTGTGTTTGGATATTGCTGATTTATATTTCAACACTGGTGCTTTCACATTCATCGGGGTTTGTGACCAATTTTGGCGCAAACACTTTGGTGCTTTCACTGAGAAGAACCAGCACCCGCTACATCAGATTCAGAATTCAGATTCAAAAGTTTGAAGAAACTCCAATCCGGAAACAATGACTCGACATACGAGACAAAGAGTTGATAGAAGCCAACAAGGAGGAAGCCAAGAGGCATCCTCCAGATCAGGAGAAGGACAAGCTTCCGTCTACATCACCAGAGACGAGATGGAGGCCATGGCTAATTCATTGCGCGAAAGCATAATGAAGAGTCAACAGGAGATGCTGCAGAATTTCCTCGAGCAGATGAGGGCGGCAAATATGCAAAACCTTGGACCAGCTACAACAGCTACGAGTACGGGACAAGGAATAAGGATTGCAGATGCAAATGAAGGACAGGCTCAAGGCCAGAATACAGGGATTGAAGGTGGTCAACAAGGCCTTGGGGGCAGACCCTCAGGGTCCGATACTGGAAGACCAACAGACAGAGCACAACAGACAGGAGCCAATGCATACGCCAACAAGCCACCAGAAGAGTACGTACCGGAATTCCCTTCAAGGCTCGGGGGGCAGGACAGAAACTTGACAAGGGGGCAACCCCTAGACGGAGATGAGAGAATGATAGGCCTAATGCGACGAATCATGAGAGGAGGATTGCCTAGCGGAGGCCTAGAAGAAGTCAGTCGGAGTCCATTCACTCCGAACATCCGAAATGCAAGGAACCCTCCAAAGTTCAAATTACCAGCGCTAGATCCCTATGACGGAAGATCAGACCCAACCGTGCACATCACAAGATATATCAGGCACATGGAAGTACTGGGGGCATCCGAGGAAGTGATAGCACGATGCTTCCCTCTATATTTATCAGATTTAGCTTCACTATGGTTCAGACAACTAGAGACTGGATCAATTGGAACATGGAGCGAGCTCGTTGATTGCTTCATGAGACAGTTCAGGGTCCACGTGACGCGACCCAAGAGTGTGATGACTTTAGCAACAATCAAGCAGAGGACCGGAGAGTCCATAAAAGATTTTCTACTCAGATTCAACGTGACAGTGACTTCTGTGGATCGCCCGGATCCATCAATGATTTTGATGGCGGCGGTGGCAGGAGTCGCGGAAGGCACCAAATTTAAGGATTCTCTAACTAAAGATCCACCGCAAGATCTTGGAGAATTCTTCCATAAAGCTGAAAAATTCATTCGATTAGAAGAATCACGAGTCGAGAGTCGTGAAATAAATGCCACGAAAAGCATAGGAACCTCTGGAGAGCAGTCCGGAGCGGACAAGGGAAAAAGGAAACAGGATGACAGACATGATGGTCCTGATAAACGGAAGAAATTCCGAGAACCAAGATTCAGGCAGTACACAGATCTGAATGCAAGCCTAGAAAGAGTCTTCACTGAAACCAGGGGGCAACTTCACTATCGAAAGCCACCTGCAAGGGATCCCACCGAGCGGGAGCGCAGGACTGGAAAATATTGCCTATTCCATGAGCTGGATGGGCACACCACAGATGAATGCCGTCACTTGAAGGATGAGGTGGAAGAACACGCTAGGGGTGGTAGATTACCGCAGTATGTCAGAGAACGGACAACAGCGACAAGGCATGAACAACTACCGCCTCCACCTTGCAGGAACGATCCTGGATCGGGATCACGACTCGTCATCAACTGATCAAAGATGGCAAGGGCCAAGTCCACGATCTGGACTTCGGTCGAATAATTTTATTTAGATTTATTTTCAGAATAAAACGGTTACTCCACTTACACATGTACGGGAACCGGAGAGATCCCTAGGCATGCTCTGAGATGGAGATGAACCGCTACGCCCGGAGAGGCAATCCTTAGTTTTTTCTGATGTTTGAGATTGAACATCTAGAACTTGAATTTTAATAAATAAATTTGAACTTCTTGCAATAAACCTTTTGACCGGAGAGTCAAAGGATGAACATTGAACACCAGTATAAGCATGATCGCTTTATAACCCCATCCGGAGAGACGGGGTCCGAAGGCAAGAAGTGAGTTGCTTCGCCGGAGAGTGACGGGATCGACTCACTTATACAAGAAAGATCGCCTTCACCCGGAGAGGTGAATCCAGAAGGCAAGAAGTGAGTTGCTTCGCCGGAGAGCGACAGGATCGACTCACTTATCGTCGTTTCCCCTTCACCAGAGAGTGACAGGATGGGATCCGACAAGAGTCCGGAGAGACTATGATCGGTCGATGATTCAGGTCATGACATCGCTTAATGTTCAACTGCTTTGAACCGGAGTGCAAGAAGTGGGTTGCTTCGCCGGAGAGCGACAGGATCAACTCACTTAAGCGCTGTTTCCCCTTCACCGGAGAGTGACAGGATGGGATCCAGCAAGAGCCCGGAGAGGCTATGATCGGTCCCGAACGACCATGATATCGCTATACGTCCTAACTGGGACCAGAGTGCAAGGAATAGAAGGCAACGCCAGAGAGCAATGGGATCTTTCTATTCAATCACTGAGTCTAGAATGAGCTCAGTAAGGGTTTAGAGCAGCCAATAATAGTCCAGAGAAACTATGAAACTTCATTCTCAACTCCTACGGGAAGAACAAACATTGATTTGGCTTCGAACAGCCACATACTTGATCGATAATGCCACAGCTATCAACGAAACATGAATTTATTACACTTGATATAAGACCGTTCAAAACATACCTTTTACAAAAAGGCATGTTTTGGGGGGCAAAGTGTTATCCCAACTTTTGGAAAAGTTGAGATACCCATAATTTACTAGAAATCAATGATTACTATTCATGAATATCAACCATGCATTACAGGATAACCATGGATATCGATGAATTTTGTCCGAGTCCAGAACGGGCCACAGTTGATAGGACACGACAAGAAAGACCATAGGAATCTGCATTCCAAATTTCAAGTCAATCCGAAGTCGTATGCTCAAGTTATGATGGATTCAAGAAAAGGGGGACTGACATTGCTCGGTTCGAACCCATTGTGTTCGAACCCATCACATTCGAAACCGTCTGGTTCGAACCCAAGAAATAGGTCCGCGCCTCGAATCCATAAGCATTTGCCCCAGTTCGAATCGATGGAGTTCGTACCCATCGGTTCGAAGCCATCTAGTTCGAACCCACCTGCGTTCGAACTGATAGCCCAGCCATGCCACACTCGAACCCATCGGGTTCGAGTCCATCTAGTTCGCATCCATTAGCCTCGACTCCACTTCGAACCCATCACAAAACCTAGCTTCGAACCCATCACAAAACCTAGCTTCGAACCCATCCATGATATCGTCTTCGAACCCAACCTGTGTAGCTTCATTCGAACCGACTGAGTCAACCAATCACGATGACGTGTCTTCCATCGGTTCGAATGCGCCGAGATATATGGAGTCGAAGCGGTCAACACGGAGAGAAGTCCGGATCGATTCGAAGCTTGCGCTCCACGTCACCACGAAGTCGCGTGCCACACTGGTTTCGAAATCATCGTTTCAAGCAACAGGGGTTCGAACGCAACAGCCTCACCGTGAAGTCAATTTCGAACCCTGCATATCTCCTAACCTACTGATCCAAATGCCATGAAATTTTCACAAATGCTTGCATACATGATGAAGAATGTCCACGCCAAATTTCACCTCGATTGGATGAATTCTTGATCGGTTCGAATGGAGTTCGAACCGATGCCAAAGTGGGCCCAAACTTTCCGAGACCGTACGTGTGGGCCCCCTCACGTGCCAGAAGAGGTCTCCCAAGTTTCCAGCGAGATAGCAGCAGCCAACGCCTATAAATAGCACCCTGAAGCCTTCAGAAAAGGGATCTTTCCGCGATTGAACGCCAAGACTCTGCCGGATTCAAGTTTAACTATCAGAACCACCGTTGTACTTGAATTTCAGAACTACAATTCATTGTAATCCGCTGTAATCGATTGTAATCAGCGAAGAACATCAATAAAAGGAAAAACCTTTGAAGTGGACGTAGGCCGGAGATAGCCGAACCACTATAAAATCGTGTGTTCTTGTTTACATTTACTATTTTGCTACTTAGATTTGCGATTTGTGTTTGGATATTGCTGATTTATATTTCAACACTGGTGCTTTCACATTCATCGGGGTTTGTGACCAATTTTGGCGCAAACAACTACCACTCACCGAATCAGCTAAACACCTCAAAAACAACCAACTCCAGATCTGGACAGCAAAGAACTAAGCTTGATCCGGCAAAATCTCGCTTCAATCGATGAAATCTCTCTTTGTTGGATGAAGATCTTCAACTTTGGCTCTTGAATCTTTGATCTTGATCTTCGATCTTGGATGGATGTTAGCACTAGATTAGAGTGGAGAAAAGAAGTGAAGAAGTGTTTGTAGTCGAGCTCTCAAAATAGCAGCACTTCGTCGCTTCATAATCCGGTGCCAAAGAGTGAGGCGAACCCCTTCTATTTATAGGCTGAAATCCCCATGAGTCGTCCCCCCCTTAAGTCGCCGCCGACCCAACTGCCCCGACCTACGACCTAAGCCCAAGGCCGACCTAACTACAAAACCGACTCAACCAATCACACGTCCTACCGACCTAACCATAGGACCTAACGACTCATGCGACTTAACGCTACACAGGGTCACACGACCTAACAGATCCAACGGCCCTAAAACACGCGCGACCTAACATCCTAACACTGTGAGACAACCCCCTTCTGCTTGTCATCATTTTTATTTTTTTTACACAATTTAGTTTGGGCTAATTAGGGTTGCCTTCTTGTCTGACCAACTATTTTCTTACTGTTTTTTTTCTCTTTCTTTCCTTTTTTTTTTACTTCCCAAGATCCACTCCAATCAATATAAAAATATTGATACACCTCATTGTAAAAACTATTTGATTAGTCACATAGTTTTTACACCAGAGTATGTTTTTTTTATATATACTTATGTTCTGATTAACTCAGCCCATTTATTTTTTTTTTAGCAAAATCAAACTGAATCATTCACAACAAAACAACCAAGAAGATCCCTTCCATTTGAACCTCTGTGCCATTCATTCAACTAATTCCTACTTGTTTCCTTGTGTTTCTCATTGGTGTATTAAGTGAAATATGGGAACTAACTCATAGCATTTTAACTTACCAAAATTTTCCCTTGCAATGATCAATTTGAGACTGTGCATGTTTCTATGCAACTGTGTGCACATGGTCATGCACAACTGCAGTTTACTGCCTCTTTGGTCCTTAAGGGGACTAATTTCATTTAGGTATGATTCTGAAATGAATTGACTGAATCTACAAATTTCACTTATACCAATAATTACCCAAATGCAGTTTTACTTCTGAGTTACCCCTTCTATGTTATTCTTTTCTTTTTCTGTCCATGGTATTTCTTATCTCATGATGCTAATGGTGACTAGATGAACAGGTTCTAGGTGTTCCTAAACAAATTAATACATAAGCATACTAGTTTACTTATGCTTCAGACCCACTACCAATTTCCTTATCTAATTCTCAAGAAATAAGTATGTTCACAGTTTCTAACATAAAGCAAAAGGCCTTATCACCTTTTACTAAAAATAATTTTCATTACAACATGCTTTTCCCCAATCATTCTTTACATAATAATAAAGTTTTTCCTTGCATAATTTGAAACATCACTACATAAAGCTTTTACTGAAAACAAAACAGAAGAACTACTCTCCTACAAAATCCTAGCTTAGTTAGTTTGCAATTCCTTCAAGCATCATATGACTGCATCTTACCATTTAGCATCCTTTCTTCCTGCAACCATCTCAGGGTCTGCTTCACCATGCAAGTGAAACACCCATTTGATGCAAGCAACAAACAGGTCAGATTGAAATCTGGTATGAGTAAGTTCAATTGACAAGTACATAAGATTTATGTAACTGATTCCATATCAACTTAAGTTCAGACACTAACTGTTTTACCCAAATTGTTAACCCCTTTCATCAGGTACTCATTTTTGTTGTGTATTTACAGTGAAATGAATGAATTGTTAAATGCATGTATGAGTGCTTAAAACCAATTCTTTAGCAAAGATTCTTATTTCAAGAATTCATAGCAGCCATCATACAAATCATACAGGCATTTCATAACTATTGAACAAGCAAAACTCCTATCATTTAGCTAAAGCACCAAAACTGGTCTGCATACCAGTACTCACCATACTCTTAGCATATACATCTTTGCTTATCAATCCATAACACATTTTTCTTTTAAGAGTCCCGTATCACATTTTGTAGTTGCACTGGTGCACACTGCCTGGAAGCTACTGTTTGATCTTCCAGTGCACTAATAGCTTTTGGACATAAACATGTCATGTGCAAACTTACACCCCAACCTTGATGCCAGCCAACTACCATGTCATACCCCCTTTCCTCATATCCAACCTGATAGAGGTGACCCATGCCTTGAGTTTAATTACTAAATTCTTTCCCATGACCCCTTGTTGCCTATGCAGTGTCATGTCCCACCCTGTTGTGCCCCTAATCTATGCATACAAGCAGTTTTTTTACACATCCATCAACCATTCAGTAACCCATGTATTCAACCATCACTCATATTTGAAAGTCATTACAAGTTAATTTCCTGCAGAAACATATTTTTGGTTGAAGCATAACTCAGAGCATTTCCAAATGGAATGCTACTAGGATTCTCTAGTAATAAGGTCCTTGTAGCCATCCCATGCATTATAATGTATTTTCTCAATAACCTTATTTCCAGAGGGTACCCTATGATGCATCAAGATTTAACATGTGGAACTTCCAATGTATCTCAATCATCTTTTCAAATGCAAGACATAAGCCAGAGGATTCCCTTCCCCTTACTGCCTTGCACCCTACTTTTCTTGCTAGTATATACTTAAACCAAAAATATTTTCTCAAACTTAGAATTCCACCAGTAAGTCGGTTATTATCATGCTATCATTAAATTAACATGTACAATCAAGTCATAATTTAAATAGTAACAAAGCACTGCAAAACACAAAGCCCAGAAACTACAGGAAATTGTCAACTAAAATGCATATAAACATCACAGAGAAATCAAGATAAGCTAAAGGTTTTTATGGCTGCCTTCCAAAGGTCTTAATGCCTTGCCAAGTGAGGATTTACTCACCATGTTTCTTCTTCCTAGGTCTTGATTCAAGTTTGTCATTTTTTTCTCCTTAACCTGTTGCTTACTTCCCTTTTCTGTGTTTTGATTTCTGGCCTTCCAATGTGCACCCGTAGGAGATAGTATGGTATATAGTGGAGTTGTTAGGTTTTAAGGTTAGTTAGGTAATTTATTTTCATCAGAAATTCCATCATTACTTCCTAATTTCACCCAACAGTTTACCCTCTCCCTGCAGTTCTCCTTTTTCCCTGTCTTAACCCTTTTTGGCAAAGTTCTTTCACACATTTCATGCATGATTTCTTTGGCTCAGGCATTCCTTGTCTTTTCTGGGTGATAGTTATGCATATAATTTTTATTTGAACGGCCCGCTAGGTGTGTATTTCTGCTAACTACTGGGTATATGCATGTGTATCCCTATGTGTGTATATTTTCTCTACCCACACAAACTACTATGTTTTCACTCATGCTATGAAAGTTAGAGCTAAAATTTTCTCAGGATATTCATGCATTTCATTCAGCTATGATGCATACATACTTGATGGTCATGCACTGATTAATTTATGTACTTATTTATATTGTTGTATATATTTTTTCCTTGCAAGATTCTTACTGAATTGTTTGCTCTAATTTGTACACTGCAACAATGTGCACATGCACCACCACATACATCTTCACAGTATAAACATATATTTCAGAAAACTGTTTTTATATATTAGTTTATTTAATTATTTATTTATATATCTTTCTTTTTTTTTTAAAATAAAAATTCAAATGACCTAAATTTCTACATACTTGATTAACCAGGGCTGTCACATGCACCCCTTCTTTAAGAAATTGTGTCCCACAATTTAACACTTCTTGCCATGTAAATTAAGGGTCAAACATAAATACATATTCTTAATTCAACCAAAACAAACCAGCACACATAATATTGGATGTCATGTTCAACTAAGAAAATTTAAGCATGAATATTAAAAATACCTCTGCCTTAACTAGCTGCTGCAAATAATTGAGGGTATTGAGCCTTTATCTTGTCTTCAACCTCCCATGTACAGTCATTAGGGTCCAAACTCCACTGCACTTTTACCAGTTTAATTATCTTGTTTGTCAATCTCTTATCTTCCTTAGCTGTAATGCCCACTGGCTTCTTCTCATACACCAGGTCAGGTCTAACTTCCACTTTACTTGGTGGCTGAACTACTGAAGCTTCATCATGCACATATTTTCTCAATTGTGATACATGAAATACGTCGTGTATTCCACTCATCTCTTCTGGCAATTTCAACTTGTAGGCCATCTTTCCTATTCTTGCAATAATCTCATATGGTCCAATATACCTTGGGGTTAGTTTCCCTGCCTTGCCAAATCTCAACACTTTTCTCATTGGTGAAACCTTTAAGTACACACATTCTCCTACCTCAAATTCAAGTGGCTTCCTTCTCCTATCTGCATATGATTTCATTCTGTCTTGTGCTGCCTTCATCCTCTGTCTGATCAGTGAAACTTTATCATTTGTCTCTTTTACATGATCTGGTCCCAACATTACTCGATCACCCACCTCTAACCAGCAAGCAGGTGACAAACAAGGCCTTCCATACAAAGCCTCATAGGGTGCCATTCCTATACTACTTTGGTAGCTGTTGTTGTAGGCAAATTCTGCCAAATGTAGGTAGTCTTCCCAATTCCCACCATGATCCAACACACAAGCTCTAAGCAGATCCTCCAAGAATTTATTAACTACCTCTGTTTGACCATCAGTTTGGGGATGGTAGGCTGTGCTCAAGCACAACTCAACCCCCATTGCCTGTTGAAAGCTACTCCAGAACTTAGATGTAAATATAGTATCTTTGTCACTAATAATGGTGGTAGGTACCCCATGTAACCTTACTATCTCTTTCATGAAAACTTGTGCTAGTTTTGGTGCATTTCTATCACTCTTTACTGGTATGAAGTGTGATGCTTTGGTTAGTCTGTCCACCACCACCCAAATACTGTCATTTCCTTTCTTTGATTTTGGCAAGCCATCAATGAAATCCATTGATATGCTTTCCCATTTCCATCTTGGAACTTCCAAGGGTTGCAGCAGTCCACTGGGTCTTTGATACTCAGCCTTGACTTGTTGACAAGTCATACATTTTGCCACATATTCACCCACACTTCTCTTCATTCCTTTCCACCAATAGCTTCTTTTTAGGTCATGATACATTTTTGTGCCACCTGGATGTATGGTGTACTTTGATTTGTGATGAACATCCATGATTTTCCTTTTAAGTGCCTCTGTATCAGGTACACATAACCTTCCTTTATGTCTCACACATCCTTTTCCATCCAATTCAAACTTGTCAAGCTTTACACCCCCTTTTAACAATTCCTTCTTTTCTCTCAAGAACACATCAGTGTCTTGTGACTGGTTCACTTCTTCCACTAAATCTGACCTTATTGTAATAAGGCTGAGCTTACCATAATACTCCACATCCTTACCCACCTCCATTTCTTGTTCTCCCATGTATTCTATCTCTACATTTGTCAGTGTTAACAACCCTTTAAACTCCTGTATCAACAGTGTAGCCAACTTGGCATGTTGTCTACTTAATGCATCTGCCACTTTATTTGCTTTTCCTGGAGTGTACATAATGTCCAAATCATAGGCAGCAAGAAATTCGACCCACCTATGTTGTCTCATATTTAAATCTTTTTGAGAAAATAAATACTTTAAAGCCTTGTGATCAGTATAAAGTCCAAACTTTGCTCCTAACAGGTAGTGTCTCCAAAGCTTTAGTGCATATACCACTACTGCCAATTCCAAGTCATGTGTTGCATACTTGGTTTCACTGGGTTTCAATTGTCTTGATGCATAAGCTATTACTCTACCATCTTGCATAAGGACAGCTCCTATACCTGATCCACATGCATTAGTATATACCACTAAATTATCATTGCCCTCTGGGATTTTCAACACTCGTGCTTCCATCAATGCCTCCTTTAATTGGTTAAATGCCTCTTCACACTTCTCAGTCCACATAAAAGGCTGGTCCTTCCTTGTTAACTTGGTTAGTGGAATTGCCTTTTTAGCAAAATCCTTTATGAATCTCCTGTAGTATCCAGCCATACCCATGAATGATCTGATTTCAGTGACACTGCTGGGTCTTTTCCATGCTTGCACTGCCATGACTTTACTTGGATCTACTGAGATTCCTTCTTGAGAAATTATGTGGCCCAAAAATTTTATTTCATTCTTCCAAAAAGAACATTTTGCAAACTTGGCTTTAAGATTTTGTTGCCTTAGTCTACTCAGTACCATATGCAAATGCTCTTCATGTTCATTATCTGTCTTGGAATACACTAATATATCATCAATGAAAATCAGCACAAATTTATCCAAATAATCTCTGAAAATTCTATTCATCAAATCTACAAAATAAGATGGTGCATTTGTCAAACCAAATGGCATTACTAAGTATTCATACAAGCCATACCTAGTGTTGAAAGCTGTATATTTGATGCTTTCCTCTTCTACTTTCATTTGGTGGAAACCAGTTGCTAAAACAAGTCAATACTTTAGCACTGTTTAGTTGATCAAAGAGATCATCAATCCTAGGTAGAGGGTATTTGTTTTTGATAGTGACTGAATTCAGTCCCCTATAGTCTATACACATTCTTAAGGAACCATCATGTTTCTTAACAAACACTACTGGTGATCCCCAATTTGAACTGCTAGGCCTAATAAAACCTTTTTGTTCTAATTCCTCTAGTTGTTTCTTCAATTCACTCAGTTCTTTAGGACTCATCCTATTTGGTCTCCTAATGACAGGGCTTGTTCCTAGTTTAAGTCTTATTTGAAATTCTACTGGTCTGTTGTGAGGAATGCCATTTACTTCACCAAACACATCAGGGTATTCATTAACTATGGGTATCTTATTTAAACTTAATTCAACTTCACCACTGTTCAAGTTGAATACCTTTCCCATACCCCTATCCTTGGCTGCCTCATACATAACCACAATCCTCTTTCCATCAGGAAGTTGTAGTGAAAGAGTAGAATTTCCTAAATTAATAATAGCACAAAAGCTTTTTAACCAATCCATTCCCAGTATGACACCCAGCTTGGGGTAATTCAACACATATAATTCTGAGATAAAGGTGTGACCACCTATGCTTATTTCTACTTGCATGCATTTCATGTGAGTAATGCAGGAGCTACCTAAGGGACTATCAATATGCAGTGGTTTATCAACAAGAATACATATTAACCCTAATTTCTGAACTATATCATATGAAATAAAAGAATGTGTGGCTCCTGTGTCAAAAACAACTGATATGGGTATGCCTTTTATAAATAACATACCTTCCACTTGGCTTGGAGCATCCATTGCCTTGCCTTTTCCCTCAAGTACAGCTACTCTTGCCATCTCTGGACACTGCTTCTTCATGTGCCCCTCTTTTCCACAGTTGTAGCATCTAAGAACAGTTGACTTGGGTGCTTGGCATTTGGTTTTAATATGGCCTTCCCTTCCACAATTGTAACAAATTACTTTAGATTTCTTGTTGTCAGAGGTTGCCACTTTACTTCCTTCCTTGTTCATTGCTTCTCCCTTCTTCCTCTCATATGGATGTGCTCTATTCTTCCCTTTCTTGTTATTCCTGAAGTTCTTGAACTTTTCTCTGGCATTGTCATGTTACTCAAATGACAGTGTCAAATCCATAACTTGGTCAAATGTTCTATCTTTATATGGCAACATGGCTCTACTCAATCCAGCATTCAACCCTTGAATGTACCTAGCATTCCTTGATGTTTCATCTGGAATTAACACTGTCGCATATTTAGACAACCCTTCAAACTTCTGGGTGTATTCAGTAACACTCATAGATCCTTGTCTCAACTTGATAAATTCCTCAAGCAATGAAGCTTTTGTTGATGCTGGGACAAATCTGGCTTCTAACATCTCTTTGAACTGATTCCATGTGACTTCTTGTTCTTGTCTGCCTGCAATAATCACTTCCCACCAGTCCAAAGTTATGCCTTTCAGCTGTCTTGAAGCTATTTGCCTTCTCCTCTGATCATTGACTTGCATATCTCCAAAAATCCTTTCCACTGTTCTTAACCATGCCTGGACCCCTATGGCATTTTCTGTGCCATCAAAGCTGCTGCCTCCCAGATTTGTATATGTTTTAAGCAATTTGGACAGCTCCTCATATGGGTTATCTACCCTAGGTGCCATTCCATCCCTCAATATTTGAACAAAATCTTGCATGTTAATCATTGGGGGACCAGCAGCCATTCTAGTTGCTTGCTCAGTGGTATTAGAAGATTGACCATTTTCTCTTTCTCCTGTGGCTTGGGGATTGATTCTAACTTCTCTGGAACTCTATTGAACATTTCTAATGTAGTTAGTTCTGATTCTTATTCAATGCTTTTGCTTTTTGAAACTAACAATGAACTTATTTGTTTATAACAGGCAAACTAACTCAAACATGCAGCAAACAATGCAAACAAGGCATACAGATTCAAACAAATATTTATTTCAGCTATGTATTTATTAACATAGCTCTGATACCAACTGAGACAACCCCCTTCTGCTTGTCATCATTTTTTTTTTTTTACACAATTTAGTTTGGGCTAATTAGGGTTGCCTTCTTTTCTGACCAACTATTTTCTTACTGTTTTTTTTTCTCTTTCTTTCCTTTTTTTTTTTACTTCCCAAGATCCACTCCAATCAATATAAAAATATTGATACACCTCATTGTAAAAACTATTTGATTAGTCACATAGTTTTTACACCAGAGTATGTTTTTTTTTTATATACTTATGTTCTGATTAACTCAGCCCATTTTTTTTTTAGCAAAATCAAACTGAATCATTCACAACAAAACAACCAAGAAGATCCCTTCCATTTGAACCTCTGTGCCATTCATTCAACTAATTCCTACTTGTTTCCTTGTGTTTCTCATTGGTGTATTAAGTGAAATATGGGAACTAACTCATAGCATTTTAACTTACCAAAATTTTCCCTTGCAATGATCAATTTGAGACTGTGCATGTTTCTGTGCAACTGTGTGCACATGGTCATGCACAACTGCAGTTTACTGCCTCTTTGGTCCTTAAGGGGACTAATTTCATTTAGGTATGATTCTGAAATGAATTGACTGAATCTACAAATTTCACTTATACCAATAATTACCCAAATGCAGTTTTACTTCTGAGTTACCCCTTCTATGTTATTCTTTTCTTTTTCTGTCCATGGTATTTCTTATCTCATCATGCTAATGGTGACTAGATGAACAGGTTCTAGGTGTTCCTAAACAAATTAATACATAAGCATACTAGTTTACTTATGCTTCAGACCCACTACCAATTTCCTTATCTAATTCTCAAGAAATAAGTATGTTCACAGTTTCTAACATAAAGCAAAAGGCCTTATCACCTTTTACTGAAAATAATGTTCATTACAACATGCTTTTCCCCAATCATTCTTTACATAATAATAAAGTTTTTCCTTGCATAATTTGAAACATCACTACATAAAGCTTTTACTGAAAACAAAACAGAAGAACTACTCTCCTACAAAATCCTAGCTTAGTTAGTTTGCAATTCCTTCAAGCATCATATGACTGCATCTTACTATTTAGCATCCTTTCTTCCTGCAACCATCTCAGGGTCTGCTTCACCATGCAAGTGAAACACCCATTTGATGCAAGCAACAAACAGGTCAGATTGAAATCTGGTATGAGTAAGTTCAATTGACAAGTACATAAGATTTATGAAACTGATTCCATATCAACTTAAGTTCAGACACTAACTGTTTTACCCAAATTGTTAACCCCTTTCATCAGGTACTCATTTTTGTTGTGTATTTACAGTGAAATGAATGAATTGTTAAATGCATGTACGAGTGCTTAAAACCAATTCTTTAGCAAAGATTCTTATTTCAAGAATTCATAGCAGCCATCATACAAATCATACAGGCATTTCATAACTATTGAACAAGCAAAACTCCTATCATTTAGCTAAAGCATCAAAACTGGTCTGCATACCAGTACTCACCATACTCTTAGCATATACATCTTTGCTTATCAATCCATAACACATTTTTCTTTTAAGAGTCCCGTATCACATTTTGTAGTTGCACTGGTGCACACTGCCTGGAAGCTACTGTTTGATCTTCCAGTGCACTACTAGCTTTTGGACATAAACATGTCGTGTGCAAACTTACACCCCAACCTTGATGCAAGCCAACTACCATGTCATACCCCCTTTCCTCATATCCAACCTGATAGAGGTGACCCATGCCTTGAGTTTAATTACTAAATTCTTTCCCATGACCCCTTATTGCCTATGCAGTGTCATGTCCCACCCTGTTGTGCCCCTAATCTATGCATACAAGCAGTTTTTTTACACATCCATCAACCATTCAGTAACCCACGTATTCAACCATCACTCATATTTGAAAGTCATTTCAAGTTAATTTCCTGCAGAAACATATTTTTGGTTGAAGCATAACTCAGAGCATTTCCAAATGGAATGCTACTAGGGTTCTCTAGTAATAAGGTCCTTGTAGCCATCCCATGCATTATAATGTATTTTCTCAATAACCTTATTTCCAGAGGGTACCCTATGATGCATCAAGATTTAACATGTGGAACTTCCAATGTATCTCAATCATCTTTTCAAATGCAAGACATAAGCCAGAGGATTCCCTTCCCCTTACTGCCTTGCACCCTACTTTTCTTGCTAGTATATACTTAAACCAAAAATATTTTCTCAAACTTAGAATTCCACCGGTAAGTCGGTTATTATCATGCTATCATTAAATTAACATGTACAATCAAGTCATAATTTAAATAGTAACAAAGCACTGCAAAACACAAAGCCCAGAAACTACAGGAAATTGTCAACTAAAATGCATATAAACATCACAGAGAAATCAAGATAAGCTAAAGGTTTTTATGGCTGCCTTCCAAAGGTCTTAATGCCTTGCCAAGTGAGGATTTACTCACCATGTTTCTTCTTCCTAGGTCTTGATTCAAGTTTGTCATTTTTTTCTCCTTAACCTGTTGCTTACTTCCCTTTTCTGTGTTTTGATTTCTGGCCTTCCAATGTGCACCCGTAGGAGATAGTATGGTATATAGTGGAGTTGTTAGGGTTTTAAGGTTAGTTAGGTAATTTATTTTCATCAGAAATTCCATCATTACTTCCTAATTTCACCCAACAGTTTACCCTCTCCCTGCAGTTCTCCTTTTTCCCTGTCTTAACCCTTTTTGGCAAAGTTCTTTCACACATTTCATGCATGATTTCTTTGGCTCAGGCATTCCTTGTCTTTTCTGGGTGATAGTTATGCATATAATTTTTATTTGAACGGCCCGCTAGGTGTGTGTTTCTGCTAACTACTGGGTATATGCATGTGTATCCCTATGTGTGTATATTTTCTCTACCCACACAAACTACTATGTTTTCACTCATGCTATGAAAGTTAGAGCTAAAATTTTCTCAGGATATTCATGCATTTCATTCAGCTATGATGCATACATACTTGATGGTCATGCACTGATTTATTTATGTACTTATTTATATTGTTGTATATTTTTTTTTCCTTGCAAGATTCTTACTGAATTGCTTGCTCTAATTTGTACACTGCAACAATGTGCACATGCACCACCACATACATCTTCACAGTATAAACATATATTTCAGAAAACTGTTTTTATATATTAGTTTATTTAATTATTTATTTATATATCTTTTTTTTTTTAAATAAAAATTCAAATGACCTAAATTTCTACATACTTGATTAACCAGGGCTGTCACACACTGCCTCCGTCCTAGCGACTTAGCAACATAGCCGCCTTAACGACCTAGTCCCCTGCCAACCTAACGACCTAACAGGCATACCGACCTAACGACCTCACTAACTCGCTCACACGAACTAACTCCTATATCACTATCCCTTAGGTCGGTCACACTATGAGTCGGCCACTCCCATGAGTCGCCCAACACCACTAAGTCGGCTACTTCCCTGACTTGGCCACACCTTTAAGCCGTTCAACACCTTAAGCCGCTTAATCCCCTATAATTCGGTCACGACTCATGCCTCCATACGACTCAACTCTGGACAACCTAAGCTCTGAATGACTTAGATTCTGGATGGTTTAACAACACAACCATCTAAGGATAACAATATTTCGATTCGTAAAAATACGGGTCGTTACATTCTCTCCCCCTTAGGAATTTCGCCCCCGAAATTCAAATCAAACAAGAGCAATCAAAGTTATTCGGCATGCCTACCATCCATAGCAATCAACAAACCATGCATCCAATTACTAGCCTAGCATGCTGAATTCTAAGACTAGAACAAGTTAGAAATTCGTGAGATGTCACGACACCTTAGGGCCATACCTCGAAGAGTTCAGGATGAGCTGCCTTCATCCTCTCTTCCTCCTCCCACGTACAGCCGTTACATCATCACTCCATTGTACCTTGAGCAACGTAATCACCTTCCTCCTAAGCTGTTTCATGTCGGTTTCAACAACACGAAGTGGCTTACGAGGTCTCGTAACAACTGGATCAACCTCAAAATCTTCACAGCTATCAGCAAAAACCACTGTATTCGAGTCGTGCACATACTTCCATAGATAAGATACATGAAAAACATTATGCACACCCTCTATCTTTTTTGGTAACTCCAATTTATATGCGAGCTTTCCAATTCGCTCGATGATCAGGAATGGTCCAACAAATCTCGGAGTCAATTTTCCTTTCTTCCCGAATCGAATAACATTCTTCAATGGAGAAATCCTCACAAAAACCATATCTCCTACGTCGAATTCCATATCCTTACAACGCTTATCGGCATAACTTTTCTGACGATCTTGGGCTGCCTTCATTCGTTGCCGAATGATCTCTATACAATCCGTAGTCTGTCGAATCATTTTTGGCACAAGTATCAACTTTTCTCCAGTTTCCAACCAGCATGTCGGAGAGTTACACGGTCTTCCATACAATGCCTCATATGGTGCCATACCAATACTTGACTGGTAACTGTTATTATATGCAAATTCCACCAAATGAAGATGATCTTCCCATGATCCTCCGAAATCCAAAACACATGCTCTCAGGAGATCTTCCAAAACTCGGTTAACTCTCTCGGTCTGACCATCTGTTTGAGGGTGATAAGTTGTACTCAAACACAACTCGGTCCCCAAAACTTCTTGGAAGCTTTTCCAAAATCCACTAGTGAACAATGGGTCTCGATCGCTCACTATACTCTTCGGAATACCATGGAATCGAACTATCCACTTAACATAAAGCTCAGCCAACTTCGATGCAGTCCCAGTTGATCGAACAGGATTGAATCTTGCACTCTTAGTCAAACGATCTACAATAACCCAAATCCCTTCATTTCCTGCCCTGGTTCTAGGTAGACCATCGATAAAATCCATCGATATTTGCTCCCACTTCCATGTAGGAACTTCTAACGGCTGAAGCAACCCACTTGGCTTCTTTTGCTCGGCTTTTACCAACTGGCAATTCATGCACTTGGAAATAAAATTTCCAACATCCTTCTTCATACCTTCCCAGTAATAAGTCCTTTTCATATCCCGATACATCTTATTTCCACCTGGATGAATTGTCAACTTCGAGTGATTACTTTCCTTCAGAACTTCATCCCTCAGTTCATCTATATCGGGAACAACTAGTCGTCCTTGTTTCCGAAGCCAACCCTCTCGATCGACTTCAAATCCCTTATCCTTTTCCGGATTCAATCTAGATTCCAAATTGCGGATAATCTTGACAAGCTTATCGTCTCACTTTTGGCTCTCGCCAATTCTTTCCACAAGAGTAGGTCTTAGTGATAAGTTTGCCAACATTTCAGGTTCCGATTCACATCTGGGCCTGAAGTCAAATCCAGCCAAATACTCAAGATTCTTCCATTCCGAAAACATGGCTCCCAATCCTGCATGTCTTCGACTTAACGCATCTGCCACTGCGTTACCTTTCCCCGGAGTATAGGCTATACCAAAATCATATGATGCTAAAAACTCTAGCCATCGTTGCTGTCGAAGATTCAAATCCTTTTGGGAGAAAAGATACTTCAACGACTTATGATCCGTAAACAACTCGAATCGAACTCCCAATAGATAGTGTCTCCACATCTTCAAAGCAAACACAATCGCCGCTAACTCCAAATCATGAGTCGGATAATTCCTTTCATGCGGCTTCAGTTGTCGACTTGCATACGCAACAACTTTATCCTTCTGCATTGGCACTGCTCCAAGTCCAGTACCACATGCATCGGTGTAAACCACCATCTCATCATTTCCACTTGGAATAGTCAAAACAGGAGCACTTGTCAGTCGCTCTTTCAGGATTCCGAAAGCTTGCTCACACTTAGCATCCCATCTGAATACTTGATTCTTTTTCATCAATCCTGTTAACGATGCAGCTATCTTGGAAAAGTCTTTGATAAACCGACGATAATATCCTGCTAATCCAAGAAAACTTCTCACATCAGATGCATTCTTAGGTCTAACCCAATCCTGGATTGCTGCCACCTTAGCGGGATCAACCACTATTCCATTTCCAGAGATAATATGGCCTAAGAACCTCACTTCACTCTTCCAGAAGTGACATTTCGAAAACTTAGCCCTCGGCTGATGTTTCCGCAAGATTTCCAAAACAATCCGCAAGTGTGTCTTGTGTTCCTCTTCAGTTTTGGAATAAATTAAAATATCATCCACGAACACAAGTACGAACTTGTTCAACTGATCTCTGAATACTCTATTCATAAGATCCACAAAATATGCTGGTGCATTGGTCAAACCAAACGACATTACCAGCCACTCATAAAAACCGGATGGTGTCCTAAAAGCAGTTTCGGCACACTATCCTTAGCCACTCTCAACTGGTGAAATCCCGTTGCCAAATCCATCTGAGAAAACACCTTAGCCTCGTGAAGCTGATCAAACAAGTCATCTATTCTCGGCAATGGATACTTGTTCTTCTTAGTCACTTTATTCAGCTCACGATAATCCACACACAACCTCAACGATCCATCCGCTTGGGTTGCGAACACAACTGGTGCACCCCATTCGGACACGCTACGCCGAATGAAACCTTTCTGTAAAAGGTCATCAACTTGCACCTTTAACTCTTGCTGCTCCCTAGGCGCCATTCGCCTAAGAGGCATCACAACAGGTCTGGCTCCCTCAACTAGATCGATACGAAACTCGATCTCCCTATGCGGCGGTAATCCTTTGACCTCCTCAAAGACATCCTCAAATCCATTCACAATAGGCATCGATGACAGTCCATCCCGTGGAACAACCAGCGAATACATGAAGCTCATGAAGACGCCTTCCTCATGCTTGCATCGTATCACAACCTTTCGCCTCTCCACATTCACGACTGTCACCTCCAGCCTCTCACAATCAATCCTTGCCGCATACTTCCTAAGCCAGTCCATACCCAAAATAATTCTGAACCCCACAAAGTTCAGAACAAAACAATCACAAACAAAAGAGCAATCATGACTCGACACAACTAGACCATGGCATATCATACACAAACAAGACGAACCCCCAACTGGATTAGTCACAACCAATGGTCTATCAACAATATCCGGTTCTAAACCCAACCGGCCTACAAGTTCACTACAAACAAAAGAATGCGACGCTCCAGTATCAAACAACACCCTAACTGGAACACCACAAATGGAAAGAGTACCTTGAACCACCACGCTCTTTCCTTTCTCATCAGCAGTAGGAGCTTTCAAAGACGATGGAACAGCCCCCAAAGCATAAGCTTGCACAATCTGCTTATCTTTCCTCGGTTCTGGACAGTCCTTCCTGATATGCCCCAGCTTATCACAGTTGTGGCATTTCAACTGCACCTTTGGATTCTTGAAGTCCCTAGAGAAATGGCCCTTCTACCGACAATTGTAGCAGATCACTTCGCCCTTCGGCTTCTTCTGGCCATCCTTACCCTTCTGCTGCTGCTGCTTCCTCTTCTTGTTTCCATTTTGCTCTTTGGTCACAGCAACAACATATCCTTCCTTAGGAAACAGATTCTCGTGCCTAATTGCTTTCTCCACAAGCTTCTCAAATGGATCATCCAAATGATCCACCAACTGCCTCCCAAGATAACTATCCAAGCCTGTCACAAACTTCTCGTTCTTCTGATATGAAGACTCAATATACGATCTAGCATACTTTGACAAAGCTTCAAACTCAGAAACATACTCAAGAACTGATCTCCCTCCTTGCTTGAGCTCCACAAACTTCTTGAACAAAACAGACTTCTGAGCTGTAGAGATGAACTTAGCTTCAAATCTGACTTGGAATTGCTCCCAAGTAATCTCTTCCTCTGGAGTATCAATGGTGATAGAGTTCCACCAATCAGAAGCTCTCCCTTGAAGCTGCCTGGATGTAAGCTTCCTCTTAGTCGCATCCTCAATTCCCAAGTCACCAAAGATCCTTCGACAAGCATCTATCCATCTTTGGACTTCAATGGTTGACTCTGTACCCAAGAAAACCTTTCCTCCAAGAGCAGTATAGTCCTTACACAACTTAGCAAAATCCACTGGTCTTGGAGCTTGAACTTGAACTCCAACATCTACTGATGACCCCGAGGTTGGTATCCTTCTCATAATCGAAGTCATCATAGCTTTGAACATTGCAGCATAGTCAGTAGCTCCCCCAACAGCACGACTTTCCCTAGCAGCTTGTCTCCCACTTCGATTCATCCTTAATATCTACAAAAAGGAATGACGTAGAACACCTTGAGAAACAACTACATAAGGAGTTCAAATCCTTCTAAACTACTATATTATATATAGTAATCATCCATCAAAATTACAATTACGTCTCTCACACGTAGTTACGTCAGCGAGCGTTGGCTAAAATCGATTAACCAAAGCTCTGATACCAAATGTGACGACCGCCCATGACTCCCGCACCAAAACAAGGAGATAGTGCGCTGAAAGGCATGCCAGGCAGCCATGGACGATAGTCAAGGTAAGATTAAACAGCGGAATCTATCGTATTACTCACAACGCATGGACAAAATACAACAGAAAATATACATAGTGAAGCTCCATAGAACAGAATCATATAAACTCATAATAGTTTTATACAATCATCTGAATAGTCAATACATCAAGCCTCACTACATAACACTCAGAGTATCAAACAAACAACGGAACATCCAGTAGATATAGTAGGAAAACAATATGTAAAAGCCTCCAGCTCGTCTTCGTCATCTACGGTGTTGGTAGCCAAGAACAGCACCTGTCACCTGCTACCTAGTCTGCCCATCCCAACATGGATGAATAGCCCAAGGTAATAAGAGTTGAACATAAAACCTTGAGTCAGACAACAGTCTTAGTGAGCAGTAAATCAACTATCAAACATACCAAAAGAGCATAAAGGGTAAAAGGAATAGGAACTCAACCATCCCACTCCACCTCATTCCACAGTGATAGCCCCCAGACCCTCTAAGCATAAACAAACATAGCAAAGCAGACAATTTAAATAAAGCAATTATCACTCGAGTCAAGGTCGATGTTTTCCAAGTACAAACCCCCAAGGCCTAAACCAAGATCAGATAAACACCCAGAAAACACCGCTCTTGAGGCCGAATGATGATACAATCAAACATCCATGACTCTGGCTATCACTGTTATCATTGCCTCGATATCACCGTTAATTGAATGACCGACACCATCTTTCAGCCGTCCGTCAAGGGCTAATGGCAACCCCGGTTCTAGACATAACTCCGCACGTCATCGTGACCCGTGCCTAGGACTATCACATCTGCCCAGAGTACTAGCACGTCATCATGACCCGTGCTTGGAACGTCATTGTGACCCGTTCCAATGTACTCTTGCTTTGAGCATGCTAGAACCTTCAACAACGATAAAATCTCAGCCTTCTAGTCATCCTCCTCGACGACAATTCCCATACTAGCTCAAGCGCCTCTCAAGCTAACCATTATCCACAAACTCGGACCGCATCACCGAGTTATCAACATGCTTGGGATGATCCCGTTTGGACTAAACCAAGGCTTTCACACATTATGCTTTGCTTCAACGCATCATAGCAAATCCCCATCTCAGCATCATGGTTTGCCTCATCGCATCATGGCAAAGTCCCATCTCAACAAATCTATCCATATGAGCTTCCACATCCGCTTCATATGCCACAGGCAGCTTTCCTTATTCAAGAGCCTTTCCACTTAGCTTTTGAATCATCTTCGACCAACTTGTCCAAATCAAGTTATCAACCAACTAATCCATCAAATCAAACATTAATCCAAGTAATCAATCATTCAAACAAGATCTAAATAAACAATTACAACAATAATGGCAATTTCGTAAATAAAGAGCCAAAATCTAACATGCAATCTAACAAGCATGAATCATGAATAATATCTCTATAACTTGATGAATAAACTTGCATAAGTGAACATGTAGTAAAATAGATGTCAAATCATCATGAACAATAGATCTACATACAGACTTGAGAAAAATGCACGAAATCACTCTATTTAGCACATAAACAAGTCACCGATCCAATATACTCCTTTGGGTCCATGTGAGAGATAACTACCACTCACCGAATCACCTAAACACCTCAAAAACAACTAACTCCAGATCTGGACAGCAAAGAACTAAGCTTGATCTGGCAAAATCTCGCTTCAATCGATGAAATCTCTCTTTGTTGGATGAAGATCTTCAACTTTGGCTCTTGAATCTTTGATCTTGATCTTCGATCTGGGATGGATGTTAGCACTAGATTAGGTTAGAGAAAAGAAGTGTAGAAGTGTTGTAGTCGAGCTCTCAAAATAGCAGCACTTCGTCCCTTCAAAATCCGGTGCCAAAAAGTGAGGCGAACCCCTTCTGTTTATAGGCTGAAATCCCCATGAGTCGTCCCCCCCTTAAGTCGCCGCCGACCCAACTGCCCCGACCTACGACATAATCCCAAGGCCGACCTAACTACAAAACCGACTCAACCAATCACACGTCCTACCGACCTAACCATAGGACCTAACGACTCATGCGACTTAACGCTACACATGGTCACACGACCTAACAGATCCAACGGCCCTAAAACACGCGCAACCTAACATCCTAACACTGCCTCCGTCCTAGCGACTTAGCAACATAGCCGCCTTAACGACCTAGTCCCCTACCGACCTAACGACCTAACAGGCATACCGACCTAACGACCTCACTAAGTCTCTCACACGAACTAACTCCTATATCACTATCCCTTAGGTCGGTCACGCTATGAGTCGGCCACTCCCATGAGTTGCCCAACACCATTAAGTCGGCTACTTCGCTGACTCGACCACACCTATAAGCCGTTCAACACCTTAAGCCGCTTAATCCCCTATAAGTCGGTCACGACTCATGCCTCCATACGACTCAACTCTGGATAACCTAAGCTCTGAACGACTTAGATTCTAGATGGTTTAACAACACAACCATCTAAGGATAACAGTATTTCGATTCGTAAAAATACGGGTCGTTACAGTCTTCGAACCCATCGACAAGCATCATTAGAAACGATCATTTTCGAATCGGTGGACTTCGAACCCATCGGTGCGCCTCGGTTCGAATCCATCAACCTCGAACCCATCTAAGTTCGTATATGTTGACCTCGTGGAAGGGTTGCAAAGCTCGAGCCCATCGAAAGGATCCTTGTTCGAATCCACTAAGCTTCGGTTGTTCGGACCCATCACAGAAGCCTTGTTCGAACCCATCACAGAGTCCTTGTTCGAACCCATCACAGATACCTTGTTCGAACCCACCTGTGAAGCTTCATTCGAACCCACTGGGTCAACCAACCATGATGACGTGTCTTTCATTGGTTCGAATGCGCCAAGATATATGGAGTCGAAGCGGTCAACACGGAGTGAAGACCGGATCGATTTGAAGTTTGCGCTCCATGTCAACACGAAGCCACGTGCCACTATGGTTTCGAAACCATCGGTTCGAATACATGGTTTCGAACCAAACAGCCACACCGTGAACCCAATTTCGAATCCATCATATCTCTCAATCCACTGATCCAAATGCCATGAAATTTTCACAGAGGTTTGCATTCATGTCGAAGAGTCTCCATGCCAAATTTCACCTCGATTGGACGAATTCTTGATCGATTCGAATGGAGTTCGAACCGATGCCAAAGTGGGCCCAAACTTCCTGAGACCAGGCGTGTGGACCCCCTCACGTACCAGAAGTGGTCTCCGGAGTTTTCAGCGAAATATCAGCGGCCTACGCCTATAAATAGAGCTCCAGAGCCAACAGAAAAGGGATCTTTCGACTGTCAAGCGCCCAGACTCTGTCGGATTAAGACCTACTTCATCCTACATCATAATTTCATTGTTGATTTCGAATTTCTAGTCGTAATTTGCTGTTGATTGCTGCAAAAACTTGTAATCATTGAAAGAAAATCAATAAAATATCAAAACGCTTCATAGTGGACGTAGGCAACACGCCGAACCACTATAAACTGCTCGCCTTTGTCTTTGCTTCATTGCTGTTTGGAGTTTTTGTTAGATAATCCTCATTTTTAATTCATATTCTTCATTTATTATCTCTTCAAAAGACTCCCGAAGAGTGTTGTGCCCAATTTTGGTACAAACACTTTGGTGCTTTCACTGAGAAAAACCCAGTTTTTCTCCTACTCCTTGGATCTGTCGCCGATACCAGATTGCATAAATCTAAGGGAGAGATCCTGATTTCATCTTCAGATTCCTTCCGTTCTATTCAGATTTGCTAAAGTCTAGGGAAGGAGTTCACTATCCGAAATGGTTAGCATAAGAACCACATCTGCAGCTGGTCAAGAAGTTTGGGATAGACAAAATCCCGCGCAACTACCTCCGCCTAACCAAGATGATACCGGGCATTCTGACCCCTCAGGTCCGGTCACCAGGCAAGAGTTCCAGACATTGCTCCAAGAACTAACTCAAAGTCGGCAACAGCAAGCCGAGCAATTGCGCGTCAACACTGAGTTAGGCAGCCAACTAGATTGCCAAAAGCGAAGAAGATCCAGAAGGGATCAAGCTCCTCATTCTTCCACCGAAAGCTCTGCTTCGTCTGACTACAATAACAGGTCTACCCGTCCTAGGATAGACGGAAACCATGCGCAAGATGCCGACTATCAACAGGCGTTAACCGTTGGGCAAATAAGAGTTGGCCCATCTACCAACTTCCACACTGGACCCTCCTCCTGAGGAGGCACTATTCCACAATACACTGCAGATGATCGAGCTCCTGCAGCCGTTGCAGTTGACATAGTGGTTGATACCCGAGATCACTGTAATCAAAATTATCATCAGCAGGGACGTGCTTCAGAGCCATATGTCCCAGAAGACGTCGAGCCAAGGAGGCGAGATACGGATCGTCGACAGGGCCCGATCCCACCTCGCACTGTGGAACCCGACCACACTTTGGCTCACCACACGCAAAATGTTTCAACACCAGACCTCTCAGCCATGGTACGCCAAATGATTCGCGAGAGTCAAGGCCTAACAAATGACGATTGGGGAATCTCCCGAAGTCATACCCCGTTCACTGATGACATATTGTACGCTGAACCTCCTAGGCGATTCAGAATGCCAACCCTGCCCATGTATGAAGGGAATTCCGACTCGAATCAACATATTTTGAAGTATGAATGGTCGATGACAACTGCAAGAGCTGATGACGCAGTGAAATGCCGTAGTTTTCCCATTTTCTTAGGGGGAATTGCGACAATGTGGTTTACGCGATTACCACCGCGATCTATTTCTTCTTTTGATCAGTTAGCTACCAAATTTGTTGAGCATTTTCGTATGCATATTGCCAGACCTAAGGATGTTAACACCTTATCAAGTGTTACTCAAGCTCCCGGAGAAACACTTAGACGATATATGGAGAGGTTCAATGCTGCGTGCGCCAAAATCACCAACCCCAATGATAATTCTATCTTAATGGCTTTGACAAAAGGAATCGATCCTGATTCTGAGTTTGGCAATTGGTTGGCTGGAAAGCCTCCCGCATCGTTGGACCGTTTCTATTCCAAAGCCTCTCAGTTCTTGAGGCGAGAGGATGCGAAACAGTCTAGGAAGCAGGACGATGCAAGTCCCAGCAGTGAAGGGATTCAGAGTAATGTTGCGGTTAAACAGACCGGCAAGAGTTCAGGAAAAGTCGAGTTGAATATTCAAAATAAACAGACTCAACGACCGAGAAACGGTGATAACCGAGGCAAGAAGCAAGATCAGAATCGTGGTCTGAGGTGTAGGGCCGCAATGTTTGACAGTTATACACCGCTTAACACGTCGCTAGAAAATGTATACCTACAGACTTGTAATACTATGCAATACAAGAAGCCTGCTCCGAAGCCTTCGTCGAAGAGGCAGATTCAAACAGGAAAATTCTGTAGGTTTCATGAAAGTTACGGGCATAATACCAATGAGTGTAGGCATTTGCAAGACCTCATTGAAAAGTTAATCAGGGAGAGAAAGTTGGATCAGTATGTTCGGGCGCCGCAGTCTGGTGGAGCGGGCCCATCCAATCAAAATCGTACACAGAATCAGGAAAGACAAGGTGAACCCGCACGTACGGGCGGGAGATTGGTTATCAATACAATAAGTGGTGGTCCCCATCCAGCAGACAGCAGCTGGAGAGAAATGGAGTCATATGCTAGCTCGATCAGGCATGTGGACTTTGAATGCTATAGTAATTCAGAAGACGGAACACCGGCTAAACAGCAAAAGACGATGACAGACGACATCGTGTTTAGAAATCGAGATGCCAATAGAATCGAAGCCCCCACGATCGACCCATTGGTTATATCCGCTCAAGTTGATCCTGCTTGGATGAAGAGGATCTTGGTAGATAGTGGGAGTTCTGTGAACATACTGTTTAAAAGAGCATATTATTTAATGAAGATGGAAGCTAAGGACTTAAAACCCTGTCAATCACGAGTCCACGGCTTCAACGGAAGGGCGACGATACTGACCGGGATGGTTGAATTGCCGGTGGAGTTGGGAGTGGGAGAATGCCGAAGAGTTCGGATGTTACAATTTTTTGTCTTGGATATTCCTTCTCCGTATAATGCACGGACCGCTCGCTGATCCGATTCGACAGTATTGGCGAAAGTCTTCGATCTCCGCGGAACGCTCGAGCATGCTCACAATGTGGCACTCGATATTAAAGATATTATGGGTTACCGAGGGAATAAATGAGGATATGGTTCAAAAGCTTGTCTTCTGAGGCTATAGCGCAATAAATGTTCTTTTTTAGCGACCGTTCTGTCTTTCTCGTATCCGGTACGTCATAGTTTTGCACATATCCATCAACACGGGCGGTCTTTTTACCAATATTACAACATCACGACAAAATGACTTTGAGGAGAATGTTAAACGCATTTGATACCTTAGAATTTCGAACGGCTGATGGTGTTTTATATGATTACTTAGCCTGCAAGTAATCTACTTTTTCAGTCTGCGAATATTTTTCAGTTTCCTGTTTTATCCAATTTCAAATCCAGTTTAACTCTTTTTAGGGGAATATTATCGTGGCCTATTTTGCTCTTCGTATACTTTTGTTTTTTTGTCGTTCTTCTAGGTTTACATCGGTGTAGTCCGACTACTTATACCACAAACTCCGTGGAATAAATTTATGAACGAAAACATCCGAGCTGTAGAAAAAACTTATGATGGAATTATTCTGCACACAAAACCGATCCATGAAAATTCGAAACGTTAGAAACGAAGAACATGGAAAGAGCTTCGTTTTGATAGGTTGTGGCTCCCGTAACTTCAAACGAGTAAAAAGTTATTGCCGTTTGAAGAAACGAAAGAAAGCGACGGACCGCTCGCTGATCCGATTCGACGGTATTGGCGAAAGTCTTCGATCTCCGCGAAACGCTCGGGCATGCTCACACTGTAGCACTCGATATTAAAGATATTATGGATTGCCGAGGGAATTAATGAGGATATGGTTCAAAAGCTTGTCTATGAGGCTATAGCGCAATAAATGTTCTTTTTTAACGACCGTTTTGTCTTTCTCGTTTCCGGTACGTCATAGTTTTGCACATATCCATCAACACACGCGGTCTTTTTACCAATATTACAACATCACGACAAAATGACTTCGAGGAGAATGTTAATCGCATTTGATACCTGAGAATTTCGAACGGCTGATGGTGTTTTATATGATTACTTAGCCTGCAAGTAATCTAATTTTTCAGTCTGCGAATATCTTTCGCTTTCCTGTTTTATCCAATTTCAAATCCAATTTAACTCTTTTTAAGGGAATATTATCGTGGCCTATTTTGCTCTTCGTATACTTTTTTTTTTTTGTCGTTCTTCTAGGTTTACATCGGTGTAGTCCGACTATTTATACCACAAACTCCGTGGAATAAATTTATGAACGAAAACATCCGAGCTGTCGAAAAAACTTATGACGGAATTATTCTGCACACAAAACCGATCCATGACAATTCAAAACGTTAGAAACGTAGAACATGGAAAGAGCTTCGTTTTGATTGGTTGTGGCTCCCGTAACTTCAAACGAGTAAAAAGTTATGACCGTTTGAAGAAACGAAAGAAAGTGATGGACCGCTCGCTGAACCGATTCGACGGTATTGGCGAAAGTCTTCGATCTCCGCGAAAGGCTCGAGCATGCTCACACTGCAGCACTCGATATTAAAGATATTATGGATTACCGAGGGAATAAATGAGGATATGGTTCAAAAGCTTGTCTTCTGAGGCTATAGCGCAATAAATGTTCTTTTTTAACGACCGTTCTGTCTTTCTCGTTTCCGGTACGTCATAGTTTTGCACATATCCATCAACACGGGCGGGCTTTTTACCAATATTACAACATCACGACAAAATGACTTCGAGGAGAATGTTAAACGCATTTGATACCTTAGAATTTCGAACAGCTGATGGTGTTTTATATGATTACTTAGCCTGCAAGTAATCTACTTTTTCAGTCTGCGAATATCTTTCGGTTTCCTGTTTTATCCAATTTCAAATCCATTTTAACTCTTTTTAGGGGAATATTATCGTGGCCTATTTTGCTCTTCGTATAGTTTTGTTTTTTTGTCGTTCTTCTAGGTTTACATCGGTGTAGTCCGACTACTTATACCACAAACTCCGTGGAATAAATTTACGAACGAAAACATCCGAGCTGTAGAAAAAACTTATGATGGAATTATTCTGCACACAAAACCGATCCATGAAAATTCGAAACGTTAGAAACGTAGAACATGGAAAGGGGTTCGTTTTGATAGGTTATGGCTCCCGTAACTTCAAACGTGTAAAAAGTTATGGTCATTTGAAGAAACGAAAGAAAGCGACGGACCACTCGCTGATCCGATTCGACGGTATTGGCGAAAGTCTTCGATCTCCGCGGAACGCTCGAGCATGCTCACACTGTAGCACTCGATATTAAAGATATTATGGATTACCGAGGGAATAAATGAGGATATTGTTCAAAAGCTTGTCTATGAGGCTATAGCGCAATAAATGTTCTTTTTTAACGACCGTTCTGTCTATCTCGTTTCCGGTACATTATAGTTTTGCACATATCCGTCAACACGGGCGGTCTTTTTACCAATATTACAACATCACGACAAAATGACTTCGAGGACAATGTTAAAAGCATTTGATACCTTAGAATTTCGAACGGCTGATGGTGTTTTGTATGATTACTTAGCCTGCAAGTAATCTACTTTTTCAGTCTGCGAATTTCTTTCGGTTTCCTATTTTATCCAATTTCATATCCAATTTAACTCTTTTTAGGGGAATATTATCGTGGCCTATTTTGCACTTCGTATACTTTTGTTTTTTTGTCGTTCTTCAAGGTTTACATCGGTGTAGTCCGACTACTTATGCCACAAACTCCGTGGAATAAATTTATGAACGAAAACATCCGAGCTGTAGAAAAAACTTATCATGGAATTATTCTGCACACAAAACCGATCCACGAAAATTCGATCCGTTAGAAATGTAGAACATGGAAAGAGCTTCGTTTTGATAGGTTATGGCTCTCGTAACTTCAAACGAGTAAAAAGTTATTGCCGTTTGAAGAAACGAAAGAAAGCGACGGACCTCTCGCTGATCCGATTCGACAGTATTGGCGAAAGTCTTCGATCTCCGCGAAACGCTCGAGCATGCTCACACTGTAGCACTCGATATTAAAGATATTATGGATTACCGAGGGAATAAATGAGGATATGGTTCAAAAGCTTGTCTATGAGGCTATAGCGCAATAAATGTTCTTTTTTAACGACCGTTCTGTCTTTCTCGTTTCCGGTACGTCATAGTTTTGCACATATCCATCAACACGCGCGGTCTTTTTGCCAATATTACAACATCACGACAAAATGACTTCGAGGAGAATGTTAATCTCATTTGATACCTTAGAATTTCGAACGGCTGATGGTGTTTTATATGATTACTTAGCCTGCAAGTAATCTACTTTTTCAGTCTGCGAATATCTTTCGGTTTCCTGTTTTATCCAATTTCAAATCCAGTTTAACTCTTTTTAGGAGAATATTATCGTGGCCTATTTCGCTCTACGTATACTTTTGTTTTTTTGTCGTTCTTCTAGGTTTACATCGGTGTAGTCCGACTACTTATACCACAAACTCCGTGGAATAAATTTATGAACGAAAACATCCGAGCTGTAGAAAAAAATTATGATGGAATAATTCTGCACACAAAACCGATCCATGAAAATTCGAAACGTTAGAAACGTAGAAGATGTAAAGAGCTTCGTTTTGATAGGTTGTGGCTCCCGCAACTTCAAACGAGTAAAAAGTTATGGCCGTTTGAAGAAACGAAAGAAAGCGACGGACCGCTCGCTGATCCGATTCGACGGTATTGGCGAAAGTCTTCGAACTCCGCGAAACGCTCGAGCATGCTCACACTGTAGCACTCCATATTAAAGATATTATGGATTACTGAGGGAATAAATGAGGATATTGTTCAAAAGCTTGTGTATGAGGCTATAGCGCAATAAATGTTCTTTTTTAACGACCGTTCTGTCCTTCTCGTTTCCGTTACGTCATAGTTTTGCACATATCCATCAACACGTGCGGTCTTTTTACCAAAATTACAACATCACGACCAAATGACTTCGAAGAAAATGTTAATCGCATTTGATACCTTAGAATTTCGAACGGCTGATGGTGTTTTATATGATTACTTAGCCTGTAAGTAATCTACTTTTTCAGTCTGCGAATATCTTTCGGTTTCCTGTTTTATCCAATTTCAAATCCAATTTAACTCTTTTTAGGGGAATATTATTGTGGCCTATTTTTCTCTTCGTATACTTTTGTTTTTTTTGTCATTCTTCTAGGTTTACATCTGTGTAGTCCGACTATTTATTTCACAAACTCCGTGGAATAAATTTATGAACGAAAACATCCTAGCTGTAGAAAAAATTTATGATGGAATTATTCTACACACAAAACCGATCCATGACAATTCGAAACGTTAGAAACGTAGAACATGGAAAGAGCTTCGTTTTGATAGGTTGAGGCTCCCGTAACTTCAAACGAGTAAAAAGTTATGGCCGTTTGAAGAAACGAAAGAAAGCGACCGACCGCTCGCTGATCCGATTCGACGGTATTGGCGAAAGTCTTCGATCTCCGCGAAACGCTCGAGCATGCTCACAATGTAGCACTCGATATTAAAGATATTATGGATTACTGAGTGAATAAATGAGGATATGGTTCAACTGCTTGTCTACTGAGGCTATAGCGCAACAAATGTTCTTTTTTAACGACCGTTCTGTATTTCTTGTTTCCGGTACGTCATAGTTTTGCACATATCCATCAACACGGGCGGTCTTTTTACCAATATTACAACATCACGACAAAATGACTTCGAGGAGAATGTTAAACGCATTTGATACCTTAGAATTTCGAACGGCTGATGGTGTTTTATATGATTAATTAGCCTATAAGTAATCTATTTTTTCAGTCTGCGAATATCTTTCAGTTTCCTGTTTTATCCAATTTCAAATCCAATTTAATTCTTTGTAGGGGAATATTATCGTGGCCTATTTTGATCTTCGTATATTTTTGTTTTTTTGTCGTTCTTCTAGGTTTACATCGGTGTAGTCCCACAAACTCCGTGGAATAAATTTATGAACGAAAACATCCGAGCTGTAGAAAAAACTTATGATGGATTTATTCTGCACTCAAAACCGATCCATGACAGTTCGAAACGTTAAAAATGTAGAACATGGAAAGAGCTTCGTTTTGATAGGTTGTGGCTCCCATAATTTCAAACGAGTCAAAAGTTATGGACGTTTGAAGAAACGAAAGAAAGCGACGGACCGCTCGCTGATCCGATTCGACGGTATTGGCGAAATTCTTCGATCTCTGCGAAACGCTCCAGCATGCTCACACTGCAGCACTCGATATTAAAGATATTATGGATTACCGAGAGAATAAATGAGGATATGGTTCAAAATCTTGTCTACTGAGGCTATAGCGCGACAAATGTTCTTTTTTAACGACCGTTCTGTCTTTCTCGTTTCCGGTACGTCATAGTTTTGCACATATCCATCAACACGGGCGGTCTTTTAACCAGTATTACAACATCACGACAAAATGACTTCGAGGAGAATGTTAAACGCATTTTATACCTTAGAATTTCGAACGGCTGATGTGTTTTATATGATTACTTAGCCTGTAAGTAATCTATTTTTTCAGTCTGCGAATATCTTTCGGTTTCCTGTTTTATCCAATTTCAAATCCAATTTAATTCTTTTTAGGGGAATATTATCGTGGCCTATTTTATCTTTGTATATTTTTTTTTTTTTGTCGTTCTTCTAGGTTTACATCGGTGTAGTCCGACTACTTATACCACAAACTCCGTGGAATAAATTTATGAACGAAAACATCCGAGCTGTAGAAAAAGCTTATGATGGAATTATTCTGCACAAAAAACCGATCCATGCCAATTCGGAATGTTAGAAACGTAGAACATGGAAAGAGCTTCGTTTTGATAGGTTGTGGCTCCCGTAACTTCAAACGAGTCAAAAGTTATGGTCATTTGAAGAAACGAAAGAAAGCGACGGACCGCTCACTGATCCGATTCGACGGTATTGGCGAAAGTCTTCGATCTCCGGGAAACGCTCGAGCATGCTCACACTGTAGCACTCGATATTAAATATATTATGGATTACCGAGGGAATAAATGAGGATATGGTTCAAAAGCTTGTCTACTGAGGCTATAGCGCAATAAATGTTCTTTTTTAACTACCATTCTGTCTTTCTCGTTTCCGGTACGTCATAGTTTTGCACATATCCATCAACACGGGCGGTCTTTTTACCAATATTACAACATCACGACAAAATGACTTCGAGGAGAATGTTAAACGCATTTGATACATTAGAATTTCGAACGGCTGATGGTGTTTTATATGATTACTCAGCCTGCAAGTAATCTACTTTTTCAGTCTGCGAATATCTTTCGGTTTCCTGTTTTATCCAATTTCAAATCCAGTTTAGCTATTTTTAGGGGAATATTATCGTGGTTTATTTTGCTCTTCGTATACTTTTGTTTTTTTGTCGTTCTTTTAGGTTTACATCGGTGTAGTCCGACTACTTATACCACAAACTCCGTGGAATAAATTTATGAACGAAAACATCCGAGCTGTAGAAAAAACTTATAATGGAATTATTCTGCACACAAAACCGATCCATGAAAATTCGACACGTTAGAAACGTAGAACATGGAAAGGGGTTCGTTTTGATAGGTTGTGGCTCCCGTAACTTCAAACATGTAAAAAGTTATGGTCATTTGAAGAAACGAAAGAAAGCGACGGACCATTCGCTGATCCGATTCGACGGTATTGGCGAAAGTCTTCGATCTCCGCGGAACGCTCGAGCATGCTCACACTGTAGCACTCGATATTAAAGATATTATGGATTACCGAGGGAATAAATGAGGATATTGTTCAAAAGCTTGTCTATGAGGCTATAGCGCAATAAATGTTCTTTTTTAACGACCGTTCTGTCTATCTCGTTTCCGGTACATTATAGTTTTGCACATATCCATCAACTCGGGCGGTCTTTTTACCCATATTACAACATCACGACAAAATGACTTCGAGGACAATGTTAAAAGCATTTGATACCTTAGAATTTCGAACGGCTGATGGTGTTTTGTATGATTACTTAGCCTGCAAGTAATCTACTTTTTCAGTCTGCGAATTTCTTTCGGTTTCCTGTTTTATCCAATTTCATATCCAATTTAATTCTTTTTAGGGGAATATTATCGTGGCCAATTTTGCACTTCGTATATTTTTTTTTTTTGTCGTTCTTCAAGGTTTACATCGGTGTAGTCCGACTACTTATACCACAAACTCCGTGGAATAAATTTATGAACGAAAACATCCGAGCTGTAGAAAAAACTTATCATGGAATTATTCTGCACACAAAACCGATCCACGAAAATTTGACCCGTTAGAAACGTAGAACATGGAAAGAGGTTCGTTTTGATAGGCTGTGGCTCCCGTAACTTCAAACGAGTCAAAAGTTATGGTCATTTGAAGAAACAAAAGAAAGCGACGGACCACTCGCTGATCCGATTCGACGGTATTGGTGAAAGTCTTCGATCTCCGCGAAACGCTCGAGCATGCTCACACTGTAGCACTCGATATTAAAGATATTATGGATTACCGAGGGAATAAATGAGGATATGGTTCAAAAGCTTGTCTACTGAGGCTATAGCGCAATAAATGTTCTTTTTTAACGACCGTTCTGTCTTTCTCGTTTCCGGTGCGTCATAGTTTTGCACATATCCATCAACACGGGCGGTCTTTTTACCAATATTACAACTCACGACAAAATGACTTCGAGGAGAATGTTAAATGCATTTGATACCTTATAATTTCGAACGGCTGATGGTGTTTTATATGATTACTTAGCCTGCAAGTAATCTACTTTTTCAGTCTGCGAATATCTTTCGGTTTCCTGTTTTATCCAATTTCAAATCCAATTTAACTCTTTTTAGGGGAATATTATCGTGACCTATTTTGCTCTTCGTATACTTTTGTTTTTTTGTCGTTCTTCTAGGTTTACATCGGCGTAGTCCGACTCCTTATACCACAAACTCCGTGGAATAAATTTATGAACGAAAACATCCGAGCTGTAGAAAAAACTTATCATGGAATTATTCTGCACACAAAACCGATCCATGACAATTCGAAATGTTAGAAACGTAGAACATGGAAAGAGCTTCGTTTTGATAGGTTGTGGCTCCCGTAACTTCAAACGAGTAAAATGTTATGGCCGTTTGAAGAAACGAAAGAAAGCGACGGACCGCTCGCTGATCCGATTCGACGGTATTCGCGAAAGTCTTCGATCTCCGCGAAACGCTCGAGCATGCTCACACTGTAGCACTCGATATTAAAGATATTATGCATTACCGAGGGAATAAATGAGGATATGGTTCAAAAGCTTGTCTGTGAGGCTATAGCACAATAAATGTTCTTTTTTAACGACCGTTCTGTCTTTCTCGTTTCCGGTACGTCATAGTTTTGCATATATCCATCAACACGGGCGGTCTTTTTACCAATGTTACAACATCACGACAAAATGACTTCGAGGAGAATGTTACTCGCATTTGATACCTTAGAATTTCGAACGGCTGATGGTGTTTTATATGATTACTTAGCCTGCAAGTAATCTACTTTTTCAGTCTGCGAATATCTTTCGGTTTCCTGTTTTATCCAATTTCAAATCCATTTTAACTCTTTTTAGGGGAATATTATCGTGGCCTATTTTGCTCTTCGTATACTTTAATTTTTTATTCGTTCTTCTAGGTCTACATCGGTGTAGTCCGACTACTTATACCACAAACTCCGTGGAATAAATTTATGAACGAAAACATCCGAGCTGTAGAAAAAACTTATGACGGAATTATTCTGCACACAAAACCGATACATGACAATTCGAAACGTTAGAAACGTAGAACATGGAAAGAGATTCGCTTTGATAGGTTGTGGCTCCCGTAACTTCAAACGAGTAAAAAGTTATGGCCGTTTGAAGTAACGAAAGAAAGCGGCAGACCGCTCGCAGATCCGATTCGACGGTATTGGCGAAAGTCTTCGATCTCCGCGAAACGTTCGAGCATGCTCACACTGTAGCACTTGATATTAAATAAATTATGGATTACCGAGGGAATAAATGAGGATATGGTGCAAAAGCTTGTCTACTGAGGCTATAGCGCAATAAATGTTCTTTTTTAACGACCGTTCTGTCTTTCTCGTTTCCGGTACGTCATAGTTTTGCACATATCCATCAACACGGGCGGTCTTTTTACCAATATTACAACATAACGACAAAATGACTTCGAGGAGAATGTTAAACGCATTTGATACCTTAGAATTTCGAACGGCTGATGGTGTTTTATATGATTACTTAGCCTGCAAGTAATCTACTTTTTCAGTCTGCGAATATCTTTCGGTTTCCTATTTTATCCAATTTCAAATCCAGTTTAACTCTTTTTAGGGGAATATTATCGTGGCCTATTTTGCACTTCGTATACTTTTGTTTTTTTGTCGTTCTTCTAGGTTTACATCGGTGTAGTCCGACTACTTACACCACAAACTACGTGGAATAAATTTATGAACGTAAACATCCGAGCTGTAGAAAAAACTTATGATGGAATTATTCTGCACACAAAACCGATCCATGAGAATTCGAAACGTTAGAAACGTAGAACATGGAAAGAGCTTCGTTTTGATAGGTTGTCGCTCCCGTAACTTCAAACGAGTAAAATGTTATGGCCGTTTGAAGAAACGAAAGAAAGCGACGGACCGCTCGCTGATCCGATTCGACAGTATTGGCGAAAGTCTTCGATCTCCGCGAAACGCTCGATCATGCTCACACTGTGGCACTCGATATTAAAGATATTATGGATTACCGAGGGAATAAATGAGGATATGGTTCAAAAGCTTGTCTTCTGAGGCTATAGCGCAATAAATGTTCTTTTTTAACGACCGTTCTGTCTTTCTCGTTTCCGGTACGTCATAGTTTTGCACATATCCATCAACACGGGCGGTCTTTTTACCAATATTACAACATCACGACAAAATGACTTCGAGGAGAATGTTAAACGCATTTGATACCTTAGAATTTCGAACGGCTGATGGTGTTTTATATGATTACTTAGCCTGCAAGTAATCTACTTTTTCAGTCTGCGAATATCTTTCGGTTTTCTATTTTATCCAATTTCAAATCCAGTTTAACTCTTTTTAGGGGAATATTATCGTGGCCTATTTTGCTCTTCGTATAATTTTGTTTTTTTGTCGTTCTTCTAGGTTTACATCTGTGTACTCCGACTACTTATACCACAAACTCCGTGTTATAAATTTATGAACGAAAACATCCGGGCTGTAGAAAAAACTTATGATGAAATTATTCTGCACACAAAACCGATCCATGAGAATTCGAAACGTTAGAAACGTAGAACATGGAAAGAGCTTCGTTTTGATAGGTTGTGGCTCCCGTAACTTCAAACGAGTAAAACGTTATGGCCGTTTGAAGAAACGAAAGAAAGCGACGGACCGCTCGCTGATCCGATTCGACAGTATTGGCGAAAGTCTTCGATCTCCGCGAAACGCTCGAGCATGCTCACACTGTGGCACTCGATATTAAAGATATTATGGATTACCGAGGGAATAAATGAGGATATGGTTAAAAAGCTTGTCTTCTGAGGCTATAGCGCAATAAATGTTCTTTTTTAACGACCGTTCTGTCTTTCTCGTTTCCGGTACGTCATAGTTTTGCACATATCCATCAACACGGGCGGTCTTTTTACCAATATTACAACATCACGACAAAATGACTTCGAGGAGAATGTTAAACGCATTTGAAGCCTTAGAATTTCGAACGGCTGATGGTGTTTTATATGATTACTTAGCCTGCAAGTAATCTACTTTTTCTGTCTGCGAATATTTTTCAGTTTCCTGTTTTATCCAATTTCAAATCCAGTTTAACTCTTTTTAGGGGAATATTATCGTGGCCTATTTTGCTCTTCGTATACTTTTGTTTTTTTGTCGTTCTTCTAGGTTTACATCCGTGTAGTCCGACTACTTATACCACAAACTCCGTGGAATAAATTTATGAACGAAAACATCCGAGCTGTAGAAAAAACTTATCATGGAATTATTCTGCACACAAAACCGATCCACGAAAATTCGACCCGTTAGAAACGTAGAACATGGAAAGAGCTTCGTTTTGATAGGTTGTGGCTCCCGTAACTTCAAACGAGTAAAAAGTTTTTGCCGTTTGAAGAAACGAAAGAAAGCGACGGACCTCTCGCTGATCCGATTCGACAGTATTGACGAAAGTCTTCGATCTCCGCGAAACGCTCGAGCATGCTCACACTGTAGCCTCGATATTAAAGATATTATGGATTACCGAGGGAATAAATGAGGATAAGGTTCAAAAGCTTGTCACTGAAGCTATAGCGCAATAAATGTTCTTTTTCAACGACCGTTCTGTCTTTCTCGTTTCCGGTACGTCATAGTTTTGCACATATCCATCAACACGCGCGGTCTTTTTACCAATATTACAACATCACGACAAAATGGCTTCAAGGAGAATGTTAATCGCATTTGATACCTTAGAATTTCGAACGGCTGATGGTGTTTTATATGATTACTTAGCCTGCAAGTAATCAACTTTTTCAGTCTGCGAATATCTTTCGGTTTCCTGTTTTATCCAATTTCAAATCCAGTTTAACTCTTTTTAGGAGAATATTATCGTGGCCTATTTCGCTCTACGTATACTTTTGTTTTTTTGTCGTTCTTCTAGGTCTACATCGGTGTAGTCCGACTACTTATACCACAAACTCCGTGGAATAAATTTATGAACGAAAACATCCGAGCTGTAGAAAAAAATTATGATGGAATAATTCTGCACACAAAACCGATTCATGAAAATTCGAAACGTTAGAAACGTAGAACATGGAAAGAGCTTCGTTTTGATAGGTTGTGGCTCCGGCAACTTCAAACGAGTAAAACGTTATGGCCGTTTGAAGAAACGAAAGAAAGCGACGGACCGCTCGCTGATCCGATTCGACGGTATTGGCGAAAGTCTTCGAACTCCGCGAAACGCTCGAGCATGCTCACACTGTAGCACTCGATATTAATGATATTATGGATTACTGAGGGAATAAATGAGGATATTGTTCAAAAGCTTGTGTATGAGGCTATAGCGCAATAAATGTTCTTTTTTAACGACCGTTCTGTCCTTCTCGTTTCCGTTACGTCATAGTTTTGCACATATCCATCAACACGTGCGGTCTTTTTACCAAAATTACAACATCACGACAAAATGACTTCGAAGAGAATGTTAATCGCATTTGATACCTTAGAATTTCGAACGGCTGATGGTGTTTTATATGATTACTTAGCCTGCAAGTAATCTACTTTTTCAGTCTGCGAATATCTTTCGGTTTCCTGTTTTATCCAATTTCAAATCCAATTTAACTCTTTTTAGGGGAATATTATTGTGGCCTATTTTTCTCTTCGTATACTTTTGTTTTTTTGTCATTCTTCTAGGTTTACATCGGTGTAGTCCGACTATTTATACCACAAACTCCGTGGAATAAATTTATGAACGAAAACATCCTAGCTGTAGAAAAAAATTATGATGGAATTATTCTACACACAAAACCGATCCATGACAATTCGAAATGTTAGAAACGTAGAACATGGAAAGAGCTTCGTTTTGATAGGTTGTGGCTCCCGTAACTTCAAACGAGTAAAAAGTTATGGCCGTTTGAAGAAACGAAAGAAAGTGACGGACCGCTCGCAGATCCGATTCGACTGTATTGGCGAAAGTCTTCGATCTCCGCGAAACGCTCGAGCATGCTCACAGTGTAGCACTCGATATTAAATATATTATGGATTACCGAGGGAATAAATGAGGATATGGTTCAAAAGCTTGTTTACTGAGGCTATAGCGCAATAAATGTTCTTTTGCAACGACCGTTCTGTCTTTCTCGTTTCTGGTACGTCATACTTTTGCACATATCCATCAACACGGGCGGTCTTTTTACCAATATTACAACATCACGACAAAATGACTTCGAAGAGAATGTTAAACGCATTTGATACCTTTGAATTTCGAACGGCTGATGGTGTTTTATATGATTACTTGGCCTGCAAGTAATTTACTTTTTCAGTCTGCGAATATCTTTCGGTTTCCTGTTTTATCCAATTTCAAATCCAGTTTAACTCTTTTTAGGGGAATATTATCGTGGCCTATTTTGCTCTTCGTATACTTTTGTTTTTCTGTCGTTCTTCTAGGTTTACATCGGTGTAGTCCGACTACTTATACCACAAACTCCGTGGAATAAATTTATGAACGAAAACATCCGAGCTGTAGAAAAAACTTATGATGGAATTATTCTGCACACAAAACCGATCCATGACAATTCGAAACATTAGAAACATAGATCATGGAAAGAGATTCGTTTTGATAGGTTGTGGCTCCCGTAACTTCAAACGAGTAAAAAGTTATGGCCGTTTGAAGAAACGAAAGAAAGCGACGGACCGCTCGCTGATCCGATTCGACGGTATTGGCGAAAGTCTTCGATCTCCACGAAACGCTCGAGCATGCTCACACTTTAGCACTCGATATTAAAGATATTATGGATTACTGAGGGAATAAATGAGGATATTGTTCAAAAGCTTGTTTACTGAGGCTGTAGCGCAATAAATGTTCTTTTGCAACGACCGTTCTGTCTTTCTCGTTTCCGGTACGTCATAGTTTTGCACATATCCATCAACACGCGCGGTCTTTTTACCAATATTACAACATCACGACAAAATAACTTCGAGGAGAATGTTAATCGCATTTGATACCTTAGAATTTCGAACGGCTGATGGTGTTTTATATGATTACTTAGCCTGCAAGTAATCTACTATTTCAATCTGCGAATATCTTTCGGTTTCCTGTTTTATCCAATTTCAAATCCAATTTAACTCTTTTTAGGGTAATATTATCGTGGCCTATTTTTCTCTTCGTATACTTTTGTTTTTTTGTCGTTATTCTAGGTTTACATCGATGTAGTCCGACTACTTATACCACAAACTCCGTGGAATAAATTTATGAACGAAAACATCCGAGCTGTAGAAAAAACTTGTGATGGAATTATTCTGCACACAAAACCGATCCATGACAATTTGAAACGTTAGAAATGTAGAACATGGAAAGAGCTTCATTTTGATTGGTTGTGGCTCCCGTAACTTCAAACGAGTAAAAAGTTATGGCCGTTTGAAGAAACGAAAGAAAGCAACGGACCGCTCGCAGATCTGATTCGATGGTATAGGTGAAAGTCTTCGATCTCCGCGAAACGCTCGAGCATGCTCACACTGTAGCACTCGATATTAAAGATATTATGGATTATCGAGGTAATAAATGAGGATATGGTTCAAAAGCTTGTCTACTGAGGCTGTAGCGCAATAAATGTTCTTTTTTAACGACCGTTCTGTCTTTCTCGTTTCCGGTACGTCATAGTTTTGCACATATCCATCAACACGGGCGGTCTTTTTACCAATATTACAACATCACGACAAAATGACTTCGAGGAGAATGTTAAACACATTTGATACCTTAGAATTTCGAACGGCTGATGGTGTTTTATATGATTACTTAGCCTGCAAGTAATCTACTTTTTCAGTCTGCGAATATCTTTCGGTTTCCTGTTTTATCCAATTTCAAATCCAGTTTAACTCTTTCTAGGGGAATATTATCGTGGTCTATTTTGCACTTCGTATACTTTTGTTTTTTTGTCGTTCTTATAGTCGGTGTAGTCCGACTACTTGTACCACAAACTCCGTGGAATAAATTTATGAACGAAAACATCCCAGCTGTAGAAAAAACTTATGATGGAATTATTCTGCACACAAAACCGATTCATGCCAATTCGAAATGTTAGAAACGTAGAACATGGAAAGAGCTTCGTTTTGAAAGGTTGTGGCTCCCGTAACTTCAAACTAGTCAAAAGTTATGGTCATTTGAAGAAACGAAAGAAAGCGACGGACCGCTCGCTGATCCGATCGACGGTATTGGCGAAAGTCTTCGATCTCCGCGAAACGCTCGAGCATGCTCACACTGTAGCACTTGATATTAAAGATATTATGGATTACCGAGGGAATAAATGAGGATATGGTTCAAAAGCTTGTCTACTGAGGCTATAGCGCAACAAATGTTCTTTTTTAACGACCGTTCTGTCTTTCTCGTTTCCGGTACGTCATAGTTTTGCACATATCCATCAACACGGGCGGTCTTTTTAATAATATTACAACATCACGACAAAATGACTTCGAGGAGATTGTTAATCGCATTTGATACCTTAGAATTTCGAACGGCTGATGGTGTTTTATATGATTACTTAGCCTGTAAGTAATCTAGTTTTTTCAGTCTGCGAATATATTTCGGTTTCCTGTTTTATCCAATTTCAAATCCAATTTAATTCTTTGTAGGGGAATATTATCGTGGCCTATTTTGATCTTCGTATATTTTTTTTTATCGTTCTTCTAGGTTTACATCGGTGTAGTCCGACTACTTGTACCACAAACTCCGTGGAATAAATTTATGAACGAAAACATCCCAGCTGTAGAAAAAACTTATGACGGAATTATTCTGCACACAAAACCGATTCATGCCAATTCGAAATGTTAGAAACGTAGAACATGGAAAGAGCTTCATTTTGAAAGGTTGTGGCTCCCGTAACTTCAAACCAGTCAAAAGTTATGGTCATTTGAAGAAACGAAAGAAAGCGACGGACCGCTCGCTGATCCGATCGACGGTATTGGCGAAAGTCTTCGATCTCCGCGAAACGCTCGAGCATGCTCACACTGTAGCACTCGATATTAAAGATATTATGGATTACCGAGGGAATAAATGAGGATATGGTTCAAAAGCTTGTCTACTGAGGCTATAGCGCAACAAATGTTCTTTTTTAACGACCGTTCTGTCTTTCTCGTTTCCGGTACGTCATAGTTTTGCACATATCCATCAACACGGGCGGTCTTTTTAATAATATTACAACATCACGACAAAATGACTTCGAGGAGAATGTTAATCTCATTTGATACCTTAGAATTTCGAACGGCTGATGGTGTTTTATATGATTCCTTAGCCTGCAAGTAATCTACTTTTTCAGTCTGCGAATATCTTTCGGTTTCCTGTTTTATCCAATTTCAAATCCAATTTAATTCTTTTTAGGGGAATATTATCGTGGCCTATTTTGCACTTCGTATACTTTTGTTTTTTTGTCGTTCTTCTAGGTTTACATCGGTGTAGTCCGACTACTTATGCCACAAACTCCGTGGAATAAATTTATGAACGAAAACATCCGAGCTGTAGAAAAAACTTATGATGGAATTATTCTGCACACAAAACCGATCCATGACAATTCGAAACGTTAGAAACGTAGAACATGGAAAGTGCTTCGTTTCGATATGTTGTGGCTCCCGTAACTTCAAACGAGTCAAAAGTTATGGCCGTTTGAAGAAACGAAAGAAAGCGACGGACCGCTCGCAGATCCGATTCGACTGTATTGGCGAAAGTCTTCGATCTCCGCGAAACGCTCGAGCATGCTCACAGTGTAGCACTCGATATTAAATATATTATGGATTACCGAGGGAATAAATGAGGATATGGTTCAAAAGCTTGTCTATTGAGGCTATAGCACAACAAATTTTCTTTTTTAACGACCGTTCTGTCTTTCTCATTTCCGGTACGTCATAGTTTTGCACATATCCATCAACACGGGCGGTCTTTTTACCAATATTACAACATCACGACAAAATGACTTCGAGGAGAATGTTAAACGCATTTGATACCTTAGAATTTCGAATGGCTGATGGTGTTTTATATGATTACTTAGCCTGCAAGTAATCTACTTTTTCAGTCTGCGAATATCTTTCGGTTTCCTGTTTTATCCAATTTCAAATCCAGTTTAACTCTTTTTAGGGGAATATTATCATGGCCTATTTTTCTCTTCGTACACTTTTGTTTTTTTGTCGTTCTTCTAGGTTTACATCGGTATAGTCCGACTACTTATACCACAAACTCCATGGAATAAATTTATGAACGAAAACATCCGAGCTGTAGAAAAAACTTATGATGGAATTATTCTGCACACAAAATCGATCCATGACAATTCGAAACGTTAGAAACGTAGAACATGGAAAGAGCTTCGTTTTGTTAGGTTGGGGCTCCCGTAACTTCAAACGAGTCAAAAGTTATGGTCATTTGAAGAAACGAAAGAAAGCGACGGACCGCTCGCTGATCCGATTCGACGATATTGGCGAAAGTCTTCGATCTCCGCGAAACGCTCGAGCATGCTCACACTGTAGCACTCGATATTAAAGATATTACGGATTACCGAGGGAATAAATGAGGATATGGTTCAAAAGCTTGTCTACTGAGGCTATAGCGCAATAAATGTTCTTTTTTAACGACCGTTCTGTCTTTCTCGTTTCCGGTACATCATAGTTTTGCACATATCCATTAACACGGGCGGTCTTTTTACCAATATTACAACATCACGACAAAATGACTTCGAGGAGAATGTTAAACGCATTTGATACCTTAGAATTTCGAACGGCTGATGGTGTTTTATATGATTACATAGCCTGCAAGTAATCTACTTTTTCAGTCTGCGAATATCTTTCGGTTTCCTGTTTTATCCAATTTCAAATCCAATTTAAATCTTTTTAGGGGAATATTATCGTGGCCTGTTTTTCATTTCGTATATTTATGTTTTTTTGTCGTTCTTCTAGGTTTACATCGGTGTAGTCCGACTACTTATACCACAAACTCCGTGGAATAAATTTATGAACGAAAACATCCGAGCTGTAGAAAAAACTTATCATGGAATTATTCCGCACACAAAACCGATCCATGAAAATTCGACACGTTAGAAACGTAGAACATGGAAAGAGGTTCGTTTTGATAGGCTGTGGCTCCCGTAACATCAAACGAGTAAAAAGTTATGGTCATTTGAAGAAACGAAAGAAAGCGACGGACCACTCGCTGATCCGATTCGACGGTATTAGCGAAAGTCTTCGATCTCCGCGAAACGCTCGAGCATGCTCACACTGTAGCACTCGATATTAAAGATATTATGGATTACTGAGGGAATAAATGAGGATATTGTTCAAAAGCTTGTCTATGAGGCTATAGCGCAATAAATGTTCTTTTTTAACGACCGTTCTGTCTTTCTCGTTTCCAGTACGTCATAGTTTTGCACATATCCATCAACACAGGCGGTCTTTTTACCAATATTACAACATCACGACAAAATGACTTCGAGGAGAATGTTAAAAGCATTTGATACCTTAGAATTTCGAACGGCTGATGGTGTTTTGTATGATTACTTAGCCTGCAAGTAATCTACTTTTTCAGTCTGTGAATATCTTTCGGTTTCCTGTTTTATCCAATTTCAAATCCAATTTAACTCTTTCTAGGGGAATATTATCGTGGCCTATTTTGCACTTCGTATATTTTTGTTTTTTTGTCGTTCTTCTAGGCTTACATCGGTGTAGTCCGAGTACTTATACCACAAACTCCGTGGAATATATTTATGAACGAAAACATCCGAGCTGTAGAAAAAACTTATCATGGAATTATTCTGCACACAAAACCGATCCATGAAAATTCGACACGTTAGAAACGTAGAACATGGAAAGAGGTTCGTTTTGATAGGTTGTGGCTCCCGTAACTTCGAACGAGTCAAAAGTTATGGTCATTTGAAGAAACGAAAGAAAGCGACGGACCACTCGCTGATCCGATTCGACGGTATTGGCGAAATTCTTCGATCTCCGCGAAACGCTCGAGCGTGCACACAATGTAGCACTCGATATTAAATATATTATGGATTACCGAGGGAATAAATGAGGATATGTTTCAAAAGCTTGTCTACTGAGGCTATAGCGCAATAAATGTTCTTTTTTAACGACCGTTCTGTCTTTCTCGTTTCCGGTACGTCATAGTTTTGCACATATCCATCAACACGGGCAATCTTTTTACCAATATTACAACATCACGACAAAATGACATCGAGGAGAATGTTAAACGCATTTGATACCTTAGAATTTCGAATGGCTGATGATGTTTTATATGATTACTTAGCCTGCAAGTAATTTACTTTTTCAGTCTGCGAATATCTTTCGGTTTCCTGTTTTATCCAATTTAAAATCCGGTTTAACTCTTTTTAGGGGAATATTATCGTGGCCTATTTTGCTCTTCGAATACTTTTGTTTTTTTGTCGTTCTTCTAGGTTTACATTGGTGTAGTCCGACTACTTATACCACAAACTCCGTGGAATAAATTTATGAACGAAAACATCCGAGCTGTAGAAAAAACTTATGATCGAATTATTCTGCACAAAAAACCGAACCATGACAATTCGAAACGTTAGAAACGTAGATCATGGAAAGAGCTTCGTTTTGATAGGTTGTGGCTCCCGTAACTTCAAACGAGTAAAAAGTTATGGCCGTTTGAAGAAACGAAAGAAAGCGACGGACCACTCGCTGATCCGATTCGACGGTATTGGCGAAAGTCTTCGATCTCCGCGAAACGCTCGAGCATGCTCACACTGTAGCACTCGATATTAAAGATATTATGGATTACTAAGCGAATAAATGAGGATATTGTTCAAAAGCTTGTCTATGAGGTTATAGCGCAATAATTGTTCTTTTTTAACGACCGTTCTGTCTTTCTCGTTTCCGGTACGTCATAGTTTTGCACATATCCATCAACATGCGCGGTCTTTTGCCAATATTACAACATCACGACAAAATGACTTCGAGGAGAATGTTAAAAGCATATGATACCTTAGAATTTCGAACGGCTGATGGTGTTTTGTATGATTACTTAGCCTGCAAGTAATCTACTTTTCAGTCTGCGAACATCTTTCGATTTCCTGTTTTATCCAATTTCAAATCCAATTTAACTCTTTTTAGGGGAATATTATCGTGGCCTATTTTTCTCTTCGTATACTTTTGTTTTTTGTCGTTCTTCTAGGTTTACATCGGTGTAGTCCGACAACTTATACCACAAACTCCGTGGAATAAATTTATGAACGAAAACATCCGAGCTGTAGAAAAAACTTAAGACGGAATTATTCTGCACACAAAACCGATCCATGACAATTCGAAACGTTAGAAACGTAGAACATGGAAAGTGCTTCGTTTTGATAGGTTGTGGCTCCCGTAACTTCAAACGAGTCAAAAGTTATGGTCATTTGAAGAAACGAAAGAAAGCGATGGACCGCTCGCTGATCCGATTCAACGGTATTGGCGAAAGTCTTCGATCTCCGCGAAACACTCGAGCATGCTCACACTGTAGCACTCGATATAAAAGATATTATGGATTACCGAGGGAATAAATGAGGATATGGTTCAAAAGCTTGTCTATGAGGCTATAGCGCAATAAATGTTCTTTTTTAACGACCGTTCTGTCTTTCTCGTTTCCGGTACGTCATAGTTTTGCACATATCCATCAACAAGGGTGGTCTTTTTACCAATATTACAACATCACGACAAAATGACTTCGAGGAGAATGTTAAACGCATTTGATACCTTAGAATTTCGAACGGCTGATGGTGTTTTATATGATTCCTTAGCCTGCAAGTAATCTACTTTTTCAGTCTGCGAATATCTTTCGGTTTCCTGTTTTATCCAATTTCAAATCCAATTTAATTCTTTTTAGGGGAATATTATCGTGGCCTATTTTGCACTTCGTATACTTTTGTTTTTTTGTCGTTCTTCTAGGTTTACATCGGTGTAGTCCGACTACTTATGCCACAAACTCCGTGGAATAAATTTATGAACGAAAACATCCGAGCTGTAGAAAAAACTTATGATGGAATTATTCTGCACACAAAACCGATCCATGACAATTCGAAACGTTAGAAACGTAGAACATGGAAAGTGCTTCGTTTCGATATGTTGTGGCTCCCGTAACTTCAAACGAGTCAAAAGTTATGGCCGTTTGAAGAAACGAAAGAAAGCGACGGACCGCTAGCAGATCCGATTCGACTGTATTGGCGAAAGTCTTCGATCTCCGCGAAACGCTCGAGCATGCTCACAGTGTAGCACTCGATATTAAAGATATTATAGATTACCGAGGGAATAAATGAGGATATGGTTCAAAAGCTTGTCTATTGAGGCTATAGCGCAACAAATGTTCTTTTTAACGACCGTTCTGTCTTTCTCGTTTCTGGTACGTTATAGTTTTGCACATATCCATCAACACGGGCGGTCTTTTTACCAATATTACAACATCACGACAAAATGACTTCAAGGAGAATGTTAAACGCATTTGATACCTTAGAATTTCGAACGGCTGATGGTGTTTTATATGATTACTTAGCCTGTAAGTAATCTATTTTTTCAGTCTGCGAATATCTTTCGGTTTTCTGTTTTATCCAATTTCAAATCCAATTTAATTCTTTGTAGGGGAATATTAACGTGGCCTATTTTGCACTCCGTATGTTTTTGTTTTTTTGTCGTTCTTCTATTTTTACATCGGTGTAGTCCGACTACTTATATCACAAACTCCGTGGAATAAATTTATGAACGAAAACATCCGAGCTGTAGAAAAAACTTATGATGGATTTATTCTGCACACAAAACCGATCCATGCCAATTCGAAATGTTAGAAACGTAGAACATGGAAAGAGATTCGGTTTGATAGGTTGTGGCTCCCGTAACTTCAAACGAGTAAAAAGTTATGGCCGTTTGAAGAAACGAAAGAAAGCGACGGACCGCTCGCTGATCCGATTCGACGGTATTGGCGAAAGTCTTCGATCTCCGCGAAACACTCGAGCATGCTCATACTGTAGCACTCGATATTAAAGATATTATGGATTACCGAGGGAATAAATGAGGATATGGTTCAAAAGCTTGTCTATTGAGGCTATAGCGCAACAAATGTTCTTTTTAACGACCGTTCTGTCTTTCTCGTTTCTGGTACGTTATAGTTTTGCACATATCCATCAACACGGGCGGTCTTTTTACCAATATTACAACATCACGACAAAATGACTTCGAGGAGAATGTTAAACGCATTTGATACCTTAGAATTTCGAACGGCTGATGGTGTTTTATATGATTACTTAGCCTGTAAGTAATCTATTTTTTCAGTCTGCGAATATCTTTCGGTTTTCTGTTTTATCCAATTTCAAATCCAATTTAATTCTTTGTAGGGGAATATTAACGTGGCCTATTTTGCACTCCGTATGTTTTTGTTTTTTTGTCGTTCTTCTAGGTTTACATCGGTGTAGTCCGACTACTTATATCACAAACTCCGTGGAATAAATTTATGAACGAAAACATCCGAGCTGTAGAAAAAACTTATGATGGATTTATTCTGCACACAAAACCAATCCATGCCAATTGGAAATGTTAGAAACGTAGAACATGGAAAGAGCTTCGTTTTGATAGGTTGTGGCTCCCGTAACTTCAAACGAGTAAAATGTTATGGCCGTTTGAAGAAACGAAAGAAAGCGACGGACCGCTCGCTGATCCGATTCGACGGTATTCGCGAAAGTCTTCGATCTCCGCGAAACGCTCGAGCATGCTCACACTGTAGCACTCGATATTAAAGATATTATGGATTACCGAGGGAATAAATGAGGATATGGTTCAAAAGCTTGTCTATGAGTCTATAGCGCAATAAATGTTCTTTTTTAACGACCGTTCTGTCTTTCTCGTTTCCGGTACGTCATAGTTTTGCACATATCCATCAACACGCGCGGTCATTTTACCAATATTACAACATCACGACAAAATGACTTCGAGGAGAATGTTAATCGCATTTGATACCTTAGAATTTCGAACGTCTGATGGTGTTTTATATGATTACTTAGCCTGCAAGTAATCTACTTTTTCAGTCTGCGAATATCTTTCGGTTTCCAGTTTTATCCAATTTCAAATCCAGCTTAACTCTTTTTAGGGGAATATTATCGTGGCCTATTTTGCTCTTCGTATATTTTTGTTTTTTTGTCGTTCTTCTAGGTTTGCATCGGTGTACTCCGTCTACTTATACCACAAACTCCGTGGAATAAATTTATGAACGAAAACATCCGAGCTGTAAAAAAAACTTATGATGGAATCATTCTGCTCACAAAACCGATCCATGACAATTCGAAACGTTAGAAACGTAGAACATGGAAAGAGCTTCGTTTTGATAGGTTGTGGCTCCCGTAACTTCAAACGAGTAAAAAGTTATGGCCGTTTGAAGAAACGAAAGAAAGCGACGGACCACTCGCTGATCCGATTCGACGGTATTGGCGAAAGTCTTCGATCTCCGCGAAACGCTCGAGCATGCTCACACTGTAGCACTCGATATTAAAGATATTATGGATTACTAAGCGAATAAATGAGGATATTGTTCAAAAGCTTGTCTATGAGGCTATAGCGCAATAAATGTTCTTTTTTAACGACCGTTCTGTCTTTCTCGTTTCCGGTACGTCATAGTTTTGCACATATCCATCAACACGCACGGTCTTTTTGCCAATATTACAACATCACGACAAAATGACTTCGAGGAGAATGTTAAAAGCATATGATACCTTAGAATTTCGAACGGCTGATGGTGTTTTATATGATTACTTAGCCTGCAAGTAATCAACTTTTTCAGTCTGCGAATATCTTTCGGTTTCCTGTTTTATCCAATTTCAAATCCAGTTTAACTCTTTTTAGGAGAATATTATCGTGGCCTATTTCGCTCTACGTATACTTTTGTTTTTTTGTCGTTCTTCTAGGTCTACATCGGTGTAGTCCGACTACTTATACCACAAGCTCCGTGGAATAAATTTATGAACGAAAACATCCGAGCTGTAGAAAAAAATTATGATGGAATAATTCTGCACACAAAACCGATTCATGAAAATTCGAAACGTTAGAAACGTAGAACATGGAAAGAGCTTCGTTTTGATAGGTTGTGGCTCCGGCAACTTCAAACGAGTAAAACGTTATGGCCGTTTGAAGAAACGAAAGAAAGCGACGGACCGCTCGCTGATCCGATTCGACGGTATTGGCGAAAGTCTTCGAACTCCGCGAAACGCTCGAGCATGCTCACACTGTAGCACTCGATATTAAAGATATTATGGATTACTGAGGGAATAAATGAGGATATGGTTCAAAAGCTTGTCTATGAGGCTATAGCGCAATAAATGTTCTTTTTTAACGACCGTTTTGTCTTTCTCGTTTCCGGTACGTCATAGTTTTGCACATATCCATCAACAAGGGTGGTCTTTTTACCAATATTACAACATCACAACAAAATGACTTCGAGGAGAATGTTAAACGCATTTGATACCTTAGAATTTCGAACGGCTGATGGTGTTTTATATGATTCCTTAGCCTGCAAGTAATCTACTTTTTCAGTCTGCGAATATCTTTCGGTTTCCTGTTTTATCCAATTTCAAATCCAATTTAATTCTTTTTAGGGGAATATTATCGTGGCCTATTTTGCACTTCGTATACTTTTGTTTTTTTGTCGTTCTTCTAGGTTTACATCGGTGTAGTCCGACTACTTATGCCACAAACTCCGTGGAATAAATTTATGAACGAAATCATCCGAGCTGTAGACAAAACTTATGATGGAATTATTCTGCACACAAAACCGATCCATGCCAATTCGACACGTTAGAAACGTAGAACATGGAAAGAGCTTCGTTTTGATAGGCTGTGGCTCCCGTAACTTCAAACGAGTAAAAAGTTATGGTCATTTGAAGAAACGAAAGAAAGCGACGGATCGCTCGCTGATCCGATTCGACGGTATTGGCGAAAGTCTTCGATCTCCGTGAAACGCCCGAGCATGCTCACACTGTAGCACTCGATATTAAAGATATTATAGATTACCGAGGGAATAAAATGAGGATATGGTTCAAAAGCTTGTCTACTGAGGCTATAGCGCAACAAATGTTCTTTTTAACGACCGTTCTGTCTTCCTCGTTTCTGGTACGTTATAGTTTTGCACATATCCATCAACACGGGCGGTCTTTTTACCAATATTACAACATCACGACAAAATGACTTCAAGGAGAATGTTAAACGCATTTGATACCTTAGAATTTCGAACGGCTGATGGTGTTTTATATGATTACTTAGCCTGTAAGTAATCTATTTTTTCAGTCTGCGAATATCTTTCGGTTTCCTGTTTTATCCAATTTCAAATCCAATTTAATTCTTTGTAGGGGAATATTAACGTGGCCTATTTTGAACTCCGTATGTTTTTGTTTTTTTGTCGTTCTTCTAGGTTTACATCGGTGTAGTCTGACTACTTATACCACAAACTCCGTGGAATAAATTTATGAACGAAAACATCCGAGCTGTAGAAAAAACTTATGATGGATTTATTCTGCACACAAAACCGATCCATGCCAATTCGAAATGTTAGAAACGTAGAACATGGAAAGAGATTCGGTTTGATAGGTTGTGGCTCCCGTAACTTCAAACGAGTCAAAAGTTATGGTCATTTGAAGAAACGAAAGAAGCGACGGACCGCTCGCTGATCCGATTCGACGGTATTGGCGAAAGTCTTCGATCTCCGCGAAATGCTCGAGCATGCTCACACTATAGCACTCGATATTAAAGATATTATGGATTACCGAGGTAATAAATGAGGATATGGTTCAAAAGCTTGTCTACTGAGGCTGTAGCGCAATAAATGTTCTTTTTTAACGACCGTTCTGTCTTTCTCGTTTCCGGTACGTCATAGTTTTGCACATATCCATCAACACGGGCGGTCTTTTTACCAATATTACAACATCACGACAAAATGACTTCGAGGAGAACGTTAAACGCATTTGATACTTTAGAATTTCGAACGACTGATGGTGTTTTATATGATTACTTAGCCTGCAAGTAATCTACTTTTTCAGTCTGCGAATACCTTTCGGTTTCCTGTTTTATCCAATTTCAAATCCAATTTAATTCTTTTTAGGGGAATATTATCGTGGCCTATTTTGCACGTCGTATATTTATGTTTTTTTGTCGTTCTTCTAGGTTTACATCGGTGTAGTCCGACTACTTATACCACAAACTCCGTGGAATAAATTTATGAACGAAAACATCCGAGCTGTAGAAAAAACTTATCATGGAATTATTCTGCACACAAAACCGATCCATGAAAATTCGACACGTTAGAAACGTAGAACATGGAAAGAGGTTCGTTTTGATAGGCTGTGGCTCCCGTAACTTCAAACAAGTAAAAAGTTACGGTCATTTGAACAAACGAAAGAAAGCGACGAAACACTCGCTGATCCGATTCGACGGTATTGGCGAAAGTCTTCGATCTCTGCGAAACGCTCGAGCATGCTCACACTGTAGCACTCGATATTAAAGATATTATGGATTACCGAGGGAATAAATGAGGATATGGTTCAAAAGCTTGTCTACTGAGGCTATGGCGCAATAAATGTTCTCTTTTAACGACTGTTCTGTCTTTCTCATTTCCGATACGTCATAGTTTTGCACATATCCATCAACACGGGCGGTCTTTTTACCAATATTACAACATCACGACAAAATGACTTCGAGAAGAATGTTAAAAGCATTCGATACCTTAGAATTTCGAACGGCTGATGGTGTTTTGTATGATTACTTAGCCTGCAAGTAATCTACTTTTTCAGTCTGCGAATATCTTTCGGTTTCCAGTTTTATCCAATTTCAAAGCCAATTTAATTATTTTTAGGGGAATATTATCGTGGCCTATTTTGCACTTCGTATATTTTTGTTTTTTTGTCGTTCTTCAGGTTTACATCGGTGTGGTCCGACTACTTATACCACAAACTCCGTGGAATAAATTTATGAACGAAAACATCCGAGCTGTAGAAAAAACTTATCATGGAATTATTCTGCACACAAAACCGATCCATGAAAATTCGACACGTTAGAAACGTAGACATGGAAAGAGGTTCGTTTTGATTGGTTGTGGCTCCCGTAACTTCAAACGAGTCAAAAGTTATGGTCATTTGAAGAAACGAAAGAAAGCGACGGACCACTCGCTGATCCGATTCGACGGTATTGGTGAAAGTCTTCGATCTCCACGAAACGCTCGAGCATGCTCACACTGTAGCACTCTATATTAAAGATATTATGGATTACCGAGGGAATAAATGAGGATATGGTTCAAAAGCTTGTCTATGAGGCTATAGCGCAATAAATGTTCTTTTTTAACGACCGTTCTGTTTTTCTCGTTTCCGGTACGTCATAGTTTTGCACATATCCATTAACACGGGCGGTCTTTTTACCAATATTACAACATCACGACAAAATGACTTCGAGGAGAATGTTAAACGCATTTGATACCTTAGAATTTCGAACGGCTGATGGTGTTTTATATGATTACTTAGCCTGCAAGTAATCTACTTTTTCAGTCTGCGAATATCTTTCGGTTTCCTATTTTGTCCAATTTCAAATCCAATTTAACTCTTTTTAGGGGAATATTATCGTGGCCTATTTTGCTCTTCGTATACTTTTGTTTTTTTGTCGTTCTTCTAGGTTTACATCGGTGTAGTCCGACTACTTATACCACAAACTCCGTGGAATAAATTTATGAACGAAAACATCCGAGCTGTAGAAAAAACTTATGATGGAATTATTCTGCACACAAAACCGATCCATGACAATTCGAAATGTTAGAAACGTAGAACATGGAAAGAGCTTCGTTTTGATAGGTTGTGGCTCCCGTAACTTCATACGAGTAAAAAGTTATGGCCGTTTGAAGAAACGAAAGAAAGCGACGGACCACTCGCTGATCCGATTCGACGGTATTGGCGAAAGTCTTCGATCTCCACGAAACGCTCGAGCATGCTCACACTGTAGCACTCGATATTAAAGATATTATGGATTACTAAGCGAATAAATGAGGATATTGTTCAAAAGCTTGTCTATGAGGTTATAGCGCAATAAATGTTCTTTTTTAACGACCGTTCTGTCTTTCTCGTTTCCGGTACGTCATAGTTTTGCACATATCCATCAACATGCGCGGTCTTTTGCCAATATTACAACACCACGACAAAATGACTTCGAGGAGAATGTTAAAAGCATATGATACCTTAGAATTTCGAACGGCTGATGGTGTTTTGTATGATTACTTAGCCTGCAAGTAATCTACTTTTTCAGTCTGCAAACATCTTTCGGTTTCCTGTTTTATCCAATTTCAAATCCAATTTAACTCTTTTTAGGGGAATATTATCGTGGCCTATTTTTCTCTTCGTATACTTTTGTTTTTTGTCGTTCTTCTAGGTTTACATCGGTGTAGTCCGACAACTTATACCACAAACTCCGTGGAATAAATTTATGAACGAAAACATCCGAGCTGTAGAAAAAACTTAAGACGGAATTATTCTGCACACAAAACCGATCCATGACAATTCGAAACGTTAGAAACGTAGAACATGGAAAGTGCTTCGTTTTGATAGGTTGTGGCTCCCGTAACTTCAAACGAGTCAAAAGTTATGGTCATTTGAAGAAACGAAAGAAAGCGATGGACCGCTCGCTGATCCGATTCAACGGTATTGGCGAAAGTCTTCGATCTCCGCGAAACACTCGAGCATGCTCACACTGTAGCACTCGATATAAAAGATATTATGGATTACCGAGGGAATAAATGAGGATATGGTTCAAAAGCTTGTCTATGAGGCTATAGCGCAATAAATGTTCTTTTTTAACGACCGTTCTGTCTTTCTCGTTTCCGGTACGTCATAGTTTTGCACATATCCATCAACAAGGGTGGTCTTTTTACCAATATTACAACATCACGACAAAATGACTTCGAGGAGAATGTTAAACGCATTTGATACCTTAGAATTTCGAACGGCTGATGGTGTTTTATATGATTCCTTAGCCTGCAAGTAATCTACTTTTTCAGTCTGCGAATATCTTTCGGTTTCCTGTTTTATCCAATTTCAAATCCAATTTAATTCTTTTTAGGGGAATATTATCGTGGCCTATTTTGCACTTCGTATACTTTTGTTTTTTTGTCGTTCTTCTAGGTTTACATCGGTGTAGTCCGACTACTTATGCCACAAACTCCGTGGAATAAATTTATGAACGAAAACATCCGAGCTGTAGAAAAAACTTATGATGGAATTATTCTGCACACAAAACCGATCCATGACAATTCGAAACGTTAGAAACGTAGAACATGGAAAGTGCTTCGTTTCGATATGTTGTGGCTCCCGTAACTTCAAACGAGTCAAAAGTTATGGCCGTTTGAAGAAACGAAAGAAAGCGACGGACCGCTAGCAGATCCGATTCGACTGTATTGGCGAAAGTCTTCGATCTCCGCGAAACGCTCGAGCATGCTCACAGTGTAGCACTCGATATTAAAGATATTATAGATTACCGAGGGAATAAATGAGGATATGGTTCAAAAGCTTGTCTATTGAGGATATTGCGCAACAAATGTTCTTTTTAACGACCGTTCTGTCTTTCTCGTTTCTGGTACGTTATAGTTTTGCACATATCCATCAACACGGGCGGTCTTTTTACCAATATTACAACATCACGACAAAATGACTTCAAGGAGAATGTTAAACGCATTTGATACCTTAGAATTTCGAACGGCTGATGGTGTTTTATATGATTACTTAGCCTGTAAGTAATCTATTTTTTCAGTCTGCGAATATCTTTCGGTTTTCTGTTTTATCCAATTTCAAATCCAATTTAATTCTTTGTAGGGGAATATTAATGTGGCCTATTTTGCACTCCGTATGTTTTTGTTTTTTTGTCGTTCTTCTAGGTTTACATCGGTGTAGTCCGACTACTTATATCACAAACTCCGTGGAATAAATTTATGAACGAAAACATCCGAGCTGTAGAAAAAACTTATGATGGATTTATTCTGCACACAAAACCGATCCATGCCAATTCGAAATGTTAGAAACGTAGAACATGGAAAGAGATTCGGTTTGATAGGTTGTGGCTCCCGTAACTTCAAACGAGTAAAAAGTTATGGCCGTTTGAAGAAACGAAAGAAAGCGACGGACCGCTCGCTGATCCGATTCGACGGTATTGGCGAAAGTCTTCGATCTCCGCGAAACACTCGAGCATGCTCATACTGTAGCACTCGATATTAAAGATATTATGGATTACCGAGGGAATAAATGAGGATATGGTTCAAAAGCTTGTCTATTGAGGCTATAGCGCAACAAATGTTCTTTTTAACGACCGTTCTGTCTTTCTCGTTTCTGGTACGTTATAGTTTTGCACATATCCATCAACACGGGCGGTCTTTTTACCAATATTACAACATCACGACAAAATGACTTCGAGGAGAATGTTAAACGCATTTGATACCTTAGAATTTCGAACGGCTGATGGTGTTTTATATGATTACTTAGCCTGTAAGTAATCTATTTTTTCAGTCTGCGAATATCTTTCGGTTTTCTGTTTTATCCAATTTCAAATCCAATTTAATTCTTTGTAGGGGAATATTAACGTGGCCTATTTTGCACTCCGTATGTTTTTGTTTTTTTGTCGTTCTTCTAGGTTTACATCGGTGTAGTCCGACTACTTATATCACAAACTCCGTGGAATAAATTTATGAACGAAAACATCCGAGCTGTAGAAAAAACTTATGATGGATTTATTCTGCACACAAAACCGATCCATGCCAATTCGAAATGTTAGAAACGTAGAACATGGAAAGAGATTCGGTTTGATAGGTTGTGGCTCCCGTAACTTCAAACGAGTAAAAAGTTATGGCCGTTTGAAGAAACGAAAGAAAGCGACGGACCGCTCGCTGATCCGATTCGACGGTATTGGCGAAAGTCTTCGATCTCCGCGAAACACTCGAGCATGCTCATACTGTAGCACTCGATATTAAAGATATTATGGATTACCGAGGGAATAAATGAGGATATGGTTCAAAAGCTTGTCTATTGAGGCTATAGCGCAACAAATGTTCTTTTTAACGACCGTTCTGTCTTTCTCGTTTCTGGTACGTTATAGTTTTGCACATATCCATCAACACGGGCGGTCTTTTTACCAATATTACAACATCACGACAAAATGACTTCGAGGAGAATGTTAAACGCATTTGATACCTTAGAATTTAGAACGGCTGATGGTGTTTTATATGATTACTTAGCCTGTAAGTAATCTATTTTTTCAGTCTGCGAATATCTTTCGGTTTTCTGTTTTATCCAATTTCAAATCCAATTTAATTCTTTGTAGGGGAATATTAACGTGGCCTATTTTGCACTCCGTATGTTTTTGTTTTTTTTTCGTTCTTCTAGGTTTACATCGGTGTAGTCCGACTACTTATATCACAAACTCCGTGGAATAAATTTATGAACGAAAACATCCGAGCTGTAGAAAAAACTTATGATGGATTTATTCTGCACACAAAACCAATCCATGCCAATTCGAAATGTTAGAAACGTAGAACATGGAAAGAGCTTCGTTTTGATAGGTTGTGGCTCCCGTAACTTCAAACGAGTAAAATGTTATGGCCGTTTGAAGAAACGAAAGAAAGCGACGGACCGCTCGCTGATCCGATTCGACGGTATTCGCGAAAGTCTTCGATCTCCGCGAAACGCTCGAGCATGCTCACACTGTAGCACTCGATATTAAAGATATTATGGATTACCGAGGGAATAAATGAGGATATGGTTCAAAAGCTTGTCTATGAGGCTATAGCGCAATAAATGTTCTTTTTTAACGACCGTTCTGTCTTTCTCGTTTCCGGTACGTCATAGTTTTGCACATATCCATCAACACGCGCGGTCATTTTACCAATATTACAACATCACGACAAAATGACTTCGAGGAGAATGTTAATCGCATTTGATACCTTAGAATTTCGAACGTCTGATGGTGTTTTATATGATTACTTAGCCTGCAAGTAATCTACTTTTTCAGTCTGCGAATATCTTTCGGTTTCCTGTTTTATCCAATTTCAAATCCAGCTTAACTCTTTTTAGGGGAATATTATCGTGGCCTATTTTGCTCTTCGTATATTTTTGTTTTTCTGTCATTCTTCTAGGTTTGCATCGGTGTACTCCGTCTACTTATACCACAAACTCCGTGGAATAAATTTATGAACGAAAACATCCGAGCTGTAAAAAAAACTTATGATGGAATCATTCTGCTCACAAAACCGATCCATGACAATTCGAAACGTTAGAAACGTAGAACAAGGAAAGAGCTTCGTTTTGATAGGTTGTGGCTCCCGTAACTTCAAACGAGTAAAAAGTTATGGCCGTTTGAAGAAACGAAAGAAAGCGACGGACCACTCGCTGATCCGAATCGACGGTATTGGCGAAAGTCTTCGATCTCCGCGAAACGCTCGAGCATGCTCACACTGTAGCACTCGATATTAAAGATATTATGGATTACTAAGCGAATAAATGAGGATATTGTTCAAAAGCTTGTCTATGAGGCTATAGCGCAATAAATGTTCTTTTTTAACGACCGTTCTGTCTTTCTCGTTTCCGGTACGTCATAGTTTTGCACATATCCATCAACACGCGCGGTCTTTTTGCCAATATTACAACATCACGACAAAATGACTTCGAGGAGAATGTTAAAAGCATATGATACCTTAGAATTTCGAACGGCTGATGGTGTTTTGTATGATTACTTAGCCTGCAAGTAATCTACTTTTTCAGTCTGCGAACATCTTTCGGTTTCCTGTTTTATCCAATTTCAAATCCAATTTAACTCTTTTTAGGGGAATATTATCGTGGCCTATTTTTCTCTTCGTATACTTTTGTTTTTTGTCGTTCTTCTAGGTTTACATCGGTGTAGTCCGACAACTTATACCACAAACTCCGTGGAATAAATTTATGAACGAAAACATCCGAGCTGTAGAAAAAACTTAAGACGGAATTATTCTGCACACAAAACCGATCCATGACAATTCGAAACGTTAGAAACGTAGAACATGGAAAGTGCTTCGTTTTGATAGGTTGTGGCTCCCGTAACTTCAAACGAGTCAAAAGTTATGGTCATTTGAAGAAACGAAAGAAAGCGATGGACCGCTCGCTGATCCGATTCAACGGTATTGGCGAAAGTCTTCGATCTCCGCGAAACACTCGAGCATGCTCACACTGTAGCACTCGATATAAAAGATATTATGGATTACCGAGGGAATAAATGAGGATATGGTTCAAAAGCTTGTCTATGAGGCTATAGCGCAATAAATGTTCTTTTTTAACGACCGTTCTGTCTTTCTCGTTTCCGGTACGTCATAGTTTTGCACATATCCATCAACAAGGGTGGTCTTTTTACCAATATTACAACATCACGACAAAATGACTTCGAGGAGAATGTTAAACGCATTTGATACCTTAGAATTTCGAACGGCTGATGGTGTTTTATATGATTCCTTAGCCTGCAAGTAATCTACTTTTTCAGTCTGCGAATATCTTTCGGTTTCCTGTTTTATCCAATTTCAAATCCAATTTAATTCTTTTTAGGGGAATATTATCGTGGCCTATTTTGCACTTCGTATGCTTTTGTTTTTTTGTCGTTCTTCTAGGTTTACATCGGTGTAGTCTGACTACTTATGCCACAAACTCCGTGGAATAAATTTATGAACGAAAACATCCGAGCTGTAGAAAAAACTTATGATGGAATTATTCTGCACACAAAACCGATCCATGACAATTCGAAACGTTAGAAACGTAGAACATGGAAAGTGCTTCGTTTCGATATGTTGTGGCTCCCGTAACTTCAAACGAGTCAAAAGTTATGGCCGTTTGAAGAAACGAAAGAAAGCGACGGACCGCTAGCAGATCCGATTCGACTGTATTGGCGAAAGTCTTCGATCTCCGCGAAACGCTCGAGCATGCTCACAGTGTAGCACTCGATATTAAAGATATTATAGATTACCGAGGGAATAAATGAGGATATGGTTCAAAAGCTTGTCTATGGAGGCTATAGCGCAACAAATGTTCTTTTTAACGACCGTTCTGTCTTTCTCGTTTCTGGTACGTTATAGTTTTGCACATATCCATCAACACGGGCGGTCTTTTTACCAATATTACAACATCACGACAAAATGACTTCAAGGAGAACGTTAAACGCATTTGATACCTTAGAATTTCGAACGGCTGATGGTGTTTTATATGATTACTTAGCCTGTAAGTAATCTATTTTTTCAGTCTGCGAATATCTTTCGGTTTTCTGTTTTATCCAATTTCAAATCCAATTAAATTCTTTGTAGGGGAATATTAACGTGGCCTATTTTGCACTCCGTATGTTTTTGTTTTTTTGTCGTTCTTCTAGGTTTACATCGGTGTAGTCCGACTACTTATATCACAAACTCCGTGGAATAAATTTATGAACGAAAACATCCGAGCTGTAGAAAAAACTTATGATGGATTTATTCTGCACACAAAACCGATCCATGCCAATTCGAAATGTTAGAAACGTAGAACATGGAAAGAGATTCGGTTTGATAGGTTGTGGCTCCCGTAACTTCAAACGAGTAAAAAGTTATGGCCGTTTGAAGAAACGAAAGAAAGCGACGGACCGCTCGCTGATCCGATTCGACGGTATTGGCGAAAGTCTTCGATCTCCGCGAAACACTCGAGCATGCTCATACTGTAGCACTCGATATTAAAGATATTATGGATTACCGAGGGAATAAATGAGGATATGGTTCAAAAGCTTGTCTATTGAGGCTATAGCGCAACAAATGTTCTTTTTAACGACCGTTCTGTCTTTCTCGTTTCTGGTACGTTATAGTTTTGCACATATCCATCAACACGGGCGGTCTTTTTACCAATATTACAACATCACGACAAAATGACTTCGAGGAGAATGTTAAACGCATTTGATACCTTAGAATTTCGAACGGCTGATGGTGTTTTATATGATTACTTAGCCTGTAAGTAATCTATTTTTTCAGTCTGCGAATATCTTTCGGTTTTCTGTTTTATCCAATTTCAAATCCAATTTAATTCTTTGTAGGGGAATATTAACGTGGCCTATTTTGCACTCCGTATGTTTTTGTTTTTTTGTCGTTCTTCTAGGTTTACATCGGTGTAGTCCGACTACTTATATCACAAACTCCGTGGAATAAATTTATGAACGAAAACATCCGAGCTGTAGAAAAAACTTATGATGGATTTATTCTGCACACAAAACCAATCCATGCCAATTCGAAATGTTAGAAACGTAGAACATGGAAAGAGCTTCGTTTTGATAGGTTGTGGCTCCCGTAACTTCAAACGAGTAAAATGTTATGGCCGTTTGAAGAAACGAAAGAAAGCGACGGACCGCTCGCTGATCCGATTCGACGGTATTCGCGAAAGTCTTCGATCTCCGCGAAACGCTCGAGCATGCTCACACTGTAGCACTCGATATTAAAGATATTATGGATTACCGAGGGAATAAATGAGGATATGGTTCAAAAGCTTGTCTATGAGGCTATAGCGCAATAAATGTTCTTTTTTAACGACCGTTCTGTCTTTCTCGTTTCCGGTACGTCATAGTTTTGCACATATCCATCAACACGCGCGGTCATTTTACCAATATTACAACATCACGACAAAATGACTTCGAGGAGAATGTTAATCGCATTTGATACCTTAGAATTTCGAACGTCTGATGGTGTTTTATATGATTACTTAGCCTGCAAGTAATCTACTTTTTCAGTCTGCGAATATCTTTCGGTTTCCAGTTTTATCCAATTTCAAATCCAGCTTAACTCTTTTTAGGGGAATATTATCGTGGCCTATTTTGCTCTTCGTATATTTTTGTTTTTTTGTCGTTCTTCTAGGTTTGCATCGGTGTACTCCGTCTACTTATACCACAAACTCCGTGGAATAAATTTATGAACGAAAACATCCGAGCTGTAAAAAAAACTTATGATGGAATCATTCTGCTCACAAAACCGATCCATGACAATTCGAAACGTTAGAAACGTAGAACATGGGCTTCGTTTTGATAGGTTGTGGCTCCCGTAACTTCAAACGAGTAAAAAGTTATGGCCGTTTGAAGAAACGAAAGAAAGCGACGGACCACTCGCTGATCCGATTCGACGGTATTGGCGAAAGTCTTCGATCTCCGCGAAACGCTCGAGCATGCTCACACTGTAGCACTCGATATTAAAGATATTATGGATTACTAAGCGAATAAATGAGGATATTGTTCAAAAGCTTGTCTATGAGGCTATAGCGCAATAAATGTTCTTTTTTAACGACCGTTCTGTCTTTCTCGTTTCCGGTACGTCATAGTTTTGCACATATCCATCAACACGCGCGGTCTTTTTGCCAATATTACAACATCACGACAAAATGACTTCGAGGAGAATGTTAAAAGCATATGATACCTTAGAATTTCGAACGGCTGATGGTGTTTTGTATGATTACTTAGCCTGCAAGTAATCTACTTTTTCAGTCTGCGAACATCTTTCGGTTTCCTGTTTTATCCAATTTCAAATCCAATTTAACTCTTTTTAGGGGAATATTATCGTGGCCTATTTTTCTCTTCGTATACTTTTGTTTTTTGTCGTTCTTCTAGGTTTACATCGGTGTAGTCCGACAACTTATACCACAAACTCCGTGGAATAAATTTATGAACGAAAACATCCGAGCTGTAGAAAAAACTTAAGACGGAATTATTCTGCACACAAAACCGATCCATGACAATTCGAAACGTTAGAAACGTAGAACATGGAAAGTGCTTCGTTTTGATAGGTTGTGGCTTCCGTAACTTCAAACGAGTCAAAAGTTATGGTCATTTGAAGAAACGAAAGAAAGCGATGGACCGCTCGCTGATCCGATTCAACGGTATTGGCGAAAGTCTTCAATCTCCGCGAAACACTCGAGCATGCTCACACTGTAGCACTCGATATAAAAGATATTATGGATTACCGAGGGAATAAATGAGGATATGGTTCAAAAGCTTGTCTATGAGGCTATAGCGCAATAAATGTTCTTTTTTAACGACCGTTCTGTCTTTCTCGTTTCCGGTACGTCATAGTTTTGCACATATCCATCAACAAGGGTGGTCTTTTTACCAATATTACAACATCACGACAAAATGACTTCGAGGAGAATGTTAAACGCATTTGATACCTTAGAATTTCGAACGGCTGATGGTGTTTTATATGATTCCTTAGCCTGCAAGTAATCTACTTTTTCAGTCTGCGAATATCTTTCGGTTTCCTGTTTTATCCAATTTCAAATCCAATTTAATTCTTTTTAGGGGAATATTATCGTGGCCTATTTTGCACTTCGTATACTTTTGTTTTTTTGTCGTTCTTCTAGGTTTACATCGGTGTAGTCCGACTACTTATGCCACAAACTCCGTGGAATAAATTTATGAACGAAAACATCCGAGCTGTAGAAAAAACTTATGATGGAATTATTCTGCACACAAAACCGATCCATGACAATTCGAAACGTTAGAAACGTAGAACATGGAAAGTGCTTCGTTTCGATATGTTGTGGCTCCCGTAACTTCAAACGAGTCAAAAGTTATGGCCGTTTGAAGAAACGAAAGAAAGCGACGGACCGCTAGCAGATCCGATTCGACTGTATTGGCGAAAGTCTTCGATCTCCGCGAAACGCTCGAGCATGCTCACAGTGTAGCACTCGATATTAAAGATATTATAGATTACCGAGGGAATAAATGAGGATATGGTTCAAAAGCTTGTCTATTGAGGCTATAGCGCAACAAATGTTCTTTTTAACGACCGTTCTGTCTTTCTCGTTTCTGGTACGTTATAGTTTTGCACATATCCATCAACACGGGCGGTCTTTTTACCAATATTACAACATCACGACAAAATGACTTCAAGGAGAATGTTAAACGCATTTGATACCTTAGAATTTCGAACGGCTGATGGTGTTTTATATGATTACTTAGCCTGTAAGTAATCTATTTTTTCAGTCTGCGAATATCTTTCGGTTTTCTGTTTTATCCAATTTCAAATCCAATTTAATTCTTTGTAGGGGAATACTAACGTGGCCTATTTTGCACTCCGTATGTTTTTGTTTTTTTGTCGTTCTTCTAGGTTTACATCGGTGTAGTCCGACTACTTATATCACAAACTCCGTGGAATAAATTTATGAACGAAAACATCCGAGCTGTAGAAAAAACTTATGATGGATTTATTCTGCACACAAAACCGATCCATGCCAATTCGAAATGTTAGGAACGTAGAACATGGAAAGAGATTCGGTTTGATAGGTTGTGGCTCCCGTAACTTCAAACGAGTAAAAAGTTATGGCCGTTTGAAGAAACGAAAGAAAGCGACGGACCGCTCGCTGATCCGATTCGACGGTATTGGCGAAAGTCTTCGATCTCCGCGAAACACTCGAGCATGCTCATACTGTAGCACTCGATATTAAAGATATTATGGATTACCGAGGGAATAAATGAGGATATGGTTCAAAAGCTTGTCTATTGAGGCTATAGCGCAACAAATGTTCTTTTTAACGACCATTCTGTCTTTCTCGTTTCCGGTACGTCATAGTTTTGCACATATCCATCAACACGGGCGGTCTTTTTACCAATATTACAACATCACGACAAAATGACTTCGAGGAGAATGTTAAACGCATTTGATACCTTAGAATTTCGAACGGCTGATGGTGTTTTATATGATTACTTAGCCTGTAAGTAATCTATTTTTTCAGTCTGCGAATATCTTTCGGTTTTCTGTTTTATCCAATTTCAAATCCAATTTAATTCTTTGTAGGGGAATATTAACGTGGCCTATTTTGCACTCCGTATGTTTTTGTTTTTTTGTCGTTCTTCTAGGTTTACATCGGTGTAGTCCGACTACTTATATCACAAACTCCGTGGAATAAATTTATGAACGAAAACATCCGAGCTGTAGAAAAAACTTATGATGGATTTATTCTGCACACAAAACCAATCCATGCCAATTCGAAATGTTAGAAACGTAGAACATGGAAAGAGCTTCGTTTTGATAGGTTGTGGCTCCCGTAACTTCAAACGAGTAAAATGTTATGGCCGTTTGAAGAAACGAAAGAAAGCGACGGACCGCTCGCTGATCCGATTCGACGGTATTCGCGAAAGTCTTCGATCTCCGCGAAACGCTCGAGCATGCTCACACTGTAGCACTCGATATTAAAGATATTATGGATTACCGAGGGAATAAATGAGGATATGGTTCAAAAGCTTGTCTATGAGGCTATAGCGCAATAAATGTTCTTTTTTAACGACCGTTCTGTCTTTCTCGTTTCCGGTACGTCATAGTTTTGCACATATCCATCAACACGCGCGGTCATTTTACCAATATTACAACATCACGACAAAATGACTTCGAGGAGAATGTTAATCGCATTTGATACCTTAGAATTTCGAACGTCTGATGGTGTTTTATATGATTACTTAGCCTGCAAGTAATCTACTTTTTCAGTCTGCGAATATCTTTCGGTTTCCAGTTTTATCCAATTTCAAATCCAGCTTAACTCTTTTTAGGGGAATATTATCGTGGCCTATTTTGCTCTTCGTATATTTTTGTTTTTTTGTCGTTCTTCTAGGTTTGCATCGGTGTACTCCGTCTACTTATACCACAAACTCCGTGGAATAAATTTATGAACGAAAACATCCGAGCTGTAAAAAAAACTTATGATGGAATCATTCTGCTCACAAAACCGATCCATGACAATTCGAAACGTTAGAAACGTAGAACATGGAAAGAGCTTCGTTTTGATAGGTTGTGGCTCCCGTAACTTCAAACGAGTAAAAAGTTATGGCCGTTTGAAGAAACGAAAGAAAGCGACGGACCACTCGCTGATCCGATTCGACGGTATTGGCGAAAGTCTTCGATCTCCGCGAAACGCTCGAGCATGCTCACACTGTAGCACTCGATATTAAAGATATTATGGATTACTAAGCGAATAAATGAGGATATTGTTCAAAAGCTTGTCTATGAGGCTATAGCGCAATAAATGTTCTTTTTTAACGACCGTTCTGTCTTTCTCGTTTCCGGTACGTCATAGTTTTGCACATATCCATCAACACGCGCGGTCTTTTTGCCAATATTACAACATCACGACAAAATGACTTCGAGGAGAATGTTAAAAGCATATGATACCTTAGAATTTCGAACGGCTGATGGTGTTTTGTATGATTACTTAGCCTGCAAGTAATCTACTTTTTCAGTCTGCGAACATCTTTCGGTTTCCTGTTTTATCCAATTTCAAATCCAATTTAACTCTTTTTAGGGGAATATTATCGTGGCCTATTTTTCTCTTCGTATACTTTTGTTTTTTGTCGTTCTTCTAGGTTTACATCGGTGTAGTCCGACAACTTATACCACAAACTCCGTGGAATAAATTTATGAACGAAAACATCCGAGCTGTAGAAAAAACTTAAGACGGAATTATTCTGCACACAAAACCGATCCATGACAATTCGAAACGTTAGAAACGTAGAACATGGAAAGAGCTTCGTTTTGATAGGTTGTGGCTCCCGTAACTTCAAACGAGTCAAAAGTTATGGTCATTTGAAGAAACGAAAGAAAGCGATGGACCGCTCGCTGATCCGATTCAACGGTATTGGCGAAAGTCTTCGATCTCCGCGAAACACTCGAGCATGCTCACACTGTAGCACTCGATATAAAAGATATTATGGATTACCGAGGGAATAAATGAGGATATGGTTCAAAAGCTTGTCTATGAGGCTATAGCGCAATAAATGTTCTTTTTTAACGACCGTTCTGTCTTTCTCGTTTCCGGTACGTCATAGTTTTGCACATATCCATCAACAAGGGTGGTCTTTTTACCAATATTACAACATCACAACAAAAGGACTTCGAGGAGAATGTTAAACGCATTTGATACCTTAGAATTTCGAACGGCTGATGGTGTTTTATATGATTCCTTAGCCTGCAAGTAATCTACTTTTTCAGTCTGCGAATATCTTTCGGTTTCCTGTTTTATCCAATTTCAAATCCAATTTAATTCTTTTTAGGGGAATATTATCGTGGCCTATTTTGCACTTCGTATACTTTTGTTTTTTTGTCGTTCTTCTAGGTTTACATCGGTGTAGTCCGACTACTTATGCCACAAACTCCGTGGAATAAATTTATGAACGAAAACATCCGAGCTGTAGAAAAAACTTATGATGGAATTATTCTGCACACAAAACCGATCCATGCCAATTCGACACGTTAGAAACGTAGAACATGGAAAGAGCTTCGTTTTGATAGGCTGTGGCTCCCGTAACTTCAAACGAGTAAAAAGTTATGGTCATTTGAAGAAACGAAAGAAAGCGACGGATCGCTCGCTGATCCGATTCGACGGTATAGGCGAAAGTCTTCGATCTCCGTGAAACGCTCGAGCATGCTCACACTGTAGCACTCGATATTAAAGATATTATAGATTACCGAGGGAATAAAATGAGGATATGGTTCAAAAGCTTGTCTACTGAGGCTATAGCGCAACAAATGTTCTTTTTAACGACCGTTCTGTCTTTCTCGTTTCTGGTACGTTATAGTTTTGCACATATCCATCAACACGGGCGGTCTTTTTACCAATATTACAACATCACGACAAAATGACTTCAAGGAGAATGTTAAACGCATGTGATACCTTAGAATTTCGAACGGCTGATGGTGTTTTATATGATTACTTAGCCTGTAAGTAATCTATTTTTTCAGTCTGCGAATATCTTTCGGTTTCCTGTTTTATCCAATTTCTAATCCAATTTAATTCTTTGTAGGGGAATATTAACGTGGCCTATTTTGAACTCCGTATGTTTTTGTTTTTTTGTCGTTCTTCTAGGTTTACATCGGTGTAGTCCGACTACTTATACCACAAACTCCGTGGAATAAATTTATGAACGAAAACATCCGAGCTGTAGAAAAAACTTATGATGGATTTATTCTGCACACAAAACCGATCCATGCCAATTCGAAATGTTAGAAACGTAGAACATGGAGAGAGCTTCGTTTTGATAGGTTGTGGCTCTTGTAACTTCGAAGGAGTAAAAAGTTATGGCCGTTTGAAGAAATGAAAGAAAGCGACGGACCGCTCGCTGATCCGATTCGACGGTATTGGCGAAAGTCTTCGATCTCCGCGAAATGCTCGAGCATGCTCACACTATAGCACTCGATATTAAAGATATTATGGATTACCGAGGTAATAAATGAGGATATGGTTCAAAAGCTTGTCTACTGAGGCTGTAGCGCAATAAATGTTCTTTTTTAACGACCGTTCTGTCTTTCTCGTTTCCGGTACGTCATAGTTTTGCACATATCCATCAACACGGGCGGTCTTTTTACCAATATTACAACATCACGACAAAATGACTTCGAGGAGAACGTTAAACGCATTTGATACTTTAGAATTTCGAACGGCTGATGGTGTTTTATATGATTACTTAGCCTGCAAGTAATCTACTTTTTCAGTCTGCGAATACCTTTCGGTTTCCTGTTTTATCCAATTTTAAATCCAATTTAATTCTTTTTAGGGGAATATTATCGTGGCCTATTTTGCACGTCGTATATTTATGTTTTTTTGTCGTTCTTCTAGGTTTACATCGGTGTAGTCCGACTACTTATACCACAAACTCCGTGGAATAAATTTATGAACGAAAACATCCGAGCTGTAGAAAAAACTTATCATGGAATTATTCTGCACACAAAACCGATCCATGAAAATTCGACACGTTAGAAACGTAGAACATGGAAAGAGGTTCGTTTTGATAGGCTGTGGCTCCCGTAACTTCAAACAAGTAAAAAGTTACGGTCATTTGAACAAACGAAAGAAAGCGACGAAACACTCGCTGATCCGATTCGACGGTATTGGCGAAAGTCTTCGATCTCTGCGAAACGCTCGAGCATGCTCACACTGTAGCACTCGATATTAAAGATATTATGGATTACCGAGGGAATAAATGAGGATATGGTTCAAAAGCTTGTCTACTGAGGCTATGGCGCAATAAATGTTCTCTTTTAACGACTGTTCTGTCTTTCTCATTTCCGGTACGTCATAGTTTTGCACATATCCATCAACACGGGCGGTCTTTTTACCAATATTACAACATCACGACAAAATGACTTCGAGGAGAATGTTAAAAGCATTCGATACCTTAGAATTTCGAACGGCCGATGGTGTTTTGTATGATTACTTAGCCTGCAAGTAATCTACTTTTTCAGTCTGCGAATATCTTTCGGTTTCCAGTTTTATCCAATTTCAAAGCCAATTTAATTATTTTTAGGGGAATATTATCGTGGCCTATTTTGCACTTCGTATATTTTTGTTTTTTTGTCGTTCTTCAGGTTTACATCGGTGTGGTCCGACTACTTATACCACAAACTCCGTGGAATAAATTTATGAACGAAAACATCCGAGCTGTAGAAAAAACTTATCATGGAATTATTCTGCACACAAAACCGATCCATGAAAATTCGACACGTTAGAAACGTAGACATGGAAAGAGGTTCGTTTTGATTGGTTGTGGCTCCCGTAACTTCAAACGAGTCAAAAGTTATGGTCATTTGAAGAAACGAAAGAAAGCGACGGACCACTCGCTGATCCGATTCGACGGTATTGGTGAAAGTCTTCGATCTCCACGAAACGCTCGAGCATGCTCACACTGTAGCACTCTATATTAAAGATATTATGGATTACCGAGGGAATAAATGAGGATATGGTTCAAAAGCTTGTCTATGAGGCTATAGCGCAATAAATGTTCTTTTTTAACGACCGTTCTGTTTTTCTCGTTTCCGGTACGTCATAGTTTTGCACATATCCATTAACACGGGCGGTCTTTTTACCAATATTACAACATCACGACAAAATGACTTCGAGGAGAATGTTAAACGCATTTGATACCTTAGAATTTCGAACGGCTGATGGTGTTTTATATGATTACTTAGCCTGCAAGTAATCTACTTTTTCAGTCTGCGAATATCTTTCGGTTTCCTATTTTATCCAATTTCAAATCCAGTTTAACTCTTTTTAGGGGAATATTATCGTGGCCTATTTTGCTCTTCGTATACTTTTATTTTTTTGTCGTTCTTCTAGGTTTACATCGGTGTAGTCCGACTACTTATACCACAAACTCCATGGAATAAATTTATAAACGAAAACATCCGAGCTGTAGAAAAAACTTATGATGGAATTATTCTGCACACAAAACCGATCCATGACAATTTGAAAGGTTAGAAACGTAGAACATGGAAAGAGCTTCGTTTTGATAGGTTGTGGCTCCCGTAACTTCAAACAAGTAAAAAGTTATGGCCGTTTGAAGAAACGAACGAAAGCGACGGACCGCTCGCTGATCCGATTCGACGGTATTGGCGAAAGTCTTCGATCTCCACGAAACACTCGAGCATGCTCACACTGTAGCACTCGATATTAAAGATATTATGGATTACCGAGGGAATAAATGAGGATATGGTTCAAAAGCTTGTCTATGAGGCTATAGCGCAATAAATGTTCTTTTTCAACGACCGTTCTGTCTTTCTCGTTTCCGGTACGTCATAGTTTTGCACATATCCATCAACACGCGCGGTCATTTTACCAATATTACAACATCACGACAAAATGACTTCGAGGAGAATATTAATCGCATTTGCTACCTTAGAATTTCGAACGGCTGATGGTGTTTTATATGATTACTTAGCCTCCAAGTAATCTACTTTTTCAGTCTGCGAATATCTTTCGGTTTCCTGTTTTATCCAATTTCAAATCCATTTTAATTCTTTTTAGGGGAATATTATCGTGGCCTATTTTTTCTTCGTATATTTTTGTTTTTTTGTCGTTCTTCTAGGTTTACATCGGTGTAGTCCGACTACTTTTACCACAAACTCCGTGGAATAAATTTATGAACGAAAACATCCGAGCTGTAGAAAAAACTTATGATGGAATTATTCTGCACACAAAACCGATCCATGCCAATTTGAAATGTTAGAAACGTAGAACATGGAGAGAGCTTCGTTTTGATAGGTTGTGGCTCTTGTAACTTCGAAGGAGTAAAAAGTTATGGCCGTTTGAAGAAATGAAAGAAAGCGACGGACCGCTCGCTGATCCGATTCGACGGTATTGGCGAAAGTCTTCGATCTCCGCGAAACGCTCGAGCATGCTCACACTGTAGCACTCGATATTAAAGATATTATGGATTACCGAGGGAATAAATGAGGATATGGTTCAAAAGCTTGTCTACTGAGGATATAGCGCAATAAATGTTCTTTTTTAACGACCGTTCTGTCTTTCTCGTTTCCGGTACGTCATAGTTTTGCAGATATCCATCAACACGGGCAGTCTTTTTACCAATATTACAACTCACGACAAAATGACTTCGTGGAGAATGTTAAACGTATTTGATACCTTAGAATTTCGAACGGCTGATGGTGTTTTATATGATTACTTAGCCTGCAAGTAATCTACTTTTTCAGTCCGCGAATATCTTTCGGTTTCCTGTTTTATCCAATTTCAAATCCAGTTTAACTCTTTTTAGGGGAATATTATCGTGGCCTATTTTTCTCTTCGTATACTTTTGTTTTTTTGTCGTTCTTCTAGGTTTACATCGGTGTACTCCGACTACTTATACCACAAACTCCGTGGAATAAATTTATGAACGAAAACATCCGAGCTGTAGAAAAAACTTATGATGGAATTATTCCGCACACAAAACCGATCCATGAAACGTTAGAAACGTAGAACATGGAAAGAGCTTCGTTTTGATAGGTTGTGGCTCTTGTAACTTCAAACGAGTAAAAAGTATGGCCGTTTGAAGAAACGAAAGAAAGCGACGGACCACTCACTGATCCGATTCGACGGTATTGGCGAAAGTCTTCGATCTCCGCGAAACGCTCGAGCATGCTCACACTGTAGCACTCGTTATTAAAGATATTATGGATTACCGAGGGAATAAATGAGGATATGGTTCAAAAGCTTGTCTACTGAGGCTATGGCGCAATAAATGTTCTCTTTTAACGACTATTCTGTCTTTCTCGTTTCCGGTACGTTATAGTTTTTCACATATCCATCAACATGGGCGGTCTTTTTACCAATATTACAACATCACGACAAAATGACTTCGAGGAGAATGTTAAACGCTTTTGATACCTTAGAATTTCGAACGGCTGATGGTGTTTTATATGATTACTTAGCCTGCAAGTAATCTACTTTTTCAGTCTGCGAATATCTTTCAGTTTGCTGTTTTAGCCAATTTCAAATCCAGTTTAACTCTTTTTAGGGGAATATTATCGTGGCCTATTTTGCTCTTCGTATACTTTTGTTTTTTTGTCGTTCTTCTAGGTTTACATCGGTGTAGTCCGACTACTTATACCACAAACTCCGTGGAATAAATTTATGAACGAAAACATCCAAGCTGTAAAAAAAACTTATGATGGAATCATTCTGCACACAAAACCGAACCATGACAATTCGAAACGTTAGAAACGTAGAACATGGAAAGAGCTTCGTTTTGATTGGTTGTGGCTCCCGTAACTTCAAACGAGTAAAAAGTTATGGCCGTTTGAAGAAACGAAAGAAAGCGACGGACCGCTCGCTGATCCGATTCGACGGTATTGGCGAAAGTCTTCGATCTCCGCGAAACACTCGAGCATGCTCATACTGTAGCACTCGATATTAAAGATATTATGGATTACCGAGGGAATAAATGAGGATATGGTTCAAAAGCTTGTCTATGAGGCTATAGCGCAATAAATGTTCTTTTTTAACGACCGTTCTGTCTTTCTCGTTTCCGGTACGTCATAGTTTTGCACATATCCATCAACACGCGCGGTCATTTTACCAATATTACAACATCACGACAAAATGACTTCGAGGAGAATGTTAATCGCATTTGATACCTTAGAATTTCGAACGTCTGATGGTGTTTTATATGATTACTTAGCCTGCAGGTAATCTACTTTTTCAGTCTGCGAATATCTTTCGGTTTCCTGTTTTATCCAATTTCAAATCCAGTTTAACTCTTTTTAGGGGAATATTATCGTGGCCTATTTTGCTCTTCGTATATTTTTGTTTTTTTGTCGTTCTTCTAGGTTTACATCGGTGTAGTCCGACTACTTATACCACAAACTCCGTGGAATAAATTTATGAATGAAAACATCCATGACAATTTGAAACGTTAGAAACGTAGAACATGGAAAGATCTTCGTTTTGATAGGTTGTGGCTCCCGTAACTTCAAACGAGTCAAAAGTTATGGACGTTTGAAGAAATGAAAGAAAGCGACGGACCGCTCGCTGATCCGATTCGACGGTATAGGCGAAATTCTTAGATCTCCGCGAAACGCTCGAGCATGCTCACACTGTAGCACTCGATATTAAAGATATAATGGAGTACCGAGGGAGTAAATGAGGATATGGTTCAAAAGCTTGTCTAATGAGGCTATAGCGCAACAAATGTTCTTTTTTAACGACCGTTCTGTCTTTCTCCTTTTCGGTACATCATAGTTTTGCACATATCCATCAACACGGGCGGTCTTTTTACCAATATTACAACATCACGACAAAATGACTTCGAGGAGAATGTTAAACGCATTTGATACCTTAGAATTTCGAACGGCTGATGGTGTTTTATTTGATTACTTAGCATGTAAGTAATCTATTTTTTCAGTCTTCGAATATCTTTCGGTTTCCTGTTTTATCCAATTTCAAATCCAATTTAATTCTTTTTAGGGGAATATTATCGTGGCCTATTTTATCTTCGTATATTTTTGTTTTTTGTCATTCGTCTAGGTTTACATCGGTGTAGTCCGACTACTTATACCACAAACTCCGTGGAATAAATTTATGAACGAAAACATCCGAGCTGTAGAAAAAACTTATGATGGAATTATTCTGCACACAAAACCGATCCATGCCAATTCGAAATGTTAGAAACGTAGAAAATGGAAAGAGCTTCGTTTTGATAGGTTGTGGCTCTTGTAACTTCGAACGAGTAAAAAGTTATGGCCGTTTGAAGAAATGAAAGAAAGCGACGGACCGCTCGCTGATCCGATTCGACGGTATTGGCGAAAGTCTTCGATCTCCGCGAAACGCTCGAGCATGCTCACACTGTAGCACTCGATATTAAAGATATTATGGATTACCGAGGGAATAAATGAGGATATGGTTCAAAAGCTTGTCTACTGAGGATATAGCGCAATAAATGTTCTTTTTTAACGACCGTTTTGTCTTTCTCATTTCCGGTACGTCATAGTTTTGCACATATCCATCAACACGGGCGGTCTTTTTACCAATATTACAACGCACGACAAAATGACTTCGAGGAGAATGTTAAACGCGTTTGATACCTTAGAATTTCGAACGGCTGATGGTGTTTTATATGATTACTTAGCCTGCAAGTAATCTACTTTTTCAGTCCGCGAATATCTTTCGGTTTCCTGTTTTATCCAATTTCAAATCCAGTTTAACTCTTTTTAGGGGAATATTATCGTGGCCTATTTTGCTCTTCGTATACTTTTATTTTTTTGTCGTTCTTCTAGGTTTACATCGGTGTACTCCGACTACTTATACCACAAACTCCGTGGAATAAATTTATGAACGAAAACCTCCGAGCTGTAGAAAAAATTAATGATGGAATTATTCTGCACACAAAACCGATCCATGACAATTTGAAATGTTAGAAACGTAGAACATGGAAAGTGCTTCGTTTTGATAGGTTGTGGCTACCGTAACTTCAAACGAGTAAAAAGTTATTGCCGTTTGAAGAAACGAAAGAAAGCGACGGACCGCTCGCTGATCCGATTCGACGGTATTGGCGAAAGTCTTCGATCTCCGTGAAACGCTCGAGCATGCTCACACTGTAGCACTCGATATTAAAGATATTATGGATTACCGAGGGAATAAATGAGGATATGGTTCAAAAGCTTGTTTACTGAGGATATAGCGCAATAAATGTTCTTTTTTAACGACCGTTCTGTCTTTCTCGTTTCCGGTACGTCATAGTTTTGCACATATCCATCAACACGCGCGGTAATTTTACCAATATTACAACATCACGACAAAATGACTTCGAGGAGAATTTTAATCGCATTTGGTACCTTAGAATTTCGAACGGCTGATGGTGTTTTATATGATTACTTAGCCTGCAAGTAATCTACTTTTCCAGTCTGCGAGTATCTTTCGGTTTCCTGTTTTATCCTATTTCAAATCCAATTTAACTCTTTTTAGGGGAATATTATCGTGGTCTATTTTTCTCTTCGGATACTTTTGTCTTTTTGTCGTTCTTCTAGGTTAACATCTGTGTAGTCCGACTACTTATGCCACAAACTCCGTGGAATAAATTTATGAACGAAAACATCCGAGCTGTAAAAAAAACTTATGATGGAATTATTCTGCACACAAAACCGATCAATGACAATTTGAAATGTTAGAAACGTAGAACATGGAAAGAGCTTCGTTTTGATAGGTTGTGGCTCCCGTAACTTCAAACGAGTAAAATGTTACGGCCGTTTGAAGAAACGAAAGAAAGCGACGGACCGCTCGCTGATCCGATTCGACGGTATTCGCGAAAGTCTTCGATCTCCGCGAAACACTCGAGCATGCTCATACTGTAGCACTCGATATTAAAGATATTATGGATTACCGAGGGAATAAATGAGGATATGGTTCAAAAGCTTGTCTATGAGGCTATAGCGCAATAAATGTTCTTTTTTAACGACCGTTCTGTCTTTCTCGTTTCCGGTACGTCATAGTTTTGCACATATCAATCAACACGCGCGGTCATTTTACCAATATTACAACATCACGACAAAATGACTTCGAGGAGAATGTTAATCGCATTTGATACGTTAGAATTTCGAACGGCTGATGGTGTTTTATATGATTACTTAGCCTACAAGTTATCTACTTTTTCAGTCTGCGAATATCTTTCGGTTTCCTGTTTTATCCAATTTCAAATCCAGTTTAACTCTTTTTAGGGGAATATTATCGTGGCCTATTTTGCTCTTCGTATATTTTTGTTTTTTTGTCGTTCTTCTAGGTTTACATCGGTGTAGTCCGACTACTTATACCACAAACTCCGTGGAATAAATTTATGAACGAAAACATCCGAGCTGTAGAAAAAACTTATGATGGATTTATTCTGCACACAAAACCGATCCATGACAATTTGAAACGTTAGAAACGTAGAACATGGAAAGATCTTCGTTTTGATAGGTTGTGCCTCCCGTAACTTCAAACGAGTCAAAAGTTATGGACGTTTGAAGAAATGAAAGAAAGCGACGGACCGCTCGCTGATCCGATTCGACGGTATTGGCGAAATTCTTAGATCTCCGCGAAACGCTCGAGCATGCTCACACTGTAGCACTCGATATTAAAGATATTATAGATTACCGAGGGAATAAATGAGGATATGGTTCAAAAGCTTGTCTAATAAGGCCATAGCACAACAAATGTTCTTTTTTAACGACCGTTCTGTCTTTCTCCTTTCCGGTACGTCATAGTTTTGCACATATCCATCAACACGGGCGGTCTTTTTACCAATATTACATCATCACGACAAAATGACTTCGAGGAGATTGTTAAACGCATTTGATAACTTAGAATTTCGAACGGCTGATGGTTTTTATTTGATTACTTAGCCTGTAAGTAATCTATTTTTTCAGTCTTCGAATATCTTTCGGTTTCCTGTTTTATCCAATTTCAAATCCAATTTAATTCTTTTTAGGGGAATATTATCGTGGCCTATTTTATCTTCGTATATTTTTGTTTTTTGTCATTCTTCTAGGTTTACATCGGTGTAGTCCGACTACTTATACCACAAACTCCGTGGAATAAATTTATGAACGAAAACATCCGAGCTGTAGAAAAAACTTATGATGGAATTATTCGGCACACAAAACCGATCCATGCCAATTCGAAATGTTAGAAACGTAGAACATGGAAAGAGCTTCGTTTTGATAGGTTGTGGCTCTTGTAACTTCGAACGAGTAAAAAGTTATGGCCGTTTGAAGAAATGAAAGAAAGCGACGGACCGCTCGCTGATCCGATTCGACGGTATTGGCGAAAGTCTTCGATCTCCGCGAAACGCTCGATCATGCTCACACTGTAGCACTCGATATTAAAGATATTATGGATTACCGAGGGAATAAATGAGGATATGGTTCAAAAGCTTGTCTACTGAGGATATAGCGCAATAAATGTTCTTTTTTAACGACCGTTCTGTCTTTCTCATTTCCGGTACGTCATAGTTTTGCACATATCCATCAACACGGGCGGTCTTTTTACCAATATTACAACTCACGACAAAATGACTTCGAGGAGAATGTTAAACGCGTTTGATACCTTAGAATTTCGAACGGCTGATGGTGTTTTATATGATTACTTAGCCTGCAAGTAATCTACTTTTTCAGTCCGCGAATATCTTTCGGTTTCCTGTTTTATCCAATTTCAAATCCAGTTTAACTCTTTTTAGGGGAATATTATCGTGGCCTATTTTGCTCTTCGTATACTTTTATTTTTTTGTCGTTCTTCTAGGTTTACATCGGTGTACTCCGACTACTTATACCACAAACTCCGTGGAATAAATTTATGAACGAAAACCTCCGAGCTGTAGAAAAAATTAATGATGGAATTATTCTGCACACAAAACCGATCCATGACAATTTGAAATGTTAGAAACGTAGAACATGGAAAGAGCTTCGTTTTGATAGGTTGTGGCTACCGTAACTTCAAACGAGTAAAAAGTTATTGCCGTTTGAAGAAACGAAAGAAAGCGATGGACCGCTCGCTGATCCGATTCGACGGTATTGGCGAAAGTCTTCGATCTCCGCGAAACGCTCGAGCATGCTCACACTGTAGCACTCGATATTAAAGATATTATGGATTACCGAGGGAATAAATGAGGATATGGTTGAAAAGCTTGTCTACTGAGGATATAGCGAAATAAATGTTCTTTTTTAACGACCGTTCTGTCTTTCTCGTTTCCGGTACGTCATAGTTTTGCACATATCCATCAACACGCGCGGTCATTTTACCAATATTACAACATCACGACAAAATGACTTCGAGGAGAATTTTAATCGCATTTGGTACCTTAGAATTTCGAACGGCTGATGGTGTTTTATATGATTACTTAGCCTGCAAGTAATCTACTTTTCCAGTCTGTGAGTATCTTTCGGTTTCCTGTTTTATCCTATTTCAAATCCAATTTAACTCTTTTTAGGGGAATATTATCGTGGTCTATTTTTTTCTTCGGATACTTTTGTTTTTTTGTCGTTCTTCTAGGTTAACATCTGTGTAGTCCGACTACTTATGCCACAAACTCCGTGGAATAAATTTATGAACGAAAACATCCGAGCTGTAAAAAAAACTTATGATGGAATTATTCTGCACACAAAACCGATCAATGACAATTTGAAATGTTAGAAACGTAGAACATGGAAAGAGCTTCGTTTTGATAGGTTGTGGCTCCCGTAACTTCAAATGAGTAAAAAGTTATGGCCGTTTGAAGAAACGAAAGAAAGCGACGGACCGCTCGCTGATCCGATTCGACGGTATTGGCGAAAGTCTTCGATCTCCGCGAAACACTTGAGCATGCTCATACTGTAGCACTCGATATTAAAGATATTATGGATTACCGAGGGAATAAATGAGGATATGGTTCAAAAGCTTGTCTATGAGGCTATAGCGCAATAAATGTTCTTTTTTAACGACCGTTCTGTCTTTCTCGTTTCCGGTACGTCATAGTTTTGCACATATCAATCAACACGCGCGGTCATTTTACCAATATTACAACATCACGACAAAATGACTTCGAGGAGAATGTTAATCGCATTTGATACCTTAGAATTTCGAACGGCTGATGGTGTTTTATATGATTACTTAGCCTGCAAGTTATCTACTTTTTCAGTCTGCGAATATCTTTCGGTTTCCTGTTTTATCCAATTTCAAATCCAGTTTAACTCTTTTTAGGGGAATATTATCGTGGCCTATTTTGCTCTTCGTATATTTTTGTTTTTTTGTCGTTCTTCTAGGTTTACATCGGTGTAGTCCGACTACTTATACCACAAACTCCGTGGAATAAATTTATGAACGAAAACATCCGAGCTGTAGAAAAAACTTATGATGGATTTATTCTGCACACAAAACCGATCCATGACAATTTGAAACGTTAGAAACGTAGAACATGGAAAGATCTTCGTTTTGATAGGTTGTGGCTCCCGTAACTTCAAACGAGTCAAAAGTTATGGACGTTTGAAGAAATGAAAGAAAGCGACGGACCGCTCGCTGATCCGATTCGACGGTATTGGCGAAATTCTTAGATCTCCGCGAAACGCTCGAGCATGCTCACACTGTAGCACTCGATATTAAAGATATTATGGATTACCGAGGGAATAAATGAGGATATGGTTCAAAAGCTTGTCTAATAAGGCTATAGCGCAACAAATGTTCTTTTTTAACGACCGTTCTGTCTTTCTCCTTTCCGGTACGTCATAGTTTTGCACATATCCATCAACACGGGCGGTCTTTTTACCAATATTACAACATCACGACAAAATGACTTCGAGGAGATTGTTAAACGCATTTGATACCTTAGAATTTCGAACGGCTGATGGTGTTTTATTTGATTACTTAGCCTGTAAGTAATCTATTTTTTCAGTCTTCGAATATCTTTCGGTTTCCTGTTTTATCCAATTTCAAATCCAATTTAATTCTTTTTAGGGGAATATTATCGTGGCCTATTTTATCTTCGTATATTTTTGTTTTTTGTCATTCTTCTAGGTTTACATCGGTGTAGTCCGACTACTTATACCACAAACTCCGTGGAATAAATTTATGAACGAAAACATCCGAGCTGTAGAAAAAACTTATGATGGAATTATTCTGCACACAAAACCGATCCATGCCAATTCGAAATGTTAGAAACGTACAACATGGAAAGAGCTTCGTTTTGATAGGTTGTGGCTCTTGTAACTTCGAACGAGTAAAAAGTTATGGCCGTTTGAAGAAATGAAAGAAAGCGACGGACCGCTCGCTGATCCGATTCGACGGTATTGGCGAAAGTCTTCGATCTCCGCGAAATGCTCGAGCATGCTCACACTGTAGCACTCGATATTAAAGATATTATGGATTACCGAGGGAATAAATGAGGATATGGTTCAAAAGCTTGTCTACTGAGGATATAGCGCAATAAATGTTCTTTTTTAACGACCGTTCTGTCTTTCTCATTTCCGGTACGTCATAGTTTTGCACATATCCATCAACACGGGCGGTCTTTTTACCAATATTACAACTCACGACAAAATGACTTCGAGGAGAATGTTAAACGCATTTGATACCTTAGAATTTCGAACGGCTGATGGTGTTTTATATGATTACTTAGCCTACAAGTAATCTACTTTTTCAGTCTGCGAATATCTTTCGGTTTCCTGTTTTATCCAATTTCAAATCCAGTTTAACTCTTTTTAGGGGAATATTATCGTGGCCTATTTTGCTCTTCGTATACTTTTATTTTTTTGTCGTTCTTCTAGGTTTACATCGGTGTACTCCGACAACTTATACCACAAACTCCGTAGAATAAATTTCTGAACGAAAACCTCCGAGCTGTAGAAAAAATTTATGATGGAATTATTCTGCACACAAAACCGATCCATGACAATTTGAAATGTTAGAAACGTAGAACATGGAAAGGCTTCGTTTTGATAAGTTGTGGCTCCCGTAACTTCAAACGAGTAAAAAGTTATGGCCGTTTGAAGAAAAACGAAAGAAAGCGACGGACCGCTCGCTGATCCGATTCGACGGTATTGGCGAAAGTCTTCGATCTCCGCGAAATGCTCGAGCATGCTCACACTGTAGCACTTGATTTTAAAGATATTATGGATTACCGAGGGAATAAATGAGGATATGGTTCAAAAGCTTGTCTATGAGGCTATAGCGCAATAAATGTTCTTTTTTAACGACCGTTCTGTCTTTCTCGTTTCCGGTACGTCATATTTTTGCACATATCCATCAACACGCGCGGTCATTTTACCAATATTACAACATCACGACAAAATGACTTCGAGGAGAATTTTAATCGCATTTTGTACCTTAGAATTTCGAACGGCTGATGGTGTTTTATATGATTACTTAGCCTGCAAGTAATCTACTTTTCCAGTCTGCGAGTATCTTTCGGTTTCCTGTTTTATCCTATTTCAAATCCAATTTAACTCTTTTTAGGGGAATATTATCGTGGTCTATTTTTCTCTTCGGATACTTTTGTTTTTTTGTCGTTCTTCTAGGTTTACATCTGTGTAGTCCGACTAGTTATGCCACAAACTCCGTGGAATAAATTTATGAACGAAAACATCCGAGCTGTAAAAAAAACTTATGATGGAATTATTCTGCACACAAAACCGATCCATGACAATTCGAAACGTTAGAAACGTAGAACATGGAAAGAGCTTCGTTTTGATAGGTTGTGGCTCCCGTAACTTCAAACGAGTAAAAATTTATGGCCGTTTGAAGAAACGAAAGAAAGCGACAGACCGCTCGATGATCCGATTCGACGGTATTGGCGAAAGTCTTCGATCTCCGTGAAACGCTCGAGCATGCTCACACTGTAGCACTCGATATTAAAGATATTATGGATTACCGAGGGAATAAATGAGGATATGGTTCAAAAGCTTGTCTACTGAGGCTATAGCGCAATAAATGTTCTTTTTTAACGACCGTTCTGTCTTTCTCATTTCCGGTACGTCATAGTTTTGCACATATCCATCAACACGGGCGGTCTTTTTACCAATATTACAACTCACGACAAAATGACTTCGAGGAGAATGTTAAACGCGTTTGATACCTTAGAATTTCGAACGGCTGATGGTGTTTTATATGATTACTTAGCCTGCAAGTAATCCAATTTTTCAGTCTGCGAATATCTTTCGGTTTCCTGTTTTATCCAATTTCAAATCCAGTTTAACTCATTTTAGGGGAATATTATCGTGGCCTATTTTTCTCTTCGTACACTTTTATTTTTTTGTCGTTCTTCTAGGTTTACATCGGTGTACTCCGACTACTTATACCACAAACTCCGTGGAATAAATTTATGAACGAAAACATCCGAGCTGTAGAAAAAACTTATGACGGAATTATTCTGCACAGAAAACCGATCCATGAGAATTCGAAACGTTAGAAATGTAGGACATGGAAAGAGCTTCGTTTTGATAGGTTGTGGCTCCCGTAACTTCAAACGAGTAAAAAGTTATGGCCGTTTGAAGAAACGAAAGAAAGCGACGGACCGCTCGCTGATCCGATTCGACGGTATTGGCGAAAGTCTTCGTTCTCCGCGAAACGCTCGAGCATGCTCACACTGCAGCACTCAATGTTAAAGATATTAAGGATTACCGAGGGAATAAATGAGGATAAGGTTCAAAAGCTTGTCTATGAGGCTATAGCGCAATAAATGTTCTTTTTTACGACCATTCTGTCTTTCTCGTTTCCGGTACGTCATAGTTTTGCACATATCCATCAACACGCGCGGTCTTTTTACCAATATTACAACATCACGATAAAATGACTTCGAGGAGAATTTTAATCGCATTTGATACCTTAGAATTTCGAACGGCTGATGGTGTTTTATATGATTACTTAGCGTGCAAGTAATCTACTTTTCCAGTCTGCGAGTATCTTTCGGTTTCCTGTTTTATCCTATTTCAAATCCAATTTAACTCTTTTTAGGGGAATATTATCGTGGTCTATTTTTCTCTTCGGATACTTTTGTTTGTTTGTCGTTCTTCTAGGTTTACATCTGTGTAGTCCGACTACTTATGCCACAAACTCCGTGGAATAAATTTATGAACGAAAACATCCGAGCTGTAGAAAAAACTTATCATGGAATTATTCTGCACACAAAACCGATCCATGAAAATTCGACACGTTAGAAACGTAGAACATGGAAAGAGCTTCGTTTTGATAGGTTGTGGCTCTTGTAACTTCGAACGAGTAAAAAGTTATGGCTGTTTGAAGAAACGAAAGAAAGCGACGGACCGCTCGCTGATCCGATTCGACGGTATTGGCGAAAGTCTTCGATCTCCGCGAAACGCTCGAGAATGCTCACACTGTAGCACTCGATATTAAAGATATTATGGATTACCGAGGGAATAAATGAGGATATGGTTCAAAAGCTTGTCTACTGAGGATATAGCGCAATAAATGTTCTTTTTTAACGACCGTTCTGTCTTTCACGTTTCCGGTACGTCATAGTTTTGCACATATCCATCAACACGGGCGGTCTTTTTACCAATATTACAACTCACGACAAAATGACTTCGAGGAGAATGTTAATCGCATTTGATACCTTAGAATTTCGAATGGCTGACGGTGTTTTATATGATTACTTAGCCTGCAAGTAATCTACTTTTTCAGTCCGCGAATATCTTTCGGTTTCTTGTTTTATCCAATTTCAAATCCAATTTAACTCTTTTTAGGGGAATATTATCGTGGCCTATTTTTCTCTTCGTACATTTTTATTTTTTTGTCGTTCTTCTAGGTTTACATCGGTGTACTCCGACTACTTATACCACAAACTCCGTGGAATAAATTTATGAACGAAATCATCCGAGCTGTAAAAAAACTTATGATGGAATTATTCTGCACACAAAACCGATCCATGACAATTCGAAACGTTAGAAACGTAGAACATGGAAAGAGCTTCGTTTTGATAGGTTGTGGCTCCCGTAACTTCAAACGAGTAAAAAGTTATGGCCGTTTGAAGAAACGAAAGAAAGCGACGGACCGCTCGCTGATCCGATTCGACGGTATTGGCGAAAGTCTTCGATCTCCGCGAAATGCTCGAGCATGCTCACACTGCAGCACTCGATATTGAAGATATTATGGATTACTGAGGGAATAAATGAGGATATGGTTCAAAAGCTTGTCTACTGAGGCTATAGCGCAATAAATGTTCCTTTTTAACGACCGTTCTGTCTTTCTCGTTTCCGGTACGTCATAGTTTTGCACATATCCATCAACACGCGCGGTCTTTTTACCAATATTACAACATCACGACAAAATGACTTCGAGGAGAATGTTAATCGCATTTGATACCTTAGAATTTCGAATGGCTGATGGTGTTTTATATGATTCCTTAGCCTGCAAGTAATCTACTTTTTCAGTCTGCGAATATCTTTCGGTTTCCTGTTTTATCCAATTTCAAATCCAGTTTTACTCTTTTTAGGGGAATATTATCGTGGTCTATTTTGCTCTTCGTATACTTTTGTTTTTTTGTCGTTCTTCTAGGTTTACATCGGTGTAGTCCGACTACTTATACCACAAACTCCGTGGAATAAATTTATGAACGAAAACATCCGAGATGTAGAAAAAATTTATGATGGAATTATTCTGCACACAAAACCGATCCATGACAATTCGAAACGTTAGAAACGTAGAACATGGAAAGAGCTTCGTTTTGATAGGTTGTGGCTCTTGTAACTTCGAACGAGTAAAAAGTTATGGCCGTTTGAAGAACGAAAGAAAGCGACGGACCGCTCGCTGATCCGATTCGACGGTATTGGCGAAAGTCTTCGATCTCCGCGAAATGCTCGAGAATGCTCACACTGTAGCACTCGATTTAAAGATATTATGGATTACCGAGGGAATAAATGAGGATATGGTTCAAAAGCTTGTCTACTGAGGATATAGCGCAATAAATGTTCTTTTTTAACGACCGTTCTGTCTTTCACGTTTCCGGTACGTCATAGTTTTGCACATATCCATCAACACGGGCGGTCTTTTTACCAATATTACAACTCACGACAAAATGACTTCGAGGAGAATGTTAATCGCATTTGATACCTTAGAATTTCGAATGGCTGACGGTGTTTTATATGATTACTTAGCCTGCAAGTAATCTACTTTTTCAGTCCGCGAATATCTTTCGGTTTCTTATTTTATCCAATTTCAAATCCAGTTTAACTCTTTTTAGGGGAATATTATCGTGGCCTATTTTGCTCTTCGTATACTTTTGTTTTTTTGTCGTTCTTCTAGGTTTACATCGGTGTACTCCGACTACTTATACCACAAACTCCGTGGAATAAATTTATGTACGAAAACATCCGAGCTGTAGAAAAAACTTATGATGGAATTATTCCGCACACAAAACCGATCCATGACAATTCGAAACGTTAGAAACGTAGAACATAGAAAGAGCTTCGTTTTGATAGGTTGTGGCTCCCGTAACTTCAAACGAGTAAAAAGTTATGGCCGTTTGAAGAAACGAAAGAAAGCGACAGACCGCTCGATGATCCGATTCGACGGTATTGGCGAAAGTCTTCGATCTCCGCGAAACGCTCGAGCATGCTCACACTGTAGCACTCGATATTAAAGATATTATGGATTACCGAGGGAATAAATGAGGATATGGTTCAAAAGCTTGTCTACTGAGGCTGTAGCGCAATAAATGTTCTTTTTTAACGACCGTTCTGTCTTTCTCATTTCCGGTACGTCATAGTTTTGCACATATCCATCAACACGGGCGGTCTTTTTACCAATATTACAACTCATGACAAAATGACTTCGAGGAGAATGTTAAACGCGTTTGATACCTTAGAATTTCGAACGGCTGATGGTGTTTTATATGATTACTTAGCCTGCAAGTAATCCAATTTTTCAGTCTGCGAATATCTTTCGGTTTCCTGTTTTATCCAATTTCAAATCCAGTTTAACTCTTTTTAGGGGAATATTATCGTGGCCTATTTTGCTCTTCGTACACTTTTATTTTTTTGTCGTTCTTCTAGGTTTACATCGGTGTACTCCGACTACTTATACCACAAACTCCGTGGAATAAATTTATGAACGAAAACATCCGAGCTGTAGAAAAAACTTATGATGGAATTATTCTGCACACAAAACCGATCCATGAGAATTCGAAACGTTAGAAACGTAGAACATGGAAAGAGCTTCGTTTTGATAGGTTGTGGATCCCATAACTTCAAACGAGTAAAAAGTTATGGCCTTTTGAAGAAACGAAAGAAAGCGACGGACCGCTCGCTGATCCGATTCGACGGTATTGGCGAAAGTCTTCGTTCTCCGCGAAACGCTCGAGCATGCTCACACTGCAGCACTCGATGTTAAAGATATTAAGGATTACCGAGGGAATAAATGAGGATAAGGTTCAAAAGCTTGTCTATGAGGCTATATCGCAATAAATGTTCTTTTTTACGACCATTCTTTCTTTCTCGTTTCCGGTACGTCATAGTTTTGCACATATCCATCAACACGCGCGGTCTTTTTACCAATATTACAACATCACGATAAAATGACTTCGAGGAGAATGTTAATCGCATTTGATACCTTAGAACTTCGAATGGCTGACGGTGTTTTATATGATTACTTAGCCTGCAAGTAATCTACTTTTCCAGTCCGCGAATATCTTTCGGTTTCCTGTTTTATCCTATTTCAAATCCAGTTTAACTCTTTTTAGGGGAATATTATCGTGGCCTATTTTGTTCTTCGTATACTTTTGTTTTTTTGTCGTTCTTCTAGGTTTACATCGGTGTACTCCGACTACTTATACCACAAACTCCGTGGAATAAATTTATGTACGAAAACATCCGAGCTGTAGAAAAAACTTATGATGGAATTATTCCGCACACAAAACCGATCCATGACAATTCGAAACGTTAGAAACGTAGAACATGGAAAGAGCTTCGTTTTGATAGGTTGTGGCTCCCGTAACTTCAAACGAGTAAAAAGTTATGGCCGTTTGAAGAAACGAAAGAAAGCGACGGACCGCTCGCTGATCCGATTCGACGGTATTGGCGAAAGTCTTCGATCTCCGCGAAATGCTCGAGCATGCTCACACTGCAGCACTCGATATTGAAGATATTATGGATTACTGAGGGAATAAATGAGGATATGGTTCAAAAGCTTGTCTACTGTGACGACCCGACTTTCCACTCCCGGAAAATCGCATCATCTTTAAGAAAGAAAGGGATAGAAAAGAGAAAAGATAGAGAAGAAGAAAGAAACAACACATCAGAATCTAAACAGCGGAACGAATAAATTATATTAATCACATAATACTTTACATAGTATCATATACATCAGAGTTACACAGCATAATCAACTCATACTAGACAGTTATAAACACCTGTCTAGTTATACAACTCAATACAACTCAAAAACATCATCTCAGAGAAAACACAGCGGAATATTCAATAGCTATACGCAGAAGCCTCCTGCTCCATTGCTCCTCCACAATTCGTCAAAGCCAACTTAGAAACCTAACCTGAATCCCTTGGCTACTCGTAAAAATTTGAGTACCCAAGAGTTTAAGAAAAACAGAATAAACTCTGGGTCAGACATGGGTCTGGTGTGAGTAAACGGTTAAAGTTGCTTAACTTTAAAAAAACTTTTGAAAGAAAAGGTATCACGTAAGACTTCCCACACATAAACATGGAAAAGTTTTTACCTTACGCTAACCAAAACATTTGATAAGAAATTCTGTGATATTATAATAGTGTCTAGGGTTTTCAAATAAATATGAAATAGCCGAAATTGTTACATCTATTAAATTCCAGCTACTAGCCACAAAAGTGGGTAATACAATCAAAACCGTTGGCACTTATTGGATTTTGGATTCCATACAATGGCAGGGCTACTGGGGTACCGCCCGTCACAGTACGTGGCCTAGATCAACGTACCGAGGAGCCACCCTAACTCCCCTGCAACACAAGGCCGGACCCGTTCCTTACTGAACAGTTCCAAATAAGACAACCCCGACGGTTGTAGCTATTCAACCGTCCCACACAGCCGAAATAAAAGGGACCTCTAGACAGGGGTAAATCTTACTCTCCAGTGGGGGCTACCCACGAAGCCTTGCTGCACCTCCCCTGTTTTAGCCATTCCCGGTTGATGAGGCTTGAGGTTACGATTACCTTTAGTGAACACATCACTTAGAATGCTCATCGTCCACCTGACGATGTGCTGAAAGCATTCAATCCATACAAGTTCGTTCCGGGTTCGAACGAAACCGAAGGCATTATCTCGTTACACTCATTTTGGAATCACCCTCAGAGTTAACGACAATAACCCTTGTACTCTAATTCGCCATCTCGAACCTATAAGTACTATTCCGTCAAACTCATTACGGAATCACCCACAGAGTTATATTGACTTATAGTCCTTACACCTCGAGTCTTCACTTGCTCCACTTAGATTAACGACCTAACGTTAATTTGGAATCGATGTGGTTTTCGGATATCCAAATATGGAAACCCGATCCCGGTCTCATCGAAATCCAAAGCGTGTCTTTTAAGTCCAAGTTGTTTTAAAGGTTTTAAAACAATTAAATTCAACTATCTACATACACAGAATAGATAATTCACAGGCCACCATAGATAATCAACATCATCAAATAACAGGTAATCCACAATACCAATATCATAATAGATAATCCATATATCAACATCCAAATTGATAATCACAATTCAACCATGCATTCCTATCACACAACCATACTTATCTCATTACTGAGATCACACAGCATTCAAGACAATCAATGTCATCCAATCATTCATAAGCAATGATTAACTCAAACCATAACATAATTAATTTAAAATGAATTAAATTAACTATCTCTAATTAATTTAAAGTGAATTAAATTAATTACCTAATCACTTAATTAATTTAAAATAAATTAAATTAATTACCTCCATCCAATAAATCTTGCTTAATTAACCATTAATTAAACCAACTAATGAATCATCATTCCAATTAATCAACCTTGATTAATTAACTCTTAATAAAGTAATTAATTCTAAATTATTTTCATTAATCATATCAATTAATGATCCTTAATTAATCATACTTAGATTAATTGCTTTTAATTAATCACTTAAATACAGTAATTAATTATTATTAATTACTTCTTAATTACTTTATAAATTCATTGATTTATTACACCAAGTAATAAACCTTTAATTACTCCAACAAGTAATTACCCATTAAAATTTACTTCCCAAATCAGTAATTACCTTATCCCAATTACCTCTGTAATTAATTAATTACTTATCTTAAATAATTAACCTTATCAAAACTTATTAAGTAAACATACTTAATCTTTTATCAAGTGATCCTATTTCATTAATTAACAAATTAATTAACCTACTTGATTTCAATCATCTCATAAAACATAATCGAGTAATTCATCCTTCAATTACTCGTTAACCAAATTAATCTTCAGTTATCAGATTAATTATCTTCAATTATTAATTAATAAACCTTTATTAATCAATTCTTTAATCAAAAGTAATTAATTACTAATTACTTTTATAATTAATTAATTAAACTTAATTAACTAATTAATTAACTCTTAATCATTAATTAATAAACTTAATTTATTAATTAATAATCTTAATTACAAATTAATTAATCCATAATTAAAATTAATTAATTCTTAATTACAATTAATTATCCTAAATAAAACAGTTAATTAATTTTTAATTAACTTTCATTATAAATTAATAATCCTTTAATTATTAATTAAGGAAACTCATTTAAACTAAATAAATCCTTAATTAATTTATTAATTACTATTTTCATTAACTCTTAATTACTTAATTAATAAGTAATTAAAATTAAATTAATCCTTTATCATTAATTAAATCATCAACTTAATTAATAGTTAATTAAATTAAACTTAATTAACTACTTAATTAAACCCTTTTTAAAATAATAATTAAATTAATTAGTTAACTTAAACTTCTTTAATTAACTAACTAATTACAAACTATTAATACTTAATCATTATTTAAGATAAGATAATTATCTTAAATAAATCTTTAGAAATCTTTATTTAACTTAATTCATAAATTAAATTAAATAAAAAAATAAAGAAATCATTAATTAATTTCTTTAATCATTAACTTAACAATTCCTAATTCAAGTTAATAAATTATCTTAATCTTTATTTGTTAATTAATAAATCATTTCCACAAATTAGTTTAAAACGTTACTTAATATTCTCTTTTATATATTTCAAAATAAGATTTAATATGATGTTAAGATTTAACTTAAAGATATTCAAACATTATACAAGTTTATTTATAAAAACAATTCAATTTCAAATCAAATACTTTAAATTTAACTTAAAATTTTATTGAAGTTTAAAACTTATTTTATTTAAATTTGAAATATCTGTCATCACTTTAATTTGGGTTCAACCCTTACTGGAACCTACGAAACAAAGCACAAAGATTTTAAATCTTTAAAACTGTTTTACTCTAAAACTCAAAACTGTTCAACTAACAGTTTAGCACAGCACAGCACATCAATACCCAGATCACACGAGTATAAACCCGAGCCACGACCAAAAATGCACGAGTTTCTTCCCGAGTCTTCTCCCCTTTCTACTCGAGTTACAACCAGTACCCAACTAAACAAACCCAAAAGATCAGACACTCCCCCTCCTCTCTCGTGCACCTGCACCAGCGCTACCACCACCGCCGACCATCGGCGACTTCACCAACAAGTCACTCCACCTCTCCACTGGCCTCCGCGACCCTCAAAACCCCTAAATATTCCCTTAATCAAAATCGAGCATTCCTGTGTAACAGAACTCCACACCCATCATCAGAAAATTCCCAAACACGTCACCGCCGATCGAAGATAGGCGCCACCACTCCGGCCATAAATCGCCAACACACCCCACATCATTTTCCCAAAATTTCAGACAACTCGATGCTATAATGACGATGCATGAGTCAATTCACAGACAGCTTCAAAAACTAGGTTAAAATATGAATCTTTGCAAAATCAATTTACTCAGTGCATTAAAAATTCTTTAACCATTTTTCCTATATTCCCTGATGCATACACAAATTCCATGAAGAATTTCAAGCAATCTAATTGAATAGATTATCAGTTATTGATCAAAACCCAATTTTACAGTAAATCCCAAATGCAACTCAATACAGTTTTAAGAATATTTGAATTTCCTTTCATAATTCATAATATCCAATGGTACTTTGATTTATATAATTGTTTAATCCAAATTGAATGCTTGTTCCAAAAATTTGAAGATAAATTTGTTACTGCATTTTTGTTTCCAGATAAACTTAAAAATTCAGAACCTTTGATTGATTTCTTTCTCTCTGTTTATACTTGAGTTGACTTGTTTTTAGTTTGAATATATGTTCTAAAATTTCCCAAACCATCATGCAAACATTATCTCCAAACTTACATTACAAATCTACTTCAACCATCATCATATTCTTGCTAGCAGAATTTAACAGGGTTAAATATTGAACAGGGTACTTTAAAATTTTGCAGAGAAGTACTCAGTAAATCATATATATATGCATGCAGATCAAAACATCAACAAAAATATTTATAAGCAACACCTATTAGTTACTAACTTTAAATTTTAAAAAGTTTACTCACTTTTTAATGAAATGCAGAGATGATAAAACTGGAAGTTTGCAAAATGCCTGAACTTGAACTTGCAAAAGACTTTGTTTAAACTGCAAAGCTTTGATGACAAACTGAAGTGCTTGCTTAAAATCTTTGAAAAGCTTTGAAAACATCTTGTTTTAACTGAATTGCTTCAGATTGCCTCCTAAAAACTTGCATGCATTTGAATTTTGTGCAGATACTTGTTTGAACATTCTGAAACAGGTTGCAGGCTTGCAATTTTGGAGAGTGTTTCCAAGATTTGAGAAAATGATTTATATGTTTTGATTTGTAAACCAAATGGTTTTCAGGCTCTTAAATACTTTCTGGTTTTGGTAACAGGGATTGGTATTTGAATTAGAGGAATAGATGCAGGTGTGTTTTTGAGGGGTGAATTCAGGTTTGAAAATTTGCAGGCATTTGATATAAATTCTGGTTTATGATCTGAGCATTTGTTTTGAATTGAGGAATTATGCAGGTTTTGGAAAATGTTTTACAGGAAACAAAATTTGCAGATTTAATATTTCTAGCTTGCATGCATATGAAAGATGGTTACATGCTTGATTTGTAACAGAGATTAATGTAGATATTCAAATGCAGACATCTGTTTTGAGGAGTTTAAATGCAGATTTTGTTGAAAGGGGATTTTGATTTAAACAATGAGTTATATTTTTTCAGATTTTTGTTTGAGGATGGATGTTGAAGATTTCTGGTTTTGGATGTTGAAAGAAGGTGCATTGATGGTTTTTAGTTTTCTTTTTAGAAATGAACAAAATGTTTAAAAGAAAAGAAGATGAAGAAATAAGATGTTTTATACAAGAAATTTTCAGATTTAATAAATTAAAAAGAAAATTTAAAGACAATGGACACTTGTCTCATATCCACATAAATGTTGCAACACTTGTAAACAATGTGTTTTAAGATTAAACATTTGTTACTCTTATGTATTTGTTTTTAAAAGAAAAATTCAAAAGACTTTTAAAATTATTTTCTAATGAACAAACATGTTTTTCTTCTTAATTTTAAAAATACTTTTCTAATCAAATAAACAAATATATTTATACATTTATAAATGTTTGCTAAATTTATATAAAATACAAACTTTGAAAGAAATGAAACCAAATATGATTTAAATAAAATTATACATAGCATTGCAAACTTAATTTTTAAATGCTATTTCAAAAACTTGAATTCATTTTTATTAAACAAATACAAATCCAAATCTTCATAGATAAATTTCTATAAAAATAAAACAAATCTTATTTTTAATTAAAAACATTATCTATATATTTAAAATTCAAACTATATTATCATTTTATTTTAAGATATATGTATATTCCTTTGAATTCAAATTTATATCCATTTCAAAGTCAAGTTTTAAAAATTCAAATCTAAAAATAAATTCTTAAATGAATATAAACATCTATTTTTAATTAAGCTTATTATTACTTACAATAATATATCCTATTTTAAAATCAATTTATATCCATAATTAAAACATTAATACTATTATTACTTGGTTAATTATCTTTGAAAATAACAATTTATCAATTCAAATAATCCAAATTAAGAGATTATCAGCATTTTAAACTCCTAGAAATTCCGGGATATTACAATCCTCCCCCCTTAACAGAATTTCGTCCTCGAAATTTAAAACAAAGATAATCCATAGTTTCATTTATTTTAACCAATTCAAACATACATAACAGCCGTACCTAATCAAGCAAACAACCAATTCAAACAAATAATTAACACTAGCTATCCGGACACAGACCCGGATAAGCTTCCTAAAATTATCTCGAGTTTCCCAGGTAAAGGCACAGGGATACTCGCTCTACTAAATCCAACTAGCTATACTGCTAAGCTACTGAGTCTACCACTCAGCTAGATCTATAATCTATACAAGATACCAAACCACAGACAAGTCTGATCAGCAACTAATCCTTCACAGAACAACTAGTCTCAAAACAGAGATGGACCAAAACACGTACTCCCTCAGAGACACGTGAAATATTTGAATTCCAGTCTTCCAAACTGACAATTCAACTCTTCAAACCAAAGCACCGATCTTTACAAAAACTCAGAAAAATCCAATATACTACGGAGATCACCTCATAGTCTCACCAAATCTTATTGCTTCCTTTTACCAGAGAAAACTCAACAACATCGAAGTCTCCAACTTCGAATTCCAAATTCTTCCGTTTCTAAACCTCAAAAACTTTCCAGATGATCCGGGCTGCCTACAGACACTTCCTGATCAGCTCAACCTTCGCTGATGCTTCTACAAACTAATTGGATCAACTCAACAAACTGATCCTCACAAAATCAATCCAAAATCAAAATCAAACTCTACTATCAACAGTGGAAAACAACTTCTCCTATCCAGAAAAGAACAGAACAGAACCACTCGTCAACTAGCCTTGGATTCTGAAAAATAAATTCAGTAGAGACTCTCAAATCCAAAACACTGCAACTTCCAGTTGCTTCTACTCTAAAACAACAGCCACCTAGCTTCCGCTGCACAACTCTGATTTGGAGCAGATGAAAATGCCGACTAAACAGCACATCCCAGCTGAATCACCGGTATCACTCCTGACATCAAGTTGATTCAGAACTCAATCTCCAATGCGGGCAAATCTCTAACTTCTACATCCTCTAGAAATGCCACTAATCCAAGCAAAAGACTATCTAAGATAATCACTAAACCATCGCAAGTCACTTTTGCGAACAACCCAATCCAATATCCAAGATACTGTTCTCTCTCCACTAATCAGAACAGTTTATCCTTGACAAACCAATCTATCGAAGAAACAGATCCTCAATGCTGCTTCTGAACTCCACTTCAGAAAAAAATGCCACAACACCGAAGCAGACACATTTCATTAAACTTGCTCCGAAAGAAAATATCTTCGGAAACATCCATAGTCACTGCATCTCATCACGCAGCTACTACTCCTTGAGGTATCAAAATACCATCACTCACTTCTACCCAACCAACAGATCCAATTCTCAAAAATCCGCTCTCACGAGCGCAAACAAACTTCCACTTCAAAGATGAACTCCGAACCTTAACAGGTTTCCTTAAGAGATCAAATGAAGTCTTACTCCAAACTACAAAGATTACTCGAGACCAACCTAATACCGTCTCGACAAATACACTTCCAACCTCAAACATTCAAACTCCAACCAATGGTAGTAATCGTGTTACACACACTACTACCTCATCTCTACCTTTATAACTAATATTGGGAAACCCGAACAGGTAACCCAACAGATAGGTAGAAATATATATATATAATTATATATAAAAATTACAAGTACGCTCTCTCAAGAAAGACACCACTACAGAGCCTAGGTATTCACTCAACCTAACGCTCTGATACCAAGTGTGACGACCCGACTTTCCACTCCCGGAAAATCGCATCATCTTTAAGAAAGAAAGGGATAGAAAAGAGAAAAGATAGAGAAGAAGAAAGAAACAACACATCAGAATCTAAACAGCGGAACGAATAAATTATATTAATCACATAATACTTTACATAGTATCATATACATCAGAGTTACACAGCATAATCAACTCATACTAGACAGTTATAAACACCTGTCTAGTTATACAACTCAATACAACTCAAAAACATCATCTCAGAGAAAACACAGCGGAATATTCAATAGCTATACGCAGAAGCCTCCTGCTCCATTGCTCCTCCACAATTCGTCAAAGCCAACTTAGAAACCTAACCTGAATCCCTTGGCTACTCGTAAAAATTTGAGTACCCAAGAGTTTAAGAAAAACAGAATAAACTCTGGGTCAGACATGGGTCTGGTGTGAGTAAACGGTTAAAGTTGCTTAACTTTAAAAAAACTTTTGAAAGAAAAGGTATCACGTAAGACTTCCCACACATAAACATGGAAAAGTTTTTACCTTACGCTAACCAAAACATTTGATAAGAAATTCTGTGATATTATAATAGTGTCTAGGGTTTTCAAATAAATATGAAATAGCCGAAATTGTTACATCTATTAAATTCCAGCTACTAGCCACAAAAGTGGGTAATACAATCAAAACCGTTGGCACTTATTGGATTTTGGATTCCATACAATGGCAGGGCTACTGGGGTACCGCCCGTCACAGTACGTGGCCTAGATCAACGTACCGAGGAGCCACCCTAACTCCCCTGCAACACAAGGCCGGACCCGTTCCTTACTGAACAGTTCCAAATAAGACAACCCCGACGGTTGTAGCTATTCAACCGTCCCACACAGCCGAAATAAAAGGGACCTCTAGACAGGGGTAAATCTTACTCTCCAGTGGGGGCTACCCACGAAGCCTTGCTGCACCTCCCCTGTTTTAGCCATTCCCGGTTGATGAGGCTTGAGGTTACGATTACCTTTAGTGAACACATCACTTAGAATGCTCATCGTCCACCTGACGATGTGCTGAAAGCATTCAATCCATACAAGTTCGTTCCGGGTTCGAACGAAACCGAAGGCATTATCTCGTTACACTCATTTTGGAATCACCCTCAGAGTTAACGACAATAACCCTTGTACTCTAATTCGCCATCTCGAACCTATAAGTACTATTCCGTCAAACTCATTACGGAATCACCCACAGAGTTATATTGACTTATAGTCCTTACACCTCGAGTCTTCACTTGCTCCACTTAGATTAACGACCTAACGTTAATTTGGAATCGATGTGGTTTTCGGATATCCAAATATGGAAACCCGATCCCGGTCTCATCGAAATCCAAAGCGTGTCTTTTAAGTCCAAGTTGTTTTAAAGGTTTTAAAACAATTAAATTCAACTATCTACATACACAGAATAGATAATTCACAGGCCACCATAGATAATCAACATCATCAAATAACAGGTAATCCACAATACCAATATCATAATAGATAATCCATATATCAACATCCAAATTGATAATCACAATTCAACCATGCATTCCTATCACACAACCATACTTATCTCATTACTGAGATCACACAGCATTCAAGACAATCAATGTCATCCAATCATTCATAAGCAATGATTAACTCAAACCATAACATAATTAATTTAAAATGAATTAAATTAACTATCTCTAATTAATTTAAAGTGAATTAAATTAATTACCTAATCACTTAATTAATTTAAAATAAATTAAATTAATTACCTCCATCCAATAAATCTTGCTTAATTAACCATTAATTAAACCAACTAATGAATCATCATTCCAATTAATCAACCTTGATTAATTAACTCTTAATAAAGTAATTAATTCTAAATTATTTTCATTAATCATATCAATTAATGATCCTTAATTAATCATACTTAGATTAATTGCTTTTAATTAATCACTTAAATACAGTAATTAATTATTATTAATTACTTCTTAATTACTTTATAAATTCATTGATTTATTACACCAAGTAATAAACCTTTAATTACTCCAACAAGTAATTACCCATTAAAATTTACTTCCCAAATCAGTAATTACCTTATCCCAATTACCTCTGTAATTAATTAATTACTTATCTTAAATAATTAACCTTATCAAAACTTATTAAGTAAACATACTTAATCTTTTATCAAGTGATCCTATTTCATTAATTAACAAATTAATTAACCTACTTGATTTCAATCATCTCATAAAACATAATCGAGTAATTCATCCTTCAATTACTCGTTAACCAAATTAATCTTCAGTTATCAGATTAATTATCTTCAATTATTAATTAATAAACCTTTATTAATCAATTCTTTAATCAAAAGTAATTAATTACTAATTACTTTTATAATTAATTAATTAAACTTAATTAACTAATTAATTAACTCTTAATCATTAATTAATAAACTTAATTTATTAATTAATAATCTTAATTACAAATTAATTAATCCATAATTAAAATTAATTAATTCTTAATTACAATTAATTATCCTAAATAAAACAGTTAATTAATTTTTAATTAACTTTCATTATAAATTAATAATCCTTTAATTATTAATTAAGGAAACTCATTTAAACTAAATAAATCCTTAATTAATTTATTAATTACTATTTTCATTAACTCTTAATTACTTAATTAATAAGTAATTAAAATTAAATTAATCCTTTATCATTAATTAAATCATCAACTTAATTAATAGTTAATTAAATAATTAATTAAACTTAATTAACTACTTAATTAAACCCTTTTTAAAATAATAATTAAATTAATTAGTTAACTTAAACTTCTTTAATTAACTAACTAATTACAAACTATTAATACTTAATCATTATTTAAGATAAGATAATTATCTTAAATAAATCTTTAGAAATCTTTATTTAACTTAATTCATAAATTAAATTAAATAAAAAAATAAAGAAATCATTAATTAATTTCTTTAATCATTAACTTAACAATTCCTAATTCAAGTTAATAAATTATCTTAATCTTTATTTGTTAATTAATAAATCATTTCCACAAATTAGTTTAAAACTTTACTTAATATTCTCTTTTATATATTTCAAAATAAGATTTAATATGATGTTAAGATTTAACTTAAAGATATTCAAACATTATACAAGTTTATTTATAAAAACAATTCAATTTCAAATCAAATACTTTAAATTTAACTTAAAATTTTATTGAAGTTTAAAACTTATTTTATTTAAATTTGAAATATCTGTCATCACTTTAATTTGGGTTCAACCCTTACTGGAACCTACGAAACAAAGCACAAAGATTTTAAATCTTTAAAACTGTTTTACTCTAAAACTCAAAACTGTTCAACTAACAGTTTAGCACAGCACAGCACATCAATACCCAGATCACACGAGTATAAACCCGAGCCACGACCAAAAATGCACGAGTTTCTTCCCGAGTCTTCTCCCCTTTCTACTCGAGTTACAACCAGTACCCAACTAAACAAACCCAAAAGATCAGACACTCCCCCTCCTCTCTCGTGCACCTGCACCAGCGCTACCACCACCGCCGACCATCGGCGACTTCACCAACAAGTCACTCCACCTCTCCACTGGCCTCCGCGACCCTCAAAACCCCTAAATATTCCCTTAATCAAAATCGAGCATTCCTGTGTAACAGAACTCCACACCCATCATCAGAAAATTCCCAAACACGTCACCGCCGATCGAAGATAGGCGCCACCACTCCGGCCATAAATCGCCAACACACCCCACATCATTTTCCCAAAATTTCAGACAACTCGATGCTATAATGACGATGCATGAGTCAATTCACAGACAGCTTCAAAAACTAGGTTAAAATATGAATCTTTGCAAAATCAATTTACTCAGTGCATTAAAAATTCTTTAACCATTTTTCCTATATTCCCTGATGCATACACAAATTCCATGAAGAATTTCAAGCAATCTAATTGAATAGATTATCAGTTATTGATCAAAACCCAATTTTACAGTAAATCCCAAATGCAACTCAATACAGTTTTAAGAATATTTGAATTTCCTTTCATAATTCATAATATCCAATGGTACTTTGATTTATATAATTGTTTAATCCAAATTGAATGCTTGTTCCAAAAATTTGAAGATAAATTTGTTACTGCATTTTTGTTTCCAGATAAACTTAAAAATTCAGAACCTTTGATTGATTTCTTTCTCTCTGTTTATACTTGAGTTGACTTGTTTTTAGTTTGAATATATGTTCTAAAATTTCCCAAACCATCATGCAAACATTATCTCCAAACTTACATTACAAATCTACTTCAACCATCATCATATTCTTGCTAGCAGAATTTAACAGGGTTAAATATTGAACAGGGTACTTTAAAATTTTGCAGAGAAGTACTCAGTAAATCATATATATATGCATGCAGATCAAAACATCAACAAAAATATTTATAAGCAACACCTATTAGTTACTAACTTTAAATTTTAAAAAGTTTACTCACCTTTTAATGAAATGCAGAGATGATAAAACTGGAAGTTTGCAAAATGCCTGAACTTGAACTTGCAAAAGACTTTGTTTAAACTGCAAAGCTTTGATGACAAACTGAAGTGCTTGCTTAAAATCTTTGAAAAGCTTTGAAAACATCTTGTTTTAACTGAATTGCTTCAGATTGCCTCCTAAAAACTTGCATGCATTTGAATTTTGTGCAGATACTTGTTTGAACATTCTGAAACAGGTTGCAGGCTTGCAATTTTGGAGAGTGTTTCCAAGATTTGAGAAAATGATTTATATGTTTTGATTTGTAAACCAAATGGTTTTCAGGCTCTTAAATACTTTCTGGTTTTGGTAACAGGGATTGGTATTTGAATTAGAGGAATAGATGCAGGTGTGTTTTTGAGGGGTGAATTCAGGTTTGAAAATTTGCAGGCATTTGATATAAATTCTGGTTTATGATCTGAGCATTTGTTTTGAATTGAGGAATTATGCAGGTTTTGGAAAATGTTTTACAGGAAACAAAATTTGCAGATTTAATATTTCTAGCTTGCATGCATATGAAAGATGGTTACATGCTTGATTTGTAACAGAGATTAATGTAGATATTCAAATGCAGACATCTGTTTTGAGGAGTTTAAATGCAGATTTTGTTGAAAGGGGATTTTGATTTAAACAATGAGTTATATTTTTTCAGATTTTTGTTTGAGGATGGATGTTGAAGATTTCTGGTTTTGGATGTTGAAAGAAGGTGCATTGATGGTTTTTAGTTTTCTTTTTAGAAATGAACAAAATGTTTAAAAGAAAAGAAGATGAAGAAATAAGATGTTTTATACAAGAAATTTTCAGATTTAATAAATTAAAAAGAAAATTTAAAGACAATGGACACTTGTCTCATATCCACATAAATGTTGCAACACTTGTAAACAATGTGTTTTAAGATTAAACATTTGTTACTCTTATGTATTTGTTTTTAAAAGAAAAATTCAAAAGACTTTTAAAATTATTTTCTAATGAACAAACATGTTTTTCTTCTTAATTTTAAAAATACTTTTCTAATCAAATAAACAAATATATTTATACATTTATAAATGTTTGCTAAATTTATATAAAATACAAACTTTGAAAGAAATGAAACCAAATATGATTTAAATAAAATTATACATAGCATTGCAAACTTAATTTTTAAATGCTATTTCAAAAACTTGAATTCATTTTTATTAAACAAATACAAATCCAAATCTTCATAGATAAATTTCTATAAAAATAAAACAAATCTTATTTTTAATTAAAAACATTATCTATATATTTAAAATTCAAACTATATTATCATTTTATTTTAAGATATATGTATATTCCTTTGAATTCAAATTTATATCCATTTCAAAGTCAAGTTTTAAAAATTCAAATCTAAAAATAAATTCTTAAATGAATATAAACATCTATTTTTAATTAAGCTTATTATTACTTACAATAATATATCCTATTTTAAAATCAATTTATATCCATAATTAAAACATTAATACTATTATTACTTGGTTAATTATCTTTGAAAATAACAATTTATCAATTTAAATAATCCAAATTAAGAGATTATCAGCATTTTAAACTCCTAGAAATTCCGGGATATTACATCTACTGAGGCTATAGCGCAATAAATGTTCCTTTTTAACGACCGTTCTGTCTTTCTCGTTTCCGGTACGTCATAGTTTTGCACATATCCATCAACACGCGCAGTCTTTTTACCAATATTACAACATCACGACAAAATGACTTCGAGGAGAATGTTAATCGCATTTGATACCTTAGAATTTCGAATGGCTGATGGTGTTTTATATGATTCCTTAGCCTGCAAGTAATCTACTTTTTCAGTCTGCGAATATCTTTCGGTTTCCTGTTTTATCCAATTTCAAATCCAGTTTAACTCTTTTTAGGGGAATATTATCGTGGTCTATTTTGCTCTTCGTATACTTTTGTTTTTTTGTCGTTCTTCTAGGTTTACATCGGTGTAGTCCGACTACTTATACCACAAACTCCGTGGAATAAATTTATGAACGAAAACATCCGAGATGTAGAAAAAACTTATGATGGAATTATTCTGCACACAAAACCGATCCATGACAATTCGAAACGTAGAACATGGAAAGAGCTTCGTTTGGATAGGTTGTGGCTCTTGTAACTTCGAACGAGTAAAAAGTTATGGCCGTTTGAAGAAACGAAAGAAAGCAACGGACCGCTCGCTGATCCGATTCGACGGTATTGGCGAAAGTCTTCGATCTCCGCGAAACGCTCGAGAATGCTCACACTGTAGCACTCGATATTAAAGATATTATGGATTACCGAGGGAATAAATGAGGATATGGTTCAAAAGCTTGTCTACTGAGGATATAGCGCAATAAATGTTCTTTTTTAACGACCGTTCTGTCTTTCACGTTTCCGGTACGTCATAGTTTTGCACATATCCATCAACACGGGCGGTCTTTTTACCAATATTACAACTCACGACAAAATGACTTCGAGGAGAATGTTAATCGCATTTGATACCTTAGAATTTCGAATGGCTGACGGTGTTTTATATGATTACTTAGCCTGCAAGTAATCTACTTTTTCAGTCCGCGAATATCTTTCGGTTTCCTGTTTTATCCAATTTCAAATCCAGTTTAACTCTTTTTAGGGGAATATTATCGTGGCCTATTTTGTTCTTCGTATACTTTTGTTTTTTTGTCGTTCTTCTAGGTTTACATCGGTGTACTCCGACTACTTATACCACAAACTCCGTGGAATAAATTTATGTACGAAAACATCCGAGCTGTAGAAAAAACTTATGATGGAATTATTCCGCACACAAAACCGATCCATGACAATTCGAAACGTTAGAAACGTAGAACATGGAAAGAGCTTCGTTTTGATAGGTTGTGGCTCCCGTAACTTCAAACGAGTAAAAAGTTATGGCCGTTTGAAGAAACGAAAGAAAGCGACGGACCGCTCGCTGATCCGATTCGACGGTATTGGCGAAAGTCTTCGATCTCCGCGAAATGCTCGAGCATGCTCACACTGCAGCACTCGATATTGAAGATATTATGGATTACTGAGGGAATAAATGAGGATATGGTTCAAAAGCTTGTCTACTGAGGCTATAGCGCAATAAATGTTCCTTTTTAACGACCGTTCTGTCTTTCTCGTTTCCGGTACGTCATAGTTTTGCACATATCCATCAACACGCGCAGTCTTTTTACCAATATTACAACATCACGACAAAATGACTTCGAGGAGAATGTTAATCGCATTTGATACCTTAGAATTTCGAATGGCTGATGGTGTTTTATATGATTCCTTAGCCTGCAAGTAATCTACTTTTTCAGTCTGCGAATATCTTTCGGTTTCCTGTTTTATCCAATTTCAAATCCAGTTTAACTCTTTTTAGGGGAATATTATCGTGGTCTATTTTGCTCTTCGTATACTTTTGTTTTTTTGTCGTTCTTCTAGGTTTACATCGGTGTAGTCCGACTACTTATACCACAAACTCCGTGGAATAAATTTATGAACGAAAACATCCGAGATGTAGAAAAAACTTATGATGGAATTATTCTGCACACAAAACCGATCCATGACAATTCGAAACGTAGAACATGGAAAGAGCTTCGTTTTGATAGGTTGTGGCTCTTGTAACTTCGAACGAGTAAAAAGTTATGGCCGTTTGAAGAAACGAAAGAAAGCGACGGACCGCTCGCTGATCCGATTCGACGGTATTGGCGAAAGTCTTCGATCTCCGCGAAACGCTCGAGAATGCTCACACTGTAGCACTCGATATTAAAGATATTATGGATTACCGAGGGAATAAATGAGGATATGGTTCAAAAGCTTGTCTACTGAGGATATAGCGCAATAAATGTTCTTTTTTAACGACCGTTCTGTCTTTCACGTTTCCGGTACGTCATAGTTTTGCACATATCCATCAACACGGGCGGTCTTTTTACCAATATTACAACTCACGACAAAATGACTTCGAGGAGAATGTTAATCGCATTTGATACCTTAGAATTTCGAATGGCTGACGGTGTTTTATATGATTCCTTAGCCTGCAAGTAATCTACTTTTTCAGTCTGCGAATATCTTTCGGTTTCCTGTTTTATCCAATTTCAAATCCAGTTTAACTCTTTTTAGGGGAATATTATCGTGGTCTATTTTGCTCTTCGTATACTTTTGTTTTTTTGTCGTTCTTCTAGGTTTACATCGGTGTAGTCCGACTACTTATACCACAAACTCCGTGGAATAAATTTATGAACGAAAACATCCGAGATGTAGAAAAAACTTATGATGGAATTATTCTGCACACAAAACCGATCCATGACAATTCGAAACGTAGAACATGGAAAGAGCTTCGTTTTGATAGGTTGTGGCTCTTGTAACTTCGAACGAGTAAAAAGTTATGGCCGTTTGAAGAAACGAAAGAAAGCGACGGACCGCTCGCTGATTCGATTCGACGGTATTGGCGAAAGTCTTCGATCTCCGCGAAATGCTCGAGCACGCTCACACTGCAGCACTCGATATTGAAGATATTATGGATTACTGAGGGAATAAATGAGGATATGGTTCAAAAGCTTGTCTACTGAGGCTATAGCGCAATAAATGTTCCTTTTTAACGACCGTTCTGTCTTTCTCGTTTCCGGTACGTCATAGTTTTGCACATATCCATCAACACGCGCGGTCTTTTTACCAATATTACAACATCACGACAAAATGACTTCGAGGAGAATGTTAATCGCATTTGATACCTTAGAATTTCGAATGGCTGATGGTGTTTTATATGATTCCTTAGCCTGCAAGTAATCTACTTTTTCAGTCTGCGAATATCTTTCGGTTTCCTGTTTTATCCAATTTCAAATCCAGTTTAACTCTTTTTAGGGGAATATTATCGTGGTCTATTTTGCTCTTCGTATACTTTTTTTTTTTGTCGTTCTTCTAGGTTTACATCGGTGTAGTCCGACTACTTATACCACAAACTCCGTGGAATTAATTTATGAACGAAAACATCCGAGATGTAGAAAAAACTTATGATGGAATTATTCTGCACACAAAACCGATCCATGACAATTCGAAACGTTAGAAACGTAGAACATGGAAAGAGCTTCGTTTTGATAGGTTGTGGCTCTTGTAACTTCGAACGAGTAAAAAGTTATGGCCGTTTGAAGAAACGAAAGAAAGCGACGGACCGCTCGCTGATCCGATTCGACGGTATTGGCGAAAGTCTTCGATCTCCGCGAAACGCTCGAGAATGCTCACACTGTAGCACTCGATATTAAAGATATTATGGATTACCGAGGGAATAAATGAGGATATGGTTCAAAAGCTTGTCTACTGAGGATATAGCGCAATAAATGTTCTTTTTTAACGACCGTTCCGTCTTTCACGTTTCCGGTACGTCATAGTTTTGCACATATCCATCAACACGGGCGGTCTTTTTACCAATATTACAACTCACGACAAAATGACTTCGAGGAGAATGTTAATCGCATTTGATACCTTAGAATTTCGAATGGCTGACGGTGTTTTATATGATTACTTAGCCTGCAAGTAATCTACTTTTTCAGTCCGCGAATATCTTTCGGTTTCCTGTTTTATCCAATTTCAAATCCAGTTTAACTCTTTTTAGGGGAGTATTATCGTGGCCTATTTTGTTCTTCGTATACTTTTGTTTTTTTGTCGTTCTTCTAGGTTTACATCGGTGTACTCCGACTACTTATACCACAAACTCCGGGGAATAAATTTATGTACGAAAACATCCGAGCTGTAGAAAAAACTTATGATGGAATTATTCCGCACACAAAACCGATCCATGACAATTCGAAACGTTAGAAACGTAGAACATGGAAAGAGCTTCGTTTTGATAGGTTGTGGCTCTTGTAACTTCGAACGAGTAAAAAGTTATGGCCGTTTGAAGAAACGAAAGAAAGCGACGGACCGCTCGCTGATCCGATTCGACGGTATTGGCGAAAGTCTTCGATCTCCGCGAAACGCTCGAGCATGCTCATACTGCAGCACTCGATGTTAAAGATATTATGGATTACCGAGGTAATAAATGAGGATATGGTTCAAAAGCTTGTCTATGAGGCTATAGCGCAATAAATGTTCTTTTTTACGACCATTCTGTCTTTCTCGTTTCCGGTACGTCATAGTTTTGCACATATCCATCAACACGCGCGGTCTTTTTACCAATAATACAACATCATGATAAAATGACTTCGAGGAGAATTTTAATCGCATTTGATACCTTAGAATTTCGAACGGCTGATGGTGTTTTATATGATTACTTAGCCTGCAAGTAATCTACTTTTCCAGTCTGCGAATATCTTTCGGTTTCCTGGTTTATCCTATTTCAAATCCAATTTAACTCTTTTTAGGGGAATATTATCTTGGTCTATTTTGCTCTTCGTATACTTTTGTTTTTTTGTCGTTTTTCTAGGTTTACATATGTGTAGTCCGACTACTTATGCCACAAACTCCGTGGAATAAATTTATGAACGAAAACATCCGAGCTGTAGAAAAAACTTATGATGGAATTATTCTGCACACAAAACCGATCCATGACAATTCGAAATATTAGAAACGTAAAACATGGAAAGAGCTTCGTTTTGATAGGTTGTGGCTCCCGTAACTTCAAACGAGTAAAAAGTTATGGTCGTTTGAAGAAACGAAAGAAAGCGACGGACCGCTCGCAGATCCGATTCGAAGGTATTGGCGAAAGTCTTCGATCTCCGCGAAACGCTCGAGCATGCTCACACTGTAGCACCCGATATTAAAGATATTATGGATAACCGAGGGAATAAATGAGGATATTGTTCAAAAGCTTGTCTACTGAGGCTATAGCGCAATAAATATGCTTTTTAACGACCGTTCTGTCTTTCTCGTTTCCGGTACGTCATAGTTTTGCACATATCCATCAACACGGGCGGTCTTTTTACCAATATTACAACATCACGACAAAATGACTTCGAGGAGAATGTTAAACGCATTTGATACCTTAGAATTTCGAACGGCTGATGGTGTTTTATATGATTACTTAGCCTGCAAGTAATCAACTTTTTCAGTCTGCGAATATCTTCGGATTTCCTGTTTTATCCAATTTCAAATCCAGTTTAACTCTTTTTAGGGGAATATTATCGTGGCCTATTTTGCTCTTCGTATACTTTTGTTTTTTTGTCGTTCTTCTTGGTTTACATCGGTGTAGTCCGACTACTTATACCACAAACTCCGTGGAATAAATTTATGAACGAAAACATCCGAGCTGTAGAAAAAACTTATGATGGAATTATTCTGCATACAAAACCGATCCATGCCAATTCGAAATGTTAGAAACGTAGAACATGGAAAGAGCTTCGTTTTGATAGGTTGTTGCTCCCGTAACTTCAAACGAGTCAAAAGTTATGGTCATTTGAAGAAACGAAAGAAAGCGACGGACCGCTTGCTGATCCGATTCGACGGTATTGGCGAAAGTCTTCGATCTTCGCGAAACGCTCGAGCATGCTCACACTGTAGCACTCGATATTAAAGATATTATGGATTACCGAGGGAATAAATGAGGATATGGTTAAAAAGCTTGTCTACGGAGGCTATAGCGCAATAAATGTTCTTTTTTAATGACTTCGAGGAGAATGTTAATCGCATTTGATACCTTAGAATTTCGAACGACTGATGGTGTTTTATATGATTACTTAGCCTGCAAGTAATCTACTTTTTCAGTATGCGAATATCTTTCGGTTTCCTGTTTTATCCAATTTCAAATCCAATTTAACTCTTTTTAGGGGAATGTTATCGTGGCCTATTTTGCTCTTCGTATACTTTTTTTTTGTCGTTCTTCTAGGTTTGCATCGGTGTACTCCGACTACTTATACCACAAACTCCGTGGAATAAATTTATGAACGAAAACATCCGAGCTGTAAAAAAAAACTTATGATGGAATTATTCTGCACACAAAACCGATCCATGACAATTCGAAACGTTAAAAACGTAGAACATGGAAAGAGCTTCGTTTTGATAGGTTGTGGCTCCCGTAACTTCAAACGAGTAAAAAGTTATGGCCGTTTGAAGAAACGAAAGAAAGCGACAGACCGCTCGATGATCCGATTCGACGGTATTGGCGAAAGTCTTCGATCTCCGCGAAACGCTCGAGCATGCTCACACTGTAGCACTCGATATTAAAGATATTATGGATTACCGAGGGAATAAATGAGGATATGGTTCAAAAGCTTGTCTACTGAGGCTATAGCGCAATAAATGTTCTTTTTTAACGACCGTTCTGTCTTTCTCATTTCCGGTACGTCATAGTTTTGCACATATCCATCAACACGGGCGGTCTTTTTACCAATATTACAACTCACGACAAAATGACTTCGAGGAGAATGTTAAACGCGTTTGATACCTTAGAATTTCGAACGGCTGATGGTGTTTTATATGATTACTTAGCCTGCAAGTAATCCAATTTTTCAGTCTGCGAATATCTTTCGGTTTCCTATTTTATCCAATTTCAAATCCAGTTTAACTCTTTTTAGGGGAATATTATCGTGGCCTATTTTGCTCTTCGTACACTTTTATTTTTTTGTCGTTCTTCTAGGTTTACATCGGTGTACTCCAACTACTTATACCACAAACTCCGTGGAATAAATTTACGAACGAAAACATCCGAGCTGTAGAAAAAACTTATGATGGAATTATTCTGCACACAAAACCGATCCATGAGAATTCGAAACGTTAGAAACGTAGAACATGGAAAGAGCTTCGTTTTGATAGGTTGTGGATCCCGTATCTTCAAACGAGTAAAAAGTTATGGCCGTTTGAAGAAACGAAAGAAAGCGACGGACCGCTCGCTGATCCGATTCGACGGTATTGGCGAAAGTCTTCGTTCTCCGCGAAACGCTCGAGCATGCTCACACTGCAGCACTCGATGTTAAAGATATTAAGGATTACCGAGGGAATAAATGAGGATAAGGTTCAAAAGCTTGTCTATGAGGCTATAGCGCAATAAATGTTCTTTTTTACGACCATTCTGTCTTTCTCGTTTCCGGTACGTCATAGTTTTGCACATATCCATCAACACGCGCGGTCTTTTTACCAATATTACAACATCACGATAAAATGACTTCGAGGAGAATTTTAATCGCATTTGATACCTTAGAATTTCGAACGGCTGATGGTGTTTTATATGATTACTTAGCCTGCAATAATCTACTTTTCCAGTCTGCGAGTATCTTTCGGTTTCCTGTTTTATCCTATTTCAAATCCAATTTAACTCTTTTTAGGGGAATATTATCGTGGTCTATTTTTCTCTTCGGATACTTTTGTTTTTTTGTCGTTCTTCTAGGTTTACATCTGTGTAGTCCGACTACTTATGCCACAAACTCCGTGGAATAAATTTATGAACGAAAACATCCGAGCTGTAAAAAAAACTTATGATGGAATTATTCTGCACACAAAACCGATCCATGACAATTCGAAACGTTAGAAACGTAGAACATGGAAAGTGCTTCGTTTTGATAGGTTGTGGCTCCCGTAACTTCAAACGAGTAAAAAGTTATGGCCGTTTCAAGAAACGAAAGAAAGCGACGGACCGCTCGCTGATCCGATTCGATGGTTTTGGCGAAAGTCTTCGATCTCCGCGAAATGCTCGAGCATGCTCACACTGCAGCACTCGATATTGAAGATATTATGGATTACTGAGGGAATAAATGAGGATATGGTTCAAAAGCTTGTCTACTGAGGCTATAGCGCAATAAATGTTCCTTTTTAACGACCGTTCTGTCTTTCTCGTTTCCGGTACGTCATAGTTTTGCACATATCCATCAACACGCGCGGTCTTTTTACCAATATTAGAACATCACGACAAAATGACTTCGAGGAGAATGTTAATCGCATTTGATACCTTAGAATTTCGAATGGCTGATGGTGTTTTATATGATTCCTTAGCCTGCAAGTAATCTACTTTTTCAGTCTGCGAATATCTTTCGGTTTCCTGTTTTATCCAATTTCAAATCCAATTTAACTCTTTTTAGGGGAATGTTATCGTGGCCTATTTTGCTCTTCGTATACTTTTTTTTTTGTCGTTCTTCTAGGTTTGCATCGGTGTACTCCGACTACTTATACCACAAACTCCGTGGAATAAATTTATGAACGAAAACATCCGAGCTGTAAAAAAAAACTTATGATGGAATTATTCTGCACACAAAACCGATCCATGACAATTCGAAACGTTAGAAACGTAGAACATGGAAGGAGCTTCGTTTTGATAGGTTGTGGCTCCCGTAACTTCAAACGAGTAAAAAGTTATGGCCGTTTGAAGAAACGAAAGAAAGCGACAGACCGCTCGATGATCCGATTCGACGGTATTGGCGAAAGTCTTCGATCTCCGCGAAACGCTCGAGCATGCTCACACTGTAGCACTCGATATTAAAGATATTATGGATTACCGAGGGAATAAATGAGGATATGGTTCAAAAGCTTGTCTACTGAGGCTATAGCGCAATAAATGTTCTTTTTTAACGACCGTTCTGTCTTTCTCATTTCCGGTACGTCATAGTTTTGCACATATCCATCAACACGGGCGGTCTTTTTACCAATATTACAACTCACGACAAAATGACTTCGAGGAGAATGTTAAACGCGTTTGATACCTTAGAATTTCGAACGGCTGATGGTGTTTTATATGATTACTTAGCCTGCAAGTAATCCAATTTTTCAGTCTGCGAATATCTTTCGGTTTCCTATTTTATCCAATTTCAAATCCAGTTTAACTCTTTTTAGGGGAATATTATCGTGGCCTATTTTGCTCTTCGTACACTTTTATTTTTTTGTCGTTCTTCTAGGTTTACATCGGTGTACTCCAACTACTTATACCACAAACTCCGTGGAATAAATTTATGAACGAAAACATCCGAGCTGTAGAAAAAACTTATGATGGAATTATTCTGCACACAAAACCGATCCATGAGAATTCGAAACGTTAGAAACGTAGAACATGGAAAGAGCTTCGTTTTGATAGGTTGTGGATCCCGTATCTTCAAACGAGTAAAAAGTTATGGCCGTTTGAAGAAACGAAAGAAAGCGACGGACCGCTCGCTGATCCGATTCGACGGTATTGGCGAAAGTCTTCGTTCTCCGCGAAACGCTCGAGCATGCTCACACTGCAGCACTCGATGTTAAAGATATTAAGGATTACCGAGGGAATAAATGAGGATAAGGTTCAAAAGCTTGTCTATGAGGCTATAGCGCAATAAATGTTCTTTTTTACGACCATTCTGTCTTTCTCGTTTCCGGTACGTCATAGTTTTGCACATATCCATCAACACGCGCGGTCTTTTTACCAATATTACAACATCACGATAAAATGACTTCGAGGAGAATTTTAATCGCATTTGATACCTTAGAATTTCGAACGGCTGATGGTGTTTTATATGATTACTTAGCCTGCAAGTAATCTACTTTTCCAGTCTGCGAGTATCTTTCGGTTTCCTGTTTTATCCTATTTCAAATCCAATTTAACTCTTTTTAGGGGAATATTATCGTGGTCTATTTTTCTCTTCGGATACTTTTGTTTTTTTGTCGTTCTTCTAGGTTTACATCTGTGTAGTCCGACTACTTATGCCACAAACTCCGTGGAATAAATTTATGAACGAAAACATCCGAGCTGTAAAAAAAACTTATGATGGAATTATTCTGCACACAAAACCGATCCATGACAATTCGAAACGTTAGAAACGTAGAACATGGAAAGTGCTTCGTTTTGATAGGTTGTGGCTCCCGTAACTTCAAACGAGCAAAAAGTTATGGCCGTTTCAAGAAACGAAAGAAAGCGACGGACCGCTCGCTGATCCGATTCGATGGTTTTGGCGAAAGTCTTCGATCTCCGCGAAATGCTCGAGCATGCTCACACTGCAGCACTCGATATTGAAGATATTATGGATTACTGAGGGAATAAATGAGGATATGGTTCAAAAGCTTGTCTACTGAGGCTATAGCGCAATAAATGTTCCTTTTTAACGACCGTTCTGTCTTTCTCGTTTCCGGTACGTCATAGTTTTGCACATATCCATCAACACGCGCGGTCTTTTTACCAATATTAGAACATCACGACAAAATGACTTCGAGGAGAATGTTAATCGCATTTGATACCTTAGAATTTCGAATGGCTGATGGTGTTTTATATGATTCCTTAGCCTGCAAGTAATCTACTTTTTCAGTCTGCGAATATCTTTCGGTTTCCTGTTTTATCCAATTTCAAATCCAGTTTAACTCTTTTTAGGGGAATATTATCGTGGTCTATTTTGCTCTTCGTATACTTTTGTTTTTTTGTCGTTCTTCTAGGTTTACATCGGTGTAGTCCGACTACTTATACCACAAACTCCGTGGAATAAATTTATCAACGAAAACATCCGAGATGTAGAAAAAACTTATGTTGGAATTATTCTGCACACAAAACCGATCCATGACAATTCGAAACGTTAGAAACGTAGAACATGGAAAGAGCTTTGTTTTGATAGGTTGTGGCTCTTGTAACTTCGAACGAGTAAAAAGTTATGGCCGTTTGAAGAAACGAAAGAAAGCGACGGACCGCTCGCTGATCTGATTCGACGGTATTGGCGAAAGTCTTCGATCTCCGCGAAACGCTCGAGAATGCTCACACTGTAGCACTCGATATTAAAGATATTATGGATTACCGAGGGAATAAATGAGGATATGGTTCAAAAGCTTGTCTACTGAGGATATAGCGCAATAAATGTTCTTTTTTAACGATCGTTCTGTCTTTCATGTTTTCGGTGCGTCATAGTTTTGCACATATCCATCAACACGGGCGGTCTTTTTACCAATATTACAACTCACGACAAAATGACTTCGAGGAGAATGTTAACCGCATTTGATACCTTAGAATTTCGAATGGCTTACGGTGTTTTATATGATTACTTAGCCTGCAAGTAATCTACTTTTTCAGTCCGCGAATATCTTTCGGTTTCCAGTTTTATCCAATTTCAAATCCAGTTTAACTCTTTTTAGGGGAATATTATCGTGGCCTATTTTGCTCTTCGTATACTTTTGTTTTTTTGTCGTTCTTCTAGGTTTACATCGGTGTACTCCGACTACTTATACCACAAACTCCGTAGAATAAATTTATGTACGAAAACATCCGAGCTGTAGAAAAAACTAATGATGGAATTATTCCGCACACAAAACCGATCCATGACAATTCGAAACGTTAGAAACGTAGAACATGGAAAGAGCTTCGTTTTGATAGGTTGTGGCTCCCGTAACTTCAAACGAGTAAAAAGTTATGGCCGTTTGAAGAAACGAAAGAAAGCGACGGACCGCTCGCTGATCCGATTCGACGGTATTGGCGAAAGTCTTCGATCTCCGCGAAATGCTCGAGCATGCTCACACTGCAGCACTCGATATTGAAGATATTATGGATTACTGAGGGAATAAATGAGGATATGGTTCAAAAGCTTGTCTACTGAGGCTATAGCGCAATAAATGTTCCTTTTTAACGACCGTTCTGTCTTTCTCGTTTCCGGTACGTCATAGTTTTGCACATATCCATCAACACGCGCGGTCTTTTTACCAATATTACAACATCACGACAAAATGACTTCGAGGAGAATGTTAATCGCATTTGATACCTTAGAATTTCGAATGTCTGATGGTGTTTTATATGATTCCTTAGCCTGCAAGTAATCTACTTTTTCAGTCTGCGAATATCTTTCGGTTTCCTGTTTTATCCAATTTCAAATCCAGTTTAACTCTTTTTAGGGGAATATTATCGTGGCCTATTTTGCTCTTCGTATACTTTTTTTTTTTTGTCGTTCTTCTAGGTTTACATCGGTGTAGTCCGACTACTTATACCACAAACTCCGTGGAATAAATTTATGAACGAAAACATCCGAGATGTAGAAAAAACTTATGATGGAATTATTCTGCACATAAAACCGATCCATGACAATTCGAAACGTTAGAAACGTAGAACATGGAAAGAGCTTCGTTTTGATAGGTTGTGGCTCTTGTAACTTCGAACGAGTAAAAAGTTATGGCCGTTTGAAGAAACGAAAGAAAGCGACGGACCGCTCGCTGATCCGATTCGACGGTATTGGCGAAAGTCTTCGATCTCCGCGAAACGCTCGAGAATGCTCACACTGTAGCACTCGATATTAAAGATATTATGGATTACCGAGGGAATAAATGAGGATATGGTTCAAAAGCTTGTCTACTGAGGATATAGCGCAATAAATGTTCTTTTTTAACGACCGTTCTGTCTTTCACGTTTCCGGTACGTCATAGTTTTGCACATATCCATCAACACGGGCAGTCTTTTTACCAATATTACAACTCACGACAAAATGACTTCGAGGAGAATGTTAATCGCATTTGATACCTTAGAATTTCGAATGGCTGACGGTGTTTTATATGATTACTTAGCCTGCAAGTAATCTACTTTTTCAATCCGCGAATATCTTTCGGTTTCCTGTTTTATCCAATTTCAAATCCAGTTTAACTCTTTTTAGGGGAATATTATCGTGGCCTATTTTGCTCTTCGTATACTTTTGTTTTTTTGTCGTTCTTCTAGGTTTACATCGGTGTACTCCGACTACTTATACCACAAACTCCGTGGAATAAATTTATGTACGAAAACATCCGAGCTGTAGAAAAAACTTATGATGGAATTATTCCGCACACAAAACCGATCCATGACAATTCGAAACGTTAGAAACGTAGAACATGGAAAGAGCTTCGTTTTGATAGGTTGTGGCTCCCGTAACTTCAAACGAGTAAAAAGTTATGGCCGTTTGAAGAAACGAAAGAAAGCGACGGACCGCTCGCTGATCCGATTCGACGGTATTGGCGAAAGTTCGATCTCCGCGAAACGCTCGAGCATGCTCACACTGCAGCACTCGATGTTAAAGATATTATGGATTACCGAGGTAATAAATGAGGATATGGTTCAAAAGCTTGTCTATGAGGCTATAGTGCAATAAATGTTCTTTTTTACGACCATTCTGTCTTTCTCGTTTCCGGTACGTCATAGTTTTGCACATATCCATCAACACGCGCGGTCTTTTTACCAATAACACAACATCACGATAAAATGACTTCGAGGAGAATTTTAATCGCATTTGATACCTTAGAATTTCGAACGGCTGATGGTGTTTTATATGATTACTTAGCCTGCAAGTAATCTACTTTTCCAGTCTGCGAGTATCTTTCGGTTTCCTGTTTTATCCTATTTCAAATCCAATTTAACTCTTTTTAGGGGAATATTATCGTGGTCTATTTTGCTCTTCGTATACTTTTGTTTTTTTGTCGTTCTTCTAGGTTTACATATGTGTAGTCCGACTACTTATGCCACAAACTCCGTGGAATAAATTTATGAACGAAAACATCCGAGCTGTAGAAAAAACTTATGATGGAATTATTCTGCACACAAAACCGATCCATGACAATTCGAAACGTTAGAAACGTAAAACATGGAAAGAGCTTCGTTTTGATAGGTTGTGGCTCCCGTAACTTTAAACGAGTAAAAAGTTATGGTCGTTTGAAGAAACGAAAGAAAGCGACGGACCGCTCGCAGATCCGATTCGAAGGTATTGGCGAAAGTCTTCGATCTCCGCGAAACGCTCGAGCATGCTCACACTGTAGCACCCGATATTAAAGATATTATGGATAACCGAGGGAATAAATGAGGATATTGTTCAAAAGCTTGTCTACTGAGGCTATAGCGCAATAAATGTGCTTTTTAACGACCGTTCTGTCTTTCTCGTTTCCGGTACGTCATAGTTTTGCACATATCCATCAACACGGGCGGTCTTTTTACCAATATTACAACATCACGACAAAATGACTTCGAGGAGAATGTTAAACGCATTTGATACCTTAGAATTTCGAACGACTGATGGTGTTTTATATGATTACTTAGCCTGCAAGTAATCAACTTTTTCAGTCTGCGAATATCTTCCGGTTTCCTGTTTTATCCAATTTCAAATCCAGTTTAACTCTTTTTAGGGGAATATTATCGTGGCCTATTTTGCTCTTCGTATACTTTTGTTTTTTTGTCGTTCTTCTAGGTTTACATCGGTGTAGTCCGACTACTTATACCACAAACTCCGTGGAATAAATTTATGAACGAAAACATCCGAGCTGTAGAAAAAACTTATGATGGAATTATTCTGCATACAAAACCGATCCATGCCAATTCGAAATGTTAGAAACGTAGAACATGGAAAGAGCTTCGTTTTGATAGGTTGTTGCTCCCGTAACTTCAAACGAGTCAAAAGTTATGGTCATTTGAAGAAACGAAAGAAAGCGACGGACCGCTCGCTGATCCGATTCGACGGTATTGGCGAAAGTCTTCGATCTCCGCGAAATGCTCAAGCATGCTCACACTGTAGCACTCGATATTAAAGATATTATGGATTACCGAGGGAATAAATGAGGATATGGTTAAAAAGCTTGTCTACGGAGGCTATGGCGCAATAAATGTTCTTTTTTAATGACTTCGAGGAGAATGTTAATCGCATTTGATACCTTAGAATTTCGAACGGCTGATGGTGTTTTATATGATTACTTAGCCTGCAAGTAATCTACTTTTTCAGTATGCGAATATCTTTCGGTTTCCTGTTTTATCCAATTTCAAATCCAATTTAACTCTTTTTAGGGGAATATTATCGTGGCCTATTTTGCTCTTCGTACACTTTTATTTTTTTGTCGTTCTTCTAGGTTTACATCGGTGTACTCCAACTACTTATACCACAAACTCCGTGGAATAAATTTACGAACGAAAACATCCGAGCTGTAGAAAAAACTTATGATGGAATTATTCTGCACACAAAACCGATCCATGAGAATTCGAAACGTTAGAAACGTAGAACATGGAAAGAGCTTCGTTTTGATAGGTTGTGGATCCCGTATCTTCAAACGAGTAAAAAGTTATGGCCGTTTGAAGAAACGAAAGAAAGCGACGGACCGCTCGCTGATCCGATTCGACGGTATTGGCGAAAGTCTTCGATCTCCGCGAAATGCTCGAGCATGCTCACACTACAGCACTCGATATTGAAGATATTATGGATTACCGAGGGAATAAATGAGGATATGGTTCAAAAGCTTGTCTACTGAGGCTATAGCGCAATAAATGTTCTTTTTTAACGACCGTTCTGTCTTTCTCGTTTCCGGTACGTCATAGTTTTGCACATATCCATCAACACGCGCGGTCTTTTTACCAATATTACAACATCACGACAAAATGACTTCGAGGAGAATGTTAATCGCATTTGATACCTTAGAATTTCGAATGGCTGATGGTGTTTTATATGATTACTTAGCCTGTAAGTAATCTACTTTTTCAGTCTGCGAATATCTTTCGGTTTCCTGTTTTATCCAATTTCAAATCCAGTTAAACTCTTTTTAGGGAAATATTATCGTGGTCTATTTTGCTCTTCGTATACTTTTGTTTTTTTTGTCGTTCTTCTAGGTTTACATCGGTGTAGTCCGACTACTTATACCACAAACTCCGTGGAATAAATTTATGAACGAAAACATCCGAGATGTAGAAAAAACTTATGATGGAATTATTCTGCACACAAAACCGATCCATGACAATTCGAAATGTTAGAAACGTAGAACATGGAAAGAGCTTCGTTTTGATAGGTTGTGGCTCTTGTAACTTCGAACGAGTAAAAAGTTATGGCCGTTTGAAGAAACGAAAGAAAGCGACGGACCGCTCGCTTATCCGATTCGACGGTATTGGCGAAAGTCTTCGATCTCCGCGAAACGCTCGAGCATGCTCACACTGTAGCACTCGATATTAAAGATATTATGGATTACCGAGGGAATAAATGAGGATATGGTTCAAAAGCTTGTCTACTGAGGCTATAGCGCAATAAATGTTCTTTTTTAACGACCGTTCTGTCTTTCTCATTTCCGGTACGTTATAGTTTTGCACATATCCATCAACACGGGCGGTCTTTTTACCAATATTACAACTCACGACAAAATGACTTCGAGGAGAATGTTAAACGCGTTTGATACCTTAGAATTTCGAACGGCTGATGGTGTTTTATATGATTACTTAGCCTGCAAGTAATCCAATTTTTCAGTCTGCGAATATCTTTCGGTTTCCTGTTTTATCCAATTTCAAATCCAGTTTAACTCTTTTTAGGGGAATATTATCCTGGCCTATTTTGCTCTTCGTATACTTTTATTTTTTTGTCGTTCTTCTTGGTTTACATCGGTGTACTCCGACTACTTATACCACAAACTCCGTGGAATAAATTTATGAACGAAAACATCCGAGCTGTAGAAAAAACTTATGATGGAATTATTCCGCACACAAAACCGATCCATGAGAATTCGAAACGTTAGAAACGTAGAACATGGAAAGAGCTTCGTTTTGATAGGTTGTGGATCCCGTAACTTCAAACGAGTAAAAAGTTATGGCCGTTTGAAGAAACGAAAGAAAGCGACGGACCGCTCGCTGATCCGATTCGACGGTATTGGCGAAAGTCTTCGATCTCCGCGAAATGCTCGAGCATGCTCACACTGTAGCACTCGATGTTAAAGATATTAAGGATTACCGAGGGAATAAATGAGGATATGGTTCAAAAGCTTGTCTATGAGGCTATAGTGCAATAAATGTTCTTTTTTACGACCATTCTGTCTTTCTCGTTTCCGGTACGTCATAGTTTTGCACATATCCATCAACACGCGCGGTCTTTTTACCAATATTACAACATCACGATAAAATGACTTCGCGGAGAATTTTAATCGCATTTGATACCTTAGAATTTCGAACGGCTGATGGTGTTTTATATGATTACTTAGCCTGCAAGTAATCTACTTTTCCAGTCTGCGAGTATCTTTCGGTTTCCTGTTTTATACTATTTCAAATCCAATTTAACTCTTTTTAGGGGAATATTATCATGGCCTATTTTTCCTCTTCGGATACTTTTGTTTTTTTGTCGTTCTTCTAGGTTTACATCTGTGTAGTCCGACTACTTATGCCACAAACTCCGTGGAACAAATTTATGAACGAAAACATCGAGCTGTAAAAAAAACTTATGATGGAATTATTCTGCACACAAAACCGATCCATGACAATTCGAAACGTTAGAAACGTAGAACATGGAAAGAGCTTCGTTTTGATAGGTTGTGGCTCCCGTAACTTCAAACGAGTAAAAAGTTATGGCCGTTTGAAGAAACGAAAGAAAGCGGCGGACCGCTCGCTGATCCGATTCGACGGTATTGGCGAAAGTCTTCGATCTCCGCGAAATGCTCAAGCATGCTCACACTGCAGCACTCAATATTGAAGATATTATGGATTACTGAGGGAATAAATGAGGATATGGTTCAAAAGCTTGTCTACTGAGGCTATAGCGCAATAAATGTTCCTTTTTAACGACCGTTCTGTCTTTCTCGTTTCCGGTACGTCATAGTTTTGCACATATCCATCAACACGCGCGGTCTTTTTACCAATATTACAACATCACGACAAAATGACTTCGAGGAGAATGTTAATCGCATTTGATACCTTAGAATTTCGAATGGCTGATGGTGTTTTATATGATTCCTTAGCCTGCAAGTAATCTACTTTTTCAGTCTGCGAATATCTTTCGGTTTCCTGTTTTATCCAATTTCAAATCCAGTTTAACTCTTTTTAGGGGAATATTATCGTGGCCTATTTTGCTCTTCGTATACTTTTGTTTTTTTGTCGTTCCTCTAGGTTTACATCGGTGTAGTCCGACTACTTATGCCACAAACTCCGTGGAATAAATTTATGAACGAAAACATCCGAGCTGTAGAAAAAACATATGATGGAATTATTCTGCACACAAAACCGATCCATGACAATTCGAAACATTAGAAACGTAGAACATGGAAAGAGCTTCGTTTTGATAGGTTGTGGCTCTTGTAACTTCGAACGAGTAAAAAGTTATGGCCGTTTGAAGAAACGAAAGAAAGCGACGGACCGCTCGCTGATCCGATTCGACGGTATTGGCGAAAGTCTTCGATCTCCGCGAAACGCTCGAGAATGCTCATACTGTAGCACTCGATATTAAAGATATTATGGATTACCGAGGGAATAAATGAGGATATGGTTCAAAAGCTTGTCTACTGAGGATATAGCGCAATAAATGTTCTTTTTTAACGACCGTTCTGTCTTTCACGTTTCCGGTACGTCATAGTTTTGCACATATCCATCAACGCGGGCGGTCTTTTTACCAATATTACAACTCACGACAAAATGACTTCGAGGAGAATGTTAATCGCATTTGATACCTTAGAATTTCGAATGGCTGACGGTGTTTTATATGATTACTTAGCCTGCAAGTAATCTACTTTTTCAATCCGCGAATATCTTTCGGTTTCCTGTTTTATCCAATTTCAAATCCAGTTTAACTCTTTTTAGGGGAATATTATCGTGGCCGATTTTGCTCTTCGTATACTTTTGTGTTTTTGTCGTTCTTCTAGGTTTACATCGGTGTACTCCGACTACTTATACCACAAACTCCGTGGAATAAATTTATGTACGAAAACATCCGAGCTGTAGAAAAAACTTATGATGGAATTATTCCGCACACAAAACCGATCCATGACAATTCGAAACGTTAGAAACGTAGAACATGGAAAGAGCTTCGTTTTGATAGGTTGTGGATCCCGTAACTTCAAACGAGTAAAAAGTTATGGCCGTTTGAAGAAACGAAATAAAACGACGGACCGCTCGCTGATCCGATTCGACGGTATTGGCGAAAGTCTTCGATCTCCGCGAAATGCTCGAGCATGCTCACACTGTAGCACTCGATGTTAAAGATATTAAGGATTACCGAGGGAATAAATGAGGATATGGTTCAAAAGCTTGTCTATGAGGCTATAGCGCAATAAATGTTCTTTTTTACGACCATTTTGTCTTTCTCGTTTCCGGTACGCCATAGTTTTGCACATATCCATCAACACGCGCGGTCTTTTTACCAATATTACAACATCACGATAAAATGGCTTCGAGGAGAATTTTAATCGCATTTGATACCTTAGAATTTCGAACGGCTGATGGTGTTTTATATGATTACTTAGCCTGCAAGTAATCTACTTTTCCAGTCTGCGAGTATCTTTCGGTTTCCTGCTTTATCCAATTTCAAATCCAATTTAACTCTTTTTAGGGGAATATTAATGTGGCCTATTTTGCTCTTCGTATACTTTTGTTTTTTTGTCGTTCTTCTAGGTTTACATCGGTGTAGTCTGACTACTCATACCACAAACTCCGTGGAATAAATTTATGAACGAAAACATCCGAGCTGTAGAAAAAACTTAAGACGGAATTATTCTGCACACAAAACCGATCCATGACAATTCGAAACGTTAGAAACGTAGAACATGGAAAGAGCTTCGTTTTGATAGGTTGTGGCTCCCGTAACTTCAAACGAGTAAAAAGTTATGGCCGTTTGAAGAAACGAAAGAAAGCTGCGGACCGCTCGCTGATCCGATTCGACGGTATTGGCGAAAGTCTTCGATCTCCGCGAAATGCTCGAGCATGCTCGCACTGCAGCACTCGATATTGAAGATATTATGGATTACTGAGGGAATAAATGAGGATATGGTTCAAAAGCTTGTCTACTGAGGCTATAGCGCAATAAATGTTCCTTTTTAACGACCGTTCTGTCTTTCTCGTTTCCGGTACGTCATAGTTTTGCACATATCCATCAACACGCGCGGTCTTTTTACCAATATTACAACATCACGACAAAATGACTTCGAGGAGAATGTTAATCGCATTTGATACCTTAGAATTTCGAATGGCTGATGGTGTTTTATATGATTCCTTAGCCTGCAAGTAATCTACTTTTTCAGTCTGCGAATATCTTTCGGTTTCCTGTTTTATCCAATTTCAAATCCAGTTTAACTCTTTTTAGGGGAATATTATCGTGGTCTATTTTGCTCTTCGTATACTTTTGTTTTTTTGTCGTTCTTCTAGGTTTACATCGGTGTAGTCCGACTACTTATACCACAAACTCCGTGGAATAAATTTATGAACGAAAACATCGGAGATGTAGAAAAAACTTAAGACGGAATTATTCTGCACACAAAACCGATCCATGACAATTCGAAACGTTAGAAACGTAGAACATGGAAAGAGCTTCGTTTTGATAGGTTGTGGCTCTTGTAACTTCGAACGAGTAAAAAGTTATGGCCGTTTGAAGAAACGAAAGAAAGCGACGGACCGCTCGCTGATCCGATTCGACGGTATTGGCGAAAGTCTTCGATCTCCGCGAAACGCTCGAGAATGCTCACACTGTAGCACTCGATATTAAAGATATTATGGATTACCGAGGGAATAAATGAGGATATGGTTCAAAAGCTTGTCTACTGAGGATATAGCGCAATAAATGTTCTTTTTTAACGACCGTTCTGTCTTTCACGTTTCCGGTACGTCATAGTTTTGCACATATCCATCAACACGGGCGGTCTTTTTACCAATATTACAACATCACGACAAAATGACTTCGAGGAGAATGTTAATCGCATTTGATACCTTAGAATTTCGAACGGACGATGGTGTTTTGTATGATTACTTAGCCTGCAAGTAATCTACTTTTTCAGTCTGCGAATATCTTTCGGTTTCCTGTTTTATCCAATTTCAAATCCAATTTAACTCTTTTTAGGGGAATATTATCGTGGTCTATTTTGCACTTCGTATACTTTTGTTTTGTTGTCGTTCTTCTCGGTTTACATCTGTGTAGTCCGACAACATATACCACAAACTCCGTGGAATAAATTTATGAACGAAAACATCCGAGCTGTAGGAAAAATTTATGATGGAATTATTCTGCACACAAAACCGATCCATGACAATTCGAAACGTTAGAAACCTAGAACATGGAAAGAGCTTCGTTTTGATAGGTTGTGGCTCCCGTAACTTCAAACGAGTAAAAAGTTATGGCCGTTTGAAGAAACGAAAGAAAGCGACGGACCGCTCGCAGATCCGATTCGACGGTATTGGCGAAAGTCTTCGATCTCCGCGAAACGCTCGAGCATGCTCACACTGTAGCACTCGATATTAAAGATATTATGGATAACCGAGGGAATAAATGAGGATATGGTTCAAAAGCTTGTCTACTGAGGCTATAGCGCAATAAATGTTCTTTTTTAACGACCGTTCTGTCTTTCTCGTTTCCGGTACGTCATAGTTTTGCACATATCCATCAACACGGGCGGTCTTTTTACCAATATTACAACATCACGACAAAATGACTTCGAGGAGAATGTTAAACGCATTTGATACCTTAGAATTTCGAACGGCTGATGGCATTTTATATGATTACTTAGCCTACAAGTAATCTACTTTTTCAGTCTGCGAATATCTTTCGGTTTCCTGTTTTATCCAATTTCAAATCCAGTTTAACTCTTTTTAGGGGAATATTATCGTGGCCTATTTCGCTCTTCCTATACTTTTGTTTTTTTGTCGTTCTTCTAGGTTTACATCGGTGTAGTCCGATTACTTATACCACAAACCCCGTGGAATAAATTTATGAACGAAAACATCTGAGCTGTAGAAAAAACTTATGACGGAATTATTCTGCACACAAAACCGATCCATGACAATTCGAAACGTTAGAAACGTAGAACATGGAAAGAGCTTCGTTTTGATAGGTTGTGGCTCCCGTAACTTCAAACGAGTAAAAAGTTATTGCCGTTTGAAGAAACGAAAGAAAGCGACGGACCGCTCGCAGATCCGATTCGACGGTATTGGCGAAAGTCTTCGATCTCCGCGGAACGCTCGAGCAAGCTCACACTGTAGCACTCTGTATTAAAGGTATTATGGATTACCGAGGGAATAAATGAGGATATGGTTCAAAAGCTTGTCTATGAGGCTATAGCGCAATAAATGTTCTTTTTTAACGACCGTTCTGTCTTTCTCGTTTCCGGTACGTCATAGTTTTGCACATATCCATCAACACGCGCGGTCTTTTTACCAATATTGCAACATCACGACAAAATGACTTCGAGGAGAATGTTAATCGCATTTGATACCTTAGAATTTCGAACGGCTGATGGTGTTTTATATGATTACTTAGCCTGCAAGTAATCTACTTTTTCATTCTGCGAATATCTTTCGGTTTCCTGCTTTATCCAATTTCAAATCCAATTTAACTCTTTTTAGGGGAATATTAACGTGGCCTATTTTGCTCTTCGTATACTTTTGTTCTTTTGTCGTTCTTCTAGGTTTACATCGGTGTAGTCTGACTACTCATACCACAAACTCCGTGGAATAAATTTATGAACGAAAACATCCGAGCTGTAGAAAAAACTTAAGACGGAATTATTCTTCACACAAAACCGGTCCATGACAATTCGTAACGTTAGAAACGTAGAACATGGAAAGAGCTTCGTTTTGATAGGTTGTGGCTCCCGTAACTTCAAACGAGTAAAAAGTTATGGCCGTTTGAAGAAACGAAAGAAAGCGTAGGACCGCTCGCTGATCCGATTCGACGGTATTGGCGGAAGTCTTCGATCTCCGCGAAATGCTCGAGCATGCTCACACCGTAGCACTCGATATTGAAATATTATGGATTGCCGAGGGAATAAATGAGGATATGGTTCAGAAGCTTGTCTACTGAGGCTATAGCGCAATAAATATTCTTTTTTAACGACCGTTCTGTCTTTCTCGTTTCCGGTACGTCATCGTTTTGCACATATCCATCAACATGTGCGGTCTTTTTGCCAATATTACAACATCACGACAAAATGACTTTGAGGAGAATGTTAATCGCATTTGATACCTTAGAATTTCGAACGGCTGATGGTGTTTTATATGATTACTTATCCTGCAAGTAATCTACTTTTTCAGTCTGCGAATATCTTTCGGTTTCCTGTTTTATCCAATTTCAAATCCAGTTTAACTCTTTTTAGGGGAATATTATCGTGGTCTATTTTGCTCTTCGTATACTTTTGTTTTTTTGTCGTTCTTCTCGGTTTACATCGGTGTAGTCCGACTACTTATACCACAAACTCCGTGGAATAAATTTATGAACGAAAACATCCGAGCTGTAGAAAAAACTTAAGACGGAATTATTCTGCACACAAAACCGATCCATGACAATTTGAAACGTTAGAAACGTAGAACATGGAAAGAGCTTTGTTTTGATAGGTTGTGGCTCCCGTGACTTCAAACGAGTAAAAAGTTATGGCCGTTTGAAGAAACGAAAGAAAGCGACGAACCGCTCGCTGATCCGATTCGACGGTATTGGCGAAAGTCTTCGATCTCCGCGAAACGCTCGAGCATGCTCACACTGTAGCACTCGATATTGAAATATTATGGATTGCCGAGGGAATAAATGAGGATATGGTTCAAAAGCTTGTCTACTGAGGCTATAGCGCAATAAATGTTCTTTTTTAACGACCGTTCTGTCTTTCTCGTTTCCGGTACGTCATAGTTTTGCACATATCCATCAACACGTGCGGTCTTTTTGCCAATATTACAACATCACGACAAAATGACTTTGAGGAGAATGTTAATCGCATTTGATACCTTAGAATTTCGAACGGCTGATGGTGTTTTATATGATTACTTAGCCTGCAAGTAATCTACTTTTTCAGTCTGCGAATATCTTTCGGTTTCCTGTTTTATCCAATTTCAAATCCAGTTTAACTCTTTTTAGGAGAATATTATCGTGGCCTATTTTGCTCTTCCTATACTTTTGTTTTTTTGTCGTTCTTCTAGGTTTACATCGGTGTAGTCCGACTACTTATACCACAAACCCCGTGGAATAAATTTATGAACGAAAACATCCGAGCTGTAGAAAAAACTTATGATGGAATTATTCGCACACAAAACCGATCCATGAGAATTCGAAACATTAGAAACGTAGAACATGGAAAGAGCTTCGTTTTGATAGGTTGTGGCTCCCGTAACTTCAAACAAGTAAAAAGTTATGGCCGTTTGAAGAAACGAAAGAAAGCGAAGGACCGCTCGCAGATCCGATTCGACGGTATTGGCGAAAGTCTTCGATCTCCGCGGAACGCTCGAGCATGCTCACACTGTAGCACTCGATATTAAAGATATTATGGATAACCGAGGGAATAAATGAGGATATGGTTCAAAAGCTTGTCTACTGAGGCTATAGCGCAATAAATGTTCTTTTTTAACGACCGTTCTGTCTTTCTCGTTTCCGGTACGTCATAGTTTTGCACATATCCATCAACACGGGCGGTCTTTTTACCAATATTACAACATCACGACAAAATGACTTCGAGGAGAATGTTAAACGCATTTGATACCTTAGAATTTCGAATGGTTGATGGCGTTTTATATGATTACTTAGCCTGCAAGTAATCTACTTTTTCAGTCTGCGAATATCTTTCGGTTTCCTGTTTTATCCAATTTCAAATCCAGTTTAACTCTTTTTAGGGGAATATTATCGTGGCCTATTTTGCTCTTCCTATACTTTTGTCTTTTTGTCGTTCTTCTAGGTTTACATAGGTGTAGTCCGACTACTTATACCACAAACCCCGTGGAATAAATTTATGAACGAAAACATCCGAGCTGTAGAAAAAACTTATGATGGAATTATTCTGCATACAAAACCGATCCATGCCAATTCGAAATGTTAGAAACGTAGAACATGGAAAGAGCTTCGTTTTGATAGGTTGTGGCTCCCATAACTTCAAACGAGTCAAAAGTTATGGTCATTTGAAGAAATGAAAGAAAGCGACGGACCGCTCGCTGATCCGATTCGACGGTATTGGCGAAAGTCGTCGATCTCCGCAAAACGCTCGAGCATGCTCACACTGTAGCACTCGATATTAAAGATATTATGGATTACCGAGGGAATAAATGAGGATATGGTTCAAAAGCTTGTCTACTGAGGCTATAGCGTAATTTCAAATCCAATTTAATTATTTTTAGGGGAATATTATCGTGGCCTATTTTGCACTTCGTATGTTTTTGTTTTTTTGTCGTTCTTCTAGGTTTACATCGGTGTAGTCCGACTACTTATACCACAAACTCCGTGGAATAAATTTATGAACGAAAACATCCGAGTTGTAGAAAAAAATTATGATGGAATTATTCTGCACACAAAACCGATCCATGAAAATTCGACACGTTGGAAACGTAGAACATGAAAAGAGGTTCGTTTTGATAGGTTGTGGCTCCCGTAACTTCCAACGAGTCAAAAGTTATGGTCATTTGAAGAAACGAAAGAAAGCGACGGACCACTCGCTGATCCGATTCGACGGTATTGGTGAAAGTCTTCGATCTCCGCGAAACGCTCGAGCATGCTCACACTGTAGCACTCTGTATTAAAGGTATTATGGATTACCGAGGGAATAAATGAGGATATGGTTCAAAAGCTTGTCTATGAGGCTATAGCGCAATAAATGTTCTTTTTTAACGACCATTCTGTCTTTCTCGTTTCCGGTACGTCATAGTTTTGCACATATCCATCAACACGCGCGGTCTTTTTACCAATATTGCAACATCACGACAAAATGACTTCGAGGAGAATGTTAATCGCATTTGATACCTTAGAATTTCGAACGGCTGATGGTGTTTTATATGATTACTTAGCCTGCAAGTAATCTACTTTTTCAGTCTGCGAATATCTTTCGGTTTCCTGCTTTATCCAATTTCAAATCCAATTTAACTCTTTTTAGGGGAATATTAACGTGGCCTATTTTGCTCTTCGTATACTTTTGTTCTTTTGTCGTTCTTCTAGGTTTACATCGGTGTAGTCTGACTACTCATACCACAAACTCCGTGGAATAAATTTATGAACGAAAACATCCGAGCTGTACAAAAAACTTAAGACGGAATTATTCTGCACACAAAACCGATCCATGACAATTCGAAACGTTAGAAACGAAGAACATGGAAAGAGCTTCGTTTTGATAGGTTGTGGCTCCCGTAACTTCAAACGAGTAAAAAGTTATGGCCGTTTGAAGAAACGAAAGAAAGCGACGGACCGCTCGCTGATCCGATTCGACGGTATTGGCGGAAGTCTTCGATCTCCGCGAAATGCTCGAGCATGCTCACACCGTAGCACTCGATATTGAAATATTATGGATTGCCGAGGGAATAAATGAGGATATGGTTCAGAAGCTTGTCTACTGAGGCTATAGCGCAATAAATGTTCTTTTTTAACGACCGTTCTGTCTTTCTCGTTTCCGGTACGTCATAGTTTTGCACATATCCATCAACACGTGCGGTCTTTTTGCCAATATTACAACATCACGACAAAATGACTTTGAGGAGAATGTTAATCGCATTTGATACCTTAGAATTTCGAACGGCTAATGGTGTTTTATATGATTACTTATCCTGCAAGTAATCTACTTTTTCAGTCTGCGAATATCTTTCGGTTTCCTGTTTTATCCAATTTCAAATCCAGTTTAACTCTTTTTAGGGGAATATTATCGTGGTCTATTTTGCTCTTCGTATACTTTTGTTTTTTTGTCGTTCTTCTCGGTTTACATCGGTGTAGTCCGACTACTTATACCACAAACTCCGTGGAATAAATTTATGAACGAAAACATCCGAGCTGTAGAAAAAACTTAAGACGGAATTATTCTGCACACAAAACCGATCCATGACAATTCGAAACGTTAGAAACGTAGAACATGGAAAGAGCTTCGTTTTGATAGGTTGTGGCTCTCGTAACTTCAAACGAGTAAAAAGTTATGGCCGTTTGAAGAAACGAAAGAAAGCGACGGACCGCTCGCTGATCCGATTCGACGGTATTGGCGGAAGTCTTCGATCTCCGCGAAACGCTCGAGCATGCTCACACTGTAGCACTCGATATTGAAATATTATGGATTGCCGAGGGAATAAATGAGGATATGGTTCAAAAGCTTGTCTACTGAGGCTATAGCGCAATAAATGTTCTTTTTTAACGACCGTTCTGTCTTTCTCGTTTCCGGTACGTCATCGTTTTGCACATATCCATCAACACGTGCGGTCTTTTTGCCAATATTACAACATCACGACAAAATGACTTCGAGGAGAATGTTAATCGCATTTGATACCTTAGAATTTCGAACGGCCGATGGTGTTTTATATGATTACTTAGCCTGCAAGTAATCTACTTTTTCAGTCTGCGAATATCTTTCGGTTTCCTATTTTATCCAATTTCAAATCCAATTTAACTCTTTTTAGGGGAATATTAACGTGCCTATTTTGCTCTTCGTATACTTTTCTTCTTTTGTCGTTCTTCTAGGTTTACATCGGTGTAGTCCGACTACTTATACCACAAACTCCGTGGAATAAATTTATGAACGAAAACATCCGAGCTGTAGAAAAAACTTAAGACGGAATTATTCTGCACACAAAACCGATCCATGACAATTCGAAACGTTAGAAACGTAGAACATGGAAAGAGCTTCGTTTTGATAGGTTGTGGCTCCCGTAACTTCAAACGAGTAAAAAGTTATGGTCGTTTGAAGAAACGAAAGAAAGCAACGGACCGCTCGCTGATCCGATTCGACGGTATTGGCGAAAGTCTTCGATCTCCGCGAAACGCTCGAGCATGCTCACACTGTAGCACTCGATATTAAAGATATTATGGATTACCGAGGGAATAAATGAGGAAATGGTTCAAAAGCTTGTCTACTGAGGCTATAGCGCAATAAATGTTCTTTTTTGACGACCGTTCTGTCTTTCTCGTTTCCGGTACATCCTAGTTTTGCACATATCCATCAACACGGGCGGTCTTTTTACCAATATTACAACTCACGACAAAATGACTTCGAGGAGAATGTTAAACGCATTTGATACCTTAGAATTTCGAACGGCTGATGGTGTTTTATATGATTACTTAGCCTGCAAGTAATCTACTTTTTCAGTCTGCGAATATCTTCCGGTTTCCTGTTTTATCCAATTTCAAATCCAGTTTAACTCTTTTTAGGGGAATATTATCATGGCCTATTTTTCTCTTCGTATACTTTTGTTTTTTTGTCGTTCTTCTAGGTTTACATCGGTGTAGTCCGACTACTTATACCACAAACTCCGTGGAATAAATTTATGAACGAAAACATCCGAGCTGTAGAAAAAACTTATGATGGAATTATTCTACATACAAAACCGATCCATGCCAATTCGAAATGTTAGAAACGTAGAACATGGAAAGAGCTTCGTTTTGATAGGTTGTGGCTCCCGTAACTTCAAACGAGTCAAAAGTTATGGTCATTTGAAGAAACGAAAGAAAGCGACGGACCGCTCGCTGATCCGATTCGACGGTATTGGCGAAAGTCTTCGATCTCCGCGAAACGCTCGAGCATGCTCACACTGTAGCACTCGATATTAAGGATATTATGGATTACCGAGGGAATAAATGAGGATATGGTTCAAAAGCTTGTCTACTGAGGCTATAGCGCAATAAATGTTCTTTTTTAATGACTTCGAGGAGAATGTTAATCGCATTTGATACCTTAGAATTTCGAACGGCTGATGGTGTTTTATATGATTACTTAGCCTGCAAGTAATCTACTTTTTCAGTATGCGAATATCTTTCGGTTTCCTGTTTTATCCAATTTCAAATCCAATTTAACTCTTTTTAGGGGAATATTATCGTGGCCTATTTTGCTCTTCGTATACTTTTTTTTTGTCGTTCTTCTAGGTTTGCATCGGTGTACTCCGACTACTTATACCACAAACTCCGTGGAATAAATTTATGAACGAAAACATCCGAGCTGTAAAAAAAACTTATGATGGAATTATTCCGCATACAAAACCGATCCATGACAATTCGAAACATTAGAAACGTAGAACATGGAAAGAGCTTCGTTTTGATAGGTTGTGGCTCCCGTAACTTCAAACGAGTAAAAAGTTATGGCCGTTTGAAGAAACGAAAGAAAGCGACGGACCGCTCGCTGATCCGATTCGACGGTATGGGCGAAAGTCTTCGATCTCCGCGAAATGCTCGAGCATGCCCACACTGCAGCAATCGATATTGAAGATATTATGGATTACCGAGGGAATAAATGAGGATATGGTTCAAAAGCTTGTCTACTGAGGCTATAGCGCAATAAATGTTCTTTTTTAACGACCGTTCTGTCTTTCTCGTTTCCGGTACGTCCTAGTTTTGCACATATCCATCAACACGGGCCGTCTTTTTACCAATATTACAACATCACGACAAAGTGACTTCGAGGAGAATGCTAAACGCATTTGATACCTTAGAATTTCGAACGGCTGATGGTGTTTTATATGATTACTTAGCCTGCAAGTAATCTACTTTTCCAGTCTGCGAATATCTTTCGGTTTCCTGTTTTATCCAATTTCAAATCCAATTTAATTCTTTTTAGGGGAATATTATCGTGGCCTATTTTGCTCTTCGTATACTTTTGTTTTTTTTGTCGTTCTTCTAGGTTTACATCGGTGTAGTCCGACTACTTATACCACAAACTCCGTGGAATAAATTTATGAACGAAAACATCCGAGATGTAGAAAAAACTTATGATGGAATTATTCTGCACACAAAACCGATCCATGACTATTCGAAACGTTAGAAACGTAGAACATGGAAAGAGCTACGTTTTGATAGGTTGTGGCTCTTGTAACTTCAAACGAGTAAAAATTTATGGCCGTTTGATGAAACGAAAGAAAGCGACGGACCGCTCGCTGATCCGATTTGACGGTATTGGCGAAAGTCTTCGATCTCCGCGAAACGCTCGAGCATGCTCACACTGTAGCACTCGATATTAAAGATATTATGGATTACCGAGGGAATAAATGAGGATATGGTTCAAAAGCTTGCCTACTGAGGCTATAGCGCAATCAATGTTCCTTTTTAACGACCGTTCTGTCTTTCTCGTTTCCGCTACGTCATAGTTTTGCACAAATCCATCAACACGGGCGGTCTTTTTACCAATATTACAACTCACGACAAAATGACTTCGAGGAGAATGTTAAACGTATTTGATACCTTAGAATTTCGAACGGCTGATGGTGTTTTATATGATTACATAGCCTGCAAGTAATCTACTTTTTCAGTCCGCGAATATCTTTCGGTTTCCTATTTTATCCAATTTCAAATCCAGTTTAACTCTTTTTAGGGGAATATTATCGTGGCCTATTTTGCTCTTCGTATACTTTTGTTTTTTTGTCGTTCTTCTAGGTTTACATCGGTGTACTTCGACTACTTATACCACAAACTCCGTGGAATAAATTTATGAACGAAAACATCCGAGCTGTAGAAAAAACTTATGATGGAATTATTCGCACACAAAACCGATCCATGAGAATTCGAAACATTAGAAACGTAGAACATGGAAAGTGCTTCGTTTTGATAGGTTGTGGCTCCCGTAACTTCAAACGAGTAAAAAGTTATGGCCGTTTGAAGAAACGAAAGAAAGCGACGGACCGCTCGCTGATCCGATTCGACGGTATTGGCGAAAGTCTTCGATCTCCGCGAAACGCTCGAGCATGCTCACACTGTAGCACTCGATATGAAAGATATCATGGATTACCGAGGGAATAAATGAGGATATGGTTCAAAAGCTTGTCTACTGAGGCTATGGCGCAATAAATGTTCTTTTTTAGCGACCATTCTATCTTTCTCGTTTCCGGTACGTCATAGTTTTGCACATATCCATCAACACGCGCGGTCTTTTTACCAATATTACAACATCACGACAAAATGACTTCGAGGAGAATGTTAAAAGCATTTGATACCTTAGAATTTCGAACGGCTGATGGTGTTTTGTATGATTACTTTGCCTGCAAGTAATCTACTTTTTCAGTCTGCGAATATCTTTCGGTTTCCTGTTTTATCCAATTTCAAATCCAGTTTAACTCTTTTTAGGGGAATATTATCGTGGTCTATTTTGCACTTCGTATACTTTTGTTTTTTTGTTGTTCTTCTAGGTTTACATTGAAAGTGCGGTGTGTATACGATTATATGTGCTAATATAGTACACACGGATCGTGTAATATGGACTATAATATAAATGCGGAAATAGATGATAATAGCATAGTAAATAAAAATAGAAAAATCACACCAGAGATTTTTATACTGGTTCGGAGCACCGTCCTACGTCCAGTCCCAGACTCCTATCTGGATTTTCACTATTAACTACCTCGCTTCACCCGGAGGAACAGGTTTACAATACCCGAACAGCCGAACGGGATTTCACGCCTCTAATACACTGAGGACTTCAACACTTGCCTCTTACAACACCGAGGACTTCAACACTTGCCTCTTACAACACCGAGGACTTCAACAAAAACAAATACAATTGTTGTTGACAACTTGTGTTCTTGAAAACACGGATTTGTCACTAGTAGTACACCCTTCCTATAATCTTATCCTCAAAGAATATGAATGATGTTTTGTAAAGATTAAAGAAGGTATTTACTTATTGAATCAAAAGATATGAAATAATTTCAATGATTCAATAAGCTAAATTAATTTTAAGAATGCAGGAGTGTTAGAGATTAGATTAGAGAGCATATATGATCGTGTAAAAACTTGTGTTTGAATCAATGATTTAGATGAGTATATATAGAGAAAAATAGTTGTAACTCTTTGTGAAACAGTTGCCATTAAGAGTTGTGATTATTGGTGAAAGGTAGGAGATGCAACTCTTGGAGAAGAGAAGTGTCTTTTGGAAAACTTGCTTTCTGTTTAAAAACGGTCGACAGGTCAAAAAATGACCGGTAGACAGGATTTTAAATATATAGTCGTTATGTGCATGTGTGCACGTTTATTGTGCACATTTAACAGGAACGGTCGACCGTTCATTTTTGGACCGGTCGACCGGTCTCTGTTAAGTTGCACAATAAATGTGCACATTACTATAAATGTATATATATATTGATTATATTTTGTGCATGACTATTTGAGGATAGATTTTAACAAGTTTATTACTATTATAACATCAAATAATCAATCTATAATCTAGAGAACCATATGAAGGTCTTGATTTGTCGATTGCCTTTATATTGTTGTCAGCAATCAAAATCTTCATAGAAGCTGTGTCTCAACATTCTCCCCCTTTTTGATTGATGACAATATATAATTAAAGTATTGAGTCTCCCCCTGAATATGTGATTTCCTGCAGACAATTATTAGCACCTTTCTCCCTGCAAACAATTATTAGCACCTTGACAACATATAATTAAAGTATTGAGTCTCCCCCTGAATATGTGATTTCCTGCAGACAATTATTAGCACCTTTCTCCCTGCAAACAATTATTAGCACCTTTCTCCCCCTTTGTCATCGACAAAAAGGAGTTGTTTAAATGGAGGATGTAAAAAAGATTATAAGCAACATAAAACTACTACCATAGATCAAGTGTAACATTCACACAAGATGATAATACACACAAGTCTAGTACGAATTAAAACACGGCAATATTTAGTACAAGTGTCAGATAATGTCTTTAAAGCTCCACCTAAGTATAACATCTCCCCCTAAGTATAATATCCCCTTCTATTTATATGCATATGAATTTCTCCCCCTTTGTCATTATCAAAAAGAATGAGGAAATATATAAAATTATATAAAATATCTTGTATATAACGAGATAAACTCATTATTAATTATGCAGGAAAAGTAAAATAAATTTTACCATATTTACCGAAGTCCATATTTTATTGTAAGCACGTAATTCTATTAAACATATGGAACATTCTTTGAAATTCCAAAATCTATCATTTTCCTTTTGTTTCTCTGAGTACCTGCAAAAAAATAATAATAATTTTCGGTACCCACTTACTATGTTAGGGTCCGGGGGGTTAGGTCTTTGGAAACCATACCCATTTGGGTGTGGTTGAACCTTTATAAATATAATTTTCATTAAAAATTACATTCTTATAATAGTTGCTAATATAAAGTTGTTTATCATGATCAATCATATTAGCTGGAATCCATATCTTAATACTATTAGTCATTAGCTTAGTACTTGAAGAATAATTTCTATCATTTCTAAACAAAGTACTATTATGACTATAATAGGTTTTAAAACTATCTTGATTACTAGTACTAGCACTAAAGTTAGTATACATGAATGCATATCTAATACTATTTTTACTTTTAGCTTGTTTATAGCCTACACCACTTCTATTATTGTGAGCTTTTGAATTCTTAACACAACCTAATCCCTTCTTATTTGAAGCAGGTTGAGAATTTTCAATAATCCTGCATAAATTTTCAATAAGCTAAATTAATTTTTAGAATGCAAGAGTGTTAGAGATTAGATTAGAGAGCATATATGATCGTGTAAAAACTTGTGTTTGAATCAATGATTTAGATGAGTATATATAGAGAAAAATAGTTGTAACTCTTTGTGAAACAGTTGCTATTAAGAGTTGTGATTATTGGTGAAAGGTAGGAGATGCAACTCTTGGAGAAGAGAAGTGTCTTTTGGAAAACTTGCTTTCTGTTTAAAAACGGTCGACGGGTCAAAAAATGACCGGTAGACAGGATTTTAAATATATAGTCGTTATGTGCATGTGTGCACGTTTATTGTGCACATTTAACAGGAACGGTCGACCGTTCATTTTTGGACCGGTCGACCGGTCTCTGTTAAGTTGCACAATAAATGTGCACATTACTATAAATGTATATATATATTGATTATATTTTGTGCATGACTATTTGAGGATAGATTTTAACAAGTTTATTACTATTATAACATCAAATAATCAATCTATAATCTAGAGAACCATATGAAGGTCTTGATTTGTCGATTGCCTTTATATTGTTGTCAGCAATCAAAATCTTCATAGAAGCTGTGTCTCAACATACATCTGTGTAGTCCGACTACTTATACCACAAACTCCGTGGAATAAATTTATGAACGAAAACATCCGAACTGTAGAAAAAACTTATGATGGAATTATTCTGCACACAAAACCGATCCATGACAATTCGAAACGTAGAACATGGAAAGAGCTTCGTTTTGATAGGTTATGGCTCCTGTAACTTCAAACAAGTAAAAAGTTATGGCCGTTTGAAGAAACGAAAGAAAGCGACGGACCGCTCGCAGATCCGATTCGACGGTATTGGCGAAAGTCTTCGATCTCCGCGAAACGCTCGAGCATGCTCACACTATGGCACTCGATATTAAAGATATTATGGATAATCGAGGGAATAAATGAGGATATGGTTCAAAAGCTTGTCTACTGAGGCTATAGCGCAATAAATGTTCTTTTTTAACGACCGTTCTGTCTTTCTCGTTTCCCGTACGTCATAGTTTTGCACATATCCATCAACACGGGCGGTCTTTTTCCCAATATTACAACATCACGACAAAATGACTTCGAGGAGAATGTTAAACGCATTTGATACCTTAGAATTTCGAACGGCTGATGGTGTTTTATATGATTACTTAGCCTGCAAGTAATCTACTTTTTCAGTCTACGAATATCTTTCGGTTTCCTGTTTTATCCAATTTCAAATCCAGTTTAACTCTTTTTAGGGGAATATTATCGTGGCATATTTTGCTCTTCCTATACTTTTGTTTTTTTGTCGTTCTTCTAGGTTTACATCGGTGTAGTCCGACTACTTATACCACAAACCCCGTGGAATAAATTTATGAACGAAGACATCCGAGCTGTAGAAAAAACTTATGATGGAATTATTCTGCATACAAAACCGATCCATGCCAATTCGAAATGTTAGAAACGTAGAACATGGAAAGAGCTTCGTTTTGATAGGTTGTGGCTCCCGTAAGTTCAAACGAGTCAAAAGTTATGGCCGTTTGAAGAAACGAAAGAAAGCGACGGACCGCTCGCTGATCTGATTCGACGGTATTGGCGAAAGTCGTCGATCTCCGTGAAACGCTCGAGCATGCTCACACTGTAGCACTCGATATTAAAGATATTATGGATTACCGAGGGAATAAATGAGGATATGGTTCAAAAGCTTGTCTACTGAGGCTATAGCGCAATTTCAAATCCAACTTAATTCTTTTTAGGGGAATATTATCGTGGCCTATTTTGCACTTCGTATATTTATGTTTTTTTGTCGTTCTTCTAGGTTTACATCGGTGTAGTCCGACTACTTATACCACAAACTCCGTGGAATAAATTTATGAACGAAAACATCCGAGCTGTAGAAAAAAATTATCATGGAATTATTCTGCACACAAAACCGATCCATGAAAATTCGACACGTTAGAAACATAGAACATGGAAAGAGGTTCGTTTTGATAGGCTGTGGCTCCCGTAACTTCAAACGAGTAAAAAGTTATGGTCATTTGAAGAAACGAAAGAAAGCGACGGACCACTCGCCGATCCGATTCGACGGTATTGGCGAAAGTCTTCGATCTCCGCGAAATGCTCGAGCATGCTCACACTGCAGCACTCGATATTGAAGATATTATGGATTACCGAGGGAATAAATGAGGATATGGTTCAAAAGCTTGTCTACTGAGGCTATAGCGCAATAAATGTTCTTTTTTAACGACCGTTCTGTCTTTCTCGTTTCCGGTACGTCATAGTTTTGCACATATCCATCAACACGGGCGGTCTTTTTACCAATATTACAACATCACGACAAAATGACTTCGAGGAGAATGTTAAAAGCATTGGATACCTTAGAATTTCGAACGGCTGATGGTGTTTTGTATGATTACTTAGCCTGTAAGTAATCTACTTTGTCAGTCTGCGAATATCTTTCGGTTTCCTGTTTTATCCAATTTCAAATCCAATTTAGTTATTTTTAGGGGAATATTATCGTGGTCTATTTTGCACTTCGTATATTTTTGTTTTTTTGTCGTTCTTCTAGGTTTACATCGGTGTAGTCCGACTACTTTTACCACAAACTCCGTGGAATAAATTTATGAACGAAAACATCCGAGCTGTAGAAAAAACATATCATGGAATTATTCTGCACACAAAACTGATCCATGAAAATTCGACACGTTAGAAACGTAGAACATAGAAAGAGGTTCGTTTTGATAGGTTGTGGCTCCCGTAACTTCAAACGAGTCAAAAGTTATGGTAATTTGAAGAAACGAAAGAAAGCGACGGACCACTCGCTGATCCGATTCGACGGTATTGGTAAAAGTCTTCGATCTCCGCGAAACACTCGAGCATGCTCACACTGTAGCACTCTGTATTAAAGATATTATGGATTACCGAGGGAATAAATGAGGATATGGTTCAAAAGCTTGTCTATGAGGCTATAGCGCAATAAATGTTCTTTTTTAACGACCGTTCTGTCTTTCTCGTTCCGGTACGTCATAGTTCTGCACATATCCATCAACACGCGCGGTCTTTTTACCAATATTACAACATCACGACAAAATGACTTCGAGGAGAATGTTAATCGCATTTGATACCTTAGAATTTCGAACGGCTGATGGTGTTTTATATGATTACTTAGCCTGCAAGTAATCTACTTTTTCAGTCTGCGAATATCTTTCGGTTTCCTGTTTTATCCAATTTCAAATCCAATTTAACTCTTTTTAGGGGAATATTAAAGTGGCCTATTTTGCTCTTCGTATACTTTTGTTCTTTTGTCGCTCTTCTAGGTTTACATCGGTGTAGTCCGACTACTTATACCACAAACTCCATGGAATAAATTTATGAACGAAAACATCCGAGCTGTAGAAAAAACTTAAGACGGAATTATTCTGCACACAAAACCGATCCATGACAATTCGACACGTTAGAAACGTAGAACACGGAAAGAGCTTCGTTTTGATAGGTTGTGGCTCCCGTAACTTCAAACGAGTAAAAAGTTATGGCCGTTTGAAGAAACGAAAGAAAGCGACGGACCGCTCGCTGATCCGATTCGACGGTATTGGCGAAAGTCTTCGATCTCCGCGAAACGCTCGAGCATGCTCACACTGTAGCACTCGATATTGAAATATTATGGATTGCCAAGGGAATAAATGAGGATATGGTTCAAAAGCTTGTCTTCTGAGGCTATAGTGCAATAAATGTTCTTTTTTAACGACCGTTCTGTCTTTCTCGTTTCCGGCACGTCATAGTTTTGCACATATCCATCAACACGGGCGGTCTTTTTACCAATATTACAACATCACGACAAAATGACTTCGAGGAGAATGTTAAACGCATTTGATACCTTAGAATTTCGAACGGCTGATGGTGTTTTATATGATTACTTAGCCTGCAAGTAATCTACTTTTTCAGTCTGCGAATATCTTTCGGTTTCCTATTTTATCCAATTTCAAATCCAATTTAACTCTTTTTAGGGGAATATTATCGTGGCCTATTTTGCTCTTCGTATACTTTTGTTTTTTTGTCGTTCTTCTAGGTTTACATCTGTGTAGTCCGACTATTTATACCACAAACTCCGTGGAATAAATTTATGAACGAAAACATCCGAGCTGTAGAAAAAACATATGATGGAATTATTCTGCACACAAAACCGATCCATGACAATTCGAAACATTAGAAACGTAGAACATGGAAAGAGCTTCGTTTTGATAGGTTGTGGCTCCCGTAACTTCAAACGAGTAAAAAGTTATGGATGTTTGAAGAAACGAAAGAAAGCGACGGACTCGCTGATCCGATTCGACGGTATTGGCGAAAGTCTTCGATCTCCGCGAAACGCTCGAACATGCTCATGCTGTAGCACTCGATATTAAAGATATTATGGATTACCGAGGGAATAAATGAGGATATGGTTCAAAAGCTTGTCTACTGAGGCTATAACGCTATAAATGATCTTTTTTAACGACCGTACTGTCTTTCTCGTTTCCGGTACGTCATTGTTTTGCACATATCCATCAACACGGGCGGTCTTTTTATCAATATTACAAAATCACGACAAAATGACTTCGAGGAGAATGTTAAACGCATTTGATACCTTAGAATTTCGAACGGCTGATGGTGTTTTAGATGACTACTTAGCCTGCAAGTAATCTACTTTTTCAGTCTGCGAATATCTTTCGGTTTCCTGTTTTATCCAATTTCAAATCCAATTTAACTCTTTTTAGGGGAATATTATCGTGACCTATTTTGCTCTTCGTATACTTTTGTTTTGTTGTCGTTCTTCTAGGTTTACATCGGCGTAGTCCGACTCCTTATACCACAAACTCCGTGGAATAAATTTATGAACGAAAACATCCGAGCTGTAGAAAAAACTTATCATGGAATTATTCTGCACACAAAACCGATCCATGACAATTCGAAACGTTAGAAACGTAGAACATGGAAAGAGCTTCGTTTTGATAGGTTGTGGCTCCCGTAACTTCAAACGAGTCAAAAGTTATGGCCGTTTGAAGAAATGAAAGAAAGCGACGGACTCGCTGATCCGATTTGACGGTATTGGCGAAAGTCTTCGATCTCCGCGAAACGCTCGAGCATGCTCACACTGTAAGCACTCGATATTAAACATATTATGGATTACCGAGGGAATAAATGAGGATATGGTTCAAAAGCTTCTCTACTGAGGCTATAACGCAATAAATGTTCTTTTTTAACGATCGTTCTGTCTTCCTCGTTTCCGGTACGTCATAGTTTTGCACATATCCATCAACACGGGCGGTCTTTTTACCAACATTATAACATCACGACAAAGTGACTTCGAGGAGAATGCTAAACGCATTTGATACCTTAGAATTTCGAACGGCTGATGGTGTTTTATATGATTACTTAGCCTGCAAGTATCTACTTTTCCAGTCTGCGAATATATTTCGGTTTCCTGTTTTATCCAATTTCAAATCCAATTTAATTCTTTTTAGGGGAATATTATCGTGGCCTATTTTGCTCTTCGTATATTTTTGTTTTTTTTGTCGTTCTTCAAGGTTTACATCGGTGTAGTCCGACTACTTATACCACAAACTTAGTGGAATAAATTTATGAACGAAAACATCCGAGCTGTAGAAAAAACTTATGATGGAATTATTCTTCACACAAAACAGGTCCATGACAATTCGTAACGTTAGAAACGTAGAACATGGAAAGAGCTTCGTTTTGATAGGTTGTGACTCCCGTAACTTCAAACGAGTCAAAAGTTATGGCCGTTTGAAGAAACGAAAGAAAGCGACGGACCGCTCGCTGATCCGATTCGACGGTATTGGCGAAAGTCTTCGATCTCCGCGAAACGCTCGAGCATGCTCATACTGTAAGCACTCGATATTAAACATATTATGGATTACCGAGGGAATAAATGAGGATATGGTTCAAAAGCTTGCCTACTGAGGCTATAGCGCAATAAATGTTCTTTTTTAACGACCGTTCTGTCTTTCTCGTTTTCGGTACGTCATAGTTTTGCACATATCCATCAACACACGCGGTCTATTTACCAATATTACAACATCACGACAAAATGACTTCGAGGAGAATGTTAAACGCATTTGATACCTTAGAATTTCGAACGGCTGATGGTGTTTTATATGATTACTTAGCCTGCAAGTATTCTCCTTTTTCTGTCTGCGAATATCTTTCGGTTTCCTGTTTTATCCTATTTCAAATCCAATTTAACTCTCTTTAGGGGAATATGATCGTGGCCTATTGCTCTTCGTATACTATTGTTTTTTTGTCGTTCTTCTAGGTTTACATCTGTGTAGTCCGACTACTTATACCACAAACTCCGTGGAATAAATTTATGAACGAAAACATCCGAGCTGTAGAAAAAACATATGATGGAATTATTCTGCACACAAAACCGATCCATGACAATTCGAAACATTAGAAACGTAGAACATGGAAAGAGCTTCGTTTTGATAGGTGGTGGCTCCCGTAACTTCAAACAAGTCAAAAGTTATGGCCGTTTGAAGACACGAAAGAAAGCGACGGACTCGCTGATCCGATTCGACGGTATTGGCGAAAGTCTTCGATCTCCGCGAAACGCTCGAGCATGCTCACACAGTAGCACTCGATATTAAAGATATTATGGATTACCGAAGGAATAAATGAGGATATGGTTCAAAAGCTTGTCTACTGAGGCTATAACGCAATAAATGTTCTTTTTTAACGACCGTTCTGTCTTTCTCGTTTCCGGTACGTCATAGTTTTGCACATATCCATCAACACGGGCGGTCTTTTTACCAATATTACAACATCACGACAAAATGACTTCGAGGGGAATGTTAAACGCATTTGATACCTTAGAATTTCGAACGGCTGATGGTGTTTTATATGATTACTTAGCCTGCAAGTAATCTACTTTTTCAGTCTGCGAATATCTTTCGGTTTCCTGTTTTATCCAATTTCAAATCCAATTTAACTCTTTTTAGGGGAATATTATCGTGGCCTATTTTTCTCTTCGTATACTTTTGTTTTTTTGTCGTTCTTCTAGGTTTACATCGGTGTAGTCCGACTACTTATACCACAAACTCCGTGGAATTAATTTATGAACGAAAACATCCGAGGTGTAGAAAAAACTTATGATGGAATTATTCTGCACACAAAACCGATCCATGACAATTCGAAACGTTAGAAACGTAGAACATGGAAAGAGCTTCGTTTTGATAGGTTGTGTCTCCCGTAACTTCAAACGAGTCAAAAGTTATGGCCGTTTGAAGAAACGAAAGAAAGTGACGGACTCGCTGATCCGATTCGACGGTATTGGCGAAAATCTTCGATCTCCGCGAAACGCTCGAGCATGATCACACTGTAAGCACTCGATATTAAACATATTATGGATTACCGAGGGAATAAATGAGGATATGGTTCAAAAGCTTGTCTACTGAGGCTATAGCGCAGTAAATGTTCGTTTTTAACGACCGTTTTGTCTTCCTCGTTTCCGGTACGTCATAGTTTTGCTCATATCCATCAACACGGGCGGTCTTTTTACCAATATTACAACATCACGAGAAAGTGACTTCGAGGAGAATGTTAAACGCGTTCGATACCTTAGAATTTCGAACGGCTGATGGTGTTTTATATGATTACTTAGCCTGCAAGTAATCTACTTTTTCAGTCTGCGAATATCTTTCGGTTTCCTGTTTTATCCAATTTCAAATCCAATTTAATTCTTTTTAGGGGAATACTATCGTGGCCTATTTTGATCTTCGTATATTTTTGTTTTTTTGTCCTTCTTCTAGGTTTACATCGGTATAGTCCGACAACTTATACCACAAACTCCGTGGAATAAATTTATGAACGAAAACATCCGAGCTGTAGAAAAAACTTATGATGGAATTATTCTGCACAAAAAACCGATCCATGACAATTCGAAACGTTAGAAATGTAGTGTGACGACCGCCCATGACTCCCGCACTAAAACAAGAGAATGGTGCGCTGAAAGGCGTGCCAGATTGCCATGGACGATAGTCAGGGTAAGATAAAACAGAAACTCTATCGTATTACTCGCAGCGCATGGATAAAATACAATAGAAATTATACATAGTGAAGCTCTATAGAACAGAAGTCTCATCGTATAAACTCATAATAGTTTTATACAATCATCTGAATAGTCAATACATCAAGCCTCACTACATAACACTCAGAGTATCAAACAAACAGCGGAATATCCAGTACATATAGTAAGAAAACAATATGCAAAAGCCTCCAGCTCGTCTTCGTCATCAACAGCGTTGGTAGCCAAGAACAGCACCTGTCACCTGCTACCTAGTCTGCCCATCCCAACATGGATGAACAGCCCAAGGTAATAAGAGTTGAACATAAAACCTTGAGTCAGACAACAGTCTTAGTGAGCATTAAATTAACTATCAAACATAACAAAAGAGCACAAAGGATAAAAGGAATAGGAACTCAACCATCCCACTCCACCTCATTCTACAGTGATATCCCCCAGACCCACTAAGCATAAACAAGCATAGCAAAGTAGACAATTTAAGTAAAGTAATTATCACTCGAGTCAAGATCGATGTTTTTCAAGTACAAACACCCAAGGCCTAAACCAAGATCAGATAAGCACCCAGAAAACACCGCTCTTGAGTCCGAATGACGATACAACCAAACATCCATGACTCTGACTATCACTGTTATCAATGCCTCGATATCACCGTTAATTGAATGACCAGCACCTTCTTTCAGCCGTCCGTCAAGGGCTAATGGCAACCCCGGTTCTAGACATAACTCCGCACGTCATCATGACCTGTGCCTAGGACTATCGCATCTGCCCAGAGTACTAACACGTCATCATGACCCGTGTCTGGAACGTCATCGTGACCCGTTCCAACGTACCCTTGCTTTGAGCATGCTAGAACCTTCAATAACGATAAGATCCAAGCCTCCTAGTCATCCTCCTCGATGACTATTCTCACACTAGCTCAAGCGCCTCTCGAGCCCACCATTATCAACCAACCCGACCCCATCACCGAGTTATCAACATGCTTGGGATGATCCCGTATGGATTAAACCAAGGCTTTCACACATCATGCTTTGCTTCAACACATCATAGCAAAGTCCCATCTCACATCATGGTTTGCCTCATCACATCATGGCAAAGTCCATCATCATCGAATCTATCCATATGAGCTTCCACATCCGCTTCATATGCCACAAGCAGCTTTCACCATTCAAGAGCCTTTCCACTTAGCTTTTGAATCATCTTCGACCAACTTGTCCAAATCAAGTTATCGATCAACTAATCAATCAAATCAAACATTAATCCAAGCAACCAATCATTCAAACAAGATCTAAATAAACAATTACAACAATAATGGAAATTTCATAAATAAAGAGTTCAAATCTAACATGCATTCTAACAAGCATGAATTATGAACAATATCTCTACAACTTGATGAATGAACTTGCATAAGTGGACATGTAGTAAAATAGGTGTCAAAACTTCATAGGTGATAGATCTACATGCAGACTTAAGGAAAATGCAAGAAATCACTATCTTTAACACATAAACAAGCCACCGATCCAATATACTCCCTTGGGTCCATGTGAGAGATAACTACGACTCACCGAATCACCTAAACACCTCAAAAACAACCAACTCCAGATCTGGACAGCAAGGAATCAAGCTTGATCCGGCAAAATCTCGCTTCAATCGATGAAATCTCTCTTTGTTGGACGAAGATCTTCAACTTTGGCTCTTGGATCTTCGATTTGATCTTCAATTTAGATGGAAGGAACCACTAGATTAGAGTGGAGAAAAGAAGTGAAGAAGTGTTGTAGTCGAGCTCTCAAAATGGCAGCACTTCATCGCTTTGAAATCCGGTGCCAATAAGTGAGCCAAACCCCTCTATTTATAGGCTGAAATCCCCATGAGTCGTCCGCCCCTATGAGTCGTCCGCGACTCCCGAATCAAGCCACTATACGACTTAACACAACACGGCTCAACACTCTACGACCCACGACTTATCTACACTGCTGCATTTCCTAAGTCCTAAGTCGTTTGGACGACTTAACTCCTATGCGACCTAACAAAACACACGACCCAACGACTTATCATGAGTCGTTCAACGACCTAACGACTTCCCATAAGTCGCAACCTCACGGAACATAGAACCTACCGACTTAAGACTTAACCCTAACTCGTCCATGACTTAACTAAACACTCAGAGACTCACGACCTAACTGAACACACACGCGACTCATCATAGGTCGTTTACGACCTATCCTTAACTCGTTCACCTTAGGCCGTCCAACCTCCTTATGTTGTTTACGACTCAACTGCTTATCATACTGCCGACCCAACCACCTAACGACCTAACGCTAAGTCGCTCACGCGACTCAACCCAGACACGACCCAACATAGACACGACTCAACACAGGCAGTGCCTCGACCTAACGACCTAAGTCCCCAACGACTCAAAGAAGCCACGACCTACCACTAAGTCATTCACACGACTCAACTACCTACGACTTAGCGACTCAACGTATGGATGACTCAACGACGTAACACCTTACGACTTAAATCAACACACGACCTAAGCCATCACACGGCTTAACTTCTATAGGTCGAAACTTCTATGACTCGAAACACCTTAAGTCGGTCAACCTATGAGTCGGCCACACCTCTAAGTCGTAACTCGTACACGACCCAACTCCGAACAACTTAAGCTACCCTTCAACCTAAGCCTCTACACGAGTTAACTACCATACGACTTAAGCTCTAAATCGTTAACCCTATAAGTCGCTACCTACCTTAACTCGGCCACACCATAAGTCATCTATGCTCCTACACGACTCAAGCTCCAAATGATTTAAACTCCGAACGACTTATCAACAATACGACTTAAAGCATATAGTTTAACAATGTTTCGATCCGTAAAAATACGGGTCGTTACATTCTCTCCCCCTTAGGAATTTCGCCCCCGAAATTCCAAACAAACAAGAGCAATCAAAACTATTCTGCATGCCTACCATCCATAGCAATCAACAAACCATGCATCCAATTACTAGCCTAGCATGCAGAATTCTAAGATTAGAACAAGCTACAAATTCGTGAGATGTCACGACACCTTAGGGCCATACCTTGAAGAGTTCAGGATGAGCTGCCTTCATCCTCTCTTCCTCCTCCCATGTACAGTCGTCAACATCATCATTCCATTGTATCTTGAGCAACGTAATCGTCTTCCTCCTAAGCTGTTTCGTGTCGGTTTCAACAACACGAAGCGGCTTACGAGGTCTCGTAACAACTGGATCAACCTCTAAATCTTCACAGCTATCAGCAGAAACCACCGTATTCGAGTCATGCACATATTTCCGTAGATAAGATACATGAAAAACATTGTGCACACCCACCATCTTTTCCGGTAACTCCAATCTATAAGCTAGCTTTCCAATTCGCTCGATAATCGGGAATGGTCCAACAAATCTCGGAGTCAATTTTCCTTTCTTCTCGAATCTAATAACATTCTTCAGAGGAGAAATCTTCACAAAAACCATATCACCTACGTCGAATTCCAAATCCTTACGACGATTATCGGCATAACTTTTCTGACGATCTTGGGCTGCCTTCATTCGTTGCCGAATGATCTCTACACAATCCGTAGTCTGTCGAATCATCTCTGGCCCAAGCATCAGCTTTTCTCCAGTTTCCAACCAACATGTCGGAGAGTTACACGGCCTTCCATACAATGCTTCATACGGTGCCATACCAATACTTGACTGGTAACTGTTATTATATGCAAATTCCACCAAATGAAGATGATCTTCCCATGATCTTCCGAAATCCAAAACACATGCTCTGAGGAGATCTTCCAAAACTCGGTTGACTCTCTCGGTCTGACCATCTGTTTGGGGGTGATAAGCTGTACTCAAACACAACTCGGTTCCCAAAACTTCCTGGAAGCTCTTCCAAAATCCACTAGTGAACAATGGGTCTCGATCGCTCACTATACTCTTCGGAATACCATGGAATCGAACTATCCACTTAACATACAACTCAGCCAATTTCGATGCAGTCCTAGTTGATCGAACAGGAATGAATCTTGCACCCTTAGTCAAACGATCTATGATGACCCAAATCCATTCATTCCCTGCCCTGGTTCTAGGTAGACCATCGACAAAATCCATCGATATCTGCTCCCACTTCCATGTAGGAACTTCTAATGGCTGAAGCAATCCACTGGGCTTCTTCTGCTCGGCTTTTACCAACTGGCAGTTCATACATTTGGAAATATAATTTCCAACATCCTTCTTCATATCTTCCCAGTAATAGGTTCTCTTCATATCCTGATACATCTTATTTCCACCTGGATGAATCGTCAACTTAGAGTGATGACTTTCCCTAAGAACTTCATCTCTCAATCCATCTATGTCGGGAACAACTAGTCGTCCTTGCTTCCGAAGCCAACCCTCTCGATCGACCTCGTATACTTTATCCTTTTCTGTATTCAATCCAGATTCCAAATCTCGGATAATCTTGACAAGCTTATCGTCTCGCTTTTGGCTCTCGCCAATCCTTTCTACCAGAGTAGGTCTTATCGATAAGTTTGCCAACATCTCAGGTTCCAATTCACATCTAGGCCTGAAGTCAAATCCAGCCAAATACTCGAGACTCTTCCATTCCGAAAACATGGCTCCCAATCCTGCATGTCTTCGACTTAACGCATCTGCCACTGCGTTACCTTTTCCCGGAGTATAGGCTATACCAAAATCATATGATGCTAAAAACTCTAGCCACCTTTGCTGCCGAAGATTCAAATCCTTTTGGGAGAACAGATACTTCAACGACTTATGATCCGTAAACAACTCGAATCGAACACCCAATAGATAATGTCTCCACATCTTCAGAGCAAAAACAATCGCCGCTAACTCCAAATCATGAGTCGGGTAATTCCTTTCATGCGGCTTCAGTTGTCGACTTGCATACGCAACAACTTTATCCTTTTGCATTAGCACTGCTCCAAGTCCAGTACCACATGCATCGGTGTAAACCACCATCCCATCATTCCCACTTGGAATAGTCAAAATAGAAGCACTTGTCAGTCGCTCTTTCAGGATTACGAAAGCTTGCTCACACTTATCATCCCATCTGAACACTTGGTTCTTTTTCGTCAATCCTGTCAACGGTGCAGCTATCTTGGAAAAGTCTTTGATAAACCGACGATAATATCCTGCTAATCCAAGAAAACTTCTCACATCAGATGCATTCTTAGGCCTAACCCAATCCTGGATTGCTGCCACCTTAGCGGGATCAACCGCTATTCCATTTCCAGAAATAACATGGCCTAAGAACCTCACTTCACTCTTGCAGAAGTGACACTTCGAAAACTTAGCCTTCAGCTGATGTTTCCGCAAGATTTCCAAAACAATACGCAAGTGTGTCTTGTGCTCTTCCTCAGTTCTGGAATAAATCAGAATATCATCCACGAACACAAGTACAAACTTGTTCAACTGATCTCTGAACACTCTATTCATAAGATCCACAAAATATGCTGGTGCATTGGTCAGTCCAAACGGCATTACCAGCCACTCATAAAAACCGGATGGTGTCCTAAAAGCAGTCTTCGGCACACTATCCTTAGCCACTCTCAACTGGTGAAATCCCGTTGCCAAATCCATCTGAGAAAACACCTTAGCCTCGTGAAGCTGATCAAACAAGTCATCTATTCTCGGCAATGGATACTTGTTCTTCTTAGTCACCTTATTCAGCTCACGATAATCCACACACAACCTCAACGATCCATCCGCTTTGGTTGCGAACACAACTGGTGCACCCCATTCGGACACACTACGCCGAATGAATCCTTTCCGAAAAAGGTCATCAACCTGCACCTTCAGCTCTTGTTGTTCTCTCGGCGCCATCCATCTAAGAGGCATCACAACTGGTCTGGCTCCCTCAACTAGATCGATACGAAACTCAATCTCCCTATGCGGCGGTAACCCTTTGACCTCATCAAAGACGTCCTCAAATCCATTCACAACCGGCATCGATGACAGTCCATCCCGTGGAACAACCAGCGAATACATGAAGCCCATGAAGACGCCTTCTTCATGCTTACATCGTATCACAACCTTTCGCCCTTCCACATTCCCGACTGTCACCTCCAGTATCTCACAATCAACCTTTGCCGCATACTTCCTAAGCCAGTCCATACCCAAAATAATTCCGAACCCCGCAAAGTTCAGAACAAAGCAATCACAAACAAAAGAGCAATCATGACTCGATACAACTAGACCACGGCATACCATACACAAACAAGACGAACCCCCAACTGGATTAGTCACAACCAATGGCCTATCAACAATTTCCGGTTCTAAACCCAACCGGCCTACCAAATCATCACAAACAAACGAATGCGATGCCCCAGTATCAAACAACACTCTAACTGGAACACCACAAATGGAAAGAGTACCTTGAGCCACCACACTCTTCCCTTTCTCACCAACAGTAGGAGCTTTCGAAGACGATGGAACAGCTCCCAAAGCATAAGCTTGCACAATCTGCTTATCTTTCCTCGGTTCTGGACAGTCCTTCTTGATATGTCCCAGCTTATCACAGTTGTGGCACTTCAACTGCACCTTTGGATTCTTGCAATCCCTAGAGAAATGGCCCTTCTGCCGACAATTGTAGCAGGTCACTTCACCCTTTGGCTTCTTCTGGCCATCCTTACCCTTCTGTTGCTGCTGCTTCCTCTTCTTGTTTCCACCCTGATGTGGTTTGGACTCTTCCTTGGTCACAGCAACAACAGACCCTTCCTTAGGAAACAAACTCTCATGTCTGAGAGCTTTCTCCACAAGCTTCTCAAATGAATCGTCCAAATGATCCACTAACTGCCTCCCAAGATAACTGTCCAAGCCTGTCACAAACTTCTCATTCTTCTGATAGCGAGATTCAATATACGATCGAGCATAATTGGACAAAGCTTCAAACTCAGAAATATACTCAAGAACTGGTCTCCCACCTTGCTTGAGCTCCACAAACTTCTTAAACAAAACAGATTTCTGAGCCGTAGAGATGAACTTAGCTTCAAATCTAACTTGGAATTGCTCCCAAGTAATCTCTTCCTCCGGAGTATCAATGGTGATAGAATTCCACCAATCAGAAGCTCTCCCTTGAAGATGTCTCGATGCCAGCTTCCTCTTAGTTGCATCCTCAATTCCCAAATCACCAAAGATCCTTCTACAAGCATCAATCCATCTCTGCACTTCAATGGTTGATTCTGTTCCCAAGAAAACCTTTCCTCCAAGAGCAGTATAGTCCTTGCACAACTTAGCAAAATCCACTGGTCTTGGAGCTTGAACTTGAACTCCAACATCTACTGATGATCCGGAAGTTGGTATCCTTCTCATGATCGAAGTCATCATAGCTTCGAACATTGCAGCATAATCAGTAGCTCCCCAGCAACACGGCTTTCCCTAGCAGCTTGTCTCTCACTTCGACTCATCCTTAATATCTACAAAAAGGAATGATTTAGAACACCTTGAGAAACAACTACATAAAGAGTTCAAATCCTTCTAAACTACTATATTATATATAGTAATCATCCATCAAAATTACAATTACGTCTCTCATACGTAGTTACGTCAGCGAGCGTTGGCTAAAATCGATTTACCAAAGCTCTGATACCAAATGTGACGACCGCCCATGACTCCCGCACTAAAACAAGAGAATGGTGCGCTGAAAGGCGTGCCAGACAGCCATGGACGATAGTCAGGGTAAGATAAAACAGAAACTCTATCGTATTACTCACAACGCATGGATAAAATACAATAGAAATTAAACATAGTGAAGCTCTATAGAACAGAAGTCTCATCATATAAACCCATAATAGTTTTATACAATCATCTGAATAGTCAATACATCAAGCCTCACTACATAACACTCAGAGTATCAAACAAACAGCGGAATATCTAGTACATATAGTAAGAAAACAATATGCAAAAGCCTCCAGCTCGTCTTCGTCATCAACAGCGTTGGTAGCCAAGAACAGCACCTGTCACCTGCTACCTAGTCTGCCCATCCCAACATAGATGAACAGCCCAAGGTAATAAGAGTTGAACATAAAACCTTGAGTCAGACAACAGTCTTAGTGAGCAGTAAATTAACTATCAAACATACCAAAAGAGCATAAAGGATAAAAGGAATAGGAACTCAACCATCCCACTCCACCTCATTCTACAGTGATAGCCCCCAGACCCACTAAGCATAAATAAGCATAGCAAAGCAGACAATTTAAGTAAAGTAATTATCACTCGAGTCAAGGTCGATGTTTTCCAAGTACAAACCCCCAAGGCCTAAACCAAGATCAGATAAGCACCCAGAAAACACCGCTCTTGAGTCCGAATGACGATACAACCAAACATCCATGACTCTGACTATCACTGTTATCACTGCCTCGATATCACCGTTAATTGAATGACCAACACCTTCTTTCAGCCGTCCGTCAAGGGCTAATGGCAACCCCGGTTCTAGACATAACTCCGCACGTCATCATGACCCGTGCCTAGGACTATCGCATCTGCCCAGAGTACTAACACGTCATCATGACCCGTGTCTGGAACGTCATCGTGACCCGTTCCAACGTACCCTTGCTTTGAGCATGCTAGAACCTTCAATAACGATAAGATCCAAGCCTCCTAGTCATCCTCCTCGATGACTATTCTCACACTAGCTCAAGCGCCTCTCGAGCCCACCATTATCAACCAACCCGGACCGCATCACCGAGTTATCAACATGCTTGGGATGATCCCGTCTGGAATAAACCATGGCTTCCACACATCATGCTTTGCTTCAACGCATCATAGCAAAGTCCCGTCTCACATCATGGTTTGCCTCATCACATCATGGCAAAGTCCATCATCATCGAATCTATCCATATGAGCTTCCACATCCGCTTCATATGCCACAAGCAGCTTTCACCATTCAAGAGCCTTTCCACTTAGCTTTTGAATCATCTTCGATCAACTTGTCCAAATCAAGTTATCGATCAACTAATCAATCAAATCAAACATTAATCCAAGCAACCAATCATTCAAACAAGATCTAAATAAACAATTACAACAATAATGGAAATTTCGTAAATAAAGAGTTCAAATCTAACATGCGTTCTAACAAGCATGAATTATGAACAATATCTCTACAACTTGATGAATGAACTTGCATAAGTGAACATGTAGTAAAATAGGTGTCAAAACTTCATAGGTGATAGATCTACGTCCAGACTTCAGGAAAATGCAAGAAATCACTATCTTTAACACATAAACAAGCCACCGATCCAATATACTCCCTTGGGTCCGTGTGAGAGATAACTACCACTCACCGAATCACCTAAACACCTCAAAAACAACCAACTCCAGATCTGGACAGCAAGGAATCAGGCTTGATCCGGCAAAATATCGCTTCAATCGATGAAATCTCTCTTTGTTGGATGAAGATCTTCAACTTTGGCTCTTGGATCTTCGATTTGATCTTCAATTTAGATGGAAGTAATCACTAGATTTGAGTGGAGAAAAGAAGTGAAGAAGTGTTGTAGTCGAGCTCTCAAAATGGCAGCACTTCGTCGCTTCGAAATCCGGTGCCAAAAAGTGAGCCAAACTCCTCTATTTATAGGCTGAAATCACCATGAGTCGTCCGCCCCTATGAGTCGTCCACGAATCATGACTCAAGCCACTATACGACTTAACACAACACGGCTCAACACTCTACGACCCATGACTTATCTACACTGCCGCATTTCCTATGTCCTAAGTCGTTTGGACGACTTAACTCCTATGCGACCTAACAAAACACACGACCCAGCGACTTATCATGAGTCGTTCAACGACCTAACGACTTCCCATAAGTCGCGACCTCACGGAACATAGAACCTACCGACTTAATACTTAACCCTAACTCGTCCACGACTGAACTAAACACTCAGAGACTCACGACCTAACTGAACACACACGCGACTCATCATAGGTCGTTTAAGACCTATCCTTAACTCGTTCACCTTAGGCCATCCAACCTCCTTATGTTGTTTACGACTCAACTGCTTATCATACTGCCGACCCAACCACCTAACGACCTAACGCTAAGTCGCTCACGCGACTCAACCCTGAGACGACCCAAAATAGGCACGACTCAACACGGGCAGTGCCTCGACCTAACGATCTAAGTCCCCAACGACTCAAAGAAGCCACGACCTACCACTAAGTCGTTCACACGACTCAACTACCTACGATTTAGCGACTCAACGTATGAACGACTCAACGACTTAACACCTTACGACTTAAATCAACACACGACCTAAGCCATCACACGGCTTAACTTCTATAGGTCGAAACTTCTATGACTCGAAACCCCTTAAGTCGGTCAACCTATGAGTCGGCCACACCTCTAAGTAATAACTCGTACACGACCCAACTCCGAACAACTTAAGCTACCCTTCAACCTAAGCCTCTACACGAGTTAACTACCATACGACTTAAGCTCTAAGTCGTTAACCCTATAAGTCGCTACCTACCTTAACTCGGCCACACCTTAAGTCATCTATGCTCCTACACGACTCAAGCTCCAAATGACTTAAACTCCGAACGACTTATCAACAATACGACTTAAAGCATATAGTTTAACAATGTTTCGATCCGTAAAAATACGGGTCGTTACACGTAGAACATGGAAAAAGCTTCGTTTTGATAGGTTGTGGCTCCCGTAACTTCAAACGAGTCAAAAATTATGGCCGTTTGAAGAAACGAAAGAAAGCGACGGACCGCTCGCTGATCCGGTTCGACGGTATTGGCGAAAGTCTTCGATTTCCGTGAAACGCTCGAGCATGCTCAAACTGTAGCACTCGATATTAAAGATATTATGAATTACCGAGGGAATAAATGAGGATATGGTTCAAAAGCTTGTCTACTGAGGCTATAGCGCAATAAATATTCTTTTTTAACGTCCGTTCTGTCTTTCTTGTTTCCGGTACGTCCTAGTTCTGCACATATCCATCAACACGGGCCGTCTTTTTACCAACATTACAACATCAAGACAAAGTGACTCCGAGGAGAATGCTAAACGCATTTGATACCTTAGAATTTCGAACGGCTGATGGTGTTTTATATGATTACTTAGCCTGCAAGCAATCTACTTTTCCAGTCTGCGAATATCTTTCGGTTTCCTGTTTTATCCAATTTCAAATCCAATTTAATTCTTTTTAGGGGAATATTATCGTGGCCTATTTTGCTATTCTTATATTTTTGTTTTTTTGTCGTTCTTCTAGGTTTACGTCGGTGTAGTCCGACTACTTATACCACAAACTCAGTGGAATAAATTTATGAACGAAAACATCCGAGCTGTAGAAAAAACTTATGATGGAATTATTCTGCACACAAAACCGAACCATGACAATTCGAAATGTTAGAAACGTAGAACATGGAAAGAGCTTCGTTTTGATAGGTTGTGGCTCCCGTAACTTCAAACGAGTCAAAAGTTATGGCCGTTTGAAGAAACGAAAGAAAGCGACGGACCGCTCGCTGATCCGATTCAACGGTATTGGCAAAAGTCTTCGATCTCCGCGAAACGCTCGAGCAGGCTCACACTGTAGCACTCGATATTAAAGATATTATGGATTACCGAGGGAATAAATGTTGATATGGTACAAAAGCTTGTCTACTGAGGCTATAGTGCAATAAATGTTCTTTTTTAAAGACCGTTCTGTCTTCCTCGTTTCCGGTACGTCATAGTTTTGCTCATATCCATCAACACGGGCGGTCTTTTTACCAACATTACAACATCACGACAAAGTGACTTTGAAGAGAATGTTAAACGCATTTTATACCTTAGAATTTCGAACGGTTGATGGTGTTTTATATGATTACTTAGCCTGCAAGTAATCTACTTTTCCAGTCTGCGAATAACTTTCGGTTTCCTGTTTTATCCAATTTCAAATCCAATTTAATTCTTTTTAGGGAAATATTATCGTGGCCTATTTTTCTCTTCGTATATTTTTGTTTTTTTGTCGTTCTTCTAGGTTTACATCGGTGTAGTCCGACTACTTATACCACAAACTCAGTGGAATAAATTTATGAAAGAAAACATCCGAGCTGTAGAAAAAACTTATGATGGAATTATTCTGCACACAAAATCGATCCATGACAATTCGAAACGTTAGAAACGTAGAACATGGAAAGAGCTTCGTTTTGATGGGTTCTGGCTCCCGTAACTTCAAACGATTCAAAAGTTATGGTCGTTTGAAGAAACGAAAGAAAGCGACGGACCGCTCGCTGATCCGATTCGACGGTATTGGCGAAAGTCTTCGATCTCCGCGAAACGCTCGAGCATGCTCACACTGTAGCACTCGATATTAAAGATATTATGGATTACCGAGGGAATAAATGTTGATATGGTACAAAAGCTTGTCTACTGAGGCTATAGCTCAATAAATGTTCTTTTTTAAAGACCGTTCTGTCTACCTCGTTTCCGGTACGTCATAGTTTTGTTCATATCCATCCACACGGGCGGTCTTTCTACCAACATTACAACATCACGACAAAGTGACTTCAAAGAGAATGTTAAACGCATTTGATACCTTAGAATTTCGAACGGCTGATGGTGTTTTATATGATTACTTATTCTGCAAGTAATCTACTTTTCCTGTCTGCGAATATCTTTCGGTTTCCTGTTTTATCCAATTTCAAATCCAATTTAATTCTTTTTAGGGGAATATTATCGTAGCCTATTTTGCTCTTCGTATATTTTTGTTTTTTTGTCGTTCTTCTAGGTTTACGTCGGTGTAGTCCGACTACTTATACCACAAACTCAGTGGAATAAATTTATGAACGAAAACATCCGAGCTGTAGAAAAAACTTATGATGGAATTATTCTGCACACAAAACCGATCCATGACAATTCGAAATGTTAGAAACGTAGAACATGGAAAGAGCTTCGTTTTGATAGGTTGTGGCTCCCGTAACTTCGAACGAGTCAAAAGTTATGGCCGTTTGAAGAAACGAAAGAAAGCGACGGACCGCTCGCTGATCCGATTCGACGGTATTGGCAAAAGTCTTCGATCTCCGCGAAACGCTCGAGCATGCTCACACTGTAGCACTCGATATTAAAGATATTATGGATTACCGAGGGAATAAATGTTGATATGGTACAAAAGCTTGTCTACTGAGGCTATAGCGCAATAAATGTTCTTTTTTAAAGACCGTTCTGTCTTCCTCGTTTCTGGTACGTCATAGTTTTGCTCATATCCATCACACGGGCGGTCTTTTTACCAACATTACAACATCACGACAAAGTGACTTTGAGGAGAATGTTAAACGCATTTGATACCTTAAAATTTCTTGATGGTGTTTTATATGATTACTTAGCCTGCAAGTAATCTACTTTTCCAGTCTGCGAATAACTTTCGGTTTCCTGTTTTATCCAATTTCAAATCCAATTTAATTCTTTTTAGGGAAATATTATCGTGGCCTATTTTTCTCTTCGAATATTTTTGTTTTTTTGTCGTTCTTCTAGGTTTACATCGGTGTAGTCCGACTACTTATACCACAAACTTAGTGGAATATATTTATGAACGAAAACATCCGAGCTGTAGAAAAAACTTATGATGGAATTATTCTGCACACAAAACCAATCCATGACAATTCGAAACGTTAGAAACGTAGAACATGGAAAGTGCTTCATTTTGATGGGTTGTGGCTCCCGTAACTTCAAACGAGTCAAAAGTTATGGTCGTTTGAAGAAACGAAAGAAAGCGACGGACCGCTCGCTGATCCGATTCGACGGTATTGGCGAAAGTCTTCGATCTCCGTGAAACGCTCGAGCATGCTCACGCTGAGGCACTCGATATTAAAGATATTATGGATTACCGAGGGAATAAATGTTGATATGGTACAAAAGCTTGTCTACTGAGGCTATAGCGCAATAAATGTTCTTTTTTAAAGACCGTTCTGTCTACCTCGTTTCCGGTACGTCATAGTTTTGCTCATATCCATCAACACGGGCGGTCTTTTTGCCAATATTACAACATCATGACAAAGTGACTTCGAGGATAATGTTAAACGCATTTGATACCTTAGAATTTCGAACGGCTGATGGTGTTTTATATGATTACTTATTCTGCAAGTAATCTACTTTTCCAGTCTGCGAATATCTTTCGGTTTCCTGTTTTATCCAATTTCAAATCCAATTTAATTCTTTTTAGGGGAATATTATCGTGGCCTATTTTGCTCTTCGTATATTTTTGTTTTTTTGTCGTTCTTCTAGGTTTACATCGGTGTAGAGCGACTACTTAAACCACAAACTCAGTGGAATAAATTTATGTACGAAAACATCCGAGCTATAGAAAAAACTTATGATGGAATTATTCTGCGCACAAAATCGATCTATGACAATTCAAAACGTTAGAAACGTAGAACATGGAAAGAGCTTCGTTTTGATAGGTTGTGGCTCCCGTAACTTCAAACGAGTCAAAAGTTATGGCCGTTTGAAGAAACGAAAGAAAGCGACGGACCGCTCGCCGATCCGATTCGACGGTATTGGCGAAAGTCTTCGATTTCCGCGAAACGCTCGAGCATGCTCACACTGTAGCACTCGATATTAAAGATATTATGGATTACCGAGGGAATAAATGAGGATATGGTTCAAAAGCTTGTCTACTGAGGCTATAGCGCAATAAATGTTCTTTTTTAACGACCGTTCTGTCTTTCTCGTTTCCGGTACGTCCTAGTTTTGCACATATCCATCAACACGGGCCGTCTTTTTACCAATATTACAACATCACGACAAAGTGACTTCGAGGAGAATGCTAAACGCATTTGATACCTTAGAATTTCGAACGGCTGATGGTGTTTTATATGATTACTTAGCCTGCAAGTAATCTACTTTTCCAGTCTGCGAATATCTTTCGGTTTCCTGTTTTATCCAATTTCAAATCCAATTTAATTCTTTTTAGGGGAATATTATCGTGGCCTATTTTGCTCTTCGTATATTTTTGTTTTTTTGTCATTCTTCTATGTAACGACCCGTATTTTATGGACCGAAAGATTGTGGAACTGTTGGCATTGGGTTGTTAGTATTGTTAAGTCGTTCAGAGTTTAAGTCATTTGGAGCTTGAGTCGTGTAGGAGATAAGTCGTGTTGAGGTTGAGTCGTATGGAAGCTTATTTCGTGGCCTACTTAAGGAGCATAGATGACTTAAGGGATTGACCAACTTAGTGGAGCTACGACTTAGGAGTTAGCGAGTTAGTGGGTTGGACCGACTCATAGGGGTGACCGACCTAAGAGGTGAGCGAGTTAAGGATTAAGACGACCTAAGGATGAAGCGAGTTAAGAAGGTTAGCGGGTCAGAAGGCCCATGGGTTAGCGACTTAAGTTAGTAGCCGACTCAAGGTTTAGCCGACTTAAGAGTGAACGGCTTAAGACTTAAGTCGTTATGGTATAAGTCGTAGGCCGTTGGGACTTAGGCTTAGTGCTAAGTCGTTAGGATGTATGGTCGTCTCTCGTGTTAGCTCGGCAGTGTATTGAGTCGTAAGTCGTGTGTGTGTATTGAACCGTATGTTGTTAAGCCGTGTAGGGGCATGAGTCGTTAGGTCGGCTGCTAGTTAGGTCGTGAGTCGTAGAGATCTTGTGTCTGTGCTAGGCCGTGTTTGTTAGGGCGTAAGGTTGGTTGAGTCGGCTGTGTAGTTGGGTCGTTAGGTCGTTAGAAGGCCTTTGTCGCTATGTCGCATCTGGTTAGGTCGTTGAGTCGTGTGGGGGCATAAGTCGTAAGTCGTTGGGCTTTTAGGTCGTGGGCGACTCATGGAGGGGGGGGGCGGCCGACTCAGGGGAAAATCTGCCTATAAATAGAGGGGTTTGGCTCACTTTTTGGCACCGGATTTTGAAGCGACGAAGTGCTGCCATTTTGAGAGCCCGACTACAACACTTCTTCACTTCTTTTCTCCACTCTAATCTAGTGATTCCTTCCATCTAAATTGAAGATCAAATCGAAGATCCAAGAGCCAAAGTTGAAGATCTCCATCCATTGAAGAAAGATTTCATCGTTTGAAGCGAAGCTTTGGAGGATCAAGCTTGATTCCTTGCTGTCCAGATCTGAAGTTGGTTGTTTTTTAGGTGTTTAGGCGATTCGGTGAGTGGTAGTTATCTCTCACATGGACCCAAAGGAGTATATTGGATCGGTGGTTTGTTTATGTGCTAAAGAGAGTGATTTCGTGCATTTTTCTTAAGTTTGCAGGTCGATCTATTCTTCGTGATGATTTGACATCTATTTTACTACATGTTCACTTATGCAAGTTCATTCATCAAGTTGTAGAGATATTGTTCATAATTCATGCTTGTTAGAATGCATGTTAGATTTGGACTCTTTATTTACGAAATTGCCATTATTGTTGTAATTGTTTATTTAGATCTTGTTTGAATGATTGATTGCTTGGATTAATGTTTGATTTGATTGATTAGTTGATCGATAACTTGATTTGGACAAGTTGGTCGAAGATGATTCAAAAGCTAAGTGGAAAGGCTCTTGAATAAGGAAAGCTGCTTGTGGCATATGAAGCGGATGTTGAAGCTCATATGGATAGATTTGATGATGATGTTGAGATGGGAATTTGCCATGTTGCGATGAGGCAAACCATGATGTTGAGATGGGACTTTGCTATGATGCAATGAAGCAAAGCATGATGTGTGAAAGCCTTGGTTTGATCCAGACGGGATCATCCCAAGCATGTTGATAACTCAGTGATGCGGTCCGAGTTTGTGGATAATGGTTAGCTTGAGAGGCGCTTGAGCTAGTATGGGAATAGTCGTCGAGGAAGATGACTAGAAGACAGAGATTTCATCGTTGTTGAAGGTTCTACCATGCTCAAAGCAAGAGTACGTTGGGACGGGTCACGATGACGTTCCAAGCACGGGCCGCGACGACGTGCTAGTACTCTGGGTAGTTGCGAAAATTCCTAGGCACGGGCTACGACGACGTGCGGAGTTATGTCTAGAACCGGGGTTACCATTAGCCCTAGATAGGCGGTCATTCAACTAACGGTGAATTCAAGGCAATGATAACAATGATAGCCAGAGTCATGGATGTTTGGATGTTTGGTTGCATCGTCGCTTGGGTCAAGAGCGATGTTTTCAGGGTGCTTATCTGATCTTGGTTTAGGCCTTGGGGGTTTGTACTTGGAAAACACCGACCTTGACTCGAGTGATATTTACTTTGCTTTAAATGTCTGAATTGCTTTGTTTACTTCAGCTTAATGTGTCTGGGGCTATCATTGTAGAAAGAGGTGGAGTGGGATGGTTGAGTTCCTATTCCTTTTATCCTTTATGCTCTTTTGGTATGTTTGATAGTTGATTTACTGCTCACTAAGACTGTTCTCTGACTCAAGGTTTTATGTTCAACTCTTATTACCTTGGGCTGTTCATCCATGTTGGGATGGGCAGACTAGGTAGCAGGTGACAGGTGCTGTTCTTGGCTACCAACGCTGTTGAATGACGAAGACGAGCTGGAGGCTTTTGCATATTGTTTTCTTACTATATGTACTGGATGTTCCACTGTTTGCTTGATACTCTGAGTGTTATGTAGTGAGGCTTGATGTATTGACTATTCAGATGATTGTATAAAACTATTATGAGTTTATATGATTCTGTTCTATGGAGCTTCACTATGTATATTTTCTATTGTATTTTGTCCATGCGCTGTGAGTAATACGATAGACTATTCTATTTTACCTTACCCTGACTATCATCCATGGCTGCCTGGCACACCTTTCAGTGCACCATTCTCTTGTTTTCGTGCGGGAGTCATGGGCGGTCGTCACATTTGGTATCAGAGCTTTGGTTAATCGATTTTAGCCAACGCTCGCTGACGTAACTACGTATGAGAGACGTAATTGTATTTTGATGGATGATTACTATATATAATATAGTAGTTTAGAAGGATTTGAACTCCTCATGTAGTTGTTTCTCAAGGTGTTCTAAATCATTCCTTTTTGTAGATATTAAGGATGAGTCGAAGTGGGAGACAAGCTGCTAGGGAAAGCCGTGCTGTTGGGGGAGCTACTGACTATGCTGCAATGTTCGAAGCTATGATGACTTCGATCATGAGAAGGATACCAACTTCAGAATCATCAGTAGATGTTGGAGTTCAAGTTCAAGCTCCAAAACCAGTGGATTTTGCTAAGTTGTGCATGGACTATACTGCTCTTGGAGGAAAGGTTTTCTTAGGGACAGAGTCAACCATTGAAGTCCAAAGATGGATAGATGCTTGTCGAAGGATCTTTGGTGATTTGGGGATTGAGGATGCAACTAAGAGGAAGCTTGCATCAAGACAGCTTCAAGGGAGAGCTTCGGATTGGTGGAATTCTATCACCATTGATACTCCAGAGGAAGAGATTACTTGGGAGCAATTCCAAGTTAGATTTGAAGCTAAGTTCATTTCTACAGCTCAGAAATCTGTTCTGTTTAAGAAATTTGTGGAACTCAAGCAAGGTGGAAGACCAGTTCTTTAGTATGTTTCTGAATTTGAAGCTTTGTCCAAGTATGCTCGGTCGTATATTGAGTCTTCATATCATAAGAACGAGAAGTTTGTGACAGGCTTGGACACTTATCTTGGGAGGCAGTTAGTGGATCATTTGAACGATCCATTTGAGAAGCTTGTGGAGAAAGCTCTGAGGCATGAGAATCTGTTTCCTAAGGAAGGATCTGTTGTTGCTGTGACCAAGGAGCAAAATGGAAATAAGAAGAGGAAGCAGCAGCAGCAGAAGGGTAAGGATGGACAGAAGAAGCCAAAGGGTGAAGTGATCTGCTACAACTGTCAGCAGAAGGGGCATCTCTCCAGGGATTGCAAGAAACCAAGAGTGCCGGCAAAGTGTCACAACTGTGACAAACCGGGGCATTTCAAGAGGGATTGTCCGGAACCGAGGAAGGACAAGCAGATTGTGCAAGCCTATGCTTTGGGGGCTGTGCCATCATCTTTGAAAGCTCCTACTGCTGATGAGAAAGGAAAGAGCGTGGCGGTTCAAGGTACTCTTTTCATTTGTGGTGTTCCAGTTAGAGTGTTGTTTGATACTGGAGCGTCGCATTCTTTTGTTTGTAATGATCTTGTAGACCGGTTGGGTTTGGAATCGGATATTGCTGATAGGCCATTGGTTGTGACTAATCCAGTTGGGGGTTCATCTTGTTTGTGTATGATATGCCGTGGTCTAGTTGTGTCGAGTCATGATTGCTCTTTTGTTTGTGATTGTTTTGTTCTGAACTTTGTGGGGTTCGAAATTATTTTGGGTATGGACTGGTTTAGGAAGTATGCGGCAAGGATTGATTGTGAGAGGCTGGAGGTGACAGTCGAGAATGTGGAGAGGCGAAAGGTTGTGATACGATGTAAGCATGAAGAAGGCGTCTTCATGAGCTTCATGTATTCGCTGGTTGTTCCACGGGATGGACTGTCATCGGTGCCTATTGTGAATGGATTTGAGGATGTCTTTGACGAGGTCAAAGGATTACCACCGCATAGGGAGATCGAGTTTCGTATCGATCTAGTTGAGGGAGCCAGACCTGTTGTGATGCCTCTTAGGCGAATGGTGCCTAGAGAACAGCAAGAGTTGAAGGTGCAGGTTGATGACCTTTTACGGAAAGGATTCATTCGGCGTTGCGTGTCCGAATGGGGTGCACCAGTTGTGTTCGCAACCAAAGCGGATGGATCGTTGAGGTTGTGTGTGGATTATCGTGAGCTGAATAAAGTGACTAGGAAGAACAAGTATCCATTGCCGAGAATAGATGACTTGTTTGATCAGCTTCACGAGGCTAAGGTGTTTTCTCAGATGGATTTGGCAACGGGATTTCACCAGTTGAGAGTGGCAAAGGATAGTGTGCCGAAAACTGCTTTTAGGACACCGTCCGGTTTCTATGAGTGGCTGGTAATGCCGTTTGGATTGACCAATGCACCAGCATATTTTGTGGATCTTATGAATAGAGTATTCAGAGATCAGTTGAACAAGTTTGTACTTGTGTTCGTGGATGATATTTTGGTTTACTCCAAAAATGAAGAAGAGCACAAGACGCACTTGCGGATTGTTTTGGAAATCTTGCGAAAACATCAGCTGAAGGCTAAGTTTTCGAAGTGTCACTTCTGGAAGAGTGAAGTGAGGTTCTTAGGCCATGTTATTTCGGGAAATGGAATAGCGGTTGATGCCGCTAAGGTGGCAGCAATCCAGGATTGGGTTAGGCCTAAGAATGCATCTGATGTGAGAAGTTTTCTTGGATTAGCAGGATATTATCGTCGTTTTATCAAAGACTTTTCCAAGATAGCTGCACCGTTAACAGGATTGATGAAAAAGAACCAAGTGTTCAAATGGGATGATAAGTGTGAGCAAGCTTTCAGAATCCTGAAAGAGCAACTGACAAGTGCTCCTGTTTTGACTATTCCAAGTAGGAATGATGAGATGTGGTTTACAACGATGCATGTGGTACTGGACTTGGAGCAGTGCTAATGCAAAAGGATAAAGTTGTTGCATATGCAAGTCGACAACTGAAGCCGCATGAAGGGAATTACCCGACTCATGATTTGGAGTTAGCGGCGATTGTTTTTGCTCTGAAGATGTGGAGACATTACCTGTTGGGAGTTCGATTCGAGTTGTTTACAGATCATAAGTCGTTGAAGTATCTGTTCTCCCAAAAGGATTTGAATCTTCGACAGCAACGGTGGCTAGAGTTTTTAGCATCATATGATTTTGGTATAGCCTATACTCCGGGAAAAGGTAACGCAGTGGCAGATGCGTTAAGTCGAAGACATGCAGGATTGGGAGCCATGTTTTCAGAATGGAAGAGCCTTAAGTATTTGGCTGGATTTGACTTCAGGCCCAGATGTAAATTGGAACCTGAGATGTTGGCAAACTTATCAATAAGACCTACTCTTGTGGAAAGAATTGGCGAGAGCCAAAGGCGAGAAGATAAGCTTGTCAGGATTATCCGTGATTTGGAATCTGGATTGGATCCAGAAAAGGATAAAGGATTCGAGGTCGATCGAGAGGGTTGGCTTCGGAAATAAGGACGACTGGTTGTTCCCGATATAGATGAATTGAGGGTGAAGTTCTGAAGGAAAGTCATCACTCGAAGTTGACAATTCATCCAAGTGGAAATAAGATGTATCGGGATATGAAAAGGACTTACTACTGGGAAGGTATGAAGAAGGATGTTGGAAATTTTATTTCCAAATGTATGAATTGCCAGTTGGTAAAAGCCGAGTAAAAGAAGCCAAGTGGGTTGCTTCAGCCGTTAGAAGTTCCTACATGGAAGTGGGAGCAAATATCGATGGATTTTATCGATGGTCTACCTAGAACTAGGGCAGGAAATGAAGGGATTTGGGTCGTTGTAGATCGTTTGACTAAGAGTGCAAGATTCATTCCTGTTTGATCAACTAGGACTACATCGAAATTGGCTGAGTTGTATGTTAAGTGGATAGTTCGATTCCATGGTATTCCGAAAAGTATAGTGAGCGATCGAGATCCATTGTTCACTAGTGGATTTTGGAAGAGCTTCCAGGAAGTTTTGGGAACTGAGTTGTGTTTGAGTACAACTTATCATCCCCAAACAGATGGTCAGACCGAGAGAGTCAACCGAGTTTTGGAAGATCTCCTGAGAGCTTGTGTCTTAGATTTTGGAGGATCATGGGAAGACCATCTTCATTTGGTGGAATTTGCGTATAATAACAGTTATCAGTCCAGTATTGGTATGGCACCATATGAGGCATTGTATGGGAGACCGTGTAACTCTCCGACATGTTGGTTGGAAACAGGAGAAAAGCTGATACTTGGGCCAGAGATGATTCGACAGACTACGGATTGTATAGAGATCATTCGGCGACGAATGAAGGCAGCCCAAGCCCGTCAGAAAAGTTATGCCGATAAGTGTCATAAGGATTTGGAATTCGACATAGGTGATATGGTTTTCGCGAAGGCTTCTCCACTGAAGAATGTTATTCGATTCGGGAAGAAAGGAAAATTGACTCCGAGATTTGTTGGACCATTCCCGATCATCGAGCGAGTTGGAAAGCTCGCTTAAAAATTGGAGTTACCGGAAAAGATGGCGGGTGTACACAATGTTTTTCATGTATCTTATCTACGGAAGTATGTTCATGACTCGAATACGGTGGTTTCTGCTGATAGCTGTGAAGACTTGGAGGTTGACCCAGTTGTTACGAGACCTCGTAAGCCGCTTCGTGTTGTGGAAACCGGCACGAAACAGCTTAGGAGGAAGACGGTTACGTTGCTCAAGATACAATGGAGTGATGATGTTAACGACTGTACGTGGGAAGAGGAAGAGAGGATGAAGGCAGCTCATCCTGAACTCTTCGAGGTATGGCCCTAAGGTGTCGTGACATCTCACGAATTTGTAACTTGTTCTAGTCTTAGTATTCTGCATGCTAGGCTAGAATTGGATGCATGGTTTGTTGATTGCTATGGATGGTAGGCATGCAGAATAGTTTTGACTGCTCTTGTTTGTTTGGAATTTCGGGGACGAAATTCCTAAGGGGGAGAGAATGTAACGACCCGTATTTTGTGGATCGAAAGATCGTGGAACTGTTGGCATTGGGTTGTTAGTATTGTTAAGTCGTTCAGAGTTTAAGTCATTTGGAGCTTGAGTCGTGTAGGAGATAAGTCGTGTTGAGGTTGAGTCGTATGGAAGCTTATTTCGTGGCCGACTTAAGGAGCATAGATGACTTAAGGGATTGACCGACTTAGTGGAGCTACGACTTAGGAGTTAGCGAGTTAGTGGGTTGGACCGACTCATAGGGGTGACCGACCTAAGAGGTGAGCGAGTTAAGGATTAAGACGACCTAAGGATGGAGCGAGTTAAGAAGGTTAGAGGGTCAGAAGGCCCACGGGTTAGCGACTTAAGTTATTAGCCGACTCAAGGTTTAGCTGACTTAAGAGTGAACGGCTTAAGACTTAAGTCGTTATGGTATAAGTCGTAGGCCGTTGGGACTTAGGCTTAGTGCTAAGTTGTTAGGATGTATCGTCGTCTCTCGTGTTAGGTCGGCAGTGTATTGAGTCGTAAGCCGTGTGTGTGTATTGAACCGTATGTTGTTAAGCCGTGTAGGGGCATGAGTCGTTAGGTCGGCTGCTAGTTAGGTCGTGAGTCGTAGAGATCTTGTGTCTGTGCTAGGCCGTGTTTGTTAGGGCGTAAGGTTGGTTGAGTCGGCTGTGTAGTTGGGTCGTTAGGTCGTTAGAAGGCCTATGTCGCTATGTCGCATCTGGTTAGGTCGTTGAGTCGTGTGGGGGCATAAGTCGTAAGTCGTTGGGCTTTTAGGTCGTGGGCGACTCATGGGGGGGGGCGGCCGACTCAGGGGAAAATCTGCCTATAAATAGAGGGGTTTGGCTTACTTTTTGGCACCGGATTTTGAAGCGACGAAGTGCTGCCATTTTGAGAGCTCGACTACAACACTTCTTCACTTCTTTTCTCCACTCTAATATAGTGATTCCTTCCATCTAAATTGAAGATCAAATCGAAGATCCAAGAGCCAAAGTTGAAGATCTCCATCCATTGAAGAAAGATTTCATCGTTTGAAGCGAAGCTTTGGAGGATCAAGCTTGATTCCTTGTTGTCCAGATCTGAAGTTGGTTGTTTTTGAGGTGTTTAGGCGATTCGGTGAGTGGTAGTTATCTCTCACACGGACCCAAAGGAGTATATTGGATCGGTGGTTTGTTTATGTCCTAAAGATAGTGATTTCGTGCATTTTCCTTAAGTTTGCATGTAGATCTATTGTTCGTAATGATTTGACATCTATTTTACTACGTGTTCACTTATGCAAGTTCATTCATCAAGTTGTAGAGATATTGTTCATAATTCATGCTTGTTAGAATGCATGTTGGATTTGGACTCTTTATTTACGAAATTGCCATTATTGTTGTAATTGTTTATTTAAATCTTGTTTGAATGATTGATTGCTTGGATTAATGTTTGATTTGATTGATTAGTTGATCGATAACTTGATTTGGACAAGTTGGTCGAAGATGATTCAAAAGCTAAGTGGAAAGGCTCTTGATAAGGAAAGCTGCTTGTGGCATATGAAGCGGATGTTGAAGCTCATATGGATAGATTTGATGATGATGTTGAGATGGGAATTTGCCATGATGCGATGAGGCAAACCATGATGTTGAGATGGGACTTTGCTATGATGCGATGAAGCAAAGCATGATGTGTGAAAGCCTTGGTTTGATCCAGACGGGATCATCCCAAGCATGTTGATAACTCGGTGATGCGGTCCGAGTTTGTGGATAATGGTTAGCTTGAGAGGCGCTTGAGCTAGTATGGGAATAGTCGTCGAGGAGGATGACTAGAAGGCTGAGATTTCATCGTTGTTGAAGGTTCTAGCATGCTCAAAGCAAGAGTACGTTGGGACGGGTCACGATGACATTCCAAGCACGGGCTGCGACGACGTGCTAGTACTCTGGGTAGTTGCGAAAATTCCTAGGCACGGGCTACGACGACGTGCGGAGTTATGTCTAGAACTGGGGTTACCATTAGCCCTAGACAGGCGGTCATTCAACTAACGGTGAATTCAAGGCAATGATAACAATGATAGCCTGTTATACCAACTTTTGGAAAAGTTGAGATACCCAAAATTTACTAAAAATCAATGATTACTATTCCTGAATATCGACTGCGCATTGTAGGATAACCATGGATATCGATGAATTTTGTCCGAGCCCGGATCGGGCCACAATTGATAGGACATGGCGAGAGAGATCATAGATGTCCGCATTTCAAATTTCAAGTCAATCCGAGGTCGTATGCTCAAGTTATGATGTAATCGAGTTAAGAAGGATGGACATTGCTCAGTTCGAACCCATCTAGTTCGAATCCATCTAGTTCGAACCCATCATGTTCGAATCCATAAGAAGAAGTGATGTTCGAATCCATCAGCTAACATCTTCCTTCGACTCCATCCTGCTTCGACTCCATCGGCCTCGACACCATCACAGTGACTCACCTTCGAATCCACGAACTGAACCTTTGCTTCGACTCCATCAAGCGAGCCCCCAGATAACCTTGCTTCGAATCCATCTTCACACGACCACAAACTCATCATGGCTTCGGCTCCATGCTATCTTCGAATCCCACATGTTAAAGGCGACTTCGAACCGATCCAAAGTAACGTGTTTGGATCGATTCGAACGAGCGTATCTCCATCGATTCGAAGACGACCTTCGAATCCAACACACGAAGCCATCCACTGAGCACGGCAAAGAACTCGGAGTCGACCCAATCAACTCGGCGAAAAACGTGGATCGACTCGAAGAAGGCGCGCCACGTCAACCCACTTACACGCCCTTAGATCGATTCGAAGTACTCGATTCGAATGGATCGATTCGAACCAACCAGCATGCCGAAGAACACCATCTTGAATCGATCATATCTCTCAATCCCTTGATCCAAATGCCATGAAAGTTTTACAGGAGTTCGTCTACATGTCGAAGAATGTCCACGCCAAGTTTTATCACGATTGGACGATTTCTTGATCGATTCGAACCAAGGGTCGAATCGATCCCAATGTGGGCCCGGATCTCCAGGTTTCGGCCATGTGGGCCCCCTCACGTGCCAGAAGCGGTCCACTTGACTTTTAGGAGAAATATCAGCCTCCTATGCCTATAAATAGAGCCCCAGGTCATTCAGAAAATGGGGGATTTCTCTTTGGCAAGATCAAGGCTCTGAAGCATCAAGATTCCACCAGGCTCTGCTTTGTACTCCATCACCATCATTGTACTTGAATTTCAGAGCTATAATCCATTGTAATCCGCTGTAATCAGTTGTAATCAACGAAGAACATCAATAAAAAGAGAAAACCTTTGATGTGGACGTAGGCCGGAGATAGCCGAACCACTATAAATCATGTGTCCTTGTTTATAATTCATGTTTTGCTGCTTAGATCTGTGATTTGTGTTAGAATGTTGCTGAGTTATATTCCAACACTGGTGCTTTCACAACACTTGGGGTTTGTGACCAATTTTGGCGCAAACACTTTGGTGCTTTCACTGAGAAAGACTAGCACCCGCTACATTCAGAGTTCAGATTCAAGAGTTCGTAAACCTCCAATTCAGAGACAATGACTCGACAAACAAGACAAAGGGTTGATAGGAGCCAACAAGGAGGAAGCCAAGAAGCATCCTCCGGATCAAGAGAAGGACAAGCTTCCGTCTACATCACAAGAGACGAGATGGAGGCTATGGCTAATTCATTGCGCGAAAGCATGATGAAGAGTCAACAGGAGATGCTGCAGAATTTCCTCGAGCAAATGAGGGCGGCGAACGTGCAAAACCTTGGACCAACTACAACAACTGTGAGTGCTGGACAAGGAATCAGGATTGCAGAAGCTAATGAAGGTCAGGTTCAAGACCAGAATACAGGAGTTGAAGGTGGTCAATAAGGCCTTGGGGGCAGACCCTCAGGGTCCGATACTGGAAGACCAACAGACGAAGCTCAACCAGCTGGAGCCAATGCATATGCTAACGAACCACCGGAAGAATACGTACAAGAATTCCCTTCAAAGCTCTGGGGGCAGGATAGAAGTTTAACAAAAGGTCAACCACTGGAAGGAGACGAGAGAATGATTGGCCTCATGCGAAGAATCATGAGAGGAGGATTGCCTAGCGGAGGTCTGGAAGAAGTTAGTCGGAGTCCGTTCACTCCAAACATCCAAAACGCAAGGAACCCTCCGAAGTTCAAACTACCAGCGCTAGAACCTTATGACGGGAGATCGGACCCGACCATGCACATTACCAGATATATTAGGCACATGGAAGTGCTGGGGGCATCCGAGGAAGTGATGGCACGATGCTTCCCTCTATATTTATCAGATTTAGCTGCACTATGGTTCAGACAACTGGAGACTGGATCAATCGGAACATGGAGCGAGCTTGTTGATTGCTTCATGAGACAGTTTAGGGTCCATGTGACGCGACCCAAGAGTGTGATGACTTTAGCTTCGATCAAGCAGAGGACCGAAGAGTCCATAAAAGATTTTCTACTAAGGTTCAATGTGACAGTAACTTCTGTAGATCGTCCGGATCCATCAATGATTTTAATTGCGGCGGTGGCAGGAGTCGCAGAAGGCACCAAATTTAAAGATTCTCTAACTAAAGATCCACCGCAAGATCTTGGAGAGTTCTTTCATAAAGCTGAAAAGTTCATTCGGTTAGAAGAATCACGAGCCGAGAGTCGGGAAATAAATACCGCGCGGAGCGAAGAAATCCCCAGAGAACAGCCTGTAGTAGACAAATGAAAGAGGAAACAGGATGACAGACATGATGGTCCTGATAAACAAAAGAAATTCCGAGAACAAGATTCAGGCAGTACACCGATCTGACTGCAGGCCTAGAAAGAATCTACACTGAAACTAGGGGGCAACTCCCCTATCGAAAGCCACCTATAAGGGATCCCACCGAGCGGGAGCGCAGGACTGGAAAATACTGCCTATTCCATGAGCTGGATGGGCACACCACAGATGAGTGCCGCCACCTAAAGTATGAGGTGGAAGAACATGCCAGGGGTGGTAGATTGCCGCAATTTGTCAGAGAACGAGCAACGGCAGCAAGACCTGAACGACTATCGCCTCCACCTAACAGGAACGATCCTGGATCGGGATCACAACTCGTCATCAACTGATCGAAGATGGCAAGGGCCAAGTCCAGGGTTTGGACTTTGGTCAAATAATTTTATTTAGATTTGTTTTCAGAATAAACGGTTACTCCACTTACACATGTACGGGAACTGGAGAGATCCCTAGGCATGCTCTGAGATGGAGATAAACCGATATGCCCGGAGAGGCAATGTTAAGATTTTTTCTGATGTTTGAGATTGAACATCTAGAACTCGAATTTTAATAAATAATTAGAATCTCTTGCAATAAACCTTTTGACCGGAGAGTCAAAGGATGAACATTAAATTTCAATATAAACACGATCGCTTTATGACCCTACCCGTAGAGGCGGGGTCCGGAGTGTAAGAAGTGAGTTGCTTCGCTGGAGAGCGACAGGATCAACTCATTTAAGCGTTGTTTCCCCTTCACCAGAGAGTGACAGGATGGGATCCAGCAAGAGCCCGGAGAGGCTATGGTCGGAATCGAACGACCAAGACATCGCTTAATGTTCAGATACACTGAACCGGAGTGCAAGAAGTGAGTTGCTTCGCCGGGGAGCGACGGGATCAACTCACTTAAGCGCTATTTCCCCTTCACCAGAGAGTGACAGGATGGGATCTAGCAAGAGACCAGAGAGGCTATGATCGGTCTAGAACGACCACGACATCGCTATACGTCCTAACTGGGACCAGAGTGAAGGGGATAGAAGGCAACGCCAGAGTGCAATAGGATCTTTCTATTCAATCACTAAGTCTAGAATTGGCTTAGTAGGGGTTCAGAGTAGCCAACAATAGTCCGGAGAGACTACGAAACTTCACTCTCAACATCTGCGGAAAGAACGGATGCTGATTTGGCTTCGAACAGCCATAAACTAGATTAATAACACCACCGCTATGGATGAAACATGAATTTATTACACTTGATTTAAGACCGTTCAAAACATACCTTTTACAAAAAGGCATGTTTTGGGGGGCAAAATGTTATCCCAACTTTTGGCAAAGTTGAGATAGCCAAAATTTACTAAAAATCAATGATTACTATTCCTGAATATCGACTGCGCATTGCAGGATAACCATGGATATCGATGAATTTTTTCCGAGCCTGGATCGGGCCACAATTGATAGGACATGGCGAGAGAGATCATAGAAGTCCGCATTTCAAATTTCAAGTCAATCCGAGGTCGTATGCTCAAGTTATGATGGAATCGAGTTAAGAAGGATGGACGTTGCTCAGTTCGAACCCATCTAGTTCGAATCCATCTAGTTCGAACCCATCATGTTCGAATCCATAAGAAGAAGTGATGTTCGAATCCATCAGCTAACATCTTCCTTCGACTCCATCCTGCTTCGACTCCATCGGCCTCGACACCATCACAGTGACTCACCTTCGAATCCATGAACTGAACCTTTGCTTCGACTCCATCAAGCGAGCCCCCAGATAACCTTGCTTCGAATCCATCTTCACACGACCACAAACTAATCATGGCTTCGGCTCCATGCTGTCTTCGAATCCCACATGTTAAAGGCGACTTCGAACTGATCCAAAGTAACGTGTTTGGATCGATTCGAACGAGCGTCTCTCCATCGATTCGAAGACGACCTTCGAATCCAACACACGAAGCCATCCAGTGAGCACGGCAAAGAACTCAGAGTCGACCCAATCAACTCGGCGAAAAACGTGGATCGACTCGAAGAAGGCGCGCCACGTCAACCCACTTACACGCCCTTAGATCGATTGGTTGTACTCGATTCGAATGGATCGATTCGAACCAACCAGCATGCGAAGAACACCATCTTGAATAGATCATATCTCTCAATCCCTTGATCCAAATGCCATGAAATTTATACAGGAGTTTGTCTACATGTCGAAGAATGTCCACGCCAAGTTTCATCACGATTGGACGATTTCTTGATCGATTCGAACCAAGGGTCGAATCGATCCCAATGTGGGCCCGGATCTCCAGGTTTCGGCCATGTGGGCCCTCTCACATGCCAGAAGCGGTCCACCTGACTTTTAGGAGAAATATCAGCCTCCTACGCATATAAATAGAGCCCCAGGTCATTCAGAAAAGGGGGGATTTCTCTTTGGCAAGATCAAGGCTCTGAAGCATCAAGATTCCACCAGGCTCTGCTTTATACTCCATCACCATCATTGTACTTGAATTTTAGAGCTATAATCCATTGTACTCCGCTGTAATCGGTTGTAATCAGCGAAGAACATCAATAAAAAGAGAAAACCTTTGAAGTGGACGTAGGCCGGAGATAGCCGAACCACTATAAATCGTGTGTCCTTGTTTATAATTCCTGTTTTGCTGCTTAGATCTGTGATTTGTGTTTGAATATTGCTGAGTTATATTCCAACACTGGTGCTTTCACAACACTTGGGGTTTGTGACCAATTTTGGCGCAAACACTTTGGTGCTTTCACTGAGAAAGACTAGCACCCGCTACATTCAGAGTTCAGATTCAAGAGTTCGAAAACTTCCAATTCAGAGACAATGACTCGACAAACAAGACAAAGGGTTGATAGGAGCCAACAAGGAGGAAGCCAAGAAGCATCCTCCGGATCAAGAGAAGGACAAGCTTCCATCTACATCACAAGAGACGAGATGGAGGCTATGGCTAATTCATTGCGCGAAAGCATGATGAAGAGTCAACAGGAGATGCTGCAGAATTTCCTCGAGCAAATGAGGGCGGCGAACGTGCAAAACCTTGGACCAAATACAACAACTGTGAGTGCGGGACAAGGAATCAGGATTGCGGAAGCTAATGAAGGTCAGGTTCAAGACCAGAATCCAGGAGTTGAAGGTGGTCAATAAGGCCTTGGGGGCAGACCCTCAGGGTCCGATACTGGAAGACCAACAGACGGAGCTCAATCAGCTGGAGCCAATGCATATGCTAACGAGCCACTGGAAGAATACGTACCAGAATTCCCTTCAAGGCTCGGGGGGCAGGATAGAAGTTTAACAAAAGGTCAACCACTGGAAGGAGACGAGAGAATGATTGGCCTCATGCGAAGAATCATGAGAGGAGGATTGCCTAGCGGAGGTCTGGAAGAAGTTAGTCGGAGTCCGTTCACTCCAAACATCCAAAATGCAAGGAACCCTCCGAAGTTCAAACTACCAGCGCTAGAACCTTATGACGGGAGATCAGACCCGACCATGCATATTACCAGATATATTATGCACATGGAAGTGTTGGGGGCATCCGAGGAATTGATGGCACGATGCTTCCCTCTATATTTATCAGATTTAGCTGCACTATGGTTCAGACAACTGGAGACTGGATCAATCGGAACATGGAGCGAGCTTGTTGATTGCTTCATGAGACAGTTTAGGGTCCATGTGACGCGACCCAAGAGTGTGATGACTTTAGCTTCGATCAAGCAGAGGACCGGAGAGTCCATAAAAGATTTTCTACTAAGGTTCAATGTGACAGTAACTTCTGTAGATCGCCCGGATCCATCAATGATTTTAATGGCGGCGGTGGCAGGAGTCGCAGAAGGCACCAAATTTAAAGATTCTCTAACTAAAGATCCACCGCAAGATCTTGGAGAGTTCTTTCATAAAGCTGAAAAGTTCATTCGGTTAGAAGAATCACGAGCCGAGAGTCGGGAAATAAATACCGCGCGGAGCGAAGAAATCCCCAGAGAACAGCCTGTAGTAGACAAAGGAAAGAGGAAACAGGATGACAGACATGATGGTCCTGATAAACGGAAGAAATTCCCAGAACCAAGATTCAGGCAGTACAGCGATCTGACTGCAGGCCTAGAAAGAATCTACAGTGAAACTAGGGGCAACTCCCCTATCGAAAGTCACCTATAAGGGATCCCACCGAGCGGGAGCGCGGGACTGGAAAATACTGCCTATTCCATGAGCTGGATGGGCACACCACAGATGAGTGCCGCCACCTAAAGGATGAGGTGGAAGAACATGCCAGGGGTGGTAGATTGCCGCAATTTGTCAGAGAACGAGCAACGGCAGCAAGACCTGAACGACCACCGCCTCCACCTAACAGGAACGATCCTGGATCGGGATCACGACTCGTCATCAACTGATCGAAGATGGCAAGGGCCAAGTCCAGGGTTTGGACTTTGGTCAAATAATTTTATTTAGATTTGTTTTCAGAATAAATGGTTACTCCACTTACACATGTACGGGAACCAGAGAGATCCCTAGGCATGCTCTGAGATGGAGATAAACCGATATGCCCGGAGAGGCAATGTTTAGGTTTTTTCTGATGTTTGAGATTGAACATCTAGAACTCGAATTTTAATAAATAAATTAGAATCTCTTGCAATAAACCTTTTGACCGGAGAGTCAAAGGATGAACATTAAATTTCAATATAAACACGATCGCTTTATGACCCTACCCGTAGAGGCGGGGTCCGGAGTGCAAGAAGTGAGTTTCTTCGTCGGAGAGCGACAGGATCAACTCATTTAAGCGCTGTTTCCCCTTCACCGGAGAATGACAGGATGGGATCCAGCAAGAGCCCGGAGAGGCTATGATCGGTATCGAATGACCAAGACATCGCTTAAATGTTGAGATACACTGAACCGGAGTGCAAGAAGTGAGTTGCTTCGCCGGAGAGCGACAGGATCAACTCACTTAAGCGCTGTTTCCCCTTCCCCAGAGAGTGACAGGATGGGATCCAGCAAGAGCCCAGAGAGGCTATGATCGGTCTAGAACGACCACGACATCGCTATACGTCCTAACTGGGACCAGAGTGCAGGGGATAGAAGGCAACGCCAGAGTGCAATAGGATATTTCTATTCAATCACTAAGTCTAGAATTGGCTTAGTAGGGGTTCAGAGTAGCCAATAATAGTCCGGAGAGACTATGAAACTTCACTCTCAACATCTGCGGAAAGAACGGATGCTGATCTGGCTTCGAACAGCCATAAACTTGATTAATAACACCACAGCTATGGATGAAACATGAATTTATTACACTTGATTTAAGACCGTTCAAAACATACCTTTTACAAAAAGGCATGTTTTGGGGGGCAAAAAGTTATCCCAACTTTTGGCAAAGTTGAGATACCCAAAATTTACTAAAAATCAATGATTACTATTCCTGAATATCGACTGCGCATTGCAGGATAACCATGGATATCGATGAATTTTATCCGAGCCCGGATCGGGCCACAATTGATAGGACATGGCGAGAGAGATCATAGAAGTCAGCATTTCAAATTTCAAGTTAATCCGAGGTCGTATGCTCAAGTTATGATGGAATCGAGTTAAGAAGGATGGACATTGCTCAGTTCGAACCCATCTAGTTCGAATCCATCTAGTTCGAACCCATCATGTTCGAATCCATAAGAAGAAGTGATGTTCGAATCCATCAGCTAACATCTTCCTTCGACACCATCCTGCTTCGACTCCATCGGCCTCGACACCATCACAGTGACTCACCTTCGAATCCACGAACTAAACCTTTGCTTCGACTCCATCAAGCGAGCCCCTAGATAACCTTGCTTCGAATCCATCTTCACACGACCACAAACTCATAATGGCTTCGGCTCCATGCTATCTTCGAATCCCACATGTTAAAGGCGACTTCGAACCGATCCAAAGTAACGTGTTTGGATCGATTCGAACGAGCGTCTCTCCATCGATTCGAAGACGACCTTCGAATCCAACACACGAAGCCATCCAGTGAGCACGGCAAAGAACTCGGAGTCGACCCAATCAACTCGGCGAAAAACGTGGATCGACTCGAAGAAGGCGCGCCACGTCAACCCACTTACACGCCCTTAGATCGATTCGAAGTACTCGATTCGAATGGATCGATTCGAACCAACCAGCATGCCGAAGAACACCATCTTAAATCGATCATATCTCTCAATCCCTTGATCCAAATGCCTTGAAATTTTTACAGGAGTTCGTCTACATGTCGAAGAATGTCCACGCCAAGTTTCATCATGATTGGACGATTTCTTGATCGATTCGAACCAAGTGTCGAATCGATCCCAATGTGGGCCCGGATCTCCAGGTTTCGGCCATGTGGGCCCCCTCATGTGCCAGAAGCGGTCCACCTGACTTTTAGGAGAAATATCAGCCTCCTACGCCTATAAATAGAGCCCAGGTCATTCAGAAAAGGGGTGATTTCTCTTTGGCAAGATCAAGGCTCTGAAGAATCAAGATTCCACCAGGCTCTGCTTTGTACTCCATCACCATCATTGTACTTGAATTTCAGAGCTATAATCCATTGTAATCCGCTGTAATCAGTTGTAATCAGCGAAGAACATCAATAAAAAGAGAAAACCTTTGAAGTGGACGTAGGCCGGAGATAGCCGAACCACTATAAATCGTGTGTACTTGTTTATAATTCCTGTTTTGCTGCTTAGATCTGTGATTTGTGTTTGAATATTGTTGAGTTATATTCCAACACTGGTGCTTTCACAACACTTGGGGTTTGTGACCAATTTTGGAGCAAACATAGCCAGAGTCATGGATGTTTGGATGTTTGGTTGTATCGTCGCTTGGGTCAAGAGCGATGTTTTCAGGGTGCTTATCTGATCTTGGTTTAGGCCTTGGGGGTTTGTATTTGGAAAACACCGACCTTGACTCGAGTGATATTTACTTTGCTTTAAATGTCTGAATTGCTATGTTTACTTCTGCTTAATTTGTCTGGGGCTATCATTGTAGAAAGAGGTGGAGTGGGATGGTTGAGTTCCTATTCCTTTTATCCTTTATGCTCTTTTGGTATGTTTGATAGTTGATTTACTGCTCACTAAGACTGTTGTCTGACTCAAGGTTTTATGTTCACCTCTTATTACCTTTGCCTGTTCATCCATGTTGGGATGGGCAGACTAGGTAGCAGGTGACAGGTGCTGTTCTTGGCTACCAACGCTGTTGAATGACGAAGACGAGCTGGAGGCTTTTGCATATTGTTTTCTTACTATATGTACTGGATGTTCCGCTGTTTGCTTGATACTCTGAGTGTTATGTAGTGAGGCTTGATGTATTGACTATTCAGATGATTGTATAAAACTATTATGAGTTTATATGATTCTGTTCTATGGAGCTTCACTATGTATATTTTCTATTGTATTTTGTCCATGCGCTGTGAGTAATACGATAGACTATTCTATTTTACCTTACCCTGACCATCGTCCATGACTGCCTGGCACACCTTTCAGCGCACCATTCTCTTGTTTTCGTGCGGGAGTCATGGGCGGTCGTCACATTCTAGGTTTACGTCGGTGTAGTCCGACTACTTATGCCACAAACTCAGTGCAATAAATTTATGAACGAAAACATCCGAGCTGTAGAAAAAACTTATGATGGAATTATTCTACACACAAAACCGATCCATGATAATTCGAAACATTAGAAACGTAGAACATGGAAAGTGCTTCGTTTTGATGGGTTGTGGCTCCCGTAACTTCAAACGAGTCAAAAGTTATGGTCGTTTGAAGAAACGAAAGAAAGCGACGGACCGCTCGCTGATCCGATTCGACGGTATTGGCGAAAGTCTTCGATCTCCGCGAAACGCTCGAGCATGCTCACACTGTAGCACTCGATATTAAAGATATTATGGATTACCGAGGGAATAAATGTTGATATGGTACAAAAGCTTGTCTACTGAGGCTATAGCGCAATAAATGTTCTTTTTTAAAGACCGTTCTGTCTTCCTCGTTTTCGGTACGTCATAGTTTTGCTCATATCCATCAACACGGGCGGTCTTTTTACCAACATTACAACATCACGACAAAGTGACTTCGAGGAGAATGTTAAACGCATTTGATACCTTAGAATTTCGAACGGCTGATGGTGTTTTATATGATTACTTAGCCTGCAAGTAATCTACTTTTCTAGTCTGCGAATATCTTTCGGTTTCCTGTTTCATCCAATTTCAAATCCAATTTAATTCTTTTTAGGGGAATATTATCGTGGCCTATTTTGCTCTTCGTATATTTTTGTTTTTTTGTCGTTCTTCTAGGTTTACATCGGTTTAGTCCGACTACTTATACCACAAACTCAGTGGAATAAATTTATGAACGAAAACATCCGAGGTGTAGAAAAAACTTAAGATGGAATTATTCTACACACAAACCCGATCCATGATAATTCGAAACGTTAGAAACGTAGAACATGGAAAGAGCTTCGTTTTGATGGGTTGTGGCTCCCGTAACTTCAAACGAGTCAAAAGTTACGGTCGTTTGAAGAAACGAAAGAAAGCGACGGACCGCTCGCTGATCCGATTCGACGGTATTGGCGAAAGTCTTCGATCTCCGCGAAACGCTCGAGCATGCTAACACTGTAGCACTCGATATTAAAGATATTATGGATTACCGTGGGAATAAATGTTGATATGGTACAAAATCTTGTCCACTGAGGCTATAGCGCAATAAATGTTCTTTTTTAAAGACCGTTCTGTCTTCATCGTTTCTGGTACGTCATAGTTTTGCTCATATCCATCAACACGGGCGGTCTTTTTACCAACATTACAACATCACGACAAAGTGACTTCGAGGAGAATGTTAAACACATTTGATACCTTAGAATTTCGAACGGATGATGGTGTTTTATATGATTACTTAGTCTACAAGTAATCTACTTTTCCAGTCTGCGAATATCTTTCGGTTTTCTGTTTTATCCAATTTCAAATCCAATTTAATTCTTTTTAGGGGAATATTTTCGTGGCCTATTTTGCTCTTCGTATATTTTAGTTTTTTTGTCGTTCTTCTAGGTTTACATCGGTATAGTCCGACTACTTAAACCACAAACTCAGTGGAATAAATTTATGAACGAAAACATCCGAGCTGTAGAAAAAACATATGATGGAATTATTCTGCACACAAAACCGATCCATGACAATTCGAAACGTTAGAAACGTAGAAAATGGAAAGAGCTTCGTTTTGATAGGTTGTGGCTCCCATAACTTCAAACGAGTCCAAAGTTATGGCCGTTTGAAGAAACGAAAGAAAGCGACGGACCGCTCGCTAATCCGATTCGATGGTGTTGGCGAAAGTCTTCGATTTCCGTGAAACGCTCGAGCATGCTCAAACTGTAGCACTCGATATTAAAGATATTATGGATTACCGAGGGAATAAATGAGGATATGGTTCAAAAGCTTGTCTACTGAGGCTATAGCGCAATAAATGTTCTTTTTTAACGACCGTTCTGTCTTTCTCGTTTCCGGTACGTCCTAGTTTTGCACATATCAATCAACACGGGCCGTCTTTTTACCAATATTACAACATCACGACAAAGTGACTTCGAGGAGAATGCTAAACGCATTTGATACCTTAGAATTTCGAACGGCTGATGGTGTTTTATATGATTACTTAGCCTGCAAGTAATCTACTTTTCCAGTCTGCGAATATCTTTCGGTTTCCTGTTTTATTCAATTTCAAATCCAATTTAATTCTTTTTAGGGGAAAATTATCGTGGCCTATTTTTCTCTTCATATATTTTTGTTTTTTTGTCGTTCTTCTAGGTTTACGTCGGTGTAATCTGACTACTTATACCACAAACTCAGTGGAATAAATTTATGAACGAAAACATCCGAGCTGTAGAAAAAACTTATGATGGAATTATTATGCACACAAAACCGATCCATGACAATTCGAAATGTTAGAAACGTAGAACAAGGAAAGAGCTTCGTTTTGATAGGTTGTGGCTCCTGTAACTTCAAACGAGTCAAAAGTTATGGCCGTTTGAAGAAACGAAAGAAAGCGACGGACCACTCGCTGATCCGATTCGACGGTATTGGCGAAAGTCTTCGATCTCCGCGAAACGCTCGCGCATGGTCACACTGTAGCACTCGATATTAAAGATATTATGGATTACCGAGGGAATAAATGTTGATATGGTACAAAAGCTTGTCTACTGAGGCTATAGCGCAATAAATGTTCTTTTTTAAAGACCGTTCTGTCTTCCTCGTTTCCGGTACGTCATAGTTTTGCTCATATCCATCAACACGGGCGGTCTTTTTACCAACATTACAACATCACGATAAAGTGACTTCGAGGAGAATGTTAAACGCATTTTATACCTTAGAATTTCGAACGGCTGATGGTGTTTTATATGATTACTTAGCCTGCAAGTAATCTACTTTTCCAGTCTGCGAATATCTTTCGCTTTCCTGTTTTATCCAATTTAACTCTTTTTAGGAGAATATTATCGTGGCCTATTTTGCGCTTCGTATACTTTTGTTTTTTTGTCGTTCTTCTAGGTTTACATCGGTGTAGTCCGACTACTTATACCACAAACTCCGTGGAATAAATTTATGAACGAAAACATCCGAGCTGTAGAAAAAACTTATGATGGAATTATTCTGCAAACTAAACCGATCCATGACAATTCGAAATGTTAGAAACGTAGAACATGGAAAGAGCTTCGTTTTGATAGGTTGTGGCTCCCGTAACTTCAAACGAGTCAAAAGTTATGGCCGTTTGAATTAACGAAAGAAAGCGACGGACTCGCTGATCCGATTCGACGGTATTGGCGAAAGTCTTCGATCTCCGCGAAACGCTCGAGCATGCTCACACTGTAGCACTCGATATTAAAGATATTATGGATTACCAAGAGAATAAATGAGGATATGGTTCAAAAGCTTGTCTACTGAGGATATAGCGCAATAAATGTTCTTTTTTAACGACCGTTCTGTCTTCCTCGTTTCCGGTACGTCATAGTTTTGCTCATATCCATCAACACGGGCGGTCTTTTTACCAATATTAAAACATCACGACAAAGTGACTTCGAGGAGAATGTTAAACGCATTTGATACCTTAGAATTTCGAACGGCTGATGGTGTTTTATATGATTACTTAGCCTGCAAGTAATCTACTTTTTCAATCTGCGAATATCTTTCGGTTTCCTGTTTTATCCAATTTCAAATCCAATTTAATTCTTTTTAGGGGAATATTATCGTGGCCTACTTTGATCTTCGTATATTTTTGTTTTTTCGTCCTTCTTCTAGGTTTACATCGGTGTAGTCCGACAACTTATACCACAAACTCCGTGGAATAAATTTATGAACGAAAACATCCGAGCTGTAGAAAAAACTTATGATGGAATTATTCTGCACACAAAACCGATCCATGACAAATCGAAACATTAGAAACGTAGAACATGGAAAGAGCTTCGTTTTGATAGGTTATGGCTCCTGTAACTTCAAACGAGTCAAAAGTTATGGCCGTTTGAAGAAACAAAAGAAAGCGACGGACCGCTCGCTGATCCGATTCGACGGTATTGGCGAAAGCCTTCGATCTCCGTGAAACGCTCGAGCGTGCTCACACTGTAGCACTCGATATTAAAGATATTATGGATTACCGAGGGAATAAATGTTGACATGGTACAAAGCTCGTCTACTGAGGCTATAACGCAATAAATGTTCTTTTTTAACGACCGTTCTGTCTTTCTCGTTTCCGGTACGTCATAGTTTTCCACATATCCATCAACACGGGCCGTCTTTTTACCAATATTACAACATCACGACAAAGTGACTTCGAGGAGAATGCTAAACGCATTTGATACCTTAGAATTTCGAACGGCTGATGGTGTTTTATATAATTACTTAGCCTGCAAGAAATCTACTTTTCCAGTCTGCGAATGTCTTTCGGTTTCCTGTTTTATCCAATTTCAAATCCAATTTAATTCTTTTTAGGAGAATATTAGCGTGGCCTATTTTTCTCTTCGTATATTTTTGTTTTTTTGTCGTTCTTCTAGGTTTACGTCGGTGTAGTCCGACTACTTATACCACAAACCCAGTGGAATAAATTTATGAACGAAAACATCCGAGCTGTAGAAAAAACTTATGATGGAATTATTCTGCACACAAAACCGATCCATGACAATTCGAAATGTTAGAAACGTAGAACATGGAAAGAGCTTCGTTATGATAGGTTGTGGCTCCCGTAACTTCAAACGGGTCAAAAGTTATGGCCGTTTGAAGAAACGAAAGAAAGCGACGGACCGCTCGCTGATCCGATTCGACGATATTGGCGAAAGTCTTCGATCTCCGCGAAACGCTCGCGCATGGTCACACTGTAGCACTCGATATTAAAGATATTATGGATTACCGAGGGAATAAATGTTGATATGGTACAAAAGCTTGTCTACTGAGGCTATAGCGCAATAAATGTTCTTTTTTAAAGACCGTTCTGTCTTCCTCGTTTCCGGTACGTCATAGTTTTGCTCATATCCATCAACACGGGCGGCCTTTTTACCAACATTACAACATCACGAAAAAGTGACTTCGAGGAGAATGTTAAACGCATTTTATAACTTAGAATTTCGAACGGCTGATGGTGTTTTATATGATTACTTAGCCTGCAAGTAATCTACTTTTCCAGTCTGCGAATATCTTTCGCTTTCCTGTTTTATCCAATTTCAAATCCAATTTAACTCTTTTTAGGGGAATATTATCGTAGCCTATTTTGCTCTTCGTATACTTTTGTTTTTTTGTCGTTCTTCTAGGTTTACATCGGTGTAGTCCGACTACTTATACCACAAACTCCGTGGAATAAATTTATGAACGAAAACATCCGAGCTGTAGAAAAAACTTATGATTGAATTAGTCTGCAAACTAAACCGATCCATGACAATTCGAAATGTTAGAAACGTAGAACATGGAAAGAGCTTCGTTTTGATAGGTTGTGGCTCCCGTAACTTCAAACGAGTCAAAAGTTATGGCCGTTTGAATTAACGAAAGAAAGCGACGGACTCGCTGATCCGATTCGACGGTATTGGCGAAAGTCTTCGATCTCCGCGAAACGCTCGAGCATGCTCACACTGTAGCACTCGATATTAAAGATATTATGGATTACCAAGAGAATAAATGAGGATATGGTTCAAAAGCTTGTCTACTGATGATATAGCGCAATAAATGTTCTTTTTTAACGACCGTTCTGTCTTCCTCGTTTCCGGTACGTCATAGTTTTGCTCATATCCATCAACACGGGCGGTCTTTTTACCAATATTACAACATCACGACAAAGTGACTTCGAGGAGAATGTTAAACGCATTTGATACCTTAGAATTTCGAACGGCTGATGGTGTTTTATATGATTACTTAGCCTGCAAGTAATCTACTTTTTCAATCTGCGAATATCTTTCGGTTTCCTGTTTTATCCAATTTCAAATCCAATTTAATTCTTTTTAGGGGAATATTATCGTGGCCTACTTTGATCTTCGTATATTTTTGTTTTTTTGTCCTTCTTCTAGGTTTACATCGGTGTAGTCCGACAACTTATACCACAAACTCCGTGGAATGAATTTATGAACGAAAACATCCGAGTTGTAGAAAAAACTTATGATGGAATTATTCTGCACACAAACCGATCCATGACAAATCGAAACGTTAGAAACGTATAACATGGAAAGAGCTTCGTTTTGATAGGTTGTGGCTCCTGTAACTTCAAACGAGTCAAAAGTTATGGCCGTTTGAAGAAACGAAAGAAAGCGACGGACCTCTTGCTGATCCGATTCGACGGTATTGGCGAAAGCCTTCGATCTCCGCGAAACGCTCGAGCGTGCTCACACTGTAGCACTCGATATTAAAGATATTATGGATTACCGAGGGAATAAATGTTGACATGGTACAAAAGCTTGTTTACTGAGGCTATAGCGCAATAAATGTTCTTTTTTAACGACCGTTCTGTCTTTCTCGTTTCCGGTACGTCATAGTTTTGCACATATCCATTAACACGGGCCGTCTTTTTACCAATATTACAGCATCACGACAAAGTGACTTCGAGGAGAATGCTAAACGCATTATATACCTTAGAAGTTCGAACGGCTGATGGTGTTTTATATGATTACTTAGCCTGCAAGAAATCTACTTTTCCAGTCTGCGAATATCTTTCGGTTTCCTGTTTTATCCAATTTCAAATCCAATTTAATTCTTTTTAGGAGAATATTATCGTGGCCTATTTTGCGCTTCGTATATTTTTGTTTTTTTGTCGTTCTTCTAGGTTTACGTCGGTGTAGTCCGACTGCTTATACCACAAACTCAGTGGAATAAATTTATGAACGAAAACATCCGAGCTGTAGAAAAAACTTATGAGGGATTTATTCTGCACACAATACCGATCCATGACAATTCGAAATGTTAGAAACGTAGAACATGGAAAGAGCTTCGTTTTGATAGGTTGTGGCTCCCGTAACTTCAAACGGGTCAAAAGTTATGGCCGTTTGAAGAAACGAAAGAAAGCGACGGACCGCTCGCTGATCCGATTCGACGGTATTGGCGAAAGTCTTCGATCTCCGCGAAACGCTCGTGCATGCTCACACTGTAGCACTCGATATTAAAGATATTATGGATTACCGAGGGAATAAATGTTGATATGGTACAAAAGCTTGTCTACTGAGGCTATAGCGCAATAAATGTTCTTTTTTAAAGACCGTTCTGTCTTCCTCGTTTCCGGTACGTCATAGTTTTGCTCATATCCATCAACACGGGCGGTCTTTCTACCAACATTACGACATCACGACAAAGTGATTTCGAGGAGAATGTTAAACGCATTTGATACCTTAGAATTTCGAACGGCTGATGGTGTTTTATATGATTACTTAGCCTGCAAGTAATCTACTTTTCCATTCTGCGAATATCTTTCGGTTTCCTGTTTTATCCAATTTCAAATCCAATTTAACTCTTTTTAGGGGAATATTATCGTGGCCTATTTTGCTCTTCGTATACTTTTGTTTTTTTTTCGTTCTTCTAGGTTTACATCGGTGTAGTCCGACAACTTATACCACAAATTCCGTGGAATAAATTTATGAACGAAAACATCCGAGCTGTAGAAAAAACTTATGATGGAATTATTCTGCACACAAAACCGATCCATGACAAATCGAAACGTTAGAAACGTAGAACATGGAAAGAGCTTCGTTTTGATAGGTTGTGGCTCCCGTAACTTCAAACGAGTCAAAAGTTATGGCCGTTTGAATTAACGAAAGAAAGCGACGGACTCGCTGATCCGATTCGACGGTATTGGCGAAAGTCTTCGATCTCCGCGAAACGCTCGAGCATGCTCACACTGTAGCACTCGATATTAAAGATATTATGGATTACCAAGAGAATAAATGAGGATATGGTTCAAAAGCTTGTCTACTGAGGATATAGCGCAATAAATGTTCTTTTTTAACGACCGTTCTGTCTTCCTCGTTTCCGGTACGTCATAGTTTTGCTCATATCCATCAACACGGGCGGTCTTTTTACCAATATTAAAACATCACGACAAAGTGACTTCGAGGAGAATGTTAAACGCATTTGATACCTTAGAATTTCGAACGGCTGATGGTGTTTTATATGATTACTTAGCCTGCAAGTAATCTACTTTTTCAATCTGCGAATATCTTTCGGTTTCCTGTTTTATCCAATTTCAATTCCAATTTAATTCTTTTTAGGGGAATATTATCGTGACCTACTTTGATCTTCGTATATTTTTGTTTTTTTGTCCTTCTTCTAGGTTTACATCGGTGTAGTCCGACAACTTATACCACAAACTCCTTGGAATAAATTTATGAACGAAAACATCCGAGCTGTAGAAAAAACTTATGATGGAATTATTCTGCACACAAAACCGATCCATGACAATTCGAAATGTTAGAAACGTAGAACATGGTAAGAGCTTCGTTTTGATAGGTTGTGGCTCCCGTAACTTCAAACGGGTCAAAAGTTAGGGCCGTTTGAAGAAACGAAAGAAAGCGACGGACCGCTCGCTGATCCGATTCGACGGTATTGGCGAAAGCCTTCGATCTCCGTGAAACGCTCGAGCGTGCTCACACTGTAGCACTCGATATTAAAGATATTATGGATTACCGAGGGAATAAATGTTGACATGGTACAAAAGCTTGTCTACTGAGGCTATAGCGCAATAAATGTTCTTTTTTAACGACCGTTCTGTCTTTCTCGTTCCGGTACGTCATAGTTTTGCACATATCCATCAACACGGGCCGTCTTTTTACCAATATTACAACATCACGACAAAGTGACTTCGAGGAGTAAGCTGATGGTGTTTTATATGATTACTTAGCCTGCAAGAAATCTACTTTTCCAGTCTGCGAATATCTTTCGATTTCCTGTTTTATCCAATTTCAAATCCAATTTAATTCTTTTTAGGAGAATATTATCGTGGCCTATTTTTCTCTTCGTATATTTTTGTTTTTTTTCGTTCTTCTAGGTTTACGTCGGTGTAGTCCGACTACTTATACCACAAACTCAGTGGAATAAATTTATGAACGAAAACATCCGAGCTGTAGAAAAAAGTTATGGTGGAATTATTCTGCACACAAAACCGATCCATGACAATTCGAAATGTTAGAAACGTAGAACATGGAAAGAGCTTCGTTTTGATAGGTTGTGGCTCCCGTAACTTCAAACGGGTCAAAAGTTATGGCCGTTTGAAGAAACGAAAGAAAGCGACGGACCGCTCGCTGATCCGATTCGACGGTATTGGCGAAAGTCTTCGATCTCCGCGAAACGCTCGCGCATGCTCACACTGTAGCACTCGATATTAAAGATATTATGGATTACCGAGGGAATAAATGTTGATATGGTACAAAATCTTGTCTACTGAGGCTATAGCGCAATAAATGTTCTTTTTTAAAGACCGTTCTGTCTTCCTCGTTTCCGGTACGTCATAATTTTGCTCATATCCATCAACACGGGCGGTCTTTTTACCAACATTACAACATCACGACAAAGTGACTTCGAGGAGAATGTTAAACGCATTTGATACCTTAGAATTTCGAACGGCTGATGGTGTTTTATATGATTACTTAGCCTGCAAGTAATCTACTTTTCCAGTCTGCGAATATCTTTCGCTTTCCTGTTTTATCCAATTTCAAATCCAATTTAACTCTTTTTAGGAGAATATTATCGTGGCCTATTTTGCTCTTCGTATACTTTTGTTTTTTTGTCGCTCTTCTAGGTTTACATCGGTGTAGTCTGACTACTAATACCACAAACTCCATGGAATAAATTTATGAAGGAAAACATCCGAACTGTAGAAAATACTTATGATGGAATTATTCTGCAAACTAAACCGATCCATGATAATTCGAAATGTTAGAAACGTAGAACATGGAAAGAGCTTCGTTTTGATAGGTTGTGGCTCCCGTAACTTCAAACGAGTCAAAAGTTATGGCCGTTTGAATTAACGAAAGAAAGCGACGGACCTCTTGCTGATCCGATTCGACGGTATTGGCGAAAGTCTTCGATCTCCGCGAAACGCTCGAGCATGCTCACACTGTAGCACTCGATATTAAAGATATTATGGATTACCAAGAGAATAAATGAGGATATGGTTCAAAAGCTTGTCTACTGAGGATATAGCGCAATAAATGTTCTTTTTTAACGACCGTTCTGTCTTCCTCGTTTCCGGTACGTCATAGTTTTACTCATATCCATCAACACGGGCGGTCTTTTTACCAATATTAAAACATCACGACAAAGTGACTTCGAGGAGAATGTTAAACGCATTTGATACCTTAGAATTTGGAACGGCTGATGGTGTTTTATATGATTACTTAGCCTGCAAGTAATCTACTTTTTCAATCTGCGAATATCTTTCGGTTTCCTGTTTTATCCAATTTCAAATCCAATTTAATTCTTTTTAGGGGAATATTATCGTGACCTACTTTGATCTTCGTATATTTTTGTTTTTTTGTCGTTCTTCTAGGTTTACATCGGTGTAGTCCGACAACTTATACCACAAACTCCTTGGAATAAATTTATGAACGAAAACATCCGAGCTGTAGAAAACACTTATGATGGAATTATTCTGCACACAAAACCGATCCATGACAAATCGAAACGATAGAAAGGTAGAACATGGAAAGAGCTTCGTTTTGATAGGTTGTGGCTCCTGTAACTTCAAACGAGTCAAAAGTTATGGCCGTTTGAAGAAACGAAAGAAAGCGACGGACCGCTCGCTGATCCGATTCGACGGTATTGGCGAAAGCCTTCGATCTCCGTGAAACGCTCGAGCGTGCTCACACTGTAGCACTCGATATTAAAGATATTATGGATTACCGAGGGAATAAATGTTGACATGGTACAAAAGCTTGTCTACTGAGGCTATAGCGCAATAAATGTTCTTTTTTAACGACCGTTCTGTCTTTCTCGTTCCGGTACGTCATAGTTTTGCACATATCCATCAACTCGGGCCGTCTTTTTACCAATATTACAACATCACGACAAAGTGACTTCGAGGAGTAAGCTGATGGTGTTTTATATGATTACTTAGCCTGCAAGAAATCTACTTTTCCAGTCTGCGAATATCTTTCGATTTCCTGTTTTATCCAATTTCAAATCCAATTTAATTCTTTTTAGGAGAATATTATCGTGGCCTATTTTTCTCTTCGTATATTTTTGTTTTTTTTTCGTTCTTCTAGGTTTACGTCGGTGTAGTCCGACTACTTATACCACAAACTCAGTGGAATAAATTTATGAACGAAAACATCCGAGCTGTAGAAAAAACTTATGGTGGAATTATTCTGCACACAAAACCGATCCATGACAATTCGAAATGTTAGAAACGTAGAACATGGAAAGAGCTTCGTTTTGATAGGTTGTGGCTCACGTAACTTCAAACGGGTCAAAAGTTATGGCCGTTTGAAGAAACGAAAGAAAGCGACGGACCGCTCGCTGATCCGATTCGACGGTATTGGCGAAAGTCTTCGATCTCCGCGAAACGCTCGCGCATGCTCACACTGTAGCACTCGATATTAAAGATATTATGGATTACCGAGGGAATAAATGTTGATATGGTACAAAAGCTTGTCTACTGAGGCTATAGCGCAATAAATGTTCTTTTTTAAAGACCGTTCTGTCTTTCTCGTTTCCGGTACGTCATAGTTTTGCTCATATCCATCAACACGGGCGGTCTTTTTACCAACATTACAACATCACGACAAAGTGACTTCGAGGAGAATGTTAAACGCATTTGATACCTTAGAATTTCGAACGGCTGATGGTGTTTTATATGATTACTTAGCCTGCAAGTAATCTACTTTTCCAGTCTGCGAATATCTTTCGCTTTCCTGTTTTATCCAATTTCAAATCCAATTTAACTCTTTTTAGGGGAATATTATCGTGGCCTATTTTGCTCTTCGTATACTTTTGTTTTTTTGTCGTTCTTCTAGGTTTACATCGGTGTAGTCTGACTACTAATACCACAAACTCCGTGGAATAAATTTATGAACGAAAACATCCGAACTGTAGAAAATACTTATGATGGAATTATTCTGCAAACTAAACCGATCCATGATAATTCGAAATGTTAGAAACGTAGAACATGGAAAGAGCTTCGTTTTGATAGGTTGTGGCTCCCGTAACTTCAAACGAGTCAAAAGTTATGGCCGTTTGAATTAACGAAAGAAAGCGACGGACCTCTTGCTGATCCGATTCGACGGTATTGGCGAAAGTCTTCGATCTCCGCGAAACGCTCGAGCATGCTCACACTGTAGCACTCGATATTAAAGATATTATGGATTACCAAGAGAATAAATGAGGATATGGTTCAAAAGCTTGTCTACTGAGGATATAGCGCAATAAATGTTCTTTTTTAACGACCGTTCTGTCTTCCTCGTTTCCGGTACGTCATAGTTTTGCTCATATCCATCAACACGGGCGGTCTTTTTACCAATATTAAAACATCACGACAAAGTGACTTCGAGGAGAATGTTAAACGCATTTGATACCTTAGAATTTGGAACGGCTGATGGTGTTTTATATGATTACTTAGCCTGCAAGTAATCTACTTTTTCAATCTGCGAATATCTTTCGGTTTCCTGTTTTATCCAATTTCAAATCCAATTTAATTCTTTTTAGGGGAATATTATCGTGACCTACTTTGATCTTCGTATATTTTTGTTTTTTTGTCGTTCTTCTAGGTTTACATCGGTGTAGTCCGACAACTTATACCACAAACTCCTTGGAATAAATTTATGAACGAAAACATCCGAGCTGTAGAAAACACTTATGATGGAATTATTCTGCACACAAAACCGATCCATGACAAATCGAAACGATAGAAAGGTAGAACATGGAAAGAGCTTCGTTTTGATAGGTTGTGGCTCCTGTAACTTCAAACGAGTCAAAAGTTATGGCCGTTTGAAGAAACGAAAGAAAGCGACGGACCGCTCGCTGATCCGATTCGACGGTATTGGCGAAAGCCTTCGATCTCCGTGAAACGCTCGAGCGTGCTCACACTGTAGCACTCGATATTAAAGATATTATGGATTACCGAGGGAATAAATGTTGACATGGTACAAAAGCTTGTCTACTGAGGCTATAGCGCAATAAATGTTCTTTTTTAACGACCGTTCTGTCTTTCTCGTTCCGGTACGTCATAGTTTTGCACATATCCATCAACTCGGGCCGTCTTTTTACCAATATTACAACATCACGACAAAGTGACTTCGAGGAGTAAGCTGATGGTGTTTTATATGATTACTTAGCCTGCAAGAAATCTACTTTTCCAGTCTGCGAATATCTTTCGATTTCCTGTTTTATCCAATTTCAAATCCAATTTAATTCTTTTTAGGAGAATATTATCGTGGCCTATTTTTCTCTTCGTATATTTTTGTTTTTTTTTCGTTCTTCTAGGTTTACGTCGGTGTAGTCCGACTACTTATACCACAAACTCAGTGGAATAAATTTATGAACGAAAACATCCGAGCTGTAGAAAAAACTTATGATGGAATTATTCTGCACACAAAACCGATCCATGACAATTCGAAATGTTAGAAACGTAGAACATGGAAAGAGCTCCGTTTTGATAGGTTGTGGCTCCCGTAACTTCAAACGGGTCAAAAGTTATGGCCATTTGAAGAAACGAAAGAAAGCGACGGACCGCTCGCTGATCCGATTCGACGGTATTGGCGAAAGTCTTCGATCTCCGCGAAACGCTCGCGCATGCTCACACTGTAGCACTCGATATTAAAGATATTATGGATTACCGAGGGAATAAATGTTGATATGGTACAAAAGCTTGTCTACTGAGGCTATAGCGCAATAAATGTTCTTTTTTAAAGACCGTTCTGTCTTCCTCGTTTCCGGTACGTCATAGTTTTGCTCATATCCATCAACACGGGCGGTCTTTTTACCAACATTACAACATCACGACAAAGTGACTTCGAGGAGAATGTTAAACGCATTTGATACCTTAGAATTTCGAACGGCTGATGGTGTTTTATATGATTACTTAGCCTGCAAGTAATCTACTTTTCCAGTCTGCGAATATCTTTCGCTTTCCTGTTTTATCCAATTTCAAATCCAATTTAACTCTTTTTAGGGGAATATTATCGTGGCCTATTTTGCTCTTCGTATACTTTTGTTTTTTTGTCGTTCTTCTAGGTTTACATCGGTGTAGTCTGACTACTAATACCACAAACTCCGTGGAATAAATTTATGAACGAAAACATCCGAACTGTAGAAAATACTTATGATGGAATTATTCTGCAAACTAAACCGATCTATGATAATTCGAAATGTTAGAAACGTAGAACATGGAAAGAGCTTCGTTTTGATAGGTTGTGGCTCCCGTAACTTCAAACGAGTCAAAAGTTATGGCCGTTTGAATTAACGAAAGAAAGCGACGGACTCGCTGATCCGATTCGACGGTATTGGCGAAAGTCTTCGATCTCCGCGAAACGCTCGAGCATGCTCACACTGTAGCACTCGATATTAAAGATATTATGGATTACCAAGAGAATAAATGAGGATATGGTTCAAAAGCTTGTCTACTGAGGATATAGCGCAATAAATGTTCTTTTTTAACGACCGTTCTGTCTTCCTCGTTTCCGGTACGTCATAGTTTTGCTCATATCCATCAACACGGGCGGTCTTTTTACCAATATTAAAACATCACGACAAAGTGACTTCGAGGAGAATGTTAAACGCATTTGATACCTTAGAATTTCGAACGGCTGATGGTGTTTTATATGATTACTTAGCCTGCAAGTAATCTACTTTTTCAATCTGCGAATATCTTTCGGTTTCCTGTTTTATCCAATTTCAAATCCAATTTAATTCTTTTTAGGGGAATATTATCGTGACCTACTTTGATCTTCGTATATTTTTGTTTTTTTGTCCTTCTTCTAGGTTTACATCGGTGTAGTCCGACAACTTATACCACAAACTCCTTGGAATAAATTTATGAACGAAAACATCCGAGCTGTAGAAAAAACTTATGATGGAATTATTCTGCACACAAAACCGATCCATGACAAATCGAAACGATAGAAAGGTAGAACATGGAAAGAGCTTCGTTTTGATAGGTTGTGGCTCCTGTAACTTCAAACGAGTCAAAAGTTATGGCCGTTTGAAGAAACGAAAGAAAGCGACGGACCGCTCGCTGATCCGATTCGACGGTATTGGCGAAAGCCTTCGATCTCCGTGAAACGCTCGAGCGTGCTCACACTGTAGCACTCGATATTAAAGATATTATGGATTACCGAGGGAATAAATGTTGACATGGTACAAAAGCTTGTCTACTGAGGCTATAGCGCAATAAATGTTCTTTTTTAACGACCGTTCTGTCTTTCTCGTTCCGGTACGTCATAGTTTTGCACATATCCATCAACACGGGCCGTCTTTTTACCAATATTACAATATCACGACAAAGTGACTTCGAGGAGTAAGCTGATGGTGTTTTATATGATTACTTAGCCTGCAAGAAATCTACTTTTCCAGTCTGCGAATATCTTTCGATTTCCTGTTTTATCCAATTTCAAATCCAATTTAATTCTTTTTAGGAGAATATTATCGTGGCCTATTTTTCTCTTCGTATATTTTTGTTTTTTTTTCGTTCTTCTAGGTTTACGTCGGTGTAGTCCGACTACTTATACCACAAACTCAGTGGAATAAATTTATGAACGAAAACATCCGAGCTGTAGAAAAATCTTATGATGGAATTATTCTGCACACAAAACCGATCCATGACAATTCGAAATGTTAGAAACGTAGAACATGGAAAGAGCTTCGTTTTGATAGGTTGTGGCTCCCGTAACTTCAAACGGGTCAAAAGTTATGGCCGTTTGAAGAAACGAAAGAAAGCGACGGACCGCTCGCTGATCCGATTCGACGGTATTGGCGAAAGTCTTCGATCTCCGCGAAACGCTCGCGCATGCTCACACTGTAGCACTCGATATTAAAGATATTATGGATTACCGAGGGAATAAATGTTGATATGGTACAAAAGCTTGTCTACTGAGGCTATAGCGCAATAAATGTTCTTTTTTAAAGACCGTTCTGTCTTCCTCGTTTCCGGTACGTCATAGTTTTGCTCATATCCATCAACACGGGCGGTCTTTTTACCAACATTACAACATCACGACAAAGTGACTTCGAGGAGAATGTTAAACGCATTTGATACCTTAGAATTTCGAACGGCTGATGGTGTTTTATATGATTACTTAGCCTGCAAGTAATCTACTTTTCCAGTCTGCGAATATCTTTCGGTTTCCTGTTTTATCCAATTTCAAATCCAATTTAACTCTTTTTAGGGGAATATTATCGTGGCCTATTTTGCTCTTCGTATACTTTTGTTTTTTTGTCATTCTTCTAGGTTTACATCGGTGTAGTCTGACTACTAATACCACAAACTCCGTGGAATAAATTTATGAACGAAAACATCCGAACTGTAGAAAATATTTATGATGGAATTATTCTGCAAACTAAACCGATCCATGACAATTCGAAATGTTAGAAACGTAGAACATTGAAAGAGCTTCGTTTTGATAGGTTGTGGCTCCCGTAACTTCAAACGAGTCAAAAGTTATGGCCGTTTGAATTAACGAAAGAAAGCGACGGACTCGCTGATCCGATTCGACGGTATTGGCGAAAGTCTTCGATCTCCGCGAAACGCTCGAGCATGCTCACACTGTAGCACTCGATATTAAAGATATTATGGATTACCAAGAGAATAAATGAGGATATGGTTCAAAAGCTTGTCTACTGAGGATATAGCGCAATAAATGTTCTTTTTTAACGACCGTTCTGTCTTCCTCGTTTCCGGTACGTCATAGTTTTGCTCATATCCATCAACATGGGCGGTCTTTTTACCAATATTAAAACATCACGACAAAGTGACTTCGAGGAGAATGTTAAACGCATTTGATACCTTAGAATTTCGAACGGCTGATGGTGTTTTATATGATTACTTAGCCTGCAAGTAATCTACTTTTTCAATCTGCGAATATCTTTCGGTTTCCTGTTTTATCCAATTTCAAATCCAATTTAATTTTTTTTAGGGGAATATTATCGTGACCTACTTTGATCTTCGTATATTTTTGTTTTTTTGTCGTTCTTCTAGGTTTACATCGGTGTAGTCCGACAACTTATACCACAAACTCCTTGGAATAAATTTATGAACGAAAACATCCGAGCTGTAGAAAAAACTTATGATGGAATTATTCTGCACACAAAACCGATCCATGACAAATCGAAACGATAGAAAGGTAGAACATGGAAAGAGCTTCGTTTTGATAGGTTGTGGCTCCTGTAACTTCAAACGAGTCAAAAGTTATGGCCGTTTGAAGAAACGAAAGAAAGCGACGGACCGCTCGCTGATCCGATTCGACGGTATTGGCGAAAGCCTTCGATCTCCGTGAAACGCTCGAGCGTGCTCACACTGTAGCACTCGATATTAAAGATATTATGGATTACCGAAGGAATAAATGTTGACATGGTACAAAAGCTTGTCTACTGCGGCTATAGCGCAATAAATGTTCTTTTTTAACGACCGTTCTGTCTTTCTCGTTCCGGTACGTCATAGTTTTGCACATATCCATCAACATGGGCCGTCTTTTTACCAATATTACAACATCACGACAAAGTGACTACGAGGAGTAAGCTGATGGTGTTTTATATGATTACTTAGCCTGCAAGAAATCTACTTTTCCAGTCTGCGAATATCTTTCGATTTCCTGTTTTATCCAATTTCAAATCCAATTTAATTCTTTTTAGGAGAATATTATCGTGGCCTATTTTTCTCTTCGTATATTTTTGTTTTTTTTCGTTCTTCTAGGTTTACGTCGGTGTAGTCCGACTACTTATACCACAAACTCAGTGGAATAAATTTATGAACGAAAACATCCGAGCTGTAGAAAAAACTTATGATGGAATTATTCTGCACACAAAACCGATCCATGACAATTCGAAATGTTAGAAACGTAGAACATGGTAAGAGCTTCGTTTTGATAGGTTGTGGCTCCCGTAACTTCAAACGGGTCAAAAGTTATGGCCGTTTGAAGAAACGAAAGAAAGCGACGGACCGCTCGCTGATCCGATTCGACGGTATTGGCGAAAGTCTTCGATCTCCGCGAAACGCTCGCGCATGCTCACACTGTAGCACTCGATATTAAAGATATTATGGATTACCGAGGGAATAAATGTTGATATGGTACAAAAGCTTGTCTACTGAGGCTATAGCGCAATAAATGTTCTTTTTTAAAGACCGTTCTGTCTTCCTCGTTTCCGGTACATCATAGTTTTGCTCATATCCATCAACACGGGCGGTCTTTTTACCAACATTACAACATCACGACAAAGTGACTTCGAGGAGAATGTTAAACGCATTTGATACCTTAGAATTTCGAACGGCTGATGGTGTTTTATATGATTACTTAGCCTGCAAGTAATCTACTTTTCCAGTCTGCGAATATCTTTCGGTTTCCTGTTTTATCCAATTTCAAATCCAATTTAACTCTTTTTAGGGGAATATTATCGTGGCCTATTTTGCTCTTCGTATACTTTTGTTTTTTTGTCGTTCTTCTTGGTTTACATCGGTGTAGTCTGACTACTAATACCACAAACTCCGTGGAATAAATTTATGAACGAAAACATCCGAACTGTAGAAAATACTTATGATGGAATTATTCTGCAAACTAAACCGATCCATGACAGTTCGAAATGTTAGAAACGTAGAACATGGAAAGAGCTTCGTTTTTATAGGTTGTGGCTCCCGTAACTTCAAACGAGTCAAAAGTTATGGCCGTTTGAATTAACGAAAGAAAGCGACGGACTCGCTGATCCGATTCGACGGTATTGGCGAAAGTCTTCGATCTCCGCGAAACGCTCGAGCATGCTCACACTGTAGCACTCGATATTTAAGATATTATGGACTACCAAGAGAATAAATGAGGATATGGTTCAAAAGCTTGTCTACTGAGGATATAGCGCAATAAATGTTCTTTTTTAACGACCGTTCTGTCTTCCTCATTTCCGGTACGTCATAGTTTTGCTCATATCCATCAACACGGGCGGTCTTTTTACCAATATTACAACATCACGACAAAGTGACTTCGAGGAGAATGTTAAACGCATTTGATACCTTAGAATTTCGAACGGCTGATGGTGTTTTATATGATTACTTAGCCTGCAAATAATCTACTTTTCCAGTCTGCGAATATCTTTCGGTTTCCTGTTTTATCCAATTTCAAATCCAATTTAACTCTTTTTAGGGGAATATTATCGTGGCCTACTTTGCTCTTCGTATACTTTTGTTTTTTTGTCCTTCTTCTAGGTTTACATCGGTGTAGTCCAACTACTTATACCACAAACTCCGTGGAATAAATTTATGAACGAAAACATCCGACCTGTAGAAAATACTTATGATGGAATTATTCTGCAAACTAAACCGATCCATGATAATTCGAAATGTTAGAAACGTAGAACATGGAAAGAGCTTCGTTTTGATAGGTTGTGGCTCCCGTAACTTCAAACGAGTCAAAAGTTATGGCCGTTTGAATTAACGAAAGAAAGCGACGGACTCGCTGATCCGATTCGACGGTATTGGCGAAAGTCTTCGATCTCCGCGAAATGCTCGAGCATGCTCACACTGTAGCACTCGATATTTAAGATATTATGGACTACCAAGAGAATAAATGAGTATATGGTTCAAAAGCTTGTCTACTGAGGATATAGCGCAATAAATGTTCTTTTTTAACGACCGTTCTGTCTTCCTCGTTTCCGGTACGTCATAGTTTTGCTCATATCCATCAACACGGGCGGTCTTTTTACCAATATTACAACATCACGACAAAGTGACTTCGAGGAGAATGTTAAACGCATTTGATACCTTAGAATTTCGAACGGCTGATGGTGTTTTATGTGATTACTTAGCCTGCAAGTAATCTACTTTTCCAGTCTGCGAATATCTTTCGCTTTCCTGTTTTATCCAATTTCAAATCCAATTTAACTCTTTTTAGGGGAATATTATCGTGGCCTACTTTGCTCTTCGTATACTTTTGTTTTTTGTCCTTCTTCTAGGTTTACATCGGTGTAGTCCGACTACTTATACCACAAACTCCGTGGAATAAATTTATGAACGAAAACATCCGACCTGTAGAAAATACTTGTGATGGAATTATTCTGCAAACTAAACCGATCCATGATAATTCGAAATGTAAGAAACGTAGAACATGGAAAGAGCTTCGTTTTGATAGGTTGTGGCTCCCGTAACTTCAAACGAGTCAAAAGTTATGGCCGTTTGAATTAACGAAAGAAAGCGACGGACTCGCTGATCCGATTCGACGGTATTGGCGAAAGTCTTCGATCTCCGCGAAACGCTCGAGCATGCTCACACTGTAGCACTCGATATTAAAGATATTATGGATTACCAAGAGAATAAATGAGGATATGGTTCAAAAGCTTGTCTACTGAGGATATAGCGCAATAAATGTTCTTTTTTAACGACCGTTCTGTCTTCCTCGTTTCCGGTACGTCATAGTTTTGCTCATATCCATCAACACGGGCGGTCTTTTTACCAATATTAAAACATCACGACAAAGTGACTTCGAGGAGAATGTTAAACGCATTTGATACCTTAGAATTTCGAACGGCTGATGGTGTTTTATATGATTACTTAGCCTGCAAGTAATCTACTTTTTCAATCTGCGAATATCTTTCGGTTTCCTGTTTTATCCAATTTCAAATCCAATTTAATTCTTTTTAGGGGAATATTATCGTGACCTACTTTGATCTTCGTATATTTTTGTTTTTTTGTCCTTCTTCTAGGTTTACATCGGTGTAGTCCGACAACTTATACCACAAACTCCATGGAATAAATTTATGAACGAAAACATCCGAGCTGTAGAAAAAACTTATGATGGAATTATTCTGCACACAAAACCGATCCATGACAAATCGAAACGTTAGAAACGTAGAACATGGAAAGGGCTTCGTTTTGATTGGTTGTGGCTCCTGTAACTTCAAACGAGTCAAAAGTTATGGCCGTTTAAAGAAACGAAAGAAAGCGACGGACCGCTCGCTGATCCGATTCGACGGTATTGGCGAAAGCCTTCGATCTTCGTGAAACGCTCGAGCGTGCTCACACTGTAGCACTCGATATTAAAGATATTATGGATTACCGAGGGAATAAATGTTGACATGGTACAAAAGCTTGTCTATTGAGGCTATAGCGCAATAAATGTTCTTTTTTAACGACCGTTCTGTCTTTCTCGTTCCGGTACGTCATAGTTTTGCACATATCCATCAACACGGGCCGTCTTTTTACCAATATTACAACATCACGACAAAGTGACTTCGAGGAGTAAGCTGATGGTGTTTTATATGATTACTTAGCCTGTAAGAAATCTACTTTTCCAGTCTGCGAATATCTTTCGATTTCCTGTTTTATCCAATTTCAAATCCAATTTAATTCTTCTTAGGAGAATATTATCGTGGCCTATTTTTCTCTTCGTATATTTTTGTTTTTTTGTCGTTGTTTGCACCAAAATTGGTCACAACACTCTTCGCGAGTCGTTGAAGAGATAATAGTCAAAAGTATGAACTGAATATGAATATTATCTAACAAAAACTCCAATCAACAGTAAAGAAAATGCGTAGACAAGCGATTTATAGTGGTTCGGCGTGTTGCCTACGCCCACTGTGAAGTTTTTTGATGTTTTATTGATTCTCTCTCAATGATTACAAGTTGTTACAGCGATCCACAGCAAGTTACAACTGGAAATTCGAAATCAACAATAGAATTATGATGTAGGATGATGGAGATCTTGATCCGGCAGAGTCTCGGCGTCTCAGAGTCAGAAGGTCCATTTTCTGTTGGCTATGGAGCTCTATTTATAGGCGTAGGCTGCTGGTATCTTGCTGAAAACTCGGGAGACCACTTCTGGCACGTGAGGGGGCCCTCACGTACGGTCTCGGGAAGTTTGGGCCCACTTTGGCATCGGTTCGAACTCCATTCGAACCGATCAAGAATTCATCCAACCGAGGTGAAATTTGGCGTGGACATTCTTCAACATGTATGCAAACATCTCTGAAAATTTCGTGGCATTTGGATCAGTAGGTTAGGAGATATGATGGGTTCGAAATAGGGTTCACGGCACGGCTGTCTGGTTCGAACCCCTGCATTCGAAATGATGGTTTCGAATCCATCATGGCACGCGACTTCGTGGTGACGTGGAGCGCAAACATCGAATCGATCCGGACTTCACTCCGTGTTGACCGCTTCGACTCCGTGTATCTCGGTGATTTCGAACTGATGGAAGACACGTTGGTTGACCCAGTGGGTTCGAACAAGGCAACACAGGATGGGTTCGAAGAAGGCCTTTGTGATGGGTTCGAAGCATGGCTCTAGGATGGGTTCGAACATGACTTCAGGGATGGGTTCGAATGAAGCTTATGGATGGGCTCGAAGCATGCATGTCCGATGGTTTCGAAATGAGGTAGCCGAGTATGGATTCGAATCAGCTACTCTCTGATGGGTTCGAGGTCGAGGCATCCCGAGGGTCTCGAAGGTGATGGTTTCGGACTTGATGGGTTCGAAGTGATGGTTTCGAATGGTGCATGATGATGGGTTCGAAGGCACCCATCATGGTGGGTTCGAAACCAGTGTGTTCCCTCCAAGTTGAACCGATCATAACTTGAGCATACGAACTCGGATTGACTTGAAATTTGAGATGCTGACTCCTGTGGCCTTTCTTGCAGTGTCCCATCAATTGTAGCTCATTCTGGACTCGGATAAAATTCAATGATATCCATGGCGAAAGGAAATACGATCAACCTCTGAGGCGAACGGTCCTTCCTTTTCAATCGCTCTTTTGGTATCGCGGCTTTGCCAAAAAGCGGGATAACATTTTGCCCCCCAAAGTACGTCTTGTGGGAACATGACGTGCTTTGAATAGCTGCCATTTCTATCTGAACAATCATTTCTCTCTTCTTTGTTGAAACTCGTATGCTGTATTGCCGTAACCTTGCGTTGATATGATTGATTGCTGTATAATAGTGCTTAGCCGTTGGCTGTCGCATCTGTAACGGGAATAGTGTTTGGTCCCTGTGAATATTCAAAATCGAATGTTAGTCTGACATGTATGCACATATGTTAATTTGGACCTTGTTAACGTCATGTGTCCACGAGTCGTTGTCAGTTTGGTTTGCTGCAGAATTTCGTATCGATTCTCTCCTGAACCGATTTTGAAATTTGAATTGAGGCAACGCTTGATGGTTGTTGTGGACATTTCCTCCGTATCGATCCTCTCCTGAACCGATATTGAAGGTTGAAGAAATTGAATTTGTATTGCGCAAGTGTAATGTTTCGAACCGATGCACTTGAGCGTTGATGGGTTCGAAATTCATGTTTGTATGGACGCGGTATGCCCGTGCAATGATGGGTTGTGTGAATATGAGATTTCGAATCGATGCATTGGAGCATTGATGGATTCGAAAGTGACATTCGAAACGGTCTGAAAGTATGGAGTATACTGGTGTGGTGATGGGTTCGAAATTGTCATTCGAACCGATGTGAAAGGATGGTTTCGAATTAGTAGTTCGTTTCTGTGGTTTCGAAAATGATCTTCGAATCGATGATTTGGATGGGTACGAAACCATTGTTCACGGCAGTGGTCCGTGTGCTTCACACGATGGAGCCTCAAGCGTATGGGTTCGAAGATTGGTTTCGAAACGACTCTGCATTCTGACCTGTTGCAATCGGTCAACTTCACCGGAACTCGAATCGTCCCGGTCATCATCAACCCTCCATATAAATAGCAGTGGACCTGCCACTTTTTCACTTTTTACTTTTTCACTGCGCTCTTCATCGCTTCGAAGCTTCTAAGGAGAAAACACTGCATCGCGTTTTCGAATCCATCAAGATTTAAGACTTAAATCTCTCGAATCCATTGCTTAAACTAGGTAATTAGCCTCGGATTCAAGCGACGAAGTTATTCCAAACCCATTTCTCTTCATCGATTGCATAGCTTCGAGATTGGCAAAACCAGATCTGGTTTGGGGGGGATTCGAATCGATGTGTGGGCTCGAGTTCGAAGCGATGACGGTGGTGTGTATCCATTGGATTTCGAATCGACCCTTGGAATGTCCTTGTTGGGATGCGTAGTTCGCACCGATTGGGGATTCGAGGGATCCTTTCGAATCGATAGATTCGAACCCATAGGTTATCGTTTCGAAGTCTACAACCTCGTATCGATTCGAAGTGGACCGTTTCGAACGCGACCGATGTCAAGTTAAGGGTTTCTGTATCGGTTCGAATTTGTCATTTGGCCATCGTTTCGAAGCGCGCCTGAATGCATGGTTTCGAAACGATGTCAGGATGGGTTCGAACGCATGGGTTCGAAGCACTGTCATGATGGTTTCGAACGCATGGGTTCGAACGAAGTTTGGATGGGTTCGAAGGAAGAGGTGTTCGGTTGGGTTCGAACGAAGCCTCTGTGATGATTTCGAACCCTTTATGATGGATTCCAAAATTTGAAATTTTTCAAGCACAACTCCGACGAGCTTCATCCCTGCATATTTGGACTTGGATATTGAACTGCATATTTGATTGCCCTTTGAAGCTCGTCGATGGAACTATAACAACTTCTATTCGAACCGACTTCCATCATATAAACGATTTAGTGATGACGGTCAGCGATGACGGTCATTATAGCTGAACTTCGTAGCTTTGTCGTTTGAATGTTCACTTTAACTCTGCAACATTTGTTCAAGCAATGCATGGCACGGTACAACACACATTCATACACTTTACACTGGGGAACACATGGGTTCTTTGTCGTCTAACAATGGTTTCTCATGAGTTAGTTAGTTATGGAACCTTCAAGTTCATAGCAGCAGGAGATTCAAGGTGCAGCCTCTCCGAGGCTAGAAGTTCCGGATATAGATCCTGAGATCATCGGTCCGGCTCCGGACGAACTTCCCGATGCGTCGTTCATTGCCAATCCATCGGATTCCGCTCCATCGAATATCCCTGAAGACATGTTGGGGAGAATATGTTTGAGGCGCGGCTTGTCATTGGATGATGCGTTACTGCCGGGGCCGAACGACAGACCACATAATCCGCCGGAAGGGTATACAGCGTTTAACCGCCATGCGTGTGCGGCCGGGACACTTCCCCCGTTCAACGAGTATATAAGAGAAGTATTGTCGTTTTTGAGGATCGCCCCATCTCAGCTGCATCCGAACGGATATGCGTCGATCAATAGCTTGTTCATTGCATTTATGGAATGTCTCCATCGATCGCCACTCCCAATCGAAATCAGATACTTGTTCAACTTCAAAACTCGGGGTGATTATCCTTCTTTCACATTTCTGGAAGCGGTGAGAAATTGCCAAGTGGTTACCGGGTCTTAGACCAGGTTGAGTTATTATAGGACAGAATGATTTTATGTCAGATGTCCTCCAGGATTTGCCCGACGATGGTTATTCAGACGTGAGTATAACCGAGTTCTTAAATAGTTACTACGACAATTGCTGTCGAAGTGGAACTTATATTAATTTTTTCTTTTTACAGCAACGATCCCGCGACCCGAAGGTGAAGAGTTTAAGGAGATGGTGCGAGTACTTCGAGAAGTCCCGAGTGAAGATAGGAACATCGAGTTGCTTTTGACCGATAGGAATCTCCGGACTTATGGGCTGATTGAACGAAGGCAGAGTATAAGATTTGAGGTAGCACTAAAGATCGTTCCTAAGAAACGAGTCAAACGCAAGAAGCCCGAAGTTGACATAGCCGAGGAGGCTGATTCTGAAAGAACTCACACTGATGATGAGCCGCTGACTGAGCCTACGGATGTGGCTTCGGATGTCGCGGAGCAGAGAAAAGGCAAGGCCGCCATGGTTAAGCCAACTAAGCGGGGGAGACGGAAATCGGTTGTCATTGCCCGGCCCTCTTCCGGAGTTAGAATTTCTGAGATGTCTCCTCCGCATACTGAAAGTCTCTACGAAGGGCTTACCGACCTTCCAATCCCGGAAGATGTGTCTTTTCAACATGATGCCGGGTTAGAGGAGTTCCATCGTAATCTAGAATTGAGCGTGCCTCTTATTACTAGCGAGGTCGACATTTCTGGTTGGTCGGGGGGAATGCATATTCATACACACTTCACGACACTGCATAACCTTTGACTGTAAACTTCCCGATTCGAAGAGTGACTAATTCGATTTTACTTTGCTTTGTAGATACTATGTCTAAACGAGGTTCAATGCTTGGGAGTCTTCGACATGCCCGCAAGTCTTCTTATTATGATTCGCGCAGGCGAGAGGGGGATAGAGATTATGATCAGGGACGCCCTGGGCATTATGACCAGGGACGTTCCGGATATTCTAGTCATGAGAGATACGATTCGGACAAGGGCCATAGGCGTCGATCGCGATCGCGCACCCCTCCTCCTTCCAGGGATCCCGTACAACCTCCCGTTCGCGTCCCTCGTGATTCTTCTCGACATGTGTCGGTTTCTCAAGCTTCTAGATCTGAGGTGTCGGCGCCGACAGTTGCGGAGGAACCTCCTACTGAAATCACGGGAGAAGGAGCGATTAGGCTTGCGCAGCTGAAGAGAGAATTCCCGAATATCTGCTTCGACAATTATGTCTTTCCCCCGAACTTGAAAAGAATCCCACCGGAGGCCGAGCGGTGGGCGCTTGATTATGTGCACGACTTCTACGCACAGTATAAGGTGTGGTACAAGGCGGCTGAAAAAGCATCGGCGCTGGCCTTCGAACGAGCGGCCACCATTGAAAAATTGCAAGCCGAGTTAGCACAAAAAGATCGCATCATACAAGTGCTGAATACTGAGGCTGAATCATCCCGTAAATCTGAAATAGAGGCCACTAAAAATGCCGATGAAGCCCAGGCAATCATGGATAGGATGAAACGCGAACACTACGCCACGGTTGAGGACATGGGCCATCGAAACACATTGGTTACTGCAGAGAGGGACGCAGCCCTGAAGGAGTTGAACGAGCTTAAGTCAAAATTCGCCGAAATCGCCAAGGAAAGGGATGATGCGAATAGCGCAGCTCAGGAGGCGTGTGAACAAGCTGTGATTCTTCGCACCGAAAGGGATGCTGCGGTGGCGAAAGTTCAAGCGGTCGAGTCAGAGGTGGAGGAGAAAGTTCAACAAGCAGAGGCCAGGCTAGTGGCCGATATCGAAGATCTGCTTATAACTTATAACGCCAACGTGTTAAAACACCGAAATTTAGCCTGGCTTCAAGATTATCCTGTTCACCTTCGCAGCGCTTGGGAACGATTGGTCGAGGAAGAGGAGGAAGCGCATACGGGCGAATCGGTTGACCGATTCGAGTTTGAGAACCGGCTATTGACTGAGGATGAAAAGAAGGTCCTTCATGATGCTATCATTGCTCATGAGAAGGAGATGGTGGGTGGTCGTTCCCTGGAAGTTGGAGAGGGATCGGGTGTTGAGCACCATGCGGATGTCACTGAAGTCACCACATCGCCTTTGTTAGTGCCTGTGTCTGCGGTCAGCTTGCCGCCTGTTCCTGCTTACGACCCGGAGCGGCCGCACTTATCTCCTATCCATGAGCACACTTCCGAGGTCGTTCAGCCGTCTGCGAGTCAAACTGGGGAAGGTATTTCGAAATTATCTCAAGTGTTTTCTAAATAAAGAGTTTGTTTTGAAGAAGTTACTAATAACTTATTGTTTTTGCCTAGTGACGGAGGTTGCGCCGACAGTTACGGCTCAAGAATCAAGCCAAAAGTTTAAGGCCATCGCCACCGAGACCACTGCTGTAGCTGCGATACCGACCGAGGCGGCACAGGGGAGTGGTTTATCTTTCGAGGAACAGATGGTGAGCGAGCTGCTCGGTGAGCCGGGTGGTTTCTCCACGGACTTACCGTTTATCATCGTCAGTGATCCCCCGCCGACCTCAAGCTCTCCGATGCAAGCTGCGGATGCCCCCAGCCAAGCCCAAGCGACTCGAGAAGAGGAAATTTTGGCCGAAATCAGCGCTGAAATAGAAGCTGCGGGGCACAGTGGTAGCGTCGGTGGCAGCGCGACGGCGCATAGCTCAACACCTGCTAGGATAGTACCATCGGGTGGCACTATCTCAATTTCCGTCACAGATCCAGTCCCCCCTACTCCTCCGGCGGGAAGCCTCCCTGTAGATTCGAGCTCTGAGGAGGACATCGATATCATGCCCCCAGCCGAAGAGTCACCGCCGAAGAGGAGGCACTCAAAAAGAATTTCGGTCGCTAGTGATTCTGATGAAGAACCACTAATAAGGAAGACGGAAAAGAAGAAGAAGTAGACCGGTTTTACAAGTAGATGTTTTGGTGGATAAGTACTTGTTTTTGTTTTTTTATTAGTAGGCCGTGTATAGATGCAGGTTCGTCTCCTGCTAGTAGGGATTGTTTTTGGGAAAACTTTTTCATATGTAAGCCCTCATTTTTAGTTAGTTGAAATAAACTTTAGTTTCTTTGTTTCAACTCTTATTTTATTTGTGCTTAAGTACTTGCAGTGTCTTGCTCTCGGTCCGGAGTTCTTGTGGTGTTTTTATCGTTTAAGTAGAGCTCGTTTCATTTGCCACGCCTGAGAATCTTGGTCACAAGTTGCGATTGATGAATGAGTTGAACTTCGGACGTTGTATCACTTCGGTGAGTGATTGACACTTAGCTTTCGTGCCCCCCAGTCTTGGGGAACAAAACTTATATTTTTGGCAGTCGATTGCATTTGTTGCAAATCTTAAGCACACATCCGCATTCTAGGGACTTAGGATAATTTGAGATCGATAATCTGCTTTGCACTCCAGGAGTTGGGAGAACTATCGATTGTTTGTAACATGGTTCGCGCTCCGGGAACCTGGAATTGTTGTTTGTACTCTGACTCACGCTTTGGGAATCTGGAGTTAGCATAGATGCTTCGGTCATACTTATTTGAGCTTTTGAGGAATTTGTTCGCACTCCGGGAACGATGGATTTGATGTTTATACTCCAATTCACGCTCTGGGAAGTTGGAGTCCGTTCGCACTCTGGGAACGAATTATGGAATGTTTATACTCCAATTCGCGTTGTGGGAAGTTGGAGTCCGTTCGCACCCTGGGAACGAATTACAGAATGTTTATACTCCAATTCGCGCTGTGGGAAGTTGGAGTCCGTTCGCACTCTGGGAACGAATTACGGAATGTTTATACTCCAATTCGCGCTGTGGGAAGTTGGAGTCCGTTCGCACTCTGGGAACGAATTACGGAATGTTATACTCCAATTCACGCTGTGGGAAGTTGGAGTCGGCTCTCACTTTGGGAGCAGTGAATTTGTACTCCGGTTCGCGCTCCGGGAACCGAGAGTTGAAGTTTATACTCCAATTCTCACTCTGGGAAGTCGGAGTTGGAGGAGGGATTGTCGTGTATCAATCCCTGTGAATGTTAATGTATTGTTCTATCCCCGAGCTCGGGTTTCACTTAGCGAGTGACCGGTCTTATCATAGTCACTCCCTATTTGAATAAATTCCACCGCGCGATGGAACTTAGCTCTCCGTGCGTTGTGATGTTGTATGTCATATTCAGTAAATCACAGCTTTTGCTTGAAGAGACGGCATTTTATTGCTGAAACGAGAAAATATGGCAAAATCAGTTTCCTTATCACAAATCTAAATCTCGAAATGCTGGAATAAAATGCAAAGAAATAAATTGACAGAAAATAAACGAGTAAAGTTTTCATATGTAGTAGCGACGAAGACTTTCGCTATTCCAAGCTCTCGGCAAGACAAAACCATCAACCGTTGATAATTTGAACGTGCCATCTCTGAGCTTTTGTGAGATAACATACGGCCCTTCCCAATTTGGCTTCATATGCGAAGGGACCGGATAAACCCTTTTGAGTACGAGGTCGCCAAGTTCGAAGGTTCGCGGACGGACCTTAGCATTATACAGCCGGGCGACTCGACTCCGATATGCGGCTGCCCCCAAATCCGCCTCTTCACGCCTCTCATCCAGTAAATCCAGAGATTGAGCGAGCAATATAGCATTGGTCTTCGGATCATAATACGTCGCACGATGAGAGCGCACTTCCAATTCGACTGGAATAACGGCCTCTGAGCCATATGACAGAGAAAACGGAGTGTGACCAGTTGCAGTTTTGTGAGTTGTTCTATAGGCCCATAACGCCATAGGGAGTTCGTCGACCCACTTGCCTCCGGCCTTTTCTAGTCGTTTCTTCAGTATAGACTTTATAACTTTATTAACAGCTTCGACCTGACCGTTTGCTTGAGGGTGTGCCACTGCGGAAAACTTCTTATTAATGCGAAATCGTTGGCAGAAATTTTTGAACTCGGTACTGTCGAATTGAGCTCCATTATCTGTGATGATAGTATGAGGTAGACCGAATCGGCAGATGATGTTGCGCACCACGAAGTTGATCACTTTCTTCGTTGTGATCGTTGCAAGAGGCTCCGCTTCGGCCCATTTAGTGAAGTAATCAACCGCGACGATGGCGTATTTCGCGCCACCTTTGGCTAGAGGCAACGCTCCAATTATATCGATCCCCCATACTGCGAATGGCCAGGGGCTAACCATTTGGGTTATCTCGGTAGGTGGGGCTCTAGGAATCCGAGCATATTTCTGGCATTTGTCGCATTTTTTGGCGTAGTCTGATGCGTCTCGATTAACGGTAGGCCAGTAATATCCGTATCGGAGTACCTTCTTGGCGAGTGTCTGCCCCCCGATGTGATCGCCACATTCTCCCTCGTGGACATCGTGTAACACTCGTTTGATTTCGTCGTGCGCGATACGTCGGAGTAGAGGGACAGAGTATCCCCTTCTGTACATAACTCCATTTTGGATGATAAACTGTGAGGCCTTTCGAAGGACCTGCCTCTTCTCACTTCTGCACTCAGGCAGCGTCCCATGTTCAATATAGTCTCGATAGGGGGTCATCCACGACTCCTTATCGGTGGTAGCCTCGAATGCATGGTTGACCTCATTTTGATCGATGCTCGGGGAAGATAGGGTTTCAACAGGAACAAGCCCCAACTGTTGGGCTTCGCCCGTACTTGCCAACTTCGCCAACGAATCGGCCTTCTGATTGTGCTCCCGAGGAATATAGAAAATGGCATAGTACTCGAAATGATCAAGAATTTTCCTGACTTTAGATAAATAAGCCGCTAGTCTCCGATCCTTAGCTTGATATTCACCTCGGACTTGGCATACGATTAATTGGGAGTCACAATACACCTCCACAGCGGCAATTCTCAGGTCGTGGGCCGACTTCAGCCCAGTGAGTAAAGCTTCATATTCAGCCTCGTTATTAGTTGCACGGAACTCGAACTTCAGGGCGTAGCATATAGATCGGCCTTCAGGAGTTTGAAGCACTACCCCTGCTCCCGAACACCGTTCATTGGAGGCGCCGTCAGTATATAACTTCCATATGTGTGTAGGGGGTTCGCTACTCTCAGGTAATTCCTCGGATAGAGTGAATTCAGCAACGAAGTCTGCCAGAACTTGACCATGTATGGCCCTTCTTGGAGTATAAGCAATGTCAAACTGGCTCAATTCAATATTCCATTTCAATAACCTACCAGACGTCTCAGGCCGCGTGAGGACCTGTCGTAACGGCTGGTCGGTGTACACGGTGATAGGATGAGCCTGGAAATATGGACGGAGCTTTCTCGAGGCAACAACTAGACAATATGCCAACTTTTCCAGCTTTGGATAGTTCCTCTCGGCTCCGGTCAACCGCTTACTCACGTAATATACCAGTTTTTGCACTCGATCTTCCTCCCGGATTAATGCCGCACTGATTGCGCTTTCAGATACCGCCAAGTAGAGATATAATTGCTCATGATCAATAGGCTTCGAAAGAATCGACGGTGTAGAAAGATGTTGAACCAATGACTGAAACACACCTTCACATTCTGCGGTCCATTCGAAGTTTCGTTTCCCTTTTCGGATCAGATCGAAGAAGGGGATGCATTTGTCAGTCGACTTCGAGATGAACCTACTCAATGCAGCGACTTTCCCATTAAGGCTCTGAACTTGCTTTATTGTCCTTGGAGTTTGAAGATTTCTGATGGCCCAAATATTCTCGGGGTTAGCCTCTATCCCTCGGGCGTTGACGATGAACCCAAGGAATTTTTCGGACGCAACTCCAAAATGGCATTTCAGCGGATTGAGCTTCATCCCATATCTCCGGAGGATATCAAACATTGATCCTAAGTCCTTTACATGATCAACAGAATGTCGTGACTTTACTAACATGTCATCTACGTAAACTTCCATGGTCTTCCCAATCTGATCAGAAAACATCCGGTTAACCAAACGTTGATAGGTTGCGCCGGCATTTTTTAACCCAAAAGGCATGACTTTGTAGCAATATAGTCCCAGATCAGTCACAAAGCTCGTATGTTCTTGGTCGGGCACATGCATGGGTATTTGATTGTAGCCCGAGTAAGCGTCCATAAAGGATAACAATTCGTGTCCGGCGGTTGAGTCAACCAGCTGATCGATTCGAGGAAGTGGAAAACTGTCCTTCGGGCAGGCCTTGTTCAAATCGGAATAATCGATACACGTTCTCCATTTCCCATTTGGTTTCCGGACAAGTACCGGGTTTGACACCCACTCCGGGTACAAAGCATCTCTAATGAACCCGTTCGTTTTCAACTTATCCACCTCCTCCTTAAGGGCGGCAGATCTCTCTGGATCCATACCACGCCTTTTCTGTTTGACAGGCATATACCGCGGGTCAATGTTCAAAGTGTGGCTCGCGATCTCCGGCGAGATCCCACACATGTCGGAATGCGTCCAGGCGAACACATCAAGATTCGCCCGGAGGAATTCAACCAATTCCTGTTGTGCCCCCTGGCTCAATTGAGACCCAACTTTTAACATTCTCGAATCATCGCCATCATCTTCGATCGAGACATTGATAGTTAGCTCAGCCGGAGAAGCCTGACTTTCTGTAGATTTTTCATTGCTGTCGTCGTCCCTTGGGTCAAGGTCTTTATGGAATTGGTTGGGGTGCCCGGGCCGAGGTCCGAGCACCAATTGTCAATCATCGGCAGAACGGACGCAAAGAGATTCCTCTGCGCCCTTACCTTTCTCCCTTCGCTGCGCCTCTCGCAGCTCCGCAACATAACAGGCTCTTCCAGCAGCCTGATCTCCATGAATCACACCGATACCACAGTCAGTTGGAAATTTCAAAGTCAAACACCACGGGGCGATCGCTGCCCGAAATTCAGCAAGGGCTGGTCGGCCCAGGAATGCGTTGTACGGTGAATGTATGTCCAAAACAACAAATGGCACGATGCGTACTCTTCTGCACTCACCTACCCCCAACTCCACGGGTGACTCCACAACCCCTGTGGGTATATTAGCACTTCCATCGAAGCCGTGAATCCTGGACTGACAGGGCTTCAGGTCTTTGGCTTCCATTTTCATCTGATCGTACGCTCTCTTGAACAAAATATTGACTGAACTCCCACTATCCGCCAGTATCCTCTTCATCCAAGCAGGACCAACCTGGGCGGATATAACAAGTGGGTCGATGGTCGGGGCTTCGACCTTGTCTGCATCACGGTTCCGGAACACGATGTCATCTGCCATCGTCTTTTGTTGTTTTGCCGGAGCCCCTTCGTCGTAACTACTGCAACATTCGAAATTCATATGCCACACCGAGCTAGCATATGACTCCATCTCTTTCCAACTCGTACCTGCCGGATGAGGACCACCACTAACGGTGTTTATCACTAGCCTTCCGCCTGTTCGGGCGGGTTCTTCTTGCCTTGGCTGATTTTGCCGATTGTTCTGGTTCGACGGACCCGCACCGCCAGACTGCGGCGCCCGTACAAATTGATCCAATTTTCTTTCCCTGATCAACTTCTCAATTAAATCCTGCAAGTGTCTGCACTCGTTGGTGTTGTGGCCGTAACTGTCATGAAATCTACAAAACTTGCCTGTTTGAATCTGTCTCTCCGACGACGGCTTCGGAGTAGGCTTCTTGTATTGCATGGCGTTGCAAGTTTGTAGATACACATTCTCCAGCGATGTATTCAGCGGAGTATAATTGTCGAACATAGGGGCCCTACGCCTCGGCCCACGGTTCTGATCCCGCCTTCTGTTCTGATTCCCATTATTCTTTGGTTGTGATTGTTTGTTCTGGATTTTTAGCTGCACTTTCCCGGAACTCTCTCCTGATTGTTTAACAGCCACATTACTTTGAATCCCCTCTCCACTAGGTCCTGCATCGTCCTGTTTCCTAGACTGCTTCGCGTCCTCGCGCCTCAAGAACTGAGCGGCTTTGGAGTAGAAGCGGTCCAACGACGCAGGAGGTTTTCCTGCTAACCAATTTCCAAAATCCGAGTCAGGGTCAATCCCTTTCATCAACGCCATCAGAATTGAGTTATCATTGGGGTTAGTGATTTCCACACAAGCCTTATGGAATCTTTCCAAATAGTGTCTAAGAGTCTCTCCTGGAGCTTGGGTAACGCTAGATAAAGTGTTGACGTCCTTAGGCCTTGCAACGTGCATGCGAAACTGTTCTACGAATTTTCTGGCCAACTGATTGAACGAAGAGATAGAACGGGGTGGCAATCGCGTGAACCACATCGTAGCAATACCTCCCAAAGAGATAGGAAAACTCCTACACTTGACCGCATCGTCTGCTCTAGCGGCGCTCATGGACCATTCATACTTCAATATGTGTTGATTGGGGTCTGAGTTCCCTTCGTACATCGGTAACGCGGGCATTCTAAATCGCCGAGGGGGTTCGGCATACAGAATCTCGTCTGTGAATGGGGTGTGACTCCGGGAGATTCCCCAGTCGTCGTTAGTAAATCCCTGACTTTCACGGATCATCTGCTTGATCATTTCTGGAATATCTGTTACAGGTGCGTTCTGGGCATGTTGAACCAAGGTGTGGTCGGGTTCCACAATACGGGACTGGACCGGATGTTGTCGACGGTCCGGATCTCGCCTCCTTGGTTCGACATTCTCTGGTACATACGGCTCAGGAGTTTGCCGTCGTCGGTGATGGTTCTGATGTGACAAAGTTTGGATGTCCGCCCCAGGCTCGGTAGCGATGGTTGTAGGATGGTTGTCGATAGTGTGTTGAGGAGCAGCGCCTCCCCGGGAGGAAGGCCCTGTGTGGAAGCTAGCAGATGGGCCGACTCGTATTTGCCCAACCGTCAATGCCGGAATGTCTCTAGTAGCCTGTGCATAATTCCCGTCCATTCGGGGTCGCGAAGGTCTACGATGATAATCAGTGAAAGCCGAACTCTCCGTGGAGGACTGGGATGCGTAATCCCTCCTTGACCGCCTACGCTTATGACTGTGTAGCTGGCGGGTTAATTCAGCGTTAGCGCGTAGTTGTTCCGTCAACTGCTGCCGACTCTGGGTCAGCTCATGGAGCAACGTTTGAAACTCTTGCCTTGTCACCGGTCCAGATGACTTCGAGGGCCCGGCGACGTCCTGGGTAGATGGTAGCTGCTCGGGATCTGGTCTATCCCGGTCTTCCTGGTTACCAAGGTTAGAAGTGGTTCTGGTGCTCACCATTATGAACAGTAAGATTCCTTTCCCTGGACTTTTGCAAATCTGAATAGAATGGAAGGAATTTGAATTCAAAGATCTGGATCTCTCTCTTAGATTTGTTCAATCCGGTATCGATGACAGATCCAACGAGCAGGAGAAAAGCTGGGTTTTCTCGGTGAAAGCACCAAAGTGTTTGCACCAAAATTGGTCACAACACTCTTCGGGAGTCGTTGAAGAGATAATAGTCAAAAGTATGAACTGAATATGAATATTATCTAACAAAAACTCCAATCAACAGTAAAGAAAATGCGTAGACAAGCGATTTATAGTGGTTCGGCGTGTTGCCTACGTCCACTGTGAAGTTTTTTAATGTTTTATTGATTCTCTCTCAATGATTACAAGTTGTTACAGCGATCCACAGCAAGTTACAACTAGAAATTCGAAATCAACAATAGAATTATGATGTAGGATGATGGAGATCTTGATCCGGCAGAGTCTCGGCGTCTCAGAGTCAGAAGGTCCATTTTCTGTTGGCTATGGAGCTCTATTTATAGGCGTAGGCTGCTGGTATCTTGCTGAAAACTCGGGAGACCACTTCTGGCACGTGAGGGGGCCCTCACGTACGGTCTCGGGAAGTTTGGGCCCACTTTGGCATCGGTTCGAACTCCATTCGAACCGATCAAGAATTCATCCAACCGAGGTGAAATTTGGCGTGGACATTCTTCAACATGTATGCAAACATCTCTGAAAATTTCGTGGCATTTGGATCAGTAGGTTAGGAGATATGATGGGTTCGAAATAGGGTTCACGGCACGACTATCTGGTTCGAACCCCTGCATTCGAAACGATGGTTTCGAATCCATCATGGCACGCGACTTCGTGGTGACGTGGAGCACAAACTTCGAATCGATCCGGACTTCACTCCGTGTTGACCGCTTCGACTCCGTGTATCTCGGTGATTTCGAACTGATGGAAGACACGTTGGTTGACCCAGTGGGTTCGAACAAGGCAACACAGGATGGGTTCGAAGAAGGCCTTTGTGATGGGTTCGAAGCATGGCTCTAGGATGGGTTCGAACATGACTTCAGGGATGGGTTCGAACGAAGCTTATGGATGGGTTCGAAGCATGCATGTCCGATGGTTTCGAAATGAGGTAGCCGAGTATGGATTCGAATCAGCTACTCTCTGATGGGTTCGAGGTCGAGGCATCCCGAGGGTCTCGAAGGTGATGGTTTCGGACTTGATGGGTTCGAAGTGATGGTTTCGAATGGTACATGATGATGGGTTCGAAGGCACCCATCATGGTGGGTTCGAAACCAGTGTGTTCCCTCCAAGTTGAACCGATCATAACTTGAGCATACGAACTCGGATTGACTTGAAATTTGAGATGCTGACTCCTGTGGCCTTTCTTGCAGTGTCACATCAATTGTAGCTCATTCTGGACTCGGATAAAATTCAATGATATCCATGGCGAAAGGAAATACGATCAACCTCTGAGGCGAACGGTCCTTCCTTTTCAATCGCTCTTTTGGTATCGCGGCTTTGCCAAAAAGCGGGATAATAGTCGTTCTTCTAGGTTTACGTCGGTGTAGTCCGACTACTTATACCACAAACTCAGTGGAGTAAATTTATGAACGAAAACATCCGAGCTGTAGAAAAAACTTATGATGGAATTATTCTGCACACAAAACCGATCCATGACAATTCGAAATGTTAGAAACGTAGAACATCGAAAGAGCTTCGTTTTGATAGGTTGTGGCTCCCGTAACTTCAAACGGGTCAAAAGTTATGGCCGTTTGAAGAAACGAAAGAAAGCGACGGACCGCTCGCTGATCCGATTCGACGGTATTGGCGAAAGTCTTCGATCTCCGCGAAACGCTCGCGCATGCTCACACTGTAGCACTCGATATTAAAGGTATTATGGATTACCGAGGGAATAAATGTTGATATGGTACAAAAGCTTGTCTACTGAGGCTATAGCGCAATAAATGTTCTTTTTTAAAGACCGTTCTGTCTTCCTCGTTTCCGGTACGTCATAGTTTTGCTCATATCCATCAACACGGGCGGTCTTTTTACCAACATTACAACATCACGACAAAGTGACTTCGAGGAGAATGTTAAACGCATTTGATACCTTAGAATTTCGAACGGCTGATGGTGTTTTATATGATTACTTATCCTGCAAGTAATCTACTTTTCCAGTCTGCGAATATCTTTCGGTTTCCTGTTTTATCCAATTTCAAATCCAATTTAACTCTTTTTAGGGGAATATTATCGTGGCCTATTTTGCTCTTCGTATACTTTTTTTTTTTTGTCGTTCTTCTAGGTTTACATCGGTGTAGACCGACTACTTATACCACAAACTCCGTGGAATAAATTTATGAACGAAAACATCCGAACTGTAGAAAATACTTATGATGGAATTATTCTGCAAACTAAACCTATCCATGACAATTCGAAATACTAGAAACGTAGAACATGGAAAGAGCTTCGTTTTGATAGGTTGTGGCTCCCGTAACTTCAAACGAGTCAAAAGTTATGGCCGTTTGAATTAACAAAAGAAAGCGACGGACTCGCTGATCCGATTCGACGGTTGTTTGCGTAAAAAATGGCCGCAAACACCCAAAGTCGTGAAAGCACCAGTGTATGAATATAATTCAGCGATATTCAAACACAAATTACAGATCTCAGCAAATAACCCAAATATGTTTGCACAAAAGATGATCAAACAACTCCAAGTCGTATGAATTAGTTGATTTTATGTTGTTCGTATTGATTTAGGTGGTGTATGCAAATACGTAAAAAGTAGGGGCTAAACTGTAAAAGACACACAGATTTATAGTGGTTCGGCCAAAGTGTGCCTACGTCCACTTTATATGTTATTCTCCTTTTCCAATCCGATTACAAGTACAAAGCTTGTAGTACAAGTGTATGAAAGTTGTTTGAAAGTTCCTTCCAGGTTTGAGCTCTCAAACTTGTCTACCATTGTTGTACCCCTGCCCCTCTATTTATAGAGTGAGGCTGGGGGCAGAGGTCTTGGATGTATGTAGCTGCTGGTGGGCCTGGGCTGAAGCAATCTGACCTGGCAGCGTTCTGGTTCGGCGGTGAATGGTAACATGGGTGATTCGGCAGGTAGTGGAGATAGGGGTTCGGTGGTAGGTTGGATCGGTGGTAGCATGGTGGTAGCATGGTTCGGTGGTGGCATGGTTCGGTGGTAGCCTGGTTCGGTGGTAGCCTGGTTCGGCTATGCTTGGTTCGGTAGTTGTAGGCTAGGAGGAGTGCCGGTCCGGTGATGGATGGTGGACCGGCAGTGGGTGGACCGGTAGTGGGAGAGAATGGTTGGTCGGTCCGGTGAGGCTCTGGACCGGTGGAGGCTGGCTTTGGTTCGGTAGGAGGGGAAGTGGAGTTGGTTCGGTGATGGAGTATTGTGGACCGGTAGTAGGAGTATGGTGGACCGGTAGGAAGTTGGGAATGCCGAATGAAGAGTGCCGAAAGCGCCGAATGAGCCCATGCCGGATGAACCAATGCTCCTTGAATGCCGAATGAGATCATTGCCGAATGAAACGTTGAACCTTTGGTACCAACTGGACTTTTATCCTTGAATCCCAGGCTCTTATACACTTGCTGGCTGCTTCTTCTTGGTTAGGTCACGGTGGAAATGCACACCACATCAATATTCCAGTTTTGACCAAAAAATGGGATAACACTTTGCCCCCCAAAACATGTTTTGTGATAACAAGACGTGTTTTGAATAGTCCCGAATCCAATATCCAAAGTCAATAGCCATATTGCCAGAGTAGATCATCCTTGACTGCTCCGAGTTGATATCCAGTTCCAAATCCAATAACCAAAGCTTGAGCCAATTCCATGTCCATCCGAACTTGACAACAGAGTCCCAAACCATCCTTATCCAATAGCCAACAACCGAATCCAGGACCTCTTTGGGTCGCGGTCCAAATTTATAACCTCTCCGGGCTCTTGCCAAGCGCAATCCACACTTGACGGTCGTGATCCAGTGTCCCTGGACGTTAAGCTAGCCTCCTTGTGTTCTTGTCGAGCGTAATTCACACTTGACGATCTTGGTCCAGTGTCCCTGGACGTTGAGCTAACCTCTCCGGGTCCTTGCCAAGCGCAATTCGCACTTGACGATCTTGGTCCAGTGTCCCTGGACGTTGAGCTAACCTCTCCGGGTTCTTGCCAAGCGCAATTCGCACTTGACGATCTTGGTCCAGTGTCCCTGGACGTTGAGCTAACCTCTCCGGGTTCTTGCCAAGCGCAATCCACACTTGACGACCTTGGCCCAGTGTCCCTGGGCGCTGTACAATGCCATGGCTTAAGTCCTAAGCCGAATCCTGGTCTCTCCGGACCCTTGCCGAGCATAGTCCATACTCAACGACCTGAAAATAACGATTGATAATATAGGGCCTAAGTCCTAGGCCGAATCCTGGTCACTCCGGACCCTTGCCGAGCATAGTCCATACTCGACGACCTGAATGAGTCAATTTACCACGTTCGGGCAAAGCGACTCACCCCTTGTCAGGCATAATCCATACCTGACGACCGTTTATCAAAAGTCAGATAAAAATCCAATCAAAATCCAATTCAACATCCAAATCCAAAATCCAAATCCAAAATCCAAATCCAAAATCCGAATCCAAAACCAGAAAACCAGAAATCCAACCCAGCATCCAAAACCGAAAACGATCATCCAAAGGAAAATCCAAATCAAAAAACAAGAAAAACCAGGAGCTCAATCGAAGCTCCAAAATCGAAAACCAAAAAGAAAAGCAGTGTCCAATCCAAAAGCAAAAGATAAATTTCACAAACCACAGCATCGCAATTTATTATCATTCAGAGCATGCCTAGGGGCTATCTCCGTCCCCGTACATGTGTAAATGACTTGGTTGCTTGCCAATAGTTTGCTACTTATTTCATATTAACCTGGTCAAGGGATGATCAACCGACCATCATTCCTGGGCCTCCCACCATCGTAGCTTGAGGTAGGCGGCAGTTGCTCCTGCCTCGCCGTTGCATCCCGAGGTCCAACATATTGCGGCAGTTGTCCATTCCTTACATGTTCCTCAATTATGTCCTTTAAGTGCCTGCAGCTGTTGGTGTCGTGTCCATCCAAATCATGAAAGAGACAGTGCCTTCCTGATGTCCTTTCCCGTTCTGTTGGTTCTCTCCTAGCCGGCCTCCGGTAGTGAAGGCGATTTCGAGTATTCAGGTATATCCGCTCCAGTGTTTCGTTCAATCCTGTGTATGTGGAAAACTTTGGATCCTTCCATTGCTTCCTAGCATTTCCAGAATCATCGTCCAACTTCCTTTTTCCTTTGTTTTTATCCGAACCATTGCTGGATGGTCCTCCCCCTTCAACTGCATTAACCTTTTTCAATTTTAAATCCGTACTCGCATCTTCTTGTCGAAGGAACCTTTCTGCCTCATGAAAGAATTCGTCGAGATTCCGTGGGGGATCTCGTATCAGAGATACCTTGAAATCCGAGTTCTCCCTGACTCCTGATACTGCTGCCATTAAAACCATCGATGGATCGGGCCGATCCACCGAAGCAACTGCGGCACTGAATCGAGTTAGAAAAGCTCTAAGCGATTCATCCATCCTTTGCCTTACCGATGTCAATGTCATCACGTTCTTCGGTCTCTTGACATGAACCCGAAACTGTCCCAGAAACCTTTCCACCAATTCCCTCCAAGTCCCGATAGATCCTTCTTCCAGCTGCCTGAACCACATCGCAGCTAAGTCCGTCAAGTACAAAGGGAAGCATCGGGCCATCACCTCCTCTGATGCCCCCAGCACCTCCATGTGTCTAGTGTATCTCATCAAGTGATCCGTAGGGTCTTCCTTGCCATTGTATACCTCCACGCTAGGTAGCTTGAACTTAGGTGGGTTCTGAGCCATCCTTATTTCCCGAGTGAACGGACTCCTGTTTACTCCTTCCAAGTCTCCGTTGGTCAAACCACCTCGCACAGTCTTCCTGATTATATCTACCAATCCACCGTTGTCTGTCGGGGGTTGCCCCCGAGGGAACTCCGGTACATACTCTTCGTGTGGCTCGTTAGCAGCAACGTTGGTTCTAGCCTGTTGAACTCCTTCCAAAGGTTCTCCTGTGTTGAATCCCGTGGGCCTGCCCCCAAGCCCTTGTTGATTGCTACCTGGCTCCGTATCTTGTCCTTCGTTGGGTTCCATAACCCTAGCTTCTTGTCCTGCATCCATAGCCGTTGTAGCTGCTCCTAAATTCTGCATCCCTGCAGCTCTCATTTGCTCCAAGAAAGTTTGCATCATTTCCTGTTGACTTTTCAGCAACCTCTCTTGCAGTGAATTTGTTATGGCTTCCATTTCATCCCGGGTTATGTAGATCGAAGCCGGTCCTTCCTCACCTCCGGAGGATGCTTGTTGACTTCCTCCTTGTTGGCTTCTCTCAGCCCTTAGCCTTCTACTGTTTTGCCTAGTCATCGTCTTCCAAATCTAAACCTCTATCCGATGTAGCGGGAGCTGGTTCTTCTCAGTGAAAGCACCAAAATGTTTGCGTAAAAAATGGCCGCAAACACCCAAAGTCGTGAAAGCACCAGTGTATGAATATAATTCAGCGATATTCAAACACAAATTACAGATCTCAGCAAATAACCCAAATATGTTTGCACAAAAGATGATCAAACAACTCCAAGTCGTATGAATTAGTTGATTTTATGTTGTTCGTATTGATTTAGGTGGTGTATGCAAATACGTAAAAAGTAGGGGCTAAACTGTAAAAGACACACAGATTTATAGTGGTTCGGCCAAAGTGTGCCTACGTCCACTTTATATGTTATTCTCCTTTTCCAATCCGATTACAAGTACAAAGCTTGTAGTACAAGTGTATGAAAGTTGTTTGAAAGTTCCTTCCAGGTTTGAGCTCTCAAACTTGTCTACCATTGTTGTACCCCTGCCCCTCTATTTATAGAGTGAGGCTGGGGGCAGAGGTCTTGGATGTATGTAGCTGCTGGTGGGCCTGGGCTGAAGCAATCTGACCTGGCAGCGTTCTGGTTCGGCGGTGAATGGTAACATGGGTGATTCGGCAGGTAGTGGAGATAGGGGTTCGGTGGTAGGTTGGATCGGTGGTAGCATGGTGGTAGCATGGTTCGGTGGTAGCATGGTTCGGTGGTAGCCTGGTTCGGTGGTAGCCTGGTTCGGCTATGCTTGGTTCGGTAGTTGTAGGCTAGGAGGAGTGCCGGTCCGGTGATGGATGGTGGACCGGCAGTGGGTGGACCGGTAGTGGGAGAGAATGGTTGGTCGGTCCGGTGAGGCTCTGGACCGGTGGAGGCTGGCTTTGGTTCGGTAGGAGGGGAAGTGGAGTTGGTTCGGTGATGGAGTATTGTGGACCGGTAGTAGGAGTATGGTGGACCGGTAGGAAGTTGGGAATGCCGAATGAAGAGTGCCGAAAGCGCCGAATGAGCCCATGCCGGATGAACCAATGCTCCTTGAATGCCGAATGAGATCATTGCCGAATGAAACGTTGAACCTTTGGTACCAACTGGACTTTTATCCTTGAATCCCAGGCTCTTATACACTTGCTGGCTGCTTCTTCTTGGTTAGGTCACGGTGGAAATGCACACCACATCAATATTCCAGTTTTGACCAAAAAATGGGATAACAACGGTATTGGCGAAAGTCTTCGATCTCCGCGAAACGCTCGAGCTTGCTCACACTGTAGCACTCGATATTAAAGATATTATGGATTACCAAGAGAATAAATGAGGATATGGTTCAAAAGCTTGTCTACTGAGGATATAGCGCAATAAATGTTCTTTTTTAACGACCGTTCTGTCTTCCTCGTTTCCGGTACGTCATAGTTTTGCTCATATCCATCAACACAGGCAGTCTTTTTACCAATATTACAACATCACGACAAAGTGACTTCGAGGAGAATGTTAAACGCATTTGATACCTTAGAATTTCGAACGGCTGATGGTGTTTTATATGATTACTTAGCCTGCAAGTAATCTACTTTTTCAATCTGCGAATATCTTTCGGTTTCCTGTTTTATCCAATTTCAAATCCAATTTAATTCTTTTTAGGGGAATATTATCGTGGCCTACTTTGATCTTCGTATATTTTTGTTTTTTTGTCCTTCTTCTAGGTTTACATCGGTGTAGTCCGACAACTTATACCACAAACTCCGTGGAATAAATTTATGAACGAAAACATCCGAGCTGTAGAAAAAACTTATGATGGAATTATTCTGCACACAAAACCGATCCACGACAAATCGAAACGTTAGAAACGTAGAACATGGAAAGAGCTTCGTTTTGATAGATTGTGGCTTCCGTAACTTCAAACGAGTCATAAGTTATGGCCGTTTGAAGAAACGAAAGAAAGCGACGGACCGCTCGCTGATCCGATTCGACGGTATCGGCGAAAGTCTTCGATCTCCGCGAAACGCTCGAGCATGCTCACACTGTAGCACTCAATATTAAAGATATTATGGATTACCGAGGGAATAAACGAGGATATGATTCAAAAGCTTTTCTACTGAGGCTATAGCGCAATAAATGTTCTTTTTTAACGACCGTTCTGTCTTTCTCGTTTCCGGTACGTCATAGTTTTGCACATATCCATCAACACGGGCGGTCTTTTTACCAAAATTACAACATCACGACAAAATGACTTCGAGGAGAATGTTAAATGCATTTGATACATTAGAATTTCGAACGGCTGATTCTGTTTTATATGATTACTTAGCCTGCAAGTAATCAACTTTTTCAGTCTGCGAATATCTTTCGGTTTTCTGTTTTATCCAATTTCAAATCCAATTTAACTCTTTTTAGGGGAATATTATCGTGGCCTATTTTGCTCTTCGTATACTTTTGTTTTTTTGTCGTTCTTCTAGGTTTACATCGGTGTAGCCGGACTATTTATACCACAAACTCCGTGGAATAAATTTATGAACGAAAACATCCGAGCTGTAGAAAAAACTTATGATGGAATTATTCTGCACACAAAACCGATCCATGACAATTCGAAACGTTAGAATCGTAGAACATGGAAAGAGCTTCGTTTTGATGGGTTGTGGCTCCCGTAAATTCAAACGAGTCAAAAGTTATAGCCGTTTGAAGGAACGAAAGAAAGCGACGGACTCGCTGATCCGATTCGACGGTATTGGCGAAAGTCTTCGATCTCCGCGAAACGCTCGAGCATGCTCACACTGCAGCACTCGATATTAAAGATATTATGGATTACCGAGGGAATAAATGAGGATATGGTTCAAAAGCTTGTCTACTGAGGATATAGCGCAATAAATGTTCTTTTTTAACGACCGTTCTGTCTTCCTCGTTTCCGGTATGTCATAGTTTTGCTCATATCCATCAACACGGGCGGTCTTTTTACCAATATTACAACATCACGACAAAGTGACTTCGAGGAGAATTTAAACGCATTTGATACCTTAGAATTTCGAACGGCTGATGGTGTTTTATATGATTACTTAGCCTGCAAGTAATCTACTTTTTCAGTCTGCGAATATCTTTCGGTTTCCTGTTTTATCCAATTTCAAATCCAATTTAATTCTTTTTAGGGGAATATTATCGTGACCTACTTTGATCTTCGTATAGTTTTGTTTTTTTGTCCTTCTTCTAGGTTTACATCGGTGTAGTCCGACAACTTATACCACAAACTCCTTGGAATAAATTTATGAACGAAAACATCCGAGCTGTAGAAAAAACTTATGATGGAATTATTCTGCACACAAAACCGATCCATGACAATTCGAAACGTTAGAAACGTAGAACATTGAAAAAGCTTCGTTTTGATAGGTTGTGGCTCCCGTAACTTCAAACGAGTCAAAAGTTATGGCCGTTTGAAGAAACGAAAGAAAGCGACGGACCGCTCGCCGATCCGATTCGACGGTATTGGCGAAAGTCTTCGATTTTCGCGAAACGCTCGAGCATGCTCAAACTCTAGCACTCGATATTAAAGATATTATGGATTACCGAGGGAATAAATGAGGATATGGTTCAAAAGCTTGTCTACTGAGGCTATAGCGCAATAAATGTTCTTTTTTAACGACCGTTCTGTCTTCCTCGTTTCCGGTATGTCATAGTTTTGCTCATATCCATCAACACGGGCGGTCTTTTTACCAATATTACAACATCACGACAAAGTGACTTCGAGGAGAATGTTAAACGCATTTGATACCTTAGAATTTCGAACGGCTGATGGTGTTTTATATAATTATTTAGCCTGCAAGTAATTTACTTTTTCAGTCTGCGAATATCTTTCGGTTTCCTGTTTTATCCAATTTCGATTCCAATTTAATTCTATTTAGAGGAATATTATCATGGCCTGTTTTGATCTTCGTATATTTTTGTTTTTTTGTCGTTCTTCTACGTTTACGTCGGTGTAGTCCGACTACTTATACCACAAACTCAGTGGAATAAATTTATGAACGAAAACATCCGAGCTGTAGAAAAAACTTATGATGGAATTATTTTGCACACAAAACGGATCCATGACAATTCAAAATGTTAGAAACGTAGAACATGGAAAGAGCTTCGTTTTGATAGGTTGTGGCTCCCGTAACTTCAAATGAATCAAAAGTTATGGTCGTTTGAAGAAACGAAAGAAAGCGACGGACTCGCTGATCCGATTCGACGGTATTGGCGAAAGTCTTCGATCTCCGCGAAACGATCGAGCATGCTTACACTGTAGCACTCGATATTAAAGATATTATGGATTACCGATGGAATAAATGAGGATATGGTTCAAAAGCTTGTCTACTGAGGATATAGCGCAATAAATGTTCTTTTTTAACGACCGTTCTGTCTTCCTCGTTTCCGGTACGTCATAGTTTTGCTCATATCCATCAACACGGGCGGTCTTTTTACCAATATTACAACATCACGACAAAGTGACTTCGAGGAGAATGTTAAACGCATTTGATACCTTAGAATTTCGAACGGCTGATGGTGTTTTATATAATTACTTAGCCTGCAAGTAATCTACGTTTTCAGTCTGCGAATATCTTTCGGTTTCCTATTTTATCCAATTTCGATTCCAATTTAATTCTATTTAGGGGAATATTATCGTGGCCTATTTTGATCTTCGTATTTTTTTGTTTTTTTGTCCTTCTTCTAGGTTTACATCGGTGTAGTCCGACAACTTATACCACAAACTCCGTGGAATAAATTTATGAACGAAAACATCCGAGCTGTAGAAAAAACTTATGATGGAATTATTCTGCACACAAAACCGATCCATGACAATTCAAAACGTTAGAAACGTAGAACATGGAAAGAGCTTCGTTTTGATAGGTTGTGGCTCCCGTAACTTCAAACGAGTCAAAAGTTATAGCCGTTTGAAGAAACGAAAGAAAGCGACGGACTCGCTGATCCGATTCGACGGTATTGGCGAAAGTCTTCGATCTCCGCAAAACGCTCGAGCATGCTCACACTGTAGCACTCGATATTAAAGATATTATGGATTACCGAGGGAATAAATGAGGATATGGTTCAAAAGCTTGTCTACTGAGGATATAGCGCAATAAATGTTCTTTTTTAACGACCGTTCTGTCTTCCTCGTTTCCGGTATGTCATAGTTTTGCTCATATCCATCAACACGGGCGGTCTTTTTACCAATATTACAACATCACGACAAAGTGACTTCGAGGAGAATGTTAAACGCATTTGATACCTTAGAATTTCGAACGGCTGATGGTGTTTTATATAATTATTTAGCCTGCAAGTAATTTACTTTTTCAGTCTGCGAATATCTTTCGGTTTCCTGTTTTATCCAATTTCGATTCCAATTTAATTCTATTTAGAGGAATATTATCGTGGCCTGTTTTGATCTTCGTATATTTTTGTTTTTTTGTCCTTCCTCTAGGTTTACATCGGTGTAGTCCGACAACTTATACCACAAACTCCGTGGAATAAATTTATGAACGAAAACATCCGAGCTGTAGAAAAAACTGTTTGCACAAAAAATGGACAAACACCTCCAAGTCGTATTATTTAGTTGATTATATGTGATTTTCAATGATTTTAGATGAGTACATAAATATAAAAGAAGTAGGGGCTGAAATGTAAATGGCACGCGGATTTATAGTGGTTCGGCCAGAATGTGCCTACGTCCACTTTATATGTTATTATCTTCTTTCCTTCAGATTACAAGTACAATGCTTCGTATATTAGTATATGAAAGTAGTTTGAAAGTTCCTTCCTTGCTTGAGCTCTCAAACTTGTCTGCCATTGTTGTACCCCTGCCCCTCTATTTATAGAATGAGGTAGGGGGCAGGGGTCTTGGAAGTATATAACTGCTGGTGGGCCCGGGCTGAAGCGATCTGGACTGGCAGTTGTCTGGTTCGGCGAGGTTCATTCGGTGGTGAGGTTGGACCGGTGGTAGCCTCGTTCGGTAGGGAGATGTTGGAGTTTGGACCGGTGGTGCCTGGTCCGGCTATGGTGGTCCGGTGATGGGTGGATATTGGAGAGGTTGGTCCGGTGGAGATGTGATGGGAAGGTGGTTCGGCAATAGCGTGGTCCGGTGGTGGTATTCGGCGGGGCTTGGACCGGCTATACCGAATGGGTGAAGGAGCATGGGACTGCCGGATGGATCATGGCACATGGAGACGCCGAATGACTTGTGTACATGGAGGTGCCGAATGGGGCTGTGTCCACGGAGGTGCCGAATGGAGCTTGTGGGGTATCGCCGAACGAGGATGGAGATTGCGATCCAAGATGGAACTGACGCCTATTGGTCTTGGGTACACGCGAATAATCATCGAATCAATCAACATATTATCGGCACTTCGAAAGCCCAAAAGCATTCCCTTTCAGTCAGGAACTGATGGTCTCCTGGGTGAGAATTCGCCCAACATTTGCCCCCCAAAGTGGGGTACGTGCTTGCATGTGCCGCGCTTTGTTTTTCTGTGGTGGGGAGGCTCGTTTTGTAACGCCATGGGCTAGATGTTCGTATCTTGTTGATGTCCTGCAAAGGGACTTACAGTTTCAGTATGATTTCAAATAACGACCGTTCATGATCGAAATATTCGAGATGAAGTGAACTGTGCCGTTCAGGACGAGAGAGTGAGCCCCGAAGGGGCTTGGCATCGTCGATGCCCGGTTTATGTTTGTGAAGATGGTTTATTGCCAGCTCAGAGCATGCCTAGGGATCGTTCGCAACCCCGTACATGTGTAAGTAGCTTAGCCATTTCATAATTATCAAATATCCATATGACCGCTGGGCTTAAGAATGCGTGTCAAAGTGTAAATTCCCACGATGGTAGGGTTAATAACCATTCAGAGCGTGCCTATGGACCATTCGAGGTCGCGTACACGTGTAAACGATTTAATCCACGTCGGTGAGGATTTTACGACTTATTCACCGTTATCATAATCTTATTTTATTAGTTAGTTCTGGAGTTCGGTACTTATCTGAGTGAAGCGCCTGCGTGCCCCCTGTTTCTGGTTTCTGCTGGTAGAGGTAGCTTCGTTCGGGTTCGAGTTGGCACAGGTTTCATTCGGTTGGAGGCTGGTCCGGTATGGATAGTTCCATTCGGTTTTCATTCGGTTCGGTATGTCGAATGCCTTGGTCCGGTCCTGAGCTCGCCTATATATAGAGGCCGTACCCCCCTCGTTTTTCATTACCGAACGAGTAGAGCCGAACCATATTGTGCTGCCGAACCAAAGTCTTCGCCGAACCAGCTTATACCGAACCAGGTATGTATACTTTCTGCCGAATGAACCTTTGCCACCGGATGACCCTGTTTGCCGAATGTGTACGGAGTGTACTGAATAGCCGAATGAGGTATGCCGAATGACATGCATGCCGAATGACATGTATGCCGAATGAGCATTGGAGTTTGGTGCCGAATGAACTCGTCTTGCACCGCCGAATGAGACTTCATACTTGAACCTTGAGCGGAATCTTATGCTTTTATATGCTTTCTTTAGATACTTGCTTGTTTATCTTTCTATACTTCTTGCTCTAACACCGTGTTTTTCTTGTGCTGCAGAAAATGTCTCGCAAAGCGGAAACACGATCAGACAGAAAGAAGTCTAGAGGCACAAGAGAGCCCTCTTCTTCCTTGCCCCCAGTCCAATCAGGATCCGAGCAACATCGACCCATTCCAAGGTCTCTAGTGGATGGATATGGTCCACAGGAACTTTTGATCTCCCCCCCTGATTGCTTTCCTAGCTCCTTAAAGGAGGAGCAACTTGACGTCATATCCCGTTCCTTTGGGATAGATAGGGCTCTTATGCTGCTGCCAGGAGATGGGGTGATGCCATATAATCCTCCCGAGGGCTACTTCGCTTTTAGCAGATACCATTGCATGTGCGGCGCTATCCCCCCTATCAACGCTTGGATAGTAAGCTTCACCACCTATTTGAAGGTGGCTCCTTTCCAGCTCCAACCTAACTCATATGCCATCCTGGTGAGCCTCTTTGTTATCTTCCAGAGGAGGTACGGGCGTCCTCCTTCTAACCGGGAAATCCGATACTTGTACAACCTGAGAGGCTATAAGAAGGGGTCTCCGTATATTAGTCTGGAGGCGGCCGTGCCCTTCAAACCAGTTCTGGACTTGTATTCCAAGTTCACCATGTTCAAGAAAGAGTGGTTCTTCGTCAAGGACGATGCTGTTTCTTTCCGCCTTTTCACTTCCGGCTGTAAGATTGATTTCATTTATATTTTTCATGTGTTTTGACTGTAGTGTTTTTTCTGACATGCTTCTATTTCTGGCTAGCGACAGGTGGTATTGCAGTCGTGGAGGATGATTCCTTAGTGCGAATGGCTGCTGAACTAAAGGCTATTCCGGCACGGGACCGGTCGGCCTCTTTCTTGAACAGGAACGCAACCCTCTTGGAGTATAATTTGATCTTACCGCGCCAGTCCGTGGTTAAGCAAAGGGATACGGCTGAGGAGAGGGCTGCTAAAGCTAAGGAGGGGGCTACGGTAAAGAGCGGTAAGAGGGAGCCTTTCGCAGCGCGTCCTGCGGTTGGGGGGAAGAAACTGAAGAAGTCCGATGGCCCTTCTCCAAGTACTTGCCCGACTGTCCCGGAGGAGGAAGGTGTGGAAGAGGAGGAAGGAGGCGAAGTTGGAGAAGGGTCGGAGGGTGGAGGAGATGGCGATGGTCAAGGTGGTAGTGGTGTTGCTGCTCTAACCTCTGAACAAGACCTCGAACTGGATGAGGCTCTCCGTCGGGCCTTCGGGGAGTCGGAGGGAGAGCCGGAAACGGAGAAGGGAAAGGAGAAGGAAACGGAGAAGGCAAAGGAAACCGGCAAAGCTGTGGCTTCAGCTAGGGTGACTCCGACGATGCAAGGTGAACTTTTGTCTTCTGCCGATTCCATTTTCGATAGGGACTTAGAAATTTTTTACGGTTCACTTCCGTCCTGGAATGAGATCCAGGACTTATTGCAGTATCCCACTCCTTCGCCGGGTTTGTATAATAGATGTGTCTCCTCACTTTTCTTTCTTTTTAACTTAGCACTTTTTTTTTTGAATTGCGGATTATTGTATGTTCGTAACACTTGTTCTTTTATTCCAGGGGCAGGCCAGGCAGTTAAAACGTCGGATGTTCGACATCGCCTTGAACAATTTAAGTCGAGGAGAGCTTCTGTGAAACCTTCTACTGATCGCACTGGGGACGTAGTCAAGTACCGCCCTCTTCTTGGGGTCATCGAAGAGGGCATTCAGAAAAGGAAGCGGAGCCGTTCCTTATTTGAGTCGTCCCCTGGTTCGCAGCCTCCTACCCAGCCTTCTCGTGATACTACGGAGGAGAGCACGGAGCCCGGCCCCCCTCCTCCTCCTTCCAAGAGTCCTACTGTCATTCATATAAGGCGTCCCGATGCGCCTCGCCCCGTGCCTCGTGACCCTTTTGCTGGCCATCCTGATTTAGACCCAAGCTTTCGGGACATTTCATTCGATGAGACCACGGGCGAACACCTCCTTCCCCGCAACCCCATGGTAAGGGTGCTGGACGAGGCCAAATCTTTAGATCTTGATTTACTTACTACACGGGTAGTCACCATGGGGGATGAGGCCAAGGCTAATATCGACCGGGTGGCCGCAGAGACCAAGAAGTTAATGGAGCATCATGCTAAGTTGGTCAAGGCCGGGGAAGAGATCGGGAGTGCTAACATTCGGTTGAGGTTAAAGGTTGCCGATCAGGCCAAGCAGCTCGCCGACCAAGCCATCCAGATTTCCCAGCATGAGGAAGCCTCCAAGCGTCTGAAAGAGACCATGGAGAAGGCCAGTAGGGCGGAAATACGGAAGATGGAGGTCGCTTGCAGGGAGCGGATTAACATAGCTATCGCAACGGTGGATGAGGTTCGAAATGCGGATCTCGAGCGGGTAGAGGAGTTGTTAGGGAGGCTCGAGGCTGCGGAGATGGCTCAGGCCGAGTTGAAGGAGGAGATGGAGGAGATGAGGAGGTCCCTCAGGTTGAAGGAAGAGGAAATGAGGAGGTCACTCCAGGCTGACTGCTTGAGATACCAGTCGGAGAGGGATGTCGCCGTCGCCAAGTTGCAAGCTTCCGAGGCCCGGGTGAGGGAGTTTGAGGAAAACGAGGGGATGATGGATGCGATGCTGCAGGATATGTACTTCCACACTTGGAAGGCGGGCGGCTTGTCTTGGATGGACGATTACCCTCGGGTCATGGCCAAGGTATATCTCCAGGCTTTAGAGGAGGCTAGGGTGAACGCGGGTAAGGAAGGCGGAGAGGCTTTCAACTTGAGTGCGGTTACTGCTCAGTTCTCAAAGGAGGAGCAAGCGGCGGTGAAAGAGGGGATGCGGCTGCTCGCTACAGAGGAAGCGGGCGTGCAGTTGGATGATGAGGATCAAGCGGTGGATGCTGGTGAGTTATTCTTTTCCCTTTCTTTTCTTTTCGTGTTTTCATAACTTGATCGTTCGTTTAATGAATTCCTCTTCTGATCTGGACAGGTGGGACTTCAGATCCACATGCTGGGGGCTCTGATCCTGCGGCTAAGTAGGCTGGGGGAGTTGGTGATGGAGTGTGGATGCATCTGCCATCTTTTTGTTTCTTTTTTATCACCGTTTATGTTAGTCTTTGACATGCAACTGTAATAAAATTATTTGCAAAGAATAACTTCGTGTGATCTCAGAATATAAGCTGATTTTGTCATGTTTAAATGTTGTTGCTATCTTTATGTGCCGTGTGAGAAGTATAATTATGTATATGCCTGTGATTCTAGTTGTGTTTGATGTTAAGTTTTTGCTTGAAATATAACTTCACGTTTTGCAATGTCAGTGTATGAATAAGCTATAGTTACGCATTTATGTACAAGAGAAGAGAGTACCGCCCTTTATGTTTTATTCGCAGGCGGTAGCTTTGAGTGTCTTGTGTAACTGTTTACGGGTATAGCTGAGCGCCCTGCCACCCAGTACGCAGGCTTAGAGCTTCATGAGTGAATGCTTCCTATTTGGTTTCCTGTACTTTAGAGTTTGTTATACAGGATAGGAGAAAAATATTTAAATGAAATGGAAATATAGTAAAAGTAAAACTTCCAGTCACGGAAGGCCGTCGATGTGCTTAAGTTCGTGGCAAACGGGTTTTGTAGTCACTTTCCCTAGCTGTGGGTCTTGGAGACATTTGTCACCCATCTTACGCCTCCGCGGGGAGTTTTCTTTTTTACCACAGCCGCACTTAAGACACATCGGAGCCGAGATCGCGCACGGTAACTACCCGAACCATTATGGTCCGTAATCGTGGGTATTATTCGATTTACCGTGGCCGGCTAGCGTGGGTGCCGTTGGCCGTGAACTACCTCTGGCTGGCCACACCTTATGTTGGGGCTTAAAGTAGGTTCACAGTTACCGGCGAGCCGAACGCCGTAATGAGCTGCCATCGGCTATAGTCGGCCTTTATGATGACTTATAATCGGCTCATTACAGTTGGCTTTGAGGGCAGGCGCGCAATGAGTTAACCCGCAGCAGAGGGATGCTGGAGCAAAAGAGTCTCATTGGCGAGTGCATAGAATCGTAGCGTACCTGTTAGGCCTAGTCCAGATGAGGCCGCGGTGCGTCTTGAGTGGGGATGCCATAGGATTTTGCTCAACAGAAAGGGATAAAACTTAACAAGTAGCCAAGACATAAAGGAACAAGTTAAAAAGAGACAAGATTTTTTAAAGTGGTTCGGCACGAAAATGCCTACGTCCACTGATTCTCTTTGCTAATTCACTTCATATGGGCAGTACAAGTTAAGAAAAGTATCGACGGAGGTGTCGGATGTTCCATGCCCTCTGGAACACCTCTCCGTCCACTGTTGACAAAATGTAAGCTCCGTTGTGGAGATCTTTGTGAATTACATATGGTCCGTCCCAGATGGGGTCCAGTGCCCCGGGGCGCGGAAAGATTCGCCTGAGGACAAGATCTCCTTCTTGTAAGCTGCGATGTTTGACTTTGGAATTGTATAGTGCTGCCACTTTTTGTTTGTGAGCTGCTGCTTTGAGTGCTGCGTCGTTCCTCCTTTCCTCAATCAGATCCAAAGACATGAGGAGGAGTTCTTCGTTTTCTTCTGGGTTGTAGTGGATCCTACGGTGAGAAGGCACAACAGTCGCAACTGGGAGCATTGCCTCCGATCCATATGCCAAAGAGAAAGGAGTATGTCCCGTTGATGTTCTGAAAGATGTGCGGTATGCCCATAGTGCCGTAGGAAGTTCGTCCACCCAAGCGCCTTTTGACTTTTCAAGTTTCTTCTTGATTAGGGTTTTGAGAATTTTGTTGACAGCTTCAACTTGTCCGTTTGCCTGAGGGTAAGCTACTGATGAGAAGCTTTTATGAATTCCATGCTCTTGGCACCAGTCGGCAAATTCTTCGCTGTCAAATTGGAGCCCGTTGTCTGATACGATCTTGAGGGGGACTCCATACCTGCACAGAATGTTTTTGATCAAGAAGTTGATAACTTTTGCTGAAGATATTTTATTTAAAGGTTCCGCTTCCACCCATTTGGTGAAATAATCGACTGCCACTATAGCATATTTGGCTCCGCCTCGGCCCGTTGGCAGTTCGCCAATTAAGTCAATTCCCCATACGGCAAAGGGCCAAGGGCTGGTCATTTGAGTAATTTCGTTTGTGGGCAGTCGAGGGATCTTGGCAAACTTCTGACATCTGTCGCATTTCTTAACGAAGTCTAGGGCATCTTTGTTTAGTGTGGGCCAATAATATCCATATCGGAGTATCTTTCTTGCCAAAGTCTGTCCTCCAGTGTGATCTCCGCATCCTCCCTGATGGATGTTTGTTAATATCTCCTTGGCTTCCCTTCCGGCGACGCATCTTAATAGGGGGCTAGAGAAGCCACGCCGGTAGAGGATGCCTTCTTGTATTGTGTAGTGGGGAACTTTTCTCAAGATCTTCTTAGCTTCGTCACGCCCGTCGGGTAGTATGCCATCTTGCAAATATTTCCGGATAGGAGTCATCCAGGTTCCTTCTTTGATTGCAGTTATCAGATTCGCTTGTTCGAAACTCGGGGCAAGCTGCCTTGAGATTGCTAGTGCTCCGGAAATGGTGCTGTCCTTCATACTAGCTTGCTTTGCAAGTTCATCTGCTTCTTGGTTTTCTTCTCGAGGAATGTGTTTGATTAGATAATGGTCCAATCGATCGAGCAGCAGTCTGGTTTTCTTTAGGTATGCTGTGAGTCGTTCTCCTCGAGTCTGGAATTCTCCTAGTACCTGGTTTACGATAAGCTGAGAATCACTATGAATACATAAGGAATTGATTCCAATTTCTAGGGCCAGTTCCAATCCCGCTATTACTGCTTCATATTCAGCATCGTTGTTAGTGGCCGTGAACTCCAGTCTTAATGCATAGTACAACTTTCTTCCCCTGGGGGTGACGATCACAATACCTGCCCCCGAGCCTTGTTCGTTTGATGCTCCGTCTACAAAGAGGTTCCATTTGATGTTTTTTGCTACTTCGGATTGTTCCTTGCCTTCGTTGGTAGTGAATTCGGCAATGAAATCAGCCATGGCTTGTCCTTTGATAGCGGTGCGGGGATGGTAGGTGATATCATACTGACTTAGTTCGATGCACCATTTGAGGAGTCGCCCAGAAGTGTCAGGACGATGGAGCACTTGTCTTAGTGGTTGATCGGTTAGAACCCTGATGGAGTGAGACTGGAAGTAGTGTCGCAGTTTCCGTGACGCGATCAATAAACAATATGCTAACTTCTCAAGTTTAGGATATCTGGCTTCTGCCCCCGTAAATCTCTTGCTTACAAAGTAAACCGGGCGTTGTGTGCGGTCTTCTTCTCTTACCAAGGCGGCGCTTAGAGCATGAGATGATACAGCGAGGTATAGGTATAACACTTCACCTTCATTTGGAGTTGAAAGTACTGGTGGTCTCTGAAGGTGTTCGATTAGGTTGAGGAAGGCTTTTAAGCATTCGTCGGTCCACTCGAACCTCCCTTTGTCTTTCTTGAGTGCTTCGAAGAAAGGGACACACTTGTCAGTTGCCTTGGAAATGAATCTGCTTAGGGCGGCCACCTTTCCGTTTAGGCTCTGCATTTCTTTTCGAGTGGAAGGTATCCTTATTTCTTTTAAAGCCCGGACTTGTTCAGGGTTTGCTTCGATTCCTCTGGCGTGGACGATGAATCCTAAGAATTTTCCCGATGAAACTCCGAAGGAGCACTTTAGAGGATTCAGCTTCATTCCATACCGGCGAAGTACCTGAAACATATCGTCCAGATGGCTTACATGGTCGTTGGCTTTCCTGGACTTTACCAACATGTCATCCACATATACTTCCATAGAGGACAGACTTTGGCAAGAAAGATACTCCGATATGGATATTATTGGCCCACACTAAACAAAGATGCCCTAGACTTCGTTAAGAAATGCGACAGATGTCAGAAGTTTGCCAAGATCCCTCGACTGCCCACAAACGAAATTACTCAAATGACCAGCCCTTGGCCCTTTGCCGTATGGGGAATTGACTTAATTGGCGAACTGCCAACGGGCCGAGGCGGAGCCAAATATGCTATAGTGGCAGTCGATTATTTCACCAAATGGGTGGAAGCGGAACCTTTAAATAAAATATCTTCAGCAAAAGTTATCAACTTCTTGATCAAAAACATTCTGTGCAGGTATGGAGTCCCCCTCAAGATCGTATCAGACAACGGGCTCCAATTTGACAGCGAAGAATTTGCCGACTGGCGCCAAGAGCATGGAATTCATAAAAGCTTCTCATCAGTAGCTTACCCTCAGGCAAACGGACAAGTTGAAGCTGTCAACAAAATTCTCAAAACCCTAATCAAGAAGAAACTTGAAAAGTCAAAAGGCGCTTGGGTGGACGAACTTCCTACGGCACTATGGGCATACCGCACATCTTTCAGAACATCAACGGGACATACTCCTTTCTCTTTGGCATATGGATCGGAGGCAATGCTCCCAGTTGAGACTGTTGTGCCTTCTCACCGTAGGATCCACTACAACCCAGAAGAAAACGAAGAACTCCTCCTCATGTCTTTGGATCTGATTGAGGAAAGGAGGAACGACGCAGCACTCAAAGCAGCAGCTCACAAACAAAAAGTGGCAGCACTATACAATTCCAAAGTCAAACATCGCAGCTTACAAGAAGGAGATCTTGTCCTCAGGCGAATCTTTCCGCGCCCCGGGGCACTGGACCCCATCTGGGACGGACCATATGTAATTCACAAAGATCTCCACAACGGAGCTTACATTTTGTCAACAGTGGACGGAGAGGTGTTCCAGAGGGCATGGAACATCCGACACCTCCGTCGATACTTTTCTTAACTTGTACTGCCCATATGAAGTGAATTAGCAAAGAGAATCAGTGGACGTAGGCATTTTCGTGCCGAACCACTTTAAAAAATCTTGTCTCTTTTTAACTTGTTCCTTTATGTCTTGGCTACTTGTTAAGTTTTATCCCTTTCTGTTGAACAAAATCCTATGCATCCCCACTCAAGACGCACGCGGCCTCATCTGGACTAGGCCTAACAGGTACGCTATGATTCTATGCACTCGCCAATGAGACTCTTTTGCTCCAGCATCCCTCTGCTGCGGGTTAACTCATTGCGCGCCTGCCCTCAAAGCCAACTGTAATGAGCCGATTATAAGTCATCATAAAGGCCGACTATAGCCGATGGCAGCTCATTACGGCGTTCGGCTCGCCGGTAACTGTGAACCTACTTTAAGCCCCAACATAAGGTGTGGCCAGCCAGAGGTAGTTCACGGCCAACGGCACCCACGCTAGCCGGCCACGGTAAATCGAATAATACCCACGATTACGGACCATAATGGTTCGGGTAGTTACCGTGCGCGATCTCGGCTCCGATGTGTCTTAAGTGCGGCTGTGGTAAAAAAGAAAACTCCCCGCGGAGGCGTAAGATGGGTGACAAATGTCTCCAAGACCCACAGCTAGGGAAAGTGACTACAAAACCCGTTTGCCACGAACTTAAGCACATCGACGGCCTTCCGTGACTGGAAGTTTTACTTTTACTATATTTCCATTTCATTTAAATATTTTTCTCCTATCCTGTATAACAAACTCTAAAGTACAGGAAACCAAATAGGAAGCATTCACTCATGAAGCTCTAAGCCTGCGTACTGGGTGGCAGGGCGCTCAGCTATACCCGTAAACAGTTACACAAGACACTCAAAGCTACCGCCTGCGAATAAAACATAAAGGGCGGTACTCTCTTCTCTTGTACATAAATGCGTAACTATAGCTTATTCATACACTGACATTGCAAAACGTGAAGTTATATTTCAAGCAAAAACTTAACATCAAACACAACTAGAATCACAGGCATATACATAATTATACTTCTCACACGGCACATAAAGTAGCAACAACATTTAAACATGACAAAATCAGCTTATATTCTGAGATCACACGAAGTTATTCTTTGCAAATAATTTTATTACAGTTGCATGTCAAAGACTAACATAAACAGTGATAAAAAAGAAACAAAAAGATGGCAGATGCATCCACACTCCATCACCAACTCCCCCAGCCTACTTAGCCGCAGGATCAGAGCCCCCAGCATGTGGATCTGAAGTCCCACCTGTCCAGATCAGAAGAGGAATTCACTAAACGAACGATCAAGTTATGAAAACACGAAAAGAAAAGAAAGGGAAAAGAATAACTCACCAGCATCCGCCGCTTGATCCTCATCATCCAACTGCACGCCCGCTTCCTCTGCAGCGAGCAGCCGCATCCCCTCTTTCACCGCCGCTTGCTCCTCCTTTGAGAACTGAGCAGTAACCGCACTCAAGTTGAAAGCCTCTCCGCCTTCCTTACCCGCGTTCACCCTGGCCTCCTCTAAAGCCTGGAGATATACCTTGGCCATGACCCGAGGGTAATCGTCCATCCAAGACAAGCCGCCCTCCTTCCAAGTGTGGAAGTACATATCCTGCAGCATCTCATCCATCATCCCCTCGTTTTCCTCAAACTCCCTCACCCGGGCCTCGGAAGCTTGCAACTTGGCGACGGCGACATCCCTCTCCGACTGGTATCTCAAGCAGTCAGCCTGGAGTGACCTCCTCATTTCCTCTTCCTTCAACCTGAGGGACCTCCTCATCTCCTCCATCTCCTCCTTCAACTCGGCCTGAGCCATCTCCGCAGCCTCGAGCCTCCCTGACAACTCCTCTACCCGCTCGAGATCCGCATTTCGAACCTCATCCACCGTTGCGATAGCTATGTTAATCCGCTCCCTGCAAGCGACCTCCATCTTCCGTAATTCCGCCCTACTGGCCTTCTCCATGGTCTCTTTCAGACGCTTGGAGGCTTCCTCATGCTGGGAAATCTGGATGGCTTGGTCGGCGAGCTGCTTGGCCTGATCGGCAACCTTTAACCTCAACCGAATGTTAGCACTCCCGATCTCTTCCCCGGCCTTGACCAACTTAGCATGATGCTCCATTAACTTCTTGGTCTCTGCGGCCACCCGGTCGATATTAGCCTTGGCCTCATCCCCCATGGTGACTACCCGTGTAGTAAGTAAATCAAGATCTAAAGATTTGGCCTCGTCCAGCACCCTTACCATGGGGTTGCGGGGAAGGAGGTGTTCGCCCGTGGTCTCATCGAATGAAATGTCCCGAAAGCTTGGGTCTAAATCAGGATGGCCAGCAAAAGGGTCACGAGGCACGGGGCGAGGCGCATCGGGACGCCTTATATGAATGACAGTAGGACTCTTGGAAGGAGGAGGAGGGGGGCCGGGCTCCGTGCTCTCCTCCGTAGTATCACGAGAAGGCTGGGTAGGAGGCTGCGAACCAGGGGACGACTCAAATAAGGAACGGCTCCGCTTCCTTTTCTGAATGCCCTCTTCGATGACCCCAAGAAGAGGGCGGTACTTGACTACGTCCCCAGTGCGATCAGTAGAAGGTTTCGCAGAAGCTCTCCTCGACTTAAATTGTTCAAGGCGATGTCGAACATCCGACGTTTTAACTGCCTGGCCTGCCCCTGGAATAAAAGAACAAGTGTTACGAACATACAATAATCCGCAATTCAAAAAAAAAGTGCTAAGTTAAAAAGAAAGAAAAGTGAGGAGACACATCTATTATACAAACCCGGCGGAGGAGTGGGAAACTGCAATAAGTCCTGGATCTCATTCCAGGACGGAAGTGAACCGTAAAAAATTTCTAAGTCCCTATCGAAAATGGAATCGGCAGAAGACAAAAGTTCACCTTGCGTCGCCAGAGTCACCCTAGCTGAAGCCACAGCTTTGCCGTTTTCCTTTGCCTTCTCCGTTTCTTTCTCCTTTTCCTTCTCCGTTTTCGACTCTCCCTCCGACTCCCCGAAGGCCCGACGGAGAGCCTCATCCAGTTCGAGGTCTTGCTCAGAGGTTAGAGCGGCAACACCACTACCACCTTGACCGTCGCCATCTCCTCCACCCTCCGACCCTTCTCCAACTTCGCCTCCTTCCTCCTCTTCCACACCTTCCTCCTCCGGGACAGTCGGGCAAGTACTTGGAGAAGGGCCATCGGACTTCTTCAGTTTCTTCCCCCCGACCACGGGACGCTCTGCGAAAGGCTCCCTCTTACCGCTCTTTACCTTATCCCCCTCCTTAGCTTTAGCAGCCTTCTCCTCAGCCGTGTCTCTTTGCTTAACCACGGACTGGTGCGGTAAGATCAAATTATACTCCAAGAGGGTTGCGTTCCTGATCAAGAAGGAGGCCGACCGGTCCCGTGCCGGAATAGCCTTTAATTCAGCAGCCATTCGCACCAAGGAATCATCCTCCACAACTGCAATACCACCTGTCGCTAGCCAGAAATAGAAGCATGTCAGAAAAAACACCACAGTCAAGACATGGAAAATATAAATGAAATCCATCTTACATCCGGAAGTGAAAGGCGGAAAGAAACAGCATCGTCCTTGATGAAGAACCACTCTTTCTTGAACATGGTAAACTTGGAATATAGGTCCAGGACTGGTTTGAAGGGCACGGCCGCTTCCAGACTAATATACGGAGACCCCTTCTTATAGCCTCTCAGGTTGTACAAGTATCGAATTTCCCGGTTAGAAGGAGGACGCCCGTACCTCCTCTGGAAGATAACAAAGAGGCTCACCAGGATGGCATAAGAATTAGGCTGAAGCTGGAAGGGAGCCACCTTCAAATATGTGGTGAAGCTAATTATCCAAGCGTTGATAGGGGGGATAGCGCCGCACATGCAATGGTATCTGCTAAAAGCGAAGTAGCCCTCGGGAGGATTATATGGCATCACCCCATCTCCTGGCAGCAGCATAAGAGCCCTATCTATCCCAAAGGAACGGGATATGACGTCAAGTTGCTCCTCCTTTAAGGAGCTAGGAAAGCAATCGGGGGGGAGATCAAAAGTTCCTGTGGACCATATCCATCCACTAGAGACCTTGGAATGGGTCGATGTTGCTCGGATCCTGATTGGACTGGGGGCAAGGAAGAAGAGGGCTCTCTTGTGCCTCTAGACTTCTTTCTGTCTGATCGTGTTTCCGCTTTGCGAGACATTTTCTGCAGCACAAGAAAAACACGGTGTTAGAGCAAGAAGTATAGAAAGATAAACAAGCAAGTATCTAAAGAAAGCATATAAAAGCATAAGATTCCGCTCAAGGTTCAAGTATGAAGTCTCATTCGGCGGTGCAAGACGAGTTCATTCGGCACCAAACTCCAATGCTCATTCGGCATACATGTCATTCGGCATACATGTCATTCGGCATACCCCATTCGGCTATTCAATACACTCCGTACACATTCGGCAAACAGGGCCATCCGGTGGCAAAGGTTCATTCGGCAGAAAGTATACATACCTGGTTCGGTATAAGCTGGTTCGGCGAAGACTTTGGTTCGGCAGCACAATATGGTTCGGCTCTACTCGTTCGGTAATGAAAAACGAGGGGGGTGCGGCCTCTATATATAGGCGAGCTCAGGACCGGACCAAGGCATTCGACATACCGGACCGAATGAAAGCCGAATGGAACTATCCATACCGGACCAGCCTCCAACCGAATGAAACCTGTGCCAACTCGAACCCGAACGAAGCTACCTCTACCAGCAGAAACCAGAAACAGGGGGCACGCAAGCGCTTCACTCAGATAAGTACCGAACTCCAGAACTAACTAATAAAATAAGATTATGATAACGGTGAATAAGTCGTAAAATCCTCACCGGCGTGGATTAAATCGTTTACACGTGTACGCGACCTCGAATGGTCCATAGGCACGCTCTGAATGGTTATTAACCCTACCATCGTGGGAATTTACACTTTGACACGCATTCTTAAGCCCAGCGGTCATATGGATATTTGATAATTATGAAATGGCTAAGCTACTTACACATGTACGGGGTTGCGAACGATCCCTAGGCATGCTCTGAGCTGGCAATAAACCATCTTCACAAACATAAACCGGGCATCGACGATGCCTCCAACTCGTATTATTTAGTTGATTATATGTGATTTTCAATGATTTTAGATGAGTATATAAATATAAAAGAAGTAGGGGCTGAAATGTAAATGGCACGCGGATTTATAGTGGTTCGGCCAGAATGTGCCTACGTCCACTTTATATGTTATTATCTTCTTTCCTTCAGATTACAAGTACAATGCTTCGTATATTAGTATATGAAAGTAGTTTGAAAGTTCCTTCCTTGCTTGAGCTCTCAAACTTGTCTGCCATTATTGTACCCCTGCCCTCGAAAGCCCAAAAGCATTCCCTTTCAGTCAGGAACTGATGGTCTCCTGGGTGAGAATTCGCCCAACAAAAACTTATGATGGAATTATTCTGCACACAAAACCGATCTATGACAATTCGAAACGTTAGAAACGTAGAACATTGAAAAAGCTTCGTTTTGATAGGTTGTGGCTCCCGTAACTTCAAACGAGTCAAAAGTTATGGCCGTTTGAAGAAACGAAAGAAAGCGACGGACTCGCTGATCCGATTCGACGGTATTGGCGAAAGTCTTCGATCTCCGCGAAACGCTCGAGCATGCTCACACTGTAGCACTCGATATTAAAGATATTATGGATTACCGAGGGAATAAATGAGGATATGGTTCAAAAGCTTGTCTACTGAGGATATAGCGCAATAAATGTTCTTTTTTAACGACCGTTCTGTCTTCCTCGTTTCCAGTATGTCATAGTTTTGCTCATATCCATCAACACGGGCGGTCTTTTTACCAATATTACAACATCACGACAAAGTGACTTCGAGGAGAATGTTAAACGCATTTGATACCTTAGAATTTCGAACGGCTGATGGTGTTTTATATAATTATTTAGCCTGCAAGTAATTTACTTTTTCAGTCTGCGAATATCTTTCGGTTTCCTGTTTTATCCAATTTCGATTCCAATTTAATTCTATTTAGAGGAATATTATCGTGGCCTGTTTTGATCTTCGTATATTTTTGTTTTTTTGTCCTTCTTCTAGGTTTACATCGGTGTAGTCCGACAACTTATACCACAAACTCCGTGGAATAAATTTATGAACGAAAACATCCGAGCTGTAGAAAAAACTGATGATGGAATTATTCTGCACACAAAACCGATCTATGACAATTCGAAACGTTAGAAACGTAGAACATTGAAAAAGCTTCGTTTTGATAGGTTGTGGCTCCCGTAACTTCAAACGAGTCAAAAGTTATGGCCGTTTGAAGAAACGAAAGAAAGCGACGGACAGCTCGCCAATCCGATTCGACGGTATTAGCTAAAGTCTTCGATTTCCGTGAAACGCTCGAGCATGCTCAAACTGTAGCACTCGATATTAAAGATATTATGGATTACCGAGGGAATAAATGAGGATATGGTTCAAAAGTTTGTCTACTGAGGCTATAGCGCAATAAATGTTCTTTTTTAACGACCGTTCTGTCTTTCTCGTTTCCGGTACGTCATAGTTTTGCACATATCCATCAACACGGGCCGTCTTTTTACCAATATTACAACATCACGACAAAGTGACTTCGAGGAGAATGCTAAACGCATTTGATACCTTAGAATTTCGAATGGCTGATGGTGTTTTATATGATTACTTAGCCCGCAAGAAATCTAATTTTCCAGTCTGCGAATATCTTTCGGTTTCCTATTTTATCCAATTTCAAATCCAATTTAATTCTTTTTAGGGGAATATTATCGTGGCCTATTTTTCTCTTCGTATATTTTTGTTTTTTTGTCGTTCTTCTAGGTTTACGTCGGTGTAGTCCGACTACTTATACCACAAACTCAGTGGAATAAATTTATGAACGAAAACATCCGAGCTGTAGAAAAAACTTATGATGGAATTATTCTGCACACAAAACCGATCCATGATAATTCGGAATGTTAGAAACGTAGGACATGGAAAGAGCTTCGTTTTGATAGGTTGTGGCTCCCGTAACTTCAAACGAGTCAAAAGTTATGGCCGTTTGAAGAAACGAAAGAAAGCGACGGACCGCTCGCTGATCCGATTCGACGGTATTGGCGAAAGTCTTCGATTTCCGCGAAACGCTCGAGCACGCTCAAACTGTAGCACTCGATATTAAAGATATTATGGATTACCGAGGGAATAAATGAGGATATGGTTCAAAAGCTTGTCTACTGAGGCTATAGCGCAATAAATGTTCTTTTTTAACGACCGTTCTGTCTTTCTCGTTTCCGGTACGTCATAGTTTTGCACATATCCATCAACACGGGCCGTCTTTTTACCAATATTACAACATCACGACAAAGTGACTTCGAGGAGAATGCTAAACGCATTTGATACCTTAGAATTTCGAACGGCTGGTGGTGTTTTATATGATTACTGAGCCTGCAAGAAATCTACTTTTCCAGTCTGCGAATATCTTTCGGTTTCCTGTTTTATCCAATTTCAAATCCAATTTAATTCTTTTTAGGGGAATATTATTGTGGCCTATTTTGCTCTTCGTATATTTTTGTTTTTTTGTCGTTCTTCTAGGTTTACGTCGGTGTAGTCCGAATACTTATACCACAAACTCAGTGGAATAAATTTATGAACGAAAACATCCGAGCTGTAGAAAAAACTTATGATGGAATTATTCTGCACACAAAACCGATCCATGACAATTCGAAATGTTAGAAACGTAGAACATGGAAAGAGCTTCGTTTTGATAGGTTGTGGCTCCCGTAACTTCAAACGAGTCAAAAGTTATTGCCGTTTGAAGAAACGAAAGAAAGCGACAGACCGCTTGCTGATCCGATTCGACGGTATTGGCGAAAGTCTTCGATCTCCGCGAAATGCTCGAGCGTGCTCACACTGTAGCACTCGATATTATAAATATTATGGATTACCGAGGGAATAAACGAGGATATGATTCAAAAGCTTGTCTACTGAGGCTATAGCGCAATAAATGTTCTTTTTTAACGACCGTTCTGTCTTTCTCGTTTCCGGAACGTCATAGTTTTGCACATATCCATCAACACGGGCGGTCTTTTTATCAAAATTACAACATCACGACAAAATGACTTCGAGGAGAATGCTAAACGCATTTGATACCTTAGAATTTCGATCGGCTGATGGTGTTTTATATGATTACTAAGCCTGCAAGTAATCAACTTTTTCAGTCTGCGAATATCTTTCGGTTTCCTGTTTTATCCAATTTCAATTGCAATTTAACTCTTTTTAGGGGAATATTATCGTGGCCTATTTTGCTCTACGTATACTTTTGTTTTTTTGTCATTCTTCTAGGTTTACATCGGTGTAGTCCGACTACTTATGCCACAAACTCCGCGGAATGAATTTATGAACGAAAACATCCGAGCTGTAGAAAAAACTTATGATGGAATTATTCTGCAAACTAAACCGATCCATGACAATTCGAAACGTTAGAAACGTAGAACATGGAAAGAGCTTCGTTTTGATAGGTTGTGGCTCTCGTAACTTCAAACTAGTCAAAAGTTATGGCCGTTTGAAGAAACGAAAGAAAGCGACGGACTCGCTAATCCGATTCGACGTTATTGGCGAAAGTCTTCGATCTCCGCGAAACGCTCGAGCATACTCACACTGTAGCACTCGATATTAAAGATATTATGGATTACCGAGGGAATAAATGAGGATATGGTTCAAAAGCATGTCTACTGAGGATATAGCGCAATAAATGTTCTTTTTTAATGACCGTTCTGTCTTCCTCGTTTCCGGTACGTCATAGTTTTGCTCATATCCATCAACACGGGCGGTCTTTTTACCAATATTACAACATCACGACAAAGTGACTTCGAGGAGAATGTTAAACGCATTTGATACCTTAGAATTTTGAACGGCTGATGGTGTTTTATATGATTACTTAACCTGCAAGTAATCTACTTTTTCAGTCTGCGAATATCTTTTGGTTTCCCGTTTTATCCAATTTCAAATCCAATTTAATTCTTTTTAGGGGAATATTATCGTGGCCTATTTTGATCTTCGTATATTTTTGTTTTTTTGTCCTTCTTCTAGGTTTACATCGGTGTAGTCCGACAACTTATACCACAAACTCCGTGGAATAAATTTATGAACGAAAACATCCGAGCTGTAGAAAAAACTTATGATGGAATTATTCTGCACACAAAATCGATCCATGACAATTCGAAACGTTAGAAACGTAGAACATGGAAAAAGCTTCGTTTTGATAGGTTGTGGCTACTGTAACTTCAAACGAGTCAAAAGTTATGGTCGTTTGAAGAAACGAAAGAAAACGACGGACCGCTCGCTAATCCGATTCGGCGGTATTGGCGAAAGTCTTCGATTTCCGTGAAACGCTCGAGCACGCTCAAACTGTAGCACTCGATATTAAAGATATTATGGATTACCGAGGGAATAAATGAGGATATGGTTCAAAAGCTTGTCTACTGAGGCTATAGCGTAATAAATGTTCTTTTTTAACGACCGTTCTGTCTTTCTCGTTTCCGGTACGTCATAGTTTTGCACATATCCATCAACACGGGCCGTCTTTTTACCAATATTACAACATCACGACAAAGTGACTTCGAGGAGAATGCTAAACGCATTTGATACCTTAGAATTTCGAACGGCTGGTGGTGTTTTATATGATTACTTAGCCTGCAAGAAATCTACTTTTCCAGTCTGCGAATATCTTTCGGTTTCCTGTTTTATCCAATTTCAAATCCAATTTAAATCTTTTTAGGGGAATATTATCATGGCCTATTTTGCTCTTCGTATATTTTTGTTTTTTTGTCGTTCTTCTAGGTTTACGTCGGTGTAGTCCGAATACTTATACCACAAACTCAGTGGAATAAATTTATGAACGAAAACATCCGAGCTGCAGAAAAAACTTATGATGGAATTATTCTGCACACAAAACCGATCCATGACAATTCGAAATGTTAGAAACATAGAACATGGAAAGAGCTTCGTTTTGATAGGTTGTGGCTCCCGTAACTTCAAACGAGTCAAAAGTTATTGCCGTTTGAAGAAACGAAAGAAAGCGACAGACCGCTTGCTGATCCGATTCGACGGTATTGGCGAAAGTCTTCGATCTCCGCGAAATGCTCGAGCATGCTCACACTGTAGCACTCGATATTAAAAATATTATGGATTACCGAGGGAATAAACGAGGATATGATTCAAAAGCTTGTCTACTGAGGCTATAGCGCAATAAATTTTCTTTTTTAACGACCGTTCTGTCTTTCTCGTTTCCGGAACGTCATAGTTTTGCACATATCCATCAACACGGGCGGTCTTTTTATCAAAATTACAACATCACGACAAAATGACTTCGAGGAGAATGTTAAACGCATTTGATAGCTTAGAATTTCGATCGGCTGATGGTGTTTTATATGATTACTTAGCCTGCAAGTAATCAACTTTTTCAGTCTGCGAATATCTTTCGGTTTCCTGTTTTATCCAATTTCAATTCCAATTTAACTCTTTTTAGGGGAATATTATCGTGGCCTATTTTGCTCTACGTATACTTTTGTTTTTTTGTCATTCTTCTAGGTTTACATCGGTGTAGTCCGACTACTTATGCCACAAACTCCGCGGAATAAATTTATGAACGAAAACATCCGAGCTGTAGAAAAAAATTATGATGGAATTGTTCTGCAAACTAAACCGATCCATGATAATTCGAAACGTTAGAAACGTAGAACATGGAAAGAGCTTCGTTTTGATAGGTTGTGGCTCCCGTAACTTCAAACGAGTCAAAAGTTATGGCCGTTTGAAGAAACGAAAGAAAGCGACGGACTCGCTAAGCCGATTCGACGTTATTGGCGAAAGTCTTCGATCTCCGCGAAACGCTCGAGCATACTCACACTGTAGCACTCGATATTAAAGATATTATGGATTACCGAGGGAATAAATGAGATATGGTTCAAAAGCTTGTCTACTGAGGATATAGCGCAACAAATGTTCTTTTTTAATGACCGTTCTGTCTTCCTCGTTTCCGGTACGTCATAGTTTTGCTCATATCCATCAACACGGGCGGTCTTTTTACCAATATTACAACATCACGACAAAGTGACTTCGAGGAGAATGTTAAACGCATTTGATACCTTAGAATTTCGAACGGCTGATGGTGTTTTATATGATTACTTAGCCTGCAAGTAATCTACTTTTTCAGTCTGCGAATATCTTTTGGTTTCCCGTTTTATCCAATTTCAAATCCAATTTAATTCTTTTTAGGGGAATATTATCGTGGCCTATTTTGATCTTCGTATATTTTTGTTTTTTTGTCCTTCTTCTAGGTTTACATCGGTGTAGTCCGACAACTTATACCACAAACTCCGTGGAATAAATTTATGAACGAAAACATCCGAGCTGTAGAAAAAACTTATGGTGGAATTATTCTGCACACAAAATCGATCCATGACAATTCGAAATGTTAGAAACGTAGAACATGGAAAAAGCTTCGTTTTGATAGGTTGTGGCTCCCGTAACTTCAAACGAGTCAAAAGTTATGGTCGTTTGAAGAAACGAAAGAAAACGACGGACCGCTTGCTAATCCGATTCGACGGTATTGGCGAAAGTCTTCGATTTCCGTGAAACGCTCGAGCACGCTCAAACTGTAGCACTCGATATTAAAGATATTATGGATTACCGAGGGAATAAATGAGGATATGGTTCAAAAGCTTGTCTACTGAGGCTATAGCGCAATAAATGTTCTTTTTTAACGACCGTTCTGTCTTTCTCGTTTCCGGTACGTCATAGTTTTGCACATATCCATCAATACGTGCCGTCTTTTTACCAATATTACAACATCACGACAAAGTGACTTCGAGGAGAATGCTAAACGCATTTGATACCTTAGAATTTCGAACGGCTGGTGGTGTTTTATATGATTACTTAGCCTGCAAGAAATCTACTTTTCCAGTCTGCGAATATCTTTCGGTTTCCTGTTTTATCCAATTTCAAATCCAATTTAATTCTTTTTAGGGGAATATTATCGTGGCCTATTTTGCTCTTCGTATATTTTTGTTTTTTTGTCGTTCTTCTAGGTTTACGTCGGTGTAGTCCGAATACTTATACCACAAACTCAGTGGAATAAATTTATGAACGAAAACATCCGAGCTGTAGAAAAAACTTATGATGGAATTATTCTGCACACAAAACCGATCCATGACAATTCGAAATGTTAGAAACGTAGAACATGGAAAGAGCTTCGTTTTGATAGGTTGTGGCTCCCGTAACTTCAAACGAGTCAAAAGTTATTGCCGTTTGAAGAAACGAAAGAAAGCGACAGACCGCTTGCTGATCCGATTCGACGGTATTAGCGAAAGTCTTCGATCTCCGCGAAATGCTCGAGCATGCTCACACTGTAGCACTCGATATTAAAAATATTATGGATTACCGAGGGAATAAACGAGGATATGATTCAAAAGCTTGTCTACTGAGGCTATAGCGCAATAAATGTTCGTTTTTAACGACCGTTCTGTCTTTCTCGTTTCCGGAACGTCATAGTTTTGCACATATCCATCAACACGGGCGGTCTTTTTATCAAAATTACAACATCACGACAAAATGACTTCGAGGAGAATGTTAAACGCATTTGATACCTTAGAATTTCGATCGGCTGATGGTGTTTTATATGATTACTTAGCCTGCAAGTAATCTACTTTTCCAGTCTGCGAATATCTTTCGGTTTCCTGTTTTATCCAATTTCAAATCCAATTTAATTCTTTTTAGGAGAATATTATCGTGGCCTATTTTGCCCTTCGTATATTTTTGTTTTTTTGTCCTTCTTCTAGGTTTACATCGGTGTAGTCCGACTACTTATGCCACAAACTCCGTGGAATAAATTTATGAACGAAAACATCCGAGCTGTAGAAAAAACATATGATGGAATTGTTCTGCATAACTAAACCGATCCATGACAATTCGAAACGTCAGAAACGTAGAACATGGAAAGAGCTTCGTTTTGATAGGTTGTGGCTCCCGTAACTTCAAACGAGTCAAAAGTTATGGCCGTTTGAAGAAACGAAAGAAAGCGACGGACTCGCTAAGCCGATTCGACGTTATTGGCGAAAGTCTTCGATCTCCGCGAAACGCTCGAGCATACTCACACTGTAGCACTCGATATTAAAGATATTATGGATTACCGAGGGAATAAATGAGATATGGTTCAAAAGCTTGTCTACTGAGGATATAGCGCAACAAATGTTCTTTTTTAATGACCGTTCTGTCTTCCTCGTTTCCGGTACGTCATAGTTTTGCTCATATCCATCAACACGGGCGGTCTTTTTACCAATATTACAACATCACGACAAAGTGACTTCGAGGAGAATGTTAAACGCATTTGATACCTTAGAATTTCGAACGGCTGATGGTGTTTTATATGATTACTTAGCCTGCAAGTAATCTACTTTTTCAGTCTGCGAATATCTTTTGGTTTCCCGTTTTATCCAATTTCAAATCCAATTTAATTCTTTTTAGGGGAATATTATCGTGGCCTATTTTGATCTTCGTATATTTTTGTTTTTTTGTCCTTCTTCTAGGTTTACATCGGTGTAGTCCGACAACTTATACCACAAACTCCGTGGAATAAATTTATGAACGAAAACATCCGAGCTGTAGAAAAAACTTATGGTGGAATTATTCTGCACACAAAATCGATCCATGACAATTCGAAATGTTAGAAACGTAGAACATGGAAAAAGCTTCGTTTTGATAGGTTGTGGCTCCCGTAACTTCAAACGAGTCAAAAGTTATGGTCGTTTGAAGAAACGAAAGAAAACGACGGACCGCTTGCTAATCCGATTCGACGGTATTGGCGAAAGTCTTCGATTTCCGTGAAACGCTCGAGCACGCTCAAACTGTAGCACTCGATAATAAAGATATTATGGATTACCGAGGGAATAAATGAGGATATGGTTCAAAAGCTTGTCTACTGAGGCTATAGCGCAATAAATGTTCTTTTTTAACGACCGTTCTGTCTTTCTCGTTTCCGGTACGTCATAGTTTTGCACATATCCATCAATACGTGCAGTCTTTTTACCAATATTACAACATCACGACAAAGTGACTTCGAGGAGAATGCTAAACGCATTTGATACCTTAGAATTTCGAACGGCTGGTGGTGTTTTATATGATTACTTAGCCTGCAAGAAATCTACTTTTCCAGTCTGCGAATATCTTTCGGTTTCCTGTTTTATCCAATTTCAAATCCAATTTAATTCTTTTTAGGGGAATATTATCGTGGCCTATTTTGCTCTTCGTATATTTTTGTTTTTTTGTCGTTCTTCTAGGTTTACGTCGGTGTAGTCCGAATACTTATACCACAAACTCAGTGGAATAAATTTATGAACGAAAACATCCGAGCTGTAGAAAAAACTTATGATGGAATTATTCTGCACACAAAACCGATCCATGACAATTCGAAATGTTAGAAACGTAGAACATGGAAAGAGCTTCGTTTTGATAGGTTGTGGCTCCCGTAACTTCAAACGAGTCAAAAGTTATTGCCGTTTGAAGAAACGAAAGAAAGCGACAGACCGCTTGCTGATCCGATTCGACGGTATTAGCGAAAGTCTTCGATCTCCGCGAAATGCTCGAGCATGCTCACACTGTAGCACTCGATATTAAAAATATTATGGATTACCGAGGGAATAAACGAGGATATGATTCAAAAGCTTGTCTACTGAGGCTATAGCGCAATAAATGTTCGTTTTTAACGACCGTTCTGTCTTTCTCGTTTCCGGAACGTCATAGTTTTGCACATATCCATCAACACGGGCGGTCTTTTTATCAAAATTACAATATCACGACAAAATGACTTCGAGGAGAATGTTAAACGCATTTGATACCTTAGAATTTCGATCGGCTGATGGTGTTTTATATGATTACTTAGCCTGCAAGTAATCTACTTTTCCAGTCTGCGAATATCTTTCGGTTTCCTGTTTTATCCAATTTCAAATCCAATTTAATTCTTTTTAGGAGAATATTATCGTGGCCTATTTTGCCCTTCGTATATTTTTGTTTTTTTGTCCTTCTTCTAGGTTTACATCGGTGTAGTCCGACTACTTATGCCACAAACTCCGTGGAATAAATTTATGAACGAAAACATCCGAGCTGTAGAAAAAACATATGATGGAATTGTTCTGCATAACTAAACCGATCCATGACAATTCGAAACGTCAGAAACGTAGAACATGGAAAGAGCTTCGTTTTGATAGGTTGTGGCTCCCGTAACTTCAAACGAGTCAAAAGTTATGGCCGTTTGAAGAAACGAAAGAAAGCGACGGACTCGCTAATCCGATTCGACGTTATTGGCGAAAGTCTTCGATCTCCGCGAAACGCTCGAGCATACTCACACTGTAGCACTCGATATTAAAGATATTATGGATTACCGAGGGAATAAATGAGGATATGGTTCAAAAGCTTGTCTACTGAGGATATAGCGCAATAAATGTTCTTTTTTAATGACCGTTCTGTCTTCCTCGTTTCCGGTACGTCATAGTTTTGCTCATATCCATCAACACGGGCGGTCTTTTTACCAATATTACAACATCACGACAAAGTGACTTCGAGGAGAATGTTAAACGCATTTGATACCTTAGAATTTCGAACGGCTGATGGTGTTTTATATGATTACTAAGCCTACAAGTAATCTACTTTTTCAGTCTGCGAATATCTTTCGGTTTCCTGTTTTATCCGATTTCAAATCCAATTTAACTCTTTTTAGGGGATTATTATCGTGGCCTATTTTTCTCTTTGTATGCTTTTCTTTTTTTGTCGTTCTTCTAGGTTTACATCTGTGTAGTCCGACTACTTATACCACAAACTCCGTGGAACAAATTTATGAACGAAAACATCCGAGCTGTAGAAAAAACATATGATGGAATTATTCTGCACATAAAACCGTTCCATGACAATTCGAAACGTTAGAAACGTAGAACATGGAAAGAGATTCGTTTCGATAGGTTGTGGCTTCCGTAACTTCAAACGAGTCAAAAGTGGTGGCCGTTTGAAGAAACGAAAGAAAGCGACGGACCGCTCGCTGATCCGATTCGACGGTATTGGCGAATGTCTTCGATTTCCGTGAAACGCTCGAGCATGCTCAAACTGTAGCACTCGATATTAAAGATATTATGGATTACCGAGGGAATAAATGAGGATATGGTTCAAAAGCTTGTCTACTGAGGATATAGCGCAACAAATGTTCTTTTTTAAGGACCGTTCTGTCTTCCTCGTTTCCGGTACGTCATAGTTTTGCTCATATCCATCAACACGGGCGGTCTTTTTACCAATATTACAACATCACGACAAAGTGACTTCGAGGAGAATGTTAAACGCATTTGATACCTTAGAATTTCGAACGGCTGATGGTGTTTTATATGATTACTTAGCCTGCAAGTAATCTACTTTTTCAGTCTGCGAATATCTTTTGGTTTCCCGTTTTATCCAATTTCAAATCCAATTTAATTCTTTTTAGGGGAATATTATCGTGGCCTATTTTGATCTTCGTATATTTTTGTTTTTTTGTCCTTCTTCTAGGTTTACATCGGTGTAGTCCGACAACTTATACCACAAACTCCGTGGAATAAATTTATGAACGAAAACATCCGAGCTGTAGAAAAAACTTATGATGGAATTATTCTGCACACAAAATCGATCCACGACAATTCGAAACGTTAGAAACGTAGAACATGGAAAAAGCTTCGTTTTCATAGGTTGTGGCTCCCGTAACTTCAAACGAGTCAAAAGTTATGGTCGTTTGAAGAAACGAAAGAAAACGACGGACTGCTCGCTAATCCGATTCGACGGTATTGGCGAAAGTCTTCGATTTCCGTGAAACGCTCGAGCACGCTCAAACTGTAGCACTCGATATTAAAGATATTATGGATTACCGAGGGAATAAATGAGGATATGGTTCAAAAGCTTGTCTACTGAGGCTATAGCGCAATAAATGTTCTTTTTTAACGACCGTTCTGTCTTTCTCGTTTCCGGTACGTCATAGTTTTGCACATATCCATCAACACGGGCCGTCTTTTTACCAATATTACAACATCACGACAAAGTGACTTCGAGGAGAATGCTAAACGCATTTGATACCTTAGAATTTCGAACGGCTGGTGGTGTTTTATATGATTACTTAGCCTGCAAGAAATCTACTTTTCCAGTCTGCGAATATTTCGGTTTCCTGTTTCATCCAATTTCAAATCCAATTTAATTCTTTTTAGGGGAATATTATCGTGGCCTATTATGCTCTTCGTATATTTTTGTTTTTTTGTCGTTCTTCTAGGTTTACGTCGGTGTAGTCCGAATACTTATACCACAAACTCAGTGGAATAAATTTATGAACGAAAACATCCGAGCTGTAGAAAAAATTTATGCGGAATTATTCTGCACACAAAACCGATCCATGACAATTCGAAATGTTAGAAACGTAGAACATGGAAAGAGCTTCGTTTTGATAGGTTGTGGCTCCCGTAACTTCAAACGAGTCAAAAGTTATTGCCGTTTGAAGAAACGAAAGAAAGCGACAGACCGCTTGCTGATCCGATTCGACGGTATTGGCGAAAGTTTTCGATCTCCGCGAAATGCTCGAGCATGCTCACACTGTAGCACTCGATATTAAAAATATTATGGATTACCAAGGGAATAAACGAGGACATGATTCAAAAGCTTGTCTACTGAGGCTATAGCGCAATAAATGTTCTTTTTTAACGACTGTTCTGTCTTTCTCGTTTCCGGAACGTCATAGTTTTGCACATATCCATCAACACGGGCGGTGTTTTTATCAAAATTACAACATCACGACAAAATGACTTCGAGGAGAATGTTAAACGCATTTGATACCTTAGAATTTCGATCGGCTGATGGTGTTTTATATGATTACTTAGCCTGCAAGTAATCAACTTTTTCAGTCTGCGAATATCTTTCGGTTTCCTGTTTTATCCAATTTCAATTGCAATTTAACTCTTTTTAGAGGAATATTATCGTGGCCTATTTTGCTCTACGTATACTTTTGTTTTTTTGTCATTCTTCTAGGTTTACATCGGTGTAGTCCGACTACTTATGCCACAAACTCCGTGGAATAAATTTATGAACGAAAACATCCGAGCTGTAGAAAAAACTTATGATGGAATTATTCTGCACACAAAATCGATCCATGACAATTCGAAACGTTAGAAACGTAGAACATGGAAAAAGCTTCGTTTTGATAGGTTTTGGCTCCCGTAACTTCAAACGAGTCAAAAGTTATGGCCGTTTGAAGAAACGAAAGAAAGCGACGGACCGCTCGCTAATCTGATTCGACGGTATTGGCGAAAGTCTTCGATTTCCGTGAAACGCTCGAGCATGCTCAAACTGTAGCACTCGATATTAAAGATATTATGGATTACCGTGGGAATAAATGAGGATATGGTTCAAAAGCTTGTCTACTGAGACTATAGCGCAATAAATGTTCTTTTTTAACGACCGTTCTGTCTTTCTCGTTTCCGGTACGTCATAGTTTTGCACATATCCATCAACACGGGCCGTCTTTTTACCAATATTACAACATCACGACAAAGTGACTTCGAGGAGAACGCTAAACGCATTTGATACCTTAGAATTTCGAACGGCTGATGGTGTTTTATATGATTACTTAGCCTGCAAGAAATCTACTTTTCCAGTCTGCGAATATCTTTCAGTTTCCTGTTTTATCCAATTTCAAATCCAATTTAATTCTTTTAGGGGAATATTATCATGGCCTATTTTGCTCTTCGTATATTTTTGTTTTTTTGTCGTTCTTCTAGGTTTACGTCGGTGTAGTCCGACTACTTATACACAAACTCAGTGGAATAAATTTATGAACGAAAACATCCGAGCTGTAGAAAAAACTTATGATAGAATTATTCTGCGCACAAAGCCGATCCATGACAATTCGAAATTTTAGAAACGTAGAACATGGAAAGAGCTTCGTTTTGATAGGTTGTGGCTCCCGTAACTTCAAACGAGTCAAAAGTTTTGGCCGTTTGAAGAAACGAAAGAAAGCGACGGACCGCTCGCTGATCCGATTCGACGGTATTGGTGAAAGTCTTCGATCTCCGCGAAACGCTCGAGCATGCTCACACTGCAGCACTCGATATTAAACATATTATGGATTACCGAGGGAATAAATGTTGATATGGTACAAAAGCTTGTCTACTGAGGCTATAGCGCAATAAATGTTCTTTTTTAAAGACCGTTCTGTCTTCCTCGTTTCCGGTACGTCATAGTTTTGCTCATATCCATCAACACGGGCGTTCTTTTTACCAACATTACAAGATCACGACAAAGTGAGTTCGAGGAGAATGTTGAACGCATTTGATACCTTAGAATTTTGAACGGCTGATGGTGTTTTATATGATTACTAGCCTTGCAAGTAATCTACTTTTCCAGTCTGCGAATATCTTTCGGTTTCCTATTTTATCCAATTTCAAATCCAATTTAATTCTTTCTAGGGGAATATTATCGTGGCCTATTTTGCTCTTCGTATATTTTTGTTTTTTTGTCATTCTTCTGGGTTTACATCGGTGTAGTCCGACTACTTATACCACAAACTCAGTGGAATAAATTTATGAACGAAAACATCCGAGCTGTAGAAAAAACATATGATGGAATTATTCTACACACAAAACCGATCCATGATAATTACAAACGTTAGAAACGTAGAACATGGAAAGAGCTTCGTTTTGATGGGTTGTGGCTCCCGTAACTTCAAACGAGTCAAAAATTATGGTCGTTTGAAGAAACGAAAGAAAGCGACGGACCGCTCGCTGATCCGATTCGACGGTATTGGCGAAAGTCTTCGATCTCCGCGAAACGGTCGAGCATGCTCACACTGTAGCACTCGATATTAAAGATATTATGGGTTACCTAGGGAATAAATGTTGATATGGTACAAAAGTTTATCTACTGAGGCTATAGCGCAATAAATGTTCTTTTTTAAAGACCGTTCTGTTTTCCTCGTTTTCGGTACGTCATAGTTTTGCTCATATCCATCAACACGGACGGTCTTTTTACCAACATTACAACATCACGACAAAGTGACGTCGAGGAGAATGTTAAACGCATTTGATACCTTAGAATTTCGAACGGCTGATGGTGTTTTATATGATTACTTAGCCTGCAAGTAATCTACTTTTCCAGTCTGCGAATATCTTTCGGTTTCCTGTTTTATCCAATTTCAAATCCAATTTAATTCTTTTTAGGGGAGTATTATCGTGGCCTATTTTGCTCTTCGTGTATTTTTGTTTTTTTTCGTTCTTCTAGGTTAACGTCGGTGTAGTCCGACTACTTATACCACAAACTCAGTGGAATAAATTTATGAACGAAAACATCCGAGCTGTAGAAAAAACTCATGATGGAATTATTCTGCACACAAAACCGATCCATGACAATTCGAAACGTCAGAAACGTAAAACATGGAAAGAGCTTCGTTTCGATAGGTTGTGGTTCCCGTAACTTCAAACGAGTCAAAAGTTATGGCCGTTTGAAGAAACGAAAGAAAGCGACGGACCGCTCGGTGATCCGATTCGACGGTATTGGCGAAAGTATTCGATCTCCGCGAAACGCTCAAGCATGCTCAGACTGTAGCACTCGATATTAAAGATATTATGGATTACCGAGGGAATAAATGAGGATATGGTTCAAAAGCTTGTCTACTGAGGATATAGCGCAATAAATGTTCTTTTTTAAAGACCGTTCTGTTTTCCTCATTTTCGGTACGTCATAGTTTTGCTCATATCCATCAACACGGACAGTCTTTTTACCAACATTACAACATCACGACAAAGTGACTTCGAGGAGAATGTTAAACGCATTTGATACATTAGAATTTCGAACGGCTGATGGTGTTTTATATGATTACTTAGCCTGCAAGTAATCTACTTTTCCAGTCTGCGAATATCTTTCGGTTTCCAGTTTTATCCAATTTCAAATCCAATTTAATTCTTTTTAGGGGAGTATTATCGTGGCCTATTTTGCTCTTCGTATATTTTTGTTTTTTTCGTTCTTCTAGGTTAACGTCGGTGTAGTCCGACTACTTATACCACAAACTCAGTGGAATAAATTTATGAACGAAAACATCCGAGCTGTAGAAAAAACTTATGATGGAATTATTCTGCACACAAAACCGATCCATGACAATTCGAAATGTTAGAAATGTAGGACATGGAAAGAGCTTCGTTTTGATAGGTTGTGGCTCCCGTAACTTCAAACGAGTCAAAAGTTATGGCCGTTTGAAGAAACGAAAAAAAGCGACGGACCGCTCGCTGATCCGATTCGACGGTATTGGCGAAAGTCTTCGATCTCCGCGAAACGCTCGAGCATGCTCACACTGTAGCACTCGATATTAAAGATATTATGGATTACCGAGGGAATAAATGAGGATATGGTTCAAAAGCTTGTCTACTGAGGCTATAGCGCAATAAATGTTCTTTTTTAACGACCGTTCTGTCTTTCTCGTTTCCGGTACGTCATAGTTTTGCACATATCCATCAACACGCGCGGTCTTTTTACCAATATTGAAACATCACGACAAAATGACTTCGAGGAGAATGTTAAATGCATTTGATACTTAGAATTTCGAACGGCTGATGGTGTTTTATATGATTACTTAGCCTGCAAGTAATCTACGTTTTCAGTCTGCGAATATCCTTCGGTTTCCTGTTTTATCCAATTTCAAATCCAATTTAACTCTTTTTAGGGTAATATTATCGTGGCCTATTTTGCTCTTCGTATACTTTTGTTTTTTTGTCGTTCTTCTAGGTTTACATCTGTGTAGTCCGACAACTTATACCACAAATTCCGTGGAATAAATTTATGAACGAAAACATCCGAGCTGTAGAAAAAACATATGATGGAATTATTCTGCACACAAAACCGATCCATGACAATTCGAAACTTCAGAAACGTAGAACATGGAAAGAGCTTCGTTTCGATAGGTTGTGGCTCCCGTAACTTCAAACGAGTCAAAGGTTATGGCCGTTTGAAGAAACGAAAGAAAGGGACGGACCGCTCGGTGATCCGATTCGACGGTATTGGCCAAAGTCTTCGATCTCCGCGAAACGCTCAAGAATGCTCAGACTGTAGCACTCGATATTAAAGATATTATGGATTACCGAGGGAATAAATGAGGATATGGTTCAAAAGCTTGTCTACTGAGGATATAGCGCAATAAATGTTCTTTTTTAACGACCGTCCTGTCTTCCTCGTTTCCGGTACGTCATAGTTTTGCACATATCTATCAACACGCGCGGTCTTTTTACCAATATTACAACATCACGACAAAATGACTTCGAGGAGAATGTTAAATGCATTTGATACCTTAGAATTTCGAACGGCTGATGGTGTTTTATATGATTACTAAGCCTACAAGTAATCTACTTTTTCAGTCTGCGAATATCTTTCGGTTTCCTGTTTTATCCAATTTCAAATCCAATTTAACTCTTTTTAGGGGAATATTATCGTGGCCTATTTTGCTCTTCGTATGCTTTTCTTTTTTTGTCGTTCTTCTAGGTTTACATCTGTGTAGTCCGACTACTTATACCACAAACTCCGTGGAATAAATTTATGAACGAAAACATCCGAGCTGTAGAAAAAACATATGATGGAATTATTCTGCACACAAAACCGTTCCATGACAATTCGAAACATTAGAAACGTAGAACATGGAAAGAGATTCGTTTTGATAGGTTGTGGCTTCCGTAACTTCAAACGAGTCAAAAGTGATGACCGTTTGAAGAAACGAAAGAAAGCGACGGACCGCTCGCTGATCCGATTCGACGGTATTAGCGAAAGTCTTCGATTTCCGTTAAACGCTCGAGCATGCTCAAACTGTAGCACTCGATATTAAAGATATTATGGATTACCGAGTGAATAAATGAGGATATGGTTCAAAAGCTTGTCTACTGAGGCTATAGCGCAATAAATGTTCTTTTTTAACGACCGTTATGTCTTTCTCGTTTCCGGTACGTCATAGTTTTGCACATATCCATCAACACGGGCCGTCTTTTTACCAATATTACAACATCACGACAAAGTGACTTCGAGGAAAATGCTAAACGCATTTGATACCTTAGAATTTCGAATGGCTGATGGTGTTTTATATGATTACTTAGCCTGCAAGAAATCTACTTTTCCAGTCTGCGAATATCTTTCAGTTTCCTGTTTTATCCAATTTCAAATCCAATTTAATTCTTTTTAGGAGAATATTATCGTGGCCTATTTTTCCCTTCGTATATTTTTTTTTTTTTGTCGTTCTTCTAGGTTTACGTCGGTGTAGTCCGACTACTTATACCACAAACTCAGTGGAATAAATTTATGAACGAAAACGTCCGTGCTGTAGAAAAAACTTATGATGGAATTATTCTGCATACAAAACCGATCCATGACAATTCGAAATGTTAGAAACGTAGAACATGGAAAGAGCTTCGTTTTGATAGGTTGTGGCTCCCGTAACTTCAAACGAGTCAAAAGTTATGGCCGTTTGAAGAAACGAAAGAAAGCGACAGACCGCTCGTTGATCCGATTCGACGGTATTGGCGAAAGTGTTCGATCTCCGCGAAACGCTCGAGCATGCTCACACTGTAGCACTCGATATTAAAGATATTATGGATTACCGAGGGAATAAATGTTGATATGGTACAAAAGCTTGTCCACTGAGGCTATAGCGCAATAAATGTTCTTTTTTAAAGACCGTTCTGTCTTCCTCGTTTCTGGTACGTCATATTTTTGCTCATATCCATCAACACGGGCGGTCTTTTTACCAACATTACAACATCACGACAAAGTGACTTCGAGGAGAATGTTAAACGCATTTGATACCATAGAATTTCGAACGGCTGATGGTGTTTTATATGATTACTTAGCCTGCAAGTAATCTACTTTTTCAGTCTGCGAATATCTTTCGGTTTCCTGTTTTATCCAATTTCAAATCCAATTTAATTATTTTTAGGGGAATATTATCGTGGCCTATTTCGCTCTTCGTATATTATTATTTTTTTCGTTCTTCTTGGTTAACGTCGGTGTAGTCCGACTACTTATACCACAAACTCAGTGGAATAAATTTATGAACGAAAACATCCGAGCTGTAGAAAAAACTTATGATGGAATTATTCTGCACACAAAACCGATCCATGACAATTCGAAATGTTAGAAACGTAGAACATGGAAAGAGCTTCGTTTCGATCGGTTGTGGCTCCCGTAACTTCAAACGAGTCAAAAGTAATGGCCGTTTGAAGAAACGAAAGAAAGCGACGGACCGCTCGGTGATCCGATTCGAAGGTATTGGCGAAAGTCTTCGATCTCCGCGAAACGCTCAAGCATGCTCAGACTGTAGCACTCGATATTAAAGATATTATGGATTACCGGCGGAATAAATGAGGATATGGTTCAAAAGCTTGTCTACTGAGGATATAGCGCAATAAATGTTCTTTTTTAACGACCGTTGTGTCTTCCTCGTTTCCGGTACGTCATAGTTTTGCTCATATCTATCAACACGCGCGGTCTTTTTACCAATATTACAACATCACGACAAAATGACTTCGAGGAGAATGTTAAACGCATTTGATACCTTAGAATTTCGAACGGCTGATGGTGTTTTATATGATTACTAAGCCTACAAGTAATCTACTTTTTCAGTCTGCGAATATCTTTCGGTTTTCTGTTTTATCCAATTTCAAATCCAATTTAACTCTTTTTAGGGGAATATTATCGTGGCCTATTTTGCTCTTCGTATGCTTTTCTTTTTTTGTCGTTCTTCTAGGTTTACATCTGTGTAGTCCGACTACTTATACCACAAACTCCGTGGAATAAATTTATGAACGAAAACATCCGAGCTGTAGAAAAAACATATGATGGAATTATTCTGCACACAAAACCGTTCCATGAGAATTCGAAACGTTAGAAACGTAGAACATGGAAAGAGATTCGTTTTGATAGGTTGTGGCTTCCGTAACTTCAAACGAGTCAAAAGTGATGACCGTTTGAAGAAACGAAAGAAAGCGACGGACCGCTCGCTGATCCGATTCGACTGTATTAGCGAAAGTCTTCGATTTCCGTTAAACGCTCGAGCATGCTCAAACTGTAGTACTCGATATTAAAGATATTATGGATTACCGAGGGAATAAATGAGGATATGGTTCAAAAGCTTGTCTACTGAGGCTATAGCGCAATAAATGTTCTTTTTTAACGACCGTTATGTCTTTCTCGTTTCCGGTACGTCATAGTTTTGCACATATCCATCAACACGGGCCGTCTTTTTACCAATATTACAACATCACGACAAAGTGACTTCGAGGAGAATGCTAAACGCATTTGATACCTTAGAATTTCGAATGGCTGATGGTGTTTTATATGATTACTTAGCCTGCAAGAAATCTACTTTTCCAGTCTGCGAATATCTTTCGGTTTCCTGTTTTATCCAATTTCAAATCCAATTTAATTCTTTTTAGGAGAATATTATCGTGGCCTATTTTGCCCTTCGTATATTTTTGTTTTTTTGTCGTCTTCTAGGTTTACGTCGGTGTAGTCCGACTACTTATACCACAAACTCAGTGGAATAAATTTATGAACGAAAACATCCGAGCTGTAGAAAAAACTTATGATGGAATTATTCTGCATACAAAACCGATCCATGACAATTCGAAATGTTAGAAACGTAGAACATGGAAAGAGCTTCGTTTTGATCGGTTGTGGCTCCCGTAACTTCAAACGAGTCAAAAGTTATGGCCGTTTGAAGAAACGAAAGAAAGCCACAGACCGCTCGCTGATCCGATTCGACGGTATTGGCGAAAGTGTTCGATCTCCGCGAAACGCTCGAGCATGCTCACACTGTAGCACTCGATATTAAAGATATTATGGATTACCGAGGGAATAAATGTTGATAAGGTACAAAAGCTTGTCCACTGAGGCTATAGCGCAATAAATGTTCTTTTTTAAAGACCGTTCCGTCTTCCTCGTTTCCGGTACGTCATAGTTTTGCTCATATCCATCAACACGGGCGGTCTTTTTACCAACATTACAACATCACGACAAAGTGACTTCGAGGAGAATGTTAAACGCATTTGATACCATAGAATTTCGAACGGCTGATGGTGTTTTATATGATTACTTAGCCTGCAAGTAATCTACCTTTTCAGTCTGCGAATATCTTTCGGTTTCCTGTTTTATCCAATTTCAAATCCAATTTAATTATTTTTAGGGGAATATTATCGTGGCCTATTTCGCTCTTCGTATATTTTTTTTTTTCGTTCTTCTAGGTTAACGTCGGTGTAGTCCGACTACTTACACCACAAACTCAGTGGAATAAATTTATGAACGAAAACATCCGAGCTGTAGAAAAAACTTATGATGGAATTATTCTGCACACAAAACCGATCCATGACAATTCGAAATGTTAGAAATGTAGGACATGGAAAGAGCTTCGTTTTGATAGGTTGTGGCTCCCGTAACTTCAAACGAGTCAAAAGTTATGGCCGTTTGAAGAAACGAAAAAAAGCGACGGACCGCTCGCTGATCCGATTCGACGGTATTGGCGAAAGTCTTCGATCTCCGCGAAACGCTCGAGCATGCTCACACTGTAGCACTCGATATTAAAGATATTATGGATTACCGAGGGAATAAACGAGGATATGGTTCAAAAGCTTGTCTACTGAGGCTATAGCGCAATAAATGTTCTTTTTTAACGACCGTTCTGTCTTTCTCGTTTCCGGTACGTCATAGTTTTGCACATATCCATCAACACGCGCGGTCTTTTTACCAATATTGAAACATCACGACAAAATGACTTCGAGGAGAATGTTAAACGCATTTGATACTTAGAATTTCGAACGGCTGATGGTGTTTTATATGATTACTTAGCCTGCAAGTAATCTACGTTTTCAGTCTGCGAATATCCTTCGGTTTCCTGTTTTATCCAATTTCAAATCCAATTTAACTCTTTTTAGGGGAATATTATCGTGGCCTATTTTGCTCTTCGTATACTTTTGTTTTTTTATCGTTCTTCTAGGTTTACATCTGTGTAGTCCGACAACTTATACCACAAATTCCGTGGAATAAATTTATGAACGAAAACATCCGAGCTGTAGAAAAAACATATGATGGAATTATTCTGCACACAAAACCGATCCATGACAATTCGAAACGTCAGAAACGTAAAACATGGAAAGAGCTTCGTTTCGATAGGTTGTGGCTCCCGTAACTTCAAACGAGTCAAAAGTTATGGTCGTTTGAAGAAACGAAAGAAAGCGACGGACCGCTCGGCGATCCGATTCGACGGTATTGGCGAAAGTATTCGATCTCCGCGAAACGCTCAAGCATGCTCAGACTGTAGCACTCGATATTAAAGATATTATGGATTACCGAGGGAATAAATGAGGATATGGTTCAAAAGCTTATCTACTGAGGATATAGCGCAATAAATGTTCGTTTTTAACGACCGTTCTGTCTTCCTCGTTTCCGATACGTCATAGTTTTGCACATATCTATCAACACGCGCGGTCTTTTTACCAATATTACAACATCACGACAAAATGACTTCGAGGAGAATGTTAAACGCATTTGATACCTTAGAATTTCGAACGGTTGATGGTGTTTTATATGATTACTAAGCCTACAAGTAATCTACTTTTTCAGTTTGCGAATATCTTTCGGTTTCCTGTTTTATCCAATTTCATATCCAATTTAACTCTTTTCAGGGGAATATTATCGTGGCCTATTTTGCTCTTCGTATGCTTTTCTTTTTTTGTCGTTCTTCTAGGTTTACATCTGTGTAGTCCGACTACTTATACCACAAACTCCGTGGAATAAATTTATGAACGAAAACATCCGAGCTGTAGAAAAAACATATGATAGAATTATTCTGCACAAAAAACCGTTCCATGACAATTCGAAATGTTAGAAACGTAGAACATGGAAAGAGATTCGTTTTGATAGGTTGTGGCTTCCGTAACTTCAAACGAGTCAAAAGTGATGACCGTTTGAAGAAACGAAAGAAAGCGACGGACCACTCGCTGATCCGATTCGACGGTATTAGCGAAAGTCTTCGATTTCCGTTAAACGCTCGAGCATGCTCAAACTGTAGCACTCGATATTAAAGATATTATGGATTACCGAGGGAATAAATGAGGATATGGTTCAAAAGCTTGTCTACTGAGGCTATAGCGCAATAAATGTTCTTTTTTAACGACCGTTATGTATTTCTCGTTTCCGGTACGTCATAGTTTTGCACATATCCATCAACACGGGCCGTCTTTTTACCAATATTACAACATCACGACAAAGTGACTTCGAGGAGAATGCTAAACGCATTTGATACCTTAGAATTTCGAACGGCTGATGGTGTTTTATATGATTACTTAGCCTGCAAGAAATCTACTTTTCCAGTCTGCGAATATCTTTCGGTTTCCTGTTTTATCCAATTTCAAATCCAATTTAATTCTTTTTAGGAGAATATTATCGTGGCCTATTTTGCCCTTCGTATATTTTTGTTTTTTTGTCGTTCTTCTAGGTTTACGTCGGTGTAGTCCGACTACTTATACCACAAACTCAGTGGAATAAATTTATGAACGAAAACATCCGAGCTGTAGAAAAAACTTATGATGGAATTATTCTGCATACAAAACCGATCCATGACAATTCGAAATGTTAGAAACGTAGAACATGGAAAGAGCTTCGTTTTGATAGGTTGTGGCTCCCGTAACTTCAAACGAGTCAAAAGTTATGGCCGTTTGAAGAAACGAAAGAAAGCGACAGACCGCTCGCTGATCCGATTCGACGGTATTGGCGAAAGTGTTCGATCTCCGCGAAACGCTCGAGCATGCTCACACTGTAGCACTCGATATTAAAGATATTATGGATTACCGAGGGAATAAATGAGGATATGGTTCAAAAGCTTGTCTACTGAGGCTGTAGCGCAATAAATGTTATTTTTTAACGACCGTTCTGTCTTTCTCGTTTTCGGTACGTCATAGTTTTGCACATATCCATCAACACGGGCCGTCTTTTTACCAATATTACAACATCACGACAAAGTGACTTCGAGGAGTATGCTAAACGCATTTGATACCTTAGAATTTCGAACGGCTGATGGTGTTTTATATGATTACTTAGCCTGCAAGTAATCTACTTTTTCAGTCTGCGAATATCTTTCGGTTTCCTGTTTTATCCAATTTCAAATCCAATTTAATTATTTTTAGGGGAATATTATCGTGGCCTATTTTGATCTTCGTATATTTTTGTTTTTTTGTCCTTCTTCTAGGTTTACATCGGTGTAGTCCGACAACTTATACCACAAACTCCATGGAATAAATTTATGAACGAAAACATCCGAGCTGTAGAAAAAACTTATGATGGAATTATTCTGCACACAAAATCGATCCATGACAATTCGAAACGTTAGAAACGTAGAACATGGAAAAAGCTTCGTTTTGATAGGTTGTGGCTTCCGTAACTTCAAACGAGTCAAAAGTTATGGTCGTTTGAAGAAACGAAAGAAAACAACGGACCGCTCGCTAATCCGATTCGATGGTATTGGCGAAAGTCTTCGATTTCCGTGAAACGCTCGAGCATGCTCAAACTGTAGCACTCGATATTAAAGGTATTAGGATTATCGAGGGAATAAATGAGGATATGGTTCAAAAGCTTGTCTACTGAGGCTGTAGCGCAATAAATGTTCTTTTTTAACGACCGTTCTGTCTTTCTCGTTTCCGGTACGTCATAGTTTTGCACATATCCATCAACACGGGCCGTCTTTTTACCAATATTACAACATCACGACAAAGTGACTTCGAGGAGTATGCTAAACGCATTTGATACCTTAGAATTTCGAACGGCTGATGGTGTTTTATATGATTACTTAGCCTGCAAGTAATCTACTTTTTCAGCCTGCGAATATCTTTCGGTTTCCTGTTTTATCCAATTTCAAATCCAATTTAATTATTTTTAGGGGAATATTATCGTGGCCTATTTTGATCTTCGTATATTTTTGTTTTTTTGTCCTTCTTCTAGGTTTACATCGGTGTAGTCCGACAACTTATACCACAAACTCCATGGAATAAATTTATGAACGAAAACATCCGAGCTGTAGAAAAAACTTATGATGGAATTATTCTGCACACAAAATCGATCCATGACAATTCGAAACGTTAGAAACGTAGAACATGGAAAAAGCTTCGTTTTGATAGGTTGTGGCTTCCGTAACTTCAAACGAGTCAAAAGTTATGGTCGTTTGAAGAAACGAAAGAAAACAACGGACCGCTCGCTAATCCGATTCGATGGTATTGGCGAAAGTCTTCGATTTCCGTGAAACGCTCGAGCATGCTCAAACTGTAGCACTCGATATTAAAGGTATTAGGATTATCGAGGGAATAAATGAGGATATGGTTCAAAAGCTTGTCTACTGAGGCTGTAGCGCAATAAATGTTCTTTTTTAACGACCGTTCTGTCTTTCTCGTTTCCGGTACGTCATAGTTTTGCACATATCCATCAACACGGGCCGTCTTTTTACCAATATTACAACATCACGACAAAGTGACTTCGAGGAGTATGCTAAACGCATTTGATACCTTAGAATTTCGAACGGCTGATGGTGTTTTATATGATTACTTAGCCTGCAAGTAATCTACTTTTTCAGTCTGCGAATATCTTTCGGTTTCCTGTTTTATCCAATTTCAAATCCAATTTAATTATTTTTAGGGGAATATTATCGTGGCCTATTTTGATCTTCGTATATTTTTGTTTTTTTGTCCTTCTTCTAGGTTTACATCGGTGTAGTCCGACAACTTATACCACAAACTCCATGGAATAAATTTATGAACGAAAACATCCGAGCTGTAGAAAAAACTTATGATGGAATTATTCTGCACACAAAATCGATCCATGACAATTCGAAACGTTAGAAACGTAGAACATGGAAAAAGCTTCGTTTTGATAGGTTGTGGCTTCCGTAACTTCAAACGAGTCAAAAGTTATGGTCGTTTGAAGAAACGAAAGAAAACAACGGACCGCTCGCTAATCCGATTCGATGGTATTGGCGAAAGTCTTCGATTTCCGTGAAACGCTCGAGCATGCTCAAACTGTAGCACTCGATATTAAAGGTATTAGGATTATCGAGGGAATAAATGAGGATATGGTTCAAAAGCTTGTCTACTGAGGCTGTAGCGCAATAAATGTTCTTTTTTAACGACCGTTCTGTCTTTCTCGTTTCCGGTACGTCATAGTTTTGCACATATCCATCAACACGGGCCGTCTTTTTACCAATATTACAACATCACGACAAAGTGACTTCGAGGAGTATGCTAAACGCATTTGATACCTTAGAATTTCGAACGGCTGATGGTGTTTTATATGATTACTTAGCCTGCAAGAAATCTACTTTTCCAGTCTGCGAATATCTTTCGGTTTCCTGTTTTATCCAATTTCAAATCCAATTTAATTCTTTTTAGGGGAATATTATCGTGGCCTATTTTGCTCTTCGTATATTTTTGTTTTTTTGTCGTTCTTCTACGTTTACGTTGGTGTAGTCCGACTACTTATACCACAAACTCAGTGGAACAAATTTATGAACGAAAACATCCGAGCTGTAGAAAAAACTAATGATGGAATTATTCTGCACAGAAAACCGATCCATGACAATTCGAAATGTTAGAAACGTAGAACATGGAAAGAGCTTCGTTTTGATAGGTTGTGGCTCCCGTAACTTCAAACGAGTCAAAAGTTATGGCCGTTTGAAGAAACGAAAGAAAGCGACGGACCACTCGCTGATCCGATTCGACGGTATTGGCGAAAGTCTTCGATTTCGGCGAAACGCTCGAGCATGCTCACACTGTAGCACTCGATATTGAAGATATTATGGATTACCGAGGGAATAAATGTTGATATGGTACAAAAGCTTGTCCACTGAGGCTATAGCGCAATAAATGTTCTTTTTTAAAGACCGTTCTGTCTTCCTCGTTTTCGGTACGTCATAGTTTTGCTTATATCCATCAACACGGTCGGTCTTTTTACCAACATTACAACATCACGAAAAAGTGACCTCGAGGAGAATGTTAAACGCATTTGATACCTTAGAATTTCGAAAGGCTGTTGGTGTTTTATATGATTACTTAGCCTGCAAGTAATCTACTTTTTCAGTCTGCGAATATCTTTCGGTTTCCTGTTTTATCCAATTTCAAATCCAATTTAATTCTTTTTAGGGGAATATTATCGTGGCCTATTTTGCTCTTCGTATATTTTTGTTTTTTTTTCGTTCTTCTAGGTTTACCTCGGTGCAGTCCGACTACTTATACCACAAACTCAGTGGAATAAATTTATGAACGAAAACATCCAAGCTGCAGAAAAAAGTTATGATGGAATTATTCTGCACACAAAACCGATCCATGACAATTCGAAACGTTAGAAACGTAGAACATGGAAAGAGCTTCGTTTTGATGGGTTGTGGCTCCCGTAACTTCAAACGAGTCAAAAGTTATGGTCGTTTGAAGAAACGAAAGAAAGCGACGGACCGCTCGCTGATCCGATTCGACGGAATTGGCGAAAGTCTTCGATCTCCGCGAAACGCTCGAGCATGCTCACACTGTAGCACTCGATATTAAAGATATTATTGATTACCGAGGGAATAAATGAGGATATGGTACAAAAGCTTGTCTACTGAGGCTGTAGCGCAATAAATGTTCTTTTTTAAAGACCGTTCTGTCTTTCTCGTTTCCGGTACGTCAATTTTGCTCATATCCATCAACACGGACGGTCTTTTTACCAATATTACAACATCACGACAAAATGACTTCGAGGAGAATGCTAAACGCATTTGATACCTTAGAATTTCGAACGGCTGATGTTGTTTTATATGATTACTTAGCCTGCAAGTAATCAACTTTTTCAGTCTGCGAATATCCTTCGGTTTCCTGTTTTATCCAATTTCATATCCAATTTAACTCTTTTTAGGGAATTATTATCGTGGCCTATTTTGCTCTTCGTATACTTTTGTTTTTTCGCCGTTCTTCTAGGTTTACATCTGTGTAGTCCGACAACTTATACCACAAACTCCGTGGAATAAATTTATGAACGAAAACATCCGAGCTGTAGAAAAAACATATGATGGAATTATTCTGCACACAAAATCGATCCATGACAATTCGAAATGTCAGAAACGTAGAACATGGAAAGAGCTTCGTTTTGATAGGTTGTGGCTCCCGTAACTTCAAACGAGTCAAAAGTTATGGCCGTTTGAAGAAACGAAAGAAAGCGACGGACCGCTCGGTGATCCGATTCGACGGTATTGGCGAAAGTTTTCGATCTCCGCGAAACGCTCAAGCATGCTCAGACTGTAGCACTCGATATTAAAGATATTATGGATTACCGAGGGAATAAATGAGGATATGGTTCAAAAGCTTGTCTACTGAGGATATAGCGCAATAAATGTTCTTTTTTAACGACCGTCCTGTCTTCCTCGTTTCCGGTACGTCATAGTTTTGCACATATCTATCAACACGCGCGGTCTTTTTACCAATATTACAACATCACGACAAAATGACTTCGAGGAGAATGTTAAACGCATTTGATACCTTAGAATTTCGAACAGCTGATGGTGTTTTATATGATTACTAAGCCTACAAGTAATCTACATTTTCAGTCTGCGAATATCTTTCGGTTTCCTGTTTTATCCAATTTCAAATCCAATTTAACTCTTTTTAGGGGAATATTATCGTGGCCTATTTTTCTCTTTGTATGCTTTTCTTTTTTTGTCGTTCTTCTAGGTTTACATCTGTGTAGTCCGACTACTTATACCACAAACTCCGTGGAATAAATTTATGAACGAAAACATCCGAGCTGTAGAAAAAACATATGATGGAATTATTCTGCACATAAAACCGTTCCATGACAATTCGAAACGTTAGAAACGTAGAACATGGAAAGAGATTCGTTTCGATAGGTTGTGGCTTCCGTAACTTCAAACGAGTCAAAAGTGGTGGCCGTTTGAAGAAACGAAAGAAAGCGACGGACCGCTCGCTGATCCGATTCGACGGTATTGGCGAATGTCTTCGATTTCCATGAAACGCTCGAGCATGCTCAAACTGTAGCACTCGATATTAAAGATATTATGGATTACCGAGGGAATAAATGAGGATATGGTTCAAAAGCTTGTCTACTGAGGCTATAGCGCAATAAATGTTCTTTTTTAACGACCGTTCTGTCTTTCTCGTTTCCGGTACGTCATAGTTTTGCACATATCCATCAACACGGGCTGTCTTTTTACAAATATTACAACATCACGACAAAGTCACTTCGAGGAGAATGCTAAACGCATTTGATACCTTAGAATTTCGAACGGCTGATGGTGTTTTATATAATTACTTAGCCTGCAAGAAATCTACTTTTCCAGTCTGCGAATATCTTTCGGTTTCCTGTTTTATCCAATTTCAAATCCAATTAAATTCTTTTTAGGAGAATATTATCGTGTCCTATTTTGCTCTTTGTATATTTTTGTTTTTTTGTCGTTCTTCTAGGTTTACGTCGGTGTAGTCCGACTACTTATACCACAAACTCAGTGGAATAAATTTATGAACGAAAACATCCGAGCTGTAGAAAAAACTTATGATGGAATTATTCTGCATACAAAACCGATCCATGACAATTCGAAATGTTAGAAACGTAGAACATGGAAAGAGCTTCGTTTTGATAGGTTGTGGCTCCCGTAACTTCAAACGAGTCAAAAGTTGTGGCCGTTTGAAGAAACGAAAGAAAGCGACGGACCGCTAGCTGATCCGATTCGACGGTATTGGCGAAAGTCTTCGATCTCCGCGAAACGCTCGAGCATGCTCACACTGTAGCACTCGATATTAAAGATATTATGGATTACCGAGGGAATAAATGTTGATATGGTACAAAAGCTTGTCTACTGATGCTATAGCGCAATAAATGTTCTTTTTTAAAGACCGTTCTGTCTTCCTCGTTTCCGGTACGTCATAGTTTTGCTCATATCCATCAACACGGGCGGTCTTTTTACCAACATTACAACATCACGACAAAGTGACTTCGAGGAGAATGTTAAACGCATTTGATACCTTAGAATTTCGAACGGCTGATGGTGTTTTATATGATTACTTAGCCTGCAAGTAATCTACTTTTTCAGTCTGCGAATATCTTTCGGTTTCCTGTTTTATCCAATTTCAAATCCAATTTAATTCTTTTTAGGGGAATATTATCGTGGCCTATTTTGATCTTCGTATATTTTTATTTTTTTGTCCTTCTTCTAGGTTTACATCGGTGTAGTCCGACAACTTATACCACAAACTCCGTGGAATAAATTTATTAACGAAAACATCCAAGCTGTAGAAAAAACTTATGATGGAATTATTCTGCATACAAAACCGATCCATGACAATTCGAAATGTTAGAAACGTAGAACATGGGAAGAGCTTCGTTTTGATAGGTTGTGGTTCCCGTAACTTCAAACGAGTCAAAAGTTATGGCCGTTTGAAGAAACGAAAGAAAGCGACGGACCGCTCGCTGATCCGATTCGACGGAATTGGCGAAAGTCTTCGATCTCCGCGAAACGCTCGAGCATGCTCACACTGTAGCACTCGATATTAAAGATATTATGGATTACCGAGGGAATAAATGTTGATATGGTACAAAAGCTTGTCTACTGATGCTATAGCGCAATAAATGTTCTTTTTTAAAGACCGTTCTGTCTTTCTCATTTCCGGTACGTCATAGTTTTGCTCATATCCATCAACACGGGCCGTCTTTTTACCAATATTACAACATCACGACAAAGTGACTTCGAGGAGAATGCTAAACGCTTTTGATACCTTAGAATTTCGAACGGCTGATGGTGTTTTATATGATTACTTAGCCTGCAAGAAATCTACTTTTCCAGTCTGCGAATATCTTTCGGTTTCCTGTTTTATCCAATTTCAAATTCAATTTAATTCTTTTTAGGAGAATATTATCGTGGCCTATTTTGCTCTTCGTATATTTTTGTTTTTTTGTCGTTCTTCTAGGTTTACGTCGGTGTAGTCCGACTACTTATACCACAAACTTAGTGGAATAAATTTATGAACGAAAACATCCGAGCTGTAGAAAAAACTTATGATGAAATTATTCTGCATACAAAACCGATCCATGACAATTCGAAACGTCAGAAACGTAGAAAATGGAAAGAGCTTCGTTTTGATAGGTTGTGGCTCCCGTAACTTTAAACGAGTCAAAAGTTATGGCCGTTTGAAGAAGCGAAAGAAAGCGACGGACCGCTCGCTGATCCGATTCGACGGTATTGGCGAAAGTCTTCGATCTCCGCGAAACGCTCGAGCATGCTCACACTGTAGCACTCGATATTAAAGATATTATGGATTACCGAGGGAATAAATGAGGATATGGTTCAAAAGCTTGTCTACTGAGGCTATAGCGCAATAAATGTTCTTTTTTAACGACCGTTCTCTCTTTCTCGTTTCCGGTACGTCATAGTTTTGCACATATCCATCAACACGCGCGGTCTTTTTTCCAATATTACAACATCACGATAAAATGACTTCGAGTAGAATGTTAAACGCATTTGATACCTTAGAATTTCGAAAGGCTGATGGTGTTTTATATGATTACTTAGCCTGCAAGTAATCTACTTTTTCAGTCTGCGAATATCTTTCGGTTTCCTGTTTTATCCAATTTCAAATCCAATTTAACTCTTTTTAGGGGAATATTATCGTGGCCTATTTTTCTCTTCGTATACTTTTGTTTTTTGTCGTTCTTCTAGGTTTGCATCGGTGTAGTCCGACTACTTATACCACAAACTCCGTGGAATAAATTTATGAACGAAAACATCCGAGCTGTAGAAAAAATTTATGATGGAATTATTCTGGACACAAAACCGATCCATGACAATTCGAAATGTTAGAAACGTAGAACATGGAAAGAGCTTTGTTTTGATAGGTTGTGGCTCCCGTAACTTCAAACGAGTCAAAAGTTATAGCCGTTTGAAGAAACAAAAGAGAGCGACGGACCGCTCGCTGATCCGATTCGACGGTATTGGCGAAAGTCTTCGACCTCCGCGAAAAGCTCGAGCATGCTCACACAATAGCACTCGATATTAAAGATATTATGGATTACCGAGGGAATAAATGAGGATATGGTTCAAAAGCTTGTCTACTGAGGATATAGCGCAATAAATGTTCTTTTTTAACGACCGTTCTATCTTTCTCGTTTCCTGTACGTCATAGTTTTGCACATATCCATCAACACGGGCAGTCTTTTTACCAATATTTCAACATCACGACAAAGTGACTTCGAGGAGAATGCTAAACGCAATTGATACCTTAGAATTTCGAACGGCTGATGGTGTTTTATATGATTAATTAGCCTGCAAGTAATCTACTTTTCCAGTCTGCGAATATCTTTCGGTTTCCTGTTTTATCCAATTTCAAATCCAATTTAATTCTTTTTTGGGAATATTATCGTGGCCTATTTTGCTCTTCGTATATTTTTGTTTTTTTGTCGTTCTTCTAGGTTTACGTCGGTGTAGTCCGACTACTTATACCACAAACTCAGTGGAATAAATTTATGAACGAAAACATCCAAGCTATTGAAAAAACTTATGATGGAATTATTCTGCACACAAAACCGATCCATGACAATTCGAAATGTTAGAAACGTAGAACATGGAAAGAGCTTCGTTTTGACAGGTTGTGGCTCCCGTAACTTCAAACGAGTCAAAAGTTATGGCCGTTTGAAGAAACGAAAGAAAGCGACGGACCGCTCGCTGATCCGATTCGACGGTATTGACAAAAGTCTTCGATCTCCGCGAAACGCTCGAGCATACTCACACTGTAGCACTCGATATTAAAGATATTATGGATTACCGAGGGAATAAATGTTAATATGGTACAAAAGCTTGTGTACTGAGGCTATAGCGCAATAAATGTTCTTTTTTAAAGACCGTTTTGTCTTCCTCGTTTCCGGTACGTCATAGTTTTGCTCATATCCATCAACACAGTAGGTCTTTTTACCAACATTACGACAAAGTGACTTCGAGGAGAATGTTAAACGCATTTGATACCATAGAATTTCGAACGGCTGATGGTGTTTTATATGATTACTTAGCCTGCAAGTAATCTACTTTTTCAGTCTGCGAATATCTTTCGGTTTCCTGTTTTATCCAATTTCAAATACAATTTAACTCTTTTTAGGGGAATATTATCGTGGCCTGTTTTGCTCTTCGTATACTTTTGTTTTTTGTCGTTCTTCTAGGTTTACATCGGTGCAGTCCGACTACTTATACCACAAACTCCGTGGAATAAATTTATGAACGAAAACATCCGAGCTGTAGAAATAATTTATGATGGAATTATTCTGCACACAAAACCGATCCATGACAATTCGAAATGTTAGAAACGTAGAACATGGAAAGAGCTTCGTTTTGATAGGTTGTGGCTCCCGTAACTTCAAACGAGTCAAAAGTTATAGCCGTTTGAAGAAACGAAAGAGAGCGACGGACCGCTCGCTGATCCGATTCGACGGTATTGGCGAAAGTCTTCGATCTCCGCGAAACGCTCGAGCATGCTCACACAATAGCACTCGATATTAAAGATATTATGGATTACCGAGGGAATCAATGAGGATATGGTTCAAAAGCTTGTCTACTGAGGATATAGCGCAGTAAATGTTCTTTTTTAACGACCGTTCTGTCTTTCTCGTTTCCGGTACGTCATAGTTTTGCACATACCCATCAACACGGCCAGTCTTTTAACCAATATTACAACATCACGACAAAGTGACTTCGAGGAGAATGCTAAACGCAATTGATACCTTAGAATTTCGAACGGCTGATGGTGTTTTATATGATTACTTAGCCTGCAAGTAATCTACTTTTCCAGTCTGTGAATATCTTTCGGTTTCCTGTTTTATCCAATTTCAAATCCAATTTAATTCTTTTTAGGGGAATATTATCGTGGCCTATTTTGCTCTTCGTATATTTTTGTTTTTTTGTCGTTCTTCTAGGTTTACGTCGGTGTAGTCCGACTACTTATACCACAAACTCTGTGGAATAAATTTATGAACGAAAACAACCAAGCTATAGAAAAAACTTATGATGGAATTATTCTGCACACAAAACTGATCCATGACAATTCGAAATGTTAGAAACGTAGAACATGGAAAGAGCTTCGTTTTGATAGGTTGTGGCTCCCGTAACTTCAAACGAGTCAAAAGTTATGGCCGTTTGAACAAACGAAAGAAAGCGACGGACCGCTCGCTGATCCGATTCGACGGTATTCGCGAAAATCTTCGATCTCCGCGAAACGCTCAAGCATGCTCACACTGTAGCACTCGATATTAAAGATATTATGGATTACCGAGGGAATAAATGTTCATATTGTACAAAAGCTTGTCTACTGAGGCTATAGCGCAATAAATGTTGTTTTTTAAAGACCGTTCTGTCTTCCTCGTTTCCGGTACGTCATAGTTTTGCTCATTTCCATCAACACGGGCGGTCTTTTTACCAACATTACAACATCACGACAAAGTGACTTCGAGGAGAATGTTAAACGCATTTGATACCTTAGAATTTCGAACGGCTGAAGGTGTTTTATATGATTACTTAGCCTGCAAGTAATCTACTTTTCCAGTCTGCGAATATCTTTCGGTTTCCTGTTTTATCCAATTTCAAATCCAATTTAATTCTTTTTAGGGGAATATTATCGTGGCCTATTTTGCTCTTCGCATATTTTTGTTTTTTTGTCGTTCTTCTTGGTTTACATCGGTGTAGTCCGACTACTTATACCACAAACTCCGTGGAATAAATTTATGAACGAAAACATCCGAGCTGTAGAAAAAACTTATGATGGAATTATTCTGCACACAAAACGGATCCATGACAATTCGAAATGCTAGAAACGTAGAACATGGAAAGAGCTTCGTTTTGATAAGTTGTGGCTCCCGTAACTTCAAACGAGTCAAAAGTTATGGCTGTTTGAAGAAAGGAAAGAAAGCGACGGACCGCTCGCTGATCCGATTCGACGGTATTGGCGAAAGACTTCAATCTCCGCGAAACACTCGATCATGCTCACACTGTAGCACTCGATATTCAAGATATTATGGATTACCGAGGGAATAAATGTTGATATGGTACAAAAGCTTGTCTACTGAGGCTATAGCGCAATAAATGTTCTTTTTTAAAGACCGTTCTGTCTTCCTCGTTTCCGGTACGTCATAGTTTTGCTCATATCCATCAACATGGGCGGTCTTTTTACAAACATTACAACATCACGACAAAGTGACTTCGAGGAGAATGTTAAACGCATTTGATACCTTAGAATTTCGAACGGCTGATGGTGTTTTATATGATTACTTAGCCGGCAATTAATCTACTTTTCCAGTCTGCGGATATCTTTCGGTTTTCTGTTTTATCCAATTTCAAATCTAATTTAATTCTTTTTAGGGGAATATTATCGTGGCTTATTTTGCTCTTCGTATATTTTTGTTTTTTTGTCGTTCTTCTAGGTTTACATCGATGTAGTCCGACTACTTATACCACAAACTTAGTGGAATAAATTTATGAACGAAAACATCCGAGCTGTAGAAAAAACTTATGATGAAATTATTCTGCATACAAAACCGATCCATGACAATTCGAAACGTCAGAAACGTAGAACATGGAAAGAGCTTCGTTTTGATAGGTTGTGGCTCTCGTAACTTCAAACGGGTCAAAAGTTATGGCCGTTTGACGAAGCGAAAGAAAGCGACGGACCGCTCGCTGATCCGATTCGACGGTATTGGCGAATGTCTTCGATCTCCGCGAAACGCTCGAGCATGCTCACACTGTAGCACTTGATATTAAAGATATTATGGATTCCCGAGGGAATAAATGAGGATATGGTTCAAAAGCTTGTCTTCTAAGGATATAGTGCAATAAATGTTCTTTTTTAACGACCGTTCTGTCTTCCTCGTTTCCGGTACGTCATAGTTTTGCTCATATCCATCAACACAGACGGCCTTTTTACCAACATTACAACATCACGACAAAGTGACTTCGAGGAGAATGTTAAACGCATTTGATGCCTTAGAATTTCGAACGGCTGATGGTGTTTTATATGATTACTTAGCCTGCAAGTAATCTACTTTTCCAGTCTGCGAATATCTTTCGGTTTCCTGTTTTATCCAATTTCAAATCCAATTTAATTCTTTTTAGGGGAATATTATCGTGGCCTATTTTGCTCTTCGTTTATTTTTGTTTTTTTGTCCTTCTTCTAGGTTTGCATCGGTGTAGTCCGACTACTTATACCACAAACTCCGTGGAATAAATTTATGAACGAACATGGAAAGAGCTTCGTTTTGATAGGTTGTGGCTCCCGTAACTTCAAACGAGTAAAAAGTTATGGCCGTTTAAAGAAACGAAAGAAAGCGACGGACCGCTCGCCGATCCGATTCGACGGTATTGGCGAAAGTCTTCGATCTCCGCGAAACGCTCGAGCATGCTCACACTGTAGCACTCGATATTAAAGATATTATGGATTACCGAGGGAATAAATGTTGATATGGTACAAAAGATTGTATACTGAGGCTATAGCGCAATAAATGTTCTTTTTTAAAGACCGTTCTGTCTTCCTCGTTTCCGGTACGTCATAGTTTTGCTCATATCCATCAACACGGGCGGTCTTTTTACCAACATTACAACATCACGACAAAGTGACTTCGAGGAGAATGTTAAACACATTTGATACCTTAGAATTTCGAACGGATGATGGTGTTTTATATGATTACTTAGTCTACAAGTAATCTACTTTTCCAGTCTGCGAATATCTTTCGGTTTCCTGTTTTATCCAATTTCAAATCCAATTTAATTCTTTTTAGGGGAATATTATCGTGGCCTATTTTGCTCTTCGTATATTTTAGTTTTTTTGTCGTTCTTCTAGGTTTACATCGGTATAGTCCGACTACTTAAACCACAAACTCAGTGGAATAAATTTATGAACGAAAACATCCGAGCTGTAGAAAAAACATATGATGGAATTATTCTGTATACAAAACCGATTCATGACAATTCGAAACGTTAGAAACGTAGAACATGGAAAGAGCTTCGTTTTGATAGGTTGTGGCTCCCGTAACTTCAAACGAGTCAAAAGTTATGGCCGTTTGAAGAACCGAAAGAAAGCGACGGACCGCTCGCTGATCCGATTCGACGGTATTGGCGGAAGTCTTCGATCTCCGCGAAACGCTCGAGCATGCTCACACTGTAGCACTCGATATTAAAGATATTATGGATTACCGAGGGAATAAATGAGGATATGGTTCAAAAGCTTGTCTACTGAGGATATAGAGCAATAAATGTTCTTTTTTAACGACAGTTCTGTCTTCCTCGTTTCCGGTACGTCGTAGTTTTGCTCATATCCATCAACACGGGCGGTCTTTTTACCAACATTACAACATCACGACAAAGTGACTTCGAGGAGAATGTTAAACGCATTTGATACCTTAGAATTTCGAACGGCTGATGGTGTTTTATACGATTACTTAGCCTGCAAGTAATCTACTTTTCCAGTCTGCGAATATCTTTCGGTTTCATGTTTTATCCAATTTCAAATCCAATTTAATTCTTTTTAGGGGAATATTATCGTGGCCTATTTTGCACTTCGTATATTTTTGTTTTTTTGTCCTTCTTCTAGGTTTACATCGGTGTAGTCCGACTACTTATACCACAAACTCCGTGGAATAAATTTATGAACGAACATGGAAAGAGCTTCGCTTTGATAGGTTGTGGCTCCCGTAACTTCAAACGAGTCAAAAGTTATGGCCGTTTGAAGAAACGAAAGAAAGCCACGGACCGCTTGCTGATCCGATTCGACGGTATTGGCGAAAGTCTTCGATCTCCGCGAAACGCTCGAGCATGCTCGCAATGCAGCACTCGATATTAAAGATATTATGGATTACCTAGGGAATAAATGAGGATATGGTTCAAAAGCGCAATAAATGTTCTTTTTTAACGACCGTTCTGTCTTCCTCGTTTCCGGTACGTCATAGTTTTGCTCATATCCATCAACACGGGCGGTCTTTTTACCAACATTACAACATCACGACAAAGTGACTTCGAGGAGAATGTTAATCGCATTTGATACCTTAGAATTTCGAACGGCCGATGGTGTTTTATATGATTACTTAGCCTGCAAGTAATCTACTTTTTCAGTCTGCGAATATCTTTCGGTTTCCTGTTTTATCCAATTTCAAATCCAATTTAACTCTTTTTAGGGGAATATTATCGTGGCCTATTTTTCTCTTCGTATACTTTTGTTTCTTTGTCGTTCTTCTAGGTTTACATCTGTGTAGTCCGACTACTTATACCACAAACTCCGTGGAATAAATTTATGAACGAAAACATCCGAGCTGTAGAAAAAACATATGATGGAATTATTCTGCATACAAAACCGATCCATGACAATTCGAAACGTCAGAAACGTAGAACATGGAAAGAGCTTCGTTTTGATAGGTTGTGGCTCCCGTAACTTCAAACGAGTCAAAAGTTATGGCCGTTTGAAGAACCGAAAGAAAGCGACGGACCGCTCGCTGATCCGATTCGATGGTATTGGCGGAAGTCTTCGATCTCCGCGAAACGCTCGAGCATGCTCACACTGTAGCACTCGATATTAAAGATATTATGGATTACCGAGGGAATAAATGAGGATATGGTTCAAAAGCTTGTCTACTGAGGATATAGAGCAATAAATGTTCTTTTTTAACGACAGTTCTGTCTTCCTCGTTTCCGGTACGTCGTAGTTTTGCTCATATCCATCAACACGGGCGGTCTTTTTACCAACATTACAACATCACGACAAAGTGACTTCGAGGAGAATGTTAAACGCATTTGATACCTTAGAATTTCGAACGGCTGATGGTGTTTTATATGATTACTTAGCCTGCAAGTAATCTACTTTTCCAGTCTGCGAATATCTTTCGGTTTCATTTTTATCCAATTTCAAATCCAATTTAATTCTTTTTAGGGGAATATTATCGTGGCCTATTTTGCTCTTCCTATATTTTTATTTTTTTGTCCTTCTTCTAGGTTTACATCGGTGTAGTCCGACTACTTATACCACAAACTCCGTGGAATAAATTTATGAACGAACATGGAAAGAGCTTCGCTTTGATAGGTTGTGGCTCCCGTAACTTCAAACGAGTCAAAAGTTATGGCCGTTTGAAGAAACGAAAGAAAGCCACGGACCGCTTGCTGATCCGATTCGACGGTATTGGCGAAAGTCTTCGATCTCCGCGAAACGCTCGAGCATGCTCGCAATGCAGCACTCGATATTAAAGATATTATGGATTACCTAGGGAATAAATGAGGATATGGTTCAAAAGCTTGTCTACGGAGGCTATAGCGCAATAAATGTTCTTTTTTAACGACCGTTCTGTCTTCCTCGTTTCCGGTACGTCATAGTTTTGCTCATATCCATCAACACGGGCGGTCTTTTTACCAACATTACAACATCACGACAAATTGACTTCGAGGAGAATGTTAAACGCATTTGATACCTTAGAATTTCGAACGGCCGATGGTGTTTTATATGATTACTTAGCCTGCAAGTAATCTACTTTTTCAGTCTGCGAATATCTTTCGGTTTCCTGTTTTATCCAATTTCAAATCCAATTTAACTCTTTTTAGGGGAATATTATCGTGGCCTATTTTTCTCTTCGTATACTTTTGTTTCTTTGTCGTTCTTCTAGGTTTACATCTGTGTAGTCCGACTACTTATACCACAAACTCCGTGGAATAAATTTATGAACGAAAACATCCGAGCTGTAGAAAAAACATATGATGGAATTATTCTACATACAAAACCGATCCATGACAATTCGAAACGTCAGAAACGTAAAACATGGAAAGAGCTTCGTTTTGATAGGTTGTGGCTCTCGTAACTTCAAACGGGTCAAAAGTTATGGCCGTTTGACGAAGCGAAAGAAAGCGACGGACCGCTCGCTGATCCGATTCGACGGTATTGGCGAATGTCTTCGATCTCCGCGAAACGCTCGAGCATGCTCACACTGTAGCACTTGATATTAAAGATATTATGGATTCCCGAGGGAATAAATGAGGATATGGTTCAAAAGCTTGTCTTCTAAGGATATAGTGCAATAAATGTTCTTTTTTAACGACCGTTCTGTCTTCCTCGTTTCCGGTACGTCATAGTTTTGTTCATATCCATCAACACAGACGGCCTTTTTACCAACATTACAACATCACGACAAAGTGACTTCGAGGAGAATGTTAAACGCATTTGATGCCTTAGAATTTCGAACGGCTGATGGTGTTTTATATGATTACTTAGCCTGCAAGTAATCTACTTTTCCAGTCTGCGAATATCTTTCGGTTTCCTGTTTTATCCAATTTCAAATCCAATTTAATTCTTTTTAGGGGAATATTATCGTGGCCTATTTTGCTCTTCGTTTATTTTTGTTTTTTTGTCCTTCTTCTAGGTTTGCATCGGTGTAGTCCGACTACTTATACAACAAACTCCGTGGAATAAATTTATGAACGAACATGGAAAGAGCTTCGTTTTGATAGGTTGTGGCTCCCGTAACTTCAAACGAGTAAAAAGTTATGGCCGTTTAAAGAAACGAAAGAAAGCGACGGACCGCTCGCCGATCCGATTCGACGGTATTGGCGAAAGTCTTCGATCTCCGCGAAACGCTCGAGCATGCTCACACTGTAGCACTCGATATTAAAGATATTATGGATTACCGAGGGAATAAATGTTGATATGGTACAAAAGATTGTATACTGAGGCTATAGCGCAATAAATGTTCTTTTTTAAAGACCGTTCTGTCTTCCTCGTTTCCGGTACGTCATAGTTTTGCTCATATCCATCAACACGGGCGGTCTTTTTACCAACATTACAACATCACGACAAAGTGACTTCGAGGAGAATGTTAAACACATTTGATACCTTTGAATTTCGAACGGATGATGGTGTTTTATATGATTACTTAGTCTACAAGTAATCTACTTTTCCAGTCTGCGAATATCTTTCGGTTTCCTGTTTTATCCAATTTCAAATCCAATTTAATTCTTTTTAGGGGAATATTATCGTGGCCTATTTTGCTCTTCGTATATTTTAGTTTTTTTGTCGTTCTTCTAGGTTTACATCGGTATAGTCCGACTACTTAAACCACAAACTCAGTGGAATAAATTTATGAACGAAAACATCCGAGCTATAGAAAAAACATATGATGGAATTATTCTGTATACAAAACCGATTCATGACAATTCGAAACGTTAGAAACGTAGAACATGGAAAGAGCTTCGTTTTGATAGGTTGTGGCTCCCGTAACTTCAAACGAGTCAAAAGTTATGGCCGTTTGAAGAACCGAAAGAAAGCGACGGACCGCTCGTTGATCCGATTCGACGGTATTGGCGGAAGTCTTCGATCTCCGCGAAACGCTCGAGCATGCTCACACTGTAGCACTCGATATTAAAGATATTATGGATTACCGAGGGAATAAATGAGGATATGGTTCAAAAGCTTGTCTACTGAGGATATAGAGCAATAAATGTTCTTTTTTAACGACAGTTCTGTCTTCCTCGTTTCCGGTACGTCGTAGTTTTGCTCATATCCATCAACACGGGCGGTCTTTTTACCAACATTACAACATCACGACAAAGTGACTTCGAGGAGAATGTTAAACGCATTTGATACCTTAGAATTTCGAACGGCTGATGGTGTTTTATACGATTACTTAGCCTGCAAGTAATCTACTTTTCCAGTCTGCGAATATCTTACGGTTTCATGTTTTATCCAATTTCAAATCCAATTTAATTCTTTTTAGGGGAATATTATCGTGGCCTATTTTGCTCTTCGTATATTTTTGTTTTTTTGTCCTTCTTCTAGGTTTACATCGGTGTAGTCCGACTACTTATACCACAAACTCCGTGGAATAAATTTATGAACGAACATGGAAAGAGCTTCGCTTTGATAGGTTGTGGCTCCCGTAACTTCAAACGAGTCAAAAGTTATGGCCGTTTGAAGAAACGAAAGAAAGCCACGGACCGCTTGCTGATCCGATTCGACGGTATTGGCGAAAGTCTTCGATCTCCGCGAAACGCTCGAGCATGCTCGCAATGCAGCACTCGATATTAAAGATATTATGGATTACCTAGGGAATAAATGAGGATATGGTTCAAAAGCTTGTCTACGGAGGCTATAGCGCAATAAATGTTCTTTTTTAACGACCGTTCTGTCTTCCTCGTTTCCGGTACGTCATAGTTTTGCTCATATCCATCAACACGGGCGGTCTTTTTACCAACATTACAACATCACGACAAAGTGACTTCGAGGAGAATGTTAATCGCATTTGATACCTTAGAATTTCGAACGGCCGATGGTGTTTTATATGATTACTTAGCCTGCAAGTAATCTACTTTTTCAGTCTGCGAATATCTTTCGGTTTCCTGTTTTATCCAATTTCAAATCCAATTTAACTCTTTTTAGGGGAATATTATCGTGGCCTATTTTTCTCTTCGTATACTTTTGTTTCTTTGTCGTTCTTCTAGGTTTACATCTGTGTAGTCCGACTACTTATACCACAAACTCCGTGGAATAAATTTATGAACGAAAACATCCGAGCTGTAGAAAAAACATATGATGGAATTATTCTGCATACAAAACCGATCCATGACAATTCGAAACGTCAGAAACGTAGAACATGGAAAGAGCTTCGTTTTGATAGGTTGTGGCTCCCGTAACTTCAAACGAGTCAAAAGTTATGGCCGTTTGAAGAAGCGAAAGAAAGCGACGGACCGCTCGCTGATCCGATTCGATGGTATTGGCGAAAGTCTTCGATCTCCGCGAAACGCTCGAGCATGCTCACACTGTAGCACTCGATATTAAAGATATTATGGATTACCGAGGGAATAAATGAGGATATGGTTCAAAAGCTTGTCTACTGAGGCTATAGCGCAATAAATGTTCTTTTTTAACGACCGTTCTGTCTTTCTCGTTTCCGGTACGTCATAATTTTGCACATATCCATCAACACGGGGCGGTCTTTTTACCAACATTACAACATCACGACAAAGTGACTTCGAGGAGAATGTTAAATGCATTTGGTACCTTAGAATTTTGAACGGCTGATGGTGTTTTCTGTGATTACTTAGCCTGCAAGTAATATACTTTTTCAGTCTGCGAATATCTTTCGGTTTCCTGTTTTATCCAATTTCAAATCCAATTTAACTCTTTTTAGGGTAATATTATCGTGGCCTATTTTTCTCTTCGTATACTTTTGTTTTTTGTCATTCTTCTAAGTTTACATCGGTGTAGTCGGACTACTTATACCACAAAGTCCATGGAATAAATTTATGAACGAAAACATCCGAGCTGTAGAAAAAACTTATGATGGAATTATTCTGCACACAAAACCGATCCATGACAATTCGAAACGTTAGATACGTAGAACATGGAATGTGATTCGTTTTGATAGGTTGTGGCTCCCGTGACTTCAAACGAGTCAAAAGTTATGGCCGTTTGAAGAAACGAAAGAAAGCGATGGACCGCTCGCTGATCCGATTCGACGGTATTGGCAAAAGTCTTCAATCTCCGCGGAACGCTCGAGCATGCTCACACTAATGCGCTCGATATTAAAGATATTATGGATTACCGAGGGAATAAATGAGGATATGGTTCAAAAGCTTGTCTACTGAGGCTATAGCGCAATAAATGTTCTTTTTTAAAGACCGTTTTGTCTTTCTCGTTTCCGTTACGTCATAGTTTTGCACATATCCATCAACACGGGCGGTCTTTTTACCAATATTACAACATTACGACAAAATGACTTCGAGGAGAATGTTAAACGCATTTGATACCTTAGAATTTCGAACGACTGATGGTGTTTTATATGATCACTTAGCCTGCAAGTAGTCTACTTTTTCAGTCTGCGAATATCTTTCGGTTTTCTGTTTTATCCAATTTCAAGTCCAATTTAACTCTTTTTAGGGGAATATTATCGTGGCCTGTTTTGCTCTTCGTACACTTTTGTTTTTTTGTCGTTCTTCTAGGTTTACGTCGGTGTAGTCCGACTACTTATACCACAAACTCCGTGGAATAAATTTATGAACGAAAACTTCCGAGCTGTAGAAAAAAAATATGATGGAATTATTCTGCACACAAAACCGATCCATGACAATTCGAAACGTTAGAAACGTAGAACATGGAAAGAGCTTCGTTTTGATAGGTTGTGGCTCCCGTGACTTCAAACGAGTCAAAAGTTATGGCCGTTTGAAGAAACGAAAGAAAGCGACGGACCGCTTGCTGATCCGATTCGACGGTATTGGCAAAAGTCTTCGATCTCCGCGAAACGCTCGAGCATGCTCGCAATGTAGCACTCGATATTAAAGATATTATGGATTACCTAGGGAATAAATGAGGATATGGTTCAAAAGCTTGTCTACTGAGGCTATAGCGCAATAAATGTTCTTTTTTAACGACCGTTCTGTCTTCCTCGTTTCCGGTACGTCATAGTTTTGCACATATCCATCAACACGCGCTGTCTTTTTACCAAAATTACAACATCATGACAAAATGACTTCGAGGAGAATGTTAAACGCATTTGATACCTTAGAATTTCAAACGGCTGATGGTGTTTTATATGATTACTTAGCCTGCAAGTAATCTACTTTTTCAGTCTGCGAATATCTTTCGGTTTCCTGTTTTATCCAATTTCAAATCCAATTTAACTCTTTTTAGGGGAATATTATCGTGTCCTATTTTTCTCTTCGTATACTATTGTTGTTCTTCTAGGTTTACGTCTGTGTAGTCCGACTACTTATACCACAAACTCCGTGGAATAAATTTATGAAAGAAAACATCCGAGCTGTAGAAAAAACATATGATGGAATTATTCTACACACAAAACTGATCCATGACAATTCGAAACGTTAGAAACGTAGAACATGGAAAGAGCTTCGTTTTGATAGGTTGTGGCTCCCGTGACTTCAAACGAGTCAAAAGTTATGGCCGTTTGAAGAAACGAAAGAAAGCGACGGACCGCTTGCTGATCCGATTCGACGGTATTGGCGAAAGTCTTCGATCTCCGCGAAGCGCTCGAGCATGCTCGCAATGTAGCACTCGATATTAAAGATATTGTGGATTACCTAGGGAATAAATGAGGATATGGTTCAAAAGCTTGTCTACTGAGGCTATAGCGCAATAAATGTTCTTTTTTAACGACCGTTCTGTCTTTCTCGTTTCCGGTACGTCATAGTTTTGCACATATCCATCAACACGCGCTGTCTTTTTACCAAAATTACAACATCACGACAAAATGACTTCGAGGAGAATGTTAAACGCATTTGATACCTTAGAATTTCGAACGGCCGATGGTGTTTTATATGATTACTTAGCCTGCAGGTAATCTACTTTTTCAGTCTGCGAATATCTTTCGGTTTCCTGTTTTATCCAATTTCAAATCCAATTTAAATCTTTTTAGGGGAACATTATCGTGGCCTATTTTTCTCTTCGTATATTTTTGTTTTTTGTCGTTCTTCTAGGTTTACATCGGTGTAGTCCGACTACTTATACCACAAACTCCGTGGAATAAATTTATGAACGAAAACATCCGAGCTGTAGAAAAAACTTAAGATGGAATTATTCTGCACACAAAACCGATCCATGACAATTCGAAACGTTAGAAACGTAGAACATGGAAAGAGCTTCGTTTTGATAGGTTGTGGCTCCCGTAACTTCAAACGAGTCAAAAGTTATGGCCGTTTGAAGAAGCGAAAGAAAGCGACGGACCGCTCGCTGATCCGATTCGATGGTATTGGCGAAAGTCTTCGATCTCCGCGAAACGCTCGAGCATACTCACACTGTAGCACTCGATATTAAAGATATTATGGATTACCGAGGGAATAAATGAGGATATGGTTCAAAAGCTTGTCTACTGAGGCTATAGCGCAATAAATGTTCTTTTTTAACGACCGTTCTGTCTTTCTCGTTTCCGGTACGTCATAGTTTTGCACATATCCATCAACACGGGGCGGTCTTTTTACCAACATTACAACATCACGACAAAGTGACTTCAAGGAGAATGTGAAAAGCATTTGATACCTTAGAATTTCGAACGGCTAATGGTGTTTTCTGTGATTACTTAGCCTGCAAGTAATTTACTTTTTCAGTCTGCGAATATCTTTCGGTTTCCTGTTTTATCCAATTTCAAATCCAATTTAACTCTTTTTAGGGGAATATTATCGTGGCCTATTTTTCTCTTCGTATACTTTTGTTTTTTTGTCGTTCTTCTAGGTTTACATCTGTGTAGTCCGACTACTTATACCACAAACTCCGTGGAATAAATTTATGAACGAAAACTTCCGAGCTGTAGAAAAAACATATGATGGAATTATTCTGCACACAAAACCGATCCATGACAATTTGAAACGTTAGAAACGCAGAGCATGGAAAGAGCATCGTTTTGATAGGTTGTGGCTCCCGTGACTTCAAACGAGTCAAAAGTTATGGCCGTTTGAAGAAACGAAAGAAAGCGACGGACCGCTCGCTGATCCGAATCGACGGTATTGGCGAAAGTCTTCGATCTCCGCGAAACGCTCGAGCATGCTCACACTGCAGCACACGATATTAAAGATATTATGGATTACCGAGGGAATAAATGAGGATATGGTTCAAAAGCTTGTCTACTGAGGCTATAGCGCAATAAATGTTCTTTTTTAACGACCGTTCTGTCTTTCTCGTTTCCGGTACGTCGTAGTTTTGCACATATCCATCAACACGCGCGGTCTTTTTACCAATATTGAAACATCACGACAAAATGACTTCGAGGAGAATGTTAAACGCATTTGATACTTAGAATTTCGAACGGCTGATGGTGTTTTATATGATTACTTAGCCTGCAAGTAATCTACGTTTTCAGTCTGCGAATATCCTTCGGTTTCCTGTTTTATCCAATTTCAAATCCAATTTAACTCTTTTTAGGGGAATATTATCGTGGCCTATTTTGCTCTTCGTATACTTTTGTTTTTTTGTCGTTCTTCTAGGTTTACATCTGTGTAGTCCGACAACTTATACCACAAATTCCGTGGAATAAATTTATGAACGAAAACATCCGAGCTGTAGAAAAAACATATGATGGAATTATTCTGCACACAAAACCGATCCATGACAATTCGAAACGTCAGAAACGTAAAACATGGAAAGAGCTTCGTTTCGATAGGTTGTGGCTCCCGTGACTTCAAACGAGTCAAAAGTTATGGCCGTTTGAAGAAACGAAAGAAAGCGACGGACCGCTCGGTGATCCGATTCGACGGTATTGGCGAAAGTATTCGATCTCCGCGAAACGCTCAAGCATGCTCAGACTGTAGCACTCGATATTAAAGATATTATGGATTATCGAGGGAATAAATGAGGATATGGTTCAAAAGCTTGTCTACTGAGGATATAGCGCAATAAATGTTCTTTTTTAACGACCGTTCTGTCTTCCTCGTTTCCTATACGTCATAGTTTTGCACATATCTATCAACACGCGCGGTCTTTTTACCAATATTACAACATCACGACAAAATGACTTCGAGGAGAATGTTAAACGCATTTGATACCTTAGAATTTCGAACGGCTGATGGTGTTTTATATGATTACTAAGCTTACAAGTAATCTACTTTTTCAGTCTGCGAATATCTTTCGGTTTCCTGTTTTATCCAATTTCAAATCCAATTTAACTCTTTTCAGCGGAATATTATCGTGGCCTATTTTGCTCTTCGTATGCTTTTCTTTTTTTGTCGTTCTTCTAGGTTTACATCTGTGTAGTCCGACTACTTATACCACAAACTCCGTGGAATAAATTTATGAACGAAAACATCCGAGCTGTAGAAAAAACATATGATGGAATTATTCTGCACACAAAACCGTTCCATGACAATTCGAAATGTTAGAAACGTAGAACATGGAAAGAGATTCGTTTTGATAGGTTGTGGCTTCCGTAACTTCAAACGAGTCAAAAGTGATGACCGTTTGAAGAAACGAAAGAAAGCGACGGACCGCTCGCTGATCCGATTCGACGGTATTAGCGAAAGTCTTCGATTTCCGTTAAACGCTCGAGCATGCTCAAACTGTAGCACTCGATATTAAAGATATTATGGATTACCGAGGGAATAAATGAGGATATGGTTCAAAAGCTTGTCTACTGAGGCTATAGCGCAATAAATGTTCTTTTTTAACGACCGTTATGTCTTTCTCGTTTCCGGTACGTCATAGTTTTGCACATATCCATCAACACGGGCCGTCTTTTTTACCAATATTACAACATCACGACAAAGTGACTTCGAGGAGAATGCTAAACGCATTTGATACCTTAGAATTTCGAACGGCTGATGGTGTTTTATATGATTACTTAGCCTGCAAGAAATCTACTTTTCCAGTCTGCGAATATCTTTCGGTTTCCTGTTTTATCCAATTTCAAATCCAATTTAATTCTTTTTAGGAGAATATTATCGTGGCCTATTTTTCCCTTCGTATATTTTTGTTTTTTTGTCGTTCTTCTAGGTTTACGTCGGTGTAGTCCGACTACTTATACCACAAACTCAGTGGAACAAATTTATGAACGAAAACATCCGAGCTGTAGAAAAAACATATGATGGAATTATTCTGCACACAAAACCGTTCCATGACAATTCGAAATGTTAGAAACGTAGAACATGGAAAGAGTTTCGTTTTGATAGGTTGTGGCTCCCGTAACTTCAAACGAGTCAAAAGTTATGGCCGTTTGAAGAAACGAAAGAAAGCGACAGACCGCTCGCTGATCCGATTCGACGGTATTGGCGAAAGTGTTCGATCTCCGCGAAACGCTCGAGCATGCTCAAACTGTAGCACTCGATATTAAAGATATTATGGATTACCGAGGGAATAAATGTTGATATGGTACAAAAGCTTGTCCACTGAGGCTATAGCGCAATAAATGTTCTTTTTTAAAGACCGTTCTGTCTTCCTCGTTTCCGGTACGTCATAGTTTTGCTCATATCCATCAACACGGGCGGTCTTTTTACCAACATTACAACATCACGACAAAGTGACTTCGAGGAGAATGTTAAACGCATTTGATACCATAGAATTTCGAACGGCTGATGGTGTTTTATATGATTACTTAGCCTGCAAGTAATCTACTTTTTCAGTCTGCGAATATCTTTCGGTTTCCTGTTTTATCCAATTTCAAATCCAATTTAATTATTTTTAGGGGAATATTATCGTGGCCTATTTTGATCTTCGTATATTTTTGTTTTTTTGTCCTTCTTCTAGGTTTACATCGGTGTAGTCCGACAACTTATACCACAAACTCCATGGAATAAATTTATGAACGAAAACATCCGAGCTGTAGAAAAAACTTATGATGGAATTATTCTGCACACAAAATCGATCCATGACAATTCGAAACGTTAGAAACGTAGAACATGGAAAAAGCTTCGTTTTGATAGGTTGTGGCTTCCGTAACTTCAAACGAGTCAAAAGTTATGGTCGTTTGAAGAAACGAAAGAAAACAACGGACCGCTCGCTAATCCGATTCGACGGTATTGGCGAAAGTCTTCGATTTCCGTGAAACGCTCGAGCACGCTCAAACTGTAGCACTCGATATTAAATATATTAGGAGTATCGAGGGAATAAATGAGGATATGGTTCAAAAGCTTGTCTACTGAGGCTATAGCGCAATAAATGTTCTTTTTTAACGACCGTTCTGTCTTTCTCGTTTCCGGTACGTCATAGTTTTGCACATATCCATCAACACGGGCCGTCTTTTTACCAAAATTACAACATCACGACAAAGTGACTTCGAGGAGTATGCTAAACGCATTTGATGCCTTAGAATTTCGAACGGCTGATGGTGTTTTATATGATTACTTAGCCTGCAAGAAATCTACTTTTCCAGTCTGCGAATATCTTTCGATTTCCTGTTTTATCCAATTTCAAATCCAATTTAATTCTTTTTAGGGGAATATTATCGTGGCCTATTTTTCTCTTCGTATATTTTTGTTTTTTTGTCGTTCTTCTACGTTTACGTCGGTGTAGTCCGACTACTTATACCACAAACTCAATGGAATAAATTTATGAACGAAAACATCCGAGCTGTAGAAAAAACTTATGATGGAATTATTCTGCACAGAAAACCGATCCATGACAATTCGAAATGTTAGAAACGTAGAACATGGAAAGAGCTTCGTTTTGATAGGTTGTGGCTCCCGTAACTTCAAACGAGTCAAAAGTTATGGCCGTTTGAAGAAACGAAAGAAAGCGACGGACCGCTCGCTGATCCGATTCGACGGTATTGGCGAAAGTCTTCGATCTCCGCGAAACGCTCGAGCATGCTCACACTGTAGCAATCGATATTAAAGATATTATGGATTACCGAGGGAATAAATGAGGATATGGTTCAAAAGCTTGTCTACTGAGGCTATAGCGCAATAAATGTTCTTTTTTAATGACCGTTTTGTCTTTCTCGTTTCCGGTACGTCATAGTTTTGCACATATCCATCAACACGGGCCGTCTTTTTACCAATATTACAACATCACGACAAAGTGACTTCGAGGAGTATGCTAAACGCATTTGATACCTTAGAATTTCGAACGGCTGATGGTGTTTTATATGATTACTTAGCCTGCAAGAAATCTACTTTTCCAGTCTGCGAATATCTTTCGGTTTCCTGTTTTATCCAATTTCAAATCCAATTTAATTCTTTTTAGGGGAATATTATCGTGGCCTATTTTGCTCTTCGTATATTTTTGTTTTTTTGTCGTTCTTCTACGTTTACGTCGGTGTAGTCCGACTACTTATACCACAAACTCAGTGGAACAAATTTATGAACGAAAACATCCGAGCTGTAGAAAAAACTTATGATGGAATTATTCTGCATAGAAAACCGATCCATGACAATTCGAAATGTTAGAAACGTAGAACATGGAAAGAGCTTTGTTTTGATAGGTTATGGCTCCCGTAACTTCAAACGAGTCAAAAGTTATGGCCGTTTGAAGAAACGAAAGAAAGCGACGGACCACTCGCTGATCCGATTCGACGGTATTGGCGAAAGTCTTCGATCTCTGCGAAACGCTCGAGCATGCTCACACTGTAGCACTCGATATTAAAGATATTATGGATTACCGAGGGAATAAATGTTGATATGGTACAAAAGCTTGTCCACTGAGGCTATAGCGCAATAAATGTTCTTTTTTAAAGACCGTTCTGTCTTCCTCGTTTTCGGTACGTCATAGTTTTGCTCATATCCATCAACACGGTCGGTCTTTTTACCAACATTACAACATCACGAAAAAGTGACCTCGAGGAGAATGTTAAACGCATTTGATACCTTAGAATTTCGAACGGCTGTTGGTGTTTTATATGATTACTTAGCCTGCAAGTAATCTACTTTTTCAGTCTGCGAATATCTTTCGGTTTCCTGTTTTATCCAATTTCAAATCCAATTTAATTCTTTTTAGGGGAATATTATCGTGGCCTATTTTGCTCTTTGTATATTTTTGTTTTTTTTTTCGTTCTTCTAGGTTTACCTCGGTGTAGTCCGACTACTTATACCACAAACTCAGTGGAATAAATTTATGAACGAAAACATCCGAGCTGCAGAAAAAAGTTATGATGGAATTATTCTGCACACAAAACCGATCCATGACAATTCGAAACGTTAGAAACGTAGAACATGGAAAGAGCTTCGTTTTGATGGGTTGTGGCTCCCGTAACTTCAAACGAGTCAAAAGTTATGGTCGTTTGAAGAAACGAAAGAAAGCGACGGACCGCTCGCTGATCCGATTCGACGGTATTGGCGAAAGTCTTCGATCTCCGCGAAACGCTCGAGCATGCTCACACTGTAGCAATCGATATTAAAGATATTATGGATTACCGAGGGAATAAATGTTGATATGGTACAAAAGCTTGTCTACGGAGGCTATAACGCAATAAATGTTCTTTTTTAAAGACCGTTCTGTCTTCCTCGTTTTCGGTACGTCATAATTTTGCTCATATCCATCAACACGGACGGTCTTTTTACCAATATTACAACATCACGACAAAATGACTTCGAGGAGAATGCTAAACGCATTTGATACCTTAGAATTTCGAACGGCTGATGTTGTTTTATATGATTACTTAGCCTGCAAGTAATCAACTTTTTCAGTCTGCGAATATCCTTCGGTTTCCTGTTTTATCCAATTTCATATCCAATTTAACTCTTTTTAGGGAATTATTATCGTGGCCTATTTTGCTCTTCGTATACTTTTGTTTTTTCGTCGTTCTTCTAGGTTTACATCTGTGTAGTCCGACAACTTATACCACAAACTCCGTGGAATAAATTTATGAACGAAAACATCCGAGCTGTAGAAAAAACATATGATGGAATTATTCTGCACACAAAATCGATCCATGACAATTCGAAATGTCAGAAACGTAGAACATGGAAAGAGCTTCGTTTTGATAGGTTGTGGCTCCCGTAACTTCAAACGAGTCAAAAGTTATGGCCGTTTGAAGAAACGAAAGAAAGCGACGGACCGCTCGGTGATCCGATTCGACGGTATTGGCGAAAGTTTTCGATCTCCGCGAAACGCTCAAGCATGCTCAGACTGTAGCACTCGATATAAAAGATATTATGGATTACCGAGGGAATAAATGAGGATATGGTTCAAAAGCTTGTCTACTGAGGATATAGCGCAATAAATGTTCTTTTTTAACGACCGTTCTGTCTTCCTCGTTTCCGGTACGTCATAGTTTTGCACATATCTATCAACACGCGCGGCCTTTTTACCAATATTACAACATCACGACAAAATGACTTCGAGGAGAATGTTAAACGCATTTGATACCTTAGAATTTCGAACGGCTGATGGTGTTTTATATGATTACTAAGCCTACAAGTAATCTACTTTTTCAGTCTGCGAATATCTTTCGGTTTCCTGTTTTATCCGATTTCAAATCCAATTTAACTCTTTTTAGGGGATTATTATCGTGGCCTATTTTTCTCTTTGTATGCTTTTCTTTTTTTGTCGTTCTTCTAGGTTTACATCTGTGTAGTCCGACTACTTATACCACAAACTCCGTGGAACAAATTTATGAACGAAAACATCCGAGCTGTAGAAAAAACATATGATGGAATTATTCTGCACATAAAACCGTTCCATGACAATTCGAAACGTTAGAAACGTAGAACATGGAAAGAGATTCGTTTCGATAGGTTGTGGCTTCCGTAACTTCAAACGAGTCAAAAGTGGTGGCCGTTTGAAGAAACGAAAGAAAGCGACGGACCGCTCGCTGATCCGATTCGACGGTATTGGCGAATGTCTTCGATTTCCGTGAAACGCTCGAGCATGCTCAAACTGTAGCACTCGATATTAAAGATATTATGGATTACCGAGGGAATAAATGAGGATATGGTTCAAAAGCTTGTCTACTGAGGCTATAGCGCAATAAATGTTCTTTTTTAACGACCGTTCTGTCTTTCTCGTTTCCGGTACGTCATAGTTTTGCACATATCCATCAACACGGGCCGTCTTTTTACCAATATTACAACATCACGACAAAGTCACTTCGAGGAGAATGTTAAACGCATTTGATGCCTTAGAATTTCGAACGGCTGATGGTGTTTTATATAATTACTTAGCCTGCAAGAAATCTACTTTTCCAGTCTGCGAATATCTTTCGGTTTCCTGTTTTATCCAATTTCAAATCCAATTTAATTCTTTTTAGGAGAATATTATCGTGGCCTATTTTGCACTTTGTATATTTTTGTTTTTTTGTCGTTCTTCTAGGTTTACGTCGGTGTAGTCCGACTACTTATACCATAAACTCAGTGGAATAAATTTATGAACGAAAACATCCGAGCTGTAGAAAAAACTTATGATGGAATTATTCTGCATACAAAACCGATCCATGACAATTCGAAATGTTAGAAACGTAGAACATGGAAAGAGCTTCGTTTTGATAGGTTGTGACTCCCGTAACTTCAAACGAGTCAAAAGTTATGGCCGTTTGAAGAAACGAAAGAAAGCGACGGACCGCTAGCTGATCCGATTCGACGGTATTGGCGAAAGTCTTCGATCTCCGCGAAACGCTCGAGCATGCTCACACTGTAGCACTCGATATTAAAGATATTATGGATTACCGAGGGAATAAATGTTGATATGGTACAAAAGCTTGTCTACTGATGCTATAGCGCAATAAATGTTCTTTTTTAAAGACCGTTCTGTCTTCCTCGTTTCCGGTACGTCATAGTTTTGCTCATATCCATCAACACGGGCGGTCTTTTTTACCAACATTACAACATCACGACAAAGTGACTTCGAGGAGAATGTTAAACGCATTTGATACCTTAGAATTTCGAACGGCTGATGGTGTTTTATATGATTACTTAGCCTGCAAGTAATCTACTTTTTCAGTCTGCGAATATCTTTCGGTTTCCTGTTTTATCCAATTTCAAATCCAATTTAATTCTTTTTAGGGGAATATTATCGTGGCCTATTTTGATCTTCGTATATTTTTGTTTTTTTGTCCTTTTTCTAGGTTTACATCGGTGTAGTCCGACAACTTATACCACAAACTCCGTGGAATAAATTTATGAACGAAAACATCCGAGCTGTAGAAAAAACTTATGATGGAATTATTCTGCATACAAAACCGATCCATGACAATTCGAAATGTTAGAAATGTAGAACATGGAAAGAGCTTCGTTTTGATAGGTTGTGGTTCCCGTAACTTCAAACGAGTCAAAAGTTATGGCCGTTTGAAGAAACGAAAGAAAGCGACGGACCGCTCGCTGATCCGATTCGACCGAATTGGCGAAAGTCTTCGATCTCCGCGAAACGCTCGAGCATGCTCACACTGTAGCACTCGATATTAAAGATATTATGGATTACCGAGGGAATAAATGTTGATATTGTACAAAAGCTTGTCTACTTATGCTATAGCGCAATAAATGTTCTTTTTTAAAGACCGTTCTGTCTTTCTCGTTTCCGGTACGTCATAGTTTTGCTCATATCCATCAACACGGGCCGTCTTTTTACCAATATTACAACATCACGACAAAGTGACTTCGAGGAGAATGCTAAACGCTTTTGATACCTTAGAATTTCGAACGGCTAATGGTGTTTTATATGATTACTTAGCCTGCAAGAAATCTACTTTTCCAGTCTGCGAATATCTTTCGGTTTCCTGTTTTATCCAATTTCAAATTCAATTTAATTCTTTTTAGGAGAATATTATCGTGGCCTATTTTGCACTTCGTATATTTTTGTTTTTTTGTCGTTCTTCTAGGTTTACGTCGGTGTAGTCCGACAACTTATACCACAAACTCCGTGGAATAAATTTATGAACGAAAACATCCGAGCTGTAGAAAAAACATATGATGGAATTATTCTGCACACAAAATCGATCCATGACAATTCGAAATGTCAGAAACGTAGAACATGGAAAGAGCTTCGTTTTGATAGGTTGTGGCTCCCGTAACTTCAAACGAGTCAAAAGTTATGGCCGTTTGAAGAAACGAAAGAAAGCGACGGACCGCTCGGTGATCCGATTCGACGGTATTGGCGAAAGTTTTCGATCTCCGCGAAACGCTCAAGCATGCTCAGACTGTAGCACTCGATATAAAAGATATTATGGATTACCGAGGGAATAAATGAGGATATGGTTCAAAAGCTTGTCTACTGAGGATATAGCGCAATAAATGTTCTTTTTTAACGACCGTTCTGTCTTCCTCGTTTCCGGTACGTCATAGTTTTGCACATATCTATCAACACGCGCGGTCTTTTTACCAATATTACAACATCACGACAAAATGACTTCGAGGAGAATGTTAAACGCATTTGATACCTTAGAATTTCGAACGGCTGATGGTGTTTTATATGATTACTAAGCCTACAAGTAATCTACTTTTTCAGTCTGCGAATATCTTTCGGTTTCCTGTTTTATCCGATTTCAAATCCAATTTAACTCTTTTTAGGGGATTATTATCGTGGCCTATTTTTCTCTTTGTATGCTTTTCTTTTTTTGTCGTTCTTCTAGGTTTACATCTGTGTAGTCCGACTACTTATACCACAAACTCCGTGGAACAAATTTATGAACGAAAACATCCGAGCTGTAGAAAAAACATATGATGGAATTATTCTGCACATAAAACCGTTCCATGACAATTCGAAACGTTAGAAACGTAGAACATGGAAAGAGATTCGTTTCGATAGGTTGTGGCTTCCGTAACTTCAAACGAGTCAAAAGTGGTGGCCGTTTGAAGAAACGAAAGAAAGCGACGGACCGCTCGCTGATCCGATTCGACGGTATTGGCGAATGTCTTCGATTTCCGTGAAACGCTCGAGCATGCTCAAACTGTAGCACTCGATATTAAAGATATTATGGATTACCGAGGGAATAAATGAGGATATGGTTCAAAAGCTTGTCTACTGAGGCTATAGCGCAATAAATGTTCTTTTTTAACGACCGTTCTGTCTTTCTCGTTTCCGGTACGTCATAGTTTTGCACATATCCATCAACACGGGCCGTCTTTTTACCAATATTACAACATCACGACAAAGTCACTTCGAGGAGAATGTTAAACGCATTTGATGCCTTAGAATTTCGAACGGCTGATGGTGTTTTATATAATTACTTAGCCTGCAAGAAATCTACTTTTCCAGTCTGCGAATATCTTTCGGTTTCCTGTTTTATCCAATTTCAAATCCAATTTAATTCTTTTTAGGAGAATATTATCGTGGCCTATTTTGCACTTTGTATATTTTTGTTTTTTTGTCGTTCTTCTAGGTTTACGTCGGTGTAGTCCGACTACTTATACCATAAACTCAGTGGAATAAATTTATGAACGAAAACATCCGAGCTGTAGAAAAAACTTATGATGGAATTATTCTGCATACAAAACCGATCCATGACAATTCGAAATGTTAGAAACGTAGAACATGGAAAGAGCTTCGTTTTGATAGGTTGTGACTCCCGTAACTTCAAACGAGTCAAAAGTTATGGCCGTTTGAAGAAACGAAAGAAAGCGACGGACCGCTAGCTGATCCGATTCGACGGTATTGGCGAAAGTCTTCGATCTCCGCGAAACGCTCGAGCATGCTCACACTGTAGCACTCGATATTAAAGATATTATGGATTACCGAGGGAATAAATGTTGATATGGTACAAAAGCTTGTCTACTGATGCTATAGCGCAATAAATGTTCTTTTTTAAAGACCGTTCTGTCTTCCTCGTTTCCGGTACGTCATAGTTTTGCTCATATCCATTAACACGGGCGGTCTTTTTTACCAACATTACAACATCACGACAAAGTGACTTCGAGGAGAATGTTAAACGCATTTGATACCTTAGAATTTCGAACGGCTGATGGTGTTTTATATGATTACTTAGCCTGCAAGTAATCTACTTTTTCAGTCTGCGAATATCTTTCGGTTTCCTGTTTTATCCAATTTCAAATCCAATTTAATTCTTTTTAGGGGAATATTATCGTGGCCTATTTTGATCTTCGTATATTTTTGTTTTTTTGTCCTTTTTCTAGGTTTACATCGGTGTAGTCCGACAACTTATACCACAAACTCCGTGGAATAAATTTATGAACGAAAACATCCGAGCTGTAGAAAAAACTTATGATGGAATTATTCTGCATACAAAACCGATCCATGACAATTCGAAATGTTAGAAATGTAGAACATGGAAAGAGCTTCGTTTTGATAGGTTGTGGTTCCCGTAACTTCAAACGAGTCAAAAGTTATGGCCGTTTGAAGAAACGAAAGAAAGCGACGGACCGCTCGCTGATCCGATTCGACCGAATTGGCGAAAGTCTTCGATCTCCGCGAAACGCTCGAGCATGCTCACACTGTAGCACTCGATATTAAAGATATTATGGATTACCGAGGGAATAAATGTTGATATTGTACAAAAGCTTGTCTACTTATGCTATAGCGCAATAAATGTTCTTTTTTAAAGACCGTTCTGTCTTTCTCGTTTCCGGTACGTCATAGTTTTGCTCATATCCATCAACACGGGCCGTCTTTTTACCAATATTACAACATCACGACAAAGTGACTTCGAGGAGAATGCTAAACGCTTTTGATACCTTAGAATTTCGAACGGCTAATGGTGTTTTATATGATTACTTAGCCTGCAAGAAATCTACTTTTCCAGTCTGCGAATATCTTTCGGTTTCCTGTTTTATCCAATTTCAAATTCAATTTAATTCTTTTTAGGAGAATATTATCGTGGCCTATTTTGCTCTTCGTATATTTTTGTTTTTTTGTCGTTCTTCTAGGTTTACGTCGGTGTAGTCCGACAACTTATACCACAAACTCCGTGGAATAAATTTATGAACGAAAACATCCGAGCTGTAGAAAAAACATATGATGGAATTATTCTGCACACAAAATCGATCCATGACAATTCGAAATGTCAGAAACGTAGAACATGGAAAGAGCTTCGTTTTGATAGGTTGTGGCTCCCGTAACTTCAAACGAGTCAAAAGTTATGGCCGTTTGAAGAAACGAAAGAAAGCGACGGACCGCTCGGTGATCCGATTCGACGGTATTGGCGAAAGTTTTCGATCTCCGCGAAACGCTCAAGCATGCTCAGACTGTAGCACTCGATATAAAAGATATTATGGATTACCGAGGGAATAAATGAGGATATGGTTCAAAAGCTTGTCTACTGAGGATATAGCGCAATAAATGTTCTTTTTTAACGACCGTTCTGTCTTCCTCGTTTCCGGTACGTCATAGTTTTGCACATATCTATCAACACGCGCGGTCTTTTTACCAATATTACAACATCACGACAAAATGACTTCGAGGAGAATGTTAAACGCATTTGATACCTTAGAATTTCGAACGGCTGATGGTGTTTTATATGATTACTAAGCCTACAAGTAATCTACTTTTTCAGTCTGCGAATATCTTTCGGTTTCCTGTTTTATCCGATTTCAAATCCAATTTAACTCTTTTTAGGGGATTATTATCGTGGCCTATTTTTCTCTTTGTATGCTTTTCTTTTTTTGTCGTTCTTCTAGGTTTACATCTGTGTAGTCCGACTACTTATACCACAAACTCCGTGGAACAAATTTATGAACGAAAACATCCGAGCTGTAGAAAAAACATATGATGGAATTATTCTGCACATAAAACCGTTCCATGACAATTCGAAACGTTAGAAACGTAGAACATGGAAAGAGATTCGTTTCGATAGGTTGTGGCTTCCGTAACTTCAAACGAGTCAAAAGTGGTGGCCGTTTGAAGAAACGAAAGAAAGCGACGGACCGCTCGCTGATCCGATTCGACGGTATTGGCGAATGTCTTCGATTTCCGTGAAACGCTCGAGCATGCTCAAACTGTAGCACTCGATATTAAAGATATTATGGATTACCGAGGGAATAAATGAGGATATGGTTCAAAAGCTTGTCTACTGAGGCTATAGCGCAATAAATGTTCTTTTTTAACGACCGTTCTGTCTTTCTCGTTTCCGGTACGTCATAGTTTTGCACATATCCATCAACACGGGCCGTCTTTTTACCAATATTACAACATCACGACAAAGTCACTTCGAGGAGAATGTTAAACGCATTTGATGCCTTAGAATTTCGAACGGCTGATGGTGTTTTATATAATTACTTAGCCTGCAAGAAATCTACTTTTCCAGTCTGCGAATATCTTTCGGTTTCCTGTTTTATCCAATTTCAAATCCAATTTAATTCTTTTTAGGAGAATATTATCGTGGCCTATTTTGCACTTTGTATATTTTTGTTTTTTTGTCGTTCTTCTAGGTTTACGTCGGTGTAGTCCGACTACTTATACCATAAACTCAGTGGAATAAATTTATGAACGAAAACATCCGAGCTGTAGAAAAAACTTATGATGGAATTATTCTGCATACAAAACCGATCCATGACAATTCGAAATGTTAGAAACGTAGAACATGGAAAGAGCTTCGTTTTGATAGGTTGTGACTCCCGTAACTTCAAACGAGTCAAAAGTTATGGCCGTTTGAAGAAACGAAAGAAAGCGACGGACCGCTAGCTGATCCGATTCGACGGTATTGGCGAAAGTCTTCGATCTCCGCGAAACGCTCGAGCATGCTCACACTGTAGCACTCGATATTAAAGATATTATGGATTACCGAGGGAATAAATGTTGATATGGTACAAAAGCTTGTCTACTGATGCTATAGCGCAATAAATGTTCTTTTTTAAAGACCGTTCTGTCTTCCTCGTTTCCGGTACGTCATAGTTTTGCTCATATCCATCAACACGGGCGGTCTTTTTTACCAACATTACAACATCACGACAAAGTGACTTCGAGGAGAATGTTAAACGCATTTGATACCTTAGAATTTCGAACGGCTGATGGTGTTTTATATGATTACTTAGCCTGCAAGTAATCTACTTTTTCAGTCTGCGAATATCTTTCGGTTTCCTGTTTTATCCAATTTCAAATCCAATTTAATTCTTTTTAGGGGAATATTATCGTGGCCTATTTTGATCTTCGTATATTTTTGTTTTTTTGTCCTTTTTCTAGGTTTACATCGGTGTAGTCCGACAACTTATACCACAAACTCCGTGGAATAAATTTATGAACGAAAACATCCGAGCTGTAGAAAAAACTTATGATGGAATTATTCTGCATACAAAACCGATCCATGACAATTCGAAATGTTAGAAATGTAGAACATGGAAAGAGCTTCGTTTTGATAGGTTGTGGTTCCCGTAACTTCAAACGAGTCAAAAGTTATGGCCGTTTGAAGAAACGAAAGAAAGCGACGGACCGCTCGCTGATCCGATTCGACCGAATTGGCGAAAGTCTTCGATCTCCGCGAAACGCTCGAGCATGCTCACACTGTAGCACTCGATATTAAAGATATTATGGATTACCGAGGGAATAAATGTTGATATTGTACAAAAGCTTGTCTACTTATGCTATAGCGCAATAAATGTTCTTTTTTAAAGACCGTTCTGTCTTTCTCGTTTCCGGTACGTCATAGTTTTGCTCATATCCATCAACACGGGCCGTCTTTTTACCAATATTACAACATCACGACAAAGTGACTTCGAGGAGAATGCTAAACGCTTTTGATACCTTAGAATTTCGAACGGCTAATGGTGTTTTATATGATTACTTAGCCTGCAAGAAATCTACTTTTCCAGTCTGCGAATATCTTTCGGTTTCCTGTTTTATCCAATTTCAAATTCAATTTAATTCTTTTTAGGAGAATATTATCGTGGCCTATTTTGCTCTTCGTATATTTTTGTTTTTTTGTCGTTCTTCTAGGTTTACGTCGGTGTAGTCCGACTACTTATACCACAAACTTAGTGGAATAAATTTATGAACGAAAACATCCGAGCTGTAGAAAAAACTTATGATGAAATTATTCTGCATACAAAACCGATCCATGACAATTCGAAATGTCAGAAACGTAGAAAATGGAAAGGGCTTCGTTTTGATAGGTTGTAGCTCCCGTAACTTTAAACGAGTCAAAAGTTATGGCCGTTTGAAGAAGCGAAAGAAAGCGACGGACCGCTCGCTGATCCGATTCGACGGTATTGGCGAAAGTCTTCGATCTCCGCGAAACGCTCGAGCATGCTCACACTGTAGCACTCGATATTAAAGATATTATGGATTACCGAGGGAATAAATGAGGATATGGTTCAAAAGCTTGTCTACTGAGGCTATAGCGCAATAAATGTTCTTTTTTAACGACCGTTCTCTCTTTCTCGTTTCCGGTACGTCATAGTTTTGCTCATATCCATCAACACAGGAGGTCTTTTTACCAACATTACAACATCACGACAAAGTGACTTCGAGGAGAATGTTAAACGCATTTGATACCATAGAATTTCGAACGGCTGATGGTGTTTTATATGATTACTTAGCCTGCAAGTAATCTACTTTTCCAGTCTGCGATTATCTTTCGGTTTCCTGTTTTATCCAATTTCAAATCCAATTAAATTCTTTTTAGGGGAATATTATCGTGGCCTATTTTGCTCTTCGTATATTTTTGTTTTTTTGTCGTTCTTCTAGGTTTACGTCGGTGTAGTCCGACTACTTATACCACAAACTCAGTGGAATAAATTTATGAACGAAAACATCCAAGCTATAGAAAAAACTTATGATGGAATTATTCTACACAGAAAACCAATCCATGACAATTCGAAATGTTAGAAACGTAGAACATGGAAAGAGCTTCGTTTTGACAGGGTGTGGCTCCCGTAACTTCAAACGATCAAAAGTTATGTCCGTTTGAAGAAACGAAAGAAAGCGACGGACCGCTCGCTGATCCAATTCGACGGTATTGGCAAAAGTCTTCGATCTCCACGAAACGCTCGAGCATTCTCACACTGTAGCACAAGATATTAAAGATATTATGGATTACCGAGGGAATAAATGTTGATATGGTACAAAAGCTTGTGTACTGAGGCTATAGCGCAATAAATGTTCTTTTTTAAAGACCGTTTTGTCTTCCTCGTTTCCGGTACGTCATAGTTTTGCTCATATCCATCAACACAGGAGGTCTTTTTACCAACATTACAACATCACGACAAAGTGACTTCGAGGAGAATGTTAAACGCATTTGATACCATAGAATTTCGAACGGCTGATGGTGTTTTATATGATTACTTAGTCTGCAAGTAATCTACTTTTTCAGTCTGCGAATATCTTTCGGTTTCCTGTTTTATCCAATTTCAAATACAATTTAACTCTTTTTAGGGGAATATTATCGTGGCCTATTTTGCTCTTCGTATACTTTTGTTTTTTGTCGTTCTTCTAGGTTTACATCGGTGCAGTCCGACTACTTATACCACAAACTCCGTGGAATAAATTTATGAACGAAAACATCCGAGCTGTAGAAATAATTTATGATGGAATTATTCTGCACACAAAACCGATCCATGACAATTCGAAATGTTAGAAACGTAGAACATGGAAAGAGCTTCGTTTTGATAGGTTGTGGCTCCCGTAACTTCAAACGAGTCAAAAGTTATAGCCGTTTGAAGAAACGAAAGAGAGCGACGGACCGCTCGCTGATCCGATTCGACGGTATTGGCGAAAGTCTTCGATCTCCGCGAAACGCTCGAGCATGCTCACACAATTGCACTCGATATTAAAGATATTATGGATTACCGAGGGAATAAATGGGAATATGGTTCAAAAGCTTGTCTATTGAGGATATAGCGCAATAAATGTTCTTTTTTAACGACCGTTCTGTCTTTCTCGTTTCCGGTACGTCATAGTTTTGCACATATCCATCAACACGGCCAGTCTTTTTACCAATATTACAACATCACGACAAAGTGACTTCGAGGAGAATGCTAAACGCAATTGATACCTTAGAATTTCGAACGGCTGATGGTGTTTTATATGATTACTTAGCCTGCAAGTAATCTACTTTTCCAGTCTGCGAATATCTTTCGGTTTCCTGTTTTATCCAATTTCAAATCCAATTTAATTCTTTTTAGGGGAATATTATCGTGGCCTATTTTGCTCTTCGTATATTTTTGTTTTTTTGTCGTTCTTCTAGGTTTACGTCGGTGTAGTCTGACTACTTATACCACAAACTCTGTGGAATAAATTTATGAACGAAAACAACCAAGCTATAGAAAAAACTTATGATGGAATTATTCTGCACACAAAACTGATCCATGACAATTCGAAATGTTAGAAACGTAGAACATGGAAAGAGCTTCGTTTTGATAGGTTGTGGCTCCCGTAACTTCAAACGAGTCAAAAGTTATGGCCGTTTGAAGAAACGAAAGAAAGCGACGGACCGCTCGCTGATCCGATTCGACGGTATTCGCGAAATCTTCGATCTCCGCGAAACGCTCAAGCATGCTCACACTGTAGCACTCGATATTAAAGATATTATGGATTACCGAGGGAATAAATGTTCATATTGTACAAAAGCTTGTCTACTAAGGCTATAGCGCAATAAATGTTATTTTTTAAAGACCGTTCTGTCTTCCTCGTTTTCGGTACGTCATAGTTTTGCTCATTTCCATCAACACGGGCGGTCTTTTTACCAACATTACAACATCACGACAAAGTGACTTCGAGGAGAATGTTAAACGCATTTGATACCGTAGAATTTCGAACGGCTGAAGGTGTTTTATATGATTACTTAGCCTGCAAGTAATCTACTTTTCCAGTCTGCGAATATCTTTCGGTTTCCTGTTTTATCCAATTTCAAATCCAATTTAATTCTTTTTAGGGGAATATTATCGTGGCCTATTTTGCTCTTCGCATATTTTTGTTTTTTTGTCGTTCTTCTTGGTTTACATCGGTGTAGTCCGACTACTTATACCACAAACTCCGTGGAATAAATTTATGAACGAAAACATCCGAGCTGTAGAAAAAACTTATGATGGAATTATTCTGCACACAAAATGGATCCATGACAATTCGAAATGTTAGAAACGTAGAACATGGAAAGAGCTTCGTTTTGATAAGTTGTGGCTCCCGTAACTTCAAACGAGTCAAAAGTTATGGCTGTTTGAAGAAAGGAAAGAAAGCGACGGACCGCTCGCTGATCCGATTCGACGGTATTGGCGAAAGACTTCGATCTCCGCGAAACACTCGATCATGCTCACACTGTAGCACTCGATATTAAAGATATTATGGATTACCGAGGGAATAAATGTTGATATGGTACAAAAGCATGTCTACTGAGGCTATAGCGCAATAAATGTTCTTTTTTAAAGACCGTTCTGTCTTCCTCGTTTCCGGTACGTCATAGTTTTGTTCATATCCATCAACATGGGCGGTCTTTTTACAAACACTACAACATCACGACAAAGTGACTTCGAGGAGAATGTTAAACGCATTTGATACCTTAGAATTTCGAACGGCTGATGGTGTTTTATATGATTACTTAGCCTGCAAGTAATCTACTTTTCCAGTCTGCGGATATCTTTCGGTTTTCTGTTTTATCCAATTTCAAATCTAATTTAATTCTTTTTAGGGGAATATTATCGTGGCTTATTTTGCTCTTCGTATATTTTTGTTTTTTTGTCGTTCTTCTAGGTTTACATCGATGTAGTCCGACTACTTATACCACAAACTTAGTGGAATAAATTTATGAACGAAAACATCCGAGCTGTAGAAAAAACTTATGATGAAATTATTCTGCATACAAAACCGATCCATGACAATTCGAAATGTTAGAAACGTAGAACATGGAAAGAGCTTCGTTTTGATAGGTTGTGGCTCCCATAACTTCAAACGGGTCAAAAGTTATGGCCGTTTGAAGAAGCGAAAGAAAGCGACGGACCGCTCGCTGATCCGATTCGACGGTATTGGCGAATGTCTTCGATCTCCGCGAAACGCTCGAGCATGCTCACACTGTATCACTTGATATTAAAGATATTATGGATTCCCGAGGGAATAAATGAGGATATGGTTCAAAAGCTTGTCTACTAAGGATATAGTGCAATAAATGTTCTTTTTTAACGACCGTTCTGTCTTCCTCGTTTCCGGTACGTCATAGTTTTGCTCATATCCATCAACACAGACGGCCTTTTTACCAACATTACAACATCAAGACAAAGTGACTTCGAGGAGAATGTTAAACGCATTTGATGCCTTAGAATTTCGAACGGCTGATGGTGTTTTATATGATTACTTAGCCTACAAGTAATCTACTTTTCCAGTCTGCGAATATCTTTCGGTTTCCTGTTTTATCCAATTTCAAATCCAATTTAATTCTTTTTAGGGGAATATTATCGTGGCCTATTTTGCTCTTCGTTTATTTTTGTTTTTTTGTCCTTCTTCTTGGTTTGCATCGGTGTAGTCCGACTACTTATACCACAAACTCCGTGGAATAAATTTATGAACGAACATGGAAAGAGCTTCGTTTTGATAGGTTGTGGCTCCCGTGACTTCAAACGAGTCAAAAGTTATGGCCGTTTAAAGAAACGAAAGAAAGCGACGGACCGCTCGCCGATCCGATTCGACGGTATTGGCGAAAGTCTTCGATCTCCGCGAAACGCTCGAGCATGCTCACACTGTAGCACTCGATATTAAAGATATTATGGATTACCGAGGGAATAAATGTTGATATGGTACAAAAGCTTGTATACTGAGGCTATAGCGCAATAAATGTTCTTTTTTAAAGACCGTTCTGTCTTCCTCGTTTCCGGTACGTCATAGTTTTGCTCATATCCATCAACACGGGCGGTCTTTTTACCAACATTACAACATCACGAAAAAGTGACTTCGAGGAGAATGTTAAACACATTTGATACCTTAGAATTTCGAACGGATGATGGTGTTTTATATGATTACTTAGTCTACAAGTAATCTACTTTTCCAGTCTGCGAATATCTTTCGGTTTCCTGTTTTATCCAATTTCAAATCCAATTTAATTCTTTTTAGGGGAATATTATCGTGGCCTATTTTGCTCTTCGTATATTTTAGTTTTTTTGTCGTTCTTCTAGGTTTACATCGGTATAGTCCGACTACTTAAACCACAAACTCAGTGGAATAAATTTATGAACGAAAACATCCGAGCTGTAGAAAAAACATATGATGGAATTATTCTGTATACAAAACCGAACCATGACAATTCGAAACGTCAGAAACGTAGAACATGGAAAGAGCTTCGTTTTGATAGGTTGTGGCTCCCGTAACTTCAAACGAGTCAAAAGTTATGGCCGTTTGAAGAACCGAAAGAAAGCGACGGACCGCTCGCTGATCCGATTCGACGTTATTGGCGGAAGTCTTCGATCTCCGCGAAACGCTCGAGCATGCTCACACTGTAGCACTCGATATTAAAGATATTATGGATTACCGAGGGAATAAATGAGGATATGGTTCAAAAGCTTGTCTACTGAGGATATAGAGCAATAAATGTTCTTTTTTAACGACAGTTCTGTCTTCCTCGTTTCCGGTACGTCGTAATTTTGCTCATATCCATCAACACGGGCGGTCTTTTTACCAACATTACAACATCACGACAAAGTGACTTCGAGGAGAATGTTAAACGCATTTGATACCTTAGAATTTCGAATGGCTGATGGTGTTTTATATGATTACTTAGCCTGCAAGTAATCTACTTTTCTAGTCTGCGAATATCTTTCGGTTTCCTGTTTTATCCAATTTCAAATCCAATTTAATTCTTTTTAGGGGAATATTATCGTGGCCTATTTTGCTCTTCGTATATTTTTGTTTTTTTGTCCTTCTTCTAGGTTTACATCGGTGTAGTCCGACTACTTATACCACAAACTCCGTGGAATAAATTTATGAACGAACATGGAAAGAGCTTCGCTTTGATAGGTTGTGGCTCCCGTAACTTCAAACGAGTCAAAAGTTATGGCCGTTTGAAGAAACGAAAGAAAGCCACGGACCGCTTGCTGATCCGATTCGACGGTATTGGCGAAAGTCTTCGATCTCCGCGAAACGCTCAAGCATGCTCGCAATGTAGCACTCGATATTAAAGATATTATCGATTACCTAGGGAATAAATGAGGATATGGTTCAAAAGCTTGTCTACGGAGGCTATAGCGCAATAAATGTTCTTTTTTAACGACCGTTCTGTCTTCCTCGTTTCCGGTACGTCATAGTTTTGCTCATATCCATCAACACGGGCGGTCTTTTTACCAACATTACAACATCACGACAAAGTGACTTCGAGGAGAATGTTAAACGCATTTGATACCTTAGAATTACGAACGGCCGATGGTGTTTTATATGATTACTTAGCCTGCAAGTAATCTACTTTTTCAGTCTGCGAATATCTTTCGGTTTCCTGTTTTATCCAATTTCAAATCTAATTTAACTCTTTTTAGGGGAATATTATCGTGGCCTTTTTTTCTCTTCGTATACTTTTGTTTCTTTGTCGTTCTTCTAGGTTTACATCTGTGTAGTCCGACTACTTATACCACAAACTCTGTGGAATAAATTTATGAACGAAAACATCCGAGCTGTAGAAAAAACATATGATGGAATTATTCTGCATACAAAACCGATCCATGACAATTCGAAACGTCAGAAACGTAGAACATGGAAAGAGCTTCGTTTTGATAGGTTGTGGCTCCCGTAACATCAAACGAGTCAAAAGTTATGGCCGTTTGAAGAAGCGAAAGAAAGCGATGGACCGCTCGCTGATCCGATTCGATGGTATTGGCGAAAGTCTTCGATCTCCGCGAAACGCTCGAGCATGCTCACACTGTAGCACTCGATATTAAAGATATTATGGATTACCGAGGGAATAAATGAGGATATGGTTCAAAAGCTTGTCTGCTGAGGCTATAGCGCAATAAATGTTCTTTTTTAACGACCGTTCTGTCTTTCTCGTTTCCGGTACGTCATAGTTTTGCACATATCCATCAACACGGGGCGGTCTTTTTACCAACATTACAACATCACGACAAAGTGACTTCGAGGAGAATGTTAAATGCATTTGATACCTTAGAATTTTGAACGGCTGATGGTGTTTTCTGTGATTACTTAGCCTGCAAGTAATATACTTTTTCAGTCTGCGAATATCTTTCGGTTTCCTGTTTTATCCAATTTCAAATCCAATTTAACTCTTTTTAGGGTAATATTATCGTGGCCTATTTTTCTCTTCGTATACTTTTGTTTTTTGTCATTCTTCTAGGTTTACATCGGTGTAGTCGGACTACTTATACCACAAACTCCATGGAATAAATTTATGAACGAAAACATCCGAGCTGTAGAAAAAACTTATGATGGAATTATTCTGCACACAAAACCGATCCATGACAATTCGAAACGTTAGATACGTAGAACATGGAATGTGATTCGTTTTGATAGGTTGTGGCTCCCGTGACTTCAAACGAGTCAAAAGTTATGGCCGTTTGAAGAAACGAAAGAAAGCGATGGACCGCTCGCTGATCCGATTCGACGGTATTGGCAAAAGTCTTCAATCTCCGCGGAACGCTCGAGCATGCTCACACTAATGCGTTCGATATTAAAGATATTATGGATTACCGAGGGAATAAATGAGGATATGGTTCAAAAGCTTGTCTACTGAGGCTATAGCGCAATAAATGTTCTTTTTTAACGACCGTTCTGTCTTTCTCGTTTCCGTTACGTCATAGTTTTGCACATATCCATCAACACGGGCGGTCTTTTTACCAATATTACAACATTACGACAAAATGACTTCGAGGAGAATGTTAAACGCATTTGATACCTTAGAATTTCGAACGACTGATGGTGTTTTATATGATCACTTAGCCTGCAAGTAATCTACTTTTTCAGTCTGCGAATATCTTTCGGTTTTCTGTTTTATCCAATTTCAAGTCCAATTTAACTCTTTTTAGGGGAATATTATCGTGGCCTGTTTTGCTCTTCGTATACTTTTGTTTTTTTGTCGTTCTTCTAGGTTTATATCGGTGTAGTCCGACTACTTATACCACAAACTTCGTGGAATAAATTTATGAACGAAAACATCCGAGGTGTAGAAAAAACTTATGATGGAATTATTCTGCACACAAAACCGATCCATGACAATTCGAAACGTTAGAAACGTAGAACATGGAAAGTGCTTCGTTTCAATAGGTTGTGGCTCCCGTGACTTCAAACGAGTCAAAAGTTATGGCCGTTTGAAGAAACGAAAGAAAGCGATGGACCGCTCGCTGATCCGATTCGACGGTATTGGCGAAAGCTTCGATCTCCGCGAAACGCTCGAGCGTGCTCACACTGTAGCACTCGATATTAAAGATATTATGGATTACCGAGGGAATAAATGAGGATATGGTTCAAAAGCTTGTCTACTGAGGCTATAGCGCAATAAATGTTCTTTTTTAACGACCGTTCTGTCTTTCTCGTTTCCGGTACGTCGTAGTTTTGCTCATATCCATCAACAGGGGCGGTCTTTTTACCAACATTACAACATCACGACAAAGTGACTTCGAGGAGAATGTTAAACGCATTTGATACCTTAGAATTTCGTACGGCTGATGGTGTTTTATATGATTACTTAGCCTGCAAGTAATCTACTTTTTCAGTCTGCGAATATCTTTCGGTTTCCTGTTTCATCCAATTTCAAATCCAATTTAACTCTTTTTAGGGGAATATTATCGTGGCCTATTTTGCTCTTTGTATACTTTTGTTTTTTTGTCGTTCTTCTAGGTTTGCATTGGTGTAGTCCGACTACTTAAACCACAAACTCCGTGGAATAAATTTATGAACGAAAACATCCAAGCTGTAGAAAAAACTTATGATGGAATTATTCTGCACACAAAACCGATCCATGACAATTCGAAAAGTTAGAAACGTAGAACATGGAAAGAGCTTCGTTTTGATAGGTTGTGGCTCCCGTAACTTCAAAAGAGTCAAAAGTTATGGTCATTTGAAGAAACGAAAGAAAGCGACGGACCACTCGCTGATCCGATTCGACGGTATTGGCGAAAGTCTTCGATCTCCGCGAAACGCTCGAGCATGCTCACACTGTAGCACTCGATATTAAAGATATTATGGATTACCGAGGGAATAAATGAGGATATGGTTCAAAAGCTTGTCTACTGAGGCTATAGCGCAATAAATGTTCTTTTTTAACGACCGTTCTGTCTTTCTCGTTTCCGGTACGTCGTAGTTTTGCACATATCCATCAACACGGGCGGTCTTTTTACCAACATTACAACATCACGACAAAGTGACTTCGAGGAGAATGTTAAACGCATTTGATACCTTAGAATTTCGAACGGCTGATGGTGTTTTATATGATTACTTAGCCTGCAAGTAATCTACTTTTTCAGTCTGCGAATATCTTTCGGTTTCCTGTTTTATCCTATTTCAAATCCAATTTAACTCCTTTTAGGGGAATATTATCGTGGCCTATTTTACTCTTCGTATACTTTTGTTTTTTTGTCGTTCTTCTAGGTTTACATCAGTGTAGTCCGACTACTTATACCACAAACTCCGTGGAATAAATTTATGAACGAAAACTTCCGAGCTGTAGAAAAAACATATGATGGAATTATTCTGCACACAAAACCGATCCATGACAATTCAAAATGTTAGAAACGTAGAACATGGAAAGAGCTTCGTTTTGATAGGTTGTGGCTCCCGTGACTTCAAACGAGTCAAAAGTTATGGCCGTTTGAAGAAACGAAAGAAAGCGACGGACCGCTTGCTGATCCGATTCGACGGTATTGGCGAAAGTCTTCGATCTACGCGAAACGCTCGAGCATGCTCGCAATGTAGCACTCGATATTAAAGATATTATGGATTACCTAGGGAATAAATGAGGATATGGTTCAAAAGCTTGTCTACTGAGGCTATAGCGCAATAAATGTTCTTTTTTAACGACCGTTCTGTCTTTCTCGTTTCCGGTACGTCATAGTTTTGCACATATCCATCAACACGCGCTGTCTTTTTACCAAAATTACAACATCATGACAAAATGACTTCGAGGAGAATGTTAAACGCATTTGATACCTTAGAATTTCAAACGGCTGATGGTGTTTTATATGATTACTTAGCCTGCAAGTAATCTACTTTTTCAGTCTGCGAATATCTTTCGGTTTCCTGTTTTATCCAATTTCAAATCCAATTTAACTCTTTTTAGGGGAATATTATCGTGTCCTATTTTTCTCTTCGTATACTATTGTTTTTTTGTCGTTCTTCTAGGTTTACATCTGTGTAGTCCGACTACTTATACCACAAACTCCGTGGAATAAATTTATGAAAGAAAACATCCGAGCTGTAGAAAAAACATATGATGGAATTATTCTGCACACAAAACTGATCCATGACAATTCGAAACGTTAGAAACGTAGAACATGGAAAGAGCTTCGTTTTGATAGGTTGTGGCTCCCGTGACTTCAAACGAGTCAAAAGTTATGGCCGTTTGAAGAAACGAAAGAAAGTGACGGACCGCTTGCTGATCCGATTCGACGGTATTGGCGAAAGTCTTCGATCTCCGCGAAACGCTCGAGCATGCTCGCAATGTAGCACTCGATATTAAAGATATTGTGGATTACCTAGGGAATAAATGAGGATATGGTTCAAAAGCTTGTCTACTGAGGCTATAGTGCAATAAATGTTCTTTTTTAACGACCGTTCTGTCTTTCTCGTTTCCGGTACGTCATAGTTTTGCACATATCCATCAACACGCGCTGTCTTTTTACCAAAATTACAACATCACGACAAAATGACTTCGAGAAGAATGTTAAACGCATTAGATACCTTAGAATTTCGAACGGCCGATGGTGTTTTATATGATTACTTAGCCTGCAAGTAATCTACTTTTTCAGTCTGCGAATATCTTTCGGTTTCCCGTTTTATCCAATTTCAAATCCAATTTAACTCTTTTTAGGGGAATATTATCGTGGCCTATTTTTCTCTTCGTATACTTTTGTTTTTTTGTCGTTCTTCTAGGCTTACATCTGTGTAGTCCGACTACTTATACCACAAACTCCGTGGAATAAATTTATGAACGAAAACATCCGAGCTGTAGAAAAAACATATGATGGAATTATTCTGCATACAAAACCGATCCATGACAATTCGAAACGTCAGAAACGTAGAACATGGAAAGAGCTTCGTTTTGATAGGTTGTGGCTCCCGTAACTTCAAACGAGTCAAAAGTTATGGCCGTTTGAAGAAGCGAAAGAAAGCGACGGACCGCTCGCTGATCCGATTCGATGGTATTGGCGAAAGTCTTCGATCTCCGCGAAACGCTCGAGCATGCTCACACTGTAGCACTCGATATTAAAGATATTATGGATTACCGAGGGAATAAATGAGGATATGGTTCAAAAGCTTGTCTACTGAGGCTATAGCGCAATAAATGTTCTTTTTTAACGACCGTTCTGTCTTTCTCGTTTCCGGTACGTCATAGTTTTGCACATATCCATCAACACGGGGCGGTCTTTTTACCAACATTACAACATCACGACAAAGTGACTTCAAGGAGAATGTGAAAAGCATTTGATACCTTAGAATTTCGAAAGGCTAATGGTGTTTTCTGTGATTACTTAGCCTGTAAGTAATTTACTTTTTCAGTCTGCGAATATCTTTCGGTTTCCTGTTTTATCCAATTTCAAATCCAATTTAACTCTTTTTAGGGGAATATTATCGTGGCCTATTTTTCTCTTCGTATACTTTTGTTTTTTTGTCGTTCTTCTAGGTTTACATCTGTGTAGTCCGACTACTTATACCACAAACTCCGTGGAATAAATTTAAGAACGAAAACTTCCGAGCTGTAGAAAAAACATATGATGGAATTATTCTGCACACAAAACCGATCCATGACAATTTGAAACGTTAGAAACGCAGAACATGGAAAGTGCATCGTTTTGATAGGTTGTGGCTCCCGTGACTTCAAACGAGTCAAAAGTTATGGCCGTTTGAAGAAATGAAAGAAAGCGACGGACCGCTCGCTGATCCGATTCGACGGTATTGGCGAAAGTCTTCGATCTCCGCGAAACGCTCGAGCATGCTCACACTGCAGCACTCGATATTAAAGATATTATGAATTACCGAGGGAATAAATGAGGATATGGTTCAAAAGCTTGTCTACTGAGGCTATAGCGCAATAAATGTTCTTTTTTAACGACCGTTCTGTCTTTCTCGTTTCCGGTACGTCGTAGTTTTGCACATATCCATCAACACGCGCGGTCTTTTTACCAATATTGAAACATCACGACAAAATGACTTCGAGGAGAATGTTAAACGCATTTGATACTTAGAATTTCGAACGGCTGATGGTGTTTTATATGATTACTTAGCCTGCAAGTAATCTACGTTTTCAGTCTGCGAATATCCTTCGGTTTCCTGTTTTATCCAATTTCAAGTCCAATTTAACTCTTTTTAGGGGAATATTATCGTGGCCTATTTTGCTCTTCGTATACTTTTGTTTTTTTGTCGTTCTTCTAGGTTTACATCTGTGTAGTCCGACAACTTATACCACAAATTCCGTGGAATAAATTTATGAACGAAAACATCCGAGCTGTAGAAAAAACATATGATGGAATTATTCTGCACACAAAACCGATCCATGACAATTCGAAACGTCAGAAACGTAAAACATGGAAAGAGCTTCGTTTTGATAGGTTGTGGCTCCCGTGACTTCAAACGAGTCAAAAGTTATGGCCGTTTGAAGAAACGAAAGAAAGCGACGGACTGCTTGCTGATCCGATTCGACGGTATTGGCGAAAGTCTTCGATCTCCGCGAAACGCTCGAGCATGCTCGCAATGTAGCACTCGATATTAAAGATATTATGGATTACCAAGGGAATAAATGAGGATATGGTTCAAAAGCTTGTCTACTGAGGCTATAGCGCAATAAATGTTCTTTTTTAACGACCGTTCTGTCTTTCTCGTTTCCGGTACGTCATAGTTTTGCACATATCCATCAACACGCGCTGTCTTTTTACCAAAATTACAACATCACGACAAAATGACTTCGAGGAGAATGTTAAACGCATTTGATACCTTAGAATTTCGAACGGCCGATGGTGTTTTATATGATTACTTAGCCTGCAAGTAATCTACTTTTTCAGTCTGCGAATATCTTTCGGTTTCCTGTTTTATCCAATTTCAAATCCAATTTAACTCTTTTTAGGGGAATATTATCGTGGCCTATTTTTCTCTTCGTATACTTTTGTTTTTTTGTCGTTCTTCTAGGCTTACATCTGTGTAGTCCGACTACTTATACCACAAACTCCGTGGAATAAATTTATGAACGAAAACATCCGAGCTGTAGAAAAAACATATGATGGAATTATTCTGCATACAAAACCGATCCATGACAATTCGAAACGTCAGAAACGTAGAACATGGAAAGAGCTTCGTTTTGATAGGTTGTGGCTCCCGTAACATCAAACGAGTCAAAAGTTATGGCCGTTTGAAGAAGCGAAAGAAAGCGACGGACCGCTCGCTGATCCGATTCGATGGTATTGGCGAAAGTCTTCGATCTCCGCGAAACGCTCGAGCATGCTCACACTGTAGCACTCGATATTAAAGATATTATGGATTACCAAGGGAATAAATGAGGATATGGTTCAAAAGCTTGTCTACTGAGGCTATAGCGCAATAAATGTTCTTTTTTAACGACCGTTCTGTCTTTCTCGTTTCCGGTACGTCATAGTTTTGCACATATCCATCAACACGGGGCGGTCTTTTTACCAACATTACAACATCACGACAAAGTGACTTCAAGGAGAATGTGAAAAGAATTTGATACCTTAGAATTTCGAACGGCTAATGGTGTTTTCTGTGATTACTTAGCCTGCAAGTAATTTACTTTTTCAGTCTGCGAATATCTTTCGGTTTCCTGTTTTATCCAATTTCAAATCCAATTTAACTCTTTTTAGGGGAATATTATCGTGGCCTATTTTTCTCTTCGTATACTTTTGTTTTTTTGTCGTTCTTCTAGATTTACATCTGTGTAGTCCGACTACTTATACCACAAACTCCGTGGAATAAATTTATGAACGAAAACTTCCGAGCTGTAGAAAAAACATATGATGGAATTATTCTGCACACAAAACCGATCCATGACAATTTGAAACGTTAGAAACGCAGAACATGGAAAGAGCATCGTTTTGATAGGTTGTGGCTCCCGTGACTTCAAACGAGTCAAAAGTTATGACCGTTTGAAGAAACGAAAGAAAGCGACGGACCGCTCGCTGATCCGATTCGACGGTATTGGCGAAAGTCTTCGATCTCCGCGAAACGCTCGAGCATGCTCACACTACAACACTCGATATTAAAGATATTATGGATTACCGAGGGAATAAATGAGGATATGGTTCAAAAGCTTGTCTACTGAGGCTATAGCGCAATAAATGTTCTTTATTAACGACCGTTCTGTCTTTCTCGTTTCCGGTACGTCGTAGTTTTGCATATATCCATCAACACGCGCGGTCTTTTTACCAATATTGAAACATCACGACAAAATGACTTCGAGGAGAATGTTAAACGCATTTGATACTTAGAATTTCGAACGGCTGATGGTGTTTTATATGATTACTTAGCCTGCAAGTAATCTACGTTTTCAGTCTGCGAATATCTTTCGGTTTCCTGTTTTATCCAATTTCAAATCCAATTTAACTCTTTTCAGGGGAATATTATCGTGGCCTATTTTGCTCTTCGTATGCTTTTCTTTTTTTGTCGTTCTTCTAGGTTTACATCTGTGTAGTCCGACTACTTATACCACAAACTCCGTGGAATAAATTTATGAATGAACACATCCGAGCTGTAGAAAAAACATATGATGGAATTAATCTGCACACAAAACCGTTCCATGACAATTCGAAACGTTAGAAACGTAGAACATGGAAAGAGATTCGTTTTGATAGGTTGTGGCTTCCGTAACTTCAAACGAGTCAAAATTGATGACCGTTTGAAGAAACGAAAGAAAACGACGGACCGCTCGCTGATCCGATTCGACGGTATTAGCGAAAGTCTTCGATTTCCGTTAAACGCTCGAGCATGCTCAGACTGTAGCACTCGATATTAAAGATATTATGAATTACTGAGGGAATAAATGAGGATATGGTTCAAAAGCTTGTCTACTGAGGCTATAGCGCAATAAATGTTCTTTTTTAACGACCGTTCTGTCTTCCTCGTTTCCGATACGTCATAGTTTTGCACATATCCATCAACACGGGCCGTCTTTTTACCAATATTACAACATCACGACAAAGTGACTTCGAGGAGAATGCTAAACGCATTTGATACCTTAGAATTTCGAACGGCTGATGGTGTTTTATATGATTACTTAGCCTGCAAGAAATCTACTTTTCCAGTCTGCGAATATCTTTCGGTTTCCTGTTTTATCCAATTTCAAATCCAATTTAATTCTTTTTAGGAGAATATTATCGTGGCCTATTTTGCCCTTCGTATATTTTTGTTTTTTTGTCGTTCTTCTAGGTTTACGTCGGTGTAGTCCGACTACTTATACCACAAACTCAGTGGAATAAATTTATGAACGAAAACATCCGAGCTGTAGAAAAAACTTATGATGGAATTATTCTGCATACAAAACCGATCCATGACAATTCGAAATGTTAGAAACGTAGAACATGGAAAGAGCTTCGTTTTGATAGGTTGTGGCTCCCGTAACTTCAAACGAGTCAAAAGTTATGGCCGTTTGAAGAAACGAAAGAAAGCGACAGACCGCTCGCTGATCCGATTCGACGGTATTGGCGAAAGTGTTCGATCTCCGCGAAACGCTCGAGCATGCTCACACTGTAGCACTCGATATTAAAGATATTATGTATTACCGAGGGAATAAATGTTGATATGGTACAAAAGCTTGTCCACTGAGACTATAGCGCAATAAATGTTCTTTTTTAAAGACCGTTCTGTCTTCCTCGTTTCCGGTACGTCATAGTTTTGCTCATATCCATCAACACGGGCGGTCTTTTTACCAACATTACAACATCACGACAAAGTGACTTCGAGGAGAATGTTAAACGCATTTGATACCATAGAATTTCGAACGGCTGATGGTGTTTTATATGATTACTTAGCCTGCAAGTAATCTACTTTTTCAGTCTGCGAATATCTTTCGGTTTCCTGTTTTATCCAATTTCAAATCCAATTTAATTATTTTTAGGGGAATATTATCGTGGCCTATTTTGATCTTCGTATATTTTTGTTTTTTTGTCCTTCTTCTAGGTTTACATCGGTGTAGTCCGACAACTTATACCATAAACTCCATGGAATAAATTTATGAACGAAAACATCCGAGCTGTAGAAAAAACTTATGATGGAATTATTCTGCACACAAAATCGATCCATGACAATTCGAAACGTTAGAAACGTAGAACATGGAAAAAGCTTCGTTTTGATAGGTTGTGGCTTCCGTAACTTCAAACGAGTCAAAAGTTATGGTCGTTTGAAGAAACGAAAGAAAACAACGGACCGCTCGCTAATCCGATTCGACGGTATTGGCGAAAGTCTTCGATTTCCGTGAAACGCTCGAGCACGCTCAAACTGTAGCACTCGATATTAAAGATATTAGGATTATCGAGGGAATAAATGAGGATATGGTTCAAAAGCTTGTCTACTGAGGCTATAGCGCAATAAATGTTCTTTTTTAACGACCGTTCTGTCTTTCTCGTTTCCAGTACGTCATAGTTTTGCACATATCCATCAACACGGGCCGTCTTTTTACCAATATTACAACATCACGACAAAGTGACTTCGAGGAGTATGCTAAACGCATTTGATACCTTAGAATTTTGAACGGCTGATGGTGTTTTATATGATTACTTAGCCTGCAAGAAATCTACTTTTCCAGTCTGCGAATATCTTTCGGTTTCCTATTTTATCCAATTTCAAATCCAATTTAATTCTTTTTAGGGGAATATTATCGTGGCCTATTTTTCTCTTCGTATATTTTTGTTTTTTTGTCGTTCTTCTACGTTTACGTCGGTGTAGTCCGACTACTTATACCACAAACTCAATGGAATAAATTTATGAACGAAAACATCCGAGCTGTAGAAAAAACTTATGATGGAATTATTCTGCACAGAAAACCGATCCATGACAATTCGAAATGTTAGAAACGTAGAACATGGAAAGAGCTTCGTTTTGATAGGTTGTGGCTCCCGTAACTTCAAACGAGTCAAAAGTTATGGCCGTTTGAAGAAACGAAAGAAAGCGACGGACCGCTCGCTGATCCGATTCGACGGTATTGGCGAAAGTCTTCGATCTCCGCGAAACGCTCGAGCATGCTCACACTGTAGCAATCGATATTAAAGATATTATGGATTACCGAGGGAATAAATGAGGATATGGTTCCAAAGCTTGTCTACTGAGGCAATAGCGCAATAAATGTTCTTTTTTAATGACCGTTTTGTCTTTCTCGTTTCCGGTACGTCATAGTTTTGCACATATCCATCAACACGGGCCGTCTTTTTACCAATATTACAACATCACGACAAAGTGACTTCGAGGAGTATGCTAAACGCATTTGAAACCTTAGAATTTCGAACGGCTGATGGTGTTTTATATGATTACTTAGCCTGCAAGAAATCTACTTTTCCAGTCTGCGAATATCTTTCGGTTTCCTGTTTTATCCAATTTCAAATCCAATTTAATTCTTTTTAGGGGAATATTATCGTGGCCTATTTTGCTCTTCGTATATTTTTGTTTTTTTGTCGTTCTTCTACGTTTACGTCGGTGTAGTCCGACTACTTATACCACAAACTCAGTGGAACAAATTTATGAACGAAAACATCCGAGCTGTAGAAAAAACTTATGATGGAATTATTCTGCACAGAAAACCGATCCATGACAATTCGAAATGTTAGAAACGTAGAACATGGAAAGAGCTTCGTTTTGATAGGTTGTGGCTCCCGTAACTTCAAACGAGTCAAAAGTTATGGCCGTTTGAAGAAACGAAAGAAAGCGACGGACCACTCGCTGATCCGATTCGACGGTATTGGCGAAAGTCTTCGATCTCCGCGAAACGCTCGAGCATGCTCACACTGTAGCACTCGATATTAAAGATATTATGGATTACCGAGGGAATAAATGTTGATATGGTACAAAAGCTTGTCCACTGAGGCTATAGCGCAATAAATGTTCTTTTTTAAAGACCGTTCTGTCTTCCTCGTTTTCGGTACGTCATAGTTTTGCTCATATCCATCAACACGGTCGGTCTTTTTACCAACATTACAACATCACGAAAAAGTGACCTCGAGGAGAATGTTAAACGCATTTGATACCTTAGAATTTCGAACGGCGGTTGGTGTTTTATATGATTACTTAGCCTGCAAGTAATCTACTTTTTCAGTCTACGAATATCTTTCGGTTTCCTGTTTTATCCAATTCCAAATCCAATTTAATTCTTTTTAGGGGAATATTATCGTGGCCTATTTTGCTCTTTGTATATTTTTGTTTTTTTTCGTTCTTCTAGGTTTACCTCGGTGTAGTCCGACTACTTATACCACAAACTCAGTGGAATAAATTTATGAACGAAAACATCCGAGCTGCAGAAAAAAGTTATGATGGAATTATTCTGCACACAAAACCGATCCATGACAATTCGAAACGTTAGAAACGTAGAACATGGAAAGAGCTTCGTTTTGATGGGTTGTGGCTCCCGTAACTTCAAACGAGTCAAAAGTTATGGTCGTTTGAAGAAACGAAAGAAAGCGACGGACCGCTCGCTGATCCGATTCGACGGTATTGGCGAAAGTCTTCGATCTCCGCGAAACGCTCGAGCATGCTCACACTGTAGCAATCGATATTAAAGATATTATGGATTACCGAGGGAATAAATGTTGATATGGTACAAAAGCTTGTCTACGGAGGCTATAACGCAATAAATGTTCTTTTTTAAAGACCGTTCTGTCTTCCTCGTTTTCGGTACGTCATAATTTTGCTCATATCCATCAACACGGACGGTCTTTTTACCAATATTACAACATCACGACAAAATGACTTCGAGGAGAATGCTAAACGCATTTGATACCTTAGAATTTCGAACGGCTGATGTTGTTTTATATGATTACTTAGCGTGCAAGTAATCAACTTTTTCAGTCTGCGAATATCCTTCGGTTTCCTGTTTTATCCAATTTCATATCCAATTTAACTCTTTTTAGGGAATTATTATCGTGGCCTATTTTGCTCTTCGTATACTTTTGTTTTTTCGCCGTTCTTCTAGGTTTACATCTGTGTAGTCCGACAACTTATACCACAAACTCCGTGGAATAAATTTATGAACGAAAACATCCGAGCTGTAAAAAAACATATGATGGAATTATTCTGCACACAAAATCGATCCATGACAATTCGAAATGTCAGAAACGCAGAACAAGGAAAGTGCTTCGTTTTGATAGGTTGTGGCTCCCGTAACTTCAAACGAGTCAAAAGTTATGGCCGTTTGAAGAAACGAAAGAAAGCGACGGACCGCTCGGTGATCCGATTCGACGGTATTGGCGAAAGTTTTCGATCTCCGCGAAACGCTCAAGCATGCTCAGACTGTAGCACTCGATATTAAAGATATTATGGATTACCGAGGGAATAAATGAGGATATGGTTCAAAAGCTTGTCTACTGAGGATATAGCGCAATAAATGTTCTTTTTTAACGACCGTTCTGTCTTCCTCGTTTCCGGTACGTCATAGTTTTGCACATATCTATCAACACGCGCGGTCTTTTTACCAATATTACAACATCACGACAAAATGACTTCGAGGAGAATGTTAAACGCATTTGATACCTTAGAATTTCGAACGGCTGATGGTGTTTTATATGATTACTAAGCCTACAAGTAATCTACCTTTTCAGTCTGCGAATATCTTTCGGTTTCTTGTTTTATCCAATTTCAAATCCAATTTAACTCTTTTTAGGGGAATATTATCGTGGCCTATTTTTCTCCTTGTATGCTTTTCTTTTTTTGTCGTTCTTCTAGGTTTACATCTGTGTAGTCCGACTACTTATACCACAAACTCCGTGGAATAAATTTATGAACGAAAACATCCGAGCTGTAGAAAAAACATATGATGGAATTATTCTGCACATAAAACCGTTCCATGACAATTCGAAACGTTAGAAACGTAGAACATGGAAAGAGATTCGTTTCGATAGGTTGTGGCTTCCGTAACTTCAAACGAGTCAAAAGTGGTGGCCGTTTGAAGAAACGAAAGAAAGCGACGGACCGCTCGCTGATCCGATTCGACGGTATTGGCGAATGTCTTCGATTTTCGTGAAACGCTCGAGCATGCTCAAACTGTAGCACTCGATATTAAAGATATTATGGATTACCGAGGGAATAAATGAGGATATGGTTCAGAAGCTTGTCTACTGAGGCTATAGCGCAATAAATGTTCCTTTTTAACGACCGTTCTGTCTTTCTCGTTTCCGGTACGTCATAGTTTTGCACATATCCATCAACACGGGCCGTCTTTTTACCAATATTACAACATCACGACAAAGTCACTTCGAGGAGAATGCTAAACGCATTTGATGCCTTAGAATTTCGAACGGCTGATGGTGTTTTATGTAATTACTTAGCCTGCAAGAAATCTACTTTTCCAGTCTGCGAATATCTTTCGGTTTCCTGTTTTATCCAATTTCAAATCCAATTTAATTCTTTTTAGGAGAATATTATTGTGGCCTATTTTGCTCTTCGTATATTTTTGTTTTTTTGTCGTTCTTCTAAGTTTACGTCGGTGTAGTCCGAATACTTATACCACAAACTCAGTGGAATAAATTTATGAACGAAAACATCCGAGCTGTAGAAAAAACTTATGATGGAATTATTCTGCATACAAAACCGATCCATGACAATTCGAAATGTTAGAAACGTAGAACATGGAAAGAGCTTCGTTTTGATAGGTTGTGACTCCCGTAACTTCAAACGAGTCAAAAGTTATGGCCGTTTGAAGAAACGAAAGAAAGCGACGGACCGCTAGCTGATCCGATTCGACGGTATTGGCGAAAGTCTTCGATCTCCGCGAAACGCTCGAGCATGCTCACACTGTAGCACTCGATATTAAAGATATTATGGATTACCGAGGGAATAAATGTTGATATGGTACAAAAGCTTGTCTACTGATGCTATAGCGCAATAAATGTTCTTTTTTAAAGACCGTTCCGTCTTCCTCGTTTCCGGTACGTCATAGTTTTGCTCATATCCATCAACACGGGCGGTCTTTTTACCAACATTACAACATCACGACAAAGTGACTTCGAGGATAATGTTAAACGCATTTGATACCTTAGAATTTCGAACGGCTGATGGTGTTTTATATGATTACTTAGCCTGCAAGTAATCTACTTTTTCAGTCTGCGAATATCTTTCGGTTTCCTGTTTTATCCAATTTCAAATCCAATTTAATTCTTTTTAGGGGAATATTATCGTGGCCTATTTTGATCTTCGTATATTTTTGTTTTTTTGTCCTTCTTCTAGGTTTACATCGGTGTAGTCCGACAACTTATACCACAAACTCCGTGGAATAAATTTATGAACGAAAACATCCGAGCTGTAGAAAAAACTTATAATGGAATTATTCTGCATACAAAACCGATCCATGACAATTCGAAATGTTAGAAATGTAGAACATGGAAAGAGCTTCGTTTTGATAGGTTGTGGTTCCCGTAACTTCAAACGAGTCAAAAGTTATGGCCGTTTGAAGAAACGAAAGAAAGCGACGGACCGCTCGCTGATCCGATTCGACGGAATTGGCGAAAGTCTTCGATCTCCGCGAAACGCTCGAGCATGCTCACACTGTAGCACTCGATATTAAAGATATTATGGATTACCGAGGGAATAAATGTTGATATGGTACAAAAGCTTGTCTACTGATGCTATAGCGCAATAAATGTTCTTTTTTAAAGACCGTTCTGTCTTTCTCGTTTCCGGTACGTCATAGTTTTGCTCATATCCATCAACACGGGCCGTCTTTTTACCAATATTACAACATCATGACAAAGTGACTTCGAGGAGAATGCTAAACGCTTTTGATACCTTAGAATTTCGAACGGCTGATGGTGTTTTATATGATTACTTAGCCTGCAAGAAATCTACTTTTCCAGTCTGCGAATATCTTTCGGTTTTCTGTTTTATCCAATTTCAAATTCAATTTAATTCTTTTTAGGAGAATATTATCGTGGCATATTTTGCTCTTCGTATATTTTTGTTTTTTTGTCGTTCTTCTAGGTTTACGTCGGTGTAGTCCGACTACTTATACCACAAACTTAGTGGAATAAATTTATGAACGAAAACATCCGAGCTGTAGAAAAAACTTATGATGAAATTATTCTGCATACAAAACCGATCCATGACAATTCGAAACGTCAGAAACGTAGAAAATGGAAAGGGCTTCGTTTTGATAGGTTGTAGCTCCCGTAACTTTAAACGAGTCAAAAGTTATGGCCGTTTGAAGAAGCGAAAGAAAGCGACGGACCGCTCGCTGATCCGATTCGACGGTATTGGCGAAAGTCTTCGATCTCCGCGCAACGCTCGAGCATGCTCACACTGTAGCACTCGATATTAAAGATATTATGGATTACCGAGGGAATAAATGAGGATATGGTTCAAAAGCTTGTCTACTGAGGCTATAGCGCAATAAATGTTCTTTTTTAACGACCGTTCCCTCTTTCTCGTTTCCGGTACGTCATAGTTTTGCACATATCCATCAACACGCGCGGTCTTTTTTCCAATATTACAACATCACGATAAAATGACTTCGAGTAGAATGTTAAACGCATTTGATACCTTAGAATTTCGAAAGGCTAATGGTGTTTTATATGATTACTTAGCCTGCAAGTAATCTACTTTTTCAGTCTGCGAATATCTTTCGGTTTCCTGTTTTATCCAATTTCAAATCCAATTTAACTCTTTTTAGGGGAATATTATCGTGGCCTATTTTGCTCTTCGTATACTTTTTTTTTTTGTCGTTCTTCTAGATTTGCATCGGTGTAGTCCGACTACTTATACCACAAACTCCGTGGAATAAATTTATGAACGAAAACATCCAAGCTGTAGAAAAAATTTATGATGGAATTATTCTGGACACAAAACCGATCCATGACAATTCGAAATGTTAGAAACGTAGAACATGGAAAGAGCTTTGTTTTGATAGGTTGTGGCTCCCGTAACTTCAAACGAGTCAAAAGTTATAGCCGTTTGAAGAAACGAAAGAGTGCGACGGACCGCTCGCTGATCCGATTCGACGGTATTGGCGAAAGTCTTCGACCTCCGCGAAACGCTCGAGCATGCTCACACAATAGCACTCGATATGAAAGATATTATGGATTACCGAGGGAATAAATGAGGATATGGTTCAAAAGCTTGTCTACTGAGGATATAGCGCAATAAATGTTCTTTTTTAACGACCGTTCTGTCTTTCTCGTTTCCGGTACGTCATAGTTTTGCACATATCCATCAACACGGGCAGTCTTTTTACCAATATTACAACATCACGACAAAGTGACTTCGAGGAGAATGCTAAACGCAATTGATACCTTAGAATTTCGAACGGCTGATGGTGTTTTATATGATTAATTAGCCTGCAAGTAATCTACTTTTCCAGTCTGCGAATATCTTTCGGTTTCCTGTTTTATCCAATTTCAAATCCAATTTAATTCTTTTTTGGGAATATTATCGTGGCCTATTTTGCTCTTCGTATATTTTTGTTTTTTTGTCGTTCTTCTAGGTTTACGTCGGTGTAGTCCGACTACTTATACCACAAACTCAGTGGAATAAATTTATGAACGAAAACATCCAAGCTATTGAAAAAATTTATGATGGAATTATTCTGCACACAAAAACGATCCATGACAATTCGAAATGTTAGAAACGTAGAACATGGAAAGAGCTTCGTTTTGACAGGTTGTGGCTCCCGTAACTTCAAACGAGTCAAAATTTATGGCCGTTTGAAGAAACGAAAGAAAGCGACGGACCGCTCGCTGATCCGATTCGACGGTATTGACAAAAGTCTTCGATCTCCGCGAAACGCTCGAGCATACTCACACTGTAGCACTCGATATTAAAGATATTATGGATTACCGAGGGAATAAATGTTGATATGGTACAAAAGCTTGTCTACTGAGGCTATAGCGCAATAAATGTTCTTTTTTAAAGACCGTTCTGTCTTCCTCGTTTCCGGTACGTCATAGTTTTGCTCATATCCATCAACACAGGAGGTCTTTTTACCAACATTACAACATCACGACAAAGTGACTTCGAGGAGAATGTTAAACGCATTTGATACCATAGAATTTCGAACGGCTGATGGTGTTTTATATGATTACTTAGCCTGCAAGTAATCTACTTTTCCAGTCTGCGAATATCTTTCGGTTTCCTGTTTTATCCAATTTCAAATCCAATTAAATTCTTTTTAGGGGAATATTATCGTGGCCTATTTTGCTCTTCGTATATTTTTGTTATTTTGTTGTTCTTCTAGGTTTACGTCGGTGTAGTCCGACTACTTATACCACAAACTCAGTGGAATAAATTTATGAACGAAAACATCCAAGCTATAGAAAAAACTTATGATGGAATTATTCTACACAGAAAACCGATCCATGACAATTCGAAATGTTAGAAACGTAGAACATGGAAAGAGCTTCGTTTTGACAGGGTGTGGCTCCCGTAACTTCAAACGATCAAAAGTTATGTCCGTTTGAAGAAACGAAAGAAAGCGACGCACCGCTCGCTGATCCAATTCGACGGTATTGGCAAAAGTCTTCGATCTCCACGAAACGCTCAAGCATTCTCACACTATAGCACTCGATATTAAAGATATTATGGACTACCGAGGGAATAAATGTTGATATGGTACAAAAGCTTGTGTACTGAGGCTATAGCGCAATAAATGTTCTTTTTTAAAGACCGTTTTGTCTTCCTCGTTTCCGGTACGTCATAATTTTGCTCATATCCATCAACACAGGAGGTCTTTTTACCAACATTACAACATCACGACAAGGTGACTTCGAGGAGAATGTTAAACGCATTTGATACCTTAGAATTTCGAACGGCTGAAGGTGTTTTATATGATTACTTAGCCTGCAAGTAATCTACTTTTTCAGTCTGCGAATATCTTTCGGTTTCCTGTTTTATCCAATTTCAAATCCAATTTAATTCTTTTTAGGGGAATATTATCGTGGCCTATTTTTCTCTTCGCATATTTTTGTTTTTTTGTCGTTCTTCTTGGTTTACATCGGTGTAGTCCGACTACTAATACCACAAACTCCGTGGAATAAATTTATGAACGAAAACATCCGAGCTGTAGAAATAATTTATGATGGAATTATTCTGCACACAAAACCGATCCATGACAATTCGAAATGTTAGAAACGTAGAACATGGAAAGAGCTTCGTTTTGATAGGTTGTGGCTCCCGTAACTTCAAACGAGTCAAAAGTTATAGCCGTTTGAAGAAACGAAAGAGAGCGACGGACCGCTCGCTGATCCGATTCGACGGTATTGGCGAAAGTCTTCGATCTCCGCGAAACGCTCGAGCATGCCCACACAATAGCACTCGATATTAAAGATATTATGGATTACCGAGGGAATAAATGGGAATATGGTTCAAAAGCTTGTCTACTGAGGATATAGCGCAATAAATGTTCTTTTTTAACGACCGTTCTGTCTTTCTCGTTTCCGGTACGTCATAGTTTTGCACATATCCATCAACACGGCCAGTCTTTTTACCAATATTACAACATCACGACAAAGTGACTTCGAGGAGAATGCTAAACGCAATTGATACCTTAGAATTTCGAACGGCTGATGGTGTTTTATATGATTACTTAGCCTGCAAGTAATCTACTTTTCCAGTCTGCGAATATCTTTCGGTTTCCTGTTTTATCCAATTTCAAATCCAATTTAATTCTTTTTAGGGGAATATTATCATGGCCTATTTTGCTCTTCGTATATTTTTGTTTTTTTGTCGTTCTTCTAGGTTTACGTCGGTGTAGTCCGACTACTTATACCACAAACTCTGTGGAATAAATTTATGAACGAAAACAACCAAGCTATAGAAAAAACTTATGATGGAATTATTCTGCACACAAAACTGATCCATGACAATTCGAAGTGTTAGAAACGTAGAACATGGAAAGAGCTTCGTTTTGATAGGTTGTGGCTCCCGTAACTTCAAACGAGTCAAAAGTTATGGCCGTTTGAACAAACGAAAGAAAGCGACGGACCGCTCGCTGATCCGATTCGACGGTATTCGCGAAAATCTTCGATCTCCACGAAACGCTCAAGCATGCTCACACTGTAGCACTCGATATTAAAGATATTATGGATTACCGAGGGAATAAATGTTCATATTGTACAAAAGCTTGTCTACTGAGGCTATAGCGCAATAAATGTTGTTTTTTAAAGACCGTTCTGTCTTCCTCGTTTCCGGTACGTCATAGTTTTGCTCATTTCCATCAACACCGGCGGTCTTTTTACCAACATTACAACATCACGACAAAGTGACTTCGAGGAGAATGTTAAACGCATTTGATACCGTAGAATTTCGAACGGCTGAAGGTGTTTTATATGATTACTTAGCCTGCAAGTAATCTACTTTTCCAGTCTGCGAATATCTTTCGGTTTCCTGTTTTATCCAATTTCAAATCCAATTTAATTCTTTTTAGGGGAATATTATCGTGGCCTATTTTGCTCTTCGCATATTTTTGTTTTTTTGTCGTTCTTCTTGGTTTACATCGGTGTAGTCCGACTACTTATACCACAAACTCCGTGGAATAAATTTATGAACGAAAACATCCGAGCTGTAGAAAAAACTTATGATGGAATTATTCTGCACACAAAACGGATCCATGACAATTCGAAATGTTAGAAACGTAGAACATGGAAAGAGCTTCGTTTTGATAAGTTGTGGCTCCCGTAACTTCAAACGAGTCAAAAGTTATGGCTGTTTGAAGAAAGGAAAGAAAGCGACGGACCGCTCGCTGATCCGATTCGACGGTATTGGCGAAAGACTTCGATCTCCACGAAACACTCGATCATGCTCACACTGTAGCACTCGATATTAAAGATATTATAGATTACCGAGGGAATAAATGTTGATATGGTACAAAAGCATGTCTACTGAGGCTATGGCACAATAAATGTTCTTTTTTAAAGACCGTTCTGTCTTCCTCGTTTCCGGTACGTCATAGTTTTGCTCATATCCATCAACATGGGCGGTCTTTTTACAAACATTACAACATCACGACAAAGTGACTTCGAGGAGAATGTTAAACGCATTTGATACCTTAGAATTTCGAACGGCTGATGGTGTTTTATATGATTACTTAGCCTGCAAGTAATCTACTTTTCCAGTCTGCGGATATCTTTCGGTTTTCTGTTTTATCCAATTTCAAATCTAATTTAATTCTTTTTAGGGGAATATTATCGTGGCTTATTTTGCTCTTCGTATATTTTTGTTTTTTTGTCGTTCTTCTAGGTTTACATCGATGTAGTCCGACTACTTATACCACAAACTTAGTGGAATAAATTTATGAACGAAAACATCCGAGCTGTAGAAAAAACTTATGATGAAATTATTCTGCATACAAAACCGATCCATGACAAGTCGAAACGTCAGAAACGTAGAACATGGAAAGAGCTTCGTTTTGATAGGTTGTGGCTCCCGTAACTTCAAACGGGTCAAAAGTTATGGCCGTTTGAAGAAGCGAAAGAAAGCGACGGACCGCTCGCTAATCCGATTCGACGGTATTGGCGAATGTCTTCGATCTCCGCGAAACGCTCGAGCATGCTCACACTGTAGCACTTGATATTAAAGATATTATGGATTCCCGAGGGAATAAATGAGGATATGGTTCAAAAGCTTGTCTACTAAGGATATAGTGCAATAAATGTTCTTTTTTAACGACCGTTCTATCTTCCTCGTTTCCGGTACGTCATAGTTTTGCTCATATCCATCAACACAGACGGCCTTTTTACCAACATTACAACATCACGACAAAGTGACTTCGAGGAGAATGTTAAACGCATTTGATGCCTTAGAATTTCGAACGGCTGATGGTGTTTTATATGATTACTTAGCCTACAAGTAATCTACTTTTCCAGTCTGCGAATATCTTTCGTTTTCCTGTTTTATCCAATTTCAAATCCAATTTAATTCTTTTTAGGGGAATATTATGGTGGCCTATTTTGCTCTTCGTATATTTTTGTTTTTTTGTCCTTCTTCTAGGTTTGCATCGGTGTAGTCCGACTACTTATACCACAAACTCCGTGGAATAAATTTATGAACGAACATGGAAAGAGCTTCGTTTTGATAGGTTGTGGCTCCCGTAACTTCAAACGAGTCAAAAGTTATGGCCGTTTAAAGAAACGAAAGAAAGCGACGGACCGCTCGCCGATCCGATTCGACGGTATTGGCGAAAGTCTTCGATCTCCGCGAAACGCTCGAGCATGCTCACACTGTAGAACTCGATATTAAAGATATTATGGATTACCGAGGGAATAAATGTTGATATGGTACAAAAGCTTGTATACTGAGGCTATAGCGCAATAAATGTTCTTTTTTAAAGACCGTTCTGTCTTCCTCGTTTCCGGTACGTCATAGTTTTGCTCATATCCATCAACACGGGCGGTCTTTTTACCAACATTACAACATCACGACAAAGTGACTTCGAGGAGAATGTTAATCACATTTGATACCTTAGAATTTCGAACGGATGATGGTGTTTTATATGATTACTTAGTCTACAAGTAATCTACTTTTCCAGTCTGCGAATATCTTTCGGTTTCCTGTTTTATCCAATTTCAAATCCAATTTAATTCTTTTTAGGGGAATATTATCGTGGCCTATTTTGCTCTTCGTATATTTTTGTTTTTTTGTCCTTCTTCTAGGTTTACATCGGTGTAGTCCGACTACATATACCACAAACTCCGTGGAATAAATTTATGAACGAACATGGAAAGAGCTTCGCTTTGATAGGTTGTGGCTCCCGTAACTTCAAACGAGTCAAAAGTTATGGCCGTTTGAAGAAACGAAAGAAAGCCACGGACCGCTTGCTGATCCGATTCGACGGTATTGGCGAAAGTCTTCGATCTCCGCGAAACGCTCGAGCATGCTCGCAATGTAGCACTCGATATTAAAGATATTATGGATTACCTAGGGAATAAATGAGGATATGGTTCAAAAGCTTGTCTACGGAGGCTATAGCGCAATAAATGTTCTTTTTTAACGACCGTTCTGTCTTCCTCGTTTCCGGTACGTCATAGTTTTGCTCATATCCATCAACACGGGCGGTCTTTTTACCAACATTACAACATCACGACAAAGTGACTTCGAGGAGAATGTTAAACGCATTTGATACCTTAGAATTTCGAACGGTCGATGGTGTTTTATATGATTACTTAGCCTGCAAGTAATCTACTTTTTCAGTCTGCGAATATCTTTCGGTTTCCTGTTTTATCCAATTTCAAATCCAATTTAACTCTTTTTAGGGGAATATTATCGTGGCCTATTTTTCTCTTCGTATACTTTTGTTTCTTTGTCGTTCTTCTAGGTTTACATCTGTGTAGTCCGACTACTTATACCACAAACTCCGTGGAATAAATTTATGAACGAAAACATCCGAGCTGTAGAAAAAACATATGATGGAATTATTCTGCATACAAAACCGATCCATGACAATTCGAAACGTCAGAAACGTAGAACATGGAAAGAGCTTCGTTTTGATTGGTTGTGGCTCCCGAAACTTCAAACGAGTCAAAAGTTATGGCCGTTTGAAGAAGCGAAAGAAAGCGACGGACCGCTCGCTGATCCGATTCGATGGTATTGGCGAAAGTCCTCGATCTCCGCGAAACGCTCGAGCATGCTCACACTGTAGCACTCGATATTAAAGATATTATGGATTACCGAGGGAATAAATGAAGATATGGTTCAAAAGCTTGTCTACTGAGGCTATAGCGCAATAAATGTTCTTTTTTAACGACCGTTCTGTCTTTCTCGTTTCCGGTACGTCATAGTTTTGCACATATCCATCAACACGGGGCGGTCTTTTTACCAATATTACAACATCACGACAAAGTAACTTCGAGGAGAATGTTAAATGCATTTGATACCTTAGAATTTTGAACGGCTGATGGTGTTTTCTGTGATTACTTAGCCTGCAAGTAATATACTTTTTCAGTCTGCGAATATCTTTCGGTTTCCTGTTTTATCCAATTTCAAATCCAATTTAACTCTTTTTAGGGGAATATTATCGTGGCCTATTTTTCTCTTCGTATACTTTTGTTTTTTTGTCATTCTTCTAGGTTTACATCGGTGTAGTCGGACTACTTATACCACAAACTCCATGGAATAAATTTATGAACGAAAACATCCGAGCTGTAGAAAAAACTTAAGATGGAATTATTCTGCACACAAAACCGATCCATGACAATTCGAAACGTTAGATACGTAGAACATGGAATGTAATTCGTTTTGATAGGTTGTGGCTCCCGTGACTTCAAACGAGTCAAAAGTTATGGCCGTTTGAAGAAACGAAAGAAAGCGATGGACCGCTTGCTGATCCGATTCGACTGTATTGGCAAAAGTCTTCGATCTCCGCGGAACGCTCGAGCATGCTCACACTAATGCACTCGATATTAAAGATATTATGGATTACCGAGGGAATAAATGAGGATATGGTTCAAAAGCTTGTCTACTGAGGCTATAGCGCAATAAATGTTCTTTTTTAACGACCGTTCTGTCTTTCTCGTTTCCGTTACGTCATAGTTTTGCACATATCCATCAACACGGGCCGTCTTTTTACCAATATTACAACATTACGACAAAATGACTTCGAGGAGAATGTTAAACGCATTTGATACCTTAGAATTTCGAACGACTGATGGTGTTTTATATGATCACTTAGCCTGCAAGTAATCTACTTTTTCAGTCTGCGAATATCTTTCGGTTTTCTGTTTTATCCAATTTCAAGTCCAATTTAACTCTTTTTAGGGGAATATTATCGTGGCCTGTTTTGCTCTTCGTATACTTTTGTTTTTTTGTCGTTCTTCTAGGTTTACATCGGTGCAGTCCGACTACTTAAACCACAAACTCCGTGGAATAAATTTATGAACGAAAACATCCGAGCTGTAGAAATAATTTATGATGGAATTATTCTGCACACAAAACCGATCCATGACAATTCGAAATGTTAGAAACGTAGAACATGGAAAGAGCTTCGTTTTGATAGGTTGTGGCTCCCGTAACTTCAAACGAGTCAAAAGTTATAGCCGTTTGAAGAAACGAAAGAGAGCGACGGACCGCTCGCTGATCCGATTCGACGGTATTGGCGAAAGTCTTCGATCTCCGCGAAACGCTCGAGCATGCTCACACAATAGCACTCGATATTAAAGATATTATGGATTACCGAGGGAATAAATGAGGATATGGTTCAAAAGCTTGTCTACTGAGGCTATAGCGCAATAAATGTTCTTTTTTAACGACCGTTCTGTCTTTCTCGTTTCCGGTACGTCATAGTTTTGCACATATCCATCAACACGGCCAGTCTTTTTACCAATATTACAACATCACGACAAAGTGACTTCGAGGAGAATGCTAAACGCAATTGATACCTTAGAATTTCGAACGGCTGATGGTGTTTTATATGATTACTTAGCCTGCAAGTAATCTACTTTTCCAGTCTGCGAATATCTTTCGGTTTCCTGTTTTATCCAATTTCAAATCCAATTTAATTCTTTTTAGGGGAATATTATCGTGGCCTATTTTGCTCTTCGTATATTTTTGTTTTTTTGTCGTTCTTCTAGGTTTACGTCCGTGTAGTCCGACTACTTATACCACAAACTCTGTGGAATAAATTTATGAACGAAAACAACCAAGCTATAGAAAAAACTTATGATGGAATTATTCTGCACACAAAACTGATCCATGACAATTCGAAATGTTAGAAATGTAGAACATGGAAAGAGCTTCGTTTTGATTGGTTGTGGCTCCCGTAACTTCAAACGAGTCAAACGTTATGGCCGTTTGAACAAACAAAAGAAAGCGACGGACCGCTCGCTGATCCGATTCGACGGTATTCGCGAAAATCTTCGATCTCCGCGAAACGCTCAAGCATGCTCACACTGTAGCACTCGATATTAAAGATATTATGGATTACCGAGGGAATAAATGTTCATATTGTACAAAAGCTTGTCTACTGAGGCTATAGCGCAATAAATGTTGTTTTTTAAAGACCGTTCTGTCTTCCTCGTTTCCGGTACGTCATAGTTTTGCTCATTTCCATCAACACGGGCGGTCTTTTTACTAACATTACAACATCACGACAAAGTGACTTCGAGGAGAATGTTAAACGCATTTGATACCTTAGAATTTCGAACGGCTGAAGGTGTTTTATATGATTACTTAGCCTGCAAGTAATCTACTTTTTCAGTCTGCGAATATCTTTCGGTTTCCTGTTTTATCCAATTTCAAATCCAATTTAATTCTTTTTAGGGGAATATTATCGTGGCCTATTTTTCTCTTCGCATATTTTTGTTTTTTTGTCGTTCTTCTTGGTTTACATCGGTGTAGTCCGACTACTAATACCACAAACTCCGTGGAATAAAATTATGAACGAAAACATCCGAGCTGTAGAAAAAACTTATGATGGAATTATTCTGCACACAAAACGGATCCATGACAATTCGAAATGTTAGAAACGTAGAACATGGAAAGAGCTTCGTTTTGATAAGTTGTGGCTCCCGTAACTTCAAACGAGTCAAAAGTTATGGCTGTTTGAAGAAAGGAAAGAAAGCGACGGACCGCTCGCTGATCCGATTCGACGGTATTGGCGAAAGACTTCGATCTCCGCGAAACACTCGATCATGCTCACACTGTAGCACTCGATATTAAAGATATTATGGATTACCGAGGGAATAAATGTTGATATGGTACAAAAGCTTGTCTACTGAGGCTATAGCGCAATAAATGTTCTTTTTTAAAGACTGTTCTGTCTTCCTCGTTTCCGGTACGTCATAGTTTTGCTCATATCCATCAACATGGGCGGTCTTTTTACAAACATTACAACATCACGACAAAGTGACTTCGAGGAGAATGTTAAACGCATTTGATACCTTAGAATTTCGAACGGCTGATGGTGTTTTATATGATTACTTAGCCTGCAAGTAATCTACTTTTCCAGTCTGCGGATATCTTTCGGTTTTCTGTTTTATCCAATTTCAAATCTAATTTAATTCTTTTTAGGGGAATATTATCGTGGCTTATTTTGCTCTTCGTATATTTTTGTTTTTTTGTCGTTCTTCTAGGTTTACATCGATGTAGTCCGACTACTTATACCACAAACTTAGTGGAATAAATTTATGAACGAAAACATCCGAGCTGTAGAAAAAACTTATGATGAAATTATTCTGCATACAAAACCGATCCATGACAATTCGAAATGTCAGAAACGTAGAACATGGAAAGAGCTTCGTTTTGATAGGTTGTGGCTCCCGTAACTTCAAACGGGTCAAAAGTTATGGCCGTTTGAAGAAGAGAAAGAAAGCGACGGACCGCTCGCTGATCCGATTCGACGGTATTGGCGAATGTCTTCGATCTCCGCGAAACGCTCGAGCATGCTCACACTGTAGCACTCGATATTAAAGATATTATGGATTACCGAGGGAATAAATGTTGATATGGTACAAAAGCTTGTCTACTGAGGCTATAGCGCAATAAATGTTCTTTTTTAAAGACCGTTCTGTCTTCCTCGTTTCCGGTACGTCATAGTTTTGCTCATATCCATCAACATGGGCGGTCTTTTTACAAACATTACAACATCACGACAAAGTGACTTCGAGGAGAATGTTAAACGCATTTGATACCTTAGAATTTCGAACGGCTGATGGTGTTTTATATGATTACTTAGCCTGCAAGTAATCTACTTTTCCAGTCTGCGGATATCTTTCGGTTTTCTGTTTTATCCAATTTCAAATCTAATTTAATTCTTTTTAGGGGAATATTATCGTGGCTTATTTTGCTCTTCGTATATTTTTGTTTTTTTGTCGTTCTTCTAGGTTTACATCGATGTAGTCCGACTACTTATACCACAAACTTAGTGGAATAAATTTATGAACGAAAACATCCGAGCTGTAGAAAAAACTTATGATGAAATTATTCTGCATACAAAACCGATCCATGACAAGTCGAAACGTCAGAAACGTAGAACATGGAAAGAGCTTCGTTTTGATAGGTTGTGGCTCCCGTAACTTCAAACGGGTCAAAAGTTATGGCCGTTTGAAGAAGCGAAAGAAAGCGACGGACCGCTCGCTAATCCGATTCGACGGTATTGGCGAATGTCTTCGATCTCCGCGAAACGCTCGAGCATGCTCACACTGTAGCACTTGATATTAAAGATATTATGGATTCCCGAGGGAATAAATGAGGATATGGTTCAAAAGCTTGTCTACTAAGGATATAGTGCAATAAATGTTCTTTTTTAACGACCGTTCTATCTTCCTCGTTTCCGGTACGTCATAGTTTTGCTCATATCCATCAACACAGACGGCCTTTTTACCAACATTACAACATCACGACAAAGTGACTTCGAGGAGAATGTTAAACGCATTTGATGCCTTAGAATTTCGAACGGCTGATGGTGTTTTATATGATTACTTAGCCTACAAGTAATCTACTTTTCCAGTCTGCGAATATCTTTCGGTTTCCTGTTTTATCCAATTTCAAATCCAATTTAATTCTTTTTAGGGGAATATTATCGTGGCCTATTTTGCTCTTCGTATATTTTTGTTTTTTTGTCCTTCTTCTAGGTTTGCATCGGTGTAGTCCGACTACTTATACCACAAACTCCGTGGAATTAATTTATGAACGAACATGGAAAGAGCTTCGTTTTGATAGGTTGTGGCTCCCGTAACTTCAAACGAGTCAAAAGTTATGGCCGTTTAAAGAAACGAAAGAAAGCGACGGACCGCTCGCCGATCCGATTCGACGGTATTGGCGAAAGTCTTCGATCTCCGCGAAACGCTCGAGCATGCTCACACTGTAGAACTCGATATTAAAGATATTATGGATTACCGAGGGAATAAATGTTGATATGGTACAAAAGCTTGTATACTGAGGCTATAGCGCAATAAATGTTCTTTTTTAAAGACCGTTCTGTCTTCCTCGTTTCCGGTACGTCATAGTTTTGCTCATATCCATCAACACGGGCGGTCTTTTTACCAACATTACAACATCACGACAAAATGACTTCGAGGAGAATGTTAAACACATTTGATACCTTAGAATTTCGAACGGATGATGGTGTTTTATATGATTACTTAGTCTACAAGTAATCTACTTTTCCAGTCTGCGAATATCTTTCGGTTTCCTGTTTTATCCAATTTCAAATCCAATTTAATTCTTTTTAGGGGAATATTATCGTGGCCTATTTTGCTCTTCGTATATTTTTGTTTTTTTGTCCTTCTTCTAGGTTTACATCGGTGTAGTCCGACTACATATACCACAAACTCCGTGGAATAAATTTATGAACGAACATGGAAAGAGCTTCGCTTTGATAGGTTGTGGCTCCCGTAACTTCAAACGAGTCAAAAGTTATGGCCGTTTGAAGAAACGAAAGAAAGCCACGGACCGCTTGCTGATCCGATTCGACGGTATTGGCGAAAGTCTTCGATCTCCGCGAAACGCTCGAGCATGCTCGCAATGTAGCACTCGATATTAAAGATATTATGGATTACCTAGGGAATAAATGAGGATATGGTTCAAAAGCTTGTCTACGGAGGCTATAGCGCAATAAATGTTCTTTTTTAACGACCGTTCTGTCTTCCTCGTTTCCGGTACGTCATAGTTTTGCTCATATCCATCAACACGGGCGGTCTTTTTACCAACATTACAACATCACGACAAAGTGACTTCGAGGAGAATGTTAAACGCATTTGATACCTTAGAATTTCGAACGGTCGATGGTGTTTTATATGATTACTTAGCCTGCAAGTAATCTACTTTTTCAGTCTGCGAATATCTTTCGGTTTCCTGTTTTATCCAATTTCAAATCCAATTTAACTCTTTTTAGGGGAATATTATCGTGGCCTATTTTTCTCTTCGTATACTTTTGTTTCTTTGTCGTTCTTCTAGGTTTACATCTGTGTAGTCCGACTACTTATACCACAAACTCCGTGGAATAAATTTATGAACGAAAACATCCGAGCTGTAGAAAAAACATATGATGGAATTATTCTGCATACAAAACCGATCCATGACAATTCGAAACGTCAGAAACGTAGAACATGGAAAGAGCTTCGTTTTGATTGGTTGTGGCTCCCGAAACTTCAAACGAGTCAAAAGTTATGGCCGTTTGAAGAAGCGAAAGAAAGCGACGGACCGCTCGCTGATCCGATTCGATGGTATTGGCGAAAGTCCTCGATCTCCGCGAAACGCTCGAGCATGCTCACACTGTAGCACTCGATATTAAAGATATTATGGATTACCGAGGGAATAAATGAAGATATGGTTCAAAAGCTTGTCTACTGAGGCTATAGCGCAATAAATGTTCTTTTTTAACGACCGTTCTGTCTTTCTCGTTTCCGGTACGTCATAGTTTTGCACATATCCATCAACACGGGGCGGTCTTTTTACCAACATTACAACATCACGACAAAGTGACTTCGAGGAGAATGTTAAATGCATTTGATACCTTAGAATTTTGAACGGCTGATGGTGTTTTCTGTGATTACTTAGCCTGCAAGTAATATACTTTTTCAGTCTGCGAATATCTTTCGGTTTCCCTTTTTATCCAATTTCAAATCCAATTTAACTCTTTTTAGGGGAATATTATCGTGGCCTATTTTTCTCTTCGTATACTTTTGTTTTTTTGTCATTCTTCTAGGTTTACATCGGTGTAGTCGGACTACTTATACCACAAACTCCATGGAATAAATTTATGAACGAAAACATCCGAGCTGTAGAAAAAACTTATGATGGAATTATTCTGCACACAAAACCGATCCATGACAATTCGAAACGTTAGATACGTAGAACATGGAATGTAATTCGTTTTGATAGGTTGTGGCTCCCGTGACTTCAAACGAGTCAAAAGTTATGGCCGTTTGAAGAAACGAAAGAAAGCGATGGACCGCTTGCTGATCCGATTCGACTGTATTGGCAAAAGTCTTCGATCTCCGCGGAACGCTCGAGCATGCTCACACTAATGCACTCGATATTAAAGATATTATGGATTACCGAGGGAATAAATGAGGATATGGTTCAAAAGCTTGTCTACTGAGGCTATAGCGCAATAAATGTTCTTTTTTAACGACCGTTCTGTCTTTCTCGTTTCCGTTACGTCATAGTTTTGCACATATCCATCAACACGGGCCGTCTTTTTACCAATATTACAACATTACGACAAAATGACTTCGAGGAGAATGTTAAACGCATTTGATACCTTAGAATTTCGAACGACTGATGGTGTTTTATATGATCACTTAGCCTGCAAGTAATCTACTTTTTCAGTCTGCGAATATCTTTCGGTTTTCTGTTTTATCCAATTTCAAGTCCAATTTAACTCTTTTTAGGGGAATATTATCGTGGCCTGTTTTGCTCTTCGTATACTTTTGTTTTTTTGTCGTTCTTCTAGGTTTACATCGGTGCAGTCCGACTACTTAAACCACAAACTCCGTGGAATAAATTTATGAACGAAAACATCCGAGCTGTAGAAATAATTTATGATGGAATTATTCTGCACACAAAACCGATCCATGACAATTCGAAATGTTAGAAACGTAGAACATGGAAAGAGCTTCGTTTTGATAGGTTGTGGCTCCCGTAACTTCAAACGAGTCAAAAGTTATAGCCGTTTGAAGAAACGAAAGAGAGCGACGGACCGCTCGCTGATCCGATTCGACGGTATTGGCGAAAGTCTTCGATCTCCGCGAAACGCTCGAGCATGCTCACACAATAGCACTCGATATTAAAGATATTATGGATTACCGAGGGAATAAATGAGGATATGGTTCAAAAGCTTGTCTACTGAGGCTATAGCGCAATAAATGTTCTTTTTTAACGACCGTTCTGTCTTTCTCGTTTCCGGTACGTCATAGTTTTGCACATATCCATCAACACGGCCAGTCTTTTTACCAATATTACAACATCACGACAAAGTGACTTCGAGGAGAATGCTAAACGCAATTGATACCTTAGAATTTCGAACGGCTGATGGTGTTTTATATGATTACTTAGCCTGCAAGTAATCTACTTTTCCAGTCTGCGAATATCTTTCGGTTTCCTGTTTTATCCAATTTCAAATCCAATTTAATTCTTTTTAGGGGAATATTATCGTGGCCTATTTTGCTCTTCGTATATTTTTGTTTTTTTGTCGTTCTTCTAGGTTTACGTCGGTGTAGTCCGACTACTTATACCACAAACTCTGTGGAATAAATTTATGAACGAAAACAACCAAGCTATAGAAAAAACTTATGATGGAATTATTCTGCACACAAAACTGATCCATGACAATTCGAAATGTTAGAAACGTAGAACATGGAAAGAGCTTCGTTTTGATTGGTTGTGGCTCCCGTAACTTCAAACGAGTCAAACGTTATGGTCGTTTGAACAAACGAAAGAAAGCGACGGACCGCTCGCTGATCCGATTCGACGGTATTCGCGAAAATCTTCGATCTCCGCGAAACGCTCAAGCATGCTCACACTGTAGCACTCGATATTAAAGATATTATGGATTACCGAGGGAATAAATGTTCATATTGTACAAAAGCTTGTCTACTGAGGCTATAGCGCAATAAATGTTGTTTTTTAAAGACCGTTCTGTCTTCCTCGTTTCCGGTACGTCATAGTTTTGCTCATTTCCATCAACACGGGCGGTCTTTTTACCAACATTACAACATCACGACAAAGTGACTTCGAGGAGAATGTTAAACGCATTTGATACCTTAGAATTTCGAACGGCTGAAGGTGTTTTATATGATTACTTAGCCTGCAAGTAATCTACTTTTTCAGTCTGCGAATATCTTTCGGTTTCCTGTTTTATCCAATTTCAAATCCAATTTAATTCTTTTTAGGGGAATATTATCGTGGCCTATTTTTCTCTTCGCATATTTTTGTTTTTTTGTCGTTCTTCTTGGTTTACATCGGTGTAGTCCGACTACTAATACCACAAACTCCGTGGAATAAAATTATGAACGAAAACATCCGAGCTGTAGACAAAACTTATGATGGAATTATTCTGCACACAAAACGGATCCATGACAATTCGAAATGTTAGAAACGTAGAACATGGAAAGAGCTTCGTTTTGATAAGTTGTGGCTCCCGTAACTTCAAACGAGTCAAAAGTTATGGCTGTTTGAAGAAAGGAAAGAAAGCGACGGACCGCTCGCTGATCCGATTCGACGGTATTGGCGAAAGACTTCGATCTCCGCGAAACACTCGATCATGCTCACACTGTAGCACTCGATATTAAAGATATTATGGATTACCGAGGGAATAAATGTTGATATGGTACAAAAGCTTGTCTACTGAGGCTATAGCGCAATAAATGTTCTTTTTTAAAGACCGTTCTGTCTTCCTCGTTTCCGGTACGTCATAGTTTTGCTCATATCCATCAACATGGGCGGTCTTTTTACAAACATTACAACATCACGACAAAGTGACTTCGAGGAGAATGTTAAACGCATTTGATACCTTAGAATTTCGAACGGCTGATGGTGTTTTATATGATTACTTAGCCTGCAAGTAATCTACTTTTCCAGTCTGCGGATATCTTTCGGTTTTCTGTTTTATCCAATTTCAAATCTAATTTAATTCTTTTTAGGGGAATATTATCGTGGCTTATTTTGCTCTTCGTATATTTTTGTTTTTTTGTCGTTCTTCTAGGTTTACATCGATGTAGTCCGACTACTTATACCACAAACTTAGTGGAATAAATTTATGAACGAAAACATCCGAGCTGTAGAAAAAACTTATGATGAAATTATTCTGCATACAAAACCGATCCATGACAATTCGAAATGTCAGAAACGTAGAACATGGAAAGAGCTTCGTTTTGATAGGTTGTGGCTTCCGTAACTTCAAACGGGTCAAAAGTTATGGCCGTTTGAAGAAAAGAAAGAAAGCGACGGACCGCTCGCTGATCCGATTCGACGGTATTGGCGAATGTCTTCGATCTCCGCGAAACGCTCGAGCATGCTCACACTGTAGCACTTGATATTAAAGATATTATGGATTCCCGAGGGAATAAATGAGGATATGGTTCAAAAGCTTGTCTACTAAGGATATAGTGCAATAAATGTTCTTTTTTAACGACCGTTCTGTCTTCCTCGTTTCCAGTACGTCATAGTTTTGCTCATATCCATCAACACAGACGGCCTTTTTACCAACATTACAACATCACGACAAAGTGACTTCGAGGAGAATGTTAAACGCATTTGATGCCTTAGAATTTCGAACGGCTGATGGTGTTTTATATGATTACGTAGCCTACAAGTAATCTACTTTTCCAGTCTGCGAATATCTTTCGGTTTCCTGTTTTATCCAATTTCAAATCCAATTTAATTCTTTTTAGGGGAATATTATCGTGGCCTATTTTGCTCTTCGTATATTTTTGTTTTTTTGTCCTTCTTCTAGGTTTGCATCGGTGTAGTCCGACTACTTATACCACAAACTCCGTGGAATTAATTTATGAACGAACATGGAAAGAGCTTCGTTTTGATAGGTTGTGGCTCCCGTAACTTCAAACGAGTCAAAAGTTATGGCCGTTTGAAGAAACGAAAGAAAGCGACGGACCGCTTGCTGATCCGATTCGACGGTATTGGCGAAAGTCTTCGATCTCCGCGAAACGCTCGAGCATGCTCGCAATGTAGCACTCGATATTAAAGATATTGTGGATTACCTAGGGAATAAATGAGGATATGGTTCAAAAGCTTGTCTACTGAGGCTATAGCGCAATAAATGTTCTTTTTTAACGACCGTTCTGTCTTTCTCGTTTCCGGTACGTCATAGTTTTGCACATATCCATCAACACGCGCTGTCTTTTTACCAAAATTACAACATCACGACAAAATGACTTCGAGGAGAATGTTAAACGCATTTGATACCTTAGAATTTCGAACGGCCGATGGTGTTTTATATGATTACTTAGCCTGCAAGTAATCTACTTTTTCAGTCTGCGAATATCTTTCGGTTTCCTGTTTTATCCAATTTCAAATCCAATTTAACTCTTTTTAGGGGAATATTATCGTGGCCTATTTTTCTCTTCGTATACTTTTGTTTTTTTGTCGTTCTTCTAGGCTTACATCTGTGTAGTCCGACTACTTATACCACAAACTCCGTGGAATAAATTTATGAACGAAAACATCCGAGCTGTAGAAAAAACTTATGATGGAATTATTCTGCACACAAAAACGATCCATGACAATTCGAAACGTTAGAAACATATAACATGGAAAGAGCTTCGTTTTGATAGGTTGTGGCTCCCGTGACTTCAAACGAGTCAAAAGTTATGGCCGTTTGAAGAAACGAAAGAAAGCGACGGACCGCTTGCTGATCCGATTCGACGGTATTGGCGAAAGTCTTCGATCTCCGCGAAACGCTCGAGCATGCTCGCAATGTAGCACTCGATATTAAAGATATTATGGATTACCTAGGGAATAAATGAGGATATGGTTCAAAAGCTTGTCTACTGAGGCTATAACGCAATAAATGTTCTTTTTTAACGACCGTTCTGTCTTTCTCGTTTCCGGTACGTCATAGTTTTGCACATATCCATCAACACGCGCTGTCTTTTTACCAAAATTACAACATCACGACAAAATGACTTCGAGGAGAATGTTAAACGCATTTGATACCTTAGAATTTCGAACGGCCGATGGTGTTTTATATGATTACTTAGCCTGCAAGTAATCTACTTTTTCAGTCTGCGAATATCTTTCGGTTTCCTGTTTTATCCAATTTCAAATCCAATTTAACTCTTTTTAGGGGAATATTATCGTGGCCTATTTTTCTCTTCGTATACTTTTGTTTTTTTGTCGTTCTTCTAGGCTTACATCTGTGTAGTCCGACTACTTATACCACAAACTCCATGGAATAAATTTATGAACGAAAACATCCGAGCTGTAGAAAAAACATATGATGGAATTGTTCTGCATACAAAACCGATCCATGACAATTCGAAACGTCAGAAACGTAGAACATGGAAAGAGCTTCGTTTTGATAGGTTGTGGCTCCCGTAACTTCAAACGAGTCAAAAGTTATGGCCGTTTGAAGAAGCGAAAGAAAGCGACGGACCGCTCGCTGATCCGATTCGATGGTATTGGCGAAAGTCTTCGATCTCCGCGAAACGCTCGAGCATGCTCACACTGTAGCACTCGATAATAAAGATATTATGGATTACCGAGGGAATAAATGAGGATATGGTTCAAAAGCTTGTCTACTGAGGCTATAGCGCAATAAATGTTCTTTTTTAACGACCGTTCTGTCTTTCTCGTTTCCGGTACGTCATAGTTTTGCACATATCCATCAACACGGGGCGGTCTTTTTACCAACATTACAACATCACGACAAAGTGACTTCAAGGAGAATGTGAAAAGCATTTGATACCTTAGAATTTCGAACGGCTAATGGTGTTTTCTGTGATTACTTAGCCTGCAAGTAATTTACTTTTTCAGTCTGCGAATATCTTTCGGTTTCCTGTTTTATCCAATTTCAAATCCAATTTAACTCTTTTTAAGGGAATATTATCGTGGCCTATTTTTCTCTTCGTATACTTTTGTTTTTTTGTCGTTCTTCTAGGTTTACATCTGTGTAGTCCGACTACTTATACCACAAACTCCGTGGAATAAATTTATGAACGAAAACTTCCGAGCTGTAGAAAAAACATATGATGGAATTATTCTGCACACAAAACCGATCCATGACAATTTGAAACGTTAGAAACGCAGAACATGGAAAGAGCATCGTTTTGATAGGTTGTGGCTCCCGTGACTTCAAACGAGTCAAAAGTTATGGCCGTTTGAAGAAACGAAAGAAAGCGACGGACCGCTCGCTGATCCGATTCGACGGTATTGGCGAAAGTCTTCGATCTCCGCGAAACGCTCGAGCATGCTCACACTGCAGCACTCGATATTAAAGATATTATGGATTACCGAGGGAATAAATGAGGATATGGTTCAAAAGCTTGTCTACTGAGGCTATAGCGCAATAAATGTTCTTTTTTAACGACCGTTCTATCTTTCTCGTTTCCGGTACGTCGTAGTTTTGCACATATCCATCAACACGCGCGGCCTTTTTACCAATATTGAAACATCACGACAAAATGACTTCGAGGAGAATGTTAAACGCATTTGATACTTAGAATTTCGAACGGCTGATGGTGTTTTATATGATTACTTAGCCTGCAAGTAATCTACGTTTTCAGTCTGCGAATATCCTTCGGTTTCCTGTTTTATCCAATTTCAAATCCAATTTAACTCTTTTTAGGGGAATATTATCGTGGCCTATTTTGCTCTTCGTATACTTTTGTTTTTTTGTCGTTCTTCTAGGTTTACATCTGTGTAGTCCGACAACTTATACCACAAATTCCGTGGAATAAATTTATGAACGAAAACATCCGAGCTGTAGAAAAAACATATGATGGAATTATTCTGCACACAAAACCGATCCATGACAATTCAAAACGTTAGAAACGTAGAACATGGAAAGAGCTTCGTTTTGATAGGTTGTGGCTCCCGTGACTTCAAACGAGTCAAAAGTTATGGCCGTTTGAAGAAACGAAAGAAAGCGACGGACCGCTTGTTGATCCGATTCGACGGTATTGGCGAAAGTCTTCGATCTCCGCGAAACGCTCGAGCATGCTCGCAATGTAGCACTCGATATTAAAGATATTGTGGATTACCTAGGGAATAAATGAGGATATGGTTCAAAAGCTTGTCTACTGAGGCTATAGCGCAATAAATGTTCTTTTTTAACGACCGTTCTGTCTTTCTCGTTTCCGGTACGTCATAGTTTTGCACATATCCATCAACACGGCCAGTCTTTTTACCAATATTACAACATCACGACAAAGTGACTTCGAGGAGAATGCTAAACGCAATTGATACCTTAGAATTTCGAACGGCTGATGGTGTTTTATATGATTACTTAGCCTGCAAGTAATCTACTTTTCCAGTCTGCGAATATCTTTCGGTTTCCTGTTTTATCCAATTTCAAATCCAATTTAATTCTTTTTAGGGGAATATTATCGTGGCCTATTTTTCTCTTCGTATACTTTTGTTTTTTTGTCATTCTTCCAGGTTTACGTCGGTGTAGTCCGACTACTTATACCACAAACTCTGTGGAATAAATTTATGAACGAAAACATCCGAGCTGTAGAAAAAACATATGATGGAATTATTCTGTATACAAAACCGATCCATGACAATTCGAAACGTCAGAAACGTAGAACATGGAAAGAGCTTCGTTTTGATAGGTTGTGGCTCCCGTAACTTCAAACGAGTCAAAAGTTATGGCCGTTTGAAGAAGCGAAAGAAAGCGACGGACCGCTCGCTGATCCGATTCGATGGTATTGGCGAAAGTCTTCGATCTCCGCGAAACGCTCGAGCATGCTCACACTGTAGCACTCGATAATAAAGATATTATGGATTACCGAGGGAATAAATGAGGATATGGTTCAAAAGCTTGTCTACTGAGGCTATAGCGCAATAAATGTTCTTTTTTAACGACCGTTCTGTCTTTCTCGTTTCCGGTACGTCATAGTTTTGCACATATCCATCAACACGGGGCGGTCTTTTTACCAACATTACAACATCACGACAAAGTGACTTCAAGGAGAATGTGAAAAGCATTTGATACCTTAGAATTTCGAACGGCTAATGGTGTTTTCTGTGATTACTTAGCCTGCAAGTAATTTACTTTTTCAGTCTGCGAATATCTTTCGGTTTCCTGTTTTATCCAATTTCAAATCCAATTTAACTCTTTTTAGGGGAATATTATCGTGGCCTATTTTTCTCTTCGTATACTTTTGTTTTTTTGTCGTTCTTCTAGGTTTACATCTGTGTAGTCCGACTACTTATACCACAAACTCCGTGGAATAAATTTATGAACGAAAACTTCCGAGCTGTAGAAAAAACATATGATGGAATTATTCTGCACACAAAACCGATCCATGACAATTTGAAACGTTAGAAACGCAGAACATGGAAAGAGCATCGTTTTGATAGGTTGTGGCTCCCGTGACTTCAAACGAGTCAAAAGTTATGGCCGTTTGAAGAAACGAAAGAAAGCGACGGACCGCTCGCTGATCCGATTCGACGGTATTGGCGAAAGTCTTCGATCTCCGCGAAACGCTCGAGCATGCTCACACTGCAGCACTCGATATTAAAGATATTATGGATTACCGAGGGAATAAATGAGGATATGGTTCAAAAGCTTGTCTACTGAGGCTATAGCGCAATAAATGTTCTTTTTTAACGACCGTTCTGTCTTTCTCGTTTCCGGTACGTCGTAGTTTTGCACATATCCATCAACACGCGCGGCCTTTTTACCAATATTGAAACATCACGACAAAATGACTTCGAGGAGAATGTTAAACGCATTTGATACTTAGAATTTCGAACGGCTGATGGTGTTTTATATGATTACTTAGCCTGCAAGTAATCTACGTTTTCAGTCTGCGAATATCCTTCGGTTTCCTGTTTTATCCAATTTCAAATCCAATTTAACTCTTTTTAGGGGAATATTATCGTGGCCTATTTTGCTCTTCGTATACTTTTGTTTTTTTGTCGTTCTTCTAGGTTTACATCTGTGTAGTCCGACAACTTATACCACAAATTCCGTGGAATAAATTTATGAACGAAAACATCCGAGCTGTAGAAAAAACATATGATGGAATTATTCTGCACACAAAACCAATCCATGACAATTCAAAACGTTAGAAACGTAGAACATGGAAAGAGCTTCGTTTTGATAGGTTGTGGCTCCCGTGACTTCAAACGAGTCAAAAGTTATGGCCGTTTGAAGAAACGAAAGAAAGCGACGGACCGCTTGCTGATCCGATTCGACGGTATTGGCGAAAGTCTTCGATCTCCGCGAAACGCTCGAGCATGCTCGCAATGTAGCACTCGATATTAAAGATATTGTGGATTACCTAGGGAATAAATGAGGATATGGTTCAAAAGCTTGTCTACTGAGGCTATAGCGCAATAAATGTTCTTTTTTAACGACCGTTCTGTCTTTCTCGTTTCCGGTACGTCATAGTTTTGCACATATCCATCAACACGCGCTGTCTTTTTACCAAAATTACAACATCACGACAAAATGACTTCGAGGAGAATGTTAAACGCATTTGATACCTTAGAATTTCGAACGGCCGATGGTGTTTTATATGATTACTTAGCCTGCAAGTAATCTACTTTTTCAGTCTGCGAATATCTTTCGGTTTCCTGTTTTATCCAATTTCAAATCCAATTTAACTCTTTTTAGGGGAATATTATCGTGGCCTATTTTTCTCTTCGTATACTTTTGTTTCTTTGTCGTTCTTCTAGGCTTACATCTGTGTAGTCCGACTACTTATACCACAAACTCCATGGAATAAATTTATGAACGAAAACATCCGAGCTGTAGAAAAAACATATGATGGAATTATTCTGCATACAAAACCGATCCATGACAATTCGAAACGTCAGAAACGTAGAACATGGAAAGAGCTTCGTTTTGATATGTTGTGGCTCCCGTAACTTCAAACAAGTCAAAAGTTATGGCCTTTTGAAGAAGCGAAAGAAAGCGACGGACCGCTCGCTGATCCGATTCGATGGTATTGGCGAAAGTCTTCGATCTCCGCGAAACGCTCGAGCATGCTCACACTGTAGCACTCGATATTAAAGATATTATGGATTACCGAGGGAATAAATGAGGATATGGTTCAAAAGCTTGTCTACTGAGGCTATAGCGCAATAAATCTTCTTTCTTAACGACCGTTCTGTCTTTCTCGTTTCCGGTACGTCATAGTTTTGCACATATCCATCAACACGGGGCGGTCTTTTTACCAACATTACAACATCACGACAAAGTGACTTCAAGGAGAATGTGAAAAGCATTTGATACCTTAGAATTTCGAACGGCTAATGGTGTTTTCTGTGATTACTTAGCCTGCAAGTAATTTACTTTTTCAGTCTGCGAATATCTTTCGGTTTTCTGTTTTATCCAATTTCAAATCCAATTTAACTCTTTTTAGGGGAATATTATCATGGCCTATTTTTCTCTTCGTATACTTTTGTTTTTTTGTCGTTCTTCTAGGTTTACATCTTTGTAGTCCGACTACTTATACCACAAACTCCGTGGAATAAATTTATGAACGAAAACTTCCGAGCTGTAGAAAAAACATATGATGGAATTATTCTGCACACAAAACCGATCCATGACAATTTGAAACGTTAGAAACGCAGAACATGGAAAGAGCATCGTTTTGATAGGTTGTGGCTCCCGTGACTTCAAACGAGTCAAAAGTTATGGCCGTTTGAAGAAACGAAAGAAAGCGACGGACCGCTCGCTGATCCGATTCGACGGTATTGGCGAAAGTCTTCGATCTCCGCGAAACGCTCGAGCATGCTCACACTGCAGCACTCGATATTAAAGATATTATGGATTACCGAGGGAATAAATGAGGATATGGTTCAAAAGCTTGTCTACTGAGGCTATAGCGCAATAAATGTTCTTTTTTAACGACCGTTCTGTCTTTCTCGTTTCCGGTACGTCGTAGTTTTGCACATATCCATCAACACGCGCGGTCTTTTTACCAATATTGAAACATCACGACAAAATGACTTCGAGGAGAATGTTAAACGCATTTGATACTTAGAATTTCGAACGGCTAATGGTGTTTTATATGATTACTTAGCCTGCAAGTAATCTACGTTTTCAGTCTGCGAATATCCTTCGGTTTCCTGTTTTATCCAATTTCAAATCCAATTTAACTCTTTTTAGGGGAATATTATCGTGGCCTATTTTGCTCTTCGTATACTTTTGTTTTTTTGTCGTTCTTCTAGGTTTACATCTGTGTAGTCCGACAACTTATACCACAAATTCCGTGGAATAAATTTATGAACGAAAACATCCGAGCTGTAGAAAAAACATATGATGGAATTATTCTGCACACAAAACCGATCCATGACAATTCGAAACGTCAGAAACGTAAAACATGGAAAGAGCTTCGTTTCGATAGGTTGTGGCTCCCGTAACTTCAAACGAGTCAAAAGTTATGGCCGTTTGAAGAAACGAAAGAAAGCGACGGACCGCTCGGTGATCCGATTCGACGGTATTGGCGAAAGTTTTCGATCTCCGCGAAACGCTCAAGCATGCTCAGACTGTAGCACTCGATATTAAAGATATTATGGATTACCGAGGGAATAAATGAGGATATGGTTCAAAAGCTTGTCTACTGAGGATATAGCGCAATAAATGTTCTTTTTTAACGACCGTTCTGTCTTCCTCGTTTCCGATACGTCATAGTTTTGCACATATCGATCAACACGCGCGGTCTTTTTACCAATATTACAACATCACGACAAAATGACTTCGAGGAGAATGTTAAACGCATTTGATACCTTAGAATTTCGAACGGCTGATGGTGTTTTATATGATTACTAAGCCTACAAGTAATCTACTTTTTCAGTCTGCGAATATCTTTCGGTTTCCTGTTTTATCCAATTTCAAATCCAATTTAACTCTTTTCAGGGGAATATTATCGTGGCCTATTTTGCTCTTCGTATGCTTTTCTTTTTTTGTCGTTCTTCTAGGTTTACATCTGTGTAGTCCGACTACTTATACCACAAACTCCGTGGAATAAATTTATGAACGAAAACATCCGAGCTGTAGAAAAAACATATGATGGAATTATTCTGCACACAAAACCGTTCCATGACAATTCGAAACGTTAGAAACGTAGAACATGGAAAGAGATTCGTTTTGATAGGTTGTGACTTCCGTAACATCAAACGAGTCAAAAGTGATGACCGTTTGAAGAAACGAAAGAAAGCGACGGACCGCTCGCTGATCCGATTCGACGGTATTAGCGAAAGTCTTCGATTTCCGTTAAACGCTCGAGCATGCTCAAACTGTAGCACCCGATATTAAAGATATTATGGATTACCGAGGGAATAAATGAGGATATGGTTTAAAAGCTTGTCTACTGAGGCTATAGCGCAATAAATGTTCTTTTTTAACGACCGTTATGTCTTTCTCGTTTCCGGTACGTCATAGTTTTGCACATATCCATCAACACGGACCGTCTTTTTACCAATATTACAACATCACGACAAAGTGACTTCGAGGAGAATGCTAAACGCATTTGATACCTTAGAATTTCGAACGGCTGATGGTGTTTTATATGATTACTTAGCCTGCAAGAAATCTACTTTTCCAGTCTGCGAATATCTTTCGGTTTCCTGTTTTATCCAATTTCAAATCCAATTTAATTCTTTTTAGGAGAATATTATCGTGGCCTATTTTGCCCTTCGTATATTTTCGTTTTTTTGTCGTTCTTCTAGGTTTACGTCGGTGTAGTCCGACTACTTATACCACAAACTCAGTGGAATAAATTTATGAACGAAAACATCCGAGCTGTAGAAAAAACTTATGATGGAATTATTCTGCATACAAAACCGATCCATGACAATTCGAAATGTTAGAAACGTAGAACATGGAAAGAGCTTCGTTTTGATAGGTTGTGGCTCCCGTAACTTCAAACGAGTCAAAAGTTATGGCCGTTTGAAGAAACGAAAGAAAGCGACAGACCGCTCGCTGATCCGATTCGACGGTATTGGCGAAAGTGTTCGATCTCCGCGAAACGCTCGAGCATGCTCACACTGTAGCACTCGATATTAAAGATATTATGGATTACCGAGGGAATAAATGTTGATATGGTACAAAAGCTTGTCCACTGAGGCTATAGCGCAATAAATGTTCTTTTTAAAGACCGTTCTGTCTTCCTCGTTTCCGGTACGTCATAGTTTTGCTCATATCCATCAACACGGGCGGTCTTTTTACCAACATTACAACATCACGACAAAGTGACTTCGAGGAGAATGTTAAACGCATTTGATACCATAGAATTTCGAACTGCTGATGGTGTTTTATATGATTACTTAGCCTGCAAGTAATCTACTTTTTCAGTCTGCGAATATCTTTCGGTTTCCTGTTTTATCCAATTTCAAATCCAATTTAATTATTTTTAGGGGAATATTATCGTGGCCTATTTTGATCTTCGTATATTTTTGTTTTTTTGTCCTTCTTCTAGGTTTACATCGGTGTAGTCCGACAACTTATACCACAAACTCCATGGAATAAATTTATGAACGAAAACATCCGAGCTGTAGAAAAAACTTATGATGGAATTATTCTGCACACAAAATCGATCCATGACAATTCGAAACGTTAGAAACGTAGAACATGGAAAAAGCTTCGTTTTGATAGGTTGTGGCTTCCGTAACTTCAAACGAGTCAAAAGTTATGGTCGTTTGAAGAAACGAAAGAAAACAACGGACCGCTCGCTAATCCGATTCGACGGTATTGGCGAAAGTCTTCGATCTCCGCGAAACGCTCGAGCATGCTCACACTGTAGCACTCGATATTAAAGATATTATGGATTACCGAGGGAATAAATGTTGATATAGTACAAAAGCTTGTCCACTGAGGCTATAGCGCAATAAATGTTCTTTTTTAAAGACCGTTCTGTCTTCCTCGTTTTCGGTACGTCATAGTTTTGCTCATATCCATCAACACGGTCGGTCTTTTTACCAACATTACAACATCACGAAAAAGTGACCTCGAGGAGAATGTTAAACGCATTTGATACCTTAGAATTTCGAACGGCTGTTGGTGTTTTATATGATTACTTAGCCTGCAAGTAATCTACTTTTTCAGTCTGCGAATATCTTTCGGTTTCCTGTTTTATCCAATTTCAAATCCAATTTAATTCTTTTTAGGGGTATATTATCGTGGCCTATTTCGCTCTTTGTATATTTTTGTTTTTTTTTCGTTCTTCTAGGTTTACCTCGGTGTAGTCCGACTACTTATACCACAAACTCAGTGGAATAAATTTATGAACGAAAACATCCGAGCGGCAGAAAAAAGTTATGATGGAATTATTCTGCACACAAAACCGATCCATGACAATTCGAAACGTTAGAAACGTAGAACATGGAAAGAGCTTCGTTTTGACGGGTTGTGGCTCCCGTAACTTCAAACGAGTCAAAAGTTATGGTCGTTTAAAGAAACGAAAGAAAGCGACGGACCGCTCGCTGATCCGATTCGACGGTATTGGCGAAAGTCTTCGATCTCCGCGAAACGCTCGAGCATGCTCACACTGTAGCAATCGATATTAAAGATATTATGGATTACCGAGGGAATAAATGTTGATATGGTACAAAAGCTTGCCTACGGAGGCTATAACGCAATAAATGTTCTTTTTTAAAGACCGTTCTGTCTTCCTCGTTTTCGGTACGTCATAATTTTGCTCATATCCATCAACACGGACGGTCTTTTTACCAATATTACAACATCACGACAAAATGACTTCGAGGAGAATGCTAAACGCATTTGATACCTTAGAATTTCGAACGGCTGATGTTGTTTTATATGATTACTTAGCCTGCAAGTAATCAACTTTTTCAGTCTGCGAATATCCTTCGGTTTCCTGTTTTATCCAATTTCATATCCAATTTAACTCTTTTTAGGGAATTATTATCGTGGCCTATTTTGCTCTTCGTATACTTTTGTTTTTTCGTCGTTCTTCTAGGTTTACATCTGTGTAGTCCGACAACTTATACCACAAACTCCGTGGAATAAATTTATGAACGAAAACATCCGAGCTATAGAAAAAACATATGATGGAATTATTCTGCACACAAAATCGATCCATGACAATTCGAAATGTCAGAAACGTAGAACATGGAAAGTGCTTCGTTTTGATAGGTTGTGGCTCCCGTAACTTCAAACGAGTCAAAAGTAATGGCCGTTTGAAGAAACGAAAGAAAGCGACGGACCGCTCGGTGATCCGATTCGACGGTATTGGCGGAAGTTTTCGATCTCCGCGAAACGCTCAAGCATGCTCAGACTGTAGCACTCGATATTAAAGATATTATGGATTACCGAGGGAATAAATGAGGATATGGTTCAAAAGCTTGTCTACTGAGGATATAGCGCAATAAATGTTCTTTTTTAACGACCGTTCTGTCTCCCTCGTTTCCGGTACGTCATAGTTTTGCACATATCTATCAACACGCGCGGTCTTTTTACCAATATTACAACATCACGACAAAATGACTTCGAGGAGAATGTTAAACGCATTTGATACCTTAGAATTTCGAACGGCTGATGGTGTTTTATATGATTACTAAGCCTACAAGTAATCTACTTTTTCAGTCTGCGAATATCTTTCGGTTTCCTGTTTTATCCAATTTCAAATCCAATTTAACTCTTTTTAGGGGAATATTATCGTGGCCTATTTTTCTCTTTGTATGCTTTTCTTTTTTTGTCGTTCTTCTAGGTTTACATCTGTGTAGTCCGACTACTTATACCACAAACTCCGTGGAATAAATTTATGAACGAAAACATCCGAGCTGTAGAAAAAACATATGATGGAATTATTCTGCACATAAAACCGTTCCATGACAATTCGAAACGTTAGAAACGTAGAACATGGAAAGAGATTCGTTTCGATAGGTTGTGGCTTCCGTAACTTCAAACGAGTCAAAAGTGGTTCAAAAGCTCGGTGATCCGATTCGACGGTATTGGCGGAAGTTTTCGATCTCCGCGAAACGCTCAAGCATGCTCAGACTGTAGCACTCGATATTAAAGATATTATGGATTACCGAGGGAATAAATGAGGATATGGTTCAAAAGCTTGTCTACTGAGGCTATAGCGCAATAAATGTTCTTTTTTAACGACCGTTCTGTCTTTCTCGTTTCCGGTACGTCATAGTTTTGCACATATCCATCAACACGGGCCGTCTTTTTACCAATATTACAACATCACGACAAAGTCACTTCGAGGAGAATGCTAAACGCATTTGATGCCTTAGAATTTCGAACGGCTGATGGTGTTTTATATAATTACTTAGCCTGCAAGAAATCTACTTTTCCAGTCTGCGAATATCTTTCGGTTTCCTGTTTTATCCAATTTCAAATCCAATTTAATTCTTTTTAGGAGAATATTATCGTGGCCTATTTTGCACTTCGTATATTTTTGTTTTTTTGTCGTTCTTCTAGGTTTACGTCGGTGTAGTCCGACTACTTATACCACAAACTCAGTGGAATAAATTTATGAACGATAACATCCGAGCTGTAGAAAAAACTTATGATGGAATTATTCTGCATACAAAACCGATCCATGACAATTCGAAATGTTAGAAACGTAGAACATGGAAAAAGCTTCGTTTTGATAGGTTGTGACTCCCGTAACTTCAAACGAGTCAAAAGTTATGGTCGTTTGAAGAAACGAAAGAAAGCGACGGACCGCTGGCTGATCCGATTCGACGGTATTGGCGAAAGTCTTCGATCTCCGCGAAACGCTCGAGCATGCTCACACTGTAGCACTCGATATTAAAGATATTATGGATTACCGAGGGAATAAATGTTGATATGGTACAAAAGCTTGTCTACTGATGCTATAGCGCAATAAATGTTCCTTTTTAAAGACCGTTCTGTCTTCCTCGTTTCCGGTACGTCATAGTTTTGCTCATATCCATCAACACGGGCGGTCTTTTTACCAACATTACAACATCACGACAAAGTGACTTCGAGGAGAATGTTAAACGCATTTGATACCTTAGAATTTCGAACGGCTGATGGTGTTTTATATGATTACTTAGCCTGCAAGTAATCTACTTTTTCAGTCTGCGAATATCTTTCGGTTTCCTGTTTTATCCAATTTCAAATCCAATTTAATTCTTTTTAGGGGAATATTATCGTGGCCTATTTTGATCTTCGTATATTTTTGTTTTTTTGTCCTTCTTCTAGGTTTACATCGGTGTAGTCCGACAACTTATACCACAAACTCCGTGGAATAAATTTATGAACGAAAACATCCGAGCTGTAGAAAAAACTTATGATGGAATTATTCTGCATACAAAACCGATCCATGACAATTCAAAATGTTAGAAATGTAGAACATGGAAAGAGCTTCGTTTTGATAGGTTGTGGTTCCCGTAACTTCAAACGAGTCAAAAGTTATGGCCGTTTGAAGAAACAAAAGAAAGCGACGGACCGCTCGCTGATCCGATTCGACGGAATTGGCGAAAGTCTTCGATCTCCGCGAAACGCTCGAGCATGCTCACACTGTAGCACCCGATATTAAAGATATTATGGATTACCGAGGGAATAAATGTTGATATGGTACAAAAGCTTGTCTACTGATGTTATAGCGCAATAAATGTTCTTTTTTAAAGACCGTTCTGTCTTTCTCGTTTCCGGTACGTCATAGTTTTGCTCATATCCATCAACACGGGCCGTCTTTTTACCAATATTACAACATCACGACAAAGTGACTTTGAGGAGAATGCTAAACGCTTTTGATACCTTAGAATTTCGAACGGCTGATGGTGTTTTATATGATTACTTAGCCTGCAAGAAATCTACTTTTCCAGTCTGCGAATATCTTTCGGTTTCCTGTTTTATCCAATTTCAAATTCAATTTAATTCTTTTTAGGAGAATATTATCGTGGCCTATTTTGCTCTTCGTATATTTTTGTTTTTTTGTCGTTCTTCTTGGTTTACGTCGGTGTAGTCCGACTACTTATACCACAAACTTAGTGGAATAAATTTATGAACGAAAACATCCGAGCTGTAGAAAAAACTTATGATGAAATTATTCTGCATACAAAACCGATCCATGACAATTCGAAACGTCAGAAACGTAGAAAATGGAAAGGGCTTCGTTTTGATAGGTTGTAGCTCCCGTAACTTTAAACGAGTCAAAAGTTATGGCCGTTTGAAGAAGCGAAAGAAAGCGACGGACCGCTCGCTGATCCGATTCGACGGTATTGGCGAAAGTCTTCGATCTCCGCGAAACGCTCGAGCATGCTCACACTGTAGCACTCGATATTAAAGATATTATGGATTACCGAGGGAATAAATGAGGATATGGTTCAAAAGCTTGTCTACTGAGGCTATAGCGCAATAAATGTTCTTTTTTAACGACCGTTGTCTCTTTCTCGTTTCCGGTACGTCATAGTTTTGCACATATCCATCAACACGCGCGGTCTTTTTTCCAATATTACAACATCACGATAAAATGACTTCGAGTAGAATGTTAAACGCATTTGATACCTTTGAATTTCGAAAGGCTGATGGTGTTTTATATGATTACTTAGCCTGCAAGTAATCTACTTTTTCAGTCTGCGAATATCTTTCGGTTTCCTGTTTTATCCAATTTCAAATCCAATTTAACTCTTTTTAGGGGAATATTATCGTGGCCTATTTTGCTCTTCGTATACTTTTGTTTTTTGTCGTTCTTCTAGATTTGCATCGGTGTAGTCCGACTACTTATACCACAAACTCCGTGGAATAAATTTATGAACGAAAACATCCAAGCTGTAGAAAAAATTTATGATGGAATTATTCTGGACACAAAACCGATCCATGACAATTCGAAATGTTAGAAACGTAGAACATGGAAAGGGCTTTGTTTTGATAGGTTGTGGCTCCCGTAACTTCAAACGAGTCAAAAGTTATAGCCGTTTGAAGAAACGAAAGAGAGCGACGGACCGCTCGCTGATCCGATTCGACGGTATTGGCGAAAGTCTTCGACCTCCGCGAAACGCTCGAGCATGCTCACACAATAGCACTCGATATTAAAGATATTATGGATTACCGAGGGAATAAATGAGGATATGGTTCAAAAGCTTGTCTACTGAGGATATAGCGCAATAAATGTTCTTTTTTAACGACCGTTCTGTCTTTCTCGTTTCCGGTACGTCATAGTTTTGCACATATCCATCAACACGGGCAGTCTTTTTACCAATATTACAACATCACGACAAAGTGACTTCGAGGAGAATGCTAAACGCAATTGATACCTTAGAATTTCGAACGGCTGATGGTGTTTTATATGATTAATTAGCCTGCAAGTAATCTACTTTTCCAGTCTGCGAATATCTTTCGGTTTCCTGTTTTATCCAATTTCAAATCCAATTTAATTCTTTTTTGGGAATATTATCGTGGCCTATTTTGCTCTTCGTATATTTTTGTTTTTTTGTCGTTCTTCTAGGTTTACGTCGGTGTAGTCCGACTACTTATACCACAAACTCAGTGGAATAAATTTATGAACGAAAACATCCATGCTATTTAAAAATTTTATGATGGAATTATTCTGCACACAAAAACGATCCATGACAATTCGAAATGTTAGAAACGTAGAACATGGAAAGAGCTTCGTTTTGACAGGTTGTGGCTCCCGTAACTTCAAACGAGTCAAAATTTATGGCCGTTTGAAGAAACGAAAGAAAGCGACGGACCGCTCGCTGATCCGATTCGACGGTATTGACAAAAGTCTTCGATCTCCGCGAAACGCTCGAGCATACTCACACTGTAGCACTCGATATTAAAGATATTGTGGATTACCTAGGGAATAAATGTTGATATGGTACAAAAGCTTGTCTACTGAGGCTATAGCGCAATAAATGTTCTTTTTTAAAGACCGTTCTGTCTTCCTCGTTTCCGGTACGTCATAGTTTTGCTCATATCCATCAACACAGGAGGTCTTTTTACCAACATTACAACATCACGACAAAGTGACTTAGAGGAGAATGTTAAACGCATTTGATACCATAGAATTTCGAACGGCTGATGGTGTTTTATATGATTACTTAGCCTGCAAGTAATCTACTTTTCCAGTCTGCGAATATCTTTCGGTTTCCTGTTTTATCCAATTTCAAATCCAATTAAATTCTTTTTAGGGGAATATTATCGTGGCCTATTTTGCTCTTCGTATATTTTTGTTTTTTTGTCGTTCTTCTAGGTTTACGTCGGTGTAGTCCGACTACTTATACCACAAACTCAGTGGAATAAATTTATGAACGAAAACATCCAAGCTATAGAAAAAACTTATGATGGAATTATTCTACACAGAAAACCGATCCATGACAGTTCGAAATGTTAGAAACGTAGGACATGGAAAGAGCTTCGTTTTGACAGGGTGTGGCTCCCGTAACTTCAAACGATCAAAAGTTATGTCTGTTTGAAGAAACGAAAGAAAGCGACGGACCGCTCGCTGATCCAATTCGACGGTATTGGCAAAAGTCTTCAATCTCCACGAAACGCTCGAGCATTCTCACACTGTAGCACTCGATATTAAAGATATTATGGATTACCGAGGGAATAAATGTTGATATGGTACAAAAGCTTGTGTACTGAGGCTATAGCGCAATAAATGTTCTTTTTTAAAGACCGTTTTGTCGTCCTCGTTTCCGGTACGTCATAGTTTTGCTCATATCCATCAACACAGGAGGTCTTTTCACCAACATTACAACATCACGACAAAGTGACTTCGAGGAGAATGTTAAATGCATTTGATACCATAGAATTTCGAACGGCTGATGGTGTTTTATATGATTACTTAGCCTGCAAGTAATCTACTTTTTCAGTCTGCGAATATCTTTCGGTTTCCTGTTTTATCCAATTTCAAATACAATTTAACTCTTTTTAGGGGAATATTATCGTGGCCTATTTTGCTCTTCGTATACTTTTGTTTTTTGTCGTTCTTCTAGGTTTACATCGGTGCAGTCCGACTACTTATACCACAAACTCCGTGGAATAAATTTATGAACGAAAACATCCGAGCTGTAGAAATAATTTATGATGGAATTATTCTGCACACAAAACCGATCCATGACAATTCGAAATGTTAGAAAAGTAGAAAATGGAAAGAGCTTCGTTTTGATAGGTTGTGGCTCCCGTAACTTCAAACGAGTCAAAAGTTATAGCCGTTTGAAGAAACGAAAGAGAGCGACGGACCGCTCGCTGATCCGATTCGACGGTATTGGCGAAAGTCTTCGATCTCCGCGAAACGCTCGAGCATGCTCACACAATAGCACTCGATATTAAAGATATTATGGATTACCGAGGGAATAAATGGGAATATGGTTCAAAAGCTTGTCTACTGAGGATATAGCGCAATAAATGTTCTTTTTTAACGACCGTTCTGTCTTTCTCGTTTCCGGTACGTCATAGTTTTGCACATATCCATCAACACGGCCAGTCTTTTTACCAATATTACAACATCACGACAAAGTGACTTCGAGGAGAATGCTAAACGCAATTGATACCTTAGAATTTCGAACGGCTGATGGTGTTTTATATGATTACTTAGCCTGCAAGTAATCTACTTTTCCAGTCTGCGAATATCTTTCGGTTTCCTGTTTTATCCAATTTCAAATCCAATTTAATTCTTTTTAGGGGAATATTATCGTGGCCTATTTTGCTCTTCGTATATTTTTGTTTTTTTGTCGTTCTTCTAGGTTTACGTCGGTGTAGTCCGACTACTTATACCACAAACTCTGTGGAATAAATTTATGAACGAAAACAACCAAGCTATAGAAAAAACTTATGATGGAATTATTCTGCACACAAAACTGATCCATGACAATTCGAAATGTTAGAAACGTAGAACATGGAAAGAGCTTCGTTTTGATAGGTTGTGGCTCCCGTAACTTCAAACGAGTCAAAAGTTATGGCCGTTTGAACAAACGAAAGAAAGCGACGGACCGCTCGCTGATCCGATTCGACGGTATTCGCGAAAATCTTCGATCTCCGCGAAACGCTCAAGCATGCTCACACTGTAGCACTCGATATTAAAGATATTATGGATTACCGAGGGAATAAATGTTCATATTGTACAATAGCTTGTCTACTGAGGCTATAGCGCAATAAATGTTGTTTTTTAAAGACCGTTCTGTCTTCCTCGTTTCCGGTACGTCATAGTTTTGCTCATTTCCATCAACACGGGCGGTCTTTTTACCAACATTACAACATCACGACAAAGTGACTTCGAGGAGAATGTTAAACGCATTTGATACCGTAGAATTTCGAACGGCTGAAGGTGTTTTATATGATTACTTTGCCTGCAAGTAATCTACTTTTCCAGTCTGCGAATATCTTTCGGTTTCCTGTTTTATCCAATTTCAAATCCAATTTAATTCTTTTTAGGGGAATATTATCGTGGCCTATTTTGCTCTTCGCATATTTTTGTTTTTTTGTCGTTCTTCTTGGTTTACATCGGTGTAGTCCGACTACTTATACCACAAACTCCGTGGAATAAATTTATGAACGAAAACATCCGAGCTGTAGAAAAAACTTATGATGGAATTATTCTGCACACAAAACGGATCCATGACAATTCGAAATGTTAGAAACGTAGAACATGGAAAGAGCTTCGTTTTGATAAGTTGTGGCTCCCGTAACTTCAAACGAGTCAAAAGTTATGGCTGTTTGAAGAAAGGAAAGAAAGCGACGGACCGCTCGCTGATCCGATTCGACGGTATTGGCGAAAGACTTCGATCTCCACGAAATACTCGATCATGCTCACACTGTAGCACTCGATATTAAAGATATTATGGATTACCGAGGGAATAAATGTTGATATGGTACAAAAGCATGTCTACTGAGGCTATAGCGCAATAAATGTTCTTTTTTAAAGACCGTTCTGTCTTCCTCGTTTCCGGTACGTCATAGTTTTGCTCATATCCATCAACATGGGCGGCCTTTTTACAAACATTACAACATCACGACAAAGTGACTTCGAGGAGAATGTTAAACGCATTTGATACCTTAGAATTTCGAACGGCTGATGGTGTTTTATATGATTACTTAGCCTGCAAGTAATCTACTTTTCCAGTCTGCGGATATCTTTCGGTTTTCTGTTTTATCCAATTTCAAATCAAATCTAATTCTTTTTAGGGGAATATTATCGTGGCCTATTTTGCTCTTCGTATATTTTTGTTTTTTTGTCGTTCTTCTAGGTTTACATCGATGTAGTCCGACTACTTATACCACAAACTTAGTGGAATAAATTTATGAACGAAAACATCCGAGCTGTAGAAAAAACTTATGATGAAATTATTCTGCATACAAAACCGATCCATGACAATTCGACATGTCAGAAACGTAGAACATGGAAAGAGCTTCGTTTTGATAGGTTGTGGCTCCCGTAACTTCAAACGGGTCAAAAGTTATGGCCGTTTGAAGAAGAGAAAGAAAGCGACGGACCGCTCGCTGATCCGATTCGACGGTATTGGCGAATGTCTTCGATCTCCGCGAAACGCTCGAGCATGCTCACACTGTAGCACTTGATATTAAAGATATTATGGATTCCCGAGGGAATAAATGAGGATATGGTTCAAAAGCTTGTCTACTAAGGATATAGTGCAATAAATGTTCTTTTTTAACGACCGTTCTGTCTTTCTCGTTTCCAGTACGTCATAGTTTTGCTCATATCCATCAACACAGACGGCCTTTTTACCAACATTACAACATCACGACAAAGTGACTTCGAGGAGAATGTTAAACGCATATGATGCCTTAGAATTTCGAACGGCTGATGGTGTTTTATATGATTACTTAGCCTACAAGTAATCTACTTTTCCAGTCTGCGAATATCTTTCGGTTTCCTGTTTTATCCAATTTCAAATCCAATTTAATTCTTTTTAGGGGAATATTATCGTGGCCTATTTTGCTCTTCGTATATTTTAGTTTTTTTGTCCTTCTTCTAGGTTTGCATCGGTGTAGTCCGACTACTTATACCACAAACTCCGTGGAATTAATTTATGAACGAACATGGAAAGAGCTTCGTTTTGATAGGTTGTGGCTCCCGTAACTTCAAACGAGTCAAAAGTTATGGCCGTTTAAAGAAACGAAAGAAAGCGACGGACCGCTCGCCGATCCGATTCGACGGTATTGGCGAAAGTCTTCGATCTCCGCGAAACGCTCAAGCATGTTCACACTGTAGCACTCGATATTAAAGATATTATGGATTACCGAGGGAATAAATGTTGATATGGTACAAAAGCTTGTATACTGAGCCTATAGCGCAATAAATGTTCTTTTTTAAAGACCGTTCTGTCTTCCTCGTTTCCGGTACGTCATAGTTTTGCTCATATCCATCAACACGGGCGGTCTTTTTACCAACATTACAACATCACGACAAAGTGACTTCGAGGAGAATGTTAAACACATTTGATACCTTAGAATTTCGAACGGATGATGGTGTTTTATATGATTACTTAGTCTACAAGTAATCTACTTTTCCAGTCTGCGAATATCTTTCGGTTTCCTGTTTTATCCAATTTCAAATCCAATTTAATTCTTTTTAGGGGAATATTATCGTGGCCTATTTTGCTCTTCGTATATTTTAGTTTTTTTGTCGTTCTTCTAGGTTTACATCGGTATAGTCCGACTACTTAAACCACAAACTCAGTGGAATAAATTTATGAACGAAAACATCCGAGCTGTAGAAAAAACATATGATGGAATTATTCTGTATACAAAACCGATCCATGACAATTCGAAACGTCAGAAACGTAGAACATGGAAAGAGCTTCGTTTTGATAGGTTGTGGCTCCCGTAACTTCAAACGAGTCAAAAGTTATGGCCGTTTGAAGAACCGAAAGAAAGCGACGGACCGCTCGCTGATCCGATTCGACGGTATTGGCGGAAGTCTTCGATCTCCGCGAAACGCTCGAGCTTGCTCACACTGTAGCACTCGATATTAAAGATATTATGGATTACCGAGGGAATAAATGAGGATATGGTTCAAAAGCTTGTCTACTGTGGATATAGAGCAATAAATGTTCTTTTTTAACGACAGTTCTGTCTTCCTCGTTTCCGGTACGTCATAGTTTTGCTCATATCCATCAACACGGGCGGTCTTTTTACCAACATTACAACATCACGACAAAGTGACTTCGAGGAGAATGTTAAACGCATTTGATACCTTAGAATTTCGAACGGCTGATGGTGTTTTATATGATTACTTAGCCTGCAAGTAATCTACTTTTCCAGTCTGCGAATATCTTTCGGTTTCCTGTTTTATCCAATTTCAAATCCAATTTAATTCTTTTTAGGGGAATATTATCGTGGCCTATTTTGCTCTTCGTATATTTTTGTTTTTTTGTCCTTCTTCTAGGTTTACATCGGTGTAGTCCGACTACTTATACCACAAACTCCGTGGAATAAATTTATGAACGAACATGGAAAGAGCTTCGCTTTGATAGGTTGTGGCTCCCGTAACTTCAAATGAGTCAAAAGTTATGGCCGTTTGAAGAAACGAAAGAAAGCCACGGACCGCTTGCTGATCCGATTCGACGGTATTGGCGAAAGTCTTCGATCTCCGCGAAACGCTCGAGCATGCTCGCAATGTAGCACTCGATATTAAAGATATTATGGATTACCTAGGGAATAAATGAGGATATGGTTCAAAAGCTTGTCTACGGAGGCTATAGCGCAATAAATGTTCTTTTTTAACGACCGTTCTGTCTTCCTCGTTTCCGGTACGTCATAGTTTTGCTCATATCCATCAACACGGGCGGTCTTTTTACCAACATTACAACATCACGACAAAGTGACTTCGAGGAGAATGTTAAACGCATTTGATACCTGAGAATTTCGAACGGCCGATGGTGTTTTGTATGATTACTTAGCCTGCAAGTAATCTACTTTTTCAGTCTGCGAATATCTTTCGGTTTCCTGTTTTATCCAATTTCAAATCCAATTTAACTCTTTTTAGGGGAATATTATCGTGGCCTATTTTTCTCTTCGTATACTTTTGTTTCTTTGTCGTTCTTCTAGGTTTACATCTGTGTAGTCCGACTACTTATACCACAAACTCCGTGGAATAAATTTATGAACGAAAACATCCGAGCTGTAAAAAAAAAAATATGATGGAATTATTCTGCATACAAAACCGATCCATGACAATTCGAAACGTCAGAAACGTAGAACATGGAAAGAGCTTCGTTTTGATAGGTTGTGGCTCCCGTAACTTCAAACGAGTCAAAAGTTATGGCCGTTTGAAGAAGCGAAAGAAAGCGACGGACCGCTCGCTGATCCGATTCGATGGTATTGGCGAAAGTATTCGATCTCCGCGAAACGCTCGAGCATGCTCACACTGTAGCACTCGATATTAAAGATATTATGGATTACCGAGGGAATAAATGAGGATATGGTTCAAAAGCTTGTCTACTGAGGCTATAGCGCAATAAATGTTCTTTTTTAACGACCGTTCTGTCTTTCTCGTTTCCGGTACGTCATAGTTTTGCACATATCCATCAACACGGGGCGGTCTTTTTACAAACATTACAACATCACGACAAAGTGACTTCGAGGAGAATGTTAAATGCATTTGATACCTTAGAATTTTGAACGGCTGATGGTGTTTTCTGTGATTACTTAGCTTGCAAGTAATATACTTTTTCAGTCTGCGAATATCTTTCGGTTTCCTGTTTTATCCAATTTCAAATCCAATTTAACTCTTTTTAGGGGAATATTATCGTGGCCTATTTTTCTCTTCGTATACTTTTGTTTTTTTGTCATTCTTCTAGGTTTACATCGGTGTAGTCGGACTACTTATACCACAAACTCCATGGAATAAATTTATGAACGAAAACATCCGAGCTGTAGAAAAAACTTATGATGGAATTATTCTGCACACAAAACCGATCCATGACAATTCGAAACGTTAGATACGTAGAACATGGAATGTGATTCGTTTTGATAGGTTGTGGCTCCCGTGACTTCAAACGAGTCAAAAGTTATGGCCGTTTGAAGAAACGAAAGAAAGCGATGGACCGCTCGCTGATCCGATTCGACGGTATTGGCAAAAGTCTTCGATCTCCGCGGAACGCTCGAGCATGCTCACACTAATGCGCTCGATATTAAAGATATTATGGATTACCGAGGGAATAAATGAGGATATGGTTCAAAAGCTTGTCTACTGAGGCTATAGCGCAATAAATGTTCTTTTTTAACGACCGTTCTGTCTTTCTCGTTTCCGTTACGTCATAGTTTTGCACATATCCATCAACACGGGCGGTCTTTTTACCAATATTACAACATTACGACAAAATGACTTCGAGGAGAATGTTAAACGCATTTGATACCTTAGAATTTCGAACGACTGATGGTGTTTTATATGATCACTTAGCCTGCAAGTAATCTACTTTTTCAGTCTGCGAATATCTTTCGGTTTTCTGTTTTATCCAATTTCAAGTCCAATTTAACTCTTTTTAGGGGAATATTATCGTGGCCTGTTTTGCTCTTCGTATACTTTTGTTTTTTTGTCGTTCTTCTAGGTTTACATCGGTGCAGTCCGACTACTTAAACCACAAACTCCGTGGAATAAATTTATGAACGAAAACATCCGAGCTGTAGAAATAATTTATGATGGAATTATTCTGCACACAAAACCGATCCATGACAATTCGAAATGTTAGAAACGTAGAACATGGAAAGAGCTTCGTTTTGATAGGTTGTGGCTCCCGTAACTTCAAACGAGTCAAAAGTTATAGCCGTTTGAAGAAACGAAAGAGAGCGACGGACCGCTCGCTGATCCGATTCGACGGAATTGGCGAAAGTCTTCGGTCTCCGCGAAACGCTCGAGCATGCTCACACAATAGCACTCGATATTAAAGATATTATGGATTACCGAGGGAATAAATGAGGATATGGTTCAAAAGCTTGTCTACTGAGGATATAGCGCAATAAATGTTCTTTTTTAACGACCGTTCTGTCTTTCTCGTTTCCGGTACGTCATAGTTTTGCACATATCCATCAACACGGCCAGTCTTTTTACCAATATTACAACATCACGACAAAGTGACTTCGAGGAGAATGCTAAACGCAATTGATACCTTAGAATTTCGAACGGCTGATGGTGTTTTATATGATTACTTAGCCTGCAAGTAATCTACTTTTCCAGTCTGCGAATATCTTTCGGTTTCCTGTTTTATCCAATTTCAAATCCAATTTAATTCTTTTTAGGGGAATATTATCATGGCCTATTTTTCTCTTCGTATACTTTTGTTTTTTTGTCATTCTTCCAGGTTTACGTCGGTGTAGTCCGACTACTTATACCACAAACTCTGTGGAATAAATTTATGAACGAAAACATCCGAGCTGTAGAAAAAACATATGATGGAATTATTCTGTATACAAAACCGATCCATGACAATTCGAAACGTCAGAAACGTAGAACATGGAAAGAGCTTCGTTTTGATAGGTTGTGGCTCCCGTAACTTCAAACGAGTCAAAAGTTATGGCCGTTTGAAGAACCGAAAGAAAGCGACAGACCGCTCGCTGATCCGATTCGACGGTATTGGCGGAAGTCTTCGATCTCCGCGAAACGCTCGAGCATGCTCACACTGTAGCACTCGATATTAAAGATATTATGGATTACCGAGGGAATAAATGAGGATATGGTTCAAAAGCTTGTCTACTGAGGATATAGAGCAATAAATGTTCTTTTTTAACGACAGTTCTGTCTTCCTCGTTTCCGGTACGTCGTAGTTTTGCTCATATCCATCAACACGGGCGGTCTTTTTACCAATATTACAACATCACGACAAAGTGACTTCGAGGAGAATGTTAAACGCATTTGATACCTTAGAATTTCGAACGGCTGATGGTGTTTTATATGATTACTTAGCCTGCAAGTAATCTACTTTTCCAGTCTGCGAATATCTTTCGGTTTCCTGTTTTATCCAATTTCAAATCCAATTTAATTCTTTTTAGGGGAATATTATTGTGGCCTATTTTTCTCTTCGTATATTTTTGTTTTTTTGTCCTTCTTCTAGGTTTACATCGGTGTAGTCCGACTACTTATACCACAAACTCCGTGGAATAAATTTATGAACGAACATGGAAAGAGCTTCGCTTTGATAGGTTGTGGCTCCCGTAACTTCAAACGAGTCAAAAGTTATGGCCGTTTGAAGAAACGAAAGAAAGCCACGGACCGCTTGCTGATCCGATTCGACGGTATTGGCGAAAGTCTTCGATCTCCGCGAAACGCTCGAGCATGCTCGCAATGTAGCACTCGATATTAAAGATATTATGGATTACCTAGGGAATAAATGAGGATATGGTTCAAAAGCTTGTCTACGGAGGCTATAGCGCAATAAATGTTCTTTTTTAACGACCGTTCTGTCTTCCTCGTTTCCGGTACGTCATAGTTTTGCTGATATCCATCAACACGGGCGGTCTTTTTACCAACATTACAACATCACGACAAAGTGACTTCGAGGAGAATGTTAAACGCATTTGATACCTTAGAATTTCGAACGGCCGATGGTGTTTTATATGATTACTTAGCCTGCAAGTAATCTACTTTTCCAGTCTGCGAATATCTTTCGGTTTCCTGTTTTATCCAATTTCAAATCCAATTTAACTCTTTTTAGGGGAATATTATCGTGGCCTATTTTTCTCTTCGTATACTTTTGTTTCTTTGTCGTTCTTCTAGGTTTACATCTGTGTAGTCCGACTACTTATACCACAAACTCCGTGGAATAAATTTATGAACGAAAACATCCGAGCTGTAGAAAAAACATATGATGGAATTATTCTGCATACAAAACCGATCCATGACAATTCGAAACGTCAGAAACGTAGAACATGGAAAGAGCTTCGTTTTGATAGGTTGTGGCTCCCGTAACTTCAAACGAGTCAAAAGTTATGGCCGTTTGAAGAAGCGAAAGAAAGCGACGGACCGCTCGCTGATCCGATTCGATGGTATTGGCGAAAGTCTTCGATCTCCGCGAAACGCTCGAGCATGCTCACACTGTAGCACTCGATATTAAAGATATTATGGATTACCGAGGGAATAAATGTGGATATGGTTCAAAAGCTTGTCTACTGAGGCTATAGCGCAATAAATGTTCTTTTTTAACGACCGTTCTGTCTTTCTCGTTTCCGGTACGTCATAGTTTTGCACATATCCATCAACACGGGGCGGTCTTTTTACCAACATTACAACATCACGACAAAGTGACTTCGAGGAGAATGTTAAATGCATTTGATACCTTAGAATTTTGAACGGCTGATGGTGTTTTCTGTGATTACTTAGCCTGCAAGTAATATACTTTTTCAGTCTGCGAATATCTTTCGGTTTCCTGTTTTATCCAATTTCAAATCCAATTTAACTCTTTTTAGGGGAATATTATCGTGGCCTATTTTTCTCTTCGTATACTTTTGTTTTTTTGTCATTCTTCTAGGTTTACATCGGTGTAGTCGGACTACTTATACCACAAACTCCATGGAATAAATTTATGAACGAAAACATCCGAGCTGTAGAAAAAACTTATGATGGAATTATTCTGCACACAAAACCGATCCATGACAATTCGAAACGTTAGATACGTAGAACATGGAATGTGATTCTTTTGATAGTTTGTGGCTCCCGTGACTTCAAACGAGTCAAAAGTTATGGCCGTTTGAAGAAACGAAAGAAAGCGATGGACCGCTCGCTGATCCGATTCGACGGTATTGGCAAAAGTCTTCGATCTCCGCGGAACGCTCGAGCATGCTCACACTAATGCGCTCGATATTAAAGATATTATGGATTACCGAGGGAATAAATGAGGATATGGTTCAAAAGCTTGTCTACTGAGGCTATAGCGCAATAAATGTTCTTTTTTAACGACCGTTCTGTCTTTCTCGTTTCCGTTACGTCATAGTTTTGCACATATCCATCAACACGGGCGGTCTTTTTACCAATATTACAACATTACGACAAAATGACTTCGAGGAGAATGTTAAACGCATTTGATACCTTAGAATTTCGAACGACTGATGGTGTTTTATATGATCACTTAGCCTGCAAGTAATCTACTTTTTCAGTCTGCGAATATCTTTCGGTTTTCTGTTTTATCCAATTTCAAGTCCAATTTAACTCTTTTTAGGGGAATATTATCGTGGCCTGTTTTGCTCTTCGTATACTTTTGTTTTTTTGTCGTTCTTCTAGGTGTACATCGGTGTAGTCCGACTACTTATACCACAAACTCCGTGGAATAAATTTATGAACGAAAACATCCGAGGTGTAGAAAAAACTTATGATGGAATTATTCTGCACACAAAACCGATCCATGACAATTCGAAACGTTAGAAACGTAGAACATGGAAAGTGCTTCTTTTCGATAGGTTGTGGCTCCCGTGACTTCAAACGAATCAAAAGTTATGGCCGTTTGAAGAAACGAAAGAAAGCGATGGACCGCTCGCTGATCCGATTCGACGGTATTGGCGAAAGCTTCGATCTCCGCGAAACGCTCGAGCATGCTCACACTGTAGCACTCGATATTAAAGATATTATGGATTACCGAGGGAATAAATGAGGATATGGTTCAAAAGCTTGTCTACTGAGGCTATAGCGCAATAAATGTTCTTTTTTAACGACCGTTCTGTCTTTCTCGTTTCCGGTACGTCGTAGTTTTGCTCATATCCATCAACAGGGGCGGTCTTTTTACCAACATTACAACATCACGACAAAGTGACTTCGAGGAGAATGTTAAACGCATTTGATACCTTAGAATTTCGAACGGCTGATGGTGTTTTATATGATTACTTAGCCTGCAAGTAATCTACTTTTTCAGTCTGCGAATATCTTTCGGTTTCCTGTTTTATCCAATTTCAAATCCAATTTAACTCTTTTTAGGGGAATATTATCGTGGCCTATTTTTCTCTTCGTATACTTTTGTTTTTTTGTCGTTCTTCTAGGTTTTCATCTGTGTAGTCCGACTACTTATACCACAAACTCCGTGGAATAAATTTATGAAAGAAAACATCTGAGCTGTAGAAAAAACATATGATGGAATTATTCTGCACACAAAACCGATCCATGACAATTCGAAACGTTAGAAACGTAGAACATGGAAAGAGCTTCGTTTTGATAGGTTGTGGCTCCCGTGACTTCAAACGAGTCAAAAGTTATGGCCGTTTGAAGAAACGAAAGAAAGCGACGGACCGCTTGCTGATCCGATTCGACGGTATTGGCGAAAGTCTTCGATCTCCGCGAAACGCTCGAGCATGCTCGCAATGTAGCACTCGATATTAAAGATATTGTGGATTACCTAGGGAATAAATGAGGATATGGTTCAAAAGCTTGTCTACTGAGGCTATAGCGCAATAAATGTTCTTTTTTAACGACCGTTCTGTCTTTCTCGTTTCCGGTACGTCATAGTTTTGCACATATCCATCAACACGCGCTGTCTTTTTACCAAAATTACAACATCACGACAAAATGACTTCGAGGAGAATGTTAAACGCATTTGATACCTTAGAATTTCGAACGGCCGATGGTGTTTTATATGATTACTTAGCCTGCAAGTAATCTACTTTTTCAGTCTGCGAATATCTTTCGGTTTCCTGTTTTATCCAATTTCAAATCCAATTTAACTCTTTTTAGGGGAATATTATCGTGCCTATTTTGATCTTCGTATACTTTTGTTTTTTTTGTCGTTCTTCTAGGTTTAAATCGGTGTAGTCCGACTACTTATACCACAAAATCCGTGGAATAAATTTATGAACGAAAACATCCGAGCTGTAGAAAAAACTTATGATGGAATTATTCCACACACAAAACCGATCCATGACAATTCGAAACGTTAGAAACGTAGAACATGGAAAGAGCTTCGTTTTGATAGGTTGTGGCTCCCGTAACTTCAAACGAGTCAAAAGTTATGGCCGTTTGAAGAAGCGAAAGAAAGCGACGGACCGCTCGCTGATCCGATTCGATGGTATTGGCGAAAGTCTTCGATCTCCGCGAAACGCTCGAGCATGCTCACACTGTAGCACTCGATATTAAAGATATTATGGATTACCGAGGGAATAAATGAGGATATGGTTCAAAAGCTTGTCTACTGAGGCTATAGCGCAATAAATGTTCTTTTTTAACGACCGTTCTGTCTTTCTCGTTTCCGGTACGTCATAGTTTTGCACATATCCATCAACACGGGGCGGTCCTTTTACCAACATTACAACATCACGACAAAGTGACTTCAAGGAGAATGTGAAAAGCATTTGATACCTTAGAATTTCGAACGGCTAATGGTGTTTTCTGTGATTACTTAGCCTGCAAGTAATTTACTTTTTCAGTCCGCGAATATCTTTCGGTTTCCTGTTTATCCAATTTCAAATCCAATTTAACTCTTTTTAGGGGAATATTATCGTGGCCTATTTTTCTCTTTGTATACTTTTGTTTTTTTGTCGTTCTTCTAGGTTTACATCTGTGTAGTCCGACTACTTATACCACAAACTCCGTGGAATAAATTTATGAACGAAAACTTCCGAGCTGTAGAAAAAACATATGATGGAATTATTCTGCACACAAAACCGATCCATGACAATTTGAAACGTTAGAAACGCAGAACATGGAAAGAGCATCGTTTTGATAGGTTGTGGCTCCCGTGACTTCAAACGAGTCAAAAGTTATGGCCGTTTGAAGAAACGAAAGAAAGCGACGGACCGCTCGCTGATCCGATTCGACGGTATTGGCGAAAGTCTTCGATCTCCGCGAAACGCTCGAGCATGCTCACACTGTAGCACTCGATATTAAAGATATTATAGATTACCGAGGGAATAAATGAGGATATGGTTCAAAAGCTTGTCTACTGAGGCTATAGCGCAATAAATGTTCTTTTTTAACGACCGTTCTGTCTTTCTCGTTTCCGGTACGTCGTAGTTTTGCACATGTCCATCAACACGGGCGGTCTTTTTACCAACATTACAACATCACGACAAAGTGACTTCGAGGAGAATGTTAAACGCATTTGATACCTTAGAATTTCGAACGGCTGATGGTGTTCTATATGATTACTTAGCCTGCAAGTAATCTACTTTTTTAGTCTGCGAATATCTTTCGGTTTCATGTTTTATCCAATTTCAAATCCAATTTTACTCCTTTTAGGGGAATATTTCGTAGCCTATTTTACTCTTCGTATACTTTTGTTTTTTTGTCGTTCTTCTAGGTTTACATCAGTGTAGTCCGACTACTTATACCACAAACTCCGTGGAATAAATTTATGAACGAAAACTTCCGAGCTGTAGAAAAAACATATGATGGAATTATTCTGCACACAAAACCGATCCATGACAATTCGAAACGTTAGAAACGCAGAACATGGAAAGAGCTTCATTTTGATAGGTTGTGGCTCCCGTGACTTCAAACGAGTCAAAAGTTATGGCCGTTTGAAGAAACGAAAGAAAGCGACGGACCGCTCGCTGATCCGATTCGACGGTATTGGCGAAAGTCTTCGATCCCCGCGAAACGCTCGAGCATGCTCGCAATGTAGCACTCGATATTAAAGATATTATGGATTACCTAGGGAATAAATGAGGATATGGTTCAAAAGCTTGTCTACTGAGGCTATAGCGCAATAAATGTTCTTTTTTAACGATCGTTCTGTCTTTCTCGTTTCCGGTACGTCATAGTTTTGCACATATCCATCAACACGCGCTGTGTTTTTACCAATATTACAACATCACGACAAAATGACTTCGAGGAGAATGTTAAACGCATTTGATACCTTAGAATTTCGAACGGCTGATGGTGTTTTATATGATTACTTAGCCTGCAAGTAATCTACTTTTTCAGTCTGTGAATATCTTTCGGTTTCCTGTTTTATCCAATTTCAAATCCAATTTAACTCTTTTTAGGGGAATATTATCGTGGCCTATTTTGCTCTTCGTATACTTTTGTTTTTTTGTCGTTCTTCTAGGTTTACATCTGTGTAGTCCGACTACTTTTACCACAAACTCCATGGAATAAATTTATGAAAGAAAACATCCGAGCTGTAGAAAAAAAATATGATGGAATTATTCTGCACACAAAACCGATCCATGACAATTCGAAACGTTAGAAACGTAGAACATGGAAAGAGATTCGTTTTGATAGGTTGTGGCTCCCGTGACTTCAAACGAGTCAAAAGTTATGGCCGTTTGAAGAAACGAAAGAAAGCGACGGACCGCTTGCTGATCCGATTCGACGGTATTGGCGAAAGTCTTCGATCTCCGCGAAACGCTCGAGCATGCTCGCAATGTAGCACTCGATATTAAAGATATTGTGGATTACCTAGGGAATAAATGAGGATATGGTTCAAAAGCTTGTCTACTGAGGCTATAGCGCAATAAATGTTCTTTTTTAACGACCGTTCTGTCTTTCTCGTTTCCGGTACGTCATAGTTTTGCACATATCCATCAACACGCGCTGTCTTTTTACCAAAATTACAACATCACGACAAAATGACTTCGAGGAGAATGTTAAACGCATTTGATACCTTAGAATTTCGAACGGCCGATGGTGTTTTATATGATTACTTAGCCTGCAAGTAATCTACTTTTTCAGTCTGCGAATATCTTTCGGTTTCCTGTTTTATCCAATTTCAAATCCAATTTAACTCTTTTTAGGGGAATATTATCGTGCCTATTTTGATCTTCGTATACTTTTGTTTTTTTTGTCGTTCTTCTAGGTTTAAATCGGTGTAGTCCGACTACTTATACCACAAACTCCGTGGAATAAATTTATGAACGAAAACATCCGAGCTGTAGAAAAAACTTATGATGGAATTATTCCACACACAAAACCGATCCATGACAATTCGAAACGTTAGAAACGTAGAACATGGAAAGAGCTTCGTTTTGATAGGTTGTGGCTCCCGTAACTTCAAACGAGTCAAAAGTTATGGCCGTTTGAAGAAGCGAAAGAAAGCGACGGACCGCTCGCTGATCCGATTCGATGGTATTGGCGAAAGTCTTCGATCTCCGCGAAACGCTCGAGCATGCTCACACTGTAGCACTCGATATTAAAGATATTATGGATTACCGAGGGAATAAATGAGGATATGGTTCAAAAGCTTGTCTACTGAGGCTATAGCGCAATAAATGTTCTTTTTTAACGACCGTTCTGTCTTTCTCGTTTCCGGTACGTCATAGTTTTGCACATATCCATCAACACGGGGCGGTCCTTTTACCAACATTACAACATCACGACAAAGTGACTTCAAGGAGAATGTGAAAAGCATTTGATACCTTAGAATTTCGAACGGCTAATGGTGTTTTCTGTGATTACTTAGCCTGCAAGTAATTTACTTTTTCAGTCCGCGAATATCTTTCGGTTTCCTGTTTTATCCAATTTCAAATCCAATTTAACTCTTTTTAGGGGAATATTATCGTGGCCTATTTTTCTCTTTGTATACTTTTGTTTTTTTGTCGTTCTTCTAGGTTTACATCTGTGTAGTCCGACTACTTATACCACAAACTCCGTGGAATAAATTTATGAACGAAAACTTCCGAGCTGTAGAAAAAACATATGATGGAATTATTCTGCACACAAAACCGATCCATGACAATTTGAAACGTTAGAAACGCAGAACATGGAAAGAGCATCGTTTTGATAGGTTGTGGCTCCCGTGACTTCAAACGAGTCAAAAGTTATGGCCGTTTGAAGAAACGAATGAAAGCGACGGACCGCTCGCTGATCCGATTCGACGGTATTGGCGAAAGTCTTCGATCTCCGCGAAACGCTCGAGCATGCTCACACTGTAGCACTCGATATTAAAGATATTATAGATTACCGAGGGAATAAATGAGGATATGGTTCAAAAGCTTGTCTACTGAGGCTATAGCGCAATAAATGTTCTTTTTTAACGACCGTTCTGTCTTTCTCGTTTCCGGTACGTCGTAGTTTTGCACATGTCCATCAACACGGGCGGTCTTTTTACCAACATTACAACATCACGACAAAGTGACTTCGAGGAGAATGTTAAACGCATTTGATACCTTAGAATTTCGAACGGCTGATGGTGTTCTATATGATTACTTAGCCTGCAAGTAATCTACTTTTTTAGTCTGCGAATATCTTTCGGTTTCCTGTTTTATCCAATTTCAAATCCAATTTTACTCCTTTTAGGGGAATATTTCGTAGCCTATTTTACTCTTCGTATACTTTTGTTTTTTTGTCGTTCTTCTAGGTTTACATCAGTGTAGTCCGACTACTTATACCACAAACTCCGTGGAATAAATTTATGAACGAAAACTTCCGAGCTGTAGAAAAAACATATGATGGAATTATTCTGCACACAAAACCGATCCATGACAATTCGAAACGTTAGAAACGCAGAACATGGAAAGAGCTTCATTTTGATAGGTTGTGGCTCCCGTGACTTCAAACGAGTCAAAAGTTATGGCCGTTTGAAGAAACGAAAGAAAGCGACGGACCGCTCGCTGATCCGATTCGACGGTATTGGCGAAAGTCTTCGATCCCCGCGAAACGCTCGAGCATGCTCGCAATGTAGCACTCGATATTAAAGATATTATGGATTACCTAGGGAATAAATGAGGATATGGTTCAAAAGCTTGTCTACTGAGGCTATAGCGCAATAAATGTTCTTTTTTAACGATCGTTCTGTCTTTCTCGTTTCCGGTACGTCATAGTTTTGCACATATCCATCAACACGCGCTGTGTTTTTACCAATATTACAACATCACGACAAAATGACTTCGAGGAGAATGTTAAACGCATTTGATACCTTAGAATTTCGAACGGCTGATGGTGTTTTATATGATTACTTAGCCTGCAAGTAATCTACTTTTTCAGTCTGCGAATATCTTTCGGTTTCCTGTTTTATCCAATTTCAAATCCAATTTAACTCTTTTTAGGGGAATATTATCGTGGCCTATTTTGCTCTTCGTATACTTTTGTTTTTTTGTCGTTCTTCTAGGTTTACATCTGTGTAGTCCGACTACTTTTACCACAAACTCCATGGAATAAATTTATGAAAGAAAACATCCGAGCTGTAGAAAAAAAATATGATGGAATTATTCTGCACACAAAACCGATCCATGACAATTCGAAACGTTAGAAACGTAGAACATGGAAAGAGCTTCGTTTTGATAGGTTGTGGCTCCCGTGACTTCAAACGAGTCAAATGTTATGGCCGTTTGAAGAAACGAAAGAAAGCGACGGACCGCTTGCTGATCCGATTCGACGGTATTGGGGAAAGTCTTCGATATCCGCGAAACGATCGAACATGCTCGCAATGTGGCACTCGATATTAAAGATATTATGGATTACCTAGGGAATAAATGAGGATATGGTTCAAAAGCTTGTCTACTGAGGCTATAGCGCAATAAATGTTCCTTTTTAACGACCGTTCTGTCTTTCTCGTTTCCGGTACGTCATAGTTTTGCACATATCCATCAACACGCGCTGTCTTTTTACCAATATTACAACATCACGACAAAATGACTTCGAGGAGAATGTTAAACGCATTTGATACCTTAGAATTTCGAACGGCCGATGGTGTTTTATATGATTACTTAGCCTGCAAGTAATCTACTTTTTCAGTCTGCGAATATCTTTCGGTTTCCTGTTTTATCCAATTTCAAATCCAATTTAACTCTTTTTCGGGGAATATTATCGTGGCCTATTTTGCTCTTCGTATACTTTTGTTTTTTTGTCGTTCTTCTAGGTTTACATCGGTGTAGCCGGACTATTTATACCACAAACTCCGTGGAATAAATTTATGAACGAAAACATCCGAGCTGTAGAAAAAACTTATGATGGAATTATTCTGCACACAAAACCGATCCATGAAAATTCTAAATGTTAGAAACGTAGAACATGGAAAGAGCTTCGTTTTGATAGGTTGTGGCTCCCGTGACTTCAAACGAGTCAAAAGTTATGGCCGTTTGAAGAAACGAAAGAAAGCGACGGACCGCTCGCTTATCCGATTCGACGGTATTGGCGAAAGTCTTCGATCTCCGCGAAACGCTCGAGCATGCTCACACTGTAGCACTCGATATTAAAGATATTGTGGATTACCGAGGGAATAAATGAGGATATGGTTCAAAAGCTTGTCTACTGAGGCTATAGCGCAATAAATGTTCTTTTTTAACGACCGTTCTGTCTTTCTCGTTTCCGGTACGTCCTAGTTTTGCACATATCCATCAACACGGGGGTCTTTTTACCAAAATTACAACATCACGACAAAATGACTTCGAGGAGAATGTTAAACGCATTTGATACCTTAGAATTTCGAACGGCTGATGGTGTTTTATATGATTACTTAGCATGCAAGTAATCTACTTTTTCAGTCTGCGAATATCTTTCGGTTTCCTGTTTTATCCAATTTCAAATCCAATTTAACTCTTTTTAGGGGAATATTATCGTGGCCTATTTTGCTCTTCGTATACTTTTGTTTTTTTGTCATTCTTCCAGGTTTACGTCGGTGTAGTCCGACTACTTATACCACAAACTCCGTGGAATAAATTTATGAACGAAAACTTCCGAGCTGTAGAAAAAACTTATGATGGAACTATTCCGCACACAAAACCGATCCATGACAATTCGAAATGGTAGAAACGTAGAACATGGAAAGAGCTTCGTTTTGATAGGTTGTGGCTCCCGTGACTTCAAACGAGTCAAAAGTTATGGCCTTTTGAAGAAACGGAAGAAAGCGACGGACCGCTCGCTGATCCGATTCGACGGTATTGGCGAAAGTCTTCGATCTCCGCGAAACGCTCGAGCATGCTCACACTGTAGCACTCGATATAAAAGATATTATGGATTACCGAGGGAATAAATGAGGATATGGTTCAAAAGCTTGTCTACTGAGGCTATAGCGCAATAAATGTTCTTTTTTAACGACCGTTCTGTCTTTCTCGTTTCCGGTACGTCATAGTTTTGCACATATCCATCAACACGCGCGGTCTTTTTACCAACATTACAACATCACGACAAAGTGACTTCGAAGAGAATGTTAAACGCATTTGATACCTTAAAATTTCGAACGGCTGATGGTGTTTTATATGATTACTTAGCCTGGAAGTAATCTACCTTTTCAGTCTGCGAATATCTTTCGGTTTCCTATTTTATCCAATTTCAAATCCAATTTAACTCTTTTAAGGGGAATATTATCGTGGCCTATTTTGCTCTTCGTATACTTTTTTTTTTTTGTCGTTCTTCTAGGTTTACATCGGTGTAGCCGGACTATTTATACCACAAACTCCGTGGAATAAATTTTTGAACGAAAACATCCGAGCTGTAGAAAAAACTTATGATGGAATTATTCTGCACACAAAACCGATCCATGACAATTCGAAACGTTAGAAACGTAGAACATGGAAAGGGCTTCGTTTTGATAGGTTGTGGCTCCCGTAACTTCAAACGAGTCAAAAGTTATGGCCGTTTGAAGAAACGAAAGAAAGCGACGGACCGCTAGCTGATCCGATTCGACGGTATTGGCGAAAGTCTTCGATCTCCCCGTAACGCTCGAGCATGCTCACGTTGTAGCACTCGATATTAAAGATATTATGGATTACCGAGGGAATAAATGAGGATATGGTTCAAAAGCTTGTCTACTGAGGCTATAGCGCGATAAATGTTCTTTTTTAACGACCGTTCTGTCTTTCTCGTTTCCGGTACGTCGTAGTTTTGCACATATCCATCAACACGGGCGGTCTTTTTACCAAGATTACAACATCACGACAAAATGACTTCGAGGAGAATGTTAAACGCATTTGATACCTTAGAATTTCGAACGACTGATGGTGTTTTATATGATTACTTAGCCTGCAAGTAATCTACTTTTTCAGTCTGCGAATATCTTTCGGTTTCCTGTTTTATCCAATTTCAAATCCAATTTAACTCTTTTTAGGGGAATATTATCGTGGCCTATTGTGCTCTTCGTATACTTTTGTTTTTTTGTCGTTCTTCTAGGTTTACATCGGTGTAGTCCGACTACTTAAACCACAATCTCCGTGGAATAAATTTATGAACGAAAACATCCGAGCTGTAGAAAAAACTTATGATGGAATTATTCTGCACACAAAACCGATC